>CM072769.1:102268182-104768182 GCA_036936925.1 Cenchrus fungigraminus | reverse complement strand
CCTTCCGCCATTTGAAATATCTGACATTTTACAAGGGGCTCTCAGAAAGCATTTACAGAAGATCATCAACTGCATTTCATGGCAGTTGCTAATTATGTTTTCAGAAAAACTCATACTGATGCTAAACTTAAAGGGTAGGAATGTATATCACCTCACGAAGAGACTTAGTAGGTCCATTGTATTCTTCTTCATTGCTGTCATAATTTACCATCATCTTGCATTTTATCTTTGGGAAACACAACTCATACTTCTTTCCTTTTGACTAAATTATATACAAATCTGGGTCAGAACATATTGCACACACATAATAATTACGAAGCAAATTTTCTCACTTTGAAGTAAACTAGTAGTGTTGCCCTCACCTCATCCAAGCGTGTTGGTAGGCCAAAATCGTCGATTCCCATGTCCGTGTCTGATTCAGTTGTGGGCCAAGCCTGGGTGTACAAGTGGCGGCTCTTTTTCTACATCAAAACTATTTTTTCAATTTTCACTGACAGATCAAACCATCTAAGACTACAAAGGCACTGGAAAGGGTTTGGCTCACCTTATTCTTCTTGCTGCGCGACGACGAGGCTTCGATGACGATTACTCTTGTTCCATTCTTCCTGGCGGCTTTGCGGGCATGGGCATCGCTTGATCGGTAGCCCGTTGGGACGAATGGGACTTCGACATTCACGGCGTGTTCCAAGTCGACCTCGACCCGCGCCTCCACGGCAATCCAGTGCCTACTTTGTGGTCGTGGGGTGGATGAGGGCCTGCGGCGTTTCGACGGAGTCACCGATGTCGATGACGGGCTGCGGCGGCTCGACGGAGTCACCGATGTGGATGACGGACTTCGCTTGAAGCGACCATCAGCGTCATGCGGCTGCCTGCAAGAGGGGTGCGTGCGTCGGGCCATCGTCACAATGCAGGTGGATGAGATGGTGGCGGCGGAGATGGGAGGGGTGGAAGGTATATAGGCGGCGAGGGGGAGATCGCGCGCGAGAATTTTGGGACGTGAAATGGCTGGGTGGAAAATGCAACTAGGGGGCCAGACGGTTGGAAAATGTTCAGCTATCTTATGTTCAGTTCGTCCGTGCAAATTTGACGAATTGTGGAAAAAGGCGGGAAGGCTGATGAAAGAAAAGCAAAGGCAAGAAGCCATTGAAAGATTCTACTTACACTAATTTGCACATAGACTTGCACATCAAAATGTAGTAGCAGAGTACGTGACTACATCACTGCGTTGCATACATTCTGAAAACCATTGTTCATTAGCTAGCACAAAAATAAACTTTGGTATTCATCACTTTGCTATTCATCACTTTTCCATTTGACTTCATTTAGTGTTTCAAAATCTTGATTCATTTTTGAATTGTTTAATTTCAAAATTATGATTGTTTAAACATACTCACATGAGATGCAGTGGACACCATTAGCTTGATTATTGTTTTCTAAGAATGTAGGAAAAAAAATTTCCTGATTTGGACATCATTTGTGAAATCTAAACAAGTTTGTAGTTATGATTAAGAATCATACAATCAAGTGAAGTAGGTCCATGAAGAACTAAAGAACACATCAGAATCTGGGCGCCGACAGGTGGGACCCAATGAGACTAATGGGGAAATCTCGCGGGTTTAGGCCCACATGACACGGGTTTGGCCCATTAAAGCACAAAAATATGGGACAACAAAATATCGACTACCAAAATCAACAAATAATTAGTGGACTAATGGCAGATCTGTTTATCCCCGAGCTATGCGCCCAGGTTCGAAACCCAGGAGGAACTTTTTTTTTGCCTATACTCTCCTATACAGAAGTTGAAATTTACAACTTGTATAGATAATAACGTGTTTGTCCAAGGTGGGGCCCGCGAGTTTGACCCTTTGACCCTATTTAATTTTGGAATTTCCCAAATTCAAAATGTA
Organism: Cenchrus fungigraminus; assembly: GCA_036936925.1. Lineage (NCBI taxonomy): Eukaryota > Viridiplantae > Streptophyta > Magnoliopsida > Poales > Poaceae > Cenchrus > Cenchrus fungigraminus. The sequence goes on along the minus strand of CM072769.1, from coordinate 104,766,275 downwards.
AACAGGTCGTAAATGATCTCTACCTCCTTTTGCTAATATATGGAGGGAGTAGGTCACTACACAAAAGCCAGCATTAGAACTGACCAAACAAAGTCACATAAAATAATTACCAAAAACAGTCATATAGAAATGACCATATCAATAGTGGTAGACGAAGTCATCAAATAAACATGCATCACACACTAGCATTCAGTCACTTAGTGCATTACAGATAGGCATTACACATAATATCACACATTACAATAAAGTTCTCAAGTCTAACACATAGATATGATAGATTATTACAATACAAGTCTCTCATGATACTTAAGATAAGGCAAAGTTCTCTCTACAAAAGTTAAGCTAGCCATTCATCCTTCTTCTTCATCTAGCCATCACAAAGCTTTAATGCTTCTTCTTCATGTTCTGCAAGAACTCTTTGGCATCAAATTGAGTTATGAAGCAATTTGCCTAAAAGCCTATTTTTTTACCTAAACAATGTGTGCAAGACTAGCATTCAGCATTTTCTATTGTTATTGACAGAAAATACCAAAAACAAACGATGATTATGTTATAAAAACTACCAACTAAATCAGCATATGAACTAGTTTCTATTTGACCAAAGAACAAGCTAACCATATGAGCTAGTTTATGTTATAACAACCTACGATTAAGTTAACTCGCACTAAAAAATACATCATGCAGAGCGATACAGACCTAAACAAAATATGAGGAATTAACAATACGATGGTTCGAGGGGGGACTAGTTCACCATCTTCTGCTGCTTCCTCTTCTCATTGTCATACCGTGTGCTGCCCAGAGTTCGTGGCAATACGAACAATGGGACGGGTCCATCTCATCATCATAGCCAATGCTTCCAGGGCAGGTGCACGTGTCCCCTCACAACCAAGCGGCAGGAAACTCTGGAGGTTCGATCTAACAGAAATAGTGCTTGAATCATGTTACCATAACAAGAGATCTAGCACAAGAAACAAGAATCTACCAAAAAGGTACTCACAAATGCGTATATTGAGATTGTTTCATGCTGCAAAAAACTAAGTTATCTAGCATCTGTAATATACCTACCAAAAGTGGATCTTTATCTAGTATCAGGGAACCAAGCAAAAGTGAATCTTTGTCTACCAAAAGTAAATCTTCATCTAGATTCAGAGAACCTAGCACACTTACCTCATCGACCCTGCTTGGGCCTGGGGTGAATCCTACATTGCTTGGTAGCGCAGTAGGATCCTCGTGCTGCACGTCCTCATCGACCACCATGTGGGGTAGTGAGTGGTTGTACCGGCCTTCCGCGCGGTCGCCTGTAGATGCGCCCAGGGTGGTAGAGTGGCGTCGCCGGCCCGCGTGTGGACGGAGGCACCGAGGTCGCCGGGGACCGCGTGAAGCGCCCTTTTGCGTTGCGCGCTTGCCTCCTAGAGTTGTGCTCACTTCGCTCAGCCATCGTCATTGCTCCGCTCCTCTCCTTGGCTTGCTGCGGGAAAGGATGGGGGGAGATGGAGCCAGCGGCGGCGGCGGTTTTGCACGTCAAAAGTCGACACTTTGGGGAAAGAAGGTGAATTGCTAGGCGGCCAGATCGTTTGCCTTCTACTCTAGAACTAATGGTCCCAGAACGAAGGACCCACATGCTAGGTCCTCCGCGCACGCCCCAGAATCGGATGTGTTTTTTACTTCTTGAAGAACAAGCCCCATTTTTCTTTTTAATCTCTGCATGAACCTTGTATCTAGTATTTCACCCTCATATGAACTGCAAATTAGATCATTGTTTCTTACTCAAAAAAATATCATTGTTTTTCCTAAAAATTCCTAAAATCATGTTGTACCAATGTATACTACACCTTTATGAATGTTGATGAGTTCTAAACTGACTTTTCCATTTGAAATCTGAAATTTGAGAAGACTAAATTTGAGAATTTCTAAACTGATGAAATCTTAAATTTAAATAGTTGAAGGTAACTCGGATGGGGAAATGCGCAAAACAAAAGTTGTAGATCTCGATAAGTACTTAAACTGTTATATTGACAACTTTCTCGTTTGAACTCTTTTTTTATGTCTTAGAATTTAAATACACTTCAAATCATTAAAAGAAATTAAACACTAGTTCACTTCGGTGACTAGTAACTAATAGTAAATGCAAATGAGTTGACTACCTAGTGGGTCCTACTTGTCCGCGGCTTCTTTGTGTCCCCACTACTTTTCCTGAAAGTAGATCCTCTACATTGTCTAGTGGGTCCCACCTGTATGTGGCTTCTTCATGGAAACTTTGTCCCCACTTCCTCACAGAGGAAGGCTTGCGGCATCACAATCACTAATTGGACAGACCTTCAATTGACTGTACCTGAAGTTGCTGAGGAGTACAGATGTGAACAACAAGTCACTCAATTCAATTTTCATCCCATTTTTTAAAACACAACAAAAGGACCAGTAAGATATTGAATACGTTGCTTGATCAAAAGTAAAGTAAATTCATCACAACATATTCCAACCATGACAGATACAATAGGCCCAGTTACTAGAGTTTAACAGGGACACATAAATCCCAAGCAGTTGATGAGCAGGAGCCACAACTGAATTTCATTACATAAAACACTAAGGTTCACACCTAAACAGAGCATAACAAGCATAGTACTTGACCACATCACTGCATACAGCCCCATCATACAAACTACACAAAAGCATCTACAGACAAACTACACAAAAGAGCTTCAGGTTCCACTTCAGTCCTCGTCAGAGTCTGAGGAATTTGTTTCCTCGTTAGAGTCCAAATAGTAGTGCTTGCCCTTCAAGATTTTCCGCTTGACCTCTGTGCGGAAAGTCGATGCCATGGCTCGAAGCTAACATTTTAGAAGGGACTCGGTTACATCACAATCTGAATTCTCATGATCTTGCATTTAGAAATATCAAACTAATGCTAAATTTAACATGGTTAGGACATCACCTACGCATTAGACTTAGTTGGTCCATCGTGGTCGTCGTCATCACTCCACAAGTCTATCATCATCGTGACTGAACACTTCTTTGACAGAACTATTTCATACTTTCTGCCTTTAGACTGCATTACAAACAAAACAGGAAGATCCAAAGATGAATCGGGTCTAAAATTCATACCACATCAATAACATGTCATTTTTTGCTTACCGTAAAGAATTGAAGTTAACTAGATGAATAAATTTATCTACAAACAAGGAACATACCTCATCCAAGGTTCTTGGAAACTGTTTGCAATCTACAAATGACTTCCCATCTTCATCTGTATAATTGCTCTCGGTGAAGATGTGGCGTGCCTTTTTCTAGAACATGCATCGAGTAATTGAAAAACAAAGATTGAGTTTGACCCTAAAATGAAAGTTAAGGGACTAATTTGACCTATTTGAAAGTTGAGGGACCAATTTGACCCTTAGTGTAAAGTTCGGGGACTGAATTGCCTATTTTGCCAACTGTCTTTTCTAGAACAAAGCCGTATTTAGAAGATGCATTTTAACCCCAAATTTTAAATCCACTCCAAGAAAACCTGGTGGAATCACCAAAATTCCTACCATTGATCTGACATGGAAACTTCATACATTGATTTATCTACTCACATGCTAAAGTTCATTAAAAGATTGCTTTCAGAGTTTTTCAGATGCATTTAAAAAGTAACTATGAAATCCAATCCAAGAAAACCCCCTCAATTAATCAGTACATCCCTCATTCCACTTTATCTAGTTGCATGTAATCAAAACATCCGTCATTAATGTAATCCAAAAAAACCCAAATAAATCCACAAACCTGGAGGAATCAACAAAATCCTACGTTTTATCTCACATCTCAGAATCTAAGCTAAAAGAAATAGGGGTCTAGCTCACCTTGTTCTTGCGGCGCTCCGCTGCTCCAGCGACTGCGCCGGGGTGCATTCCTTCCACGGCCACCGCCGGTACAGGAATGATGTTGAGGGCGGTGCCGCCGGGGTGCACTGCTCCCTGGGCCATCGCCGTAGCAGGGTTGACGTTGATGTCGACACCGCCGGAGTGCACTGCTTGCTGGGCCACCGCAGGGACAGGCTCGACGCCGCCGGAGTGCACTGCTTCTTCCTGCCCCTCCGCCGGGGCAGGGGCAGGGTTCACGTCGATGTCGGCGTGCGCCCGCTTCTGGGGGGTGATCTTCGAGCTCGGCATGGGGGAAATGCAGTTGGGCGACGATGCAATCTGAGATGGGCAGCGAGAAATCTAGGCGGCGATGCGTCCGGAGCAAGAGGGAGGAAGAAAACCACAGCGGTTGATGGGACAGTTCCCGCGGAGTAGGCGACTAGGTAGTAGTAGGCGGCGAGACTGTTTGCCTTCTATAGTTTTTTAAAGAAAAGTATGGAAGTTGTTTCCACCACCAAGCGGTTGTCAAATGGAGACCACCACGAAGGGCGCACCTGTCCGCAGTGTGGGCCCTTGCTTCCCTGAGCCTACATGTCATTGCCTTTAGGATGGAAACAAGTGTGGTGTATCTAGATTTCCTCAAGAAGCCAAACTGCCCTCTTCTCTTTCCTTTTTGCCACTCCTCCCCCAAAACCACGTCCTCCGCGTTGTTCACAAAGTCTCGGTGGTCCCACCTATCGGCCCCAGATTCAGAAGTGTGTTTGACTTCTTGAAGAACAAGCACATTTTTTTCTTTTTAATCTCTGCATGAATCTTGTATCTAGTATTTCTCCCTCAAATGAACTGCAAATTAGATCATTGTTTTTCCTAAAAATTCGTAAACTCATGTTGTATCAAGTTACCAACTTGTTAAGTCTAATGTTTTGAAAAATCTTCTCATGTTAGTCTGTTTTAACAATTTAACAAATTGATAACAACAAGCAAACTTTTGTAGACACAAAATGAAGTCAACAAGAAAAGTGATGAATACCAAAGCTTCAAAACTCATCAAGATCTACAAACTTTATTTAGGTCTTTCTGTCATTTCCTAAAGTGGCAATAAATTGAAGTACAAAATTGACATGCCTCTTAGATAGAAACTATCTAAGTCAATCTAGGATTAATGACCAATGTATACTACAACTTCAGAAAACGACAACGTGACCTAAACAAAGATTGTAGACCTTTATGAATTATTAAACTTTGGTATTCATCACTTTCCCACTTGTCATCATTTATGTATGAAAAATCTTGCTTGAAGTTGAGAATTATTGAAATTCACAAATAGGATTGTTCAAACTCTATCAAATGGAGTAGTGACTTAAATAAAGTTTGTAGATGTTGATGAGTGCTACAACTTTCGTATTCATGACTTTTTCATTTGAAATCATTTGTTGCCCCAGCTAAATTTGAGAATTTCAAAACTGATGAAATCTAAAATTTAATAGTTCAAGGTAACTCGGATGGGGAAATGCCCAAAACAAAAGTAGTAGATCTCGATAAGTACTAAACTATTGTATTGACAACTTTCTAGTGGGTCCCACTTGTCAGTGTCTTCTTTGTGTCCCCACTACTTTTCCTGGAAGTAGATCCTCTACATTGTCTAGTGGGTCCCACCTGTATGCGGCTTCTTAATGGAAACTGAATAGTGCCTCTCTGCCTCTTCCCCCAAACTGTCCCATCACAACTAGGGTCTTTATATACCAAAGATTCATAGCTCATCAAGATGAACAATCTTTATTTAGGTCATTTTGTCATTTTTAGAAGTGGTACTATGATGTAGTACAAAATTGACATGTCTCCAACCTAGTTTCTTAAACTATGTGAGTGAACCTAGGATTAATGAACAATGTGTAGTACCACTTTGTCAAATGAAAAACCGACCTAACTAAAGATTTTTGATCTTGACAAGTTATGAAACTTTGGTATTCATCACTTTTCCATTTGACTTCATTTAGTGTTTCAAAATCTTGATTCTTGTTTTGAATTGTTTAATTTCAAAATTATGATTGTTTAAACATGCTCACATGAGATGCAGTGGACACCATGAGATTGATTATTGTTTTCCAAGAATGTAGGAAAAAATTTCCTGATTTGGACATCATTTGTGAAATCTAAACAAGTTTATAGTTATAATTACGAATCAAAGAATCAAGTGATGTAGGTCCATGAAGATCTCAAGAACACACCAGAATGTGGCCAGCAGTACTTTTCTGTAAAAACAAATCAGCACCAACCACCAGCCGACAACCAGACGAACAGGGTGGATGTGGTTGGTGGGACCCACGACTTCGCCCCCTTCCTCTTGACGAGTAAAGACAAACCCAACTGGACTCTCTAACGAGTTGGTCCCATGATGCTAGGGCCCACGAGTCAGTGTCTGATCGCAAGATCGTGTACCTTTACATTCGTAACAGTAGCGGTGCCGGCGGATTCCACCGAACGTCTCTCCCCTTTCCTCCATATTTCTCCCCAATCTCTGTTCCAGGCTTCGTCCATCGCTCGCGCTCTGCCTCGCTCTTGCCGTCGGCTTCCTCCATCGTCAGTGATGGTTCGCTCCACCCGCTCTCGCAGCTCTGCTCCCGCCTCCACCCCGGGTGCAGAGGCCCGGATCAACCAGGGTCGCACCCGCATTGCCGTCTCCCCTCCAGTGGGCGCCAATGTTGCGGCTCCCCGAGTGGAGCACCACTCCACGCAGCAGAGGCGCGACTCGCGAGGAAGATTCGCGAGGAGGCATGCACCAGGAACCCGCTGCCACCCACCAGGTACGTGTTCGTCGTTTCCGACGCCGAGGACGAAGAGGCAGCGCCGGCTGTCATCTCCGAGTCGGAGGACGGATTAAGAGCCTCTCCTCCTCCTCCCGGCCCCCCGGTTAGTATCGATCCTCTGTTTTTAATTTCTGTTAGGATCGATTTGCAATTGGGGTTGTCTATTGTAGACATGGATTTGTGGTAAACCTAGATGAATGTGATCAGTCTAGACTGTACATATTGCTCCTGTCATCAACCTTGACTATATATGTGATTAAAATGATTCTAAATATTTTTGGATTGTTTTAGATAAAATTAATCCACAACTAGATTGTAACTTGTTAGAACATTATTGTGGATGGGCAGCCAAAGATAAACTTGCATGTTAATTTGAAATTGATTGATATAACGATAGTCCTTGCATTCATGATTCTGATATTGTTAACTATTTTTGCAATGAAGACTCCTCAGCACGACCATGTCTACATGGTCAACGATAAGGTCTCGATTCACTGCACGTTCTCACACGAGAGCGATGAGGAGACTGGAGAAGGGCCACTGCCGTTGAGGAGGGAGGTCAGATATGGCGGTCCGTGCTGTAGTCATTCCTAATTTCCCAGCTTATACATGCTAACTTCAGTAATGCCAATTAACAGCTCAAGGGAATGGGTGAGCAGCTTCGCGTCCTTCTGAAGCGGAAATATTTCAACCCCTGAAGATGGTGCCTAAACATGAACAAGAGCTTCGTGGTTGACTTATGTAGTACTTATGCCCTTGTTTAGTTTTAGCTTTTGTTAAGAAGCCTTGAGCTTGTTGTGGTTGATGGACTTATGTAGTACTCTTGATCTGATGTATGATGTTTTTGTGCGCAAGCCTTACTTGTGCCTGATGGACAACTAATATATGTATGAAAATTATATACCTTTTATGTATATCTCTGTTGAATGGTTGTGTTCATGAGATTATTTTCTTTTTTCGTCCATGAGATGTTCTCGTCCTCCTTTTAATTTTGTTGTTTCTATGTTTTATAATTATTTTGCTCTATACTTGTCAATCAGAAATCCACATAAAATGTACCTGAACACATCAATAATAAGAGCAAATTTCTTGTGAGCAAATGGAGAACACATGTGCAAACACAAGAATGATCAAGGGCAATAATAATATTAGCATTCACTAGCGACCATATATTCCCACTGAAGTAATGCCATTATACAAGGTCATTACACAAAAGCCTCATTCATCAAACCTAATTGTTCATGACATCCTACTTGTTCATTAGTACCTCCATTTCCAAATACATGATATAATGGAGGGAGTAGTTCACTACACAAAAGCTATCTAATTAACATTCCTTGGAGGCGTGCCTACAGGAGTGCCCAGCACTTGATCGACAGCCGGAGGTCCTCCACCTTAGCCTCAATCTGAAATGTTTTTACAATGCATTATCAGTGATTTTTTTAAAGGAATGCATTATCAGTGACAAGTACATCAAAATTTGAATAAAACTGAACATAGTGAACATAGGGAATGAAGGTAGTACCTCGGCATTAGGAGGACGCCTTCGCGAGGGGCTCGGGAGGCAGAACTCAACGTCGCAGTCGTCATTGCATTCCACGAATATCCTCATTCGTGGGAAGTTGAGATCATAAGTCACCTTCGGCCCAAGATCCTGAAATAAGAAATCGAGACATGAACAGCAGAACTCCACTTGTGAACTTAAGATTATTCATGTTGCAATCAGAGGTGATCCAAAATTTCTATGAAACTGACCAACGTAAAATTCATATCCTAATTGTACCAAGAATGCTACTGACTAAAATTTGCATCAAACTGAGAAAAACATTGCACTAGTAAATTTAGCTACGGTGAAACCACTCACAAACAAACTCACTGATTCTTAACTGCATGATCTCTACCAAAAATGTTGCATATGTACCCTAGTCTGAGTTGCTGGCCAAATTTGGCAATCTGACAACGTACCAGTCACTGAATTCCTCAGATGGTTCCTATCAGTTTTAGGAATTTTTGTTTAGAACTATTTTCGACAAAGTTCTCTTCATATTTCCATAGTCGGCAGCCATGAATGCCAGAAATGTAATACTAGCCTAGAAATCCTAAATTGCAAGTCCTAGAATTGATTACAACTCAGAAACAATTTCGCAATCACACAAAAATAATCAATTAAATTATTAATCAACCAGAGGATTTGAAGACAGAGTTCTCGAATACTAAAGGGGGAAATTAAATTTGGTACGAGTAAGAAAACTTATCGGACGCTCCCAATTGAAATCCAGCCATTTGCGGGGGTACTCCTCCTTGCTGGACTCCTCCACCGACTTGGACTTCTTGGCGTCAGGTTGCTGAAAACCCTCCTCGTCAGCATTCCGCTTCCGAGGCATCCTAGCGGATTCAGCGTCCGCTTCCTCAGATGCCCGACGAACATCGGGCCAGGGTAACCACCCCGGCAACACGGCCAACGCTGCCACTGCCTCCGCCGCCGCTGCCCCCGTCTCCCGGCTCCTCGAAGATGCTGCCAATGTGGCCTTGGACGAGGAACGGCAACGCGAATCCCTCGACGCCGCTGACGACTCCGGTTCCATCTTGGCGTGCGGGTCCGGCGGTGGGGTGGTTTGGAAAGTGATTGGAGTCGGGCGGCGGTGGGTGGTTTCTACTATAGCGAGGCGAATGGGGCGAGGCAAGCAAGCGAACCGTCGGGGCAGGGCGGCGGCGTCTAGGCTCACACAGGGTGTGGTTCTATAAAAGTCCCACATAGAAACATCAGTTGTTTCCACCCCAAGCGGCTGACAAATGGAGCCCACCACGAAGGGCCCACACAGAAACCCCACACTAAAGGGATGTGACCCACGAGCGTGCCGCTGATCTGGAGACGACTACCTCGCGTGCGCTTTTTCATCATTGTGTTTGACTTGCGGCTCCCACCTATCGGCATGTGATGAACTTATTTTTGTATTTTGATTCATAATCAAAACATAAAACAAGTTTATATTTCACGTATGACGTCCTAATCAGGTGGTTTTTCCCCTACATTCTTAGAAAATAATAATTTATCTCATGGAGTGCATTGCTCTCCATGTGACATTGTTTGAACAATCCAAATTTCAAAATTCAAAGATTGATATCTAGAATCGATATTTTTAAACACCAGGTGGTGTCAAATAGAAAACTTGTGAAAACCAAAGTTTCATATCTCAACAATATTTACAATCTTTATTTAGGTCGTTTTGTCATTTTTAAAAGTGGAAACTACATGTAGTTCAAATTTGACAAGTCTCTAACATAGTTTCTTAAACTATGTGAGGGAATCTAGAGTTAATGAACAATGTGTACTACCACTTTCTCAAATGAAAAAATGACTTAAACAAAGTTCGTAGATCTCGGTGAGTTATTAAACTTTGGTATTCACCACTTTTCCATTTGACATCATCTGGTTTTCAAAAATATCGATTCTAGAAATCATTTTTTGAATTTCGAAATTTGTCCTATTCAAACTCTGTCAAATGGATTACTGGCTTAAATAAAGATTGTAGGTCTTGACGAGTTCTACAAGTTTAGTATTCACGACTTTTTCGTTTGACAACATTACGACCCTAAAAATGCAGTATCAAATTTTCAAATTTCAAGTTTTTGTCTTTCAATCAAATTACTCGCATGGGGAACTTACCTAAATATTAGTTGTATGTACTTCTCAATTAGTTCTAAAACTAATCAAGATATCATGAGTGCAAAAAAATATCTAAATCAAAACAAAAGTTCTATCAATTTTTTAAGGTTTTTGAAAACAGTAGCAATTTGTGAAGGTTTTACAAATTGTTATCTTTCAATCTAACTTGCATGGGGAAATTAATACGTTTCAACGACTGTGTAGGAGAATATAGGCAAAAAAAAGTTACTGTTGGGATTCGAACCTAGAAATCAAAGCTAGGGGATGAAAACAACTACCATTAGACCACTAAATCCTATTTGGTTTATTGCCTCCATGTTTCTTTTATTAGACCATAATTGCGCGCACGCCACATCGTCTCCTTGGGTCCCACGTGTCGGCGCAGAGATTCAGATGTGTTCTTGAGTTCATGATGGACCTCCTAACCTTGTTTCTTTGATTCATAATCAAAACTTAAAACATGTTTATATTTCATGTATGATGTCCAAATCAGGTGTTTTTTCCTACATTCTTAGAAAACAATAATTTATCTCATGGAGTGCATTGCCCTCCAAATTTCGAAATTCAAAGATTGACATTTAGAATCGATATTTTTAAACACCAGATGATGTCAAATAGAAAACTTGTGAAAACCAAAGTTTCATATCTCAACAAGATTTACAATCTTTATTTAGGTCATTTTGTCTTTTTTAAAAGTGGAAACTACATGTAGTACAAAATTGACAAGTCTCTAACATAGTTTCTTAAACTATGTGAGTGAATCTATAGTTAATGAACAATGTGTACTACCACTTTCTCAAATGAAAAAATGCCTTAAACAAAGTTCGTAGATCTCGATGAGTTATTAAACTTTGGTATTCACCACTTTTCCATTAGACATCATCTGGTTTTCAAAAATATCGATTCTAGAAATCATTTTTTGATTTTCGAAATTTGTCCTATTCAAACTCTGTCAAATGGATTACTGGCTTAAATAAAGATTGTAGGTCATGACGAGTTCTACAAGTTTGGTATTCACGACTTTTTCGTTTGACAACATTATGACCCTAAAAATGTAGTATCAAATTTTCAAATTTCAAGTTTTTGTCTTTCAATCAAATTTCCCGTCGTCGTCCCGCGTGTTGGACCAGCAGCACGAGCGCGGCCCGTAGACTGGTTGCGGGTCCGACGTGTCAGCGGCTACTTCATGGAAACTGTGTCCCCACTTCCATTTAGCGGAACCGACAGCATAGAATATTGCATTTCTGCCTCTTCCCCCAATCCGTCCCATCACAACTGGGGTTTTCTTGCCTTCTCCCATCGTCGGCGGCCGGGTCTTCCATTCACATCGCCGGAGTGGAGCCATGGGCGTGCCACCTTGCTCTGAAGCAAGAATGCCCGCCGAATCGACCCAAGGCGATGCAGTCGGATGCAGCGCTGCAGCATTGGAGAACCAATGGGACGCCGCACTCGCAGCAAGCCCCGCCGCTCCCTACGTCAAGAACCAAGGAGATGCACTGGGCGCAAGCGCCGCCGCGTCAGCAGGATGCATCAGTTACCAGGTGAGCCACCAATCCCAGCTAGCATCTCCATATACATACAGTAATGGATCGAATTAGATTAAGGTTGCTAACTCTGTTTCTTGATTCGGTACTGTAGCGTGGCAAGCACCGCCCCAGCATGGAGTTGGATGCCGACGAAGGTGCATCCAATGCTGGAGAAGGCAGCAACGTCTGGGATTGCAATGCTGATTTAGTGGCGGTTCGAGGAAGCCACCGCGACTGGGATCCATGGCGCCCCGCCGGCAAGGCAAGATTTTCTGTTTCAACACCGGATCTGGTGGTACCGAAAACTTCGGAACATGAGGTCCTCTTCTTCAAGGGGCGGTATCCCACCATCCATACGACGATCACTTGCGATGCGGTTGTGGTGGAGCAGTTCATCCAAGAAATCCGAGGTACCTCCCCTACTAAACGGTTGATCGTCGGGTTGGACACAGAGTGGATTGAACTTCCCAAGGGCGGTGGGTACAAGACCGCACTGTTGCAATTGTGCGTTGGGCCACATTGCCTTCTGTTCCAGGTGCTCCATGCTGGTTACAAGCTCCCTGACATCCTAATCGAGTTCCTCACAAAGGAAGACCACGTCTTTGTCGGAGCTCATATAACCAATGATGTTGCACGCTTAGAGAAGGACTGCGGCATCATGATTACTAATCCTAAAGACCTTCAAAAGATAGTACCTCAAGCTAATGAGTATAGCATTCTTGGCATAAATGGAAAGAGGTCAGCACTGCAGAAGTTGGGTGCTCGGGTTCTTAACCTACCTATCAAAAAGGATTATACATTTGATCACACCCTTTGGGGTCTTAGGTATTTGGAAACCTGGCAAGTTAATTACGCAACCCAGGATGCATTTCTGTCATTTGAGATTGCGAATCAACTTGTGGTCAAGCATGGTTACCAATTTATGTAAACTTGTGTTGTAATGAAGTAGCTTAAAATCAAGTCAATGTGTATGTATGAATATATGTAATTCCGCTTCGATGCAGTCAAGTACTCTGCTACTTTATAATGTGCTAGTATGTTAACAAATTAGTGCAATGCATGCTAAGATGTTTTATAAATGGCAGTGCACAAAAGATCTCAAGAAATACAAATCAATGGTTTCCATCAGATAGCTAAACCCTTCATAAAAAGTTAGAAAGAAGAACCACCAGATTTGGAGAACAATTGAGAAATATATACAAGTTTACATTGTTATCTAAGAATCAAGGTAAAAAACCGAACAAGAACATTTGACCAGGTCCGGGCGCCAACCGATGGGGCCCACTAGTAAGCCGTACGCGACAAAAAGCAGTGTGGCCCCTTTAGGATGGAAACAACCGGTGTATCTAGCTTTCCTGAAAAAGACGAACTGCCATCCTCTTTCCTTTTTGCCTCCCCCCCAAAAAACCAGCCATCAAACCACTAGGGTTTCCTCCCTTCCCATCACCTGCCGCATCGTTCTCGTCCACCTGCACCGTGACGATGGCGAAACACAACAACTACATTTCCCGGAGGCAGCTGCGTGATGAATGAGGTCGCTTCATGCGAAGTTCGGTGACCTCTGCGCCAACGACAAGGAGCCACGGAACAAAATCGACCACGGGATTTGGAGGAATCGCCGGGGCGGTGGCCAGGAAGAAAGGACATGAAGTGGGAGCAAGCGCCACCACCCCTAGGAACCAAGGTGATGCAGCGGTTGGTGCAAGCGCCACCGCCGCCGTCCCATCACGGATCAATAAGCATGTGACCGGTCAAGGGAGGAAAAATTATGTTTTTTTCCTTTTTTTATATTGGATTTGGTCTGTTGGTGCTAGACTGAACTGAGGCTGTGGAAGGTAGTGATATCTTCATTTAATTAATGCCAGTCACACTATTATGAGTGCAGCATTACATAATACCTTTAAGATGTTAAAACTTGTTATCTCCTCGTAGCTCCAGCGAACCCACCACATGTACACTTGTGATCCTGTTACCCTGGAGTCTCCTGAAGTTCAGTACGACTTCCCAGACGTGCCTGCTTGCCCTGCAATTGCTTTGGTGAGTGCATTGATTAGCCTACTTAGATATTGCTGGTTTTTTTGTGCTAATTCAATTGGGGTAAGTACTGGTAGTAGTATACCCAATATAAATGTGCAATGGAAGTTTTTCATCATGCATCATTGTGATCCTGTTTTTTTTAAAAATGAAGCAAGGAGGAAAGAACTCAAAGAAGTATGAAATTGTGTACCACAAGATAACCTGTCACTTTGCTATGAGTGCTGAGAGCGATGACGAGGTTTCCAATGATCCAGTTCTGTCTTGTGTGCAGGTGATGTTACTAATTAACTCAGTTTGTCAAAGTGTAGCTATTTTTTAGTATTTATTGGCTAATGAAAATTCATTTCTATTTGTGGAAAAACAAATATATATATATAGTCGCATAATAACTTGGTGGTGACTTGTTCTCTGGTTTATTATCTGAAAACATATCTCTCAAACCCAAGTAATTAATCATCATTCTATTTTTTGCCTTTCAATTAATGTGCTAAATAATTCTTCTTCTCCAGTTGCTAATGCACCCTTTTTAAAATGTCAGATACGACGGATGGCGGAATAGTTGCGCAGAGCTGTCAAACGAAGGGTGCAGGTTGGTCAGTACCGCACAGAAGATATTGATGATTGAGCTGATTGTCTAAGATGATGACTGTCGCATTGCAAGGGCAGTGGCGTATTATTATGCATATCTAGATGCTTGTCTCTTGGTGTTATCCATATGTTGTGGAATCAGTTTTATTGGATGCTACGTGTGTTTTCTTATGGTCACAATGGCAACTACCTTTTACTACTTTACAGTATGTGTTAAACTAGTACTTTGTGGGAGGTTGTATCTTTCACGGTCTGCCTGATGGCTGACATGTTTAATACTGTATCAGTAATTGTTTCTCAATACAGTATTAAAAAGATTTCAGATATAGGTTCTATGAGACCACAATACATAAAATGACACCCAGCCACACCTGGCCGCGGCCCAGCCACGCCTGGCCGCGCCCAGCGGCAGCCGGCCGCACCCCAGCCACGGCCGGCCGCAGCCACGTAGCGGCCGGCCGCGCCGCGCTATGCCACGCAGACTCTAGGGTAATTTCTTCCTTTTCTAATCTTATTTCTAAGCCTACTCACTGAAATCTAATCTCATTTCTCAGATTCACTAAAATGCTCTAACAAGAGTGATTACATTTTGTAGGATACACAAGCAAGCACAACCATGTTAAGTCAAATGACAGAAGAGCTCAGCCAGGATGTTCCTTCACTTTCACAACCTGTTGGACCATTACCAGATTGTGAATTCATTTGTTCCAACCAATTGCTCCAAAGACCAATACCAATGACTACCACCTCCACGGCAGGAAAGGCAGCTCTTGCAAAAAAGAGGAAGGGCACCACAACCACAAGCAAATCTGGAGCTGCCAAGTCTGGAGCTGCCAAGAAGAGCA
This sequence comes from Cenchrus fungigraminus, assembly GCA_036936925.1. Taxonomy (NCBI): domain Eukaryota; kingdom Viridiplantae; phylum Streptophyta; class Magnoliopsida; order Poales; family Poaceae; genus Cenchrus; species Cenchrus fungigraminus. The sequence continues at coordinate 104,750,966 of CM072769.1, read as the reverse complement.
AGAACTAAAAATGCTTATGAAATATAGCTTTTGAGCAAGATACATGTCAAACTTGCCCTTACTTTTGTTAACCAAGTTGAAGCATCTTTGTAATATGTCTGAATGTTAGTGAATGTTGGTTATGGCTGGTTATGTCTGAATGTTAGTGAATGCTGGTTGTGGATGCTTCCTTAACTGAATTATGGCTGCCTGAATGTTATGCTTTGAATGTTATGCTTTTTAACTGTCAGTTAAAAATATGGTTCAATACTGATGTGTCATGGCCGCCTGAATTTGGATTCTATAGCTCTTTTGATGTACATAATTGAGATGCAAAGTGAAGTGATTCATTCATCCATTTCAGAGAATACACATAGTTACACACCATATTTCACTTGCTCATACCAGCATACATGTTCCACATCAGTCCACATGCACAAACAAGAGCAATACACTTCCACAGCAAAACTACATCTTTCATCATTCCTACTAATGTGTTCATCTTGAGTTCCAGATTACAGATCCTTAGTTCTTCCATATCCTTGTTCTTCTCTTGTCCTTCCTCCTCCTTCTGTTTCATGTTCTGCAGTTCCAACATGTACTCATCTTCCCACCTGTAGTATCGACAGCCATGACCACGCTGCAAATCCAAAAGCACAAAATGAAGAAAACTTGAAAAACACAAATCAAATCACACAAATTGCAACTCTAATCAGTACCTTCCCACCAGGGCACCTGTAGAACACCCGCCCCTTGTTCCCATTCTCATTTGTCTGCACCACCCGCTCCACAACCTTGAACCGTCCGCAATCTAGGCAGGAGATGAGAGGGATCTCAGGATGCACCCGGTGCCTATTCGCTGAGCAAGAAGAGCTTGCCAGTGCGGCCATGGAGATGGGGTGGGAGGCGGCGGCTCGACGGAGAGAAGGAGAGGGGAAGAGAGACGAACAGGGGAAGATGTGGATGAGGTGGGGCAGATGTGGGTGATGTGCCTGGTATATGGAGTCGACTACCACATCAGCATTCCACGTCCTCACGGGTTTAGACCCGTTTGGACCTGCAGTGAGACCCAAACAGTGATAGAATGGTGTAAAGTGTATCACTGTATGAAAAGCGCCCAAAAAAGTGGTCACAATTACACCTCATTGCATGATTTGGTTCTGGTTCACAACATAATGTAAACTATTTTCAAAACAATTGTCATGACAGTAAATTGTCTCTTGAGATGCCAAACAAAAATGAGTAAGTATGAAACAAAAAAGTCATCATCTCGACCTTGTACACCCTCCGTTCTTAAATATATGACGTTTAGGAAAAGACGGAGGTAGTACCACAGAAGCAACTGGTGCAACACAACTCCATCATCAATGTACGTGCCACTTGATCAGAAACAAAAGAATTTTAAATCCAAAATTTGGATTATTCAAACTTTGTGAAATGGATTAATGTCTTACATAAAAGGTTGGTTGTTGAGTTCAACAACTTTGATCGAAATTAACTTTGTCGCTTACCACCGAGAAAGACATGCACCTTTACAATGAACCTACACTAGCTTGGTTGTGTTCCTCTCGTACGTTCTCCTTTTGGCCCGACATGTGGGACCCACACTGGATGCAGCAGGAGGGAAAACTCAGCACACGTTTTCGTCCAAAAACATTTCACATCCCGCCAGATTAACCCTCAGATATATCAGCCTCGTCCCCACATCCCCCAAAACCACTTGCGGCAGCTATCCCCCTAAACCACGCGCGGCGGCTATCCGACGACCATAGTTACGAAATCAGGTCTTCGATCGGGAAGGCGATCGACGACCAAAGGAGGGAACGAGAGGAGGCGGCCGGAGGTGGAGGAAGGTTGTATTCTTCCCTATCGAGTTCACCATGTACGGCGGCAAGCTACGACCCACCGAAGTAGTAACACGGAATGGGATCGAAGTCGAGGAAGCTGATGTGTACGCCGAAAACAATATCAAGTGCATATCCTCCGCCTCTTACTGGAGAAAACATGTGTGCAATAGATTCGTTGTTCCCTCCATGCAATCGATTCGATATACCTCTTAGCCCATCTAGGTTTCTCGATCAATGAATTAGGGGCAGATCTAGTATCAAAGTTCAGGGGGAGCTTATCTTCTTCTTCCTCCTCTCTTATCCCATCTCTCTTTTCCTTCTTCCTTCTATTCAGCAATGGATGAATTTTCCAGGAGGAGCTTCCACTGAATCCATGGGGGTAGGGCCGGGCGGAGCTAGAGGGAAGTGAAAGGGGGTGCGGCACCATCGTAGAATTGGTGGTATAGAGTAAAATTAACAGGGACAAATTTTAGGTTTGATAAGAGATTACTGAAATTTTGTGGGTGCGACCGCAACCACAAACTCAAAATATAGCTCCGCCCCATTAATTGCATTTGTTTTTACATGAACAATTGATTTCACTAGTACACATATATATGCGCATCAATTACTTTAGTTATTTTAAACATCCGCCAATTGTTTCTTTCTTCCCATAATCAGAAATACGTGTTCATAATTATGTGCACATGCAGGACTATCTCAATCTTAAAATTTGTAACAGAACCTAATTGTTGTTGTTGTAAAAATTACTCTGAATAGGCAGTGTGCTATTTGACCACAGCATATTTGTTTTTCACATACTATCTACTACTAGTGTATATATACATATATGCATATACCATTATTAGTACTACAACTGATTTTTTTTCATGTTGGCGTATTAATATTTATGTGCACATGTAGAGAAAGCAATTTGACAGGTGAGCTTTGGAATGTACTAATAGAATGCTGCGACGAACCTGATGGAGAATTAAGATACATCTCTTGTACAGTGGACAAGGGTGGTATAGACCTTCCCTTCCTGATACACATTAGAGATGAGTGTCATTATCAACACCGGGACTACATGTACTACATGACGAGAAATAATGAAGAAGATGATAGATCAGCGGTTCTTGAGGAAATTAAGAGTAAAAAAGAAGTAGCGGCCATGCGTGATCACGTGGAGTCAACCAACGAGAAGGTATTAAGGTTGGTACTATCAAGAGCAGATCGGGATGGTGAAGATGTCCTCGTTTCACCCCTGAAACAGAGTAGGGGGTTTTGGCAGAGTGCTGATAGTGATGATGATGATGACTACGACGACTACTTAGAGTGTGTTGCATACAAAGGTTGGCTTGCTAAGCAACCCAAAAACTGTGGTACGTATGTTGCTTGTTCTACACTGTCCACATGTACCCTTGACTGCACATTTTACTCACATACCAGTGTTTATAATTTGCAGAACTATACGATGACTTCAGGGAGGCCACCCAAAAGACGTACCAAGCATGGTTACAACATGTTGGACTTCTGAAATGAATTCGTAAATACTTTTTCCTTGTCGACTGCAGCTTATCTGTGATGAGAAATGTGAACCTACTAACAAGTATAAGTGCTTTCCATTTTTTCAGTGGCTTTTACTAAAGCTCAAGCTAAACCTAAAGAAGTAGACGTACTCCCACGTGATGAGAGCAATGACAGCAACACGACGCCGCCACCCGAAACGACACTGCCACGACAACATCCATCGCATGCTAGGAGAGAAAAGAAAACAAGAGGTTATAGAAGCTTCACACCTCTAGGAACTTCACTTTGTATTATTGTTCATTGGTTTCTGAAACAGCTATTGTTCAGTAGTAACTATTATGTTCTCTGATGTGAATGCAAGTAGGTGGCAAGAAAGTTGGCTGTGGAAACCTGAAAGGCCTATCTGTAAGTTCCTTGAGAGCAAAATCTGGTGGCAACAAACTAAAAATTCAGTTCTCAAGAAAGTTGGGTTGTGTCTGTGGACCAAATAGACGTGCCTTTGTTGATGAGATTGTTTTAGAGATAAGGATGAATTGTCCATTAATTGGAGTCAGATTTTGGAAAGATATTAGTAAAGATGTCAAGAGAGACATCGCAACACATATAATGGTATGTCACTGTCCACCGCATGCATCTATTTTCTTCGTACACAATGCTATGATTGAATCATGCATGCATAACAAGTTTCGTTCCCACCAGGAAGGATGGGATTTAGAGGGCATTCAAGATCCAAAGAGCAAGATTTTGAAGATTGCCCATGAACGCTACAAAGTTTGGCGAGGCGACTTGAGTGCTACATACAAGTCATACGAGAGTTATGATGAGAGAATGAAACACAAGCCTGATGAGTTGAACATTGTGGAGTGGCACTATTTGTGCTAGTACTTTGGAACTAACTATTTCAGGGTACATTTTTTTCCTACTTAAGTACAACATTGAGAGTTGTATAGATATGAGTTCAACCTTTCATCGCTTAACAACACTCTTTCAATCCTTGCAGGGAATGAGCATCAAAAACTCTGGCAATCACGACCATTCAGGTGGTTCGAAACCTTACTTTCAGTGGAGTTGGGAAAATGTAAATTTTGGTTACAATATTCTCATCTTTCACTATCTGCATTAGACAATCATATATTCATGTTGTGCAATGTTGCAATCATAGTGAGATCCCGAAACTGGTGCTGAGCCACGCCAGTTGTTACTCTGGAAGGTTACTCACTCGAAGCAAGGAAAATGGATATCTGACGTGGCTGAGAGTATTTATGTGAGTAGAAATTCCATCGTAACCTTGCTTGCACATAACACTCGTTTAATTCTGCATCAAACCATGGCCACGGTTTTCCATCTTACAATGATTTCCTGTCCTCAGAGTCGTACCGCCAGGAAATTATCTCTGCCAGCAAATTCAGATGAAATGGAAGAAGGAACACCAAGTATCACTTCTGCGGCTGTTAGGGAAGAGCAATGTTTCCAGGAAACATACAAGGAAACGACAAGAGTCAAATCCTCTGTGTCACGTGGTCATGGTTACATGGCGAGTCGAATAAGCAACAAAGATTTCAGGAGAGGATGTTACAGGAGAGAATCGAGAAGGTCGAAGCACCAGAACGTGAATTTGAAGAAAGACTTAAGAAGCATGAAGCTGACAAGGAAGCCGAGCAACAAGAAATGGCCAGAGCAATTGAATAAAAAATGCAGGATAAGTTTGAAAAGATGTTTCAGCCTTACAAATGCTTATTATTACAATCTTCTGAGGTAACCAGAACATTGTACCTGTTGTGATCGTAACTTGACCAATGCACCTAATACCTTACCTTCCCTCTTTTCAAATACGCAGAGTACACCTCAATCCAACAACACTACAGCTGACGTTGAAGCTACTGTCAATGAGGATGACACTGCTGCAACAACATTAGTGCAGAGTCAAGAAACAGCGAACAAGGTAACGACTATACCTGGTTGTGATTGACTAAATATATATTTATGTCTCTAATCTCTTGCCTGCCCTCTCTTACAATGTGCAGACTCCCTCTAAAACCATCAACAACACTAAAGCAGTAGCGCAGGGTAATGAAGTAGCACAGAGTCAAGCAATGGTGAACAAGGTAACGACGACACATGGTTGTGATTGGCAAAAAAAACAAATTTATGTCACTAATCTTTTTGCATGGCCTCTTTTGCAATGTGCAGGCTACCCCTGGAACCATCAACAATAATTCAAATGAAATTGTACCTCTGAGGAGTGTCCAAAAGGTTCCCGTAACACCAGTACTGCAGGATCATGTAACAGCGAACCAGGTATTAACGACATCGAACAAGTTATCTAATCATGATGCAGGGTGTACTTTGAATTACAGCTGACATTGTTCCATTAACTTTATAATCCAGATTGATCCAGCAAGCACTGTGACAAAAGATAAGGAAAATGTGGCACCTAACATCAATGATTCAAGTGCCCACATTTCAAAGAGACTGTTTCCTGAGAAACATCAAAAACGTGATGCACCTGCTGCAGCTCCCAGAGTTATTGGTCCACAACACCTGCTGAGGGAGGCTAAAACGCGATCAGGCAAGAAGAGAGCACACGAGGTATGTACTAACTGGAATTGTCCTCTCATAATGCCATTAATATTTTCCACTTCCAGTTCATATGCTGAAATTCTCTAATTCGTTTACATTCAGGATGGCACGGAAGATGGTCCGGTGGTGAAAAGAATCTCAAGAACGGCAAACAGAGTCCCACCTACCAGCAACAACAAACCTACCAATAAGAAACTTCCGCTCCAGCCTAAAAATTGATGATCAATGCAAGTGTAGGAGTGATATCCAGATTGTAGCAGTGCGTAAGAACAATATAGATTCTTTACAAATTTTTTTACTACGATCGATGGACAAGAGTTCTTAGTTTGAAATATATGATGAATGCTGCTCATGAATAAAGGATCGATTTCATTATTGATTTGTTTGTACATGGGTTGCATTAGTTTATGTTTTGAAAATTTTGTTGCATGAAATTTGGTGACGCCGGGCATCTAGCGTGTAGCCTGGCGACCAAAATTTCGTTGCGCTATCCTCTACACAAATAGCGACGAACCATATAGTTCGTTGTGACATACCATATGCATATGGCAACCAAAGATTGATCTGATGCGCTATCATTTGAGCATATAGCGTCACACAAACTTTGTTAGGATACCCCTACGCATATAGCGACGTTAAGTAGCATTGCGCTTTGGTCGACGACATGGCGACGACCCATCTTTGGTTGCGTGACCCTCTTCTTCTATAGCGATGGCAACTGGCGTTGCGATTTTGTCCCCGAATATGGCGACGCCCCACATCTTTGGTTGCGTGACCATCAACGTGTATAGCAACGGTAGTTAGGGTTGCGATTTGGTTCAAGAATATGACCACGGCAAATCTTTAGTTGCGTCACCATCAACGTGTATAGCAACTGGTCGTTCGTGTTGCGATTTGGTTCAGGAATATGGCGGCGACACATCTTTCGTTGCGTCACCATCAACGTGTATAGCAACTGGTCGTTCGCGTTGCGATTTGGTTCAGGGATATAGCGACGACATGTACTTGGTTGCCTGACCATCAACCTGTCTAGTGATGGTAGTTAGCGTGGTGAATTAGTTCAATTGTATGGTGACGAACCATATCTGGTAGCGTGACCCTCTTCGTGTATAGCGACGACACTGAGCGTTGCTATTTTGTTCAGGCATACCACGACGACCCATGGTTCGTTGTGTGACCCTCTTCGTGTATAGCGACAGCATTTAGTGTTGTGATTTGTTCAAACATATGGCGACGGCTACGCGTTCGATGTGATATCCTCCATTGCTATTGCAACAGCACTGGTGTCGTATTGCGACACAATGATTTGATCGTAATAGTGCTTGTTTGCAAATGACTAGAGTGGTCGCAAATACCACTATCGCAACGACTTGTGTCATTGCAAAAGCCCATATCGCAACGACACAAGTCGTCCCGACTCGAACCAATTGCTACGCCAGGCGCCGTCGCAACAATAGACGATAATAGCGACGTGAATTGTGAGGCGTCACAAAAACCTATGCGACCGGTTTTATTGCGACGCCTGGCGACAGGCTCGAATAGTCACTACACGACCCATATCACGACCAAAACCCCTGTGTTGCGACGGTTTGAACGTGTCGTGACATGTTCCAATCGTTGTAGTGATAGGTAGCTAAAAAGAGCAAATACAAAGAGCAAATGAAAACCCTAAAGCCCAAGAGATGGCTGCCACAACTCTTCCACCAAGTTTATATATGAGGTCCTCCGGTGGGGGTAAATGACTAGAATGCCCTCTAGGCGATACAACCCCTCGAAGGGCATATTTGGAAACTTGACAACCTTTCCATCGGACGGACGCCCAGCAACCGCACCTTGCGTAGCCTCGACGCCAAGCTTGTGATCCCGAGCGTGTCCTCCGCTTCGAAGCACCCGACGCTCCTCGGCCACAACCGGTCAGACCGGTCCACACCGGTCAGGCCGGTGAGGCCCACCGGTCAGACTGGCCTAGTGCAGCTCTGAGTCGCCGACCCCTCGGACTTGGCTTTGTGGCGCAACTAAGAAACCCAGTGGTTTTCTGGTGAACCACTGCAAACTCCGCGAGCTTGGTGCAGCCTCCACGCTGAGCTCCTCGACTTGGCCGCCACGTCTGCTCTGGCTCGATGTTGGCTTTCAGATCAACCAATGAACTCGCTATCCTCTGACTTCAACTTGCTCTTCTCACACCATGTGACTCGCACTTGATCCCATCTGGCCACCGGGTCCATCGAACCAAGCCTACTTGTCCCTCCAATCCTTCGGAGGCCCTGCAAGGCTAAGACCTTTCACGCTTGTTCTTCACCTGCACCAACACACATCAAGCCGCAACCTACATCCACAAGATAGAGCACAACATCAGTCCACACACCGTTGTCAATCACTCATCACTAGAGAGTGGCCAACCACTAGCCATCGGGCACTCTGGTCCTCAAAATCAAGAACAAACGAAGAACACAAGAAAGATTCACCTATGTATGAACACAACTTTAGTCTAAATAGAAAATGTCAGAATACTCACTTGACTCTAGATGAAGAACAAAGGCACCCGCTGAGGATCGTTTTTGAGGAAGATGTCATGAACATGACATGACCCCAAGCATTCCCCCTCACTTTCCAACACTAACCCTATACCAAGAGCTCTCCTCTCCTAGGGAGAGAGGCCAAAAAGCCAAAATGAAGGAGGAGGAAGAGAAGTGTGTCTAAGAATGAGGCCCCTCCCCTTCTATTTATAGGCTAAGGGTGTTGAAGCTCAGATGCTCAAAGTGCTCCAAAACACCCCAAAACGCAGCATGGGACCAATCAGGGAGCACCATGTGGAAGGTCGAGATCAGCCGAACCAAAGTCGGTTCGGTCGATCTAGGGATCGCCCGATCCCTAGGGGCCACCAATCGCGGTGTGTTTTCTCTAGGTAACTGTCCTGTGGGCCCCATGATCTGTTCCAGGTGCACGACAACTTTGGAGGCGGTTTGGGTAGCAAGTGGGCCCTTGGATCCATGTGTTGTTAACGTGGCAGCGCATGATTCACTGAGAGTGTTTGACATGGATTGGTGACGTCATTGATCCAGCGGAATCCTACGTGGCAACCCCTCATTGGCTGAGCTTGAAGTACTTGGATCAAAGACTTGTGCTTTTGCTCTCATTTCTAGTGCTAATTGCCTGCATTTGCATAATCACAAACACTTGTGGAAATGATTAGTTTAAACCCCTATTCTAGTGTTGATGAATATATTTCATACCAAAATGTAAGTGCTGACGGTTATAAAATGAGTAGTTAACAGTTGTCATGGTGATCTCCATCTCCATTGTGCTGCCCATCATGATGATCTCCATCTCCATGATCCATGTATGCCATCCTCTAGTGATGAGTCCTCCAAGAACATTCTAATGCATGCTAGTAAAGTAAATTACACAATCACGCATTAGTTCATCACAAGTTGGCACGTAGGCCATTACATCAAATTGACAATACATATGGCTCCAGCCGTATTGCCATACTCATGACACACATGACATGATTGAGTTCATACATGCATCACATATACAAAACCGCCATACCGATCACATCAAATCCTGCAAAACAAGTTAGATGTATACCGATGTTTAAATTTAAATGGCTGCAAACTCCATCTTCCAAGCCGATTTTGAGAAATCTAATTTCATCGAGAGCAGCAAAGCTAGTTGATCACATGTGTAAATTTTTTTGTAGATCAATTTTCATAAAGGAATTGTCTCCATCCGAGTAACCACGAAAAGTTATGGTTGTTTACCGAACACCATGTTTCCTGGTTTTTCTCGAACCGGTAGCAGATCCAATCTGCCGCCGCTGTGCATCCCATGCGCCTAGCACTTGACCTAGCTTCAATTCGACCAATCCAATTGACCTCCTCCTCGCCATGACTGGGTTTACCTGTATCAATTAACTTTGATGGCAGAAACAAACCGGTAGGAGTAATTCGTTACACAACCATCACGACAAGAACACAAAACCGATCACAATTTTTGATCTACGTCCACACATATCACCATATGCATACATCCCAAATCTAAAACTTAGCAGCTATGGCTCTGGTACCACTGAAGGATTACGGGGAGGCTACGCTAGCACCAACAAATATTTTTCCACAAAACAGGAACTATTGTTGTTATAGATCACGAGATTACCACTAGACGCGCAGATGCAGCGAAAACATCTATCTAGGTGTAGGAGAAGTGTGCCAAGGGTAGGTAGTGCATTTGCTCACGTCCGCTTAGTCCTTCACGTGCGGTTCGTCCTTGTGCTCTAAACGCAGCACCTCCAAGGTATCCACTAGTACAGGGAAGGAACACCGAATGTAGATGTACTAGCACCTCACAAACGACCGCGATATGGAGGATATAGGTCGAGAAGGGGACACAAAAATTATTGTTCACCCACAGCACTATTCACCCACGGCTACTGTAGCTCGTGTGGTACTATAGTGGTGGCGGAACTGTAGCAATACTTAGGGTTTTCCCCTCCACCACTATATATAGAGGTCACTAATGGGCCTTCAACATTTGTGGTCCATCAACACGATGTACCCTAATGCATCAAATCCATCAAAGCTCCAACACTTCCAAAGTTGCAAAGCAGAAATTGTAATTTTATTGATCTGACCATGGTGCGTTCTTATTTCATACACACAAAAAAGATAGGGACTTCACAATTCTCATTTTCATTTAGCAGCAGTACGTATAGACAGGGGCAAGGGTTGGAGGAGGAGGAGGAGAAGGAAGGAGGAAGAAGAATGTTGACGCCCTTTAGGAGTCAACAAGCACGCAAAGGCAGCTGTCGCAGCACCTCTGTGTCGAGATCGGTCAGACCGGCGTGGTGGACCGATCAGACCGGTCGCTGGTGAGATTCTAGCAGTAGGCCTCCGAACGTCACCCGGGCAGGATCCTGTCGGGGCGGCGCACGCAAGGTTGCTCTAGGGTCGGCAAGGCCTCCTAGAACGCCTTCAGACGTCGCGGAGATGAAGGAAGAACATCAAGTAGTAGATTGGAAAAGCTAGGAAGAGATAAAAGTAAATACGAGACAAATAAAGGTAAATTGAATTGATCGATTGGATGATGAACCTCAATCGGTTGTGGCCCTTTATATTTCTAGAGTGGGGAGGTATTGCCCCACAAGGAAGTCCTTTTACAAGTCTAATTCTATCAGGACTCCTTGATTTGGTTCGGACGCGGGGCACCGGTCAGACCAGTCAGGGACACCGGTCTGACCGGTGTGGTTTGCCGGACTGGCTACAGTGGCCAGGACCGGTTAGACCGCCTTAGGGCACCGGTCAGACCGGTCTGTCCTGCCTGGTCGGCCTCGTGCCAAATTTGAGTGTCAATATATGCCCCCTTGTTTTTTGGCAAAGTATACGTGCCAAAAAATACTTTTCTAAACTAAAAAACACTTAGGACGATGTCTATCAAACACCGGTCGTATACATGTTTGCTCAAGTCGAGGTTGATGCCTGCTTCGGCCTCTACTCCTTTCGGGTCCGTGTTGACTTAGCTGGTCTCTCTTCAGCTAGTTGTTCCATTGCCTCTTGCTTACTCAATCTTTGCAGTCTCCTCTTTTGAGTGTGGGATAAGCCTGAGGGACACCACCTCGACTGCATACCTTTAGAGTTTTGTTTATTGTTATCTTCACCTGTTTTAATAGTAGTACATACATCACCTCTAACCAGAGTACTAATACAAGCAACCGGTCTTTGCAATGCACTACTCGAATATGCAATAGGATATTGGATCATATATGGTTTCATGTACATACTACTGTAATCAGCAGGTGAATAATAACAAGGATAATACCAAGAACATGGCATAACTGATCCAACAAAAGGATATGGTGGAGGTGTAGGTTTACCTTGTTAATGATTCATACCTTCATGTCTTGGTGGTGCTTTTACGCGCTTTGCACCATTAGGCAGATTTCTTCAACTCCTTGCAGCTCCCTTCCTCTTATACTTGGCCAGGAGCTCTTCAAAACTCGGCCTTGCTCTTTTATTGGGCTTGGAGCATCTTGAACCTTTCTGGAAGCACCGGTCAGACTGGTCAGAGACACCGATCAGACCGGTTGAAGCACCGGTCAGACCGGTCTGCACACCGGTCAGACTGGTCGACGCTCTGCCGATCTTCTCTATCTTGTCATGCCCCCCCAAGCGTTGAAGTCTTCGCTGAAGCCTTGGGGATCTCCTCTAGAAGTACCTTCTTGTCAGGTCTTTGCTCTCCAATGATCACATTCTTTCCCTTTGATTTACAGCTTGATCCGGTCGAATAAGCGCCTTAGGATTTGATATATCAAGAATATTCACAAAGGCATTAGTAGGAAAAGGATTTTCGTTGACTTGCACCTCATGGAATTTTAAACGACCTTCATTAATGGCCGATTGTATTTGTCGACGAAAATTATTACAATCATTAGTAGCATGAGAAAAAGAATGATGAAATTTACAATATGCACGTCTTTTTAATTGATCAAGGGGTGGTATAGTGTAAGTTATTTTAATATTACCTGACTTAAGCAATTCATCAAATATTTTATCACACTTAGCCACATCAAAAGTAAATTTCATCTCCTCCCGACTCTTATGAGACGGCTTTAGAGAAGCACAAGTGTCTGCTTTATCATTAGGTGACCATGTAAATTCAGCAGCACACACCTCTTTACTCTCATCGCCTGAGGATTCATAATCTAGCTTATGCATATTAAGACGATCAGATTTGAACCGAGTATCTTTGCTTCGGCTTTTTTGAGCTAAAGCTCTTGTTAAAACTTGGGCAACATTAGCAAATTCATGACCATCTAGTTTTTCTCTAATATGGCTCGCAAACCATTAAAAGCTAATTCAGCAAGATCCCTTTCAGAGATAACAAGACTATAACAACGGTTTTTTGTTTCTCTAAACCTTCTAATATAACTAGTAACAGGCTCATCATGTTTTTGCCTAACCGATGTTAAATGACTCAACCTTAACTCATTATCTCCACTATAAAAGTGATCATGAAATTTTTGCTCTAATTATTGCCAAGTATGAATAGAGTTAACAGGTAATGAAGAAAACTATGAAAAAGCATTGCTAGTTAAAGATAAAGAAAATAGACACACTTTTATTTCTTCTATGGCACTAGCTTCTCCTAATTGAGCAAGATATTGACTAACATGCTCCCAAGTAGTTTTGCTAGCATCCCCATTAAACTTTATGAATTCAGGACAACGCCAACCAACAGGATAGGGAACCGAATCAAAGCTAGCAGGATACGGTTTTTGATATGAAGAATTTTTATATTTTACTTCTATCCTGTAGTCATCTCTCATTTGTTTAGCAAGATTAGCATTAAATCGATCGATGACTTCCTGTATAGTGGTTGGCACTGGTGTAGTTGAAGCGTTCGATTGCAACACATTAGCTTGTGTAGACGGGTTTGGGGGATTGTGCTGCAAACGGCTATTGGATTGTGCATTAGGAATAAAACCATATCCAGTGCCCGTTCCAAAAGGAACCATAAACGGAACACCATGAGCTACTATAGTATCACCAGATCGGCCAGAGGCAGCCTGAGCGGGAGGTACAGTAACTAAAGGCTCCGGAGAAGAGGGGTATAGCACCACATTGCTGTCACCAGTCTGACCAGTCTGTACTGACCAGATGGCGATGTTGTTGTTTTGTCCTGCAAGATAGTTCAATAGCATTCCATATTGAGGATTAAACATAGGTGGAGCCGATGTACTAGCAGATGGGATCTGAGGTGACACGGTTTTAGGAATAGATGCATCATCACTACCCTCCTCTACACGTTTACCAAGACTCTTATCTACCATATTTTTCATATTTTCAATCATTGCTAAACAGAAATTATCCATCACAGTAGTATTTTTTGACACGATAGACTTGTTTGACCACCTTGCGCTTATTTTTTAGTGTTGACCGATTCTTATGATCAAAACGGTCACTACGCATAGATGATGGCTCATCAATCATCGGCTCCCTATGGGTAATATAATTTGGATAGAAATAACTAGGAGCGGACGACATATACGAATTATAATACCATGAAGAACAAAAATAATGCATATTAAAGTAAGCATCCCGTGGCATAGACATTGACAACCTATATGGAGGAAACAACATTGATTTGTGAGAGTTACTCCATTACCGATTCTTGTTATGGAACTTCTCTCTAGGAGAAGATTTTGGGCATTTGGAATTTTTAGACCGACTAGCACCATTGACATTATTTTGCCTTTGAGACTCCGTCGGAAGTTTTTCATTGAGCTTCGGCTTTTCTCTTTGATACTTACGGCCTTTAGATTCAATTGTTTTCCAAACACCAATCTCGAGTTTTTTTAGGCTTAACCATCTTTGGCTTAGATTTATTTTGCGAAACCCTAGATGAGGTGGTTAGACCGGTTTGGGCACCGGTCAGACTGGTTCGAGCACCTGTCAGACCGGTCACAGCGCAACCGGCACCTTTGCCTTTGTTTTGTTGCCCCCCGAGCGTCGAAGTACTAGATGTAACCTCTATGCTCTTGCTAGAGGATTTAGGTTCAACAAATTTGGCTAGAGACGGCCTACTTGTTTCTTGACCAACAACATCACAAGTTGGCAAAGGTTTGCAAGGATTAATAATATCAATAGTCGGCATTTCAATAGCCGATTTTTGAACAACAGGAATTGAATCTACGCTATCCTTTTTATTAATCAAAGATTTGAGATGAAAATTCTCAATGACGGATATAGCACCAGATAAGTTACCTGAGGAGTACATCTCCATCAATATGTCGAAGGTACATGATTGGTGCAACTTGCGTAGATCTTCACACGACACCATATTGCTTGGATCTGATTTCGTCCCCAGCAGAGTCACAATTTTGTTGACGCCCTTTAGGAGTCAACAAGCACGCAAAGGCAGCTGTCATAGCACCTCTGCGTCGACACCGGTCAGATTGTGTGGTGGACCAATCAGACCGGTCGCCGGTGAGATTCTGGCGGTAGGCCTCCGAACGTCGCCCCGGCAGGATCCCGTCGAAGCGGCGCACGCAGGGTTGCTCTAGGGTCGGCAAGGCCACCTAGAACGCCTTCAGACGTCGCGGAGACAAAGGAAGAACAGCAAGTAGTAGATTGGAAAAGCTAGGAAGAGATAAAAGTAATTACGAGACAAATAAAGGTAAATTGAATTGATCGATTGGATGATGAACCTCAATCGGTCGTGGCCCTTTATATTTATAGGGTGGGGAGGTCTTGCCCCGCAAAGAAGTCCTTTTACAAGTCTAATTCTATCAAGACTCCTTGATTTGGTTCGGACGCGGGGGCACCGGTCAGACCGGTCAGGGACACCGATCTGACCGGTGTGGTTTGCCGGACCGGCTACATTGGCCAGGACCGGTCAGACCGTCTTAGAGCACCAGTCAGACCGGTCTGTCCTGCCTGGTCGGCCTCATGCCAAATTTGAGTGTCAACAAAGAAGAAAGAGGAGAAAATGAGTAGTGCTTTTTGGTTGGCTTGGCATCGATCTCATATCCAAATTGATGCCAAATGAAGCAAATCTGTGCTACGCCAGATAAGTTTCCAGAGGGCAGTGTTAATCTCTTTGTTTTCCCCCTGTTTTGTTATGTGACCCTTTTTTTTAAAAAAAGCAATAATTGGCCTATTATAAGTAACAATATATATATGACCCATTGAATCAACCATAATAAATGCACGAAATCTTTGTTAGTTCGATCTCTAATCCATCACGGCCCAAAGGTTGTGACGGGCTCGGTCTCGCGCCCTGGTCAGAGGTGCCCAACTAATCCATGGTTGGTAGGCCCCCGTCGCACAGTGCTATATAGAGGAGGTGGAGGCCACGGCACGTAACACGAGAATCACCTGCGCCGTCACACACCCCACCCACAACCCTACCGACCCGAGGGAGCACTGGAGCGGCGGGAAGTTTCACCGCCGCTACAGACGTCCTCCTTCTTCACCTGTACGTGTTGTCACCGCCCTCATATCGGACACGCCTGTACCGCCACCGTCGCCAAGATGGAATCGCCACTACTACTCCTACATCAAGCCGCGGCTGCCTCTGCGACCCTGACCGACGACATGGCCTCTGACTCCGCCCCATCCGCCGGCACCGATGGTCAGCACCCTCTGCTGTCTCTCTCTGTTTATGTTCTAGATGTAGGATCTCAAGTGTTATCTGTCAGTTGTTCGTTCATACTCGTCTAGATCTACTGCAAGTGTTCGTGTGTTAGGTCTAACAGTATAGTAGTTCATTTAGATACTATAATCATACATATGGTCGGTGCAGTTAAGAAGGCAGTTTTCATCAAATATTCAAATCTGAACTAGCGCGACAAATTATTATTGGTACATACAAACTCCACTGAAGTGCAAACGCCATGAAAAACTTCCAATAGATAGGGAGATGCAAATGAAGCCACATATCGTTCAGAAACTCCGTGTCGATACTTATTACTAGATTCATGCAACTTTCAACAAGAAACATTGATTTTTTTTTACTTTAGAAGCATAGCTAAGTTAGCACTGTATTTTGGCCTGCCAATTTTTAGTCTCCAATAGTACTCAAGTAGCTGTCAACCTTGCAGAGACAGGGAGATGCAAATGAAGCCACATGAAAGGAAATCAAGTTTACTCTCATATTTCAGAATGTTTTTCATGCACCTCCCCATCTCTGCAAGAAACACGGAGTGGTCACCAAAGGCAAATCAACATAAACATGCAAGGACAAACCCCAAAGAAATAGGCCGCACAGGCACATGAAAAGAAATTCTGAAAAATGTGACAAGTTGAAGGTATGACATGAACCTGGAGTGCCGAACAAGAGGTATGGGTCGTATGGTAATAATGCCAGCAGAGCATTTTCAAGAGTTTGTTATTTTTAACATAGCAAATCTTGTGATTTTGTCAACTCCTAAAAGATTTGTCAAGCTAAAAAAAGAATGTGTCCAAAAATTTGCTATTTAACTTGGTAAGCTATTCTTTCTATCTTATACTTTTGCATCAGGAACCCTTTTGCATCCTTTATTTCATTTTCACCCTCACACCTGTCTGCACACGCGGGGGAAATGCCAATGCCAAGTCGAGTACGCGCGCGTACCTTTACGCTTTGGAGGCTGATTTTTCCCAAGTTGTCAAAAATTGTCAGGTCCTTTGCCAAACTATTGGAGAAGTGTTTTCAACATTTTTGCCAAAAATCAAATATACCAACATAACTTGACAAACTGTTGGAGATGCTAGAGTGATATCAAATCCAAATTACTGCTAAGGACACACGTAATTGGCATGAAAAATTTCTGAAATGTAGGACGACATATATAGATTTGATTTTATGTTTTCTCCACAGCCTTTCGTATGTACAAACTTTTTTCTCAAAAAATATATACAAACCTTCAATTTTTAAAAATTGAAGGTTATTATACCAACCTTTACAAATATCGTCCCCCTTTGCATATGTCTCTTAAGTAGATATTGTCTTCGAAGTCTCAAGCTGAAATTTTAAAAGGTGTGTTAGTTGTTGCCGCATTGCATGGTCCATTATCATTGGTATCCCTTTGATATTTAAATAATTGCTGGTTGTTGATCTGATCCACATCAACATTTAATCAGAAAGTGAAGCCATGTGGCTACCAACCTGAACCTTAAGAGTATCTAGCTGGGATACAGAGTGATCAGTCATCAGTTCCAGTAAGGAATAGCCGGTTAGAGTTTAGCGCACCACCAAAAAAATGCACCTCAGCTCTTTCCTTCATGCCAAAGCCAAACAGCCTCGAAGACGGCATGGCGAGTAGCCGAGTATAATCAACGTCCTCAGGGGAAGAACCGGGTTGATGCCAAGGAAAAGATAGAGACAACACCTACCTTTGCTTGAGAAAACGATTCTGGCGATGCTGTTAAGGTCTGAAGTAAATCCAACGAATTCGGATTTCGAACTTTACTGTTCCCAAACAGACTCTAAATACGCTCCCAGCCCCAGCTGATCGCCGTTGCCGGACAGCCGGAGCCGCATCCTCCTCACGTGTGCCGTGCTGGTCGGGTCCTCGCCTTTCTCATCGTCCCGGCAGTCTTGCTCGCCTGCAATGGCAACAGCGCGCATGCCATGGGGGTTTAACTGATGCGCGGCCGGGAAGTGGAAGGTGGCCAAATATGCCCAATGCAAACCAGATCGATCAAGCTTGAGTGCTTGACTGCTTGATGAGCCCAAGGGCACTGGGCACGGTACGAATAGACTGGCCGGGGCCAGCGGTCCGGCACTCCCCGGCTCTCGAGTAGTCGATCGAGTGAGCTACGCTACGGCCATGCAACGCTGCCTTCCCAAGGTCTGTCAATCCATGGGTCTTGTTGTACCTAGGGTTTTTTTTATCGGTAGAAAAAAAATATCGGCACTCACCGAGAAATGCGAAATTTCGTGAATTTCGGACCAAATTTAAACAAATTCAAATTTTAAAAAAAAAATTGACAGAACTTCAGTGAAATTATCCCTAATGAACAAAAATAACATATAACAAGTTACAAACTTACAACACAATTGATATATCATATATCTATAGCACAACACCGTACTTCATGATAATGCAAGGTCCCAAATATTAAGTAGTCTGTCCCAAATAGTATAGTTAACTGTACCAAATATTGCAGCCAATTGCAGACTTGGAAAGTCCCAATATTATGTGTCTATGGCATTGCAAATGAATGAAGTGTCCAATATTACATGTTTAAATACTTTCCAAAATATATTCAAAATTGGAGACGCGAGGAGCAGTGGGGTGCTCCGAGCTGCGGTTGATTTGGGGGAAAATGAGTGGATTTAGGGTTTCGTGGGGGGCTGCCGGGGGTATATTTTGGGCTGCATGGCGGGAATGGACGTCTCGGATCTTTTGGCACGCGATCGGGCATGTAGTCCAAATTCGACTGAAAAATTTGAGCAATATGTGATTTTTTTCGGGGCTCACCGATAATAGCGATATTTCGGATTTTTCGCCGAAATTTTGCCGAATTTTTTTTCCCTGGTTGTACCTGCCTTGTCGTTCCGATCGATCGATCGATCAGGTCAGGCCTTGTTTTTAAACTGGTCAATGGGTCTCTACAGCGAGAGGTCTCTTGAACCGTCCCCCAGTCATCTGCCGTGGTTTCTTTTATCGGCCGAAAATCCCCGATATTTCCGAAATTTCCCATATATCCGTAGGGTCCGATAAAATTAGATATCTGCTAAATTTTTCCTGTTTTTCCTACTTTACACAGACGACTCAAATTCAGTCGCGCAACTCGTACTCATAATGTTTTATTCTTCATTTTATCTATGAACAAGTGATGTTTAATAGTCTACGAATAGTTTCAAGTCAAATTCTACAAAATTTTTTAAAATTAATTTGATTTTTTTTTGAATTTGGTCCGATATTTCCGATATATCTTATTTTTCCTCTTTATTCTTGACCCCGATAAATTTTTATTTCCGATAATAAAAACTATCTGCGTCGTCGTACGTACTGTTGCTCGTGCTCGATCGTACCATCTCCGGTTTGGGATCTCCCGTGACCCGTCTCCGTACAGCCTGCGTGCGCGGTCAAAAGCAGGCAGTGCGGCCGCGCAGGCCTGCGCGGGGCCGCGCCTATATAAACGCCCCCAGCCGGGCACCGACCAGCCTCACCATCCGGCGCTTGGACCATTGTCTCGCGGCAACTTCACCGCCGGGGACAGTGAGAGGGGGAGGAGCCAGGGGTCAAATCTCCTCATCCTTTCTGGCCAAGCAGCCACCAGCCAGAGCTCTGCTGGCCGGGGGAGTGAGGAGGAGGAGGCATGGGTAGGCCGCCGTGCTGCGAGAAGACCGAGGTGAAGAAAGGCCCGTGGACGCCGGAGGAGGACCTCGTGCTCGTCTCCTACGTGCAGAACAACGGGCCCGGCAACTGGCGCGCCGTGCCCACCAACACCGGTCCGATGCCCCAGGGCCCTTGCGTACGGGGATCCTGCTGGGATCTCCTTGTTTTCTTTCTTTCTTCTTCTCCTTGACACGTTCTTGTCGTCCATGGATGGATGGATGGATCCAGGGCTGATGCGCTGCAGCAAGAGCTGCCGCCTCCGGTGGACCAACTACCTCTGCCCCGGGATCAAGCGCGGCAACTTCAGCGTCCAGGAGGAGAAGCTCATCATCCACCTGCAGGCGCTGCTAGGCAACCGGTAACTAACATAGCCCCTCTCGATTCCCACATCCAGAATCAGATCGACTGGTTTCTCGGCATGCTCCTATGTTATTCCTGATTCCTGGGCAGAGCCCTAACGACCGGCTGTGTTTTGTTGGTGTGCTTGATTTTGATTAGCTGGGCGGCGATTGCATCGTACCTCCCGGAGCGCACGGACAACGACATCAAGAACTACTGGAACACCCACCTCAAGAAGAAGCTCAGCAAAGCAGGCGCCGCCGCCCCCGAGGCGAAGAGCGGCAGGTCGGCCGCGGCCAAGGGGCAGTGGGAGCGCCGCCTGCAGACGAACATCCACACCGCGAGCCAGGCGCTCCGTGATGCGCTGTCCCTGGACACCGTGCTGCCGCCCACCGAGACGGAGTCGGCGCAGGCGCCGGCCAGCCAGGCGGCATACGCGTCCAGCACCCAGAACATCGCGCGCCTGCTGGAGGACTTCATGCGCCCCCGCACCGGTAGCGGCGGCAACGCGTCGTCCGGGTCCAGGTCGTCCGCGTCAGCGGTCTCCGGCGGTGAGGGCGTGGCGGCGTCGGTGAGCCACAGCGGCACGAAGACGCGGACGCTGGAGGGGTCCACCTGGAAGAGCAAGGCGCACGACACGATCCCGGCGGCGCCATTCTCGATGCTAGAGAGCTGGCTGCTCGACGACGGCATGGGGCACGGCGACGCGGGGCTCATGGGAGTGCCGCTGTCTGAGTCCGACCGGTGCCAGTTGTTTTAGGAGAAAAAAAAGAGAGGGAACATAATAAAAGGAGATAATTCCCTCTATGCCACTGGAAAATATCATTCATTCCTTGTGTGTCATTGAAAAATATAACATTCCCTGTGTGCTATTATTTCTAATTTCCCATTCCTTCTGTGTCATTCCGTCACCCGAACCGTTAGTGCCGCTTGTGGCATCCGTCCGTCCCGCGCACCGTGTGTGAGCCCTGTGGGTCAGTGGGGTAGGAAAAGTTTCCTTTCGTGAAGCCCGGGCTCCATGCGTCCCCAGGGAGGACGACGAACGCCTCCTTGCGCCTCCTCCGAGTAGCTGCCCCTCACATCTAGCCCAGCGTGCTCCGGTTGGGGGACGGAGGACAAGGGAGTACGAAGCGACCGTTGAGCCATCGGGGATGGCCAGGGTGGACCTCCTCTCGCCGCAGCCCAACCGCTGCTTATCTCCCGGGTGCATCCGCGTATAGTTGTGCGGTGAATCTCGATGCCGCACTCTTCCACCGCCGCCACTGTCGGCCCGGCCAGGAGGCCGGGAGGCGCTGCGCTCCTCCTCCAGCGACGCCACCACGCCCTCCACTGCAGCTACGGGGTTCCGCGTGGGTCCGGCCGCCCAGGAGGCATCGCATCCTCCTCCACTGATGCTCGGCAAGGATCAAGAGATAGGTTAGGGAGCCAGGGGCGGGTAGGCAAGGGAGGGGCGCGCGAAGAGGGAGGGGGCGTCGGGGCCCTATCTCCTGAGGGGAGGAGCGCGAGAGCACGGGGAAGGACGGCGGGAAGGCGTTGGGCCAGCAGGAAAGCGGCGGTGGCGGGGAGGCGTTTTCGTTAGTGTCGTAGGGAGCACGAGGAAGCCTGGGCTTCACAAAAGGGGATTTTTCCTCTCCCCACTCGCGTGGGGTAGATGGACGCCATCCAATGGCACTAACGGTTCAGAGTGACCGAATGGCACAGAAGGAATGGGAAATTAGAAACAATGGCACACAGGGAATGTTGTATTTTTCAATAGCACATAAGGATTGGATCATATTTCTCAGTGGCATAGAGGGAATTATCTCTAATAAAAGTGACTAGACTGGATGAAAGAAATAAGCCATGAACTCAAATCCTTAGTCATCTAGATCAGGGCAACGAAAAGAAAATGTGGTGATCTAGTTTACCTGGCTAATCCAGTTCTTCACTGCCGGAAAACACAAGATTGTCGTGAGCCCTGCTTTTTGCCATGATCTTTTTATCAGGCTCACGGCAAAACAACATTTTCCGACAGCCACGGCCAAAGCTCGCGGCAAAATAAGTATTTGCCGTGAGCTTGGAGGCCGGCTCACGGTTCACGACGAAAACATTCCATTTTGCTGTGTGCTTTTGTTTTGACCGACGACAAAAAAATCATCTTCCCACCTCAAAATGTTTCCGTACCTTTTTTATACAACTTCTGATGAAGAAAAACCTTATATCACAATTGTACATCTTGAAAAATGGAATGTGTTTAGCTAAGAAATTTTGCATCCCGATCCCAAACAATAGTCTTTGGCACACCATGTAAACAAACTATCTCCTCAAAAAATAAATCAACAACATGTGAAGCATCGTCGTTCTTGTGACATGGAATAAAATGTGCCATTTTAGAGAAGTGATCAACAACAACAAAAATGGAATCGCTCCATGTTGACGGTTCAATAACACACCAAGATTCACTGCAACCTTACGGATCATGTAGTACCTTTTTCCCTCGAGTATGGACCCAAGGTATCAATCCATGGATCGAAAGCAAACTGCTAAGGTTCCCCACCTCATCTAATCAATCTAACCTAACATGAAGCATTGATTGCATATAATGATAACCTTTAAATATATATAGGTGAAAGCACAAGGTTGATCACATCTAAGAACATCGGCTAAGGTAACTCCACCGAAGGGCTAACTAGGCCTAGTGCCTCCTAGTTGAAGTTCTGACAAATGAGCGACAAACCGAGCATCTCATCTACTAGCATCGTTAAACTCCTACCTCTGGCCTACCTCCCGAAGACATCTGCTCTTTCGGGGGTATCATCCTGTCATAGTGCACCCTTAATCAAGCAGGGAGTCTAGGGGCACGTCCAAACACGAACGTGTCTACAAATCATGAAGGGTCGACACACTAAATCTAATCACCA
This sequence comes from Cenchrus fungigraminus, assembly GCA_036936925.1. Taxonomy (NCBI): domain Eukaryota; kingdom Viridiplantae; phylum Streptophyta; class Magnoliopsida; order Poales; family Poaceae; genus Cenchrus; species Cenchrus fungigraminus. The sequence goes on along the minus strand of CM072769.1, from coordinate 104,727,984 downwards.
CGATTACATATAACATGCTATATAGCCTAACCAATGCATTAGACTAGGGATCAAATCACATTCACGATAGTTAAAAAGTATAAACGGAGACATGGAATCACTAAGAGATCGAATGACAAGATTATAATTGCTCACATTGAAAGTATGTATTGCACCATCACCATCGAGATCATACCTAAGATGATGAACACGTAGCTCTAGAACTCCACCATGGCACAACCACGCAGGATGGCCATGGCGGCTAGGGTCGGCCTAGGCCATCTCCTAGACAACTTCTAGGACTCGCGGCCGTCGGCGTCTCCCTCCGGTGCTTGCTTCTAGGTTTCGCTGAAATTCTGGTGGATGGATGTGGCGGCCGTCGGGAGTAGGAGCTCTAAATACACCGAGGAGGGTCTAGGTCAAAGGGGGCGCCGAACCGGACCCGGAACAGGGCCGGCCGACCTGGGTCGGCCGGCCTGGGCCCGTTTTAGCCTAGTTCGGCCCTGGCTCGCTCCCCGACACTTCTCGTGTTTTCTTGAATTTCTGTCGAGCTGCATGTGGGCCCTTGACATCATTTTCTCCATGATTTAGATAAGGGTACTTGTCGCGCAAGCTCTTGCATCTTCTGCTCAGGTCCCTGGAGTTTTTCCATCTTGCGCTTCGGTTCTTGGGTCATTTGGAGTCATGTTCACTTCGAGTCTTGACTTGTGCCGGGCTTCATGATCTTGTCATAAAGTGCTCGATGAACTTTCCACGAAAGTGCTCCTTTAAGTGCTTAAATCCTGTGTAAACAACATACTCCAAAAACCACATGCAAGTGCGAACTTGTTATATCATTAGTAGTGGCGGGTTAGTTACAATTCAAAGCTCAAACCAAAGTGTAACAAGTGCTCTTGGTTGACGGAAATCGACCGCCAACACACCGCATTCTTAAACCTTACTCGTCCTCGAGTAAGCCTTTAATGGATATCAGTATTGCCTTTCAATGTTCATACCCTGCATTTGATCATACATGAGAAAACATAATGCTCTCCAAGTTTACATTTGTTAAAGTTCCATGATGTAACTAGCTTCTCTATGGAGAGTAGATATCATTTAAGCTCTTTCCATGAGTAATTAATCATACCCTCAAATTTTAAATAATCTCAGAAAATTTGAAAATAAAGAGCGAGATGAAGAAAAATTGCTTTACCAAGATCAATAATAAACCTTCTTGCATCTTGCTCATAAACTCTCATCTCATCTCGTCTCTCAAGCTTACTAGGACTACTTCTTTCCTCTCTCAAATATTTAGTGGAAGGCTTTTATATGGAGCTATGGGAAAGTTTAGTCCTACCAAGATATTATAGTTGAGATATTATCAAAACAAGATAAGTTTCTCATGGACTTACCGAGACTCGTCAAAATGGTCATTGGAAAAATAATGTTCCAAGGAGGGGGAAGAGAAAAATACACATACTTTGAGATAGGTGGAAATATGCAAATGGCAAAGAGTGATCCCGAAGCACAAACGAAGTCCTCGTTATCAGATTACACATGGTTGGAAAGATGAGTATGGGTCTTGATCTTGAAATCCTTTTGAAATCTCCAAACGTAGCTAGAGAACCGGAAAGCTTTATTATTATTTTTTCTTTTTTTCTTTTTTGAGTTAGGTGCTAAACCTTGAGATAGGTGCTAAACCTTCCAATCATTACATACTTTGAGATAGGTGCTAAACCTTCCAATCATGCAATGCTTTGTGCCTCTCTTTCTTGTATCATCTAACCCTTGTATGTATAGTTCTTTAGAATCTAGAGCTAACTCGTATGTCTCCCTCCGCCTTAGTGTGCTAGTGTAGAGATAGATTGAGTGTGTGTCGCACTACCCTTATCATATCATTTACTTTACCCCTGTATTTGAGTTGTTGTCTTCTATGTCTATCTCATGGTTACACTCTATGCAAAAGCATAAGTCTTGATATCCGCCAATGCCTTCCACGGATACGATAACCTTAGAATACTCACTTCCCTTGAGAAATGCTATAATGGTTTATCTGTGTGCTTGCGGATTCGTTGACGATCGTTAGATTGACCTTTGGCAAGTCTTTACGCTCGCTCTAACTCGGCATCGTTAGTAGTGACGTTGAGAGATGCCTACAGACATTTCTTGCTCTATCGCTAAGGATGGATTCTAAACCCGTTCTTAAGCAGTGGTGTTAAGAAATGCCAACAGTCGTGCCCCTCCAGGCCGCCGCACCGTCGCCTGGGGAGAGATGGGGGCCAGGAGGAGGGGAGGCGTGATCTAGGAAAGGGAGGTAGAAGGCGAGCGGCGTTGACCGAATGGAGGGGATGAAGGAGGAGGGGTTTAGGGTTTCGGGGAGGGAGAGAGGTTCAAATAGTAAAGGTCGGTGGGGGTGTTTGAGCCGCTACAACTAATGGGCCGGCTGGCCCAAATTGGGTTTGTCGTGCTCCCAACAATAGCCCACGGCAATGATTATTTTTTAAAAATGTTTTGAATGCATTTAATTAGTTAAATATAGAAAATAAATTCAAAATGGTACCAAATTTTAACATTGAGTACAACATGTTGTATGAGAAGAGTAGAAAAAATTTCAAGGTGGGGAGAAATTTTTTTGAGAGGCAATTGGATTTGGGACTTAGGAGGATAAATCCATGGGAAAAAACATTACTGTGCGCCGAGAGAAAGGCGCACGGCAAAGACACCTCTTTGCCGCGCACCGAAGCAAAAACGCACGGCAAAGGCACCTCTTTTCCATGCGCCAAAGCTAAAACGCACGACAAAGGCTTTTTTTTAATAAAATTCAAATTTTACATAGAAAGACACAAAAATTATCAAATGGTTTCAAAAAAACACCAAAATTGTACATATAACAACTTGTGTTATCTATTGCCTATAGAAATAATTTGAATTAAAATTCAATTTTGATCGTCACTTTTAATCCAAACCTAACCATATACTTCTTAACTATATGAAACTTCATCGAAGATGTTTCGATTTGTAAGCATCGTACATGACAAAATGCTCAAAACTCATTCAAATTTTTAGCCTTCACACAAGATATCATGAGATATAGACAAATCACATAATTCTCAAACTTCATTTGCATTTTCTAGAATTTTTAAATCTTTTGGACACACAATGATGGTCGTGTTTCTTGGTCAAGATGTTCAAAATTTCTTTTGATTTCAGGGGTAAGAATTCAAATTGGGCTAAACAATATGAATATCATTTTTTTCACTCATTTTGATCTATTATTTGAATCACTTGTAGTTCAAATTTGACTTTTTTCAAAAAATTGCTTGAAATGTAATTAATTAGTTAAATATAGCAAATGACTACAAAAATATACCAAATTTTACCAGGAAGTATCACATATTGTATGTATATCGTAGAAACAAATTCAAGGTGAGGAGAAATTTGTTTGAAGGGCAAGTGGATTTGGGACCTAGGAGGATAAATCCATGGGAAGAAAAACTTTGTCGTGCGCTGAGAGAAAGGCGCACGGCAAAAGCACCTCTTTGCCGTGCGCCGAAGCAAAAACACACGGCAAAGGATTTTTTAATAAAATCCAAATTTTACTTAGAAAAACACCAAAATTATCAAATGGTTTCAAAAAAACACCAAACTTTTACATGGAACAACTTATGTTGTCTATTGCCTATAGAAAAAAAATTGAATTCAAATTCGAATTTGATCGTCAGTTTTAATCCAAACCTAACCATTTACTTCTTAACTGTGTGAAACTTCATCGGAGATATTTCGATTTGTAAGCATCATACATGACAAAATGTTCAAAACACATTCAAATTTTTGCCACAACCTTCACACATGATATCATGATATTGACAAATCACATAATTTTCAAACTTTATTTGCATTTTCTAGAATTTTAAAATCATTTGGACCCACGATGGTGGTCGTGTTTCTTGTCAAGATGTCCGAAATTTCTTTTGATTTCAGGGGTAAGAACTCAAATTGGGCTCAATAACATGAATATCATTTCTTTTATTCATTTTATTCTATTATTTGAATCACTTGTAGTTCAAATTTGACTTCTTTCAGAAAATTGATTGAAATGCAATTAATTAGTTAAATATAGCAAATGAATACAAAAATCTACCAAATTCACCATTAAGTATCACATATTGTATGTATAGAGTAGAAAAAGTTTCAAGGTGAAGATAAATTTTGTTGAGGGGTAATTGGATTTGGGACTTAGAAGGATATAAATGGAAAAATAACTTTGCCGTGCGCCAGGGGTTCTCGGCACACGGCAAAGGGGACAAAAAAAATATCATCTCCCCCTCGGTGCTAATGGTTTCTAACGGACATTAGAAAAAAAATAGTTTGCCGTGCGCGAAAAGAAATGCACGGCAACTTGTTGTTTCTCGTGTGCCAAAATAAAGCGTTCGGCAAACAATGAGTTTGCCGTGCATTATTTTTTTGTCATGCATCCTATAAAAGGGCACGACAAAGAAGCTTTTTGCTGTGGGTCCGAAATAAAATGCACGGCAAATCGCGGGGCACACCGCAAAATTGATTTTTCGTGTAGTGTTTGCTCGATGCTAAGGACAATATATAATTAGAGCAAGTCCAACACTAGCCTTTACTTATATCCCTATAGTTTCTTAAGTAGGACCGAAGCTCTTCCAATTTTGGGGGCTATGATTTTCACGGTCAACTCGAGCAACAACCCCTACTACTGGTCTTATAGGCAGGGTCAATTTGTTGACGTCCTTTCATCCCCTAGTCCCTCCTCTGAACTTCATATATATATATATATATATATATATATATATATATATATATATATATATATATATATATATATATATATATATATATATATATATATATATATCTCCGGTACTGTTCCTCTCCTGGCACAAGGACGGAAGCATATTTGGGCTGGGAGCCCAGTTCCATTCAAATGGGCCGGGCGACGGTGACCGGTAGTTATTTTATGTACTGAACATGTGGTGGCTGATTGTTGGTCGGAAACTGCTCGAACCGCCAACCACCAACTATGCCATTGCTAAACCTATAAACATTTATATTGTCTGAAAGTAAATACTTTTTTTTTTTGACACCTCTCATCTGGATACAGCTGTAGAATCTGTTTGTACACAGACTCACACCTACACCACCCACACGCACACCTCACACACACACCACTGAAAGTAAATACTACAATATGTGTTTCCACAAACGATAGTATTTGAAGGAAATTAGAGGTCGCTCACTCGCTCTGTCTGCTTCCCTGTCCCGAGGAACATAGTTCTCTATAAATTTAGACGTCCCTCGATCGATCACTTGTACTATTATTCATGTCCATAATATACAGAATATACTAGCTAGCTCGCAGCACACAGGCAATGTTGATATTGCAAGCAATGGCGTTGTCATCCTTGCCACCAGAACTAGCCCCGTTAACCCTCGTTGCTCTATCATTGTACTTGTACATCAAGTTCTGCAGCCTGAGAAATCCCTTGCATCCGGAGGATTGGCCGGTTGTTGGCATGCTCCCTTCCCTCGTGAGCAAGATCCACAGCATCCACGACGAATTCACCGCCGTTCTTGCCTCCTCCGGGTGTAACTTCAAGGCGCAAGGGCCACTAGGAAGTGGCATGCGGTTCTTCGTCACCGCTGACCCAGCAAACGTCCGGCACATCTTCACCTCCAACCATGCAAACTACCTCAAGGGGGAGCAGTTTGCTGAAATCTTCGACATCATTAGCGGCACCATCTTCACCGTCGACGGTGAAGCCTGGCGCCAGGAGCGAGCGATATTCCAGAGCATCCTAAGCAACCCACGGTGGCTTGCCATGATGACAAGTTGCTGCCATGACAAGGTGGTGAATGGATTCCTCCCATTCTTGACCCTCATGTCGAGCACCGGAACCCCATTTGAGATGCAGGAATTGATCACAAGGTTGGTGTTTGATGTTGTTGTAACGCCCATCTTCGGCGTGGACCCGGGTAGCCTGTCCATCGGCATGCCCCCTATGCATGTTGCGACCGCCATGGACACTGTCATGGAGGTCGGCTTCTTCCGGCAGACCATTCCAGTTTCTTGCTGGAAGGTGATGAGACGGCTAAACCTTGGTCCTGAGAGGAAGTTGGCCGTGGCACACACAGTGTTACATGGCTTCATCAGGGAGATGACTGAGAAGTGGAAAACGAAGCAGAGCGCAGATCTTGACAACGTGCCAGTCATCATGGATATTCTTTCTGTTGACCCAGTGTACACCGACGACTTCTTACTCAGTAAGATACTCCTCAACTACATTATCGCAGGGCGGGACACTGTTGGTACCGCACTACCGTGGGTATTCTACAACCTCGCAAAGAACCCCCGTATCGTCTCTTGCATCCGCAAGGAAATGGCTCCTGTCGCTTCACTAAAGGCCACTGATCTCGGCTCCAATGGCACGAGTGACATGGTTTGCTTTGAGCCGCAGGAGACTAAAGCGCTGGTCTACCTTCAGGCCGCCTTGTTCGAGTCGCTCAGGCTCTATCCACCGGGCCCGTTCGTGCGCAAAGTGGTGCGGGCTGATGACGTGCTACCGAGCAGTCACCAGGTGCGCTCCGGCGAAACCATCCTCATCTCCATCTACGCCATGGGAAGAATGGAATCCCTGTGGTCGAGGGACTGCCATGAGTACCGCCCAGAGAGGTGGCTCTCCGAAGACGGGACAAAACTTCGCTACATGCCGTCACAAAAATTCATGGCATTTAACTCAGGCCCAAGGACGTGCCTTGGTAAGGACATAGCAATTGCGCAGATGAAGACCATCGTTGCCGCGGTCGTGTGGAACTTTGATATGGAGGTGTTGGAAGGGCAGTCCATCGAACCAAAGCTGTCGTGCATTCTGCAATTGAAGAACGGGCTGATGATGAAGGTTAAGCAGAGAAAGGAGCATAATAATGTGACTTGGGAATAAGCACCCGCTACCTTTGTTTTCAATAAATACAACTCCATATTGTAGTATTTTACTCACTCGGTCTAAATAAATAGATGCTTTCCGATTATCTATGGTAATTACTGTAAACTTTGGGTTTTTTTAAGACGTGCAAAGCACGTTTTTCATAAAGAGAAGAGAGAAGGTTTATTCACCGGTACACAGAGCGTTGCTGTTGGACAAGAAAAAGAAAAGCTAAACTAACTTACATGTAAAACAAAAAGAAAGATTACATAGGCCTCCACGGCCGCACGCCAAAGAGGCGAGAAGGGGAAGGAAGCCCGTGCACGCCCAGGTCTTGGCCACCTCTAGGATTGTCGGTGCGAGCGCGACCGGCATGAGCGCTTTCCTATCGTGCATGCACCCGTTGCGCTCCTTCCAAATCGACCAAGCGATCAACCAAATGAATGTGTCGAAGCCTTTCCTTCAAACTTTAGCGACCTGTTTTCTGACCGAGCACCCGGGTTCGGAGCGAGATCCGGTAGGAGAATATGCCTAAAGATTCTCAACCATGTCTCTCGGCTGAAGACACAGTCGACAAGAAGGTGATCCATAGTCTCGACCTCTTGTGCGCATAGCACACAGACGTCTGTATCTCATAAACCATGATGTCGAAGCCTGTCAGACGTCCAGCAGCGACCATGCAATACCAACCATGTGAAGAATTTGCATTTCTCGGGCATCTGAATCTTCCAGATCTGCTGAGCTCCCAAGATGTCAACGCGACCAAGAGAGACTGCAGAGTAGGTCGAGGCCGAGGAGTACTGATCGTTGGGCGACCACTTCTAAATGAACCTGTTAGGCTCAGGTGTCAGTGTTACGGTTCATGCTAGGTCCCAGACAGAAAGGAATTGGACAATAACTTGTACTGTCCGGGCATGGGTAATATATGCGACCCATCGTAAACCATTGGGACCCACACTGAGCCCATCTCGCACAGTGCGCGAGCGTCTGATCCTCGGCGAGACAGCCGTCCAAAGGTTGGGTGCTAAGGTTTTGATTGCACAACCGGCGAGCCAGTTGTCCCCCCAATACAGGGCTCGGGTACCATTACCGACCTCAACGGTGATGGAGGCATCTAAAAATGCCTGAGCTGCACAGTCAACCAGCAACTGGAACGTTGCCTACGTCCTGTCTGGGTCAGTACGTGCTAGCCAAAGCCACCGCAGACGCAGGGCCCTTCCTAAGGTGCGGAGGTCGGGTAAGACCAAGCCACCGAATCGCGTCGAGCAGAAAACGTTGACCCAAGCAATCAGATAGTGACCTCTGGAAGCAACCTTGGTACCACACCAGAGGAAGCCCTTGATGAGCATTTCGATAGCCTTAAGCGCCCAGGATGTGATAGTGATCGCCATAGAGATCACTGGGATTGCCGACTGGGTGGACTTAGCCAGGATCAAACAACCACTCTGGTTCAGCAGTATCCCCTTCCATGATGGGAGCCGCCTAGGGACCTTATCGACCAGCGGCTGCTTGGCAGCCTTGGGAAGCCTCCTAATGGAAAGGGGAACCCCTAGGTAAGTGCACTGGAAGTCAGAGATGGTGTAAGAGAGAATGGATCGGGCCAAGGAGATTTGTTCATCAGAGCAGTTGATGGGGTAGACCTGACTCTTGGTGTAGTTCACCGCAAGGCCCGAGGATTTCTTAAACAAGGACATAATTCCCCTGATGACCCATAAGTCAAGCTCTACCAGAGAGAAGAAAGCAACTACATCATCTGCATAGAGGGAGGTACGGAAACAGAAGTCGTTCCTGCCCAGCTCTTGTAGGAGACCAAGAAATTCAGCCTTGCGAATAAAAAAATCACAAAAAAGCATACACTACAAGAAAATCGCTGACTAGTGACGCAACCACATTTTAGCGTCACTCATTTTATGACGTTCCTGGCTGATCTCGTCATTAAATTTCACTTCCGAGCAAATTTAGTGACAAAAAAAACTTTCATCATGATGGTTGGTACTGTAGCCGAGCATTCCCTGTTCCAGGCTAGTTTTGTGACGCCATAAGCTCCACAACAGCGTCATAAACCAACTTTGGTCCCACATGTAAGTTGAAGCAGCAGTATAAACCAACCTTGGTCCCACATGCAAGTTCAAACAGCTGGAGCCCAACCGCTAGCACCCCATCGAAATGTTGCAAAAATAATTCGCCATTGCGAGGGATCGAACTGAAGACCTGCTGGAACAACACAACATTACTTACCAGTACACCACCTCATGGTTCTGTGGCTTTTTTGGGAAACTTTATACATATATTTGATATTTTCCCGCGGTCTCGTACCAGCTCACCGAGCCGCCCGCGCCAAGTCACCTGGCCACGACCACCGAGTGGCCAGCCGCCCCCACCACACCAGTTGCGGCCTATGCCACGTGATTGGCCGCCCGCGCCAGGTCAATGGACACGTCAGCCCCAACCACAGCACGTAGCGGTTCTGGTAAGTTGGCGGGAGAAAAGCCCGTGCTGTAGCCAAAAATAGTTTTCCCATAGTCTGCTGCCCCAAGAGGGGAAAAAGGGGAACATAGAGGCGAGTAGGCTACCAAACGGATCATTCTAGCAGTGATTTGCGCCTTCCAACGGCTGCTCACAACTACGGGCACAACCTTGGTGATAGTTCCTGCAGCAGCGTGTCAATCTGGTAAGTAATTTTGTATTAAATCCGGAAAATTTCATTTCGCAAAATGTTCTCTTTTCCATTCGTTCTAATTTTGAGATGGATTCGCCAAAAACTTTCCAGATGGATAGACGCTGGATAACCGGTTGTACTGGTTTTACCACCGATCATGAGAAAGGGGTCCAGGATTTTTTTGGCATGTCTTCGGACAAGATACGCTGAGGACGATGAAGATACTATGCCCGTGTCGTCGATGCCTCAATAACTCTATAGGGACTATAGAGCGAATTGGAGTTCACTTACTTGTGAGTGGGATGGCAGCCACTTACACTAGGTGGATCCATCATGGAGAAGCTTTGGAGGATATGGTTGACGAAGATGCAAATGTTCAGGATAATGCAATTTTGCAGGATGATGGGGATGAGGAAATTGCAATTCTGCCGGATGTCGAGGGGGATGTGGATAATGCAGCTCCATGGGATGGTGGTGATCAGGAAACAGTCTTGGAAAACGAATACATATCGGGTATAGAGGAGGATGAAGGCACTGGAGACGATGGAATTTCTGAATTGATTGCCTGACTTGGGCAAAGGTGAGGTGCTTGGTGAGAAAATATATGAATTTGTAAAGGAACATCTGCACCGTAAGGTGTCACCGACATCTACTTATGCACAATTTACATTTGTTGTGAAGTTACTTCATATAAAGTCTTACAGTCGCATGAGCAATGTTGCATTCAATGCGACGATGAAGTTGTTACAAAAAGGATTCCCAGAAGCATGTCTTCCAAAATCTTTTGATGAGGCAATTGTTGACGGTTCAAAACCGCGTTCAACTTCACCGCAAGTCCACGGAGTGACTTGGTGCCTTTTTCACCAAGGGAGGGGACCCCCTAGGTTCTTGTCAATCCACGGAGCAAGGTAATTACTTCCGTTTAACCTAACACTAACTTAGTTGATTAAATACTTTATGATGTAAAGATTTATCTATAAAGTAAAGACACACTAACCCTAGATTATGTTAAAGAGAAAGAGAGAGGTGTTCACGAGTATGAAAGACGTATGCCCATGGAGTATAGGTACTTGAGATGCAATCACCCTAAAACATGGTAAACTCTGATCAAATCTATCTAAGGATGTGAACAAAGAGTTAAGTGTTTCCCTTCCCTCGTACTTGTCACTACGCGAAGGTAATCGTCTCTAACCCTAATGAACACGGTATATTGACGTGATCTACGGGAGCAACCCCGATGGCAATGGTAGCGAACCTTAAACATTAAGCATCATCAACATGAAGGTATGATAGACAAAGATCCAAACAAGAGACCGGATGACTACATGTCAAGATCCATTACAACTCCATGGACAAACGATTACTTTACCCCATCAAGACGCTAGGCATGGCACCATTGAACATGGTGGATGCCTCCGATGGAGTCCGTCTCTCGGTGTCCTTCAACTCCAGCGGCGCCGTGGCGAGGCCTCGGCGTCCTCATTCCTCGTGGCGGCCTCCGTTGACCTAGGTGATGATCCTCCTCGATCTTCACCCTCAAGATCAACCCTCTTCCTTGTGTTTGATCTCCTGAGGCTTCTCTGGTCGTCCTTCGCGAATGGCTCCTCTCCCCAAAAAATTAGGGTTCTGCGATTTTATCACCGAAGAAAGGCGGCGGCGAACTGAGGAAAAGAGGGGGTGGGCCGGCCGGCCTGGGCCGGTTGGCCTGGCCCATCCTCGGCCCAGTTCGGCTCCGTCTTTTGCCACGTGTTGTTTCTTGCACTTTGGGGTTTTTCCTCCTTCGGATATGGGTTTTGGACGTCATTATCTCCGCGACCAAGTCAAGGGGTGTTTATGCATGATCTTCTGGTCTTTTCATCTTGGTCCTCGAAGATTCTTCTTCGAAGCTCATTGGTCCTTGCCGCCTTTGGAGTCAAGTTCACGCACGGCCGGAGCCTCTTGATCATCATGTAAATCGTCCTCCGAACGGTATGTATTTCTTCTCATTTAGTGCACGGATTCCTGCGTAAACATTATACTCCAAAACACACATCCAACGATGAACTTGTTATATCATTAGTATGCCTAGTGGTGGGTTAGTTCCAAAATGAAATCCAAACTATAACATAACAAGTGTTCTTGGTTAACGAAAATCGACCGCCAACATCCCCCCACGCTTAGATCTTGCGCGTCCTCGATCCAGTTGCTCAAAAGTTGATCATCCATGGAGTTTGAAAACATGCTTCGTCAAATCCTTCCTTTCAAGTTAGTCAATCATTCATCTTTAATATAAGAGACATGAAACAAAAATCATAATGTAAACATGGGTGTTTAGAAACTACCAATTCAAGACTTACCCCACAACTCTTACCTCTTCACTAGAGATCTTCAACTTCATCCACACTTGCTTTCTTACTTCCTTTGGAGGGGTTTTGCACTTTTAAAAATAAAATTCCTGCACAAAGCATTAGACAAAGCCCTTCTCCAAGTTCTTTCATGTCACTCAATAAGGTGGCTATCCTAGATAATTTTATAAACTCTCACCTCCCACAAGTCTCTCATATGTGATGTAAGTGGAGCTATAGGCGTGGCTAGTGAAGTTAGCACAAGTGTTGTCAAGCTAAGAAAATCCTCTAGTGGTTGTTCACCTTCCAAGCCAATGATCATGAGAATTAACCATAATGAAGGGGTGTCAAGGATGAGAAGATTTAGATTGGTGGACATGTGCAAAGGGAAAAAGAATAATGACTTCAAGGCACTAATGATGTCCTCGATGTCGGATTGCACATGGTATGGAATAAGATTCGTTCCTAACATCGTGGCATCCTTCCTTGCACTTCATTTGGTCTTCACTTGACTTGTCATCCCTTACTACACTTTTCTTGCCTTGCCTTGAATTTTCTTTCTTTTCTTTTCCTTCTTTCTCCCCTTTTTTTCTTTTTCTTTTTCTCCTTTTTTTCTTTTTCTTCTTTTTCTCTTCTTCTCTTTTTTTTCTTTTTCTCTTGTGTGCGCACTACACACATACACATATTTTTTTCTTTCCACCTCTTTACCTTCTTCTCCCATGCTTTTCGCTCAACTTTCAAACATGATCACAATCTGAATTTTAAATATAAACATGCCTAAAGATTGAACGAATCTTTGAATATAGGTTGTGTTCAAGGAGTAAGGTGATAAAAAGATGTATATAGGTTTGGGTAAGGAATCCGGCGATGTACGGGGCATTTCAATGTGAAATTCCCGTTACCGAATACACGAAGAGGCTAGCAACAAAAGGTATATATCAAGGACATGACCATTGCTTGAAATTAGACCTCCCAAGAGAGTAAAATCCTAACTTAACTCATCATGCTAATTAACACTTATGGTGGAGTTCATGTATGTATGTAAAGGCTTTGTATAGGATAGATATCACCTCTCAACTTGGAGAAAGAACTTGCTAACCTTCATAGCAAGATGTTTTTCTTAATTTTCAGAAATAAAACCTCCAAAGTTTAGCAATACTAAGAGCATGGACGAAGAAAAGTCCTAGATTAAATTTTGAGTATGGGTACTTTACAAAGGTAGATTTCCACTAAGCACCACGTAAACAATTAATCAAAAAACTCATGCTCAAATCAGAAAGATAAATTAAAGAATAACAAGAAAAGAAACATGAGACTTTGCATAAGACACTTTTTATTTCTTTTTTCTTTGACTCAACGCTAATTTAAGACTCTTTCAAGCTAAAAATATAAAACAAAGACTCACATACTCTCACACTTGACTCAAAAATTAAAGACTAGACTCTCACACCACTTTAAGTAAAAATTAAAAAAGGTAGCTAGCTAGCTCCCCCCCCCCGACGCTTAGATCTTACGACGTCCTCGTCGTAACTTTACAAAAGGCACAAGGGGAGAGAACTTTCTAACTACGACACCTAGTGGTACTTTCCGCACGAGTTGCACCATTCCTTCTTCTTGAAATTTTTATTCATCCCGAAGAGCATCCTTATGTTGCGGTTGAGGTACTTGAAGTCATCTTCCGCCATGCGCTCCCAATCCTCAATTCGTTGTTGCATGGCATTGATGGTGTGGAAACACTCATCAAGGGATGAGAAGAGATCCGCAATGGCGTTGCAGTATGCCGCGCAACACACATTGTGCTCTTCCTCCGGATCATCATCTCCATGGTCTCCACCGTCTGGATCATTACCGCCGCCTGGGTTGCCTCCTTCGCCTTGCCCTTCCGGATGCTCCTCCGGCTCCTCCTTGGGTACCTCCTCCCAAACATAGAGATCATTGTCGTCTCTACCGCCGGCTGCCCACGAGCTAGGGCTTCGATCATCGGAGTAATCACTATCTCCTTAGAAATTCGCCGGCTCGGAGGTCTTCTCCTTGTAGTCCTTTCTCTTCTTCCCAAGGAGCCTCTCTGAGCGGCGAACGGGAGAAGCAGGCTTCTCCTTCTTATCCTCAACCCAGGGATTTGAGCTGGCGATGCGCCCTCTTGGACCACTCCCCCCGCATTGAATCCTCGCGGTTTTGTTCACTTGCTTCTTGGGTTTTGGCACCTCGCACCGGCGAAGCTCCTCCATCGCCGGGGTTGGAGAGGGGGGCGTACTTCTTCTTCCATGGTCGCCTTCACCTCCTCCTTGCCTTTGTTGCTGCTCGAGGATGCCATGGGTGCTTGGGTGCTTTTGTGGAGGTTGGAGATTGCAATTGAGATGCAAACCTCGAGCTCCCCAGACATCCTTAAATATCCTTAGAAAGATTCGGCCGAAACCCTCCCTTACCTATTTTTGTCACCCCCAAAAAGGGAAGACAGGAAAAGGAAATGCACCGAACCGTGTCCCAGAGAAAAACGAGGGAAGGGGGGTAGTGGGCCGGTCGGCATGGGCCGGGCGGCCTACCTCCTATTTTGGGCCCCTGCGGCCCAACTTTCGCGGCCCTCGGTGTTTCGTGAATACTAGCCTAGGTGGTGGTAGGGTCAAACTAAAAATTATGAAAAGGACTCGAAATAAATACGAAAACTAAAAACAAAAACATATTTACAGAAAATGTACCTCGTTTTACGTCTTAGGCTTGACGCTCGGGCTCGTCCTCCATGTGATATATATAAATGTAGTCAATGGGCACGATGTCTTGTTCAAGAAAAACCTTTAACCGTTGACCATTAACCACATATTGATCTCCTTTCACGTCCATGATTGTGACCGGTCCACTTGGCGAGACCGAGTGAACGATGTATGGTCCATCCCATTTGCTCTTCAATTTTCCTTTCCCGAATATTTTGAACCTTGAATTATAGAGGAGAACCTTGTCACCTTCTTTGAATTCCTTTGCTCGAAGCCTTTTATCATACGACCTCTTCATTCTTTCCTTGTAGATGGTTGCACTTTCATAAGCTTTGAGCCTCATCTCTTCTAATTCACTTATTTGAATTTTCCGTTTGATTCCCGTGGCATCAAGGTCAAGATTCATCTCTTTGATTGCCCAATATGCTTTATGTTCCAACTCCAAAGGTAGATGACATGATTTTCCATAGACAAATTGATATGGTGTCATACCTATGGGTGTCTTGTATTGAAAGGATCAATGCAAGTGGCCTAGAGGGGGGTGAATAGGCTTGCAAAACAAATTCAAAGTTTTCTGCTAGTTTTCTGTCACTATCCGGAACCTCCGGGAAAAACCCGAAACCTTCGGGAAAATTCACAGACAGTGAATTTTCCTGGAGCTTCTGATTTTTCGAACCTGCACGAGTTAGAGAGCTAAGAGCTAGTTTCACAGGCTAGATGCAGATAATTGAAACTATAAATTTGAAGCATAAGCTACCAAACAACCTTAGGGCAACAAGAACTTGTAGATCTAGAGCAAACCCTAATAGATCTAGTTGAGAGCAAACAAGAACAAGCAAGCCAAGAATGTAAAGAGAGTAAAGCACAAGGGACACATATTGAACCCGTGGTTCAGCTCACCACAAAGGTTAGCCTACATCCACGTTGTTGTGGTAAGCCACAAAGGCTTTGGGATCTCTCTAGATCCACTCCTCTCTCACACCTATCACCAAGGTAATAGATGGAGTGCTCCACTAGTCACAAAGGGTAATACAAACCACTTGGGGCAGCCACACAAAGCTAGGAAGCTCCCAAGTAACCTCTAGCCATCTAGGAGTAAAACTCCAAGAGTAATAGATCCACCAAGTAAGCTAGGGTTTCACCAAGTGCACTAAATCTTCAAGAGAGTGAAAGGATTTGCTTCTTCTCACAAGGAATCACCCAAGACTTGAATGCTAAGGATGGGATTCGGATTCAAGTAGGTGGGAGTCAATGCTAGGAGTGAGAAAGAGGCAAATGTTATTGTTTTGGCGCAGGGAGGAAGAAGAGGACCGTTGGGGGTCAAAGGGGTATAAATACCCTCAGATCTGGATCTGCAACAGCTCTTTTGAAAACCCGGAACCTCCGGAAAAACCCCGGAACTTCCGAGGTCTGAGCGTCTTCAGCTAGCAGTCACAAGACAGTCCAGAACTTCCGGGAAAAACTCGAAGGTTCCAGAGACAGAGAAACAGAGCTGCTGCTGATAGGTCATTTGTGCCTGGGATGTTTTATGGGTTTGTAAAGAACTTAATGCACTTGGATCTATCCCAAACCACTATTAGTTTCCCTCTTGATAGTATGCCTTGTCCTATACTCAATTTCAAAATGAAAATAAATTAAACTACCATCCTTTGACAAGGGCAAGCCTTCCTTTTTGAATTAGGGGTCTCCTTTTGTTCCTTTGCACCTTACACAAATCATTAGTCTGAAACATACACTTAGAAGCTCATTAGATCTTTAATTGGGTGGTCAACATCACCAAAACCCACTTAGAGCTTGATTGCACTTACAATCTCCCCCTTTTTCGTAAATGTTGACAACCTAATTAAAGCATACATTTAATTATAAAGATTGAGCTTTTGATGACATGAATACAAAGCTCCCCCTTAATGTATGCCTTTCTCAAATAAAATAGAGTGGAAATGTCTTTCAAGACATGTAGGAATACATTATGAGCATGTGAAACAACTGTACTGTATTCAAGTCATCGTGGGGTGCAAAGAACAGTGTAACAGATATAAGTGATGCATATGACAGTTTATATTCAACCAAGGAACTAGCTGTGACCAGTCCTCGGAACTTCCAAGAAAAATCCGGAACCTCCGAGTTCTGGTACAAAAGCCCGGAACCTCCGGGAAAATCCAGGAACCTCCGAGTTCTGGTTCCACAGCAGTTCTATCAATCAACAATCAACACAGGCAGGGAATATAAACTTAACAGCAATAGGACTAGATTAAGATAAGCAACACAAAGTACTTCTAGCCTATTACATCATAGCACCAAATTTTTAAAAAGTTTTCACATCCCACAAATGTTTTCCATGACCACATCCACCACTTGCCAACGGAGGCAAGCACAAGTATCAATATTACAAACCATCAAATGAGTTCAGCTGATATAAAGATAAGCAAAAGCAGCAGCAGCATCTCTCACAACTCTCACAAAAGCAACCAGTCATCTCAATGTTTCCTCTTCTACCCCTTTGTCAACAAGTTAACAAAAAGAAGAGAAAAAGAAGGAGAGGAAATCATTCTTCAGCATCCCAAGTACCATCAGAGGACTCAGGCTCTTCATCAGATGGAGGCTTCTTGCCTCTTTGAGCTGCAGCCTTGTAGTTCTTCTTGGCAGGGATCTTGGAGCTGATCTTCTTCTTATGTTGAGGCTTCATCTTCTTCATCTTGGTAGCCAAGGTCTATTGGTCAGTGTCACTATCAGATTTGGCTTCTTCAGAGTGGGCATCACTAGGTTGATTTGGATTTGCTTAAGAATAAGTTCTAGGGGTTCTAGGCTGAGCATAAAACTCATCCTCATCACTAAAGATGTCCACATAGAAGTCTGGTGGAGGAGCAGGTGGATCAGCAGCCAAGCCATTGTGGATAAGCAACCTGTTGATATCCTTCCTAGCTTCAAAGCCTGGTTGGCTGAGTAGGTGCAGAGCATGAGGCTATATTTGAGGATTTTCATCATCTTATCAAGCTCTGACCCCTTTTCCTTGGTGCTGCTAGGTCCAGCCTCCTGATCATGAGCTGCTGGTGTGGCTCCTGGTGTAGCTGCAGGTGTAGCTCCTGGAGTGAATGGAGATCCTCCATCAGTCCCAAGGACTTGTCTCACTGCAGCATCTGTCTTCTGGTCCTTCCACTATTTGACCTGATAAGAGCAGTGCTCACAATCCTTCTTGAAGATCTTGCCTGTGACAACTTCAATGATGTACATAATATAGGGGGCATAAGGGAAGTTGTCAACCCCATTCTCCATACTCAAGATCAGATCCAACCAAATAAACTTGCTAACAGAGAAAGGAGTGGCCTGAGGTAGCATCCTGAAGATCAGATTTGTAGCAAGACTCCTGAGAGAGGTGGAGTCACTCCCAGCCTTGGGGTAGATGATCTGTCTGAGCATGTTGTTGAGCACATAGTAGACTGGCTTAAGACCAACAGTGGACCCAGTGGCCAACTCATGCACATAGTAGGCATCTGCTATCTGATTGGGGTTCAGGTGACTCTCAAAGTTAATCACATCTCTATCCCTGTCCTGCTTGTTGAAGCCTAGCAGCCTAGCAAAGGTTACAAAATCCAACTTGTAGTGGACCCCTTGTGTCATCCAATGAATAATGTCCTTGGTGTCATCATAGAAAAGGGTTGCATGAAACAGAGCAATAATTTCTGCATTCCAATCATATTTGAACCCCATCAGCTCCTTGATGTCATACTTGTCCACTATCTCAAGAACCTCTTACACCTCTGGCCTACAATTTCCTCAAAATGTTGCCAATCAACCCACTGCATCTTCCTGATCTTTGGCTTGCTGAACAATACTGACCCATAATAGTTGAAATGGAACACAGACCAAAACCTTTTATCAATGGTAGCAACCTTTGGCAACAGATATGGATTGACTAGCCTTGCCTTCCTAACTAGATGATTTGCTCCTTCATAATTCTAGTATTCCAAGGTCATTGTGGTGTCATACTTGGTTAGTGGCCTCTTCTTGGGCATGGCCTCCACATGAACTAGATAGGAGGTGTCAAGCTCACCAGGCTTGACAGCCTCTATCACCTCTATGGGGATGATTTTCCCTTCAGTCCCTCCATTGTCAGCCACATGGGCAGTAGCCCCTGACCCTCTGCCACGAGTCATACTGCTTGAACCTCTGCTCTTCTTTGGTGTAGCCTTCCTAGGTGCCACTAACTTGACTATTATGTTGAAAGCTTCCTCACCCTCTGAATCCTCAAAAGGCAGAGGCCTCTTGTCCCTCTTCCTTGATGAGTCCCCAGTCATCTAGATAAGGAGATGAGCAAATTGATAAGGAAATGATGGAAGAATGGATTAGCAACAGAATGTACAAGAGTTCAGTTGAACTCTGAATCAGAATTAGAGCCTTTGTTACTGCAGACCCCGGAACCTCCGGAAATTTCCCGGAACCTCGTGATTCTTCAGTGACAGTGACTAACCGAATCTGATTCAACTTTCAATTGAAGTCTCAACATCGAGTGCCTAAACATCTAACATCAGAGAGCATCTAGGATCATTTCTATGCTAGAAACCTAACCATGGGCGAGAAAAGAGGATGAACAAGACAGATTAGGGTTAGGGTTGAGAAGTACCTCTGAATCAGGAAGAGAAAGGAAATGCCTATGAAGTTTTTCACACCGAGGACGTAGCCCAGAGGCCCTCTCTAGGTCACAAAGTGACCTAGTGGTGCTGGAGTTAGCCTACCAGATTGAATCCGGTGTGCAATGGCTAGATCTCCTTCTTCACAGAGCAAGGAATCTTTCGGGATAGAGAGGGGTTGGACGAGATGTGAGGACGAGGCGCACGAACACCTTCTGGACCTTCTTGTTCACGGGCACCGGCAACCGTCAGAGTAGATCTTGACTTGCACGAGCGGCTCACCCTTTCTTCGGTCTTCAGCACGGACAGACAAGGCGCACCACCCCGCGGAGCTTCACGAGCGACCTTGCCGGCGACAATGGCGATGGCGGCAGCGGCGCACGGTGGAGATGTGGACGCGAGCGAGCGAGGGAGAGAGAGAGGCGAGAGGGGGCGCGGTGATTTAGATCTACTGCGGTGAAAAGAGTTAGGGTAGAAAGGGAAGTTACCCCAGGGGGTAAGAGATAAGGTCCAAGGAATATTCCATCTTAGATTCCCTTCTGACTTGGTTTGACCACCAACTGCACAAGTGCGGAACCTCTGGAAATTTTCCGGAACCTCCGGACTTAGAACTGAATGCTGACTGAAGCCTTGACTGAACCAGATTTGGATCCGGAACCTCCGGGTATTTCCCGGAACCTCTGGAGATTGTAACCAGAGACAGTGAGCTTGCTGTTTTGAAGAGATTTGGCACTTTTGATTCAACTTTCTCTTAGATCATGGACTCCTTGTCCCAACAGGCTAGAAAACAAACAATCAACACACAGCTATAGCCTTTTGGAACAAGTTGGGATATAAAATAGCTTTTGAAGCACATATATTAAGTATTTTTCAAAAGATTTTCAGCAAGGCATTTTATCAATCAAGATGTGCTATATATCAAACCACGCAACGAGAATTAAGAATATTTAGCTCATTCCTCAAACTACAAAACCTTGACTCATCGAGAGGTTTAGTGAAGATATCGGTTAGTTGTTTTTTGGTGCTCACATGACTTAGAGCGATATCTCCTTTGGTTTCGTGGTCTCTCAAGAAGTGATGATGGATTTCTATGTGTTTTGTACGAGAGTGGCTTACAGGGTTATTTGCAAGCTTTATGGCACTTTCATTGTCACACAAAAGTGGGATATGGGTAGAGTGACATCCGTAATCTTTTAAGGTTTGCTTCATCCAGAGTAGTTGAGCACAACAAGCACCGGCTGCAACATACTCGGCCTCAGCGGTGGAAATGGCTACTGAGTTTTGCTTTTTAGAACTCGAAGACACTAGAGACCTACCAAGGAATTGGCATGTCCCTGATGTACTCTTTCTATCTACTTTGCAACCGGCATAATTGGAATTCGAATAGCCAAGTAGATCGAAAGTGGAGCCCTTAGGATACCACAAGCCAAGGTTAGGGGTATGAACTAGATATCTCAAGATTCTCTTTACGGCCATAAGATGACACTCTTTCGGGTTAGCTTGATATCTAGCACACATGCACACACTAAGCATAATATCCGGCCTAGATGCACATAAGTAAAGAAGAGAGCCGATCATAGAGAGATATACCTTTTGATCCACGGATTTCCCTTCTTCATCAAGATCTAAGTGTCCATTGGTAGGCATTGGGGTCTTGATGGGCTTGGCCTTGTCCATATCAAACTTCTTAAGCATATCTTTTGTGTACTTTGTTTGACATATGAACGTCCCTTCCTTTGCTTGTTTGATTTGAAATCCAAGGAAGTACTTGAGCTCACCCATCATGGACATCTCAAACCTCTTTGTCATAACCCTACTAAATTCTTCACAAAAAGTTTCATTAGTACTACCAAATATTATGTCATCGACATATATTTGGCAAACAAAGATATGACCATCAACTTTTCTAGTGAAGAGGGTATCATCGGCTTTGCCTATATCAAATCCTTGCTTGAGCAAGAAATCCTTAAGGCATTCATACCATGCTTTTGGTGCTTGCTTAAGCCCATAGAGCGCCTTATGGAGCTTGTAGACATGATTAGGACACTTGGGATCTTCAAAACTAGGTGGTTGCTCCACATAGACTTCTTCGGAGAGTGGACCATTGAGAAATGCACTCTTGACATCCATTTGATACAACTTGAAGTCAAGATGGGCAGCAAAAGCAAGAAGAAACCGAATAGCTTCAAGTCGCCACCGGTGCATATGTTTCTTCGAAGTCAAGTCCTTCAACTTGAGTGTACCCTTGAGCAACCAACCTTGCTTTGTTCCTAATCACATGCCAAACTCATCTTGCTTGTTTCGGAAAACCCATTTAGTGCCTATGATGTTTGTCTTGGGTCTTTCCACCAACTCCCACACTTGATTTCTTTTGAAAGTTGTTCAACTCCTCTTGCATAGCCATCACCCAATCCGGATCCTCAAGATCTTGCTCTACCTTGATAGGTTCAAGAGAGGAAACAAACAAGTAAAATGCACAAAAAATTTTAAGACGAGATCGTGTTGTTACCCCTCTCTTTATGCTCCCAAGAATATTGTCAACGGGATGGTCCCGTTGCACAACTTGATGTACACGAGGATGTGATGGTCCAAGAGGTTGGTGTAGAGGTTGGTCTTCATCATCACCATCAGCTTGAGTCTCTGAATTAGCTTCATGACCATCTCCTTGCTGAATGGTGGCCTGGTTCTCAAGGTTCTGGGGTGCTGAGTTCCCAGACTCCAGAACCTCCGGAGTAATTCCCGGAGGTTGAGTTCCAGTGCCAGTTCCCGGAACCTCCGAAGTCTGCACCTCTGCAGAACTAGGAGCATCTGGCCCTTCGAATGATGTTGAAACTTGTGCAATTTCTTCATCTTCATCTTGTGCTTCAACTGGTCTAACATCACCTGTGGCCAATTGCTTGATTGCTTCACAAGGTGGCTTCTCTTTTTCTACAACATTCATATCAACTTGCTCTACCTGAGAGCCATTAGATTCATCAAAGGTAACATCCACCGTGACATCAATCCTCCCGGAGGATAGATTGAAGACACGGTAGGCGTGTTCATTGGGACCATAACCAAGAAGAAAACCTTCTTCAACCTTTGGTGCAAATTTAGAGCTTCGGGGCTTCTTGTTTAGAATGAAATATTTGCACCCAAACACTCTAAAGTAGGACACCTTGGGCTTTTTCCGGTGATAAGCTCATAGGAAGTCTTCTTGTGAAACTTGTGAAGATAGAGGCAGTTGATGGCATGGCAAGCCGTGTTGATTGCTTCAGCCCAAAATATATCTTGTGTCTTGTACTCATCCAACATTGTTCTTGCCATCTCAATAAGTGTGTGATTCTTCCTCTCAACCACCCCATTTTGTTGAGGGGTATAAGGAGCTGAAAATTCATGCTTGATGCCCTCTTCATCAAGAAATTCTTCAATGTTGGTGTTGCGAAATTTGGAGCCATTATCACTTCTCACTTTCTTGACGGGCAAACCGAATTCCCTTTGTGCTCTTCTTATGAAGGTCTTCACCTTCCCTTGAACTTCACTCTTTTCAAACACAAAGAACACCCACGTGAAGCGAGAATAGTCATCAATAATAACCAAGCCATATTTATTACCACCAATACTTATGTAGGCCACCGGTCCAAATAGATCCATATGAATGAGCTCCAACAGGCTTGTAGTAGTGAGGATGCTATTTGGTGGGTGAGGTGCTCCTACTTGTTTCCCGGCTTGGCATGCTTGACATATCCTATCTTTCTCAAAATGAACATTAGTTAGTCTAAGGATGTGTTCATCTTTCAAGAGTTTGGCAAAGTTCCTCATGCCAACATGAGCTAGTCGGCGATGCCATAACCAACCCATGCTAGATTTTGCCACCAAACAAGTCTTAGGGGTGACTTTACTTTTGTTGAGATCAACTAGGTAAAGCCTTCCCTTCAAGTGACCCGTAAGGACAATAGATGAATCCTACCTCTTTATGATGGACACACCCTTATCCGAAAAGTGACAATCAAATCCAATCTCACTAAGTTGTGAAACGGATAGAAGATTGTAACCCAACGGATCAACATGAAGCACATTAGTAATTGAATATTTAGAAGAGATAGGAATATCACCAACTCCAATGACTTCTCCACTAGCATCCCCACCATAAGCAATTCTTTCCCTTGGTCCTTCTTGGTGGAGATATGTGGAGAACATACTCCTTTCTCCAGTCATATGATGTGTACATCCGCTATCAAGCACCCAACTTGATCCACCAGAGGAGTATGCCT
Organism: Cenchrus fungigraminus; assembly: GCA_036936925.1. Classification (NCBI taxonomy): domain Eukaryota; kingdom Viridiplantae; phylum Streptophyta; class Magnoliopsida; order Poales; family Poaceae; genus Cenchrus; species Cenchrus fungigraminus. Next base: position 104,704,507 of record CM072769.1, on the reverse strand, counting down.
ACAAAACAATTTAGTTCCTTCTTTTAGGTCCCCAATGTGACTTGGGGCCTTCCACGTTAGCAACCAAAATCTTAGGAACCCACAGCGACCTTTTCATATATATGTTGGACTCATTTCCATCATACGTGGCAACAACTTTACCAAGGTTGTTGCGTCTCAATACATAGCTAGGTTGAGTTTCAATGGATGCATGAGCCTTGGTCTTGTGTGCAAACTTGTTCCTTATGGGCAGGATGGGATTGTTCTTGACCTGCAAGAGAGTGTTAGATGCTTTGGGAACATGCTTGGGCAGAGACTTGGCCTTGTTCTTGCTTCTGTCCTTGCAGACCCTAGAACCTCTGAGATTTTTCTCAGAACCTTCGGGAACTACATTCTGTGCAGCTTTGGCCTTCCAAACTTCGGAACCTCTGGGCATAGTTACAGGAACTTTCGAACTCTGGGTGAACAGGAAGCCCTTGCTGTTGAAGTTGAGGCATTCCTTCCAATTGATGATCTTCCTTTTAGAGGCCTTACTGTTCTCAGTATACCCAAAGCCATGTCTTGAGTTCTTGTATAGCATCTTCTCATATTTGACATCAAACTTCCTCTTGCTTTCATCCTTCATGCACCCATTAGCTATGATTGAGTTGAGCCTAGCAATTTCTTTCTTCATAGCATCCATATTAGCAAGGTTTTAGCATAAGATTCAATATCAATGTTATGACATTTATCACAACCCTTGCTAGTTGAAGAACTAGATTCACCCTTTGCTTTGGAGGGGTGTGAGGTACTACTCCAAAGGAGACTATATTGCTCCTCAAGCTCTTCATTCCTAGTTTTAAGAGAATTGTTTTGAGCTTGAGAGGCAGCAAGTTCTTCCCTAGAGTAGTGATGATGGCTAAGTTATAATCAACTTCCAATCTTAGAGCCTCAACCTCACTCCTCTCCGAAGCAAGAAGACCTTGGTGCTTTTCTAGTTCAACAACTAGCTTAGCCATGAAGTCTTTAGATTGTTTGTCAATTTTGCCAACTAGTTGTTCTTTTTCTTCATCACTAGATTCATCACTAGATTCTATGTCCGAGTTATCACTAGATGGAGGAGAGGGCTTAGAGGAGGATTCTACCTTTTCTCCTTTAGCCATGAGACAACGAATGGTGGTGCTTTCTTCATCATCACTTAGGTTGTTGAAGAGCTTTGGTGTAGAGGAGGGGTTCTTGATAGCCACAGTTGCAACCTTCTTCTTCTCCTCTTCATCACTAGAGCTCTCATCACCGGAGTTCCATTCATGTCCAATGTGGGCTTCTCCACCATAGCTCTTCTTCTTATGATATGGCTTGTGATCTTTCTTGTACTTGTCCTTGCTCTTGTCATGCTTGACATCTTTCTTCTCATTGGGCCAATCCGCAATGAAATGCTCCGTACTTCCACAATTGTAGTAAGTCCTTTTCTTGTGATTGGGATACTTTCTCTTGGAGAACTTGTAGCCTTGCTTCTTTAAGCCCTTCTTGTATCATCTCATGAATAAGGTTATATCACCAATCTCAACTTGAGGACTTTCATCTTCATCTTCACTTGACTCACTTGATGAGCTCTCTACTTCAACTTTCTTTGACTTTGACTTGGACGGCCTTGATGAAGTAGAGGGCCTGCTTGATTTGCTAGCTTGGAGATCCACATCTTTGACCTTCATGTTGTTCATCTTGGACTCTAGCTCTCTAATCTTCTTTCTATGTTGTATCTCTATGTCCATGAGCTCATGTGTAAGAATTCTTCCAAGAACATCATTTGGAGAGAACTCTTCAAATCTTTTCTTCTCTCTAATCAAGGTGACTAGAGTGGGGTTTCTAGGAGCAAAGGCCTCCAATATCACTTTCACAACATAGTGGTCTTCTAATTCATCACCACCCAAGCCTCTAATCTTGCCAACAATGACCATCAACCTATCAAACATATCTTGGGGCCCTTCACCCTCTAATATAGAGAATCTATTGAGCTCGGACATCAAGATGTTTATCTTGGATTTCTTCACTTTATCTACCCCTTCATGTGCAATATGGAGAGTGTCCCATATTTCCTTGGCAATCTCCAAGTCATTCACCCTATTGTACTATTGTCCATTCAAAGCACTAAGGAAAATAGAGGTGGCTTGGGTATTTCTTCTTATGTTGCGACAATCTTGTTGTGTAAGCTTCCCTTCATCTTCGGGATCTTCAAAACCTACACACACAATGTTCCACAAATCCAAGTGCAAGCCCATAAGGTAGGCTTTCATTAGATGCTTCCATTTGGCAAAGTTAGTGCCATCAAATTGAGGCAATTTTCCAACGGGAATAGACATGTTATCTTTAGAAGTAGTCAAGCAATAATAGTTAAAGGATACACTTCCATAGCTCTTCTTGGGCTTGGTCTTGGGCTTCAGTGTTCTCTTGGGCATCCTTGCACCATAGTACTCATCATCATCATCTCCATTCTCACTTGATGAGGATGAGGGCGCCGAAGAGGATGATGAGGAAGGTGGAGGTGAAGGATCATTCTTCTCCTTCTTGTTCTTCTTTTCCTCCTTCTTCTCTTCCTTTTTCTTCTTCTTTTCTTTTTCTCTCTTGCTGTCTTCCTTCATAGCCTTCTTGAGCTTTTCAAGCTTCTCATGAGCAGATGATGAGTCACCATCTACTCCCGAAGCTTCAGCTGCTTTGGCTCCTTCCTTGTTGGTGGGTTCACCAACTTCTTTTTCTTTGTCCCCTTCAGGCTTCTCATTTCCGCCTGCCATTTCCTCACATGGTTAAGCGCAAACTGAGGATCCAAGCTCTGATACCAATTGAAAGGATCAATGCAAGTGGTCTAGAGGGGGGTGAATAGGCCTGCAAAACAAATTCAAAGTTTTCTGCTAGTTTTCTGTCACTGTCCGGAACCTCCGGGAAAAACCCGGAACCTCCGGGAAAATTCACAGACAGTGAATTTTCTTGGAGCTTCTGATTTTTCGAACCTACACGAGTTAGAGAGCTAAGAGCTGATTTCACAGGCTAGATGCAGATAATTGAAACTATGAATTTGAAGCATAAGGTACCAAACAACCTTAGGGCAACAAGAACTTGTAGATCTAGAGCAAACCCTAATAGATCTAGTTGAGAGCAAACAAGAACAAGAAAGCAAAGAATGTATAGAGAGTAAAGCACAAGGGACACAGATTTAACCTGTGGTTCAGCTCACCACAAAGGTTAGCCTACATCCACGTTGTTGAGGTAAGCCACAAAGGCTTTGGGATCTCTCTAGATCCACTCCTCTCTCACACCTATCACCAAGGTAATAGATGTTGGCGTTTCTTAACCTCAACGCTAGGCGCCGTTGGGTAGCGTGAGCGTGTAAGAGACACCCGGGTACACTGACGAGTGCGAACGAATCCGCAAGCGCACGGATACACCATTGTAGCACTTATACCTAAGGGAATAAGTATTCCCGTCGGGTTTCGTTCCCAAAGGATGGAGAGTAACCAGAGAGGGTCTATCCAAGGACACCAGCTTTCGCTGGGTTAGGCCAGGATACAAGAAGCACTTCATTAAGGGACTTAGCTCTCAAGATGTATTTCTGTCAGGTCTTAGTCATCCCCGCGGGGCGACAACACTCCAAGGTGCTAGCAAGCGAGCCCAACTCGGTACGCGACGTAAGAGGGTTGACAAAGGGTCCAACAGGCTGTCACCACTGCGGCCTACCTCTACGCTACGATCGTACGTGGTCTTCGCAGGGAAACCAGGGCCCAGACACCACGTCTGTACCCCAGATAAATACTATAGTGCGGCGTATGCTAGCCCGCTAACTACACTATAGCAACCGTAAAGATACAGCCCCACAAACAAGGGAAAGATCAGAATCAGATCATATCATTGAACTGGGAGCAGAAAGCAAGCTATGGATGCAGCTAAACGAGATACAGTGGACTTACTTAACTAAACAGGATTAGAGCATGCAAACATGTAAATGAACAACGGCTCTGGCTCTAAAGGATTGAAGCCTTGTGTCATGAAGAACACAAACCTCTAACTTATGAACGAGCCACGAACACAAGAACAAATCTATCATGCATGATGTCCACTATAGTCTAAATAAGAAATGTTGAAATACTCATTTTGATCTAAATGAAGAACAAGCATCCACGAGGGCATCAACTCAATCCTTACCCCTCCTCTACGTCTCAACTAATCCTAATCTAGATCTCTCCTCATCACCATTCTACCACAAAGAGGTGAGAATCACCTCTCATGGGCAGAATTGGAGAGAGGGAGAGAGAGCTACACAAGAGAGAGTGAAACTTGAGAGCTTGGTGGTGTGTGAGAAATGGAGCCCCTCCCCTCCTATTTATAGACAAGGAGGAGGCTTGCTCCGGGGCTCAAAGTGCCCCTAAACACCTGGGAATGCAGCCAAGAGCCAATGAGCAAGCAACAAGTGGAGGGGGGAGATCAACCGACCCTAGGTCAGTTTGGTCAATCCTAGGGTCGGTCGAAACCCCTGGCCCTCCATCTGGGGTGTGCTTCCTCTGGCTCGCTTCCATGTGGGCCCTGATGCCTCTCCTCCGTGCGTGGCACGTTTTCTGGCGGTTTAGTTGGTAAAGTGGGCCCATGGATCCATGTGATGCTGACATGGCAGCGTATGATTCGTCGAGAGTCCCTCACATGGATTGGTGACATCATGGATCCTGGAGAATCCATGTGGCAGCCCCTGATTGGCCAGCATTTGAGTGCCATGGATTGGAGTGGAGTGAAAGTGCATGGATTCCTCCCATTTCTTATGCTAAATACCTTCATTCAAATAGACATTGACACTGGTGGAAAGTATGAGTTTAAGGTCCTATTCTAGTGTGGATGTGCAATTCATGATCAAATTTGCAGGAGTTGACGGCCTTGAAAATGGCAAATATCAACCATCAACAACACCCCCACACTTGACCTTTGCTCGTCCCGAGTGAAGGGAAAACAAAGCCAAGTGGGTCATGAATACCAAAGAGTAAGACAGACATAAGAGATATTCCAAGTCATACCTTGCTCTTGTGAACCTATGTGTAGTGGCTATCATGTTCCCTTGAGTGATTGAAAAGTAGAACAACTGTGAATCAAGTGACCTATGCATCTGATGATAAACACCTTGGGGTTTTGCATGATTTTCATAAACAAAACTCTTGGTGGCTTCTCATTTGATTCTCTCAGATCGCTCAATGTGTATATGTCCTCACTAAGGCATTTGCCCTTCTTCATCCTACTTCTAATGATGGCTATATGTGGAGCTCAGGGTAGGATAAAGAGAGAGCATACTTGCATCACATACTTTGCAAAGTCAAAGACTGGATCCACAGACAAAATCAAATCATACCATCAGATCAAGATGTGCACCGGTATGGCTATGGTGTGTATGGTAAGGTGGATACTAGGCCCGGAATGGGTGCTAGATATTACCATACATATATAAGGTGAGAACTATGGGTTGATGGTAAGGTGGACACTAGCCCCGGGATGGACACTAGTTATTACCATCTATGATATGGAACTCCTTTTTGCATGATCTCATCTCTCTCCTATTCCTCCTTTATTTTGGACATGGGCTATTCTTTTTCTTTTCTCTCTTTTTTTTCATCATGCCTTGAGCATGTATTTTTCTTCTTTTTTTCATAGACCATGTCTCTTTTTGAAGGACACTTTGGGAGAGAGATGTCACACCACATATGGAGCTTTATTTTTTTTATGAAATGAAAAATTGATACAATGCTAACTTCTAATGTAGAAGCATAGCAAGGGGAAATAGGTGGTGTGCACATGAATCTTGATCATGAAAGTAATGAAAAGAATTCTCACAAGGGTCACAGAATTTGACAAAGCTCAATGCAATAACAAGAAACATATGAGTAGAAGGTTTCCAACTATGAATATCATATGGCTCTAGTGGGACGGTGTCATATCAAAGAGGAGCCTTTCCAAGAGGTTTTGAGTTTTTCAAAAAAAATAAATTCCCCAAGAGAGTTAGTCATCAGAGCAACAGATCATATCATCCAGTCATGTCATACTCATCAATTACTTAGGTGAACATGCTTGTCCTTAAGGAGATTATGGTTCACAAGCATCAGGTAGATAACAAGGAATAAAACATATGTGAGTCTACTCAGGTACAGGCAAGCTGGGTGATCTTTTAGCATCGTCATTCGAGTTTTAGTTTAGAGATAGACATATATAGCTTATAAAACTCAAAAATGAAAGAGAGTGAGTTGTCGAGATGCAAACCAGTGCTATGCATGGAAGATGAACCGTGAGAGGCTCTCCACAGGAGTTAACTCGTGCGGGTCCCGTTCAGGTTCTTGGTAGTGATCGGTCGGCTAGCGCAGAGTGCTCACAGTGGGTACGTACGGAAATGTCGTGCCTGCATTGGGAGAGTCGTGGCTCTTCCCCCACACTATCTCGAACCTAGATGTCCTTTAAATCACAGAGACCAAAGTAATGACACAAAGGGTGGCTAAACCGGGTTACATGACCGGTGAGCCACTTTATTCAAATTCAAATGTTTCAAACAAAATGATTAGGCGCTTACACACATGCAAAGGAAATAAATGGAATGAAAGGAAATAAAGGAAAATCAAACCTAGACCTAGATGAGAGCCAGGTGTGGTTCGAGGACCGGTGGATGGTCGCTTCCTGGTGTGATGAGTGATTGACAACGTGGTGTGGACTGATTCTTGGCTAAGTATTGCAGGTGCAGGTTGCGGCTTGACTGGTGCAGGTGCAGGTGAAGAACAAGCATGAAAGGTCGTTGCCGGTGAGGCCTCCAGGTGTGGAGAAGACAAGTAGGCTTGGTTCGAGGGACCCGGTGGCCAGCGGGGTCAAGTGCGGGCCGCATGGTGGCAAGAACGGCAAGATGAAGTCATGGACGGTTTCTTGGTTGAGCCTCAAAACCAAGGTCGAGCCGGGACTACGTGGGAGCCGAGTCATGAGTGGTGATTGGCGGAGGCTACACCGAGTTCGCGGGGTTTCCGGTGGTTCACCAGAAAACCACTGGGTTCCTTGGTTGATCCACAAAGCCAAGACCGAAGAACCGAAGACGGAGGTGCAGCAGCTCCAGACCGGTCTGACCGGTGGGTCTGACCGGTCTGACCGGTGGCTACCGGTCTGACCGGTGAGGAGAACCGGTTTGACCGGTGTGCGACGACGCAGTCCGAAATCTTCGAAGCGGAGGACACGCGTCGGGATCGCAAGGCTTGCGTCGAGGCTAAGCAAGTTTGCGGTCGCTGGGCATCCGTCCGATGGTGCGAAGACAAAGACTTCCAATTTCGCCCTCGAGGGGCATGTATCCCTAGTTAGCTAGTAAGGGTATTTTAGTCTTTCGGTTGCCTCCATATAACCCAAGTGGTGAGAGGATGGCAGCCATCTCTTGGAACCCTAGCTCATTTGGTTTTCCTATTTTTCCTTCCTATTTTCTTAGGATTTTCGTAGGACTAGCTTGAGAGCTTCATGGTGAGATCTTGTGAGAGGGAAGGATGATCGGGCGGCAAGCTAGACCTTGTATGAACCTCTTTGGTATGTATAGATAATTCGGCGTGGTTCCTCAAGGCTTGGATGTGTCTTTCCCGTTTCTCCTTTTTGGTGATTTTCGGAGCCCTTTCTTGGCGATTTTCTTGGAGCGATTTCGAGGCCTTTCTCTTTGGGATTTGGTGGGGGATGTATGCATGAACCCTTCGTGGTTCTTTACCCTTTGATTCCCCTTCCAAATCCGTGAGCAAAGGGGCTCGATTTTGGGGTTTTCGTGGCTCTAGGGTTAGAGGTGTTCTTGGTGAGATTTCTTCGATTCCTCTTGATTTGACAAGTTTTGGTGGACCAAATCTTGGCTATGGAGTACCCATGACGTGTTCCTACTATCCCCAAAGTCTTGTGCAAAACCGTGGAGCGGATCGGGAGATCGGGAGTTGGATTTGGAAGAGTTGACTCGCGGGCGCTGTTCATCCCGAGCTGCCCAGGCACGACCGGTCTGACCGGTGCTCTTGACCGGTCTGACCGGTGCTAGCCCTTGGTGGGTTTTTGTCTCGGGGAACAGCCTTGTCCGTGTGGTTTCGTCCCGTGGTCCTGCTGTTCAGTTCTTGGCGTGTTTGGAGTTGTTTTGCTAGGCTTTGTGAGGGGTTCTTCTTCCTCACAGGTTGTGTTTCGTGGTGGTTTTTGTTCCAAGGCCTAGAGGATTCACTGAGGCTTCCTGGAACGTTTGCTGTGCGGCTGCTGTAGCCACCGGCCTGACCGGCTCTGTCCACCGGTCTGACCGGCGCAGGCCATCGGTCTGACCGGTGTAGCACAGGCAGCAAGCCGTGCAAGTTTCCGCTGTGTGGTTTGGTGAGTTTTGGCTCGGAAGGTTGAGTGTTGGTTCCTAGGACCAGTAGCACTCCAGTGGCTGCGTGGTCTTGACCAACTTGGGTAGTTGGGTCGGAGACGTGAGTTGGAAGCCGTGTTCGTCTTGTTGGAGTTCTCATCTCCTTCGAGAAGAATTTTTATCGGCTCCCATTCACTCCCCCCTCTCTGGTTCGCCTAATCGGTCCTTCAATTGGTATCAGAGCCGGTTCGGGTCTTTATTGACTCTTACCAGTCTAAGATCCAAAGATGGCGTACCAGGAACGGGGTTCGGGTCCTCCGCACTTCGATGGGAAGAACTACCAGATGTGGCAAAGGCGGATGGCGGCGTTCCTCCGCGGAAAGGGTCAGATCCTTTGGGATGTCACGGTGAACACAGCTTATGTTCATCCGATGAACTTCCTTGCTCCAGGATCGAGGGATATGTTCGAAGCCAACAACAAGGCTGTCGACTACTTGTTTCGTGCTCTGTGTTCGCCTGAATTCGATCGGGTTCAGACAGAGGACTTAGCTTGTAGGATTTGGGAGTAGTTGAAGGATGCTCATGCTGGGAATGCTCAGGTTCAGGCTCGGATGTACGCGACTTACCGGAGAGAGTACGAGAACTTCACTCATCTCCCCGGCGAGTCCGTCGATGCCCTTTTCCAGCGATTTACGGTCGTTGTGAACAACATGAGAGCCAATGTGGACGTCCTCCCATACAATGATCATGATAGAGCCGTGAAGCTCTTGCACTCGTTGGATCGTACCGTATGGGACGGGAAGTTTGAGGCTATTGTTGAGTCTGAGAAGTATGACACCTTGACGGTGAATGAGCTGTTCTCGAAGCTCAAGTCGGCTGAGTTGGACCGTGGTATGACAGCCAAGATCGAGAGCCCGACTGATTCTCATAGTCTCGCTCTCGTTAGTGGCAAAGGAGCTAAGTCTAATGCTAACGCATCCTCCAGGATGTACTCTCTGTCTTCTTTGATGTCTTTGCCAGATGAGGAGTTCGACGTGCTTGGAGAGGACGAGCTGGCGTTGCTGACCAGGCGGTTCGAGAGGCTGCACGAGAACCGAGTGAACACGAGGAGGACAGCACGGACGTGCTTTCAGTGCGGCAAGCCAGGACACTTCGTCGCCGACTGCCCGGAGAAGACGGAGAACAAGGACGGCTACAAGGACGGCTACAGGCACCGATCGAGCAAGGATGGCAAGTACCGATCGAGGCGCGATCACAAGCACAAGAACAAGCACAAGGACGAGCGACGGTCGAGGAAGAAGGATGGCCGCGGCAGGAAGGCCCGAGCAATGGTCGGAGCGAGCGACGTCGACTCCAGCTCCGCCTACTCTTCCTCAAGCTCGAGTAGCAGTGAAGATGAAGGTGATCGGCGCAAGAACAAGAAGTCATCCAGGAACTTGAGCGGGTTGAGCTGCTTCGCGAGAGATGGCTTCTGCGGCATGGCCCGTAGCTTCGGCAGCAAGAAGAGCCACCAGAGTGACTCGGACTCTGACTCCGAGGATGAGGTATGTGATGAGCTCTCTTCTTTGCGCAAGGAGAATGATGAGTTGGTTGACTTGCTTGATAACCGCGATCACATGCTTAGAGAGGCCAAGAAGATGAGGAAAGAGCTTAGGGCCTCACTAGAAGATGCTAGGAACCGTGTGGCTGAGCTAGAAACCCAGAACCTAGATGCTAAGCTTGAGATTGATTCGCTTGAGGCTTCTCCTGTGGTTTCTGATGAGATTGATTGCTATGATTGCTCTGTGTACCTAGCTGATCTTACTGCTCTTAAGGATAAGCATGCTTCTACTTGTGATGAACTAGATATGCTTAGGGTTGAAGTGGCTGAGCTTAAGTCTAGACCTGCTTTGCTAGGTGCTTGCACTTCTTGCCCTGTTTTGCATGGAAAGATTGATGAGATGCATGCTTACACTGTTTCGCTTGAGGCTAAGTTGAAAGAGCCTATTCCCACTTCTTGCTCTACTTGTGAATTGCATGCGGTTAAGAATTTGGAGCTTGCACATTATGTTGATCGCTTGCAGGATGAAAATGATGAGCTGAGAAAATGTATGAGCTGGTTGTCGGGTCAGGAGCCTCATCTCGGTATCATGATAGCGGCTTTCAAACGCTATGATGGTCAGGCACTTGGGGCTGACAAGCTTGGAGAGAACTGTGGTGAGGGAGTTGAGAGAGTTGGAGAGATTCCTATCCCACCACCAAACAGACACAAGAACAAGTTTGAGCCCAAGCCCAACCATCTCAGAAACAAACTTGACACTACTCCAGATCCACCCATATTCCCTCACCCAACAAATGATTTTCAGAAACCGGTGAAGTTTGTGAGCCCAAAGGGAGGTGAGGAAGGAGAGAAGGAGGGTGAGAAGCCGAGTGGGCAGCCCCAACCCAAGCCTAAGCCTAAGCCACAGCCCATAAAGTTCCATTGTGGGTATTGTGGGAGAGATGGTCACAAGGATGAGTTTTGCTTCAAGAGGAAGCGTGAGGAGAGAATGGCTAGAGAGTGGGCTAATAGGGACAGGTACCACCCCTCTAATGGTGTACCTGAGCCTCGTATGCAGATGCCCAGGGCCAAGGCGATTGTGAGGACGGTTCCGGCTTGGGGAGACCGGAAGGCTGCAGGTGTTGCTGCTGGCCGAGCCACACCGGTCAGACCGGTGTACTACACCGGTTAGACCGGTGCAGGTCTGGGCAGACAGCGAGTCGGGTTTCGTGCTCGTGAGGATGCTCAGTTTGTTTTTGGAGGTCGTGGTTCTGGTGGTTGGTCTGGAAAGTTTGCAGGTGGTCAGTTTGCTAGGCGTTCTCCACCTCGTGCTCAATACGAGGGTGAGAAGAGTCGTAGCTTTGAGATGGAGCGGAGGAACGATCCACGGTTTCCCTTTCGTGGTTTTCGTCCTCCTCCAGCTAGAGAGGGTTGGTTCCCTTGTGGTGGTTACCGTGGTGGTGTTCGTGGTGGTAGCTTTGATAGGCGTGATGATTTGGTTTGTGCTAACCCCACTTTGGAGCAAATGGCTCGGCACTGGTTTTACTCTTTTGGTACTAACCCCAGTGCTGAGTCGTTTGTTCACTCACGTGCTCACTTTTGAATTTCAGGTGGGAGACTTGAAGAACATTTGGTTGATTGACTCCGGTTGCTCGAGGCATATGACCGGAGACAAGGGGTGGTTCTCAAGTCTCGTCCCGGTGGTGACAAAGAAGTACATCACCTTTGGGGACAATGGGCGAGGGCGTGTGCTGTCAGAAGGTGAGATTAAGGTAAGTGACAAGATCACTCTCAGGCGTGTTGCTCTTGTTCAATCGCTTGGATACAATTTGCTTTCTGTGTCCCAGTTGTTGGATGAGGGTTTTGAGGTGTTGTTTCGGCCTGGTGGTTCTCGGATTTTAGATTCTCAGGGGGATCTTGTTTGCATGATCGTTCCCGAGGGTCAGGTGTTCCGAGCTGATTTTTCTCAGTCTTCTGGTGTGGAGCGTTGCTTCTTGGCTAGTTCTTCGAGTGAGTTGTGGAAGTGGCATAGGAAGTTGGGTCACTTGAGCTTTGACCTTTTGTCTCGCTTGAGTAAACTCAATTTGGTCCGAGGATTGCCACGATTGAGGTTTGAGAAAGAGTTGGTTTGTGCGCCGTGTAGGCATGCCAAGATGGTAGCCTCTTCTCACCCGCCTCTCACCGATGTGATGACTGAGCGTCCATGCGAGCTGCTCCATATGGACCTTGTTGGCCCAGCTCGTGTGCGATCTACGGGTGGGAAGTGGTATGTCCTTGTTGTGGTGGACGACTACTCTCGGTATGCGTGGGTGTTCTTTCTTGAGGAGAAGGGGGAGACGTTTGGTTTTGTTCGAGATCTTGTCTTGAGGTTAAGAAACGAGAGGCACGGAGATGCCATACGAGCGATCCGCAGTGACAATGGCTCGGAATTCAAAAACTCTCGCTTCGAAACCTTTTGCCATGACTTGGGTCTTGAACATCAGTTTTCTAGTCCGTATACGCCTCCCCAGAATGGCGTGGTGGAAAGGAAAAACAGGACCTTGTGCGAGATGGCTCGGACGATGCTCGACGAGCATAGGACTCCGAAAAGGTTCTGGGCTGAGGCGGTCAATACCGCGTGCCATGTGTCGAACAGGATCTACCACAGGGTTCACAAGAAGAAAACCTGTTATGAGTTGATGCACGGTCGCACACCCAAGGTGAGTCACTTCCATGTCTTTGGTTGTAAATGCTTCATTCTGAAGAAAGGGAAGAAGTTGGACAAGTTCGAGGCTAGGTCTGTCGATGGCATATTCTTTGGTTATGCATCTCATTCTAGAGCATTTCGTGTGCTCAATCTTGAAACTAACCAAATCGTGGAGACTTGCGAGGTAACCTTCGACGAGACACAGCCACGTAGTCAGCTTGTTTTTGAGTGTGCAGGTGACGACGAACTTGGCGAGGAGATCTTTCAGGAGGAGAAGCATGAACATGGAGATGATGAAGATGGCGGTGTGATGCCCGCGGCTGAACATGTACCTACTACTTCGACGACGATCGAGAATGGACCCTCTCCCACACCTACAACGACAAACCCAGATCAAGGCGAAGCTACTGTTGAGGGGGAGGTAGCATCAAGGCGAGAACCTCCCCGACGAGTGCAAGTGGATCACCCAGCTTCGAGAATCATCGGCGACATGAATGAACGTACTACACGGTCGAGGGTTCGGAACAATTCTCATTTCGCTCATGCTGCTTTTGTTGCCACTTTTGAGCCCAAAGACATTGGGCACGCGTTATCTGATCATAATTGGGTTAACTCGATGCATGAGGAGTTGGAGAATTTTGAGAGGAACCAAGTTTGGGTGTTGGTTGACCCTCCACCAGGGTGTAAGCCGATTGGGACAAAATGGGTGTGGAAAAATAAAGAGGGAGAGAAAGGAGAAGTGGTGAGGAACAAGTCGAGACTTGTTGCTCAGGGGTACAGTCAGAAAGAGGGGATCGACTACGAGGAGACTTTCGCTCCTGTAGCTTGTTTGGAGGCGATCAGGATCCTTCTAGCTTTTTCCGTGGCTAAAGGGTTCAAGTTGTACCAGATGGATGTGAAGAGTGCTTTCCTGAACGGTGTGTTGGAGGAAGAGGTGTTTGTGAGGCAACCACCGGGGTTTGAGAGTGAGAAGTACCCTCACCGGGTATACAAGTTGAGGAAGGTGCTGTATGGGTTGAAGCAGGCGCCTAGAGCTTGGTATGGTAGGTTGAGGGGGTTCCTGTTTGAGAGAGGGTTTGAGATGGGGAAGGTCGACCAGACCTTGTTTCTCCTCAGGCAGGGCAGAGATATCCTGATTGTGCAGGTATACGTGGATGATATTGTCTTTGGTGGCTCGTCTAACTCTCTTGTTGCAAGGTTTGCAGAAGACATGAGCAGGGAATTTGAGATGAGCATGATGGGCGAGTTGCAGTTCTTCCTCGGGCTACAAATCAAGCAATCAAAGGAAGGAACATTTGTACACCAAGCTAAGTACACCAAGGACATTGTGAGGAAGTTCAAGATGGAGGACTCCAAGGCCATGGTGACGCCTATGAGTACGACTACAGTTCTTGATGCGGACGAGGAAGGTGAACACGTGGACCAGAAGGAGTACCGGAGCATGATCGGGTCACTCCTCTACTTGACGGCGACGAGGCCGGACATTCAATTCTCGGTGTGTCTGTGCGCTCGTTTTCAAGCTTCTCCGAGGACTTCGCATCGGCAAGCAGTCAAGCGCATTTTCAGGTATTTGCGACACACTCCCGACTTCGGCCTTTGGTACTCTGCGTCTTCTTCTTTGGCGCTTCATGGATTTTCAGACGCGGATTTTGCCGGGTGTCGGTTGGATAGGAAGTCCACTTCTGGGACTTGCCAGTTCTTGGGTTCTTCTTTGGTATCTTGGTCTTCCCACAAACAGTCGAGTGTTGCTCAATCCACTACCGAGGCAGAGTATGTGGCCGCAGCTAGTTGTTGCTCTCAGCTCCTTTGGATCACATACACCATGAGTGACTTTGGTGAGGAGTATACCCATGTCCCACTTCAATGTGATAGCACCAGTGCCATAAGCATTGCAAAGAACCCAGTGCTCCATTCCAAAACCAAGCACATAGAAGTGAGGTATCATTTTCTGAGAGACAACGTAGAGAAAGAGAAGATAGCTTTGATCCATGTACCCACACATGAACAACTAGCCGATATTTTCACCAAACCCCTAGATCAAGCAACTTTCACTCGTTTGCGGGGGGAGCTTGGTGTTTGTTTGATTTCTTGAGTTGGCGTGTGGGAGCTCCTATGTAGCATATGTATAGCTTTCCTTTGTGCATTTCTTGCATTTGGCATGGCATATGTAACATTATGTATAGGCATCTTTGTATCTTAGGTTGCATGCATTTTGTATCATATGCATTGTTTAGGAAAGGCTTCTCCTATATACATTGTTCACCATGGAATGACATATATGTCTTTGTGAGCTAATTTGGTAAGCTATGGTTAGTTTGGCTTAGCTCTTGATAATCTTGGTTTGTATCCATGGTTGATGGCTATGTTTTTGAAAATTTCATATGTATGCTCTCTTGTGAGTAAATGCCTTTCCATGATCTTGACATGTTTTTGTGGCTTGGCTATGGTTAATTTGTGGTTGGATAGCTTATTTTGATCATATGGGGCCAAAGGCTCATTTGCCATCATGAATGTTTAGCCCCCATGCTTCATCTTGTGGAGGAGCATAAGTTCCTTTTTGTCGCAAAGACATTTCATGTACCAATTATAAATCTGAAAATGAAATGTAAATTGCTTGAAAAATGTGCTCCCATGTCATATGTGCTAATTCTAATTTGCTTTGGGTGCTAAATCGTTGCATGATGTCTACCAATGAGAAGTCTCATATATAGAAGTAGGCACATGGCTCGATGGCTTTGACATGACATGAGGTGCTTGTGGGTGTTTATGATGGTCTTATGCTTAGAATGGTTGTCCTAGCATGAAGTTTGTGTGGCTTTGCCATTTTGACATGTTTTGCTCATGTTTAGGACTTTGCTCATGAGAGGGTGATTTTTCGCAAAATTGCTAAATTCTATCTTAGCTTCGCCCAATGGTTGTGAAACTTGGTGATCATGAAGTTTATGTCATTACGAAGCTATAGAGTATCTAACTTGCTCGTTTGGACATGTGTAGCATCCTATGTTGAATTTTGTCTATTTGAGAAGCTCTAGGTTGCATTTTTTGCATTTTTGGCTTGATTCATGCATTGTCAACAAGGGGGAGAAGTTTGAGCATGTTTTGGCCTACTGAATGCATTTGGAAGGTTTTCAGGTGGTTTCGAGCCATTTTTGGGCTCTGTTGTGCACCGGTCTGACCGGTTGAGGTCACCGGTCTGACCGGTCAGAGTGCTGGTCCTGTTCATATGTTGAGCACCGGTCTGACCGGTGGTGTCGACCGGTCTGACCGGTCAGAGCTGAGCTGTTGCAGCTGCTCTGTTTCGTGAAGTGGTTCGCATGCATTTGTCCAGGGGGAGTTCCATTGGTTTAGGGGGAGCTTGCATGTGTGCAGGGGGAGTTCTTTGTGGTTTTCGAGCTTTGGTTTGATGGTTTGTGCTCTTTGCTTGAGCATGTGTTTGTCTCGGATGTGTCGAGCCGTTGCCCTTGCCTAAGGGGTCCGAGACTTGTCTTCTTCAAGTGATCTTACTCTTTGCCTTTTCTTTGGCTTTCGATCGCTTGTTGGAGTTTCTTTTAGTCGTTTCTTTTCTTTTCCTTTTCTCTTGGTTACCAAAATGTGTGTGTTGTCAATGCACTCATCAAGGGGGAGATTGAGAGCCAGGTGTGGTTCGAGGACCGGTGGATGGTCGCTTCCTAGTGTGATGAGTGATTGACAACGTGGTGTGGACTGATTCTTGGCTAAGTACTGCAGGTGCAGGTTGCGGCTTGACTGGTGCAGGTGCAGGTGAAGAACAAGCGTGAAAGGTCGTTGCCAGTGAGGCCTCCAGGTGTGGAGAAGACAAGTAGGCTTGGTTCGAGGGACTCGGTGGCCAGCGGGGTCAAGTGCGGGCCGCATGGTGGCAAGAACGGCAAGATGAAGTCATGGACGGTTTCTTGGTTGAGCCTCAAAACCAAGGTCGAGCCGGGACTACGTGGGAGCCGAGTCATGAGTGGTGATTGGCGGAGGCTACACCGAGTTCGCGGGGTTTCCGGTGGTTCACCAGAAAACCACTGGGTTCCTTGGTTGATCCACAAAGCCAAGACCGAAGAACCGAAGACGGAGGTGCAGCAGCTCCAGACCGGTCTGACCGGTGGGTCCGACCGGTCTGACCGGTGGGTACCGATCTGACCGGTGAGGAGAACCGGTCTGACCGGTGTGCGACGACGCAGTCCGGAATCTTCGAAGCGGAGGACACGCGTCGGGATCGCAAGGCTTGCGTCGAGGCTAAGCAAGTTTGCGGTCGCTGGGCATCCGTCCGATGGTGCGAAGACAAAGACTTCCAATTTCGCCCTCGAGGGGCATGTATCCCTAGTTAGCTAGTAAGGGTATTTTAGTTTTTCGGTTGCCTCCATATAACCCAAGTGGTGAGAGGATGGCAGCCATCTCTTGGAACCCTAGCTCATTTGGTTTTCCTATTTTTCCTTCCTATTTTCTTAGGATTTTCGTAGGACTAGCTTGAGAGCTTCATGGTGAGATCTTGTGAGAGGGAAGGATGATCGGGCGGCAAGCTAGACCTTGTATGAACCTCTTTGGTATGTATAGATAATTCGGCGTGGTTCCTCAAGGCTTGGATGTGTCTTTCCCGTTTCTCCTTTTTGGTGATTTTCGGAGCCCTTTCTTGGCGATTTTCTTGGAGCGATTTCGAGGCCTTTCTCTTTGGGATTTGGTGGGGGATGTATGCATGAACCCTTCGTGGTTCTTTACCCTTTGATTCCCCTTCCAAATCCGTGAGCAAAGGGGCTCGATTTTGGGGTTTTCGTGGCTCTAGGGTTAGAGGTGTTCTTGGTGAGATTTCTTCGATTCCTCTTGATTTGACAAGTTTTGGTGGACCAAATCTTGGCTATGGAGTACCCATGACGTGTTCCTACTATCCCCAAAGTCTTGTGCAAAACCGTGGAGCGGATCGGGAGATCGGGAGTTGGATTTGGAAGAGTTGACTCGCGGGCGCTGTTCATCCCGAGCTGCCCAGGCACGACCGGTCTGACCGGTGCTCTTGACCGGTCTGACCGGTGCTAGCCCTTGGTGGGTTTTTGTCTCGGGGAACAGCCTTGTCCGTGTGGTTTTGTCCCATGGTCCTGCTGTTCAGTTCTTGGCGTGTTTGGAGTTGTTTTGCTAGGCTTTGTGAGGGGTTCTTCTTCCTCACAGGTTGTGTTTCGTGGTGGTTTTTGTTCCAAGGCCTAGAGGATTCACTGAGGCTTCCTGGAACGTTTGCTGTGCGGCTGCTGTAGCCACCGGCCTGACCGGCTCTGTCCACCGGTCTGACCGGTGTCACCGGTCTGACCGGCGCAGGCCATCGGTCTGACCGGTGTAGCACAGGCAGCAAGCCGTGCAAGTTTCCGCTGTGTGGTTTGGTGAGTTTTGGCTCGGAAGGTTGAGTGTTGGTTCCTAGGATCAGTAGCACTCCAGTGGCTGCGTGGTCTTGACCAACTTGGGTAGTTGGGTCGGAGACGTGAGTTGGAAGCCGTGTTCGTCTTGTTGGAGTTCTCATCTCCTTCGAGAAGAATTTTTATCGGCTCCCATTCACTCCCCCCCTCTCTGGTTCGCCTAATCGGTCCTTCACTAGACTAGCGCCTAATGAACTAAAGCTGGGGCTAATCCCCACTACTCGGCATCATAAAGAGCTGCATGCCTCGTAGCCGAGAACAGCCTCCTCATCTTCGCACAAAGGCCGCGGCGAAGGTCACGAATGTCATTTCTCAGCTCGGCCAGGTCCAACTTCTGCTCTGAGTAAGCAGCCCTGAGCTTCTCGTTGCTGGCCTCCAATTCCTTCATCAGTGGGGTCAGCTTGGCCACTGAGGAGAGCCTAGGGAGTTGCTCGGTTGCCCGAGTCCTCTCCCTGGACCTCCTAGTGTAGGGTGGCGGTGGCAACCCATCGTCCAAGCCGAAGTCTGCCTCCTCTTCTGGCGGAACTGGAGCTGGGCGCGCTTCAAGAGCCTTGTCCTTGGGCAGTGACGGCTTTATAGTCACTGACGGATGCGGTGAAGGAGCGGACTGCGCTGAGCTCGTCTGCCCTCCAGCTAGCGATGATCCAGGTGTGCTAGGTGGAGCGAGCGGCAACCCCTTGGGGAGAAGTTGAGCCGTGGTCGGCCTGCCGTAGGGGCTGGCCGCCCGTCTCATGTGCCTCTTCCCAGGCGAGACGGAGCGCCTTGAGGGTAGTGTGCCTGGAATCCTCCCGCCCGGCGGGATGGTGGCGAGCGGAGGAATGTCCAGGACACCAGCCACTATTACGAGGTCCGCAGCGGGGGTGGCGACGACAGAGGGGTTGCCTCCTGCCCCGAGACCGGTGGACGAGGTGGAGCCATCGAAGGGGACAACAGTCCTTCCGGCCATGGATGCGGTGATGAGCTGAGGATGGTGAGGTGGAGGAGATGGATCTCGCGATGTGAAAACTCGTCGGGCGGCAGAGAGAAGGTTTCTGGAGGAGAATGAGGTGCACACGCGAAAGAAGAAGGGGAGAGGCGGCACCAGGGTTTCGGCCGAACCTGGGTTCGGCCGGCCCCTTGTGGGCCCCTCTGGTCCTCCCCCTTCTCGTGTGGGCTCCAGCAAGTCTCAAGATCGACGGCCCAGGTGGATTCCCCGAGATGGAAAGATTGGCTTAGGCTTAAGGCTAGGATAAGGTTGAGGTTGAAAATTCATCCTCCACTATATACCAACCTTGACCAAACCATGATATAATCTGGGGGAAGTCACCTTGGCGACATACTTGGTTTGTCAAAAGTGCAAGCACCTCCGGCGGTAGTCACGAAGCGTGTGCGTCGCCACAATGGTGCTGCCTTCCTCTGGACTTCCTGCCTACTCCTCTTCATCTTTGGTAAATTCTTTCTCCTGCATGACCACGGTCCACAAGACACCCGAGGATAATTCTTCCTGGGGAAACGAGATGAGTCCCAAGAGTACTCAGGATGCGGGCGTCTTATGATCTCCTGTCTCAACTTATGACCGTCTCCTTGCAGACAATGTTGATATGAGGATAAGCTCTGATCTGCAAGGGTAGTGCATATACGAACTCGAGCCCAAAAAGGTATGTAGAAACTGAGGGCAAGCATGATCATCCCAGAGAGGCCGAGGCATCCCCTGGGGTGGTCATGGGACTCGAGGACTTTAGCACTGGGGTCGTGGAATTCGGAGATGAAAAGATCGAGCACTAAGGCTAGTGCTTCACCAAAAGGTACCGATCTCCGAGTGAACTCAAGCTCGGAAAGACACTCGGCCTTCAAAGAGGATAGATGAGGACCAGGAGCGTCCGAGGGTCGATGGATGGCCGCTCCTCAGTGATGAATAATTGACAATGGGTGTCGGACTGACTCTTGGCTCAGTGTTGAAGGTGTAGGCTGCGGCCTAGTTCGTGTTATTGCAGGTGAAGAACGGGTGCGAAAGGTCTTCAGCCTTGACGGGCCCCCGGGAGATGGAGAGACAAGTAGGCTCGGTTCGAGAGACCCGGTGGACAGCGGGACTAGGTGCGGGTCACATGGTGGCGAGACGAGCAAGACGAAGTCGAGGACGATCGAGCCGGCGCACGGTGGCGGCCGAGTTAAGGAGCTTGGCGGGAGGCCGGGCCGAGCGCGCGAGGTTTGGTGGTTTGCCCACAAAACCATCGGTGGACGGTTTCTTGGTTTGGGCCTCAAAACCAAGTCCAAAGGCCCAACGCGATGGAGACGGGATCCGGACGTGTCGGGAAGCTTCGAGGCGGAGGACACGCGGCGGGATCGCACAGCTTGCGTCGGGAGGACACGGGGTGCGGCGAAGCCGTGGCCGTCCGATGGCAAGACCCATAAGATTACCTAATTGCCCCTGTGTGGGTTGTATCGCTAGTTGAAGTGTAAGGGGTAGTCGAGTCATTTACCACACCGGCGGGACCCGATATATAAGCCAAGAGTGTTGGTGGATGAGCTCTCTCTCCGCGACTCTAGGGTTTCATTTCCCCCTACCGTTTTCTCTTTTTCCTTTGCTATTTTCCCTTCCTTTTCTCTAGGACTAGCATGAGAGCTTCATGTGAGATTTGTTGAGAGGGATGGACGCTAGGGCGGCATGCTAGACCTTGTGAACCTTTCCGGGTATGTATAGAAGATTCGGCGTTGTGATTTTTGTGGCTCTTTTTGGTGCTATTTTTGGTCCCTTTGTTCCTCTCTTGATTCCACGGATTTGTTAGGGTTTCTCCCCGGATTTATTTGAGGGAAACATGGATGGATGCCTCGTGCACCTTTTGATTGATCTTGTGCACTCAAACGCCGGGAAACCTCTTTGATTCGAGCGTTTTCGGTTGGAGCTCATGTTCTTGGTTGAGTTCGTGTGATCTGCGATTCCTGTCGTTCTAGTGAGTTAGAGGCTGAGATTTTTGGGGCATAGCTTCACCTAGTGACGCATATCATCTCCCCCAAATCTTGTCTCAAGACCTCAAACCATTTGGGAGATCCGGTGATGGCTTTGTGGGGTTGACTTCTCGAGCTCCCTGTTTTCCAGTTCTGTTCGTGAAGGGCGGACAGTCCGCCGAGTCCTTGCGGACCGTCCACGCCCAGGTGTTCGTCGCCTGTTCGTCAAAGTTCTTCGCGTGTTCTTGTTTTGGTTCGTTTCGATCCGTTTTGTTTCTGGATTTTTGTTGCAGGAGGTTTGCGGACTGTCCGCGTGGGGCTTGTGGACTGTCCGCGTGGTGAAGTTTTGTTTGGGGTTTTTGTCTGGGGTTTGCCGAGATCTTTTGGACCGTCCGACCAGGCCAAGCAGACCGTCCGCGACACTGGCGGACCGTCCGCGAGGCTGAGTCGGACCGTCCGTGTGGATCGATTTTCCTTCCAGAGTTTCTGTTAGTCCCTGTGTCCATTTCGGACTGTCCGCGCCTGCCCGGCGGACCGTCCACCCCATCCAGGCGGACCATCCGCGGCTGTCAGGCGGACTGTCCGTGCTGGACGCAGGAACTAGCAAAGTTTGTTCGGTTCCTTTTCTTCTTTGATCGTGCTTCCGCGTGTGCTTCAAGGAATCGTTCCTAGAGATTGGGGTTGATCCATAACCTCATTGCTTTGGCGATTGGTGTTTGATTCGACTCATTGCTTGTGTGTGACTGGGTTTTGAGTAGGGCATAGGCCGGGTTCTTTGAAAGAATTTTTAGCCGGCTCCTATTCACTCCCCCCCTCTCTAGTCGCCTTTCGGTCCTTCAATTGGTATCAGAGCTGGTTGCCGGATTCTTGTGACTCTAGCAAGTCTAGAATCCAAAGATGGTGTACGTAGAGCGGGGTGGTCCTCCGCACTTCGATGGGAAGAGTTACCACAAGTGGTCGGCCCGTATGATGATTTTTCTTCGTGGCAAGTTGTTGGATTTTGTTGTGCTTGACAAGACTTTTAATATTCCTCCGGATATCCAGACACTTATGGTGACCGATCCCAATGCAAAGAACAAATATGAGGCAAATGCAAAAGCAGTTGATCATTTGGTCCGAAGTTTGTGTGATTCTGAGTTTGAGTGTGTTCGTGATTTGAATCTTGCTTGGAAAATTTGGGAGAAGTTGTTGGTTGCTCACGGTGGTGATAACCATGTGAAGGTTCGTCTCTTTGTCACTTACCGGATGGAGTATGAGAACTTCACTCAACTCCCCGGTGAGGACATCGATGCTATGTTTCAGAGATTCACCGCCATCGTGAACAACATGAAGGCCAATGTTGATGTTTTTCCTTACACCAAGCATGATCAAGCGTTGAAACTCTTGCATATTTTGGATCATAAGGTTTGGGCGGCTAAGGTTGAGGCCATCAAGGAGTCCGGGCAATACTTGACCATTGAGTTGGATGATCCCTTTTCTAAGCTCATGTCGTCCGAGGTCGATAGGAGGTTGCAATCCAAGCATGAGGGCACGACTGATTCACATAGTCTTGCTCTTGTGGGCAGATCAAAGACCAAGGCTAACACTAACCCCTCCTCTCGACAGTTTTCCTTGTCTTCTCTCATGTCTATGCCAGATGAAGAGTTCGATGTGTTGTGTGAGGATGACCTCGCCTTGCTATCAAGGAGGTTCGCGCGGTTGCATGAGAACCGGAGGAACGCAAGGCGAAGCTCGGGTACCTGCTACAAGTGTGGCAAGCATGGCCACTTCATCACAGAATGTCCCGAAGCGGAGGAGAACAAGCACAAGATGAGCGAGTACAAGGCGCATCCGAGGTGTGAAGATAAGCATTCATCGAAGAGCAAGCACTACTACAAGTCCATGAGCAAGGACAAGGACAAGCGAAGGTCAAGCAAGGGTGGCGGCCACAAGAAGGACAAGGCAAGAGCCATGGTGGCCGGTGCAAGCGACGTCGACACAAGTTCAAGCGACGCGCCATCAAGTTCAAGTAGTGAAGATGAAGACGCCGGGCGGCGCAAGGGCAAACGGCATGTGAGCCGGAACCTCAGCGGGTTGAGTTGCGTTGCACTTGAGGGCTTTTGTGGCATGGCACATAGCTCAAGTAGCAAGAAGAGAGAGAAGGAAGACTCAGATTCCGACTCTGAGGATGAGGTAAACCGTGACCCCGACTCTTTGCTTGCTGAGATCTCTAAGTTGAATGAGTTGCTTGATAACCGAGATAGTGTGCTTAGAGAGGCTAAGAAAATGAGGAAGGATCTTAGGTCTCAACTTGAGAATGCTAGTGAGAAAGTAGGAGAGTTAGAGTCTAAGTTGCTTGACTTGAAACTTGAGAATGACTCTTTGAAACTTGCTCCTACTGTTTTGGATGAAGTTGAATGCTCTGAATGTGATGCTTGGTTGAATGAGATCAAAGTGCTTAATGAGAAACATGCTTCCACTATGGCGAAACTAGATGCTCTTAGGACCGAGTATGATGAGCTTAAGGCTAGACCCACTTTGCTTGGTGCTTGTAAATCATGTCCTACTTTGCATGCTAAGCTTGCTGATGCTCGTTCTACCATTAGCACTTTGGAAGCATCTTTGAAATCTCCTATTGTGAATGCATGTTCTAGCTGTGATGATGTTAGTGTGCGAAATGTTGAGCTTACTTCTCATTTGGATGTCATCTATGAGGAGAATGACTATTTGAGGAAGGTGTTGGGTTGGTTGTCTGGGCGTGAACCTCAATTGCGTATCATGATTGAGGAGTTCAAGAGAGCCGATGGTCGTGGTCTGGGGTTTGAGAAGTTGGGTGCGAAAGTGGGAGAGAACAGTGGGGAGAGTATGTATGAGAAGTGTGTTGAGTCCACTTCCGAGTTTGAGATGATCGGAGACATGCAAGTTCCACTCCCAAAAGCACCCAAGAACTCCTTTACACCTAAGCCAAACCACCTTTGCAACAAGCTTGACACAACCCAAGATCCACCCAAATTTCCATCCAAAGCCAATGATTTCTAGAAACCAGTGAAGTTTGTGAGTGAGAAGGGTGTGAAGCCCAGTGAGAAGCCAGAACCAAAGCCAAAACCCATCCTCTTCAAGTGTGAGTATTGTGGCAAGGAGAGGCACCTTGCGGAGTTTTGCTACAAGAAGAAGAGGGATGAGAGGCTTGCTAGGGAGCAAGCGAACCAGGACAGGTACCGCCAGTCTCATGGTGTGCCTGAGCCTCGAGTGCCACTTCCACGGGGTGTGGGAAGTGTGAGGAGTGTTGGTCGAGTTGGGGCTCAGGGAGGTCGGTTTCCACAGAGAGGTGGTGGTGTGCGGTTTGATCGGAGAGATGGTGGTGTGCGTGTTGGTGAGAGGTTTGGTCAGGCTCATGGTGGTTTTGCTGGATGTCCCCCTACTCGTCCTCGATACGAGTTCAAGGGAGATGATCACAGTTTTGGGTTCCAGAGGAACTACGGACCACGTTTTCCCCCTCGTAGTGTTCGTACTCCTCCCATGGGACATGGAAAGTTTGGTGGCAAGGGAATGATGTTTGCTAACCCCTCTTTTGAGCAGATGGCTCGGCACTGGTTTAACTTTCTTTGTGCTAACCCCAGTGTCGAGTCGTTGGCTCATTCTCGTTCTTGTTTCTGACTACAGGCAGGCGGCTTGGAGAACATTTGGTTGATTGACTCCGGATGTTCCCGACACATGACCGGAGATAAGCGGTGGTTCTCCAGCCTCACCCCCGTGAAGGAGAAGATCTACATCACGTTTGGGGACAACGGACGAGGGAAGGTGATTTCTGAGGGTGTGGTGCAAGTGGGTGATAAGGTAACATTGAAGCGGGTTGCTCTTGTGAAGTCTTTGGGCTTAAATTTGCTTTCGGTTTCCCAGTTGCTCGATGAGGGTTTTGATGTTCGTTTCAAGTCTGGTGAGTCTCGATTGTTGGATTCTCGAGGTGATCTTGTTTGTATGATCATCCCTGAGGGTCAGATTTTCAGGGCTGATTTCTCTCATTCTTCCGGTCCTGCTCGTTGTTTGATGGCTAGTCCTTCTTGTGATTTGTGGAAATGGCATAGGTGGTTGGGCCACTTGAGCTTTGATTTGGTTTCTCGCTTGAGTGGTCTTGACCTTGTCCGAGGATTGCCGAGGTTGAAGTTTGAGAAGGATTTGGTTTGTGCTCCATGTAGGCATGGAAAGATGGTAGCCACTCCCCATCCACCCTTGACCGCTGTCATGACCGAGCGTCCGACAGAGCTGTTGCATATGGACCTTGTTGGGCCAGCTCGAGTTCGCTCGGTGGGTGGGAAGTGGTATGTCCTTGTTGTGGTGGACGATTACTCTCGCTATGCCTGGGTGTTTTTCTTGGAGGATAAGAGTGAGACTTTTGGTTTTGTTCGAGATCTGATCGTGAGGTTGAAGAACGAGAGGCATGGGAATGCCATTCGAGCTATCCGCAGTGATAATGGCTCTGAGTTCAGGAACTCTCGTTTTGACGCCTTTTGTAGTGATCTTGGTCTCGAACATCAGTATTCAACCCCTTATTTGCCCCCCTCAAAATGGAGTCATGGAAAGGAAAAATCGGACTCTTTGTGAGATGGCTAGGACGATGCTCGATGAGCACAGGACTCCTAGGAGGTTTTGGGCTGAGGCAGTCAATACTGCGTGTCATGTCTCTAACAGGATTTTGTTGCGAGCTTTCAAGAGAAAGACATGTTACGAGCTTATGCATGGTCGAGCACCCAAGGTGAGTCATTTTCGAGTGTTTGGTTGCAAGTGCTTCATTCTTAAGAAGGGAAAACTCGATAAGTTTGAGGCTAGGTCTAGTGATGGGATTTTCTTTGGATATGCTAATCATTCTAGGGCCTATAGAGTGCTTAACCTTGAAACTAACAAAATCATGGAGACTTGCGAGGTTACGTTCGACGAGACAATGCCATGTACCTCTCTTGGCTTTGAGTGTGCAGGTGATGAGGAGATGGCTGAGACCCTCTTTGAAGAGGAGAAGGATGAAGCTGGAGATGATGATGGAGAGAACCATGTGATTGAAGCTGAGCATGTACCTGCTACTTCCCCGATGTCCACGGCAGATGGTGGACCATCTACTTCATAGATGATGCATCGACAGGAAGAGCAAGTGAGAGAAGCTGGTGTTGAGGGGGAGGCAGTCTCGAGGCGAGAGGCTCCCCGGCGAGTTCAAGAAGTGCACCCACTGTCAAAGATCATTGGGAACATCGACGAGCGCACTACACGGTCAAGATGAGATGAGCAGGGAATTTGAGATGAGCATGATGGGCGAGTTGCAGTTCTTTCTCAGGCTGCAGATCAAGCAAGTGAAGGATGGGATGTTCGTGCATCAAACCAAGTACACGAAGGACATGCTGAGGAAGTTCAAGATGCATGATGTGAAGCCCATGTCGACACCGATGGACAGTACGGCGACTTTGGACGCGGATGAGGACGGGGAACCAGTGGACCAACGGGAGTACCGGAGCATGATCGGCTCCCTCCTCTACCTGACGGCGATGAGGCCAGACATACAGTTCAACATGTGTCTGTGTGCTCGTTTTCAAGCTTCGCCGAGAACATCGCATCGACAGGCCGTCAAGAGGATCTTTAGGTACTTGCAGTCTGCCCCTGGTCTTGGCCTTTGGTATTCGTCCTCCTCGACTCTTTCGCTTCATGGTTTTTCAGATGCGGATTTTGCTAGTTGTCGAGTCGAGAGGAAGTCTACTTCTGGCACTTGTCAGTTTTTGGGGTCTTTATTGGTTTCTTGGTCTTCCCGCAAGCAGTCAAGTGTAGCTCAGTCTACCACCGAGGCAGAGTATGTTGCATCCGCGAGTTGTTGTTCCCATCTGCTTTGGATTTCATATACCTTGAGAGACTTTGGTGAGGAGTGCACCCAGATTCCACTTCTTTGTGATAGCACCAGTGCCATAAGCGTAGCCAAAAATCCAGTGCTTCATTCCCGAACCAAACACATAGAGGTGAGGTATCATTTCCTGAGAGACAACATTGAGAAGGGAACCATAGTGTTGAGCCATGTGCCTACCCAAGATCAACTAGCAGACATTTTTACAAAGCCTCTCGACCAAGCTACATTTGTGCGCTTGCGGGGGGAACTTGGGGTTTGTTGCCCGTTTTAGTTGTTTCTTGGGGAGTTTGTCTTTGTATCATATGTATCATACTATGCTTTACTTTGTTGTACATATATGCTTTGCTTGATGTATAAAACTTGGTAGGATAGCCATTTTGTTCCATATCATGTTGCATTTGTATCATATTGCATTTTAGGATGATGAGCTTCTCCTATATACCCTAATTGAGTATCTTAGGCTATTTGTGAGATATTGGTCATTTTTGTGGAGAAATGGTAATGTGAGGCTATGCTCTTGGGATATTTGAGATATATGTGTTGTGAGATAGCCCCTTTTGGAATAAATTGCTAATCTTGACTAAATTCTATGAAATGTGCTCCACCCATGTGTAGTAGTGTATCCATGTCACTTTTTGGTCTAGATGTGTTTCTCATACTTAGATTGTGCTTGGATGCCTCTTTCTTGCATTTGGGCCAAAGGCCGATATCATTGTGAATATTTAGCCTATGTTGCTTAAATGGAGGAGCATAAGCTTCTTTTTGCCGCAAAGGCACTTCATGTACCATGGAATGAATTAATCTTGAAATGAAGTGAAAATGCCTTGCAATACATGAAATTTGCTCCATCCATCATGTTATGTGCTTAAAATGCTTTATCTTTCAAATATGGGTGCAAACATGTTGCATGATGTTCACCAGTGGAGAAGTCTCCCCGAAGTGGACACATGGCTCATGAGCTTTGACATGACATGTTTTGCTCTATGGGTGTTTACAATGATCTTATGCTAAGAATTTGATATCCTTGTATGATCTCTGGATGAAGTGCATGCTTAGGCTAGAATATGGCATGGATAGGCTTTTGCATTTGTGGTGAGCCATCTTTTGATAATAATGCCTAAATCTGAAAATTTGCTTTGTCACATGCTTAAATTTCAATATATTCTTTGTGGCAATGCTTTGTCTATGCTATGATCCATTTATGTGCTCTTTGTCTCATTTATAGCCTTTGACACTAAATTTGGCCTATTTGAGAAGCTCGAGTAGATGTTTACATGCTTTGACATGCATTGTGCATTTTCATGCCATACTTGACTCATGCATTGTCAACAAGGGGGAGAAGAAGTTTGTCGATGAAAAATTCAGAAATGCATCTAAAATTTGGAGAAGAAGTGTTTTTGCATTCACATGTTCAGGGGGAGCTTGCATTTGTTCAGGGGGAGCTTTCTTGTTGGTTTTCAGTGTGGAGTGCTTGAGATTGTGCTTTGCTCGGCTAAGTGACCTTTCTTTGCCTTTCTTTGGTTTTGGTCATGTGGTTGAGCTTCCTTGTTTTTCTTTCTTCTTATTTTCTTTCTCTGAATTTCATTCGCGTTGTGTGTTGTCAATGCACTCATCAAGGGGGAGATTGAGGACCAGGAGCGTTCGAGGGTCGATGGATGGCCGCTCCTCAGTGATGAGTGATTGACAACGGGTGTCGGACTGACTCTTGGCTCAGTGTTGCAGGTGTAGGCTGCGGCCTAGTTCGTGTTGTTGCAGGTGAAGAACGGGTGCGAAAGGTCTTCAGCCTTGAGGGGCCTCCGGGAGATGGAGAGACAAGTAGGCTCAGTTCGAGGGACTCGGTGGACAGCGGGACTAGGTGCGGGTCACATGGTGGCCAGACGAGCAAGATGAGGTCGAGGACGATCGAGCCGGCGCACGGTGGTGGCCAAGTCAAGGGGCTTGGCGGGAGGCCGGGCCGAGCACGCGGGGTTTGGTGGTTTGCCCACAAAATCATCGGTAGACGGTTCCTTGGTTTGGGCCTCAAAACCAAGTCCGAAGGCCCAACACGACGGAGACAGGATCCGGACGCGTCGGGAAGCTTCGAGGCGGAGGACACGAGGCGGGATCGCACAGCTTGCGTCGGGAGGACGCGGGGTGCGGCGAAGGCGTGGCCGTCCGATGGCAAGAGCCACAAGATTACCTAATTGCCCCTACGTGGGTTGTATCGCTAGTTGAAGTGTAAGGGGTAGTCGAGTCATTTACCACACCGGCGGGACCCGATATATAAGCCAAGGGTGTTGGTGGATGAGCTCTCTCTCCGCGACTCTAGGGTTTCATTTCCCCCCACCGTTTTCTCTTTTTCCTTTGCTATTTTCCCTTCCTTTTCTCTAGGACTAGCATGAGAGCTTCATGTGAGATTTGTTGAGAGGGATGGATGCTAGGGCGGCATGCTAGACCTTGTGAACCTTTCCGGGTATGTATAGAAGATTCGGCGTTGTGATTTTTGTGGCTCTTTTTGGTGCTATTTTTGGTCTTTTTGTTCCTCGCTTGATTCCACGGATTTGAGAGGGTTTCTCCCCGGATTTCTTTGAGGGAAACATGGATGGATGCCTCATGCACCTTTGTGATTGATCTTGTGCACTCAAACGCCGGGAAACCTCTTTGATTCGAGCGTTTTCGGTTGGAGCTGATGTTCTTGGTTGAGTTTGTGTGATCCGCGATTCCCATCGTTCTAGTGAGTTAGAGGCCGAGATTTTTGGGGCATAGCTTCACCTAGTGACGCATATCATCTCCCCCAAATCTTGTCTCAAGAGCTCAAACCGTTTGGGAGATCCGGTGATGGCTTTGTGGGGTTGACTTCTCGAGCTCCCTGTTTTCCAGTTCTGTTCGTGAAGGGCGGACAGTCCGCTGAGTCCTTGCGGACCGTCCGCGCCCAGGTCTTCGTCACTTGTTCGTCAAAGTTCTTCGCGTGTTCTTGTTTTGGTTCGTTTCGATCCGTTTCGTTTCCGGATTTTTGTTGCAGGAGGTTTGCGGACTGTCCGCGTGGGGCTTGCGGACTATCCGCGTGGTGGAGTTTTGTCTGGGGTTTTTGTCTGGGGTTTGCCGAGATCTTTCAGACCGTCCGACCAGGCCAAGCAGACCGTCCGCGACACTGGCGGACCGTCCGCGAGGCTGAGCCGGACCGTCCGCGTGGATCGATTTTCCTTCCAGAGTTTCTGTTAGTCCCTGTGTCCATTTCGGACTGTCCGCGCCTGCCCGGCGGACCGTCTGCCCCATCCTGGCGGACCGTCCGCGGCTGTCAGGCGGACTGTCCGTGCTGGACACAGGAACTAGCAAAGTTTGTTCGGTTCCTTTTCTTCTTTGATCGTGCTTCCACGTGTGCTTCAAGGAATCGTTCTTAGGGATTGGGGTTGATCCATAACCTCGTTGCTTTGGCGATTGGTGTTTGATTCGACTCATTGCTTGTGTGTGACCGGGTTTTGAGTAGGGCATAGGCCGGGTTCTTTGAAAGAATTTTTAACCGGCTCCTATTCACTCCCCCCCTCTCTAGTCGCCTTTCGGTCCTTCAATAGAGCATGGATTTCCAGAGGCCGGTGTATGATCAGGAACCATAGTTCGGACGAAGAGCAAGATTTAACTTGCTCTCGCCTTAGGCAGAGGGTTCGATGCTCTCATCGGGGCGATGGAAACATTCCGAAACCTAGCCTAAGCTTCCAATGGGGGGTTATGGATAAACTGGAAAGTGCACCTCCCATTGGGCATCGATCAAGTCAGGCATAAGATACGAAGTGCAAGCTTCTCCTGACTGATCGACATCGATTGATGTGCTTGGGATAAATAGTGAGTGCACTCCATTCGATCGATAAATGATCGTGCTCCTTCGGTCTGATGGATGAATCCGATGGATTATAAAGCAGAGACCGATGTCTCGGTTTATACAAAACTTCAGTGCAAAGCACTTCAGCTCAAACCTTGACGTAGAAACACGATAGGCCTCTCATACCCTCTTTAGGAGATAGTAGTGAGGATCGAACAAGTCATCCTGGCCGGGAATGGTCGTTCTTTCCGAACTACTTTCTCCGTCCTCCCACGAGACAAGGTCTCGGGGAGAAGGTCTAAGGAGATGCACAAGAGGGGAACCCAAGGGTAGATCTCGCGCCACGAAATCTTTCCCTTAGACTCCTACTCTTCAGGAATGACATCTTCAGCTAGAGCTCAGAAAGAGTGGATATGAAACCTCGGACTCGGCTGACGATGGTTCTAGGTGGCTCAACAATTCCTCTGGTGGGTGCCTCATTGACCGGGATGCAAGGAGAGCTGAAATCTCGGAGGTTATCCAGGATCTCTTTTCCCTCTACAGCATCTAGGTACACAAAGGATCCTCCGGAGAGAGCATTAAGCCTCATGGCATCATCCTTCCGCAATCCAAACCAGAAGTGCTGAAGCAACATCCAATCGGGAGTGTGGAGGACTGGGCAATCTTCCATCGTAGAGGCGAAACGATGCCATGCCATTCCTAGTGATTCCTCCTCACATTGCTTAAAATAGAGAATCTTTGCTCTTAATGAGATGACACGTCGTATTGGGAAGAAGCGGGAGCAAAAAGCTGCTCTCAACCTTTCCCAAGTAAGGTAGTCTCTACCAAAACAACGGTGCCAATCCTGTGCTTCCCCGGAGAGGGATAGCGGGAAACACTCTCTTTTCCGAGCATCTGGTGATTCTCCGATTTTACCCTGAGTTTCAATCAGACGCTCGTAGTCTCTCACATGATCAAAGGGGTTCTCATGACTTAACCCCGAGAAGGATAGGTCCTGAATTAGCTTCATGAGAGAGGGGCGAATACAAAGGCCAGATGTAAGAGTGGATCTTGACGAAGATGGCTCTGAGGGTTCACTCCTCGAGGGCGGAAGGTGTTTACAAGGATAACCTTCCATGGGTAGTGGGGGTAGAGGTAGAAGTAAAGAAAACAAAAAGGGATATCTCAAAAAGGGTAACAGGGGTGAAGGTAGAAGAAAAAGGAAAAAGATAAATACGAGGATAGACGGGCTCGAAGGTTAACAACAGTCGTCCCCGGCAACGGCGCCAGAAATGCTTATTGGCGTTTCTTAACCTCAACGCTAGGCGTTGTTGGGTATCGTGAGCGTGTAAGAGACACCCGGGTACACTGACGAGTGCGAACGAATCCGCAAGCGCACGGATACACTGTTGTAGCACTTATCCCTAGGGGAATAAGTATTCCCGTCGGGTTTCATTCCCAAAGGACAGAGAGTAACCAAAGAGGGTCTATCCAAGGACACCAGCTTTTGCTGGGTTAGGTCGGGATAAAATAAGCACTTCCTTAAGGGACTTAGCTCTCAAGATGTATTTCTGTCAGGTCTTAGTCATCCTCGTGGGGCGACAACACTCTAAGGTGCTGGCAAGCGAGCCCAACTCGATACGCGACGTAAGAGGGTTGACAAAGGGTCCAACAGGCTGTCACCACTGCGGCCTACCTCTACGCTACAATCGTACATGGTCTTCACAGGGAAACCAGGGCCCAGACACCATGTCTGTACCCCAGATAAATACTATAGTGCGGCGTATGCTAGCCTGCTTACTACACTATAGCAACCGTATAGATACGGTCCCACGAACAAGGGAAAGATCGGAATCACATCATATCATTGAACTGCGAGCAGAAAGGAAGCTATGGATGCAGCTAAACGAGATACAGCGGACTTACTTAACTAAACAGGATCAGAGCATGCAAACATGTAAATGAACTACGGCTCTGGCTCTAAAGGATCGAAGCCTTGTGTCATGAAGAACACAAGCCTCTAACTTATGAACGAGCCACGAACACAAGAACAAATCAATCATGCATGATGTCCACTATAGTCTAAATAAGAAATGTTGAAATACTCACTTTGATCTAAATGAAGAACAAGCATCCACAAGGACATCAACTCACTCCTTACCCCTCCTCTACCTCTCAACTAATCCTAATCTAGATCTCTCCTCATCACCATTCTACCACAAAGAGGTGAGAATCACCTCTCATGGGCAGAATTGGAGAGAGGGAGAGAGAGCTACACAAGAAAGAAGTGAAACTTGAGAGCTTGGTGGTGTGTGAGAAATGGAGCCCCTCCCCTCCTATTTATAGACAAGGAGAAGGCTTGCTCCAGAGCTCAA
The DNA here is from genome assembly GCA_036936925.1 of Cenchrus fungigraminus. NCBI lineage: Eukaryota > Viridiplantae > Streptophyta > Magnoliopsida > Poales > Poaceae > Cenchrus > Cenchrus fungigraminus. The sequence continues at coordinate 104,671,663 of CM072769.1, read as the reverse complement.
AGTGCCCCTAAACACCCGGGAATGAAGCCAAGAGCCAATGAGCAAGCAACAAGTGGAGGGGGGAGATCAACCGACCCTAGGTCGGTTCGGCCGATCCTAGGGTCGGCCGAAACCCCTGGCCCTCCATCTGGGGTGTGCTTCCTCTGGCTTGCTTCCATGTGGGCCCCGATGCCTCTCCTCCGTGCATGGCACGTTTCCTGGCGGTTTAGTTGGTAAAGTGGGCACATGGATCCATGTGATGCTGACGTGGCAGCGTATGATTCGTCGAGAGTCTTTCACATGGATTGGTGACGTCATGGATTCAGGAGAATCCATGTTGCAGCCCTGATTGGCCAGCATTTGAGTGCCTTGGATTGGAGTGGAGTGAAAGTGCATGGATTCCTTCCATTTCTTATGCTAAATACCTGCATTCAAATAGACATCGACACTGGTGGAAAGTATGAGTTTAAGCTCCTATTCTAGTGTGGATGTGCAATTCATGATCAAATTTGCAGGAGTTGACGGCCTTGAAAATGGTAAATATCGACCGTCAACAATAGATGGAGTGCTCCACTAGTCACAAAGGGTAATACAAACCACTTGTGGCAGCCACACAAATCTAGGAAGCTCCCAAGTAACCTCTAGTCATCTAGAAGTAAAACTCCAAGAGTAATAGATCCACCAAGTAAGCTAGGGTTTCACCAAGTGCACTAAATCTTCAAGAGAGTGAAAGGATTTTCTTCTTCTCACAAGGAATCACCCAAGATTTGAATGCTAAGGATGGGATTTGGATTCAAGTAGGTGGGAGTCAATGCTAGGAGTGAGAAAGAGGCAAATGTTACTGTTTTGGCGCAGAGAGGAAGAAGAGGACCGTTGGGGGTCAGAGGGGTATAAATACCCTCAGATCTGGATCTGCAACGGCTCTTTTGAAAACCCATAACCTCCAGAAAAATCTCAGAACATCCGAGGTCTGAGCGTCTTCAGCTAGCAGTCACAAGACAGTCCGGAACTTCCGGGAAAACTCGGAGGTTCCGGAGACAGAGAAACAGAGCTGCTGCTGATAGGTCATTTGTGGCTGGGATGTTTTATGGGTTTGTAAAGAACTTAATGCACTTGGATCTATCCCAAACCACTATTAGTATCTCTCTTGATAGTATGGCTTGTCCTATACTCAATTTCAAAATGAAAATAAATTAAACTACCATCCTTTGACAAGGGTAAGCCTTCCTTTTTGAATTAGGGGTCTCCTTTTGTTCCTTTGCACCTTACACAAATCATTAGCCTAAAACATACACTTAGAAGCTCATTAGATCTTTAATTGGGTGGTCAACATCACCAAAACTCACTTAGAGCTTGATTGCACTTACAATCTCCCCCTTTTTGGTAAATGTTGACAACCTAATTAAAGCATACATTTAATTATAAAGATTGAGCTTTTGATGACATGAATACAAAGCTCCCCCTTAATGTATGCCTTTCTCAAATGGAATAGAGTGGAAATGTCTTTCAAGACATGTAGGCATACATTATGAGCATGTGAAACAACTGTACTGTATTCAAGTCATTATGGGGTGCAAAGAACAGTGTAATAGATATATGTGATGCATATGACAGTTTATAATCAATCAGGGAACTAACTGTGACCAGTACTCGAAACTTCCGGGAAAAATCCGGAACCTCTGAGTTCTGGCACCACAGCCCGGAACCTCCGGGAAAATCCCGGAACCTCCGAGTTCTGGTTCCACAGCAGTTCTATCAATCAACAATCAACACAGGAAGGGAATATAAACTTAACAGCAACTAGACTAGATTAAGATAAGCAACACAAAGTACTTCTAGCCTATTACATCATAGCACCAAATTTTTAAAAAGTTTTCACATCTCACAAATGTTGTCCATGACCACATCCACCACTTGCCAACAGAGGCAAGCACAAGTATCAATATTACAAACCATCAAATGAGTTCAGCTGATATAAAGATAAGCAAAAGCAGTAGCAGCATCTCTCACAACTCTCACAAAAGCAGCCAGTCATCTCAATCTTTCCTCTTCTCCCCCTTTGTCAACAAGTTAACAAAAAGAAGAGAAAAAGAAGGAGAGGAAATCATTCTTCAGCATCCCAAGTACCATCAGAGGACTCAGGCTCTTCATCAGATGGAGGCTTCTTGCCTCTTTGAGCTGCAGCCTTGTAGTTCTTCTTGGCAGGGATCTTGGAGCTGATCTTCTTCTTAAGTTGAGGCTTCATCTTCTTCATCTTGGCAGCCAGGGTCTCTTGGTCAGTGTCACTATCATATTTGGCTTCTTCAGAGTGAGCATCACTAGGTTGATTTGGATTTGCTTGAGAATAAGTTCTAGGGGTTCTAGGCTGAGCATAAAACTCATCCTCATCACTAGAGATGTCCACATAGAAGTCTGGTGGAGGAGCAGGTGGATCAGCAGCCAAGCCATTGTGGACAAGCAACCTGTTGAAATCCTTCCTAGCTTCAAAGCCTGGTTGGCTGAGTAGGTGCAGAGCATGAGGTTATATTTGAGAATTTTCATCATCTTATCAAGCTCTGACCCCTTTTCCTTGGTGCTGCTAGGTCAGCCTCCTGATCATGAGCTGCTGGTGTGGCTCCTGGTGTAGCTGCAGGTGTAGCTCCTGCAGTGAATGGAGAGCCTCCATCAATCCCAAGGACTTGTCTCACTGCAGCATCTGTCTTCTGGTGCTTCCACTATTTGACCTGATAAGAGCAGTGCTTCGTGAATGGCTCCTTGAAAGGATCAATGCAAGTGGCCTAAAGGGGGGTGAATAGGCCTGCAAAACAAATTCAAAGTTTTCTGCTAGTTTTCTGTCATTATCCGGAACCTCCGGGAAAAACCCGGAACCTCCGGGAAAATTCACAGACAGTGAATTTTCCTGGAGCTTCTGATTTTTCGAACCTGCACGAGTTAGAGAGCTAAGAGCTGATTTCACAGGCTAGATGCAGATAATTGAAACTATAAATTTGAAGCATAAGCTACCAAACAACCTTAGGGCAATAAGAACTTGTAGATCTAGAGCAAACCCTAATAGATCTAGTTGAGAGCAAACAAGAACAAGCAAGCCAAGAATGTAAAGAGAGTAAAGCACAAGGGACACAAATTTAACCCATGGTTCTGCTCACCACAAAGGTTAGCCTACATCCACGTTGTTGAGGTAAGCCACAAAGGCTTTGGGATCTCTCTAGATCCACTCCTCTCTCACACCTATCACCAAGGTAATAGACGGAGTGCTCCACTAGTCACAAAGGGTAATACAAACCACTTGGGGCAGCCACACAAAGCTAGGAAGCTCCCAAGTAACCTCTAGCCATCTAGGAGTGACACTCCAAGAGTAATAGATCCACCAAGTAAGCTAGGGTTTCACCAAGTGCACTAAATCTTCAAGAGAGTGAAAAGATTTGCTTCTTCTCACAAGGAATCACCCAAGACTTGAATGCTAAGGATGGGATTTGTATTCAAGTAGGTGGGAGTCAATGCTAGGAGTGAGGAAGAGGCAAATGTTACTGTTTTGGCGCAGGGAGGAAGAAGAGGACTATTGGGGGTCAAAGGGGTATAAATACCCTCAGATCTGGATCTGCAATGGCTCTTTTGAAAACCCGGAACCTCCGGAAAAATCTCGGAACTTCCGAGGTTTGAGCGTCTTCAGCTAGCAGTCACAAGTCAGTCCGGAACTTTCGGGAAAAACTAAGAGGTTCCAGAGACAGAGAAACAGAGCTGCTGCTGATAGGTCATTTGTGGCTGGGATGTTTTATGGGTTTGTAAAGAACTTAATGCACTTGGATCTATCCCAAACCACTATTAGTATCCCTCTTGATAGTATGGCTTGTCCAATACTCAATTTCAAAATGAAAATAAATTAAACTACCATCCTTTGACAAGGACAAGCCTTCCTTTTTGAATTAGGGGTCTCCTTTTGTTCCTTTGCACCTTACACAAATCATTAGCCTGAAACATACACTTAGAAGCTCATTAGATCTTTAATTGGGTGGTCAACATCACCAAAACCCACTTAGGGCTTGATTTTATCACCTCTCCCCAAACAATTAGGGTTTCGTGATTTTATCACCGAGGAAAGGCGGTGGCGAACCGAGGCAAAGAGGGGGTGGGTCGGCCGGCCTGGGCCGACCAACCTGGCCCATCCTCGACCCAGTTCGGCTATGTCTTTTGCCATGTGTTGTTTCTTGCACTTTGGGGTTTTTCCTCCTTCAGATATGGGCTTTGGACGTCATTATCTCTGCGACCAAGTCAAGGGGTGTTTATGCATAATCTTCCGGTCTTTTCATCTTGGTCCTTGGAGGTCTTCGTCGAAGCTCATTGGTCCTTGCCACCTTTGGAGTCAAGTTCACGCATGGTCGGAGCCTCTTGATCCTCATGTAAATCGTCCTCTGAACCGTATGTATTTCTTCTCATTTAGTGCACGGATTCCTGCGTAAACATTATACTCCAAAACACACATCCAGCGATGAACTTGTTATATCATTAGTATGCCTAGTGGCGGGTTAGTTCCAAAATGAAATCCAAACTATAAAATAATAATTGTTCTTGGTTGACGGAAATCGACCGCCAACAGCAATGAAGTGCATACGTTCCATGGGACTCGACTATGAAAAAATCCATGTTTGCAAAAAATAATTGTGTATTGTTTCGCAAGGAGAAGTATGTCAAACTTTATGTGTGCCCAGTGTGTCGCGAAGCGGATTCAAGATGGAAGGATGCAGACACCAACAAGCACATTCCTCAGAAGGTATTGAGGCATTTTCCGCTGATTTCCAGGGTATAGAGGATGTTTCTTTCATCAAAAACAGCAAAGGATGCACGATGGCACAAGTCAGAGAGAAAACTGGTGAAGAATGAGCTTAGCCATCCAGCTGATGGTGAGGCATGGACACACTTCAATAAAAGTTGGCCAAAATTTGCAAAAGGTGCTAGGAACCTTAGACTTGGTCTTGCAACTGATGGTTTCAATCCATTTGGCAACATGACCAACTCATATAGTATGTGGCCAGTATTTGTTGTGTCGTATAACATACCACCATGGGAATGCATGGAAGAATCAAACTTTATGATGGCCTTATTGATCCCTGGGCTGAGTTCTCCATCAAAGGATTTTGATATCTTCATGGAACCTCTCGTCGAAGAGCTGAAGGAACTTTAGATAGGTGTCAGGGCAATAGATGCTGTTAGTGGTAAAAAAATTAAACTGTGTGCTGCAGTTCATTGGTGCATACATGATTATCCAGCATTGAGCATGTTGTGTGGGTGAGTCACGAGAGGCTATTTTGCCTGTGTGCGTTGTGACAAGGATCCTTGCTCAAGGAGATTGAAGAACAAGATATGTTACACTGGGCATCGTCGTTTCCTTCCAACTGATCATCCATGGATAAGAAAGAGAGCAGATTTTGATGGTACTGTTGAAAACTGAGAAAAGCTAGGGCAGTTTACCCATGAGGAGCTGATGCAGCAACTGGAGAAGGTTAAAGAAGTTAGACCAGGAAAGCACCCTCTACCTCATGATTGTCATATCCTACTCCAAAGGGTTTTGCCGGCTTGTCTTTGCAGTTTAGTGGATAAAGAGATATACATAGCTATTGCAGAATTAGGAAACTTCTTTCGGCAACTATGTTGTAAAACTCTGAAGTTAGATGTCTTGCAAAAACTGAAAACAGATATCCCAATAGTTCTGTGCAAGCTTGAGAAAATTTTCCCTCCTGCCTTCTTTGGCGTTATGGTCCACTTGGTTATCCATAAGCCTGAGGAAGCAATCCTGAGAGGTCCAGTACAATATGGATGGATGTATCATGTCGAAACAAGGCTATGCACATTGAAGCGTTTAGTGAGAAACCAAGCTAGGTGTTGGGTATTTTAGCACCACACGAAATAAATCTGCAAGCGCACGGATACCGTTGTAGCTTCCACCTCAGAGTATTCCAAGGGTATCAAATCCAAGGGAACAGTGTGCACTAACTTCATACTAGTCAGTCCAAGGACACACCCAAATAAAATGCAAAGATAGAGAGGATTCCAAAAGATAGCACTCTAAATGAGATTAAAGGTCGATCTCTAGACAGAACTTGGCTTAGGGTACCGATAGCCCTGACTTAATAGGTGACTCCGGCACGCGGATCTATGTGGAACGGAGCTCTGACTATATCCAGCTGCGGAGGATCAACGAGGGCCAGACGGGCTGTCACCACCACCTGGACTGCCTCTACCTAACCTTGGGATAAGCCAAACGAATGATAACCGGTAGCGTGACACAACGTCTACGGTATGGTTACTGCCGTAGCCAACAGACTACGGCACTCTGTACTTATAGAACTACGACCACGGAAGAGAACTGATCTCACTCACTATAGGTACTACTAGCTTATACTAAAGGCATACAGGAGAGTACTCAACCCCGTACTATACTTCCAACGTATACGAATGACTTGCAGCAGACGAACGCATAAACCCAGGATCTATGCACTAGCAGAGGAAAAAGTCTACTCATGCAACCTAGCATAAACTATTAGAAAGTAATCACGAACACACTTTATTCTAATCAGAGCATGCAAGCATATCCACTTTATTCTAATAGACTAGTCATACAAATAGGATACAAACTTATGCACCTAATCAACTAGATCGAGGGGGCATGTTCGTGAAGAACACGCGCCTCTAAATGATGAACAGGCGAAGAACACAAGAACATATCACTCACACTTTAGTCTAAATAGAAAATGTGAAAATACTTACTTTACTCTAATTGAAGAACGAGCATCCGTAGAGATACAACACACACTCTCACTCTTCCTATTCTATAATCTAGATACACACTAGGAGAGGGCCTCTCCTTTGAAGGGAAACCCTCATCCTAGGATGGGATGGTGTGTCTCTATTCTTACCCCCTCTCCTCATATTTATAGGAAAGGGACAAGTGCTTCTCCCCCTCTTTCCTCTTCTCCCCATGCGCCACTTGGCGAGCAAACATAGCCCCCATGGTACTGTAGCATGTAGGGGAAGATGCTTGAGGCGGTGGAGGTGAAAACCGGGCAAGAACTGGATCCTAGGTGGTCGAACCGGGCCTAAACCGGTGACTGGGTCGCTGAAACGGGCGGAAAAAGGAAAAACCCAGCCGGCCCATGCAACCGACCTAAGCCTGGCCAACCCGCGGTCGCCACCTGGCTCGGCCCACGGTCCGCACCCCGGTGAGCGCGCACGTGCGACCCGGCGATCCGCATGATGCGTCGCGGCCAACTGTCGTGCGCCATGCGTCTCGGCGGGACTGCGCACGTCCCCCCCCCCCCCCCCGTGCGGCGATCCCACTTGTCCCGTGCTGACCTGTAGGCACGCGACGCGTGGCCCGCTCAGGCCCCTCCCGCGTGCGCGCCTTGGCGTCTGCCGGCGTTGACTCACCTGGTTGTGGGTCCCGCTGACGTAGTGCTGATGTCATCATCTTGTATTATATTTCCTATTTAATATCTTTTGCATGTGAGCTCCAAACTAGGCATATGATATATCCATTTTGATTGTCTCGACGAGCCCGTCGCAATGGTGCAGTCAAATCTGGCATTTGAGGTTGTTTATGATGACGCCATATATAAGCCATTGGATCACTTGCTCTCAGCTGTACCATTTGGCACGCATTTCGGTGCATCCTGTAACAAAAGCTAGAAACACCAACACTTGTGGAAATCATCAGTATCAAGCCCTATTCTAGTGTTGATGATCCTTTTATGTTTATTTTATGCAGGTATTGATGGTGTAAAAGTAGCACTTAACAGCCATCAACAACACCCCCACACTTGACCTTTGCTCGTCCCGAGTAAAGGGAGTCAGATCAAGGTGAGACATGATATCCAAAGGTATGGAACGAGCATAAGAGATATTCCAAACCATACCTTGTACTTGTGAACTCTGAAGTGTCTATCATGCTATCTTGGGTAGTTGAGGAATGGAATGGTTATGAATCAAATCACTCCGATCCTGCTCATCATGTTAAGTAACTTGGGGTTTTGCAATAAGTTTTCAAAAACAAACCTTGCTTAGCTCCTCATTTGATTCTCTCATATTGCTCAATGTGTATATGTCCTCACCAAGGCATTAGATTGCCTTTCCTTCATCCTACTTCTAATGATGGCTATATGTGGAGCTCAGGGTAGGATAAAAGATAAAGCATACTTGTATCACATATATTGCAAAGTCAAAAACCGGATCCAAGGAGAAAATCAAGTCATACAATCGGATCAAGATGTGCACATGTTTGGATGTGATGGATATGGTAAGGTGAATACTAGGCCCGGAATGGGAGCTAGATATTACCATATATATGATGAATGTTGTGGTGATGGTAAGGTGGACACTAGGCTCGGAATGGGTGCTAGTTATTACCATCAAATTTTGGAACTCCATTTTGCATGATTTCATCTCTCTCCCTTTTCTTCTTTCTTTTGGACATGGGCTATCTCTTTTTTTTTCTCTTCTTTTTCATGCCTTGGGCATTTTTTTTCATGCTTTGAGCATTTTTTTTGCATAGCCCATATCCTTTTTTTGAAGATACTTTTGGAGAGAGAGGTCACACCACACACGGAGCTTTATTTTTATGAAATGGATGGATGATACAATGCTAACTTCCAGTGTAGAAGCATAGCAAGGAGATATGGAGTGCACATGAACCTTGATCATGAAAGCATGAAAAGAATTCTCACAAGGGTCATAACAATTTGACAAAGCTCAATGCAATAACAAGCAGCAAATGAGTCTAAGGTTTTCAAGATAACTCATCATATGGCTTTGGTAGGACTTTGGCATATCAAAGAGGAGCTTTGCAAAGGGTTTTCATAATTTTCAAATAAAATTCCCTAGCACTCAAACATTCAGAGAGAAGATTATATCATCAAACCATATCACAAACATCAACTACTTAGATGAGCATGAGTTCCCTAATGATATTTGTTCACAAGCATCAAGATGATAAGCATGGAATAAAACATATGCAAGCCAACCACAGGAAACATGTAGAGCAAGTAGAGGCTGATTCCATGAGTTGATTTAGCATATAAAAATTGAAACTCATTCAAACTCATGAATCACAGAGAGTGAGATAATGTTGCACATACCATCGCTCCTGAAGGATATGGGGATTAAGGAGAACCAGTGGTGATTCGGCTGACCCATAGGGGCAACCGACTCACTTTAGTTTACCTTGTCCCTTGTCATGAAAGCGCAGTCGATGTTGTGCAACGCCTGTGTGGGAGATCTCAAGTGTGTATGTCGATGATAAGCTTGGGTGATCTCCCCCACACTTGTTCATGTACCTGGTGCTGTCTTCAACCAAAAAGAGGAAAAACAAAAGAGGGACTCCACCGGTTCGAGAACCAGGAAGTCTTTATTCGAAAAGCAAACATATTTTTTTAGTCACCATGAACCTAGCTCAAACAAGGCTGACATGCCTTGGCTTACCTTCCCATTTGAAGCAAGCTCGATGACTTACCCCATTTGGATTTCGAAAATTCCTGCAAGGGTTAATCCGCATATACAACCAATATCCATAAAAGCATTAACTATAAGGTTCATCAATCAAACTCGACACCATGTCTTGTTTGATTGAAGAAGATGGTTTTAACCCAAGCACCATGCTTAATTTAAAACAACCTATGAATGCACATAGCTAAACATGCACTTAAACCATAGCATTGCAAACATAGATAAAGGAAGCATAAACGCATGATCAAGCTATTTCCAAAAGGGATGTGAACATGAGCATAAGAAGGTGAACATCGGGCAACCTCCCGGAAAGGCTTTGTTTAATGTCAAAAGCAGGACTTACCTAGCTAATGGGCAAGATGCAAGAGCTAACATCATCCACACCAGGAGAAGATTTGGTAGAGGAGGAACTTTACTCAGGATGCTCACATACCTCCCCCACACTTGAAGTTTGCATTGCTAGGCAACAAAACTCAAGTGTGTGGAGATCAAGCTTCCTTTAGTAAATATTCTCTCACCAAAAACTTACCAAAGTGTTGTAGTTGATGTAGCTCACATGTTCTTAGGCATCAGCTGTCCACCGTTCTTCTCAATCTCCACCTAAAAGGTTAGTGACCAAAAATACCCGAGGGACAATCTTATCCTAAAAACATGCTCTTGCTTTTTATTTGAAAAGGGAAATAAAACCTAACCTATTCCAGGCTATCTCCTGGGAGTGCTTCGTTTATTTAAGGTCATAAGCTCGACCATGGGAACTTCATCTTGCAGCTATCGTTGGTGGTGTCATTCCTGTCTCACCACCAATCCCTTGATGTATCAGTGAAGCTTCAGCTGCAAGGTTAGTGCCACAGTGCACATGCGAAATCTGATATGCTTATGATAGACATATACATCTATAGCCAACCTTCTGAACCTTCTACAAAAGAGGACCATAAGGTGGTTGCAGCCCTCATGCGTGCTCAGCGCACTAAGCATGTCTGACTCTGGAGGGACATGATGCGAGCATGGTCTGTATGATAGATCAAGGATGAGACTACCATGCTCGTGTGTGGAATCCTTTCCTCCGGACTCCAGAGTCAGTGCCTCGAAAGGTTCCATGGCCAATGAATTCTCCATCTCAAGATAGTCATCATGGAAACTCAATGTTGACTCTCAATCATGACCAAAAGCAACATGATACGAGCCAGCGGGAAGAGGCTGAAACTCGGCCGAGAGTAGTGACGGTCGTTCGCCTTCACAAAGGTGAAGAGAGTCTTCCGAGTCGTACTCATGAGGAGTAGAAGATTCTACAACCTTAATGAGAACGGGCTCGGATGACGCGAACAGAGATGTATGTGTCATCTTCTCGAGTGGGTTTTGCTGGGGAAGAGGCTTCGCCATAGGATGTCCCGGACAAGGGGTAGCAGTGGTAGAAGCGACTCCCCGAAGCTTATCATCTAGGCTCCCTAAAGATGTATCGAAGAGCTACTCGAAAGGGGAGCCTAGGAGAAGATCGAGATCAAGGGCATCGAAGATGTGAAAGTCTAAGCTAGCCTCGATCCCGTCTATGATAAGCGGCACGGCACTTGCAATCCCCCGACATTCAAGAACATGTCCAATCGGACAGGTCTTGAGGAGCATGTCGGATGATGCTAGCGAAACTCTGCCCAAAAGAGTTTCCACTAAGTGCCATGGCAGAATGTTAACCTCCATGATGGGGTTAAAATGGGCCTCTACGGCAATGCCTCTAATAGAGCAAGCGACAACCAGAGAAGGTGAGTTATTCCAAGTTGCCTCGGAAAATCGTGTCACTCCCTCTGACCATTCCTCTCTCATAGCCTCCTCAGGATATGCTTCGTCAGGAGGATCAGGAGGTAGTGGAGGCACCGCAGGCCTAAGGGAAGGTTCTGTAGAAAGATTTCTAGAGTGATCGGTATGGACAGAATAAGGATCCTCCCCTAATTGGGCATCAACATAATTCAAGGTGTCTGAAGGATTTCTAGATGGGTCATCCTCGAATTTGCAAGTGGACACCGAAGGTTGAATTTCTTCTTCCTTTGGTGTTCGGGGTTCAGGAGAGGGCTCAACAGACAAGGCTTGGGATATGGAAGATGAAGACTCGGACTTGGATGTTGAGGGGCTCTCATGGATAGGCTCGGATTCCTGGTGGAGCTTGGGCCTGACAGCTTGGTAGAAAGTGGGAAGACTATCTAGGAGTTCCCTACCTTTAGCCGGATCCCTATGGAGAAATGGCTCTCTGACATCAAGACATCTAACAGAGTGCTTGTTGAGACCATCATAAAAGTTGCGAAGCAACTGAGAGTAAGGTATCCATAAAGGAGGTCCGCAATTGAGCAGGCATGAAAATCAACGCCAGGCGTCACCTATCGATTCCTTCTCTTTCTGCCGAAAACGGCAGATACGTTCCCATAGAGCAGCAATACGAGACGGAGGGTAGAACTCAAGACAAAACTTATCTCTAAGCTCAACCCAACTATCATTCATGCTACCTATGGAGCATGTGTACCATCACTCCGTTTTCCCTACAAGGGAGTACGGGAACAACTTCCACATGAAGGTATCCTGTGTCATGCTCGCGGTGGCAAAGCACGAACACAAGTACTCGAAATGACGTAGATGAGCATATGGGTTCTCGCTCGGTAACCCAGAGAAGGACATGTTCCGAACCACAGTGATGGTTCTAGGAAGGAACTCTAAGCCAGATGTGAGGAAAAGTCGCACAAAAGGCGGTGGCTCTGGGAGCTCATCCCTGGGGGTAGTGATGCTTTTACAGGAAAGCTTCACCATGGGTAGCGGGGGTAAAGGTAGAAGGAAAGAAACAAAAAGGATATCTGATGGGTAACGGGGGTGAAGGTAGAACAAAGAAAGATGAAAAGATACGAGGACCACTAGGTACGAAGATAGATACAGCAACTGTTCCCCGGCAACGGCGCCAGAAAGCTTGTTGGGTATTTTAGCACCACACGAAATAAATCTGCAAGCGCACGGATACCATTGTAGCTTTCACCACAGAGTATTCCAAGGGTATCGAATCCAAGGGAACAGTGTGCACTAACTTCGTACTAGTCAGTCCAAGGACACACCCAGATAAAAGGCAAGGATAAAGAGGATTCCAAAAGATAGCACTCTAAATGAGATTAAAGGTCGATCTCTAGATAGAACTTGTCTTAGGGTACCAATAGCCCTGACTTAACAGGTGACTCCGGCACGCGGATCTATGTGGAACAGAGCTCTGACTATATCCAGCTGCGGAGGATCAACGAGGGCCAGACGGGCTGTCACCACCACCTGGACTGCCTCTACCTAACCTTGGGATAAGCCAAATGAATGATAACCGGTAGCGTGACACAACGTCTACGCTGTGGTTACTGCCGTAGCCAATAGACTACGGCACTCTGTACTTATAGAACTACGACCACGGAACAGAACTGATCTCACTCACTATAGGTACTACTAGCTTATACTAAAGGCATACAGGAGAGTACTCAACCCCGTACTATACTTCCAACGTATACGAACAACTTGCAGCAGATGAACACATAAACCTAGGATCTATGCACTAGCAGAGGAAAAAGTCTACTCATGCAACCTAGCATAAACTATTAAAAAGTAATCACGAACACACTTTATTCTAATAAGAGCATGCAAGCATATCCACTTTATTCTAATAGACTAGTCATACAAACAGGATACAAACTTGTGCACCTAATCAACTAGATCGAGGGGGCGTGTTCGTGAAGAACACGCGCCTCTAAATGATGAATAGGCGAAGAACACAAGAACATATCACTCACACTTTAGTCTAAATAGAAAATGTGAAAATACTTACTTTACTCTAATTGAAGAACGAGCATCCGTAGAGATACAACACACACTCTCTCACTCTTCCTATTCTATAATCTAGATACACACTAGGAGAGGGCCTCTCCTTTGAAGGGAAACCCTCATCCTAGGATGGGATGGTGTGTCTCTATTCTTACCCCCTCCCCTCATATTTATAGGCAAGGGACAAGTGCTTCTCCCCCTCTTTCCTCTTCTCCCCATGCGGCACCTGGCGAGCAAACGCAGCCCCCATGGTACTTTAGCGTGTAGGGGACGATGCTTGAGGCGGTGGAGGTGAAAACCGGGCAAGAACCAGATCCTAGGGAGTCGAACCGGGCCTGAACCGGTGACTGGGTCGCTGAAACGGGCGGAAAAAGGAAAAACCCAGCCGGCCCATGCAACCGACCTAAGCCTGGCCAACCCGCGGTCACCACCTGGCTCGGCCCATGGTCCGCACCCTGCACGGGTGAGCGCGCACGCGCGACCCGGCGATCCGCGTGATGCGTCGCGGCCAACTGTCGTGCGCCACGCGTCTCGGCGGGACTGCTCATGTCCCCCCCCCGGTGCGGCGATCCCGCTCGTCCCGTGCTAGCCTGTAGCCGCGCGATGCGTGGCCCACTCAGGCCCCTCCCGCGTGCGCGCCTTGGCATCTGCCGGCGTTGACTCACCCAGTTGTGGGTCCCGCTGACGTAGTGCTGATGTCATCATCTTCTATTATATTTCCTATTTAATATCTTTTGCATCTGAGCTCCAAACTAGGCATATGATATATCCATTTTGATTGTCTCGACGAGCCCGTCGCAATGGTGCAGTCCAATCTGGCATTTGAGGTTATTTATGATGATGCCATATATAAGCCATTGGATCACTTGCTCTCAGTTGTACCATTTGGCACGCATTTCGGTGCATCCTGCAACAAAAGCTAGAAACACCGAACTGTTGTTTTATTCCACGTTGACTGGTATGATCTGGAAGGGACCAAGAAGGAACCGAAGATTAAAAATGATGGGTATTTCACAAGCATCAATACTGGACATTACTGGTACCAAGATGATCCCTACATTCTTGCTGAACAAGCAACGAAGGTCTTTTACTTGCCAGACACCCTGCTACAACACCCATGGAGAGTGGTGCAAAAATTTGAGCACAGACATTTGTGGAGCTATAATGAAAATGAGGAGGACATAGCTCCCATTAGCATGGTACTTGCATATCAAGATGATGAAATTGACCAAACCTTGCATGATGGTATACGTGATGATGGTGTCGGTGATAGTTCGGAGGTTCTGGTGCCTATTACTAGTGAGGAGGAGACTTTGGTTGCAGCCGCTGAAGTTGACGCAATTCGCCAGCAGGAGCTGACTGATGTGGATGGATTCAATTCTGAAGATGAGGACGATGACACTCTATGGCAATACATCGATGAAGATGAAAATGTTGCCGATGAAAGTGACGAGGACTAGGATGTGGAATCAGTTAATGTTTAAGTTGATCCGATCTGAAATCATGCGGACCTTATGATTTATATGTAATTTATATGTAGTTGAAGTCGCACTTTCCTGAATATTAAACCTTCCATCGGTGCCTACTATCTCCTGTTCGCTATATTATGTAGCATCGGAACTTCCTGGAGAAACTTATAAAAAATATACAATCGCACGTGGGGCTGGTGGATTATCAGGTACGTTGTATTATATAACAACGGAACGTCCTGTATGAAGGAGAGAAGCTAGGAAAGCATAACAAGAACATAGAAAATAGCCTAATGTACAAAGAAACAAGGCTCCTCCGATTATGGGCTACGTGAATGGCAGATTAGACAATATCCATATAATCCATGACTTGTAGTGGGTCTCACCTATATAGTTTTTATAGATGCAGGATTATGGATTAAGGCTACCACTGGGGAGCTTATGGACAAATCCACTTCTTATCCTCTCCAATGTGGGCATGATCGAGTAGTATGCAATGTGCTCATGATCTTGTAGTAGTATGCGAATCGAATCGAGGAATGGATGTGTTGATCTCCAATGTGGGCATGATCGAGGAGTATGCAACGTGCTCATAATCTTCTAGTAGTATGCGATTCGAATCAACGAAGAAAGGGATGTGTAGATGAGAGACATGGGTACCCATGGGTCCCCACCGGCCAGGGTCCTAGAGGTCCCTGACAAGTGGACCCGACCTTCCAGAAGACCCGCCGACCTGCCAAGTGGGCCCAGCGACCTTATCCATGACTCTGACGACCCCGGGTGACCTGATCAAGATTTCGGAAGATCCGCTGGACTTGGCGTGCAAGCCAAGACACTAGGACATGGCGCGCCGCCATCTACAGCTCTGAGTATCTCAGGATACTCCATGTAATCCGGGAGATAAGCTTCCCGCAGTTGTAACCGACCTTGAATGGAAACCCTAGCCCGTCCTCCCTATATAAGGCGGCTTAGGGCTCCATTCAAGGGGACATCTCATCTTCATGCTCCCGCATAATCCACCACAACTGGACGTAGGGTTTTACTCTCCAGAGGCCTGAACCAGTCTAAACCCTCTTGTCTCCTTGTTTCCACTGCCATACTCGCCTAGTTCCGAGTTCACCACGTGGACTACCACCTACGCTCTTAGGTCCCGGTCCTCCATTAACCTGCAAACCTCTAGGGTAACCCCCTAGCGGATCTGTCTAGGTCTCACCCCCTGATAGTTGGCGCGCCAGGTAGGGGTGATTGGGAACTCGCTGTGCAGCATGGTGGCCCGATCTAGTGTTGTCTTTCCGGCGAGCATGGCGGGCATCCTCACCAACCCCGTGGAGATCTACTTTGGATCTTTCACGTTGACCTCTCCTGCTCCGGCAGCCGCAACTCCTTCAGCAACCCCGGAGCAGGTCGTCACAGTGTCCATCGCCACCCTCGTTCCCGATCTAGTATCAGAGACCCACCCACCCAAGCCCTATGACCTTGTTTAGGGCATGGAGAACGTCATCGGCACGATGAGGGAAACTCTGGAGATCTGCGAACGAGCTCAACGCTCGGCGCAGACAGCACTACGCCACGACACGTTCCCCTTCGGCCTGAAGTCTGCGCCCGGCCTTTGCCTCAGCCAGCTCTCCATGCCTCCCCGATCCAATCTGGGTGGCGACCTTCTGGCGACCCAAGGCCTACGCCTCGTGCCCAGCGCGACCCCCTCGATGTGCCTTGCACCTATCACAAGGGTGCGAAGCACACCCTCCGTGGGTGCCACCTGCGGAAGAGGATCGACCAAGAGCTCCCCCGCCGAGCCAAACGACCTACCCAGTCCCCGGACTGCGGGGAGTTCCAGAAGGTCCGGGTCCGCATCTCCCCCAACGACTCGGACATCGTCTTCCGCCAGGTGCTCGTGGTCTCCGAGAACGAGCCACCTCGCGTCGGCGCGACCAACTCTGAGGAAGCAGCCCGCATACAAGGCAATGCCCTGCGTGCCCAGTGACGTGCGGAGGAACAGCAGCGTGCGGCCCTGCCCTGTGCCCGGGAACCTACGCCTGGAGTTCGAGGAAGTCGGGATCCCGACGTTCAACAGCCCCCAGGCCAACCTGGGCGTGGCCATCACCCGACGCCAGCAAGCTCCGATTACGCCTGAAAACCAGTAGGGCATCGCATACCTCCGGGTCACCAACGCCTTGGTGGAGGAGAAGAGCGCAGCCTCTAAGGCCGCCACGTCTTTGTCAACCCACCACTCACGCAGTCGATCTCATCGACCTGCGCCCAGCCATCTCTCCCCCATCCGGGAAGAGGTCGCCCAGCACAACCCCGAGCAACCTGCCCGGCAGCCCGCTGCCGCCAACGTTGGTGACCTCCGTGTCAACCTCGACACCAACAGGCGCACTCACGACGTGCGCGGCTAAGTCGACTAACGCCACCGCGAGCGCGAGGAGCGCGAACTTCGACATCGCTTAGAGTACGATCGCAAGTACGGTGCACCTGGCGCCGTCCATCGCATCATGGAGCGCGAGCTGTGCGACCGCCACGACATCGAGAACAAGTGGCACGCCCTCTACGACACTGAGAACGGCGACCCAGGGCTTCTTCAGAGCAACTGGGATCGACAGCCACGCTCCAAGGTCGTCATCTCGGAGCGCAGCATCCACTCCGCGACTAGAGAGGCAGCTACGGCCAGAAGCACTAGCGACGACCTCGCCGCCACCGCCTTCCCAGCGCTGGCTCCCTGTCTCAGGACGGTGAACTACCCCGAGAACTTCAAGCCTAATATCAAGGAGTACGATAGGCGCTCGGACCCCATAGCCTACGGTGATTCCAAGGTCGTCATCGACCAAGTCAGCAAGGACTCCGAAGCTAGGAAGGACACAATGGATGCCTACTGTGCTGAGGTATGCAAGCTCGAGCGCCACTTCGAGGGGCTCGAGTTCCACCATGTCTGTCGCAACAACAACGTCACGGCTGATGTCCTCTCCAAGCTTGGCTCCAAGCGCGCATTGGTTCCAGCTGGCGTATTTGTCCAAGACCTACGCAAGCTGACTATCAAGCTTTTCCCCGACCTAGAGTCACCAGATGACGAAGCGACCCCACCGGGAGGTCGTGACGTCCTCATGATCGAGGCAGAAGACGACTGGCGCCTTGACTTCATCGCTTTCCTCCTCGAACATAGAGTACCTAAGGACAAGACGGAGTGTGAAAAGATCACGAGGCGTAGCGCCAACTACGTCGTCGTCGGCAACAAACTCTACCGGAGGTCCGCCTCCACCGGAGTTTTGATGAAGTGCATCCTACGATCTGAGGGCCTTAGGCTCTTAGATGAGATCCACGGTGGTGAGTGCGGCAATCACGCCGCCTCCGCCAACCTGGTGGGTAAGGTCTACAGGTCCGGCTTCTATTGGCCCACGGCCATGGCTAATGCCCAAGAACTTGTACGTTGATGCAAGGGGTGCCAGTTGTTTGCCAAGCAGCAGCACGTCCCGGCTCAAGCCCTAAGGACCATCCCTCCTTCCTAGCCCTTCGCAGTATGGGGCCTCGACTCTGTGGGACCCTTCAAGACCGCCCTTGGTGGCTACAAGCACATCATCGTGGCGTTGGATAAGTTCACCAAGTGGATCGAGGTCTATCCCGTATCCAGTGTCACGTCCAAAGAGGCGGCTAAGTTCATCGAGGAGATCACCCACCGCTTCGGGGTGCCCAACAGGATCATCACCGACCTTAGCACAACCTTCACAGGAGCTGATTTCTGGGATTTCTGCCTAGACAACCTGATCGATGTATACTACTCCTCGGTGGCGCACCCGTGGTGTAATGGCCAGGTCGAGCGGGCCAATGGCATGGTCCTACAGTCCATCAAGGACCGCATCTTCGACGGCTCATCGCCCTACGCAACCAGGTGGCTCTCAGAGCTCCCTCACGTGATCTGGTGTCTCAGGACCCAGGTCAGTTCGGCTACAGGGTACTCCCCTTTCTTCTTGGTCTACGGGTCAGAGGCCATCCTCCCCACCGACGTTGCCTTCGAGGCACCTCGCATCCAGAACTTCGATGAAGGAGTAGTGGAGCAAACACGCAGGCTCGACCTCGATAGTGTCGAGGAACATCGTGTGGTTGTGCTCATGCGCCACACCCGCCACGAGCAGCAGCTACGTCGCTACCACGACAGCAACGAGTGGGAACGTTCCTTCAATGTTGGCGACCTAGTCCTGCGGCGGATCCAGAACACCAAGGATATGCACAAGCTCTCAGCACCTTGGGAAGACCCCTTCATAGTCAAGGAGGTCATTGGATCGGTGACCTATCGCCTCCAATGGGCCGATGGCCAGGGCGTCCCGAACCCCTGGAATATCGAGCACTTACATCACTTCTATCCTTAGGAGTCTTGTATCGCAATAAAAGCTATGTACTCTATCCTTTGTAATTCGATATATATAAAAATTCCCTTTTGACCTACTTTTATGAGTCTCTGTTTACTTTCCGTTCACCCCTACACCTCGACACGCTCGGGGGCTTGGTTTAAAACTAGACCCCGCGCGCTCGGGGGCTTGGTGTTAAACCCGACGCTTCACGCTCGGGGGCTTGGCTTTGCCAACCTAAGGGTCGCTCGACCTGAGGGGTTTTACCTTTCTTTTTACCAGTGTTCCCTTACCACAACTCTTGTGCACTTTATAAGTATTCCTAAGTCATGTGGTTGCTCGACCTTAGGTCCAGGACCCCCCCTCCGCGCGCCGGCTGCACGTAAGCCTCCACGCCGAGCCATGTAGTTGGTAAGCCGTTCCTCCACTGAGTTGGTTTAGCGGAGGGAAAAGGTCCGGGCAGCTTCATCACTTTTGCGGAGTATTTAAGTCACATAAGGGATCACATCAATCAAATAAACCATGGCCTTTTTCATTCATGCAAGGTTTATCTTACATCAAAAGGGTCCACGACCCACTGGCACTAACAGTTTGCCACATCCTAAGTTACATTTCACAGGTCTATTTTCTTTACGATCTCCTCCGCGGCGGCCTGGATATCTTCAACGCCCACCAGCAGAGCTAGGTCGAGCTCCTCCATGACCTTCTGAAGGTCGAACATTGGCACATGCTGCCTCACCGTGGCCAGTGCGGCAGCCGCGGCGAGCTTGCCGCTCTCCATCAGCAGGGTCTTCATGCGACCTTCCGTATCCTCCAGCCGCGCGATGAGCTCTTGTGGCCCGCCCTCGACCTTGGGAACATAGACGTCCACAAGGTACTCGGCGGCCTCCTTGAGGTCGTCCAGCTCCTTCTGAAGATCTGCAGTCATCATTTGATGATCAATATGAGTTTGCATTACCCGGCTAAGGTCGATCTCAAGATCCCTGCGAACACCAAATTCATATGCAGCCTTTCGGGTATAGTAATACTCACTGGCGACGACCTCCTTGTTCTTCTCCTTGAGGGTCTTCGCCTGGTCTTTTGACTCCTTGAGATCCTTCTTCAAGGCGGACTCCCTCTTCTTAGCCTCTGCAACCAACAAGGTCAAGAATGGCACGCCACAACGTAAACTCCAAGCGTCAAGGTTAAGGGCACTCCCAGACGTACCCGCAGCGGTGACCTTTAGCTCGTCTTCCGCCTCCTTCGCCTTCAGCATGGCGGATTTGAGCTCCTCCTTCAAGGCTGCCATCGCCTTGTCCTTCAAGGCCGTCTCGTCCTTCAATCGCTTGATTTCTTCTGCGGCCTCGATCTTGGCCTGCAGCACGGCCTCCCGGGCCGTAGTTAGCTCCGCGTCAAGCTTGGCGCCCTCCTTCAACAGGTCTGCCCTGCCCTGCGCTCGCTCGGTGAGAGACTGCATCAACATACCAAAAAAGGTCATCAAACCAAGTGAATCGAAGACTTAGCCCCAAAAGAAACAGAGACTCACCATGAGTGTCCTCCCGATCGTTTGTGCCACTGCCTTGATCGTTGCCTGCGTCGCCTTGAAGTCGTCAAGGTCCCGGCCGTCAGCAAGGATATCCTCTTCCCACGGGGTGCCGGAGTAAAGGCACCGGTGCAGGTCGTCGGCCCCGCCCTCTCCTTCGGCCTCAGCCTCCTGCGTCTGCGGTAGGCCCGACTCGGGTGGGTCTCCTTTCGAAGACCTTCCCCTTGTTGAGCGCTATCAGCAACGACCTTGGTCGCTGCCAATGATGCCGCCCCCATGGTCTCAGGGACCTGGCTGGTGACATCCCCGCCTGACATCACCGGTGATTGGCCCATCGGCGCCTTCTCAAGCTTCCGCCCAAAGGCCTCTTGGCCTGAGGCGTTCTTGCTGTTGTCCGATGCAGCAAGGGTTCCCCTGTCCAAGGTGCAGAACTTGTCAGTATGACCTACTCAGAAAACTGCAAAGGGTAAGCAAGCACAAAATCAAGTTCATTGACGTACCCGCCACCAGATTTCAATCGAAGTTGTAGCGGCCTGGGTGGCACCCGCCTCGGTTTCTTTTGCGACCCTTGGTCGCTCACACCCTCAGCACTTGGCTTTGGGCGCAGTTTGCCTATAACCCCGAGCAGGGTCTCATCTCCTCCCGCGACCACCGTGTTGCCTACCCCCGTGCCGATGTCACGCGACCCCGCGTCATCCTCCTCGCCAGCATCAGCGATGACCTCAACACTGACTGTCGCCGTCTCTGACGACACTGTGGTGTCCTTCCTCTTCCTCTTCTTCTTCTTCTCTGCCTCGACGGTGGTGGAGACGATCTTGGCGGCCTTGTGCACTAGCATCTTGCGAGCGACCCGCCGCGAGCCGCGGGTGACCGGTGCGGAACTTCCCGCGGCGGGGTCTTCGTCATTACTACCTCTCACCAACGAGTCGGAGAGGTAGTTGTCGATGCACTCTTGCGGCGGAGACCGAATGTCCTCCACCGCCCGTACCTTGAAGCTCCGCTCACCCTCGTCAGGGAGGGGAGCCAAGCTCCAGAACACGCCCTCGCAGCCCTGCATCAGGCGACCTTCGTCTTAGATCAGGGGAAAACAAACTCAAGCACAAGGAATCAAGGTCGATCAGCAAATAGGCGACTTACCACTTCGGTGGGCCGCTTGAGGGAAAACGCCTTGGGACATGTCTGGTTCCGGATCACCCCATTAAAGAGCTCCCTCACCCGTGCCACCATCTCCTGCTTGGAGACCTTACGCTGCGTCACGCGGGTCGGGTCGGCCTGGCCCCACTACTCGTAGGCCGGATGCACCAGATCTTGGATCGGTTGTAGGAGCCTATGGCTGAAGCTGATGGCCACCGCGCCGCCCGTCAGCCCTCCCGCCTTCAGCATCGCGAGGTCCTCCAGCAGCAGCTTGATGGCGTCCATCTCCCGTGACGTCAACTGGTTGCTCCACTCTGGCACCGGGACCGGCGCGAGCCCCGACCTAGTCACCAGCGCCGGCTTCGGGTTGTCGATGTAGAACCACCCTCGCCTCTAGATGTACACCGGCTTCATGTGGCGACGAAGCATGAAGCCGACGGGCCCAACGACGTCCTTCTTCCCCGTCTTCTTCAACTCGAAGAAGTACCGCCACAGGTCGAAGTGTGGCAGTATCCCTAAGTAGGCCTCACACAAATGGATGAAGGAGGAGATCGTCGTGATGGCATTGGGGACGAGGTGTACCAGGTCGATCCTATAGAAGTGGAGGAGCCCACGGAAGAAGTTGCCCGCAGGAACTCCAAATCCGCGCTCCACGTGCGTGATGAAGGCGACCGTCTCCCCGGTCCCCTCAGAGGGGAAGGCTTCGCCGGTGGCTGGCCTCCAGCCCACCTGCTCCTTGGGCTTCAGCAGCCCGTGCTCTACCAGACCTTGGAGCTGCGCCTCGGTCACCGTCGAGGGCTCCCAAACGCTCTCCGGGACCAGCGCAATCTCTGGGGCATCTCTTCTTCGTCGAAACCACTGGATCTAGCTCTAAAAACTACCAAGGACTCCTTGCGCATACGGCGGTGTGCGGCGCGGCGGATCTAAGCATGGTGGCGTCAGCGAATCAGCGCGGAAAGTTCTTGGCGGCAGGAGTGAAACCCTAAGGATTGCATGGAAATGGAAGCGAGTGGGGTCCCCGACCCTTCACTCGGCCTTTTATAACTGGGCCGCACCAGTACGGTGGGCCGTGGCATCCCAAACGTCTCTAAGGGTCTGGCGACATTCCCGACGACCCAACGGATACATCACTCAATGGCTCTTTCGGCCTAACGGTCACAGGCAGTAACGGCTCGCGTCGTGAGGGAATCCATGAATGTTGGCTATTTGCTCAACGGCCTGGCGTCCATGGACTCATTATGCCCTACTACAAGCCCCTATACTAACATTTTCTTCAAGGTCTCTTGACCTCCGACGACCTCCGGGTCCACGACGCCCTCTTCGCAAGGTCGACAGAGCACTACTGCTTCATAGGTCGCCTCAGCCTACAACGGCGCGTTCACACCCCAGCTCCTAGGTCCTGCTACCTACTGGACTGCCTTAGCCTTTACGGCTAGTTTATAACAACGGCCCCGTGCTTAATGGCTTCACTGCCCGTTGGCGACCTCCTGGTCATGTAGCCCCTCCCTGAGGTCGCTAAGGCCCTGCTGCCTCCTAAGTCGCCTAGGCTTATGATTCACAGGATGACGACCTGCGTTGTGTCACTGCACAACAGCCGTGTCGATTCAGGTCGATACGGGCTCCCCATCTCTACGAAAGGCCTCCTGAAGGTCGGTGTGCTATTTCAGCCCTGCCGGGACCTTGGTAGCCATACCATTGCAGCCTGGACGCCCCTACAATTACTTGTAACATGACATTTATCATGTAAAACTATATTTACAACTTCATAAGATACAAGGAATTTGGCCCTTGGCCAATTACAAGATACAAAGATATTAGTGGCCCTGAATTACCTTCCAAAGTGCTTACGACTCAGTCTATAATAATAAGGCTTGTCGCAAGCTTTCTTCTAGCTTCAGGACCTACTCGACGACCTCTACAGCCACTGTGGAGGCAGCTGCCACACAGCCACCTCTACTCGAGCTCCAACCGGTCTCCTGTGGCACCCAGCTTCAAGTCTGAGCTTCACCACAAGATTCCAAATGGAGCGAGCTTCAACTCCAGCCTTGCCAGGTGGAGTGTCGTGCTCACCAGCATCACATCCGGCCTTAAAGTGTCAGGGCCGACGATGCAGCTGCTGCTTCATACTCCTCTTGGGTTCCTCGGCGGGACTGGGCGAAGAGGCCAATCGAGTTCTTCGAGCTTCGCAAGCATTCTTCTAGCTCCAAGCATAAACTACATTGGCTCTATGCTCTATGGGCGGATACAAGCCCCTAGCATGGAAGTATTACTACACTGGATCATCATGGTTCACCTTTGAAGATTGGGTGGTTTGCTTCAAGGTATGGGTGCCTATTTATACCCCCAGCACCTACCGTCTGGTCTTATCCGCAAGCCAGCTTGCGTGGAGTCCTCATCCTCAAGATCACTGTACCCTCGTGGGACAAGAGGTCACTGTTCGCCCATGGGAGGTACTGGCGCGCCTGTCCCTTACCTGACGACTTACTGAGCATTTTTGTCTCTTGCGGGTGATAGTGACCTGTGCTCCGCCTGGAAGCCGGCCCGTGACTGTACAGTGCACCCATGACTCAGGCTGTGTCAGCCTTGGTGCCTGACGACTCCTGCAAGGTTCTGGATCGTTTGTCCCATTGGATTGACTGCACTGAGTACAGTTCTGTTCCCTGAGCAGAATAGGTTCGGCTATTTCTTTCTTTTTTCTTCTTCAGAGCATCAAATCGACCATTCTGGTCACTTTACTGCTCGGGGCTACTACACTAGTGCATCTCGCGACCTAGTGGAAGCCTCCTTCCACCATATCTCCGTTCGACCTACCTTCGGTAGGCATGGTGACCTTCCTGAAGGTCGCGGCAGTTACTACATCACACCTGACTCAGGTCAGGTCGGCGGGTTCTTCAAGATCTACGCCTCGTCTTCACTTCGACCTTCTGGTCCTTCATCCCAGTAGCTCGACGTTCAACTTCGTGCGCGCATCAGAGGGGTTTTCTTTTTTGGATCCCCGTGCACCCTTCATGACCTCAATGGTGTCGTGCCTTTGCTACTCTTCGACCAACCTCGCCTCGGCCGCTACGCCTACACGTCGATCGGGGGCTTGAGAGACATGGGTACCCATGGGTCCCCACCGGCCAGGGTTCTAGAGGTCCCTGACAACTGGACCCGACCTTCCAGAAGATCCGTCGACCTGCCAAGTGGGCCCAGCGACCTTATCCGTGACTCTGACGACCCCAGGCGACCTGATCAAGATTCCGGAAGATCCGCTAGACTTGGCGTGCAAGCCAAGACACTAGGACATGGCGTGCCGCCATCTGCAGCTCCGAGTATCTCGGGATACTCCATGTAATCTGGGAGATAAGCTTCCCCCAGTTGTAACCGACCTTGAATGGAAACCCTAGCTCGTCCTCCCCATATAAGGTGGCCTAGGGCTCCATTCAAGGGGACATCTCATCTTCATGCTCCCGCATAATCCACCACAACTGGACGTAGGGTTTTACTCTCCGGAGGCCTGAACAAGTCTAAACCACCTTGTCTCCTTGTTTTCACCGCCATACTCGCCTAGTTCCTAGTTCACCACGTGGACTACCACCTATGCTCTTAGGTCCCGATCGTCCATTAACCTGCAAACCTCTAGGGTAACCCCCTAGCGGATCTGTCCAGGTCTCACCCCCTGACAGTTGATATCCAATGTGGGCATGATCGACTAAGTATGTGAATGGAATGTCTGGTTCATTGTATTAGGTAGCAAAGGACCATCCTATGATGACTTTCAAACTCATCGACATACGTCTGGAGGATGATCCGGTGTGGTATACATCGGAACAGAGGAACTTCCTTGTAAACTACGGGTAGGAAAGGCGCTTCCCATTTCCTGGCCACGAGGTGCGCACAGCGCACTACACACACCTTTATGGCTTTATCCGACGGTGTGTCACTTGTGCTGACATGCCATTCCCCCATTTACTGCCTTCTCACTTGCAGTGCAACCCCTTGGTAGGGTTCCGCTGCCGCCTGCAGCAGCCTCCACCAGATACCGCAATCCGTCTTCGAAATCAGATGTATGCATCTGCCTCCAGACTCCAGCGGGTACCGCAATCCACCGCCGAATTCTTGGAATGACACTAATTCGAGAAATATATTGCAGATGGGCCGAGATGGTGGCAAGAGAGATGGAAAGGTGCTTGATCCTCCTCCAGCGAAGCGACAACAAAAGTCACAGCCGACTTCTGCAGGAACGTCTGGTCCTCAGATGAGGCAAAGAGGCAGGCCTACGGCACAGGATTCTTCCTCTACCCCTTCACACCGCACATGGGGTGGGTCAACCTCGGCACCTTCCTGCCGCACAGGGGTTGGGTCAAGCTTGGTGCCTTCCTGCCACACACGGGGTGAGTCAACCGCGGGCTGGCGCCCGCCCTGCCCTTTGGAGTTTCCTGCGCCAAATCCCAGGAAGCAGAAAGAGGTACAACTTTACCCTCCATCAGAAGAGCCGCTTAGGATGATTGACCTATGCAACCACACCTACCAAATGATTAAAAG
This sequence comes from Cenchrus fungigraminus, assembly GCA_036936925.1. Taxonomy (NCBI): domain Eukaryota; kingdom Viridiplantae; phylum Streptophyta; class Magnoliopsida; order Poales; family Poaceae; genus Cenchrus; species Cenchrus fungigraminus. The sequence goes on along the minus strand of CM072769.1, from coordinate 104,645,375 downwards.
TCTTAGATGGGTGCCTTAGAATCACTGGTGGGACAAAACGAAGGACAAACGGGTCGAACCAAGATTTATGAATGTCATTCAGCAAACTTTCTATTACAACTACAAATATCTGCCCATGAAACTGTATCAGCACAGGGTTATGAATTGGAATCATATGAACTTGGTCGCAAGAGTGAATATTAAGGTATACTTCGATGATCATCCTAGATTGGCTGATTTGGTCTCATTGCATCATCAGTATGTTGAGGATTGGGTGAGAGTTTTTTATGCTACTGTGTACATTGCTGAGACTAGGGAGTACATCATGTTCATGTTTCAGGGACGCCAGTATACTCTTTTCCGACACAATATTGCTGCCACTCTTGGACTGATGGATTGTGAATCAGGAAAGTACGAGGATAAGCCATCCCTACATAGTATTGTCTACGAGGATCGTGAACCACCTCGGCGTAGTTTGCTCGGAGGGTCATTCTCATCGGACGAGGAGATGGCCGGACTTTTTGTAGAGTCATTCACAGGTAGGCGAGCATATCGCACGCCTGACATGCTTACCCCTGAGGCAAATGTGGTTCACCGGGCACTACGGAAGACACTGTTACCATGGATTGGCAATGCAGAGTCCATCACTAGTCTTCAGCAGTGGCTTCTCCTTCACGTCATTACTGGCTGGCCCTTCGACATCATGGACTTCATTTTATATGAGATTGAAGATGTTATCCTTGATGGGTTGACCGTGGCCCGACATATGTCGTATGCTCACTGGATCTCCTTCATCCTGAGTCGTGTTACCAGAGTAGATGAAGATGGGGAAGTGGTGCAAACCAGACCCAAAGAATGGCATCCCGAGTACATGAAGTCCAAGACACATTTCAAGGAATACAGGCCTGCGAGATTAGGAGACAGACGTTGTGTCCTAAGGGCTACAATTGAGCCATCGCCTGATGACATTTGTTCCTCAGACAGCGAAGACAATGAGGCATCTCCAGTGAGACATCTCCGAGTACATGATGGTGCGTCGCTACCCACTACAAAAACAGAAACAGTTCTAGTCACTCCAGCAACAACCAGTGAGCCAATGGACTCTTCCTTCTTTCTAAAACTGATCCTCGAAAATCAGCGTGAGCAGACCAAGTTCCAGTCAATGATGGAGAAGAGGATGGCATAGTAGGAGTGAAACCGGGCGCACTCGGAGCAGGTAGTACAAATGGTAACACAGCAGCAGCGCACTATGGAGAATTTCCTGAATGCTTCACTCAGTCACCTTCACCAAGTTAACGGCTTACCACCACCGCCCGCTCTACTCGCACCTATTGGTTAGACCCTCTTGCAACTCATGTCTCCTGCTAACTTGGGTAAATCATCTGAAGTCTCTGAGCCGCCTCACAGTTCAGCAATTGGTTCACAATGGATGATAGAAAAGGATTCCAAGGAAGAAAAGGAAGCAAATGCATCAATACTCAAGGTTCTATCTGATATTGCAGCAGGCGAACAGAACAAGGAAGATCCTTTGGCGGCAACAGCAAATGATCCGGATGGTCGTGCTATCTCTGTCGGTAGTAGTGCAGAACATCCTGGTCACTCTACTTTGCAAGTTCCGGAAGATCCTGCTCCAGCTACCTCGGAAGGCTATCCTGCAGCTGATCCTGCTCCTGCTGCAGTTACATCGAAAGGCTCTCCTGCAGCTGATCCTGCTCCTACTGCAGCTACCTCGGAAGGCTCTCTACAGGTGATCCTCCTCCTACTCCTGCTGCAGCTACATTAGAAGGCTCTCCTACTCCTGCTCCTGCTACCTCAGAAGGCTCTCCTGCTCCTGCAACCTCAGAAGACTCTCCTGCTCCTGCTACCTCAGAAGGCTCTCCTGCTGTTGTTGCTGCTCCAGCTCCTGATGACCCTCTTCACAACCCTGTTGTATCGGCTCCTTCGAACACCGATGAAAAAGAGGTAGAATATTAAACATTCCTTTTATAGCCATTGATTCCATTTGATTGTTGTATTGGAGTTGAACAATACATTTTTCTTCACGTGTGCGAACCAACCATAAATAATCATTTTGCTTGGGCTTTGTGCTCAGGTCTTCACAATTGCTGACCAATATGAAATTGTACCGGAGTCGGAAGACTCCTAATACTCTTGTACCGGGTTGCAGAATGAGATAGAGGTACCAGCACTTCATTTTCATAATAGAACATTGTACTTGTGTCGTGGCATTGACGACTCCAACTTCCATACGATTGAATCCTCTGATTGGATTAATGGCTTGGATCAATGCGGAATTCCTACACCCAAAACGGAGAGTTCTACGGCCTCGACATCACGCAATGCATGAGTCTGTGCTATGCATAAAACGAACCCGACACTCCCTACGCATGCTTCTTTTTGTAATTTTTGATGTAATCCTTGAATCATGCCACCGTACCGATGCTTAATGAGAGGAATGCTAGAAAATGTCATGTATGAAGGGGAGAAGCTAGAAAAGGCTAACAAGGCTCCTCCGATTATGGGCTACGTGAATGGTACATTAGATAATATCCATATAATCACAAGAATGCATGATTATGGATTAAGGCTACCACTGGGGAGTGTATGGACAAATCCACTTCTTATCCTCTCCAATGTGGGCATGATCGAGTAGTATGCAATGTGCTCATGATCTTGTATTAGTATGCGAATCGAATCGAGGGAGGAAGGGATGTGTTGATCTCCAATGTGGGCATGATCGAGGAGTATGCAACGTGCTCATAATCTTTTAGTAGTAATAAGTGAATCGAATCGAGGAAGGAAGGGATGTGTTGATCAAGGTGTATTGCTGCTGATGGATGCAAACTACAAAGACTGAAAACTCATGATTGTCATATCCAACTCCAAAGGGTTTTGCCGTCCTGTCTTCGAGGTTTAGTGGATAAAGAGATATACACAGCTATTGCGGAATTACAAAACTTTTTTCAGCAATGGAGGAGGAGACTATGGTTGCAGCCGCTGAAGTTGATGCAATTCGCTAGCAGGAGCTGTCTGATGTGGATGAATTTAATTCTGAAGATGAGGACGACGACACTCTATGGCAATTCGTCGATGAAGATGAAAATGTTGCTGATGAAAGTGACGAGGACTAGGATGTGAAATCAATTAATGTTTAAGTCGATCCGATCTGAAAGCATGTGGACCTTATGATTTATATATATGTAGTTGAAGTCGCACTTTCCTGAATATTAGACTTGCCATCGGTGCCTACTATCCGGTTCATCGGTATGCTGTATTATATAATAACAGAACGTCATGTATGAAGGGGAGAAGCTAGAAAAGGCTAACAAGGCTCCTCCGATTATGGGCTACGTGAATGGTACATTAGATAATATCCATATAATCACAAGAATGCATGATTATGGATTAAGGCTACCACTGGGGAGTGTATGGACAAATCCACTTCTTATCCTCTCCAATGTGGGCATGATCGAGTAGTATGCAATGTGCTCATGATCTTGTATTAGTATGCGAATCGAATCGAGGGAGGAAGGGATGTGTTGATCTCCAATGTGGGCATGATCGAGGAGTATGCAACGTGCTCATAATCTTTTAGTAGTAATAAGTGAATCGAATCGAGGAAGGAAGGGATGTGTTGATCAAGGTGTATTGCTGCTGATGGATGCAAACTACAAAGACTGAAAACTCATGATTGTCATATCCAACTCCAAAGGGTTTTGCCGTCCTGTCTTCGAGGTTTAGTGGATAAAGAGATATACACAGCTATTGCGGAATTACAAAACTTTTTTCAGCAATGGAGGAGGAGACTATGGTTGCAGCCGCTGAAGTTGATGCAATTCGCTAGCAGGAGCTGTCCGATGTGGATGAATTTAATTCTGAAGATGAGGACGACGACACTCTATGGCAATTCGTCGATGAAGATGAAAATGTTGCTGATGAAAGTGACGAGGACTAGGATGTGAAATCAATTAATGTTTAAGTCGATCCGATCTGAAAGCATGTGGACCTTATGATTTATATATATGTAGTTGAAGTCGCACTTTCCTGAATATTAGACCTGCCATCGGTGCCTACTATCCGGTTCATCGGTACGCTGTATTATATAATAACAGAACGTCATGTATGAAGGGGAGAAGCTAGAAAAGGCTAACAAGGCTCCTCTGATTATGGGCTACGTGAATGGTAGATTAGATAATATCCATATAATCACAAGAATTCATGATTATGGATTAAGGCTGCCACTGGGGAGCGTATGGACAAATCCATTTCATATCCTCACCAATGTGGGCATGATCGAGTAGTATGCAATGTGCTAATGATGTTGTAGTAGTATGCGAATCGAATCGAGGAAGGAAGGGATGTGTTGATCTCTAATGTGGGCATGATCGAGCAGTATGCAACGTGCTCAAGATCATGTAGTATGCTAGTCGAATCGAGGAAGGAAGGGATGTGTTGATCTCCAATGTGGGCATGATTGAGCAGTATGCAACGTGCTCATGATCTTCTAGTAGTATGCGAATTGAATCGACGAAGGAAGGGATGTGTTGATCTCCAATGTGGGTATGATCGAGCAGTATGCAACGTGCTCATGATCCGACAATCCATCCCAAGTACGCCCTCCCATTCTTTACTACTTAACAACAGACATCAATTTGAGTGGAGAAGTAAATAAACGAAATGAGTGGTTCCTAAAAAAGGAATATCCTTTGTACCAGTATCTTGATAAGAGGAACATCATTTGCCGCCAGTATATAGCGCTGACCAGTCCCCAGAACAAACCGGTGCACTATTCAAATATTCGTAATTTCAGACACCTGGGCAAAGCAGATGTTAAATGTCCTTTTTGCTTCCCCTTCCTAGTAGCACCCCGTTTCAGCCACCACCATAATGAAAGGGTATATTGGTAATCTGACAGGGCCCTCCACCGAAATGGATAAATTACCCCAACCCTCGTCCCTTCCCTCCCTTATACTCCTCGCCATCTCAAATCTTTCCGCCCCCATTCCCCTTCCCTCCTCGCCGCTGTGACAGAACCGCCTTGTATCAAGACTGTGGAAATGGATCCTGAACCGAGGAAGGTTGGGAACCGCCTGGTTGATGCATGCTCCACCCCCTTGGTTTCAGTTGCCTTTTTGGGGTGTGCATCTTTCGTGTGTTTAGGTCCACCTTGCAAGGTTAATAATCGATCGATCGTCGGCCTCTCACCGTTATCCGGGACTGCTTAATCATACAACTCATTTCCCTTTATGATGAAATTGAGAATTAATTTGGATATTGCTTAATTGTATTGCACAACTTCGATTGCAGTAGATGCCAACCTAGTAATGATTAAATAACTAGAATTGTGAGCTAAAACTTGAAAGTAAGGACATACTCTTTGTTGCTTTTCAGCAAAATAAACCACCAGCCATAAAGCCTTTCATGTCTAGGAGTTCGGTGACTAATATCACCGTCGGATCAGTCTTGCTGAGTATTAGTATACTCAGTCTTGCTGTTGTTGATGTTTTCAGGTGATGTGAATGATGGGTTTCTGTGCCCTGGATCGTTCCCACCCGATTGGGAGATCGAGTGGGAGGAGGACAGTGCTTAGTGACATCTCGGATGGCCTCCTTGGATGTTACTTACGACGTGTAGTATTTTATTTCCGCTGTGTGTATTAAACTCTGAACCATTTACTTTTATGCAAAAGACTCGGTTTGTAATAAAATAACCCTTAAGGGAATCGATGTAATATAATGCGTGATAATGTAATTTCTGGACTCGCCTTCGCGTGAGTTTTGATGTACGAATGTCGATCCTTTGTTATAAGTGATTTACCGGGCTTGACCCGGCAGAGACGACAAGTGAACTCTGTGTTATCGCTTAATGACCAAAAGGAGTGGTTTAGGCGATAATACGGAGTTAATTTGAGCGGTTCTGTCACAACTGGTACCAGAGCTTCATTCGTACACCAGGGATTTAAAACACTCTTAATAACATGTTTTTGGAATAAAACTTGCAAGATTAAGGTGTTTGCAAAATGCGTTAGGAACGCTAAGGATTATCTAGTCCGAGAGGCCCTAGAGGGATTTTGGGTACTTTCAGGTGGCTAGTAATCTATGGTTTATTAGTCTAACTTCCAGCACCTTACTTTCTGTCAGAACTTACTTTCTCGCACAACCATACTAGTACACCATGTTTGGCTACACGTGTGTGGTACCACATGGAAGTCATGTGAGGGATGGATGGGACCTATTCCAAAGGGAACCCACCGTCGCGTTTGTGTCTCGTCACGTTTTGCCATACGTGGACGTTCCGTATTACAAAAATGCGAGGCAAGGATGCACTTCATTCAAACGGAGAGTGTCTGAGGTTGGACGCTGTCCATGCAGCGGCTTTATGCATGGATGCCGTTTCTATAGTGAATGGTAATGTATGTGGACGCTTTCGTGAGGGCTGGCACGAAAGGTTCTGGATGTTCTGTGATTTCATGCAGGTACACTAACCGCGATTCGTTACGCTTAGAACGAATAGCTTTCCGGCTAGTTATTATAGGGAGAGACGTATGTATGCCTCGCCACCGGCACTAACTTCGATTTTAGGCATGGTTTTGCCTTGTGAGGAAAAGTAGGACGCTTTTGCATCATGCTAAAAGATTTGAATAATTAAGCAATTCAGATGTGTAGATTGTTTAAATAAATCAACCAATGCAGTTTCTACTCATTCCTGCACACCTGCTGTTTTCCTGTCTATCTAGTTTTGGTGCCTCTGTTTGCATGAATTGTTCGACCTTGATAACAGAATCTTTTGAAGAAAAGTTAGATACGAAAGTTGTCACAAATCTTATCTTTTATCTGCTGTAAAAAATTCAGAACTTTTGGTTCAGTAAAGTTTGAGTTATGGGCAAATTGGTGAATGTTGGTCTGCTGAAATTCCTGATGGACAGCAAGCTGCATTTTGTATTGTTTGGGCTAGATCCTTTTGTTTTTGGCTCAACCATTGAATACCAATTATGTGCTCCATAACAGAACTGAGCTGCTGACAAAAATTTAGCATTTTTGCCCTACCAGTTTATGAGTTATGCGTATTTTTATGCATTGTACAGAATCTGCTATCTTATGAACTCACACTGATTTGTGGGGGTTTTTGTTGATACAGATGGCTGGACAGCTCTTCTGGGAGGTTGGGCCGGATGGTTCGGTCCGCACGGACGGGCTGCACCTGGAGGGTTTTGCCCGCGTCTTGTGGGATGCCCTTCGCACCTCCGGCTACGCGACACCACCCACGTACGAGGTGACTGAGTCCTTGCAGCTGGGGATTCCTAGCTGCCGTGTTCTGGTGACTGTGCCACTTCACCCAGACCACCCGGAGTGGCCGGACCTGGGTATGGAGGTGGTGAGCGTCCGCTTGTTGGAGACACTCGAGGTGGCTGCTCTGCGTGTGCTGAACGCCTTCTGCGATCAGCACCCCCTGGAGGTGTTCCTGACTCCGTTGGGTCTGCTGCCGACGGAGGACCCTGAGGACCCCGCGTGGCGTGAGCGCGTGGGGAACGTGACGTCGCTCATTGACCACACTACCCCACTTCAGACCGTGCAGGGGTTGGTGGGGTATTTGAGCGCACTGTACCGCCTACAGGCCCTCCGCAGCGTTTCCACCACTGACATGACTATGGCTGCACACACTGTCTCTGGGGTGTTGGGTGAGCGTACTGCTCACTTGCACACCATCTCGGTTAGCTACATGGATATGGAGAGGGACCTTGTGATGGCACAGCAGAGGGTCGCTGAGTTGGAGACACGTGAGGCCCAGTGGAGAGCTCGTGATACACAGTTGCTGGATCAGCTTGCCACCCGTTTACAGACCATGGTTGGACTGCAGGAGCAGCGGATCGAGATGCAGGTAGAGCTGCAGCAGCTGAAGGATGAGCGTATGCAGCACATCCAGGCACTGGCACAGATGGGTGAGCAGTTGGAGCAGCTTGACCTTGACTTGCAGGCTGCCAACGACACGATCATTGCGATGCAGCAGCCAGCACCACCACCACCACCTGGAGTGATGGAGGGCGACGAGGAGGACGCCCAGTCAGGGATGGACAGCAAGGATAGTGCTCAGTACTCCGGTGCAGGAGCCCCCAGGACCCCTGACTCCTCTGTGGGCAGTGGCTCCTCCGTGGGGAACTTGGACGACTTTTAGGAGATTCGACGCAGCGACAAATGCTCTGACGGGTAACCTAGTTTTTGGTCCGTGGATGGGATAGGCTAGCGTATACAGAGTAACCCTTGTGTAGCTAGGTGCTACGCAATAACCCCCTTATGTATGTGAACCAAGAACTTTAGTATTTGTATGCAAGTGTTGTATGTGAGATGTAAGACCTTCTGCAGTAGCTTAATTAATGTGTAATATGGACCAAGTTGTGATCAGATCTGGGCTGTAAAATAAATAACAAAGTTGTGTGAAATCTCATGTCTTGCGTGCTCACAAAATTTCAGCCTTATTGCTCTTATAAATTGAAAGTTATGGACGTTTTGGTGAACCTCGGTTTTCCGCAAAACAGCACAAACAGAATGGCGAAAAGTGAATTTTTCGAACACGTTAAGCTCAAAATTCATGGTCCAGTAGAATACCAAAGTTGGAGAGTACGAAATCGTGCTTATTCTGACCAAAGATGAGCATCGTTCAACATTCGAGTAAAGAGTTATGAATTTTTCGCTCAAAACAAGTGCGGCTGCCCCGTCTGCAAATTTTGTTGCAATGTTTGGAACTTTGATCCACATGTTCTCCTTGTTTATTTTTACATCCGCAAGCTTATGAATATGTGGCTAATACAAGTTCTAAATTTCAGATGGTGGGACCAACCCGCGGTCATCCGAACGGTTTCGGTGGTGCTAGTGGCAGCAACGATCCGCCGCCGCCACCGCCACCGAACATGACTCCTATGGAGGCCTTCATGGTGGCGCAGGTGGAAGCAATACGCTACCTGATGCAACACCAGCAGCCCCCGCAGCCACCCCAGGGCGAACGTGACGAGCAGCCCCGTGTGGCGAAGTGGGAGCAATTTGCTGCCTTGAAGCCACCGGTCTTTTCTAAAGCGGATGAGCCTTTGGAAGCTGACGCTTGGATCCGCGCCATCGAGGCTAAGCTTGATGTGCTGACTCTACCATGCTCGGAGGAGCGCAAGGCTAGCTTTGCAGCACAACAGCTCTGTGGTCCTGCACTTATCTGGTGGGACCACTACAAGATGATGCAGCAGGGCGGGCATGTCATTACCTGGGATGAATTTAAAAGGGCATTCAAGGAACACCACATTCCCAAGGGAATGGTGGAGAGAAAGCTGAACGAACTGCTAGCACTGAAGCAAGGGTCTGACTCTGTGTTTGAGTATGCACAGAAATTTAACAACCTTTGCCAGTATGGTGGGTACCATGTGGATAGGGATGAGAAAAAGATGGATCGTTTCCGTCGCGGCCTTGATGAGGAGCTGTATGAGCGTATCAATCCCATCAAGACCGAGACCTACCATGAGCTGGTGGATTTAGCCATCTCCCAGGAAGATGCTATGAAGAGGACCCAGAAGGCAAAGAAGAGAAAGGCTGCGTTCACCTCTAACAACGCGCCTAACAAAAAATTCCGACTGGTGAAGAAGGTTACCCAGGGTTCCCAGGGGAACTAGAAATCTGGGAGGTGGGTGGCCAAGCCACCCCAAAAGCAACAGTGGGGAGGTCAGCGTTCTTCTACTTCCCAGCAGCAGAATGCCAGGCACAATGCTTCACCACCTGCCCGGAACAACAGGGACAACAAATGCTACAACTGTGGGAACGTTGGGCACTATGCCTATGATTGTCCCCACCCAAAGAAGCAGAACCAACAGAACCAAGGACGTGGTTCTAACCAGGACAACAAGGACAAGGGAAAGAGGCAGACCGTGTAGGTTAAGCAAGGCCGCCTCAACTTCACTACCATGGTGGGAATTCCAGAGGGAGCAACAGTCATGACGGGTACATTTTCTATCTGAAGAAAACCTATTAAAATATTGTTTGATTCTGGTGCTACCCACAGTTTTATGAATAAGGAAACACAAGTCAAGCTTGGTTTTAATGAGTCCCAAACTAAGAGTGCATATAAGATTGCAACCCCCGGAGGAAAAATTTATTCAAATACCATAATTACCGGGGTCCCACTGGAGCTAGGTAGCAAGGTTTTCCAGACAAATCTTATAACCTTGGGCTTAGAGGGAATAGATGTCATTCTGGGGATGGATTGGATGACTCAACATAAAGTGACCCTGGATATCGCTGAAAGAAGAATAGAAATTAATTCACCGGTTGTCGGGACTTCCACACTCTACTTACCCTTGAGAGCATCCGTGGATCCTAGTGCATTTGTCACCATAACTTCGCACTTGGAAAATATTCCAGTAGTTTGTGACTATCCTGATGTTTTTTCCTGATGACCTACCTGGTATGCCACCTGACCGGGACATTGAATTTGTCATTGAACTTCAGCCCGGTACAGCACCTGTTTCAAAAAGAGCTTACCGTATGCCACCCAAGGAACTGGCTGAGTTGAAATCCCAGCTTCAGGAATTGTTGGACAAGGGTTTCATTCGCCCGAGTTCTTCACCTTGGGGATGTCCTGGTCTCTTCGTCAAAAAGAAAGATGGTAGTTTGAGGTTGTGTGTGGACTACCGACCTCTCAATGCGGTGACCATCAAAAATAAATATCCCCTACCCCGCATTGATGTTTTGTTTGATCAGCTAGTTGGAGCCAAAGTCTTTTCCAAGATCGACCTTAGGTCAGGATATCACCAAATTAAAATCCGACCTTGCGATATTCCCAAGACCGCCTTTTCCACCCGATATGGGTTATATGAATATCTAGTCATGTCCTTCGGCCTTACCAATGCACCTGCCTACTTCATGTATCTCATGAATTCTGTGTTCATGGCTGAATTGGATAAATTTGTGGTTGTCTTCATAGATGATATTCTGATCTATTGCAAGAACGAGAAGGAACATGCTAAACACCTTCGCATTGTTCAACAACGTTTGAGAGACCACAAACTTTATGCCAAATTCTCCAAATGTGAGTTTTGGCTGGATAGTGTCAAATTTTTGGGACACACCATCTCGAGTGAGGGTATATCTGTGGACCCAAGTAAAATACAAGAAGTGATGGATTGGAAGCCACCTAAGTCTGTCCATCAAATTCGGAGCTTTCTTGGGTTAGCCGGGTATTACCGTCGCTTTGTCCCCGATTTTTCCAGAGTGGCCAAACCTATGACCGAATTGTTGAAGAAAGGGGTAAAGTTTGTGTGGGATGAGAAATGCGAACAAGCCTTCCACACCTTGAAGCAACATCTGACATCAGCACCCGTTTTGGCTCAGCCTGATAATTCCAAGCCATATGACGTGTATTGTGATGCCTCGGGTACTGGTCTCGGTTGTGTTCTCATGCAAGAAAATAGAGTCATTGCGTATGCTTCGAGAGCACTTCGACCTCATGAGCTTAACTACCCAACCCATGATCTTGAGTTAGCAGCGGTTGTTCACGCTCTAAAAATTTGGAGGCATTACCTTATGGGGACCCGCTGCAATATTTTCACCGACCATAAAAGCCTCAAGTATATTTTCACTCAAGCCGACCTGAATATGCGGCAGCGGAGGTGGTTAGAATTCATTAAGGACTACGACTTGGAGGTACACTACCACCCCGGCAAAGCCAATGTTGTTGCAGATGCTCTCAGCCGCAAAGCTCACTGCAACTGCTTGACAGTAGAATCTTACGATGACACATTATGTGAAGAACTAAGGAAACTGGCTTTGGAAATTGTTCTGCAAGGGGAATTAAATGCGATTAGCATTGAGGCTACCTTGTACGATAAAATCATCGCGGCTCAGCCTAGCGATGAGGGTGTTCAAACCATAAAGCAGAGACTATCCGAGAATGATCCCAAATATGCTTGCTTTCGTCAAGATGAGAAGGGTACAATCTGGTTTGGGCAACGTCTTGTGGTTCCCGAAGATGCTGCTATCCGCAAGGAAATTTTTGATGAGGCTCATCTCTCCAAATTTTCGATTCATCCTGGAAGTAGCAAGATGTACCAAGATTTGAAACAGAACTTTTGGTGGTCCAACATGAAAGTGGAGATAGCCAAATATGTTTCGGAGTGTGATACGTGCTTGAGAGTAAAAGCGAGTCATTTGAAGACTGCGGGTAAACTCCAACCGTTACCCATACCTTCTTGGAAATGGGATGACATCAGTATGGATTTTGTTGTTGGACTACCACTTACTCCAAGGAATCACGACTCCATTTGGGTTATTGTGGATCGACTGACTAAGACCGCACATTTCATTGCCGTCAACACCACGTACTCAGCTAAGAAATATGCTGATCTTTATCTTGATCGAATCGTACGTTTACACGGGGTTCCAAAGACCATTATTTCGGATAGAGGCCCTCAATTTATAGCTCATTTTTGGGAACAACTACATGAGTCTTTGGGAACGAAGTTGATCCGTAGTTCGGCCTATCATCCTCAGACAGATGGACAAACAGAAAGAGTCAATCAAATTGTGGAGGATATGCTAAGAGCCTGCATCATTCATTTCGATAAGAGTTGGGACCAATCTTTGGCCTTAGCGGAGTTTTCTTATAACAATAGCTACCAGGCTAGCTTAAACATGGCACCATTCGAAGCCCTCTATGGACGGAGGTGTCGAACTCCTCTAAATTGGTCTCAAGCAGGAGAGCGGAAGTTCTTTGGCCCATCCTTGGTTGAGGAGGCGGAGGAAAAGGTGGAAGTGATACGGGAAAATCTTAGAGCCGCACAGATGAGACAAAAGAGTTATCATGATGAAGGAAAGGCGCAGAGAGAATATCAAGTTGGCGAAAGGGTATATTTGAAAGTTTCACCAACCAAAGGTGTACAAAGGTTTGGAGTAAAAGGGAAATTAGCCCCACGCTATATTGGTCCATATGAAATTACTGAGATATGTGGACCAGTCGCTTATCGTATCCGGCTTCCGGATCGGCTCTCGGCTGTCCATGACGTTTTTCATGTATCTCAACTAAGAAAGTGTGTCCACAAGCCGGAAACGGAGATCATTGAGGAAGCAAATGCGTGGATCGAACCTGATCTTTCTCTAGTCGAGCACCCTATGCGGATACTGGATCGCAAGGAGAGGAAAACTCGAAGGCAAATAGTAAAGATGCACAAAATACAATGGAGCCATCATACCGAAGAAGAAGCTACTTGGGAAACTGAACATTTCCTCAATACCAAATATCCGGGATTCCTACAAGCTCGAAACCGTAAGAACTTTACCCTACCTTTGTTTTAAATTCCAAATCTCGGGACGAGATTTCTTTTAAGGGGGGTAGGCTGTAACATCCTGGATATTTGGGCAATAGTAATCATCACCATTAGTAGCCCTAACCATTGTTTGTCTTGGTCAAACCACCCCTTAGGGGTCAACTCCTTCAAACCCTAAGTCAAACCCTTAGAGATCTATACCTCTCTTTAAAAGTCTAGCTTGTTCTCCAAATTTTTCTTAAGTACTCAAAATTATGCCAATATGAAAGTTGTCCAGTTTTTCATGGGACACATTTCATTCAATTGGTGGCATTTGAGATTCGGAGTGGAAAAGCCTCAAAAATCCAGTCAACTCTCAGAGCACGAGTTTGACCAGGTTGAGAAAACAGCAACTTGGAGTTGAAATTCTGACTAATCTAGGCAAAATTTCATAGGTCAACCTTTGAGAAAGTTGAAGCTGGTTAGGTGGTCTATAACTTTTGTTTTTGGAGAATTTAAAGTTTAGTTTGAAAAATTTTAGTTTGAATCGGTCAAACCACCCTTCCCTGAATTGGATCGGCGCCCGGCGCTCCAGAGCGGCGTCCTCGCGTGCGACGTCGCGCCGGCGCGACGCCCCGGCATCCGTGCCCCAGCCGTCACTTCAGTGGGCCCCACGTCACGCCGTCACCTCCACTTGCCACGTCGGCCACCGAAACCACGCGCCGCCCACGGTTTTCCCCTCCTCTCTCCTCTCCCCTCCGCGAAGCCCGTCGACACGCGCCGGCCGTCGCCGCCGCGGGAGCTCGATGCGATGCACGCCAGGAGGGAGAAGTCAGCGACGCCGTCGACCCGTCTCATCACCGCCGCCGTTAGCTACTCGTGCCGCGCCACCTCCCGAGCTAGGCCATCGAGCGCCTATGCGCTCTAGGCGCCTAGCTGCCACGCGCAGCGCCGCCATGCGCCGTCGCCGCGGACGCCGAGGCCGGCGCTGGCCCACAGCTGCACGGGCGAGTTTATCCATCCCAGGGAGCCTTGGACCCTCCTCCAAGCCGCGCCGTGTATAAAAGGAACCACCGGAGCACCCACACGGCTTTCCACCCTTCACGCCGTCCGCCATTGCGCCGCCGCCATGGAGCTCGCTCGCCCGAGCTTCGCCGCTGCCGGCTAAACCGCATAGCACCTTCCCTAGTCCCCGTGGAAGCCTCCTCGAGACCCACATTGATCAATCGCACCGCGATTTCGCCGGAGCCCGAGCTGCCGCGGCTGCAGCACCGCCCCCTCATCGCCGGCGATCACCGGAGCCTTCCCCGTCGACCTCGACACCACCAATCGGTCTCTGGTGAGCATGCACTCCACCCTAGCTACTCACCCGACCAAGTCCGGCCGCCGGCGAGCTCCCCTGAGCCGCCAAGGGCAGATCTGTGAAGATCGAAATCTTTAGAAGGACTTAGCTGTAAGATTCTAGGGGCTATATTGAAAAGAGTATCTATAGATCTAGGTTTGAAAACAGGGATCTTGTAAATTCAACCATAAATCACAGAAAAATGCTAAAAATGTAAACTCAATTTTGCTGTGCTCATCATGACCAGGAGCAACTTTTATACAAAGGAAGTTTTCAAATTGCTGAGTAGTTTTTAAACTAATTCAAATTGATCAGTTTGGCTAGATTTGAAATGATTCAAATTCTATAAATGATCTGCAAGTGAATTTTGGATATGTTGCTACTTTTGACATGTATGAGCTCTGGTAGAAAGATGGCACTTAGTTATCATGTGTAACTTTACTTATGAATTATTTTTCATGTACGCTAGAGCCTCTGTTTTGAATTTTATAAATTAATTTGTTGGTCAAATAATGTCAATCTTTTTGCCACAGCTCTGTTTCATGATGATGTACTCCTGTTAAACAGTATACATGTTTTTGGCATGTTTTGCTTAGCCAAATAATTTGCCATGGTTTATTAGGGTTTTATTCATGAGTATAGCTCCTTTAAGTTTGGTTGCTGAGTAAGTACATATCTCTTGTTGTTATGCTGTCTTTTAGCCCTATCTAAAGTTTCAGCTCAAAAGGATGTATATCTTTTTATGTGTGATTTATTTTTCATATGCTAGGCATAGTTTTGTGTGATTTTTCATGCTAGCACTAGTTGATGATATAAGTTGGTTTTTGGGCAGTGACTTGCTCAATGCATCAAGTTCATGGCTGAGATGTGTTTGGTTCAGTTTATATCTATATTTATTGAAATAAACTTTTGGAAGCAAATCACACTCAATAAATGGAATAAATGGAAAACTCACCATCATCTTCATGCCATGCAAGTTTAAATGATTCAAGTTCACCAAATTGAATTCTGAGGCAGGAACATGTCCTTGGTGAAGTACATTTAGTTTAATGATAATAAATATGTACACAGTCACTATCGAGGAAAGGGATTTAATAAACTTCAACACATCAATAATTTCCGGAAGAGTATGCTGAATATATTAACTCTCATAATGGTTGTGGTCCATCAAAACACCTCATTGTTGTTATTAAAATCAGAACTGAATTTATTTTATTTTGAACACACCAATCTCATGCATATGCATATCGTGTAGAGCTTCCGGACGGAAACTACGAACTAGTGCCGGAAGCTGACGAGGACCTCACTAACGCAGGAGTGAACGCAGTGGAAGTGCAACAAGGCCCGGACAAAAGTTCGGAGGATTTCACCACTGACTGTGCTAGTGAAGGCAAGCACCGAAGCATTTTTCCCAATTTCTAACTTATGCAACTATATCTATGGATGTTTGTGCATTTACGTTCAGGAGTTGAAATGAAACCCTAGTTGCATGATCCTAGGTTCCTATGTTCAAATACTAGTATGATAGGATGCTAGTTGCCATGCTCTAAGGACCCGGTAAAAGTCGAGTGAAATCCTTCACTCGCGAGCTATAGGTTCTTATGTTGAAATCATAAGATTTAATCGGATATGCTCATGTGGTAAGAGCTTGGGATCGGCTCCGGTCAGTGGGTGTCACTGGTTAAGCTTTTGAACGTACTAAACATTTGTCGGGAATGGGACCAGTAAGCCTAGTACCCTCTGGAATCGGTAAGGGATTTATGACCACTAATCTTGGGGAGGGCCCCCATGTTCTAGGTCATGCGGTACATGTGCTTGGTTGGGCGGCGGAGTCCGTGACCTTCCCGCCTTGTATCAAGACTGTGGAAATGGATCCTGAACCGAGGAAGGTTGGGAACCGCCTGGTTGATGCATGCTCCACCCCCTTGGTTTCAGTTGCCTTTTTGGGGTGTGCATCTTTCGTGTATTTAGGTCCACCTTGCAAGGTTAATAATCGATCGATCATCGGCCTCTCACCGTTATCCGGGACTGCTTAATCATACAGCTCATTTCCCTTTATGATGAAATTGAGAATTAATTTGGATATTGCTTAATTGTATTGCACAACTTCGATTGCAGTAGATGCCAACCTAGTAATGATTAAATAACTAGAATTGTGAGCTAAAACTTGAAAGTAAGGACATACTCTTTGTTGCTTTTCAGCAAAATAAACCACCAGCCATAAAGCCTTTCATGTCTAGGAGTTCGGTGACTAATATCACCGTCGGATAAGTCTTGCTGAGTATTAGTATACTCAGCCTTGCTGTTGTTGATGTTTTCAGGTGATGTGAATGATGGGTTTCCGTGCCTTGGATCGCTCCCACCCGATTGGGAGATCGAGTGGGAGGAGGACAGTGCTTAGTGACATCTCGGATGGCCTCCTTGGATGTTACTTACGACGTGTAGTATTTTATTTCCGCTGTGTGTATTAAACTCTGAACCATTTACTTTTATGAAAAAGACTCGGTTTGTAATAAAATAACCCTTAAGGGAATCGATGTAATATAATGCGTGATAATGTAATTTCTGGACTCGCCTTCGCGTGAGTTTTGATGTACGAATGTCGATCCTTTGTTATAAGTGATTTACCGGGCTTGACCCGGCAGAGACGCCCAAATTAACTCCGTATTATCGCTTAACATCCTAGATATTTGGGCAATAGTAATCATCACCATTAGTAGCCCTAACCATTGTTTGTCTTGGTCAAACCACCCCTTAGGGGTCAACTCCTTCAAACCCTAAGTCAAACCCTTAGAGATCTATACCTCTCTTTGAAAGTCTGGCTTGTTCTCCAAATTTTTCTTAAGTACTCAAAATTATGCCAATATGAAAGTTGTCCAGTTTTTTATGGGACACATTTCATTCAATTGGTGGCATTTGAGATTCGGAGTGGAAAAGCCTCAAAAATCCAGTCAACTCTCAGAGCACGAGTTTGACCAGGTTGAGAAAACAGCAACTTGGAGTTGAAATTCTGACTAATCTAGGCAAAATTTCATAGGTCAACCTTTGAGAAAGTTGAAGCTGGTTAGGTGGTCTATAACTTTTGTTTTTGGAGAATTTAAAGTTTAGTTTGAAAAATTTTTGTTTGAATCGGTCAAACCACCCTTCACTGAATTGGATCGGCGCCCGGCGCTCCAGAGCGGCGTCCTCGCGTGCGACGTCGCGCCGGCGCGACGCCCCGGCATCCGTGCCCCAGCCGTCACTTCGGTGGGCCCCACGTCACGCCGTAACCTCCACTTGCCACGTCGGCCACCGAAACCACGCGCCGCCCACGGTTTTCCCCTCCTCTCTCCTATCCCCTCCGCGAAGCCCGTCGACACGCATCGGCCGTTGCCGCCGCGGGAGCTCGATGCGATGCACACCGGGAGGGAGAAGTCAGTGACGCCGTCGACCCCTCTCATCACCGCCGCCGTCAGCTACTCGTGTCGCGCCACCTCCCGAGCTAGGCCATCGAGCGCCTATGCGCTCTAGGTGCCTAGCTGTCACGCGCAGCGCCGCCATGCGCCGTCGCCGCGGACGCTGAGGCCGGCGCTGGCCCACAGCTGCACGGGCGAGTTTATCCGTCCCAGGGAGCCTTGGACCCTCCTCCAAGCCGCGCTGTGTATAAAAGGAACCACCGGAGCACCCACACGGCTTTTCCCCCCTTCCCGCCGTCCGCCATTGCGCCGCCGCCATGGAGCTCGCTCGCCCGAGCTTCGCCGCTGCCGGCTAAACCGCATAGCACCTTCCCTAGTCCCCGTGGAAGCCTCCCCGAGACCCACATTGATCAATCACGCCGCGGTTTCGCCGGAGCCCGAGCCGCCGCGGCTGCAGCACCGCCCCCTCGCCGCCGGCGATCACCGGAGCCTTCCCCGTCGACCTCGACACCACCAATCGGTCTCTGGTGAGCATGCACTCCACCCTAGCTACTCACCCGACCAAGTCCCGCCGCCGGCGAGCCACCGGCGAGCTCCCCTGAGCCGCCAAGGGCAGATCTGTGAAGATCGAAATCTTTAGAAGGACTTAGCTGTAAGACTCCAGGGGCTATATTGAAAAGAGTATCTATAGATCTAGGTTTGAAAACAGGGATCTTGTAAATTCAACCATAAATCACAGAAAAATGCTAAAAATGTAAACTCAATTTTGCTGTGCTCATCATGACCAGGATCAACTTTTATACAAAGGAAGTTTTCAAATTGCTAAGTAGTTTTTAAACTAATTCAAATTGATCAGTTTGGCTAGATTTGAAATGATTCAAATTCTATAAATGATCTGCAAGTGAATTTTGGATATGTTGCTACTTTTGACATGTATGAGCTCTGGTAGAAAGATGGCACTTAGTTATCATGTGTAACTTTACTTATGAATTATTTTTCATGTACGCTAGAGCCTCTGTTTTGAATTTTATAAATTAATCTGTTGGTCAAATAATGTCATTCTTTTTGCCACAGCTCTGTTTCATGATGATGTACTCCTATTAAACAGTATACATGTTTTTGGCATGTTTTGCTTAGCCAAATAATTTGCCATGGTTTATTAGGGTTTTATTCATGAGTATAGCTCCTTTAAGTTTGGTTGCTGAGTAAGTGCATATCTCTTGTTGTTATGCTGTCTTTGAGCCCTGTCTGAAGTTTCAGCTCAAAAGGATGTATATCTTTTTATGTGTGATTTATTTTTCATATGCTAGGCATAGTTTTGTGTGATTTTTCATGCTAGCACTAGTTGATGATATAAGTTGGTTTTTGGGCAGTGACTTGCTCAATGCATCAAGTTCATGGCTGAGATGTGTTTGGTTCAGTTTATATCTATATTTATTGAAATAAACTTTTGGAAGCAAATCACACTCAATAAATGGAATAAATGGAAAACTCACCATCATCTTCATGCCATGCAAGTTTAAATGATTGAAGTTCACCAAATTGAATTCCGAGGTAGGAACATGTCCTTGGTGAAGGACATTTAGTTTAATGATAATAAATATGTACACAGTCACTATCGAGGAAAGGGATTTAATAAACTTCAACACATCAATAATTTCCGGAAGAGTATGCTGAATATATTAACTCTCATAATGGTTGTGGTCCATCAAAACACCTCATTGTTGTTATTAAAATCAGAACTGAATTTATTTTATTTTGAACACACCAATCTCATGCATATGCATATCGTGTAGAGCTTCCGGACGGAAACTACGAACTAGTGCCGGAAGCTGACGAGGACCTCACTAACGCAGGAGTGAACGCAGTGGAAGTGCAACAAGGCCCGGACAAAAGTTCGGAGGATTTCACCACTGACTGTGCTAGTGAAGGCAAGCACCGAAGCATTTTTCCCAATTTCTAACTTATGCAACTATATCTATGGATGTTTGTGCATTTACGTTCAGGAGTTGAAATGAAACCCTAGTTGCATGATCCTAGGTTCCTATGTTCAAATACTAGTATGATAGGATGCTAGTTGCCATGCTCTAAGGACCCGGTAAAAGTCGAGTGAAATCCTTCACTCGCGAGCTATAGGTTCTTATGTTGAAATCATAAGATTTAATCGGATATGCTCATGTGGTAAGAGCTTGGGATCGGCTCCGGTCAGTGGGTGTCACTGGTTAAGCTTTTGAACGTACTAAACATTTGT
Source organism: Cenchrus fungigraminus (assembly GCA_036936925.1). Taxonomy (NCBI): domain Eukaryota; kingdom Viridiplantae; phylum Streptophyta; class Magnoliopsida; order Poales; family Poaceae; genus Cenchrus; species Cenchrus fungigraminus. The sequence goes on along the minus strand of CM072769.1, from coordinate 104,625,135 downwards.
CGGGAATGGGACCAGTAAGCCTAGTACCCTCTGGAATCGGTAAGGGATTTATGACCACTAATCTTGGGGAGGGCCCCCATGTTCTAGGTCATGCGGTACATGTGCTTGGTTGGGCGGCGGAGTCCGTGACCTTCCCGCCTTGTATCAAGACTGTGGAAATGGATCCTGAACCGAGGAATGTTGGGAACCGCCTGGTTGATGCATGCTCCACCCCCTTGGTTTCAGTTGCCTTTTTGGGGTGTGCATCTTTCGTGTATTTAGGTCCACCTTGCAAGGTTAATAATCGATCGATCATCGGCCTCTCACCGTTATCCGGGACTGCTTAATCATACAGCTCATTTCCCTTTATGATGAAATTGAGAATTAATTTGGATATTGCTTAATTGTATTGCACAACTTCGATTGCAGTAGATGCCAACCTAGTAATGATTAAATAACTAGAATTGTGAGCTAAAACTTGAAAGTAAGGACATACTCTTTGTTGCTTTTCAGCAAAATAAACCACCAGCCATAAAGCCTTTCATGTCTAGGAGTTCGGTGACTAATATCACCGTCGGATAAGTCTTGCTGAGTATTAGTATACTCAGCCTTGCTGTTGTTGATGTTTTCAGGTGATGTGAATGATGGGTTTCCGTGCCCTGGATCGCTCCCACCCGATTGGGAGATCGAGTGGGAGGAGGACAGTGCTTAGTGACATCTCGGATGGCCTCCTTGGATGTTACTTACGACGTGTAGTATTTTATTTCCGCTGTGTGTATTAAACTCTGAACCATTTACTTTTATGCAAAAGACTCGGTTTGTAATAAAATAACCCTTAAGGGAATCGATGTAATATAATGTGTGATAATGTAATTTCTGGACTCGCCTTCGCGTGAGTTTTGATGTACGAATGTCGATCCTTTGTTATAAGTGATTTACCGGGCTTGACCCGGCAGAGACGACAAGTTAACTCTGTGTTATTGCTTAATGACCAAAAGGAGTGGTTTAGGCGATAATACGGAGTTAATTTGGGCGGTTCTGTCACAGCCGCCAGCCCAAATCTTCTCCTCCTCTCCTCAATCGTCCCAAATCTACCGCTCATAGCTTCAGCCCCTTTCCCATCTGCCTCTGTAGAACCAGCGGCGACAACACAATGGCACCAGGATGGAAGGTCGTACGAAGGAAATATCTAGAACAAGGTACAATGTTTTCCTCATTGGTTCAGCTTCCCCGGTGGATTCGTACTTACGTGTTTTCCCATGTGGCAGATCTCATGTGTGCACTAGTTGTTTTTGATGAGGTAGATCCCATGTTTATAGTAGGTCTTCTTAGGATCTCGTTTTGACTAGGAACATCCTTTCAGGATCTTGTTCATCTAGAAACATCCTACTGGTTCTTATAGAAGTTTTGAGATCTGACAGATCCTATGTCTACACTAGTTCTTCTCAGTATCTTGTTTTGACTAGGAACATCCTTTTCAGGATCTTGTTTCAGCTAGGAACATCCTACTGGTTCTTATAGAAATTTTTAGATCTAGTTTTATTTACAGTGGTAGGTCAACCTTACAGATGTTTCTTTCCTTTCCTAACAGAAGTAGACGTGCGCTGCGATTACGATCGGTAGAGGGACATTAATGTCTTGAGGAATCACACATTCTTCTCTACGCTTGGCCTCGATAAGATAAAATCACTTTTACCACCTGACCGACCAAGTAGAAAGGGTACCAACAATACAAGAATACAAGATCTGGATCCGGAGTAAAACCCGTCTGATGAACAAGAATCTGATCAAGAGACATGACAATAGGAGGTAATCTTAACATGAACTTGTTTCCTATATTAGTTATGCAGGATTGCTTCTGAACCTCTCTTTTTGTTGAATTTTGTGTAATCAGGTCACTCATAGCATACCTATTGTTGACGACTGTTAAGTACCGTTTTTATGACCGTCAACTCCTGCAAATTGAAGCATGAATTGCTCATCCACACTAGAATAGGGGCTTAAACTAATACTTTCCACCAGTGTCGATGTCTATATGAATGCAGGTATTTAGCATAAGAAATGAGAGAAATCCATGCACATTCACTCCACTCCAATCCAAGGCACTCAAATGCTGGCCAATCTGGGGCTGCCACATGGATTCTCCTGGATCCATGATGTCACCAATCCATGTGAAGAACTCTCGACGAATCATACGCTGCCACATCAGCATCACATGGATCCATGGGCCCACTTTGCTAACCAAACCGCTAGGAAACGTGCCATGCACGGAGGAGGAGCATCAGGGTCCACATGGAAGTGAGCCAGAGGAAACACAAGCCGAGAGGGCACCCGAGGGGGCCGGCCGACCCTAGGTTCGGCTAAACCGACCTAGGGTCGGTTCATCCTCGCCCTCCGCGTGGCTCTCTCCCATTGGTTGTTGGCTGCATCCCGGGGTGTTTTGGAGCACTTGGAGCCCTGGAGCAAGCCACTCCCTTGTCTATAAATAGAAGGGGAGGGGCCTCATTTCACACACACCACCAAGCTCTCAAGTTCCACTTCTCTCTTGTGTAGCTCTCTCTCCCTCTCTCTAATTCTGCCCATGTGAGGTGATTCTCACCTCTATGTGGTAGAATGGTGTTGAGAAGAGATCTAGACTAGGATTAGTTGAGAGGTAGAGTAGGGGTGAGGAGTGAGTTGATGTCCTCGTGGATGCTCGTTCTTCATTTAGATCAAAGTGAGTATTTCAGCATTTCTTATTTAGACTATAGTGGACATCATGCATGCTTGATTTGTTCTTGTGTTCTTAGCTCGTTCATAAGTTAGAGGCTTGTGTTCTTTGTGACACAAGGCTTCGATCCTTTAGAGCTAGCTCAGTAGTTTATATACCTGTTTGCATGCTCTGATCCTGTTTAGCTAAGTGAGTCTGCTGTATCTTGTTTGTTTGCATCCATAGCTTCCTTTCTGCTCCATAGCTCGATGAATAGTATGATTTGATCCGTTCTCTCTCTAGTTCGTGGTTCCATATTTATAAGGGTTGCTATAGTGTTGTTAGCGGGTCGACAGACGTAACCGCACTATAGTAGTTATCTGGGGTGCAGACGTGGCGTCTGGGCTCTGGTTATCCTGCGAAGACCACGTGCGTTCGCGTAACGATAGAGGTAGGCCACAGTGGTGACAGCCTGTTGGACCCTTTGGAACCCTCCGCGCCTGCGTACCGAGTTGGGCCCCGTTGCCAGCACATTGGCCTCTCCCTAAAAAGTTAGGATGGGCTGGCGCCCCACGGGGAGGACTAATAGCGGACAGATCCGTCTCGAGAGCTAAGTCCCTTAAGGAAGTGCTTCTCATATCCCTACCTACCCTAGCAGAAGCTGGTGTCCTTAGATAGACCCTCTCTAGTTACTCTCCGTCCTAAGAACAAAACCCGACAGGAATACTCATTCTCCTAGGGAGAAGTGCTACAACGGTGTATCCGTGCGCTTGCGGATTCGTTCGCACTCGTCAGTGTACCCGAGAGTTTCTTACACGCTCATGCTACCATGGCGCCTAGTGTTGAGGTTAAGAAACACCAACAAGCATTTCTGGTGCCGTTGCCTGGGACGGCTATTGTTAACCTTCGAGCCCGTCTATCCTCGTATTTATCTTTTCCTTTTTTTCTTCTACCTTCACCCCTGTTACCCTTTTTGAGATATCCCCTTTTGTTTACTTCTACCTTTACCCCCGCTACCCATGGAAGGTTATCCTTGTAAACACCTTTCGCCTTCGAGGAGTGAACCCTCAGAGCCATCTTTGTCAAGACCCATTCTTACATCTGGCTGTCGGATTCACCCCTCTCTCATGAAGCTAATTCAGGACCTATTCTTCTGGAGGTTAAGTCATGAGAACCCCTTTGATCATGTGAGAGACTACGAGCGTCTGATCGAGACTCGGGGTAAAACCAGAGAATCACCGGATGCTCGGAAAAGAGAGTTTTTCCCGCTATCCCTCTCCGAGAAAGCACGGGATTGGCACCGTTGTTTTGGTAGGGCCTACCTTACTTGGGAAAGGTTGAGAGCGGCTTTCTGCTCCTAATTCTTCCCGATACGACATGTCATCTCACTAAGGATCAAGATTCTTAGTTTCAAGCAATGTGAGGAGGAATCACTAGGAATGGCATGGCATCGTTTCGCCTCTGCGGTGGAAGATTGCCCAGTCCTCTACATTCCCGATTGGATGTTGCTCTAGCACTTCTGGTTTGGATTACAGAAGGATGATGCCATGAGGCTTAATGCTCTCTCCGGATGATCCTTTATGCACCTAGATGCTGTCAAGGGAAAAGAGATCATGGAGAATCTCCAGGATTTCAGCTCCCCTAGCATCCCAGTCGATGAGGTGCCCGTCAGAGGAGATGTTGAGCCACCTAGATCCATCATCAACCGAGCCCGAGACTTCATATCCACTCTTTCTGAGCTCTGGCTGAAGATGTCATTCCTGAATAGCAGGAGTCTAAGGGAAAGATTTTGTGGTGCAAGATCTACCCTTGGGTTCCCCTCTCGTGCATCCTCTTAGACCTTCTCCCCGAGACTTTGTCTCGCGGGAGGATGGAGGGAGTGGTTTGGAAAGAATAGTCATTCCTGGCCAGGATGGCCTGTTCGATCCTAAACTACTATCTCCTAAGGAGAGTATGAGAGGTTTATCGTGTTTCTACGTTGAGGTTTGAGCTGAAGTGCCTGGCACTGAAGTTTCATATAAACCAAGACATCGGTCTCTGCTTCATAATCCATTGGATTCAGTCATCAGACCGAGGGAGCACGATCATTTACCGATCGACTGGAGTGCCTTCGCTTTTTATCTTAAGCCCATCGATCGATGCCGATCAGTCAGGAGAAGCTTAAACTTCGTATCTTATGCCTGACTTGATCGATGCCCAATGGGAGTTGCACTTTCTAGCTTATCCATAACCTCCCATTGGAAGCTTAGACCAGACCTCGGGATGTTTCCATCGCTCCGATGAGAACATCGGACCCTCTGCCTAAGGCAAGAGTGAGTTAACTCTCGTTCTTCATCTGAACTCTGGTTCCTGATCATACACCAGCCTTTGGAAGTTCATGTTCTATCCCCTTCTGAGGCCGAGTGTCTTTCTGAGCTTGAGTTCACTCGGAGATCGGTACCTGTTGATGAAGCACTAGCCTCAGTGCTCGATCTTTTCACCTCCGAGTTACGAAACCCTGGTGCTATAGTACTCGAGTCCCGTGACCATCTCAGGGATGCCTCGGCATCTCTAGGATGATCATGTCTGATTTCAGCTTCGATATATCTTTTTGGGTTCGAGTTCGTATATGTGCTAACCTTGCAGATCAAATCGTATCATCACATCAAATTATCTGCAAGGGAGATGGTCATGAGTTGAGGCAGGAGATCGCAAGACACCCACACCCTGAGTACTCTTGGGACTCATCTAGTTTCCCCAAGAAGAATTATCCTTCGGGTATCTCTTCATGCAGGAGAAAGAAATTGCTAAGATAAAAAGGAGTAAGCAAAGGACCACAGGAAGGCAACACCATCGTGGCGACACGGTGAACGCTTCAGGATCCTCATCAGAAGTTCCTACACTTTTGATGGACCAGGTATGTTGTCAAGGTGAGCTCCCCAGATTTTCTATGGTTATATTATGGCTTGGCCAAAGTTATGATATAGTAGAGGTTGATTATTCAACCTCAACCTTATCTTAGCCTTAAGCCTAAGCCGACCTTTCCATCTCGAGGGAACCCACCTAGGCCTTTGGTCCTGAGACCTGCTTGAGCCCACACGAGAAGGGGGGATGCCAAAGGGGCCCACCTAGGGTCGGCCGAACCCAGGTTCGGCCGAAACCCTAGTGGCGCCGCCTCCCTTCTTCTTTCGCGTGTGCGTCTCGTTCTCCTCCAGAAACCTTCTCCCTGCCGCCCGACGAGTTTTCGCGTCGAGAATCCATCTCATCCAACTCACCTCCCTAAACCCAGCGCATCCATGGCCAGCTACAGTTTTGCTCGGCTCCGTTGGGCGGTTTCACCCCTCACTTCAGGGGGAGGGAGCTCCTCTCATCTTGTCGACCTCGACGACCTAGATGAGGTGATGGGATCGCCGGAGGCCATGACTTTCGAGAGAGGGAGGAGTGTGGAGAGCACTCGAAGGGTGCACACTGACTCCTCGGTGCAGTCGTCCCGGCGAGGCTCCTCCTCCCCGCCTTCTTTCCCGGTCTGGATGGCTACCATGGGAAACAAGACCGCTGCATACAAGCGTGTCTTGTTTGACGATTGTTGATGGCTATTAAGTGCTACTTTTACACCGTCAATACCTGTATAAAATAAATATAAAAGGATCATCAACACTAGAATAGGTCTTGATACTAATGATTTCTACAAGTGTTGGTGTTTCTAGCTTTTGTTGCAGGATGCATCGAAATGCATGCCAAATGGTACAATTGAGAGCAAGTGATCCAATGGCTATTAAAGGACATCATCATAAACAACCTCAAATGCCAATTTGGACTGCACCATTGCGACGGGCTCGTCGAGACGATCGAAATGAATATATCATATGTTTACTTCTGAGTCCGGATGAAAGAGATATGCATAAGACAAGATCACCATCTTGATATGTGGGCCCGGTGGGACCCACACCAGACCACGTGGCGACGTGTTGCCACGTTAGATGCCATGTGTCCATGACACATCACCAATCCAAGGAAACACACCTTCGACCAATCAGGAGCCAGTACACGGATTCAAGGGCCCACAACCCGAGCAAACCACCTCCAACCGACCCATACACTGGGAACCGCCTGAGGACCCACCTGGCAGTCACCCAGATGAAAGGCGGCGCGATAGGAGCCGACCCGGGTTCGGTCGACCCCACAGGTCGGCCGAACCCACCTTAAGGTGGTTCGCGCCCATCCTCCACGTGTCGTCTCCCCATTGGATCCTAAGGGCATTCCCGTGGTGCTTGGGGTGTTCTCGCGCAGTGACACAGGCCTATAAATAAGAGGAGAGGGGGCTAGAATAGAGGCATCTCATTCTCCTCCTCCTCTTTAGAAACACTTGTTTCCTCCCTCATGTGATCTCTCATGGATCAAATGAGTTGATCCATGTAGGTGAGAGTTGGTGCTAGGTAGAGTGTGGTGTTGGAGAGGATGTCTTGTTCTTCAATTAGAGCAAAGTGAGTATTTTGACATTTCCAATTAGACTAAAGTGTCATTCATACGGTGTTCTTGAGTTCTTCGTTCGTTCATCATTTAGAGGCTCGTGTTCTTCACGAACGCTCTTCCTCGATCTAGTTGACGAGCGAGTTTCTCATACTTTTGTGTTTGTTCATAAGTTAGAGGCTCGTGTTCTTCACAACACGACCCTTGATCTTCTATTATAAGCGCATAAGTTTGTATCCCGTTTGCATGCATATCAGTCTGATCAGAGTTAAGTAGATGCTCCTTTATCCTAATCTAGATCAAGTTCATCTATGATCCCTTGCATAGGGTAGCGTATATCTGAGAGAGTTCGGGTCTCTCCCTTGTGGGTTCGTCGCTCCGTATTTATACGAAGTGCTAAAGTGTTTCTATGGGATATCAGACGTAGCCGTGCTATAGTAGTAATTGGTGGTGTAGACGTAGTGTCTAGACTACAGATTATCCTTCAAATGCCCTGTATCCCACGGTTTGTCTTGGGTAGGCCGCGGTAGTGACAGCTGTTGGACCCTCTCAAATCCCCCATGTTCGGATACAGCTATAGGAGTCTAAAATCTAACAACCGGAGTTGTGCGGAAGCAACGCGGGAGGTTAGCTCCCGAAACGAGAGTTCCTAATCGAGAGACTGTCCTCAACTCTGTACGCTATCAGCAGGATCCTCCCCATCATCTCTCTACCATAGCTGGGGCTTGGTGTCCTTGGACCATTCACCTAGGATAGAAGGTAGCGCACATCGTTCCTTGGATTCGATACCCTTTGGAATACTCCTTTGGGGAAGTGCTACAGCGGTATTTCCGTGCGCTTGCGGTATACCCGGTTGCTCTTATTTTCCCTCTAGGTGTACAACTAGTGGTGACGTTAAGAAGTGTCAACAAGCATTTTTGGCGCCGTTGCCGGGGAACGGTTGTTGTATCTATCTTCGAACCTAGTGGTCCTCGTATTTATCTTTTTTGTTTTCTTCTACCTTCACCCCCGTTACCCATCAAATATCCTTTTTGTTTCTTTTCTTCTACCTTTACCCCCGTTACCCTTTGAGATGCCTTCCTTTCAAAGCTTCTCTACCTCAAGGGGTGAGTTCGAAGAGTCATCATCATCTAGCTATGAACTCCCCCCTGGCTTTTTAGCCATGGTTCTGGATCGACCATTCTTTGGTGCAATCAATGAAGACCCCTACCTCCATTTGGAGGAATTTGAGGAACTGTGCTCTAGTTGGGCTATGTCAGGCATGACACAGGACACCGTGAGGTGGAAGTTGTTTCCTTTCTCCCTCATAGGAGAGGCGCAACAATGGTACGCTCACACTATAGAAAGTGTGAACGGTGATTGGGGAGAACTCCGAGATAACTTTTGCCACTCGTTCTCTCTCATGGAAAGGACGGAGTAATGGTACACTCGTGTAGCTTCTCTTCCAATAAGTATCCTCAATTTCGAGAAATTAGAGGAGTCCCTAGGAGCGGCATGGGCTAGGTTCGTACACCTTTTGGTGTCGACACCTGGTCCGTCTTTACCCATCGATGTGTCATTGTACATCTTTTGTATGGGTCTAGACATGGATTCCGCCCTCGATCTAGACATTATTGCTGGAGGTTTGTTTGTGGAAAAAACTCCAAGGGGAGAAAGAGAGATCCTAGATTCCCTCTTAGAAAACTCTTCTGTCCCTATTGATCACAAGAAACCCAACCAAGAATGCAAGTCGAGCCATGAGAGTCCCTCAACATCCAAGTCAGAGTCTTCATTTTCCGAATCCCAAGACTTGTCTGTTGAGCCCTCTCCTGAACCCCGAACGCCAAAGGAAGAAGAAATTCAACCATTGGTGTTCACTCGCAAATTCGAGGATGACCCTTCTGAAAACCTTTTAGATACCTCGAATTCTTTTGATGCCCAATCAGGGGAGCAACCTTATTCTGTCCACACTGATCATTCTAGAAATCTTTTGACAGAACCTTCCCTTAGACTGACTCCAGCAGCCGACCGGTTCCCCATCTGCAAAGCGCCGTTTTGAGAGAAGCTGAGAGAAGAAAACTGCCCTCAAAAGAAGTAGACCTTCCAGTAGTATCCGCATCCCTCCCCTCATCTCAACCGCTTCGCGCCTCCTCTCTCCTTCCTAGCGCAGCGGAGAAATCGAGCTCGCAGCCGCCGCGCCGCCATAGTGGCGCCTCGCCTCCTCCTCCTCGCCACCGCCGACGCCGCAGTGGTGCCCTATGCCTCGCCTCCTCCTTGCCGGTGCCGTCGCAGTGGTGCGGCCTCGCGAGCCTCCAAGCGCCACGTCAGGTGATCTGCGTGCAGCGGACCTCCCCGCTTGAGATCCGTGTTGGGTGGATCGGCGGCGGCCGGACGAGCAGCGGCGAGGGGGCCATGGCTCACCGGGGAAAGAGGCGGTGGAGTCGCTGAGGTGGGAAGGATGTGGCCGCGGTCTCCTCTGCTCCGCCGCGCACCGGCCATGGAGCTCCTCCGGCGCCCCTGCTCCGGATCGAGACGGGCCGTAGAGAGAGCGCGCACGCACGAAGAGGATTGGGCCGCGGCGGTGGGGGCGGGAGCCGTGCGGACCGACACCACCGCGGGCATGCACCAGCGAGGGGAGAGGAGCGGGCTCACCAGCGCCGGCGGTCGGGCTAGCAGCGGTGAGGGGGCCATGGCCTCCGCCGCTCGACAGACTGGGGCTGTTGCTGGAGGTATGAGCGCTAGGGCGCAATGCGAGCAGGCGACGCCGGGAATGGCCGGCCGGTCGGTGGTGGTCTGGTGGTGCAGGACGGGGCCGCGAGAGGCGTCGGGAGGAGCGGCGGTTGTGATGAGGGGATGAGAGAGAATCCCCGTGGGAGGGGAACGGGGAGGCCACGACCGCAAAAAGCAGATGGGGTTGAGGGAACCGGTGGAGGAGCTACAGTAGTAGTTTTTGCCTCATTTTGAGGAAGGGGGGGCAGGATAGAGGTGCTTGCTGGAGTCAGTCTTAGGCCTGCGGTGCCTCCTCTAGCTCCTGATCCTCCTGACGAAGCATATCCTGAGGAGGCTATGAGGGAGGAAAGGTCAGAGGGAGTGACACAATTTTCCGAGGCAGCTTGGAATAGTTCACCTTCTCTGGTTGTTTCTTGCTCTAGTAGAGACACTGTCGTAGAGGCCCATTGTAACCCCATCATGGAGGTTAACATTTTGCCATGGCACTTAGCAGAAACTCTTTTGGGCAAAGTTCCGCCAGTACCATCCGACATGCTCATCAAGACTTGTCCCATTGGACATGTTCTTGAAAGTCGGGGGATCGCAAGTGCCGTGCAGCTGATAATAGATGGGATCGAGGCTAGCTTAGACTCTCACATCTCCGATGTCCCTGATCTCAATCTTCTCCTAGGCTTCCCTTTACAGCAGTTCTTTGATACATCCTTAGGGAGCCTAGATGGTATGCTTAGGGAAGCTATTTCCGCCATTACTACCCCTTGTCTGGGATATCCTATGGCGAAGCCTCTTCCCCAGCAAAACCTGCTTGAGAAGATGACGTGTATATCTCCATTCGTGTCATCCAAGCTTGTTCTCATTGAGGGTGTAGAATTTTCTACTCCTCATGAGTGTGACTCGGGAGACTCTCTTCACCTTTGTGAAGGTGAACGATCGTCACTATTCTCGACCGAGTTTCAGCCTCTTCCCGCTGGCCCGTATCATGTTGCTTTCGATCATGGTCGAGAGTCAACATCGAGCCTCCACGATGCATCTCTTGAGATAGAGAACTCATGGGCCATGGAATTTTGTGAGGCACCGACTCTGGAATTTATGGGCAAAGGTTCCGCAGATAAGCATGGTAGTTTCATTCTTGATACACCATACAGACCATGCTCGCATCATGTCCCTCCGGAGTCAGACTTGCTTAGTGCGCTGAGCACACATGAGGGCTACAATCACCTTATGGTCCTCTTTTGCAGAATGTTTAGAAGGACGATTGTGGATGTATATGTCTATCATAAGCATATCAGATTTCGTGTGTGCATTTTGGCACTGACCTTGCAGCTAAAGCTTCACTGATACATCAAGGATTGGTGGTGAGATGGGAATGGCACCACCAACGATAGCTGCAAGATGAAGTTCCCATGGTCGAGCTTATGACCTTAAATAAACAAAGCACTACCAGGAGATAGCCTGGATTAGCTTAGGTTTCGTTTCCCTTTCGAATAAAAGCAAGAACATGTTTTTAGGATAAGTCATCCTTCTGGTATTTTTGGTCACTAACCTTTTAGGTGGAGATTGAAAAGAAAGATGGACAGATGATGCCTACGAACATGTGAGCCACATCAGCTGCAACACCTAGATAAGCTTTAGTGAGGGAACATTTACAAAAGGAAGCTTGATCACCACACACTTGAGTTTTGTTGCCTAGCAATGCAAACTTCAAGTGTGGGGGAGGTATGTGAGCACCCTGAGTAAAGTTCCTCCTCTACCAAATCTTATCCTGGTGTGAAGATGATGTCAGCTCTTGCATCTTTCCCACTAGCTAGGTAAGTCCTGCTTTTGACATTAAACAAAGCCCTTCCGGGAGGTTCCCGAGGTTCACCGTTTTATGTTCATGCTTATGTCCCCTTTGATAATAGTTTGATCATGCATGCGTGCTTCCTTTATCTTTGTTCGTATGCTCTGGTTTGAATGTATGTTCGATCGACACACATCCATAGACTGTTTTAAATTAAGCATGGTGCTTAGGTTAAAACTGTCTTCTTCAATCAAAACAAGACATGGTGCCGAGTTTTGATTGATGAACCTTAGAGTTATACTTTCATGGATATTGGATGCATGTATGTGGACTAACCCTTGCAGGAAATCATTGATTCCGAATGGGTAAGTCATTAAGATAGACTCAAATGGGAAGGTAAGTTGAGGTGTCAGATTCATGATGCACAACATACAAAGGTGGTACATATGACCTCTCAAAGGTTCAAGGTAAGTATATTCCCCTTTGTGTATGAAGTGTAATATTGGTCTAACCCTTTCGAGCAAATGACACGGTGACAATAAAATAAAATAAAAAACCAAAAAAATATTTGCTTTTGAATAAAGGCTCTATGGTTCTCGAACCAGTAGAGTCCATCGTTTGTTTCCACTTTTGCTTGAAGAACAGCACTAGTACAAGCACCAGTGTGGGGGAGTTCTCTCAAGCTCATCACCAATGTATCCATTTGAGAACTCCCACACAAAGGGCTGCACGACATCGACTATGCCTTCATGACAAGGACAAGGTAAACTAGAGTGAGCTGGCTACCCCACGGGTCAACCGAATCACCACTAGTCTTCCTTGTTCCTCATATCCTTCAGGAGCGATGGTATGTGCGCCCTTCATCTCACTCTCTACCTATGAGTTTGAATGATCTTCAATTCTTATCTTGTAAATCAAGCTCTAATAATGGTGCTCTCTTGCTCTACATGATTCCTGTGGTTGGCTAGCATATGTTTTATTCCTTACTCATCATCTTATGCTTGTGAACTAATATCATTAGGGAACTTGTGCTTATCTAAGTAGTTGATGTTTGTGATATGGTTTGATAATATGATCTTCGCTCTTTATGTTTGAGTGCTTGGGAATTTTATTTGAAAAATCATAAAACCCTTTGCAAAGCTCCTCTTTAATATGCCACAGTCCTACCAAAGTCATATGATGTCCATAGTTGAAAACCTTATACTCATATGCTGCTTGTTATTGCATTGAGCTTTGTCAAATTCTGTGACCCTTGTGAGAATTCTCTTCACTACTTTCATGATCAGGATTCATGTGCACACCACCATTTTCCCCTTGCTATGCTTCTACACTGGAAGTTAGCATTGTATCATTCATCCATTCCGTGAAAATAAAGCTCCATGCATTGTTCCATGATTTATCCCTCTCCAAATATCTCTAAAAGAGATTGGGCTATATATAAAAAAAGAGAGAAAAACATGCTCAAAAAGGCATGATCTAAAAAAAGAAAAAAAAGAAAAAAAGAAAGAAAAGAGAGATAGCCCATATCTCGAAAATTTCAAAAAAAGAGAGCATAGAAAATCATGCAAAAAGGAGTTTCATAACTTAGATGGTAATAACTAGTACCTATTCCGGGGCTAGTGTCCACCTTACCATCAACCAACACCCATCATATATGTATGGTAATATCTAGCACCCATTCCGGGCCTAGTATCCATCTTACCATACTCGCCATGCCCATACACGTGCACATCTTGATTTGATTATGTGATTTGATTTTCTCTGTGGATCTAGTCTTTGACTTTGCAATATATGTGATACAAGTATGCCTTATCCTTTATCCTACCCTGAGCTCCACATATAGCCGTCATTAGAAGTAGGGTAAGGAAAGTCAATCTAATGCCTTGGTGAAGACATATACACATTGAGCGATCTGGGAGAATCAAATGAGGAGCTAAGCAAGGTTTGTTTTGGAAATTTATTGCAAAACCCCAAGTTACTTGACATGATGAGTAGGAGTGATTTGATTCATGACTGTTCCATTCTTCAACTACCCAAGATAGCATGATAGACACTTCATAAGTTCATGAGTACAAGGTATGGTTTGGAATATCTCTTATGCTTGCTTCATACCTTTGGATATCATGTCTCACCTTGATCTAACTCCCTTCACTCGGGACGAGCAAAGGTCAAGTGTGGGGGAGTTGTTGACGGCTGTTAAGTGCTACTTTTACACCGTCAATACCTACATAAAATAAATATATAAGGATCATCAACATTAGAATAGGGCTTGATACTAATGATTTCCACAATTGTTGGTATTTCTAGCTTTTGTTGCAGGATGCACCGAAATGCGTGCCAAATGGTACAATTGAGAGCAAGTGATCCAATGGCTATTAAAGGACGTCATCATAAACAACCTCAAATGCCAATTTGGACTGCACCATTGCGACGGGCTCGTTGAGACGATCGAAATGGATATGTCATATGTCTACTTCTGAGTCCGGATGAAAGAGATATGCACAAGACAAGATTACCATCTTAATATGTGGGCCCGGTGGGACCCACACCAGACCACGTGGCGACGTGTTGCCACGTTGGATGCCATGTGTCCATGACACATCACCAATCCAAGGAAACACACCTTCGACCAATCAGGAGCCAGTACACGGATTCAAGGGCCCACAACCCGAGCAAACCACCTCCAACTGACCCATACACCGGGAACCGCCTTGAGGACCCACCTGGCAATCACCCAGACGAAAGGCGACGCGATCAGAGCTGACCCGGGTTCGGCCGACCCCACAGGTCGGCCGACCCCACCTTAAGGCGGTTCGCGCCCATCCTCCACATGTCGTCTCCCCATTGGATCCTAAGGGCATTCCCGTGGTGCTTGGGGTGTTCTCGCGCGGTGACACAGGCCTATAAATAAGAGGAGAGGGGGCTAGAATAGAGGCATCTCATTCTCCTCCTCCTCTTTAGAAACACTTGTTTCCTCCCTCATGTGATCTCTCATGGATCAAATGAGTTGATCCATGTAGGTGAGAGTAGGTGCTAGGTAGAGTGTGGTGTTGGAGAGGATGTCTTGTTCTTCAATTAGAGCAAAGTGAGTATTTTGACATTTCCAATTAGACTAAAGTGTCATTCATACGGTGTTCTTGAGTTCTTCGTTCGTTCATCATTTAGAGGTTCGTGTTCTTCACGAACGCTCTTCCTCGATCTAGTTGACGAGCGAGTTTCTCATACTTTTGTGTTTGTTCATAAGTTAGAGGCTCGTGTTCTTCACGACACGACCCTTGATCTTCTGTTATAAGCGCATAAGTTTGTATCCCGTTTGCATGCATATCAGTCTGATCAGAGTTAAGTAGATGCTCCTTTATCCTAATCTAGATCAAGTTCATCTGTGATCCCTTGCATAGGGTAGTGTATATCTGAGAGAGTTCGGGTCTCTCCCTCGTGGGTTCGTCACTCCGTATTTATACGGAGTGCTTTAGTGTTTCTACGGGATATCAGACGTAGTCGTGCTATAGTAGTAATCGGTGGTGTAGATGTGGTGTCTAGACTACGGGTTATCCTTCGAATGCCCTGTATCCCACTGTTTGTCTTGGGGTAGGCCGCGGTAGTGACAGCCGTTGGACCCTCTGAAATCCCCCACGTTCGGATACAGCTATAGGAGTCTAAAATCTAACAACCGGAGTTGTGCGGAAGCAACGCGGGAGGTTAGCTCCCGAAACGAGAGTTCCTAATCGAGGGACTGTCCTCAACTATGTACGCTATCAGCAGGATCCTCCCCATCATCTCTCTACCATAGCTGGGGCTTGGTGTCCTTGGACCATTCACCTAGGATAGAAGGTAGTGCACATCGTTCCTTGGATTCGATACCCTTTGGAATACTCCTTTGGGGAAGTGCTACAACGGTATTTCTGTGCGCTTGCGGTATACCCGGTTGCTCTTACGTTCCCTCTAGGTGTACAACTAGTGGTCACGTTAAGAAGTGTCAACAACGATGCTCCTGGGCCACCCCTGAAGCCGAGAGAGCGCTACATTGGCTCCGACTTCAACAGTTACGGAGAGGCCTTCTACCACACGTATGAGCAGGACGTGTGGGATGAGTTCCCACTCCCACAGACCCGGTGCAAGATCTTCGGAGTGAAGACCGCCACTGGAGGTTATGGTACACCCTACCATAAGCCGCCGCAGTGGGAGCGAGACATCATCAGGATCCTCGCCGACATCCGGAGCAATGGCGCCAAGAAGACCCCTGCTTTAGCAAAGCTGGTAAACAGATTAGCTGATCTGTTCGTAGAGCATGAGAAGCTAGTTGAAGGGCTGGCTAAGCAGAGGGATGAGTACCGTGAGCTCAAGCATGAATATCGCCAGCTGGAGGAGGACATGACCCAGAAGCTGCAGAGGTTGGCAGTTGCTCAGGGAAAGGAGCAGATCCTTTCCGAGTAGTGGGGATTAGCCCCAACTTTAGTTATTAGGCACTAGTCTAGGTCTAGGTTTATTTCCCTTTATTTCATTAATTTCTTTCCATGTGTGTAAGCGTCTAATCATTTTATTTCTAAAACTTTTGGATTTGAATAAAGTGGCTCACCGGTCATGTAACCCAGTTTAGCCACCCGTGTGTCATTACTTTGGTCTTTTGAATTAGAGGACATCTAGGTTCGAGACAGTGTGGGGGAAGAGCCACGACTCTCCCAATGCAGGCACGATGTTTTCACACGTGCCCGCTGTGAGCACTCCGCGCTAGCCGATCGATCACCTACAGAGAACCTGAACAGGACCCGCACGAGTTCACTCCTGTGGAGAGCCTCTCACGGTTAACCTCCCATGCATAGCGCCGGTTTGCATCTCAACATCTCACTCTCTTTCATTCCTGAGTTTTATAAGCTTTATCTGTCTATCTCTAAACTAAAATTCGAATGATGATGCTAAAGATCACCCAGCTTGCTTGATGCCTGAGTAGACTCACATATGTTTTATTCCTTGTTATCTACCTGGTGCTTGTGAACCATAATCTTCTTAAGGACAAGCATGTTCACCTAAGTAATTGACGAGTATGATATGGCTGAATGATATGATCTGTTGCTCCGATGACTAACTCTCTTGGGTTATTTATTTTGAAAAACTCAAAACATCTTAGAAAGGCTCCTCTTTGATATGCCTCTGTCCCATTAGAGCCATATGATCTTCGTAGGTGAAACCCTCAGACTCATATGCTGCTTGTTATTACATTGAGCTTTATCAAATTCTGTGACCCTTGTGAGAATTCTTTTCATTACTTTCATGATCAAGATTCATGTGCACCCCACCTATTTCGCCTTGCTATGCTTCTACACTGGAAGTTAGCATTGTATCATTCATCCATTCCATAAAATAAAAGCTCCATATGTGATGTGACCTCTCTCTCTATGAGTATCCTTCAAAAAAAGAGACATGGGCTATGAAAAAAATACACATGCTCAAATCATGTTGATGAAAAAAAGGGAAATAAGAGAAGGAAAGGATAGCCCATGTCCAAAGTAAAAGGAGAAAAAAGGAAAGAGATGGTCATGCAAAAAGGAGTTCCATGATCTTGATGGTAATAACTAGTGTCCACTCCGGGGCTAGTGTCCACCTTAGCATCAACCCATAGTTCTCATCATATATGTATGGTAATATCTAGCACCCACTCCGGGCCTAGTATCCACCTTACCATACTCCTATAGCCATACTGGTGCACATCTTGATCTGATGGTATGATTTGATTTGATTTTCTTTGTGGATCCAGTTTTTGACTTTGCAATATATGTGATGCAAGTATGTTTTCTCTTTATCGTACCCTGAGCTCCACATATAGCCATCATTAGAAGTAGGATGAAGGAAGGCAATGCCTTGGTGAGGACATATACATATTGAGCGATCTGAGAGAATCAAATGAGGAAGCCACCAAGAGTTTTGTTTATGAAAAACTTGCAAAACCCCAAGGTGTTTATCATCAGGTGCATAAGTGACTTGATTCACAGCTGTTCTACTTTTCAATCACCCAAGGAGACATGATAGCCACTCCATAGAGGTTCACAGGAGGAAGGTATGACTTGGAATATCTCTTATGTTTGTCTTACTCATTGGTATTCATGACCCACTTGGCTTTGTTTCCTCTTCACTAGGGACGAGCAAAGGTCAAGTGTGGGGGTGTTGTTGACGGCTGTTAAGTACCGTTTTTATGGCCGTCAACTCCTGCAAATTGAAGCATGAATTACTCATCCACACTAGAATAGGGGCTTAAACTAATACTTTCCACCAGTGTCGATGTCTATTCGAATGCAGGTATTTAGCATAAGAAATGAAAGGAATCCATGCACATTCACTCCACTCCAATCCAAGGCACTCAAATGCTGGCCAATCAGGGGCTGCCACATGTATTCTCCTGGATCCATGATGTCACCAATCCATGTAAAGAACTCTCGACGAATCATACGCTGCCACGTCAGCATCACATGGATCCATGGGCCCACTTTGCTAACCAAACCGCCAGGAAACGTGCCATGCACGGAGGAGGAGCATCAGGGTCCACATGGAAGTGAGCTAGAGGAAGCACAAGCCAGGAGGCCACCCGAGGGGGTCAGCCGACCCTAGGTTCGGCCGAACCAACCTAGGGTCAGTTCATCCTGGCCCTCCACGTGACTCTCTCCCATTGGCTGTTGGCTGCATCCTGGGGTGTTTTGGAGCACTTGGAGCCCCGGAGCAAGCCACTCTCTTGTCTATAAATAGAGGGGGAGGGGCCTCATTTCACACACACCACCAAGCTCTCAAGTTCCACTTCTCTCTTGTGTAGCTCTCTCTGCCTCTCTCTAATTCTGCCCATGTGAGGTGATTCTCACCTCTATGTGGTAGAATGGTGTTGAGAAGAGATCTAGACTAGGATTAGTTGAGAGGTAGAGTAGGGGTGAGGAGTGAGTTGATATCCTCGTGGATGCTCGTTCTTCATTTAGATCAAAGTGAGTATTTCAGCATTTCTTATTTAGACTATAGTGGACATCATGCATGCTTGATTTGTTCTTGTGTTCTTAACTCGTTCATAAGTTAGAGGCTTGTGTTCTTCGTGACACAAGGCTTCGATCCTTTAGAGCTAGCTCAGTAGTTCATATACCTGTTTGCATGCTCTGATCCTGTTTAGCTAAGTGAGTCTGCTGTATCTCGTTTGTTTGCATCCATAGCTTCCTTTCTGCCCCGTAGCTCGATGAATAGTATGATTTGATCCATTCTCTCTCTAGTTCGTGGTTCCGTATTTATACGGGTTGCTATAGTGTTGTTAGCGGGTCGACAGACGTAACCGCACTATAGTAGTTATCTGGGGTGCAGACGTGGCGTCTGGGCTCTGGTTATCCTGCGAAGACCACGTGCGTTCGCGTAACGATAGAGGTAGGCCGTAGTGGTGACAACCTATTGGACCCATTGGAACCCTCCGTGCTTGCGTACCGAGTTGGGCTCCATTGCCAGCACATTGGCCTCTCCCTAAAAACTTAGGATGGGATGGCGCCCCACGGGGAGGACTAATAGCGGACAGATCCGTCTCGAGAGCTAAGTCCCTTAAGGAAGTGCTTCTCATATCCCTACCTACCCCAGCGGAAGCTGGTGTCCTTGGATAGACCCTCTCTGGTTACTTTCTGTCCTAGGAACGAAACCCGACGGGAATACTCATTCTCCTAGGGAGAAGTGCTACAACGGTATATCCGTGCACTTGCGGATTCGTTCGCACTCGTTAGTATACCCAGGAGTTTCTTACACGCTCACGCTACCACAGCGCCTAGTGTTGAGGTTAAGAAACGCCAACACCTATCAGTGGAGGAAGAGGGACCAAGAGAATTTGAGCACTGGATGACCCTACCAGAATGCCTCCTAGACTGACTAGGACCAAGGCAAGGGAATTGGCTTTAGCTGATGGGAGTGGGACAACTCCTGATACACAAGAATTGCTCACTGAAGGCCAAGCAACAGCAACCCATGATGAGAACATCGTCGACATGACGACTGCAGAAGGCAAGTCATTTGATCTCATATTCGAATGTCCTAATTACCAACCAAATAATTATTAACTTGTATGGTTGTAACAAACTTTAATAATTATGCTTGTCTCGAAACATATTTAGAGGTAGAAGTATACTGCTGAAGGAGAAGGGATAAGTCCACTTGATTATTTCAAGTTTTTCCACTGCAGCAAGAATGGCTTCACCGCTCCAGTACAGGTAGCCATTGTAAGTACTTGTCTGCTTTTGCATTCTTCTTTGCAACAATACTTGAAACATGTCTGAGTATTTTATTTTAAACCTTTCATTTTATTTCCTTTTTTAGGCTCACATGGAACAAATTGTACCTGAACCTTAAGGCGACTAACCTGGAAAGACTGTTGCTGAAGCAGTGGCAGAAGTTGTCCAATCTAGGACTTTTTGAGAGGTTGCTGGCATTCGCTCACCCTCCATGAAAAAGACTAGGGTTACTACTGCACTTCAGGTTCAAGAAATACGAGCTGGACTTGACAATAAGAAACAAGGGGGCACAACTACGGCAGAAGATTGTTGAACAGGAGGTCGAGATGAGCGAACTGAGATTGAAGGCTCAACAACAGGAGACAACATTGAAGTCTCAAACAGAAGCGCTTGAAGCTTTGAAGAAGAGCACAAATGACATGCATAATCTGATCCAAAGCTTGATAAATTTCAGCCAGGTTTATCCTCCTCTCAACTGAAATGTGGTCCTGGTGAACTTGTGTTGCTAATGACTTGTTGTATGTTGATTCGATTCGATGCTAACTTGATGTATGTTGCACAATTGTACTGGTTGAACTATTCCCTGAATGTGGTGTGAATTATATGGAAGTGAGAAATGTTCTGTTTTGTTGTCTGATTATGTGCTGGCGATCAGCAGCCAGAATAGTATATAGTGCTCTGCGAAATGCAATATGGGTCGAGACCCAGGAAAGGCCCTGGGGATAATTGCCCAAAATCAAATGTCCCTACATAATGCAATATGGGCCAAGTTCATTTAGGGAATGGCCCAAAAATAAAACAGCCCAATATAGCGTGCAACAAACATTTAGGGAATAGCCAAAAACATAACACGAAAACCTAAAACAGGCTAAAATTGGCCCAATAATATTAGGCTCACAAAGGCTCTTACATGGACCGGGCCTTAATTTGTGACGAACCGAAATCGCTATAATTCCCTGCCACATCGGAGCCACGATGGATCTCGGTCTGACATGGCGCAACCACCGAAATAGGTTTATGACGACAAGTGTTACGAATTTATACGCATCATTAAATTCATGGCGTCGCGAAATAAGGTCTCATCATTAATCACGGTTTGTGACACTCGATTAATGATGGAGTGTTTTCGTAACAACTAACGTCATTAATCGTGGTTTATGACGAGAATCGCTCTTTTTTTGCATCACTAGTCGGCACATTCCTTGTAGTGATAGGAGAAAGAGGGTCCCCTTGCCACAGACTGCGACCATGGCAGATCCGACCTCCTGGGGCACCATTTAGAAGAATTTTGGTGCTAGCAGTAGAGAGAACCGTGGAGACCCAGTTTGTCCAAGTACACGGAAAACCAACTGCGGAGAGGAGCTCTAGCAGGAAGACCCAGCCAACGGAATTGAAAGCTTTGGCTAGGTCAATCTTAAACATGATCCTAGGCAGCTTCCACCTAGATAGCGTCCTCACTGTACTGAGAACGTAGCAGAAGCTGGCATGGATCTATCGACCTTTGATGAAGGCGCTCTGGTTCGAGAGATGAGAAAGGGAAGGTGGGGGCGAAGCGGTGAGCCATGGCTTTGGAGAAGAGTTTCCTGAAGCTGTGGATAAGACTGATATGGAGGTAATCAGAGAGGGAGACCGAGTTAGGTTTCTTCGGAATTAGGGTGAGAAGAGCATCATTTAGATTATGGAAGCTCTGCCAATCCATATCAGCGATGGCATTGAAGGCCCGAAGAACATCTTTTTGAATTATCGACCAGCACGACCTATATAAGTGACCAGTAAACCCATCAGGGCCAAGGGCTTTATTGAGGGGTAAATCCTTGATAACATCCCAAATCTCAGCCTCAGAGAAGGTCTGGCCGAGGTCCTGGAGTTCCAACCTCGGGAGACCGAGCTGTTGAAAGTCAAAGGCACAAGAACGCTCATGACTACTCCCCAGGATCCCGTCAAAGTAAGAAAAGGCCGCCACAACTTTCTCATCATCATAGGTGAGCATGCGACCATCCACCAGAACAGAGGAGATATAATTCTTTCTCCGGTGGTGGTTAGCATAGAGGTGGAAGAGCTTGGTGTTGGTATCTCCCTCCTGAAGCCACCTTACGCTGGACTGCTGTCTAGCAATCGTTCGATGGAGAGAAGTGAGTCTAAGGTAGCGGAGTTTGAGGAAGCGCCTCAGGGCCAGCTCCTCAGAAGAAAGCGACCTAAATTCTCGTGTGACCTCCAAGCGAAAGATAACCTCTTAGGCGACCTGAATTTGCATCCGGATGCTGCCATCTGCCTTTATTTCTCATGTAAATTACCAATTTAAGAAGAATTTTTTAACATTCACCACTAACATATGACAATAGCTCCTAAAGTTTTGCATTCACCGTGGCCAAGCCATCGATATATTCAGTATATATGCAATTGTGCCAACTGCCGACACGGAACTGTGCCAAAGCCAGCATGGAAGCTTTCTATCCTCTACCTGGTCCCTTTATTTCGTCTCCTTTCTTCTTCCTCGAGCAGAACCATACTGTGTTGAGCTATGCAGCATTGCCTGCGGATTCCTCCACATCCCCTCCACAAAATCTAAATCACCTCAGACTGAACCTTCCCCACTCCACCAGCTCCGTCATCCACCCGTTCTTGACGCCAGTCATGGCCTATATAGCGGGGGATTGAAGTTCTTTGCAGCCACCATTACTTCCACTATCTAAAACTCCTCCCCAGGTTTTGCAGCCCAACTCCGGTCGGCGAGGCTCGGTTGCGTAGCTCCCGCGCGCCATAGAGAGGAGACAGGGAGCTGCTGACCGGGGGAGGAGCTCCACTCGCCGACGAACTCCTCTGCCGCAACTGACCCGAACTCGTCGTCGGCCCCGATTCATTGTCGTGAGTAGGGCAGCGGTTGATTCCTCGTGCCATCGACTTCCTCTCGAGCTCCTGCGCTCATTCCACCCCTCACCAGCTTCTCTCGTCCGCTGTGCAGGGCCAGAGGAGTGGGCCGCCGGGGGAGCTGCGCTCCTGGCCGGTGGTGGTCAGGCTGCGGAGCGTGCGCCCTTCCCGGGAGGTGGAGCAGTCTGGCCGGGAGGGGCCGCGAGGGAGAAGCCTCTAGGGAGCCGCGGGGATGGGCCGCGAGGGAGAAGCCTCTAGGGAGCCGCGGGGATGGGCTGCCACCGTCGGTGATCCATGCGCCATTGTCGCCCTTTATCTGTCGCGAGGGTGGGAGGGTACCGCCTGGGAGACAAGAGAACAAAAAAACGAATTGGTACAACCAGTGGCAGTGGGCAAATAACGTGAACTTGCATATCCACATCCACTAAAAGCAGCTTGTTGCCCAGAGGCGAAGCTAGTCAGGAGGTGCTGGATGCACATGCACCCACGTAAAAAAAACAAAAAACACTTGTTGCTATCAAAATTCCACCACTTGTGCACCCCTGAATTAAAAACGGTGCACCCCAAGCTAGCTTACTTGAAAAGAAATCCAAAAAGCAGCAACAAAATACATTATTTTATTGAATTTGCAGCAACTAATTTGACCAAATTGAATGACAAGGCATGCAGAAACATTTCATAGCTAGCTGCTAGCTGCCTCGCAATCCCTTTTTAGGGTGTGTTTAGATCCAGATGAATTGCCTGAATTGGGGAAGAATTGAGAAAGAATTAGTGTAAATGCAGATGAATAGTGAGAGGTGATGTGAGGTGATGTGATAGATGATGGGATGCTTTTTCAACCTTTTTGGGATCTAAACACACCCTTACTACTTTTTTCCCGAGAGACAGCTCATTGCAGACTGACAATCTACACACCTATAAAGCCATTGGTGGTTCCTTATCAAATCAGCTTTCAGATCTTCCAAATACAGTACATAAGAAAAATACATTAGGTATATACAGTACTAAGACTTGAATGCATGTGTGATAAGAAAACCAAAGGAAACACTTGGGTGATTACCGGATAGGATGTGAATAAAAAATAATACCCCTAGGTCTGATGTCATGCTTGTTGCATTTAATGTTATGGTATTCATTTTAAAGGCAGGCAATATTCAATTTTTTTGGAAAAAAAGTGTTAAAACACTGGTTTGTGATAATGAAGAAAAGTGTTAAAAAATACTATACGTTTGTGAGCTCTTTGCTCAACCACAACAATCGTGCAAATTTGTATAATTACATATGGTATAATTTCTTTACTATTTTTTTAAATCCTATTTACCAATTTAATTTACTGTATTCATGTTGATGTATTTATATAGAAATGTACTAGTAGTGCTAATGGTGCACCCCCCATGTGCTCGCTCTAGCTTCGCCCAATGTTGTCCGCTATAAGAAATGAACTACGGAAAAGCTAGCTATAGAAGAAGGAGGTCACTACGCGGAGGACCCTCTCCCGTTAACGCTACAGCGAGAGCCCCCTCCACCGTCCAGATTAATAGCGTGTCGGTCCCACATAACCTTATCTCTTCTTCTTCCCAACGCAGTTCGCGTCGCCTCGCTTTCATCGACGAGCGCATCTCGTGAGATGCTGCGCGCCCCCGCCGCTTCCCACCTCCCGGCCGGCTCCGACGGTGCCAACGCCGCCATCGCCGCCTCCCACAACCGCGGCCAACGCTAACCAATCGAGCCAGTGCCCCCGCCGCCAGCACCTCCCTCCCGTCCCCGACAGCGCCCTCGCCGCCGGAGCCGCCCCCGACGACCACGGCCGGCGCTAATCAAGGAAGCTGTCGGAGATGGAGAAGATGGAGATGTTTACTCCGGCGAGGTTCGCCCCCGCCGCCAGCACAGGCCCACCGGTTGTCCTGCACCACCTCGGCCGGCGGCGCCCTCGCCACTCGGCCTCGCCGCCGAGCAACCTGCCACCACCGCCGGTCAACCGCCGCCCCAGGCCCTTCCTCTAAGTCCGGTGAGCACAAATGGAACCCCAGGAACCCCTAAGGCCCTAACCCCGAAATCCCTAACCCAGCAACCCCTAACCCTTGAAATCCCTAATCTGTTTCTTCTTCTTCTCCACAAATTTCTTCTCCACAAATGAGTTCGATCGTCAGAATAGTTACTTTCTTCTCATGTGCTCGATGTGCTCTTGAAGTAACAAGAGGGGCTCTCGGTGTAAGGCTAAACCGAGAGGCCTCTCTGTTTAGCTTTTGCGATAGAAGAAAGCTGCTCAAGAAGCTGCCCCTTTAGTTAGACTTCCAAATTTTTTTAAGCTACAGCCAAAAACAAAGTCTAACCCTCAATGTGGCTAGCAAAGCCCTTGGAAACCGATTAGCAAACGCACCATTTCCTCTAAACCCAGTCAAATCCGAGTATCCGACGGCGGCTGACCATAAAACCCCCCCTTCTTGCATTTCGTCGCGACACTGATCCACAGCGCAGCCAACCACTCCCCTCCACTGAGAAAGGGACAGCGAGAAGCTTCGAGCCTAGGAGGCTAGGACCTAGGGTTTCCCTCCCCCACCTCCATGGCTGCCACCGCAGTGTCCCCCGCGCCGACCTCGCCGCCGCCAGCGGGGCGCGTCGTGGCGCGTCGCCGCCTCGCCGCGGTCGCTGCCGACGCCGTCATCTGCTTGTTCCTCGCAAGCCTGTGGCTTTTCCTGTGGGCCCAAGCCGCCTCGAACGTCGGGCTCCTTGCCTGCGGCGAGGGCTGCCCCGTCACCGTCGCCGCGGTGAAGGTCCTCACCGCCGCCGGGTTCACCTTCGCGCTCGTCCTCTGCTTCGGCATGGTACCGCTGATGCTCCGGCAGCTTCGCGCGGCGTGGGCGGGCATCGACCTCGAGGCAGCGAAGGTACGGAATGGGGGAAATCTGTGCCTTTCGGTTCCGAGTTCACTCGCGCGCCGCTGCTAATTGGATAGGTGTAATATGAAATTGGAACCTTTTGCTGCATTCGCGCAATCCCTGTTCTTCATTTGTTGTGTTTGTTTGATTGGTTCTACACCAGGCGCCTGCTCGGAAGAGTTTCTCAGTGGCAGGCTGTCATGATTGGGATGCTGGTTTCACTCGCATTCGCTCTGCTCATGGGCGTGGGTGGTCTGCTGAAGGACGACTCGCCTGTCAAGGGGTCTCGTCGGGAGAGGGTGGGCTCAGTGATCTATGACGTGGGAGCATTGTGTCGGAGATGCGCCGGGCTTGAGTCGCCGGCGAACCTCGGTGAGCGCGCACACAAGAACGAACCAGGGAAACAATGGTTTTGGTGCCGCAAAAACAGAGCAGCTTTTCTCATATGATTGCAACTGAATTTAAAGGGTACATGGAACAAATCAGGGAGCTATTCTCCCGGAAACGTGCGGAGTGCACGTCGCCTACAGCTGCGCCATCCCGCAGCTTCCGCACCTCCGCACGACGTCCTGAGGACGCGGACGCGCCCACAACAAGCGTCGGGCTCAACCATGCACAGAACGTGCAGACACTAGCTAAAAACAAGCAATGAAAACAGCTAACTTAAACTATGTACATGTAGGTAACTGATTTAGGATTATTTCAACACATTGGGCATGGACACGGTGAATTGCATCTTTCTTTGTCCTATTTTGACAGTGAGAATTTGGAGGGCCTTCAGGATGGCGTGACCTGCTCTGAGATGTGGTACTGACGAAGTGACGAGGAGGTATCCATTCTTCCATTCTTTTGCTTTCAGGCAACCTGTGGTTGTCCTTCCCAAAAGTATTTTGTTTCTATTTTGGTGGTGTTCAGTGTGCATTTGTAGCACATTGACCTTGTTTAGCATGAACGAAGAATGGTGCACATTGCATCGATGGAGGTGTCACTGTTTTGTAGAGTAGAATAATGTGGCCAATTAAGTCAGATGCTTATCCAATAGAATGAATTTAAAGCTGATCAAACAATCTGCAGTTGAAATGAGAAACTTTGGACACCCCGTAGGCTGTAGGGCTCCTTATTCTTTATGACATGGCCAATTATGCACTAGTTAGGTAGTAACAAATATTTAAACTGCTTGTAGAAAATTGTGTAAAGAACAAATGTTCATTCATAAATCTGTTGTCATTGAATATGTCACCAATGATGCCAGTCGTATCTCCCTAATTTCCAAAGGGCTGGGTTCATAGATGGTGTGATCCTTTTTCTAATAATCTGTATCTTTTTTTGAAAGAATTCTAGTAATCTGTATCTTCTCCTTGTACCTTGTTCTATTTATTATTTTAAAACTAATGCTTTTTCAATGTTCCATTGAACAGAAGGGAATTAAGTTCGGTTTAATATGTAAGAAAATTATCATAGTGCCAACAGGGGCTCTAACTTTAGTCTTCAGCTAGTTATCTAAGTGAAAATGATGTGCTCTGTTAATGTTATACTGCATTCTTTTTTTTTTCTTATTAAGGATGCCTTTCACTGCATTCTTGCACAACAGTTGAAGTGTGTCTGAGAACATATGTTATCGTACTCGGAGATTTCTTTTCACTATTTCCTTATCACTCTTATTTCACTTTAAACTTCTTCAGTGCTATGGATTATTAAGCAATCTTGTTGACAGAACCATATATTTCATTTATAAAATGCCACTTGCATGATAAATGAAGAAGAAATGATTCATTGCTCTCCTTGGAACATAAGTACTCTATCGGAGCTATTTGGTTGCTAATATAACTGTAATTACTAGGTTCAGAATTCAGATACAGACCTGAAGTTGCATTGAGTATGCATGGAATGTGATTTTTTTTATCACCCATTGGACAAACAGTCAAACAGAAGATTGTTTTTTTTTTTTTTGAAAGTTCAAACAGAAGAAATGCTTGTGATTTTATTGGAAGGCTAGAGTTTTTTGTTTGCTCGCTTTTTGCAAAACTAATAAGCTACAATGTGCTACCAATAGTTTCATTACCAATTCCCCAATTATACTATGTCCCAATCTACCTACATATTTATTCTGATCTGTTACTTAATATCATTTTGTGCCTTAGGTAGTGTTATTTTTGCCTAGCAAGGTATGTGGTTGTCCAGTTGTATGTTTTAGGCTTTTAGCCACCAGAGATAATATCTGTTTGGCTGCCATGTCCAGATTTTGATGATGTCCCAGTGACATGGTTTGTATAGGGAACAGTGCTGGTGATTTTGCCAGCACCCTACCATCATTTGTTCTGCAATCAACAATCTACTTTTATCGAATCCTAAGATTACACTTTTATGTTGTGCTGAGTTGCATGCCTCGTAGGTCTGAGATTCCATAATTACTATCTTGCCAGTCCCTCTGTGATGACATGGTTCCATGTAGCATTAATATGAATTTATAATCTGGCTAGTTTCTTTTGGCATTAAGCACTGTTCCCACATTGTTGGTTCTGTATGATGCTATCTAGTGATCTTGTCTTTGAAAAAATAATAGCCATTGTACTTGTCTTCACAATTTAGGAATCATGGTCTACAATACTCAATTACTTCAGTGTTTTTGCTGTTACAATTGTTACATTGCTGATCAGTGATGGTACCAGCTGAGGAATTCCTTTGCAGAACAGGAACTGACATACCTTTTGTTTTTCAAAATTTCAGCTTCTGACTTACTGGAGTAATGGAGGGTAAAATTTGGTTGCTGCAAGAAGATTACAGGAAATGTTTGGGGGGTGACAGGAGCTGTTTCTCGGCTTCATTTCAGACTTATCATAAGCTTAATTAGACCAGAGTGGCTTTTTTTCCTTATGTTTTGGAATGAACTAGAGTCCTGAACGTTCAGGCGAAATCCTCCTCACGAACTTCATCCTTCATTCAGTAACCTGGTACTTTGCTCACCTGCCCGTCGTCGTGGTCGATATTGCTGTTGCTACTTAGGTACACTTGGAACTCTGATGATGTGTTCATCATACAATGATGTAACGTTGGTCATACAATGTGGACCGACGAGCTCCATATCGTCTGATCATGCTTTGAGCAGAACCGAAAGATTGTTTTTTGTCATTTCGTCTTGATTGCTTTGATTCACCTTCTGGGAAGCAATCAATCCTCCCTCTCGATGATGTGCCCATCATTGATGGTGAGATGTTTAATCTTTCGTGAAATCCCGCTTGTACAATCCGTAGAGGGTAGATAGCAAATTGTCAGAAACGACGAACTTCTAGAACCAATTTGCTGTTTTTTTTTTTGCGGTGTGGGCCTCTGAACACGCAGGCCCAGGAGGCCGGACGGCCGCCAGCCCATGGTACTCGACTTTGTACGAGAGGAAGCAAAGCAACACGCACGTCCGCTTCCTTCCTCTCCGAATTCCTCCGGTGTGCCGCCGTCGCTATGGTGGAGGTGGAGCCGCGCTCTCCCTCCGGCACACCTCAGCCGGATCTGGGCCCCTGCGATTCGCCGCCTCCCTCATCTCAGGTGACTAGTTCCGCTTCTCGTTCGATCGGCAATCCACCTACGATGCCTGTAACTCGCTGTCGTACTACCTAGTATCTGACGAGATCCATTGTCTGTCACCGAATTAGCCAGTAGAGGATCCGATCGATCAAAGTTTATCTATACTAACAGATTGCAAGACGGTAACAAGGTTAGGGTTTTTGATGCAAGTACCTGGTTCAGGCCCTTGCTAGCAGAGGGGCTCTGTAATTTGGCACAATCACGGTGAATGTTGCCACTTGAATATGCGAATTTGACACGATGAGGGGTTTTATTTTTCCTTGGTGACTTTTTCTGTGGCTGTAGAAATATAACTTTGATCACTACTTTATGACTTTTACATCAATATACTCCCCGGCCCTCCCTATACTGTTGTCAAAGCATTTAAAAATAACTTCTGTATAGTATGAGAAATTTCACATGGCCGATCCTGATAGCTTTGGACATACTAGTGGAGTATGGATTCTTTGAAGGACTATTGCTAGCCAATGGGAGCCATGATCTCTTGTTAGCATCCACATTAGTAGCTGTTGTATCTTAATTATCATCTTATGCATTATCATCTTAACTATACTTCTCTAATTAATCTTAGCAGGGTGGATCGGGCAATGGAGCTAAAGCTGATGTTGCTAGGAAGACGAAGGAGGTTGAACATCTGCTGGCAAAATTAGAAAAAGAGGGAGTGGTGTTAGATGGCAAGGTAACTAGTATTATTGATGATGAGATTGCTAGAATTAAAGTTGAAGCCGTGAGGTAACTGGAAGTGCTACAGCTTATTTGATTTTTTGCTTCAAATGAAAATATCCTAACATTATTTATGCATAATTCACATCCTTTTGATAGGGAGGCCATCAATGAGTCAAAAAGAAACGAGACGGTGGCATCTGGTGTAACTGGTTTTCGCCTTGTACTGCTAACTGCAGCATCCTGTGCTGTTGGTTTCGTCATGGGAGTGGAATGGCTTGAAAAGGCTTTCCGTAAGGAATTTGCCAAGAGAAATAGATTTCCTTAGTTCACTAGCCTAGGGCTTGCTGGTGCGCTCTGTTTACAGTATGTAAAAACAAGTAGGAGTAGGTACTGGTAAAAGATTGTTGGCTGATTTGGTTGCAGAATCTATGTAGGGTGTGGTGTCTATAATAGGTTTCATGCTCTAATGTGGGTCCGTGGCTTTTGGCATATACTCCCTCTGTCCCAAAAAGGATGACATTTTAGGATTGTCCTAAGTCAAACTTTTTCAACTTTTGTTATAAAAAAAACTTTTTTAACTTTGATCAAGATTACAGAAAAAACTACATACAATATTTATGGTATGAAATATATATCATTAGATTCATGAGATCTATTTTTATAATATATCTATTTGATTTTATAAACATTGATAGTTTTTCTCTACAACTTTGGTCAAAGTTGAGAAAGTTTGACTTAGGACAATCCTAAAACGTCATTCTTTTAGGGACGGAGGGAGTACAGTGTAGCTCTCGTCTGGTAGCACCATTTACTTTTCCAACTCCCTCTGTCCCA
Source organism: Cenchrus fungigraminus (assembly GCA_036936925.1). NCBI lineage: Eukaryota > Viridiplantae > Streptophyta > Magnoliopsida > Poales > Poaceae > Cenchrus > Cenchrus fungigraminus. The sequence goes on along the minus strand of CM072769.1, from coordinate 104,594,475 downwards.
TGAAAAGTGAGAAAAATGCAATTATAGTTTTTCTAGGACACATTAGTGATAGGATGAAAAGACTCTAATACCCTTACTTGTTGACCATATGCCATAAGTTTTGTCACGTAAATCAGACCAAATCACTTAATTAGGTAGATAATTAGATCTATTTTTTAAGATTGTAAGTTTTTGTGAGCTTTCTTTCAAAAGCTAGGATTGTACTTTCCATGAGACGGAAGGACTATGCTACATGCACTACCGGATTTCGTGAATTTGCCGTGTGCACACGACGAAGGCCAGAAGACACACAGCGAAGAGTTTACATTACCAAGTCCTACACATGGCAAAACACGCACGACATCTTGTTGATTTTTGTCTGGCACCCTTGAAAAAAAGGTAACAAAAAAAATGCAGGCCCAGCCGCACCGCCGCTGGTTGCATCCCAGTCGGCAGCAGCCCCCGCCACACCACCGCTGCCTCCAGCCTCACCCCACGCCAGGCCCCAGCCGCACCCTCGCCGATAGCAACCCCGAGTCCCCGACTGCACCTCCGCCCCCACACGACACATGCTGCCGCCGCCACCAGCCTCTTGCAGTCTAGCGTCGCCTCCCCTGTCGCCCCGCCTGCGGGGTCCCCGCACCACTGCCACACGGAGGGTCATGGGAGCCTGGATCCAACCATCGCCAGAGCCCGGAGGGCCAGAGAGAGAGAGAGGAATGAGGAGGGTGCGGGTGCGGGTGGGGCTGGGTCTTTGCCGTGTGTCCCGACCGGCACACAACAAAGTTGATAAATTTTATAATTATAGTTGATGGATTAAAATTAACTAACAGATTTGGAAAATTATCAAAATTAATATGAAACAATTTATGTTGTCTATTGCCTATAAAAAAGTTCTGAAGTTAAACCCCAATTTAAAAGTCACTTTGGCTAGAAACCTAACCACATACTTCTCGACTCAATGATTTTTCTTCGGTGATGTTTCTATTTGTAAACATCGTACGTGACAAAGTGTGCAAAACTAACTAATTTTTTTTGCCACAATCTCCATGTATTATATCATGACATATTGACAAATCTCATAATTTTCATACTTTGTTTACTTTTTTATAGAATTCAAAATCATTTGCCCACACATTTGTGGTCGTGTTTCCTGGGAAGATGTTCAAAATTTCTATTCATTTCATGGATACGGTCTCAAGCTAGGCTAAATAACATGAATATCATTTTCCACTCATTTTATTCTATTATTTGACTTGATTTTAAAAAAATCTTGAAATGAAATTAATTAGTTGAATATAGCAAATACAAAAATGTACCAATTTAAACATGAAATACCATATGTTGTATGTGAAGAGTGGAAAATGTTTCGAGGTGAGAACTGAAAAAAATTCTTTTATTACTTTGCCGTGTGCAAAAAAACACACGACAAACTATGACTTCGGCATGACAAAAAAAGCACACGGCAAAACTTAACTTTGTCGTGTGCAAATAAAAAAAAGCACACAACAAAGCATAAGTTTGTCGTGTGCCATTGTAGGGCAAATATGCTCTTTGCCGTGTGCCAGACGACAGAGACATATTTCAGTAATGTTTTCCTGAACTTTCGACAATTAACTTAGAAATTTTCATATTGAATGTCGGACTAATTTTAATTGGATTTCAAATTGGAAGTACTTTGAATTGAGGTTTTATGTGTTTACTGTTTTTTTAAAAAAAATTGGGAACGGAAATTGAACCTGGAACTGAGCTTCAGCACGAGAGAAGTTATGTGCTAAACTGAGGTGCAGACCTTTTGATTTGGGACATGAAAAATATTTGCAAGAAGTTGTGGAACTTGAATTCTACTTTTGTTTTTCGGGACGTGGGTGGGAACTGGACATGTAAGCACCAAGTGAGAGACCTGTGTACGAATCGATCCCAAACGGATTAGCATGCATATGCCATGTCCGCTAACCCGGTCACAATCCTCTCCGCTTTCGTGGCGACTCTGTTCCTGCTCCCGTGAATCTGCTCCAACAACTAACAAGTTAAGCCATGTTTAACAAAATTGAAGGCACATGAGGCGGGGGTTTGGGTGCATCCAGAGCCCGCTGCAGCTGAAAATTAACCTTTGTCATCTCCTGATGTTCATAAATGTAGAGTCTGACAGCTAAGTAGCTAACTATTGCTTCAGGTGTTCTTGTATCATTTTTGCATCTAGGGGGAAACGATTCTCACTTTCCTAATAACATTTCAACACTTCGAATGTACTAGCAGCATCGTTACAAAAAAAAAAAAAATCTCTGGATAGATTATCCTTTACTAGAAGGATAACTTAGGCTTGCATCATATGATTAGTGGCAACGTTTACATGCACAGATTGGTGTTAATGACTATATATATACATAATGCATGTCTTTTGATAAGTAGTACGAGCAATTTGTATATCCTCCAAGTGTAGCACGGCATAGAAATTCATTGCTGCCTCCTGCATATCTCGTACTCACGAACGACACTAGAAGGATAGAACCAAATTGGCTTAGGCAAAGGCCATCTGTTGATATCCTCCTCTGCACGTGATCTGTTGAATAATAATCCATGTCATTGAATTTACTCATGTGAAGTAATAAGAAAAATAATTTGTTCATGTAAAAAAAAAGTAAGTAGAATTGTATGTGTAATGCCTACCTATTTGGATTAGGACAGTTGATATCCTCATCTGCAACACTCCTACCAAAAAAGAAAGAAAGAAAGAAAAAAACTTCATCATCCAATAAAAGAAAAGTAAGTTCAATTAACAAAGTCACTTAGCATGTCAACCTAACACATAGAAGGATATGACTAATGCAGCTCATAAACACTGAGTAATTGAATGCAATTAGGCTACATTATTTAGAAATCCAACACGGATCACAAACAGAACCGTTAAGAAGATCGAAATCATGCTACATCAGTTCAAACTCAATGTCCTATGTCAACAAATACAATACAGATGTTTTCCTTAAAAAAACATAAAAGCAAGTCCACACATGAGTACCAAACCAAAATTAACAAGAACCAAGATATAATCAAACTGATCCTGAATTTTGCAATTAGCAGTTCACTATTATAAATCAATTAGAATAGATGGAAATAATGATAATCATGTGCTGATGGTTAAGTCTAGTAGCTCCCTCTAGTTATTTCCTATTTCTCCAAATACCCTTGCTACTATATGTATCCAAACTATGTTTCTGGGTTAATTGAGAAAGTCATTTGGACCAACACGTGGTATCAAGAGCCTACCTTTCTCCCTCCCACCTCTCTCCCGTGCTCCTCCCCATCCCCGAGCTGGTGAGCCAGCGACGCGGGCCCACGAATCCCGGCGACGGTGCTTCTTCCCCGGCCAGATCCAGCCGACACGCAGCCTCTCCTCCCCTCCCACGACGCGGATCGGGCGCCGGCGACTCAGTCCTCCACGGATCGAGCGCGCGGCGGCGGCGTTGACCCACGGGTGGAGGAGCAGAGCAGCGACACGGCTCGGCTCGACGTGCTCGGGCAAGGGCGTGCGCAGATCGGACACCCGGCGGCGGCTTGCACAGGCGTTGACCCAAGTTTGGCGGTCTGATTCGGACTCCCCTACGGAGGAATCGCGCACAACCCATCGGCTCTCTGCACGGGACCTGCGCAGATTGACATGGGTGGCTCTCCCTGCACGGACGCGCACAAGGGCGGCTCCCTCTTCTTCCCCAAGCGGCTTCCCTGACTTTCCTCTCCTTCGACAGCCATGGTTAGCTCAAGCGCGGGCCTGGCCGTGGACGGCGCGGGCGCTGGTTCGAGCAGCTCCGGTGGCCGGCGCGACTCTGCCGTTTTCCGTCCACACTTACGTCTCCTCCCCCTCCGCCTCCTCACTCGGCTCGGTGACGTCCAGCGCCAGGAGTAGGGCGGAGTTGGAGGAGGCTGAGGTCGTGGCGGAGAGACAGGAGGCACCGGCCAAGCGGCACCGGGCACAGCGCGAGGCTGCAGCACGTGAGGAGTAGGAGGAGCAGCGCTTGCTGGCTGAGCAGGAGCGCTAGGCGGCCGAGCTGGAGGCAGTACCTGAGCGGCGCCGGGCGTGGCGAGAGGCTGCTGCACGTGAGGAGCAGCGGCAGGAGGGTGTGAGACCGGACGCGACTGCAGCTCGAGCAGCACGTGCAGCGGACTTGCGGACCGCAGTGGCACGTGCAGCCGAGGCAGCGCGACGTACCAGGGCGACTGCTATCAAGCAAGAGCTGGAGGCGGCGGAGCTCCAGGAGGAGTTGGAGGCGACGCTCGAGGTGGTGCAGCGCGACCAGGAGGAGCTTGGTCACGCTGCACAAGGTGTTGGGCACGGCGCACCACCCGTCGGTGTTGTGACGTAGGGTGCTCGTCCCCGACCGCAGGAGGTGCCTGCAGACCGTTGCGCCGCAGCGGGACGCGGAGGTGCATGGGTGGGTCCCAGACCCGCGTCGTTAGGACATCGAGCGTCCTCAGGTCGGGAGGTGCTCCGTCCACGGGTCCGCCCACAACTCCGACCTTGACCACGACGACGCACCCTCGAGGGTGGTCAAGACCATCATCAGCGACTCCGGCAACACACAGTGGTCGGTCTTGATGAAGACCAACTACGCCGAGTGGTCCTTGATGATGAAGGTCAAACTTGAGGCACGATGGATGTGGACTGTGGTGCGTCTGGGCAGCGTGAGCCGTCACAAGGACCGACAGGCACTGGAGCCGCCCTATTCCGCGGTCCCGACGGAGATAGTGCCGGCCCTCTCCAGGAAGGCGACGGCCAAGGACGCTTGAGACGCCATCTGTAACACCCTAATTTTCAACTTTTGTCTTTTAATAAAATTTGTTAGAAACACTTGTTTGAGCTTAAGGAATATAAGGTTGTATTTAATTTTTCTTAGGCATTTAAAATATTTCTGAAATTAAATAAATGAATCTTAGGAGTTTATTGTTGCATTCATGCTGGAGCATTATTTTTGTTTGTTTGAATTCAAATTCTCCTTTCAAAATTCCAAACCTTTTCCTTTTCCTTCCTTTCCCTTCTTTTCTTCTTTTGGCCCGGCTCTGCTTCCAGCCCAGCGCGCAGCAGCAGCACAGCCAGCTTCGCATGAAGCTCGTCTACCGGAAGTCCGGAGATGCACCCTGATCTTCCCTTGCCTGCCCACGCATCGTTTGGCACAGCCAGCTGCGGTCCAGCACCGGCCCGCGTCCGCTCTCCCCTCGCCGCAGCCGCTGACAAGTGGCCCCCGCTTGTCATCTCCTTCCTCCGGTCGTGCCTGAGCCGGACTCGAGCTCGAGTCCATACCCCGGCCGCCTCTGTGCCCGTGTCGGCTTGGCCCGCACGCCAAGGTAGGACACCCGACCTTCATAAACCGCCACCTCCGCAACCCCCTTCCCAAAATCTCGAAGCCCTAGCCGCCTCGAGCTCCGCAACACCGTCGCCGAACCCTAGCCGCGCTGCCGCTTTCGATCTCCGTCGCCGTTGCTTTCCTGTCGACGAGGAGTAGCTCTGAAGCACCGCAAGGACGAGAGGAAGCCGTCAGAGCCATCCGTTCGCGTCCTCGAGCCCTGCATCAACCATCCTAGCTCGCCGGAGTTGCCAAGTCCTCGCCGTCCGCCTCGCCGAGCCGTACACCGTTGACGCCGCCCGAGAGGTTGTCCCGGTAACCTAGCTTTGTTCCTCGAGTCACGCGCTTTGCCCTAGTGCAACCCGAGTAGCAATCCGAGCTCCCTACCTCGTTTTCTAGTTCCGCCGGCAAACCCACCGCCGCTCGTGCCACCGCAGCTAGTCGCCAGAAGCCAACGGTTCAGATCCAATCTACCGAGTCAAACCAGAGGCATACCGGTCAACCCAAGTCTTTCTTGTCGCTTTTGCTTAAAAGCCCTCCAATTTTTCTAGTTTTACAAAAGGGTCTTTCCGCAGTTCTAGTTTTTTTACAGTTCAGTCCTTTTTCTATCGGTTAGATCCCTAGAAGCTTAGGTTCTTCGCAGTTAAATCCCTAGAGCTTGTTTAGTGCATATCTTGGCCGTTCTAGATCCGTTTTTAGCGTTCTTTATGTCCTTGCGTTCGTCTCGAAATGTAGATTAGTTTTATCCTTCTGTTTTGTTCCCTTTTTGTTGTTTGGTGATTGTTTCTTAATTTATTCCTTTGTTTGCTTGTATGTGCCTTGATGTGCTGCGTAGAGAACGAATTTTACGAAGGATTCGAAGAGCATGAAGTTCAAGGGTCTGAGCAGCGACAGAGTTTTGCCGAAGGCAAGTCCCCCTTGATGCATACCCGTTTTACTGATATAACATGCATCTAATTCACTGTATTTACTTTTTGCTTTGCATTAATCTGGTGGCTCCCAATTAAGGTTTGACTAGTTGGTTTTACCTTATGCCTTGAACAACCGGGTTTACTTTTGTGTTGGGTAGCTTATGCTTAGTCGCTCCAACTTGGTTATGGTGGTGTTAATGAAGCAATGTTAATCTTGATTTACTTATGCTATAATTTTCATTAATACAAGACCATATGCTTAATCGGAGCATGGAGTGACCACCCAGGACAACAGTGCAACCACAAGAACTAAACGGGCACTGGTCTTGGCTGAATAATTAGGAACTCTAGCTTGGGGTGGCCTTACCTGATAAGGACAAGGGGCGGCGGCAGGCGGGGTATGGACCCACCCTAGCAGGGAGTCGGGCTTTTCTAAGACACGGTACCTGCTAGGGGCACCTTGTTAACTGATCCGGTAACCTTGTGGGTCCCTATGCAATCACATGGTCGGGTCCAAAGTTCTTCGGAACTTTTACGCGACTTGTGGTGAAAGTGTACAACCTCTGCAAAGTGTAAAACTAATCGATTAGCCGTGCTCACGGTCAAGAGCGGCCTGGACCGTCACATGATTAATTTATGGAAGTTGATAATTTAATTTGATGCATTTATCTTTATTCATGATCATGATCTCTTATGTTAAATGTGGGTTTGGTATATACTTATACTTGTAGTAATTATGTTGCTAATAAAATTTGACCAACTAAAATGCTAATTTGCTTGAACCCATTGGCCATCCACTTACACAGCCTTGCATATTATATACCGTTTTTCGCTTGCTGAGTACACAAACACACGAGTATTTCTTCTCTAGTGGCACATGAGAACACAAACAACACGTCAACACACATGTATTTTGTTGACGCAGGCCACACATGCCTTTATCATTTTTCTCACATATATATAGCAGGTACAAGGCTGTGCACCTGCCCATGATACCCCTCCTAATTAATGCAGTCAATGCCTATACGATCTGCATATCATTCTCTAGAAACTTTTTTTCTCGAACATGCAAGAGAGCTGTGTATCTTTGTATTGACTATTAAGAGGAAAGAGTGGTCCAATTACAATAGCATCATAGTTTCAAAGGCATCGCCCAGGCATCCAGGCGGTCCCTGCTCACCTTGGAAAACCGGCTGCCTTGTCGCCTAGGTGATAACGCGTGCCCAGATTTTTAAGGACGCCTTATCGCCTTTGAAACCATGAATAGCAACACCTCACCTTGGACCATGGTGAGGTGTGTGGGTCAGCATAAAAAAAACCTATACCAAAAAACAAGATTGGTAGGGTCTCTAATCTCACAATGCTACCTAGACCCAGGGCAACTCCCTGAAGGTTTGGAGTAGAACCGTCAAAAAACAGAGGCATTACGCCAAATAATCCAAGCTCCCAGGATGGCCAGCGAATTAAATCCCTTCTTATGCTGTTTCTGAACTTTCCTCAGGAATTTTCGACACCATTCAGCAAAGGATCTGACCCTTCTGCTAGGCACCAGACTGGACAGGTTCAACGGTCGTAGAATTTTGAACCAAAATCGATGTGCAAATACACATGAAGTAAGAATATGTTGAACCATCTCATCATCGTCGTCACAAAGTGTCATGGGCAGTCAGAAGTCTTATGGGCTGGTTCGGCAGGCCATTAGGGATAAGATTAGATTCTTCCTTAGGAGTCAAGGAACCCTCTCTATTTAAAGAGAGGAGATGTATCAATCAAGGCAAACAATGAGAAGGGGCTAATCCTAGTAGATTGATATTCTTATTGCTTGCCTTGAGTCATACATCTCTCTTTAAATAGAGAGGGTTTCTGGACTCCTAAGGAAGGATCTAATCTTATCCCTAAACTAACCCTAATAGGCCTGCCAAACCGGCCCATAGGACCTCTGACTGCCCATGACACAAAGAGAGCATTGCTCTGGATGAGGGAGCCCTCTTTTCTCCAACTGATCTCCATCCAACAATGGTTTCGAAGCCAACCAAACGAACATTTTGCATTTACCGGGGGCCCAAGACACTACCTTAACCTTGACACACTGAACATGGACAGAATAGGTTCAGGTCTCCAAATTTTGCTCTTATCAATTGTCCTATCTTCCTCGACAACATCCCTGCGGCAAAACATAGTAAACTCAGCTAGTTGAGCAAACATAGCTTACGAAAGAAGACTGGATTGTATCAATGGGTAAAACAATATCATTGCACATTTTTCTTTAAGGTTAATATTAATATATTATAGGTAACCCATGGCTACCATTTTCACCAGACACCATTTGGAAAACTTATAATCCAACTTGAAACTACTATGGATGCCAGAATTATCATCCTTATATGGTATAAGGGGAATGCAACCAATGGTAAAAGCCACAATCATGTCAAGGCCTCAAGAAGTTGTATGATCTGATTGTTGGGGGAAAAAAAGGAGGTGAAATTGCAAATGCTCCAATATACAAGAAAAATAGTCGCATTTACTGCCCCCACAAGACTCCCATTTCTGGTCATGGGTTCTTGACTTCTTGTAGCTAGTTAAAGGTGATTCAGTGAGTGTGTATGTGGGGGTTTTGTCAAACATGGTTTTCTTCCCCTTCACAAAAAAAGAAAACCTATGTACTGGTGACTGGGTGCTTTCACCCCTTTTTTCTTCTTAATATATTGATGTGCAGCTCTCCTGCGTGTTCGAGAAAAAAAAACAAGACCCCCATTCGAAATCACCCACCCTAACCACAAAAAATAGGTTCCTTCTTGGTGCAATATCAACATATTTTGCTCTATACAACCTGAGTGTTCCATTTAATCGGCTAGAAGGGACATTTGTAGGTTTAAATGAGTATTAGGCCTCACAATGCTTCTCATTTGGTCTGATTTTTATAGAAACTCAGTGGCACAATTGACAAAAGTAAGCTCTACTCAATGTTAAAACATTTCTCTATTAGCTAACGGTCTATTTTTCCTGTAGAGGGTATTTACAATTTTATCAAAAAGGAATGCTTTGAAGACTAGTTATTTTATAAATAGAAAAAATTATCTAGAATGAAAGTATTTCCATGATGCATCTACTAACATCAACAATAAATTGTGAATCTATATTACATTTCAAATATAGATGAGTCAAGTTAAAATGATCTGACGGACCAAAATCATAAATCAAACTACATTTGGAATCAAAGGGAGTAGGCTAATAATTGAAACAACAAAAGAAAGACAAAGCATAACAAAACTGTAGTATGACTATTCTAAAGGTCACAAATACTATTAGGTATTGATTATACTTCCTGGTGTTGTATTTTCTTTCTTAGTATGCATGCCAACTTGAGAGTAAAGTTAGACAAAAGTGTAGGAGATGCTCTCCTGCGTGTTCGATTTAAAAAAAAAAGAGACGGAGAAGCATGGACAAACTGTAGCTCAAAAATGTTAGAACCAAGAAGTTTCTAGCTCTCTGGCTCAATAAATGAACAAACTGAAACCAGATTGGAAAACTAGGCTGATTTCATGGTCGGGGTCTACATCACAAGCCACACATCACTGGTCACAAACAACCATGCAACTGGCAATGCCCTGATCTGTCAGTCACCCAGTCTGTCCTGAGCCGTACAGCTGTGCAGAGAACCAGAACCCTATATCCACAATTTAGCGCTGACCCAATACTATTAATTGTTCTTAGAAGGACTTTATAACACTGGCACCAGTCCTAACTTTAGTCAGGATAGATCGTGTCAGGGCTGTCGCGGGTGACGTTGTCCTGCAGAGAGAACTTCCTGACGGTGAGAAGAAACTGTTCACGCCAGCACGAATAGTTGTTGGAGGTAATGTCGAGGACGACCGGGAGCAAGATCCTGATGTTCTGAACCGTGACAGCCTAGGTGTGCAGGTTCACAACCGCGGCGGCCTCATGCAGCATCATGGCGTCGGTTAAGTCAGGGCACGGTCGGAGATAGGGGTATCGACGTCGGCGGCGGCGGTGTCATCCTCCTGGCAGCAGCCTTGCGTTCCAGAGCAGCGCCCAGCGTCGCACTACTGGGCCACAGTGGCAGCCTCAGCAGCGCTGGCGCGGTTCAGCGCAGCCTCATGCTGCTCATTGAGCTCGGAGGCATCAGCAGCTGTGCGCTCTGCACAATCTTTGTCTTTGGCGGTGGCGCTGAGAGAGGGGGCGGCGTCCCAACCATGGTGCACAGCCAAGGGACGACGCGTTAGGGAGGGCAGAGGAAGGGTGAATCTGGTTGTGAAACCTTAGACTCGTGATACCATGAAGGCACATATGCTAGGAAATTAGTAGATTGGTTATGGAGGGGTATAGAACCCGTACATAAATAGGCAAGGGAGTCCTAGGGTTTGGTTTATAGAATCACTAATCAAGAAGGCCCTTGCGGCCTTGCCTAATCTACAGAAGACCCAGGGGGGTGCGCACGGCCACAGGCCGGCTCAACACCACCCACAGCCCAACAGGGTCAGCCGGCATATAGCCCTATTACACATTCTAACAATAACCTGGTCCAGTATCTGAATTTAAACAGTCTAAATTTATGTATATACATACCAGAGTGCCATCAAGGACTCGCCAATTTTGTTCCTTGGTATGAATGGATTCCCTTTCAATCTGTAAAAGTTTATGCCAACAAAGTTGCCATCAAAATCAATAAGGGGCCCTCCGATCCCAGACTGGAACAGAAAAAAGAAGACCATAAAGATCAGCTTGGCACGAAACAAGGCCACATAGAACAAGAATAGCATAAGCAAAGTGGAATCTTAATTGCCCGAAAGATATGTCCAACGAATGCAATTGTAGATTTGGTAAGAAAAGAAATCAGCAGCACACCTTAGTGATTTCACACGTGGATATCATATACTTCTCAGTTGGCTCATCAGTCACCATCCCAGTTGCAGCCATTAATTTGCCTGAGTTGAAGCCACGCCCTATAGCTACTACCTTGCTGTGAGGCTGAAGTTGCAATTGACGACCAAGAAATGCTTCCTCAACGTCAATATCAGGAAAGTATTTGGTACTGACAAGAGCAACATTATAATCCAGATCATAGTGTGTCATCCACCCCATGCCTTCTCGCCCATTTGGAAGGCACACTTGAATCTGTCATGACAAAGATAACATGTGTACAAAATTATTATTACCAATGTCTTAAATAGGAAAGCAATGGAGTTCAGACAAATCGGTAGCACCAACCGTCAGTGACCAAGGAATGTTGTGGGGATTATCAGGAGATCTAAGCATGTCTGCTGAAGTCAGAATGTCTACACCAGCTGGGTTGCTCGTGAGAACCATGCCTGTGCATGCACAATTAAACTGCTTATCTCCTGCATAAGATCATATTCCAATGTTGGAAGGTTATTAAGCAAATACAAAGGTGGAAAGTTATTATTAAACAAATACAAAGGTGGAAAGTTATTTTATATATTCACCTACGAATGAAGCCAGCGAGACAATACATTTGGATAAATTTGAAACAACTTCTTTACTCAGATCACTCCAAGCACCTTGACCCGAATCACTTGAGCTGCCAAATTCCTCTTCAAAAGTATCATCTGAGAGCAAGTTACCTACGTTAGGAACTTGCACAACACAATTGTAAATTTGTAATTGGTATAATAGCGCCGTGTAAATAATGTGTGCAGGAAAAAGGACCTACATGCAGAACCGAATTCAACTACACTCACTTGTTTCGGGTATTGATACCCCTGTGTCCAATTGTCCACTGATTTTGAGAGCTTTTTCCTGTCTACTATTTGGGCTTTTTGAGCAATCACCTATTCGCTTGTTTGGCATCTTCTGAATCTGAGGAAGAAGAAACAAAATCTAAAACTCATGCTGGGCAAGGCGCCTAGAATTCAGAAGGAATCGCAAAGAATTTGCGCCGGCGGCGACCCTTCGGAAGTGGGAACTCAAAGAGCGGAAGAAGGGGAGGCCCCAGCGGCGAAGAGGGCGGAGGGATGAACGGATCCGACGACGACCAGCGCGGGCGCCGAACCGGAGGCGGAACAAAGAGCACCGGCGGGGAACAGCTGATGCACGAGATTCGGGGCCTGATGGCGGCGGCAACGGAGGCGGAGGGATCTTTTTCGGCACAAGCAGGGATCCTCCTTTCCGCGTCCACGTCTCTCCGGTGCCACCTCCCTCACCAATCACACCATGGCGGCCGCCACGGCACTCGAAGTCCTCGTCGACTCGGAATCCAAGTTGCGGATGGCTTGTCGGGATCAATTTCCTCAACGAACTCGGAATCGAGGCCTCCAAATCAGATGTCGAAGGGAAAAGCCAAATTTCACCTTAAAGAGCGTCTCTTCGTCCAATTTTTTTCACCTCATCTCCTTTCTTGTTCTTCTTCTTCTTTTCCGAATTACAATACTCGCAACGTACGCATACTCATCCCTATGAACACATACGCGCAAATTTTACCCCTAAGAGCATCTCCTTTCTTCTTCAACTTTGACAAGATTCGGAATTTCCGATGAGATTAGAGGTTCAAGATTAAAGAGTGGGGTAGACCTCAGCATTTTGTAGGCTGAGCAAAGCTCAAGCAACTCCAAGAGTTTGCTAAAAAGTTGTTCCCCAAAAGGGGTATACTAAAATCTTTTTTCCCAAAATCGTATCATGTCATAGCCCAATAATAAAGCTCTCAATATTTTAAAACATGTCACATCAGCACAAACGGCGCCTGAGCTCGCTGCTGAAGCTTGCCCAGCTCACCTACACGTTTTGCCTGGCTTGTCTTACCTCGCTGAGCTTGACTGGCTTCGCTCAGCAAAGCAACGCGATGCAATTACTTGCTAATGTTTGGTTTGCTTGCCGTCTGAACTCTGAACTCTCTGTCACGGTCAGTCAAACCAGTGGGATCCGCAGTCATTGACACGTAGTCCGTATAGAGGAACAAGAGAGAAATGGAAACAGAAAAAAAACTCACCATGGCTGGCGGCAAGCAACGACAAGGCGGCCTTTACCGCTGGCAGAATCGACAATGTGCTCTACTCCAGCAGCAGGGGATCCGATTTGGTGATCTACCGGCGTTGATCTCGCTCATGGCATCAAATCTGCGGTCTCCATGCAGTAAGCTCATCCATCGAACTCGAAGTAGCGTATTCGGCAGGGAGTGCTCGATTCAGTTGTCCTGAGGGGCCGAACTCGCTGATCTATCCAGGGGATTCGACGACGGCGAGTTTGCTTCTAGGCGCGACATCCCGCGAGATCAACTTCAAACCGCGGCGAGCATCCCCAAGCGCAGAAGCATCGAGGATCCCGACGCGGCGCGGCACGCGACACCCTCCAGTGACGCGGCGGTGACGAGCTCAGCACTGATTCCGACGAGCAAAACTTGATTGCAAAAATCAGGAGGAGCCTTTATTGGTCTTGCCGGACAGGAACGGTTTCTGTGGTGCCTGGCTGCCTGCACTCGCCCGCCGCCGCCACTGCAAACGCAAAGGTTCGTGTCTCCGAGAACGGGCGCGCGGCAAATTCTCGCGGGAACGACTCTTGCACGCGGGGAAAGGATGCGAGAGGGCGATTGGGGGAGAAGGAAAAACGCGAAAATATGTGCGTCGACAGGCTCAGGATTCGCATCGCGAATATTTTGGGAGGAGTTTCGGAGAGTTGTTGGAACACTTTTTTTCTCTTTTTCTCCCTAAAACAAAATATTGCGAATGAGATTAGCATTCTTTTGGAGTTGCTCTTAAAAAAATCATGTCTTTTTCAGGCTGAAAAAGATATTGCCCATTTTCGTCCTATGGGCAAGCTCCGAGCCTTTTTTCAGGTCGGACCAAAGTCAGACTCGAGCTTACCGCTTTTTCAGTAAGAAAATAATTTCCTTTAAATAGTTCGGGTCAGGTTTGGATTGAGAAAAAAAAATTGAGCATCATGATTAAAAGTCACAGGGCTCCGGTCGGGCTAGAAATTGTTAGATCTATGTGGGGGAAGGGCAGGTGGTGGCAAGGCATGGTGGGGGCATGGATCGGTAGGAGGCGAGGATACGACTATATGAGGGATACGACTATACGAGGGACACGACGCTTGAGCGGCGGCTTGCGGTTCGAGAGAGAGTGCGGGGAGTGGCGTGTGCTAGGGTGAGAAAGTGTCGGGTGCGGTGGGAGAGAGAGTGAGGGTGGAGGAAGGGTAAAGGTAAAATGCTCACCTTGAATCACTTTTAACACACTTTAGCATCCCTTTGAGGTGTTAAAGATCTAAAGGGTGTTAAAGTTTAGCAATAATGCATTTTTAACACCTAACACATTCAGATCCAAATTAAATGTTAAAGTTTAGCACTTTTAACGCTTCAGTACTTTAACAACATGGATTAAAAAAGGCTTTAACACAAGTTTCATCAAGTTTAACAAGTTTCATATAGCATCTTAATTAATTTTAAATGTTGCTGATCGAGATGTTAGCATATGTTTACCAGTGAAGACATGGTAATGCAGCAGGGGAAGCATCGAGCATTGGACACTGCTGTTACGGAATTTGATTTGGTTTGAAACATTTATTTCGTGGTTTACAGATAATCGGTTGCACTGAGCATTTAATTTTCTGGAATCTACTCACTTTCCTAACAAAACCCGTTATCCAAACAGTGTGTACGTCAAAATAACGGCACATCAGCCCATGATGTATAAAATTGAGAGCCTGTGTGGTTCGAGGACCGGTGGATGGTCGCTTCCTGGTGTGATGAGTGATTGACAACGTTGTGTGGACTGACTCTTGGCTAGTATTGCAGGTGCAGGTTGCGGCTTGACTGGTGTTGGTGCAAGTAAAGAACAAGCGCGAAAGGTCGTTGCTGGTGAGGCCTCCAGGTGTGGAGAATACAAGTAGGCTTGGTTCGAGGGACCCGGTGGCCAGCGGGGTCAAGTGCGGGCAGCATGGTGGCAAGAACAGCAAGACGAAGTCGTGGATGGTTTCTTAGTTGAGCCTCAAAACCAAGGTCGAGCCGGAACTTCGTGGGAGCCGAGTCATGAGTGGTGATTGACGGAGGCTACACCGAGTTCGCGGGGTTTCCAGTGGTTCACCAGAAAACCACTGGGTTACTTGGATGAGCCAGAAAGCCAAGGCCGAAGACTCCGTGTGGCTGACAGACCAAAACCGGTCTGACCGGTTGGTGAAACCGGTCTGACCGGTTTGGGGTCGCAGGGCACTGAGATGCTTTGAAGCGGTGGACACGCGGCATGATCGCAAGAGTTGCATCGGTGGTACGCGGGCTTGCGGTGGATGTGCATCCGTCCGATGGTGTTAATCATGTGTTGACCAAAACGCCCTTGCATGGGCTTGTGTTGTAACTCCTAGTGTAGGGGCACTTCGGTCTTTTGTCCGAAGGGCTCTATATGTAGGAGGAGTGGCTGGTTGGGCAGCCATCTCTTTTGGCTAGGTTAGGTGGGTGTGCTCCTTCTTCTTGGAGTGCTCTTGGTGAGAGGAAGAGAGGAGAGAGTGGCTCTTTGTTTGAGCTTTTTGCCATCCAAGATTTGTGATTCTTGGGAGTGGCTTGTAACCAGATATGGCTACATGATTCATAGTGATTTCTCCATCTTCATCTTGTGCCATATCTTTTATTCCCTGCGTTTTTCTTTTTCGGAGCTATTTTCGGAGCCTTTTTGAAGGGATTTTCGTGGGGAGATTTTGGAGGAGTTTCTTTGCGGGATTTGTAGTGGGAATCACACATGAGGACGTGGTGCCTCTTTTCTTGGTGATCTTGCCCCTCCAAACCCGTGGAAAGGCCTTCGATTTGGTGGTTTTTGGATGAACTCGGGAAAAGGTGTTCTTGGTGGTTGACTTTCGATTCCTCCCTTTTGGATGCATTTCGGGATGTATCCCTTGAGATAGAGGTTGCCCAAGAGGTAATCCACCTTCCCCCGAAGTTTGGTTGCAATCAGTTGGGTGAATCGGGAGATCGATTGGTTGGAAGAAGAGGTGGTTTCCGCGGGCTGTGTTTTTCCCATCTGTCTGGGCGAAACCGGTCTGACCGGTTTGGGAAACCAGTCTGACCGGTTTTGGTCACAGTGGCCGTTCGGGAAGATTTTTGGTAGGCGTGTTGTTCTCTGTCTAAGAAGTCCTCTGGTCCATGTTTTGTCGTATTTGGAGTTAGTTTGCTTGGTTTTTGGTCTTGTTGATCTTTGGCGGATTTCTGGGCAAAACCGGTCTGATCGGTTTGCCAAACCGGTCTGACCGGTTTGGTCAAAGGTGTGTTTTTGGGGAGATCTTCTGGGAACAAGTTTCCTTTTCATAGAAGAAGCTCTAGTCCAAGTTTCGTCAAGTTTCGAGTTCGTTTGCTCTAGTTTTGGGATTTTGAGTTTGAGCTCCCTAGGCGAAACCGGTGTGACCGGTTTGGGAAAGAGGTCTGACCGGTTTTGGTGTGTTGGATTTTGGTTAAGTCTGGCAAAACTGTTCTGACCGGTTTGGCAAAGAGGTCTGACCGGTTTCGGGTGACTTAGTCGTTTTCTCCCCTTGCAAAACCGGTCTGACCGGTTTGAGAAACCGGCCTGACCGGTTTTACTCTGGCAGCAGGTGCTCGAGTTGTTTTCCGCTGCGTGTTTTCGAGTGTTGCTTGGTGGAGTCTTGTTCCTAGGTCCAGTAGCACTCCAGTGGCTACGTGGATTTGGCAGGAGAAGCTTGTGGAGGTGTCCGAGTGATTTTGGGTTCATAGGCCGAATTCTTGAGTAGAATTTTTATCGGCTCCCATTCACTCCCCCCTCTCTGGTTCGCCGTTCCGGTCCTTCAAAAATATGAAACCTTTGGGTGGCCCTTGTTCATTCGTTGCTATAGCTCGCTGGTCGCTGCCATCGTCTTCAATCTACCCTACACCACAGCTGGCCGCCGATCGAGGGAGAGGAGATCCTTGCTGCATGCACCAGCTCGGTGTTTGCCCACTCAGCTGCCATGGCCTACGCCACCGACAGCGTGGCCCTCGCGCATCTTCCGAAGCGCTGAGGCGCGCCTGACAGGGCCGCTGCCGCACGCGCCTACGCCGCCCACTACTTGAAAACTAAGTTTCTGTCTAGGACATCAGTACCGGTGGTACCCGGTACTGATGTCCACATCTGTACCAGGTGGGAAGGGAGGGTCCCGACTCCCGACACGCCCCAGAGAGCCACATCAGTACCGGTCCGTGGCTGGAGCCGGTACTGATGTGGCGCATCAGTGCCGGGCAGTGGCCAGCCCCAGCACTAATGTGGAGCTGCCACATCAGTACCGACTCCAGCCACGGACCGGTACTGATGTGGGACACATCAGTACCGGCGTCAGTCACAGACCGGTACTAATGTGGAGTCGCTCACATTAGTACCGGCGCCAGCCACGTCCCAGTACTAATATCCCTGCGTATGAAAATATCAGTGTTCTTCTTTCTCTGCCCGAGCCACTCACTCACTCTTCCCAACTCGAGCTGCCCCATCTCCATGGCACCCTAGAGGAGGTTTTGCCGGATTTACGACGATTTCACCATTTGAAGTGGTGTAGAGGTTAGTTACTTCATCCTCCCTCGATATATGCAACTTATTTTGAGTTTTAATGGTTGAAATAAGAGTATTTTGTGATATTTAAAATGAGCTAAAGATAGAGATTTTTTCTTATTTTCATGCATTTGTGTCTATATTCTATTAGAATGTTGTAGAAGTTAGTTGGATGAGATGTTGTATGTGATGATAGAATTTTTTTTAGTTTTATCTATTTGAACATATGATTTACTTTTTAAAATTAAACTAGCATTAAATAATTAGAAATGATAGTTAAATTAATTCTTCCATTAAATAATATTTTAGAAATGATACTTTTAGAAATACTAGAAATGCTAGAGTTAGTTTAGAAATTTGTCTACAGTTACTCTTCTGGAAATATGAAACATCAGTTAATTAGCATAGATTTTAATTAATTTTTCATATATATGTCGCACTTTAAATTTATGTAAGCCGGTCATTTAAGTTTGTCGTATTGTGTACTGTGGATTGGATATGAACACTTTAAGATTTTTTTGTGATACTTTGTAGATGAATCGGCAATGGATGTACTCCGAGAAGAGAATCTCCATGAAATACATTAATGGGTTGCGTGAATTTCTAGATGTGGCAGAAGCAAACAAACCCCCGTCTAATTTCATTATTTGTCCATGCAAAAAGTGCAATAATCTGAAGGATTACTCATCGATAAAGAGTCTTCACGAGCACCTATACAAATGGGGATTCATGCCAAATTATTTTGTTTGGACAAAGCATGGGGAAAGGGGGGTCATAATAGAAGACGACGAAGAAGAAGATGATCAGATTCCAGATTGGACTCAAGAAGGTGCCTTTGCAGATGATCCAATGGGAAAGGATTACATGGGTGACACTCAAGGAGTTGCTCCGGCCGATGAGCCTCTCGACGAACTCGGTGAGATGTTACGCGGTGAAATGGAAGATTGCGAAAATGTGAAGGAGTCCAAGAAGTTTGAGCGTATGTTGGAAGATCACAAGAAACCGTTGTACCCAGATTGCAAAGAGGGGCGGAAGAAGTTGGGTAGCACACTGGAAATGCTGCAATGGAAGGCTAGACATGGACTTTTAGACAAAGGCTTCGATGATTTGATGTAGATCGTAAAGGATATGCTTCCCGAGGGAAACAAATTGCCAGCGTCAACGTACGAAGCTAAAAAGGTTGTTTGTCCTCTGGGTTTGGAGGTACAAAAGATACATGCATGCCCTAATGATTGTATCCTCTACCGAGGTGATGATTATGAGAAATTGGAGGCTTGTCCTGTGTGCGAAGCGAAGCGTTATAAGATCCCACGCAATGAGGGTGATGAAGTTGAGGGGGGTAAGAAGAAGAAAATTCCTGCGAAGGTAATGTGGTATTTTCCAGTGATACCACGACTGAAGCGTTTATTCAAGTGCGCGGCCAGTGCAAAGTTGATGAGTTGGCACAAAAAAGAACACAAAGCAGATGCAAAGATCAGGCACCCCGCTGACGGGTCCCAGTGGAGATTAATTGACAGAGAATTTGCAGACTTTGTAGGGGAAGTAAGGAACATTCGGTTCGGTTTAAGTACGAATGAATTCAATCCATTCGGTGAGTTTAGTAGCGGTCATAGCACTTGGTATGTGATCTTATGCATGTTCAACTTTCCTGGTTGGTTGTGCCTGAAGTGGAAGTTCATTATGATGCCAATAATCATCCAAGGTCCAAAGCAGCTAGGCAATGACATCGATGTGTATCTAAGACCGTTGATTGAAGATCTGCAAAAGTTGTGGAAGAAAGGTATACCAGTTTGAGATGAGGACAAAAAGGAGGTCTTCAATATACAAGCATTGCTGTTCGTAACGATCAATGATTGGCCAGCACTTGGTAATCTATCAGGACAAACAAATAAGGGATATTGAGCATGCACCCACTGTTTAGTTGATACTTGCAGCATGTATCTAAAACACAGTAAAAAGATTATGTATTTGGGCCATCGTCGATTTCTTCCTCCTAAGCACCCGTTAAGAGAAGAAGGAAAGCATTTTGAAGGTGTTGGAGAAAAACGTAAGAAGCCCTTGCACCGTGCTGGTAAAATTGTATTTTTATGGTGAAAGATTTGAAGGTAGTGTTTGGCAAGGGTTCTGGTAGCCAACATGTACCAAACGACGCTGACGGACATGCACCCATGTGGAAGAAGAAGTCGATATTTTGGGAGCTACCTTATTGGGAAGTACTTGAGGTTCGCAATGCAATTGATGTGATGCACGTGATGAAGAATTTTTGCGTGAACTTACTTGGCCACCTAGGTGTATATGGAAAGGCAAAAGATACAATTGAAGAACGTAGGGACCTGAAAGATATGAAGCAACGAGAAAGCCTACATCCCGAGAAGAGAGATAAATGAAATTACTTGGCTCTTGCTAGTTACACCCTAAGCAAGGAAGAGAAGCAGAGAATGTTTGATTGCTTGAACAGCATGAAGGTCCCAACGGGCTACTCCTCAAATATACAACAAATAATAAATTTTAAACAGAAAAAATTCATAAATCTGAAGGCTCACAACTGCCACGTGTTGATGACACAACTCCTGCCTGTTGCACTAAGGGGTATTCTACCAGAGAATGTGAGACTAGCGATCGTTAAGGTGTGTGCATTCCTCAACCAGATCTCTCAGAAGGCAATCCATCCACGCAATCTAGTGAAACTACAGAATGATGTCGTGGAATGCCTCGTCAGTTTTGAGATGATCTTTCCACCTTCGTTCTTTAATATCATGACCCACCTTCTGGTCCATCTAGTTGAAGAGACTTTTATCCTCGGACCTGTATATATGCACAACATGTTCCCTTTTGAGAGGTTGATGTCTGTTTTTAAGAAGTATGTCCACAATCGCGCCCGTCCTGAAGGAAGCATCACAAAGGGATATGCTACGGAGGAGGTGATAGAGTTTTGTGTTGACTTTATTGATGACATGTCTCCGATTGGACTGCCTGTATCACGCCATGAGGGGAGACTCAGAGGAAAGGGCACACTAGGGAAGAAAGCTCGGATGGACATGGATGCAGAGTTATACGATAAAGCACATTACACTGTCCTGAAACAATCATCCCTTGTGTCTTCATACTTGGAGGAGCACAAGTCCATTGTTCAGGCCTCAAATATAAGGAAGACAGAAGCTTGGATGACACGTAAGCACATTCATACTTTCACGTCTTGGTTTTGGCAGAAAATAAGGGGTGATAAAACTGTTCATGAGCAACTACGATGGTTGGCTAGGAGCCCATCTATCTCAGTAGATACATTCCAAGGATACCATATAAATGGGTACACGTTCTACACGAGAGCCCAAGACCAAAAGAGCACAAACCAAAACAGCGGTGTCCGTATAGATGCAATAATAGACGACGAAGGGAACACAGAAACATACTTTGGTGTCATTGAGGAGATATGGGAATTGGACTACGAACCTCTAAAAATCCCTCTTTTCAAGTGCCAGTGGGTCAACAATAAAGGAGGTCTAACGACAGACAACTTTGGAATGAGAATAGTGGATCTCAACAAGATTGGGTACAAAGCCGAACCATTTGTCTTAGCCAATGACGTGAGTCAAGTTTTCTACGTTAAAAACATGTCAAGCAAACCACTGATAAAGAAGGGTGCTGATAATAAGTCAAATGCTGATGAGCCGAAGCGTCACATTGTTCTACCAGAAAAAGAAAAATCGTTGGAGTTGAGGACAAGACTGACATTTCATAAGACTATGATCAGTTCGATGATGATCTTCCTCCATTTTCAGTCAAGGTTGACCCAAACCTTCTGTTAGCCCAAGAGGACGCTCCGTACTTACGTCGCGATCACAACCAAGGAACATTTGTGAAGAGGAAGGTTACGCACGTTCCGTTAGATGATGATGTGTAACAAGTTTGTTTTAAAATTTATAGTCATGTAATAAAGTAATGTAATATGTACCTATGATTCAGTAACAAGGACTTGTATTTCTCTGGATCAAAATTAATTATTTTAATTTTCTATACATCGTCGGGTATAAAATAAATAATTTAACGTAAAAATATACACGAGCAAGACTAAATCGAGATATACATGTTAATAACATGACAAGTCTTACGAATGTAAAATTTTGCATGGCAAAAAAATATTCATGTTCGATTTTTAAAGTGAACATAAGAGTTTTGACCAAAATAACTTATTACTATGTTACATTAATAGATTTGACAAGTTTGAGATGTAAGTTCACATTCCACAGTATATATCTAAGTTAAGCACAATAGGATTTAATCTACCATTTTACCGTATTCAATATGATTTATAATAAATTTAACAGCAAATTCAAATAGATTTGGAAATTTATAAAAAGAAAAGAAAAGGAAAAAGAAAAGGAAAATAAACAAAAGAACATCAGTACCGGGCCTTGTTTTGCCCCGGTACTGATGTGCTTTTCATTTGGCGGGGAAATGAAAGCACATCTGTACCGAGGCAAAACTAGGACCGGTACAGATGTGGTTGAGCCCCACATTAGTACCGGGGCTAGTCTAGCACCGGTACAGATGTGGGAGACCCCCCATATTAGTACCGGGGCAGACGAGCACCGATACTAATGTGGGGGGTATATTAACCCGGCACTTAGCCGATCTCCCTCCCCCTCGCCCGAT
The DNA here is from genome assembly GCA_036936925.1 of Cenchrus fungigraminus. Taxonomy (NCBI): domain Eukaryota; kingdom Viridiplantae; phylum Streptophyta; class Magnoliopsida; order Poales; family Poaceae; genus Cenchrus; species Cenchrus fungigraminus. The sequence continues at coordinate 104,572,107 of CM072769.1, read as the reverse complement.
CCGCCGCCGCCTCCACTGTCGCGCCCTCCTCCGCCGCTCCGCGCCCCCCTCCGCCGCACAACCGCGCCGCGCCCTCCTCTGCCGCACCGCCGCGCCCTCCGCCGCCACCGCTTCCTCGTCCCTCTTCCTTGCCGCCGAGCCCCGCGCGCGCTGCGCCCCTCTGCCTCGCTGCCAAGCCCCGCGCGCGCCCGCGCCGCTGGTCCCTCTGCTTCCTCGCCGCCGGAGCCTCGCAACCGCGCCGGCCGGCCTCTTCCTCGCCGCCGGAGCCCCGCTCCCACCCTCCCCCATGTCGTCTTCCTCCGCCGCACCGACCGACCCTCCCCTCGTCGCCGGCCAGCTGCACCGGCCGGCCCTCCCCTCGTCGTCGCCGTGGTATATATACAAGTGACGTCAGCCCGCAGTGGCTGACGTCATTTTTTTTATTCTTTTAATGAAATGCTTATTTACATTTATTCAAATTTAGTATGCATGGACATTTAAATATGTATTTGTGGACATTTGAATATGTATTTATGAACATTTGAAATGTGTATTTATGGACATTTAAATATGTATTTATGGATATTTGAATTTAAATTTGAATTTAGTTATTTAGATGAAATGCGTATTTAGATTTGAATTTAGTTATTTAGATGAAATGTGTATTTAGATTTGAATTTAATTATTTAGATGAAATGCGTATTTAGATTTGAATTTAGTTATTTAGATGGAATGTGTATTTAGATTTGAATTTAGCCTCGCTCGCGCCAAACTCGCTCGCTCGCACGAGTCGCTTCCTGACATGCTCGCATCCGACTCGCTCCCGACACGCTCCCGCCCAACACGCTCCCGCTCGACACGACTTGCTCCCGACACGCTCCCGCTCGACACGACTCGCTCCCGACTCGCTCCCGCCCGACACGCCATGCTCCCGACTCACTCCCGACTCGCTCCCGCCCGACACGACTCGCTCCCGACACGCTCGCCGACTCGTGCTCGCTCCCTCCTGACCCGCTCTCGCTCACCCGACTCCCGCCCGACACGTTTATTTGTAGTCATTGTTTCAAATAGTTATTTCAAATAACATTTATTCTTGTCTAATTATTATAGTTATGAGATGGATCCAAATGAGGATGAGTTCGAAAAACAGGAGCGAATCTTAATGGATATGATCACTCAAAATGAAAATAATGACGAGGCCGCTCGAAGGGAGGCTGATAGCTTCCTCAACATCCCCGCGGGTGATGGGGAACAAGAGCAAGAAGCTCAGCAACCAGTTGCCCATGAAAGCAACGAGGCGCAACAAGAGGAGGTATAATATGGATGATGACTTTCAAGATTTGACATCGTTCACGACTTCTCAAATATTAATAATAGTTTATCCATTTTCCAGGTTCCTTCTTCGAGCAAGAGCAGGAAAAAGTCTCAAAGGAAACGCAACCCAAAGAAGAAGCTAGAGGGTCGTTTCATCATCACAGAAGTCGCTGAATCAGGGAGACCACTTGCTCCAGAAGAAAATGTGACGAAATTGGTCAACCACATTGGCTTTATTGTCAGGGATAACATCCCAATAAGCATTCCGTATTGGAGAGCTTCTGATGCTCCCGATTACGAAGATGGGGATGATGAGGCACCAGAGGTGCGGGGAGATGTGGTTGCGGACACAAACAAGGACATGATATGGGAGCAGATCACAGAACACTTTACATTCCCAGATGAAGCAAACTTGGGTAACATCAGATATTGGGCGATGCAAAAGGCTGCAAATGCCTTTCAATCGTACAAGAAGCGTCTGACCGCAGAGTACATCAAGATTGGGCTTACACCGGACTTCACGATGAAGGGATTGGCCAAGTTAAGAGATCACTGGGATGCCTTTGTGCAGCACAAGGAATCGACAGAGGCCAAGAAGCTGACAGAAACCAACACCGCCAACGCCAGGAAGAAGAGAGAATTTCACAAGCTCGGACCGGGAGGTTACAAGAAAGCCATTCCCAAATGGGATTGGAATGAACAAGATATAATGGCTAAAGGAATCATACCGGCAACTCTAGATTGGCCCGAGTGAGCAAAGCATTACTATTTTGCACATGGTGGCAAGCTGAATCCAGAAGACGGAACATTACTACCGAGCGATCAATTAAGAGAGACAACTGGAAGGCTTGTTGATTTAATAAGGCGTACAGCGGAAGGATCTTTCGTGCCTGATCGAGAGAATGACGAGCTTACTATGGCACTAGGTACCAAAGAACACAGTGGACGTTGCAGAGGCAAGGGTGTCATACCATGGAAAGAAGCATTCCTGCAGCACATTGATTCGTATAGAAGTCGCAAAAAAACTAAGGACCAACAAGCACGAGAGATACGAGATTTGCAACAGCACATTAGTATGCATGAGGTGAAAATGACGGAAGTCATCGATCAACGTGTGGCGCTCGCTCTTAGCAAGCACTCAACAAGTCAGCAAGCACCTGCAGCATTAGGGCCTCATGATGAAATGAGCCCATCTAGTAAGCGTAAGAGCAGCGTCACTTCCATGGAAGCAGCCACAGCGGCCACGGATGAAGACGCCCCTACTGTCGAGGAGCGACGAACCCACTACCCCGTGGATGACATCACTGTGAGGTCCACATGTGACCTTCTGACTAAAGTAAAAAACAAGATGCTTGTGGTGGCTTACGGTATTGCTGAGGTACCGACACCAGGGGAAACATTTATGGAGTACCCCCTTACGAGTATAACTGCCGATTTAGCCAAAGTCTTTGTGGACCGAGTGGTTGACTCTTGGGATGACTTAGAACTGGAACCAGGAGGACCTGATGGGGAAGAGACTCTAGGAGAAGCGGTGCACCGTTGCATTTTGTGGCCCAAGGATCACATAAGGATAACACAACAGCCCGTGGAAGCATCATCTCCTGCACGATCCGCCGTGCCGGGAGCACAAGACTCGCCAGGTAGAAGGGAACGCAGCAGCAGTCCCGAACATCCAGCAGGTGACATGGATCCAAGCGTGAGTCCAACTCCTCTTGCAAAGAGTAAGGGTTCCAAACGAAGACCTCCTCCTCCTCCTCCGCATCCAAAGAAGCAGAAGATAGTCAGGACTCCAGAGAAAAAATCTTACGAGAAGACTTCGGAGGAACTGGATGAGATAGTGGCCAAACAAGTGCATGATCATTTCCATGGCCTGAAGCCTCCACCTGAGAAAAAAACTGACATGGTTACATTCAAGCATTTCCTGGCAGGTGTAACATCCCGAAAATTTGAAAGTATGAAAATGCTGAAAAATTTGAACTTTTATTTATTTGATGAAGTGTCACCATATTTGAAACCTTTTCTAGCCTCTCACCTAAATTCTATATAAATAAAACCTAAATATAAAAATATAAATTAAACTTATGGTATAAATATGTGATTCGGAGTTTATGGATTTTAATTGGATTTATTTGAGTGTGTTTAGAATTTGAATTAATTCAATTTCAAATATAAAGTTTAAACCTAAATTCAAACTATATTCAAAACCTATCTAACAATCTTGAGCCAGCTAACATATTCCAAAGTTTGTTCGAACCCCCCTCAACTCTCGGCCCGGGACACCCTTCCACCCCGTCCTTCCACACAGCCTAGCCATTCCAGCCCAAGGCGGTCGAGCTCTCCCCCGCATCGTGCTGCGTCACCCTTCGATCACTGACGTGTGGGACCCGCCGTCGGTCGTCTTCCTCCGCGCACTGGTCAGCGCGTTCACACGCGCCCGACACTTTCCGCTGCCGTGCTCTGTTGGTATTTCTTAACCTCACCACTAGTTGTACACCTAGCAGGAGCGTAAGATCCACCTGGGTATACCGACGGGTACGAAAGATTCCGCAAGAACACGGAAATACCGCTGTAGCACTTCACCTCAGGAGTATTCCCAAGGGTATCGAATCCAAGGAATGGTGTGCACTACCTTCTATCCTAGACGAACGGTCCAAGGACACCAAGCCCCTAGCTAAGGTTGAGAGATGATGAGGTGCTTCCTATGAATACTGATCCCAGAGGAGAAGAGCAGGCAATTATACTCGCTTCGGACACCGGCCCCTCCTGGCTATAATAGTTGGTTCACGGCAAATGGTTGCCTACACGCTGTATCCGAACGTGGGGGATTTCAGAGGGTCTAATGGCTGTCACTACCGCAGCCTACCCCAAGACAAACCGTGGATTACAGGGCATTCGAAGGATAACCCGTAGTCTAGACACCACGTCTACACCACCGATTACTACTATAGCACGGTTACGTCTGCCGGCCCGTAACAACACTATAGCACTCCGTACAAAGACAGAGCGACGAACCCGCGAGCTTCAAGCTAATCTCACTTACCACAGGATCACACAGATGATAGGAAGAATGAATGCCAACGTATTAATGTACTCCAACAAGATCTAATGAGATAATTCACACAAACGAAATGCAAACTTATGCACTTGTAACAAAAGATCCACGGGTCGTGTTCGTGAAGAACACGAGCCTCTAACTTATGAACAAACACAAAAGCGTGAGTAACTTGTTCGTCAACTAGATCGAGGAAGTGCATTCATGAAGAACATGAGCCTCAAAATGATGAACGAACGAAGAACTCAAGAACATGTCACTCATGCATGAATAACACTTTAGTCTAATTGGAAAATACAAGAATACTTACTTTGCTCTAATTGAAGAACATGACACCCTCACCAACACCACACTCTACCTAGCACCTACTCTCACCTACATGGATCAACTCATTTGATCCATGAGAGATCATATGAGAGAGGAAACAAGTGTATCTAAAGAGGAGGAGGAGAATGGGATGTGTCTCTATTCTAGCCCCCTCTCCTCATATTTATAGGCCAAGAGGGGTAGGAGGATCTCCCTTGGCTGCCTTGGGCACCACCAATAGGGTGGTGACATGTGGCAAAGAGGAGCGGAGACCAAGTAGCTTGCAAGAGAAGGAGCTTTCCGGCAGGATCCTGAGGGAATATTCGGGCACACACCTAGAACCGCCTTTGCCTCTTCACGACAAGCCGACACGTGGAAGGGTGACACGAGAGGCCGCAAAATGGGGTTGGGCAACCTGGGGGGTCGGCCGACCCCCGGGTAGCTCCCCTCACGCCGCCTTTCGTCCAGGTGACTACTAGGTGGGTCCCAAGGTGTGTATGGGGGTGCATGCGGTATTTTTAGCCATTTATCTCGTGGTTGTGGGCCCTTGGATCCGCGTACTGGCTCCTGATTGGTCGAGAGTGTATTTCTTTGGATCGATGATGTGTCATGGACACGTGGACTCCTGTGTGACAGCACATCGCCAAGTGGCTTGGTGTGGGTCCCACCAGGCCCACATGTTATCTTGTGCGTATCTCTTTCATCCGAACTCCAAAGTAGACAAATGATATATCCATTTCGATCGTCTCGACGAGCCCATCGCATTGGTGCATACCAATTTGGCATTTGTGATTATTTATGATGATGCCATATCTATGCCATTGGTGCACTTCCTCCCAACTGTGTCATTTAACACGTATTTCGGTGCGTCCTGCAACAAAAGCTAGAAACACCAACACTTGTGGAAATTGTTAGTATAAACCCTTATTCTAGTGTTGATGATCACTTTCCATTTATTTTATGTAGGTATTGACGGTGTAAAAGTAGCACTTAACAGCCGTCAACAACTCCCCCACACTTGACCTTTGCTCGTCTCGAGTGAAGGGAGTCAGATCAAGGTGAGACATGATATCCAAAGGTATGAAGCGAGCATAAGAGATATTCCAAACCATACCTTGTACTTGTGAACTCTGAAGTGTCTATCATGCTATCTTGGGTAGTTGAAGGATGGAACGGTCATGATTCAAATCACTCCTGCTCATCATGTTAAGTAACTTGGGGGTTTTGCAATAAATTTTCAAAACAAACCTTGCTTAGCTCCTCATTTGATTCTCTCAGGTCGCGCAATGTGTATATGTCCTCACCGAGGCATTAGATTGCCTTTCTTCACCCTACTTCTAATATGGCTATATGTGGAGCTCAGGGTAGGATAAAGGATAAGGCATACTTGTATCACATATATTGCAAAGTCAAAGACTAGATCCACAGAGAAAATCAATTCGTACGATCAGATCAAGATGTGCACGTATATGGGTATGGTGTGTATGGTAAGGTGGATACTAGGCCCGGAATGGGTGCTAGATATTACCATACATATATGATGAGTGTTGGTTGATGGTAAGGTGGACACTAGCCCCGGAATAGGTACTAGTTGTTACCATCTAAGTTATGGAACTCCTTTTTGCATGATTTTCTCCGCTCTCCTTTTTGAAATTTTCAAGATATGGCTATCTCTCTTTTCTCTGTTTTTTCTTTTTTTCTCTTTTTTATATATAGCTCAATCTCTTTTAGAGATACTTGGAGAGGGATAAATCATGGAACAATGCATAGAGCTTTATTTTGTGGAATGGATGAATGATACAATGCTAACTTCCAGTGTAGAAGCATAGCAAGGGGGAAATGGTGGTGTGCACATGAATCTTGATCATGAGACTAATGAAAAGAATTCTCACAAGGGTCACAAAATTTGACAAAGCTCAATGCAATAACAAGCAGCATATGAGTATAAGGTTTTCAACTATGAACATCATATGGCTTTGGTAGGATGGTGGCATATCAAAGAGGAGCCTTGCAAAGGGTTTTCAGATTTTCAAAAAAAATCACCCAAGCACTCAGACATTTAGAGCGAAGATCATATGATCAAACCATATCACAAACATCAACTACTTAGATAAACATGAGTTCCCTAATAATATTAGTTCACAAGCATAAGATGATGAGTAAGGAATAAAACATATGCAAGCCAACCACAGGAATCATGTAGAGCAAGCATAGCACCATTATTAGAGTTTGATTTATTGGATAAAAATTGAGGATCATTCGAACTCAAAGGTAGAGAGTGAGATGAAGGGTGCACATACCATCGCTCCTGAAGGATATGAGGAACAAGGAAGACTAGTGGTGATTTGGCTGACCCGTGGGATAGCCAGCTCACTCTAGTTTACCTTGTCCTTGTCATGAAGGCATAGTCGATGTTGTGCAGCGCCTATGTGGGGGTTCTCTAGTGGAAATGTCGATGATGAGCTTGAGAGTACTCCCCCACACTAGTGGTTGATCCTGGTGCTGTCCTTCAAATGACAAATGAAAACAAAGGATGGACTCTACGGGTCCGAGAACCATAGAGCCTTTATTCAAATTCAAATATTTTTGTTGTTTTTATTTTTATTGTCACCATGTCATTTGCTCGAAAAGGTTAGACCAAGGTTACACTTTATACGCAAAGGGGAATATACTCACCTTGGACCTTTGAGAGGTCATATGTACCACCTTTGCATGTTGTGCAACCTGAATCTGACACCTCAACTTACCTTCCCAATTGACTTTAGCTCAATGACTTACCCATTTGGAATTGATGATTTCCTGCAAGGGTTAGTCCGCATACATGTATCCAATATCCTTGAAAGTATAACTCTAAGGTTCATAAATCAAAACCCGACACCATGTCTTGTTTTGATTGAAGAAGACAATTTTAACCTAAGCACCATGCTTAATTTAAAACAATCTATGAATGTATGCAATTGCTCACACATTCAAACCAGAGCACATGAACGAAGATAAAGGAAGTGCAAAAGCATGATCAAGCTATCATCAACAAGGGACATAAGCATGAGCATAAGACGGTGAACTTCGGGAACCTCCCGGAAGGGCTTTGTTTAATGTCAAAAGCAGGACTTACCTAGCTAGTGGGCAGGATGCAAGAGTTGACATCATCTCCACACCAGGATAAGATTTGGTAGAGGAGGAACTTTACTTAGGATGCTCACATACCTCCCCCACACTTGAAATTTGCATTACTAGGCTACAAAACTCAAGTATGTGGTGATCAAGCTTCCTTTGTAAATGTTCCCTCACCAAAGTGTATCTAGGTGTTGTAAATGATGTGGCTCACATGTTCGTAGGCATCATCTGTCCATCTTTCTTTTCAATCTCCACCTGAATGGTTAGTGACCAAAAATACCCGAAGGACGACTTATCCTAAAAACATGTTCTTGCTTTTATTCGAAAAGGGAAATAAAACCTATGCTAATCCAGTCTATCTCCTGGTAGTGCTTTGTTTATTTATTGGTCATAAGCTCGACCATGGGAACTTCATCTTGCAGCTATTGTTGGTGGTGCCATTCCCGTCTCACCACCAATCTTGATGTATCGGTGAAGCTTTAGCTGCAAGGTTAGTGCCACAGTGCACACACGAAATCTGATATGCTTATGATAGACATATACATGTACAACTAACCTTCTGAACTTTCTACAAAAGAGGACCATAAGGTGATTGCAGCCCTCGAGTGTGCTCATCGCACTAAGCATGTCTGACTCTGGAGGGACATGATGCGAGCATGGTCTGTATGGTAGATCAAGAATGAAGCTACCATGCTCGTGTGTGGAATCCTTTCCTCCGGACTCCAGAGTCAGTGCCTTGAAAGGTTCCATGGCATATGAATTCTCCATCTCAAGAGAGTCATCATGGAGGCTCGATGTTGACTCTTGACCATGATCGAAAGCAACATAATACGAGCCAGCGGGAAGAGGCTGAAACTCGGTCGAGATAGATGATGATCGTCCACCTCCACAGAGTTGAAGAGAATCTCCCGAGTCATTCCCTTGAGGAGTAGAGAAGTCTACAACCTCAATCGAAACAGGCTCAGATGATGTGAACGGAGATACGTGCATTATCTTCTCGAACGGGTTTTGCTCGGGAAGAGGCTCTACCATGGAATGTTCATGACAAGAGATGGACGTGGTAGAAGCGGCTTCCCTAAGCTTTACATCTAGGCTTCCTTGAGATTTATCAAGAAGTTCATCCAATGGGAAGCCCAGAAGAAGATCGAAATCCATGATGTCATAGATGTGAAAATCTAAGTGCACCTTGATCTTGTCTATGATGATTTGCACGTCCCTCGCAATCCCTCGACATGGGAAAATGTATCCTTTATACCTAGGACTTCAGAAATATCTATCAGTCAGGGTGAGGGGCATGTCACCCACCAGAGTGTCCAAAAGGTACTCTGATATGATGCAAACTCCAGCAGCAGGGTCATGAACAGCATCTACGGTGTTTCCCCTCATGGAGCAATGGATGGTCGTGGAAGTTGAGCTGACCCGAATTACTTCGGGAACAGGATTTGATTTCCAAGGTGACCAATACACTATTGCCCCATGATTCCAAACTTCATCGAGAATCTCATCAAAGTCCAACGATGCCGTAGGCTCCTCGTGCCAAGAACGATCTGAGGTATTTATGATGTTCCGAGAAGGATCACCCTCAAATCGAGAAGAGAACTCCGAAGGTTGAATTTCTTCTCCCTTTGGTGTCCGTGGTTCGGGAGAAGGCTCTCTAGACGAATCATTGGATGTGCAAGGTGAAAGCTCAAATTCGTCTATTAAGAGACTCTCTTGGATCGACTCGGATTCCTCTCGGTAGGATCTAGGATCGACTTCGAATTGTTGAAAACAATGGATATCTTCCCGTAAAGCAGCAACACGAGATGGAGGAAAGAACTCAAGACAAAACTTGTCCCTAAGCTCTCCCCAACTATCGTTTGCGCTACCTACGGTATATGTGTACCATTGCTCCGCCTTCCCTACAAGAGAGTACGAAAACAACTTCCACTTGAAGGTATCCAACGTCATACCCAGAGTGTAGATATGAGAACACAAGTACTCGAAGTCACTAAGATGGTCATATGGGTTTTCGCTCGATAGACCAGAGAAGATAGTGTACCGAACGACATCGATAGTCGCAGGGAGAAGCTCACAGCCAGATGTGAGAAAAAGGCGCACCGAAGGTGGTGGCTCTGGGAGCTCATCCCTAGGGGTAGTGATGCTTTTACAGGAAAACTTCACCATGCTCAGAGTTGAAGCGGCGCAGACGCTGCTTGATCGGCTTCGAGCCGGGCTTAATGTTAAGCTTGTGCTCGGCGACCTCCCTTGGAATCCCCGGCATGTCAGAGGGTTTCCATGCGAATACGTCGAGATTCGCGCGGAGGAAGTCGACGAGCGCGCTTTCCTAGTCGGAACCCAGTGCCGTCCTGATACGGAGTGTGCGGCTGTCGTCAGAGACGGGCACTTCCTTGGCGTCCTTGGCGGGCTCGAAAGAGCAGGCCGCACGCTTGGACGTCTCGGGGATTCCTTGGTCCTCGGGGGGTGGCTCGGCGGTGAGCCTCTGAGACCGGATCAGTGCTTCAGCGAATTGGAAGCACTCAACATCACATTCGTATGCGTACTGGAAAGTTGTACCAACTGTGATGACGCCTTTCAGGCCAGGCATCTTCAGCTTGAGGTACGTGTAGTTGGGGACAGCCATGAACTTAGCATAAGCTGGCCTTCCGAGTATCGCGTGATACGTCCCCGGGAACCCCACCACCTCGAAGGTAAGGGTTTCCTTTCGGAAGTTGCTCGGAGTTCCGAACGTGACGGGCAGGCCGATCTGCCCGAGTGGGACCGCCTCCATCCCGGGTACGACCCCGTGGAAAGGCGCCGTTGACGGCCGCAGTCGGGACCGCGGGATCCCCATGTCGTCCAGGGTCGACATGTAGATGACGTTGAGGCCGCTTCCTCCGTCCAACAGTACCTTGTGCACATGCTTGGTGCCGAACAAGGGTGACACGACCAGCGGGTAGCTACCCGGTCGTGGTATGTGATCGGGATGATCGTGCTGGTCAAACGTAACCGGCGTCTCCGACCACTTCAGATAGGTCAGAGTTGCATGCTCGAGTTGGTAGACTTCTCGTCGGACCACCTTCTCTTGACGCTTGGGCAGTCGTGCCTCCGAGCCTCCGAAGATCATCATCACGACTCCGTCCTCCCGGGGGTAAGCGCCATCGTCGTTGCCCTTGTCCTTCCCTCCGTCACCAGTCGGAGGGTCGCTTCGCTTTTTCAGTGTGCCGGCTAGGTAGGCCTTCATTAGGTTGCAATCTTTGAAGGCGTGCTTGACCGGGCCCTCGTGATTGGGGCACGGGGCGTCCAACAGCTTCCCGAGTAGATGTCGCCCCGGCTCTTCCGGGGATGGTTTCACAGCTTTGAGGCCCTGCTGGCAAGTTTCGCGCCCCAGTCAGGACGAGTCAGGCTCAGAGAGGTAGGAGAGTGCCGTCCACTGCTAGGTCTCCGGCCATTAGGTAGGGATGTGGATCGGAGGCATCCGATTCTGCTCTACTCGGCGGGTCTAGTTGTACAACCTCTACAGAGTGGTAAACCTATAGCTATAGTCTGTGTCTACTGGTATGGACAGCCCTTGGGTCTGTTACTCTGGCTAGTATTCTTTTGTGCTGCTTTCTCTTCCCTGTGTGTGTGAGCCCGGCTTCGTGCCGTTAAGATTTGGGGATAGGAGTTGGTGACCCCACATCGTAGATGAGAGTGGGATGCTGTGACTCGGTTGAGATCCAGTATTTGGTGTTCTTACCTTGGTAGGGGTGTTGGCCCCGGAGGCGTTGTTCTCGGAGGTGTGGATCTCCTCAGAGATGGTGACCTCTCAGCATTTCTGCATTCCTTGATGTTGCTATCGCTACTTGCATAACCTTCTACAACCATAAATAGGATTACTAATGCATATTAGAATTATTCTCTTTTGCTTATGCTCTTTGTTGGGAAGCTGACATGACCTACTCGCTTATCGAGTAGATGACGGGTTTTCAGACCAGGAGCCGGACTACGACTTTGAGCACGATGGATGGGAGGACTGAGGTCGTTCTATTCTTGAGCTGCCTATGGGCATGGAGTCTACTTCGCTACATGAGAGCCACTGCATAGATGTTTACTCTGATTGATTCAGTCCTGTTGGACTTGTACCCGACATGTGCCGTAATGCTGTACTCATATGATTAATTATTATAATATTATTTATATGGACCTTCATATATTTCCTTCTGTTGTACGGTTTTCTTTACTTTCTGAGACAGGGATTTGCACGTGATAGCCTCTTGGGACTATCATTGAGGTTCAGAGATCGGGTTTCCTTTCTTGGAAAACCGGTTCGTTTCAGTTGGTATCAGAGCCGTGCTTGACCGTAGGACGAGCCTAGTAACGGACGATAGTATAGGAAAGCCTAACACCTTGTGCTTTATATACAATCCGTGAAATTTTATATAAACACCTTGAATTTTACTATATAATACCATGATTAACTTTACTAACTCTTACTAACATCCCTAACAACGTGTAGATGGACCAGCTGACGTGGATCCCCCTCAAGACCGACGGCCAGTGGGCCGGAGGGTTCTGCAAGATCCTCAAGGAGTGTTTGGAGACAGCTGGAGTGGAGACCAACGAGGTGTTCTACGAGGGACGCACCACTGTAGCTGTTGACCAGGCACCGACAGAGCTGACCCTGAAGATACCAGTGGACCCACGAGTACCAGAGTTCGAGGAAGTCAAGGTCTCGTGTTTCGACAACTCAACCTTGGAAGCTCGCCAGTGTTGTGCCAGGCTCGCACTGAAGAATGTATGTCAGCAGTTGGAGCAGAGGCTGAAGGATACACCTTTCAGAGTCCTACCGACAGCGGTCTATGACCCCAGCAGGTGGAACAAGCACCAGTCAGCTTACTCTGAGGAGAACACAGAGGGCAAGGATGAGAAGGAGCAGATGGCCAACAGGTTCATTCAAGCTCAAGACTAGGCTCTCTACTAGACTGATTCAGAGATAGTGTTTCTGAGGCGTAAGTGGGACGACACCTTGGGACGGAATGCTAAGTTGGAGAGGAAGAACAACCACCTGGAGTTCTTTCTCAATGAGGCTCACAGGAGGAACATACAGATCACAGAGTGGGGACTCGCAGCTGCCAGAGCAAGTACTGAAAGGGATGTCTTGGAGATCGCCACCTTGAAAGCAAAACTGGAAGCTACACAGACTGCACTGAGGGAGTCAGCAGCAGCAGCCAGAGAGGACATGTTTAAGCTTCGGGAGACGGAGTACTTGGTTGAGTCACTGGGAGCCGCTTGCGCAGACTGCCAGACGAGGTTGTGGGGACTTGAGGAGAGGCTGACTCAGAACTACAACCACTTGTGGCACTTGGGAGGCAGACTGTACGAGGCCCAGGACACAGCTAGCAGGACCAGCTCAGCGTGGAGAGACTCGAACCAGAGGCGGGTGAAAGAGTTCAAAGAGGTTGCAAAGCTAGTACCACTGCAGAAGAGGCCTAAGTTGAGGACTGATACGTTCGAGTTACCACCGACCCAACTTCCAGCAAAGCCACCGTACCCGAGAGGCAGTACCGACACACTAGAGATGAACAGAGCCTTGGGAAGCTTGGCAAACTACTCCAGAGATTGAGATTCCAGACTACCCAGGAGTGAACGACCCACCGTTCTACTCGGTTCCACCCAGTCCGAAGACAGTGTCACCGCCGTACTCACCAGCTACCGCTCAGAGGTAGGCACCTTGAGGGGATGATCGTGTAATCAGCTAGAGTAGAGTTCTTCATGTTGATCATGTTTAGTTGATGTTGGCGGCCGATTTCCGTCAACCTAGCCACTTGTTTACCTTCTATGTTGGTATTGATTTGATATTCACACTAACGATCCTAATCCCCATTATATGCTATGTTCGCACTCGTGCACAGTTTTTGGAGTTTGTTGTTTACACAGGAATCAAGAGCTTGAATGAGGACTTCCGGGTAAAGTTCATCAAGGGATTTACAAGGTGATCATGGACCCCGGGACAAGTCAAGATACAAGATGAACATGACTCCAAATGAACCAAGGACTAAAGTGTGAAGCCGAGAAATGCAGAGGACCTAGACGGAAGATGCGGGAGTTCATTCGCAAAGCCCCCTCATCTAAACCGCGAGGAAAATGATGTCAAGGGCCCACATGCAACTCGGCAAAAACTCAAGAAGTCGCGAGAAGCATCCGGAAGAAAGGCGGCGCCGAACTGGGCCAGGATGGGCCCAGGCCGGCTGGCCCAGCCCATTCTGGGCCCTGTTCGCTGCCCCCTTTGACCTAGCTGATCCTCGGGCTATTTATAGCCCCGGTACCCCGAGCCACGTAGGAAGCAATTCGTCATTCGCCACTGAGGAGCAGAGGAGCTTGAGGGACACCACCCCGGAGAGGAGGGTCGAGTTAGTCGTCTAGGGTTTGCCTAGCCGGCATGGGAACCTTGCATGGAAGACCACGCCGGAGTTCCAGAGGCGTGAATCAAGGTCAAGGTAGGATCCCGATTGGATCTTATTCATGTATTCATACTTTTGATGGAGTTTTAATGGATTCAATTCTTAGCGACCAAGTACATCCATTTGCAGTTCTTGTTCTTGCTTAGGTGTTTTCCTCCTCAATCTATTCTCGAGATAGATTGCATAGGATGTTCTTGTAGCCGCGGTGGCTAGAGGTACATACCCGATCTACCAAGTAGTTCAATGCACTCCTTGCAGGTGTGCTCTAAGATTCAACCGCGAAGAAAGGGGAACATCGTGATAGGATGTTAACACCGAGTACGGCGGGGCGACTTAGGGGGTTTGGCCGAAGGTCACGATTTAAAGAAGCTTTCAATGAGATTCGTTTTACTCTCTATTTATCTTGCTCGGAACGACGACATAAACTCGATCTAGACCCCTCTCTAGATCGGTACCTCAATGCTTTCTCTTGCTACCTCTTTTGATCTTAGTAGATTAGATGCAATTCGAAACCTCTCAAAGAAGCAAGTGTTTCTCGGTTATTAGATTGATATTACATTACATATTGTTCCACGGATTCGATACCTTGGGTTCACCACTCAAGGGAAGTAGGGTTCCTTAACTACGACGAGGGATTTGTCCGTTTGCAAGTCCAAACGAACTTTGCAACGATAATCAAACGTCAACAAGCCCCTTTTTCTGGTGCCGCTGCCGAGGAACAAGTAATTAAGATCCAATCTAATATCTCGTTTGTAAGTATTTTTAGTTTCTTTTTGATTTTTCTTTTGCATCTACTAAACTTTGATCATCCTCAAAAACCAATCTAATCTAGTTTTTGACTAACCCTTTTTATAGTTTTCTTTTGTTTTTAGATCTTTTGTATATTTTGTTTATCGCTAACCCTAACAGGAGATGGACGGCCACCTCTCCAACAAACCAAAAAAATTTGTGGATGATCCAGAAAAACTTTACAGGCAAGGGAGACGCGAAGCACGATCTAGGAAGCTGGGGATTGTAGATCCAAACACCGGAGATGAAGGAACATCGGAATCACCAAAGGAATCACCACCTACAAGTCCGAAGAAAGAATCAGCACCTACAAGTCCAAGAGATCAACCTCAACTGCCACCAATGGGACAAGAGAGGAAGATCAGGGAGCTTTGCATCCCAGAGCTTGGTGATTTACCCATCCTCAACCTAGCCGACATCGGAAGGCCGTTTGAGATCAAGACTTCAACCATCAGCATGGTGCAACATACACCTTTCACCAGTAAAGAGGATCCTAACCTTCACATCCAAGCATTCATTCAACTTTGTCAGACATTCACGATGGAAGGGCTGGATCAAATCAATTGAGGGCAAGACTCTTTCCGTTCTCACTTCTCGAAAAAGCTTTGCAATGGTTCTATACTCTACCGGTGGAGACAGTGCAAAATTGGGAAGCATTGATAAGAGCTTTCATGAAGGAGTACTATTCACCGGGTAAGACTCAAAGCTTGCGTAATAAGATTGCTACTTTTGCTCAATATCCTACGGAGACTATCGCGGAAGCTTTCGAGCGTTTCAATGAGTACACCCGAGTCGTGCCACATCACAAGTTCCCAAAGGAAGACCTTGTTCAAAAGTTCTACCAAGGTCTCAATCTAGCATCAAGGACCGTAATTGATGCATCGGCAGGAGGATCTATTATTGAGCTAACTCCGATGGAGGCATTCACTCTTTTCAAGAAGGTTGCAGATAATGATACATGGGCGTCATCGGGACGTCTACTTCTGGTTCAACCGACGGGCAATGTTAAAGGTGTTTTGCAGGTTGAAAAGGAAGATCTTCTAGAAGGGAAGATTGACTCGCTCATGAGAAGATTGGAAAAGATGGAGCTAGAAAAGAAGGCCGCCCAAGACTTGAAGGCCGCCGAAGCAAGATCCACATGTGAAGAATGTGGGGAGTACGGCCATGTCCAAAGAGATTGTCTGGAGGAAGCAAAGGTGCTGGACTACATGAGAAAAGGAGATTTGCCGAACTTCCGCTACGGGCAAGGTAGACTTCAATTTAATGCAAGTTTGTCTATTCAAAATTCGGTGTCGCTTCGTATACAATTGAAGGATTTCATGGATGACGAAGCAAAGATCAACAAGGACACCGTCACAAAGTTCAAAGCTATGGATAAAATCTTGGAGAATATTGATGGCAAGGTGACAGAGGTCGGGAGCTCCAACCAACAAGTGCTCAACATAATGAAGATATTGGAGACGCAAGTGGGACAACTTGCCGGGCACTTAACCGCTAGTGAAGGAAGATTGCCGGGGCAGCCCCAAGGTCCTGAGACGGTAAAGGCTATTCAAACTCGGTCGGGAAAGGAGACTGAAGATCCTGAACTTCCAGCCGGTGCAAGGAAGCCCAAGCCAACCGTTGAAGCAGATGATCACACTAAGGAGAAAGTGACTACTATTCCGGAGATTGCTACCGAAGAGCTGGAATTCAAAACGCCAAGTGATGACACAAAGATGACAACACTAAAGACACACTACTTTCGAGGTAAAATTGATAATCATTTTGAAAAGTTTGTGGAAGTGGTGCGCAGATTAAGCATCAACATGCCGTTATTGGATGCTCTTCAAGTTCCTACATATTCTCGCTACTTCAAAGACATACTTGCAAACAAGTATGAGATGGCAACACTTCGAGCAGACCATGTCAAGATGTCCGAACAAAGTAGTGCCGCCATCGCAAATCATGGACCCGAGAAGCAAAGAGACCCTGAATGTCCAACTATCCCATGTTCTATTGGCTCATTCACGTTTGAGAAGGCATTATGCGACCTTGGAGCAAGCGTGAGTGTCATGCCAAGAGATGTGTTCGAGAAGCTAAGCTTACCACTTGAGCCTACAGGTATGTGTTTAGAGTTGGGCGACAACTCCATCCGCTATCCCGTGCGAATTACCGAAGATGTGCCCATAAAAGTTGGAGATCACTTCATTCCTGTCGACTTCGTGGTACTTGAGATGGTAGAAAGGGAGAAGCCACCCCTCATCTTAGGGTGGCCCTTCCTCAAGACTGTCGGGGCAACGATCGACGTTGGCAAGGGGGAGATTAAGTTTGACGTCAATGGCACACGAAGCATATTCAAGTTTCGTCCATGTTTCGAGGTATGCAACATGATCAATGCTAAATATGTTCCACCTCATCGTCGTTTTAGTAAGGAAGAGCCAAGAAAGAAAGAGGAGCATAAGATGAAGGAAGCGAAAGTGATCAAAGAAGTCGTTGCATCCGTCAAGACCAAAGAACAAAAACTGCCTGTGAAGACTAAAAAGATGACTAGGCCGGAGAATAAGCCCGTGCCCAAGATGGTGCGGAAGTGGGTACCCAAGATTTCAACACCCGCAAAGAGTGTTAATCCGAAGTGAAGGAGACAAGAAGTCTAGCCATGGACTATAAACGAAGCGCTTGGCGGGAGGCAACCCGTTCGTCAAGTCAAGAATAAGCTACCGGGAGGACAACCCGTTGAAGAATAAAGCTACCGGGAGGGCAACCCGGATTATTTCTGATTTTCAAGTAAGTTGGTCTTAGAATTTGCTACGCAAGACTTGGTATAAACTCTTAAGTGGTTGAACTTATTTTTGAGACATTTAAGTTGCTCGGATGTTTCATTTGGATTTTATTTGACATAAACCTTTGACATGAGCTATCCAACGATTTATTTGCCTCTTTTCGAGAAACCAACTCCAAAATTTCAAAACCTACCCACACCTTTCATCCTCCTCATGATGATAAGGTTGGTTTGTTTTACATCATAAAAACACACGAGTAGAGCCCCGCGTTATTTCTTAATGATTTTTAATATTTGACGCATGCTAGGACTCGCGTGAACCTAGGTTTCTCTAGAATTAGAATTTTTTCAAGCCTCATTTATTTTTGTTCATTCAAAACATCTATCTCATATTTAGCGAAAATTAGAACCTAAACCCATACCCCCACGGTCAAGCCGGAGGAGCTTGCTACCAATTAATGGAAGCAAGTGATCCTGGTGTATCCAAAATCAATGTAGTTGGAAAGTTTCGACTTACAAATGTTTTTGACGCCAAAAAACTCCTCTAAAAATACATTTGAGCTCACTGATATCTCTGAATTGATTTTTAATTTTCGAAATTAGAGGAGTGATTAGCATCTAAACATGATCAAGGGAAGGTTTTGAACTTAATTGATCTTCTAATGACCCATGATGCATCACGGGAACACACCATCATTCAAGAATCTTTGGGCATGCATGGGACAAGCATGGGGGGCAGCATTGCTTTGATTTTTGCAGGTTATAAATGATAACATGGGAGGCAAGGAGGCATGGAAGTGTGTTGACGGTCAATATTTGACATTTTCAAGACCGTCAACTCCTACAAATGGGAGCATGAATTACACATCCACACTAGAATAGGTGCTTAAACTCATACTTTCCACCAGTGTCGATGTCTATTCGAATGCAGGTATTTAGCATAAGAAATGGGAGGAAACCATGCACTTTCACTCCACTCCAATCCAAGGCACTCAAATGCTGGCCAATCAGGGGCTGCCACATGGATTCTCCTGGATCCATGATGTCACCAATCCATGTGAAGGACTCTCGACGAATCACACGCTGCCATGTCAGCATCACATGGATCCATGGGCCCACTTTACCAACTAAACCGCCAGGAAACGTGCCATGCACGGAGGAGAGGCATCAGGGCCCACATGGAAGCGAGCCAGACGAAGCACACCCCAGATGGAGGGCCGAGGGTGTCAGCCGACCCTAGGATCAGCCGAACCGACCTAGGGTCGGTTGATCCTCCCCCTCCACGTGTTGCTTGCTCATTGGCTCTTGGCTGCATTCCCTGGTGTTTAGGGGCACTTTGAGCCCCGGAGCAAGCCTCCTCCTTGTCTATAAATAGGAGGGGAGGGGCTCCATTTCACACACACCACCAAGCTCTCAAGTTTCACTCTCTCTTGTGTAGCTCTCTCTCTCCCTCTCTCCAATTCTGCCCATGAGAGGTGATTCTCACCTCTATGTGGTAGAATGGTGATGAGGAGAGATCTAGATTAGGATTAGTGAGAGGTAGAGGAGGGGTAAGGAGTGAGTTGATGTCCTCATGGATGCTTGTTCTTCATTTAGATCAAACTGAATATTTTAGCATTTCTTATTTAGACTATAGTGGACATCATGCATGATTGATTTGTTCTTGTGTTCGTGGCTCGTTCATAAGTTAGAGGCTTGTGTTCTTCATGACACAAGGCTTCGATCCTTTAGAGCCAGAGCCGTAGTTCATTTACATGTTTGCATGCTCTGATCCTGTTTAGTTAAGTAAGTTCTTTGTATCTTGTTTAGCTGCATCCATAGCTTCCTTTCTGCTCCGAGTTCAATGATATGATCTGATTTCGATCTTTCCATTGTTCGTGGGACCGTATTTATACGGTTGCTATAGTGTAGTTAGCGGGCTAGCATACGCCGCACTATAGTATTTAGCTGAGGTATAGACGTGGTGTCTGGACCTTGGTTTTCCTATGAAGACCACGTACGATCGTAGCGTACAGGTAGGCCGTAGTGGTGACAGCCTATTGGACCCTTTGTCAACCCTCTTACGTCGCATACCAAGTTGGGCTCGCTTGCCAGCACCTTGGAGTGCTGTCGCCCCGCGGGGATGACTAAGACCTGACAGAAATACATCTTGAGAGCTAAGTTCCTTAAGGAAGTGCTTCTTGTATCCCGACCTAACCCAGCGAAAGCTGGTGTCCTTGGATAGACCCTCTCTGGTTACTCTCCGTCCTTTGGGAACAAAACCCGACAGGAATACTCATTCTCCTAGGGAGAAGTGCTACAACGGTGTATCCGTGCGCTTGCGGATTCGTTCGCACTCGTCAGTGTACCCGGGAGTTTCTTACACGATCACGCTAGTGCGCCAGTGGTGGTGATGTTAAGAAATGCCAACAAGCATTTCTGGCGCTGTTGCCGGGGACGGCTGTTGTTAACCTTCGAGCCCGTCTATCCTCATATTTATCTTTTTTCCTTTTTCTTCTACCTTCACCCCCGTTACCCTTTCTGAGATATCCCTTTTTGTTTTCTGTACTTCTACCTCTACCCCCTCTATCCATGGAAGGTTATCCTTGTAAACACCTTCCGCCTTCGAGGAGTGAACCCTCAGAGCCATCATCGTCAAGATCCACTCTTACATCTGGCCTTTGGATTCATCCTCTCTCATGATGCTAATTCAGGACCTATCCTTCTCGGGGTTAAGTCATGAGAGTCCCTTTGATCATGTGAGAGACTACGAGCGTCTGATTGAAACTCAGGGTAAAACCAGAGAATCACCGGATGCTCGGAAAAGAGAGTTTTTCCCGCTATCCCTCTCTGGGGAAGCACGGGATTGGCACCGTTGTTTTGGTAAAGACTACCTTACTTGGGAAAGGTTGAGAGTAGCTTTTTGCTCCCACTTCTTCCCAATATGATGTGTCATCTCGTTAAGGGCAAAGATTCTCTGTTTCAAGCAATGTGAGGAGGAATCACTAGGAATGGCATGGAATCATTTCGCCTCCGCGGTGGAAGATTGCCCAGTCCTCTACATTCCCGATTGGATGTTGCTTCAGCACTTCTGGTTTGGATTGCGGAAGGATGCTGCCATGAGACTTTGTACACCTAGATCCTGTCGAGGGAAAAGAGATCCTGGATAATCTCTGAGATTTCAGCTCCCCTTGCATCCCGGTCAACGAGGCACCCACCAGAGGAAATGTTAAGCCACCTAGATCCATCGTCAGCCGAGTCCAAGGTTTCATATCCATTCTTTCTGAGCTCTGGCTGAAGATGTCATTCCCGAATAGCAGGAATCTAAGGGAAAGATTTCGTGGCGTGAGATCTACCCTTGGGTTCCCCTCTTGTGCATCTTCTTAGACCTTCTCCCTGAGACCTTGCCTCATGGGAGGACGGAGAGAGTAGTTCGGAAAGGACGACCATTCCCGGCCAGGATGGCTTATTCGATCCTCACTACTATCTCCTAAGGAGGGTATGAGAGGCCTATCGTGTTTCTACGTCAAGGTCTGAGCTGAAGTGCTTTGCACTGAAGTTTCGTATAAACCGAGACATCGGTCTCTGCTTTATAATCCATTGGATTCATCCATCAGACCGAAGGGCACGATCATCTACCGATCGAATGGAGTGCATTCACTTTTTATCTTGAGCACATCGATCGATGCCGATCAGTCAGTAGAAGCTTGCATTCCGTATCTTATGCCTGACTTGATCGATGCCCAATGGGAGGTGCACTTTCCAGTTTATCCATAACCCCCCATTAGAAGCTTAGGCCAGACTCAGGAATGTTTTCATCGCTTTGATGAGAACATCGAACCCTCTGCCTAAGGTAAGAGCGAGTTAAATCTTGCTCTTCGTCCGAACTCTGGTTCCTGATCGTTCACCGGCCTCTGGAAGTCCATGCTCTATCCTTTTTGGAGGCCGAGTGTCTTTCTGAGCTTGAGTTCACTCGGAGATCGGTACCTATTGGTGAAGCACTAGCCTCAGTCTTCGATCTTTTTGTCTCCGAGTTCCACGACCCCAGTGCTATAGTCCTCGAGTCCCATGACCACCTCAGGAAAGGCCTCGGCCTCTCTGGGATAATCATGCTTGCCCTCAGTTTCGACATACCTTTTTGGGCTCGAGTTCGTATACGCACTACCCTTGCAAAGCAGAGCTGATCGTCATATCAACATTATCTGCAAGGAGACGATCATAAGTTGAGATAGGAGATCACAAGACACCCGCATCCTGAGTACTCTTGGGACTCATCTCGTTTCCCCAAGAAGAATTATCCCTCAGGTATCTTGTGGACCGTGGTCATGCAGGAGAAAGAAATTGCCAAGATTAAGAGGAGTAGGCAAAAGGTCCACAGGAAGGTAGCACCATCGTGGCGACGCGAACGCTTCGTGACTACCGTCAAGGTGCCTACACTTTTGACGAACCGAATATGTCGCTAAGGTGACTTCCCCCAGATTCTCTATGGTTATATCATGGTTTGGCCAAGGTTGGTATATAGTGGAGGGTGAATTTTCAACCTCAACCTTATCCTAGCCTTAAGCCTAAGCCAATCTTTCCGTCTCGGGGAATCCACCTGGGCCGTCGATCCTGAGACTTGCTGGAGCCCACACGAGAAGGGGGAGGACCAGAGGGGCCCACAGGGGGCCGACCGAACCCAGGTTTGGCCGAAACCCTGGTGTCGCCTCTCTCCTTCTTCTTTCACATGTGCGTCTCATTCTCCTCCAGAAATCTTCTCCATGCCGCCCGACGAGTTTTTGCATCGCGAAACCCATCTCCTTCACCTCACCATCCTCAGCATCACCGCATTCATGGCCGGCCACGGTTTCGCTCAGCTCCGTAGAGAGGCCTCGCCTCTCGTTTCAGGGGGAGGGAGCCCCTCTCATCTCATCGACCTCAGCAACCTGGATGAGGTGATGGGGTCGCCGGAGGCCATGGCTCCCGAGAGAGGCAGGAGTGTAGAGAGCTCTCGCAGGGCGCGCACCGACTCCCCGGTGTAGTCGTCCCGGCGAGGCTCCTCCTCCCCGCCTTCTTTCCCAGTCAGGATGGCGACCATGGGGAACAAGACCGCTGCCAAGCGCGTCTTGTTTGACGATCCCCCTGGGCCACCCTTGAAGCCAGGAGAGCGCTGCATCGGGTCCGACTTCAACAGCTACGGAGAAGCCTTCTGCCATACTTATGAGCAGGATGTGTGGGACGAGTTCCCACTTCCACAGACCCGGTGCAAGATCTTCAGAGTGAAGACAACCACTGGAGGCTATGGTACACCCTACTATAAGCCGCCTCAATGCGAGCGAGTCCTCACCAAGATTATTGCAGACATCCGGGCAAATGGCGCCAAGAAGACCCCGGCCCTAGCAAAGCTGGCAGACAGACTAGCTGAACTGTTCTTAGAACATGAGAAGCTAGTTGAGGAGCTGGCTAAGCAAAGGGACGAGTACCGTGAGCTCAGGCTTGAGTATCGCCAGCTAGAGGAGGACATGACCCAGAAGCTGCAGAGGTTGGCAGTTGCTGAGGGAGAGGAGCAGATCCTCTCTGAGTAGTGGGGATTAGCCCCAACTTTAATCCATTAGGCGCTAGTCTAGGTCTAGGTTTGATTTCCCTTTATTTTCGTTCATTCCATTTATTTCCTTTGCATGTGTGTAAGCACCTAATCATTTTGTTTGAAATATTTGAATTTGAATAAAGTGGCTCACCGGTCATGTAACCCGGTTTAGCCACCCTTTGTGTCATTACTTTGGTCTCTTTGATTTAGAGGACATCTAGGTTCGAGACAGTGTCGGGGAAGAGCCACGACTCTCCCAATGCAGGCACGACGTTTCCGTACGTACCCACTGCGAGCACTCCGCGCTAGCCGACCGATCACCTACCGAGAACCCGAACAGGACCCGCACGAGTTCACTCCTGTGGAGAGCCTCTCACGGTTCATCTCTCATGCATAGCACCAGTTTGCATCTCAACAACTCACTCTCTTTCATTCCTGAGTTTTATAAGCTATATATGTCTATCTCTAAACTAAAACTCGAATGGTGATGCTAAAGATCACCCGGTTTATTTGTACCTGAGTAGACTTACATATGTTTTATTCCTTGTTATCTACCTTATGCTTGTGAACCATAATCTTCTTAAGGACTAGCATGTTCACCTAAGTAATTGATGAGTATGATATGGCCGGATGATATGATCTGTTGCTCTGATGACTAACTCTCTTGGGGAATTTATTTTTGAAAACTCAAAACCTCTTGGAAAGGCTCCTCTTTGATATACCTCCGTCCCATTAGAGCCATATGATCTCTGTAGGTAAAAACCTCTGATTCATATGCTGCTTGTTATTACTTTGAGCTTTGTCAAATTCTATGACCCTTGTGAGAATTTATTTCATTACTTTCATGATCAAGACCTATGTGCACCCCACCTATTTCCCCTTACTATGCTTCTACTCTGGAAGTTAGCATTGTATCATTTATCCATTTCATAAAAATAAAGCTCCCTATGAGGTGTGACATCTCTCTCCAGAAGTGTCCTTCAAAAAGAAACATGGGCTAAGAAAAAAAAGAAAAAAAATATATACATGCTCAAGGCATGATGAAAAATAAGAAAAGAGAATAGCCCATGTCCAAAATAAAGAAGGAATAGGAGAGAGATGCGATCATGCAAAAAGGAGTTCCATATCATAGATGATAATAACTAGTATCCATTCTGGGGCTAGTATCCACCTTACCATCAACCTACAGTTCTCACCATATATATATATGGTAATATCTAGCACCCATTCCGGGCCTAGTATCCACCTTACCATACACACCATAGCCATACCGGTGCACATCTTGATCTGATGGTATGATTTGATTTTCTCTGTGGATCCAGTCTTTGACTTTGCAAAATATGTGATGCAAGTATGATTTCTCTTTATCCTACCCTGAGCTCCACATATAGCCATCATTAGAAGTAGGATGAAGTGAGAGCCAGGTGTGGTTCGAGGACCGGTGGATGGTCGCTTCCTGGTGTGATGAGTGATTGACAACGTGGTGTGGACTGATTCTTGGCTAAGTATTGCAGGT
Organism: Cenchrus fungigraminus; assembly: GCA_036936925.1. NCBI lineage: Eukaryota > Viridiplantae > Streptophyta > Magnoliopsida > Poales > Poaceae > Cenchrus > Cenchrus fungigraminus. Next base: position 104,547,309 of record CM072769.1, on the reverse strand, counting down.
GCAGGTTGCGGTTTGACTGGTGCAGGTGCAGGTGCAGGTGAAGAACAAGCGTGAAAGGTCGTTGCCGGTGAGGCCTCCAGGTGTGGAGAAGACAAGTAGGCTTGGTTCGAGGGACCCGGTGGCCAGCGGGGTCAAGTGCGGGCCGCATGGTGGCAAGAACGGCAAGATGAAGTCATGGACGGTTTCTTGGTTGAGCCTCAAAACCAAGGTCGAGCCGGGACTACGTGGGAGCCGAGTCATGAGTGGTGATTGGCGGAGGCTACACCTAGTTCGCGGGGTTTCCGGTGGTTCACCAGAAAACCACTGGGTTCCTTGGTTGATCCACAAAGCCAAGACCGAAGAACCGAAGACGGAGGTGCAGCAGCTCCAGACCGGTCTGACCGGTGGGTACCGGTCTGACCGGTGAGGAGCACCGGTCTGACCGGTGTGCGACGACGCAGTCCGGAATCTTCGAAGCGGAGGACACGCGTCGGGATCGCAAGGCTTGCGTCGAGGCTAAGCAAGTTTGCGGTTGCTGGGCATCCGTCCGATGGTGCGAAGACAAAGACTTCCAATTTCGCCCTCGAGGGGCATGTATCCCTAGTTAGCTAGTAAGGGTATTTTAGTCTTTCGGTTGCCTCCATATAACCCAAGTGGTGAGAGGATGGCAGCCATCTCTTGGAACCCTAGCTCATTTGGTTTTCCTATTTTCCTTCCTATTTTCTTAGGATTTTCGTAGGACTAGCTTGAGAGCTTCATGGTGAGATCTTGTGAGAGGGAAGGATGATCGGGCGGCAAGCTAGACCTTGTATGAACCTCTTTGGTATGTATAGATGATTCGGCGTGGTTCCTCAAGGCTTGGATGTGTCTTTCCCGTTTCTCCTTTTTGGTGATTTTCGGAGCCTTTTCTTGGCGATTTTCTTGGAGCGATTTCGAGGCCTTTCTCTTTGGGATTTGGTGGGGCATGTATGCATGAACCCTTCGTGGTTCTTTTCCCTTTGATTCCCCTTCCAAATCCGTGAGCAAAGGGGCTCGATTTTGGGGTTTTCGTGGCTCTAGGGTTAGAGGCGTTCTTGGTGGGATTTCTTTGATTCCTCTTGATTTGACAAGTTTTGGTGGACCAAATCTTGGCTATGGAGTACCCATGAGGTGTTCCTACTATCCCCAAAGTCTTGTGCAAAACCGTGGAGCGGATCGGGAGATCGGGAGTTGGATTTGGAGGAGTTGACTCGCGGGCGCTGTTCATCCCGAGCTGCCCAGGCACGACCGGTCTGACCGGTGCTCTTGACCGGTCTGACCGGTGCTAGCCCTTGCTGGGTTTTTGTCTCGGGGAACAGCCTTGTCCGTGTGGTTTTGTCCCGTGGTCCTGCTGATCAGTTCTTGGAGTGTTTGGAGTTGTTTTGCTAGGATTTGTGAGGGGTTCTTCTTCCTCACGGGTTGTGTTTCGTGGTGGTTTTTGTTCCAGGGCCTAGAGGATTCACTGAGGCTTCCTGGAACGTTTGCTGTGCGGCTGCTGTAGCCACCGGCCTGACCGGCTCTGTCCACCGGTCTGACCGGTGTCACCGGTCTGACCGGCGCAGGCCATCGGTCTGACCGGTGTAGCACAGGCAGCAAGCCGTGCAAGTTTCCGCTGTGTGTTTTGGTGAGTTTTGGCTAGGAAGGTTGAGTGTTGGTTCCTAGGACCAGTAGCACTCCAGTGGCTGCGTGGTCTTGACCAACTTGGGTAGTTGGGTCGGAGACGTGAGTTGGAAGCTGTGTTCGTCTTGTTGGAGTTCTCATCTCCTTCGAGAAGAATTTTTATCGGCTCCCATTCACTCCCCCCCTCTCTGGTTCGCCTAATCGGTCCTTCAATTGGTATCAGAGCCGGTTCGGGTCTTTATTGACTCTTATCAGTCTAAGATCCAAAGATGGCGTACCAGGAACGGGGTTCGGGTCCTCCGCACTTCGATGGGAAGAACTACCAGATGTGGCAAAGGCGGATGGCGGCGTTCCTCCGCGGAAAGGGTCAGATCCTTTGGGATGTCACGGTGAACACAGCTTATGTTCATCCGATGAACTTCCTTGCTCCAGGATCGAGGGATATGTTCGAAGCCAACAACAAGGCTGTCGACTACTTGTTTCGTGCTCTGTGTCAGCCTGAATTCGATCGGGTTCAGACAGAGGACTTAGCTTGTAAGATTTGGGAGCAGTTGAAGGATGCTCATGCTGGGAATGCTCAGGTTCAGGCTCGGATGTACGCGACTTACCGGAGAGAGTACGAGAACTTCACTCATCTCCCCGGCGAGTCCGTCGATGCCCTTTTCCAGCGATTTACGGTCGTTGTGAACAACATGAGAGCCAATGTGGACGTCCTCCCATACAATGATCATGATAGAGCCGTGAAGCTCTTGCACTCGTTGGATCGTACCGTATGGGACGGGAAGTTTGAGGCTATTGTTGAGTCCGAGAAGTATGACACCTTGACGGTGAACGAGCTGTTCTCGAAGCTCAAGTCGGCTGAGTTGGACCGTGGTATGACAGCCAAGATCGAGAGCCCGACTGATTCTCATAGTCTTGCTCTCGTCAGTGGCAAAGGAGCTAAGTCTAACGCTAACGCATCCTCCAGGATGTACTCTCTGTCTTCTTTGATGTCTTTGCCAGATGAGGAGTTCGACGTGCTTGGAGAGGACGAGCTGGCATTGCTGACCAGGCGGTTCGAGAGGCTGCACGAGAACCGGGTGAACTCAAGGAGGAACTCGAGAGCGTGTTTCAAGTGCGGCAAGACCGGACATTTTTTCGCCGAGTGTCCGAAGGTGAACAACCACGACAAGCACAAGTCCAAGGACAAAGGAAGAAGATCCAAGAAGAAGGAACATGAACATGGGAGGAAGACACGGACCCGAGAAAAGATCAAGAGATCGAGCGACATCGACTCCGACTCTGAGGATGTGTCATCAAGCTCGAGTGAAGAAGAAGAAGAAGAGGACAGCAAGAGGAAGCACAGAAAGAAGAAGAAGGACTTCGGCAAGTACTTGAACGGCCTTTGCTGTACCGCAAGCAAGACTTCGAGAGGCTGCAACAAGAAGGATGGGCTATGCGGCATGGCACGCAGCTCCGGCAGCAAGAGAAGCCAGAAGAACGCCTCGGAATCAGACTCCGACTCCGAGGATGAGGTATGTGATGAGCTCTCTTCTTTACGCAAGGAGAATGAGGAGTTGGTTGACTTGCTTGATAATCGCGATCACATGCTTAGAGAGGCTAAGAAGCTTAGGAAGGAGCTTAGAGCTTTGCTTGAAGATGCTAGGACTAGAGTGGCTGAGCTAGAAACACAGGTTCTTGATGGCAAGCTTGAAATTGATTCGCTTAAGGCTAGCCCTGTGGTTTCTGATGAGATTGATTGTGCTGATTGCTCTGTTTTCCTAGCTGATTTGACTGCTCTTAGGGAAAAGCATGCCTCCAAGTGTGAGGAACTAGATGTGCTTAGGGTTGAGTTGGCTGAGCTGCAATCTAGACCCACTTTGCTTGGTGCATGTACTTCTTGCCCTGGTTTGCATGAAAAAATTGCTGAGCTTCGTTCTCGCATTGTTTCGCTTGAGGCTGATTTGAAAGTGCCTATTCCTACTGCTTGCTCTACCTGTGAATTACATGCTGTGAAGAATTTGGAACTTGCAAAATGTGTTGATCATTTGCAGGATGAGAACAGTAAGGTGCGTGAGGTGTTGAGTTGGGTGTCCAGTCATGAGCCTCAGCTGGGTGTGTTAATTGGCAGTTGTAAGCGCTTTGATGGTTGGGCTTTGGGATCTGATAAGTTTGGTGAGAGCAGTGGTGTGAGAGAAGGGAAATTTGGGAATATTCCAGTTCCACCACAACCAACACCCAAAGACAAGTTTGCACCCAAGCCAAACCAGTTGCTTAAATCGAGAGAAAAACCAAGTGAGAAGCCTAGTGAGAAACCTAGTGAGAAGCCTTGTGAAGAGCCACACCCGAAACCTAAGCCAAGACCAATTCGTTTCCATTGTGAGTTTTGTGGAAAGGATGGTCATAAGAGAGAGTTTTGCTTTAAGAAAAGAAGAGAGGCGAGATTGGCTAAGGAGTGGGCGAACAAGGACAGGTACCACCCTTCTCATGGTGTGCCTGAGCCTCGTATGCCACTACCTAAGGGAAAGGGTGTTGTGCATATGGTTCCAGCATGGAGAGATAGGAGAGCTTCAGGTGGAGGCAGGTTTGCTGGCCGAGGACCACCGGCCAGACCGGTCAGAGTGACCGGTCAGACCGGTGCTAGGTAGAGTGCTGGACAGTTTGGTTTCCGGGATTGTGAAGCTAGAGGGTTCAGCCTGTTTGGTCGTGGAACAGGTGGTAGGCGCTTTGAGTCTGGTGGTGTTGAGTTTGCTGGACGTTCTCCACCTCGTGATCAATACGAGTTTGGGAGAGGTCGCAGCTTTGAGTCTCAGAGGGGCTACGGACCACGGTTTCCCTTTCGTGGTACTCGTACTCCTCCAGTGAGACGGGAGTGGTTTTCCCATGGTGGTTCCAGGTTTGATAGGTTAGACGGGATGGATCGCAGTTTTGATAGGCGCGGTAGGATGGATGTTGCTAACCCTACTTTTGAGGAAATGGCCCGGCACTGGTTTGACACTTTTGGTACTAACCCCAGTGTTGAGTCGTTTGCTCGCTCTCGCTCTTGGTTTTGAGTTGCAGGTGGGAGGCCCGGAGAACATTTGGTTGATATCGGGGGTGGTTCTCCGGCCTCATACCCCGGTGATGATATGGAGGTACATCACTTTCGGGGACGGTGGACAAGGACGGGTGACTTCTGAAGAAATGATCAAGGTAAGTATTTTTGTGATCTTCAAGTGTGTGGCCTTGGTCAAGCCACTTGGTTCGTTTTGCTCCTTGCCCTATCTCATGTATGTAAGGTGAGCTTTGTATGCTCTTTGACCTTAATGCATGAGTTTAGGGGGAGCCTGTGTGCTTAGTGTGCTCTTTGCTCTATCATGTGTACTAAGGGTGAGCTTTGTATGCTCTTTGGCCCTAGTGCATGTGTTTAGACGGAGCTTGTGAGTTTTGTTCTCCTTTGCTCTTTTGCCGGTGGTGTCGAGCCCTTTTTGCCTCCCCTCGAGGAGCCGGTCGTTTGTGAGCTTTGTGTGTGCGAGCTCCTTTGTAGCATATGTATAGCTTTCCTTTGTGCATTTCTTGCATTTGGCATGGCATATGTAACATGATGTATAGGCATCTTTGTATCTTAGGTTGCATGCGTTTTGTATCATATGCATTGTTTAGGAAAGGCTTCTCCTATACACATTGTTCACCATGGAATGACATATATGTCTTTGTGAGCTAATTTGGTAAGCTATGGTTAGTTTGGCTTAGCTCTTGATAATCTTGGTTTGTATCCATGGTTGATGGCTATGTTTTTTGAAAAATTTCATATATATGCTCTCTTGTGAGTAAATGCCTTTACATGATCTTGACATGTTTTAGTGGCTTGGCTATGCTTAATTTGTGGTTGGATAGCTTATTTTGATCATATGGGGCCAAAGGCTCATTTGCCATCATGAATGTTTAGCCCCCATGCTTCATCTTGTGGAGGGGCATAAGTTCCTTTTTGTCGCAAAGACATTTCATGTACCAATTATAAATCTGAAAATGAAATGTAAATTGCTTAAAAAATGTGCTCCCATGTCATATGTGCTAATTTTAATTTGCTTTGGGTGCTAAATCGTTGCATGATGCCTACCAATGAGAAGTCTCATATATAGAAGTAGGCACATGGCTCGGTGGCTTTGACATGACATGAGGTGCTTGTGGGTGTTTATGATGGTCTTATGCTTAGAATGGTTGTCCTAGCATGAAGTTTGTGTGGCTTTGCCATTTTGACATGTTTTGCTCATGTTTAGGACTTTGCTCATGAGAGGGTGTTTTTTCACAAAATTGCTAAATTCTATCTTAGCTTCGCCCAATGGTTGTGAAACTTGGTGATCATGAAGTTTATGTCTTTACGAAGCTATAGAGTATCTAACTTGCTCGTTTGGACATGTGTAGCATCCTATGTTGAATTTTGTCTATTTGAGAAGCTCTAGGTTGCATTTTTGCATTTTTGGCTTGATTCATGCATTGTCAACAAGGGGGAGAAGTTTGAGCATGTTTTGGCCTACTGAATGCATTTGGAAGGTTTTCAGGTGGTTTCGAGCTATTTTTGGGCTCTGTTGTGCACCGGTCTGACCGGTTGAGGTCACCGGTCTGACCGGTCAGAGTGCTGGTCCTGTTCACATGTTGCCCACCGGTCTGACCGGTGGTGTCGACCGGTCTGACCGGTCAGAGCTGAGCTGTTGCAGCCGCTCTGTTTTGTGAAGTGGTTCGCATGCATTTGTCCAGGGGGAGTTGCATGTGTGCAGGGGGAGCTCTTTGTGGTTTTCGAGCTTTGGTTTGATGGTTTGTGCTCTTTGCTTGAGCATGTTTTGTCTCGGATGTGTCGAGCCGTTGCCCTTGCCTAAGGGGTCCGAGACTTGTCTTCTTCAAGTGATCTTGATCTTTGCCTTTTCTTTGGCTTTCGATCGCTTGTTGGAGTTTCTTTTAGTCGTTTCTTTTCTTTTCCTTTTCTCTTGGTTACCAAAACGTGTGTGTTGTCAATGCACTCATCAAGGGGGAGATTGAGAGCCAGGTGTGGTTCGAGGACCGGTGGATGGTCGCTTCCTGGTGTGATGAGTGATTGACAACGTGGTGTGGACTGATTCTTGGCTAAGTATTGCAGGTGCAGGTTGCGGTTTGACTGGTGCAGGTGCAGGTGAAGAACAAGAGTGAAAGGTCGTTGCCGGTGAGGCCTCCAGGTGTGGAGAAGACAAGTAGGCTTGGTTCGAGGGACCCGGTGGCCAGCGGGGTCAAGTGCGGGCCGCATGGTGGCAAGAACGGCAAGATGAAGTCATGGACGGTTTCTTGGTTGAGCCTCAAAACCAAGGTCGAGCCGGGACTACGTGGGAGCCGAGTCATGAGTGGTGATTGGCGGAGGCTACACCTAGTTCGCGGGGTTTCCGGTGGTTCACCAGAAAACCACTGGGTTCCTTGGTTGATCCACAAAGCCAAGACCGAAGAACCGAAGACGGAGGTGCAGCAGCTCCAGACCGGTCTGACCGGTGGGTCTGACTGGTCTGACCGGTGGGTACCGGTCTGACCGGTGAGGAGCACCGGTCTGACCGGTGTGCGACGACGCAGTCCGGAATCTTCGAAGCGGAGGACACGCGTCGGGATCGCAAGGCTTGCGTCGAGGCTAAGCAAGTTTGCGGTTGCTGGGCATCCGTCCGATGGTGCGAAGACAAAGACTTCCAATTTCGCCCTCGAGGGGCATGTATCCCTAGTTAGCTAGTAAGGGTATTTTAGTCTTTCGGTTGCCTCCATATAACCCAAGTGGTGAGAGGATGGCAGCCATCTCTTGGAACCCTAGCTCATTTGGTTTTCCTATTTTCCTTCCTATTTTCTTAGGATTTTCGTAGGACTAGCTTGAGAGCTTCATGGTGAGATCTTGTGAGAGGGAAGGATGATCGGGCGGCAAGCTAGACCTTGTATGAACCTCTTTGGTATGTATAGATGATTCGGCGTGGTTCCTCAAGGCTTGGATGTGTCTTTCCCGTTTCTCCTTTTTGGTGATTTTCGGAGCCTTTTCTTGGCGATTTTCTTGGAGCGATTTCGAGGCCTTTCTCTTTGGGATTTGGTGGGGGATGTATGCATGAACCCTTCGTGGTTCTTTTCCCTTTGATTCCCCTTCCAAATCCGTGAGCAAAGGGGCTCGATTTTGGGGTTTTCGTGGCTCTAGGGTTAGAGGCGTTCTTGGTGGGATTTCTTCGATTCCTCTTGATTTGACAAGTTTTGGTGGACCAAATCTTGGCTATGGAGTACCCATGAGGTGTTCCTACTATCCCCAAAGTCTTGTGCAAAACCGTGGAGCGGATCGGGAGATCGGGAGTTGGATTTGGAGGAGTTGACTCGCGGGCGCTGTTCATCCCGAGCTGCCCAGGCACGACCGGTCTGACCGGTGCTCTTGACCGGTCTGACCGGTGCTAGCCCTTGCTGGGTTTTTGTCTCGGGGAACAGCCTTGTCCGTGTGGTTTTGTCCCGTGGTCCTGCTGATCAGTTCTTGGAGTGTTTGGAGTTGTTTTGCTAGGATTTGTGAGGGGTTCTTCTTCCTCACGGGTTGTGTTTCGTGGTGGTTTTTGTTCCAGGGCCTAGAGGATTCACTGAGGCTTCCTGGAACGTTTGCTGTGCGGCTGCTGTAGCCACCGGCCTGACCGGCTCTGTCCACCGGTCTGACCGGTGTCACCGGTCTGACCAGCGCAGGCCATCGGTCTGACCGGTGTAGCACAGGCAGCAAGCCGTGCAAGTTTCCGCTGTGTGTTTTGGTGAGTTTTGGCTAGGAAGGTTGAGTGTTGGTTCCTAGGACCAGTAGCACTCCAGTGGCTGCGTGGTCTTGACCAACTTGGGTAGTTGGGTCGGAGACGTGAGTTGGAAGTTGTGTTCGTCTTGTTGGAGTTCTCATCTCCTTCGAGAAGAATTTTTATCGGCTCCCATTCACTCCCCCCCTCTCTGGTTCGCCTAATCGGTCCTTCATGAAGAAAGGCAAATGCCTTAGTGAGGATATATACACATTGAGCGATCTGAGTGAATCAAATGAGAAAGCCACCAAGAGTTTTGTTTATGAAAATCTTGCAAAACCCCAAGGTGTTTATCATCAGGTGCATAAGTGACTTGATTCACAGCTGTTCTACTTTTCAATCACCCAAGGGAACATGATAGCCACTACACAGAGGTTCACAGGAGTAAGGTATGACTTGGAATATCTCTTATGTCTGTCTTACTTTTCGGTATTTATGACCCGCTTGGCTTTGTTTCCCCTTCACTCGGGACGAGCAAAGGTCAAGTGTGGGGGTGTTGTTAATGGTCAAATTTGCCATTTTCAAGACCGTCAACTCCTACAAATGGGAGCATGAATTGCACATCCACACTAGAATAGGTGCTTAAACTCATACTTTCCACCAGTGTCGATGTCTATTCGAATGCAGGTGTTTAGCATAAGAAATGGGAGGAAACCATGCACTTTCACTCCACTCCAATCCAAGGCACTCAAATGCTGGTTAATCAGGGGCTGTCACATGGATTCTCCTGGATCCATGATGTCACCAATCCATGTGAAGGACTCTCGACGAATCACTCGCTGCCACGTCAGCATCACATGGATCCATGGGCCCACTTTACCAACTAAACCGCCAGGAAACGTGCCATGCACAGAGGAGAGGCATCAGGGCCCACATGGAAGCGAGCTAGACGAAGCACACCCCAGATGGAGGGCCGAGGGTGTCGGCCGACCCTAGGATCGGCCGAACCGACCTAGGGTCGGTTGATCCTCCCCCTCCACGTGTTGCTTGCTCATTGGCTCTTGGCTGCATTCCTGGGTGTCTAGGGGCACTTTGAGCCCCGGAGCAAGCCTCCTCCTTGTCTATAAATAGGAGGGGAGGGGCTCCATTTCACACACACCACCAAGCTCTCAAGTTTCACTCTCTGTTGTGTAGCTCTCTCTCCCTCTCTCCAATTCTGCCCATGAGAGGTGATTCTCACCTCTATGTGGTAGAATGGTGATGAGGAGAGATCTAGATTAGGATTAGTGAGAGGTAGAGGAGGGGTAAGGAGTGAGTTGATGCTCTCGTGGATGCTTGTTCTTCATTTAGATCAAAGTGAGTATTTCAGCATTTCTTATTTAGACTATAGTGGACATCATGCATGATTGATTTGTTCTTGTATTCGTGGCTCGTTCATAAGTTAGACGCTTGTGTTCTTCATGACACAAGGCTTCGATCCTTTAGAGCCAGAGCCGTAGTTCATTTACATGTTTGCATGCTCTGATCCTGTTTAGTTAAGTAAGTTCGCTGTATCTTGTTTAGCTGCATCCATAGCTTCCTTTCTGCTAACAGTTCAATGATATGATCTGATTCCGATCTTTCCCTTGTTCGTGGGACCGTATTTATACGGTTGCTATAGTGTAGTTAGCGGGCTAGCATACGCCGCACTATAGTATTTAGCTGAGGTATAGACGTGGTGTCTGGACCTCAGTTTTCCTATGAAGACCACGTACGATTGTAGCGTAGAGGTAGGCCGCAGTGGTGATAGCCTGTTGGACCCTTTGTCAACCCTCTTACGTCGCGTACCGAGTTGGGCTCGCTTGCCAGCACCTTGGAGTGATGTCGCCCCGTGGGGATGACTAAGACCTGACAGAAATACATCTTGAGAGCTAAGTCCCTTAAGGAAGTGCTTCTTGTATCCCGACCTAACCCAGCGAAAGCTGGTGTCCTTGGATAGACCCTCTCTGGTTACTTTCCGTCCTTTGGGAACAAAACCCAACGGGAATACTCATTCTCCTAGGGAGAAGTGCTACAACGGTGTATCCGTGTGCTTGCGGATTCGTTCGCACTCGTCAGTGTACCCGGGAGTTTCTTACACGATCATGCTAGTGCGCTAGTGGTGGTGACGTTAAGAAACGTCAACAAAGTGACACAAAGGAAATGATTAAGATGAGTACTTGACCATGAAAGAAAAAGGAATGGCTGAGAAAGTTTGGGCGGTGGATCAGCATGGAGCACGAGGGCACAAGGTCATAATGCAACAAGCATCAAGTGGGAGAAAACCAGAGCCGAGGCAGAGGGCAGGGACCCTAGGCCGGTCGGCCCAGGCCGGCCAGCCTACCCTATATTTGCACCCCCCCTACCTCCATCTTTCACAGGTGAGTCTCTTGCTTGCTTACTAGTTCGTGTTCTTGAGCTCTCTGTCCAAAACCTCCAGAAACTCTGCAGAAAAAATTTGTTCTCTCTTGAGTCCAAATTCAGAGAATTGCATCACAAACTTTGCTCTTCCATATACTTCTTTTGTGTGTATTTCTACCGGCAAGAAACCCCCGGGAGAGTTTGTTTGTAATTTGTGCAGCAACTACAAGATGAAGAAGGTCTTTGGCAAGGTTCTTGGGAGGAAGACGCAATCATCATCATCAAGGCCGGCATCAACAAGTTCTTCGCAGAGGCACTCGGTCTCCGAGTCGCCGCGAAGCATGGAAGAGGATGTGGCGCCATCAAGGAGCGACACCATGCTCCTTAGTGGAAGGAACACTCAAAGCTCGTCTATGCGGTACACCGAACCGCAAGGGCGAACGGCGGAGCCGCCCGTTCCACCTTATCGTTCGACTCGTTCATCGCTCCACCACCATGCACTCCACGATGGTGCAAGTATGGATTTCTTATGATGTGGGTGGAGGAGGAGGAGAGGCTTGGGCGCCTAGAGAAGAGGGTTGTGCCCAATGTTGACTTTGATGATGATGCTCTCCAAGTATTGGGATTTTCCCCGGATATCTATCAAATGATGAACCACCTTGGATGGGGGCAATTTTCCGATGGAGTAGGAGTGAGTTTTCATTTGGAGCTTGCCATGGAAATTCTCATGACCATGGCACCGGTTATTAATGAAGGGGTGCCATCCCTCTCATTTCGATTGAAAGATGATGAGCATATAGTTTCTAATGAGCAAATTAGAGAGTTGCTCGGTTTTCAGAGGGAAGCCCAGGAGCAAGTTAATGCTAGTGAAAGTGTGTTGGAAGGATTTTGGAGCATGATTTCAGGAGAAGATAACCGGCAAAGAAATAGCATTCGGAATCCCATCATTCGGATATTTCATTCTTGGATGAGCAAAAGGATTTTGGGAAGGATGAAGGAGTCCAAAGTCACCGATATGCAAGTTAATTGGCTTTATTCGGCGTTGATTGCAAGACAAGCCATTGATCCGTCATATATTATGATCAATCAATGGTGTTGTGAGGCAATATTGGAGAGTGGACAAATTGGTTTGGGATGCTATCTCTCTATGATAGCAATTTCTGTGAAGCCGGGTATTACAAGAAATCCAAAATTCATCCTTGCGGGAAATTCGCTTGGAATTGATTATATGAAGCAAGGAAAATATATTAGTGGAGATGAGAATAGAGGGTACAAGGTGGCGAAAGTCAATGTTCCTCTCCCCAACATGAAGCTGAAATTATTTATTGAAGGGAGAGAGAATTGGTTAGAAGAAGGAATTCTCGTACCGGCCAAGAAGAACAACAGGGGAAGAATCATAGAAGAAGGTTCATCCTCTGCTGCCCAAGAGCAAGGAGGAGCGGCCTACCATCAACCCTATGGTGGAATTTCTGTGCCACCACCTCACTATGGAAGTGTACCAATGCAAGCATGGGGGAGTGGTGCAGCCATGCCACCACCTCCTCCAACATATTTTCCACCAACTTTTGTTGTGCCCATTGAAGCATTTGTGGCACCTTATGCAAGCATGCCCCAGCCCCAACAAAGTGCAGCCATTATTGGGGCATATATGCAAAGGAACGAACAAGAAGGAACGGCGGGAATCGCCCATCAATTGGGATGTCTTCAACTCATGGCGCCTCATCAATTTCATGGAGGGGCCATGCAACAATATTATGAGCAAGGATTCAATGAAAGCCAACCAACAGAGCAAGGACAATCGGATGAAGAATGAAGAAAGAAGAAAGGGACGGAGTTTTTAAGTGTGGTTTGATTTTTCCTTTTCCTTTTCTTTATTTTTCATCTTGTGTGCGTTTATGTTTGCATAGTATTTTTCTTGTTTTTATTTATTTTCAGCATGTGTGGTAGTAGTAGATTGTTATCCATCATCAAGAATAAGTTTCACCGTCGCTTTTATGATCTTAATATGGATGGATAATTTGTACCATGTTGATATGTGATGATGATTGCCACTTTGCTCAATCTTATGCTTGTTTTATGCATGTTTAAGCTAGTGCTCTCTTTTAACATGAATCTGAAATTTAATTAAATGCTAGCTTAATCTTGTGTGGAGGTTATGAGAACTCAAGTCCCATAGTTCTTTTCGTTGCTCTCAACTTTGGATGAATCAAAGAACCTTTTTATTCTCAAAAAGTTATGCTAACCTTGTCAAAAGTACCGCTTGCATTTTGCTCTTCCCATCCAAAGCGTAACTTTACTTGAGTGCAAAACCTTAGTATATACAAGATTTATTTTTGGGTGCATTGATTCAAGGCCTGATTTCTCTGGCCCGAGACTAAGAAGCTGGTCATTCCATTTTTGTGTATCGTTCTTTATGCTAGCCTTTCTTTCCGTGCATTGTGAGTTTCCACATTGGGAATTTCGTAAACCTTGCCGGATATCCAACCAAAACCCAAATATATCTTTTTTGTGTTCACCTCCTTGAACACAACCCAATATATGAGTATGGATGAATATTATGGAGAAGATTACAAGGAAGGTACTTCAAGTGAGAAAGGGAAACTTCGAAAAGGATCCCTAGAAGATTTTTCAAGTGTCTCTCTCTTAGAAAAAAAAGAGAGCTTCAATTCCCACCTTGGCATATTTATCACCTTTTTGCCCGAGGATGAGCAAACGTCTAAGCATGGGAGGGTTGCCAAGGAAGTGCTAGAATAGTCTAGAGACCAAGGGGAGCAAATAAAAAAAAGAGAAAAAGAAGAGAAAAAGTATGATGAAGGAAAAAGAAAAAATGAAAAAATGAATGATGAAAAAAAAAGAAAGAAAGAAAAAAATAAATATAAATAATAAAGCTCCCCGGTTCTCTAGCTATGCTTTAGTGCTTTTGAGTTTTCAAGAGGATTCAAGATCAAGGCCCATACTCATCTTTCCAACCATGTGCAATCCGATAACGAGGACTTCATTTGTGCCTTGGGATCACTCTTTGCCATTTGCACATGTCCACCTATCTAAAAGTGTGTGTTTATCTCTCCCCCCTCCTTGATAACATTATTTTTCCAATGACCTTTTTGATGAGTCTCGGTAAGACCATGAGAAGCTAGTCTTGTTTTAATAATATCTCAACTATAATATCTTGGTAGGACTAAACTTTCCTATAGCTCCACATAAAGCTTTCCACCATATACTTTGAGAGAGGAAAGGAGTAGAACAAGTAGGCTTGAGAGACAAGTGAGATGAGAGTACATGAGCAAAGTGCAAGATGGTTATTTTTGATCTTGGTAAAGCAATTTTTCTCTTTATCTCATTCTTTATTTTTCAAAATTTCTGAGATTTGTTTAAAAGTTTGAGAGCTTGATCAAGTACTTGTGGAAAGAACTTGAATGATATCTACCCTCCATAAAGATAAAAGTTAGTACATTATGGAACTATAATGAATATAAAACTAGAGAGCATTATGTTTTCTCATGTATGATCAAGTATAGGGTTTGAACATCGAAGGGCAACGCTGATATCCATAGAAGGCTTACTCAAGGACGAGCAAGGTTTAAACATGGGGGGATGTTGGCGGTCGATTTCCGTCTACCTAGCCACTTGTTTACCTTCTATGTTGGTATTGATTTGATATTCGCACTCGTGCTCAGTTTTTGGAGTTTGTTGTTTACACAGGAATCAAGAGCTTAAATGAGGACTTCCGGGTAAAGTTCATCAACGGATTTACAAGGTGATATTGGACCCCGAGACAAGTCGAGATGCAAGATGAACATGACTCCAAATGAACTAAGGACTAAAGCGTGAAGCCAAGAAATGTGGAGGACCTAGACGGAAGATGCAGGAGTTCATTCACAAAGCCCTCTCATCTAAACCGCGAGGAAAATGTCGTCAAGGGCCCACATGCAACTCGGCAAAAACTCAAGAAGTCGCGAGAAGCATCCGGAAGAAAGGCGGCGCCGAACTGGGCCAGGATGGGCCCAGGCAGGCCAGCCCAGCCCATTCTGTGCCCTGTTTGCTGCCCTCTTTGACCTAGCTGATCCTCGGGCTATTTATAGCTCCGGTACCCCGAGCCACGTAGGAAGCAATTCGTCATTCGCCGCCGAGGAGCAGAGGAGCTTGAGGGACACCACCCCGGAGAGGAGGGTTGAGTTAGTCGTCTAGGGTTTGCCTAGCCGGCGTGGGAACCTTTTAAGGAAGACCACGTTGGAGTTCCGGAGGCATGAATCAAGGTCAAGGTAGGATCCCGGTTGGATCTTATTCATGTATTCATACTTTTGATGGAGTTTTAATGGATCCGATTCTTAGCGATCAAGTACTTTCGTTTGCAATTCTTGTTCTTGCTTGGGTGTTTTCCTCCTCAATCTATTCTCGAGATAGATTGCATGGGATGTTCTTGTAGCCGCGGTGGCTAGAGGTACATACCCGATCTACCAAGTAGTTCAACACACTCCTTGCGGGTGTGCTCTAAGATTCGACCGCGAAGAAAGGGGAACATCATGACAGGATGTTGACACCGAGTACGGCGGGGCGACTTTGGGGGTTTGGCCAAAGGTCACGATTTAAAGAAGCTTTCAATGATATTCATTTTACTCTCTCTTTATCTTGCTCGGAACGATGACATAAACTCGATCTAGACCCCTCTCTAGATCGGTACCTCAATGCTTTCTCTTGCTACCTCTTTTGATCTTAGTAGATTAGATGCAATTCAAAACCTCTCAAAGAAGCAAGTGTTTCTCAGTTATTAGATTGATTTTACATTACATATTATTCCACTGATTCGATACCTTGGGTTCACCACTCAAGCGAAGAAGGGTTCCTTAACTACGACGAGGGATTTGTCCGCTTACAAGTCCAAACGAACTTTGCAACGATAATCAAACGTCAACAGTTGACCACCCTATATGTATCGCGTAGTAGCTCGCATGCTTTTGTGTAATCTCGAAGGTTGTGGAGTAGGCCTCGAGATACACACCTTTTCTATGGTGATCTTGCATGAGTGATTGGAGTTATCGATCTCTTGCCGGTTTTCATGCTTCTTATATGATTGTCTGAAATTGTTTGTTGTTAGCTAGATACTCCTTATATGCTTAAGTACCTTATAGTTAATTTCCGACAACTCGTTTCTCACGATCTCAATTCTTGGAACAGAT
Organism: Cenchrus fungigraminus; assembly: GCA_036936925.1. Taxonomy (NCBI): domain Eukaryota; kingdom Viridiplantae; phylum Streptophyta; class Magnoliopsida; order Poales; family Poaceae; genus Cenchrus; species Cenchrus fungigraminus. The sequence continues at coordinate 104,531,432 of CM072769.1, read as the reverse complement.
GTCGAGGGTGAGACGGTCAGGACGGCTCCTACGCTGTTTTGAGGAGGCAGCCCGGGAGGACGCCGAGCAGGAGGACGTCCCTCTCCCCGCAGGAGGTTGAGGTCGTGGCCACCGTGGAGGCCGTGCCCCACGTGGCAGACGTCATGGTGGACACCGCGGCAGGCGAGGAGGTCGAGGAGGCCGTGTGCCAGTGAACCCTGACCCAGAGGAGGAGGATCCAGAGGAGGAGGCTGAACCTGAGCCAGAGCAGGAATAGGAGCAGCCGGCACCACCGCCCAACTTAGCAGCAGTGATGGCACTTCAGACCCAGCTGATGGTGATGATTGCCAACGCAGTGACTCAGAACAACAACAGGAGGAACTTCAGGAACCGGCCAGAGAGCTTGCAGAAGAGAGTGGAGGGTTTCTCCAAGCTGCACCTGCCGACCTTCAACAACTCAGCAGACCCACTTGTGGCAGACAACTGGCCTAGGGAGATTGAGAAGAAGCTGGAGCTCATGGACCTTTCAAAGGAGGAGTGTCGGTTGTAGCACACCAGCTGGTCGGCACCGCAAGAGCTTGGTGGGATAGCTACTGTGACTCACACGAGGACCCGACCCACATCACGTGGGAGGAGTTTGTGGAGGCTTTTAGGGAGTTCCACATCCCGGAGGCGGTGATGGACAGGAAGGCAGACGAGTTCAGGAGCCTGAAGATGGGTCAGATGTCAGTGCAGGAGTACACCAACCGCTTCCAAGAGCTGATGCAATACGCGCCAGACGACTCCAACACCGAGAAGAAGAAGATGTACTGGTACCGAAAGGGACTTCACAAGGGGATGGCGCACCACCTAGCTGCTCACGACTGTGCTACCCTTCACGCCTTGGTGGGCAAGGCTTTGGTTGTGGAAAAGTCGAGGCTGGACTACGTGGAGGTCCGAGGTGAGAAGAGGCAGCGTGCAGACCGTGCTGGGCACTCGGGTTCACACCAGAGGCAGAGGTCGGCTCCACCACAGTACCCACAGCAGAGGCAGCACCCTTACTCACAGCAGCAGCAACAGACTCAGTACTCTCAGCAGGGCAGAGGTCACACCGGAGGTAGTGGAGGTTCGGGACAGTGGAAGCCCAGGCCGCAGCAGTCGCCAGCCTATGACAGCTCACAGATCACCTGCTACTACTGCCGTCAGCTAGGCCACAAGTCCACTGTGTGTCCCCAGAAGCTTTAGCAGGGAGGACAGAACAGGAACACTCAATACCAGACACCAGCGAAGGGACCAGCTCAAGGAGGACAGCCCACGCAGAACCAGCAGAAGAGTGCACCACCGCCCACTCGAGGCAGACTGAACCACCTGACCGCGGAGGAGGCAGCCACAGCACCAGACGTGGCTCTCGGTGAGTTTTTAGTTGATTCAGTTATGGCTACCATTCTGTTTGACACCGGTGCTCAGTTTTCGTACATTTCTACCAAGTTTGTAAAGGAAAGGTCAATACCAACTAAGCCCAGACCACGACCTATTTTAACTAGTTCTCCGCTAGGAGAGCAGAGGAGTACTCTAGAGTGTAGAGGAGTGAACATGGTGTTCGAGAAGCAGGTGTTCCTAGCAGACCTAACCGTTCTGGAGTCGACCGGGATCGACGTGATACTTGGAATGGAGTGGTTGGCAAAACACAACAGATTGGTATCTTGGAACCCCGTTACTGTACAGTTGGAGCACCCTAGTGGAGCCAGAGTGTTGATCAAGCCGCAGAGCCAGAGGACAACACCGATGTTGTGCAACATGAAAGGAATGAGTATGGAGGAAATTCCAGTGGTGAGGGAGTACCCCGATATGTTTCCTGAGGAGTTGACCAAGCTACCGCCAGATCGGGACATTGAGTTTGTGATTGAGCTGATGCTAGGAGCTGGACCAGTGGCCAAGAGCCCATACAGGATGTCCGCAGATGAACTCGATGAGCTGAAGAAGCAACTCAAGAAGTTACTAGAGCAAGGGTTTATACGGCCGAGTGCCTCACCTTGGGGTTCGCCAGTTCTGTTTGTGGATAAGAAGGATGGCACCAAGAGGATGTGTGTGGACTACCGGATTCTCAACTCGATGACAATCAAGAACAGGTATCCTTTGCCCAGGATCGATGACTTGCTAGACAGGCTGCAGAAGGCTAAGTTCTTTTCAAAGATTGACTTGAGGTCAGGGTACTACCAGATGAAGATTCGGGACCAGGATGTCCCGAAGACAGCTTTCACGACTCGGTACGGCCTGTACGAGTTCATAGTGGTTTCTTTCGGGCTGACCAATGCCCCAGCTTACTTCATGAACATGATGAATAAGGTTTTCATGGAAGAATTGGACAAGTTCGTGGTGGTGTTCATAGATGATATTCTGATCTACTCCGAGACAGCGGAAGAACATGAGGAGCACCTTCGGGTAGTGATGGAAAGGCTGAGGCAGCAGAAGTTGTACACAAAGTTCAGCAAGTGTGAGTTTTGGATGGAGGAAGTTGCTTTCTTGGGACCCGTGTTGTCACCTGAGGGAGTTGCAGTCGACCCTTCAAAAGTGGAAGCAGTTACTAAGTGGGAGCAGCCGCTCACAGTGACAGATATCAGGAGCTTTCTCGGGTTGGTAGGTTACTACAGGAGGTTCATAGAAAACTTCTCCAAGATAGCGAAGCCAATGACAGAGCTATTGAAGAACGACAAGAAGTTTGAGTGGTCAGAGGCTTGTGAGAAGAGTTTCCAGGAACTGAAGAAGAGACTCACGATAGCTCCGATTCTTACCCTGCTGGATATCAAGAAGGATTTCGTGGTGTACTGTGACGCCTCAAAGCAAGGATTGGGTTGTGTGTTGATGCAGAAGGGAAAAGTTGTTGCTTATGCGTCGAGGTAGCTTAAGAAGCACGAAGAGAACTACCCTACTCACGACTTGGAGCTAGCGGCAGTTGTTCATGCCCTGAAAATTTGGAGGCACTACTTGATCAGCAAAAAGTGTGAACTGTATACCGATCACAAGAGCCTGAAGTACTTCTTCACCCAGCCAGAGCTAAACATGAGGCAGAGGAGATGGTTAGAGCTGATCAAGGACTACGAGCTGGAGATTCACTACCACCCAGGCAAAGCAAACGTTGTGGCAGATGCACTGAGCAGAAAGTCCTATTGCAATAACTTGATGGTTAGGCAGGAGCAGCCAGCACTTCACGATGAGCTAGAGCAGTTTCAGCTCGAACTTGTGGAGCAACGACAACTCAACGAACTGCAAGTGACGTACGACCTGGAGGGAAGGATCCGGTAGGCACAGAAAGCTTGCAAACAGGTTGGAGCTATTCGAGAGCTGATGGTAGAAGGAAAAGCTGAGGACTACCGGATCGATGAACAAGGAACCATGTGGTTGAAAGATCGGATGTGTGTCCCGCAGGACAAGGAACTTCGAGAGCAAATTCTGAGGGAAGCCCATGATTCAAGGTACTCTATTCACCCGAGAAGCACAAAGATGTACCAAGATCTGAAACAGAGGTTCTGGTGGAAGGATATGAAGAAGGACATAGCTTACCATGTGGCCTGTTGTGACACTTGCAGCAGAGTGAAGATCGAACACCAGAAGCCGGCAGGGCTGTTGAAACCGTTGGAAATTCCTCATTGGAAGTGGGATGACATTTCCATGGACTTTGTAGTGGGATTGCCCCGTTCACCTAAAGGACACGACTCGGTGTGGGTCATAGTGGACCGCTTGACCAAGGTGTCACACTTTGTGCCAGTCAAAGCTACAAACGCAACAGATCAGTTGGCAAACCTGTACGTGGATCACATACTCAGACTACACGGAGCCTCGAGGAGCATAGTGTCGGACAGAGGATCACAGTTTGTGGCCAGGTTCTGGAAGAGCTTCCATGCAAGGCTGAGAACCACACTCAGCTACAGCACAGCTTACCACCCCCAGACAGATGGACAAACCGAAAGAGTCAACCAGACCTTGGAGGATATGCTCAGAACTTGTGCCCTCACGTACGGGACCAATTGGGAAAGCAGTTTGTCCTACGTAGAGTTCTCGTACAACAACAGCTACCAAGCAAGTCTCCAAATGTCACCTTTTGAGGCCCTCTACGGGAGGAAGTGTAGAACACCCCTGATGTGGTCAGAAGTTGGAGAGAGTATGATCTTTGGACTGGATATCCTCAAGGAGGCTGAGGAGAAAGTGGAGAAAGTCCGGGAGAACTTGTCGGCAGAAGAGCTACGCAGATCATCACCAGAGAGACTTGTCATTCAACAGAGGAGACTTCGTCTACTTGAAAGTGTCACCCATGAGAGGAACCAGGAGGTTTGCAGTGAAAGGGAAGCTTGCCCCGAGGTATGTGGGACCGTACCAGATCACCGGAAGAGTTGGGAGGCTCGCCTACCGACTAGCCTTACCAGAGGAGTTGTCAGCTGTGCACCCCGTGTTCCACGTGTCATAGTTGAAGAAGAGTGAGAAGGAAGTGGAAGCAAAGCAAATCCCGATTGAGATACTCGACCTACAGAACACCTTGGAGTATGTAGAGTACCCGGAGAAGATCTTGGACAGGGTGACAAAGGAAACCAGGAGGACCACCATTACTTACTACAAGGTGCTGTGGAGCCACCACACTGAGCGAGAAGCCACATGGGAGAAGGAAGCCGACCTCAGGAGAGAGTTACCTCACTTGTTCGAGGGAGAGGATAGAGCTTAAATCTCGAGGACGAGATTCCCGGTGGTGTGGGAGAATGCAACATCCCGGAAATTTGGAAGTATGAATATGCTGAAAATTTTGAACTTTTATTTATTTGATGAAGTGTCACCATATTTGAAACCTTTTCTAGCCTCTCACCTAAATTCTATATAAATAAAACCTAAATATAAAAATAAAAATTAAACTTATGGTATAAATATGTGATTTGGAGTTTATGGATTTTAATTGGATTTATTTGAGTGTGTTTAGAATTTGAATTAATTCAAATTCAAATATAAAGTTTAAACCTAAATTCAAACTATATTCAAAACCTATCTAACAATCTTGGGCTATGAGGACCAGGTGTGTCCGAGGACCAGTGGAGGGTCGCTCCTTAGTGATGAGTGATTGACAACGTTGTGTGGACTGATGCTTGGCTAAGTGTGCAGGTATAGGTTGCGGCTTGACTCGTGTCGGTGCAGGTGAAGAACAAGCACGAAAGGCCTTAGCCGTGGCGGCCTCCGGGTGGTGGAGTGGCAAGTAGTCTTGGTTCGATGGACCCGGTGGCCGATGGGGTCAATTGCGAGCCGTGCGGTGCAAGACTGGCGGGCTGAAGTCGTGAACATGGGCCGGTGCAAGGTAGCGGATGGAGCCCGAAGCTTGCACGCGGGGTTTGTTGGTTTGCCCACAAAACCTTCAGTGGACGGTTTCTTGGTTTGGGCCTCAAAATCAAGCCCGGAGGCCCGAGGCGACGGAGACGGTGATCTGGGAGCTTTGGGAAGCTTCGAGGCGGAGGGCACGTGGCATGATCGCGGGGTTTGCGTCGAGTTGAAGCGAAGCCGCGGTGGAAGCGTGTCCGTCCGATGAAGAGTTGACCGAAATTCCCCTGAGGGGTTGTATCTTCCTTTCAAGCAGTAGGGGTAGCGTGGTCATTTACCTCCCTCCGATGGACTTCGTATAAATAGCGGAGAGGTGGATGGCATCTCTCTCTCTTGGACTCTAGGGCTTTCTCCCCCGGTAAATTTCTCTGAACTGCTTCTTTTCCCTCTGGATTCCTTAGGATAGACTCTTGTACAGACTCGGACCTCTGGATGTATGGATGCATTCGGCGTCCCGGTGATCTCTTAGTCCCTTGTGATTTTTGTGTCATTTTCGGGGCTATTTTCGGGGAGTTTCGTTCTTCGCTCGATTCGGGGATTTGAGGGCGTTTCCTCACGAATTTCTTTGAGGGGATCATGGGTGGATGCCTTGTGCATGTTTGTGTGTGATCTTGACCCCTCAAACGCCGTGGAGAGCCTTCAATTCGTGAGTTTTTGGCCGGAGTTCGTGTTCTTGGTGGAGTTCGTGTGATCCGCGATTCCCGGCGATTTGGTGGCTTAGAGGACGAGATTTTTGGGGCATAGCTTCCTCTTGTGTTGCTTATCATCTCCGCCAAATCTTGTCTCAAGAGATTTTGGCATTTGGGAGATCCGGTGATGGATTGTGAGAGTTGACTTCACGAGCTCGAGCTCGAGCAGCTCTGTCCGGGGCTTGCGGACAATCCGCGAGGAGCCCGTGGACAGTCCGCGCGTCCTATGTTCTTCGCGTGTTCTTTGTGTTCTTGCACGTGTTCGTTTTGATCCGTTTCAGCCCTAGGTTTTGGTTGCGAGAGGTTTGGCGGACAGTCCGCGAGTGCTTCACGGACGGTCCGCGTGGCCAAGTTTTTGTCTGGGGTTGGGGTTGTTTTGTCTGGGTTTTCCAGCGTGCTGGACGGACGGTCCGCGCTACCCCCACGGATGGTCCGCGACACTGGCGGACAGTCCGCGAGGTATAGACGGATGGTTCGAGTTTCGAGGGTGCGGTTCTGGTGGTTCGAGTTGTTTTTACGGACGGTCCGCCATGACCTGCCGGACAGTCCGCCCTCTCCACGCGGACGGTCCGCCCGATCATCCCGGACAGTCCGTAGGGGACTTTGCTCCTAGGCTTGTTGGTTGATCTTCTAGGCTTGTGTGTGCCTTGTTTGGAGCTTCCTTCATGTGCGAGAACTCTTGGAGTGGCAATCGGGGTCTAGGCCGAGTTCGACCTTTGGGAAGAATTTTTATCGGCTCCCATTCACTCCCCCCCTCTCTGGTCGCCCTTTTCGGTCCTTCAATTGGTATCAGAGCCGGTTACGGATCTTCTTGATTCTAACCAGTCTAAGATCCAAAGATGGGCGATTACGGCAAGGGGTCAGGTCCTCCGCACTTTGATGGCAAAAATTACCCAATGTGGGAGAGGCGCATGGGTGCATTTTTGCGAGGGAAGAGAACTCTTATTTGGGAGGTCACTCAAAACGATCAATATGTCAACCCAGATAGTTTTCTACTTCCAGGATCGCGGGACATGTTTGAGGCCAACAGCAAGGCCGTTGATTACTTGTTCCGTGCTCTTTGTGCCTCGGAGTTTGAGTGAGTGTACGAAGAGAATGTGGCCGGAAAGATATGGCACAAGTTGAGAAATGCTCATGTTGCCAATGCCCAAGTGCAAGCCTATTTGTTTTCCACTTACCGGAGAGAGTACGAGAACTTCACTCACCTCCCTGGTGAGTCGACCGATGCGATGTTCCAGCGCTTCACTAGCATAGTCAACAACATGAGGGCCAATGTGACAGTGCTCCATACACGGATCATGATCAAGCTATCAAGCTTTTGCATGCCCTGGATAGGTCCGTGTGGAGTGCCAAGGTCGAGGCCATTGAGGAGTCGAGCGTGTATGATACGCTGACGTTGGATGAGCTATTTTCCAAGCTCAGGTCTTCAGAGATTGATCGTGGCTTGAGAGCCAAGAGCGAGAGCCCCACTGATCCTCATAGTTTGGCTCTTGTCTCGGGATCACGGTCTAACGCTAACCCTGGTGGTTTCTCTTTGTCTTGTCTTGTGTCTTTGCCAGATGAGGACTTTGAGGTGCTGAGCGAGGATGATCTCGCCTTGTTGAGCAAGAGATTTGGCCGGATGTACGAGAACCGCAAGAATGCAAGGCGGAGCTCAGGGATGTGCTATCGGTGCGGGAAGCACGGGCAATTCATCGCCGAATGCCCTGAAGCCATGGAGATCAAGAACAACTACAAGGGCAAACCCAAGCACGACTACAACAAGCACCGCTCCCGGGGATGTTGTTTTCCTCCGCGCACCGCTGCCACCGCGTCGCCGCTGCGCCGCGCCGAGAGCGTCGCCGAACCGCACCGCGCAGGCCAAGGAGCCCGACCCCAGGGCCATGGCTGCGCCGGGCTGACCGCTAGGTCCTAGGGATCACTAATCTTCGCTTGCTCGAACACTGAAGAGGCTACGGCCGCAGATCGCCGTTCGCCGTCACCGCTGGCCGCGCGCCGGGGCACGCCGACACGCACGTGTGTGGCGAGGAGCACCGATGCGTCCCAGCAAAGCTCAGAGAGCGGCTGTGGACTTCATCGCTGCAAACGTTAAGAAGGCCCCGCATGGGCCTTAGCCCATTAAAGCCCATGCACCGGCCCTTTTTCCTTTTCTGTTGCGGACTCTGAATTTAGTTCAGGGAGGTCCAATGGACTTTGCTCTCTTGGCCCGTGAAGTTGAGTCCAATGGGCCGTATTCGGCCCACTAACAGATTCGGCCCAATAACGGCCCACTAACCCAGACGCTGACGTCATGATGATGTCATGCTGACGTCATCGCCTATTTTCAAAATTAAAATCCTTTTCTGATTTATAAATGAATTTCAAAATTAGTTTATAAATCTATTAACGTTTGAAAAATCATAACTAATTATTTATAACTCCGAAAAATATGAAACCAGTTTCATTATTTTTCTAAAAATGAGATGGTGTTGTTTGTAGATAGTTTGGATCTTTTTGGATCTTTTAAAATTAGGTTTCTTTGGATTTATGCTTAGTTGATTACCGGTAATTTAGCGTCTCGTATCTCGTGCTGAACAGACCCGAGCTACCATCCGGAGGAGGCCTATGACCCTGACTTCAACCCAGACCAGGACTACAGACACCAGCCAGGTGTCATGTCACTCCCAACCATATAGATCCTATGCATGCTTTTAGTTGCTAGTGCTTAATTATTATTTATGAATGTCTTTGAATTGCATAGACAATCTTTTAGCCGTACCTTGGTTTGTATTACCCTGTTCCTTGAACTACCTACTTTTTGGAACTAGCTACATACCCGTAGCTAGTTCCCGGATTTATCTATCCATATATTTTACCCTTAGTTATGGATGGATCTCTGGTTTGGACTGAGATTGGGATATCTCGGTATTCTAGCGTGTGTTTTGGGTGAGTGTGTATTCTTGACGTGTTACCGCAGGAGCGAGCCACTTTGGTTACTTGTGAACGCCTGTCTAGGGGAGATGCGACCTGGCCTCCCGCCCTAGCGGCGTGTCAGACGGATGGAGTTGGTGAGTGCTCGCTCCTGCAATTAAGGACGGATTGACAGTTTAACCGTGATCTTTGGGCTATTTTCGTGCAAACCGTTCGCCTTGTTATGGGCGGGGTTCGGTCTGAGAACTAGTATGTGGATGGCATCCAGCCTGTAGGCGGATCGGTGTGATCGTGTGAGGGGGACGAGTAATACCCCCCGAGTAGACGTCGCCCCGGTTCCTCCGGGGATGGTTTCACAGCTTCGAGGCCCTGCTGGCAAGTTTTGCGCCACAGTCAGGACGAGTCAGGCTCGGAGAGGCAGGAGAGTGTCATCCACTGCTAGGTCTCCGGCTGTTAGGTAGGGATGTGGACCGGAGGCATTCCATTCTGCTCTACTCGGCGGGTCCAGTTGTACAACCTTTGCAGAGTGTTAAACCTATAGCTATAGTCCGTGTCCACTGGTATGGATAGCCCTTGGGTCTGTTACTCTGGCTAGTATTCTTTTGTGCCGCTTTCTCTTCCCTGTGTGTGTGAGCCCGGCTTCGTGCCGTTGAGATGTAGGGATAGGAGTTGGTGACCCCACATCGCAGATGAGAGTGGGATGTTGTGACTCGGTTGAGATCCAGTATTTGGTGTTCTTACCTTGGTAGGGGTGTTGGTCCCGGAGGCGTTGTCCTCGGAGGTGTGGATCTCCTCAGAGATGGTGACCTCTCGGCATTTTTGCATTCCTTGATATTTCTACCGCTGCTTGCATAACCTTCTACAGCCATAAATAGGATTACTCATGCATATTAGAATTATTCTCTTTTGCTTATGCTCTTTGTTGGGAAGCTGACATGACCTACTCGCTTATCGAGTAGATGACAGGTTTTCAGACCAGGAGCCGGACTACGACTTTGAGCACGATGGATGGGAGGACTGAGGCTGTTCTACACTCGAGCTGCCAATGGGCATGGAGTCTACTTCGCTACATGAGAGCTGCTGCGTAGATGTTTACTCTGATTGATTCAGTCCTATTGGACTTGTACCCGGCATATGCCATAATGTTGTACTCATATGATTAATTATTATAATATTTTTTATGTGGACCTTCATATATTTCCTTCTGTTGTATAGTTTTCTTTACTTTCTAAGACAGGGATTTGCACGTGATAGCCTCCCAGGACTATCACTGAGGTGTAGGGATCGGGTTTCCTTTCTTGGAAATCCGGTTCGTTTTAGCACGCAAGGAGAAAGAGAAATTGAGAGTGCTAGTGCCTCCTCCATTGTCTGACTACGATCGCGCGACAGTCAAGATCAACAAGAAGAAACAGAAAGTTGGGTCAATTGTTGCACAACTAGGAACCCAATCGAAGCAATCCGTCTCGCCCCTCAAAGTTATTTCAAGCAAGGACCAGGAATTGCTTGTATTTGGTGCAGATGCTGGACTCACACCGGGTCAAATTCTAGGGATTGAAGCGTTAGAAATTCATCCAGGAGCAGAAAGACGTCGATATGTGCATGGTGAGCCGCTTCTGTGGGAGCGATTGTTGGTCGATCTTCCAACTAGAATGTATGAGTTCCACAATTGGTACATGGAAGAGTCAAGAAACGGGACCCGTATGCTCGAAGTTAGAATTGGAGAGGAACATTTTTTCCAAGGTACAAGCACTTTCCTTGTGCCTTTCGAAGTGTTCCATATGCTATTCAATCAAGATGCACTCGACTACACATTAATGACTTGCTGGACGCTGTAAGTCTTTATTTTACTATAAGCTTCAAATTACTGCTATAGCCTTACTACTGTATGTCTGATCTTCTATCTTGTATCATACAACATGGAGATGCAATCTTGCCGGAAGCAAGGAATCATGGACGTCGGCTTCATGGATCCTATGCAGATAAATGAGGCAAATGTGGATGATCAGGCAACAGATACAGTGGTTCATTTTGTATAAGTTTCTGGACAGGCAACAGGACAAGACTATGATATTTTTGCCGTACAACTGCCAGTGAGCAACCTATTTCACATATCTATTTATTTATTTTCCAAATTACACTCAATATTACAATATACTTATATACTTGTATATGTAATCGCAGCTTCCACTGGATTCTCTTTGTTATCTATCCAAAGACGGGCCACGTCTGGGTCTATGACTCTATTGGCGGATATAAAGACTGGTATATTTCTCTCCTCGATCAGTTGAACCTAGCATGGGATATGCTCTTCGTACAGTACAAAGGGAAATTCAAAGAGAAACTTACTTACCTCCATGACGTCGAGGTACGTCTTTTTGTTCGTCAATCTCATGTCACTTCTTCTCTGAATACAACAAAACATATTTATTAACTTTGTTTTCACATAGGTGCAGTGCATGAAGCAGCCAAAGGGTACCAATCTATGCCCATACTACGTATGTGAGTTCATGCATACCTTTGCAAGTAATTACTTGGGTGGAAGCCGCCAGCGAGCGGTGCATACTTATCCCTAGTTCTTAATTTTTATATACTTTGTTCTACCAATAATACTTATGCAATTAATAACTTCTTCTGTAGATTGAGCGCATAAAGAAAGGATTTCTCGAGATGGAAAAAATCCGGCTAATTCAAGAACAATTGTGCGGATTTCTTCTAGACGAGGTGATCAATCCAGGGGAGAGTTTTTTCGGGTGCATCAAGGTTCACAAGGACCACTGACACCACTTCAGGTCCTAGCATTGAAACCGGTCAGAAAAACAACGAGGAGGAGAAGGACAAGGAGAAGGAGAAGGAGGAGGAGAAGGACAAGGAGAATGACAAGGACAAGGAGAAGGAGATGGTGAAGGAGAAGGAGAAGGCCGGCAATGAGAAGGAGAAGGAGAAAGACAAGGAGAAGGAGAAGGACAAGGACAAGAACAAGGAGAAGGTGAATGAAAAGCCAAAGGAAATTCCTTCTAGGGTCAGTACTAGGAGTCAGCAACGACGAGAAGGATCTTCAAGCAAACGGGCTTAGAAGGATTCAAACTTTAATCTTCTCTGACAATTGATTCGTTGTAAATATTTATCGTATTTCCATATGCACAATATGCTTATATATATGTATTATATGTTGTATGCAATCTATACGCTTCGCATTAGGATTGGTATACGTATACCAAACACATACGATAAGCATATTAGTATACGTATACCAAACAAATACGATTGGGATTAGAAATAAAGAAACTGAATAGAAAATAAAAAAACAAAAAAACATTAGTACCGGGCCGTGTTAGCAACTGGTACAGATGTGAGCCCACATCTGTACCGGCTGGTGACAGGGCCCGGCACTAATGTGGGCAGCCACATTAATACCGAGTCACACGACCTGACACTAATGTGGCCGCCCACATTAGTGCCGCCTTAGCTGTACCGGGTGGCCACCCGGCACTAATGTGGGTTGCCACCCGGTACAGAAGCCCCGTTTTCTAGTAGTGGCCGCTCGTGAGGCCCGCTTCTTGCCACCTCTTCCGCCGTCGTCGGCGCGCAGTGCCTCCTCTCTTCTGATAATCGACGCCGTCATAAGTATGTGGTCCGTGACAATGTGGCTCCTCGCCGCTGCCGTTGCCATCATGGCTGTAGCGCGTGCCGCCTACGGCGTGGGGCAGTGCCCCACGGTCACCATTCACTGAGGCTACGGCACTCGTCGTGCTCACCGAGCTCTCCCTCGCGCGCTCATTATCTTCATCACCATGCTTCTACTCAACTACTGCACGGCGGGGCTCTCCGACTCGCCGTGCTGATTATTCTTCTCACCTACCCGACGTGTTCTTTATTTTTTCTTAAGTTGTTGATCATCTTCTTCACCACAGGGAAGTGATGATTCGCAAGGCCGTGGGCGGCACCGTTGTGCTCTGGGAGCTCGTATCCGCGCTTCGTCTTGCTTGGGCTTGGTGCCTTCCTGCTGGTGATGAACCCACCTCTCGAGGGGTTGTCTCGTTTGGAAAGGATCGGCTTTGCGATCCATGGCACTGGGACCAGGGATGGACCTAGCGCTGAGGCGGGCGGGGCTCAAGCCTCCGTACTGCTGGAAATCTAATGAAGCCCCCCGTAAGCCTCCCCTACAAATTTGAGGAAGAAGAATGAGTGAAGGAGAGGTTAGAGGAGGAAGAATGAGAAGAAACCCCCTAAATTTATTCCTAGATCCGTCACTGACCGGGACATTGGACATGGCCGCTATATGTTGCTTCGTAGTCATCCCAAAGTCTTCGCTGACGATGTCGAGACGCGTGCGTGCAAGCATTCTTTGAGGTACATCCACCGTTTTCTCCGTATGAGACTCTGGGAAATCTTATGTGTGTGTTGAGTGAGTATCTCGTGCGTGATGGCAGTATTTGCCTATTTGGTAGCATATGTTAATAGCTGCGTCGAACAATATTTTGCCTTTTGGATTATTCTGGACACGGATGTAGAAGTGACAGTCTAATTCAGATTCTTATTTGGACAAAGTGATCAAGTATTGCTTAGATCTTAGGATCCGTTTGGTACTGCTTCATGAGCGGCTTCACGAGCAGCTTCACAACTTCAATAGCCAAACGGCCAGCTCTCTGGTCAGCTTCTCTGAAAACCCGCTCTCACAAAGTCTCGCACGCGGTGAAGCTGTAAAAACGTGACTCTCTTCCGCTCATGAAGTTGCTCATGAAGTTGTTTTCTAAAAAATAGCTCTACTGATGAAGCTGAGCTGTGCCAAACAGGACCTTATATTCAGTTCAAAACTGAAGCTCATCTCTCAAATAGTTGGGGGCCAAGAGTAAAACAATGCTCCAGATAAAATATTTGTGTATATGTTGTGCCATTACTAGGAATTGCACTCATTCGTCATGTTTGTTCTCGTGATTCTTGCTCATAGTGTTGACACCTTTTACGGGATCAATAAGCACGCAGGGGAATAGTCGCAACACCCCTGCGTCGACAACGGTCAGACCGGTCACCGGGAGATTCCGGCGGTAGACCTAGAACGCCGGCTCAGGAGGAGCCCGTCGGAGCTAGCGCACGTAGGGTTGCTCTAGAGTCGGCAAGGCCACCTAGGGCACCTTCGGACGTCGCGGAGACATGGGAAGAACAACAGATGAGATTGGAAAAGAGTTTCGGGAAGAGATAAAAGTAATTACGAGACAAAAGAAGGTAAATGTTTTGATCGATTGGATGATAGACTCAATCGGTCGTGACCCTTTATATTTATAGGGTGGGGAGGTCTTATCCCGTAATGAAATCCTTTTACAAGTCTAAATCTATCAGGACTCCCCGTTTTGACTCGGACACGGGGGCACCGGTCAGACCGGTCAAGCGCACTGGTTTGACCGGTGTGGCGTGCCGGACCGGCTACAGTGGTCAGGACCGGTCAGACCGGTCTATCCTGCCTGGTCGGCTACGTGCTAATTTTGAGTGTCAATATTTGCCCCTCTGTTTTTTGGCAAATGGTACGTGCCAAAAAAAACTCTACTAAATTAAAAAATGACCGGTCAACGCACTGCCGGTCTTTTCTATCTTGTCTTGCCCCCCAAGCGTTGAAGTCTTCGCTGAAACCTTGGGGATCTCCAGTAGCACCTCCTTGTCAAACCTTTGCTCTCCAATGATCACAGTTTTTCCCTTAGCTTTTTCAGCCTGGTCCGGGCGAATGAGCACCTTAGGATTTGATATTTCAAGAGTATTCACAAAAGCATTAGAAGGGAAAGGATTTCCGTCGACTTGCATCTCATGAAATTTCAAACGACCTTCATTAATAGCCGATTGTATTTGCTGATGAAAAACATTGCAATCATTGGTAGCATGAGAAAAAGAATTATGAAATTTACAATATGCACGTCTCTTTAATTGATCAACAGGTGGCATAGTACAAGTTATTTTAATTTTACCTGACTTAATTAATTCATCAAATATTTTATCACACTTAGCCACATCAAAAGTAAATTTCATCTCATCCCGACTCTTACGGTCCGACTTTAGAGAAGCACAAGTGTTGACTTTATCACTAGGTGACCATGTAAATTCAGCAGCACACACTTCTTTACTCTCATCGTCTGAGGACTCATAATCTAGCATATGCATATTAGGACGATCAGATTTGGGCCGAATCTCTTTGCTTCGACTTTCTTGAGCTAAAGCTCTTGTTAAAACTTGTGTAATATTAGTAAATTCATGACCATCTAAATTTTCTCTAATATGGGATCTTAAACCATTAAAAGCTAACTCAGCAAGATCCCTCTCAGAGATAACAAGACTATAACAATGGTTTTTGTCTCTCTAAACCTTCTAATATAATTAGTAACAGGCTCATCATGCTTTTGCCTAACCGATGTTAAATGACTCAATCTTAACTCGTTATCTCCACTATAAAAGTGATCACGAAATTTTTGTTCTAACTGTTCTCAAGTACGAAGAGAGTTAACAGGTAATGAAGCAAACCATGAAAAAGCATTGCCAGTTAAAGATAAAGAAAATAATCGCACTTTTATTTCTTCTATGGCACTAACTTCTCCTAATTGAGCAAGATATTGACTAACATGCTCCCAAGTAGTTTTGCTATCATCCCCATTAAACTTCACAAATTCAGGACAACGCCAACCAGCAGGATAGGGAACCGAATCAAAACTAGAAGGATACAGTTTTTGATATGAAGAATTTTTCTACTTTACTTCTATCCCATAGTCATCCCTCATTTGTTTAGCAAGATTAGCATTAAACCTATCGATGACATCCTGAATAGTAGTTGACATTGGCGTGGTTGAAGCATTCGATTATAACACATTAGGCTGTGTAGATGGGTTTTGGGGATTGTGTTGCAAACGGCTATTATATAATGTATTAGGTATAAAACCATATCCAGTGCCTGTTCCAAAAGGAACTACGAATAGAACTCCTTGAACTACTGTATTATCACTAGATCGGCCAGAGGTAGCCTGAACAGGAGGTACAGTAGCTAAAGGCTCCGGAGATAAAGTGTATCGATCTGACCGGTCTACTCTAACCAGACAGTGGCGGTGGAGATTGTCCCGAAAAATAGTTCAACAGCATGCCATATTGAGGATTAAACATGGGTGCAGCCAATGTACTAGCAGATGGGATCTGAGACGCCTCAGTTTTAGGAACAGATGCAACATCACTACCCTCCTCTACATGTTTACCAAGACTCTTATCTACCATGTTTTGCATATTGTCAATCATAGCTACACGAAAATCATCCATCACGGTCGTAATTAAGATCATTGACGGTAACAAAAGAGGATGGAGGTGATGATGTGCTCACATTGGTTGGTACCTCAGGCGTTGGAGCGGCGGAGACCTCTTTGACCTTCTTGACTTGTCCTTCATGATTCTTCTTGAAGTGTGATAAGTAGTGAAGTCAATCTCGCTCAGCATATTCCTTCATGAATTCTTCAATAGCTATACGATGTTGTTCAGCTTGTTTCTTCATGAAGTTCTCCATAGCTTGACAATCTTCAGGCGAGAGCTCTTCATCCTTGACGCTGATGACGTTGTCTTGATCAAGTTCGATTCTTGAGCCCATCGTGCCGGAGTTAGATAGATCGGTTAGGATAGCCATATCTTCTCTCCCCAGTGGAGTCGCCAATATGTTGACACCTTTTACGCATGCAGGGGAATAGTCGCAGCGCCCCTACGTCGACACCGGTCAGACCGGTGTGGGGGACCGGTCAGACCGTTCGCCGGGAGATTTCGGCGGTAGACCTAGAACGCCGGCTCGGGAGGGACTCCGACGGAGCTAGCGCACGTAGGGTTGCTCTAGGGTCGGCAAGGCCACCTAGGGCGCCTTCGGACGTCGCGGAGATGAAGGAAGAACATCAGATGAGATTGGAAAAGAGTTTCGGGAAGAGATAAAAGTAAATAAGAAACAAAAGAAGGTAAATGTTTTGATCAATTGGATGATAGACTCAATCAGCCGTGACCCTTTATATTTATAGGGTGGGGAGGTCTTATCCCGCAATGAAATCCTTTTACAAGTCCAAATCTATCAGGACTCCTCGTTTTGACTCGGACACAGGGGCACCGGTCAGACCGGTCAAGTGCACCGGTCAGACCGGTCAAGTGCACCGGTCTGACCGGTGTGGGGTGCCGGACCGGCTACAGTGGCCAGGACTGGTGAGACCGGTGGTGTGGACCGGTCAGAACGCTCTGTCCTGCCTGGTCGGCTACGTACCAATTTTGAGTGTCAACACATAGAAATGATTTATTTAGTTGAAGTTGGGAGAGTATATTGTTTTTAGGGAAGTCTATATATATATGTTGATCAATGTTTCTGAATTGGATAGGTTGATTAATGTTGATCCAGCTATACATCCAGCTTTTTATTGCTAGCCGTGAATAAAGATTTGAACAGAAAAAAGTATTGTGAAGATGGGAAAGGAGCTACAAGTATAGAAGACGAAAGTCTCGAAGGAAAAAATAGTCTGCACACGTATTTGATGCCTCCTAATTCCCAACAACCAAACTTTATATGCAATCATGGCTCATGCATGTGTATATTTGTAGCACAAAATATTTCTCTATATGTTGTGCACGTGAACTTAGGCAAATTGATGCCATATATAATGTCTAATTGTCTATGTATATGCCGCTACCTGGTTCACCAGTATATATGGGCCAAAATATATGCCAGTGTGTGCACCGGAAAATGTGCTCATACTACTGATAATCCCCGCTCAATTGTAGTCCTCACTTTTGTAGACCAATCGTAAAGGATTGGTATATATCTCCAAAAGTGAGATATTGTACTTTCACTACGAGTACATGAGAGGTATCGATTCACTAGCATCGTCCACCCTCGATAGTGCTCGTACATTACTTGATGCCATTGGTTGTTCTTAAAAAAAAATTCGACCTGCGGGGAGTAAGACCACCCCCACAATATTGTATTAAGAAGAAGACCTCACACAGGTCGAGAAAATCTCCGAACCCCTACCCCACGCATACACAGCGGCACCACAGCACACGTGAGATGAGGCTGGCCTTAGACCTGTGCTTTAGCGTGGGACAAACGAGGAGATTTTTTACAACATACACCAAGTGCGCACAACCCGCACCCACAAATTCGCTCCCTTCGGGGTTCGAACCGTGGTTGGCGGCGTACCACGCTGGTGTCATTGGTTGTTCATTTGAGCTGAATACCTTTTTTTCTCCCAAACTTCAAATCATGTTGTGTTGCCGTGTTCGTACAGCCTATAACCGATCCATCCGAAGCAGAGGTCTATTAATTTAGCACTCCATGACGGATTCGAGCAAAAAAAAACACACTATTATGTGAAATAATTAACAAGAAAGCAAAAGTCTAAAATGAACATGAAGCCATGGCCTTTGGCGTGTCGCGTGTGGAGGTGCAGTGCTTCTGCCACTGGCAAGTGAGCACAAATGCAAGTATCCCTCCCTGCTAATGGGTTGAGATCCGTTCCAAACTCGTCCCAATCCACAATGAACGAACTCATCCCTCTAGCTACCTCATCCTGCCCCATAAAAATTTTATTATCTAACCGTGTGTTTGGTTGGAGAGCGGCGGGAGAGGAGCGGAGCCGACCCGCTAACCCTACCCATCGTGCAAAATTGATATAACTCATGAGTTTAAAAATCATGTAGATGTTTATAATAAACTAAAACATCGTGTTCACACTTTAAAATTTTAGAGAAACTGATCAAAATTTGTTGAGAATGACTCAGTTGGACAGTCCAGTACTTTTGTACAAAGTATTGTAGTTGGACTTATAAGTGTGGGTCGTGCGTCGTGGCTCTTGAAGAAGTCTCGCTGGGATAGAACATTGGAAAAATTAGATACATAGCATCAAAAGATCCCAACTATAGAGATACACCATCAAAAGATTGAAGTATATATATGTACCAGTAGAAGATCTCACGTTATAGGTAAATAGCATTCCGTTTGCCTTCCGTCGACATCGCTGCATACGTCACTGGTAGAGAACCAACCTTTGATCCAACTCTTTTATCCCGGTTGAAATTTGGAGCCGAGACAAAAGGGTTTGCATCGACGTGGCCTGAATTGGCTGCGAACACCCTCCACCCTTTTGTCTCGGTTGATATTACCAACCTAGACAAAAGAGGGGGCGTCCAACAATTAAAGTGGCAACAAATCTTTTAGTCTCGGGTGGTGTTTGCACCCTAGACTAAAGACTCATCCTTTATTCTCGGGTGGAGACACCACCCCAGATAAAAGATTTAATTAATCCCGGGTGGCATCCCACCCGAGACTAAAGAGAGGTCTTTAGTCTCGGGTTGAAACAGCACCCGGGACGAAATGTACTCCCCCCACCGACGCTCCCCTCCCTCCTTCTCTCTCTCTTCTTTATTTCTCTTTAGATCTCCACGACAGCCACACTCTTCTTCCTCTCCTATCTCTTTCTTTTCTATCTTCTCATCCTTTCCTCTCTCTGCTCTGGTTGGAAGGGGATCAGGAGGGCGGTGGAGCCCCTGGTGGCGGGCGGAGAAGCCGCCGGCGCGGCGGCGCGGGGCTCCCGCGGCCCCGGCGTAGCGGCGGCCAAGCGCGCTGCCAGGCGCGGTCTGCGGCGGAGCGTGCGGCCGGCGGCCAGGCGCGCGGCCTCCCGCGGCCCCGGCGCGGCGGCGGCCAGGCGCGGCCTCCCACGGCCCTGGATGGCGTGCGGCCTGCGGCGGAGTGCACAGCCTCCCGCGGCCCCGGCCGACGCGGCCAGCAGCGGAGGCGACGGGGCCTCCCGCGGGCGCGCGGCCAGGCCGGCCCCGGTTCGATTTTTTTTATGAACTTTTGATGTTGTGAATCGAATGTTTGTGAAGTGTCCGGCCGGCGAATGTTGTGATATTTGTGATTGTGTTGAGAAATTCTTGTGAGATTTGTGATCGTTGATGAATTTTTGTGAGATTTGTGGAATAATTTGTGAAGGGCTTTGTTGTTCTTAGTGAGAATGATGAACTTGTTCTTCATTTGGAGCTCGTGCTCCATGCATGGTGGATGGATGGGAGGGATGAGGGACAGGGATGGATGGGGGATGAGGAGGTACAGAGGCTTTTTTTGTTTCTTGGAAAACTCTTTAGTCTCGGCTGGGAATACCACCTGAGGCTAAAGAACCCCTTTATTCCCGGTTGGGCACCCGGTAATAAAGGGGGGCCTTTTGACTCTAACAATTAGTCTCGGTTGGACTTTAGGGATGTAACCCTCTTTCCAACCGGGACGAAAGGCTGTGACTATACCAGTGCGTTGTCACCCCCTCTTCTCCGCTCGCGCCCGGCGTCCCCGCCGCCCCTCCGCTTGCAACCCCGCCGCCGCTCCCCACGATTTCCCGGTCACCCCTCCCCTCGCTCGTGACCCCGCCGCCCCTCCCCGCTCGCATCCCCGCCGCTCCTCCTTTGCTCAGCCGCGGGCGGAGGCATGGCGGGTAGCCGCCGGAACAGCAGGACACCCCTTTTTCACATTTTGTGCACCACCCTTATCTACCTGAAGACAACGGGAAACAGGGTGTTTGCCGTGCGTCCCGAACGCACGGCAAAGACAATAAAACGCACAACAAACCCTTTGCCGTGCATTTTTCATCAGGGCGCACGGCAAAGGGCGCACGACAGCATTTGGCACGATAAAGGCCCTTTGCCGTGCGCCCTAAAAGAGAACGCACGACAAAGAATTATTGTCGTGCGTTTTTATGGGCGCACGTCAAAAAAGAGCAACTGACGGCGCCTCGGTTCAAACGGCGTGGAAAAATCATTGTCGTGCACCTGCAAAAAACGCACGGCAAAGATGCGTCCATTGCCGTGCGCCGTAGAAGAAAACGCACGGCAATCAGCTAACCTTTGTCGTGCGTCGTGAGGAAAACGCGCGGCAATCAGATAACCTTTGTCGTGCGTCGTGAGAAAAACGCACGGCAATCAGCTAACCTTTGCCATGCGTCGTGAGAAAAACGCACGGCAAACAATGGTCGCATTGCCGTGCGCCTGCAAAAAACGCACGGCAATGAATGGTTGCATTGCTGTGCGCCTGCAGAAACGCACGGCAAAGGCCCTGTTCCTGGCTGCAGTTTAGGTCACTTTGCCGTGCGCCTCCTGTGTGGCGCACGGCAAAGTGACCTATATTTTTCTATTTTTTTTTGTTTTTCACATATAAAAATCCCCAAAAATCACAGACATAATATATATTTCATATTATTCATCACAGGCATAATATATATCGCAATAACCATCACACGCATCATATATATCACAATAAGCATCAAGTACATGCACACATCCACAGTTTATCACACATGTCCACAAAGCCCACAAATTCTTCATCAACATGTCCACAAAGTCCACAAATACATGCACACGTCCACAGTTTATTGACAAAAGTCCACAAGTACATGCACACGTCCACAGTTCATCGATAAGCATAATCAAATGAAATAAAGAGGTGCGGCTCACTGAGAAGGAGGTGGCCGTGAGCCCAGTGGTGGGAACAGCTGCTGTGGGGCCATCGGCGGGGACATGCCTGGGGACTCATGTAGATTATTCGATGCCGCCGATTGATTCTTTCAAGAAAAAGATTAAATTGCAAGTGAGATAAGAATTATGAAGTTATTGCTCAAATTCTTTGTATGTCCATTTAAAATACTTAATTAGAGTTAATATACAAAAATTATCAAATGGATGCTAAAAATTACCATAAACTAACTAGAGATAATGTATGTTCTATGTTCACTAGAGAAAAAGTTTTCAAATCAAATAAGAATCAAGTTCTCTAAGTCTCTACTTTCCCTAGGTTTCTAAGTGAGTCTACGTCTATGTTCTCTAAGTCTCTAATAATTGAAATGAAATAGCAAAGATGTCTAGTAACTCACAGCAGGAGTCTGAGGAGCTGCACCCGTAGTCGGAAGGAGTATGACCGAAGGCATCACCACGGGCATCACAGGCATCGGGGGCATCGGTTGACCATTCTGGACAGCTAGCATGCAAGCTTGCATGTGCTCGGCCATCATCTGCTGCTGCAACACCACCCACCGCTGCATCTCCACCTGCTGTGCGGCGAACAATTGCTGTTGCTGGTTCATCTGCAACTGATGCTGGGTCATCTGCTGCTGCTGCTGGGTCATCTGCTTCTCAACCGCGGATAAGGCCGTCTGCAATTGTTCATCCAAATGTTACAATGCAAAGGACACACATATAGAAATTCATTAATGATGAATAGAACATAAATAACCTGAAGTCGCTCCACGTGGGCTAGTGCCGCAGCCGGCCGTGGGAGTATGGGAGGGGCATTGCCCATATCCGTTGCTTTTAGCGTCACGGGAGTGGGAGTAGTGGCCGTGTCCAAAATGCTGTCACCCATATAGTAATGGCCATGCTTCTTTCCCTGTCCCATCCTCATGACCGTCTCTCCATCAAATAGTGCACGGATCGGATCCCACTCTGGCCCATGGATCTGCCTTCCCGTCTCCGTGTAGACATTGATTTTGGAGTGGATGGAGGGATCGCTATACGCCTCCGGTGGGTCGTCGGGGTTGTAGGTGGTCTCGGACGCGGTTGCCTTGCCCTTCTTGGACAAGATCCATCCCATCACCTCTCAGCACTCAGCGCCTCCATGTGACCGAGACTGCAAAAAAAACAAGTGCATTAGAAATTATGCAGAATTGAGCTTTACAACAAAGAAATGGATCTTCATACCCATCTAGCCCTATATTGTGAGTTGGAAAGGTTGTGTTGATGGTGTGTTGCAAATGGCATCAACAAACGCTTCTGTCAGCCAATGTCGTGCTTCTCAATCCACTCCGGTGTGAACCACTTGTCCACTATGAGTTTCCAGCACTCGAAATCCTTACGACACCACCACACAGGCATCTACAAGTGATCAAGTGAAAGACATGTAAGAATACGATATTAAGCATTTTTCTTAAAAGTGAAATACAATTGTACCTCCTCGTACTACTCCCGGGTCAGCTTATAGGTTCTTGCTTCGCTTTTTGGCATCGCCTTTCCAAACTTTGAAGCGGAGTAGTTTATGACGCACAGAATTTGGGCCTCGTAATGCATGTCCAGCACAAGCTTCTTGCATACCATCTCCTGCACCTTATTTGTCTTCTCCTCATATCCACCCACCAACCTATAGAAATCCTGCATATAAACCTGAGGACCAGGTGTGTCCGAAGACCAGTGGAGGGTCGCTCCTTAGTGATGAGTGATTGACAACGTTGTGTGGACTGATGCTTGGCTAAGTGTGCAGGTACAGGTTGTGGCTTGACACGTGTCGGTGTAGGTAAAGAACAAGCGCGAAAGGCCTTAGCCGTGGCGGCCTCCAGGTGATGGAGTGGCAAGTAGGCTTGGTTCGATGGACCTGGTGGCCGATGGGGTCGAGTGCGAGCCATGCTGTGCAAGACTGGCGGGCTGAAGTCGTGAACATGGGCCGGTGCAAGGTAGCGGATGGAGCCCGAAGATTGCACACGGGGTTTGTTGGTTTGCCCACTGTAACGCCCTGGGTTTTCAAAAACGGAAAACCCAGCATTCTGTCTCGTGATAGTCCCTGGATCAGACGCTATCACGCACAGGCATTCATCACAGATAAATATCACAGTCATACAACGAAATAAAGCATCAGAGTATGAATAATAATCTGGTTATTACATATCCTGAATAATCAGAGTACATCAATACACGCCTCTCGGCGGAATAACAGAAATAAGAGCCTACGCAGCGGTAGCTAGCTTCCAAAAGGTGTCTCCATCTTCATTCGTCTCCCACAGGCATCCTTGAGCGAAGCAGCGTGCCCCCTCAGTCGTACCATCCGTCGGCGTTGTTGTCGTAGTCAGACTCGTACCCTGCAAGCTCAGGGGCTATCCCCAAGGATCGGGATAGGTCCACGTCACCAACCGTATGCAAGCTTTAAGTGGCCTACTTCTAAGGGTAAAGAAAGGATCATGGTAGTAGCTGGGTTTCCTAGGCAGCAGCAGCATCATAAATAGAATAATATCTCCATAATCCCTCCAGAATTCCCATAACTCTCATCCGCAAATGGATACATCCGGTCGCCCAGATCACCGTCACCATCACCTTACTCCATCTAGGGTCGGTGCGAGAACTCCCACTCCTCGCACCTCAATGGTTGCACCCGGATCCGCGAGGCAGAGGGAGCAACTCTCCTCTCCCCGACTACAACCATGGCTCACCAATACACTCTCATCCTATAAGGGGGAAGGTAGAAATCCCAAAACGTAAAAGTCGGAGAAACAACAGGCATGTCCATAACCGAGGACGCGGCTATACGTATAGATCTAAACTCTGCAGAGCGTGTACACCAGTACCCAACTCGGAATAGTACCTGGACGGTGTATGGCCGACCGAGCCTACCCTACCGAACGAGCACCTAGGAATTACGATTCCATCCTGCATCTGGGTCTCGTTGCGGTCCTTCGCAAAGGACCGTCCCAGAACTATGAAAATGCCCCCGTGTGGCCGCACGGGGAGTGCCCAAAGGGAAGGGACTTCACCCTAACCCTCTCACTGATACCCTCTATCCTACTGGCAGGTATGGCATCGCACTTGCTAGGGTCGAACGGCCCTATCCCCACTCTCGGCGAGGTGGTGTGTACGAAAGTCCCGTGTAACAGGCGACCCACTCGGTTTCAGAACGGGGCGAGCTCCTATCCTCCAAGTCATCACAAAATCCCCAACACCTATGCTCCTAAAATAGTGTATCCGCCATAGGCACCAAACTGGGTAACGTCCGAGAAGACGATCCCTGGCCCCCGATCCCAGATCGGGTTGTCTTGAGCTCACCCCCGCCAAATATCCCAAAACCCATTCTCCTGCCGGTTTTCCCCACACACGCCAAGAAACTACCACAATAATCCCAACACATGCATAGCAAGCTCAGCATAACATCTCGCATAAGTAAAGTAGTAGTAGTAGGTCAATCAAGGACAAGTAAGTAAAAGAGGCTATGCACGGGTCCTTCATATCTCACACTATGCAATTAAATAGAGCGCTAGCAGTTCGAATAGCCATGCCTAATGGGCATTCAAAGAATGGTCGGGCGTGAACCTGGGTGCGGGTAGTCATCGTAGCTGAAGTCGTCGTCGTAGTCCTGGTTCAGCTCTCCGACTCCGGCGGCTCCTAGAATCATATTTAAATAAATAAACTCGGCAACTAATTGCAATAAATCCAAGATGAAGAACAAATAAGACCCAAAAAGAGGCAAACTCTAGCCTAGCGCGGAGTTTGGATTTTTAGAAGATTTTCAGGAGAAGTTTTGTATTTTTCAGAGTTAAAACGGATTTAATATGAATTTCCGAAGATTAAATAGATTTCTGAAATTAAAATACGCATACACAATATTGCAATCTTTAGGGTAGCTATAGGTTATCTTCTGCTGACTCTACCTAAGCTATAAGCCAGCTGCAGGCTAGCCCCTAGCGCGCACGTGGCAGCCAACCGAGCAGCTTATAGTTGGCGCAAGGCCTACGTGGCGCTGACTGGGATGGCCTGCGTGGCGGGGCGCAGCCGATCCTGGCCAGATCAGGTGCAGCGCGCTGCGGTGCGGCGAGCGTGAGGCCGGGCCGTGGGTGGCCAGCCGCACGGGATCCACCCGGATCCTCTGCGTGCAAACGTGCGTGTGTGCGCGCGTGGGGGTAGAACCCCAGGGCTTAAGGCCCAGCACCGTCTCGTGTTCGGCAGAATGCCGCAGAGGGGAGGCGGCGCAGGAGAGGGGCTCGCCGGCGGTGAGGTAGCTCGGGCCCAGCAATGGACGGCAGCGAGAGATCGAGGAAGGCCCCGTGAGCATGCCCAAGCCAAGAAAAGGCGGCCTTTTGGCCGGGAATGTGCTCAACGGCGGCGGCGCAAAGAAGGGCGCGGCGGCGCGGTGTGGCGATCACCGGAGACGGTGTGTGGGCGCGTCTAAACGCCAGGTTCGTGAGTGCGTGCATCAAGCGGAACGAAACGGACCCAAAACCGGGACTTTTGCCCCCTTGCGAGAGAGCTCAGCACTGGCGCGGCCATGGCGGGCTCCCTGGCCGGCGCAGCGATGGCGAGGTGCTAGCTCCTGCCGCAGGGCAGCGCTACGCGTGGGTGCATGGTGTCCTAGGTGGCGAGGCGGGCACGAAGGCGTGCAAACAGCGGACGGCGAGGTCCCGGGCTCGTGTGTGCGCCGACGTGCAGGCCGGCGGCGAGGCGCACCGGTGCACGGCGGGCAACGAGGGGTGACGGCGGTGTGCAGCCGAGAAACAAGGTAAAAGTGGAGGCGGGCACGCGCGTGATGAATGTGGCGGCTCCTGCTGAAGATTGGCGCTGCACGAAGGCCGGCTTCACAACAGCGCGTGCGCGGCGGGGAGGCGACATGGACACAGCCTGCTCGATTTCCCCACCCCTTGGCTCGAAGGCCGAGCCACAACAGAGGAGGTAGGAACCAAGGCCTCACCTTGTGACCACGGGTCGAAGCGCGGGCATTGGGGAAGATGGACGGAGACGGTTGCCGACGACGAGGGAAGCAGGGCGGTGCTGAACAGGGGAAACAGAGGAGGTGGTCGGCGTCGCAGTTCGTGGCTTCGCGGAGACCAGCAGCTCCACGGGCGGCCTCTGGTCCTCGCGGCGGCGTCGGCGATCACCCTCGGACGGCCTTCGGGCTTCTCCTCCTCTCCCCCCCTTCTCCTTCTCCTTCTCCTCCGGCGAACAGGGTGGTGTGGACAGGGGAATCTCCCCAAGGCGGCTAGGGTTGGGGAGCTCCGGGGGCTGCACCGGCGGCTTCTTATAGGGCGAGGCGTGGCGCGGGACGCGTGGACGGCGCGGATGCAGCGCGAGCGCATGGACAGCATCCCCGCGGCGGCCATGGCGGGCTCCGGCGCTTTTGCGCGGCGAGCGTCAGCGAAAGTGCTAAAGGAGGGGGATGACGGGGTGACGTCAAGGCGGGGCCCGCATGGCAGCGGCTCGACACGGGAAGGGTAGGTGGTGAGCGGGTCGGCGTGCTCGTGGGCCGTGATGGGCTGGACCGTGGGGGTGTGCGGGGTGTGCGGTGAACTCAGAAAAAGAGAAGGAGGGACCCTAGTAGACTTCGCAGATGGAACTCGAGGCCCAGCTGGGCATTGACCCCTTTTCTTATTTCTTTTAACTCAAAACCCTTTCTAATATTGATTCAAATTTGAAGGAGAATTCAAATTTGAATCCACACAATTAAATTCCAAATAAAACCAAATGAACTCCAAGTTTCTCACACTAACATTTTATATTTCCTAGAAATTTTATTTAATTGAAAAATAAATCTAGGAATTTTAGGTGAGAAATAAGAAGACATCCTTAATTAAATTGACAAGCACTCAAATAATTCACCAAAAATTTTAAATCCTCATTTTTATAATTAACATTCCATATTAAAATTGCGGGATGTTACAGACTCCCCCCCTCAAAAGAATCTCGTCCTCGAGATTAAGAACTTATCTCCGTCTCGAAGAGATGCGGGTACTTCTCTCTCATGACCGACTCTTTCTCCCACGTTGCTTCTTGCTCGATGTGATTACACCAAAGCACCTTGCAGAAGCGAGTGGTGGTACTCCTAGTAGCCTTCTTGGCCCAATCCAGAATCTTCATCGGGTACTCCAAGTACTCCAGGTTGTCTTGCAGGTCGATAGCATCGATGGAGACATGCTTGTCAAGCTTCGGGTCGAGGCACCTCCAGAGTTGCGATATGTGGAACACAGGATGCACTCCGGCAAGATCAGACGGTAACTCCAGCCTATAAGCAAGCTTCCCCACCTTTGCCACAATTTGGTAGGGTCCAACGAACCTCGAGGCTAGCTTCCCCTTCACATGGAACCTCTTCGTGCCTCTAAGCGGTGACACTCTCAGGAAGACGTAGTCACCAACTTCGAAGGAGACATCCCTTCGCTTAGGATCGGCATAGCTCTTCTGCCTGCTCTGAGCTATCTTCAGGTTCTCTCTAACCTTGGCCACATTCTCCTCAGCCTCAACTATGGAAGCAGGACCGAAGAAAGTCCTCTCCCCCACCTCAGACCACATCAACGGGGTCCTACACTTTCTGCCATACAGTGCTTCAAAGGGTGCCATTTGCAAACTCGCCTGATAGCTGTTGTTGTACGAGAACTCGGCGTAGGGCAGACTCTTCTCCCAATCGTTGTTGTAAGTCAACACACAAGCTCTCAGCAGATCTTCGAGTACCTGATTCACTCATTCAGTCTGTCCATCTGTCTGAGGGTGGAAAGTTGTACTGTAGTCCAAGTGGGTGCCCATCGAATCGTGCAGACTCTTCCAGAACTGAGCTGTGAACTGAGCACCACGATCGAACACGATGGTGCGGGGTGCTCCATGTAACCTCAGGATATGCTCAACGTAGAGATCAGCCAACTGACTCACAGTGAACTTGTTCTTTACCGGAAGGAAGTGTGCTACCTTGGTCAAACGGTCCACAATCACCCATATCGAGTCATTCCCCTTCTGAGTGCGGGGTAGACCCACAACGAAGTCCATGCTGATATCATCCCATTTCCACTGAGGTATCGCAAGTGGCTGTAGCAAACAGGCGGGTCTCTGATGTTCTGCCTTCACTCTCTGACAGGTGTCACATCGGGCAACATACTCAGCTATGTCCTTCTTCATATTCTCCCACCAGAATCGACACTTCAGGTCTTGGTACATCTTGGTGCATCCGGGGTGAATGGAATACCGAGAATCGTGTGCTTCCTTCAGAATCGTCTTCCGGATATCCTCACCACTAGGCACACATATGCGATCTTTCAACCACAACGTGCCTTGCTCATCAATGCGGTAGTCAGGGGCCTTGCCTCTCGTCAGTAGGTCTTTCACTTCTTCAATCTCAGGACACTTCTTCTGGGCTTGCCTGATCTGGTCCTCTAGGTTGTACTTCACCCTCAACTCGTTGAGTTGTCCCTTCTCGACGATGTCAAGCTGCAATCGCTCCATCTCCTTGTACAACTCTGGCTGTTCCTTCTGCACCATCAGGTTGTTGCAGTCACTTCTTCGGCTCAATGCATCAGCCACGACATTCACCTTGCCAGGATGGTAGTGAATGTCAAGGTCATAGTCCTTTATTAGCTCTAGCCATCTCCGCTGCCTCAGGTTCAGCTCTGACTGGGTGAAGATATACTTCAGACTCTTGTGATCTGTGTAGATATCACACTTGTTGCCCATCAAGTAGTGCCTCCATATCTTCAAAGCATGAACAACAGCTGCTAACTCAAGGTCATGTGTCGGGTAGTTCTCTTCATGCTTCCGAAGCTGCCTTGAAGCATAAGCAATCACCTTGCCTTCCTGCATCAACACACAGCCAAGACCCTGTCTCGAAGCATCACAGTACACCACAAAGTCCTTGTTGTCATCGGGAAGCGTCAACACAGGAGTTGTGGTGAGTTGGGTCTTGAGCTCTTGGAAGCTTGCTTCACACTTCTCTAACCACACGAATGGCGTGTTGTTCTTCAGCAACTCGGTCATCGGCTTCGCAATCTTGGAGAAGTTCTCGATGAAACGGCGGTAGTACCCTGCCATCCCGAGAAAACTCCTGATCTCTGTCACTGTGTTGGGCGACTGCCACTTTGACACAGCTTCGATCTTCGAGGGATCAACTGCAACTCCCTCACCTGACAACACATGCCCAAGGAAAGCCACTTCTTCTAGCCAGAACTCGCACTTGCTGAACTTGGCATACAACTGATTCTGCCCCAGCTTCTCCAGCACTATCCTCAGATGCTCCTCATGCTCTTCTGCAGTTTCCAAGAAGACCAAGATGTCATCAACGAAGACCACGACAAACTTGTCTAACTTGTCCATGAACACCTTGTTCATCATGTTCATGAAGTAAGCAGGGGCATTCGTAAGACCGAACGATACGACAGTGAACTCATACTGCCCGTACCGGGTCACAAACGCTGTCTTGTAGATGTCCTTGGGGCGAATCTTCATCTGATGGTAGCCGGATCGAAGGTCAATCTTGCTGAAATACTTAGCCATCTTCAACGGATCTAGCATGTCATCAATGCATGGCAATGGGTACTTGTTCTTGATGGTTACCGCATTAAGAGCGCGGTAATCGACGCACAGCCGTTGCATCCCATCCTTCTTCGGTACAAACATCACCGGTGAAGCCCAAGGTGATGCACTCGGTCAGATGTACCCCTTCTCACAGAGAGCTTCCAACTCCTCCTTCAGTGTTGCCAGCTCTAACTTGCCCATTCTGTAAGGACTCTATGCCACGGGTGCTGTACCTGGCACAAGGTTGATCACGAACTCCACGTCGCGGTCTGGTGGTAACCCCGGCAGATCATCAGGAAAGACATCGGGGTACTCACAAACCACTAGAACTTCGGCCACTTTCTTCGTAGTGATGTTGTACATGGCTGGTACTTCCCGAGACTTCAGCGGCTCGAATGTGATCTTCGTTCCCTTCGGGTGTATCAGGGTCACTTGTCGGGGTGTCGAGGAGATTACCCCTTTGTGAGCGGTGATCCAATCCATGCCCAGAATAACATCAATCCCATTGGACTTCAGCACGATCAGATCTCTGAGGAACTTGTGACCCTTGATGAACATCTCCACCCCTTTGCATAGCAGGGTGCATCTAATATCTCCGAGCGGGGAGCTCGTCACAATAGGTTTTCGTCGGGGAGTCATGGGGAGAGACAGTTTGTTTACAAAGTTAGAGGACACATAAGAACTAGTTGCACCAGTATCAAACAGAATCAAAGCTTTAGCACCACAAACTAAAAACTCACCGATCACGATGTCAGGAGTGTCGGCAGCCTCCTCCTCAGTCAGGAGGTTGAGCCTTCTGTGATCAGCGGCCAGCTGGGGAGCAGCCTGAGGTGGCCTCCCTCCTGGAGTTGGTGCCCTGGTAGGTGTAGCAGCGGTCTTCTTGCTGGGGCACTCGTACGACTTGTGGCCTTGCTTGCCACAGGCGTAGCACGTCGGGGTGAAACCTCCAGTGCTGGGTCTCGACGCGCTCTGCTGCGGGCGGTTGTAGCCACCACCCTGCTGCTGGTAGTTGCTCCTTCCTCCTGGGTGCGGTGCACGGTTCCCTCCGAAGCCACGTCCGTGTTGGTTGTTCCCCGGGCGGTAGCTCCCTCGGAGCAGGTTGTTCTGCCCACTCCTCGGCCTCTGGAAGGATCGGTCGCCATGGTCCCGATCTCTGAACCTCTTCTTGCCCTTCATGCGCTCCTCATGCCCCCTCCTTTCTTCCTCAAGCGCGATAGCCCTGTTCACCAGGTGGCGAAGGGACTTGTGCTCGCTGGCCTTCAAGCCCTGGCGGAGACCATGGTGGAGGCCTTGCAGAAACCAGAACTACTTCTTGTCGTCGGTGTTGGTGTCATCAGGGGCATAGCGCATCATCTTCATGAAGTGCCTCTCGTACTCCTCCACCCTCATCGCACCCTGAGTCATGGTGCGGAACTCCTAGGCCTTCTAGATCATGAGTTCCTTCGGCAGGTACTGCTCGCGGAACACCTCACAGAACTCCAGCCAGGTGATGAAAGATGGGTTCGGGTGACTCCCGGAGTAGTTGTCCCACCAAGACTTGGCAGGACCCTCGAGCTGGTGGACGGCGAGAGTGACACACTCCTCGTCGGTGTAGACGGTGAGGTCGAGCTTCGTCTCGATCACGCGGAGCCAGTCATCGGCCTCGAGAGGATCATCTGAGTAACTGAAGGCAGGGGCCTTCAGACGGAGGAACCTCTCGATCTTCTTGGCGAAGTCCTCATCCGCGGGGATGTGGCAGTTCCCTCCGACTCGGTTCTCGACGGCGTCGGCCATCCTCTGCATTAGTTGAATCCGCAGGGCCATCACCTCAACCAGGTTAGGCGGTGGTGGTGGTGGTGCTCCTCCACGGCCACGACCATGCCCACGACCCTGGGGAGCTGGGTGTGGCTCAGGCTCTCCTTCGGCTTCTTCCTCCTCTCCATCTTCCTTATCGCCTTGTCAGATGGGCGGAGGTGGTGGTGGTGGCACCACAATGCCTCGGCCATGTCCTAGGATAGTGGCGTGTCCACTACCACGAGCGCGCCCACGTCCTCGTACGGGAGGCCACGTCCACGGCCACGGACAGGCGGGGCTTGCTCTTCCTCAGCTTCGGCCTCCTCGAGGCGAGCCAACAGAAGACCGGACCTCCTGATGGACATCCTACTGAAAACAAGACCAAGGATATAGGAAAGCTTTAGATACGTCACTCACCAACAAATTGAGTCTGATATACAAGCATGAAAATATTTCTACTAATATAAATCCAACACTCAATAAGAAGAAGCAATAAGAACAAACAACTCCATTAAGACCAAACAATCAGCATCCATTATGAGTACATAAGTTTCCTCGAGGCTGACTCAAGCCTTGGAGGTCACACACATCAGCGATCTAATATAGCGTTACATGATCTCAAAAGGGTGTGCACATCTAGGTGTGAAAAGACTCATAACTCATCATGCACCGGAACAGGCTCTCGGCTGCATGGATCAACTCATGGAAACTACCTATCTTACAACTCTCCTCTTATTAGCATGGTGATGCTCCGGCACGCTACTCGAAGCGGGCCTTCTTGTACCTCACGGGGTAATGGTCCTCCTCGGGGAAGTATCTGGGGAACATCCGTGACAGCCTGGCGTGAGTAGCCCTCACCTCCTGGGTCTCAACCGGAGTGGGCATGTCAGCCAGGGGACACAGGTGAAGCTTGAGGGCGGATGGGTGGAGCCTGAAGGTCTCCTTGCAGATCGCCCGCTGGTGCTCGGGGGGTAGCAGACTGTTGAGCTCCTGAAGCTCGTCCACACAAAGAGAGTCAGCGTCCTCCCAAGTCCTCAGCATCCTCTTGCACTTGTCCAGCAGGAATACAGAAGTCCTGGTGAGTGCAGCGATGTTGGCAGTGTTGGAGTAGTGGTCCTCCACCAGTTCGGCCACTCTGGCCTTCTCACGAACGATGTTGGGCCCCTGCGCGGCGAACTGGGCATCCTTCTGGTTCAGCTTGGTGAAGAGACGAGTGAACCTGGCCTCCTGCTTGCGTAGATCCTCCTGAGCGTAGATCTTCTCCTCTCGAGCGGTCACCCTCTCAGCCTCTGCCTGCACCGCCAAAGAGTTGGCGTGGTGTAGTCCTCGCTCGAGCTTCTCAACTCGCTGGCGCAGGGTGAGATTCTCCACGAGCAAACTCTGGGTGCGGGGCTGAAGCTCCTTTAAATCCAGAGTGGTGTACTCCAACCTGCTGAAGAGTGCACTCGTCTGCTCGCTCAGTCGGTGGGCGTGAGTGTCGAGGTTGACGAGGTAGCTCCTGGTGGTGACGAGCGTGTCGTCGGACTCACGTAGAGGTCCCTGAACAACCTCCTCCTCATAGAGCACCGAAGGGTCTGGTAGCCCGTTCACGATCGGAGCCACCAGGTGGTAGTCCCGGGGAATCAGTCACAGGTCCCCAGTCCTGTAGACGTCGCGGTACCTAGCCAGCAGGTGGCGAAGTACGTGGCTGCAGGCGGTGTCCACATCGTTCCTGACGTTGAGTACTATGCTGTGCTCGAGCATCCCAGGGAAGCCTGGAAGCGTCGGGTGGGGTAGGATGGCCACCATGCAAAGCACTAGTGGGCCTGACAGTGTGCGGACGTCCTCAGCGCGGTAGGTGACGTGCGTAGGGGGAATCCCCAGCCTCAGGACGACCCGGTCAACCCAACTGGTGAGTCCCTCCATGTGCTCCAGGAGCAACCCCACCTCCTGACGAGCCATCTCCTGTGACACAGAAGAAATTTCTAGTTAGCGTAGGTGAGATAGAACTTTTCAAAAGAAGGATAAGTTTTGTAATATAAGTCAAGAATGGCATATAGCAAAAGAGATCGTTTGGAGTCCTAATTTCTAACGACCATTTCTAAGGGCACGTGCTACGGTCAAGTATGGCTCTGGTACCATCTGTAACGCCCTGGGTATTCAAAAACGGAAAACCCAACATTCTGTCTCGTGATAGTCCCTAGATCAGATGCTATCACGCACAGGCATTCATCACAGATAAATATCACAGTCATACAACGAAATAAAGCATCAGAGTACGAATAATAATCTGATTATTACATGTCCTGAATAATCGGAGTACATCAATACACGCCTCTCGACGGAATAACAGAAATAAGAGCCTACGCAGCGGTAGCTAGCTTCCAAAAGGTGTCTCCATCTTCATTCGTCTCCCTCAGGCATCCTTGAGCGAAGCAGTGTGCCCCCTCAGTCGTACCATCCGTCGGTGTTGTTGTCGTAGTCGGACTCGTACCCTGCAAGCTCAGGGGTTATCCCCAAGGATCGGGATAGGTCCATGTCACCAACCGTATGCAAGCTTTAAGTGGCCTACTTCTAAGGGTAAAGAAAGGATCATGGTAGTAGCTGGCTTTCCTATGCAGTAGCAGCATCATAAATAGAATAATATCTCCATAATCCCTCCAGAATTCCCATAACTCTCATCTGCAAATGGATACATCCGGTCGCCCAGATCACCGTCACCATCACCTAACTCCATCTATGATCGGTGCGAGAACTCCCACTACTCACACCTCAATGGTTGCACCTGGATCCGCGAGGCAGAGGGAGAAACTCTCCTCTGCCCGACTACAACCACGGCTCACCAATACACTCTCATCCTATAAGGGGGAAGGTAGAAATCCCAAAACGTAAAAGTTGGAGAAACAACGGGCATGTCCATAACCGAGGACGCGGCTATATGTATAGATCTAAACTCTGCAGAGCGTATACACCAGTACCCAACTCAGAATAGTACTCAGACGGTGTACGGCTGACCGAGCCTACCCTACCGAATGAACACCTAGGAGTTACGATTCCATCCTGCATCTGGGTCTCGTTGCGGTCCTTCGCAAAGGACCGCCCCAGAACTGTGAAAATGCCCCCGTGTGACCGCACAGGGAGCGCCCAAAGGGAAGGGACTTCACCCTAACCCTCTCACTGATACCCTCTATCCTACTGGCAGGTATGGCATCGCACTTGCTAGGGTCGAACGGCCCTATCCCCACTCTCGGCGAGGTGGTGTGTACGAAAGTCCCGTGTATCAGGCGACCCACTCGGTTTCAGACCGGGGCGAGCTCCTATCCTCCAAGTCATCACAAAATCCCCAACACATGTGCTCCTGAAATAGTGTACCCGCCATAGGCACCAAACTGGGCAACGTCCGAGAAGACGATTCCTGGCCCCCGATCCCAGATCGGGTTGTCTTGAGCTCACCCCCGCCAAATATCCCAAAACGCCTTCTCCTACCGGTTTTCCCCACACACGCCAAGAAACTACCACAATAATTCCAACACATGCATAGCAAGCTCAGCATAACATCTCGCATAAGTAAAGTAGTAGTAGTAGGTCAATCAAGGACAAGTAAGTAAAAGAGGCTATGCACGGGTTCATCATATCTCACACTATGCAATTAAATAGAGCGCTAGCAGTTCTAATAGCCATGCCTAATGGGCGTTCAAAGAATGGTCGGGCGTGAACCTGGGTGCGGGTAGTCGTCGTAGCTGAAGTCGTCGTCGTAGTCCTGGTTCAGCTCTCCGGCTCCGGCGGCTCCTAGAATCGTATTTAAATAAATAAACTCGGCAGCTAATTGCAATAAATCCAAGATGAAGAACAAATACGACCCAAAAAGAGGCAAACTCTAGCCTAGCGTGGAGTTTGGATTTTTAGAAGATTTTCAGAAGAAGTTTTGTATTTTTTGGAGTTAAAACAGAGTTAATATGAATTTCCAAAGATTAAATAGATTTCTGAAATTAAAATACGCATACACAATATTGTAATCTTTAGGGTAGCTATAGGGTATCTTCTGCTGACTCTACCTAAGCTATAAGCCAGCTGCAGGCTAGCCCCTGGCGTGCACGTGGCAGCCAACCGGGCAGCTTATAGTTGGCGCAAGGCCCACGTGGCGCTAACTGGGATGGCCTCCGTGGCGAGGCGCAGCCGATCCCGGCCGGATCAGGTGCTACGCACTGCGGTGCGGCGAGCGTGAGGCCGGGCTGTGGGTGGCCAGCCGCACGGGATCCACCCGGATCCTCTGCTTGCAAACGTGCGTGTGTGCGCGCGCGGGGGCAATACCCCAGGGCTTAAGGCCCGGCGCCGTCTCGTGTTCGGCAGAATGCCGCAGAGGGGAGGCGGCGCGGGAGAGGGGCTCGCCGGCGGTGAGGTAGCTCGAGCCCAGCAACGGATGGCAACGAGAGATCGAGGAAGGCCCCGTGAGCATGCTCAAGCCAAGAAAAGGCGGCCTTTTGGCCGAGGATGTGCTCAACGGCGGCGGCGCAAAGAAGGGCGCGGCGGCGCGGTGTGGCGATCACCGGAGACAGTGTGTGGGCGCGTCTAAACGCCAGGTTCGTGAGTGCGTGCATCAAGCGGAATGAAACGGACCCAAAACCGGGGCTTTTGCCCCCTTGCGAGAGAGCTCAGCACTGGCGCGGCCATGGCGGGCTCCCTGGCCGGCGCAGCGACGGCGAGGTGCTAGCTCCTGCCGCAGGGCAGCACCACACGTGG
Organism: Cenchrus fungigraminus; assembly: GCA_036936925.1. NCBI lineage: Eukaryota > Viridiplantae > Streptophyta > Magnoliopsida > Poales > Poaceae > Cenchrus > Cenchrus fungigraminus. The sequence continues at coordinate 104,494,989 of CM072769.1, read as the reverse complement.
GTGCACGGTGTCCTAGACAGCGAGGCGGGCACGAAGGTGTGCAAACAGTGGACGGGGAGGTCCCCGGCTCGTGTGTGTGCCGACGTGCAGGCCGGTGGTGAGGCGCGCCGGTGCACGGCGGGCAACGAGGGGTGACGGCGGTGTGCGGCCGGGAAATAAGGTAAAAGTGGAGGTGGGCGCTCGCGTGATGACGGCGGCGGCTCCTGTAGAAGATTGGCGCGGCACGAAGGCCGGCTTCACAACAGCGCGTGTGCGGCGGCGCGGCGACGGCAGCGACTTGGACACGGCGTGCTCGATTTCCCCACCCCTCGGCTCGAAGGCCGGGCCACAACAGAGGAGGTAGGAACCAAGGCCTCACGTTGTGACCACGGGTCAAAGCGCAGGTGTTGGGGAAGATGGACGGAACCGGTTGCCTGTGACGAGGGAAGCAGGGCGGCACTGAACTGGGGAAATAGAGGAGGTGGTCGGCGTCGCGGTTCGTGGCTTCGCGGCGACCAGCAGCTCCACGGGCGGCCTCTGGTCCTCGCGGCGGCATCGGCGATCGCCCTCGGACGGCCTCCGGGCTTCTTCTCCTCTCCCCCCTTCTCCTTCTCCTCCGGCGAACAGGGTGGTGTGGACAGGGGAATCTCCCCAAGGCGGCTAGGGTTGGGGAGCTCCGGGGGCTGCGGCGGTGGCTTCTTATAGGGCAAGGCACGGCGCGGGATGCGTGGACGGCGCGCATGCAGCGCGAGTACGTGGACGGCATCCCCGCGGCGGCCATGGCGGGCTCCGGCGCTTTTGCACGGCGAGCATCAGCGAAAGTGCTAAAGGAGGGGGATGACGGGGTGACGTCGCGTGATGTCAAGGCGGGGGCCGCATGGCAGCAGCTCGGTGCGGGAAGGGTAGGTGGTGAGCGGGCCGGCGTGCTCGTGGGCCGTGATGGGCTGGACCGTGGGGGTGTGCGGGGTGTGCGGTGAACTCAGATAAAGAGAAGGAGGGGCCCTAGTAGACTTCGCAGATGAAACTCGAGGCCCTGGTCAAGTCACTTGGTTTTAACCTATTGTCGGTATCTCAATTACTTGACGAAGGTTTTGAGGTTCGTTTTAAGGCTAGTGCTTCTCGTGTGCTTGATTCTTGAGGCGATCTTGTCTGTACGATCGTCCCCGAGGGTCAAATCTTTCGTGCCGATTTTTCCCAGTCTGTTGGTCCTCCTCGATGCTTCGTTGCTAGCATGTCGGCCGAGCTTTGGAAATGGCATAGGAGGTTGGGACACTTGAGCTTTGAGTTGCTTTCCCGCTTGATTGGTCTTGATCTTGTCCGAGGATTGCCTAAGTTGAAATTCGAGAAGGATTTGGTTTGTGCTTCTTGTCGGCATGGAAAGATGGTTGCCGCTTCTCACACCCCTCTGACTGCTGTCATGACCGAGCGACCTTGTGAGCTGTTGCACATGGATTTGGTTGGACCGGCTCGTGTTCGCTCTGCGGGTGGGAAGTGGTATGTTCATGTGGTTGTTGATGATTTTTCGAGGTACTCTTGGGTTTTCTTTTTGGAGGATAAGAGTGAGACATTTGGCTTTGTTCGGGACTTGATCTTGAGGTTGAAGAATGAGATACATGGAGACGCCATTCGAGCTATACGTAGTGACAATGGCACAGAATTTAAGAACTCTCATTTTGATGCCTTTTGCAATGATCTTGGTCTTGATCATCAGTACTCTTCTCCATACGTCGCTTGCCAGAATGACGTAGTGGAGAGGAAAAACCAGACCCTTTATGAGATGGCCAGGATGATGCTTGATGAGCATAGGACTCCTAGGCGTTTCTGGGCCGAGGCGATCAATTCCGCTTGCTCTGTCTCAAATCGCATTTTCCTTCGTGCTTTCAAAAAGAAGACCTCTTATGAGCTGATGCATGGCCGACAACCCAAGGTGAGTCATTTCACAGCTTTTGGCTGCAAGTGTTTCATTCTGAAGAAGGGCAAGTTAGATAAGTTCGAGTCTAGATGTTCGGATGCGATTTTCCTTGGTTGTGCGATTCACTCTAGAGCATATCGTGTGCTCAACCTTGACACTAACCGAATCGTGGAGACTTGCGAGGTTACCTTCGACGAGACACAGCCATGTAGCTCTTCTGCTTTTGAGTGTGCAGGTGACGAGGAGATTGGTGCTAGGATCTTTGAGGATGAGAAAGATGGAGATGGAGACGAGGATGATGATGGTGGTGGTGCTCCTGCGGCTGATCGTGTACATTCTACTTCCACTACTACGACGACGATCGAGGATGGACCATCCCCTACACCCAATACGACCGAGGTTGTTCGAGTGGAGGCTGCTGTTGAGGGGGAGGTGGTGTCCAGGCGTGAGGCTCCCCGGCGTGTACAAATCGACCACCCACTGACGACGATCATTGGCGACCTCCATGAACGCACTACACGGTCGAGGTCAAGGAATTCCTCTCATTTCGCTCATTCTGCTTTTGTCATGTCGTTTGAGCCCAAAGATATTCGACACGCTTTGTCTGATGAGAATTGGGTGAATTCCATGCATGAGGAGTTGGAAAACTTTGAGAGAAACCAAGTCTGTGTTTTAGTCGATCCACCGCCAAATTACCGTCCCATAGGAACCAAGTGGGTGTGGAAGAACAAAGAGGGTGAGAATGGGATGGTTGTGAGGAACAAGTCGAGGTTGGTGGTGCAGTGTTACAACCAGAAGGAGGGCATAGATTATAAGGAGACATTTGCTCTTGTGGCACATTTGGAGGTAATTAGGATCCTTCTAGCCTTTGCCGTGGCGAAAGGGTTCAAGTTGTACCAAATGGATGTCAAGAGTGCTTTCTTGAATGGGGTGATTGAGGAAGAAGTGTATGTGAGGCAACCCCCGGGGTTTGAGAGTGAAAATACCCACACCATGTATACAAACTCCAGAGAGCGCTCTATGGGTTGAAACAGGCACCTAGAGCTTGGTATGGCAGGTTGAGAGGGTTTTTGCTGAGTAAGGGGTTTGTGATGGGCACAGTTGATAAGACCCTGTTTCTCCTTAAGCATGGGAATGACCTTTTGATTGTTCAGATATACGTGGATGACATAATCTTTGGTGGCTCTTCTCATGATCTTGTTGCCAGATTTGCAGATGACATGAGCAGGGAATTTGATATGTCCATGATGGGTGAGCTGCAGTTTTTCTTGGGCCTCCAGATCAAGCAGTGCAAGGACGGGACGTTTGTGCATCAGGCGAAGTACACCAGGGACATGGTGAAGAAGTTTGGCATGAATGACTCCAAGCCGCTGACCACACTGATGAGTACGACTACAGCATTGGGCGCGGACGAGGATGGCAAACCCGTGGACCAGAAGGAGTACCGGAGCATGATCGGCTCCCTCCTCTACTTGACGGCGACGAGGCCGGACATACAGTTCAGTGTGTGTCTGTGCGCTCGTTTTCAGGCTTCACCGAGGACTTCACATCGGCAGGCCGTCAAGTGAATTTTCAGGTACTTCAACTACACTCCTGAGTTTGGTCTGTGGTACTCTGCCTCCTCGACACTCAGGCTTCATGGTTTTTCTGATGCAGATTTCGCTGGGTGTCGGTTGGATCGCAAGTCCACTTCTGGGTGTTGTTAGTTCCTTGGTTCTTCTTTGGTCTCTTGGTCATCTCGCAAGCAATCCAGTGTAGCACAGTCCACTACAGAGGCCGAGTATGTAGCTGCTGCTAGTTGTTGTTCCCAGCTGCTTTGGATGACATATACCATGAGTGATTTTGGAGAGGAGTGCTCCCAGGTTCCACTTTTCTGTGATAACACCAGTGCCATAAGTGTTGCCAAAAATCCTGTCCTCCACTCCAAAACTAAACACATAGAAGTGAGGTACCACTTCCTGAGGGACAATGTTGAGAAGGGAAACATATCTTTGTCCTATGTCCCTACCCAAGATCAGCTAGCCGACATTTTCACCAAGCCGCTTGATCAAGTCACTTTCACTCGCTTGCGGGGTGAACTTGGTGTTTGCTTTCCTTTCTAGCTGAGTCTTGGAGCTTCTCGTGTATATATGTGCCATATGTTCATTTTGTTGCACTGCATTCATGCATTTTACTTTTTGTACAAAACCTGGTAGGATAGCCATCTTTGGATCACTTGTGCTAGGAAAGGCTTCTCTTATATACATTGATCACCGATGTGCTATTTGTGAGATATGTGCATGTTTGGTAAATTGTGGATGTGAATGCTATGCTCTGGATGGTTTGTCATATATTTGTGTTGAGATAGCTTTCTTTTGATGAAAATGCTAAAATGATGTCTCTCATGAGTAGATGCTTGTCTATGCTCATTTTTGTGCTTAAATGCCTATATCATGTTTAGTTTGTGCTTGAGAATCATGTTCTTTTTACTTGGGGTCAAAGACCTTTTGTCATTATAAATGTTTAGCCCTTTTGCTTGCTTGGGGAGGAGCATAAGCTTCTTTTTGCCGCAAAGGCACTTCATGTACCATGTTTAATCTTGAAAATGAAATTGGTGTGTGAATTGCCTTATGCCTGAGAAATGAGCTCCTAATCATGTTTTTATGTTTTGAAATTTATATCTTAGGTGCTAAACCGTAGCATGTTGTCTACCATGAGAAGTCTCATTTTAAGAAGTAGACACATGGCTCGGTGGCTTTAACATGACTTGAGTAGCTTGTGGGCATTTATAATGATCTTGTGATGAGAATTTGTGATCTTGCATAAACTTTGGATGATCTAGTGCCTTTATGCTCAAATTGGCTTAGAAAGAGTCTTGCTCATGAGATGACTATTTCTTTGTGAAAATTGCTTAAAATTGTCTTTTAGCCATGTCACGTGCTTATATGTCTCTACCTCCTTGATGGCAATGTGCTAGATACACCATGTCTACTTTGCTTGCTCTATGCCTCATATGTAGCATTTTCTTGTGCTCTTTGTATATTTGAGAAGCTTGGTAGACTGTTTATATGCTTTGACATGCATTTTTCATGAAAACAAAGGGAAGAGTTTCATATACCTTGATTCATACATTGTCAACAAGGGGGAGAATTTTGTATGATATGGGGAGAAATTTTCGTGCATTGGAAGTTTTTGTGGAAAATTGGTATGCTTTTGTGATATGTGGCATGTGAGGAGAAAAATTGAGAAGAAGAGGTTGCATTTGCTCAGGGGGAGTTTGCATGTGTGCAGGGGGAGCTCCTTTGTTTTTCCTGAGTTGTGTGCTTTATGTTGTGCTCCTTGTGAGCTTTGTTTTTGTCTCGGCTGTGTCGAGCCGTTGCCCTTGTCTTAGGGGGTCGAGACTTGGTTGGCGAGTGATCGTATTTCGCTTGTTCTTTGGCTTTGGATAACTTGCTTGGGAGGTTTGTGTTCGTGGTTGTTTTCTTTTCTTTTTCTCTATGTGATTTCTATGGGTGTTGTCAATGCACTCATCAAGGGGGAGATTGAGGACCAGGTGTGTCCGAAGACCAGTGGAGGGTCGCTCCTTTGTGATGAGTGATTGACAACGTTGTGTGGACTGATGCTTGGCTAAGTGTGCAGGTACAGGTTGCGGCTTGACTCGTGTCGGTGCAAGTGAAGAACAAGCACGAAAGGCCTTAGCCGTGGCGGCCTCCGGGTGATGGAGTGGCAAGTAGGCTTAGTTCGATGGACCTGGTGGCCGATGGGGTCGAGTGCGAGCCGTGCGGTGCAAGACTGGTGGGCTGAAGTCGTGAACATGGGCCGGTGCAAGGTAGTGGATGGAGCCCGAAGCTTGCACGCGGGGTTTGTTGGTTTGCCCACAAAACCATCGGTGGACGGTTTCTTGTTTTGGGCCTCAAAACCAAGCCCAGAGGCCCGAGGCATTGGAGACGGTGATCCGGGAGCTTCGGGAAGCTTCGAGGCGGAGGGCACGTGGCGTGATTGCGGGGTTTGCGTCGAGGTGAAGCGAAGCTGCGGTGGAAGCGTGTCCGTCCGATCAAGCCTTGACCAAAATGCCCCTGAGGGGTTGTATCTTCTTTTAAGCAGTAGGGGTAGCGTGGTCATTACTTCCCTCCGATGGACTTCGTATAAATAGCGGAGAGGTGGATGCCATCTCTCTCGCTGGCTTCCTAGGGCTTTCTCCCCCAGTAGATTTTTCTGGACTACTTCGTTTTCCTCTGGATTCCTTAGGCTAAACTCTTGTACAGACTCTGACCTCTGGATGTATGGAAGCATTCGGCGTCCCGGTGATCTAGTCCTCTGTGATTTTCGTGTCATTTTTGGGGCTATTTTTGGGAGTTTTTGTTCTTCGCTCAATTCGTGAGTTTGGAGGTGTTTCTTCACAGATTTCTTTGAGGTGATCATGGGTGGATGCCTTGCGCATGTTTGTGTATGATCTCGACCCCTCAAACGCCGTGTAGAGCCTTCGATTCGTGAGTTTTTGGCCAGAGTTCTTGTTCATGGTGGTGCTTGTGTGATCCGCGATTCCTGGTGATTTAGGGAGTCAGGCGTCAAGATTTTTGGGGCATAGCATCCTTGTGTGACGCATATCATCTCCCCAAAATCTTGTCTCAAGAGCTTCTACCGTTAGGGAGATCCGGTGATGAGTTCTTGGAGTTGACCTCGCGGGGTCGGGTGTTTTCTGCTCTGTCCGCGTGTCGCGGACAGTCCGCTCGACTGCCGCGGACAGTCCGCGTGTGCTGGAGTTTGTCGCGTGTTCTTCGTGTTCTTGCGCGTCTTTGTTTCGATCCAGTTTGCCCCTAGGGTTTTGTTGGAGGAGGTTTGGCGGACAGTCCGCAGGGGGTTCACGGACAGTCCGCGTGGCCGTGTTTTTGGCGGACAGTCCGCAAATCGTCCTCGGACAGTCCGTATTTTCGGGGTTCGTCTCTGGTGGTTCGGTTGCTTGTTTCGGACGGTCCGCGAGGTAGGGCCGGACAGTCCGCCATACACACGCGGACAGTCCGCCCGTACCAGCCGGACCGTCCGCACTGGTCATTTCCAGAATTGGCCAAGTGCTTTGATTCTTGTCCGGTGCTTCCGCTCTTTGCTCCTAGGCTTCTTGGTTGATCTTCTAGGCTTGTGTGTGCCTTGTTTGGAGTTTCACTTGTGTGCACGGATTCGTGGAGTGGCAATCGGGGTATAGGCCGAGTTCGACCTTAGGGAAGAATTTTTATCGGCTCCCATTCACTCCCCCCTCTCTGGTCACCCTATTCGGTCCTTCAAAACCACATGATCTACAATCAATATTGCAAAAATGTCCAATGAATACGATGAATTGAGCAGTGTATGCGAGAAAGACTTACCCACAGCTCGGCCTTCACTGGCTCTGCCTTATTCTGGAAGCATCTGTCGTCCCTATCGATAGTGTCGGTGGCTTTTTTGTAGTGTGCCCACGTCCAGGCCGGCTCGTACCTAGTAGCATCACCCTGACCCATCCGAACTATGCCTGGGAAGTGCAACCTGCACAAAAGGCCCAGGATGCCGTTTACCAGGCGGTTGTGACCAACTGGTTCGACGACTTCCCAAGTCCTGCCAAAAGTGAAAAATATGAAATATTAGTCTTCATTGTGATTTCAAGTTCTCAAAGGACAAAATATTGACAACATCTAAAATTACTAACCGTGGGCCCACGGGTTTAATCAGTGGGCGTAGGGAAATAGGTATCGGCCTATCCGGGAGTCGCGAGCGACCTCGCTGCCAAACGCTAACACTAGAGTCACCACCTGTCGTGTCATCCTCCTCCTCACCCTCCTCCTCCTCCTCAGCCGACTGCGGCACATACTCCTCCTCCTGGGGCTGCTCCTCCTCCTCCAGGGGCTGCGCCTCCTCCCGCCGCCCTCTCTTGGACCGTTTACCCTTCTTTTGGCTGCCCTTCTTGGGGCCACCCTTCCCTCGACCCTTGCCTTTGGTGCCCGGTGCCAACGGCGGTGGTACGTCGACGGCTGTTTTGAAGGTAGATGAGCACGTACGCTGAAGGGAGCCGCCCACCATCTTTGTTCTATCACCTGAAATTAAAACAGTAAACCAGTCAGTACGGACAAACACATAACGAAGAAATAATAAATAAAATGAACATGATATTGCAAAAGAGAAATAAGACACAATTAAAAAAACATGATTTTGCAAATATTAATAGAATAAGTACGGAGCATACATGTATAAGTAATAAACATCTTCATGTAGAATATCAGGATCATAAGTCTCATCATCACTATCACACATGTCCAGATATTCCTCCGATGGAGGAGTGTCTACATGAAGCCCGGCTGCAACTTTCTCAAGTAATTCTACGTCCCTCTCATCATCAACCTCATCTCCAACGTCATCTCCAACGTCATCTTCTACTTCCATTATTTCGAATGCTTTGGTTAAGTCTATCACAAAATTCCCAGGTAGCTCATCTTCTTGGAAGAACTCTCCCTCATATGTATTTGGGTCTATGTTGTAATCTTCATTGTTTGGGACAGGTAGTCTACCGTGTGGTGATACCTTGTACACAACGTCCCAACCCTGGAGACGTTCGTCGGTTTTGCACGGGTATGAGAGATAATACACTTGCGTGGCTTGTTGAGCCACAATGTAGACATCGTGATGAGGACATCCCAGCCATGTTTAACACAGATGCCATGGTTACACCAGATGTATCATCAATTACATCAAATCCATATCTAGTTACACCTCAAGCATCAAGCGAAGAACCGATTACGCAAGAACAAGCACAAGTGAAAGAAGAGGCGGTTATGCGCAGTCGTGCAAAGAAACTCCAACATGAGGTGCATGCTTTCCTCTCCGAGTTATATTGCAATATTAATGAGTCATATACTACATAAGACTTGTATTTTATTCCTACTCAGGTTTACACAAGAGGCTTCTCCGCTGGGTTATGTGAAGGACACAGAAGGTTACGTGGAGGACACAAAGGCTGATGTCCAAACTGAGAAAGGTTACGCATACAAGACTCAAGGTTACGCAGTAGAAGCATCAACTTCACGTCCAAGTCTGTACCATCTCGGGAAGACACGGGGGTCAAGTGATACACCACTAGAAGCGTCTTGAAGTCAATATTCCAACCCAACAAATGGCGCATCTTTTTGACTTCTGAGCTAGGAGTAATGGCCATTTTACTGAAGACCGTGCAGAAGGTGAACAAACGAGCGTGAATTGAAGAGGACTTCGTGAATGCTCGCACCAGTTGGCCTTCCACCTCCCAACGTGGACACTTCAGTTCACACCTATTCAAAACCCACCTAGGAGGGTTGTTTCTAGTATAAATACCCTATATGTACCCCAAAGCACTCAGTTTTGATAATCATGAATTGATAGCGTCATATGGTTTGTCGCAGCTGAGCTGCTGAGTGCCTTGCACATCCTTGTTCTTCCATGTTCTTCTTGGACTTGTGAAGAGATCCCTCTGGGTTCCGCTACTTCGTGCTTTACACTTGCCAGTACGGCTGTACCGTATTGTGTGGATTAGTTCCGGCTTGTGGTTTTGCAGGCGTTTGGAGATCGAATCGAAGTCTTCACAGTTTCGGTGCCTCTCTCCCCGTGGCTTGGTCGCATCCAACCTTTGTCAGGTATAAAGCTATTTACCCGCTGCTTACAGCAATTATCTTGTTACGAAACCTACTGTCGTGAAGATCTGGCCATCCCTAGGACTGTCACACCCGAATTTAAGGGCAAATTCGAATGCTCATATTATATGTGTGCCAGAATCAAAGTTCACACATATAACGACTCAGTGAATACCAAAACACAATGCCATATCGTAAAGAAAGTATTAAACTTTATTACAGACCAAAATGTCTCATAAACGAGCTAATAATTAACGAGTAGCAACGCGGCGGATAGGGTCAACACCACAGGCAATTGACTGGTGACACGCCCACCTAGAATTTGTCGAAGTCTCGAGGAAAATCTTCAAACCTCTCCAAGTCTGAACAACATCCGGGTAGTGTCATTGCAATAATGAAAACAAATGTGAGCACATGCCGTACTCAGCAAGCGTAAACATAATATAACATGCCAGGCTTTTTAGTGGAAGGCTGATGGGTTTAAGCATTCAGCATTTTAGTTGGTCAAGTTTTATTAGCAACATAAATACTAACAAGTGTAAGTTTATACCAACCCACAATTATCATAAAAGAATAAACAACATAAATAAAGTAGATGCATCAAATTAATCATTGTCTTTCATAGATTAATCATGTGAGGGTCCAGGCCGCTCTTGACCGTGAGCACGGCTAATCGATTAGTTTTTAACACTCTGCAGAGGTTGTACATCTTTACCCACAAGTCGCGTAAAAGTTCTAGGAACTTTAAACCCAACCATGCGATGCCGGCCAAGCATCATACGACACTACCTAGGTGTGATTTCATAGGGACGCTACGAGGCCTTTACAAAGTTTCCCCAGGAAGTTGCAACCCACAAGGTTACCGGATCAGTTAGCAAGGTATAAAGTCCCCTAGCGGGTACCTTGTCTTAGCAAAGCCCAACTCCCCGCTAGAGCGAGTCCATACCCCACAGTACCGCCGCCCCTTGTCCTTATCAGGTAAAGCCACTCCTAACCAGGGTCACTAATTAATTAGCCAAGGCCAGAGCCATTTAGCTCTTGTGGTTGCACTGTTGTCCTGGGTGGTTCTCCATGTTCCAATTAAACATATGGTCTTGTATTAATGAAGGTATAACATAAATAAATCAAGTTCATAAAGTTTCATTAACACTATCCACCAAGTTAAGCATAGCAAGAGCTACCCAACAATAAAAGTAAATACCCAGGTTATTCAAGGTAAAGGGATAAAATAATCTAGTCAAGTCCTTAATTGGGTCCCATCAATTTAATGCAAGCAAAAGTAAGAACAATGAATTAAATGCATGTTGTTTAGGTAAATGGGTATGCATCAAGGAAGACTTGCCTTCAACAGATCCCTATTGCTGTTCAGACACTTGAGCTTCTTGATCTTCAAATCCTTCAGCCCAAACGTTCTCTACGCATCACATCAAGTACGTACAAGCACACAATAGAATAAAATAAGAAACAATCACCAAACAGTATTATCAAAGCAAAACAGGAACAAAAAGCTATTGTACTCTTCGATACGATCGTTTGGACATAAAGAACACGAAAAACGGAGCTAAAACGAAGAAGATATGGCTAAACGAAGGTGCAGGGGCATAACTGTGATGAAACTAGGGTTACAAAGGCCTAACAGCAAGAAATCGAGGGCTAAAACGTAAAGAAACTTAAAAACAGAGGGGCTTGGTTGCAAAACTAAAGGGCTGGACCTCGGCTACTAAAACTATAAAGCTCAAGAGCTAAAATAGAAGAAAACAGACCTATCCGTAAGGATCTTTATATGGTGGAAGGACTGGCTTGCAATTTTAAAAGATCGAGGGTGTTTTTGAAAAACAGCACAGTCAAGCGGCCTTTGACTGTTACGCTGACCAGTTGACTTCGGCTGGAACAGATCTGATCCTTTCGATCAGGATCAGGCGGCTGAGGTGATGCACACGAGATCGGCGGCGACGCTAACGACGGCGAGCGGCGGCGCTCGGCGGAGATCTCGCCGGCGATCGAGAAACTCGAGCTGGGGAGCTCGGCTGGCGACGGGATCTGGCCGGGAAGACTGCTGGTGCTACGGTGGAGCGACCTAGGACACCAGGGAGGCAGCGCGGCCAACGACGACGGCGCGCAGCTCGGCGCAGCGGCGGCGGCGGAAGAAACGACTCCGGCGAGCTCGATCTCGCGAAGGAAGGCGTCCGGGCGAAAACAAGTGGCACTCCTGGGTTTGTTACCTACTTGCGGATCTCTGGGTGGTCTCCTCGTCAACAGAGCAGTGGCGGAACGGCGAGTGAATGGCGGCGGTCACCTAGGGTTCCGGCACGGCGCTGAGCTCATGGCGGCGGCGGGATTGGATTAGGAGGACGGTGCAGCGCTGCTTGCACTTTATAAGTCTGGGCGCGGAGCTTGGCGTGGCCCCCATGCCGACGCAGAGGCGGGCTTGGCCGGGACTCGGGCACGGCCGCGGCGGGAGTCCAGGTCGGGGATGGCGCGGGGTAGGAGATGACAGGGCGGGCCCGCACGTCAGCGGCTGCGGGACGGCGGAGAACAGGCGGGCCGCACTGGGCCGCTTCTTTGCTGGGCTGGAGTAGAAGCGAGCAAGCAGGAAGAAAAGGAGGGGCGGAGACGGACTTCTGCTGGTGGGCAGAAACACGAAACGGGCCAGAAAGGAGGGAGGGAAAGAGAATAAAAGAAAAGCTTTTGAAATTTTTAAAAGAACTCAAACACTTTGAATTCAAAATCAATTTTGAATTCAACCAAACAAAAACAATGCACCAACATGTATGCAACAATAAACTCCTATATTTATTTAATTAATTTTCAAAAATATATTTAAATGCCTAAAAATTCAAATACACCTTATAATCCTTAATATTCAAACTTTGTTTCTAACAAATTTTTGTAAAATTAGGGTGTTACAAATCCTACCCCCTTAAAAGAATCTCGTCCTCGAGATTCGGATGGATTAAGAAAGATCGGGAATGCTAGGCTCCAAAATCCAAGGAAAAAGATAAGGGGATTGAGTTATTGATGGACATACCAAGTTGATTGGATACTCCCTGAGTGATCTCAGCATTCATGTGGTTCAGCTTCCCTCGCATGTGGCTCTGTCATCCCTTGGCGCTCTATGGGGTCTAGCTCCCATTCCTCATCTGCTGACTCTGCACTGGAGTATTCTGGATGCTTCTCTGAGGACAATTGTTGGCGAAGTGACCAATCTCTCCACACTTAAAGCAAGTGTTACCAACGGGTGTGTTGGGTGCATTGGGTCTCACTGGGGCTTCTGCAGAGGTGTTCTGACTAGGCTGCTGATCATTGGAGCGTGGAGTATGTGGAGTGGATTGTTGTAACTGCTAAATGGGGTGTTGGAACGGTTGTGTATTGCGGTGGAACTGATTCTGTCCAGGACTACCACATGGACCTCCAGAGCGGAGTGGTGCTCCCTGCTGTGGATTATAGTGAGGACGAGTGATGCTCCCAAACTGTCCAGAGCTAGTAGCCTTCCTCTTCTGATCACCCAATTCCCTGCGCTTGGCCTCCAAGCCTATAGCCCTATCAATAAGCTCTTGAAAGGTCGGGAAGGTATGGGACATAAGCTGGTATTGAAGTGGTCCAGCTAGTCCTTCCAGGAACAACTCCTGTTTCTTCCTGTCTGTGTCAACATCTTCAGGAGCATAGCATGACAGCTCTGTGAACCTATCACTGAATTCTGCCATGGACATCCCTTCTTGCTTAAGAGTAAGAAACTCTTTCTTCTTCAACTTCATCAGACCGGCAGGAATATGATGGCTTCTGAAGTTACTGGTGAACTCCTGCCAGGTGATGGCATTCTGATTGGCATGGACAGCGACAAAAGCATCCCACCATGCCGAAGCAGATCTTTGAAGTCGTCCTGAAGCATATAGGACCTTCTCCCTATCATCACATTGAGCAATGGTAAGCATCTTCTCAATGGTCTTCAGCCAGTCTTCTGCTTCTAGCGGATCAGTAGCATGGGAGAACACTGGTGGCTGATGGCTCATGAACACCCTATGCTTGTTCACTGCGGCCTGCTGCTGCACCTGTGGTTGGTTGTTGCCTTGAGCCTGCATGTTGGCCACAGTGTTGGTCAAGTTCTGCAGGAGCTGAGTCTGAGCTTCTAGAAACTGACGCATAACTAGATCCATTTGTGGTCGTCGAGGTACGTTGCTTGATCTGTTGTCTCTCCCTGGACGAACCACTGCCGGTTGATCAACTCCTGATCCTGACCTAGTTGTCACCATCTGAGTGTTAGGAACATTGATTTAGATGATTGAACTAAGAGTAAAACTCTAAAAGACAAAGCATCAAAGACTTTTAATTCTGGACAGATTCTGTTGTCTCCAAACAATCAGATATAACTCTCAGTATGAGAATCCAAAAATTATGAACTTTGAACCAGAGGAGTATAATGAAATTACGGAACTATTCCAACTGGAATCACCTCAATCCAAGGTCTGTAGCTTTAGTTATGAAATAAACAAGATGTCTGTGTCAGCTAAGTTTTCAGATTCTGATAGCTCCAACATTTCGTATATAACTCTCTGTATATAACTCCTAAATTTCTGAAATTTTTACAGATAACCCTTCATATAATTTCTGAACTTTTCCAATTGGATTTACTATATTCGGAGTTCTGTAGCTCGAGATAAAAATAGAACAGTACTGCTGACTCAGAAAACTCCGCGAACAGATTGAGATTTACTAGATTGTATAGGGGATAGATTATAGAGCTTTAAGAGATTGAGACAAGAGAGATATAGATTAAGACAAAGATAAACCCAACTAACACTTTACTAAAGAACCAATGTCATTGTGGTCATCACTCCACAACACATTGCACTCAAACAAAATTCCAACTCAAACATTAACACAAACTCAAGCATCCAAACACACCACTAGACTAATCACACTTTAAATGATCGTTTAGAATCTAACGATTACAAAGATCTTAAGCTTAAAAACTCCTAGATCCTAAGGAAGCTCTTCAGTGCGGGCGTCTGGAGAGTTGTAGCGGGGCCTCTTGGGTGATGGAGAGTGATGAGTTTCTATTCCACCCTCTTGGATTACAGGGGATTCCCTTCCCGCCAGAGTAGCTTCTAGCTGACGCTTCTGTACATCCATTGTATAAATCCTCTGTTGAGCTGTGGCAAGCATGTTGTTGGTGTTATCCAAAGCGGAGTTGACAGCAACCAGTAATTCACAGAGGTTGTCCAAGGTGGGACTGTGACCATTAGCTGATGCGATATAGGTCTTGGCTTCACCACTAGCTCTGTAAGGAGTATACAGACTACGAGTGTGTACCAACTCAGAACGCTCCCTGTGAGAGAGAACATAGAGTGCCCTCCTAGCAGCTTCGATAATCCCAGCTTCCATAGTATCTCTGGTAGCAACATCGTTGTGCTTGGATATCTCCATAGGTCCATAGTGTTCAACTCTTTTATCAATGATTACTGTTACCTCCCAGTGAGGCTCAAACCAAGGATGGGTCCACATCTCACAATGGTAGATTGGATCTTCACCATAGCCCAAACGGTACACTGTCCTCCTTAGATTGTTAGCCATGAGAATGCCTCTCCCATCTTTCTTGTACGAGCTCACTGTCCAGACTACCTCTTCAGCTTGCTCTCTTTCTACTTCAGCTTGTTCCTCTTGCTCCTCCTCCTGATCTTGATGATCTCCTTGATCACCATCCTCTCCCTCTGGAATCACCTCCTCTAGATCTTCTTCTTCCTCTGGGATCAACTCTTTTGGGTCTTCTTCTTCCTCATCTGACACAGTGATGGGCTCTGGAGCAGGTGCAGGTACAGGCTGTGCTGGAGGTGCTTCCACCTCAATTTCTTCATCCGTATCACCATCATGGAAAGCATTGTAGTCCTCCTGTGGCGCGTACCAGTGAGTGGATCCTACACGAGATGTCCTCAACCCACGAACCATCTAAAAAGAAACATGTGATGGATGAGATAGATACCAAGAGTAGATACTAAAAAGGAGAGAACCAAGTAGAGATCAAGGATGAGATAAAGCAAGGATGAAATTATTAGAAATAAAGCAAGCATAAGGCAAGAATGGCTTCTAAGATATTATAATCCTTAAATACGACCATTTCCTAACTAGGCTAATGTCCTACAGTCAACACGGCTTTGGTACCACTTTGTCACACCCGAATTTAAGGGCAAATTCGAATGCTCATATTATATGTGCGCCAGAATCAAAGTTTACACATATAACGACTCAGTGAATACCAAAACACAATGCCATATCGTAAGAAAGTATTAAACTTTATTACAAACCAAAATGTCTCATAAACGAGCTAATAATTAACGAGTAGCAATGCAGTGGATAGGGTCAACACCACAGGCAGTTGACTGGTGACACGCCCGCCTAGAATTCGTCGAAGTCTCCAGGAAAATCTTCAAACCTCTCCAAGTCTGAACATCATCCGGGTAGTGTCGTTGCAATAATGAAAACAAGTGTGAGCACATGTCGTACTCAGCAAGCGTAAACATAATATAACATGCAAGGCTTTTTAGTGGAAGGCTGATGGGTTTAAGCATTCAGCATTTTAGTTGGTCAAGTTTTATTAGCAACATAAATACTAACAAGTGTAAGTTTATACCAACCCACAATTATCATAAAAGAATAAACAACATAAAGAAAGATAGATGCATCAAATTAACCATTGTCTTTCATAGATTAATCATGTGAGGGTCCAGGCCGCTCTTGACCGTGAGCACGGCTAATCGATTAGTTTTAAACACTCTGCAGAGGTTGTACATCTTTACCCACAAGTCGCGTAAAAGTTCTAGGAACTTTAAACCCAACCATGCGATGCCGGCCAAGCATCATACCACACTACCTAGGTGTGATTGCATAGGGACGCTACAAGGCCTTTACAAAGTTTCCCTAGGAAGTTGCAACCCACAAGGTTACCGGATCAGTTAGCAATGTATAAAGTCCCCTAGCGGGTACCGTGTCTTAGCAAAGCCCAACTCCCCGCTAGAGCGAGTCCATACCCCACAGTACCGCCGCCCCTTGTCCTTATCAGGTAAAGCCACTCCTAACCAGGGTCACTAATTAATTAGCCAAGGCCAGAGCCATTTAGCTCTTGTGGTTGCACTGTTGTCCTGGGTGGTTCTCCATGTTCCAATTAAACATATGGTCTTGTATTAATGAAGGTATAACATAAATAAATCAAGTTCATAAAGTTTCATTAACACTATCCACCAAGTTAAGCATAGCAAGAGCTACCCAACAATAAAAGTAAATACCCAGGTTGTTCAAGGTAAAGGGATAAAATAATCTAGTCAAGTCCTTAATTGGGTCCCATCAATTTAATGCAAGCAAAAGTAAGAACAATGAATTAAATGCATGTTGTTTAGGTAAATGGGTATGCATCAAGGAAGACTTGCCTTCAACAGATCCCTATTGCTGTTCAGACACTTGAGCTTCTTGATCTTCAAATCCTTCAGCCCAAACGTTCTCTACGCATCACATCAAGTATATACAAGCACACAACAGAATAAAATAAGAAACAGTCACCAAACAATATGATCAAAGCAAAACAGGAACAAAAAGCTATTCTACTCTTCGATACAATCGTTTGGACATAAAGAACGCGAAAAACGGAGCTAAAACGAAGAAGATATGGCTAAACGAATGTGCAGGGGCATAACTGTGATGAAACTAGGGTTACAAGGGCCTAACAGCAAGAAACCGTGGGCTAAAATGTAAAGAAACTTAAAAACAGAGGGGCTTGGTTGCAAAACTAAAGGGTTGGACCTCGGCTACTAAAACTATAAAGCTCAAGGGCTAAAACAGAAGAAAATAGACCTATCTGTAAGGATCTTTATATGGTGGAAGGACCGGCTTGCAATTTTAAAAAGATCGAGGGTGTTTTTGAAAAACAGCACGATCAAGCGGCCTTTGACTGTTACGCTGACCGGTTGACTTTGGCTGGAACAGATCTGATCTGTCAGATCGGGATCTGGCGGCTGAGGTGATGCACACGCGATCGGCGGCGGCGCTAACAACGGCGAGCGGCGGCGCTCGGCAGAGATCTCGCCGGTGAGCAAGAAACTTGAGCTGGGGAGCTCGGCTGGCGACAGGATCTGGCTGGGAAGACTGCTGGTGCTACGGTGGAGCGACCTAGGGCACCAGGGAGGCAGCGCGGCCAACGGCGATGGCGCGCAGCTCGGCGCAGCGGCGGCGGTGGAAGAAACGACTCCGGCGAGCTCGATCTCGCGAAGGAGGGCGTCCGGGCGAAAACAAGTGGCACCCGTGGGTTTGTTACCTTCTTGTGGATCTTCGGGTGGTCTCCTCGTCAACAGAGCGGCGGCGGAACGGCGAGTCAACGGCGGCGGTCACCTAGGGTTCAGACGCGGCGCTGAGCTCAAGGCGGCGGCGGGATTGGATTGGGAGGATGGCGCGGCGCTGCTTGCACTTTATAGGTCCGGGCATGGAGCTTGCCGTGGCCCCTAAGCCGACACGGAGGCGGTCTTGGTCGGGACTCAGGCACGGTCGCGGCGGGAGTCCAGGTCGGGGACGGCGCGGGTAGGAGATGATAGGGCGGGCCCGCACGTCAGCGGCTGCGGGACGGCGGAGAACAGGCGGGCCGCACTGGGCCGCTTCTTTGCTGAGCTGGGGCAGAAGCGAGCAAGCGGGAGGAAAAGGAGGGGCGGAGACGGACTTCAGCTGGTGGGCTGAAACACGAAACAGGCCAGAAAGGAGGAAGGGAAAGAGAATAAAAGAAAAGCTTTTGAAATTTTTAAAAGAACTCAAACACTTTGAATTCAAAATCAATTTTGAATTCAACCAAACAAAAACAATGCACCAACATGTATGCAACAATAAACTCCTATATTTATTTGATTAATTATCAAAAATATATTTAAATGCCTAAAAATTCAAATACACCTTATAATCCTTAATATTCAAACCTTGTTTCTAACAAATTTTATTGAAAACAATTTTTTGTAAAATTAGGGTGTTACAAGGACCTTTCTTGCAACGGTCCATATTACATCGTCTTCTGCATAGACGGATGACTGTCGAATTTCGACTAGTCCAACATCCCGGGTCTCTCGTGTTTGTTCCGGATCAAACCAATGGCATTTGAATACGACAGGTTTCAGACGTTTGCAACCAGGAAACGTGAGTTGATATATTTCTTCAATTATTCCATAATAGTCTTTTCCATCATTGCTTGTCGTACAAACTCCGGTGTTTGTGGTTCTGTGGTTGGGCCGATTATGCTCGTGCCTTTTTGTGTGAAAGCGGTACCCATTCACGTCATAGCCGCCATATGACTCGATCCTATCCTCACAACCAACAGAAACTTGTCTCAACTCAGGATCCATTGACATATCGTTTTGGCCCTGCAAGTAGAACCAAAGACATATAGTTGTAATATTCGCACCTACAAGGAATTTGTAATGTGAAACAAAGAGTATGAGGTCCTCCAAAATGACCGTACCTTCCGCTTGAACCAAGAAATGAAATTGTGGTCCTCAAGAAGTTTATCAACTTCTTGCGGGGTCGGTTCATTTGTGCTCCGCCAGAATTGATTGGTAAATTCACTGTACGAACGAGGAGGTTAGGTACTATTAATTGAATTAACCATACACTACCAATAATGGATAACTAGTTTGGTTGAGAACTTACTCAATGTATGGAAGCACTTCGGAAAGGTTTTTTAGCACATACATCATGATAGTGCACCACTCTTCATGTTGCAAGTTCTTATAAGTCGCAACACTTGCTCTTCCGAGTTGCCCTATGAAGAAGCTGAGTTTCAATTCATTTTCGTCAGCATTGTAACGAGGGGTTGGATTATGCACGTTTGGAAGGGTGTCAGCATAGTATTTAGTTGTGAAGTTTGTCACCTCCTCGGTACAGTATGCCTCAGCAATGGAAGCTTCAATTTTGTTTTTGTTTCTACATTTCGTTCGAACAACCTTTAGTACTCTTTCAATTGAATAGCACCAACAACCATGTACAGGCTCCCCCATTCGTGCCTCATACGGGAGGTGCAAAATCATGTGCTGCATCAAATTGAAAAAGCCAAGAGGGTAGATCTTCTCCAACTTACAAAGCAACACCGGAGCCGCATCTTCCAGTTTTTCAACAAGTGGACAAGATATCTCCTTAGCACAAAGGATGCGGAAGAAATAGCTTAACTCTGCCAGCACTTGCCACACATGGTCAGGTAGATAGCCTCGAACCATCACCGAAAGAAGCCCCTCAATCCATATGTGGTAGTCATGGCTCTTGAGCCCATTGATTCGCATAGTAGTTAAGTTCACCCCCCTCCTAAGATTCGTTGCATAACCATCGGGGAACATTAAAGTTTGGAACCATTGTAGTACTTCCTTCCTTTGTGGCCTGGTCAGGATGTATGGGGATGGAGGCTTTTTCCATTTCTTGCCTTCTTTGGGAGGCGGAATGTTGTACTTTGGTCTATCGCATATACTAGCTTGATCAAGTCTAGCCTTAACATCATATTTTGTCTTATCAGCAATCTCCATAGTTGTACACCAGAGTGCCTCGGTGATGTTCTTTTCCGTGTGCATCATATCAATGTTATGTGGAAGAAGAAGGTCAGCCATGTAGGGTAGCCTCCACAAGCCCGACATCTGTGTCCAGGCATGCTCCACGCCGTATCCCTCGTAACCACCTGTTTCTTTTTCCTTCAGCGCATTTAACTGAGCAAGAACATCGGCACCTGTCAACATCGGCTGTGGGGGGGTCTTCAACCACGACACCTTTAGTAAAGTTCTTGGTGTCTCGTCTAAATGGATGGTCCATAGGGAGGAATTGTCGGTGTAAGTCGAAACAAGAATACTTGCCACCTTTCGACAACCAGATGAACTCGAAAGCAGCCTTGCATACTGGGCATGGGTACTTCCCGTGGACACACCAGCCGCAGAATAGCCCATACGCTGGATGGTCATGCAGGGAGTACATATACCACACGTGCATTGTGAAGTTTGTCTTTGTAGCTCGATCATATGTATATACCCCTTCCTTCCAAGCACTTTCCAAATCATCAATCAAAGGCTCCATGTACACACTCATTTTATCACCGAGGTATCCAGGAATTATCAATGACACAAATATGTTCTGTCGCTTAAACATGGCGCTGAGGGGGAGATTGAGGGGGCAAATGAACACGGGCCAACAAGTGTGTGGAGCAGCCATTAATCCATAAGGATTGAACCCATCTGTAGCCAACACAGCACGTACATTTCGAGCTTCCTCGGCTTTTTCCCTATGTTTGCCGTCAAAATATTTCCAAGCATCAGCATCGGCTGGATTTACCATGCTATCAGGACGGTATCGTACGGCTTTTTTGTGCCATGTCATCTGTTTTGCGGATTCCTCAGTCATGTAAAGCCGTTGGATCCTCGGTATGAATGGGAGGTACCGTAAGATTTTCACTGGGATGTCGAGTTGCCTCTTATGACCATCACCAGAGTCTACCTCCAGGTACCTAGAGGATTTACATTTGGGGCAGTACTTTGCATCCGCATGGTCTTTCCGAAACAAGACGCATCCATTTGTACAAGCATCTATCGGCTCGTATGGCATCTTAAGTAAACGAAGGAGTTTTTGTGCCTCGTACATGCTCTGTGGCAGACTGTGATCTTTCGGAAGCAGGGTGCCAAAAACTACCATCATTTCATTAAAGTCGTCTCGACTGATGCCAAATTTACACTTTAGGGCCATTAAGCGTCCTATGGCATCAAGTTGAGACACATTGGTATGCTCGTGAAGTGGTTTCTGTGCAGAAGACAACATGTCGTAATAAGCCTTCGTGGTTGCCTTTGGACCTTCCTCCATAACATGGTCAGGCCCTTCATCGAAGTTTGCTTGATGAAAGTCTTCTAACATGTCTCCGCACCCGGCTTCAGCATCAAAAGCCTCGATGCGTTGCCTCAAGGCCTCGTCTCTCGCACGATGTGCTTCACCATGGTAGATCCACCGAGTATAGTTTGCCACAAACCCATATGTGATAATGTGTTTACCCATGGTGAGTTCAGTTTAGTCTGACTGATTTTCACATTTACTACAGGGACACGACGCTTTATGTTGTCCTTTGTCAAATGCCTTATTACAGAAATCATCGACGTTGCGCCCGAATTCAGAGGAGAAGTCACGCTTATTCCTCCAGCCCGTGTACATCCACTCACGGTTATCCATCCTTTAACCAGTGATATCAAGACATAACAAGGTGGTGCAAGAAACATAACTCTTAGAAGATTTGATAAGATCGATTGCTTCTACTCGATGTCTATCATGCTATGGTAGGTAAAGATAGGTCCTAATCCCACCCGAGGATGTGTAGACGGGGTTAGTTTCCATGCTCGACTCCTATCCGAGACAGAATTTCGGCAGCACCTCCCCGCTGTTCTCCAAATACACGTCCTGGAAAGGAGATTGTGTACCCGGAGAATAACGGGAAGGTGATGCCGAAACTCTGTCCCAGATCGGAGCAGACCATGGAAACTAAACCCATCTACACATCCTCAGGCTGTCCAAAAAATGTGGATAATTCGAAACGGATATGGTCATAGATATGCAAGCATATGCATATTTCCAACTGTATCCCTTTCGAACAGGAGACGCCTAACTAGGTTACGTGACCTAGGTACATGAATCGGAAACATGGGGCATCTTCACGTGCTCACCTAGTAACTCGAAGAGGCCAAGCGGGCGGCAAGACAGTGGCGGGCGGCAAGACGGGGGCGGGCGGCAAGACGGAGCCCGAAGAGGCCTTCGAGGAAACAGCAACGTGGCCTCCTCCTGCTAGCTACTCCTTCAACGCTGGATGCGGCGACGGGAGCTTTCCTGCAAAAAATAGATCAATGCTTGGCGTTAGATCAAAATTTCGGCAGCACCTCCCCTGTGCGGTGAGGTTTCCAAACCTGCAAGGAAACGCCACAACACGAAGGCCGGGCCACAAAACCAATGCTCTTCCCACGGCTCGATGGCCGAACACATGAAGTAGTGACTTGCCATTCTTTTGACCTTCCATTTGCACATGCTCACCTAGTAACCCGACAACGAGACGGGGGCGGGCAGCAAGACGGAGGCCGAAGAGGCCTCCGAGGCAACAACAACGTGGTCTCCTCCTACTCCTTCAACGGTGGCTGTGGCGATATGAGCTTTCCTGCAAAAATAAATTAATCCTTAGCGTCTATTAAAAATTTTGGCAGCACCTCTCCTATGCGGTGAGGTTTAAAAACCTGCAAGAAAAATCCACTAACAAATACAGTACTATGGCAGAACATTCACAATGTTATATTGATCTGTTTTCATCTTGGCAGCCTATAGTATCAAAGCTCACAAGTCTAGTTATTTTATTATGCTTAGAAAATTGCATGACTTGCCATGTCCATTTTATTGTTTAAATACAACTGTGTTGCCTCCAAAGTCCAAACAGACCCAGCCATAACAATCAGCCATGCTAATGTTTTGAAAAAAAATTAATGTACTCTACACAAGCAAGCATGTTCATTTTCCAAGCGGATTAAGTTATCCAAGTATAATTCACATGCTTAGCGCAGAAAAAATGACTGCCAAAATCTTTCTGCAAGTTTTCTAAAACTCGAGTCAAAACTAGGCAGATGTCCCTGGGCAATAACAAAATGTCACACACTTCGCTCAAACCATGCAGATTTAACCACCTCCGTTAACTACCAAATTTCAACATCAAACCACTGCAATATATCTCAACAACAGTTGCATCGTCTTAATTGACCATCTACCCTGCCTATCCTGTTCCCCATGATTCTTCCTACATTCAAATCCACAAACATGCACGCATCCTATTCCCTATCTGCTTATTCATGAATTGGACCAAAGCAATCGCTAATTAATGGTGCAAAGCTCCTAAGCCAAACACCACTCAATCTTGCAAGCAGAACAGCCAGGTTGAGAGATTGCTTACCGGATGGAGTACGGTGTCGAGACGGTGTGGTGCACGAGCACGGCCGGAGCACACCCCTCCTCCTTCTCCTTCCCTTCCTTTCCTCCTTCTCGCTCTTCCTCCTTCTCCTTCCCTTCCTTTCCTCCTTCTCCGGTTCTCCCCCACAGCCTCCTCCTCCTTCACTTACAACCGCGGCCGGGGGCAAGGCCCGGCCCGGCGCGGCACGGCCGGGGCAGGGGCGGGGCCGCCACAGTCGTGACAAGGCCGGCGCGGTCGGGGGCGGGGCAGGGGGCCGGAGGCGCGGCCGACGGGCGGGGGCTGGGCAGGGGCTGGGGAAGGTGGGGGGGGCCGGGGGCCGCGACCGGATCCAGTGGCCAGGGACGGGGTAGGCGTCGGAAGTGGCTGGGGCTGCCGCCGCCGGATCCGGTGGGCGGAGGCATGGCCGGCGGGCGGAGGCGCGGCCGGCGGGCGGGGGCGTGCGCGGCCGGCGCCGGAGGTGCTGGGCGTGCGCGGCCGGTGCCGGAGGAGGTGCAGGAGGCGGCGCTGGCCGGACGGCGGCGTGCGGGTGTGCGGGGCACGCGCGGCGGGTGTGCTTTGGTCGGGGGGCGATTTGTTTTTTTTACTGCGGCACCGCGCGCGTTGTGTACTTAGGGATTGAAAAAAGGGAAGGGGCCCCACGTGCCAGGAGTGGGTCCGCCATCATTGCCATGCGCCCCCGCCCCACACACACGGCAAAGAGGGGTTTTTTTTTACCGCGGCACTGTGTTGTGTGTTAGGGATTGAAAAAAGAGGATGGGCCCCCACGTGCCAGGAGTGGGTCCGCCGTCTTTGCCGTGCGCCCCTGCCCCAGACGCACGGCAAAGAGGGTTTTTTTTTGCTGCGGGGCGCCTTGTTGTGTTCGGGACTTGAGTGTAGGGGGATTGGACCCTACGTGCCAGCAATTGGGCGCCCTCTTTGCCGTGCGCTTGGTCGCTGGCGCACGTCAAAGTTTATTGCACACTTATAATTTTTTGAATTTCATCAATGTGGTATTCAAAATTTTTTCAATAGTTATATATAGAGTTTTACACTGGTGTCAAAAAAATTAAAATCATTTTTACAACACTTTATTCTATTTTTTAAAATTATTACTCAAATTCAATGCATGTTCATTTAAATTACTTAATTAGCGTTAATATAAAAAAATAATAAATGGATGCGAAAAATTACCGTAAACTAACATGAGACAATGTATGTTGTATGTTCACTATAGAAAAAGTTTTCATGTCAAAAATCAAGTTCGAATGTTAGTAAGACTATAAACCAAATGAGATGACTCTAAACACTCTGAAACTTTGAGTGTGATGCATCGGTTTCTAAACACATTGCGTGACAAATTGTTCAAAACCTTCTCTATTGTTTACCACAACCTTCCCATATGATATCATGAGCTCTCGACGAATCTCGTGAATTTCAAACTTCATTTGCATTTTATAAAATTAAAAAACATTTCAAAAGCACGCGGATTTTCATTCTTGGCGAACAAAATATTCGAAATTTCAAGTAAGTTCATGGGTAAAGTCTTAAAAAGAACTCAATAACACCAATATTATTTTTCTTCAAACTTTACTCAATTATTTTAGTCACTTGTAGTTCAAATTTGATTTATGCGAAAAAATTCATTTCAATGAAAGAAAATCGTTGAAAATAACAAAAGTTCGAGATGATTACCAAATTGAAATATATAGTACAAAGTAATGTATTTGTAGAGGAAAAATTTTAAAAAGATAAGAACTCGCAATTTTTTAAAAACCTTTGCCGTGCGTTGACACAAACGCACGGCAAAGATTCACCTTTGCTGTGTGTCGTGTCTAAGACGCACGGCAAAGATCGGCACGTGCCTGTCACACGCCCTCCTGAGTTGACGCCCGTTAGCGACCGTTGCTCTCCGTCCGCGGTGGCACGAGGGGCGCACGTGTTGTAGCTCTTTGCCGTGCGTCAGGGAAAACGCACGGCAAAGATTTTTGTTACCGTGCGTTTATTTTTGTCGTGCGCCTTGCGTCAAACGCACGGCAAAGGATCCTCTTTGCCGTGCACCCGACAGAAAGCGCACGGCAAAGAGTCTAACGCACGGCAATCGTCGGTTTCCTGTAGTGACAGCAGCTTATTTTACTAAAGGCAATAGGTAATCAGCCTTGTTGATAGTTCTGATATAAATGCGGATACATAATAATGTGAGTACAGTTGCAAATCAGGTGGTCAACATCCTTCAAATATTGTGATTGCAATTTTAATGTATGGGTTGTGATTAGTTAATCTCTGTATTAACATTTTCCTCCAAATATCTAGCATGAGAGCATTAGTCAATCTACAGGGTGCCAGTGCCGTTAGATATTGCTAATTTTACTCCCAAAATTCAGAAGCATCTTATTAACTAGTATGCACAAGAGATGAAATCGATCATGATGGGAAATAATGCTTCACATAGAGCCCTTTGTTGTACTACTCTGTTATAACCAAGTGATTTGAACTCTTTGAACCATAAATGAGCTACTACCAACTGATTTTAACGGTAGTGGTTGATGGTTTAAACATGGTCGCCAATTAACTTGTTATGCTGATCATGCAGCACCTTATGGTATTATCATCAGTTGTTCTTCAGTCCACTGACTGTTGTGAAAGGAGGCATGTAGAGGCAAATCTGGTCGTCTAGATGCTTATTGTCCTTGCAAAATTAATGAATGGGATGTGATTTGGGTAATTTGTGTTAAATTAGCTAGCACATAAGAGCGGTCAAATAGCTTTGGTAAGATTTCTCCAAAGCGCTTGCTAACCGCTTTGCCCCGGTTCTACCACTTCTGGTTTCCCCGAACCAGAGTGTGTTTATCAAAGGTCGCCAGATTCAGGATAACTTCAGGTGTGTTTTGGGGACAGTGAAAGCTTTGGCTGCCAAGAGAGACCCACGAGTCATGCTGAAAATTGATCTTGCGAAGGCTTTTGACTCGGTCGGGTGGGTGTTTCTCTTGGACCTTTTGTCGGCTATCGGCTGTCCGAGGACCTGGACTAACTGGATTTCTACTATCCTATCCACGGCCAGCACGAAGATTCTCCTCAATGGCTTGCCTGGTCGCAGGATTTGCCACGGTCGGGGTCTTCGGCAAGGGGACCTGCTTTCCCCCATGCTCTTTGTGTTGGTAATGGAGTGCTTCAGCGCGCTTGTCTCGACGGTTGAGTCCCGGGGGTTGTTCTTGCCCTTGGGACCGTCGGCGGTTAAGCATCGCATTTCGCTCTATGCGGATGATGTAGTCGTCTTTGTTTCGCCGGTCGAGATGGACCTCCTTCTTATCAAGGCCATCTTGGACATGTTCTTTATGGCCACTGGCCTGGTCGCGAACTTTGCTAAGAGTCAGGCGTTCCCCATCCGGTGCGATCCCCAACACACGGAGCTGATCGCGGGGCTGCTGGGTTGTGCGGTCGCCTCTTTCCCTTGCACATACCTAGGGGTCCCTCTCTCGCCGGGAAGGCTGCCGAGGGCGGCAATGCAGCCACTGGTCGATAAGGTCGCTAATAGGATCCCAGCTTGGAAGGGGAGATTGCTCAACAGGAGCGGTAGGTTAGTTCTGGTGCAATCTACCCTTTGCGCCCAGTGGCGGATCCAAGATCCAATTCTTGGGGGGCTCAACTTCTTCTTCCTCCTCCTCTTTCTTCTCTTTTCCTTCTTCTTCCTCCTTTTCTTCTTCCTCCTCTTCACCTATATATGGAATTTGTAGGGGGGGCTTGGGGGGGCTTCCATGGAGTTCATAAGGGTAGGGGAGCTCCAGCCCCCCTGCCCCCACGGTGGATTCGCCCCTGTTTGCGCCATCCCGGTGCAGATCTCGATGGCCCTCAAGATCGCTCCTTGGGCGGTGAAGACTATCAACACCCTGATTAGGGGTTTCCTCTGGTGTGGGACCGAGGTGGCTGCTGGGGGTAAATGTGCGGTCGCATGGGTCAACACGTGCTGTCCCAAGGAGTTGGGGGGTCTCGGCATCCCCAACCTTCAGCTCATGGGTATGGCGCTCCGGATGTGATGGTTGTGGTTCACTAGGACGGACCTGCAACACTCTTGGTCTGGTCTCAAGTTTGGAAATGAGACGCAGGCGGAGAGCTTTTTCGATGCTTCCATCTCGGTCGCGGTTGGAGATGGAAGGAGAGCCCTGTTCTGGTCGGACAAATGGATCCAGGGCAGCTCCATCCGGTCGATTGCCCCTAATCTTTGGGGGGTGGTATCTCTGAGAGCACGATGTACCCGCACTGTGAGGGATGGTATCCTTGATCGAGCTTGGGTGCGAGACATCACCGGGGCCACCACGGTCCAAGTGATTGTTCAGTACATCAGAGTCTGGGACCGTCTCCTTGGCTTCACGCTCACCGACACTCCGGATCGCTTCGTCTGGATATGGACTGCCTCCGGTGAGTTCTCTTCGGCCTCGGCTTACTGAGCGCTCTTCGTTGGTAGGTCGCCCATCCTGGGAGCTTCGCAGCTATGGAAGACCCAGGCGCCGGGGAGGGTACGCTTCTTTGGCTGGCTAGCCTTGCATGGTCGCTGTTGGACGTCTGATAGACTTCGGCGTCACGGGTTGAGTGACAGCAGCGTCTGCGCTCTCTGTGCTCAGGAGGTTGAGACACTGGACCACTTGCTGCTGGGCTGTGTCCACAGCCGGGAGACTTGGTTCCGGGTGCTTCGTTTCTTCCGGCTGGCGGACTTGGCTCCCTTGGTGGAGGAGCCGGTCGTGATCTGGTGGTTGCGGTCGCGGAAGGTGGTCGCCAAGCCTTCCCGCAAGGGTTTCGATACCCTTGTTTGGTTGGTCGCCTGGTCGCTTTGGAAGGAGAGGAACCACCGCGTACACGAGCGGGCGGCCTTGCAACCGGTGGCGCTCGCAGGAGATATCTTGGAGGAAGCACGTCTTTGGGCTAGGGCTGGCTTTGTGGCGATCGCCCTCCTCTTAGGCTTTCGTCGCCGGGCTGTGGCGACGTAGTTTTTTCCTGTTTCGTTTCGTTTCGTTCTCGCTTTGTTGTAGCTCGTGCCTTGGGGCGAGCCCTGTGTACCTTGACTTTGTCCGAACTTCTCTCTTCTTAATGAAAAACGTGCTATGCACGTCTTAAAAAAAACCAAGCGATTTGAACTCTTTGAACCATAAATGAATACAGTCCAAGTGATTTTAGCCGTTGGCAATTCATGGTCTAAACTCTAAATCTAAACATGGTTTTTAACTAACTTGTTATACTATTATATAAGGGAATAATTGCTTGTTTTAGATTAAGAAGGGCATAATTGCTGACTTGGCCACCACCTTACCATCAGTTGTGTCCATTCCACTGTCTGTTTTGTCTTTTGAGTGAGAAGCATGGAAACAAGTTGCACTTTAGGAAAACTTTATACATTATATAAGTTTATGAGGTGAAATCTAAAATAATTCGTGATTAATGTCGATATAAATATGTATATCCAGCTTTATGCAGCTAATCTGATAAGATGTTTGGCTCATTTTTACAGACAAAGCCTTGAGGAGAAAGAGCTGTGAAGATGGGCAGGGAACTACAAGTACCTAGTCCTTGTTGATTAGTTCCGTCCTAATCTCGTAGACTACGGAATTTATATCCTTGTCATTATGGAATATGGATCTATGGTTGCTAGCATAAAGAACCAATTTTATGGAAATTCGAACCTGTTGTGTGTTTATACTGATGGAACACACACACTTGGTAGAAGTATACGGGGCATGACTTAAATCTGCTTTTCATCAATGTAACTAATATCCTAGTAGGAGATGACACTTCTCGATCCGGAAGCAATGTCCTATAGAAGTATTCTGATCTTGGGTTTATTGTCTTCTGTGGAATTCTCGGTAAATTAAATCCAACATTATGTTGCTTAGCTTGCTTCTCGTTCATGACGTAACATGTGTTTGTATTTCTGATTTTCTACATGCTAATTATTCATACCTTTTGACATGTTTACAATCGTACATATATCGTGTTCAATCCTATATGGCATGCCAAGGCAATGAAATAAGCTTTTTTTTTTAAGAATAAGCACTTTCATTAATATCTAGTATGTAGCGACACGAGGGAAATATCCACCTCCAACATGGCAACATCCCCAATTTAAAACACTACCACACAGTGACACAAAGGAAGTGGACTGCCAAATGAAAAAAAAAAGGTATTGAGCTTTCAAATGATATCTCAACTTACCCCATACTATATCTAAGAAACTATCATCAAAGGCCACAATATTTTTTTTAGTTTTCTCCTTTGTTTTTTTGCTGTCGTGGCAACAGTGGCAGACTGGCAGCTCTTGAGAAATCGACACGAACAAGAGGTGGATATTGGAAAGCCTAGCCTATAGCTCCTGCTGACTGAAGCAGGATATATAGAGACTTGCATTTGTTGGGCCAAAGATCGTCATTTTTCTGTTATAAAAAACCATGGGCAATCCATCTTCCCCAAAACGAAGAATCCCGGTTTTTCAGCCCTGGCTCAAACAGATTTCAGGGAATCCAGTTCTACTCCTGACTCCTGAGACCTGTGTGTGAGTGATTATTACGGAGATAAATCGAAGCTCCTGACATGCCGGTGGCGCTGCAGAACGTCGCGGTGGCTCCGCCACTGGCGGCGCGCGGCTGCCTAGCTCTGATCTGCGTGGGGTTCCTGTGGCTCCTGAACGCGTGGCTCTTCTCCGCGGGGGTCGCCACCGCCGTCATCGCGCACTTCGCCTGCGGCTCGGGGTACCCCGCCGTCCTGGTCTTCGCGGCGGTGTTGCTCGCCGCCACCGCGCTCGCCCTCGTGATCGCCAGCACCATCGCCATGTTCCTGCTGAGCCACTACGTGATGGACGCCGGCGCCAGGGCGCAGATGGTACGGTGCAGTGGCGAAATCTCTCGCCATTGCCGCCGCCAGGAATCATTCTTTTTTCCCCTTTCTCTCAAGCTGTTTCCTTTTGGTTCATGTCATCATGTGTTCCAGGCGGCGGTGACTCGGGAAGCTCTGGATTGCGGTAGCGTCGTCTTCTTCCTTGGGAGGCTGGCTTTTCCGGCTTTCGTCTCCCTTGGGATCCTTGCCTTCGTCGTGAAGGTCTGCCCTTTTCTCAGGCGGTATGAAAGGATCAGCTCTGTGGCCCTTGATGCTGCGGCCTTGTGCGCCAGCGCTCCGTGCTGCTTCGTTTTCATCCCCACTTTTGCGATCAGGATGTGGAGGCGCCTTTGACATCCATCCCGTCCTTCGCGCCCGACTATAAATCTCCTGTGTGCTTATTGTATTGGGATATGGGAATCCTATTGTATTTCAAAAAGTTGAGTTTTATTAACGGGTTCTCAAAGATAATATAGTTTGGATACTTGTGTGTGAGTGTCAACTTCTTTTCGAATTGAACCGAGAGCTGCTTATTGTATTAAAAACATTCCGGTTGTTCGATCTTGATTGGCAACGTCGTACATTAAGGTTCGACACCGTGATCCGTTGCAAGTACTATTCAGGGCCGTCACCAGAAATTTGAGACCCATGTGCAGATACAAAATGTGGTCTTTTGTGATTGATCAGTCACTTTTCATCTACACTAGGATCATGCCCGTACGTTGCTACGGGCAGTTCAACCACAGATAAATACCATTCTATCTTATTAGGAAGAAATCAATTCATTAGATGATTTATAAATGAGTAAATATTTAGTAAAAACAGCAAATTCATGGAAGCTACAAGAAGAAAACTAAATGTTATTATGTAATATGATTTGTCATTCTTAACCACAGGAATTATTAAAAAAACACATTTGGCGATAAATGGTCATGAGGCATGCTCTTCTCAACCTCCTTTGAGACTCCAAGAAATATCTTATCACACCACATCACTAACACTACTGAAAACAATGAAAAATCATAACTGAGTGAAGGAACAAATTTTTGGTTGTTCAGCAATTACAACAAACCTTACATTGAAACAAAAGACTAAAGTGATTAATGTTCCAAGTAGTAGTAATAAAAATACTGAGGCGTGCAGGCAGCGACAGCGATGACATTCGGACGAGGGTGTGGACCCGGTGAGGCACGGTGATGGCATGTACCCAGTGCGTCACCAGTTACACCCCGGAGAAGCGCGACAATGGCATCACCCCAGAAGATGTAGCATCTGCTACGGATCACCTCACTATTTGATCCATCACCATCACCATGCATGCTAAGTCCAAACTTCCATGATCAAGTAGCATCTGCATTTTCAATACTATTTACTCCAAGTAAACGACAATGCATAAATCTTGAATTGTTTCAAGTAGAGTTGCACCGCAATACTGTTATAGATACCAGAAATTTACATGATATTAAAGACAAAATTGTTTGAGAAACCATGTCTATGAATTTTTTTTTTTTTGAAAAATTAGCAGGAGCGCTGCTATGTCATATAAGAAGAAGAAGAATAATAAGTTCGGTTACATAATTGTGATTACAAAAGGATAAAAAAACACTCATGACTCAACACTTGCATGGAGATCACGTTGGACAGTCTGCAGGCTGTCCACAAGCACTTGCTCTGATAGCCAACTCATCTTTGATCAGCTGCAAAACTCGCGTGGGCGCAGCCGTCTTCTTGTCAAACACCCTTCTATTCCTCTCCTTCCATATGTTCCAGGCCGTATAGATCATAATGGACGCCCGTCTCTTTTTTTCCATCCCTGCAGCTGTCGCCATTTCAGTGTTCCACCAATCTTCCATGGAAGTGTTACGGCTAGGTAAATTCACCAAGCCCTCTGTCCATTGATGCACCAGCAGCCACACTTCTTGGGCAAAAACGCAATGCAAGCACAGATGTTCAGCAGTTTCAGGCTCCTGATCACAAAGTGAGCAGTTTGGATCACAAGGCCAATTCCTGACGATAAGCTTGTCTGCGGTTAAGATTTTTCGTTGAACCATGAGCCAGGCGAAGAACCTGTGCTTGGCTTCTGTTCTGGCTCTCCAGATCGCCTTGCTATCAAAGTAGCAGAAAGAGCCAGCTAGTTGCGCTGCGTAGGCGGACTTTGCAGTGTACGTCCCATGCCGTGTCCAAATCCAGGTAATAGCATCTTCTTGATCAGTCAGCTGAACCTCGCTGATGAGGGCCCAAAGAGACACAAATTCAGCCATTTCGTCAGCTGTGGTCATTTTCCAAAGTCCTCGTGTCCAGTTATTGTTCTGCAGGTCATCCTTCACACTTTGGTTCTTCCTCCAGGCCAGTCTGTACAAAGAGGGCGCCAAATCGCGAGGTGCTCGGCCCTGTAACCATGAAGACTCCCAGAACCTTGCTGTGCCGCCATTGCCTACAACCACTGTCGTGCTAGCTCGGAAGAGTTGCTTGTCGGTGTCGTTGCATGGCACCTCTGTGCCTACCCATGGCCGGTCAGGGTCTGTCCACTGGAACCAAAGCCATCGCAGGCGCAATGCCCGGCTGAACAACTCGAGGTCGAGCACTCCAAGCCCTCCGAGATGTTTAGGCTTTTGCACTTTTGCCCATTGCACAAGACAATGACCCCGTTTGCAATCTCCGATCCTGTCCACAAGAAACTTCTCCTAATTTTGTCAAATTTCTTGATTGCCCATTTCTTTATTTGGAACACGGTGAGGAAATAAGTTGGGATAGGTGTTAGCACAGCATTTACAAGCTTGAGCCTTCCAGCTTTTGTTAAGAACCTGCCTTTCCAGGATGGTAGCCTATTTGCCATCTTATCAATGATGGGCTGGATTTCCACTTTGTGTAAAGCTCTGTAGTGAAGTGGTAGGCCAAGATAAGTGCAAGGGAAGTTCTGAATTGGGCAGCCAAAACCCTCAATTACTTCTTCAATCTGCAGATCATCACATCAGATTGGGTAGACCGCACACTTCGATCTGTTAATCAATAACCCAGAAGCGTGGCCGAAAATGTCAAGGATTTGTGAAACAACTTGAACCTCCTCTTTCATAGGGTTAAGGAAAATCGCTGCATCATCAGCATATAAGCTTAACCTCAATTTTGCAGCCCTGCTATGAATTGGTGATAACAGCTGGTCTCTAGTGGCAATTTGCAGAAGACGATGTAGGGGCTTCATGGCCAAAATGAACAGCATGGGCGACAGGGGATCCCCCTGCCGCAATCCTGCAAAGTGTTTGAACCACTGTCCTCTTTTTCCATTTAGGAGCACTGCGGTGGTGGCTGTTGACAACAAAGCAGAAACCCAACTTCTCCATTTAGCCCCAAACCCAAACTGCTGAAGCACTTCCAAAAGGAAATCCCATCTAACTGTATCAAAGGCTTTTGCGATGTCCAATTTAAGGAACAAACCAGGTTGCTTCGCTCTATGTAAGGTCATGATTAAGTTCTGAGTATATAGGAAGTTGTCCTGTATGCTTCTCTTTTTGATGAATGCACTTTGTGCCCGTGAAACTAATGAGTTCAGCTCCGGTGCCAACCTGTTTGCAAGGAGTTTAGACAGCAGTTTTGCAAACGAGTAAGTAAGACTGATAGGCCTGAAATCTGTAACTTGCACTGCATCAGCCTTCTTTGGTATGAGGACCAAATGGGCTGTATTTAAATGGGATAGACGTTGGCTATGCTGAGTGTAGAAATAATCAATGGCACGCATGAAATCTCCTTTGATTAGACTCCAGGCTGTCTTGAGAAAGATGCCAATATACCCATCAGGTCCAGGGGCTTTGTCCCCTGCAAGGTCCTTAACACAGGTGAGTATCTCCTCCTCTGTGAAAACTTCCTCCAGGTGAGACAGGTCCCTCGTGGGTAGCTGGACCTCTGTCCAGTTTAATGAAAAGTCTCGTTGTCCTGGAGGCCCAAAATGAGAGCTGTAGTGATCAAAGAACGCTGCCGCCTTTTCTTCATGTGAGTAACAGATTCCTGTGGATGTGTGGATGGAGTGAATGATGTTTTTCCTCTTTCGGCCATTAGCTTGCAGGTAGAATAACTTGCTGTTTGCTTCCTCTGCTTTGATTGAAGTTAGCCTGGATTTTTGTTTCGCCCTCAATTTTTCAATTGCTGTCATTGCTAAAAAACGGGCTTTCAGGTCGCGATATAGCTTAACTTCTTCTTCGCTTAACTGCCTGTAATCTTGGACCACATCTAGAATAGCAATGAGTTGACTTGCAGCTCTTAGTAGAAGTCTGTTGTGCCCTATGAGTCCCTTAGCCCAAGATCTCAACGCTTTACTGGCCCGCTGCAATCTGATGTGAACTGACAGTAGGGGGTTGGACACCCGAGTGGGCTTACCCCAAGCATTTGCCACCACTTCATGATAACCTTGTAAATTGGGCCAAAAGGATTCAAACCTAAAGCCTCTATAGCTCTGTGTTCGGTTAGATCCAGCAATAAGTAAGGGGCTATGATCTGACACTCTGGAAGAGAGGGCGTGGAGAAGAGCATCTGGCATCATCAAGTCCCAATTAACTGAGCAAAAGGCCCTATCAATTCTGGTATGCGTTCTTGTGTTGGTCCAAGTATATTTTCTCCCTCTCAAGTTTAATTCTTTGAGCTGTAACAATCTTATTGCCTCTCGGAACTCACCCATCAGCCTTCTGTTAAGGTTTGTGTTGCTTTTATCAGCAGCTTGCAAAATAAGATTGAAATCTCCTAGCAATAGCCATTTATCAGACACGACTTGTTTCAACTGTTTTAATTCAGCAAGGAACTGCACTTTGGCGCTATCATCCTGTGGCCCATAAACTGCTGTTAACCACCACTCAATTGGGCCTGCTGTGGACTGTATCTTAGCAGAAATATTGTGTGTACCCAACTGAGAGTTAATTAGCCTGAAATGATTTTCATCCATTGCCAGAATGATTCCTCCCCTTGTACCTTGCGCCGGCAAGGCAATAAAGTTTTCAGTGAACCTTGCGCCTAGAGTTTCTTCAATGACATGCTTATCCACCATGCTAAGCTTAGTTTCTTGTATTGCTACTATTGTTGCTCTATGCTCATTCACCATATCTTTGACCACTTTTCTTCTCGCTTCATTATTCAGCCCGCGGACATTCCAGTTGAATATTATGCAGTGCTGGTCAATCATTTGAGAACAAACAAGCACACCCAGAGAGGAGATAAGGCACAGGTAAGACACACCACCTCTTGCCATCTTGCCCAAATACCACCTCTTGCCAGCCACCAGAAAAACAACATACTGAACATCTTGAAGGTCCCAAGCACACAGAAGTACAGACTCTGGTCCACCAAAGAACTCCACACAAAGATGACAGAAAATAAAGACACAACAACATCTTGCATAAAGTAAGATACAAGGGTTCGCCATGGAACCCAACTCCCCAGCTTGGTAAGATGTTCAATCATCATCCTGGACTGAAGTCCCAAGCAGGGCGTTGAAGGCCCCAGCCCCACCAATATCCTTAATTCCAAAGGTGTCTCTGATATGCTCCACTAAGTCAGGCTGCATGTTACAGATAAATTTTCCTCCGAACTTCTCATGTGCTGTATTTCCCTCTGCATCTAGGACACCACAGGTCTTGAGCAGAAGTGTAGTGGCTTACTCATCTAAGGAAAGGTTTGAGAGTGCAACCGTGTCCCTTGCCTTCTTCTTTTTCTCCTCCTGCGCATGTGTAGGTCCTTCAGTGTGTATCAGTTTTTTTGCAATGGGAGCACGCGGTCTGGAGCCGGGATTGCAGAGAAGAGCTTTTTTCAGCGGCACAGTGTACTTAATCAGACTCTTTGTTCCAGCCTTATGTGCCGGGTTCTCTTTGAACTCTTTGTTGAGACGGTCATCTGCCGTTCCGAGGATGGGCCGTGAAGTAATCAGATTCACATCTGGGTATGCACCCTGCTCACACTCTTCAATCAAATCAATGGCAAAGCCATGAGCCCCATCTCCGGCCCCTTGGGCCGTCTGTACCATAACAACATCGTGTTGCACGTGCTGATCATTGGAGATAACAGCATCTAGTTCACATTGCGCCTCAAAAGAAGGTGTAACAACATCTTCTGCTACCAGGGCACTTCGACCCTCCTGATCTTTTGCTACCAAATTACTGCCACCATCTTGATCCTGAACTGTATCTGTGAGTGCAGCTGGCAAAGGCGCCACATCCACCATGGCTGCAGTTGGCTCCACCGAGCGCTGCATCCGTGTGGATTGGCCCTGCCAGTGCTGCAAAAACTGCTGGGCTTCTTCCTCCATGGGATCAGGGAGTGCGCGAGGTGCTCCCATCGAAGACAGGTTTCTGCTGGTTTCCAATAACTGATCGCCACCGATGCCGGCTGCCTTTACCCTCCATTATGTCTTCTTTTCTTTGGCCTTTGGGCGCCAGTAGTAGTGTACCAAATTTCCATTTCCATGTGCAGCTGCGCGATGACCTGCATTGTGATAATGTCGACCACCACCCTGGGAGCTGCCTGAACCACGGTAGAAGTTGCCTCCACCGCCGCTTCCTCCTTGCCGAAGGAACGGTAGATCGTGTGGACCTGACGGTGGGTACTGCTTAAGACCAGCACCAAAGTTCCCTCCTCCGCGAGGTGGGGAACGATCTCGGCTGCCTAGCCTGTCATGAACTGAAATGCGCCTTCTCCCCGGTGAGGGTCTGCCTTCGCCATCCGGCACCCCCAAATGCCACACAAATCGATGGCGCTTGGGCCATTCTTCTTCCAACTCCTCATCAGGCTGGCCGCTGATTGGGCTGTCCATGTATTTGTACTCTGGGCTTGCAGGTAGTGGCGAGTAGTCAATCACCCTGTCTACGTGAAGCAGCACATTGTAGCTCAGTGCCTTGGCTGCCTCCCACCCAGATGTGGTGACGGGGTGCTGCATAGCATCCTGCTCGAACTGAGCCAGTTCCTGCGAGAAGGACTCATGAAAGGCAGCAACCGGCTCTTCTATGTCCAAGACACCTTCAATAGCAATTTCATCTGGCTCCTTAGTCCACACCCAAATCCTCACACATTCTTCTTCTTCTGGCTTCTCCATAACACAGATCTCTGCATCGATGAAGGATGCCGGGGGAAGGAGGGAGGCAATCGAGGCGTCATGGCGAGCGTGGCTTGGAATTCCTTCGATGCACAAACGAACTCTGTAGTTGAAACTGGAGAGCTCAGCCAACGCTCCGACTTGCCGCGTCCAAGGGCGCAGCTGAAGGCCAATGTGGCCTACGCGCAGGCCACCTCGCTGTCGAGCGGCATTCCGCTGATGCTGCGTAGGGAACCGGAACAGAAAAGAAGCTGCAGAGATCCGGGTCACACCTAGCTCCGACGGGGAGATCTGAAGTTGACGTGCTGCCTCCCTCTTTACAGTGATGGTGTCGATGCGCACCCTCGCATCGATTTGGATGGCGAGCAAAGCGAGTGTCTCCAAGGAACGCTCCTCATCCCGGAGTGCCTCCGACCTCGAAGTCGCGGCCCGGATGGACGCCGGACGCTGACCCGGCGCCCCTGGGGTCCTGATGTACAACCCGTACCCATCGTCCTCCATGGTCGAAACAGGGGGTGGTGGTGGAGGTGGCGGCGGCGGTGGTGGAGGTGGAGGTGGTGGTGGGGGGGGCGGAGCAGCGGTGGCGGCCGTACCGTGGGGAGCAGCAGTAGTGGGCTGGGCGGCGGCGGTGGCGGAGTGGCGGTGTCGGCTAGAAGCAGGAGCTGAGCGGCAGAAGCGCGCCTTGTGACCAAACCGCAGGCAGAGGAGGCACCTAGGTGGGTCACGGCAGGAGGAGATGCGGTGGCCAGGGGAGAGACAGTTGAAGCAATTACTCTTCGCCTTTACTTTGAGCTGCTCCAACCAGAAGGTGGGTGGGGATCTGGAAGGAGCATGACCACCATGGGAGCCTGGAGGGCGGGCCAAAGTGGCAGGTCGCCGTGGCCGCCGCGCACTGTCATCATGAAGCCAGACCTTGCCACCGCGCTGGGCAGCCGGAGGAAAGCGTGGCCTGAAGGTCCGTGGCCGCAGCAGGGCATCCTTGTACGAAGTTTGGCGAGTCCCATGCGCCCCCTCGTGAGGCCTGGAATCCACCACCAGCTGAGGCATCTTCCCCAGCGCTGATGGGTCTTGTCGAGTCTCCTTCGCCGATTCCTTGTCATGTCGATGAACAGCAGATCTGGCCCGTGAAGCTGGATCCTCATCAGAAGACGCCGTGGGGACAGAGGAGGAACCGGGGGCAACGGGGTTGGCGCCGTGAGGGCTTGGATAGGGGGCTGAGTGGGGGCTGGGGTTCTCCGTCGGGGAGGTACCGGCCGCCGGCGGCGGAGGTGGGGGAGGGGGTGGGGGAGGCATCCCTCACTCACGACATGGATTCTCACTATGTCTATGAATTTTACATCAAGATTTGATACATTGCACTGAGGTCCCCGGTATTCTGTTTAACTAATGCGCTCCTTCTACAATACTAATTAAGAAAGGTCCTAATTCCAGCATAATAATTTAACTGCACTTCCAGTAAGGAAGAAATGAAGCAAATGGCACCCAATGACTACCTGAACACAAGTTGCTAAGCTTATTTCCAAAAAAGGAAGGATCAGAAGGTGCGCATAACTTCTTTCCAAAAGAAAAGCTCAATTGTCCATGATTCCCACATGTGCACTAAGAAAACAGCAAACAAATGAAACCCCCTCGCGTTGCAAGAGTGTTCCTCTCCCAGAGATGAACTATATCACATAATTTAGAGGGGAAGATCACAAAAAGATTGTGACAGTTGGGTAAAGAAGTTTGAAGCAACATAAACAAGTGCTGATGGAATAAAAAAAACTGCCACAGTTTGACGAGCATATAAAATAATCTGCGTGCTCTTAGTGCTATAGTCAAACCAACATGTTGCTGGCTGATAATGTGCTAGAAAAACAACCTAACAGAAGTTCAACATTAAGGTAGACAAACCTACAGGGTCCAACCAACACGGCAAAAGTTCTCTTATACAAACAGGGCTTATGATGCATACTGCAAGGGTGACTTAAATTCCTAACAAGTTTAGCTCTACTGCACAACCTTACTACATTTCAATTTTCATAGAAAAATTTTCAGTTCTCGACAGATGTAGCATTTTCTTGCTAAATAATCTATAGATAAATGTGGGATGCTAAGTAAAATTTTGACAACTTGTGAAGCAATCAATACAATCCAAACATAAATTGATATATGGGAATTACTAACATTTATTAGCCACAAACCTCGGAACCCAAACAATCAACACTCTGAGGGAACCTCAAATCTGCCCCTCGCGAAGGATCTTGAGTGCAGTCTTCTTTGATTTATCAATATGTTACACCAAGTAAAAGAAATCCAATAAAAATCAGCAAGGTCTCAGGTGAACATGTCTACCAGTTCGATAATTAATCAGTGAATTTGAATTAAAGCAGAAAATATTCTTACTGGCACTTTTCCATAAGTATCAACTATCAACTGTAGATTGGTTTCCACATCAATAAGCCAGACTGCATCATGTGCATTGGTTTCCAACATCAATAAGCCATTTCAATATTCATTGAAGTTCATGTGAAGTGGTAGCCGTTTCAATATTCATTGGAGTTTTAAGCTAAATCTGTAGAGAGGGAAAAAAATGCTCCCTCAATGTAATTTGCTTCACATTCCTGCATGTCACCTTGTGGTATACCAGTATATGATACATGTAAAATGATCTGAAGGCAGAAACTACCAAAGCAACGCCAACCTGATTGTGAAAGAAATTATTAGCTCTCAAATTGAGTGTATACAAGTAATAGTATCTACTTAGATTTAAATGCTACTAACTACTACTGTATGTGTTCATAAGAAATATATATCTGTAACTGTAAGCAGTGATGTCTTAATTTAACAAACTAAACAATTATTAAGTTAAACTTCGAATTTGCACTTAATCTAGTAACCTCCTGCTGCTAATCCTTCAGCATCAACACAACCATGGCACCATCACATCCACAATAGACGCAGAGGGTCGGAGGCAATCTTTTGCCCAGCGACAGAGTGCGCAACAACATTTTCTTCATGCAGATTAGAGATTCTCAAGTGGAACGCTATAAGAAATTTTCCCTTGAGCACAGTGACAAAGTGAGCAACAACGTTTCACAGGTTCACATAAGCATTTATAATAATAAAATAAGTGGTGATTCGAAAAGCAGCATAATAAGGTGTATTTGCAGTGTTTTAAGAGAGAGAGAGAAACCTTGTGTTTGTGGATCCTGTCTATGTTGGGATCGAAGGGAGCAAGACCCTCTCCATCCACAATTCCATCCCCATGACTCCTGAGTGTAGCTGGCTGCTAGGCACCCATCGCCATACCGGATGTCCGGATCAAGTCACCGCTGCTGTGTCCTCCATGGGAACGTGCGCCGAAGCCACCACAACGTTCGTCTCCTCCACCGGTCTGCCCTGAGACGGGGCCGCTGCCATCACAGAAGTGCATTGCAGGCCCTCCGCACGCAGAAGTTAGTTCCATGTACATGTACCTTTTGATGCGTACACTCAACCGTCGGGGAGACCATCGGGCATGCGAGATCGAGGTGATGGAAATTCAGAGATCGAGTTCGATCCGATCCCGGCGCGGAAGGAATCAGAAATTCGGGGAGCGATTTCGGGGTGGCCTAAGGGGAAGAGAGGCGGAGGCAGAGACGCTGGACGATTCAGACGTCGGCGGCGGCGGAGTAAGAAATCCGAACGGCGGCGCGAAGGAGGATCCGATCGGACTGAGGCGGAGGAGGAGGGCGCGAGCATTGCGGCGGACTAAGGCGGAGGCAGAGGAGGAGGGCGCGAGCGTTGTGGTGGTGGCGGCCTGGTGCGTAGGGTTTCTTTCTCGCGGGGTGCGGAGCAGTGTTTTTTTTCACGCGCGGAGTGTGTGGGGGGAGGGGGCGGGGGGGGGCGCGAGCGGCGTCCGAGGGGAAAAAGACCATCTTTACTTCGTTCTTTTTTATAGTAGAGTTTTTTTTTTTTGAGATTTTTTATAGTAGAGATTTAGGGAGTGTTTGTATCCCTTAGGGTATCAGTAGTGGTACACGACATATTGATCTCTACGAGTCATTCTACGTCACTGTAGACAATGTAAAAGATAGACAATGTAAAAGAGGACCTGTCCATCGGTTGGCGTTTGGCTCGAGACCCAACAAATTAAAAATTGCAACCATCTTCATCCTCATCTCTCCCTGTAGCACTGCAACTCCCGCGTTCTGCCCGCCGCACTCCGCCTGCCTGCTTTCAGCGGTTGAGCCACACCGCATCTGAGCTCGCGCATCCGCACGCCGGTGGTCGAACTGCGTCCGAGCGCTCGCTGGCCGGGCAACACCGGCCGCTCTACCCTGCGCGTGAGCTCGTGCTGCTTCTCCACTTCACGGAGACGGATGTGGCCATGGCGTTCTG
The DNA here is from genome assembly GCA_036936925.1 of Cenchrus fungigraminus. NCBI lineage: Eukaryota > Viridiplantae > Streptophyta > Magnoliopsida > Poales > Poaceae > Cenchrus > Cenchrus fungigraminus. Next base: position 104,453,254 of record CM072769.1, on the reverse strand, counting down.
CCGGCTTTGCTCCAGCACCGATCGCGCCACGTCCCTAGTCGGCGCTTGCACCGACCGCACCCCGTTCCCAGTCGGCCTCCACCGACGGCCTTGTGCTCCAACCACGACATTCTCCAGCGGCCGTTCTCGAACTTTCCCCTCGTTGGGATCCGGCGAGACGGCGGTTGAGCATGCTTGCTCGGGCCGGAGGTCTGCCGACGGCTGTGCATGTTGTGCCGCTGGTGGCTCGTCTCGCCCCGCGCCGCCGGGCGCGCCTAGCGTGCAGGTGAATCAAGCAGCAGAGGCGGAGACGGATGGACCGCAAGGCACGGAGCAGAGAGAGAAGAGATGTGAGGAGGTAGTGGACCCACGCGACACCGGGGTGTGTGCTAGCGATGCTCACCAGCTGGAGGCAACCGCTTCTCTCTCCTCACTTCTCTCCTACGTGTACACCTTGTAGAGAGCTTATAGACACCATTACGGTTGCACTTAGCTCACCTCGCTCATGGCCATCGACAGACCTCCCTCTAGGTCTGGTGGCCATAGAGGATCCCCAACCCTGAAATTCCAAATGTTAACCCGAACCCTAAGGCCGCCTCCCTCTGCCGCCGCTCGCGCCCGACGGCGCCCCGTCGTCAGCCGCCCCGCGCTCACCAACCGTCGGAGTTGGAGAAGATGGACGGTGCTTCGTCTGCTCGCGACCCAAGCAACCTCAAATCCCCAAATCCCTAAACTCTCTTCTTGTGTAATGAGTTACTTTGTTGGTTTGAAGAGGTTACTTTCTTCACTATGCCCATCGATGTAACAAAGAGAGCTCTCGGTTTAAGACGTAAAATTTTTGCAATTTGGCCCTTTTTTGGTAAGAATTTTACATACGGACCCCTGGTGGAAAGAATTGCAGATATGGACCCAAAGCTCGGCGCCAGGGACCTTGGCGCCGTATTAAGATTGCACGGCGCCGCTGCTGTCGGCGCCGTACTGTGCCACGTCAGTTCTCCCGTGGCACGGGGAAAATCTGGTCGAAGTGAACGGCGCTAAAAGCCACGGCGCCATGGCGTCTTAATTCGGCGCTAAAGGGCTCGGTGTTGTGCCTTCTCAGATACGGTGCTAACTCACGTGCGTCGTGCTTCAGGACTTAACCACCGGCGGGCTCCTTCTTCCTCCTCCATCCCTCTGTTGCAAACCCTAGCTCACGCCCCACACCGTCGGCGCCCCACCGCCGCCGCCGTCCGACGACCCGGCCCTGACCCACTGCCACCCCCGTCCGGCGGCTGCCCTCCCCTGTCTGGCGCCCGTCCCCGGCCGCCCTCCCCCGTCCAGCGGCCGTCCCTGTCCGGCGCACGCCCGGCCCTGGCCGGCGCACGGCCGGCCCCAGCCGGCGGCGGCCAGATCCGGCCGTCGGCGGCCTCCCCACGGCTGGCGCAGTCTTCCTCTCCGTTGTCGATGAAGGTGACTTTTTTTTTATTTAGGTAGATGAACCTAGATGAAACTAGATGATTTAGGTAGATGAACCTAGATGAAACCTCCGTATTAGAAGGGAACGTAGATGAAAGCCTAGAAAAATGTTATGTCAATTTGTAGATGTCAATTTCGTTATGCACATGTGGAATGATTTTTTTGTTTATGTTTGATAGATGGATAAGCTAGTGACAATTCATCATGGTGGTAATGTTAGAAGGAATGACAGTGGAGATGTTGAATTTGAGGGAATGCGGGAGGTTTCAATGCTTTTCAATGCTCGGCCGTCTTATGGTTTTCTTGTCACTAGATTGAAAGAGAGGCTTCAGTGGGCAGATGAGAGGGTGGATATTGTTATGCAAGGAGTGATTGACGTTGGGTCGTCTAATGGGCCACGTATCAAGCGGTTGGTTTCAATATGTGGTGAAGCCGAATGGAACAATTATGTGTCAATTGTGATGGAAACGGAAGTGAGAGCGCTGGACTTGATTGTTAGGCAGGTTGTGAGAGAGCCGCCACCTCGGGAGCCATCACCCATACAATGTGGTGCTTCAATTGAGTTGATTCCTGCTGAAGCTTGTGAGGTTGCATTTACTCAGGTAGCAGAAGAAGATGATGATGATGTGGGAGGTGGTGGATTTGCTGTTGATGATGATGTGAGAGGTGGTGGCTTTGGTGATGATGGAAGGGGTGATGGGGCCTTCTCACCAGTTCACGATCATGTTGCAGTTGAGCAACCGGTGTTGGTTTGCCAGGCTTCTAACCATCATGACGTCCGGTTTTGTGATGATGATGCCACATATGAGAGGATGAGAGCTGTTTATTATGATGATGACCGTGTTGTTCCTCCACCCTCTCCACGTACTATTGAGATTATGAGGAGGATTTTCCCAGATCGTGACCCACTTGTGTCACATTTTCGTGACCTTAGGGAGTCACACAGAGCTGTTGCTGACGGAGGGGCATTGGAAGACGCCATTCCAAGGCCTGATTTGAGCACAATGGTTCAGAGGGGGCACGTATTCAAGGATATTGAAGCACTCAAAATGTGTTTGAGGGAGTATGCTGTAGTGTACAACCAGCCTTACCGTCTGAAGAACTCACATGCCGCAAGGTGGTACACCATCACGTGTGAGTCTAGTCAATGCCAATGGAAAGTTTGTGGCAGAAAGATGAAGGGCTCCACTAGGTTCAAGATCACTACTGTGGTTGGGCCGCACACTTGTGGCTCGGCGGAGCCAAACCAAAAGCATCGTCAATTGACGTCAAAATTCATTGCAAATCGCTTATTACCTGTAGTGAAGCAAGATCCAACGATTTCTATTCGTGTGATTGGTATTGTGACATTGAAATGGAATTACAAGGTGAAGTACGGAAAGGCCTGGAGGACTCATCAACGGGCTTTGAGGATGATCTATGGATCTTGGGAGGATGCATATGAGGGATTGCCTGTTATGTTAAATGCAATGAAAGTTGCCAATCCGGGTATGCATTATGAGTACTTGCCCATTCCGAACGTACAGTTGAACGGCCGACAGGTGTTCCAGCGTGCCTTCTAGTGCTTTGCTCAGTGTGTGGAGGCTTTCAGGCACATGCGAACTTCCGAGCCTACTTGACCTGGTACCACAGTGCTACTCGTTACAGGCTGCGTCAAAGGTGGACACAGGACGACTACACCGACATAGATTCCTCAGACGACGAGAACACCACCTACGACGTCAGAGGTCGAGAGGGTCGGGCAGTAGAGCTGGCCCCCATCCTGGATAGAGTGGTTTGTTCTGTTTGACTACAAACTTCAAACTTCTTTATACTATAGCTCTAATATTACAACACTTTCTTGCAGGGCACGTCCATGAGGGACTCGGTCCGTGAGATCGATGCAGCACTTGAGTACCCGGTTGGGCACCCAGAAACTGAAGGGCGCTTCCGGACCTTGCTTCAGGTATTTTCGCTTCCGAACCTTGCGTCAGCAAATCAATTTTTCCACGTACAATGGTTTCTAAGACAACTTATTTTGTCATACATACAGAGGTTGCGCCGCTGTCTTAGTCGAGCTGCTGCACGTGCTGGTTGCCGGACTTTAGCTCAGGCCGACGTCTCCGTGCCTGGCACCTCGCATGCGGCAAGGTCGTCGTCATCACACCGAGCTGCAGCAACAAGGTCCTCGTCTCAAGCGGCCACATTCAGCGACGACGAGGACGACGATGACGACGGCAGTGGTGGCCAGGGCGACGAGCAGGAGGAGCTTCATGGGTCACAACTAGAGGACGCACCACCTGCCACTCAGCCGACTCAGCGACATCGCCAGGCGCCTATCCGGCACACACCAGACACATATGCACTTGTCAAGGCTCGGGGCAAGCACAAGGCTAAGGGAGAGTGATCTTGGAGCTTCGTGGTCATGAACTTATGGTGATGAATATGTGAACTTGTGGTCATGAACTTGTGGTTGTCGTAATGAACTTGTGGTCATGAACTTGTGGTTGATGTCATGAACTTGTGCTTGTGGTCATGAACTTATCAACTTGTGCTATGTGCTTGTGGTAATGAATCTGTCAACTCTGGTTGTGGTAATGAATCTGTCAACTTGTGAATATTTGTGTGAATTGTGGTCATGAATTGGTCATGACTCAGTTCTGTATTTGACTAAGATTAGACACACTGCGCCAAAAGGCTAGGCGCCATGCAACGCGACCATGGCGCCGAAGTCATTGGCGCCGTGATAGGGAATAGTGCCACTTGGGTGTGCCGGAGTAACGACGCCAAAAAGGTCGGCGCCGAGCCTGCTTATTACGGCGCCAAGGCTATTGGCACCGTTGCTCAGTTACAGCATCAAAATTTCCCTAGGACGGCACTAATGACCTCGGTGCCGTGCCTGCTTAACACAGCGTCGAGTCTTTTGGTGTTGTTGTTCTGGCAACCAGACAGCAGTGTTCCCTCCATGGCGCCATGATTGCGAAGCACGATGCCATTCCTTTTGGCGCCTTGACTCCGAACTTGGCCAGATCGCAAACCAGAAGTTCATAAGCCTTTCACAAGTTCATATCACACACATACGAGTTCATAAATACCAGAAGTTCAACTTTCACAAGGCATATCACATATTTGAAGATCACATCCGTTTCTTCAACATTCAAACATAATACTTAATACAAGTAGCACTCTAAATTAAACAGTTCATACAAATACTAATACAAGTAGCACATCCGTTTTTTCACCATTCACACATAATAGTTAATACAAGCAGCACATGAGGTCCGAGCTTCATCCTTCCACAATCTTCTTACCTTTCTTGTCAGCCTGAGCCCGTCTTGACTCTTCCTCCATTCCTCTCGCCAACATAGCCTCCACAGCCTTGTTCTGCATTTCTTCGAATTCACGTTTCTTCTTACTGCTTGTTCTCTCACGGGGCCAATAACCCATTTGCCTTGCTGCTTCTCTTTGTTCCCGTTTCTGACACCTCAAGTAACTCCTCAACACATCAGGATGCTTTCCTTTTACCCTTCGCAAGGTAATCTCATGATCCACTTTAGGCTTGTCTAAGAAATTTTCGAAGTCACATCTCCGAGTTCCCTGTTGTAACATCCCTGATGTTTAAGCAACAGTAATCACCATCATTAGTGAGGCTAAGCATGTTAATTAACTTGCTTGACTTGGTCAAACTTCCAACCATAGGTCAACCATCCCAAAACCCAAGTCAAAACCCTAGAGCTATATACCCTTCATTGCTAATCTAGCGCGTTCTCCACTTTTCATATAACAACTTCAAAATCGGCCAATATGAAAGTTGCTCATTTTTGCACGGGACACATTTCATTCAATTGGCGGCATTCGAGATTCAAAGTGGAAGATCCTCAAAAACTTGGTCAAAGTTCAGAGCAGTGTCTTGACCAAACAGAGAGAATCCCAATCTTCAAGTCATTTTATCTCCAAAACCATGAAGAATTTCCTATGACGGCCTTTACAAAAATTGTAGCTGGTTAGCTGGTCTACAACTTTGCTTTTTGGAGATTTTTGAGTTTAGTTCAAAAATTTGGAGAAACGGCTGGTCAAACAGGGCTCCAGCAAACAAAATTTGGCTGGCGCTCTGGCCGCGCGTCGCGTGCGCGCCGAACTCATGCCCCGACGTCCGTGCCCGCCAGTCCCGTGGGTCCAACCTGCGCCACCTGGCACTCCGTGCCCAGGAGACACCTCCTCGAGGCACCACAGGCCCGGGTGGCTCGCGCCAGGGGGAGGGCAGCCGCGCCGCGCCACGCGCCGCGCCTGCGCGTGTCGTGCGCGCGCCATGTGCACACCCTGCGTCGAGCCGGGGCGCTGCTTGTGCCCGCCGCGTCCTCCGCCCGCGCGCGCGCTGCAAGCCTAGGGCTCTCTCGCGCTGTTCCCTCCACCGCCGTCGCCTATAAAACACGAGCCCCGCAGCGTCGCGTCGTCCCCACCCTGCTCCGCCATGGGCGCCGCCGCTGAGCTCTCCCTCCCACACTAGCCCGCACCCGCCTGAGCAGCCGAGCACGACCACACGCCACCACTGGTGCTTCCCGAGCCGCACATTGCTCCGCCCCGCGCCGTACCTCGTCGGAGCACAAGCCGCAACACCCGTCGTGCCCCTGCGCCGGTGACTTCCACCCTCCGCACCACCTCGCGCCTGTCCGAGCCCCCTAGCGCCACCACACGACCCTACCGCAGCTTCCCGTGCCGCTTGTGGTCGAGCTCCGCCGCCGCACCTCGCCGGAAGCCGACCCGCATCACCCGCCGCCGCATTGCTCTGCCACCGCACCCCGCCAGACCGCCCCCGATTCCAACTCCGGCCGCCATCCGACCCTAGGTGAGCACACCGACGTCCCCGGCCACTTCCCCGGCCAGCACCGGCGGCGAGCTCGCCGGAATCCGGCCGGCGCGCCGCCTCTCGAGCCCGAGGACCCAATTGCGATTCCAAATATCTATCCAGGGTCTAAAACATAAAGGCGAGGGCATATGTGTAAGACTGAGGGCATTTGTGTGAATAAAAAGTTTCAGCCAGGGGCCTGACTAGAAATAGATTCTTTCTTTTTAGTTTCAAACTCCTGGATCTTGTAAAATCGGTATCAAATCACAGAAAAATCGTAAAAATGCAAACTCAGTTGTGTGGTGATCCTTATGAATAGTAGAAACTTTTCTACAAAGGAAGTTTTCAAATTTCTGTGTAGGTTTTAAATAATTTTGAATTTACCATTTTGAGTAGATCTCAAATAATTCAAATTCTATGCATGATCTAAAGCTCACTTTTGGATATGTTATTTGCCATGTCATGTTGGTCTTCTGGTTCAAATTTGGCACAAAGTTATTAAGTAGAGCTTTAGTTATGATTTAAAGTTGATTTTCAGCATTGTTCCTGTTTCTGATTTATGTAAATTAATCTTTCGATCTTTTGGGTCCCATCTTTTTGCTATGATCCTGTTTCATGATTTGGCACCCATGATAAAAATTAGAGATATTTTTATCATAGTTTATAGTGTCAAGTAATTTTTGCACAAATTTAACCTTCCTTCATAAATTTGAAGTAATTCAAATTTTTTTTGCTGAGTAAGTGCATATCTCTCCATGAATAGATGTTTTGTGCTTCCACATGAATTTCTAGCTCAATATGTGGTATATTTATTTTTGTATGATTTATTCTTGTTTTTAATGGATGATTCTAGTTGTATTTTTCATGCTAGATCTATAGCTTGGATTGATCTAAATTTTTGGCAGTAGCTCATGTATAGTGTGTTGTGCCTCTCTGCAAAGTTTCATGGTCATGTTGTTTGTATTTCTTCCAAAATGAATTTTCGAAGTAAATCAAGCTTAATTCAAGAAATTAAAAGAAAAATAGAAATCACCTTTGTTTTCTTTTTAAATCTTTGGTTTGAGCTTCACCAAATCACACCACGAACAGCACCCCATATTTTGGTGAAGAGAAATTAATTAATTAATGTAGATGTGCACACAATCACCATCAAATAAGAAGTTAAACCACGCACACATACCCCTTCTTTGATAGGAAGATTATGCTGGATATATCCTTATCCAGGTGAATGTGGTCATCCATACACCCCACGTTTACCCTTCAATTCGAAACTATGTTCTCACTCCTCATTTATAAATACATGAAGTTAATGCATATGCATGTCGTGTAGAACTTTCGGACGGGAACTACGAGTTGGTGCCGGACTCCGAGGGAGATCTTGCGGAGGGAGAAGTGAACGTAGTGGAAGTGCAGCAAGACCCGAACCAAAGTTCAGAGGATTTCTCCACTGACTTTGCTAGTGAAGGCAAGCCCCGGAGCATAACCCAGTTTTTCTAACTTCTACAATTATGTTATGCAATGTTTGTGCATTTATGTTTCAGGAGTTGATTTGAAAACCTAGATACATGATCCTAGGTTCCTATGCTCAAATACTAGCATGATCGGTCGCTAGTTGCCATGCTCTAAGGACACGGTAAAAGTCGAGTGATGTTCGTCACTCGCGAGCTATAGGTTTCTTATGTTGGAATCATAAGATTTTATAAATGGATATGCTCATGTGGTAAGAGCATGGGACCGGCTCCGGCCAGTAGGTCTGTGGTTAAGCGTTTGAACGTACTAAACATTTGCCGGGAATGGGACCGGTAAGCCTAGTACCCGATTGGCACGGCAAGGGAACTTTAGTGTTACTACTCCTGGGTTCGTCCCCTGCTGCAGCTTAATTGTGGTGCATGTGTGGGGTTGGGGAGGCGAGGCCGAACCAACCACCTTATACCAAGGACTGTAGCCCCTGTTCCCGAACCGAGGATTTACGGGAACCGCCTGGTTGGTGCATACCCCACCCCTGTTGGTTTTTAGTTGGCTGTTCTTAGGGTGTGAATTCTTTCGTGTGTTTAGGTCTACCTTGCAAGGTTATTAATCGATCGATCGTCGGCCTCTCACCGTTACCTGAGATTGCTTAACCATACACTCTATGTCCCTTAATGATGGAATTGAGAAGTAATTTGGATATATGCTTAATTGTTTGCACAACTTATGCTTGCCATAGTTGCTTACTTAGTAATGGATAATCAACTAGAATTTTGAGCTAAAACTTGAAAGTAAGGACATACTCTTTGTTGCTTTTCAGCAAAACAACCCACTAGCCAAAGAGCCTTGCATGTCTAGAGAGTTGGTGATTTTTCATCACCCGCCGGTTAAGTCTTGCTGAGTATTAGTATACTCAGCCTTGCTTTTGATGTTGTTTTCAGGTGATATGAATGATGATGGGTTCCCGTGGCCTGGTTCTCTCCCACCCGGTTGGGAAGTAGAGTGGGAGGACGACAGTGCTTAGTGACATCATGGATGGCCTCCTATGACGTTGCTTATGACGTTTAGTATTTTATCCGCTGTGTTTCGAACTCTGAACTATTTACCTTATGCAAAGGACTTGGTTTGTAATATTAAAACCTTATGAAGCTTGATGTAATAATTTGTGAAATGTTTTTCTCTGGACTCGCCGTCGTGTGAGTTTTAATGTATAAGTCTTCAATCCTGGTTAGAGTGATTTACCGGGCTTGACCCGGCAGAGGCGACAAGTTACTTCTGTATTATTGCTTAATGACCAGATGGACCGATTTAGGCAATAATATGGAATTAATTTGGGCGGTTCTGTCACACCTGTTCACATCAACATATTTGTGATAAGTCTACATAATGTCTTCAAAATTATTTATCTTTACTAAAAAAACCCACCATATCATCTCTAACCATGTGCCCGAAATAATAACCTATGCCCAGCTCAGACGGAACTAGACCATAGTTCGCGGCTACGCCGCATCGACAATTTCTATCTGGAGCAACCAACTCAACCTCCTCTTGTTTGCCCTTCTTATTTGTACTCTCAGGCCAATATGACTTAGGACAATAATCATATTCCTTGAAGTCACAAAGCGGGTACCCACCCTACACCAGACACATCTCCAAATTAGCACTTCTAAATAACAATTTGTACCACAAATTTAAGCTAGTAACAACTCTTTTACCAACCTTTGTTCGATTTCGGCACTCAAACTCAGGGGTGTAGGGGGCCCCTGCCACCATCCGATGAATCTGGGCAGGCACACCACAATTGCACAAAGGTGGGTTAGCCATACGCGTGGCGATTGCTATTTTCTTCTCTTCGTCTGTCATTGGTGGTGGGTTTGGTGGAGGAGGCACCAAACACTTGAACTTGTCGTACGATTCTTTACCCCATTGCCTAAACAACAAGATTCTTGGGTCAACCATATCAGGGCCATCAATCCACTAACAGAAATAGCACATCTCCGATGTCTGCACCAAAATAAACATTTATATTCATCATTCAAACGTTCAAACCAAAAAATATTATAAATCAAGCAAAAAATACAAAATCTACTTACACGATAATCACTACACAAGTAGTATGCCCGAGCCGCCGTGTCAGGGTGCATAGATTGAGTTACCTTGGCTGCTTTCCCACAGTCACAATTGGGGACAGGAACCGCAGGTGGTACAGGTGCAACCTTGCAGGATACAGAGGGATAGAGCTCCTTAGGCCGGTCTTTCCACTTCTTCTCACGCCACCGTTCATCCATGTTCTGCAATTTATCCATTAATGCAACTAATTTTCACGAAATTGACATTTTCTAACTATATCTTACTACTCATCGATTTGGCATCTACACATTGAAAATTTCATTGAGATTCACCAATATGTAACTACATTACATATATCCACGACACAATCCTCCTATCAATCACTAATTTCATAGATCGAGACCCATATCATTCATCTAGAGTTTCTTCAAATACTATCTACGAAACCAACCAAATCAAAGAAAAAATGAAGAAGGGAGAGGGGCTACCTTGCACAGTGGAGGGGCGGCCCGCGCCAGCCGTGGGGCGGACGTCAGCGGTAGGTCCGGCAGCTGGTCGTCGGGGGCCGGATGGAGCTCCTCCTGTTCGGGTGGAGGAGAGAAATAAGGGGTGGAGGAGGAAGAAGGAGGCCGCGGGGGCTTAAGTGCCGAAGCACGGCGCCACGCCAGTTAACGCCGTACTAAGGCGGCTTGGCGCCGAGCCATTTAGCGCCGAAGTAAGACGGCACGGCGCCGTGGCTTTTGGCGCTGTCAAATTTTACCAGATTTTCCCCATGTCACGGGAGAACTGACGTGGTACAGTACGACGCCGACAGCAACGGTGCCGTGCAATCTTAATACGGCGCCAAGGTTCCTGGCGCCGAGCCTTGGGTCCATTTCTGCAATTCTTTCCACCAGAGGTCCGTTTGTAAAATTCTTACCGAAAAAGGGCCAAATTGCAAAATTTTTACGTTTAAGACTAAACCGTGAGGTCTCTTCATCTAGGGGTGTGTTTAGAAGCCAAACTTCCTCCAAAATTCACTATGCAAAAAAAGATTTCACATCACATCAAACATCACATCAAAAATATCGGCACATGCATGGAATACTAAATGGAGATGAAATCAAAAACTAATTACACAGTTTGGATGTACTTTGCGAGACGAATCTTTTGAGCCTAGTTAGGCCATGGTAGGATAATATTTACCAAAAAAACAAAAAGTGCTACAGTGCTTTTCAGTTCGGAACAGTGCTTTTCAGTTCAAAATCTGTGCAAAATCCCAGAATTTTGCATCTCAATTTTGAAATCTAAACACACCCTTTCGCGTTTCGGAAAAGGTGGGATTTATTTTACAGTGTGTCAGCTGTAGACCACCGGGCACCGTCAGTGACACTCGCCCACTCGGCCACTCCCCTCCCCACTTCCAAGCCGCGCCGCCGCCTCTGTGCTCTTCTTCCCCCGTGCCCTGCCGCGCCCCTCCATCGCCGGAGCAGCTTCCACGCCGCGCCGCCGCGTCCTCATCGATCCGCCCGCCGCCGCCGTCCCTCGTTGACCAATGGTGTGGGTGCGCCCGCATCCTCGTCGGGCTCCCTCCCTGCTAGCGGCGCGTCCGGTCCGCGCCGGCGTGGTACCCGGCCTCTCGTCGCGGCGACGTAACCCCCAGGCGCGCCCCGTCCATCTCGTCGTCGGCCTCCCCGGCGACCTCGGCTCCGAGTCTCCGACTACCTCTTCCGGCGGGCCTCCACGCCGCCGACCTTTTCCTTCACGCCTCCCGGCTGGCCTCCTTGAGTACTCGTGGACTTCCTCCTCCACGCGGGTGCCAACCTCGCTCATCCGCTCGAATCTGCTTCCCTGGCGGGTCTTCACCGCCGCGCCGAATCAACACGGAGCTCTCTCGGACCGTGAGGTAGTGAGGCCCCTCTTCCCGTTCTCCGTGGCTACCAATTTGATTGTTCTTACTTCTTAGGTGATGTGCCTGTGCTTGACTTGGTGGCCTTCTTTTGCTGTTCCCGTGGAGCTATTGTGCCTAACTTATTCAGTTCTGCTTTGTGTGTTGATATTATGCTTTGAACATGTGCCCTTGGACTGCTATTGTTGCCCAATCTCACCATTATTTTGTGATATCTCAGCCAGGGGACCTTGTTCCATTTGTTCTGACTATACGCAATGATGCTAAATTGCTAATACCTTTGTAGTTTGGAACTTTAAGTGCACAAGCCCACAATTTCTTTATTTACAGCAAGACTGCGTGGTACTGAAGTGTGAACTATGAACTTACGGGTTCCACCATTAGTACATTTTTTAGAGAAAGGACTGAAGTCCCTGCTTTTGCTTGAAGGTGTGCAGGACTGGGGATTGAACCCCGGCCAGCTGGCTCCCAGCTCGAGTACAACCACCAGGCCAGAGGCATGTCTGCATAAATTAGTATAGAGGTTGATATATATGGAAACTTGAAAGACATTTTTCTCTCACTAATCTCTAGAATGGGTATATTACTAAGAAAGGCAATTTTATGTTCATGTGGTGCAAAGTAAAATATTTTAACTAATGTTGTCTATGTTCATGTTACTTTTTCCCCTTGTGTTTATATGACTGATGTAAAATTTAGTTTAAGGAAAAGATGCCAAATATTATGTCTTACTGTTCTTCTTTCTTTCGGCTGAGCCATGTCCTTATATCAAAGAGACAACTGAGCTTAGTTTGGCTATCGACGAGCAAATGATTCTGTTTCCTTTGATATAGGGCTGCAGATTGTATATTTTGGTAGCTTGTAGCTAGTTCTGTTATCCCTTCTGCTGTGCTGCAGCCTCTCAAACGTGGTGTTTGGGTTGGGCGGCCAAATGTATTTATGAGAAACAATGTTGTTTGTTGCTAAACTCTATAGCAACCATAAATAATAAATAAATAAATAAATAAATTCATGTAGCCAGTTTTTGCTAGAACTCTATAGCAATCATAAAGGAAAAACAATCAATTTAGCCATTTGTTGCCTATACTTGTTATCATTTGTGCCCCTGAATTACACTGCCAATGATGATAGTTGGCACCTGTTGGCTGTTGTGGCAAGAGGCTTGAAGTTGAAGGTGACGATATTTAGGTAATACAAAGTGCCTGCATTATCATTTATCACCTCCAACTGCAGGCCTGTAGCATAGCATGGTTAAGCTGATTGACTTAAATATGCAACTTCTACATTTCAAATAGTTGATCATGTCTATATATGCTTGTCTTTAAATTTGAACTTTAACTACCATGGTCTTGAATTCTGCATACTTAACTATGAACATTGTATCAAAGGATGGCTCCTCGTCGCTCAAGGACCGAGTATAGTGAAGAAGGATCGCACATGATGGAAGATCTCCGAGCTGAACTAAAGAGATTCGCATCCCTAGAACTAAAACGACAAGTGCAACTAGCCGTGCGCCAAATGCATCAAGGTCTAAGTAATTCTATGCCCACCTGCCCCTCTGAGCAATCAAGTAGCTGTGCTTCTGTGTGTCTCCCAGAAATGGACTTGGCCCATTATCCTGTGGACGATATCATGGTTCATGTCAGCTACATGTCCAATTTTGTAACATCTCCTTAAAAGTGGCTTTAGGCATGGCTTATCCTGTCGAGCCAGGGCAGGTCTTCCGTGGCAGCAAGGTACTTCCAGGCTACTCCAGGGTCAGGTTGGATGAGGTATGTGCAGGACTTGATGACCTTGACCTGGTCTATCCACTATCCTGGATATGAAGGGGTAGAGAAACTTGGGGAGGCTGTCCATAAGGTCATTCTGTGGCGTAAACACTACATCATCTTTGGCACAAATTGTAATAACAAGTTATCCTCTCCAACGAAAGACCTTCCTCTCCTGGAACTGGTTAGAAGCAGAAGCCCAACTCCACTACAAGCCCCATGTAAAGAAAATTTGCAGGTTAGAAGAAAAACTTTCTTATCTTTTTGGCTTTTTGCATTTGTGCATCACCCTTGTCTCCCTGAACTGCAGCTTACTGTTCTGAAGACAATTAGTAAGTGATATTGTTGATAGTTATTATAATGAAAATTGGAAAATAAAATGGAAGAATAGCGCTTGTCTCTCATGAAATAGTAATTAATTACACAAATGTTTAAGCGGTCTGGTCAGTAGTGAAAGTGAAGGAGGTCTGTGTGATTGGCTGATTACAAATCAAGCTATCAAGATGGTTTAAAAATTGTTTTTTTGCAACTTTACTGTATGTGATATGATTGTGTTTTCCCCAAACGGTCAGCAGGGCAGCAGTTTCTGATTCTGGGATATGAAGGTTTAGAAAGCTATTTTTTTCCCCTCATGTGTGATGTGTCTGATTGGTTGGATGCATATGCTCCAACCAGGCTCTGTAGATGCAACTTCAAGATGTTTGGGATCCTGATCAAGTGCTTGAGCCTGGCTCTGGTGGTGCAGCCAGCCAGCCATGTAGCTTGAGCCAGGCCCGCTGGAAACGCAGGAATCGAGCGTTTCTCGCGAGCCAGGCCCAGGTGATGCAACTCTGGGTGCACGAGCTGCGCACGCAAGAGAGCAGTGATGCAGGCCGGCAATTCTGTCGGGCCAACCAATCAATTGCTCTGCATGTCCAGGCAGATGCAAACAAACAACCAATCAAGTGCCTAATTATCTAGAGAGCCTGGTTCATCACGTACGAGCCAGGTTTGTTGGACCAACAAACCAGTCATGCCCTCTATTGAGTATATCTTGTTTACACCAACCTACAGGGTCCTGGCCACTAGTTTCAGCACCATGTTAATTAGTATGCAGAAGTCATAATCGGTGATTTAAACCTCAGCATGGTTGTTAACTAACTTTCTGTATAAGGGAGGAAGTTCTGATTAGGCCAACACCTACCATTATCCGTTCTTCAGTCAAGTGTCTGTTTTGAGTGAGCAACCGTGGAAAAAAAGAATTGCACTTTAGGGGCACCCAAGCTTACTAAATTGAGCAGGGTTGAAGTGGAATTGTCACTGGATGCTATACGTGGCCTTTGATAGGAACACTTGATTATTGAATTGAATCGGTATTGTCAAACAATTTAAACGCATGGTTTCAGCAAGGGCCGTGTATTAAATGATTTAGGCCATTGACGGTAATGACTTACTTTGTACTGGTCTGCAGACATTTATGAAAATATATGTTGTGCAGTATATATTGCTCACTGGACCTAGTTTACATCATGAAGTTATAATATGCAATATCTGCTGTTTGTGATTGCAGCCATTTTTTTTGCCAAATGTTGCATAATACTTCTAGCTCTGCCCAATTCTGCTCACTTTATCAAGCTGCTGTGGGATTAGAGCCAAGCTGTAAAGTGTAAACTGTTTAGCTTTAGCATGATGAGCAATACTTGGACAATGGGTAGGATTTAGACTAAAAGGCTGAAATATTTATTCTAATGGCTCTTAACAAAAAAGTGTCTCTGGCTTTACTTCATTATCTGTCATATCATTATTGAAAGATTTATCTCTTATATATTATTACAATTCTTGATGTAGAGCCCAAGGTCTAAAGAACTTGTGGATGTGGCACGTCATGACACTCAGTGTGACGAAGATGATGCTTCATCAAATAATGAAGACCATGATCACTCTGATGATGATGAGAACTTGCTTGTACATAGGCGCGTGCGTTGCAGCCCCATCAGCGTTTGCAATAAACATTAGAAGCACATGAAGGAATGATGACGCCGATCGCTTTGCACATAACTCACTTGTAATCTTCTCATGCTCCCTGCACAGTTTCTACTTGATTTCATTGCTATTCCAAGAATCCAATTACTCAGTTTTCAAAAATATATCATCTACTTCAGGATGGAAAGGATGTTATATTATATGCCATGTTGAGATCTGATCTACCTGTGGCTAAGGGAACAATTATTTCAACTAATCCAAGCACCAAGCTAGGAGGTCAGTCTCTTGGCAGGCAGTTTTGTGAAGTAGTTGTGAACCTTGTGCTGAAAAGGGATGCATTTCTGCCTCGCCCTTATGCTGAGATGGAGACTATGGCTGATGCACATATGATGTCGATTGCATGGCCTTACAAGAAGGTAACAAACTACACTTGACTTTGTTTTTTTTGTTTTTTATCTGTGATAAGTGAAAATAGTTTCTAATTATGATATTTTTGACAGCTCAAGTTAGCAACAAGGCATCAATATTGTCCCAGATTATTGTAGGTATTTTATTCTAAATTTCACATTTATCAATCAAACAGCGTACACTTAATGCTGCCATGTAATATATGCCAGTGTTGAAATCTCCAGCTAAGGGCTTTAGTGGCAGGACTATTTGGCCCTTGTTTTGGGCAGTGTTACTTATTTTTGGCCTGTCTGTTAAACTGTTCTGGAATGTATGAAATATGGACTATATAGGACACTGAAATTAGGCCCTATATCTGGATATATGAAACATGTTTTGGAGTGTATGGAAGGTTTATGGAATAGAATCTGTGCTGACACATATTATTAAACTAGCAGCTAGCCAGCCATAAAACCCCTTCCCCATTTATTGAGGTTAATCACAAAAGTGTGGGGGGAAAAGGAAAAGAATCAGGCTCAACCACATGTAGACATGTTGTCTGTTGGAGCATGGCTTCCAGCAGCTTGATGTGTGCCATTGCTAACCTTTCAACAATTTTTTTGGCTTACACTTGCGCCACTCTGTTCTATCATTACATTTCTAGGCAAATGATATTGTAAAGTTGAATTTGTCATGCAATACTCATTTCTGGTTCAGAGCATGCATGATCTTATTTTATCATTGTTTCTAAGCACGAAGAGTGCTCATTGCATAGGATGTAGCTGATTGCCTTGGAATTTTGGTTTTCAGGAACATCTAAGAGGTGTTAGGACTTAGGAGAAGCTTTTCGACAGCGAGCTGATCAAAAGTGCTGCATTGCTGATGGTTGCCAGTTTGGCTTCACCCTTTTTGGACACAGTGGAGATGATATCTTTTGTACGTCAAACACTCAAACCTAATGGTTGTGCAGCCAAACATATAAGTATCTTGGTGGTTGTAGTTAACTGTGACCTTTTATTTAATGTTTGATGGCCTTTCCATCGACTGTATGATCTTTGTTCAGCTAGCTAGGATACGTGGAATATTATCTAGTGTCAGTGATGTTCAAGGTGGCATTCTAGACATGCCCCTACATGAATGAAGCAATCTGTGATGAATGTGTGCAAGTCCCACCATTCAATCAACGTGTTTTCTCTCCATATATAACCACACTCAATAATATAATTGAATGGTGGATATACTACCTCCATCCTTGAATATTTGACGTTTTCGACAGCCAAATGGACCTGCAGCTAGCTATGTTGAGCTGTACGAAACGTCAAATAATACCGTTCGGAGGGAGTATATTGTTTTGTGGTGCCTATCAATAGCTGATCAATCAATCTATAATAGCTGATCAATGAATCTATATAGCCCATTGATGATGGGATATGGACATAGGCTAATCACTATGACCCACAAGAGTGGTGGCATCATTTATATGTAAAACAATATACAAAATGAGATGATTGAAGGAATGTGATAAAACTTATAAATACAAGTGGTTCACGTTATTAAGTGTGGATACACATAAAAGATGCCAACAATGTTTTACATTAGAGTTATTATTGTGTATCCTTGTCTTCTTCTAATAACTATACCATTTAGGAATCAAGATATTTTTGGAGGAGATGGGATGGACAAGAAGAACATGTACTATATATTGGTCAGGAAAGATAGGTGACAATATCAATGAAGTAAGATGGGACCAAGGTAAAAAGAATATTGATGATGTGATGTGTGGAACACATGCACATCAGCACATGGTCATACCTCATCATATTGGACGTAGCCATTTAAAAACTGAGATACAATTTTTTTTAAGACGTGCATAGCACGTTTTTCATTAAGAAGAGGAGAAAAGTGTGGTTACAAGATTCTTACAGACACAGGGACAATAACAAAGCACAAAACAAAGAACAAGCACAAGACTAAAAAAAAGCTACATCCTGCGACGACCAAGCAAGCCAATTCCGGCGAAGTCAGCTCGAACTCATCTCCGCACTTCCTCCATGATAAGTGGTGCCAGCAATACCGGCTGGAGCGCTGCTCTCTCATGGACACGCCTGTTCCTCTCTTTCCATAACGACCAGACGACCAGAGAGTCGAAACCTTTACACTGAGACTTGTGAACAATGATGAGATATGATTTGACACGTCTCTTTAGCTATGACTCTTATTGTTAAACTTGTATTCCCCGTCTTAAAAAAGAATGAAATTCTAATTTTGTATCTAACATCTACCTACAAAATCAGTATTACATTTCTTTTGGGTTGAAGGGAGAACATTGGAAGTGGGGGAGAGGTCATAAGCTTTATATTGATGTTGTTGGATGCATATACATAAAAAGAAGAGACACATGTTTGAGCTAATAAATGAAGTAAATCGGTGAGGGATATGCTGACACGGATTAATGGTTTCAAAAAGTAGGGAATGCAAACGTAGACAGAGCATTAATTTGGTGCAAAATCATGTACAAAATGAAGCAGTGATATAAATCTGACGTGGCACGAGCTTGTAGACCTGAGACTTTTATTTTTGAGCATGTAGACCTGAGACTCATTTGACGATGGTCAAAGCTAGTAAAGCGGAACCCGGGCATATCATGACATGTCGCTTTCGCAGCTTGCCAATCGGAACGCGGCACCAGGAAACCCCATTCTGCAGGCTGCAGCTGCCCTTCCCCACTCTCCTCAGCGCGCCCTCCACCTTCACCGCCAGAGAAGCTAAAGCTTCCCCACTCTGCAGCTGCCCTTCCCCACTCCTGCTCCCCATGGCCGTCGCCGGCGGAGTGGTGGCGGTGCGCCGGCCTTCGGTGCGCGTCCGCGTCTCCCTGGCCATCGCCGACGCCTTCATGTGCCTGTGCTTCGCGACGCTATGGCTTTTCTTCGCGGCATTTGCCACCATGGTCTTCTGGAGGCGCACCTGCGGCGAGGAGTGCACCGAGTTCCAGGTTTGGAAGCTGACCGCTTTCCTCCTCGCCTGGTGCTCCGTGAACACCGTCCTCTTGTACATGCTGCCGTGGATCCGCTCCGACTCCAGCACTGAGGTGCCCCCACAGAAGGTACAGAGTACAGAGCAGCTTAGCGCCTTTTGGGTCTAATTTCACATGGGAATCGCCTCCGATTTGGTAGATCTCGTGTGTATCGGAGTGAATTTTTGCTGACCTGTGCGTTCGTCTTGAACTTTCCGTTTGATTGTGCGTTAGGAGCTTCGTCCACATACTGTTCTTGGTGACTCTACCTTTCTTGGATTCCATGTTCTTTGGGTTTTCTATTTGCACACTACTGTTTGGGATCTGCCTTGCCTCTCGCTTCTCAAGGGAATTTCTACGGGAGGAATTGGCTCTGCTATCCTAGATGGGGGAGCGTTGGCCATTGAATTCTTGTACTGCTTCATTGTCATTCCCACTTTGGCCCTGAGAACCAGGAAGATGAGCAGGATCAGGTATCCACCATTCCACCCTTTACCCTTTCTACCCCTGTATTAATGTACCTGGATATTTTGTGTATTTGGGAAGTGTTTCATGTGCATTGATAGCCCCTGTTAATATATCAACTCTGAGCAAACATTTCCCTCTAGTTACGAAATTATACAGAACTGGTGTAACATTTTGACATTGTTAACATTTGTCGACATTGTTCCTAATGGGTCAGATGCAATGTTCTTTTTTTGCAGACATGGCCTTGATGAGGAGAAAGTGCTTTGAAGATGATAAGGAGCTGCAAGAACTGACTCTATGCTGAGTAGTATGCTAGTATGGCGAGTTATGGTGTTAGATGCTGGTGGAATACGGTTTCTATCATTAGTTTAGAATTGAGTAGCTGGTTCATCTTTGCAAAGAATTCAAATCATGGTGGTATTTCTGTTAGCCTGGTGTCAGTGCTTCGGCGCTTGATCCAGCAAATATGTAGGTGCTTTGTTCTTTATTCCAGTTGCCTATCAAGGATGATATTTCTGTTAGCCTGCTGCTACTCATCTGCAATAATAAAACCTGTTATTCCATACTGATTTATTACAAGCGTTGCTTCCCACTCCTGACATAAATTGTTTTCGTTTTTTATTAAAAAAAAGAAGAAGCATGGGGCACTTCCAACTACTGATTGTTAATCAGCGGAAGTTTTTGAAACCGAATTGAACATTCACCTAGAAGAAATCCAACTAATGTACATACAAAAGTATTTTTCCAACAAAATATAAATGAAATTTTATTCAAATAAGTTGTGCAAACGGGATTTGACTTAATGTGCCTTTTATCACTGTAACATGCTACAATGAGATGATGCTTCTGGAGACAAAATGTCTGACTTGAATTGTCATTTTGCCTTTGAAAATTCTCTGTTCACTAGTCTATTGTGATTATACTCAGCTTACTTCTTCTGGTATGAATTTTTATTCACAACTCAGTAATTCAATTTTCCTGGCTACATGAGCTGTGAATAATGTCATTTTGAATATTTCTAATCTCATCAATTTTATTGGGTGTCCATTGTCCAATATTATATACAACCGTTCTTGTAAGCACTGCTACTAGGGAAGCCGAAGTGGAGTTCTTGCCTCACACCTCTAGCTGTGAAACCGTACAATAACACCCTGTCCTGCTTTCAAGTCCAGTTAAAATTCCCTGTTTGAATGCTCCAATAATTTTGCTGATAAAATGCCCCATTGGCTATCAATTCCTAGTTGGAATACTGGACATAGTTAAAACTTTCAGTTTCAGGGATGTGTGGGTGGGGCTTTGATCTTGTAAAGGCGGTAAATTTGGTTTCTGCAAGATGTCGAAAAGCAGAGTGACAATGTGTGGACCTATTTTGTTTTGTGTTATATTCTCTCTTTTTTTTATCGTTCGGAACTAGCCATGAGCTTAGAATAAAGTAGCTCTTATGCTCATGTATGCAAAGAAACTGAACTATGGAGAATTAGGCAAGATGATAAAAATTTCAGCCTAAATGCTCTTCAGTGTTGCGCATTTGCACTTTTTGACCACAATTTATGTTTGCTTTGACTGCTAAATGACCCGCACATATAACTCTGCTGGCTTTGACAGCAAAATTACCCAAACATATAACTCTGCTGAAGTGTTATGATCAACGAGATTTGGACAATCTCATGCTTTGATTAGAGCTAAGAACTTCACTCTAGTTATTTATTCCTACTTATTTAAAGGGTGATTCCTGCTGGAGGACCTTCCTGTTTATACGATGGCCAGGATAGGATGAACAATGCACATATTTCTGCACTAGTGCAACCTCCACCAATGAACTACCCTCCTGTAATTATACAAATATTTTTAAAACTGCAAATAACTATCAAAACATCTAGATTTTAAATTGGGAACACCCTTTTTCGGGATTGAACTGCCAATAGAGAACAAAAGCGGTTCCCTCCGGAAAACAAATTGAGATAGAGATTAACTGCGAAAGCTTTTCAAACCATGGATTGTGAAACTAACTTTTCCTTGATAGTGTTTCGAATTGGTGAATTAAAATTTTAAAAATAATTATATGGGAATTGAACAATTTTTCTTGCAACCTTTCTGAATTCGAACAATTTTCACAAGAGCAAAGCACCCCATATTTTAATAGAAATATAAAAACAAGTTCGATTTGTCCAGACTACGAACAAAAGAAAGCCAAAGGTTTAACAGTCATATGCTAACATTTTAACATTTGTTGGTTTGTGATCCACACAAATACTGCAAAACCAAGGGCATCACATTGCCTCAACTTCTATGATACGACAAGGAATTGAGGAACGCAGCAAAAAACTATTTCCATTTGTGTTTTTCCCTAGTCTACTCAGCACATCCAGTTAGTTTTAAGAGTTTATCATACATTCCAAAGCTCATGCAAAATATGCATCTACATTTTAAAAAATATAGTATAGATGTAAATGCTCATATACATGCACCACACAAATCGACAGATCTTATGATTGACCTAACCACACACATATCTCTACCATGTTTGGTTTCAACATATACTAGACTACTCATAGGGTACTGGCCCGGCTGGAGGGCTAAATCCTACTCCATCTCACACTTGGTCACGATAAGCTAGTGACAGCATTCTAGAAAGTAAGATGCAATATGCTTCTTGTTAAAGATGGTACACCTATGAGTTGATGATGGGATATGCTTGCAGTGGCGGATTTAGGATTTTTGCATGGGGTATGCCAAACAAAATAGTTGTTACACAAATCGGTAAAATCTATGTAGCAATTCAGTAAAACTTCGTAAAATTTACCAAACAATTCGGTACACAACTATTAAATGACATAATAAGTCTTTAAATTACAATCCAGATAGTTTAAACCAACACATTAATAGTTTATAATATAAACAACAAAGCTTAAATAACAAATATGTTGACGCTTTTCTGGTCAACACACACGAGCGCTAGATCGCGCGGAACGTCGAAACGCTGAACTCGCCGAGCTCCTGCCCGGACCGGTCTGACCGGTCAGGGGCACCGGTCTGACCGGTGGCTGCAGAGGCGCGGTGAAGACCTAAGATCGCCGCCTCGGGAGGGACCCCGTCGGAGGTGGCGCGCCTAGGGTTGCTCTGAGGTCGGTAAGGCCACTCAGAACGTCCCTGATC
Organism: Cenchrus fungigraminus; assembly: GCA_036936925.1. Lineage (NCBI taxonomy): Eukaryota > Viridiplantae > Streptophyta > Magnoliopsida > Poales > Poaceae > Cenchrus > Cenchrus fungigraminus. The sequence goes on along the minus strand of CM072769.1, from coordinate 104,430,815 downwards.
GTCGTCGAGACAAATAAGGAAAGCACAAGGTTGGAAAAGCTAGGGTTTGAGAGATAAAAGTTGTAGAAAGTAATGTACGATTGGGTGATTCCCCCTCAAACGGCCGTGGCCCTTTATATTTATAGGGTGGGGAGGTCTTGCCCCGCAAGGAATCCTTTTACAACTGGAAATTCGCTAGGACTCCTCAAATCTACTCGGACTCGGGGTCCACCGGTCAGACCGGTCAGGCCCACCGGTCAGACCGGTGTGGCCGTTGCCGGATCGGCTACAGGACGCCCGACCGGTCAGACTGACGAGGGACACCAGTCTGACCGGTGGCGTCAGCTTGATCGGCTTTGTGTCAATTTTGGGTGCGAACATATGCCCCCTGTTTTTTTAGTAAAACTTGCTGTCTAAAAAATAATTCTGAGGTCGATGTGACACTTCACCGGCCACTTTTTGGTATAAGGGCGATTTTTGCTTTAAATCAGCCATATGCTATCAAGTATCTTGCCAAACACTTGGATGAAATTTCTTCAAGTACCTCCCGTTGAAAGCCCTTGGAAGTCGCTATCCTTGCAAAGTCTCCACCATGTAAGAATTCCCAGAACAAACCTTGACAACCTTGTACGGACCTTCCCAACTTGGAGACCACTTGCCGAACTTGTTACTCTTAGATCTAATAGGTAAAATCGTCTTCCAAACCAAGTCACCTACCTAAAAAGATTTGGCTTTTACCTTCTTGTTGTATGCTCTAGCAACTCTCCTCTTGTCCTTTTCAATTTCCTCCAAAGCTTCCATACGCTTGTCGGTCACTTCATCAATATTGTCCATCATCAAAGCATAATATCACTCAACATCAAGATTATTCTGCTTTGCAAGTCTATATGCGCCTAGATTCACCTCAACGGGCAAAACGGCTTCTTGACCATACACAAGCTCAAAAGGAGTAACCTTAGTAGCGCCATATCTAGAAATACGATGAGCCCATAAAGCTTCAGATAATACCTCATGCCATCTTCTAGGATTGTCTTCTATCTTCTTCTTGATGAGCTTCACCAATGTCTTGTTGCTAGACTCGGCTTGACCATTGGCTTGAGCATAATATGGAGATGAATTGAGCAATTTAATACTATAGGAATCAACAAATTCACGCACCTCTTTGGATACGAACGAAGTCCCTTGATCCGTAGTCAAAGTCTGCGGAATGCCAAACCTATGTATGATGTGCCCAGTAATAAACTCAATCACCTCTCTATGTGTCATATTCTTCAAAGGAATAGCTTCAGTCCACTTGGTGAAGTAATCAGTAGCCACGATCACAAAACAATGCCCCTTCGACGACGAAGGATGAATCTTGCCAATAAAATCCAGACCCCATCGTCTGAAAGGCCAAGGCTTGATAATCGGATGCATCAACGCAGCAGGCACCAACTGAACATCTCCATGTTTTTGACACTCTTCACACCCCTTGTAGTACCTAAAACAATCAGCTATCATGGTAGGCCAATAAAAGCAAGCCCGCCTGAGGAGCCACTTCATCTTGGGAGCCGATTGATGAGTACCACAAATACCTTCATGAACCTCTACCATAGCCAACCTAGCTTGATCAGGACCCAAACACTTTAAGAGCAAATCATCCGCGGTCCGACGATACAATTCACCATCATCAAGAACAAACTTAAGAGCCCATCGTCGGACTTTTCTATCAACTGAACTGCTAGGATTATGCAAATAATCAATCAGAGGCTTTCTCCAATCCTCTATCTCATCTTTGTCACGAAAAACCGAGGAGGAACTTTTACCAGGGGACCGGTCAGACCGGTCATGAGCATCGGTCAGACCGGTGCCGTTAGCCGACCCAGAATCAGGGGACCAGTCAGACCGGTCGGTGACATCGGTTAAACCGGTCGGTGACATCGGTTAGACCGGTCGGCTGCGTCGACCTGACCGGTGCCTCTAGAGCAAAACACTCGGCCGCAAGCAACGGTTTGTGTTCTTGAAAATTTCTTTTTCGAACATTATAACCAGATGCTTGCTGGGCTAGAGCATTAGCTCTAGGATTTTCCTCTCGGGGCACATGATATATAACAAATTCATCCATACAAGATATGATGTCTAAACATTTATCAAGATACGCATTTAAGAAGCCATTTAGACATTGACATACCTTGGATACTTGCTGCACCACCAATAAAGAATCTCCATATGCTTCCACATGTTTTACTCCCATGTCATGCAAAATCTCCAATCCAAACAGAAGAGCCTCATATTCGGTTTGGTTGTTAGTACAATCATGATCCAATCGGTTAAGAGCTTCAAAAACAGCCCCACTTGGTGAAATAATGACAACTCCAACACCACAACCATCTTTGCAAACTGATCCATCTAAATGCAACTTCCTTGGAGTAAAAGTAACATAACCGACATTCAAATCAAGTTGCTTATCTACTCTATGTCCAACAATAAAGTCGGCAACAATTTGACCTTTCATGGAGCTTAATGGTTCAAAATGCAAATCATACTCAACTAAAGCATAAGCCCATTTGCCGACTCTACCACTTAAAATTGGTTTATGCAACATGTATTTGATTATGTCGGTTTGACATGCTACTATGCAAGTACTAGGTAATAAATAATGCCTCAACTTGGTACAAGTATGATATAGTAATAAACACAACTTTTCAATAAAAGTGTACCTTGTTTCGGCGTCTAATAATCTTCTACTCTCATATGCAATAATGTACTCCTTGCCTTCGGTCTCTTGAGTCAAAACACCTCCAATGACATCCTTCTCAGCCGCTACATAGAACTTGAAAAGGAATACCACTCTTGGGCGCTTGAAGAACGGGTGGCAAAGTCAAATAGCTCTTAATCTCATCAAATGCCTCTTGTTGCTTTGCCCCCCAAGTGAAGTCAATATCATTTTTTAACCGAAGTAAAGGAGTAAAAGCATTCACCTTCCCGGACAAGTTGCAAATGAACCCCCTTAAGTAATTTACCTTGCCCAAGAACTTTTGCAAATCCTTTTTACAAGTAGGTGCTTTAACATTTCGGATTGCCTCAATCTTTTTAGGATCTATCTCTATGCCTCTCTCATGCACAATGAAGCCCAAAAACTTCCCAGCCGATACACCAAAAGCACATTTGAATGGGTTCATCTTTAATTTATACCGACGCATTTTTTCAAATGCAAGTCTTAAATCAGCTAAATGAGAATCATCTCTAGCCGATTTGACAATAATATCATTGATATAAACCTCTACTATGATGCCAAGCAAATCATGAAAGATTAAATTCATAACTCTTTGATATGTAGCACCCGCATTTTTCAATCCAAAAGTCATAACAACCCACTCAAACAAGCCAACAAAACCCGGACATATGAAAGCCGTTTTGGATATATCCTCATCGGCCATAAAGATTTGATTGTAACCAGCATTACCATCAAGAAAGCTAAGAATTCTATGTCCGGATGCAGCATTAACAAGAAAATCAGTTATAGGCATAGGATATTCATCTTTAGGAGTAGCTCTATTAAGATCTCTAAAATCAATGCAAATATGAAGCTTTTTTGTTCCTTTTTTCTCAACAGGCACAATATTAGAGATCCAATCAGCATAACGACAAGGCCTAATAAACTTTGCATCAAGTAACCGATTGACTTCCTCTTTCACTCGGTCATAAATATCAGGATTAAAGTTTCTACGAGGTTGTTTATAAGACCTAAAACCAGGTTTAATAGGTAAACGATGCTCAACTAGATCACGACTTAAACCAGGCATTTCATTGTAATTCCATGCAAAGCAATCAACATACTCCTTTAACAGCTTTATTAACTCAGATTTAAACAAAGGATCAAGATTCTTGTTTACAAATGTCGGTCTAGGTATAGTGCCATCACCAATATCAACCTCCTCTAAAGGATCAGCCGACGTAAACCCTTGTCCTAACTTGCTCAAATCATCAAAGTCTTCGATGGCCTCACACATATCGTTCTTATGCGCCCGATAGTGCTCTCACCTTTGTTGCAACCACTCCAGATTTGCATCCATCAAATCGACAGAGAGGTTCTAGCCTGATCAACGATCGGCTTCATGACAACAGTAGCAAAGCCATCTTTGGTAGAATCACTAAGCCTCAAATTAGATAAATCTAAACTAGTTAAGCACTTAAGATTCTCATGATTATTCATAGTAGGACTATCGGCCACTGCAACACAAGCCGATGTATCACCATGAACAATCTCTACCTCGTCGCCTACCCTTCGGATTAAAAATTGATGCAAGGTAGAAGGCACACATTGATTTGCATGAATCCAATCACGACCAAGGATGAGGCTGAAGTTACCTTGTGTCTCAGCGACGAAGAGTGCCGTAGCCAACGTCTTGCTCCCAACGGTGAACTCCATAGAGACGACGCCTTTAGCTCCCATCGGCTCGCCTCCTCCCACACCACTGATGGTCATGTTGGTCTTGATCAGCTCATCATCTGAACCTCCCAGCTTCTTGAACAAAGAATACGGCATCAAGTTGACGATCGCTCCTCCGTCCACTAGCATGCGAGAGATAGGCTTCCCATTGATGTGTCCCTTCATGTACAAAGCCTTCAGATGATTTTTAGTAGCTTTAGGCTTCTGGAAAATAGCTTCCTTTGGCCCAAAGTCGAGATGCGCAACGTCTTCCTCCGAGAGCACATAACCATCCATAGACATATGGATCGCGTTGATGTCCAAATTCATGCGCTCGGGCGAAGAACTGTAATCAACAAGCTCCTCATCGTCTTCTGGTGCAGGATCCGATGCGGACTTGTCATCACAAACCATGGGAACCGAAGAAGAGAAACCAGGCGGCGTCTCTGGGTCATCGGTCTGACCGTCGACATCCACCGGTCTGACCGGTATGACCGGTCTGACCGACCCCTCCACCGGTCTGACCGGTGCTGGCTGGGAGCTGGTCTTGACTCTCCACTCTTTCCCCTGAGGTACCATGGGCCTGTACTAGTTGAAAGCTTCATCCCTTTGCTTCTCTAGCTCCTTCTCCCTGTTCTCTTGAAACCTCAGGCGTTGAAGCTTCCTCCTTTGTGTGCGAGTCAATCCGGGAGGACACCACCTTGGCAAGAAGTATTTGGAGTTGGAACCACTCCCACTGGCCTCATGGTCATTAGCAGCAGCAAACACCCCTGGAGTTGATGTCACAACCTTATTGTTTGGAACAATCGGTCTTTTGCCATCCTCTCCAATGTGAACATCCATTGACCTAATCTGAATAATATCTTGACTCGTAGTCCTCTCTGGATCAACTTCCATCTTCTGCACCTCCTCCTTTTGCTTTGGCTTGTAAACTTGCTTTACTGGAGGTGGTGCAGCCTACCTAGCCACACCGATCTGACCGGTGGTAGCGACCGGTCTGACCGGTCGGGTCTGGTAACCTTGACCAGAACGACGAGGAACCAATCGGTCTTGGATAGGCCTGGAGATCCTGTCGAAAGCTGATTTCTGTCCTCCCCATCCAGGATGAAAGACTTGTTGATAAGGCACCCACATCACTCCATTGTCGTCATAAATCGGGCGTGGTGCATTTGAACTTGATGACGCCCATGGTGGAGTAAAGTGTTGCCCTTGCTGCGATGATTCACCCTTGAGTCTTGTAGCAGCCATTGGAGGTGAAGATGACCCTCCTTGGTGTGTAGGTGACCTCATCCTTTTTTTAACGGCCGATCACTTGTAACGGCCTTTTGCCTGGAATACTTGTCAAATAGGATGTCGAAAGTGACCTTTGGCTTAGGACCACTCCCCTGATTTTTTGCTATATTAAGTTTCCAGTTTCCAATCTCCGGACAGCTTGGTTTGATCATCCTCGGACGGCCTGGGGGTGCACCGGTCTGACCGGTCACCTCCACCGGTCTGATCGGTCTGGCCAGAGACGGCTCAGACGGTCGCTGATCGGCGGGTGTGGACGACCCTTGCCCCCCATGTCCAGAGGCACTTACTGTAACCTTGAAGGTCTCTTTGCCATCAGGAGTCTTCTCATACTCAACTTTGCGAACTAGCTCTTTTCCTCTCAAATCGGGCTTAGCCTCCCCGATTACCACGTTCTTGCCTTTAGTTGCTTCAGCTTGATGTGGCCGAACCAGTACCTTAGGCTGCTGTAAATCCATGGTGTTGATTGGAAAAGGAGCCTTATCCACTTGCATCTCATGAAAAGTCAAACGACCTTCATTTATGGCCGATTGAACCTGTCGACGAAACACATTGCAATCATTAATAGCATGAGAAAATGAATTATGAAATTGGCAATACGCACGTCTTTTCAACTCTTCAAGTGGAGGAATAGTATGAGTTAACTTGATATTTCCAGATTTAAGCAATTCATCAAATATACGATCACATTTGGAAACATCAAAAGTAAATTTAATTTCTTCTTGCCGACCTTTACTAGCCGGCTTAAGAGATGAACAAGAATAAGATTTTTCTTTAGTGGGCCAAACAAACTCAGCAGCATAAACTTCTTTATCACTATCGTTCGAGCTATCAAAATCATAATCAATAATATGAACATTAGAACGACGTGATTTAAAGTTATCCTTCTCTTTATGCTTTCGGTTTTCAACAACTAAAGCTCTTACTTGAACTTGTGCAACCGAAAGAAAATCAGAGCCCTCTATCTTATCCCTAATGGATGACCTTAAACCTTTCAGACAAATGTCTGCAAGGTCCATATCAGTGATTGACAAATTAAAGCACCGGTTTTTAGTTTCTTTAAACCTTTTAATATAGGCAGAGACAGTCTCATCTCTTCCTTGCCTAACCGATGTTAAGTCTGTCAATTTTAATTGTATGCTCCCACTATAAAAGTGATCATGAAATTTACGTTCTAACATATCCCAAGATATAATAGAACCGGGAGCAAGCGAAGAAAACCAAGCAAAAGCGGTGTCAGTCAAAGATAGAGAAAATAAACGTACTTTCAAAGCATTATAGACACCAACTTCACCTAGTTGTGCAGTGTATTGACTAATATGCTCCCATGTGGTTCGGTCATCATCACCACTAAATTTAATCAAATCAGGCATACGCCAACCATGTGGGAGAGGAAATCTATCAAACTCGGGATCATATGGTTTTTGATACAAATTTTTGTTACCAATATCAACACCAAGTTTGGTTTTTACCAGATTAGCCAAATCTTCCTTAAATCTATTAAATTCCGCCCAATTAGGATTATTTGGCTGTGGTGGCTGAGGATTCTCCAAATTCATCTTATTTAAGTAGGGAGCTATCTTAGCTTGAGCTAGCCTGTAACTTTCAAACACATCGTCCGGAATAACGTTTTTGGAGACCGATGTATTCATTGTCGTACTATAATGGGGTCCAACATTACTGATTGTATTAGAAAAAGTAGGGACCATCTGATTTGGCATGACAGAAATTGGCAAAGGCTGGTCGGGCACCAACTCCATAGCACCGGTCTGACCGGTACCCTGCATCGGTTCGACCGGTGCGGCAATGTTTGGCCTGTGCGGTTGAAACTAAGGGTACTGACCAGATGCTGGATTTGGTGTCAAACCATATGCATGATTACCATTATTTACATGCAAAGGCGCTAAGATAGGATGAGACCCTTGAGGATTAGCTTTAGGAGTACTACTATTAGTTTCATTATTATTAAAACCTAAACTCCTATCTTTTCAAGATCCTCTAACCGTTCTAAATGAGCAATGTAAGAAGCAAGCAATTCATCACTTTCCACTATAGATTTCATAGGAGAAGTTTCAGGCAGGGGTTTCTTACTTACAGTGGGAATTACCTCAATATTGCTGTCGTTTAGCCTGATCGCCGGCAGCTCGAACTCTTTCAATCTTGCCACCTTGCCGGATCGATCCTTCTTGACGCCAGCTAGGAATTGTACTTGCATGTACTCTTGTAGCGCCTTGAACTTCTGCTGTTCCTCTGGAGAGAGATCTTCCAGCGACGCGGTGACAATGTTGTTCATGTCAAGTTCACACCGAGCACCCATCTGGCTGAGGTTAGATTGAACGGTTTCAGCAACCTGATCTTTCTTCCCCAGCGGAGTCACCAAAAGTATGTTGACGCTTTTCTGGTCAACACACACGAGTGCTAGATCGCGCGGAACGTCGAAACGCTGAACTCGCTGAGCTCCTGCCCGGACCGGTCTGACCGGTCAGGGGCACCGGTCTGACCGGTGGCTGCAGAGGCGCGGTGAAGACCTAAGATCACCGCCTCGGGAGGGACCCCGTCAGAGGTGGCGCGCCTAGGGTTGCTCTGAGGTCGGCAAGGCCACTCAGAATGTCCCTGATCGTCATCGAGACAAACAAGGAAAGCACAAGGTTGGAAAAGCTAGGTTTGAGGGATAAAAGTTGTAGAAAGTAATGTACGATTGGGTGATTCCCCCTCAAACGGCCGTGACCCTTTATATTTATAGGGTGGGGAAGTCTTGCCCCGCAAGGAATCCTTTTACAACTCGAAATTCGCTAGGACTCCTCAAATCTACTCGGACTCAGGGTCCACCGGTCAGACCGGTCAGGCCCACCGGTCAGACCGATGTGGCCGTTGCCGGATCAGCTATAGGAGGCTCGACCGGTCAGACCGACGAGGGACACCGGTCTGACCGGTGGCGTCAGCCTGATCGGCTTTGTGCCAATTTTGGGTGCGAACAAAATAGGATTAAAAAATGTAGTGAAAAGTAGGCGGGATTGAGTTATAGGGCCTCGGGCATGGCCGTACACCAGGTTGGGGCGCTAGGACAGCTGGTCGGGAGTCCGGAGGGCAAGGCGGGTTCTCGAGGAGCGAGGGAGAGGCTACCCAGCTAGGGCTTCCACCGAGGGACGAGGCTGGGGTGGATTCGAGACGCACCAACCGCTCACCGCCAAGGAAACGAGAGGGAGTCGTGCACCACCGGGCATTAGTGCTCGTGAAGTCGCGATTAAGGCCCGAGAGGCTGGCAGCAAAATGGTTGTTGTCGTGGTGGAGCCGAGGCGCACCGGCCGCTCGCCGGTCACCGCTGAGGAAAAGGGAGGGAGTCATGTGTCGCCGCCTAGCTGGTCAATTATCATCACCGCCGAGGAAAAGGGACGGGTGTCTCCCTCCCTCAATCATTGACCTCACGAAGTTGTGGGTCATGCTTGAAGAAAATTACATATTTTGGACTTCAAATGTGGTGATTCGCAGTTTTGCTATTTCAAACATGAACTTTATGTTAATGGTTAATCAAGAGAGTAACATTTCAATTTTTTTTAAAAAACTACATTTGGAATGATAAAAATGTGAACTATCACATTTGGAGTCTCAATATGCAATTTTCTCTCGTGGGTGGGACGAGTGACTGGCTCCAAAATGAAAGCTAAATTTGAATTTTTGTATATACTAGATGTATGCTTGTGGGGCTTAGGGTATGCCACACCATACCCGTGCCACCCACTAGCTCCGCCTATGTATACTTGTACTTGTGTATGGCCCTCTCTCACATTATTGAGTTGGTGGATGGAAGTAGGGAGAGGATATAAGTATTTAAGGAAAAATGTGGAAATCAAGTGAAATGATGACGAGATGTGCTGTGATATATGCCCCTTTCATATTTATGATGTGAGAGGATACGGTAAAACATGGGTGCGTGGTTGCTATTTGAATATTCTTAGGAGATGTTTAGATCGGAAAGTTGTCGTATGATAGTGATTTTCAATAAAAAGTTGTGGAAAGTTGCCACATTGAATTGCATACATAGAGAGAATAGTGACTCAATGTGGTGGGTAAATAGTGTCGATGTGACGGATGAATAATGCCTATCTTCAACTATACAATTACTTTGGATGGAAGACTCTCATTTTTTAAATCATTATAATAATAAAAATCCTCAGGAAGTAAATATAATGCGAACGGCTGAAAAAAATGACTGCTTGCTCACGGTAAGTTTGTGAAGGCATTATTGGAGGTAAATGAGGTGGCACAAGAGTGCGATCACATGTACTCCGTATGTATAGAAGGGAGACGACATCATTGCTGAGCAACTCGCTGTGTAGGAGCTAGTAGGATCCCTAAAGAGTCGTAACGCTGACGCGTGCAAGAAAACCCCATTCACCTGCTGCTCTTTCCCCTCTCTTCTCTGCTTTTTGCTCGCTCTGTTCCCATGGCCGCCGTCGAGGGGGTGGTGCCGCCGCCGGCCCGCAGCCGCCTCGCCGTGGCCGCGGCGGACGCCATGTTGTGCCTGTTGTTCGCGAGTGCGTGGGTTTTGCTCTCTGGCGTTGCCGCCTTGAAGATCGGGCACCTCGCCTGCGGCATGGACGAGTGCCGCCGCGTGGTCGCCCACGCTGCGTCCACGGCCATCCTCGTCGCCTTGCTCTCCTTTCTGAATTAAAGCACCTCATTTCCGCAAATAGGTTCACTTTGCAACCTTCACCTTTGTGGCTGGGCCAGTGAGGCTTTAGCAATGATTTGAAGTGCTCATAGAAAGTTGTTCGTGGACCTCTTGTAACTTGTTGTATTAATTGCATCTGGGAGTCATTCTTCTGTGTTACCCTGAACAAATTCAAGGAAATAAGCAAAAGTTCCAGTTTGATGTTTGTAAATAGATTAACATGGTGATATAATATATCAGTACTTTAGTTGTTACTAACAAGGTAACTAACATGTTCTGTTCCACTGCATTTTTTCGGTAGAAATGCAGTTGTGCACATATATATGGTGTGTGTTTTGGTGTCATTTCTTTTCAATTTTTTGTGCATTACCCTCTATATTCACGAACATGTTAACTACTGTGCTAAAGGCAATAGGCAAGTGATTTTGTTGATAGTTTCTATGATAGTTCTTGATGCAAATGGTACTTGCACCATATATATATAAATGAAATTACTGACTAGAACAGCACCTTATTTACCATCAGCTGTTCCTCAGTTTACTGAGTGAGCAACCTTGCTAACATGTTGCACTTTAATTAGGGGCACCCAAGATTACTAGATTAAGCTGCTACACATACACTGTTCACAGTTGGCATCTAAATTACTTTTTAGGAGTCATCTCTATTCACTTCTTTTGTGCATAACCCTTTATATTCACGAAGAACATGTTAATTACTTTGCTAAAGGCAATTGGCAAGTGATTTTCTTGATAGTTCCTATAATAGTTCTTGATGTAAATGCTACTTGCACCACCATACATAAATGTAATTGCTGACTAGGCCAGCACGTTGATTACCATCAGCTGTTCCTCAGTCAAGTGTCTTTACTGAGTGAGCAACCTTGCTAACAAGTTGCACTTCTTTTTTTTTTTGAGCAAGAGTTGCACTGCAATTAGGGGCACCCAAGTTTAATTACTACTCCTAGATTAAGCTATTATACACTGTTCAGTTGGCATCTAAATTACTTTTTAGGTGTGATCTAAAACAATGGTTGATTAATGTTGTTAAACATTTATACATAATCCACATCTTTTTTATGAAACCATCTGGGTTTTGTCTTCCTTTTTACAAATAAAGCCTTGAAGAGGAAAAATAGCTGTGAAGTTGGGCTAGGAGCTACAAGTACTGAGTCTCTCTTATGATGAATATGCATGGCTAATAGTTAATCCCAGCAGACAAATTTCTTGGAAGGAATAAATACCACTGTTTATATATTTGCTACTTTCTAAATTTATCTACTATTCATTATGGATCTACTTTTAGCATGGAGTATTCCTTATTCCATGAATTATGTAAACTTGAAGCTGGAGCACGTACCTGATACGACTGTACAAGTGACTGAGCAGCATGATTTAATGTGCTTTATTTTTATGTAACTAATTAATAATAGCCTAAACTGACATATGCGATATCGACCCACTGGAAATACTGCTGGCTTTAATTTTACATATATTTCATGTTTTACTATTTATGATATCGTACACATTAATTTAACTATTGAACCATACATATAGGCCCATCTGGACATATAGGTTGATTTAAATCATACTAGGCATGTCTAAGAGCACTATTCTGGCCAAGGAACGAACCACGAAGAAGTAAGAACTGACGGGATGTCGCGAGATTCCTGAAAAGATAGGAAACCGTCCGCCTGCCGTATCGCCCCTGCCGCCGGCGCCGGTTCTTCTTCGCTTCTTCACCGTTGGTCCCCTTCTTTTCACACCTCTAGCATCTCGTTAGAGGTTGGAGAGAGTAGATCCATCTCTGCCAATAATCTCTAATAGATTTTTTAGATTAGAGATAGAATTTGTCCATGTCGTGTTCCATAGTATGGGAGATTTGTCTCCTCCTTTTTCTCTCCGACAACGATGATGAGATAGGGTGGATTGGATCTCTCCATAGTGGCTTCGATGAAGGAGGTGGCGGCATCTACAACGTCAACAATTTTCTTTGGGCTACGACATGGAGAATTAGGTGTCCACGCGGCGACACTGAGGCAAAGATGGTGTCGTCGTCATGGAATAATTTTCTCCGGCCACTTCTACGTTTTGTCGTGGTTAGATCCAAGCACAGTGAAGACTTGTGACAATGAATCTGTCCTCCGAGGTGATGTCGATCAATCTTGGATCAGATAGATTGGGATCAGTCTTTCTTCTCCATCGGTGGCAAAAAGAGGAAGAAGAAATGCGTATGAAGAAAGAAAAAGATTGTGCTCGTTCCAGCCAACAAGGATGTTGGTCGCTGTCCTTTGGGCTTGTTCTCAGCCTGCTTGCTGAGCGTATGCCTATGCGGCCATATATTTAATTTTTTTATATAGGCTTGGGATTGAAATTTGAAGCTGCTTAGAGCGTGACTACATTAAAAGTGTTTGTAACTTGATTGTATACTCAACTTTTATATAGTACAATTCTTCATTAGATTAAAAAAAGAGGAAGGACTGCAATGGCGTAATGTGGCAGCCATTCTTTCTAAGCTTACTAATATCAAAGTGGTGCTCGTGGAAATAAAAATTGATACGTATATGTCTGCCTATAAAATTTTCAAATAACTCATTTGTATATATGGCTAGAGTTCTAAAATTTTGGACATTCATTCTTGTACGGAAGTACTCCCTTCGTTTCAAATTATAAGTTATTTGGAGTTTTCTAGATTCATAAATATTATTATGCATCTAGACATAGTGTCGGGGACGGTCATTAGGGGTCCCCTAACTAAGGGGATAGTTACCCTCGTTAAACGAAAATTACGTACGGACTAATCTCTAAACCCAGCAATCACGGGACGCCACAGGCCCGTGGTCTGCTACGGCCTTCATCGAGAAGGCCCGCTTGCCCACCTCGCTCGAGGGTCCCGGTCCCTCGAGCGGATTTCCGCCTCGCTCGAGGGTTTCGGTCCCTCGAGCGGATTTCCGCCTCGCTCGAGGGGCTCGACCCCCCTCGAGCGAACAACCATCTCCGCCTCGCTCGAGGCCATCCCTCGACAAACGGCGCCCCGCCCCTCTGCTCCGCCTGACAACGGCATTTAATGCCCGACTCCGCGGCGGGACGCCAAAGTCAAAAGCATATCTTCCCCCACGCCGCGCGGTTGACACGGTCTGTACGCCTGACACCGCCACTATGCAGCCATCCCTGGTCCTGTGCTGGCGTCGCGCGGCCCTGTGCGGACGGGCATGGGGACACCTTCGAAAGGTGTATGGGCGGCGAGCGGACGCACGCGCTGACCGGCGCCGCAGTACGAGCCGCGTCCCCTCCGCCAACTCCGGCGTCACGCGGCCATCTCTGGCACTATGCGGCCATCCCCGGTGCTGTGCCACCATCTCTGCTGCTGTGCGACGGACTGCACGGCACTATGCGGATAGGCCGGTGACATCCCGCGGCCCTGTGCCGCCAACTCCCGTCCTTCCCCCGGCAGCTGGACCCTCGATTCAGCAGGGGCGACTCCTCGAAGTCAAGGCCGGACAGGCAACAGGAGCCACCACGCCACCCGTAGAAGCCGGAGGTCGCCACCGACTCGCGCCAGGAGCCGAGACGTGTGGGGACAAGACTGCTGGCGCCATACCCGTTAGTACACGGCCACTGCGCCGACTGCTGTGCAGCACCACTGTAACTGCCCTCCCTTGGCCTATAAAAGGGAGAGGCAGACGCCCCTGCGCAGGCACGCCCATTCACCCACACACACTCGCTCGCTCACAACACTCCACCCCATTTTCGATATTGGCACTTGCCTCAATCATCTAGCTGGGACTTGGGGGAATTTCTTCCTCTCCCGTCTTGCTTGTAGCCCCCCTCTACAGGTACCCCCGGTGCAAGTTAATACAGTGCGCAAGCACATTGCTGGACGTACGGCCGCGCGGTCAGAACCAGGATAAACCCCATCTCCCATTAGCTTAGCACCGACCATCGAGAAGCAGATCCCAGTGCAAATTACTAGTTGGTGCCGGCGCTAATCCGGACACCGACAGTTGGCGCGCCAGGTAGGGGCTGCGCTGAGATCGTCCACCCATCTTCTCGATGGTGATCATCACTGAGCGCACGTCGGAGAGGCCCGCCTGGGGTCAATCCGATGCGTTCCCGGTCGGATTCGAGATCTGGTTCGGGAGCATCCACTACCAGGTGACTGGCAATGGCTACCATATGCGTATCCTCAACAGGGACGCACTCAAGGCAGCGCCGCCCGAACGGCGGCTGCTCCCATGTCTGCAGCGTTTTCGCCACCACCCCGGCGCCACAAACGTTCGGGAAAGCGCTCGCAACGAGCGAGCACAGAGCGACGCCAGGAGGTGGGCACCGGCTCCCCCAGCGGGTCGAAGCCGGTGAGCTCCCGCCTGTCGCCGTAGGACAAGGAGATACGCCCCCACCAGCGGGCACGGCGACACGCCCGTCAGAGAAGCTACGGCTGCGCAGCCGCAGTTCCCCCATGGGCTGCGTAGCGCGACCATGGCGTACTCTTCATCGGTCGGCACCAACCTGGCCGCGTACAAGGATCTTCCGGACCACCACTTCACGTCGATCCGGAACCTCATCGCCACCTCGCCCGGCGAGTCCTACCGCGACTCTGACAGCGAGGAGCGCGGATACGGGCGCGGGGGGCTGGAGTGGGACTACTCCGGCCTTCGTAACACCGACGCTCTCAGGCGGTTTCAGGCCGCGGCAGACTACTGCCTCACCTGCTCCGACGACTCCAGCGAGGGGGATTACGATCCCACCCGCGAATGCTTTGTCGTCGTCATCGGTGAGGGTGAAGACGCAGGAGGCAGAGCGGGTGACGCAGCGGTCCGCAACAACGTGGCGGTAGGCCCGCCTGTGGGGACACCACCGCCACCTGACGCGACTCGCACCGCGCAAATGGCCCAGCTCCGGGAGTTGGAGGCGAAGCTGAATGCAGAGCGCGAGCAGCTGCAGCAGCTGAAGGCCACGCTCGAAAGAGACAGGGTCGACCCCTCGTCGCAGAGGGCGTGCGCTGTTGGTATTTGCTAAGCCTACAGAGAAAATTAATGATCCGCAAGCGCACGGATACCGGTGAGCACTTCACCCGGGGAGATGGGTTTTAAAATATCGTATCCACAGGGAAGATAGGATGGATGTATCGGTTGACTAGGGATGGCAGTAGACTACTTTATGAGACTTTGATGGTATGGCACATACTTTAACAGGGGTAAGCCAAATGATAATGTAATGATAATTTAGACAGGTAGAGGCACACATGGAGCCTAGAACATACTACTTCCTAGTTAGATTAGAATTGGATTTACTTAAGAGGCACAAATTCTATGTAGCATACAAAGACTTAGTTATTCATCTATTCTATTGTAGCATATCATCACATATAGCATAGTCATGGATAAATGTGTGCACCCCGAAGATTACCCAAGAAGATCAAGAACGAAACATGATCCTCCCAAGAACTATTATCGACTGGGCTTACACTCGGGGGATGGATTGCAAAGGACTCAATAGGCCTGTCACACCTACGATCTACCACACGACCCGGAGCATAAGGTGAATCCGCAAGTAAATCATATCTAAGCACCATGCTTACATACTTTCTACTACCTAGCATACGCCATAATATACCAGGAGCTCTACGAATAAGTGCGTGAATTTATCATTAATTATGACTATATCAAATATACTACTAGAACAAAGTAAGAACTTAGCAATTGCACACATAATATTGAAATAACACACAGTCATTGAGAAACAATAGAAGAACTGGATCTTGATGACTTACAGATCTGGAACTGGAGCAAAGCTCAACTCTACTCGAATCTAACTTTCTATCTAGAACTAGGTTCTAGATCTAAGAACTAGATCTAGAACTATGAAGTAGCTATCCTATCTCTTGTGTACCCTCTTCTTCTCCTGCCTTGGCGTCTTGATCTGATGATGATAATAATGATCTCCTTAATGATGATCCCCTTTGCTAGGGGGTGTAGGGGCTGCTTATATAGTCCGAAGGAGGTAATCCGTCACCGTAAGATCAAACCGACCTAAACATGTGGTTTAGATTGATCCTCATATGCGGTGGAAGAACCTTCCGGAAGTAGGGCTGAGGTGGCATCCGGGGAGGGGGGGCGGTTGGCCCCACCACAGGGCCGGTCGGCCTGTGGTGGGCCCCATGTGGGCCCCGCCTTCGCGTGGTGTCTTCTCGTTCCTTCTAGATGCTTATTTTCTTGTAGATCACGTTGGTTAAGTTCGGGAGTCTTCCGGAGCCTTCTAGACTTGTTTCCTTTCGTATTTTTTGAATAGTCCCTGAAATTATACAATTCACCAAAACTTGTGGAATTCATTAGTCCAAAACCCTATACTACTATTGAATTATCTTTTTGGTCTTTTTCATGTTTTGTTGATGCATGAAAATAAGAGTTAGTGAGCGTCAACAAACTCCCCCAAGCTTACCTCTTGCTAGTCCCTAGCAAGACTCATTGTTACCAAATTAAATTCTTCTCCAAGGTAGGATGAACAGACAGACTTTTAAACCTGCTTATATCTGCTTGAGAACATGGGGCTTTTATCTGTACTTGGGTCTTGAGAAGTTGAGAGATAGAACAATTAAGTCAAGCACCATGTCTCAAGTTCTTGGTTTCACTATAATTCTGGAGCTTTGCAAAAGTTTTTCAAGGATAGAAATCAGAGTATTCTTGTATGACATATGACAGCGATGTGATGATATATTAATACTTTTAGCCTTAGCCTTTCTTTGCTTCTTTTGTTCCTGAAATATATCTCTCTTTAGCAATAAAACTGAGAGACCCTTGGGTTACATGAACACTTTATTGGAGAGGTGGGCCCTACTCGCCCCGAACACTTGTTCATTTTTCTCTCTCCTTTTCTTTTTTATGAGATGTGGGCCCTACTCGCCCTGAACACTTGTCCATTTTTCATCTCTTTTATTTAGGGAGGTAGGCCCTTCTCGCCTAGTAGAACACTTGTTCATTTCTCTCCCTCTTTCTCGTCTCACTTTTCTCTCTTTCATTTTTCTTTTTTTTTGTGTCATGCCCAAGTCTCTTTTGGAAGTATAGAGAGATATATAACAGGAACACTCTGAGCATATTTACAACAAGGCTCTCTCTTTTTTTAATAGGACATAAGGTCTTGTGTCATACAGGAGACTCGTCATGCAAATTTATGATTTTAAAAGTAAATCTCCAGAATTTAGTGTCACTATGAACAAGATAAATGGTGACTCAACTCTATCATATCATATCAATCAACCACCTAGACTTAGATCAAGAAAATACTCCCATAAAAATCTCAAGCTCAAAGCATGTTTTAAAATCTAAACAATTGTATCCATGTCTTGGGAGAATTTAAAGATTGTAATCTAGGTGTTGAAGCATTGAAGAGCATTTATCTATCATGTCCATAGAGCATACTTCTCTAGTTCTTATTTATTTAAAGCAAGCAAAATGTTTTTTTAGCAAGCCTCACTCTATATAAAATTAAACAAACTTTTAACATTTTATTTTATCACATAAATATATAAATAAGTAGATCGAATATACTTACCTCGGGGGCACTCCTTCCCCAAGTGGCGTGACGGTTTGTTGGGGCTGATGCCTCGGTTGGTTGTAGAAATGAACAGGGTTTCCCCTCAACTGTGGTTTTTAATGGGGACCACTCCCCCAAGCTGCTTTGTTGCTCATTCTTAAATTCCCCAATGGCGGAATGCTCCTGCCAGTGCCTCAGTGTTTTCATTGGTTGTCTCTTGTATCTCATTCAGTTGCTGTTCCGCTTCATTCATCCACTCTTGCTGTTGGTACAGCAAGTGAGTATGAAAATCTTGCATATTGATCATTGTTCTCATATTATCATGAATGCCTTGATTGAATGGTGCAGTGCGCTGATGGTCGAATCCTTCGGCGAGGGTCCGTAATTTAAGTCCTCGAACTGGACTTCCCAATCTTTTAATCTTCAGGTGCATCCTCCGTCTTTGGAGATGATGACTCTTCTGGTGATGTTTTCTCTTGATTGATCATGTTCACGTTGAAATTGAGCTCTGGTCGGGGTCTTTGAAGACAAACTTCTCTTCCTTTCCATTGATCTCGAATGTGATTTCTCCCATGCCGACGTTGATACGTGCATTGGCGGTGCTCAGGAATGGTCACCCGAGAATCAGTGAGACCCTGGAGTCTGGGTGCATATCCAATACTACAAAGTCAACTGGCACAAAGAACTCTCAGATTTTCACTGGAATATTCTCGGTGATTCCTGATGGGTAGCGAACTGATTGATCTGCTAATTGTAGACACATTGATGTTGGAACCAAGGTAGGGTGCTTAAGCTTGTCGAAGATAGCCTTGGGCATCACACTGACACTCGCTCCAAGATCACTGAGTGCATTGTTGAAGTATTGATTTCCAATAGAGCACTCTATAGTGGGGCATCCTGGGTCCTTTTTCTTGATGGGTGATGTATTCAGGATTGCCACACTACACTCTTCAGTCAACTTGATCATCTCCGTGGTTGGCAGAGGTCTCTTCTTGTTCAGGATGTCTCGAATGTACTTGGCATATGTCGGGACTTGCATGGCATCTAGTAGAGGTATGTTGACATAAAACTTCTGGATCACCTCTACGAATTTCCCGAATTGATCATCAACTTGATGTCTTCTCATTCTTCTTGGATATGGCAGGAAGTTGGTGTCGTGGAAGTCTTGTCTTGCTGGATCTTGTTCTTCTTGCACAACTACGTCATCTTCCTTTTCTTCTGAAACTTCAGTTGGTGCTACAGGTGCTGTAGAGGTTGTAGGAGCTGTAGGTGTTCTAGCTGATGATCTTGCTGCGCCCTTCGGATATGGTAGATCAGTTGTTTGCTTGCCACCCCTTGTTCGGATATTAAATACCTGCTTAGGGTTAGTGGCAACAGGCCTAGCAGCGGATAGTTTTGATAACTTTGATTCTAGTTTAGCATTAAAAGCAACTTGATCTTTTAAGACAACAGAGAAATTATCCATTTTAGCATTTATATCTTCTAGAATCTTATCATTAGCAACTAGCTTCTCGGAGAAATTATCATTAATTCTAGCTTGTCTTCAATTAATTCTCGTAGTGAAGGTTGCTTGGAATTATTACCTGTATACTTGCCTGCGTAAGTTGGTCGTGGTTGTAGGTCTTTTCCTTGGGTTGGTGCTGTCTTGTGGACCACCAAGCTTGAATTTGAAGAATTCATATAGTCTTATAAAGCTTGTCGATCCTTCTTGTAGTTGGCTCGTTCCTCAAGCCAGTTCAACAGCATGTCCATCCCGGTTGACACTGCCTTCAATTCTTCATCTTCTTGTACTTCTTCGCTCTGATGACAGTGTTGAATGTCTTTCTAGGTCCAGCCTTGATTCTCTGAGATCTTTTGCATGAGTATGTTGGCTTTTCCCGGAGTGAGTAACAAAAATGATCCTCCAGCAGTCGCATCTAGATGCTCACTTGCTTTTTGGTTTAGTCCATGGTAGAATCCTTGTAAGAGCATCCATTCTTCCATTCCATGATGAGGGCAATCTGATATGTATTCTTGAAATTGTTCCCATGCCTTTGGAATTGATTCGCCTTTCTGCTGCTGGAAGTTGGTGATTTTTCCACGTAAGGCATTGGTTTTGCCTGTGAGGAAAAACTTTTGCTAGGAAGGTGGTAGAACATTTATCCTAGGTGTTTATTTCTTTTTTCTTAATGGAGATGGTGGCACCTATCTCCAGAAAGTTCTGGAGATGAGTGCTTGCATCTTCATGTACCTTTCCACTGAATGGATTAGCTTGCACCATGTTTATGAGGCTAGCCTTGAGCTCGAATTCATGGTTGATTTGAAGTGTTGGTCCAGTGCGAATGTTCTTGATGCTTGGAGCAGAGAACTCAAGCAACGTCTTCTCAGGCATGGCTTCAGGAACTTGGTGTAAAGCTTCCTTGGTTGATTTGACTCAAATGATCGAAGTGTGGTGAATCACAATCAAACCTGTTAATACCCTTCAAATAAGATAGAAAAAGACAAACAAGCGTAATTCTGTTTAAGCAGAGGTGCCAAATTACAATGTCATCATAAAGTATCTAGCCATCGATTTTCAAAAGGTAGCCATCCAATCTTCCCCGGCAACGGTGCCAGAAATGCTTGTTGGTATTTGCTAAGCCTATAGAGAAAATTAATGATCCGCAAGCGCACGGATACCGGTGAGCACTTCACCCGGGGAGATGGGTTTTAAAATATCGTATCCATAGGGAAGATAGGATGGATGTATCGGTTGACTAGGGATGGCAGTAGACTACTTTATGAGACTTTGATGGTATGGCACATACTTTAACAGGGGTAAGCCAAATGATAATGTAATGATAATTTAGACAGGTAGAGGCACACGTGGAGCATAGAACATACTACTTCCTAGTTAGATTAGAATTGGATTTACTTAAGAGGCACAAATTCTATGTAGCATACAAAGACTTAGTTATTCATCTATTCTATTGTAGCATATCATCACATATAGCATAGTTATGGATAAATGTGTGCACCCCGAAGATTACCCAAGAAGATCAAGAACGAAACATGATCCTCCCAAGAACTATTATCGACTGGGCTTACACTCGGGGGATGGATTGCAAAGGACTCAATAGGTCTGTCACACCTACGATCTACCACACGACCCGGAGCATAAGGTGAATCCAGAAGTAAATCATATCTAAGCACCATGCTTACATACTTTCTACTACCTAGCATATGCGCGTAATATACCAGGAGCTCTACGAATAAGTGCATGAATTTATCATTAATTATGACTATATCAAATATACTACTAGAACAAAGTAAGAACTTAGCAATTGCACACATAATATTGAAATAACACACAGTCATTGAGAAACAATATAAGAACAGGATCTTGATGACTTACAGATCTGGAACTGGATCAAAGCTCAACTCTACTCGAATCTGACTTTCTATCTAGAACTAGGTTCTAGATCTAAGAACTAGATCTAGAACCATGAAGTAGCTATCCTATCTCCTGTGTATCCTCTTCTTCTCCTGCCTTGGCGTCTTGATCTGATGATGATAATAATGATCTCCTTAATGATGATCCCTGAGAGACATGGGTACCCATGGGTCCCCACCGGCCAGGGTCCCAGGGGCCCCTGACAAGTGGACCCGACCTTCCAGAAGACCCGCCGACCTTACAAGTGGGCCCGACGACCTTATCCGCACCTCCGAAGACCGTAGGCGACCTAATCAGGATCCTGGAAGACCTGCGATGCTTGGCGTGCAAGTCAAGGACTCTAGGAGCTGGCGTGCCGCCGCCTGTAGCTCCGAGTATCACGGGATACTCCTTGTAATTTGGGAGATAAGCCTCCCACAGTTGTAACCGACCCCGACACGGGTCAACCGACCTGCGCATGCGAACCCTAGCCCATCTCCCCATATAAGGCGGCCTAGGGCTCCATGCACAGGGACAACTCATCTTCAACCTCCCGCCTAATCCACCACAACTGGACGTAGGGTATTACTCTCCGGAGGCCCGAACCAGTATAAACCCTTGTCTCCTTGTTTCTCGCTGCCATACTCACCTAGTTCCGTGTGCATCCCGTGCATAACCACCTGCGCTCTTAGGTCCCGATCCTCCATTAACCTGCAAACCACTAGGGCAGCCCCCTAGCGGATCTGTCTAGGTCTCACCCCCTGACAGTTGGCATGCTAGGTAGGGGCGATCGGGAACTCGCTGTGCAACATGGTGGCCCAATCTGGCGTCGTCTTCCCGGTGAGCATGCCGGCCTTCCTCGCTGACCCCATGGAGATTTGCTTCGGATCCTTCACGGCGACCTCCCCTGTTCCGGTAGCCTCGACTCCTCCAGCGACCTCCGAGAAGGCCATCACGGTGTCTGCCGCTGTCTCTGTTTCCGATCTAGTATCGGAGACCCACCCACCCAGACCCTGTGATCTTGTCCAGGGGATGGAAAGCGTCATCAGCTCGATGCGGGAAACCCTGGAGATCTGCGAGCGAGCTCAGCGCTCGGCGCAGACAGCGCTACGCCACGATGCGTTCCCCTTCGGCCTGAAGTCTGCGCCCGGCCTTCGCTTGAGCCAACTCTCCATGCCTCCTCAGATCCAATCTGGGCGGCGACCTTCTCGCGACCCAAGGCCCGCACCTCGCGCAAGGCGCGACCCTCTCGACGTGCCCTGCACCTATCACAAGGGTGCGAAGCATACCCTCCGCTGGTGCCGCCTACGGAAGAAGATAGACAACAAGCTCCCTCTCCGAGCTAAGCGACCTACCCAGTCTTCGGACTGCGGGGAGTTCCAGAAGGTGCGGGTTCGCATCTCCCCCAACGACTCAGAGATCGTCTTCCGTCAGGTGATGGTGATCTCCGAGAACGAGCCACCACGCGCGGGTGCGACCGACTCCCAGGAGGCGGCCCGCATCCAAGCCAACACCCGCTGCACTGAGCGACGCGCAGAAGAGCAGCGACGCATCCTGCCTTGCGCTCGAGATCTGCGCCTGGAGTTCGAGGAAGCTGGGATCCCGACCTTCAACAGCCCCCAAGCCAACCTGGGCACGGCCATTACTCGACTCCAGCAAGTCCAGACGCCTGAAGCCGAGCAGGCCCTCGCGTACCTCTGGGTCGCCAACGCCCTGGTGGAAGAGAAGAGCGCAGCCATCTCTCCCCCGTCTAGGAGGAGGTCGCTCAGCACAACCCTGAGCAGCCCGCCCAGCAGCCCGCTGCTGCTCGCGACCTTCACATCAACCTCGACGCCAACAGGCGTGCTCGCGGCTACGTCGACCAGCGCCACCGGGAGCGCGAGGAGCGCGAGCTCCGCCGCCGTCTAGACTACGATCGCGAATACGGTGCACCCGGGGGTGTTCATCGCATCATGGAGCGCGAGCTCTGTGATCAACACGAGATCGAGAACGGCGGCGTGCCAAGTACGATGCCGACCACGACGACCCCGCCGTCGTCCAGTCCGACCGGGATCGGCAGCCACGTTCCCAGGTTGTCGTCCCGGAGCGCAGCGTCCACTCCGCGCCGAGAGAGGCCGCCCCGGCTAGAGGCTCCAGCGACGACCTTGCGCTCAACGCCTTCCCAGCGCTGGACGCCCGCTTCAAGAGGGTGGAGTACCTCGACAACTTCAAGCCCAACATCAAGCCATATGATGGCCGCTCCGACCCTAACATTTGGCTGTCGACCTACTACGTCGCCGTCAAGGCGGCCGGTGGTAGCTTCGACCACATGACGGCCTACTTCCCGCTGGTGATGGGCAAGGCCCCTTCGCTGTGGCTCAACAACCTCGAGCCCGGCAGCATCAAGACCTAGGCTGATCTGTCCTAGGCCTTCACATCGAACTTCCAGGCGACCTACAATCGCCCTGGGAACGCCTTCAGCCTGGGGTGGGTCGTGCAGAAGCCTAAGGAGCGGCTTCGCGACTATAACACCCGGTTCTTCGAGAACCAGAATGAGTGCGTTGGTGTCAGGGACGACCAGATCGTCGACAGCTACAAGAAGGGCATCAAAGACCGCAAGGTCTTCGAGAAGATCCAACATTAAGGAGCTCATGGTCATCGTCAACAAGCTGATGGACACTGAAGACGTGCTCCAGAATCAGTTCGACGCTGATAACGCTGGTGCATCTGGCACTGCAGCGGATAAGCTCCGCAAGCGACCTTCCGAGGTCCTCGCGGCCGAAGGGCGGCGAGGTTCGACCTTCAACCAGGAGGAGTTCGACCTGGCGCTTGACAGTATCTGCGAGTTCCACGAGGGGGCCACCCACACTCTCCGTGAGTGTTCCCAGTTCAAGAGGGCCTTCAGCGCCCCTACGGACCCCAAGCGACCCAGGAACGATGGCGGGCGCCGTGACAACCGCCCCTACAACAACAACTATCGCCGTGACGACCGGCGAGACCGGCGCGACGACCGCCGCGAGGATCGATATGATGATCGCCACGAGCCACCTCGCAGCGAGCCACCGCGTGGCAACCCACCTCCAGCTGCTCCTCGTGACAAGATGAATCTGCCCCCTCCACCGGCGTCGGGCAACCCCAATGGGCCTTTCCTGGCCGCAACCCGCGTGATCAATATGATCGTCGGTGGCATCAAGTCTAGCGCCAGCAGGAGGCGCTACAGGAAGGACAAGCGCGACGTCCACCTTGTCCGCACTCAGCCAATCGTACCTCTGCGTTGGTTTGAGCAGGTGATTATGTTCTCTAGGGAGGATCACTGGGTTCACATCCCAGACCCCAGGTCCTATCTGCTCGTTGTCGAGCCCACAGTGGACGGGACCCTGCTCTCCCAGACCCTGGTCGACGGAGGCAGCAGGCTCAACATCATCTTTGTTGAGACCCTCAAGAAGATGGGCTTCGACTTCGACAAGATGACGGAGTGCGACGAGCCCTTCTATGGCATTGTCCCCGGGAAAGTGGCCTACCCCATGGGTCGGGTCTCCCTCCCGGTTACTTTTGGTACAGAGGCGAACTTCCGCACGGAGTACCTCAACTTCGAGGTCGCCAACTTGAAGTCCTCCTACCACGCGATCTTAGGTCGCCCAATGCTGGCCAGATTCATGACCATCCCGCACTACACCTACTTGGTGTTGAAGATGTCGGCTCCACATGGAGTCCTCTCCGTCAAGGGGGACCTCGTTGTCTCCTTCAGGTGCAACACGGAGGCCCTCGACCTCGCCGTGACCTCCGCTGCCGCCGACGCCTCCGCGGTATTGGTCACTGAGGCCAACAAAGTCGATCCGGTCGACCTACCTGTCCTGGAGCAGAAGCGCACCGACACCGCGCTAGACGCGGCTCCCTCGACGAAGAAGGTCTGCCTCGGCCTTGCTGACCCAGAGAAGACGGTGGTGATTGGCGACGTGCTCGACCCCAAATAGGAACTCGCGCTCACCAGCTTCCTCCGGGACAACACCGACATATTCGCTTGGAGTCCATCGGATATGCCGGGTGTCCCCAGGGAGCTGGCTGAGCACGCCTTGAATGTAAGCAAGACGGCCAAGCCTGTCAAGCAGAAGCTTCACTGCTTTGCGAAAGATCGCAAGGACGTCATTAGGGTAGAGCTAATAAAGCTCCTAGCTGCCGGATTTATCCGAGAGTGTAAAAACCCGGTTTGGCTCGCCAACCCAGTTCTTGTACCAAAGAAAACCGGTCAATGGAGAATGTGTATCGACTACATCGACCTCAACAGGCACTGCCCTAAAGACCCCTTCTCTCTTCCGCGCATCGACCAGGTCGTGGACTCCACGGCCAGAAGCATCCTCCTCTGCTTTCTCGACTGCTACTCAGGATATCACCAGATAGCCCAGAAGGTCTCTGACCAGGACAACACAGCGTTCATAATGCCCCATGGCATCTATTGCTATACGGCCATGACCTTTGGCCTAAAAAATGCGGGTGCGACCTATCAAAAGGCCATCCAGAAGTGCCTTGCTAGCCAGATTAGCAAGAACGTGGAAGCCTACGTCGACGACGTTGTCGTCAAGACCACCCGTGAGGACAAGCTCGTAGCTGACCTCGCGGAGACCTTTGCCAACCTCCGCACCTACCGCTGGAAACTCAATCCAGAGAAGTGCGTCTTCGGTGTCCCATCCGGCAAGCTCCTAGGCTTCATGGTCAGCAACCGGGGCATCGAAGCCAATCCCAACAAGGTAGATGCCATCCTCAGGATGAAGTGACCTACTGGCAAGAAGGACGTCATGAAGCTTACCGGCATGATGGCGACATTAGGCCAATTCATTAGCAAGCTCAGAGAGAAAGGCCTGCCCTTCTTCAAGCTGCTAAAAAAGGCGGACAAGTTCGTCCGGACCGAGGAGGCGGACCAAGCTCTTGAGCAGCTCAAGACCTTCCTCATGAAACCCCCGGTGATGGTGCCGCCGGCACCTAAGGAGCCCCTACTGCTCTACATCTCGGCGACCACCCTCGTGGTCAGCGCCATTCTGGTAGCTGAGCGACCTAAAGAGAGGCGACCTTACCCTGTCCAGCGACCTATATACTATGTCAGCGAGGTCCTGTCCGACTGCAAGACCAGGTACAGCCAGCCCCAGAAGATGCTCTATGCACTACTCATGACCTCCTGCAAGCTCCGGCATTACTTCCAATCTCACAAGGTCAAGGTCGTCTCGGCCTTCCCCCTTGGCGAGATCCTGCGGAGTCGTGACACCACTGGGCGCATCGTCAAGTGGTCCATTGAGCTAGGCGAGTTCGACCTAGAGTTCTACCCTAGGTAGGCTATCAAGTCCCAGGTCATCGCAGACTTCGTCTCAGAGTGGACAGAGATCCAGCAACCTCCGCCGCCGGAGTGACCTGAGCACTGGAAGATGTACTTTGACGGTTGCCTGAACCTCGAAGAAGCTGGTGCAGGTGTCCTATTCATCTCCCCTCAGGGCGACTACCTCAAATACGTCCTACAGATCCACTACAAGGCGTCCAACAATGGCACTGAGTATGAGGCTCTCATCCACGGGCTGCGCATCGCTGTCTCCCTCAGGATCAAGCGCCTCATGGCCTATGGCGATTCCAAGGTCGTCATCAACCAAGTCAGCAAGGACTCCGAAGGTAGGAAGGACATGATGGATGCCTACTATGCTGAGGTGTGCAAGCTCGAGCGTCACTTCGAGGGGCTCGAGTTCCACCACGTTTGCCGCAACAAAAACGTCGCGGCTGATGTCCTCTCCAAGCTCGGCTCGAAGCGCACACTGGTTCCGGTCGGTGTGTTCGTCCAAGATCTACGCAAGCCGTCCATCAATCTCATCCCCGACACAGAGTCGGCTGATGACGAGGTGACCTCACCTGCGGGTCGCGAGATCCTCATGGTCGACACAGAAGAAGACTGGTGCCTCGACTTCATCATCTTCCTCCTCAAACACCGAGTGCCTGAGGATAAGGCAGAGCGGGAAAAGATCACGAGGCGTAGTGCCAACTACGTCATCGTCAGTAATGAACTCTACTGGAGGTCCGCCTCCACCAGGGTACTGATGAAGGGCATCCTATGATCCGAGGGCCTCAGGCTCTTGGACGAGATCCACAGCGGCGAATGCGGCAACCATGCCGCCTCTTCCAACCTGGTGGGCAAGGTCTTCAGGTCTGGCTTCCACTGGCCCACGGCCATGGCTGATGCCCAGGAACTGGTACGTCGCTGCAAGGGGTGTCAGTTCTTTGCTAAGCAGCAACATCTTCCGGCTCAGGCTCTGAGGACCATCCCTCCGTCGTGGCCCTTCGCAGTTTGGGGTCTCGACTCTGTGGGCCCTTCAAGACCGCCCCTGGTGGCTATAAGCACATCATCGTGGCGATGGATAAGTTCACCAAGTGGATCAAGGTCCGTCCCGTATCCAGCGTTACATCCAAAGAGGCGGCCAAGTTCATCGAGGAGATCACCCACCGCTTCGGGGTGCCAAACAGGATCGTCACCGACCTTGGCACAACCTTCACAGGAGCCGAGTTCTGGGACTTCTGTCAAGACAGTCTGATCAATGTATACTACTCCTTGGTGGCGCACCCACGGTGCAATGGCCAGGTCGAGCGGGCCAACGGCATGGTCCTACAGGCCATCAAAGACCGCATCTTCGACGGTTCAGCGCCTTACGCAACCAGGTGGCTCTCAGAGCTTCCTCACGTCCTCTGGGGTCTCAGGACCCAGGTTAGCTCGGCTATAGGGTACTCGCCCTTCTTCCTGGTCTACGGGTCAGAGGCTATCCTCCCCACTGACGTGGCCTTCGGTGCTCCTCGCATCCAGAACTTCGACGAAGGGGAACTAGAGTAAACACGCCGGCTCGACCTTGACAGCATCGAGGAACATCGTGTGGCCGCGCTCATGCGCCACACCCGCCACGAGCAGCAGCTACGTCGCTACCACGACCGCAACGTGCGGGAGCGTTCCTTCAACGTTGGAGGCCTAGTCTTGCGGCGGATACAGAACACCAAGGATATGCACAAGCTCTCTGCACCTTGGGAAGGCCTCTTCATAGTTAAGGAGGTCATTGGACCAGTGACCTATCACCTCCAATGGGCCGATGGCCAGGGCGTCTCGAACCCCTAGAACATCGAGCATTTACGTCGCTTCTACCCCTAGGAGCCTTGTATCACAATAAAGCTATGTACTCTTTCCCTTTGTAATTCAATATATATCACTGGTCTTTATGCGACCTTGCCACTGTTTATCAGCAAGGTCTTTATGCGACCTTCCGCGTCCTCCAACCGCGCGACGAGCTCCTATGGACCGCCCTCTATCTTGAGGGCGTACACGTCCACAAGGTACTCGGCGGCCTCCTTGAGGTCGTCCAGCTCCTTCTCCAGATCTGCAGTCATCTCTTGATGATCAATAAGGGTTTGCATTGCCCGGCCCAGGTCGATCTCCAGATCCCTGCGGGCACCAAATTCATATGCAGCTTTTCGGGTGAAGTAAGACTCACTGGCGACAACCTCCTTGTGCTTCTCCTTGAGGACCTTCACCTGTTCCTTCGACTCCTTGAGGTCCTTCTTCAAGGCAGTCTCCCTCTTCTTGGCCTCTGCAAGTGCCTAGGTCAAGAACGGATCTCCACGACATAAATACAATAAAAATTAAGGGCGTCCCTCGACGCACCTGTGGCGGCGACCTTCAGATCGTCCTCCGCCTCCTTAGCCTTTAGGTTTGCAGCTTCAAGCTCCCACTTCAAGGCCTCGATAGCCTGGTCCTTCAAGATTGCCTCATCCTTGAGACACCTTATCTCCTTTGCGGCCTCAGTCTTCGCCTGAAGCACAGCCTCCCGCGTCGTGGCCAGCTTCGCGTGAAGCTTAGCACCCTCCATTAGCAGGTTTGCCCTCAGTTGCGAATGCTCGGCAAGAGTCTGCACCAACACATTAAGAAAGATCGTCAAAACAAGGCGTCTGGAACCAAAGACATAGCCTCAAAGGCAATATTAGCTCACCATGAGTGTCCTGCCGATTGTCTTCGCCGCCTCCGTGATGGTCGCCTGCGCCGTCTTGAAGTTAGCAAGGTCCTTGGCATCGGCGAGCACCTCATCCTCCCATGGAGTGCCGGTGCAGAGGCACCGATGCCGCTCGTAATCTTCACTTCCACCTCCGGTCTCCTCCAACCTCGTCTCCGGTAGGCTTGAGTCGGGCGGGTCTTGCTGACGCATGCCTTCCTCCTGCTGAGCGCTCTCAGCAGCGACCTTGGCCGCCGCCGACGATGTTGTCCCCACAGTCTCAGGGACCCTGCTGGTGCCGTCCCCGCCCGAGGTCGCCGGCGACTGCCCCGCCGGCAACTTCTCGATCTTCCACCCAAAGGCCTCTTGGCCTGAGGCGTTCTTGCTGGTACCTGATGCAGCAGGAGTCCCCCTGCCCAAGGTGCACAAGTCTGTAAGCACCGACGTACTCAACAAGCCACAAAGATGAAGAACAGCATAAAATCGAGCTCAGTAACATACCCGCTGCCGGTCTTCAACTTAAACGACATCGGCCTGGGCGGCGCCCGCCTCGGCTTCTTTTGCGACCCTTGGTCGCTCACACCCTTCGCGCTTGGCTTCTACTGCTGCTCGCTGGTAACCACGAGCAGGGCATCGCTTTCTCCCGCGGCCGCTGTGTCGCTCGACCCTGTGGCGACGTCGTGCGACCGTGCATCGTCCTGCTCTCGTAGACGACCTTGGTGCTAGTCGTTGCCGTCCCCGACGATGCAGTCGTGTCCTTCCTCTTCCTCTTCTTCTTCTCTGCCTCGATGGTGGCAGAGATGATCTTGACGCCCTTGTGCGCCGGGATCTTGGCGGTGGCGTGCCGCGTACGACGAGTCGTTGGCGCGGAGCTCGCCACGGGCGGATCCTCAACATCACTACCCCCCACCGATGAGTCAGAGAGGTAGTTGTCCAATAACTCCGGCGGTGGAGCCTGCACGTCCTCCGCCGCCCGGACCTTAAAGCTGCGCTCGCCTTCATCTGCGAGCGGAGCCAGGCTCCAGAACAAGCCTTCACGACCCTACAACAGGTGACTTTCATCTCAGAAACAGGGGAATGCAAAAACAACAAAGGAATCAAGGTCGATCGGTGACGTACCACTTCGGCGGGCCGCTTGAGGGAGAATGCCTTGGGGCACGTCCGGTTCCGGATCACCCCATTGAAGAGTTCCCTCACCCGTGCCACCATCTCGTCCTTGAAGACCTTGCGCTGCGCTACACGGGTCGGGTCGGTCTGACCCCAGTACTCGTAGGCCGAGTGCACCCGATCCTAGATCGGTTGCAGCAGCCTCCGGCTGAAACTGATGGCCACCTCGCCGCCCGTCAGCCCTTCTTCCTTCCTCGTCTTGAGGTCCTCCAGTAGCGGCTTGATGGCGTCCATCTCCCGCGATGTTAGTTGGTTGGTCCACTCGGGCACCGGGACCGGTGCCAGCCCCGACCTGGTGGCTAGCGCCGGCTTTGGGTTGTCGATGTAGAACCACCCTCGCCTCCAGTCCTAGGTGTTGTTTGGCAGCTCCATATCGATGTACACCATCTTCATGTGACGACGTAGCATGAAGCCGATGGCCCCGACGACGCCATTCTTCCCCGTCTTCTTCACCTCGAAGAAGTACCGCCACAGGTCGAAGTGTGGCGGTATCCCCAAGTAGGCCTCGCACAGATGGATGAATGAGGAAACAGTGGTGATGGCATTAGGGACGAGGTGTACCAGGTCGATGCGGTAGAAGTGGAGCAGCCCGCGGAAGAAGTCACCCGCCGGGACTCCAAACCCGCGCTCGATATGCGCGACGAAGGAGATAGTCTCCCCGGTCCCCTCGGAGGGGAAGGCTTCGCCGGCGGCTGGCCTCGAGTGCACCTACTGCCTGGGCTTCAGCAGCCGCGCTCCACCAGACCCTTCAACTGCGCCTCCGTCACCGTCGAGTGCTCCCAATCCTTCTCCAGCGGCGGCGCAAGCTCTGGGGCCATTTCTTCTTTGTCGAAGCCCGTGCATCTAGCTCTAAACACCAATAGAGATTTCTGGCGTATGCGGCGGTGCTGGGCGCGGTGGATCTAAGCACGGCGGCACCGATGAATCTGTGCGCTAAAGATCTCGGCGGCGTATTGAAAACCCTAGCTATCACAGTGAATGGAAGAGAGTGGGGTCCTTGACCCTTCACTCGGCCTTTTATAACTGGGCCACATCAGTGCGGTGGGCCGCGGCACCCCAAACGTCCCTTTGGATTCAGCGACATTACCGGCGACCCAACGGATATATCGCCCAATGGCTCTTTCGGCCTAACGGCTCCAGGCAGTAACGGTTCGCACTGTGCAGGAATCCATGCCCGTCGGTCTTCTGCCCAACAGCTCGATGTACATGGACTCGTTATGCCCTACTTCAAGCCTCTTACCCACTATTTTCTTCAAGGTCTCCTGGCCTCTGACGACCTCCGGGTCCATAATAACACCTTCCCAAGGTCGACAGGTACTACCGCTTGGTAGGTCGCCTCATCTCTCACTATTAGGTTCGCACCCCTGGCTCCTAGGTCTCGCTACCTACTAGATGGCCTTAGCCTTCATGGCTGGTTTGTACCGACGGCCCCGTGCTTAATGGCTCTACTGCCTGTTGGCGACCTCTGGGTCAAGTAGCACCTCCTTGAGGACGCTATGGTCCTGCTACCTATTACATTGCCTTAATGGCTATACCGACGGCCCTGTGCTTAATGGCTCCACTGCCCGTTGGCGACCTCTTGGTCAAGTAGCACCTCCTTGAGGTCGCTAAGGCCCTACTACCTTATGGGTCGTGTACACCTAGAGTTTCCAGGCTGACTACCTACGTTGTGTCATTGCACAATGGCCGTGCCGACCCAGGTCGACACGGGCTCCTCGTCTCTACGAAAGGCCTCCTGTAGGTCGGCGTGCTATTACAGCCCTGCCGGGGCCTTGGTATCCGTACCATTGCAGCCTGGGCACTCCCACAACAACCAAAATCATGATATTCTTCATGTAGAACTATATTTACAGCTTCATAAGCTACAAGGAGTTTGGCCCTTGGACAAATTACAAGATACAAAGATCTTAAAGGTCCCGAATTACCTTCCAAAGTGCTTACGACTCAATCTATACTAATAAGGCTTGTCGTAAGGTTTCTTCTAGCTTCAGGACCTACTTGACGACCTCTCCAGCCACTGTGGAGGTAGCTGCCACACAGCCACCTCTACTCGTGTACCAACCGGTCTCCTGCAGCGCCAGCATCAAGTCTGAGCTTCACTGCAAGATTGCAGAAGGTCCGAGCTTTAACACCAACCTCACCGGGTGGAGCGCGGTGCTCACCAGCATCACATCAGGCCTGATAGTGTCAGGGCCGACGATGCAACTGCTGCTTCATACTCCTTCCGGGCTCCTCGGCGGGGCTGGGAGAAGAGGCCAATCGAGCTCTTCGAGCCTCGCAAGCGTTCTTCTAGCTTCAAGCACAAACTACATCAACTTTACACTCTGGTGGGCGGAAACAAGCCCATGGTATGGCAATATTACTACACTGGTTCATCTTGGATCACCTTTGAGGATTGGTACGGTTGTCTTCAAGCCTTGGGTACCTATTTATACCGCCAAGCACCTGCCACTCGGTCTTATCCGCAAGATAGCTTGCGTGGTGTTCACATCCTTAAGATCACTATACCCTCATGGAGCACGAGGTCACTGTTTGCCCGTGGGAGGCATTGGTGCACTTGTCCCCTACCTGACCACATCCAGGAGCACCTTTTGTCTTTTGCGGGTGATTGAGACCTGTGCTATGCCTGCAAGCCGGCCTGTGACCGTACAGTGCACGCGTGACTCCGGTTGCGCCAGACCTGTTGCCTGCTGCCCTCTGCAAGATTCTAGAGCTCTTGTCCTCTAGCGTCGACCTTACAAGAGCATCTGTTTCCTAAGCAGAAGGTCGTTGGTTCGGATTATTTTTCTCTTCTTCTTTGGAGCATCAATCCGGCCATTCTGGTCGCTTTACTGCTCGGGGGCTACTACACTAGTGCGTCTTCGACGCCCTATTTTCTTCAGGTCGCCTCGACCTAATGGAGGCCCGCTTCCATCACTTCTCTGCTCGACCTACCCATGGTAGGCTTGTTGACCTTTTTGAAGGTCATGGCTGCTACTACAACATGCTTGACTCCGGTCAGGTCGGCGGTTCTGCAAGATCTACGCCTCGTCCTCACTTCGACCTCATGGTCCTTCGACCCAGAAGCTCGACGTTCAACTTCGTGCGCGCATTGGAGGGGTTTCTTTTTTTCTTTGATCCCCGTGCACCCTTCACGACCTCAACGGTGCCGCGCCTTGCTACACTTCGACACGACCTCGCCTCAACCGCTGTGCCTACACGTCGATCGGGGGCTTGAGAGACATGGGTACCCACGGGTCCCTATCGGCCAGGGTCCCAGGGGCCCCTGACAAGTGGACCCGACCTTCCAGAAGACCCACCGAACTTACAAGTGGGCCCGGCGACCTTATCCGCACCTCCGAAGACCGCGGGCGACCTAATCAGGATCCCGGAAGACCTGCGATGTTTGGCGTGCAAGTCAAGGACTCTAGGACCTGGCGTGCCGCCGCCTGTAGCTCCGAGTATCACAGGATACTCCTTGTAATTCGGGAGATAAGCCTCCCACAGTTGTAACTGACCCCGACATGGGTCAACTGACCTGCGCATGCGAACCCTAGCCCGTCCCCCTATATAAGGCGACCTAGGGCTCCATGCATAGGGACAACTCATATTCAACCTCCCGCCTAATCCACCACAACTGGACGTAGGGTATTACTCTCCGGAGGCCCGAACCAGTATAAACCCTTGTCTCCTTGTTTCTCGTCGCCATACTCGCCTAGTTCCGTGTGCATCCCGTGCATAACCACCTACGCTCTTAGATCTCGATCCTCTATTAACCTGCAAACCACTAGGGCAGCCCCCTAGCGGATCTGTCCAGGTCTCACCCCCTGACAATCCCCTTTGCCAGGGGGTCTGGGGGCTGCTTATATAGTCCGAAGGAGGTAATCCGTCACCGTAGGATCAAACCGACCTAAACATGTGGTTTAGATTGATCCTCATAGGCGGTGGAAGAACCTTCCGGAAGTAGGGCTGAGGTGGCACCCGGGGGGGGGGTCGGTCGGCCCCACCATAGGGCCAGTCGGCCTGTGGTGGGCCCCATGTGGGCCCCGCCTTCGCGTGGTGTCTTCTCATTCCTTCTAGATGCTTATTTTCTTGTAGATCACGTTGCTTAAGTTCGGGAGTCTTCCGGAGCCTCCTAGACTTGATTCCTTTCGTATTTTCTTGAATAGTCCCTGAAATTATACAATTCACCAAAACTTGTGGAATTCATTACTCCAAAACCCTATACTACTGTTGAATTATCTTTTTGGTCCTTTTTCATGTTTTGTTGATGCATGCAAAATAAGAGTTAGTGAGCGTCAACACACGCTGCGGGACGCGTAGCCCGTGAGCGCATTAACGCCGCCGCTGACGTGGATAAAGTGCCGAACTTGGCGAGGGCCAGCCAGAAACTTGTAGCTGCGGCAACTTTGATTTGGGCCATGCCCGAGCCATCGACGACCCAGGGATGTAACTTGCGTCGCGAGGCGTAGGCCCTCATCGAGCAGTATGCGGTGCAACAAGCCGAGAGCTCCGCTTCCCGCATGTGCCACCATTCCATTGTAAAAACTGGTGGCGGTGGCTGGGACCCGGAGGCGTCGGTCCACACTCCGCACCGGGCACCCACCGTCCACGAAGGCAACCAGATGACGCCCGTCAAGGATCGGATTCGGGACACGCGTGGGAAGGCCGACGATGGCGATGCCCGCAACTTCCTCAACGAGAAGAAGCAGGATGCCGCTGCATCACATGGCTACAACCCCCGATGTGGGGGACAGTACGACAGTCGGGAGGACAAGAGCCCATCGCCGGAGCCGCTGGGCATGCATGTGTTCGGCCAAGTGATCCGCACGGCATCGATCCCCCTGCGCTTCCGCCAACTGACGACCGTGAACAAGTACTCGGGGGAGACGGACCCCCAGGTGTGGCTCAACGACTACCGCCTAGCGTGCCAGCTGGGCGTCACCACCGACGAGGCCATGATCATCCGCAACTTGCCGCTGCACCTGGTAGATTCTGCGCGGACGTGGCTCGAGCACCTGCCTGTGAACCAGATCCACGACTGGGACGACCTAGTTAGGATGTTCGTGGGCAACTTCCAGGGCACATACGTGTGCCCTGGGAACTCCTGGGACCTCCGAGGCTACTCCTAGAAAGCCGATGAGTCCTTGAGGGATTTCATCTGCCGCTTCTCCAAGCGCTGCACCGAGCTTCCGAGCGTCGGTGAGTCCGAGGTTGTGCACGCCTTCCTGGAGGGCACGACTTGCCGGGACCTCATGCGTGAGTTGGGGCGGAACCAGTGTCAACAAGCTGTTCGACATCGCCACCAGCTACGCCTCCGGAGAGAAGGCGGTTGGGGCGATTTTCGACGGCAAGAAGGGCAAGCGAGCGGAGGATGCGCCCGCGGAGGGTAGCAAGCCCAAGGAGGCCTCGAAGAAGTAGAAGCAAGGCAAGAAGGGCAAGAAGAACTAGGGCAAGAAGCCCATGGAGTAGGGCGAGGGCTCCGAGGAAGTCAACACGGTCGATGCCGCCAACAAGGGGGCTCGAGGCCCCCCTCGAGGTGGAGTGTTCGACGACATGCTGAAGAAGCCCTGCCCGTACCACAAGACCCCTATCGCTCACACCCTCGAGAAGTGCGACATGCTCAGGAAGTACTACAATTGGGTCGCTGCGAAGGAGGACAACACCAAGAAGGATGTGAGCGACGGGGACAAGGACGACTTCCCGGAGGTGGAGAACGTGTTCTTCATCTTCGGGGGGGCCCACGGTCGATATGACATCGTGGCAGTGTAGGCGTGAACGTCGAGAGGTCTATTCCATTCACCCGGCTGTGCCATGGTATCTCGACTGGTCGGAGGAGACGATCTCCTTTGGCCGCGAAGAGCACCCGTATCATATCCCCAATCCGGGACAGTACCCGCTTGTTGTCGATCCCATCATCGGCAACACACGGTTCTCCAAGGTGCTGATGGACGGAGGCAGCAGCCTCAATGTCATGTACTCCTCCACCTTGGAGCTCATGGGGATCGGTCTGGACAAGCTGTGGCCCAGCAAGTCGCCGTTCCATGGCGTTGCGCCAGGCAAGTGAGTCCAGCCTCTCGGGCAGATCGACCTGCCTGTCTGCTTCAGCACGCCGAGCAACTTCCACAAGGAGGTCCTCACCTTCGAGGTGGTGGGGTTCCGGGGAGCGTACCATGCCATCCTTGGCCGGTCCTGCTACGCCAAGTTCATGGCAGTCCCGAACTACACCTACTTGAAGCTCAAGATGCCGAGGCCAAAGGGTGTCATCACGGTGGGCCCGTCGTTCGAGCATGCATTCGAATGCAACGTCGAGTGTGTTGAGCATGCCGAGGCACTTGCGCATGACGAGGCCCTCATGGCGGACCTGGAGAAGCTGGCCAATGAGGCCCTCGACTCCACCAACAAGCACGCCGGCAGCTTCAAGGCCGCGGAGCACACCAAGGCTGTACCCCTCGACCCCAGTGCTCCTGAGGGCAAGGCGCTGAGGGTCAGCTCCACCCTTGACCCGAAGTAGGAAGTGGTGCTCGTCGACTTTCTCCATGCCAACACTAACATCTTTGCGTGGAGTCCCGCGGACATGCCGGGCATTCCGAGGGAGGTCGCCGAGCACTCACTTGATATCCTTCCCAACTCCAAGCCGATGTCTCAACGTCTGCGACGATTTGACGAGGAGAAGCGTGTTGACGGTCAATATTTGCCATTTTCAAGGCCGTCAACTCCTGCAAATCTGAGCATGAATTGAACATCCACACTAGAATAGGTGCTTAAACTCAGACTTTCCACCAGTGTCGATGTCTATTTGAATGCAGGTATTTAGCATAAGGAATGAGAGGAATTCATGCACTTTCACTCCACTACAATCCAAGGCACTCAAATGCTGGCCAATCAGGGGCTGCCACATGGATTCTCCTGGATCCATGATGTCACCAATCCATGTGAAGGACTCTCGACGAATCACACACTGCCACGTCAGCATCACATGGATTCATGGGCCCACTTTACCTACTAAACTGCTAGGAAACGTGCCATGCACGGAGGAGAGGCATCAGGGCCCACATGGAAGCGAATCAGATGAAGCACACCCCAGATGGAGGGCCGAGGGTGTCGGCCGACCCTAGGATCGGCCGAACCGACCTAGGGTCGGTTGATCCTCCCCCTCCACTTGTCACTTGCTCATTGGCTCTTGGCTGCATTCCCGGGTGTTTAGGGGCACTTTGAGCCCCGGAGCAAGGCTCCTCCTTGTCTATAAATAGGAAGGGAGGGGCTCCATTTCTCACACACCACCTAGCTCTCAAGTTCCACTTTCTCTTGTGTAGCTCTCTCTCCCTCTCTCCAATTCTGCCCATGAGAGGTGATTCTCACCTCTTTGTGGTAGAATGGTGATGAGGAGAGATCTAGATTAGGATTAGTGAGCGGTAGAGGAGGGGTAAGGAGTGAGTTGATGTCCTCGTGGATGCTTGTTCTTCATTTAGATCAAAGTGAGTATTTTAGCATTTCTTATTTAGACTATAGTGGACATCATGCATGGTTGCTTTGTTCTTGTGTTCTTGGCTCATTCATAAGTTAGAGGCTTGTGTTCTTTGTGACACAAGGCATCGATCCTTTAGAGCCAGGACCGTAGTTCATTTACTTGTTTGCATGCTCTGATCCTATTTAGTTAAGTAAGTTTGCTGTATCTCGTTCAGCTGCATCCATAGCTTCCTTTCTGCTCCTAGTCCGATATGATCTGATTCCGATCTTTCCCTTGTTCGTGGGACCGTATTTATACGGTTGCGATAGCGTAGTTAGCGGGCTAGCATATGCCGCACTATAGTATTTATCTGGGGTACAGACGTGGTGTCTGGGCCTTGGGTTTCCTACGGAGACAACGTACGATCGTAGCGTAGAGGTAGGCCGTAGTGGTGACAGCCTGTTGGACCCTTTGTCAACCCTCTTATGTCGCGTACCGAGTTGGGCTCGCTTGCCAGCACCTCTGAGTGTTATCGTCCCGCAGGGATGACTAAGATCTGACAGGAATACATCTTGAGAGCTAAGTCCCTTAAGGAAGTGCTTCTTGTATCCCGACCTATCCCAGCGAAAGCTGGCGTCCTTGGATAGACCCTCTCTGGTTACTCTCCGTCCTAGGAACGAAACCCGACGGGAGTACTCATTCTCCTAGGGAGAAGTGCTACAGCGGTGTATCCGTGCGCTTGCGGATTCGTTCGCACTCGTCAGTGTACCCGGGAGTTTCTTACACGTCTCACACTACAAAGGCGCTGAGCGTTGGGGATAAGAAACGCAACAAGCATTTCTGGCGCCATTGCCGGGGACGGCTGTTGTTAACCTTCGAGCCCATCTATCCTCGTATTTATCTTCTTCCTTTTTTATTCTACCTTCACCCCCGTTACCCTTTTTGAAATATCCTTTTTGTTTTCTTTCTACCTCTACCCCCGCTACCCATGGAAGGTTATCCTTGTAAACACCTTCCGCCTTCGAGGAGTGAACCCTCAGAGCCATCTTCGTCAGGATCCACTCTTACATCTGGCTGTAGGATTCACCCCTCTCTCATGAAGCTAATTCAGGACCTATCCTTCTCAGGGTTAAGTCATGAGAACCCCTTTGATCATGTGGGAGACTACAAGCGTTTGATTGAAACTCAGGGTAAAACCGGAGAATCACCGGATGTTCGTAAAAGAGAGTGTTTCCCGCTATCCCTCTCTGGGGAAGCTCGGGATTGGCACCGTTGTTTTGGTAGGGACTACCTTACTTGGGAAAGGTTGTGAGTAGCTTTTTGCTCCCGCTTCTTTCCAATACAACGTGTCATCTCGTTAAGGGCAAGGATTCTTTATTTCAAGCAATGTGAGGAGGAATCACTAGGAATGGCATGTAATCATTTCGCCTCCGCGGTGGAAGATTGCCCGGTCCTCCGCATTCCCGATTGGATGTTGCTTCAGCACTTCTGGTTTGGATTGCGGAAGGATGATGCCATGAGGCTTAATGCTCTCTCCGGAGGATCCTTTGTGCACCTAGATGCTGTCAAGGGAAGAGAGATCCTGGATAACCTCCAAGATTTTAGCTCCCCTTGCATCCCGGTCAACGAGACACCCACCAGAGGAATTGTTGAGCCACCTAGATCCATAGTTAGCCGAGCCCGAGACTTCATATCCACTCTTTCTAAGCTCTGGCTAAAGATGTCATTCTTGAATAGCAGGAGTCTAAGGGAAAGGTTTTGTGGCGCGAGATCTACCCTTGGGTTCCCCTCTTGTGCATCTTCTTAGACTTTCTCCCCGAGACTTTGTCTTGTGGGAGGACGGAGAGAGTAGTTCGGAGAGAATGACCATTCCCGGCCAGGATGACTTGTTCGATCCTCACTACTATCTCTTAAGAAGGGTATGAGAGGCCCATCGTGTTTCTACGTCGAGGTTTGAGCTAAAGTGCTTTGCACTGAAGTTTTGTATAAATCGAGACATCGGTCTCTGCTTTATAATTCATTGGATTCATCCATCAGACCGAAGGATCATGATCATTTACCGATCGAATGGAGTGCACTCACTTTCCATCTCAAGCACATCGATCGATGCCGATCAATCAGGAGAAGCTTGCACTATGTATCCTATGCCTGATTTGATTGATGCCCAATGGGAGGTGCACTTTTTTGTTTATCCAAAACCCTCCATTGGAAGCTTAGGCCAGACTTGGGAATGTTTTCGTCACTTTGATGCGAACATCAAACCCTCTGCCTAAGGTAAGAGTGAGTAAATCTTGCTCTTCGTCCGAACTCTAGTTCCTGATCGTACACTGGCCTCTGGAAGTCCACGCTTCATCCTCTTGAGAGCCGAGTGTCCTTCCGAGCTTGAGTTCACTCGGAGATTAGTTCCTATTGGTGAAGCACTAGCCTCAGTGCTCGATCTTTTCATCTCCGAGTTCCACGACCTCAGTGCTATAGTCCTCGAGTCCCATGACCACCTCAGGAAAGGCCTCAGCCTCTCTGGGATGATCATGCTTGCTCTCAGCCTTGATATACCTTTTTGGGCTCGAGTTCGTATATGCACTACCCTTGCAGAGCAGAGCTTATCGTCATATCAACATCATCTGTAAGGACACGGTCATAAGTTTAGACAGGAGATCACAAGACACCCACACCTTGAGTACTCCGGGGACTCATCTCGTTTCCCCAGGACGAATTATCCTTCGGGTATCTTGTGGACCGTGGTCATGCAGGAGAAAAAGTTGCCAAGATTAAGAGAAGTAGGCAAAGGTCCACAGGAAGGCAGCACCTTTGTGGCGACCCGAACACTTCATGACTACCGCCGGAAGTGCTTACACTTCTGACGAACCCAGTGTGTCGCCAAGGTGACTTCCCCCAGATTTTCTTTGGATATATCATGGTTTGGCCAAGGTTGGTATATAGTTGAGGATGAGTTTTCAACCTCAACCTTATCTTAGCCTTAAGCCTAAACCAATCCTTCCATCTCGGGGAATCCACCTGGGCCCCTGAGACTTGCTAGAGCCCACACGAGAAGGGGGAGGACCAGAGGGGCCCACAGGGGGCCGGTCGAACCCTGGTTCGGCCGAAACCCTGGTGCCGCCTCTCCCCTTCTTCTTTCGCGTGTGCGTCTCATTCTCCTCTAGAAACTTTCTCCCTGCCGCCCGACGAGCTTTTGCATCGCGAAACCCATCTCCTCCACCTCAACTCCTCAGCTCATCACCGCATCCATGGCCGGAAGGAGTGTTGTCCCTTTCAATGGCTCCATCTCGTCCACTGGCCCTGGGGTAGGAGGCAACCCCTCCATTGTTGCTGCCCTCACTGCGGACCTCACAATGGTGGCCGGTGTCTTGGATGTTCCTCCGCTCGCCACCATCCCGTCGGGCGGGAGGATTCCAAGCACACCGCCCTCACGGCGCTCCGCCTCACCTGGGAAGAGGCACATGAGACGGGCGGCCAGCCCCTACGGTAGGCCGACCACGGCTCAGCTTCGCCCCAGGGGGTTGCCGCTCGCTCCACCTAGCATGCTTGGATCATCGCTAGCTGGAGGGCAGACAAGCTCAGCACAGTCCGCTCCTTCACCACAGCCGCCGGTGACCATCAAGCCGGCACTGCCCAAGGAGAAGGCTCCTGCAGCACGCCCAGCTCCAGTTCTGCTAGAAGAGGAGGAAGACGTTGGCCTGGACGACGGGTCGCCACCACTGCCCTACACTAGGAGGTCTAGGGAGAGGACTCGGGCAACCGAGCAGCTCCCTAGGCTCTCCTCAGTGGCCAAGCTGACCCCGCTGATGAAGGAACTGGAGGCCAGCAACGAGAAGCTCAGGGCTGCTTACTCAGAGCAGAAGTTGGACCTGGCTGAGCTCAGAGACGACATCCGTGACCTTCGCCACGGCCTTTGTGCGAAGATGAGGAGGTTGTTTTCGGCCACGGGGCATGCAGCCCTCTATGATGCCGAGTAGTGGGGATTAGCCCCATCTTTAGTTCATTAGGCACTAGTTTAGGTCTAGGTTTGATTTCCCTTTGTTTCCCTTCATTTCATTTATTTCTTTTGTATGTGTGTGTAAGCGCCTAATCATTCTGATTAAAACATTTGGATTTGAATAAATTGGCTCACTGGTCATGTAACCCGGTTTAGCCACCCTTTGTGTCGTTACTTTGGTCTTTTTGATTTAGAAGACATCTAGGTTCGAGACATTGTAGGGGAAGAGCCACGACTCTCCCAATGCAAGCACGACGTTATCGTACGTACCCACTGCGAGCACTCCGCGCTAGCCGATCGATCACCTACCGAGAACCTGAACGGGACCCGCATGAGTTCACTCCTGTGGAGAGCCTCTCACGGTCCATCTTCCATGCATAGCGCCGGTTTGCATCTCGACCACTCACTCTCTTTCATTCATGAGTTTTATAAGCTATATTTGTCTATCTCTAAACTAAAACTCGAATGATGATGCTAAAGATCACCCAACTCATTTGTACCTGAGTAGACTTACATATGTTTTATTCCTTGTTACCTGCCTGATGCTTGTGAACCAAAATCTTCTTAAGGACAAGCATGTTTACCTAAGTAATTGATGAGTATGATATGGCTGGATGATATGATCTTTTGCTCTGATGACTAACTCTCTTGGGGAATTTATTTTTGAAAACTCAAAACCTCTTGGAAAGGCTCCTCTTTGATATGCCTCCGTCCCATTAGAGCCATATGATCTCTGTAGGTAAAAACCTTCGATTCATATGCTGCTTGTCACTACTTTGAGCTTTGTCAAATTCTGTGACCCTTGTGAGAATTCTTTTCATTAGTTTCATGATCAAGATTTATGTGCACCCCACCTATTTTCCCCTTGCTACGCTTCTACCCTGGAAGTTAGCATTGTATCATCTAACCATTCCATAAAAATAAAACTCCATATGTGGTGTGACATCGCTCTCCAGAAGTGTCCTTCAAAAAAAAGAGACATCAGCAAAAAAAAGAAGAAAAATAGCCCATGTCCAAAATAAAGGAGGAATAGGAGAGAGATAGATCATGCAAAAAGGAGTTCCATATCATAGATGGTAATAACTAGTGTCCATTCCGGGGCTAGTGTCCACCTTACCATCAACACACATTTTCACCATATATATGTATGGTAATATCTAGCACCCATTCCGGGTCTAGTATCCACCTTACCATACACACCATAGCCATACCGGTGCACATCTTGATCTGATGGTATGATTTGATTTTCTCTGTGGATCCAGTCTTTGACTTTGCAAAATATGTGATGCAAGTATGCTTTCTCTTTATCCTACCCTGAGCTCCACATATAGCCATTATTAAAAGTAGGATGAAGAAAGGCAAAATGCCTTAGTGAGGACATATACACATTGAGCGATTTGAGAGAATCAAATGAGGAAGCCACAAAGAGTTTTGTTTATGAAAATCTTGCAAAACCCCAAGGTGTTTATCATCAGGTGCATAAGTGACTTGATTCACAGCTGTTCTACTTTTCAATCACCCAAGGGAACATGATAGCCACTACACAGAGGTTCACAAGAGCAAGGTATGACTTGGAATATCTCTTATGTCTGTCTTACTTTTCGGTATTTATGACCCGCTTGGCTTTGTTTCCCCTTCACTCGGGACGAGCAAAGGTCAAGTGTGGGGGTGTTGTTGATGGTCAATATTTGCCATTTTCAAGGCCGTCAACTCCTGCAAATCTGAGCATGAATTGAACTTCCACACTAGAATAGGTGCTTAAACTCATACTTTCCACCAGTGTCGATGTCTATTTGAATGCAGGTATTTAGCATAAGAAATGAGAGGAATTCATGCACTTTCACTCCACTCCTATCCAAGGCACTCAAATGCTGGCCAATCAGGGGCTGCCACATGGATTCTTCGGGATCCATGATGTCACCAATCCATGTGAAGGACTCTCGACGAATCACACGCTGCCA
Source organism: Cenchrus fungigraminus (assembly GCA_036936925.1). Classification (NCBI taxonomy): domain Eukaryota; kingdom Viridiplantae; phylum Streptophyta; class Magnoliopsida; order Poales; family Poaceae; genus Cenchrus; species Cenchrus fungigraminus. The sequence goes on along the minus strand of CM072769.1, from coordinate 104,387,013 downwards.
CATCAGCATCACATGGATTCATGGGCCCACTTTACCAACTAAACTGCCAGGAAACGTGCCATGCACGGAGGAGAGGCATCAGGGCCCACATGGAAGCGAGCCAGACGAAGCACACCCCAGATGGAGGGCCGAGGGTGTCGGCTGACCCTAGGATCGGCCGAACTGACCTAGGGTCGGTTGATGCTCCCCCTCCACTTGTCACTTGCTCATTGGCTCTTGGCTACATTCCCGGGTGTTTAGGGGCACTTTGAGCCCTGGAGCAAGCCTCCTCCTTGTCTATAAATAGGAGGGGAGGGGCTCCATTTCTCACACACCACCTAGCTCTCAAGTTCCACTTTCTCTTGTGTAGCTCTCTCTCCCTCTCTCCAATTCTACCCATGAGAGGTGATTCTCACCTCTTTGTGGTAGAATGGTGATGAGGAGAGATCTAGATTAGGATTAATGAGAGGTAGAGGAGGGGTAAGGAGTGAGTTGATGTCCTTGTGGATGCTTGTTCTTCATTTAGATCAAAGTGATTATTTCAGCATTTCTTATTTAGACTATAGTGGACATCATGCATTTCTTATTTAGCTCTCAAGTTCCACTTTCTCTTGTGTTCTTGGCTCGTTCATAAGTTAGAGGCTTGTGTTCTTCGTGACACAAGGCTTCGATCCTTTAGAGCCAGGACCGTAGTTCATTTACTTGTTTGCATGCTCTGATCCTGTTTAGTTAAGTAAGTTTGCTATATCTCGTTTAGCTGCATCCATAGCTTCCTTTCTGCTCCCAGTTCAATGATGTGATCTGATTCGATCTTTCCCTTGTTCGTGGGATAGTATTTATATGGTTGCTATAGCGTAGTTAGCGGGCTAGCATACGCCGCACTATAGTATTTATCTGGGGTACAGACGTGGTGTCTGGGCCTTGGGTTTCCTACGGAGACCACGTACGATCGTAGCGTAGAGGTAGGCTGTAGTGGTGACAGCCTGTTGGACCCTTTGTCAACCCTCTTACGTCGCGTACCGAGTTGGGCTCGCTTGCCAGCACCTCTGAGTGTTGTTGTCCCGCAGGGATGACTAAGATCTGACAGGAATACATCTTGAGAGCTAAGTCCCTTAAGGAGGTGCTTCTTGTATCCCGACCTATCCCAGCGAAAGCTGGTGTCCTTGGATAGACCCTCTCTGGTTACTCTCCGTCATAGGAACGAAACCCGACGGGAGTACTCATTCTCCTAGGGAGAAGTGCTACAGCGGTGTATCTGTGCGCTTGTGGATTCATTCGCACTCGTCAGTGTACCCGGGAGTTTCTTACACGTCTCATGCTACAAAGGCGCCGAGCGTTGGGGATAAGAAACGCCAACAAAGCGCCGGGCGATCGGAGAGGAGCTGCACAAGATCTTGGAGGCCGGATTCATCAAGGAGGTATTTCATCCCGTGTGGCTAGCTAATCCTGTACTAGTTAAGAAAAAGAATGAGAAGTGGCGGATGTGCATAGATTACACCAGTTTAAATAAAGCATGTCCCAAAGTTCCTTTTCTTTTGCCACGAATTGATCAGATAGTTGATTCTACTGCGAGGTGTGAATTACTATGCTTCCTTGATGCGTATTCCGGTTACCACCAAATCAAGATGAAGGAGTCCGACCAGCTCGCGACCTCTTTTATCACGCCATTTGGTATGTTTTGCTACGTGACAATGCCATTTGGTCTCCAAAACGCTGGGGCGACATACCAGCGGTGTATGCTCCACGTCTTCGGGGATCACATTGGGCGGACCGTTGAGGCATACGTCGACGACATCGTAGTAAAATCCAGAAAGGCGGATGACCTGCTGAGCGATTTGTGCATTACGTTCGATTGCCTCCGGGCAAACGAGGTTAAGTTAAATCCTAAAAATGCGTCTTCAGGGTGCCGCGTGGCATGCTCTTGGGTTTCATTGTCTCCCAGTGAGGCATAGAGCCCAACCCAGAGAAGGTGTCGGCCCTTGAGCGGATGGGGCCGATACGTGATCTGAAGGGAATACATAGGGTCCTGGGCTGCCCTACGGCTCTGAGCCGCTTTATCTCACGTCTCAGTGAGAAGGGCTTACCCCTATAATGACTTCTACGAAAGAGCGAGCATTTCTCTTAGACCGCCGAGGCCCAGGAGGCCCTCGACAAGCTGAAGGCAACACTCGCCCACGCTCTGATATTGACGCCACCCCAGGAAGGTGAACCCCTCTATCTCTACGTCGCCGCCACAACCCAAGTGGTCAGCGCGGTCATCGTTGTGGAGAGAATGGAGAAGGGTCACACCCTGCCTGTCCAGAGGCCTGTCTACTACATTAGCGAAGTGTTGTTGGAAACCAAGACGCGATACCCTCAGATCCAGAAGCTGCTCTATGCGGTGGTGCTCGCGCGGCGTAAGCTGCGGCACTACTTCGAGGCCCATCCCATCACCGTGGTCTCCTCTTTCCCTTTGGGGGAGATTGTCCACAATCAGGATGTCTCGGTTAGAATAGCTAAATGGTCAGTGGAGCTCGTGGGTGAAGCCCTCACCTACGCACCACGAAAGGCGATAAAATCGCAGGTCTTGGTAGATTTCGTGGCTAAGTGGACCGACATTCAGCTACCTACACCTCAGATCCAAGCTGAGTGCTGGACCATGTACTTTGATGGTTCAGTAATGAAAACGGGCGCAGGCGCGGGCTTGCTCTTTGTGTTCACCCCTTGGAGAGCATATGCGGTACCTGGTGCGCTTGCATTTCCCCGCGTCGAACAACATGGCGGAGTATGAGGCCCTCCTCAGTGGCCTTCGCATCGCCACCGAGCTCGGCATCAAGCGCCTTGATATCCGGGGAGATTCTCAGTTGGTCATAGACCAGGTGATGAAGGACGCAAGCTGCCACGACGAGAAGATGGAGGCATACTGCGCCGTGGTGCGCAAGCTTGAGGACAAGTTCTTTGGCTTCGAGCTCAATCACATAGCGTGCAAGTACAACGAGGAGGCGGACGAGCTAGCCAAGATCACTTCGGGGCGGATCACTGTTCCCCCAAACATTTTCGCCCACGACCTCACCAAGCCCTCCGTCGACCTCGATAAACCCACTGAAGTCTCTGGGAAGGCCTTGCGGGCTGGCCCCTCGAAGGCCACGGGCACCAAGCCCATGGACGAGGACCCCTCGAATGGGGAACTCAAGGCCTCGGACCTCGAAGGGTCTCAGGCGGACGAAGCCGAGGCGATGGAGATCGACGAGCTCCCACCCCCTCCACGGGAGTGGCGCAATGAATATCTCGCCTAGCTCGACCGGGGCGAGCTGCCCCCAGATCGAACCGAGGCAAGACGAATCGCCAGGAAGGCCAAGTCCTTTGTCGTCATTGACGGCGGGCTGTACAAGCACAGCGCTTCGGGGATCATGCAGCGGTGCATCTCCATCCCGGAGGGTCGGGAGTTGATTCAAGACGTCCATGTGGGAGAGTGCGGGCACCATGCCGCTCTGCGCACTCTCGTGGGCAAGGCGTTCCGTCAGCGCTTCTACTGGCCGACGGCGGTTGCTGACGCCAACGAGGTTGTACGCACCTGCGAAGGGTGCCAATACTATACGCGCAAGACCCACCTCCCGGCTCACGCACTGCAATCCATCCCCATCACGTGGCCATTTGCTGTGTGGGGACTGGACATGGTCGGGCCCTTGCGAAAGGCACCCAGGGGCTTCACCGACATACTGGTGGCCATTGACAAGTTTTCGAAGTGGATCGAGGTCCGCCCCATCAGCAGCCTCAGGTCTGAGCAGGCCGTGATGTTCTTCACGGACATCGTCCACCGGTTTGGGGTACCCAACTCCATCATAACGGACAATGGCACTCAGTTCATCGGCAAGAAGTTCCTATAATTCTGCGACAGCTACCACATCCGTGTGGATTGGTCGGCCGTAGCACACCCACAGACTAACGGCCAAGTAGAGCGTGCCAACGGCATGATTTTGCAAGGCCTAAAGCCAAGGATCTTCAACAAGCTCAACCAGTTTGGCCGGAAGTGGATCCAAGAGCTGCCGTCGGTCGTTTGGAGCCTCAGGAATACCCCGAGCAGAGCCACAGGTCTCACCCTGTTCTTCCTGGTCTATGGCGGAGAGGCCGTCCTCCCCACAGACTTGGACTACGGGCCCCCGAGGGTCAAAGCCTACCAAGAAGAGCAGAACCAGCAAGATCGTGAAGACGCGCTGGACTGTATCGACGAGGCCCGTGATGTGGCGGTCCTACACTCTGAGAAGTTCCAACAATCCCTGTTGCGCTACCAAGCGCTCAAGATCCGGCCTCGAGACCTCAGCAAGGGAGACTTGGTACTTAGACTTCGACAGAAGAACGAGGGCCGTCATAAGCTCACACCACCGTGGGAAGGGCCATACATCATCGCCGAGGTCCTCAAGCCCGACACGTACAAGCTCGCAAACGAGAAGGGCAAAATCTTCACCAACGCTTGGAACATCCAACAGCTACGTCGCTTCTACCCTTAAAAAGTTCCAAGTCATTTTGTACATACCTGGCGCCCAAGCCAGTTGTATATACACTAAGGTTGTGAATAAAGTTAAGGGAGACTCGGCTTTCCTCTGAAAACTAAGTCCCCCCTCGGGGGCTACTATGGGGGGCACCCCCCCCTGAACGTTCCCATTTTTTCGCAAAACACCTTTTCTTTCAAAAATGCTAAGCGTATTAGGCCTCGGGTGCTTAGGCAAACAGAAGAAGGGCGCGAGTAACTAGAAGGTTAAAGCCGGATGAGTCCGGGACCGCCTACGCCTCCAGCAGGATACGGCTTCTCCCTCTCACCGCTTTACCCTCATGTCACTCGCGAGAGCGATCGATCCCGGCCAAAATTTACCTAAGCTACGAGGAAGGCGCAACGACATACATAAAAACAAGTCACACATAAGTTTACAAACTTAAAAGATGATTCGTTCATTTACAACAGCCACCTAGCTCGAATCCCAGTCATGACCTAAGGGCTTCTATGCCCGGCTACATTCAAGGCTCGAGGGGGCCTGCGGCAGCAGCATTCGGGAAGAGGTCTTCCTCGAACATGTCGGCAAGATCGGTGGCGGTATCGGCGGTGGCAGCATCGGCTTGGTCCATGGCGTCGTTCACCCCATCGTCATCAAGGTCGTCCGCGACAATGTAGCCTGTGGCCAACGCTGCGTAATCGACGATATAGTGCGTTGACACCACACCGAGGGTCTTCTGGACGCCAAGACGGAGAGCGCCCTTCACGCGCTCAATGACACGGCTGCTCAGAGCCCTCCGGCGGCTCGCCAGCGAACTCCCCGACGAACTGGCACCCCCTCGATGTCCTAGCACACTTCGAGAGCCGCTCGCTCCAGGGCCTCGAACTCTTGCTGAGATGAGGTGTAGGCAGCTTGGAGCGCCTCCGCCCGCGTCATTGACTCACCCAGAGCCGTCCGCAGCCCTGAGACAAGGAAAGGTGCGTCAAGAGCGGATCTTGACAAGCCTGAAAAACAACTAAAGACTCGGGGGCCACGACTTACCCTTGGTCTGCTTCTTCTCCGTCTCGAGCTCTGCACGCACAGCCCCAACCTCTTGCTGCAGCTGCAGGATCGAGGCGTCCTTCTCTTCAACAACAGCTTGCAGGGTCTCGACGGTGACGCCCTCCCGGACCAGGGCCCCAGTGAACAGCTCGATTGCCACCTATCGAAGCTGGACTTGGGTGTTCACCGCCGCCATTTCCGTGTTCCGCTGCTGGAGTGTAGTCCTGGCCTCCTCGAGAGCGGCACGCTCTTCCTGAAGCTGGGACTGTGCCTCCTCACGTGCCCCGTGCTCACGCTGAAGCGCGGACCTAGCATCCTCGAGCGCCGTGCGCTCTCGTTGAAGCTGGGTCTGCGCCTCCTCGCGCGCAGCACGCTCTTGCTGGAGCTGACCCTCGACCCCAGTGAGCGCCTCGCTCTTCTCCTGCAGAGCAGCACCCAACTTCTCGACCTCCTGGGTCTTCTGCTCAGCCTGGGTCTGCCAGGACCTCGCTCCCTCAAGGGTTGCGCGATCCTGCTGGAGCTGGGCCTGCACCTCGGTGAGGGCCGTCTCCTTCTGCGCCAGCGAGGACTGGACCTCGGTGTGTGTCGCGCGCACCTTTCGGAGCTCCTCATTTGCCGCCGTCAGCGCATCCTCCTTCCTTTGGCGTGCGACCTTCAGCCCCTCGCCCTCCTTGGCCCTCTGCGCCGCAACAGGTCGCTGGGAGTCACGTTCCTCCACCGCGCGGAGGAGGTTGTACTCGAGCCAGCCGTTGTCCGACCGCAGTGCCTCCACCATCGCGTCCAGGGCGTCGTACTCTGTACTATACCAGTCGAGATCGGAGCACAGCTGGGCAATGTGGGTGATCCTCTGACCCGCCTGTCTCTGCAGCTCCTGCAGATGGAGAAGGGGAGAAGAAAGAAAGTCAAATGAAAGACACACGAATAAAGGAAAGAGAACCAAGCGGCCCTCGAACAAGCACACTTACCCGAAAGACTTGGAGCGACCTGCACCCGTGGAGCTGGAGAGCGTCGGCAAGGGCATTCTGTCAGGAGGCGCCAAGGCTGCTGAACTCCTGCCACAGCTCCCTCTCCGACCTCGCCTCCTCCACCAGGCTCGGTGGAACCCCGAGAAGCCGGAGCCTCTGCTCCCACTGCGATGCGCTGGCGCCGGACGTTGGGGCCACAGCTCGAGATGTTGACCCCCCAGCACCGGTCACCGGTGCTTGTGGAACCACGCAACCGTCGGGCCGCACCACCAGCACCTCGGGCACGGACCCGGGGGCTGGCGCGGCCACCACCATCACCTGACCCCCAGCGGGGGTCGAATCACCATCAGCAGGAGCCGTGCCCCTCCCACGGCTCTCTGTCCCCGGCCCGCGGCGCGGGCCTGCTCTCGTCCCTGCTGGGTCCCTCGAACCACGGCCGCGTGGAGGGCTTCCGCCGCCGCCTCCTCTCGTCGCTGCGGCCCCGTAGCCGTGGCCTCAACTTGCGACGCCTCGCCCGTCGCCGCCGTACCCGCCGCCGTCCGCGACGTCCTCGCCGAGCGAGGCCTTGTCGTGCGTGGTGCGTCCTGCGCCCCCACCTTGAGCACCTTGACGGGCGCGAGGCCGGGGACGGCGGGTGCCGCCCTGACAAGAATAGAAGGGAAAGATCAGCGAACTAATCTACGATATCAAGAACACGGAGAGCGGAATATGACTCACCACAAGCCGGAGACGCACCGCTTGCACTTCCTCGAGGGATCTGGGGGCGCCACCCCAGACCCGACTGGCACCCTCAACGACACCCCCTCGCCGAGGGGTGCCGTATCCGCCTCAGGGGCGGCCTCCGTGAGGACCTCCTCGTCCCTCGGCGATGGGGGCGTCGCGCTCTCCCATCTGTCAGAGATGGTCCGCTCCCCGTCGCTGTCCTCCTCGTCTGAATTCATGTTTATCAGCTCCGGCGGGGGGGAGGGACACCCTGCTGCTCTTGCACTAGGTACTCCTCGTTGTACCTATCTTTGCGCTCCTGCCTCCTCGTCTTCGTCTTCCTCGCCCTCGCTCGGTCCGCCAAGTCCTTCTGCCTCTACTGCCTGGAGCGATTGGCGGCGTGCGAACTAGGCGTCGGCGGATCAGAGGCGGGGACGTTGACGTGCACCCCCTGTCACTAGCAATTATCATTAGTACGAGCATAGGGACAAAGCAGGCGAATCAAGAAACCGAGTCTCACCAGATTGCCGTGGTTCGGATCCGGGAGCATCGCGAACGACTACAGGTCATCGTCGCTGTGAGGCACCGTCTTGAGGTTCGCCGCGCGTCTCGCCCTCGTGGCCGCATATGCTGGGGCGAGGGGCTCTGTCGGTGTTTTAGACCGGCAACCTACTAAGGGGAGTACCCGAAGTAGATGAATGTGGCCTCGCCGAGATCGGTAACTCGAAGGAAGAGACACGTGGCACACAATTTAGACAGGTTCGGGCCGCGGGGTGCGTAATACCCTACGTACTGTATGCTGCGTGGCTCTGGTTTGATTGGGTGCGATTACAAGATGATGCAATCTTAAGCCGTGAGAGAGAGGGGGGTCCCTGCCTCGCCTTATATAGTCCGGGAGGCAGGGTTACAAGTCGGTTCAGGGAGAGAGTACTAGTCGAGTACGTCTAGGAGTCCTCTATAAAGTGCGGGACATGTACAGCTTCCTATCCGGGTACTTCTCCTCTGTAGCCCTTGTGCTTCACGCCATCAGGTGCCGTGCAGCGCAAGTCGAGTAGTCCAAGGGGCCCACCGAGTAGTCGGTCCTGGTACCCACCGAGGTAGTGGGCCCAGGGAGGTCCATACGACAAGCCCCCGAGTACTTTGTAGTCGAGAAGGATAGCTTCGAGTAGTCTTGACGGCCTTAATGGGTAGTCCTCAAGCGTCCCTGAGCGCTACAAGTCAAAAGTCCTCAAGAGTAGTCGAAGCATCCCGAGGCTGGAATGTACTCCAGCTGATATTTGAGCAATCCTGAAGTCTTCTCGAGTAGTCCCAAGCGTCCTCGAGTGCTGCTCTTGAAGGTCTTCAACAATGCCCGTGTTGTCTTGAAGCCGAAACTGATATGGAAGTGCGATTGCAAAATCGCACTCCATATGGAGTAGCCCCCGAGCCTTAGGTTGAGTTACAGACTCTGGCTGAGGGTCCATCTAAAGTTTTGGCAAGAATATCCCGTGAAATCCGGAGAAAAAACCGAAGGACACGTGGCACGGAGCCCCCGAGCCTTGAGTCGAGTACTTCCTCTCGAATTGAAGGGTCATCTTGTAGAATGTGTCCTGAGTTGCTCTTGAATCTTGTCGCTACCCAGGAAGTTGAGTAGAAGTAGCCGAGCCCCCGAGACGAGGCGTGTCAACTAGTAGAAGTTGGAGAGTCAAGCACCGCCGCTGAGTCAGCCGTGTACAGACTTATCCATCCGGCCGTTGGAGGGGCCACTGTTGACTTATAAATAGAAGCCGAAACCCTTAGGGTTTTTCACCCCACGCATTCGCAGCCATTCCTAGCAGATCGAGCCAGAAATCACCGCTAGTGCGCACTGCCGCCGTTGAGAGGATTGTAGATCTGAACGCGCTGCCGTAGAAAGCCACCGCCGTAGCCCCCGAGCGAATGCGAGTGAAGACACCGTGCACTTGGAGAATGAAGCCCTCACCATCGAAGACCTCGAAGGCTGCCGGTGGGAAGAAAAGGGCTCGCGAGGAGGCCGCCGGATCCGCCGCGGGGACATCGCCGCTGGTGTCTCCGCCGCGACCAAATCCGAATCAAGAATGGAAGAAATCCAAGGCCAAGACCGAAGATCTGCTGGCGCTTCTCAACAGTGGATTCTTGCGGGAGAAGGAGGTTGACATGTGGAGAGCCGCTGCAGGGGATCCGTACCCCATGGAGAAAAGCCCGGACGAGATCCCTATGTTCACCCGGTTCGCGGAGCGAGGGCTGTCTCTCCCGGCCAGCGACTTCTTCAAGGGGCTGCTGGGGTACTACGGCATCGAGTACCTCAACCTCAACCCTAACGGTATCTTCCACACCTCAGTCTTCGTACACTTCTGCGAAGCTTTCTTGGGGATCAAGCCCCATTGGATCCTTTTCCGAAAATTCTTCCGAGTCAAGCCCCAGCCCAGCGCCAACAATCCTCGAGTAGTGGGGGGAGCCGGCATCCAGATGCGAGAAGACGCCGCGGAGCAGTACCTCTTGTACAAGCTTATCGACTCCAACCAAGATTGGAAGTCGAAATGGTTTTACATCACCAACCACCACTCGGAGCTGCCGAAGCCAAGCGGGAAGCAGCCGAAGCACCGGCCATGGTGGAACTCGGAGCCAACAATGCAGGAAGGTATCCAGTTGTCCGAGCTGCTGGCGAAAATCAAGGCTTTGAGAGAAGCCGGGCTGAGGGCCGAACATGTGGCCTTCAGCTTCATGAAGCGAAGGGTGCAGCCGCTGATGGCCCGCGACACCCTAGGGTACCAGTACACCGGCGACGACGACACGTCGCGGATGCCTGGTGATGAAGTCGACGACGACGACATCGTTGATAGGCTGGGCAGGATCTTCAAAGACATGCCGGCGTACACGCCGTGCCCTGTGCCCGAGTACTCCGCCGCGCGCCCGCCAAATGAGGTCGGTAGCCGTACCCATTGTCGAGTACTCATTACGTAAGAGTAGTCGTGCTGACGTATTGTGCTTCTTGCAGGATGACTTGGTGAAGTTCGTCTCCGAGCCGGCGTCGCCTCCTCAACTTGTCGAGGTCCCAGAGGAAGGGAAAGCCAAGGCCAAGGAGCGGCGCGAGGTTGGTGAGGGAGACGACACAGTAGTCGTCGAAGACACGTCCGAAGAGGACGACGATGAGGAGACGCTGCAGGAGCGCTTCCAGCTGCGGTCGAGATTCAGCCGCCCTGGATTGCCTCATATTCCTCTCGTTCAGGATCCGCCGACTAGCCTGGAGGCTAGTTTGCCCGCGCCGCCAAGGAGGCCGCGCAACGTGGCCCGCAAGCGCGTGGCCAAGAAGTTGAAGGTCATGGAGACCACATCCCAGGAGGTAAGCCGTCTTGAATAGGGTAGTCGAGTACTTATGTCTCGATGTTGTACATTGACGACGAGATTCCCTTGCTTGCAGGAGATGCCGCCTTCCGACCCCGTAGAGCAGGGGGACGAAGGCAACTGGGATACGGTGGAGGAGCCAGCTGGGGGTAGTCGTAGCCCAGCCCCCATCGTAGAGGAGCTCTTGGCGCAGTTGTCGCGCCAGCCCCCAGTTGCTGAGGGGAGCACAGAACCGGCCGCTGCTATTGTTGAAGAAGCGGCGGCTACTGAGGCGCAAGAGGAAATGCCTACCGAAGCTGGACTGGTAGATATTGCCAGCATCCTCGGCGCCCCAACCGTGATGGTAGTCCGGTCAAATTTGTAAGTGGTGATCCTTCCCGAGTAGTACATTAGATTTGGTAGTCGTACTGGGTTGACAACCAGCTTGTCAACTCTGCAGGAAATCGACGGACTTGACCTGGGAGGGAGATGAACCCACCACAGCGGTGGCTAGAGAGGAAACCGCGCCGCCCGCTGAGGAGTCCGCTCCCGCCGCTCAGGCAGAATCCGGGGCGCCGGCCGTGGAAGCTACCTTGCCTGAGGTCAGCATCGTAGAGGGTGAGTACTTTGCTCAAGTGCAAGTAATCCCGAAGAGTAGTCGTAACCGCCATGTATGACTGATCCAGTTGTCCTTTTATTGACAGGTGCCGAAGCCGAGGGAAGTGCTATCCCGTCGGCGGTGCCCGTTGAAGATTTGGCACCAGAGACCCAGGGAGCTGCCGAAGGAGCCCCCGAGCAAATGGAGGTGGCGGTTGAAGAAGCCACCGCGACAGCTGGAGGGGGGCGCAACGACGTGCATCCAGAACCGGCTCTGGAAGTAGTCGTTCGCTCGCCAGAGATCCAGGACGCGGAGCCAATCCGCTCGGCGCCAATGTCCGAAACCGCGACGAGTAGTCGTGGCGGGATCGAGCTGCTGGCGGATGACCTAGTCGATCCAGCGACGGTAGCTCGGCACATGGAGGCAATGCGCCAGGCTGAGCAATGGATGAAGGTGAGTAGTCGACACCCTTGAGTAGTCAATCCTTTAGTGTTGAGTACCCATTTGACATGTGTTGTCTGTGGCAGGACGTCGCGGAGCGGTCTCGACAGAAGTCTGACATGCTTCAAGGGTACGGCGACACGGTGCTCCGGGCCGAGGCCTTAGAAGAACAGCTCGTGAAGGCCCGGAAGCACGCCGCCGCGATGCAGTCGAAGCTGGACACCGCCTTCGCCCAGTATCACAACGAAATCCAAGATATGCAGGCGAAGTGCGACGAGCTGGTGCGGAAGAACAAGTCTCTCCGCAACAAGAATAAAGGTATGCCGTTGCCATGCTGAGTACCCATTGGTAGTGTCTTGGAGGAGTCTGACCCGCTTTGCCTTGTTGATTGCAGAGCTTGAGACCCGCGTCGACCAGCTGAAGGCTTCAGAGACCGACCTGAAGAACCTCTTCTACCGAGAGCAAGAGGCCCGCGAGGTACTGGAGTATGATTATAAGCAGCTTGCTTACGAGTGCGACAAGCACATGGAGCTTCGCATTACGTCGGATCGTGACCTCGTCAACTGCTACAAATCTTTGCAGAAGCTGAACGAGGACTGCGAGAAGCTGTGGGCCCAGCTGAAGGAACTCGAGGAGGCCGCGCTTCCCATCGCGAGGCTACTGGTGCCTCACCCCGGGGGACCGAAGATAGCCCCATTGGTGGACCGGCTGAAGGAAGCCCCGAGCCGCCTGGCGACATACGTGAAGCACCTGGCGAAGTCGATCCCCAACCAGGTCCTGGCGTATATGAAGTCATACTTCCCAAAAGCTCCCGTTGACGTAGTCGCCGGCGGACTAGCCGCCAACTGCACGGACGAGCAGTACGCGGAGCTGCTGGAGCAGATGGCGCCCATTGCCGAACAAGTCACCGAGAAGCTCAACCTCCAGTAGTCCTGTAGGGTTAGCTCGTAGCAGTAGTTGTGTATAAACAAAGTTGTAATGAACTTGTTTAAGTATGAATGAAGGAAACTTCCATAAATGAGTACTCGTTATCCCGATCTGTGAGTGCGGAGTCCCATCATGGAGTCGTCGCGAGTAATCATACTCGCCAGTGGTCCCGTTGAGGAAAAGGGACAGTAAAGCAGTTGATAGGTAATCAAACTTTATTACTGAAGAAGTACGCCTGGATGGCCAGGGCCGTTGTTACAGAGTAGTCGCCAGGACCCGGAGGCCGCCTACGGCTAAGTAGTGCTAGGGCGTATGGCCGCTTACAGCAGTAGATCCGTTAGTAGCCGCATGGGCTGGATCTAGGAGTGCTTGGTCTCTTAGTAGACCGCTGCTGGAGTCCTTTGTCGCTCGTCGCAGCCCAAGATCCGTTAGTAGCCGCGTGGGCTGGATCCTGGAGAGGAGTAGTCCGGAGACTAGGGCCTGGACCTGGAGGCCGCTTACGGCGAAGGGGTCTTTGAGTAGTCGTATAGACTGGAGCCCCCGGTGTAGACTAGGCGTAGAATCGACAGAGTTGGTCGATGTTCCACGAGTTGTTGATGTCTTCGCCTTCAAGCGTCTGGAGGCGGTAGGAGTCCGGTCCGGTCACCTTTGCAATTGTGAAGGGACCTTCCCAGGGCGAGCTGAGCTTGTGTAGTCCTTCCGTGTTCTGGATGCGGCGGAGGACAAGATCACCAACGTTGAAGGAGCGTTCCTTAACGTTGCGATCGTGGTAGCGTCGGATACCCTCTAGGTACCTTGCTGATTGGACGAGGGCGGCACAGCGAGCTTCTTCGAGTCCGTCGATGTCAACTCGTCTGCTGTCTTCAGAGATGCCTTCGTCGTATTGCTCCACTGCTGGTGAATCCCACATGACATCAGCAGGGAGGATTGCTTCGGAGCCGTAGACCAGGAAGTACGGGGATTGTCCCGTTGGCTTGGAAGGTTGAGTACGCAGCCCCCAGAGAGCATTGGGTAGTTCCTTGATCCACTTGCCTCCTTTGGAGTTGGCAGCGTCGTGTAGCCGCTTTTTGAGAGCGTCGAGCACCATCCCATTGGCGCGCTCGACTTGTCCATTGGCCCGAGGATGGGCAACTGAGACATATCGGACGTCGATCCCGCTGTTCTCGCAGTACTCCCAGAACTGGTGATTGTTGAAGTTGGAGCCCAGGTCTGTGATGATGCGGTGGGGTAGTCCGTAGCGATGTACGAGTTCATCCAGGAAGTCGAGTACTCTGTCGGCCTTGGGGCATGTAACCGACTTGACCTCGATCCACTTGGTGAACTTGTCGATGGCCACCAATACTCGGTTGAATCCACCTGGCGTAGTTGGAAGTGGCCCAATCATGTCGAGCCCCCAGCAGGCGAAAGGCTAGGTTGGCGGTATGGTGACTAGCTTGTAGGCCGGGACGTGTTGTTGCTTGGCGAAGTATTGGCACCCTTGGCACCTTCTGACGAGTTCTTCGGCGTCGCCCAGAGCTGTGGACCAATAGAAAGCCCGTCGGAAGGCCTTGCTGACCAGCGTGTGTGAGGACGCGTGGTTGCCGCAGACGCCTTTATGGATCTCCTCCAAGATGTCCTTGCCTTCTTGTCTGGGAACACACTTCATGAGTACTCTGGAAGATGCGCCCCGCCTGTAGAGCTTGTCTCTGACGAGAACGTAGGACTTGGCACGGCGGATGAGTTGCTCGGCCAAGTTCTTGTCCGAGGGAACCTTCTGCTCGCTGAGGTAGTCGATGAAGGGCTGCCTCCAGTCCACGTCGATCATCATGACCTCCTGGCCAGCCGGGGGATGCGCTGGGTCAATGGTCGGTGGCGCCGGCTCCGGGATAGATGGCGCGTGAAGCTCGTGGACGAAGACACCCGCTGGTACTTGAGCGCGAGTAGAACCAAGCTTCGACAGGACGTCCGCTGCAACGTTGTTGTCGCGGACGACATGGTGGAACTCGAGACCATAGAACTTGTTCTCGAGCTTGCGGACTTCTAGGCAGTAGGCGTCCATGTTCTCCTTGTTGCGGTCCCAGGACTTGTTGACTTGGTTGATGACCACTGCGGAGTCACCGTAGACTAGTAGCCGCTTGATGCCCAGTGAAGCCACGAGGCGGAGCCCGTGTAGCAGAGCTTCGTACTCGGCTTCGTTGTTTGAGACCTTCCAGAAGATCTGCAGGACGTACTTGAGTTGTTCGCCCGTTGGAGAGATCAAGAGTACTCCTGCACCTGCGCCCTCGAGGTTGAGTGAGCCGTCGAAGTACATCACCCAGTGCTCTGGGCGCTTGGTTGGAGTAGGTAGCTGATTCTCCCGCCACTCCGCCATGAAGTCGACTAGTGCCTGCGACTTGATGGCTGTGCGTGGCTTGAAGTCGATGTTGAGGGCGCCGAGTTCGACTGCCCATTTGGAGATTCTTCCAGTAGCATCTTGGTTCCGCAAGATGTCACCGAGCGGGTAGTCGGTGACGACGGAGATCGAGTACTCCTGGAAGTAGTGTCGTAGCTTCCACGAGGTGATGAGCACTGCGTACAGAAGCTTCTGTACTGGCTGGTAGCGTGCCTTGGATTCTGATAGGACCTCGCTGACGAAGTAGACTGGACGCTGGACTGGATAGGCGTGGCCGTCTTCCTGCCGCTCGACGATGATGGCAGTACTGACCACATGAGTAGTCGCAGCGAGGTAGAGCAGTAGCTGCTCGCCTTTACAAGGAGCTGTGAGGACTGGTGGCTTCGATAGGAAGTCCTTGAGCTGGGCAAGGGCTTGGTCTGCCTCTGGAGTCCACACGAACTTCTCTTGGTGTTTGAGTAATTTGAAGAAGGGGAGCCCCCGTTCTCCAAGCTTCGAGATGAATCTGTTCAAGGCCGCCATGCACCCGGTCAGCTTCTGCACGTCTTTGATGCACGTGGGAGCTTTCATGCTGGTGATGGCGGAGATCTTCTCGGGATTGGCTTCGATGCCGCGATGGCTGATGATGAAGCCGAGTAGTTTGCCCGACGGCACGCCGAAGACGCACTTGTTCGGGTTGAGCTTCCAGCGGTACTCGCGCAGGGATGCGAAAGTCTCTTCAAGATCGTCGATGAGCGTGCTGGAGTTTCTGGTCTTGACGACCACGTCATCCACGTAGGCTTCGACGTTCTTGTTGAGTTGCCTCTTGAAGCAGGCCTGGATAGCTCGTTGGTATGTAGCGCCGGCGTTCTTCAACCCGAAGGACATGGTCATGTAGTAGTACGTGCCAAACGGGGTGATGAACGCGGTCTTCTCCTGGTCTTCTTCCTTGATCGCGATCTGGTGGTACCCGGAGTAGCAGTCGAGGAAGCAGAGCAGGTCGCAGCCCGCCGTGGAGTCGATGACTTGGTCAATCCGCGGCAACCCGAAGGGGTCCTTGGGGCAGTGCGTGTTGAGGTCGGTGTAGTCGACGCACATCCTCCACTCGTTCGAGTTCTTCTTGCGGACAAGGACGGGGTTGGCGAGCCACTCAGGATGGAAAACTTCTCTGATGAAGCCAGCCGCGAGTAGTTTGGCGAGTTCCTTCTTGATGGCGTCCCGTCTGTCGTCGGCGAAGCGGCGGAGGTGTTGTCGCTTCGGGGTAGTTTTAGGATCGACGTTGAGTGAATGCTCAATCAACTCCCTGGGCACCCCTGGCATGTCCGCTGGTTTCCACGCGAAGATGTCGCGGTTAGCCCGGAGGAAGTTGATGAGCGCGTCTTCCTATTTGGGGTCGAGGCCCGCCCCGATGGTGGTGGTCTTGCTGCTGTCGCCTGTCCCGAGGTCAATTGTCTTGACCAGAACCTCCTCGGCTGGCTGAGGCTTGTTAGCTTTATCCGACTTCTCTGGGATGTCGAGTTCGCTTGGGGCAAGCTTCTTCGACGCAGCGTAGATCTCCATCATTGCATTGGGTACTTGATTTGTGGAGGCGATCTCCACAGCTTCCGTGTCGCAGTCGTGCGATATCTTCAAGTCCCCCTGCAGCGAGAGTACACCTGCTGGACTCGGCATCTTGAGTACTAGGTAGGTGTAGTGGGGTACCGCCATGAACTTGGCGATGGCTGGTCTGCCGAGGATGGCATGGTAGGACGTCTCGAAGTCCGCGACTTCGAACTTGATGTACTCGGTACGATAGTTGTCCCGAGATTCCCCGAAGGTAACTGGCAGGACCACTGAGCCCAGTGGAATAGCCGCGTTTCCGGGGACGATGCCGTAGAAGGGCGAGGTGCTCTTGGTGAGCATGTGGGTGATGTCGAGCTTCATCTTCTTCAAGGTCTTGGTGAAAAGGACGTTAAGCCCGCTTCCACCGTCGATGAGGACCTTGTTGAGCTTGGAGCCCGCGACCACCGGCTTCAGGACGAGTGGGAACCGCCCTGGTTCGGAGAAGCTAGTCCATTGATCCGCGCGGGAGAAGGTAATGGGTACCTCCGACCACCTGAGGGGGGTCGGGACCGCTGGTTCAATGCTCATGACTTCTCGACGGGTAGCCTTTTGGACCCGTCTGCTGGGTAGCCCGCCGAAGAGGACGTTCACCATCTTGTCGGGTTCCTGGAAGTCGCCATTGCCTTCGTCGTTCTTCTTCTTGCCTTTCTTGTCATGAGGGTGCCGTGGCTTCGGAGTATCCTTGAGTGCTCGCCTGAGTTGGTAGCACTGCTCGGTGGTGTGGTTGCCATCCAGATGCCACGGGCACTTCTCCTTCAGCAAGTCTTTGAAGCCGCCGGAGGTCTTCTTCGAGTTCTCCTTCGCAGGGCGCTGAATAGCCGCGACAGTGTTGTCTGGCTTGCGCTTGCGGTTGGGACCTGAGTAGTTGTTGTTGTTGCGACCGCCTTGGTTCCCGTTGTTGCTGCTACCGCCGCCCGTGTTCTGCTTGCTCTTGCCACGGATGGCGTCGTACTTGGCGTTGGCCTT
This sequence comes from Cenchrus fungigraminus, assembly GCA_036936925.1. Lineage (NCBI taxonomy): Eukaryota > Viridiplantae > Streptophyta > Magnoliopsida > Poales > Poaceae > Cenchrus > Cenchrus fungigraminus. The sequence continues at coordinate 104,369,652 of CM072769.1, read as the reverse complement.
GTCTTCTTCATCGGCCCAGGACGTGATCATGTCCTTGAGGTGGGTGATGGAGCTTGGGCGGCGATGGCCGAAGTCTTCGAAAGTGCGACGGTGGTAGAGACCGTCTTGGAAGAGGTCGATGACTTCTTTGTCAGAGACATCGACTACTGTGGCGCGCTTGTCGAAGAAACGCCGCATGTACTTGCGAAGGGTCTCGCCTTGTTCCTGCTTCTCCATAGCTAGGTCCATGCGAGTACCCGAGCGGCCCATAGCGCCCGCGAAGTTGCTGGTGAACTGCTCCTTCAGCTGGTCCCACTTGTCGATCGAGTACTTCTCAAGTGACTCGAGCCATGTAAGCGGTGCCTGGTCCAGACAGAAGGGGAAATATAGGCACTTGGTGTCGTTGTTGCCACCAGCGTTCTCGATGGAGAGGGCGTAGCATCTGAGCCACTGCACAGGATCTTGCTTCGCGTCGTACTTGGTGATTCCCAGAGGCTTGAATTTCTCTGGGAGGAGGAGGTTGCGAAGTCGCGCAGAGAAGGCAGGGAAGCCGTCGTTGTCGCCTGACGTGGAAGCCTTCTTGCGCCGTAGTTCTTCAATCTTCTGGCGGGCGTCGAAGCCGCCCTGAGAGGCTCCGGAGGCGTGGCTATTCGCGTGGCGTCAGCCGCCGCGGTCGCCTCCGCCACCGGCCCTTCTATTGGCCCCATGGTTGGAGCTTCCGCCGTCGCTGCCTCCGCCACCAGGGTCGCGATGAGGGACGATCTCACGATCGCTGCCAGCAGCTGCAGCGCTGTTGCCACCTTGAGAGGGTCCGCCGGCCGTTGCAGGAGTACGGTTGGGATTGGTCGGCAGCTCAGCTCGAGTACGGTTACGACCGAGGTCCGCGCTGCGACTTGTGGCTTCGTTATCGCGATTCCTGGCGGGGGGCGGCTGAGCGACCCTGTTGTCAACTCGCATGAAGTAAGCGTCTTCTGCAAGCTTGGCGATGACTTCTCCTGCACGCATCCCCTGAGCTTGGCGTGCGATCGCTGTGATCGACATGAGGCATTGCTCCGGGGTAGTGTGTACCCTACTCTCGACTTGGTCGAGAGCCTCTGCGAGGTTGCGGATGGGGAGGTTGTCTCGAAGACGCCGGCGTCGTTCGTTCCGCTTTCTGTTACGCTCACGTCGAGCGTCCCTGTTGGCATCAGTCTCATCCGCGGGTGCGTCGGCAGACAGCTCGTCTGCGGAGATGTCTTCGAGGTATCGGTCGCTTGCTGTCCCTGAGGGTCCTGGCGTGTCGCCGGCAGCCATGAAGACTTGGCGGTCGGGGTTGCCAAGACTGGAGTCAGAACTCGCCACCTCCGTTGGGGTGTACTCCTCAGCTCGAGCGAGTGGCGTTCCCTCCTGGAAGGGAAGTGAGTCGAGGTAGGCGACGTAGCGTGAGTTCCCGTTCGTCAGGTCAGCGGGCTTGCGGTCTGGCCAGTAGACCAATCTTCCGGCGGGTGTAGATGTTATGACCAAGCCGGCGGCGGGTCCTGACAGGGGTTGCTCTGTGGAGTTGTTCTCGGACTCGGGATCCTCAGGGTCCGACCCGAAGTCGAACTCGTACGCGGAGTCCGAGTAGAAGCCGAAAAGGGGGTTGGAGTCCGAGGCGTGGCCGGGAGCGGTGTCGGAGTCCGAGTCGTACTCGGGTATGGGCTCCTTGCCGGCCCGACGTGTAGTGGGAGCCTTCGTGTGGGCCCTGCTGACGTTGCGGGGGCCACGCGTGAAGTGCTCGCGGGGTGGGGAGTCCACATGCGATGGCTGAGTTGCCGGCTCGCATACGATAGCCCACGGGGACGTCGAGCCCGAGTTGGAGGCGGATCCAAGCTCGAAGTCGGCGTGTTGGTCGAAAAGCGAAATTTCGCCGAATTTGCCGGCGAGTTCGCCCGTGACTACTCCGGGAAGTGTCACGAGGCCGGTCTCCGGGTTGGGCGGCATGGTGAGGCGGCGTTGGAAAGATCCGGCGCCGTCAGCAGTGCAGACCCAGGCACCGAAGACGAAGGTGTCGCCGCGGTTGAAGGCGACGGTTGGCTTGATGTAGACGGAAGCGGTCGAGTTCGCCATGAGATCTTCGGCGAGAGCCCCTACCTGGCGCGCCAGCTGTCGGTGTTTTAGACCGGCAACCTACTAAGGGGAGTACCCGAAGTAGATGAATGTGGCCTCGCCGAGATCGGTAACTCGAAGGAAGAGACACGTGGCACACAATTTAGACAGGTTCGGGCCGCGGGGTGCGTAATACCCTACGTCCTGTATGCTGCGTGGCTCTGGATTGATTGGGTGCGATTACAAGATGATGCAATCTTAAGCCGTGAGAGAGAGGGGGGTCCCTGCCTCGCCTTATATAGTCCGGGAGGCAGGGTTACAAGTCGGTTCAGGGAGAGAGTACTAGTCGAGTACGTCTAGGAGTCCTCTATACAGTGCGGGACATGTACAGCTTCCTATCCGGGTACTTCTCCTCTGTAGCCCTTGTGCTTCACGCCATCAGGTGCCGTGCAGCGCAAGTCGAGTAGTCCCAGGGGCCCACCGAGTAGTCGGTCCTGGTACCCACCGAGGTAGTGGGCCCAGGGAGGTCCATACGACAGGCTCCTCTAGTAGCCGCGAGCGTGCCAGGGCTGCGGGGTCGGCGTCGTTCCCCATCGAGAAGATGGGGAGCTCCCTCTCCATGAGAGGGATCACCCGCCAGAGGTGGAAGTTCGCGATGACGGCCACCACGGTCAACCCGGCGTCCGCCAACTGGCGCAGGGCGTCGGTGAGGGGCTCGAGCTTCTTCTGCCTCGCCGCGGGCGACACTCCGTGCGCCCATAAAACCGGCCTCTCCATCAACACCTTCCCGGTGTACGGCGGGAGCCCGACCCCATCGTTGCGCAGATAGAACCACCCCTTCTCCCAGTCGGAGTTATTCGTCGTCATCGAGCAGAGCAGGTACAACTCCTTCTGGGAGTCGCGCGCCGCGAACGTGACACCGCCGGCGCGGACAGCCTGGCACGTCCTCCTCTCTCTCGAGGCGAGCGTGTGGAGCTCACCTCGGAAGAGATGGATCCATAGATCCTAGTGCGTCAGGATTCCTAGGAATCCCTCACAGACGGCGACGAAGGAAGCCGCCTGCGAGATGGCGTTGGGGGCGAAGTTATGAAGCTCCACCCCGTAGTGGTAGCACAACCGTCGCATAAACTTGCTTGTGGGGGCGTTGAATCCACGCTCGTGCAGCTGCATGAAGCTCACGATGCAGCCCGGCGGCGGAGACGGCTCCCGGTGCGACGCCGACGGGATCATCCACACCGGGTTCGCCTCGTCGCCGACCGGCACCAGCTGACCGCCGGCGACCAGGGGCCACGGTGCCTGCCGATCCACCGACGACCGGGGCCACGGTGCGGCCTCCAACACTCTGATCCCAGACATGGGTGGATGCAAGGTGGATGCTGGGAGACGAAGCGGAGCGGGTGTGTGCACGTAGATCTGAAGCGGCAGAGTGTGCAGTGACGGAGAACGCGAAGAAGAAGGTGGCACTTGCGAATGGCAAAGGTGAGGAGCTCCTCCCCACACCCCGTGCTTTTATAGAGTCGGAAGGGGGCGGAGCGCCCGGCGGTGCGGCGGACGGCGGTAATTAACGCGGTGGGTGCCGCCCGCCACTGACGGCAAGGCCCCACCACCCCGAAGCCGCCGCACGCGCGCGCGTGCACCATAATTACCGCATGGTAATCCAAGGGTCACTGTACCCCGTCTTTTCACCGTCGCACGTCGCCCACGTCGTTTCGCCTGAAAAGGCGCGCCCACTTCGCCTGCCCCACGCCATGTCAGCCACGACCGAGTAGGAGCGGCAGCCAACTACCCTGTGGCTGAATTTCAAACGCCAGGGGATTCCTTCTTATATAAGGAAAGCCCCCAGAGCCCTCGAACCAAGGATTTGAGGTCCGATCCCTTAAAGGGGTACGACGGGCGTCCCAATCCGAGGCGGTTAAGGTCACAAACCCACGATTCGTCGAGCGTGCCCTCGAGAATGAACTCGAGGAGGCCGAAGGCTTAGGCTCTTGGGTCACTACTGATCAGCGGCTCGAGGCTCGGCCCACCGAGGGTACGACAGGCGCCGCAGATGCCCCCCAACATTGGGAAGTACTGATCAGTGGTTCAAAGCTTAGCTCGATGACGATCGACAAGCGCCACAGATCCACAAAGACGGGAGCGCATGGCGCACCTGCAAACGCCCTACTGATCAGAGGTACGGAGCCTCACCCTCGACGGGTTTGAATAGGCACCTCAGATCAACAGAGTCAGGAACGATCAGGCTGCACGCGATCAAGCCTATCCCTGAACATGGAGTTCGGGGGTGCCCCACATATCGTGTTCAAGGCTAGGACAAAGGCAGCCAATCGAGGGATCCCATCGAGGGAGTGCTTCCGCGCCCTCGGCCCCTGTCGAACGGGGCCGAGCCCTGCTTGGCAAACCTCTGCAAGCGCTTACATGGACGTGTCTACGGACCACGAGCCAACCCCTATCGAACGGGGCACAGACGCCCACTTTAACTATCCGTTAACAGCTCACCGAGGTAACCATCGCTCACCGCCCGCTCAAGGGTAGCACGGATTGCCTCACCCCTCCACCCAGCGGAAGGGTGGCGAGGGTCGTAATAACGAAGCCGAGAGTTTCACCCGATCGCCCCTGATTGGGCCAGGGCTCGGGGGCTCCTCGCACCACGACCACCCCAGTGATCACCGCATCAACCTGCGATGGATTAAGCCCCACGCAAGTGGTCAACCTACCCGAAAACGTCTTGGGTCAGCACGGTGCCTCCCCACCTGCGTAGATTGCTGATGCCGGCTGAAACAATGCTGAGGCCGGCTGAAACAAACGCAAGGCGAGCCCCGTTACCCGACGTATTTAACCCCTGCACGAGTGCACACACTCCTGCAGGGCTTCGGGGGCTTACACCCATGGGTGTGCTAGCGCGCCCCGACAGGAAAACGTGCATGATCAAAGGGGAAGGAACAAACACACAGCACCCGAGGACGACATCCTTTGCTGGAATGGTTCCCTTTCCCACAAAGGCTCGGGGGCTACTGTCGGGGACGGTCATTAGGGGTCCCCTAACTAAGGGGATAATTACCCTCATTAAACGAAAACTACGTACAGACTAATCTCTAAACCCAACAATCACGGGACGCCACAGGCCCGTGGCCTGCTACGACCCAGCAACAGCCTTCATCGAGAAGGCCCGCTTGCCCGCCTCGCTCGAGGGTCCCGGTCCCTCAAGCCGATTTCTGCCTCGCTCGAGGGTTTCGGTCCCTCGAGCAAGTTTCCGCCTCGCTCGAGGGTCCTGGATCCTCGAGCGGATTTCAGCCTCGCTCGAGGGGCTCGACCCTCCTCGAGCGAACAACCATCTCCGCCTCGCTCGAGGCCATTGTTGGCATTTCGTAGCGTCGTCACTTTAAGAACAGATCTGGAATCCATCCTTAGTGACAACACCAAGAAACGCATTGTAGGCACCTCTTAATGTCACAACTAACGACGCCGGGTTAGCGTGATCATCAAGACTTGCCAAAGGTTAATCTAAACGATCATGAACGAATCCGCAAGCGCACAGATAAACCATTGTAGCATTTCCTCAAGGAAGGAGAGTATTCCAAGGGTATCGTATCCGTGGAAGGCAATGGCGGATATCTTCGACTTATGCTTTTGCTCTGAATGTGAACTAAGAGATAGATATAGGAAACTACAAACTCAAAAGCAGGGGTAAGATAAAAGATATAAAGGGTAGTGCAACACACACACTCAAGTCTACCTCTACTCTAGCACACTACGGCTTAGGGGGAACATACGAGTTAGCTCTAGGTTCTAATGTACTAAACATACAAAGCTAGAAGATACAAGAGATAGCCATGAGTATTGCATGAGAGGGTAAGGTTCAGCACCCAGGTACAAACGGGGAGCTAGCCCGCGACGACCAGCACTCTGCGAAACTAGACTTTAGACTCCTACAGCAGGTACCCCAACGCGGAGAGTTGCACAGGATCCAACAGCTGTCACCACTGCGGACCTACCTCTATCGTTACGGGGGGTATACTCATAACTAATGTAGCCAGACAACCCAGGCACCATGCCTACGTTGCTGCTAGACTTCACCCGGCCCGAGCTATTGTGACCCAGGGTGAGAGCCACCAGAAGACTGGTCAACTTAGACCGAGTACCGTAGCTTGAACACAAACCTCATGCAACACTCTCATGCCATCTAACAAGATCAACTAAGGCTAGACATACGAACGGATACGAACTCTCTTATGTCTAGTTAACAAGATCAAAGGGTCGTGTTCGTGAAGAACACGAGCCTCTAACTTATGAACAAACACATAGGGAATGAGTTTATCACCCTTCAAGTGGATCAAAAGGTAGTGTTCATGAAGAACACAAGCCTCTAAATGATGAACAAAGGATGAACTCAAGAACATATCAAGCATATGATCTATCACGACTTTATATGAAATAGCTGAATAACTGAAGTAGATCAAAGTCATACAATGAAATAAAGATAAAAGAGAACTCATACCTAGACTCCAAAGAAGACTTGGAACCTGAAGAAGAGCTACTCTAGCCTACCCCCTAGCCTTGGAAACTAAAAGTGAGAGGAGAATGAGAGAGTGGTGTGTGGGAAATGGGAGCCCCTCCCCTTCTATTTATAGGTAAGGACCAGGCTTGCTCGGAGGCTCAAAGTGCTCCAAAACACCCCGAGATGCAGCAAGTTACCAATGAGGAGCAACCACGTGGAGGGACACGATGAAAGGAGGCAGAGGCAGTTCGGTCGATCCTAGGATCGGCCGGCCCCTTCGGCCCTCCTTTCGAGGTGTGTTTCCTCTGGGTGGCTGCCTTGTGGGACCTCTGATCCAGCCCCGGTGCATGGCTTGATTTGGTATCCGAGGTGGGCCCTTTGATCCATGTGAAGTCCATGTGGCGTCCTCTGATTCGTCGGTGAGTGCCTCCCTTGGATCGATGACGTGGAATGCCATGTTTCCCTTGGTGGCAGCCACCTCCTCAGCTGAGTTGGCATGGTTTCTTCATAGAAGGTGGGTTTCCATCTCTTTTAAGGGGTAAATCACCTACATACAAATAATCTCCAAGGACAAGTGGAACTACATTATTCAAACCAAAATGCAAGTAAATAATTCATATGCCTCCATTTATATGAGAATATTGAGGGCTGAAAGTGGTACTTTTTAGCCGTCAACAAACTCCCCCAAGCTAACCTCTTGCAAATCTCGAAGCAAGACATTAGAGACTTAAGTTGGTTGATCAGGAGTTGCTACAATGTTGTATTCTCAACTTATGGCAAACATACATCAAAGTACTCTACCAAGAGTTGAACAAGTTGGCAATGTTCTTACCCTTCACCTGATGACGTGGGGCATATAGCTTCACCTGCCTTAGGCGGTTGAGAGACAGAATGGTTATAAAGAATGTGCATAATCACTCATACCTTGATCAACTATCAATCCGAAAGTTTTGCAAATTTTTCAAAAGAAAATCAGAGTTCCTCAAATGATACTCTCGGATCACTCAAAAGTGTATGGTTCCTCACCAAGGCATCAATGTTGCCTTTCTTCACATCCTACTCCTAATAGGCTTTATGTGGAGCTATAGGTAGGGAAGATGTGGCATACTTGTCTCTCATATATTGCTAAGTCAAAGACTAGATCCTTGAAAGAAACAAATATACATCCTGATGAAGATGTGCATATGTGTGTGATGGTGATGAGCATGGCAAGGTGGATACTAGGCCCAGAAATGGGTACTAGATATTACCATGCTTTATATGAGGTAATGAGGATTTGATGGTAAGGTGGACACTAGCCCCGGAGTAGGTACTAGTTATTACCATCTATATGGTGGAACTCTTTCTCTTTCACATATCAATCCCTTTTCTCCTTTTGAAATTTTTTCGAGACTTGGGCTAGCTCTCTTTATTATATTTTTGCTAAGCTTTTGAGCATGCTTTTCTTTTTCCTTCTTTTTTTAGCTAGCTCTTTGTCTAGTTTGGAGATATTTGGAGAGGGATGAATGATACAAAGATACATAGAGTTTTATTTGTGGAAGAATGCATAGGCAGTATGGAGCAAATGATGAATGCTAACTTCCAGTGTAGAAGTTCAGCATGAACGTGTACGTGATCTTGATCAGGGGAGTATGAGTTCTAACTAGGGTCACAACATTTTGACAAAGCTCAATGAGAGAACAAGCTGCATATGTGGAGGCTAAGAGCTAGAATCTACATATGGCCTTGGATGGGGAATTCTCATCATTGAGGAACTCATCATGTTTTGATTTTTTCAAAAAGAAAAACTCCGGATGTCAAGCATCACTAAGCACAAGATCATAGCACTCTATTCTACCATATCATGTCTCACAACAACTTAGGCAAGGATCATGCTTTTCGCTACCCACAGTTTTCAAGCTATGGTTTGAACATACAAGCCAACAAACCCAAAACTTAGGTAGGACACCAGGTTGTAAGCAAGACATACGAGGAGAGTAAACAGAGCAACTATTCATCATTTCAACCATAGAGGCAAAGCATTCTTACTATACATATCAAAGCAAACTAAGCAAACGATGATGAAATCAAATAAATATTTTTGGTCTTTTTATTTTTGCAGATTTTTTTGGATTTTCATTTATAAGATATTCTGAAAACAAAGGAAGATACAAGTTACCTCAGGATGGGGGTCCTCCCCCATGCTAGCTTCAGGCTCACTGCGGAGGAGGGTAGAAGAAACCCTGACTCGCGTAGTAAGCCCTCTGCACCTGCATGTATCACTGCTGATCCTGCTGCATGGCTGCTATCCTCTCACCAGCCTGGCGCTGCCATGCTGAGGTAGACTCGACGTGGCTGTTCAGCGTCTCCTCCAATCCCGTGACCTGGACAGTGAGCTCTCCCATCTGCTACGCGAGCTGAGCATCACGTGCAGAGGCTGAGGAGTGCCGCCGGAAGGACGAAGACGGAGGTGGACCACCGGAGCTGGAACTAGCGGGTGTAGCCCACTGAGCACTGCTCGCACCTGCCCAAGCCGTGCCGCTCGCAATCGGGCAGTAGGTGGGCTGGTCCCAACCAGGTGCATATCCAGGGGTAACCCCGAACATGTACCCCACAGGGGCCCCTCCTGCCACTGGTGGCGTAGCAGGCTGTGGCTGTGGTTGAGGTTGTGGTGGTGGTGGTGGCTGTGACTGCTGCTGCTGCTGCATGTGTGCTCTCTTCGCCGCGCTTCTGGTGGACCTACTTGAAAGGCTAGCACGACGGCTTTCCTCTTGTGTAACAAGGGGAATGGTTAGTGACTCCAAGTTATACAATCCAAACCCCGGGTTAGGTAAATGGATTTGATTTGCATAACCCGGAAAGAAGAAAGTCAAAGAATCATTTGGGCCTTTCTTAAGTATATGCCCTTGGATCTAGTATGCCTTATCAATGAGAACTCCGGCCGTCCTGATGAAGGGTACGGAATTCCCGCTAAGAACCCCGAGTCTGAGAGCAATACGAGTCACCAAAGATGTACACTCAATAGGACGTATCATCTTGAAATTCATCAACCACTGTCGAATCATAGCTTTAACGGGAGAGACCTTGATCCGGTTAACAACGGTGTATAATAGCATCATCTCATCGCTGCGCACGGCCAAACATCCTCTCGTGGGAAGAGAGTAATGGCGAGCTACTTGTGCCACAGACGGAGAGTGGGATGCACAATATCATTACACCGAGGTACAAACTTGCCACTGTAAACAAGACCAGAGATGTCTGACTAGAAAGAGTCTCGAACAAAACCCTCACAAGCCCGCTTCAAAGAAACAACACAACGAGGACTAAAACCAAGAAGACAACTAAGTTCCTTCCAAGAAACACGATAATCGGTCCCAAAGAGAAGAAACTGAATGCCATCTGGAATCTCGATAACAGAGCAAAGAAACTAGATGGTGAGGGGCCGAGAGCCAAGCTCTGTAACCGGCGCAAACTCCTCCCAACCAAGAGCATGCCAAATGGAAGCGAACTCAAGATTCATACCTGTTTTCTCCATGAGAGCCGGGTCGAAGGCTTGGGTGTGAGCGAAGACTCGGTCCTTCAGGAGAGCGTAGGCTTGCTCCTCTCGAGCGCCCTGCAAGCTGAGGTAGGGGGTGTCGTTGATGACCTCCTCCACGGCTTGTGGCTCGGCTTGCTCCTCTTGATCTTCTTCATAATCCATCATCGATGGGCTCGGCGTCGGCTCAGCGGGGGTGGATGAACTCGCGCTTGCCCGCGAACGGGAGCGTGAGCGTGTCACCCTCCAGAGAGTGTTTTCCGCCCAATTCATGCTAGCACAACAACAAGGGACAACAAGAGCAACTTGGTGATGAATTAGTGAAATCGAATGAAGTTCTTACCGAGCTTGCTCCATCAATAGCAATACTTTCAACAACACAATAGAAAGAACACTTGATGATCCAATCTCGAGCAAGAAAACCAAGAAAACCAAGAGAGCAAGGAGTAGAGAGGGGAGTGTGAGTGAAATGAGTTGAATGGGTGAAGAGCACCCCCTCTCGGGTTCAATATATAGAGCAAAGGGGCAGCACACCGCGGACTAGCCGTTGCACAACGGCTAGGAGCCGTTGGCCAAGGCTGGGCCCACATGACCGTTGCCAGGGTTCAGCCGAACCCTGGTTCGGCCGGCCCAGCTGTGGGCTTGGGGCTGGCCCCCTTTGGTAGGCGTGCCACCAACGGCTATATGAAGGTATACCAAGGTGCACCGGCCAAAGTTTACTCCAGAAATTGCCCAAATGAATTTTCTAAGGTTTTCAAACTCAGAAATGATTTTCAGAAATTTTATTTTAAATAGGGAAAAGGGCTAGATAAATCTAGCATGCAGATGCAAAGTTTTGGAAAAAACAAATATGCAATTTTGAAAATAAAATTTTAGAAAGGGAAATATGAGATAAGTACCAGCTTTAACCTTTTTGGTAGAAGGACCCATCATTTTTAGTCCGACGAGTTGGACTCTTCCCAGTGATCAATTCCACTCAGCACCCCACTCCTGAGAAGTAGAGGGTGGTGCCATCTCAATCTTCCGTCATTCTTTCTGAATTTTCTTTTGCCTCTTTAACGAAGATTTCTTCCTTGGGGGTAATGGCTCCGTCCTTCCCCCAAGCTGCTCAACACTATCTTGCACCAAATAGCATTGCTCTTCTTTGTCCTGAAACTTGAACTTCAAGTTCCTCTTCCCAATGCGGAAGCGGATTATTCCGGACCCCACATTGATTCTAGCTTGGACATCACTGAGAAATGGTCGCCCAAGGATGAGCGGCATTCCTCCCTCATCATCCATATCAAGGACCACGAAATCCACGAAGACATAAGAGTTCTTGACCTTAACCAATATGCTCTCAACAATTCCTTCTGGATATCGTATCGTTGACTCGGCGAGTTGGATAGTCTGTGCTGTTGGAGAGAGAGCTGGATATCCCAGTTGCTCGAACATGGCCTTGGACATGAGATTAATGTTGACATTTCTTAACGTCACAACTAATGACGCCGGGTTAGCATGAACATCAAGACTTGCCATAGGTTAATCTAAACGGTCATGAACGAATCCGCAAGCGCACAGATAAACCATTGTAGCATTTCCCCGAGGAAGGAGAGTATTCCAAGGGTATCGTATCCGTGGAAGGCAATGGCGGATATCTTAGACTTATGCTTTTGCTCTGAATGTAAACCAAGAGATAGATATAGGGAACAACACACTCAAAGACAGGAGTAAGATAAACGATATATGGGTAGTGCGACACACACACTCAGATCTACCTCTACTCTAGCACACTATGGCTTAGGGGAAACATACGAGTTAGCTCTAGGTGCTAATGTACTAAACATACAAAGCTAGAAGATACAAGAGATGGGCATGAGCATTGCATGAGAGAGATAAGGTTCAGCACCCAGGTACAAACGGGGAGCTAGCCCGCGACGACCAACACTCTGCGAAACTAGACTTTAGACTCCTATAGCAGGTACCCTAGCGCAGAGGTTGCCCAAGGATCCAACAGGGCTGTCACCACCTGAGGACCGACCTCTATCGTTACAGGGGGTATGCTCATAACTATCGTAGCAAGACAACCCAGGCACCATGCCTACGTTGCTGCTAGACTCCACCCGGCCCGGGCTATTGTGACCCAGGGTGAGTGCCACTAGAAGACTGGTCAACTAGACCGAGTACCGTAGCTTGAACACAGACCTCATGCAACACTCTCATGCCATCTAACAAGATCAACTATGGCTAGACATACGAACAGATATGAACTCTCTTATGTCTAATCAACAAGATCAAAGGGTCGTGTTCGTGAAGAACACGAGCCTCTAACTTATGAACAAACACATAAGGAATGAGTTTATCACCCTTCAAGTGGATCAAAAGGTAGTGTTCACGAAGAACACGAGCCTCTAAATGATGAACAGAGGATGAACTCAAGAACATATCAAGAATATGATCTACCATGACTTTATATGAAATAGCTGAATAACTGAAGTAGATCAAAGTCATACAAAGAAATAAAGATAAAAGAGAACTCATACATAAACTTTCAAGAGGACTTGGAACCTGAAGAAGAGCTACTCTAGCCTACCCCCTAGCCTTGGAAACTAAAAGTGAGAGGAGAATGAGAGAGTGGTGTGTGAGAAATTGGAGCCCCTCCCCTTCTATTTATAGGCAAGGACAAGGCTTGCTCGGACGCCCAAATGGCCCCTAAACACCCGGGAATGCAGCAACTGACCAATGAGGAGCAACCACGTGTACGGGCCAGATGGGCGCCCCCTAGGTCGGTTCGGCCGATCCTAGGATCGGCCGGCCCCCTAGGGCAGCCCCACCTGGTGTGCTTCCTCTGGTTGGCTGCCCTGTGGGTCCTCTAATCCATCCTCGGTGCATGGCTTGATTTGGTATTCGAGGTAGGCCCTTTGATCCATGTGAAGTCCATGTGGCGTCCTCTAATTCGTCGGTGAGTGCCTCCCCTGGATCGATGACGTGGATTGCCATGTTTCCTTTGGTGGCAACCACCTCCTCAGCTGAGTTGGCATGGTTTCTTCATAGAAGTGGGGTTTCCATCTCTTTTAAGGGTAAATCACCTACATACAAATAATCTCCAAGGACAAGTGGAACTACATTATTCAAACCTAAATACTAGTAAATAATGCATATGCCTCCATTTATGTGAGAATATTGAGGGTTGGAAATGGTGAAACACCTTGTAGGCACCTCTTAATGTCACAACTAACAACGCCGGGTTAGCGTGATCATCAAGACTTGCCAAAGGTTAATCTAAACGATCATGAACGAATCCGCAAGCGCACAGATAAACCATTGTAGCATTTCCCCAAGGAAGGAGAGTATTCCAAGGGTATCGTATCTGTGGAAGGCAATGGCGGATATCTTAGACTTATGCTTTTGCTCTGAATGTAAACTAAGAGATAGATATAGGAAACAACAAACTCAAAGGCAGGGGTAAGATAAAAGATATAAAGGGTAGTGCGACACACACACACTCAAATCTACCTCTACTCTAGCACACTACGGCTCAGGGGGAACATATGAGTTAGCTCTAGGTTCTAATGTACTAAACATACAAAGCTAGAAGATAGAAGAGATAGCCATGAGTATTGCATGAGAGGGTAAGGTTCAGCACCCAGGTACAAACGGTGATCTAGCCCGCGACTACCAGCACTCTGCGAAACTAGACTTTAGACTCCTACAGCAGGTACCCTAGCGCGGAGGGTTGCACAGGATCCAACAGCTGTCACCACTGCGGACCTACCTCTATCGTTATGGGGGGTATGCTCATAACTAACGTAGCTAGACAACCTAGGCACCATGCCTACGTTGCTGCTAGACTTCACCCGGCCCGGGCTATTGTGACCCAGGGTGAGAGCCACCCGAAGACTGGTCAACTTAGACCGACTACCGTAGCTTGAACACAAACCTCATGCAACACTCTCATGCCTTCTAACAAGATCAACTAAGGCTAGACATACGAATGGATATGAACTCTCTAATGTCTAGTCAACAAGATCAAAGGGTCGTGTTCGTGAAGAACACGAGCCTCTAACTTATGAAAAAACACATAAGGAATGAGTTTATCACCCTTCAAGTGGATCAAAAGGTAGTGTTCATGAAGAACACAAGCCTCTAAAAGATGAACAAAGGATGAACTCAAGAACATATCAAGCATATGATCTACCATGACTTTATATGAAATAGCTGAATAACTGAAGTAGATCAAAGTCATATAATGAAATAAAGATAAAAGAGAACTCATACCTAGACTCTAAAGAAGACATGGAACCTGAAGAAGAGCTACTCTAGCCAACCCCCTAGCCTTGGAAACTAAAAGTGAGAGGAGAATGAGAGAGTGGTGTGTGGGAAATGGGAGCCCCTCCCCTTCTATTTATAGGCAAGGACCAGGCTTGCTCGAAGGCTCAAAGTGCTCCAAAACACCCCGGGATGCAGCAAGTGACTAATAAGGAGCAACCACGTGGAGGGACATGATGAAAGGAGGCAGAGGCGGTTCGGTCGATCCTAGGATCGGCCGGCCCCTTCGGCCCTCCTTTCGAGGTGTGTTTCCTCTAGGTGGCTGCCCTGTGGGCCCTCTGATCCACTCCCGGTGCATGGCTTGATTTGGTATCGGAGGTGGGCCCTTTGATCCATGTGTAGTCCATGTGGCGTCCTCTGATTCGTCGGTGAGTGCCTCCCTTGGATCGATGATGTGGAATGCCATGTTTCCCTTGGTGGCATCCACCTCCTCAGCTGAGTTGGCATGGTTTCTTCATAGAAGGTGGGTTTCCATCTCTTTTAAGGGGTAAATCACCTACATAGTAATAATCTCCAAGGACAAGTGGAACTACATTATTCAAACCAAAATGCAAGTAAATAATGCATATGCCTCCATTTATGTGAGAATACTGAGGGCTGAAAGTGGTACTTTGAGGACCAGGTGTGTCCAAGGACCAGTGGAAGGTCGCTCCTTAGTGATGAGTGATTGACAACATTGTGTGGACTGATGCTTGGCTAAGTGTGCAGGTACAGGTTGCGCCTTGACTCGTGGCGGTGCAGGTGAAGAACAAGCGCGAAAGGCCTTAGCCGTGACGCCCTCCGGGTGATGGAGTGAAGGACTGATTAGGCAAACCAGAGAGGGGGGAGTGAATGGGAGCCGATAAAAATTCTTCTCGAAGGAGATGGGAACTCCAACAAGACGAACACGGCTTCCGAAACACTTCTCCGACTCAACTACCCAAGTTGGTCAAGACCACGCAGCCACTGGAGTGCTACTGGTCCTAGGAACCAACACACAACCTTCCGAGCCAAAACACACCCACACACACAGCGGAAACTTGCACGGCTTGCTGCTTGTGCTACACCGGTCAGACCGATGGCCTGCGCCGGTCAGACCGGTGACACCGGTCAGACCGGTGGGCAGCGCCGGTCAGGCCGGTGGCTACAGCAGCCGCACAACAAATGTTCCAGGAAGTCTCAGTGACTCCTCTAGGCCCTGGAACAAAAACCACCTCCGAAACGCAACCTGGAAGGAAGAAGAACCCCTCACAAAACCTACCAAAACAACTCCAAACATGCCAAGAACTGACCAGCAGGACCACAGGACAAAACCACACGGACAAGGCTGTTCCCCGAGACAAAAACCCACCAAGGGCTAGCAACGGTCAGACCGGTCAAGAGCACCGGTTAGACCGGTCACGCCTGGGCAGCTCGGGATGAACAGCGCCCGCGAGTCAACTCCCCCAAATCCAACTCCCGATCTCCCGATTCGCTCCACGGATTCGCACAAGACTTTGGGGATAGTAGGAACACCTCATGGGCACTCCATAGCCAAGATTTGGTCCACCAAAACTCGTTGAATCAAGAGGAATCGAAGGATTTCCGCCAAGAACACCACGAACCCTAGAACCACGAAAACCCCAAAATTTAGCCCCTTTACTCACGGATTTGGGAGGGGAATCAAAGGGAAAAGAACCACGAGGGGTTCATGCATACATCCCCCACCAAATCCCAAAGAGAAAGGTCTCAAAACCGCCACAAGAAATTCGCCAAGAAAAGCCTCTGAAAATCACCAAAAAGGAGAAACGGGAAAGACACAACCAAGCCTTGAGGAACCACGCCGAATCATCTATACATACCAAAGAGGTTCATACAAGGTCTAGCTTGCCGCCCGATCATCCTTCCCTCTCACAAGATCTCACCATGAAGCTCTCAAGCTAGTCCTATCAAAATCCTAAGGAAAATAGGAAGAGAAAATAGGAAAACCAAATGAGCTAGGGTTCCAAGAGATGGCTGCCATCCTCTCACCCCTTGGGTTATATGGAGGCAACCGAAAGACTAAAATACCCTTACTAGCTAACTAGGGATACATGCCTCTCAAGGGCAAAATCGGAAATCTTTGTCTTCGCACCATCGGACGGATGCCCAGCGACCGCAAACTTGCTTAGCCTCGACGCAAGCCTTGCGATCCCGACGGGTGTCCTCCACTTCGAAGATTCTGGACTGCGTCGTCGCACACCGGTCAGACCGGTGCTCCTCACCGGTCAGACCGGTCTGGAGCTGCTGCACCTCCGTCTTCGGTTCTTCAGTCTTGGCTTTGTGGATCAACCAAGGAACCCAGTGGTTTTCTGGTGAACCACCGGAAACCCCGCGAACTCGGTGTAGCCTCCGCCAATCACCACTCATGACTCGGCTCCCACGTAGTCCCGGCTCGATCTTGGTTTTGAGGCTCAACCAAGAAACTGTCCATGACTTCATCTTGCCGTTCTTGCCACCATGTGGCACGCACTTGACCCCGCTGGCCACCGGGTCCCTCGAACCAAGCCTACTTGTCTTCTCCACACCTGGAGGCCTCACCGGTAACGACCTTTCGCGCTTGTTCTTCACCTGCACCAACACCAGTCAAGCCGCAACCTGCACCTGCAATACTTAGCCAAGAATCAGTCCACACCACGTTGTCAATCACTCATCACACCAGGAAGCGACCATCCACCGGTCCTCGAACCACACATGGCTCTCATGGAGTGGCAAGTAGGCTTAGTTCGATGGACCCGGTGGCCGATGGGGTCAAGTGCGAGCCGTGCGGCGCAAGACTGGCGGGCTGAAGTCGTGAACATGGGCCGGTGCAAGATAGCGGATGGAGCCCGAAGCTTGCATGCGGGGTTTGTTGGTTTGCCCACAAAACCATCAGTGGACGGCTTCTTGGTTTGGGCCTCAAAACCAAGCCCGGAGGCCCGAGGTGACGGAGACGGTGATCCAGGAGCTTCGGGAAGCTTCGAGGCGGAGGGCACGTGGCGTGATCACGGGGTTTGCGTCAAGGTGAAGCGAGGCCACGGTGGAAGCGTGTTCGTCTGATGAAGACTTGACCAAAATGTCTCTGAGGGTTTGTATCTTCATTTAACCAGTAGGGGTAGCGTGGTCATTTACCTCCCTCCGATGGACTTCGTATAAATAGCGGAGAGGTGGATGGCATCTCTCTCACTTGGACTCTAGGGCTTTCTTCCCCAGTAGATTTCTCTGAACTGCTTCTTTTCCCTCTGGATTCCTTAGGCTAGACTCTTGTACAGACTCTGACCTCTGGATGTATGAAAGCATTCGGCGTCCCGGTGATCTCCTAGTCCCTAGTGATTTTCGTGTCATTTTCGGGGATATTTTTGGGGGGTTTCGTTCTTCGCTCGATTCGTGATTTTAGGGGTGTTTTCCGTCGGATTTCTTTGAGGGGATCATGGGTGGATACCTTGCGCATCTTTGTGTGTGATCTTGACCCCTCAAACGCTGTGGAGAGCCTTAGATTTGTGCGTTTTTGGTTAGAGCCCGAGTTCATGGTGGTGGTTCGTGTGATTTGCGATTCCCGGTGATTTAGGGAGTTAGAGGCCGAGATTTTTGGGGCATAGCATCCTTGTGTGATGCTTTTCATCTCCCCAAAATCGTGTCTCAAGAGCTTCAATCGTTTGGGAGATCCGGTGATGAGTTCTTGGAGTTGACCCCGCGGGTCGGGCATTTTTCTGCTCTGTTCGTGCTTGGTGGACTGTCCGCGGCCTCTGTGCGGACCATCCGTGAGGTGTCGACAGCGCAGCTGTTCTTCATGTTCTTCATTTGTTCTTCGCGAGGATCGTTTTGATCCCTTGTATTTGGGCTTTTGTTTTGCAGGCAGTTCGCGGACCGTCCGTGTGGTCCTGGCGGACTGTCCGCACGGCCCTGAGGTTTCGTCTGGGTGGCTCGTCTTTTGTCTAGGGTTTCCAGTGGCTTTGGCGGACCGTCCGCGCTGCATGGTCAGACCGCCCGCGAGGAGACATTTTTCCCCCGAACTTTCTATTAGTTCCTGGTTCAATTTCGGACCGTCCGCGCCTGTCTCACGGACCGTCCGCGCTACCCTGGTGGACTGTCCGCGGCAGCCAGGCGGACTGTCCGGCTTGGACGCAGGAACTTGCCAAGCTTGTTCGGTTCCTTTGATTCCTCTCTTGTACTTCCGCGTGTGCTTCAAGGAATCGTTCCTAAGACTTGTGGTTGATCCATAACCTTGTTGTCTTGGCGATTGGTGTTTGATTCGATCCATCTTTTGTGTGTGCTCGGATTTGAGTGAGGTCTTGGCCAAGTTCTTTGCGAAGAATTTTTGTTGGCTCCCATTCACTGCCCCCTCTCTGGTCGCCTATCCTTCAATTGGTATCAGAGCCGGTTACGGATCTTCGTGATTCTAACCAGTCTAAGATCCAAAGATGGGCGATTACGGCAAGAGGTCGGGTCCTCCGCACTTTGATGGCAAGAATTACCCGATGTGGGAGAGGCGCATGGGCGCGTTTTTGTGAGGGAAGGGAACTCTTATTTGGGAGGTCACTCAAAATGATCAATATGTCATCCCAAATAGTTTTCTACTTCTAGGATCGCGGGACATGTTTGAGGCCAACAGCAAGGCCGTTGATTACTTGTTCCGTGCTCTCTGTGCCTCGGAGTTCGAGCGAGTGTATGGAGAGAATGTGGTCGGAAAGATTTGGCTCAAGTTGAGAAATGCTCATGTTGGCAATGCCCAAGTGCAAGCCCGTATGTTTTCCACTTACCGGAGAGAGTACGAGAACTTCACTCATCTCCCCGGTGAGTCGACCGATGCTATGTTTCAGCGCTTCACTAGCATAGTCAACAACATGAGGGCCAATGTGACAGTGCTTCCATACACGAATCATGATCAAGCTATCAAGCTTTTGCATGCCCTGGATAGGTCCGTGTGGAGTGCCAAGGTCGAGGCCATTGAGGAGTCGAGCGCATATGACACGCTATCGCTTGACGAGCTGTTCTCCAAGCTCAGGTCTTCTGAGGTGGATCGTGGCCTGAGAGCCAACAGCGAGAGCCCCACTGATCCTCATAGTTTGGCTCTTGTCTCAGGATCGAGGACTAATGCTAACTCTATTAGTTTTTCTTTGTCTTGTCTTGTGTCCTTGCCAGATGAGGACTTTGAGGTGCTGAGCGAGGACGATCTCGCCTTGTTGAGTAAGAGGTTTGGGCGGATGTACGAGAACTGCAAGAATGCAAGGCGGAGCTCGGGGATGTGCTATCGGTGCAAGAAGCACGGGCACTTCATCGCCGAATGCCCTGAAGCCATGGAGATCAAGAACGATTACAAGGGCAAGTCCAAGCAGGACTACAACAAGCACCACTCCCGGAATGACTACAAGAACAAGCACAAGGACAAGGGCGAGAGAAGGCACAAGAAGGGTGGCGGCCACAAGAGGAAGACCGCTCGAGCGATGGTGGCCGGAGCAAGCGACATCGACTCGACATCTAGCGACGCTTCTTCTGACTCGAGCAGCGAGGAAGAGCAAGAGAAGCGTAAGGACAAGCGGCACACCGGCAAGAACATCACCGGCTTGAGCTTCATCGCGCAAGGAGGCTTTTGCGGCATGGCCCATTCCAAGAAGAGTGGGAGGCACAGCTCGGATTCGAACTCCGACTCCGAGGAAGAGGTACGACAAGATCCCAACTTCTTGCTAGAGGAGAATGCTAGGCTCAATGAGTTGCTTGATAACCGTGATGATGTGCTTAGAAAGACCAATAAGGAGAAGAGGGAATTTAGGTCTCTATTGGGTGATGCTAAGGACAAGGTAGCCGAGCTTGAATCCTTGCTTGTGGATTCTAGGAAAGAGATTGCTTCCTTGAAGTCTGCTCCTGTGGTGTCTGATGAGATAGATTGTGGTGATTGCTCAGTTTTTCTCGCTGATTTGACTGCCCTCAAGGAGAAACATGCCTCTGTCCTTCATGTGGTTAGGATTGAATGTGTTGAGTTGAAGTCTAGGCCAGCTTTGTTAGGAGCTTGTACTTCATGTCCTATTTTGCATGCTAGGCTAGATGAATCTCACACTAGAGTTGTTTCTCTTGAGGCGACATTGAAAGCTCCTCTTCCTACATCATGTTCAACCTGTGAAATGCATACTTTGAAAAACATGGAACTTGCAAACTATGTTGATCGTCTGCAGGATGAAAATGATGAATTAAGAAAAATGATGGGGTGGTTGTCTGGGCATGAGCAACAATTGAGTATGATGTTGGCTCAGTTTAAGAGGTTTGATGGTCGGGCATTGGGGGCTGACAAGTGTGGTGAGGGAGAAGAGAAAGCTGGAGAGATCCCCATTCCACCACATACCACACCGATGAACAAATTTGCACCCAAGCCAAACTACCTCCAAAACAAGCTAGACACAACACCCGATCCACCAGTTTTCCCCCACAAGTCTGAGAACTACCAAAAACCCATCAAGTCTGTGAGCACCCAGGGGAGTGTCTTTGATGGGAAGACAGGAGAGAAAGCTGGAGAGAAGCTTGTAGAGAAGCCACAGCCCAAGCCAGTGCCGATCTGCTTCCATTGTGAGTATTGTGGGAGGGATGGGCATAAGGATGAGTTTTGTTTCCGGAGGAAGAGGGATGAGAGGTTTGCTAGGGAGATGGCAAACAAGGATAGGTACCACATTGCTCGTGGTGTGCCTGAGCCTCGTAGAGGGCCTCTACCTAGGGGTGATGTGTTTGTGAGGACAGTTCCCACTCGTGGAGGTGGAGGTGGAGGTATGTTCCCTTAGAGAGATAGGCATGTTGGGTTTGGGCGTGGTGAGTTGGCTCGACGTGCTCCTTCTCGTGACCGTTATGAGTTTGGGAGGCACGATCAGAGCTTTGGGTCTCAGATGGACTACGGGCCACGTTTTTCCCCTCGTGGTGCGCGTACTCCTCCAATGAGACGTGACAGGTCCTTTGGTGGTAGGCGTGAGAGGGCTCCGCCTCGGGGTGTTGGTAGAATGGACTTTGCTAACCCTTCTTTTGAGCAAATGGCTCAGCACTGGTTTGACTCTTTTGGTACTAACCCCAGTGTTGAGTTGCTTGCTCATTCTCGTTCTCATTTTTTATTGCAGGTGGGAGGCTTGGAGAACTTTTGGTTGATTGACTCCGGTTGCTCAAGACACATGACCAGAGATCGTGGGTGGTTCTCCAGCCTCATCCCACGGAGTACAAGGGAGTACATCACTTTCGGGGATAACAGGCGAGGACGAGTGCTTGCCGAAGGTATGGTGAAGGTGAGTAGCAAGGTGACCTTAAGAAGTGTGGCCCTGGTCAAGTCACTTGGTTTTAACCTGTTGTCAGTATCTCAATTACTCAATGATGGTTTTGAGGTTCGTTTTAAGTCGGGTGCTTCTCGTGTGCTTGATTCTCGAGGCGATCTTGTCTGTACGATCATCCCCGAGGGTCAAATCTTTCGTGCCGATTTTTCCCAGTCTGTTGGTCCTCCTCGATGTTTTGTTGCTGGCGTGTCCGCCGAGCTTTGGAAATTGCATAGGAGGTTGGGACACTCGAGCTTTGAGTTGCTTTCCCGCTTGAGTGGTCTTGATCTTGTCCGAGGATTGCCTAAGTTGAAATTCGAGAAGGATTTGGTTTGTGCTTCTTGTCGGCATAGAAAGATGGTTGCTGCTTCTCACGCTCCTCTGACTGCTGTCATGACCGAGCAACCTTGTGAGCTGTTGCACATGGATTTGGTTGGGCCAGCTCGTGTTCGCTCTGCGGGTGGGAAGTGGTATGTTCTTGTGGTTGTTGATGACTTTTCGAGGTACTCTTGGGTTTTCTTTTTGGAAGATAAGAGTGAGACGTTTGGCCTTGTTCGAGACTTGATCTTGAGGTTGAAGAATGAGAGACATGGAGATGCCATTCGAGCTATACGTAGTGACAATGGCACAGAGTTTAAGAACTCTCATTTTGATGACTTTTGCAGTGATCTTGGTCTCGATCATCAGTACTCTTCTCCATACGTCGCTTGCCAGAATGGTCTAGTGGAGAGGAAGAACCAGACCCTTTGTGAGATGGCCAGGACGATGCTCGATGCGCATAGGACTCCTAGGCGTTTCTGGGCCGAGGCAGTCAATACCGCTTGCTATGTCTCAAATCGCATTTTCCTTCGTGTTTTCAAGAAGAAGACCTCTTATGAGCTGATGCATGGCCGACAACCCAAGGTAAGTCATTTTAGAGCCTTTGGCTGCAAGTGTTTCATTCTGAAGAAGGGCAAGTTGGATAAGTTTGAGTCTAGATGTTCGGATGGTATTTTCCTTGGTTATGCGATTCATTCTAGAGCATATCGTGTGCTCAACCTTGATACTAACCGAATCATGTAGACTTGCGAGGTTACCTTCGACGAGACACAGCCATGTAGCTCTTCTGCTTTTGAGTGTGCAGGTGACGAAGAAATTGGTGCCAGGATCTTTGAGGATGAGAAGGATGGAGATGGAGACTAGGATGATGATGATGGTGGTGCTCCCACAACTGATCATGTACACGCTACTTCCACTACTACGATGACGATCGAGGATGGAACATCCCCTACACCCACTACGACTGAGGCTGTTCGAGTGGAGGCTGTTGCTGAGGGGGAGGTGGTGTCTAGGCGTGAGGCTCCGCGGCGGGTACAAGTTGACCACCCACCGACGACGATTATTGGTGACCTCCATGAACGCACTACACGGTCGAGGTCAAGGAATTCTTCTCATTACGCTCACTCTGCTTTTGTCGCGTCGTTTGAGCCCAAAGATATTCGACACGCTTTGTCTGACAAGAATTGGGTGAATTCCATGCATGAGGAGTTGGAGAACTTTGAGAGAAACCAAGTCTGGGTGTTAGTCAATCCACCACCAAATTGCCATCCCATAGGTACCAAGTGGGTGTGGAAGAACAAATAGGTTGAAAATGGGATGGTGGCTCTTCTCATGATCTTGTTGCCAGATTTGCAGATGACATGAGCAGGGAATTTGAGATGTCCATGATGGGTGAACTGTAGTTTTTCTTGGGCCTCCAGATCAAGCAGTGCAAGGACGGGATGTTTGTACATCAGGCGAAGTATACCAGGGACATGGTGAAGAAGTTTGGTATGAAAGATTCCAAGCCGCTGACCACACCGATGAGTACCACTACGGCTTTGGACGCGGACGAGGACGGCGAACCCGTGGACCAGAAGGAGTACCGGAGCATGATCGGCTCCCTCCTCTACTTAACGGCGATGAGGCCGGACATACAGTTCAGTGTGTGTCTGTGCGCTCATTTTCAGGCTTCACCGAGGACTTCACATCGGCAGGCCGTCAAGCGGATTTTCAGGTACTTGAGCTACACTCCTGAGTTTGGTCTTTGGTATTCTGCCTCCTCGACACTCAGACTTCACGGTTACTCCGATGCTGATTTTGTTGAGTGTCGATTGGACCGCAAGTCTACCTCTGGGTGTTGTCAGTTCCTTGGTTCTTCTTTGGTCTCTTGGTCATCTCGCAAGCAATCCAGTGTAGCCCAGTCTACTACAGAGGCCGAGTATGTAGCTGCTGCTAGTTGTTGTTCCCAGCTGCTTTGGATGACATATACCATGAGTGATTTTGGAGAGGAATGCTCCCAGGTTCCACTTTTCTGTGATAGCACCAGTGCCATAAGCGTAGCCAAAAATCCTGTCCTCCACTCCAAAACGAAACACATAGAAGTGAGGTACCACTTCCTGAGGGACAATGTTGAGAAGGGAAACATATCTTTGTCCTATGTCCCTACCCAAGATCAGCTAGCCGACGTTTTCACCAAACCACTTGATCAAGTCACTTTCACTCGCTTGCGGGGTCAACTTGGTGTTTGTTTTCCTTTCTAGCTGAGTCTTGGAGCTTCTCATGTATATATGTGTCATATGTTTATTTTGTTGCATTGCATTCATGCATTTTACTTTCTGTACAAAACCTGGTAGGATAGCCATCTTTGGATCACTTGTGCTAGGAAAAGCTTCTCTTATATACATTGATCACCGATGTGCTATATGTGTGATATGTGCATGTTTGGTAAATTGTGGATGTGAATGCTATGCTCTTGATGGTTTTGCCATATATTTGTGTTAAGATAGCTTTCTTTTGATGAAAATGCTAAAATTGTGTCTCTCATGAGTTGATGCTTGTCTATGCTCAATTTGTGCTTAAATGCCTATATCATGTTTAGTTTGTGCTTGAGAATCATGTTCTCTTTGCTTGGGGTCAAAGACCTTTTGTCATTGTAAATGTTTAGCCCTTTTGCTTGCTTGGGGAGGAGCATAAGCTTCTTTTTGCCGCAAAGGCACTTCATGTACCATGTTTAAACTTGAAAATGAAATTGGTGTGTGAATTGCCTTATGCTTGAAAAATGAGCTCCTAATCATGTTTTGATGCTTTAATATTCATATCTTGGGTGCTAAATCGTAGTATGCCTATCTACCATGAGCAGTCTCATTTCAAGAAGTAGACGCATGGCTCGGTGGCTTTAACATGACTTGAGTAGCTTGTGGGCGTTTATAATGATCTTGTAATGAGAATTTGTGATCTTGCATAAACTTTGGA
Source organism: Cenchrus fungigraminus (assembly GCA_036936925.1). Lineage (NCBI taxonomy): Eukaryota > Viridiplantae > Streptophyta > Magnoliopsida > Poales > Poaceae > Cenchrus > Cenchrus fungigraminus. Next base: position 104,344,760 of record CM072769.1, on the reverse strand, counting down.
TGATCTAGTGTATTTATGTTCAAATTGGTATAGAAAGAGTCTTTCTCATGAGATGACTATTTCTTTGTGAAAATTGCTTGAAAATTGCTTTTAGCCATGTCACATGCTTATATGTCGCTACATTCTTGATGGCAATGTGCTAGATACACCATGTCTACTTTGCTTGCTCTATGTCTCATGTGTAGCATTTTGTGAAGCTTTTTGTATATTTGGAGGCATTTTCCGTCGGATTTCTTTGAGGGGATCATGGGTGGATGCCTCGCGCATCTTTGTGTGTGATCTTGACCCCTCAAACGCCGTGGAGAGCCTTCGATTAGTGCGTTTTTGGTTGGAGCCCAAGTTCATGGTGGTGGTTCGTGTGATCTGCGATTCCCGGTGATTTAGGGAGTTAGAGGCCGAGATTTTTGGGGCATAGCATCCTTGTGTGACGCTTTTCATCTCCCCAAAATCGTGTCTCAAGAGCTTCAATCGTTTGGGAGATCCGGTGATGAGTTCTTGGAGTTGACCCCGCGGGTCGGGCGTTTTTCTGCTCTGTTCGTGCTTGGCGGACTGTCCGCGGCCTCTGTGCGGACCCTCCGCGAGGTGTCGACAGCGCAACTATTCTTCGTGTTCTTCATTTGTTCTTCGCGAGGATTGTTTCGATCCATTGTATTTGGGCTTTTGTTTTGCAGGCAGTTCGCGGACCGTCCGCGTGGTCCTGGCGGATTGTCCACGCGGCCCTGAGGTTTTGTCTGGGGTGGCTCGTCTTTTGTCTGGGGTTTCCAGTGGCTTTGGTGGACCGTCCGCGGTGCACGGTCGAACCGTCCGCGAGGAGACGTTTTCCCCGAACTTTCTGTTAGTTCCTGGTTCAATTTCGAACCGTCCGCGCCTGTCTCACGGACCGTCCGCGCTAGCCTGGCGGACTGTCCGCGACAACCAGGCGGACTGTCCGGCTTGGACGCAGGAACTTGCCAAGCTTGTTCGGTTCCTTTGATTCCTCTCTTGTACTTCCGCGTGTGCTTCAAGGAATCGTTCCTAAGACTTGTGGTTGATCCATAACCTTGTTGTCTTGGCGATGGTGTTTGATTCGATCCATCTTTTGTGTGTGCTCGGATTTGAGTGAGGTCTTGGCCAAGTTCTTTGCGAAGAATTTTTGTTGGCTCCCATTCATTCCCCCCCTCTCTGGTCGCCTATTCGGTCCTTCATACTTTTTAGCTGTCAACAGCCATCCCTCGACAAACGGCGCCCCGCCACTCTGCTCCGCCCGACAACAGCATTTAATGCCCGACTCCGCGGTGGGACGCCAATGTCAAAAGCATATCTTCCCCCACACCGCGCGACTGACACGGTCTGTACGCCTGACACCGCCACTGTGCGGCCTAACCTGCCACTGTGCAGCCATCCCTGGTCCTGTGCGGGCGCCGCGCGGCCTTGTGCGGACAGGCCGGTGTCATTCCGCGACATTGTGCTACCTGCTCCCGTCCTTCCCCTGCGGCAAGACGCTCGAATGGGCATGGGGACACCCTCGAAAGGTGTACGGGCGGCGAGCGGACGCACACGCTGACCGGCGCCGCAGTATGAGCCGCGTCCCCTCTGCCAAATCCGGTGTCACGCGGCCATTTCTGGCACTATGCGGCCATACCCGGTGCTGTGCCACCATCTCTGCTGCTGTGCGACGGACTGCACGACACTGTGCGGACAGGCCGGTGACATCCCGTGGCCCTGTGCCGCCAACTCCTGTCCTTCCCCCGGCGGCTGGACCCTCAATTCAGTAGGGGCGACCCCTCAAAGTCAAGGCCGGACAGGCAACAGGAGCCACCACACCACCCGTAGAAGCCGAAGGTCGCCACCGACTCGCGCCAGGAGCCGAGACGTGCGGGGACAAGACTGCTAGCGCCATACCCGTTAGTACACGGCCACTGCGCCGACTGCTGTGCAGCACCACTGTAACTGCCCTCCCTTGGCCTATAAAAGGGAGAGGCAGACGCCCATGCGCGGGCATGCCCATTCACCCACACACACTCGCTCGCTCACAGCACTCCACCCCATTTCCGATATTGGCACTTGCCTCAATCATCTAGCTGGGACTTGGGGGAACTTCCTCCTCTCCCGTCTTGCTTGTAGCCCCCCTCTACAGGCACCCCCGGCGCAAGTTATTACAGTGCGCAAGCACATTGCTGGACGTACGGCTGTGCGGCCGGAACCAGGATAAACCCCATCTCCCATTAGCTTAGCACCGACCATCGAGAAGCAGATCCCATCGCAAATTACTAGTTGGTGCCGGCGCTAATCTGGACACCGACACATAGTGTATATCTAAATGCATACATCATCTATAAATCTAATAAAGTTAAAATAACATATAATTTAGAACGGAGGGAGTAAAAAGTGAAGGAGAACCACACTGTGCAAAATTTATTCATTATTATTACTACCAAAGAAATTGTAAGTAGCTAAAACATGTGACACAATTAATCTTGTTCGAGAATGTCATCGTGATTTGAGATATTTTAGCCCCAAATTCACTTGTAACTGCCTTCATACTTTTTTTAGATGGCCTTGCCTTACAAGTACAAGTTTTAGCATTTTTATATTATGGAACAAGCGTTCCGGCCTCAGCACCCAAACGGTGCCTGCAGCCAAGGATTACAACCAGCAGCATCTAAACTGCATCAAACAAAATAAATCCTGTAACCCCCAAGCTCACTAGCGCTACGACACTACAGGCAAAGGGAAAAACCGACAGAGAGTACACTTTAGAGTTTAGGGTACACAAGGTCCAAAAATCAAACGAAACACACAGGTCATTACTAGCGGAGATGAGGACCAGGTGTGTCCGAAGATCAGTGGAGGGTCGCTCCTTAGTGATGAGTGATTGACAACGTGGTGTGGACTGATGCTTGGCTAAGTGTGCAGGAACAGGTTGCGGCTTGGTTCGTGTCGGTGCAGGTGAAGAACAAGCGCGAAAGGCCTTAGCCGTGGCGGCCTCCGGGTGATGGAGTGGCAAGTAGGCTTGGTTCGATGGACTCGGTGGCCGATGGGGTCAAGTGTGAACCGTGCGGTGCAAGACTGGCGGGCTGAAGTCGTGAACATGGGCCGGTGCAAGGTAGTGGATGGAGCCCGAAGCTTGCACGCGGGGTTTGTTGGTTTGCCCACAAAACCATCGGTGGACGGTTTCTTGGTTTGGGCCTCAAAACCAAGCCCGGAGGCCCGACGCGATGGAGATGGTGATCCGGGAGCTTCGGGAAGCTTCGAGGCGGAGGGCACGTGGCGTGATTGTGGGGTTTGCGTTGAGGTGAAGCGAAGCCGCGGTGGAAGCGTGTCCGTCCGATGAAGACTTGACCAAAATACCCCTGAGGGGTTGTATCTTCTTTTAAGCAGTAGGGGTAGCGTGGTCATTTACCTCCCTCCGATGGACTTCGTATAAATAGCGGAGAGGTGGATGGCATCTCTGGCTCTTGGACTCTAGGGTTTCCTCCCCCGGTAGTTTGCTCTGGACTGCTTCTTTTTCTCTGTATTCCTTAGGCTAGATTCTTGTATAGACTCTGACCTCTGGATGTATGGAAGCATTCGGCGTTGTGATGATTTCCCCCTCCTAGCTCTTTGTGATTTTCGTGTCATTTTCAGAGCTATTTTTGGGTGTTTTTGTTCTTCGCTCGATTCGTTGATTTGAGGGCGTTTTCTCTCGGATTTCTTTGAGGGGATCATGGGTGGATGCCTTGTGCATCTTTGTGTGTGATCTTGACCCCTCAAACGCCGAGAAACCCCTTTGATTCGGGAGTTTTGGTTGAAGCCCGAATTCTTGGAGCTTGTTCATGTGATCCGCGATTCCCGGTGATTTAGTGAGTTAGAGGTCGAGATTTTTGGGGCATAGCTTCATCTAGTGACGCTTCTCATCTACCCCAAATCTTGTCTCAAGAGCTCAAGCCGTTTGGGAGATCCATCGATTTGAGGAAAAAGGCTCCTCTCTAGGGTTCATAGCCTAAACCATTTTTCTGGTGGTGTTTCCGTGATCTTTTGGACGAGATCTTTTGGGCAAAGCTTCCTTGTGTTGTTAAGAAGCTATGGTTAAAGTTTCGTGATTTTTGGAGATCGTTTGATCGAGTTTTGGATTTTCCTTCCTTCTTTAGCGGGCTGTTTTTCTCTGTTTTCTAGGGGCTGTCGGAAGTTCCGACCCTGTACAGGAAGTTCCGATAACTTGTTTTCGGGCTGACAGAAAGTCTTTCTCGGAAGTTCTGACCCTAGGCCAGAAGTTCCGATGGACGGCAGTTCCGACCCTGTACCGGAAGTTCCGATAATGAGTTTCTGATAGCCAGAGGACCTGTTATCGGAAGTTCCGATACTTGGCTGGAAGTTCCGACAGAACCTGCTGTAGGTTGTCCTGAGCTCTTTCTTTTCTCGTTTCCTTTTGAGCTTGCTTCCGCTTTGTTTCTAGGCTTGTCCTAACTTGTTCCTAGGGTGAGTAGGTCCATTGTGACTACGTGATCTTGACAAGTCTGTGCGGGATTCTTTGGAAGTGATATTGGGGTTTAGGCCGAGTCCTTGAGAAGAATTTTTATCGGCTCCCATTCACTCCCCCCCCCCTCTGGTCGCCAACTCGGTCCTTCAAGAGAAACAACAATTAATCCATGATTCGCTTCCGGACATTCCATCCACTTTTGTTGTAGAACTCCAACACCACTGTCTCTAGCCAGTGGCACCCTTCCTTCAAAATGCTCCACTCTTCTTCTTTGGATAGGATGGACCAGCTCCTAATCCAAAAAGTTCCCCTAAACATCACCTGCAAAATTGATTTAGACTTTGATCTTTGGAACACAATTTCGTTCCTACATAGCCATAAAGCCCAACAAAAAGCTGCCACCCTAATTAACACTTGATTCCTTTACTTAATTGAAAAACTTCTAAGCCAAGGACCGAAGAGATTACAGCTATTCGAAGGTCCTCTAATACCAAAAGCTATACAAATTGTCATCCACATCAGCTTAGCCATTGGGCATTCAAAAAAGAGGTGTTGAATACTTTCCTGCTTATTACAAAAGCAGCAACGAGTGCACCCCTTCCATTGCCTTTTAGCCAAATTATCTTTTGTCAAGATCACACCTTTCCAGAGATACCAGAGGAATATTTTTATCTTTAGAGGAATTTTGGCCCTCCATGTACAACAATTAAAAGGTACACCTGTTCGCATCACCAAGTCATTGTATATATTTTTTACTGAAAAATTCTTGTTAGCTGTCCAAATGAAAGAATCTTTATGCTCGTTAAGGCGCACGGAGAGAATACTCCCCACCAGGTGTAACCAATTGTCCCAATTTCCCCCCCACTAAGGCTCTCCTAAAAAAGACATTCAGTGAAGTGGTACTTAGTACCTGAGCCACCATAACATTTTTCTTTCTTACTATATTGTAGAGAGACGGAAATTTCTTCATCAAAGGTTTATTACCAATCCAAAGATCCTCCCAAAATCTAGTTTGGGTGCCACTTTGGATATTAAATCTCCCCCTCTCCACAAGCAAACTCTTGACTTCCATTAAACCCGACCAAAAGTGTGAGTCTCCTTTTTTACTCTCTACCTGAGAGAGAGTCTTATTCCTGAAATATTTTTTCTTTAGAATGTCCTGCCACACCCCCTCTTCGTTTGCTAACTTAAGCAACCACTTACTCAATAGGCACTTACTCTGGATGTCCAAGTTCACAATACCCAACCCCCCAATGTTCTTAGGTTTGTTAAGGATTCCCCACCTAGCAAGTCTATATTTCTTTTTGTGTTCATCACATTGAGAAAAATCTTGACCTGTAATAGTCAGACACCCACGCACACCACACACACCAACTCTAAGCGCAAGTAGACCTAAAACCTACACTCACACACACCCGTCTTGACGTGATGAACTCGGACACCAGTTCCCAGCACGTGTAGAGGCCACAGAAAAAAAGAAAAATCCCCTTCCAGAATTTGCTTATGTGGGGATTTGAACCCAGGACCTCCTACTGAGGTTAGTGCTACTTGGGCCAATGGTATGCCTATCGCCAACGGTCGGGTGGCCACGTGGCCAGACTGTGGGCCCGCTGTGGGCGACAGCGGCAAAGCCAACCGCCATGGCCCACGGCGGTAGGTCTCAACCGTCGTGGTGGACGGCGACTGCTCTGCCTATATAAATGGCGACGTCAGCCGCCCCCACCCCCATCCCTCCGGCCCTCCTCCCTGCCTCCCTCAGATTAGTTTCTTTAATTAGTTTAATTAATTTATTTAGTTTAGAATTAGTTTAATTAGTTTAGATAATTTACAAATTAGTTTTTTAGTTTAGAAAATTTAGAAATTAGTTTAATTAGTTTACAAAATTTAGAAATTAGTTTTTTTAGTTTACAAAATTTAGAAATTAGTTTTTTTGTTTAATTAGTTTATTTAGTTTAGAATTAGTTTAATTAGTTTAGAATTATTTTGTTTCTGGAATTTGAGCGCCGCGCGATCATAGTCAGACAACGGAGGTCCCTCTGGCTTTTTCCTTTTGTCTGCCTCCATTGTTTTCATGAAGCGATGAAATTTGACACGGTCTAATGGTTCCTCTGGGGGATCTCTCTTGTTGTTGAATATTTGTCTATCCAGCTCATCCCGCACTGATGCATCCAGTTCCGCTTCCGTCTTCTCGTAAGATAATTTCGGTGGAGGTGGCTTCTCCTCGGGTATCCTCTGCTTCTTTGGAGGAGGAGGAGGAGGATGTCCTCGTTCGGAACCCTGCTTCTATGGAGAAGGAGGAGGAGAAGGAGCATGTTGTGAAGTACCCCCGCCAGTTGCATCATGTTCTGGACTGCTACTGCGTTCCCTTCTAGCTGGTGAAGGTGGTAGCTGATCTTGGACTGCTGCTGTGTTCTCTTCCGTTATCTCTATGAGATCCTTGGGCCACAAAATCCAACTGTGCACTACTTCCCCTAGAGTATTTGCCTCATCAGCTCCCGGGAACTCCAAGTCGAGGTCATCCCAGGTATCAACGACTCGATCCACAAAGACTTTGGCGCACCCGTGACTGGAATAATCGACATTGAAAAATGTATCCCCTGGCTGCGGTACCTCAGCCACACCGTACGCCACCAGAATCCTATTGTTTCTGACTTGAAACAGAATGTCACATGCGGACCTCGCAGTGATGTCGTCCACGGGGTAGTGGCATTGTTATAACGGGGCAGTTGCTTCCGTGGCAGTTGGAGCTGCTTCTGTTGAAGTGATGCTACTATTACGCTTGTTGGATGGGCTGACTTCATCATGACGCGGCCCTGAAGCTGCAGGTGCTTTCTCACTTGATTGCTTGCTAAGAGCAAGCACCACACGCTGGTCGATGATGTCTTCCATTTTTTTCTCATTCATATAGACGCATTGTTGCAGCTCTCGTATCTGTCATGCATGTTGTTGCTTAGTTCTTTGACGACTTCTGTAGGAATCAATGTGCTCCTGAAATGCAAATTTCCATGGAATAACACCTTTGCCTCTGCAATGTCCAGGGTGTTCTTTTGTACCTAGTGCCATAGTAAGCTCGTCATTCTCTCGATCAGGCATGAAAGATCCTTCCGCTGCTTGCCGTATTAACTCAACAAGCCTTGCAGTTGTCTCTCTTAGTTGATCGCCTGGTAACAAAGATCCATCTTCGGGATTGAGCTTGCCACCATGTGCAAAATAATAATGCTTTGCCCGCTCAGCCCAATCTAGAGTTGCGGGTATGATTCCTCTAGCTACTAGTTCTTGTTCCTCCCGATCCCATTTGGGAATGGCCTTCTTGTAACCTCCGGGCCCGAGCGTATGAAATTCTTTCTTCTTACATGCAATGACGGTGTTGGTTTCAATCATCTTGATGGTGTCTGCCGATTCCTTGTGGTGCACAAAAGCATCCCAGTGATCTCTTAACTTCCCAAGGCCCTTTTTCTGGAAATCTGGTGTAGTCCGGGTCTTAATGTAGTCTGTGGTCAGACGCTTCTTGTACGACTGGAAGGCAATTGCACCCTTTTGCATCGCCCAATAATGCACGCCTGCCAGCCTTTGTTCATCCAAGCCCGGGAATGCAAAGTGATCTAACACTTGTTTCCAAATCATGTCCTTGTCCGTGTTTGCAACCACATCTTCCCGCACGACCTGTGCCTGTTCATCAACTTCCATTACTTCAGGTACCGGAGCTAGAGGATCATCAACAGCTTTCCAATACAGAATGCTTATTGGGATGTGATCCCTAACAAGAGCTCCAATGTGGTTCACCAATTTGGTCACGATATGTTCCGGAGCCACAGGTTCCCCAGCATCATCGACTTCTATTATGAAGAAGCGACCCTCTAGGGCCTTCTTCGGCCCACGTTTCCCTTGACGCTTCTTGGAGCTCGAAGATGAAGGAACCTGGACAATGGAAAAACTACTATTAATATATGAAAACTCCTGAAAAAAGTCAGCATGCAAATCTTGAGGGCCATCATTATACCTTGTTGTTGCACATCGTTGCTTTCCTGGGCAATTGGTTGCTCTTCTACATGTTCTTGCCTATCACCTTCCATGTTGAGGAAGCTATCAGCCTCCCTGTTGAGTACTTCTTCGTTTTGAGGCTACTCGGGCGCATTTTGACCAATTATATTTAACATCATTTCCTCCTCTTGTTCTTCCCTCTCTGATCAAACCATCGTAACTAAAACAATTGTACAGAAATTTATAAGTACATAAATAAATTTTTGAGTACATAAATGAATTTTTGAGTACATAAATGAATTTTTGAGTACATAAATGAATTTCTGAGTATATAAATGAATTTATGTGTACATAAATGAATTTCTGTGTACATAAATGAATTTCTGAGTACATAAATGATTTTTTGAGTACATAAATGAATTTATGAGTACATCAATAAATTTCTGAGTACATAAATGAATCGAGTGTGTCGAGCGAGAAGCGAGCGAGTCGAGTGTTGACAGTGTATTTTGGTGCTCCAAACATGTTCATTACACTTTGGTTTTAACTTCACTATGGTACTAACCCGCAACTAGGCACACTAATGATATAACAAGTTCAACTTTGTATGTGCATTTGGAAGTGTGATGTTTTTGTAGGAAAACATGGACTGAAGGGACGGAGTCACATCGAGTTCAAAGGAGTAAATGAGGAGTTCCGTTCGTGTTCAAGTGCAAGGCAAACTCACTTCAAAAGGTGGCAAGGACCAAGGTGCTACGACAAAACATCTCCGAGGACCAAGACATAAAGATCGGATTTCATACGAGAAGACCCCCTATATTTATCGCAGGGTTGATGACGCCAAAAAGACACAAATATTGGGGTCAAAGTCCAAAATACCAAGACAGGCCAATCGGAGGATGGGGCGACCGAACCGGGCGGGTCGGCCGAGGCCGGCCGGCTTGGCCTGTTCCAGCGTTGGTTCAGCCCCCGGTTTCTTGTGCGCGAAGGTCCTTCAACCCTAAGTATTGGCCGGTGCCGCCATTCGTCAAAAACAAAGATAAATACCGCCGAGAGGATCCATTCATGAAGAGAGGTTGAATCGGAAGACATTCGAGGAGAGCACTCGGGAGAAACATTCATCTAGTCCAAGGAGGCGGCCACAAGCAAAGGAGGACATCGAGGCACTACCACAACGCCCCTGGAGTTGAAGGACGCACTGCCGGAAGCATCTACTATGATCAACGACGCCATGCTTAGCGTCTTGATGGGGTAATCTTCTCATTTGTCCATGGGGTTGTAACGGATCATGTCATGTAATCGCCGACTCATTTATGGTTTCAATCTATTAGCTTCATGTTGATGATGCTTTCATATTTAAGGCTAGCTACCATGCTTTTCGGGTGTATAGATCTCACTACTCCCGTTGATCCCTTCAACATACTGTGATCGTTCATTGTTTTACTTTGATTGCCTTCGCGTAGTGACAGTGCGAGAGAAGGAAAAGGGTGAAGCCGCAGTCACACCTTCAATAGATTAGATTGGTTTTTATCTTCCTCGGCGGTTGCGTGTTCATGTATCCTAGACCCTATGGGCAAGTGTCCTTTGCATCTGGTACACCTCACACACCTCTTTGTTTTAAGTTTAGTTTGCTCTTAGATCAATCTCTAGTTAAAGGCTGTCTTAATCAACTAGATTAGCTTTAGATCGAACGCTAGCTAGCAATCCCCTTGCTCCTTGGGTTGACAAGAACCTTGGGTTTACACTCAAGGGAAGAAGGGTCCCATACAGTCTGTACACTTGCGGATCGAAGTTTGCAACGACAATCAACTGTCAACATCAAGCGAGAATCGATCTTGTCGAGTGAGACTAGCTAAGTGTCGGGCGGGAATCGACTGTGTTGGGTGGGGTTAGGGCTGGACAAAAAGCTCGAAGCTCATTAGCTCGCTCGAACTCGCTCGTTAGTGGCTCGGCTCGGCTCGGCTCGTTAGTAAATTTGTAACGAGCCGAGCTCAGGTTTTAGCTTGCTACGATGATGAGCCGAGCTCGAGCTGGCTTGTGAGCCACTCACGAGCCCTAACAAGCCAGGGTTGCAGCAGCCAGCAAACAGCCTAATAGGTCCAACTTCAGATCACAGCCTAATAACTTTGAGTACTATATTGTTTGTTGACTACTTGATTTCATTGTTGGTTGGCTTGTAAACATGTTGCATTTGTTGATTCCATACTTACCTGTTAACTATGATTTTTTGAATTTATAACCGTTAATGAGATGGCTCGCGAGCTTAACGAGCCAGCTCGAGCTTCTTAACGAGACGAGCCGAGCTGGGTTCCTAGCTCGCTAAGATAACGAGCTAAAATGAGTCGAGCTCTAACGAGCCGAGCCATAACGAGCCGAGCCTTAACGAGCCAATCCAGGCTCAATATCTAGCCCTAGGCGGGGTCGAGCGAGCGAGTAGGGCGAGAATCGAGCGTGTCGAGCGATACTTGCTAAGTGTCAGGCGGGAATCCACCGTGTCGGGCGGGGTCGGGCGAGCGAGTCAGGCGAGAATCGAGCGTGTCGAGCGATACTAGCTAAGTGTCGGGCGGGAATCGACCGTGTCAGGCGGGGTCGGTGAGAACCCTCCTTCTAGATTCCTGTTGAGCACCTGTGTTAGTCCCAGGATCGCGTAGGCTAACACAGTTCTTATCAGAGTTAAGTATAGAGGCAATAAATAGCGTATATTCGAAGAAAATACCTCAACACAGCGAAGGGAAGCGCAGGTGCCCATCCACTAACTAGATGGTTTTCAATACCTAGAACCCACATAGTCTACCTGTGAAAAGTATAATATAGGCAAGGCTGAGTACACATCAACGTACTCAACAAATCCCAGCGTATAAGATATTAATCTTATAGACTACATGAAAGGTTCCAAGGTAAAGGAAACAAGTCTTGACTATTATAAATAAACTAATGCAAGTGAAGTATATTTCACAGAACAATAAGTAAATCAAGTATATTATAAATAGGTTGGTCCTGGAGGGGGAACATGTAGCATCCCCTACCAGTAACCAACTTTTATTAAACTCAGCGACCACCGGGGTCCTGCTGAGCCGGCATCTGCCGTATCTCTTTCTAAGGGCCAGTGCCCTGTCTCACCACCAAATCTAACCCTACAATGTGTCCTAATCAATAGGAGCTTTACCAAAAGGGCTCTTAACCGACAGCCAGGACTATTCGAATAGATTATACTCTGCGCAGAGGTGTACGCTTTACCCGCACGGTCGGTCAGCCCATACCTTGATCAAAGGCGGTACTGACCTACGAAACCCGTACCCACCAGCGCCCATTCATGCATTACATTATCACCCAATCCTGGACAACATTCCCTAGCTCCATTCACGTCTACACTGGGGCCTAAGTAGGGGTCATTCCACCAACACCCGCCTCGCGGGTCCACGTTCCGGGACAAAAGCATATGCATAAATATGTGGCACATGTACCACCGCATCACCAAGACGCCAAAACATTCCCGATGACCCGTATCTGCCGGACCTGGGACTATGCGAAGGTCCTACTCTAGCGCATCCGTTGCCCACCATGGCCCCTTGGGATGGTTTACTAGGTTCAGTAGTAGGGTGTGGATCAAGTCCTCACATAAATAGGCATTCCCGAAGGCTATGCCTTTTTGGCTCGTGTGGCCGTACCAAATCCCTGGAAAGACTTTCCTGTGAACCGATCCTTATACGACCAGAGTAAGCATGGATAGGATCCTCTACCGAGGCTGCCCCCATACTCCCATGTCCATCCTTAGGGAGTCTAACTCACTTTAGTGGGTTCATTTTATTATCTACTATCTACTTCTATCTCTCCCTATCACCACAGTTCCTTTCCATGAGTAATTGTGAAAATAAATCTAGGGTTGATGCTCGGTCATCGACAGGGTCGAGATCGGGATCAACCCGTCCTTACAGCAAATGCATGTCAAGTTATTATCTTGGTTTATTTTAGCATAAAACAGTGGATAAAAGTATGACCAAGGAGGGGTGTTGGAACTTGCCTTTATACTTGAAGATCCTTAACGATTCATAGACCACCAAGGTCCTGGGCTTCACACCCTTCGGGATCCTCGACTTCAGGCAGAATCCCGGTCATCCATGTCTATCATCTTTATACGCATAAAATAATAACAAAAGCATTAAAATTAATAAAAGCAATTTACCAATCAAATCCTATGGAAAAGGAGCGTGACGGGGCTCACCTGATGAGTTTGTGTCCCTGGAGAAAAGAAAGAAAAAAGGGAAACCACAGGGTTTCTGATGGACGGCATAACATCCAAATGTGGATAGAGTTATGCCAGTGATCGGACGGCATGCCGGCTAGGCAGGGTGAACATCTCAGTGTTTCTATTAGGGGCATGCTGGCTAGATGAGGTATATGTCTAGGTTTTCTGTTGGGCGGCACAACAGCTACGGTGGTAGAGATGGACCCTAGACTTGGGCAGTACAACGGCGGGGTTTCGGTGATAGATCGGGGACTAGATAAAATCCTTAAGGGCTCAAAGGGGTGTGAAAAGTGGAGAAAAGGTTGGAATAGGTTTAGATAAACCTAAGATAATTCTAGGAATTTTCCTAGGATTTTTGAAGCTAAGACAGGGAAAGTGCGGAATCCCGGGTACACTTCTATAGGGTTTCCTATTCACCCGGGGAGGGGCTAAAATGAAAAAGGGTTTTAGGAAGGTTAACTATGGAAACAAATGGTACCATTAGGCTTAGAATAATTCCAAATATTTTTAGGAATTTTTCTAGAATTTTTAGGCAAAGGGATGGTCTCTAACTAGATTTTTGTGTGCACAAACTGGGTGTACCTAGCAATTTACTAGGGGCTGACGCAGGTGTGGGGGTGCGCCGGTGCACTGCGCTGTGCACCGTGCTCGTGGGCGCGTGGACCAGGCGGTGTGGGGGTCTGCGGCTCACGTGAACCACGTCGACACAGAAAGAGGGAGAGTGTGTCGGTGACGGGGCTACACGTGGCTGTACACGTTGTGGACCGGGTGCGTGCGTGGCACGTGCGTGGCGAGTGTGTGCTTGTGGTGTTGGTGGTCTGGGTGCAGGGGCGTGCGGGATAGCGGCGCCGCCCAAGACAGGGGCGCCGGTCCGCCACGGTGGCAAGGGAGCTCGCCGGAGTTCCCCTTTCTTGTGGCTAAAGTCCTGTGATGGGGACGGGACCACGTCGTGGGTGTAGAGGGGAGTGTGGCGGAGCTATGTGCAGGCTTGAGCTCGACAGGGTTGTGACACGGCGGCGCTGGGGCTCGCCGGAGCGGAGCCACGCTTCGGTCGTAGATGGATGTGCGCCTAGGGAGGGGCTGGTGCCTAGTTGGTAGCGTGCACGTGCTTGGTGAGGGTAACTCACTACTCGGGCAGCACAACAGGGCGGCGGGCTAAGCTCGCCAGAGTACCCTGCGACGGCGCGGGTATTGCCAAGGCTGTGACTAAAGGGAAAGAAGGGGACATCAGAGCTTACCGTCTACTGGAGGCGGCGGAGCAGGGCTGCGTCGAGGGTAGAGGGGAAAGCGCTATAGAGGGGATTGGAGTGGTGGGTGGAGGAATGAGGAGGTTGTGAGGATCCGGAATCATATTTATAGGCCGGGAGGAGGAAGTAAGGGCTTGAGCATGGCCATGGTGGGCGAGCTCTGGCGGCGACAAGCATCGCGGCGGATAAGGTCGGAGAGGGAAGGGAGGAAGAGGGAGAAGGGCCAGGGAAACCGGTTTCGCTCCGGGGTGTACGACGCACTCGCTAGTGAGCGGTTTTGGCAAGGTGGAGAGGAGGTCTGGCGGTTTGCTCGTACGGCGGCGCTCTAGAGCGCGCAGCAGGAATTCCTGTCGTGGTGCGGCAATTTTGCGATGGGAGGTGGTTTGGGGAGCATTCAAACGGGATGGGGCTACAGAGATGAGAAGGCGGTCTCGGTGCCCCTCTCGTAGCGGTGGTTTGCAGAGGAGGTGGAGAGATCAAGCACGGCAGGTGGCCGTCGGGGCTCGGGATGTGGCGCAGTGTCGTACATTGGTTTAGGGTGGTCAGGTGGTTCGAGGAGTGTTCGAGTGGTATTGGTGAGCTCTCGTGGTGCGGGCGGTTTCGGCGCTCGCGCCAGAGGGACAATTACGGCGGCCGGTGAGGAGATCGACGAGTACGGCGGAGCTCCAGGGCATGCACAGAAATACTATCGTGGCGCAGAGAGATTGCGGTGCAGAGCGAGGGAAAAACCGCCTAGTGGCCATGGAGGTGAAGGAGGGGGATGGTGGTTTACGGCGCGCGTGCCGGCTTGGGAGGGAACTGCGGGGAGGAGCGGTTTGCGGCGTAGCAGCGGCCGACAGGTCGGCATGGGCAGTGGGTGACGTGAGGTTGACGAAGGGGAAGGGGGTGACGGGGCCGAGTTGGGCCGTGCGGCTATCCTGGGCTGCGCAGGGAGGGAGAGTAGGAGGGTGTGGGATGGACTTTGGCGGGCTGGAAGGGAGGGAAGGGCCCAGCTGCAGTTTTAAGAAGTTTTCTTTTTATTTGGCTATGGTTTGAATTCAAATTAGAATTCTATCTTCAAATTTGAATTGCTTTTGATCTAGGGTTTAATTGTGAATTTGAAATAAAATCTCAAATCCAAATTTAACCCAAATCCTTTAGGGTTTTCAACTAGGGTTTTAAATACAAATTTGAAATGAAAATTCAAATTCAATTTTTAACCCAAAGTCCTTGGAGATATATTCTAGGGTTTGAATAGTAAATTTGAAATAATATTTCAAATTTATTTTCATCCCAAAATTCTTAGGGAAAAAGGGGTTTTGCTATAGTTTGAAAGGTGAATTTGAAAGGTGATTTCAAATTCGAATTTCAAATGAAAATCCTTAGGAGATCACTCAGCAATCAAATGCCACACGATGTATTTTGGATGCAAAGTTTTAATTAAGCATAGAATATCTAGAGAAAAGAAAATTAGCCTATAATTAAAGAAAAATTTTAATAAGTTCGTGTTTTCAAAATGCCTTAGAAAAGCAGGATGTTACATACTACCCCACTTAAGGGAATCTCGCCCCCGAGATTATAGGGTTAGAAAGAAAGCAAATGTATTCACAACTTCTACTCGTAACGTTCTATGATGTTCCTATGTTTAAACTATCTATGGTCATCTACTGATATACCGAGGTTCCTTATAGGGTCAAGTCTCACTTTTTCCTTCCTTCTTGGGGTACTACCCCACTTAAGGAGACTTTGACCCGGTATCCTATGGGTTTCTTACTTAATGGTTGTTTTATCCAAGGTTTCCTTGGATACTTCTCCTTTCTCTATGGTTCATACCAAGTGTACCGTCTTCGGGGTGTCTATTCTAGCACTACTCTACTTCACTTATGAGGGTCAACTTAGCTAGGGTGTGATCAAGGTTATGACCGTTCTTTCAGTCAATCAACCAAACTCCTTTCCCTATGATTCCTTGCATAGGGTTTGTAGAGTTGGGTATTAGGGGACAAGGTCAGGTGTCTATAGGTCTGGTACTACTAACTTCAAGTTATTGTTTCCTTGCAATAACTCTACCCCACTTGAAGGTGTTCATACTTACGGGGTTTTCTCTGTAAGTATGGTTGAGGTTAACTATTCCTTCATCCTTTTAAATTTTGTGTGGTGATTCTTCCACCACGTCCTTAGGTTTCTTCCAATGCCATGCCTAATCATCGGTACTTTCTTAGGCTTTACTGGCTTGTTTGTGGGTGTTACTTCCACCCTATTTCCTATGATTCCATTTCATAATGTGATGGTTTTTCTTCAATCATCAGCATGTTGGCTCTAATGGGTTTTGATTTCTATGTGGCAGGTCTCTACCAGGGGGTTATCTACAGGTCTCTTTCCATCGTATCTCTTCCTATCCGAACGATGGTTAAACCTAGCGATCTAAACTAGAGCCTTGTATCTCGGACCAGGCTTCATTCCTGTATTCCTAATCGGCACTACGTCGTTCAACTAAGGAGTTAGCAGCTAGCGTGCTATCAAGCTAAGGGGGTATTTGTCTTTGAGAAACTATTTTCCTCTTAAGTTCTACCCCAGTTGAAGGCGGTTTGACTTATAGGGTTGTCTTAGGGCTAGGTCAGGGCTTTGTCCATGGGCTTCCAAGGTTTTCAAGGGTCTAAGTCTTTCATAACCACGAGCATTATTCTAGTGTTTTGGAAGTGCCTTGGTCATTTAGGATTTCTATCTATGGTTGGGAATTTTGGGTGACCGCTTCTCATCATTTGGTATGATGATTTTTCTGAGCATCAACAACATTGATACTCCTACAAAATCATAGTGGCGGTCACAATTCTGTGTTCGTGGTGCATTCTAAGGTAGGATTAGGAAGGTTTATGGGTTTAAGCCGATTGCTTCCGCTTTATCAAGGGGTTAAATGCCTTGATGCTTAGCTCTTCTCTTTGGAGTTGAGCCAAGGGAACTTATCGTGCTTTCTCCTATTTCATCACAAGAAAGTTGTTTGAGTTGCCTTAACCAGAATATACCGTTGCTTATCCTAGGAAGCTAGGAATAATGGAACTTGGTATATTCGATTTGGAGGCATGCAACTTCTTGATGATTTGGTCATATAGGTAGTTTTTCCTTCTTAGGTTTACTTGGTCTTCTATGGGTTTAGGTTGGCTTCTCAAGGTCAAAGCGAGTAGTTCCTTTTGCCGGGAGAAATTTTGTTCGTATTATCTCTACCAATATTTATTGTCTTTTTCCAAGGAAGCTCGGAAAATGTGTTGACGATATATTGGATTATTGAGATTTACAAACCTCTTGACAATGGACTCAAAATTGAGCTTCGGGACTTCCAAGCTTTTCCCTTTTTCTAGGGTCTTTTCTAAACTCCAGCTTCGGATTTCTTTGTTTCCTCAGCTTTAAGAGTTTCGTATCTATTCTATCTCCAACTTTTAATATCCTTAC
Organism: Cenchrus fungigraminus; assembly: GCA_036936925.1. Classification (NCBI taxonomy): domain Eukaryota; kingdom Viridiplantae; phylum Streptophyta; class Magnoliopsida; order Poales; family Poaceae; genus Cenchrus; species Cenchrus fungigraminus. The sequence goes on along the minus strand of CM072769.1, from coordinate 104,327,425 downwards.
ATGAATATCCAAATGGGTTTTCATCCTATAGGTCTTAACCTACACCCTAATTGGGGTCTTTGTGTGTCCTTAAGCCTATAAGGTCATGGCTTTTGCTTTTCTTATCTAGGTTATATTCTAACTAAGTGCAGGGCTCCTTAAAAGACATCTTAAGGTTTAAAGGTTTAACCTACGAAAACTCTTCCAAGATTTCAAACCTCATCACGGTAGATGTATAAACTTTATACTATCACGTGATTTCCATAAAGTTCCTGGAAGTCTCGGGTCAACCTAGGCTGATAACCTCGTTTCGTTCTAGTCCAAAGTTCTATTACTTTGGAACCTACCCCACTTAAGGAGATCTAAACCCGTATCATGTAATGGAACTTCCATATCCGGTAACAGGTACGTTTGGATAGGTGGGGGTTTTAGAGAAAGTCCTTAGGTTTTTAGGAAAGATAAGATCTAATTCACTCAATTTCTACAATCAATTACCAAACAAAACCAGTAATCTAGAGGTGGGGTCCAGTAGGGTTTAGACAAACATTATTCAAGCAAAAACACGTTACTACATGGTCATAGGCTTATCTTGCACAACCTCTATCATTTTCACAGTTTATCCAATACTTTGGTAATTTCAGCTTTTCAACCGAAACTTTCTTACGGTGGATCATTACTCGAACTTGCTTTCATGATCTCGGCCAGCCATGGTATTGCAAAGGGTGTTAAGCACAAGGTAAGGAGAATATAGGTAAGGTAGAAAAGATAAGAAGCGATCATCCGAATTTTTTTTGGAATCTGGAATAGAATGGAAGGCCTCAAGATTTGTAAAGCGTAGGGTCAGTCCTTATATGGTGACCTAGATTTATTTATTGCTCTGATACCACCTCTGTGAGAACCCTTCTTCGGGATTCCCGTTAAGCACCTGTGTTAGTCCATGATCACGTAGGCTAACACAGTTCTTATTAGAGTTAAGTATAGAGGCAATAAATAGCATATATTCGAAGAAAATACCTCAACACAGCGAAGGGAAGCGCAGGTGCCCATCCACTAACTAGATGGTTTTCAACACCTGGAACCCACGTAGTCTACCTGTAAAAAGTATAATATAGGCAAGGCTGAGTACACATCAACGTACTCAGCAAATCCGAGCGTATAAGATATTAATCTTATAGACTACATGCAAGGTTCCAAGGTAAAGGAAACAATTCTTGATTATTATAAATAAACTAATGCAAGTGAAGTATATTTTAGAGAACAATAAGTAAATCAAGTATATTATAAATAGGTTGGTCCTAGAGGGGGAACACGTAGCCTCCCCTAACAGTCCCCAAGTTTTATTAAACTCAGCGACCACCGGGGTCCTACTAAGCCGGCATCTGCCGTATCTCTTTCTAAGGGCCACTGCCCTGTCTCACTACCAAATCTAACCCTGCAATGTGTGCTAATCAATAGGAGCTTTACCAAAAGGGCTCTTAACCGAGAGCCACCGCTATTCGAATAGATTATACTCTGCGCAGAGGTGTACGCTTTATCCGCACGGTCGGTCAGCCCATACCATAATCAAAGGCGGTACTGACCTACGAAACCCGTACCCACCGGCGTCCATTCATGGATTACATTATCACCCAATCCTGGACAACATTCCCTAGCTCCATCCACGTCTACACTGGGTCCTAAGTAGGGGTCATTCCACCACCACCCGCCTCGTGGGTCCACGTCCCGGGACAAAAGCATATGCATAAAAATGTGGCACACGTACCACCGCATCACCAAGACGCCAAACATTCCCGATTTCCCGTATCGGCCGGACCTGGGACTATGCGAAGGTCCTGCTCCAGCGCATTCGTTGCCCACCACGGCCCCTTGGGATGGTTCACTAGGTTCAGTAGTGGGGTGTGGATCAAGTCCTCACATAAATAGGCATTCCTGAAGGCTATGCCTTTTTGGCCCGTGTGGTCGTACCACATCCCTGGAAAAACTTTCCCGTGAACCGATCCTTATAAGACCGGAGTAAGCATGGATAGGATCCTCTACCGAGGCTGCCCCCATACTCCCATGTCCGTCCTTAGGGAGTCTAACTCACTTTAGTGGGTTCATTTTATTATCTAATATCTACTTCTATCTCTCCCTATCACCACAGTTTCTTTCCATGAGTAATTGTGAAAATAAATCTAGGGTTGATGCTCGGTCATCGACTGGGTCGAGATCGGGATCAACCCGTCCTTACAGCAAATGCATGTCAAGTTATTATCTTGGTTTATTTTAGCATAAAACAGTGGATAAAAGTATGACCAAGGAGGGGTGCTGGAACTTGCCTTTATACTTGAAGATCCTTAATGATTCATAGACCACCAGGGTCCTGGGCTTCACACCCTTCGGGATCCTCGACTTCGGGCAGAATCCCAGTCATCCATGTCTGTCATCTTTATACGCATAAAATAATGACAAAAGCATAAACAATCAATAAAAGCAATTTACCAATCAAATCCTATGGAAAAGGAGCGTGACGGGGCTCACCTGATGAGTGTGTGTCCCCGGAGAAAAGAAAGACAAAAGGGAAACCATAGGGTTTCTGATGGACGGCATAACATCAGGATGTGGATAGAGTTATGCTGGTGATCGGATGGCATGCCAGCTAGGCAGGGTGAACATCTCAGTGTTTCTATTGGGCGGCATGCCGACTAGACGAGGTATATGTTTAGTTTTTCGTTGGGCGGCACAACGGCTAGGGTGGTAGAGATGGACCCTAGACTTGGGCATTACAACAACGGGGTTTCGAGGAAAGATCGGGGACTAGATAAAATCCTTAAGGGCTCAAAGGGGTGTGAAAAGTGGTGAAAAGGTTGGAATAGGTTTAGATAAACCTATGACAATTCTAGGAATTTTCCTAGGATTTTTTAAGTTGAGACAGGGAAAGTGCGGAATCCCGGGTACACTTTTATAGGGTTTCCTATTCACCCGGGGAGGGCTAAAATGAAAAGGGTTATAGGAAGGTAAACTATGGAAACAAATGGTACCATTAGGCTTAGAATAATTCCTAATATTTTTAGGAAATTTTCTAGAATTTTTAGGCAAAGGGATGGTCTCTAACTAGATTTTTGTGTGCACAAACTAGGTGTACCTAGCAATTTACTAGGAGCTGACGCGGGCGTGGGGGTGTGCTGGTGCACTGTGCTGTGCACCGTGCTCGTGGGCGCGTGGACCAGGCGGTGTGGGGGTCTTCGGCTCACGTGAACTGCATCCACGCAGAAAGAGGGAGAGTGTGCGGGTGACAGGGCTACACGTGGCCGTCCATGTGGTGGACCGGGTGCGTGCGTGGCGAGTGTGTGCTTGTCGTGTTGGTGGTCCGGGTGCAGGGGCATACGGGATAGTGGCGCCGTCCAAGACAGGGGCGCCGGTCCGCCACGGCGGCAGGGGAGCTCGCCGGAGTTCCCATTTCCTGTGGCTACAGTCCTCTGATGAGGATGGGACCACACCGTGGGTGTAGAGGGGAGTGTGGCGGAGCTATGCGTGGGCTTGAGCTCGACGGGGATGTGAAATGGTGGCGCTAGGGTTCGTCGGAGCGGAGCCACGGCTCGTCCGTAGATGGATGTGCGCCTAGGGAGGGGCTGGTGCCTAGTTGGTAGCGTGCGCGTGCTTGGTGAGGGTGGCTCGGTGCTTAGGCGGCACAACGGGGCGGTGGGGGCACGCCAGCGGTGGGCTAAGCTCGCAGGAGTACCCTGCGACAGCACGGGTGGTGCCAGGGCTGTGACTAAAGGGAAAGAAGGGGACGGCGGGGCTTACCGGCTACCGGAGGCAGCGGAGCCACGTCGGAGCAGCGCTTCCGCGCGGTGGTGCGCTGGAGCAAGCTTGCGGCGGTGAAGCTTCACCGGCGGAGCAGGGCTGCACCGAAGGGAGAGGAGAAAGCGCTATAGAGGGGATTGAAGTGGTGGGTGGAGGAATGAGGAGGTTGTGAGGATCCAGAATACTATTTATAGGCCTGCAGGAGGGGGTAAGGGCTCGAGCATGGCCATGGCGGGCGAGCTCTGGCGGCGACACGCATCGTGGCGGATAAGGTCGGAGAGGGAAGGGAGGAAGGGGGAGAAGGGCCAGGGAAACCGGTTTCGCTCCAGGGTGTACGACGCGCTCGTTAGTGAGCGGTTTTGGCAAGGTGGAGAGGAGGTCCGGTGGTTTGCTCGTACGGCGGCGCTCCAGAGCGCGCGGCGGGAATTCCCGTCGTGGCGCGGCGGTTTTGCGATGGGAGGTGGTTTGGGGAGCATTCAAACGGGAAGGGGTACGAAGATGAGGAAGGCGGTCTCGGTGCCCCTCTCGTAGCGGCGGTTTGCAGAGGAAGTGGAGAGATCGAGCACGGCAGGTGGCCAGCGGGGCTCGGGATGTGGCGCAGTGTCGTACAGTGGTTTAGGGTGCTCGGGTGGTTCGGGGAGTGTTCGAGTGGTATTGGTGAGCTCTGGTGGTGCGAGCGGTTTCGGCGCTCGCGCCAGAGGAACAATTACGGCGGCCGGTGAGGAGATCGATGAGTGCGGCGAAGCTCCAGGGCGCGCACAGAAATACTGTCGTGGCACGGAGAGATTGCGGTGCAGAGCGAGGGAAAAACCGCCTAGCGGCCAAGGAGGTGAAGGAGGGGGGTGGTGGTTTACGGCGCGCGTGCCGGCTTGGGAGGGAACCGCGGGGAGGAGCGGTTTGCGGCGCGGCAGTGGCCGGCAGGCCGACATGGGCAGCAGGGAGGGGTGACATGAGGTTGACGAAGGGGAAGGGGGTGACGGGGCTGAGTTGGGCTGTGCGGCTATCCTGGGCTGCGCAGGGAGGAGAGTAGGAGGGTGTGGGATGGACTTTGGCGGGCTGGAAGGGAGGGAAGGGCCCAGCTGCAGTTTTAAGAAGTTTTCTTTTTATTTGGCTGTGGTTTGAATTCAAATTAGAATTCTAACTTCAAATTTGAATTGCTTTTGATCTAGGGTTTAATTGTGAATTTGAAATAAAATCTCAAATCCAAATTTAACCCAAATCCTTTAGGGTTTTCAACTAGGGTTTTAAATACGAATTTGAAATGAAAATTCAAATTCAATTTTTAACCCAAAGTCCTTGGAGATATATTTTAGGGTTTGAAAAGTAAATTTGAAATAAATATTTTAAATTTATTTTCATCCCAAAATTCTTAGGGAAAAACGGGTTTTACTATAGTTTGAAAGGTGAATTTGAAAGGTGATTTCAAATTCGAATTTCAAACGAAAATCCTTAGAAGATCACTCAACAATCAAATGCAACACGATGTATTTTGGATGCAAATTTTTAATTAAGCATAGAATATCTAGAGAAAAGAAAATTAGCCTATAATTAAAGAAAATTTTTAATAAGTTCGTGTTTTCAAAATGCCTTAGAAAAGCGGGATGTTACAGGGTCAGGCGAGCGAGTCGGGCGAGAATCGAGCGTGTCGAGCGATACTAGCTAAGTGTCTGGCGGGAATCGACCGTGTCCAGCGATACTACCTAAATACACATTTCATCTAAAATCACAAATTAATTTCACTAATTGAATCTAAAATAACTAATTAAATCTAAAATAACTGATTAAATCTAAAATCACTAATTGAAACTAAAATCACTAATTAAATCTAAAATCACTAATTAAATCTAAAATAACTAATTGAATCTAAAATCACTAATTAAAACTAAAATCACTAATTACAACTAAAATCACTAATTGAAACTAAAATAACTAATTAAATCTAAAATCACTAATTAAAACTAAAATAACTAATTAAATAAATAAAAGTGCTAACGTCAGCCGCTGCGGGCTGACGTCAGCACCCAAAAGGGCCTCATCGGCGGCAGCGGCGTCGGGCGAGGGCGTGGCGTCGGGACGGCGGCCGGGCGCGGCGTGCAGGAGACGGCCGGGGACGACGACGGCGCGTGGGGACGACGCAGCGGCAGGGAGGACGCGGCGGCCGAGCGCGGGGACGACACGGCGGCGTGGGGACGCGGCCGGGCGTGGGGACGGACGGGCGGCGGCGTGTCGGAGGAGGACGACGGCGACGGGGAGGACGACGCGCGGCCGGCGCGGGGATCGACGATGCGGCAGACGGTGCGCGCAGGGACGGCGACGTACGCTGGGCGCGCAGGATCGACGACACGACGACCACGTGGGGCAGGGATGGCGGCCGGGCGTGGGGTACGGACGGCGGCGCAGCAGGGGAGGGACGGCGGGGCAGGGACAGCGCGGGGCAAGGGAGGGAAAGAAGAGGGGAAGAAGAGGGAAGGGGGCTTATATACCAGCCCCTCACATTAGTACCGGTGCTCAACTCCGCCCGGTACTAATGTCACATTAGTACCGGTGCCAGAGGGGACCCGGTACCAATGTGCACATTAGTACCGGTGTCAGAGAAGGCCCGGTACTAATGTGCTTTTCCTTTTGTTCTTTTTAAATTTCCAAATCTTTTTCAAATTGTTGTCAAATTTATTATAAATCATATTGAAGACGGTGAAATTACCGAACAAATTCTATTATACTTAATTTAGTTATGTATTATAGAATGTGAAGTTAGATCTGAAAATTATCAAATTTATTTACTTAACTCAGTAATAGGTTGTTTTGGTCAAAAATCTTATGTTGAATTTCAAAATCGAACCAAAATACATTTTTGCCATGCAAAAATTTATATTAGCAGTAAATGTCGTGTTATAAACATGTTTACCTTGATCTCATATTGCTTGTGTATATGGTCACATTAAATTATTTATTTAATACTAAATGATGTATATAAAACTAAAATAATTATTATTTTCACTGATAAAACACAAGTTCTTGTTATTGAATCGTAACCAAATATTACAGTACTTTGTTACATGACCATAAGTTAATAAAACTTATTATACATCATCATTATTATCTAACGGAACGTTAATAACCTTCCTCTTCATGAACGTTCCCTGCTTGTGATCGTGGCGTAAATATGAAGTGTCCTCTTGTGCGAACAGGATGCTTGGGTCAACCTTGACTGAAAAAGGAGGAAGACCATCGAATTGGTCATAATCTTCTGAAATGTCAGTCTTGACCTCAACTCCAACGATTTTTCTTTTTCCTGGTAGAACTATGTGATGCTTCAGCTCCTCAACAATCGACTTATCAGCACCCTTCTTTATCGGTGATTTGCTTGACATGTCTTTCATGTAGAAAACTTGAGTCACATCATTGGCTAGGACGAATGGTTCGTCTTTGTATCCAATCTTATTGAGATCCACAATTGTCATCCCAAATTTGTCTATCGTTAAACATCCTCCGGTATTTTTGACCCACTGGCACTTGAGAAGAGGGACTTTTAAAGCTCCGTAGTCCAATTCACATATCTCTTCAATAAAACCATAGTATGTTTCTACGTTCCCTTCCTCGTCTACTACATCCATATGAACACCACTGTTTTGGTTTACGCTCTTCTTGTCTTGGGCTCTTGTGTAGAATGTGTAGCCGTTTATCTCGTATCCTTGGAATGTATCTACTGGATAGATGGCCTCCTAGCCAACCATAGCAGTATCTCATCAACAGATTTATCGCCCCTCACTTTTTTCCACAGCCAGGACGCGAAGTTATCAATGTGGTGTCGTGTAATCCAAGGTTCAGACTTCCCTTCATTTGCCGCACGAAGAATGGACTTGTGATCTTCCAAGTATGGAGCCACATGTGATGATTGATGCAGGACAGTGTAATGTGCTTGATCATATAACACTACATCCATGTCCATTCGAGATTTTTTCCCTATTGTGCCCTTTCCTCTGAGCCTCCCCTCATGGCGTGATACAGGGAGTCCAATCGGACACATGTCATCCATAAAGTCGACACAAAACTCAATGAACTCCTCTGTAGCATATCCCTTTGCGATGCTTCCTTCAGGCCGGGCACGATTGCGAACATACTTCTTATAATAAGACATCAACCTCTCAAAAGGGAACATGTTGTGCAGATATACAGGCCCGAGTATAATAACCTCTTCAACTAGATGGACCAAAAGGTGGGTCATGATATTAAAGAATGAAGGTGGAAAGATAATCTCAAAGCTGACGAGGCATTGCACGACATCATTCTGCATATTCACTAGAGTTCCTGGACGGATTGCCTTCTGAGAAAGCTGGTTGAGGAATGCACACACCTTAGTGATTGCTAATCTCACATTCTCTGGCAGAATACCCCTTAGTGCAACAGGCAACAGTTGTGTCATCAACACGTGGCAGTCATGAGCCTTCAGATTTATGAATTTCTTCTCTTCCATATTTATTATTCGTTGTATGTTTGAGGAGTAGCCCGTTGGGACCTTCATACTATTCAAGCAATCGAACATTCTCTGCTTCTCTTCCTTGCTTAAGGTGTAACTACCAGGAGCCAAGTAATTTCCTTTGTCTCTCTTTTAAGGATGTAGGCCTTTTTGTTGGTTCATAGCTTTCAGGTCCCTACGTGCTTCAATTGTATCTTTTGTCTTTCCATATACACCTAGATGGCCAAGTAAGTTCACACAGAAATTCTTCAACACATGCATCACATCAATTGCATTGCGAACCTCAAGGATTTCCCAATAAGGTAATCCCAAAATATCAACTTCTTCTTCCAAATAGGTGCATGTCCAGCGGCGTCCTTCGGAACTTGTACACTACCAGAACCCTTGCCAAACACTACCTTCAAATCTTTCACCATGACAAATACGAGTTTTCCACCACGGTGAATTGGCTTCTTACGTTTTTTTCTAACACCTTCAAAGTGCTTTCCTTCATCTCTTAACGGGTGCTTAGGAGGAAGAAAACGATGATGCCCCAAATACACAACCTTTTTACTGTGTTTTAGATACACACAGCAAGTATCATCTAGATAGTGCGTGCATGCTCCGTATCCCTTGTTTGATTGTCCTGATAGATTACCAAGTGTCGGACAATCATTGATGGTGACGAATAGCAATGCTCGTAGATTGAAGGTCTTTTGTTGGTCCTTATCTCACACGGGTACGTCTTCTTTCTTCCATAATGTTTTAAGATCCTCAATCAATGGTCTTAGATACACATCGATGTCATTGCCTGGCTGCTTTGGGCCTTCGATGATTATAGGCATCATAATGAACTTCTGCTTCATGCACAACCAGGGAGGAAGGTTGAACATACATAAGGTCACAGGCCAAGTGCTATGACCGCTACTAAACTCACCGAATGGATTGAATCCATCCGTACTTAAACCAAACCGAATGTTCCTTGGATCCTCTGCAAATTCCCGAAATTGTCTGTCAATTAGTCTCCACTGGGACTCATCAGCAGGGTGCCGGATATGGTCATCTTGTTTGCGTACTTCTTTGTGCCAACGCATCAACTTTGCATTGGTCTTGCACCTGAATAAACGCTTCAACCATGGTATCACTGGAAAATACCACATTACCTTCGCAGGAATTTTCTTCTTCTTCTGCCCACCCTCAACTTCATCAGCTTCATCGTGTGGGATCTTATAACGTTGCGCTTCGCACACAGGACAAGCCTCCAAATTCCCATAGTCATCACCTCGGTAGAGGATACAGTCATTAGGACATGCATGTATCTTTTGTACCTCCAAACCCAGAGGACATACAGCCTTTTTAGCTTCGTACGTGGACTCCGGCAATTCGTTCCCCTCGGGAAGCATGTCCTTGACAATCATCATCAAGTCATCAAATCCCTTATCTGAAAGTCCATGTTTAGCCTTCCATTGCAGCATTTCCAAAGGGGTCCCCAACTTCTTCTGCCCCTCTTTGCAACCTGGGAACAACAATTTCTTGTGATCTTCCAACATACGTTCAAACTTTTTTGACTCCTTCACCTTTTCCCAATCTTCCTTTGCATCGCGCAACACCTGACCTAGATTGTCGAGAGGTTCATCTGCAATTATTGGAGCTTCTTGAGTCTCTTCCATGTAATCCTCTACCATTGGATCATCTGCAAAGGCACCTTCTTGAGTCCAATCTGGAATACGATCATCTTCCTCTTCATCGTCTTCCATTATAACCCTCTTTCCCCATACTTTGTCCAAACAAAATAATTTGGCATGAATCCCCATTTGTATAGGTGATCGTGAAGACTCTTTATTGATGAGTAATCCTTCTGATTTTTGCACATTTTGCATGGACAAATAATGAAACGAGACGGGGCTTGTTTGCTTCCACGACATCTAGAAATCCACGCAACCCATTAATGTATTCACTAGAGATTCTCTTGTCGGGGTACATCCATTGTCGATTCATCTATAAAGTACCACCAAACAATCTTTAAGTATTTCAATATAAAAGGTCATACACAAATTTAAAGTCTTCATTTAAAATCCACAATATAGAATATGACAAACTTAAATAGAGTTCTTACACACGAATTTAATATGTTCATATCCAATTCACAAGATACAATACAACAACTTAAGTCAAGGTCTTACATAAATTTATATATAGAATATGACGTATATATATATATATATATATATATATATATATATATATATATATATATATATATATATATATATATATATATATATATATATATATATATATATATATACTAATGACAACAAAATATTTAACCCATCCAAAAAATTCTAGCATTTCTAGTAATTCTAAAACAAATTCTATCTTTCCTACCCTTTCTAGTAATTCTAAAACTATTTATATATTTAATTATGTCATATGCTCAAATAAATAATTTTTACTACAAAATTCAATCGTCACATACAACATCTCATCCAACTTACATGGCACATCCTTTGCAATCAACTATATTAGAGTGTATACAAAAGTGCATATAAATAGAAAAAATCTCCATTCCTAGCTCATTATAAAATGCAAAAATACTACTATTTCAACTAATAAAACTCAACAAAATAAGCATGAATCAAGGGAGGATGAAGTAACTAACCTCTAGACAACTTGAATGAGTGAAATCGTCGAGAAATCGTCGCAAATCGGGCAAAAACTCCCCTAGGATGCCATGGAGGAGTTGGAGTTCGAGTTGGAGAGTGGAGAGAAGAGTGGCTCGGGTGGAAGAAGGAGCTGACTTTTTATGCAAGGAACATTAGTACCGGGCCGTGGATGGAGCCGGTACTAATGTGCTCACATTAGTACCGGCTTGTATTGAGGCCCGGTACTAATGTGGCGGCCACATTAGTACCGGTCCCGAACACCGCCCGGTACTAATGTAACACATTAGTAACGGCTCCATCCACGGCCCGGTACTAATGTGTGTCTCTGGGGGGCGCGTCGGGCTCCACCCTTCCCGACCGGTACTAATGTCCACATTAGTACTGGTTCAAAAAAAACCAGTACTAATGTGAAATCCTCCCCAGAACCAAAGGTTGTTTCCCTAGTAGTGTCATAAGCTTTATATTGAAGTTGTTGGATGCAAATACATAAAAAGAAGAGATACATGTTTGAGCTAAAACACGTTAAATGAAGTAAATCGGTGAGGGATATGCTGACACGGATTAATGGTTTCAAAAAGTAGGAAATGTAAATGTAGACAGAGCAACAATAATTTTGTGCAAAATCATGTACAAAATGAAGCAGCGATATAATCTGACGTGGCACAAGCTTGTAGACCTGAGACTCATTTGACGATGGTCAAAGCGGAACCCGGGCATATCATGACATGTCGCTTTCGCAGCTTGCCAATCGGAACGCGGCACCAGGAAACCCCATTCTGCAGCTGCTGCCCTTCCCCACTCTGCTCAGCACGCCTCCACCTTCACCGCCAGAGAAGCTAAAGCTTCCCCACTCTGCAGCTGCCCTTCCCCACTCCTGCTCCCCATGGCCGTCGCCGGCGGAGTGGTGGCGGTGCGCCAGCCTTCGGTGCGCGTCCGCGTCTCCCTGGCCATCGCCGACGCCTTCATGTGCCTGTGCTTCGCAACGCTGTGGCTTTTCTTCGCGGCATTTGCCACCATGGTCTTCTGGAGGCGCACCTGCGGCGAGGAGTGCACCGAGTTCCAGGTTTGGAAGCTGACCGTTTTCCTCCTCGGCTGGTGCTCCGTGAACACTGTCCTCTTGTACATGCTGCCGTGGATCCCCTCCGACTCCAGCACTGAGGTGCCCCCAGAGAAGCTACAGACTACAGAGCAGCTTAGCGCCTTTTTGATCTAATTTCACATGGGAATCGCCTCCGATTTGGTAGATCTCGTGTGTATCGGAGTGAATTTTTGCTGACCTGTGCGTTCGTCTTGAACTTTCCGTTTCATTGTGCGTCAGGAGCTTCATCCACATACTGTTTTGGTGACTCTACCTTTCTTGGATTCCATGTTCTTTGGGTATTCTATTTGCACACAACTGTTTGGGATCTGCCTTGCTTCTCGCTTCTCAAGGGAATTTCTACGGGAGGAATTGGCTCTGCTATCCTAGATGGGGCAGCGTTGGCCATTGAATTCTTGTACTGCTTTCAAGGGCAGAGCCACCCTATCGGCGGGGTGGGGCGGCCGCCCCAGCTACCGTCGTGCACATCTTACAACCCTCCTTCCTCCTTTGATCACTGCCTATATGTTTCAGACGATTTGCATCGACGACCATGGCCTGAAGACTAGGAAGACTGAGTTCTTAGCGTGGGAAGAAAGATGATACTCTTACTACACTTGTTGCTATGCTAGCCCAACAACTACCTGTAGGTGTCTATCCAATTTTATCCATCAATTGATGGTTCCAAAACTAGCCGACGTGTTGTGGTGCGTGCACAAGTGAACCATGCATGGTGCCGATGCGAGCATGCAGAGCATGAGCAAATGCTAGCTGCATAGTGACATTTATAGGGTATGACCACATGAGTAGGCGAGCGGCGAGCCGCTTGCAGCATGGTTTGGTTGCCCAGACACGCCGCGCAGAGCAGGAGTAAAAGATTTTTTGATGTTTATCATCTTTTTCTTATTAGACGTTAATTGGCCTCTACACAAGACATTTTTATATTTTGCACAGTGCAATAACCAAGAAATATAACTTTTGTCTTTATGGCATAACATCTTCAAATTTCACTTGTGTTGGTAAACAATTTTTGTTCTATGTTACTCACGATTGTGAAAGTTTTGTGTGCATTGGTGCACATGGCATTTAGTTTAGTTTTGTGCTAGAAGCCGCCCCACCTCTAAATTTTTTCTGGCTCCGCTGCTTTATTGTCATTCCCACTTTGGCCCTGAGAACCAGGAAGATGAGCAGGATCAGGTATCCACCATTCCACCCTTTACCCTTTCTACCCCTGTATTAATGTACCTGGATATTTTGTGTATTTGGGAAGTGTTTCATGTGCATTGATAGCCCCTGTTAATATATCAACTCTGAGCAAACATTTCCCTCTAGTTACGAAATTATACAGAACTGGTGTAACATTTTGACATTGTTAACATTTGTCGACATTGTTCCTAATGGGTCAGATGCAATGTTCTGTTTTTGCAGACATGGCCTTGATGAGGAAAAGGTGCTTTGAAGATGGTAAGGAGCTGCAAGAACTGACTCTATGCTGAGTAGTATGCTAGTATGGCGAGTTATGGTGTTAGATGCTGGTGGAATACAATTTTTATCATTAGTTTAGAATTGAGTAGCTGGTTCATCTTTGCAAAACTGGTGGAGGTATTTCTGTTAGCCTGGTGTCAGTGCTTAGGCGCTTGATCCAGCAAATATGTAGGTGCTTTGTTCATTATATCAGTTACCTATCAAGGATGATATTTCTGTTAGCCTGTTGCTACTCATCTGCAATAATAAAACCTGTTATTCCATACTGATTGATTACAAGCGTTGCTTCCCACTCCTGACATCAATTATTTTCGTTTTTTATTAAAAAAAGCATGGGGCACTTCCAACTACTGATTGTTAATCAGCGGAAGTTTTTGAAACCGAATTGAACATTCACCTAGAAGAAATCCAACTAATGTACATACAAAAGTATTTTTCCAACAAAATATAAATGAAATTTTATTCAAATAAGTTGTGCAAACGGGATTTGACTTAATGTGCCTTTTATCAATGTAACATGCTACTATGAGATGATGCTTCTGGAGACAAAATGTCTGACTTGAATTGTCATTTTGCCTTTGAAAATTCTCTGTTAACTAGTCTAGTGTGATTATACTCAGCTCGGCGGCGGAGCTTGCGGTGGGGCGGGGGGGGGGGGGGCCTACCGCCGGCGCCCCCCTGAAGCCCCCCCGGAGCCCCCCCCCTAGGCCGGAGGTGGAAGAAGAAGAGGGGAAGGGGAGCTGGAGGAAGAAGACGGCAGCGGGAGCCCCCCCCTAGGCTCCGGCGCTGGCTTCGCCACTGACTCAGCTTACTTCTTCTGGTATGAATTTTTTTTCACAACTCAGTAATTCAATTTTCCTGGCTACATGAGCTGTGAATGATGTCATTTTGAATATTTCTAATCTCATCAATTTTATTGGGTGTCCATTGTCCAATATTATATACAACCGTTCATGTAAGCACTGCTACTAGGGAAGCCGAAATGCAGTTCTTGCCTCACGCCTCTAGCTGTGAAACCCTGCTTGAATGCTCTGCTTTCAACTTTCAAGTCCAGTTAAAATTCCCTGTTTGAATGCTCCAATAATTTTGCTGATAAAATGCCCCATTGGCTATCAATTCCTAGTTGGAATACTGGACATAGTTAAAACTTTCAGCTTCAGGGATGTGTGGGTGGGGCTTTGATCTTGTAAAGGCGGTTAATTTGGTTTCTGCAAGATGTCGAAAAGCAGAGTCACAATGTGTGGACCTATTTTGTTTTGTGTTATATTCTCTTTTTTTTATCGTTCGGAACTAGCCATGAGCTTAGAATAAAGTAGCTCTTATGCTCATGTATGCAAAGAAATTGAACTATGGAGAATTAGGCAAGATGATAAAAACTTCAGCCTAAATGCTCTTCAGTGTTGCGCATTTGCACTTTTTGACCACAATTTATGTTTGCTTTGACTGCTAAATGACCCTCACAAGTCACATATAACTCTGCTGGCTTTGACAGCAAAATTACCCAAACATATAACTCTTCTGAAGTGTTATGATCAACGAGATTTGGACAATCTCATGCTTTGATTAGAGCTAAGAACTTCACTCTAGTTATTTATTCCTACTTATTTAAAGGGTGATTCCTGCTGGAGGGCCTTCCTGTTTATACGATGGCCAGGATAGGATGAACAATGCACATATTTCTGCACTAGTGCAACCTCCACCAATGAACTACCCTCCTGTAATTATACAAATATTTTTAAAACAGCAAATAACTATCAAAACATCTAGATTTTAAATTGGGAACACCCTTTTTCGGGATTGAACTGCCAACAAAGAACAAAAGCGGTTCCCTCTGGAAAACAAATTGAGATAGAGATTAACTGCGAAAACTTTTCAAAGCATGGATTGTGAAACTAACTTTTCCTTGACAGTGTTTCGAATTGGTGAATTAAAATTTTAAAAATAATTATATGGGAATTGAACAATTTTTCTTGCAACCTTTCTGAATTCGAACAATTTTCACAAGAGCAAAGCACCCCATATTTTAATAGAAATATAAAAACAAGTTCGATTTGTCCAGACTACGAATAAAAGAAAGCCAAAGGTTTAACAGTCATATGCTAACATTTTAACATTTGTTGGTTTGTGATCCACACAAATACTGCAAAACCAAGGGCATCACATTGCCTCAACTTCTATGATACGACTAGGAATTGAGGAACGCAGCAAAAAACTATTTCCATTTGTGTTTTTCCCTAGTCTACTCAGCACATCCAGTTAGTTTTAAGAGCTTATCATACATTCCAAAGCTCATGAAAAATATGCACACATATCTCTACCATGTTTGGTTTCAACATATACTAGACTACTCATAGGGTACTACCGTGGCTGGAGGGCTAAATCCTACTCCGTCTCACACTTGGTCACGATAAGCTAGTGACAGCATTCTAGAAAGTAAGATGCAATATGCTTCTTGTTAAAGATGGTACACCTACGAGTTGATGATGGGATATGCTTGTACTTGTGTATGGCCCTCTCTCGCATTATTGAGTCGGTGGATGGAAGTAGGGAGAGGATATAAGTATTTGAGGAAAAAATGTGGAAATCAGTGAAATGATGACGAGATGTGGTGTGATATATGCCCCGTTCATATTATGATGTGAGAGGATACGGTAAAACATGGGTGCATGGTTGCTATTTGAATATTCTTAGGAGATGTTTGGATCAGAAAGTTGCCGTATGATAGTGATTTTCAATAAAAAGTTATAAAAAGTTGTCACATTGAATCGCGTACATAGAGAGAATAGTGACTCAATGTGGTGGGTAAATAGTGTTGATGTGACGGATGAATAATAATGCCCATCTTCAACTATACAATTACTTTGGATGGAAGACTCTCATTTTTTAAATCATTATAATAATAACGCGAACGGCTATAAAAAATGACTGCTTGCTCACGGTAAGTTTGTGAAGGCATTATTGGAGGTAAATGAGGTGGCACAAGAGTGCGATCACATCATTGCTGAGCAACTCGCTGTGTACGAGTAGGATCCCTAAAGAGTCGTAACGCACCTGCAAGAAAACCCCATTCACCTGCTGCTCTTTCCTCTCTCTTCTCTGCTTTTTGCTCGCTCTGCTCCCATGGCCGCCGTCGACGGGGTGGTGCCGCCGCCGGCCCGCAGCCGCCTCGCCGTGGCCGCGGCGGACGCCATGTTGTGCCTGTTGTTCGCGAGTGCGTGGGTTTTGCTCGCTGGCGTTGCCACCTTGAAGATCGGGCACCTCGCCTGCGGCATGGACGAGTGCCGCCGAGTGGTCGCCCACGCTGCGTCCACGGCCATCCTCATCGCCTTGCTCTCCTTTCTGATCTGTGGCGCCGTCGCCGCCCTGCTCTTGAGTAAATTCGGGGATCCGGCCACCTACACCAACGGATCAGCGAAGGTTACTTCGAAATTTCAGTGTCCCTTCTTTGCATCACGCAACCTCTGGCAATTTCTTCTCTACTTCTTGATCTCAATCTCTCTGTGTGTGTTTGGTTGTGCTCCAGACGGCAGCGATGCAGGGAATAATGAATGGCCCTCTCATGGCTATACACCTAACCTCTACTGCGGCTTTCATCTTGCTTGGATTTGGTGGAATTCTGCTCCAGTGCTTGGCTGTCAAGGGGTCTCGCATGGACAGAGTTGCTTCTATCATCATTGATGTGGCGCCCTTGGGCATAGTCGCTGTGAGTTGCTTCGTTGTCATTCCCGGCTTCGCGGTGAAGATGTCGAGGATGAGGCGATTCTGTTGCGCATCTAGATCTGCGGAACCCATCTCAAGCTATGATACGGAGCAGCAGGTGGCCAATTGATTCAGATGCCTTCTATCTGCACTAGTGATCAAGGTTTGCTAAAATTATCTCTGGTAACCAACTGAATTAAAGCACCTCATTTCCGCAAATAGGTTCACTTTGCAACTTTCACCTTTGTGGCTAGACCAATGAGGCTTTAGCAATGATTTGAAGTGCTCATAAAAAGTTGTTCATGGACCTCTTGTAACTTGTCGTGTATTAATTGCATCTGGGAGTCATTCTTCTGTGTTACCCTGAACAAATTCAAGGAAATAAGCAAAAGTTCCAATTTGATCTTTGTAAATAGATTAACATGGTGATATAATATATCAGTACTTTAGTTGTTACTAACAAGGTAACTAACATTTCTGTTCCACTGCATTTTTTTGGGTAGAAATGCAGTTCTGCACATATTTATGGTGTGTGTGTTTTGGTGTCATTTCTTTTCACTTTTTTTGTGCATTACCCCCTCTATATTCACGAACATGTTAACTACTGTGCTAAAGGCAATTGACAAGTGATTTTGTTGATAGTTTCTGTGATAGTTCTTGATGCAAATGGTACTTGCACCATATATAAATGAAATTACTGACTAGAACAGCACCTTATTTACCATCAGCTGTTCAGCTGTTCCTCAGTTTACTGAGTGAGCAACCTTGCTAACATGTTGCAGTTTATTTAGGGGCACCCAAGATTATTACTAGATTAAGCTGTTACACATACACTGTTTACAGTTGGCATCTAAATTACTTAATAGGAGTCATCTCTGTTCACTTTTTTGTGCATAACCCTTTATATTCATGAAGAACATGTTAATTACTTTGCTAAAGGCAATTGGCAAGTGATTTTCTTGATAGTTCCTATAATAGTTCTTGATGTAAATGCTACTTGCACCACCATACATAAATGCAATTGCTGACTAGGCCAGCACGTTGATTACCATCAGCTGTTCCTCAGTCAAGTGTCTTTACTGAGTGAGCAACCTTGCTAACAAGTTGCACTTCAATTTTTTTTATTTTTTTTGAGCAAGAGTTGCACTACAATTAGGGGCACCCAAGTTTACTACTCCTAGATTAAGATATTATACACTGTTCAGTTGGCATCTAAATTACTTTTTAGGTGTGAAATCTAAAACAATGGTGGATTAATGTTGTTAAACATTTATACATAATCCACATCTTTTTTATGGAACCGTCTGGTTTTTGTCTTCCTTTTTACAGATAAAGCCTTGAAGAGGAAAAATAGCTGTTAAGTTGGGCTAGGAGCTACAAGTACTGAGTCTCTCTTATGATGAATATGCTTGGCTAATTAATCCCAGCAGACAAATTTCTTGGAAGGAATAAATACTACTGTTTATATATTTGCCACTTTCTAAATTTATCTACTATTCATTATGGATCTACTGTTAGCATGAAGTATTCCTTATTCCATGAATTATGTAAATTTGAAACTATGATGTGTCCATATATGCTGCTTGAAGCTGGAGCACGTACCTAGTACGACTGTACAAGTGAGTGAGCGGCATGATTTAATGTGCTGTATTTTTATGTAACTAATTAATAATAGCTTAAACCGACATATGTGATATCGACCCACTGGAAATACTGCTGGCTTTAATTTTACATATAGTTCATGTTGTACTATTTATGATATCGTACACATTTAACTATTGAACCATACATATAGGCCCATCTGGACATATAGGTTCATTTAAATCATACTAGGCATGTCAAGAGCACTATTCTGGCCAAGGAACGAACCACGAAGGAGTAAGAACTGACGCGATGTCGCGAGATTCCTGAAAAGATAGGAAACCGTCCACCTGCTGTACCGCCCCCGCGTCGTCAGAGGGCGACATGGGCGGCGTGCCCCTGCCGCCGGCGCCGGTTCTTCTTTGCTTCTTCACCATTGGTCCCCCTCTTTTCACACCTCTAGCATCTCGTTGTCAATCAATCAATCACCTAGACTTAGATCAAGAAATTGCTCCCACAAGAATCTCAAACTCAAAGCATGTTTCAAAAATCTATACAATTGTATCCATGTCTTGGGAGAACTTCAAACGATGGTAAGCTAGGCATTTGAGCAATGAAGAGCATTTGTTTATCATGTCCATTTAGCATACTTCTCCAGTTCTTTATTTATTTTAAACAAGGGAAATTTTTATTTTATTTTATTATTATTTCAAACTTATCGAGCTAAACAAAAACTTAAAATATAAAATATATAAAATAGATAGTGATACTTACCTTGGGCTTCTCCCCCAAGCTGCTTGATTCTACATCCCCCACTAGCGAAATCTCCTTGCCAGTAGTTCAGCGTTTGCATCTGCGGTTTCTTGTATGTCTTCTAATCGTTGTCCCGCCTGGTCCATCCACTGTTGATGTTGACGTAACATGTTGGTGTGGATATCCTGAGTGTTCATTTGCGTCCTCATGTTGTCATGGACACCTTGGCGGAACGTCGCAGTGTACTGATGGTCGAATCCTGAAAAAGAGTTACGGGCAGGTACAAAATTCGAAGATGATGCGTAAAACCTGCCACTTCCAAACTCCTGTACTCCGAGGTTGCTTGGTCTCTGCGGCGGTAAATCTCCTCCTTGGTACGCGCGATGAGGGTATGTTGGCACGAAGTTCTCATATGATCGATACGCAGCGTCTTGGGGCAGTGGGTCAGCTCCGGCGTAGTTTGACGATGAAGCTCGAGCTGTCGTTCGTGGAGGTCGCTGCTGAACCGGTTGTGCCTGCTCATCAATCAGAAAAGATTGCACAGAATATATACCTAATCCCGGGTTAGGTAACGGGATCGCGTTCTTATGGTGGATGTAATGCAATTTTTCTTGAATTCTCTTGACCCATCTTCCTTGGTGGAAGTAATCGTAGCCGATGATCTCACGAGGAGTGTCAATGTCGATGATAGTGGCATCTCCAAGGATGCCCAAGTCATTGGCTATCTGGGTGATCAGAGAGGTGCAGCTTACGTCTCCAACTAGGTTGGGGAATGAAAGCCAGTGCTCTACTAGCATCTTGACAGGGGACACAGCTTGTCTTTTCAGGGCAGCATAAATCAGCTGCATATCCCCTACTCTCACGCTGATATTATCATTGTGTGGAAAAAGAACAAGGCTTATCCACTTGTGAAAGAATCGGAGAGTGGGATGCTAAATGTCATTGGTGCGCGGTTTGTGTGTGTTCTCTTTCCCTGTAACGTCCGTCCAGAGGATTAGCCTATCAAAATCTTCAAGAGATGAGTCTAAATCTAAGGCACATCCTTCTGCGAACCCTAAGGCGTTGCTCATCTTTCTCCAAGATAGAGTGTGCTCTTGACGGAATAACCGAAAGGTTACCCCATCGTTAGAGGATTTCAAAGTGCAAAGGAACTCTAAAGTGAGGAGCCGGCTACCCCTTTCAGAAGTGTTATAAAAAGAGGTCCACCCCAACAAAGCAAGAATTTGGCTGAACTAAGAGTCCAAGCCTGCTTCTTGCATAAATTCTTCGCTAAACATGGGTGTAAGGACAAAAGAACGTTTCTTCAGTTTCTCATACCGTTCCTTCTCTTCTCCTCTCCTGATGTGCAAATGCACATCAGCAGTTAGGATCTTTCCTTGTGATTGCGATGCTGACGGAGAGGGGTTAGAGACCGGTGAGGGAGACTCCTGAGAGTATACACTCATCGACCGTCGGGAGCTGGCTCTGGAGCTAGAGCGTCCAAGGATTCTCCCGAACATGGTGTCTAAGGTTTTCAAGAAAAGTTTAGAGCTAGAGTTCCCTTAGATTTCTTCTCCACTCTCTTCGTAAACTTCCTTTCTCTTGAGGCAGAACTGCAAGGGCTCGAAGGTGTGGTTTTCTGGGCTGTTGAGTGTGTGAAAAACTGGGCAGGAGGTGGCTGTTTTTATATGGCCAAGGGGGGTGGCCGGTCGGCCTGCTGGTGGGGCCGGTCGGCCCCACCTGCCCTCCACTCGGGTGCTCTCTCCTCCATCCATTTCCTGCTGTCTTCCAACGCTAGAATAAATGCCTTGTGAGTGGGAAAAAGAGGTGCTAGTGGAAGAAGTGATAAGATAAGGTAGGTAAAGATTTGATGTGTATTCCTATGACATGTGGGTCCCAAGCGTAAGGGTAATAGCAAATATAACAGCAAAAATATGGTAGTAAAAATATATTTTTATGCCACCACGAAAAATTATTATACGGGTTTTGACACACCGTAAAAATTATTTACCACGGGGCGTGAAAAAGTTTTTACTATAGCAAATGTGAAATTCAGAAATATATTTTTGTGTTTTTACCGGTTACCTTTGGCGAGGGCTTGGGACTTCCGAGTCTTCTAATCTTCAGATGCATTCTCCGTCTTCAGAGATGACGGTCCTTCTGACGATGTCTTTTCTTGATCGATTCTGTTCGCGTTGATGCTGAGCTCTGGTCTGGGTTTGAAAGCAAACTTCTCCTCCCTTTCATTGATCTCAAATGTGATCTCTCCTCCGCCTACATTGATGTGTGCATTGGCGGTGCTCAGGAATGGTCGCCCGAGAATCAGTGAAACCCTGGAGTCCGGGTGCATATCCAATACCACGAAATCAACTGGCACCAAGAACTCTCGGATTTTCACTAGCACATTCTCGGCGATTCCTGATGGGTAGCGAACTGATTGATCTGCCAATTGGAGACACATTGATGTTGGAACCAAGGTAGGGTGCTTGAGCTTGTCGAAGACAACCTTGGGCATCACACCGACACTTGCTCCAAGATCACAGAGTGCATTGTTGAAGTATTGATTTCCAATGGAGCACTCTATAGTGGGGCATCCTGGATCCTTTTTCTTGATGAGCGATGTGTTCAGGATTGCCGCACTACATTCTTCGGTCAACTTGATGATCTCCGTAGTTGGCAAAGGTTTCTTCTTAAGATGTCTCGGATGTACTTGGCATATGTCGGAACTTGCATGGCATCCAATAGAGGTATGTTGACATAAAGCTTCTGGATGACTTCGACGAACTTCCCGAATTGATCATCAACTTGAGGTTTTCTCACTCTTCTTGGATATGGTATGAAGTTGGTGTCGTGGAAATCTTGTCTTGCTGAGTCTTGTTCTTCTTGCATGACTTCTTCTACGTTATTATCCTTCTCTAGAGCTTCGGCTGGTGCCACAGTTGCAGGTGCTGTGTGTGTTCTAGCCGGTGGTCTTGCTGTGCCCTTGGGATATGGTGGATCTATTGTTTGCTTGCCACCTCTTGTTCGGACATTAAATACCTGCTCGGGGTTAGTGGTAACAGGTGCAACAGCAGACAATTTTGATAGCTTTGATTCTAGTTTAGCATTAAAGATAGCTTGATCTTTTAAGATTTCAGAAAAATTATCTATCTTAACATTTATGTCTTCTAGAATCTTATCATTAGCAACAAGCTTCTTAGAGAGATTATTGGTTATTTTATCCTGTTCTTCAATTAACTCTCATAGCGAGGGTCGCTTGGAATTATTACCTGTATACTTACCTACGTAAGTCGGTCGTGGTTGTAGGTCTTTTTCTTGGGTTGGTGCTGACTTGTGAACCACTAAGCTTGAATTTCTTGAAGTATTCATCGAATCTTGTAAAGCTTGTCGATCCTTCTTGAAGTTGGCTCGTTCCTCAAGCCTGTTCAACAGTACGTCCATACTTGTTGATAGTTCTTTCAACTCTTCATCTTCTTGTACTTCTTCACTCTGATGACATTGTTGAGTGTTCTTCTGGGTCCAGCCTTGATTTTCAGATATCTTCTGCATAAGTGTATTGGCTTGTCTCGTAGTGAGTGACAAGAATGATCCTTTAGCAGCTGCATCTAGATGCTCAGACGCTTTTTGATTTAATCCATGGTAAAAGCTTTGTAGGAGCATCCATTCTTTTATTCCATGGTGAGGGCAATCTGATATATATTCTTCCAAACGTTCCCATGCCTCTGGAATTGACTCGCCTTTTTGCTGCTGGAAATTGGTGATTTTTCCACGTAAAGCATTGGTTTTGCCTGTGGTGAAAACTTTGATAGGAAGGTTGTAGAACATTCCTCCCATGTGTTGATTTCATTGGAGTAGAACCATTGTCTCGCCCTTCCCTTTAGTGAAAATGGGAATAAGCGGAGTAGGATTGTTTCCTTGGGAATGTCCTTGATGGAGATGGTGGCGCCTTTCTCCAAAAAGTTCTGGAGATGAGCACTTGCATCTTCATGTACCTTTCCACTGAATAAATCAGCTTGCACCATGTTGATGAGGCTAGGCTTAAGCTCGAATTCATGATCGATTGTTGGTCCAATGCGAATGTTATTGATGTTTGGAGCAGAGAATTTCAACAATGTCTTCTCAGCCATGGCTTCAGAACTTGGTGTAAAGCTTCCTTGGTTGATTTGACTCGAATTATTGAAGTGTGGTGAATCACAATCAAACCTGTTAATACCCTGCAAATAAGATAGACAAAAATAAACAAGGGTAATTCTGTTTAAGCAGAGGTGCCAAATTACAAAGTCTCATTAAAGTATCTAGCCATCGATTTTCTAAAGGTAGCCATCCAATCTTCCCCGGCAACAGCGCCAGAAATGCTTGTTGACAATTCTTAACGCAACTTCCAAAGAATGGATCTAGAAACCATTCTAAGCAATGGCGCAAGAAACGTGATTGGTATAAGAGCCTACAAAAATATTATGATAGATAATCCGCAAGCGCACGGATACCGGTGAGCATTTCACCCGCGGTGATGGGTTTTAAGATATCGTATCCACAGGGAAGATGGATGGATGTAACAACAGACATAGGGATGGCAATAGATTACTTTATGGACTTTGATGGAATGGCACATACTTTAACAGGGGTAAGCCAAATAATAAAGTAATGATAAATAGACAGGCAAAGGCACATGTGGAGCATAGCATAAACTATTTCTAGTCTAGATTAGAATTGGATTTACTTAAGAGAGACAATTCTATATAGCATACAAAGACTGAGTTTGTTCATCTATTCTAATGTAGCATATCATCATATATGTCTGTGATTTTTGGGGAATTTTATACGTGAAAAACAAAAAAAAATAATATAGGTCACTTTGTCGTGCGCCACATAACCGCAGCCTGCAACAGGGGCTTTGCCGTGCGTTTGAACCGGCGCACGGCAATGGAACTATGATTTGCCGTGCGTTTTATCCTCGGCGCACAGCAATGGTTAGCTATTTGCCGTGCGTTTTTCCCTGAGGCACGGCAATGGGCAGCTCTTTGCTGTGCGTTTTTCCCCTGACGCACGGCAATGGGCAGCTCTTTGCCGTGCGTTTTTGTGCCTGACGCACGGTAATGGGCAGCTCTTTACCGTGCGTTTTTTCCTGACGCACGGCAAAGGTCCTTCCACGCCGTTTGAACCGGGGGCACCGTCAGTTGCTTTATTTTGCCAGGCGCTTCTCGTGACGCACGACAATAATTCTTTGCCGTGCATTCTCGAGAAGGGCGCATGGCAAAAGGGTTTTACCGTGCTAAATACTGCTGTGTGCCCTTTACCGTGCGCCCCGATAGAAAACGCACGGCAATGGTTTTGCCGTGCGTTTTCTAACCTTTGCCGTGTGTTCGAGACGCACGGCAATCACCCTGTTTCCCGTTGTGCGTACTACGAAGGAGGAAGTACTGCAATGGCATAATGTGGCTGCTCCTCTTTGTAATTTACTTGATCAGTTTTAGTTAAAAGTTCACTAATATCAAAGTGGTGCTTTCGAGGAGATAAACATGATACGCATAAATCTGTCTATAAAAATTTCAAATAATTCAATTGTATATATGCCCAGACTTTCGAAAAAAAGTGGGCTTTCATTCTTGTACGGAAGTAAAGGAGAACCATACTGTGCAAATTTATGCATTATTATTATTTTTCGACGAGCAAATTTATCCGTATTACAGAGAGCTCAGGCTCAAGACGAGCAAGAAAGTTTTACTGTAGCAAGTTGAGAAAATTTTGCCACACGAGGACGTGAGGTGTTAACTTGCCGAAACGGCATGTCCATTTTTCTAAATCTCTACTTGATCTTCTGATAATGTCCGTGAAGGTCTCGGTTGAAGATGAGGGCATTCCGCGCCTTCCAAATGTGCCGAAGGAGAAGAGTAATAACATCCATTCACACTTGGTCAGATAAGTTGAGATCAACTCCCAATAGCCAGGGAGAGATTATGTTGGGCGCGTGCACGGGAATGCCATTCCAGACCTCAGTTGCAGGTGGACAAGTAGCAAAGGTGTGTTAAGCTGTTTCAGGACCCCGGCCCCTGCAACGTTCACAGTAGGATTATTCCAACGTTCACAGTAGGATTCGCACTTAGGCATTATTATTACTGCCAAAAAATTGTTAGTAGCCAAAACATGTGACACAACTCTTCTTCTAGAATTTCATCTTGATTTGAGATATTTTAGCCTTACACTTACAAAATTCAGTTGTAACTGCCTTTTTGTCAGGGCACTCTCAACCCAGACTCTACCTATAGAGTCTATATATAAATTGAAGACTCTAACACAAGAAACTATGATCTCCAATACAGAATCTATAATAGTAGATTCTATAGATAAAAACATTTATTATCCAACATATAAACAACTCACACTAGGCCACAAACGATTTGTGCTGACACTTGCAAATTAGTGTGCTGGCGGGTGTAATTGGCAACCGCCAGCACTGTGGTTTGCAGGGGCGCCGGTTCATCACCCGACAGCGGTAGCATAACAGTGCTGGCGGGCAACATAAGGAACCGCCAGCAGAAATGGGGACGATTTCTGCTGGCGGTTGCCATATGTTGCCCGCCAGCACTGTGCCCCTCAATAAAATCCGACAGCTTCTTCTTCCCCAGCTACCTTCCATTGGAGCTTTGCCCGAGAGGAGCTCGGGAAAAGCTCCAAAAACACCCAATCTATGGGGGGAAGGTTTTGCACATGATTTCCTTGGAGGAGGTGGCTATATAAGGTGAGTTTGTGCTATTCCAACCTTCTTTTTTACCTTTTATCCATCATTTCTAGCTTCATTATAGATTTAGCTCTCTAGATCTAGGGTTTGCTAGCTAGGGGAGAGAGAGGAGTGAAGAGTGAGAAAATTAATTGTAAATTATTTTTTAAAGTAGATTGTTATGCAGATTAATTGTAGATTCGCTATGCTTGTCATTAATATAATTAGTTTCATAAAATAAAAGGTAGAATTGAGTTTTTAATTATTGTGACTCATTTATTAATACTATATGATTAAATTAGTTTCTAAAATATAGAATTTTTCATAGGTTGTTTAACATGGATCACAGAGCATGGATGTATGGCGTATAGAGACATTCTTCTACATTAATGACAGAGTTATCAAAGTTTCTCGAGGTTGCGAAGAAGCACGCTCACATTTGCAAGTTAAAGCAAATACGTTGTCCGTGTAGTGATTGTTACAACAAACTTGTATGGGAGGATCCTAATGACATCAAGATGCATTTGATACAGCGAGGTTTTATGAAAGGATACACAACTTGGTCCCACCATGGTGAGGCAGTGTCTACTTTCAACAATGCAGACATTGGCACGGGGTATGATGAAGTGGGTGACGAAGATGAAAATGATCATGTCATGTTTGGAATAAATTTGAGGATTATTAGATAAAATAGTTATTGCTGGATATTATTTGGATTTTTTAAATTATAACTTGTACACCGGTCAGTCATGAATCCTCCGAGGACGAAGACGAAGAAGGATTTCAAGACTATTTAACTCCAGATGAGTACGAACCCAGCGAACCACGGCCTCGTAGGTGTGCAGATGACGATGACATTGATTACAATCCTAGTCTAGACGAACAGGTCTGCATACACATTCATATGTTGTTGATGTGTTTGTTGTTCACATTCAGATATATTGAATATAATTTGTATGTGTGTACAACGATGATCGATCCCCGCCACATCGCCGTAGAGCATTGACTAATTCTGCACAAGAGATAGAAGGTTCAGGACCACTACCTTCGGCTACTACTACTTCTACTAGTAACCCCAAGAAGGGACGTGGAAAACGCAAATGAAACCAGATCCCTGAAAGAGGACAATATGTGATAGAACAACTTACTGCCAAAGACGAGCCCGTCCTTCCTGAAGGGATAAATGCCCGATTTCGGAACATCGCAGGTGCAATTGTCAGGGATCAATTGGGGAACTGGATCACAACAACTAACTGGAAGAAAGTGCCGGTGGCAACAAAGGATGTATTGTTGGCCAAACTGAAGGAAAGGTTTGTTTTTCTGGAAGGGACCGAGCAAGAGGCTAGACGTTTTGCTGAGGGCCTCCTTGGAAGATGTTTACGGACTTGGAGGTCTACGCTTAATACAAAATTTGTTCAGAAAGAGAAGGATGCTAGGGCAGTGTATGGTAACATCCCGCTAGCGGTGTGGCAAGAATGCAAAGAACAGAAGACAACAGAGAAAGCAAAAGCTGAGAGTAAAGAATATATAGAGAAGGCTAAGAAAGCTGCTGAGAACCCCCATCGCCTGGGTTCGGGAGGATATGCTGCCAAGCTACAAAAATGGAGGCAAATGGAAGAACAGAGGAGGGTAGCTAGTTTACCAGAATTGTTTGAAGGCATGGATGAGCGTAGCAAGAATTGGTGCCTTGCTCGAATTCCGACAATAACACCTGACGGCAAGGTTGTATTCGAGAAACCCACAACAGAACAGATTTATGAGAAGTTGGAAGAACTCACCGAATTGCAAAAGCACGGCCTTTTCAAGCCCGATAGGGAGAAAGATATGCTAACCACCGCGATCGGAACCCCTGAGCACACTGGCTGTGTTCGAGGGATGTCATCTACCTTACCTTGGGGTAAAGCATTTCCTGAAGATAGAGGAAGGTATAAGAAGCGCGACCGTTATAAGAAAGATCTTGAAAACAAGATGAGAGAAATCGCCAAACAAGAGCTGGTACAGTTCTTCGTATCCCAACAACAGGCCACCGGATCGGCTGCAACCGATGCTCAAGGACATGGAGGATTACCAAACCTGCTACTTGCCCAGAGTGGAACTGTCGTCATTCCTCCAAGTAGTGCTGGGTCTATTGCCAATGTCAAGTATCCTGTTGATGACATAACAGAGGATACCCCATGCAAGTTGGTTATACCTTACGGAAGGAAACAAGATAAGTTTCACGAGGTTGCAACGGCCATGGCACCCGTGGGTCATACGTTTCCGAATCCACCCCCGCCAGAGTATGCATGGGTGCAAGTTGTCTCGGTGTCTGATGAGGCGTGCGAGATTGATATCCCTACCGATGAGGGGATCGAGCTCCTTGGTGATGCAAGGAACCGATACATACTATGGCATCGCCGAGATATCATTCTTAATGTATCGCCAAATCCCTCACAGCAGGCTGTAGTCGAGAACACAGAACCACGAACAACTATGGATGTTGGGCAGGGAGGTAACGATGAGACCGAGCAGACGACTATGGATGTTGGGCAGGGAGGTAACAATGAGACCGAGGAGCAGGCGACTATGGATGTTGGGCAGGGAGGTAACAATGAGACCGAGCAGTCAGTGCTATCACCTATCCATGAAATTGTCCATGACGATGAAGAAAGGGATGCAGATGTGGATAATTTTGAAGTTAATTTACCAAATTCACCTCCCCCCCGCCAGCTTCACCTACCAAGAGGGTACCCCGTATGATAACCTCATACGAACCAAAAAAGAAAACACCACAAGTTGACACCTTCTTACATGTACTGAAGACGAAAAAGGTGCAGCCATGAGTGATAAAATTGCAACTCGCTCCTCTGTTCGAAAGAAAAAGCAAGAACTCAATTTATTTGATTCGGAAGAGGTGCCCCAGGTTTTTGTGCATGGCAAACCATTGTGTTATACGTGGCAACTATTGGAGGGGCCGCCGGAACTGAATAAGCTGCATGGATGGATCATGTTGGCCATGAAGCAAGGCATTCATACTATTACCGCGAATGTCCCAACGTGGGTGTTCGGTAGCCCGATACTGCGAAAGTTGGTAATCGATCTCTAGGATTTGCACGCGATGTTCCGTCGTGAACGCCTTGACGTGAATCTCGTCACCGTTTGGTGCATGTAAGTCAACATGCATGTACCCCATACCAATTTTCAAATCCATATGTGTAGTTTTACTTTGGTATAACCATCCTAAGCGATCTATATATTTTGTAGGATGCAAGCCTTGGATGAAAGGAAGACCGGTGGGAGGTGGAAGGTAGCATACCTTGACCCGCAACAAGTGAGCGAGCTGGCGCACACGTACATAATCAGGGAAGCATTTGAAAAACAAATCGAACAAGAAACACAGACAGAAGAGGAGAAACAACGCGTAATACAGAAATTACATGCTGCTAGACAACATGAAGTGACTGTATACATTGCAAAGATAATGAAGAAAAGGATGAAGCAGAAGAGCCACATCATGTGTGCTTACAATTTTAAGTAAGCTATTTCTAATTACTATATATAAATATATTTAATATGTGGTTTATTTATATTAATTATTGTAACATTATTATTTTTAGAGACCATTTCATTGTCTTATGTATCTGTCCAAAGCTTGGAGAAGCAGGGATCTTCGACTCATTACACTACGAAGAGAACGTTTACGTGATTTCATTAACATTTGAAAAAAGTAAGGAAACCCATTGTAGTACTTTAATAATGCATGTAAACACTAGAAATTGTATCACTAACTTCTGTCTTTGTATCCTCAAAGCTCGTATCGGCTATACATACTAAATGGTGGGGAGCACCCTGCAAATAGGGAAAAGATGTTAATACGACATGCCAAATACGTAAGAACATAACAAATTGATATTATTCATAGTTGTACAGTTCATTAATAATTTCTCATCACTTTTTATTTTTTTGCAGTGCTACAAGCAACCTCCTGGCAGTATCTTATGTGGATATTACGCGTGTGAGATGTTGAGAAATAATGGAAGGTATCGGATGGATCCTGAAGACGTAAGCCTCTGGTACACAACCATGTGCTAATTTACTTCCTAATGATTATGCATAATAATCTTCAATTATTGTGCGTATGTGTAGCTCCCTACTATAGATACTTCGTGGGGGAACCTGAGAGACAAGGACATCGAGAACATTTGTGCGGATTTGGCGAGATTCCTCCAACGTGAGATTTGCCACGAGCTGGGAGAATTCTTCGATAACGAAGGAGTGTTGATTCTAGAAGAGCACGAAAAGTTACGTCGATGGGTGTAGTAGAGGATTATCTATTTTAAATGTGGATTAATTAGTGAGACTTATGTAGTATTATATGCTAGTTTGGATTATGTGGTTGATAGACACATTTGAATTTGTGGGACAAATACAAATAAATACAGGTGAATTTGGCCTACAAATACGAATACTATTGAATACGGGTGAAATTGGCGGATAAATACAAATACTAAACAAATTCAGCAAAAACTAATAAGAAATGGAAAAACGTAGTTCCTGGCGGGCGGCTTAACCACCCGCCAGCACAGAAATGCTCTGTGCTGGCGGGTGGCATAAAATCACCGCTAGCAGAGAAAACCTCAGTGCTGGCGGGTGAGTTAAGTAGCCTGCCAGCACTAAGGTCCTCTGTGCTGGCGGTTCTTTTAAGGTGCCCGTCAGCACTGAGGTCCTCTGTGCTGGCGGTTGATGTAAGGCGCCCGCCAACACTGAGGGCCATTTGTGCTGACTCTAAGTTGCTGGCGGGTGCTGCGCCCGCCAGTATAGAGGTGTTTTAGCCATCAGCACAAATCTTTTCTGGCCTAGTGTCATCAGTTGTGGCATAAACCATGTGATCCACTCTGCACCATCAGATTCAATATAGGACTAAAGTAAAAACAACACATACACAATATTTGGTTCACGCACAGTAGCATATCAACATCAATCGATTTTGCAAGCTAAACACATCCACATCGATCGATTTCATGCCTGTTTTGTGCATTCCAGTGGGTGGAGCTCTGGATGCCGAGGATGGCCGTCCATCCTTGCGAAGCGAGCCATGCGCCGTCCGCAGAGATCTTTTGCCACCTGCTCCCTGTGCACTGACGCTGGAAGCCGAGGCCGCTAAGGTCCTGCACTGCTCATCGCCTGTGAGGTGAACCACCAGCCCCGTTCCATGCGTTGGTTGCCGAGGCCCTGCGACATGCACCGGCGGATCCGGTAGGAGAGCCACTCAGAAAAGGGGGCGGAGTGGTGGTGACGACGACATCTACAAGTGCGCGGGAGATCCAAGGGTGCGCGCGGGAGAGGGAGTCCGGGAGACGGTGTGCACGGTCGCCGCGACGGATCTGGGTGGCGCACGGGATCGATGGAAATGAAGCCGCTCTCCGCAATGCACGTCTCGGGTGGTTTCTACTGCCTTGAATCTATTGAAGAAACGAAATCTTGGTTCTACTCCTTCTTTCTTCAATAAGTATACTACCACATCAGCAAAAACTATAAATGAGAGACTAATAAATAGACTTAGACTCCATACTAGAGTTTGGATTGGGAGTGCTCTCATATTGTAATGTCCACTTTTGTTACTCCATACTCGTAGAGTTGGAATGGGTATTCTAGATATCGGGTCCCCTGCTTTGAGATGACCAATAGGGTACAATTTTGCCTGTGCTAACTGTTGTTGTAGCAAGATTCCTGAAAATACATTTAACTCGGCTTGCTAGTTTGAGAAATTGAATCAATAAATTAAATGTTTGAAGAAATTGATATTTAACGATATTATATTGTTGTACACAGTCCATTAAAACTATCATTTTTAATTAATCTTTATTTTACCATTTCTCTATTAGTCGCGAGGACACCTAAGAAGATGAGAAAGTTTAGATAAGGTGGGTACACAATGAGAGAAGAAGACAGACTCTTGGTCAAGCACCCTGTAAGCATCAAGGCCCCACCGCACCTTTGGTAAGGGTGTGTTTCGGTGATAAATGACAATTATATGCTTGTGACTAACCTTTGTTTTGTAGCGGATTTACCCTTGGGTTATTGTCATAAGTGATAAGTGAAAAGAGACCCCTCAATTTTAAATTATGGATGATCAATGGACAAAGACTACAAGGCTAAGGACATTCTTAGTTTCAAGTGTCACAAGGAGATGAAGGACACTTGGATTTGCTAGTTTGTAGTATTTGACCGTACTATTAAGAGGGGTTCACACTCTAGTAGCTTGACCATGCCAAATGCTATGCTATATTCATGCACAATCAAGCTCCTTCGTCACTAAACAGCTCAAGATACTCATGGAAACACATTGGAAGCAAAAGACTTGAAGAAAAACTCAAAGGTGATTGAATTGGATGAGTTGAAATTCAAAAGGGCCCGTCGGATGATCCAACGGCATCATTTCTAGATGCACCGGATGATTGATGTGGGAGTTTCAGCAGAAATCAGCACTGCCGGATGAACCGACGGTGTATCAGCAGAAGCATCGGTTCATCCGGTGACCTAGGGTTTGGTAACAGTGATGAATCAAGTCAAGGACTTCAGCACCGGATGAAGCGACAGTCCAAGCAGCGGTTCATCCGGCGCACGCATATATTTCATACAGAGACGCACCGAGTGAACTTGCTTCAGCACCGGATGAACCGACGCTCATGAAGTTTACCAGCGGTTCATCTGGCGCCTATGGTTATTCTACACAGAGACGTTTTGAGTGAAGTTGCTTCAGCACCTGATAAACCAACCCATCGATGGTGTATGCGTCAGATGAAGTGGTACAACATTTGAGTTCAACGGCTATATTTGGAGACTTAGAGACACCGGATGAACCGATGCTGTCGTAGGGGGAACCGTCGGTTCATCCGACGGTACTACTTTTCAGAGGACTTTTCCAACGGCTAGGCTCCCTTGCTAGGCCTATAAATTGGACCCCCCTGCATCTCTTGAGCTGCCTTTGCTACTCTGAAGAACTACTACAACCAAGGAGAAGGAGAGTTAGTGCTTTGATCATTTGGATTTCATATTCCTAGCCAAGAGGGATTCTTTCTTGGTGATCAAGAGTTTTCAAGGTGCTTTCAATGGCATAGCTGAGTGCATTGGTCAAGTGAAAGGTTGTGAGCTTGTTACTCTTGGTGTTTGACGGCTCCTAGACGGTCTCGGTGATTGGGGATTCTTGGTGAGCTCTTGGAGATTGTGGGAGCCCCGGGAAGTTCTTGGTGTAAATGGATTGAGACCCACCATTCCGGAGATGGAGAACGGGTACTCTTAGTGAGCACTCAAGTCTAAGTGGCTTCAGGGGAGCAAAACTCTTTGTGAGTGCTCCAACGTGGATTAGGGAGAAGCGTCAACTTCTCGATACCACAGGAAAAAATTTGGTTGTCTCGTGTCCTCTCTTTCTACCTTCTTGCAATTAATTCCACATTTACTTTAAGTTCTTAAGTTCCTTTGCTCTTGTTTCCCTCTAGTTTGCTTTGCTTGTTGCATATCTTGACTAGGGTGCTTTTCTCTTGTTAGTGTGAACATTGCTAAGGAACTTTGTTGTTAGTGTGCTTAGTTGGTAGGAAGAAACCTTTTTAGATGGGCAACACTAGAGATATAGGTTAAGGTTTGCTTTATCTTCTAGAAATTTGAAGAAGGCCAATATTCAACCCCCCCTTCTATAGGCCATCGATCCTACAAGTGGTATCAGAGCATAGGCTCTCTTTTTTGTGGCTTAACC
Organism: Cenchrus fungigraminus; assembly: GCA_036936925.1. Lineage (NCBI taxonomy): Eukaryota > Viridiplantae > Streptophyta > Magnoliopsida > Poales > Poaceae > Cenchrus > Cenchrus fungigraminus. The sequence goes on along the minus strand of CM072769.1, from coordinate 104,293,513 downwards.
GCCTGGAGAGATGGGCAAGGGGAGTGGCAATGGCCCTCCCAAGTTGGCGGGGAAACGATTCACTTTTTGGGCACATAGAATGGCTAGCTTTCTTCAAGCACAACACCATGATGCATGGACCACTACCATGTATCCCATGCCAAATGAACCCACTGAAAGTGAACTCAAGTGGAACTATCATGCTAGAAACTTTATCTTTGAGACTCTTGAGGAGGATTTGTTTCATAGGGTGTTTGCCTTGGATACCGCTCATGAGGTTTGGATGGAGCTCAAAACAATCCATGTAGGCAACAAGAAAATCCATGAGAAGTATGAGTTGCTTAAGGTTGAGCTCAATGAGTTTAAGATGAAGGATGATGAGTGTGTAGAGGAAATGTATTCTAGGATGGGTGTTCTTATTCAAAATATCAATACTCTCGATGTTGCTAACATGTCCGAGCAGGAAATTATTCGGAAAATTCTTCAAACGCTTCCTAAGCTCAAGTACAACATCGTGAAGGCACTCATCTTTGAGAAGGACTTCAAAACTCTCACCATCACCGAAGTTGTGAACAAGATTCGGTCTCATGAGATGTTCTTGATGGGTAAAATTGAATCATCTACTTCCACATCAAGCTCCAAGAAGGATCTTGCACTCAAGGCTAGTGACAAGACCAAACCCAAGTCAAAGTCAAAAGCAAAGCCTCCTCCCTCTTCAAGTGAAAGTGAAGACAAGAGTGACTCAAGTGATGAAGATGATGGTGAACTTGCTTTCCTCATGAGGAGGACTACCAAATTGCTCTCCAAGATTGGTAAGAAGGGCTACAACTATGATCCCAAGAAGAACAAGTTTCGCTCATCAAGAAGAAGTGGTGAAGGTGGCAAGAGGAAGTGCTACAATTGCCAAAGCTATGATCATCTATCATATGATTGTCCCAAGCCCGACAAGCAAGTGTCAAGCTCAAGCAAGAAGAACAACAATGATGATGATAATGAGAAGGATGACAAGCACTCCAAGAAGGACTCATACAAGAAGAAGTCATCTAGCAAGCCCTACAACAAGAAGAAGGGTGGTCATCATTCTCTCTTGGCAAATGAGTGGATCACGGATGGTGAAACTTCAAGTGAATCAAGTGGAAGTGAAGATGAGAAGAATAAGAAGTTTGCCGGTCTTGTGATCATGGAGGATGAAGAACCTCCTCTTCCTCCACCACCTATGTGCTTCATGGCTAAACACTCCAAGGTGAGCGATAGTGAAGATAGTGACTCCTCAGATAGTGATAATGAACTTTCACCTCAAGCTCTTAAGGGACTTCTAGATCAATACACCGACATGATCAAGAAACAAAAGAGTAAGCTCAAGGCTCTTGAAGAGACCCATGAGAAGCTTAAGCTATCCAATGACGAGTTGCTTGTGAAACACAATGACCTTAGCAAAGAGCATGAAGCTTTGGTAGTGTCTAACAAGTCACTTAGAGATGACCACAACAAGTTACTTGATAAGCATAATGAGCTAATCGTCAAACATGATGATATAACCGTGCTTAACAAGTCTCTTGAGTCAAGTCAAAATATGCTTAAGAAAGATCATGTGGTCTTAGAGATGAAGTATCAAGAGATTGAGCTTGCTTATGAGGCTATTTGTGCTAGTGGGCAAGAAATTGCTAGAGACATCACTAAGATAAATGCTTCTACTTTTTGTGATGATTTGATTGAAGAACCTAAGGTCTTGCCAAATGATGAGAATGTTGCCTCCTCTTCCAAGACTAACCATGATAGGTTGAAATCACTTGAAGAGGAAGTAAGAAGCCTAAGATCTTGTGTGAAGAACATGGCCAAGGGTGAAGCATTGCATAAGGAGATCCTCTATCACAATGCAAGAGATTATGGCTCTAGGGGACTTGGCTCCTTCCCTCAACCCATCAAAGAGACTCGCAAGTCAAAGGAACTTTATGGGTGCTTTTTTAAGGAAGTTGGGTCTTATTGCCAATATTGCAAGATCACCGGTCATCACACAAGGGAGTGTCCTTTACCTTCACGTCCTTTGCCTAAATTACCTTGCAACTATCGTTCCATGTTCAACAATAACCATTTCTTGTTGTTGAAGAATAGCAAGGGCAAAGTGGCAGCAAGGTTTATAGGGACCAAGGCTAAAGTGAATCATCCTAGGTAAATTTGGGTTCCCGAAGCTTTAGTAACTCATGTGATTGGACCCAAACTTGCTTGGGTTCCTAAATCTTCAACTTGATCTCTTTGTGTGTAGGTGAACTACAAGGCCGGGGGAAGTCATTGGGTTCTTGATAGTGGATGTACTCAACACATGACCGGCCAAGTTAAAATGTTCACCTCTCTAGTGGATGATGCGGGGAATCATAAGCAAGTCACCTTTGGTGATAATTCTAAAGGAAGAGTTTCCGGTTTGGGTGACATAACCATTGCAAAAGATCTCTCTCTTTCCAATGTTTTGTTTGTAGACTCTTGTAGTTATAACTTGATTTCCATTGCTCAATTTTGTGATCTTTGCTTATCTTGCTTGTTTGATGATGAGGGAGTTATCATTAGTAACAAGAAATCTAATGAAGTTGTGTTCAAAGGTTTTCGCCATGGGAACATCTATCTTGTAGACTTCTCTTCTCATGAAGCAAACTTGACTACTTGTCTATTCGCCAAGACATCCAAGAGTTGGCTATGGCATCGTCGTATTGCACATATAGGCATGAGTCAACTCAAGAAGGCTTTCAAAAGGGGTTTAGTTCTTGGTGTGAAGGATGTCACATTTGAGAAGGACAAGTTATGTGGAGCATGTCAAGTCGGCAAGCAAGTTGCAAGTCATCATCCTATGAAGGCTTATGTATCTACCTCAAGACCATTAGAGATCTTACACATGGACCTCTTTGGCCCTACTACATACAAGAGTCTTGGGGGTAATCTCTATTGTCTAGTCATTGTTGATGATTACTCACGCTACACTTGGACATTCTTTTTGGAGGACAAGAGCAAGACGTTCAGGATCTTCAAGAACTTTGCTAAAAGGGCTCAAAATGAACTTGAGTCATCTATTGTGAAGATCCGGAGTGACAATGGATCAGAATTCCGGAACACTAATGTGGAAGAGTATTGTGATGAGCTAGGCATCAAGCATGAATTCTCTTCAACCTACACACCACAACAAAATGGTGTGGTAGAAAGGAAGAACAAGACTCTCATCACATTGGCTAGAGCTATGTTGGATGATTATGGTATCTCTCAAAGATTTTGGGCGGAAGCTATCAACACGGCGTGTCATACTTCAAATAGGGTGTATCTCCACCGACTATTGATGAAGACACTCTATGAGCTTCTCATTGGGAGGAAGCCCAACATCTCCTACTTCCGAGTCTTTGGGTGTAAGTGTTTCATTTACAAGAAGAGGAAGCACCTAGGGAAATTTGAGAGTAGGGTAGATGAGGGCATGTTTCTTGGTTATGCATCCAACTCCAAGGCATATAGAGTATTCAACAACACTAGCGTGCCGTTGAAGAAACATGTGACGTGGAGTTTGATGAATCTAATGGCTCCCAATGAGATGGCTATTGTTGTGACGATGTAGGAAAAGAACCTCTCCGAGAAGCAATGAAGAAGATGGCTATTGGGGACATCAAGCCTAAAGAGGATGATGATGCACCTTCTACTTCCCACAACCATGAAGACTCATCCTCTTCTGATGATGATAATGATGACCATCAAAGGCGCACAAGACAAGAAAGCCCATCTTCCTCACATGGACCACCTCCTACATCACAAGACACCCAAGATCAAGAAGAGGAAGAATCAGAAGTAGTGCAACCTCAAGATGATCCAACTTCTACCACACTTGAGAGGCATACAAGGACTTCATCAAACCACCCCATTGATCTAGTCTTGGGTGATCCCAAGGGTGGTACACGTACTCGCTGCAAACAATTTGCTTCTTTTTGCAAACATCATGCATTTGTTTCTTTTGTAGAACCCACTATTATAGAGGAAGCTCTAGAGGACCCGGATTGGATGTTGGCTATGCAAGAAGAGCTCAACAACTTCACAAGAAATGAAGTTTGGGTCCTACTAGAGTGCCCCAAGAACAAGAATGTGATTGGCACCAAATGGGTCTACCGAAACAAGCAAGATGAACATGGAGTTGTGGTGCAGAACAAGGCAAGACTTATAGCCAAGGGCTACTCTCAAGTAGAAGGCTTGGACTATGGAGAGACCTTTGCTCCGGTTGCACGTCTTGAAGCAATCCGTATCCTTCTTGCTTATGCTTCTTGTTACAAAATGAAATTGTTCCAAATGGATGTCAAGAGTGCCTTCTTAAATGGCTTCATCAATGAAGAAGTCTATGTTGAGCAACCTCCCGGTTTTGAAGATATCACACATACTAACCATGTCTATAGGTTGATCAAGGCTTTGTATGGACTCAAGCAAGCTCCTAGGGCATGGTATGAGAGGCTTCGGGACTTTCTCATCAAGGAAGGTTTCAAGATTGGGAGAGTGGACAATACTCTATTCACCAAGATCATCAACGGAGAGCTCTTCATTTGTCAAATCTATGTTGATAATATCATCTTTGGCTCTACCAATCTCAAAGTGTGCAAGGACTTTAGTGATCTCATGACAAGGGAATTCGAGATGTCTATGATTGGGGAGCTCAACTTCTTCCTTGGGTTTCAAATCAAGCAATTGAAGGAAGGGACCTTCATCCATCAAGAAAAATACACTAATGATATTCTCAAGAAGTTCAAGATGGATGATTGCAAGCCAATCAAGACACTAATGCCTACCAATGGACATCTCGACTTAGATGAGGGAGGTAAACCGATTGACCAAAAGCTTTACCGTTCTATGATCGGCTCTCTTCTTTACCTTACCGCATCTAGGCCCAATATCATGTTTAGTGTTTGCATGTGTGCTCGGATTCAAGCCAACCCTAAAGAATCTCACCTAAGTGCTTTGAAAAGGGTCCTTAGATACTTAAAATACACACCTAACATTGGCTTGTGGTACACCCATGGTGCTTGTTTTGAGCTCTTGGGTTATTCGGATTCAGATTTTGCCGGATGTCGAGTAGACCGCAAGAGTACTTCGGGTGGGTGCCATTTGCTAGGTCAATCTTTGGTTGCTTGGTCCTCTAAGAAGCAAAACTCTGTGGCCTTATCCACCGCGGAGGCGGAATACATTTCTGCCGGGGCTTGTTGTGCTCAAATCCTCTATATGAAGCAAAGCCTCTTGTATTATGGTGTGGTTCTAGATAGGGTTCCTCTCCTTTGTGACAATGAAAGTGCCGTAAAAATTGCTAACAACCTGGTTCAACACTCGCGCACCAAGCACATTGATATCCGCCATCACTTCTTGTGAGACCATGTGGCTAAAGGTGATATTCTCCTTTGTGGTGTTCGCTCTGAGGAGCAATTGGCGGATATATTCACTAAGCCTCTTGATGAAAACACCTTTTGTAGGCTAAGGAGTGAATTAAATGTGCTTGATGCGTCTAACATCATGTGATGCTTGTCATATAGTTTGCATTTGCATTTGTACATGATGTAGGGGCTTGTCTAACCTTGTTAAGATAGTGGTGAGTATGGGTCTTTCTTGAGTCAGTGGTTCCAAAGTTTCGCTCAAGGCATGTTGAAAGGCTCACCATGAGTAAGCTTAACAAGGGCTCAAACTTGACAAGATAGTTTATCTTTCCGCTTTGCATCTTTGCTTGTCATATAGAATGCATTCATGTTTAATTTCATGCATTTGTTCTTGCATTGCCTCGCGTGAGAGGTGTCACAAAGGAAAATCACACTATGAGAAAGTTGCTTAGCGTTCAATGCAAATCAACATCTCCAAAAGTGTGATAAGACAAATAATGGTGCTTAATGCCTATTGAGTTATGTCCTAACGAGCTTAAAGTTTCTATCTCTAAGTTCAAAGGCAATAACTCATACATTCCCTTTTTGGATCTTATTTGCCTATTTTTCTAAAAATTTATAAGGTCTATCCCTTGTAGGGAATCTATGGTGTGTATATACTTGTATTTTGCAAAGAAGTGCTTGACGGGTGAGGTTGTCACTCAGGATTGATCCAAAAATGTGCTTGTGTTGGCTTGTGTGTGACATTTGTCAGATAAAAAATGAGCTTTAGTTCAACATTCTGTTTTTGTCACCGTCGGATGAACCGCTGCTATGTAGGTTCCAGCGTCGGTTCATCCGGTGGCCGGGTCAGTTTGAATTTTGCTCAGCGTGCCTCTGTTACCTATCATCAGATGAACCGACGCTCACCTCTGTGGAAGTAGCGGTTCATCCGGTGCTACTGAGTTTTGAGGAAAATTCAGACCCATGCAAGAATCATCCGACGAATCTAAAATCATGGCCATCGGATCATCCGGTGCAGTCTTTCACTGATCTACCCATATCATCCGGCGATTCAACCGACGCTGCATGTTTTTCTACCGTCGGTTCATCCGGCGCATCACTGCAAGTTGGCCCCACATGTCATATCCGTCTTGACCGTTTCATCCCCTGTTTTTCCAAATCTCGCTACTGTTTCCCGTGTGCCCGTACGCCGCCGTCCCGTTCGGTTCCGGCCACCGCAGCCTCGCGCAGCCGCCCGCGCCCCTCCGCCAGCCTCCCTTGCTCGCCGCCGGTCTGCTCCGCCGCCGCACCGCCGCTCCATCCACGCCAAATCACGCGCGCACCGCCCGCAAGCCCTACCTAGGGTTTTGGCCGCTGCCGTTGTCTCTAGCCAGGCGCCGCCGTCTCCGCTCACCGGCGACCTTCCACGAGTGTGCGCAGGACTTCTCTGTGCTCCTCTGCTACTTCTCGTCGGCATCCTGCAGTAGTGAGCACCCGCCAATTTCCCTTTCCCCTGATCTGTTCTTCCAGTTCGTCTCTTAAGGGAAATTAAGTGGTGATTCTGAGGATTAAGACTGCGATTATGAGCTGTGCTGCTTCTAGATTGCTCATTTGTTCATAATCTTGCTCAAATCTTCCATATTCTGCTAGATCTCATGGATGTTGAGTCCTGCGGGCACTGTTCTTGCCCTATTCATGCAGTTCACTTGTTTGTGTGGCCTCTGACTATGATTATGAGCTTTCTGTCATTGCTCATTTTTCATAGCTTTTTGCTCCAAATCCTATGGATTTTGCCTTATCTCATGGATTTTGGGCATTTTTTGCTACTGTTCTCACTCTTACACACATCATGCTCACCTAAGGACTCACCTAGATTCATCACTCTTTATCTTGTGCCATGGTTATCTACTAGAAATTCATGCATAGGCTCTATCTATTCACATGCTTTGCTTAAGGACCCCTTACCTATAGATATTTATCTCATTTATATACTCTCCGCTCGCCATTCTATAATCTTCCACCTTCTCTTTGACAGATGGCAGGCGACAAGAGGAAGGGAAAGGCCGTTCTTGAGCCAAAGAAGAAGAAGAGCAAGCAGGATAAGGAGTGGGAGCGTGTGCTCCGAGTGCCCGACACCAAGGGTCAGCCTCAGAGGGGCATTCGGATTGGGAGCAGTGCACAGGGTCAGGGGGAGCAACCCCATAAGCAGCAGTCGTTATGGCGTTCAGGCCGTACTGGTACCCGTCAGACAGAGATAGAGATAGGGACACTGCCTTCTGCACCACGTACCGGTCCTCGGACTCGTGGTGGGCACACTCAGCCTCAGCCGACTCCGAGGCAGAGAAGGACAGCTGCAGAGCAGCAGGTTGAGCAGGAGCAGCAGGACCAGTCACGAGAGGGCCCTGAGATTCGGATTGGTGCACAGTGAGCAGAGGCCTTTGGGGTCTATATCCGTGATCTGAGGAGCCTTCCTAGTCCGAAGATCCGGAAGTTGAGGTTCGTTGAGGAGGATCAGTGGTTCCCTCCTCAGAGAGAGGATTGTGACCCCCGGTTCTGGACTATCCTTCAGGAGAGCTTTTATGCCTCCTATGTCAGGAAGGGGTCGCAACTGAGCCAGCACAGGATGCTACAGTGGACAGCACTCAGGGCAGCAGCAGCTGGAGTTCTGATACTTCCTCACTTTGACTACTTACCAGGACTCGCAGCTTTGGTCAGTGAGAGGCCACGTTACGTGCCAGAGTGGGTCAGAGTGTTCTACGCCACGGTTTACATTGAGGATGCACAGCTCTCTATCAGATTCATGTTTATGGGGCAGCAGTTCAGGCTCACTTGAGAGGGGATAGCAGAGTTCCTTGGGGTTCAGGTCGACGATACTTCGATTCACTACCTGGCCTACCCCGACGTTGAGGCTCCTCGTCGTGCTCACACTCCTATAGTTCCTTCCGACGAGGAGATTAGCTTTCTCTTCCAGCAGCCGTTCCTTCCCGGCACCCCTCGGACACCTGACAGGTTGACACGCGAGGCCTACGTGGTTCACTTCGCTCTCAAGAGGTCCCTTCTCTTCAGGATAGGGAATGCCGAGTCGATCACCGGAGTCCAGCAGTGGTTACTTCTCTATATCATGACTCACCGGCCGTTCGACATCGTGGACATACTACTAAGTGCGATTGAGGATGCTATTATGGATGGTATGGGGATGACCTGACAGTTTCCTTTTTCTAACTGGATCAGTTGGATACTCTCTCGGCAGGAGTCTCAGAGGTATATCTCAGTGTTGGAGCGATCCAGGTACGTGTTCAAGACTTACCAGCCGCCGATGCCAGGGGACAGGAGGCAGGGACCCAGGGGATAGAGACGAGCAGTTGAGGACCTCTAGGCTTGTGCTGCAGCTGAGGCAGCTATGGACGAGGCCGCACGTCAGGACGAGCTTCTTGCTCTTGCTGAGGGGCCTCTACCTGCGTACCTTGCCACCGACACAGAAGAGGACTCGAGCGAGGATGCGGACTTTGAGCCCGAGCCACAGCCCGTCTTCCGTGTTCGTCGTACTCATGACGACGAGGCTGGGGGCTCTAGTTTGCCAGGTCAGAGAGAGGCTGAGTCGTCGATTCCACAGATTTCTACTTCTCAGGTCACTCAGCCCGACTCCTTGACTTTAGTGATCCAGTCCTTGGCCGATCAGTCCAAGGCCACTATGGAGATTCAGAGGCAGATGCAGGCACAATTCCAGAGGTAGCAGGAGGCTTAGCAGGTCATACTCGACAGTATACGCCAGCAGCAGGAGGCACAGAGGCAGCAGATCCAGCAGCAGCAGATGATGACCGCTCAGATGTTCTCATTTATGTCTGCCTGCTTGGATCAGCTTTTCCAGCACACAGGGCTTTAGCTTCTGACTCTACCTACCCAGCAGCTTCTTCAGCTTGAGCCGACAACTTCTCTACCTCCAGCCACTGTTGTGAGCCTCCCGATCCTGATAGTCTCGATCTCGACCTCACCGCTCTTTCCGTCAAGGACTTTTGCCACTCAGCAGCTCTTGACTCCACATATGACTACCTTACTTGAGCAGCTCAGGGCAGGGCAGTTCTCACAGACCCCTCGACTCAGCTGATGTCTCCCTTCCCGACAGGACCACTGCTCTTTGAGACACCGACACGACCTTCCTTGGGGTTCACCTCGCCTATGCCGACGATGACTACTCCTCAGGTAGAGCGACTCGATCAAGAGGATCCCACACTTCATTCTATCACTCAGCAGATCGAGTCCGAGATGGCAGCAGTGAGCTCTCAGGCGCTTCCTACCTCTACCGGCACTGACACAGCTCGTATCTCTTCGCCAGTCCGGTCTTCGCCTGTCCGATCTTCAGAGTTGTTGGGGTTCGAGTCCGACGACGGTGACACCTCCGAGTACCACGTCGCGCCTTCAGTGGTTGTTACCTTGACACCGCCGACTTCTCCTCCACCTCAGTAGATTAGGTCCCTTTTTGGTGCTTGTTGCCAAAGGGGGAGATAGATAGGGGGAGTAGAGATAGGGGGAGCTTGGGAGTATGATTTGAGAGCTTTTGTGCCCCTTGTTTGTTTTGTGGAGTTCATGACGAGATATCTATTTAGATCTTGTGTATGATTGATGGTTTACATGTCTACTCATGCTTGTGTGTTTGTTTAATTAATGCATGTGTGCTTGTGTTTATCCTTTCCATGCATTAGTTATAACGTTTATGCTTTAATTTCAAATTCTTGTATATCTCTATTTGTGTTGTCATCTATCACCAAAAATGGGGAGATTGTAAGCATCAAGGCCCCACCGCACCTTTGGTAAGGGTGTGTTTCGGTGATAAATGACAACCATATGCTTGTGACTAACCTTTGTTTTGTAGCGGATTTATCCTTGGGTTATTGTCATAAGTGATAAGTGAAAAGAGACCCCTCAATTTTAAATTATGGATGATCAATGGACAAAGACTACAAGGCTAAGGACATTCTTAGTTTCAAGTGTCACAAGGAGATGAAGGACACTTGGTTTTGCTAGTTTGTAGTGTTTGACCGTACTATTAAGAGGGGTTCACACTCCAGTAGCTTGACCATGCCAAATGCTATGCTATATTCATGCACAATCAAGCTCCTTGGTCACTAAACAGCTCAAGATACTCATGGAAACACATTAGAAGCAAAAGACTTGAAGAAAAACTCAAAGGTGATTGAATTGGATGAGTTGAAATTCAAAAGGGCCCGTCGGATGATCCGACGACATCATTTCTAAATGCACCGGATGATTGATGTGGGAGTTTCAGCAGAAATCAGCACCGCCGGATGAACCGACGGTGTATCAGCAGAAGCATCGGTTCATCCAGTAACCTAGGGTTTGGTAACAGTGATGAATCAAGTCAAGGTCTTCAGCACTGGATGAAGCGACGGTCCAAGCAGCGGTTCATCCGGTGCACGCATATATTTCCTACAGAGATGCGCCGAGTGAACTTGCTTCAGCACCGGATGAACCGACGCTCATGAAGTTTACCAGCGGTTCATCCGGCGCCTATGGTTATTCTACGCAGAGACGTTTTGAGTGAAGTTGTTTCAACACCAGATAAACCAATGCATCGGCAGTGTATGCGTCGGATGAAGTGGTATAGCGTTTGAGTTCAACGGCTATATTTGGAGACTTAGATACACCGGATGAACTGACGCTGTCGTAGGGGGAACCGTCGGTTCATCCGACGGTACTACTTTTCAGAGGACTTTTCCATCGGCTAGGCTCCCTTGCTAGGCCTATAAATTGGACCCCCCTGCATCTCTTGAGCTGCCTTTGCCACTTTGAAGAACTACTGCAGCCAAGGAGAAGGAGAGTTAGTACTTTGATCATTTGGATTTCATCTTCCTAGCCAAGAGGGATTCTTTCTTGGTGATCAAGAGTTTTCAAGGTGCTTTCAATGGCATAGCTGAGTGCATTGGTCAAGTGAAAGGTTGTGAGCTTGTTACTCTTGGAGTTTGACGGCTCCTAGACGGTCTCGGTGATTAGGGGTTCTTGGTGAGCTCTTGGAGATTGTGGGAGCCCCGGGAAGTTCTTGGTGTAAATGGATTGAGACCCACCATTCCGGAGATGGAGAACGGGTACTCTTAGTGAGCACTCAAGTCTAAGTGGCTTGAGGGGGAGCAAAACTCTTTATGAGTGCTCCAACGTGGATTAGGGAGAAGCGTCAACTTCTCGACGGGAAAAAATTCGGTTGTCTCGTGTCCTCTCTTTCTACCTTCTTGCACTTAATTTCGTATTTACTTTCAGCTCTTAAGTTCCTTTGCTCTTGTTTCCCTCTAGTTTGCTTTGCTTGTTGCATATCTTGAGTAGGGTGCTTTTCTCTTGTTAGTGTGAACATTGCTAAGGAACTTTGTTGTTAGTGTGCTTAGTTGGTAGGAAGAAACCTTTTTAGATGGGCAACACTAGAGATATAGGTTAAGGTTTGCTTTATCTTCTAGAAATTTGAAGAAGGCCCATATTCAACCCCCCTTCTATAGGCCATCGATCCTACACACCCTAGGCCGAAGATCCACCCCTGGACTCAAGAGAGACCCCCTCAAGATCTGCCAAGAAAAGTTATAATTTAACTTGTTTGTTTTGTTGCCTCCAATGTATTTTGGGGCTTGTCCAGGGCAAGAGTTTTAAGAAGGTAGCTAACGGCATAACCCTTATTCCAGTCAATTGGAGGACACAATTCATACTCAAATTGACATAAACTGTTTTATCCTAAAATGTTGATTTGTTGTCCAATTAATAAGATTGCATGGCACATCATACCAAAAACACATATTAAACGGCACATCATACCAAAAACACATATTAAACGTACTGACCTTGATTATGTGGATCATTAGGAGGGGAGGGGGGCATGCCTCCCGGAGCTCCGCCCTTGTCCCTATCGTAGGTGGTGTTGCTGTAATCCAACGGTTTTTTTTGGTCAAACATACATGTATTACTTCAGAAATACCGTACACATCAAGTTTATGGCCGATAAAGCAATTATCGCCCTTAGGAGCAATATTTGGGCGATACATTGTTAATCATCGTCTTCTACCAATTTTGATCATTGTAAATGTTTTCTGGCACGCAATCTTTACCAGAAAATAGGGGGGCATATGTTCGCACCCAAAATTGGCAGGCTTGGGCCGATCGGTCAGACCTGTGGGTCCCACCGGTCAGACCGATGTAGTCAAAGTCCATAAATTCCAATTTGGACTTCACCATTGGATAGGGCTTGTTGAGTAGATCAAAATTCATATGTAGAACGTCCAATTCGGAGTCCGGATGAGGGAGATATGACATCGGGAAGATCTGCATCTCAGCCACACCGGTCAGACCGGTGGGGCCGACTGGTCAGACCGGTGTAGGCCTGTAGGAAACCGAATAGAAGTTGTATTTTTGCACAACTTTTGTAAGAATTTCGACTTCTTAAGGGGTAAGACCTCCCCTCCCTATAAATATAAAGGGCTATGGCCGATTGAGGGGATCCCAATCGAATTTATCAAATCAATCTACTATTTTCACATTTACTTTTGTTTCTTTACCCTAACTTTTCCAACCTCAATTTGCTGTTCTTCCTTCGTCTCCGCGACGTTCGAAGACGTTCTAGGTGGCCTTGCTGACCCTAGAGCAAACCTACGTGCGCCGCCCCGACGGGATCCTACTCGGGCGACGTTCGGAGGTCTTTCGCCGGTTTACCCCGACAAAGGTCTGACCGGTTACTTTCACAGGTCTGACCAGTGTGCAAAGGTCTGACCGGTGCCCTGCACAGGTCTGACCGGTGCCTACGCAGAGGTGCTGCAGCGAGCCCCTCTGCATGCTTGTTGACCCCAAAAAGGTGCCAACACGCCGTTTCCCCGCACATCCGAGGGCCCGAAGGCCACAGGAGGCGGAAGAGAACGGCGCCCTCGCCGGCGGCAGGAGCACGGGGCGCTTTCCTTGCGCCTCTCTCAGCTGTAGAAGAGGAGAGGCTTCGAGAGAGAGGTTGCCTGACTAGCGAATGAGGGGTTGCTGTTATCCAACGGTAGACAAGGTATTGAAGGTGGTGTTGGTGTTCTTCGACCAGTCGACGTGGTAGGATGAGCAACAACGTGACACGCTAGCGTTGAGGATCGACTCGTGGGGTGGCTGGCAGGTAGTGGCACAGTCTGGTTTCAAGGTGACCAGCTCACCGCGACGAGTAGGTAAGTGCAACTTGGTCTCCCTGCTCCACAGCCTTTGCCCTAAATCGCCAAGCAAGGGAGAAAAGCCTCTCTTTCCCGAAGCAGTAAGGATATGCTCTGTCACCATGCCGCGACGGGTATTTTCCTAAGTTGTACTGAGTATTTCATTTCTTTTTTTTAATTTTAGTTTATTTAAGGGAAAGAAGCACCTAACCACGGTAGGTTTTTTCTTCTTTTTTGATGTTGATTTACCAGAATTTTTTATATTTCATTTGCCACAATTAACTTTTTATTACTATGGCCAGCCGATTTAGAACTGGACTCGATTACGATCACGACCATATATGTAGCGTACATGGATTATTCCGGTGTCGGCCAATAACAACGTTCCTCTGCGCACCGGAGTGCACCGCCTCACCTGCCTCGTCAGTCGAGCTAGAGCAGCCCCGCTCAGCAGCTGAATCCGTGCCGTGGCAGAACATGCATCACCGTATCTTGGACTGATAGAACCAGAGGTTCATCTAGAAGTAGACCAGTAGGATAGAACTCTTTTCTTTGTTAAATCATGGTTGTTCTTGAGATTGATCAAGAGAGAGTAGAGAGTAACTAACCACTGTGTATGAAAGTAGAGGATGTCATCTCTTGATGTAGATGGCGTCTGTCGTCGCTGTGTAGTGCAGTGACGACTGCCGGTGAAGTGCAGTGGGCGGCGACGCTTCCCGCCGCTCACAGTACCCCACGATCGGTAGGGTAGGGCAGGTGGAGCGAGTGGAGACCATGTGTCTTGGCGTACGTGCCCTCGTGGCCCTCACCTCCCTTATATGGTGCTGCGCGACAGTGCCCGCAACCCTAGCTAGTGGGTTGAGCTCCCTCGATCAGGGAGCCGAGTCAAGGGCCCGAGCAGACCGTTGGGTCTGACTCGGAGGAGATCAACCTAACATTCTCCCCCTTGATCTCATCTTATACTTTTAACTTTATGCTTTGACGTAACTCTTTTACTTGCTTTGCTTTTGTTCCTCATCTCAGTGCAGATGAGTACGTAGGGCGTACCTCATCATAACAAGTATCAATTACTGTAAGATTAGTCAGCCATAATGTACCTTTCTGTAGTGAAATAAGACCTTAACTTTTACTTGGGCTTTTTGTTATCTAGAAATCATAGGCCTCCCATAAAACCCATGTCGACTTGGGTGGTCGGCCTTTGTTAAGCGGATCCGCAAGCATTTGCTTGGTTCTTATACGCTCAAAACTATCATGTGATTCTGGAGTTTCTCCTTTGCAACATATAACACTTTGTCAATGTGTTTGGTAGCACACTTGACATGTTGTCATAGGAGAGAAAACTTTTGAATGGTATATTGCTGTTGACTACCATTATTAATTCCGGATAAAGGTTTCTTCAACCAATTTAGCCTGTCATGTAGCCTCATATCATGCTAAACTTTGGGTATACATAACCCATCTTATCACAACTATTCAACTTTGGAGTTTTTCCACAATAAAATTCCAAGCGTGAGTGTTAGCTACTACTGTGGGCTTCACTAAACAACCCACCAAAACTTAGTTCTTTTTACTCACAATCTTTTGAGAATATGTATTCTTTTACTTAGCATGAGGCTTAAAATACTTTGCAAGATTGCAAAAACATTCTTTAACTCCATTCTAGTGATCTATAGCTAGACTGGACTGCTGCCAAAATATCCCGAATACTTGAGCTATGTCAGGGTAAATTCTTTCTTGAGCATTGATTCTCCTTCCAACAGCTGAAGCACATGGAACCACTTTTCTTTTGATCGATCTCATATTGGTTCCTGGAATACTAAAATTCCAAAACTACTACCCATTGACTATAGACTCTTTTCTAAGTATGCCCTTTGCGATATTTCTAAATGGAATGAACTTCAACGAGATTATTCTTTTTGAAACCGTAGGTAATAATGACCTTCTTCTTCTCCAATAGTAGATTGAATATCACTTCCAGCAAGTGGTACATTATCTACATATAGAGTGTGGGAAAAGTACTTTCCATCTTTGAACTTTGCATATACGCAATTTTTCGTCTTGACCTGTACTTAAAACCCAAAACTTTTCTTTGTTCTCATAGAACTTTAGATACCACTATTTTGTGATCCAATTTAATCCATAAATCAGAGAGTACCATTTCATCAGGTGATATCACAATGTTCTTTTCTTTCCACACAAAAAAACCATTTGGTTTTGTCATGTATATGCTTTCTCGCACAAATCTCTGTTGTGAAATTATTATGTTTACATCCATCTGATTTAATTCTATATAATGGTAGTATACCACCAAGATCATTACGATTATAAAAGAATCCTTTCATGAGACTGCATAAAATGTCTCATTATAGTTTATTCTTTTCTTTGCATAAAACCTTTTGCCACAAGACACGCTTAATGACTTTTCATATTTCCTCTGGAGTCACATTTCAATGTTGGAGACTCATTATAGCCTACTGTCTTGACTCCATTAGGAACTTATGCTATGTTCCAAAACAAGTTTGGAACTTCTAGGTCTCATGACTTCTTCCACTTAAGATGAAGTAGCGCCTCTCATGGCTTCTCTAAAGGCAAAATAGCCAAAATCGTCCCCCAACTTTTCTAAAAGGGTCAAGTTCATCCTTGAACTTTCAAAAGGGTCAATATAGTCCCTCAACTATCATTTTTGAGTCAAATATGTCCTTGTGCTGATGTGGCGCTGCATTGTGGCATGAGATGATTGTGAAAAGTCCGTTTTACCCTTGTATCATGCATAATGATAAGTGGGTTGCAAAAAATACTTTATGATCCTTCCAAAATGTAAAAAAAATCATAATGTTGATCGTTGAATCAACCAAGTTAACTTGTTACATTCTCGACTTGGCCGTCGTTAATGGCCTAGTCTCGCGCCACTTAATTGACCTTGTGGTTTGCCGGCTGACATTCACTTCAAATCTCCAACCGCTGCCCCACAAAGAATAGGAGACTTGGCCAACGTGATGTCGTAGTTCGGGGGCGAGCTTAGGCCGTGGCAGCCAGCAACATCATTGTCACCACAGCCCTACAGTAGCGCACGTCATCAGTCCTAGCAGCACTCACGTCTTCGCCACCGTACTAGCAGTGAACATAAGCTTCGATCCTTCATCCACGGAGACCATTGCTTACATATGTACTTAATCTCTCTAATTTGTTCTTCAACTGTATTGCAAATTTTCATGGCTAGAGCAGTACATTCATAATCTATTGCAAAGATCTTGACATGTACTAGATCTCACCCGTCATTATATATGCATGAGACAAGGGCAAAACGGACTTTTCAGATTTGTTTCATGCCACAATGCTGCGTCACATCAGTACAAGGACATATTTGACTCAAAAACGATAGTTGAGGGACTATATTGACCCTTTTGAAAGTTCGAGGACGAACTTGACCTCTTTGGAAAAGTTGGAGGACCCTTCTGCCTATTTTTCCTTCTCTAAATGAGGTGGAATCACCTTCATTTGTATTTCTTTACGTATGTACATTTCATATCTTTTAACAATATCATATTGTTTTTTTATCTGGGGTTGTTGATACTTTTCATTACCAACAGACAATTGATACTACAGGGTCCTGAGTAACAAGAGCTTTCTTTCTTTTCTTTTCTTTTGAAGATTTAACAACGTGTGTTGAACTACCTCAACATCTGTCGTCACCTCAATTATGTTGTTCATACAATATCAAAACATATATTGAGACAATTGTTGTTCTTGAATCATTGGAGTCAACATGAGATCCTACTCCTCTTCAAGCCTTAGTTCTCGAAATTCTTTACTCCCCCAGATTATCTCATCTATCGTTGAGACAGATATCTTTAAGCTTTTGATTGGGTTCAGTCTTTACAAGCCTCGTATGATGTTTTAAGCACCATCATTTTATTTTAGTTTCTTTGAGGCTCTACTATCTTTCTTTATATTTGAGGTGTAAAAAACTCTAGGAATTTTGTTTATTTCTATGGTTCGGGTATCAATGTTATGACCATTATACTCCTTTTTCAGTCATACTTTTCTTCTAATAGATCATTCCTTTAAATGCATACAATGCATCACATTTGACTTTGAGGGGAATTTGATTTCTAAATCTTAATCTTTCTATCTTTCTCATCTTTCTCCCTCTCGAAATATGGCGCAAACTTTGAAGCCATAGTTTCGAAGCTATTTTAACACTTGTGAACAAGAAGTTATTTAAACTTTAACTTTATTTACATGATCAAGTCATGCAAAATAATGGGAGTGCCATTTCCTTGTTCCTTTTCAAGAGCTCATTAGAGTTCTTCACTGTTACGCTTTCAAGAACTCAATAGAGTTCTTCATATTGCTATACTTTTGCAAGTCATGCTTGCAATCCTGACTTTTGAATCATATTCAACTTTCCTTTTTGTCCTTTGACTCTTTGTCAGTCTCTATCCATCATGACACTTTAAAAGTGGATGAGTATTGTTGGGATAGCACAAAAGCTCCCCCAGACTTCTCGTCTTTTATGTGATACTCAAGTCACACATGAGTATCACAAAACTTTACCTGCCATTCAAAAAATGAATGGCACAAGTGCCAAAAGCATTTCTTGACATATGACATTAAACTTTAATGCATTGGTAACAACCAATATATTAATTTCAGAATTAAATCTGAAAACTTTTGCCAACACACATATTTAATTCAACATTGGTCAAACATAGACATGTGCCTGACTCATTTCATGCATTACCTTTCTGTTGAAGGACAATAAACTATTTTATAGTGATAAAATTTTAGTTATAATAACTAAAACATGCACATATACTTTATTTTCTGATTAAATCTTCTCGTTGGTTCCAATTTAATCAGAAAAATTATCAAACCATAACATGACGAAAACTTTAGTGAGAGAAAGCTAAAACATTTTGAAACATTTGCTTTCCTTTCCCAAATCAACCAAAAGGTCAAAATGACACAACCTCTTTTCTCATTGAATTCTATATCACCGTTGGGAAGAAATAGAACTCATGACAGTTATAAAATTATAATATTGACATCATCAAACTTTGATCATAAAATGACAACATCATAATTAGCTTTAAAATTTTTCTTCTTTGAGCATTATCTTTAGATGTAAGAACAAACTAATGCTCAACTTTAACATTTCATATGGCAAGAAAATGCCAAAATTCAACTTTTCTTTTACTTAAAACAACATAAACTTGTCTGAACTTTAAACTTTACTGTAGCTTTTACCCACGAGGAAAAAACTCATTTACAACTTTTAAACAATTCTTCCAATTAAATCTTCTCGTTGGTTCTGATTTAATTGAAAGATAAACAACAAATAGCAACCAAAAATTTTTCTTTATTATTCTTTTTAGAAGCAATACTTTTTCTAAACAATACACCTCTTGATATTTTCTATTCTCTGAAATTCATCACTTTGATACAAAATTTATCAAAGATTTAAACTTCAAACACAAAAACTCATAGGGTTATAGTATTGTTATTATCAACGTTGGTCAGAAAAATAACAATACCATAATGAACTTTAAACAAAATACTTTCTGATAAAATAATAATATTGTTATCATTAACATTAGTCATAAAATAACAATACCTTAATTACCTTTAAGTAAAAACTTTCAGATAAAATTATAATATTGTTATCATCAACGTTGGTCAGAAAATAACAATATCATAATAATCTTTAAGCGGAAAACTTTGTATTCCTCTAAATTAGAGGATGAAACTTTTACTTTGCAGCGGAAAACATGAATAAAATTCATGAAAAACATATTATTCATAAGCCTTTCTCACTTTTATAATCTCTAAACAAACATCTCGTTGGTTCAATTTGAGTAGAAATCAAAATTTAGACAAAGAACTCATCAAAATCTTGATATAAATCATCAAACAATATTCTGAAAGATTTAAAACAAATCACAAAATTTACTGTTCATTCTCTTTGTATTTGACCTAGATGCGTAAAATGGCATGCGGCCCTCTTATGCCACGCGTCTGGGCGGTTGGCCCAGCAGCTAACGGGCAGGCCGCCAAACAGGCTCACTTTCGCCTCCTGCCTGGGCCAAAATTGACCTGATGAGTTTCGGCCGCTGGTGACCGTCCATCATCGCCGGGCGCGATCCGACGGCTGTCCACACGTATCGCGCGAACAAAAAACCGCCGTCGCCGGCCTCCCCCGTAACCCTATCCTTTTCACCTTTCTCCCCTGCGTCCCAGCAGCCGCATGCCAGTGGCGGTGGAAAGGAGGCTCGTGCTCATGGCCGATGGCCCGGCGGCATCGGTGAAGAGAGGCGCTGCCGGCACGTGGTCGCGGCTGGCTCTCGTTCCTCTGTTCTTTCTCATCTTTCCCCTCCCCTCAACCTCCATATTGGCGAGATGCAGAGAGATGCGCCACCCATGGCGGCTCGGAAGAGAGAGTGGTGGCCGGCGCAGCTACTGGCCCCCTCGCCGGTGCGCACGTTCATCCGAGGGTGAGTGCGTCATCATCAAGCAACTCAGTGGTGGTGCCCTCTAGCCCTGTCCCTCACGCCGGCGTGCGACAGAGTTCCGGCGAGCAGGCAGCTCGCCCTTCCTGTCCGCACGGCTTGCACCAAGCCGACGCAGGCAGTGGTAAATCCCAAGTAGGACCCCCTCTCTGTCGTCTACTTTTGGATCTAGGGTTTGTCGGGCATACTCCCCGGGTACCCATACGAGGAAGGATGAAGACGGACTCCTACTAGAATTCCCGTGTAATCCTATTAGGATTCGTTCCGTGTAATCCTACTAGGACTCCTGCCTTGTAACCGACTAGGAACCCGCCCCTGGACTATATAAAGGAGGGCCGGGTACCTAGCCGAGCACCCTGATCAACCCAACACCCAAGCATAGGGTGCCATACTTGATCCCCAAACAGGACGTAGGGTCCGCTACTCTAGCGGCCCGAACCTGTATAAATCTTGTGTCCCGTGTCCTTGCGTACACCTTCGAGTTCCAAGTCTGGCGATCCCCACCACAATCATCTACCTCGGGTACCCCCTTGGTAGGTAGCCGGGTTAAAACACTGACAGGGTTAGGGTTTTCTTTTTCTTTTTTTATTTCTTTTGACTTGAGATCTAAAGATTCCCTGGTGAGTGAGACGGCGCCGCCGGAGAAGATCTCCGGTCGGGCTCCCTCTTCCTTTTCCTTCTCTCTTTTGATTCATCTCCGAATCTTTCTTTATTTAGGGTTCCGCCGTCACGGCGACCCTTCTTTCCTCCCGCTCACCCGTAGCGGTGGAGAAAATTGCATCTTTCTAGAGAGTCATCTCTGTCTCTTCCCCAACTCGATCTACTCGCTAGATCGAGGCGTCTGATACCATTGATAGAACCAGGTGTTCATCTAGGAGTAGGTCAGTGGGATAGAACTATTTTCTTTGTTGAATAATGGTCATTCTTGAGATGGCAGAAGTCTACATAACCTCCCCCCAAGAATGGATGTTGGTGCACATAATCCCCCCAGGTACTAAACCAAGTATTATACCCCCTAAACTATCACAAACCGGACACTTAACCCCCTACAGTGGTTGTCCAGGGATGTTTTGGGGACGTGGCAGGTGAGGTGGACCGAACATGATGAGGTGGACTGGCTGACGTGTGGGATCGTTTTGTCAGTGACAGAACGAGTCTAAGAAAAGGCACTCATTCTCTCTCTGCCCCCTCATCTCTTCCACATCTTCTCACTTCTCTCTGTATCTCTGCCGCCTCTCTCTGGTGAAGCAGACGACGAGCTGATGATCGAGACGAGACCAAGCTGATCTTCGCGTTGGAAAAGAACAGGTGAGGGGATGCCGCTCCTTCTCCGCAATTTCCTCCCAATTTTTTGGGGGACAAATCGAATAGGGCATGCATTATGTCAGTGCGGGTTTTGGTGGGGTTTCGATTTTCTGTAGAAATTTCCAATGATTTGTGGCCAAAGATATCCGTAAAGGTTCTTGCTTTTGATTGATTTCACTTGGTGATGTTGGGACAGTGCAAATGCTAGGGTTACTAGGACTTGTGAATTTCGATAATTTAGGGTTATTTTGCTATGCCTACTGATAGATGATCAATCAAGGTTTTTTGGCAGAATGGATCCTTTAGAGCATCTAGCTGTCAGATTTCATTATGGAGGGGAATTCTTGACAGTTGGGGGACACTAGCAGTACTTTGGTGCGAGAACAACAATGTCTTGCATGGAAATTGATAAGCTTTCTTTACCGGAGATTGAAGGTCACCTTGCAAATCATGTGGCATGCTATGGTGGAGTTCAGTTGCATTGGTTGCCTCTAGGAAAGGAATTGGGTGATGGGCTGAGATTTCTGTATAATGACAAGTCTTGCAGTGAGATTCCTCAACACATTACAGATGGTGGAGTTGCTGACATATATGTTGAGGAGGTGGTAGATGTTGAGAAGGAAAATGACAAAGACTGGGAATTAGAGAGGTTTGATGCAGAACATTTATCATATGATGAAGCACAAGATGAGGCAGAGAAAATGGAAGTTGATGTTCCTACATCCATGCCTACCAATGTTTTGACAACACCAGATATAAGCAAATAGACAAGGACTTGATGTCATTTAGAAAATTCTACAAGTCACCTTCACCTAAACCTGTGGCTGCAGACAAGGGAAAGACAAATGATAGTAGTTCAGAGAGTTCAGATGATGATGATGATGACTATCAACCAAAAGATGAAAAAAACTCTTGAGATGATGAAGAAGCAGAACAAGTCAGACAGTTTGCCAAGCAGATCAAGATGGAGATGAAAGAACAAGCCTTAGTTGGATCAGACCAAGAAGAGAACTTAGAAGATTATGACAGTCCATATATGAACTCAAGTGATGATTACTCATATGAGGAGGATAGTGAAGGGGAGTCTGTTAGGTGGAAGAGTATTGAGAATAGGTTTGACAATAAAGCCCATGTCCCAGTGTTTAGTCTTGGCATGGCTTTCAGGTCAAGCAGACATTTCAAGAGAGCTCTTGTGAAGTATGGACTAAGAACACACAGGCATCTGTTGTTTCCAAAGGATGAGAAAAATAGAGTCAAAGTTGTATGCTCTTAGAAAAGGTGCAAGTGGCTGATATATGGATCTAAAACCAGTAGGTCTGAATGGTTCAAAGTAGTGACCTTTGTTGATGATCATTGTTGCCCACCCAGAAGAGATAACAAGCTGGTGACCTCAAGAAGAATTGCCAACAAGTACAAGGATCAGATCAGGGACAACCCTACATGGAAGGTTGAATTAATCAGATAGGTTGTACTTAATGAATTCCACTGTGATGTGTCCCTTGCCAAGTGCAAGAGAGCAAAGGCTTTGGTTCTGCAAGAAGCATTGGACTCTACCAAAGGAGAGTATTCCATGGTATATGACTACCAATTGGAATTAGAAAGAACCAACCCTGGTAGTACTGTTGTGGTGATGCTGAACCCTGACATTGTTCTTAAGAAAGTGTTCCAAAGATTCTATGTGTGCTTTGATGCTTGTAAGAAGGGGTTTAATGCTGGTTGTAGAAGAGTAATTGGACTTGATTGGTGTTTTATGAAGGATGCAACAAATGGTGAGTTGCTATGTGCCATTACAAGGGATGCCAACAATCAAATGTACCTGTTGCATGGGCATATGTTGAACTTGAGACATATGATTCCTGGTACTGGTTTCTTGGTTTGCTTCAGAAATACTTGAACATCAATAATGGAGGTGAGGGATGGGTTCTCATTTCTGACCAACAGAAGGTAATATTGTCCTACATTTCACTTGTTATTTTTTTTGCATGTGTTCATGAACTCATAGAAATATGAAATCTTGGCATGGTTGCAGGGGCTACTGAAAGCTGTCAGTGAGTTGGTTCCAAGGGCTGAGCATAGGATGTGTGCAAGGCACATCTATGCCAATTAGAGGAAACAATATGGAGGTAAGAAGCTTCAATTTTTTTTGGAGGTGTGCAAAGTACTCTTGTCAGATAATATTCAACTACAATAGGGCCAAATTAGCTCAAGAAACACCAGAAGAGGCTAGTGACATGATGAGGACTTCACCTGAGCATTGGAGCAGAGCTTTTTTCAAGCTGAGGACCAGGTGTGTCCAAGGACTAGTGGAGGGTCGCTCCTTAGTGATGAGTGATTGACAACGTTGTGTGGACTGATGCTTGGCTAAGTGTGCAGGTACAGGTTGCGGGTTGACTCGTGTCGGTGCAGGTGAAGAACAAGTGCGAAAGGCCTTAGCCGTGGCGGCCTTCGGGTGATGGAGAGGCAAGTAGGCTTGGTTCGACGGACCCAGTGGCCGATGGGGTCAAGTGCGAGCCGTGCGGTGCAAGACTGGCGGGCTGAAGTCGTGAACATGGGCCGGTGCAAGGTAGCGGTTGAAGCCCGAAGCTTGCACGCGGGGTTTGGTGGTTTGCCCACAAAACCATCAGGTAGACGGTTTCTTGGTTTGGGCCTCAAAACCAAGCCCGAAGGCCCGAGATGACGGAGACGGTGATCCGAGAGCTTCGGGAAGCGTCGAGGCGGAGGGCACGTGGCGTGATCACGGGGTTTGCGTCGAGTCGAAGCGAAGCCGCGGTGGAAGCGTGTCCGTCTGATGAAGACTTGACCAAAATGCCCCTGAGGGGTTGTATCTTCATTTATGCAGTAGGGGTAGCGTGGTCATTTACCTCCCTCCGATAGACTTCGTATAAATAGCGGAGAGGTGGATGGCATCTCTCTCTTGCTTCCTAGGGTTTTCTCTCCCGGTAGAATTTCTCTGGACTGCTTCATTTTCCTCTGGATTCCTTAGGCTAGACTCTTGTACAGACTCTGACCTCTGGATGTATGGAAGCATTTGGGATCCCGATGATCTCCTAGTCCTTTCTGATTTTCGTGTCATTTTTGGAGCCATTTTCGGGGATTTTCGTTCTTCGCTCGATTTGTGAGTTTGGAGGCGTTTCTTCACGGATTTGTTTGAGGGATTGATGGATGGATGCCTTGTGCATGTTTGTGTATGATCTTGAGCCCTCAAACATCATGTAGAGCCTTCGATTCGTGAGTTTTTGGCCAGAGTTCGTGTTCTTGGTGGAGTTCGTGTGATCCGTGATTCCCGGCGATTTAGTGGCTTAGAGATCAAGATTTTTGGGGCATAGCTTCATCTTGTGTTGCTTATCATCTACCCCAAATCTTGTCTCAAGAGCTTTTGGCGTTTGGGAGATCCGGTGATGGATTTGAGGAGTTGACCTCGCGGGGTCAGGCTGTTTCAGCTCTGTCTGAGCCTGGCGGATAGTCCGCACGCTCATTGCGGACTGTCCACGAGTGGCCTATCAGATCTGGTGTTCTTCGTGTTCTTCGCGAGTTCTTCCGTGTTCGTGTTTCGATCCGGTGCCACAAGTGGTTTTGGTGGCACGGAGTTTGCGGACGGTCCGAACTGAAGTGGCGGACAGTCCGTGAAGGTGCGGACAGTCTGTAGGTCCCTCGCGGACAGTCTGATTTTTCGGGGTGCGTCTCTAGTGGCTCGGGATGCTTTGCGGACAGTCCGCATGTCCGTTGCGGACAGTCCGCCCAGGCCCCACGGACAGTCCGCCGTACATCACGGACGGTCCGCGAGGCCTGTTGCAGACTTGCTCCCTTTGCTTTGATTCTTTTCCGGTGCTTTCGCTCTTTGCTTCTAGGCTTCTCTAGGGTTCTTCTAGGCTTGTGTGAGTCTTGTTTGGAGCTTTGTTTTGTGTGCAAGGATTCATGGAGTGGCAATCGGGGTATAGGCCGAATTCGACCAAAGGGAAGAATTTTTATCGGCTCCCATTCACTCCCCCCCTCTCTGGTCGCCCGTTTCGGTCCTTCAATTGGTAAGAGCCGGTGACGGATCTTTTTGATTCTAACCAGTCTAAGATCCAAAGATGGGCGATTACGGCAAGGGATCGGGTCCTCCGCACTTCGATGGCAAGAATTACCCGATGTGGGAGAGGCGCATGGGCGCATTTTTGCGAGGGAAGGGAACTCTTATCTGGGAGGTCACTCAGAATGATAATTATGTCATCCCAGATAGTTTTCTACTTCCAAGATCGCGGGACATGTTTGAGGCCAACAGCAAGGCCGTTGATTACTTGTTCCGTGCTCTCTGTGCCTCGGAGTTCGAGCGAGTGTACGGAGAGAATGTGGCCGGAAAGATATGGCACAAGTTGAGAAATGCTCATGTTGGCAATGCCCAAGTGCAAGCCCGTTTGTTTTCCACTTACCGGCGAGAGTACGAGAACTTCACTCATCTCCCCGGCGAGTCGACCGATGCGATGTTTCAGCGTTTCACTAGCATTGTCAGCAACATGAGAGCGAATGTGACAGTGCTCCCATACACAGACCATGATCAAGCTATCAAGCTTTTGCATGCCCTGGATAGGTCTGTGTGGAGTGCCAAGGTTGAGGCCATTTAGGAGTCGAGCGTGTATGATATGCTGATGTTGGATGAGCTGTTTTCCAAGCTCAGGTCTTCTGAAGTTGATCGTGGCTTGAGAGTCAAGACCGAGAGCCCCACTGATCCTCATAGTTTGGCTCTTGTCTCGGGATCCCGGTCTAACGCTAACCTTGGTGGTTTCTCTTTGTCTTGTCTTGTGTCTTTGCCAGATGAGGACTTTGAGGTGCTGAGCAAGGACGATCTCGCCTTGTTGAGCAAGAGGTTTGGGCGGATGTACGAGAACCGCAAGAATGCAAGGCGGAGCTCGGGGATGTGCTATCGGTGCGGGAAGCACGAGCACTTCATCGCCGAATGCCCTAAAGCCATGGAGATCAAGAATGACTACAAGGGCAAGTCCAAGCATGACTACAACAAGCACCACTCCCGGAACGACTACAAGGACAAGCACAAGGACAAGGGTGAGAGAAGGCACAAGAAGGGTGGCGGCCACAAGAAGAAGACCTCTCGAGCGATGGTGGCCGGAGCGAGCGACATCGACTCGACATCAAGTGATGCCTCCTCCGATTCAAGCAGCGAGGAAGAGCAAGAGAAGCGCAAGGACAAGCGGCACACGGGCAAGAACATCACCGGCTTGAGCTTCGTTGCACAAGGCTTTTGCGGCATGGCGCATTCCAAGAAGCGTGGGAGGCACAGCTCGGATTCGAACTCCGACTCCGAAGAAGAGGCGGGAGGTTTGGAGAATTTTTGGTTGATCGACTCCAGTTGCTCGAGACACATGACCGGAGATCGTGGGTGGTTCTCCAGCCTCACCCCGATGAGTACGAGGGAGTACATCACTTTCGGGGATAACGGGAGAGGACGAGTGCTTGCTGAAGGTATGGTGAAGGTGAGTAGCAAGGTGACCCTAAGAACAGTGGCTCTGGTCAAGTCACTTGGTTTTAACCTGTTGTCAGTATCTCAATTACTTGACGAAGGTTTTGAGGTTCGTTTTAAGGCTAGTGCTTCTCGTGTGCTTGATTCTCAAGGCGATCTTGTCTGTACGATCGTCCCCGAGGGTCAAATCTTTCGTGCCGATTTTTCTCAGTCTATTGGTCCTCCTCGATGCTTTGTTGCTGGCGTGTCGGCCGAGCTTTGGAAATGGCATAGGAGGTTGGGACACTTGAGTTTTGAGTTGCTTTCCCGCTTGAGTGGTCTTGATCTTGTCCGAGGATTGCCTAAGTTGAAATTCGAGAAAGATTTGATTTGTGCTTCTTGTCGGCATGGAAAAATGGTTGCTGCTGCTAATGCCCCTCTGACGGCTGTCATGATCGAGCGACCTTGTGAGCTGTTGCACATGGATTTGGTTGGGCCAGCTCGTGTTCGTTCTGCAGGTGGGAAGTGGTATGTTCTTGTGGTTGTTGATGATTTTTTGAGGTACTCTTGGGTTTTCTTTTTGGAGGATAAGAGTGAGACATTTGGCTTTGTTCGAGACTTAATCTTGAGGTTGAAGAATGAGAGACATGGAGATGCCATTCGAGCTATATGCTGTGACAATGGCACGGAGTTTAAAAACTCTCATTTTGATGCCCTTTGCAGTGATCTTGGTCTTGATCATCAGTACTCTTCTCCATACGTCGCTTGCCAGAATGGCGTTGTGGAGAGGAAGAACCGGGCCCTTTGTGAGATGGCCAGGATGATGCTCGATGTGCATAGGACTCCTAGGCGTTTCTGGGCCGAGGCGGTCAATACCGCTTGATATGTCTCAAATCGCATTTTCCTTCGTGCTTTCAAGAAGAAGACCTCTTATGAGCTGATGCATGGCCGACAACCCAAGGTGAGTCATTTTAGAGCTTTTGGCTGCAAGTGTTTCATTCTGAAGAAGGGCAAATTGGATAAGTTTGAGTCTTGATGTTCAGATGGGATTTTCCTTGGTTATGCGATTCATTCTAGAGCATATCGTGTGCTCAACCTTGACACTAACCGAATCATGGAGACTTGCGAGGTTACCTTCGACGAGACATAGCCATGTAGCTCTTCTGCTTTTGAGTGTGCAGGTGATGAGGAGATCGGTGCCAGGATCTTTGAGGATGAGAAGGATGGAGATGGAGACGAGGATGATGATGATGGAGGTGCTCCCGCGGCTGATCGTGTACATTCTACTTCCACTACTACGATGACGATCGAGGACGGACCATCCCCTACACCCACTACGACTGAGGCTGTTCGAGTGGAGGCTGCTGCTGAGGGGGAGGTGGTGTCCAGGCGTGAGGCTCCCCGGCGTGTACAGATCGACCACCCACCGACGACGATCATTGGTGACCTCCATAAACGCACTACACGGTCGAGGTCAAGGAACTCCTCTCATTTCGCTCATTCTGCTTTTGTAGCGTCGTTTGAGCCCAAATATATTCGACACGCTTTGTCTGACGAGAATTGGGTGAATTCCATGCATGAGGAGTTGGAGAACTTTGAGAGAAACCAAGTCTGGGTGTTAGTCGATCCACCACCAAATTGCCGTCCCATAGGAACCAAGTGGGTGTGGAAGAACAAAGAGGGTGAGAATGGGATGGTTGTGAGAAACAAGTCGAGGTTGGTGGCGCAGGGTTACAACCAGAAAGAGGGCATAGATTATGAGGAGACATTTTCTCTTGTGGCCTGTTTGGAGGCAATTAGGATCCTTCTAGCCTTTGCTGTGGCTAAAGGGTTCAAGTTGTACCAAATGGATGTCAAGAGTGCTTTCTTGAATGGGGTGATCGAGGAAGAAGTGTATGTGAGGCAACCCCCGGGGTTTGAGAGTGAAAAATACCCACACCGTGTATACAAACTCCAGAGAGCACTCTATGGGTTGAAACAGGCACCTAGAGCTTGGTATGGCAGATTGAGAGGCTTTTTGCTGAGTAAGAGGTTTGTGATGGGCACAGTTGATAAGACCCTATTTCTCCTTAAGCATGGGAATGACCTGTTGATCGTTCAGATTTACGTGGATGACATAATCTTTGGTGGCTCTTCTCATGATCTTGTTGCCAGATTTGCAGATGACATGAGCAGGGAATTTGAGATGTGCATGATGGGCGAGCTGCAGTTTTTCTTGGGCCTCCAGATCAAGCAGTGCAAGGACGGGACGTTTGTACATCAGGCGAAGTACACCAAGGACATGGTGAAGAAGTTTGGCATGAACGACTCCAAGCCGCTGACCACACCGATGAGTACGACTACGGCTTTGGACGCGGACGAGGACGGCGAACCCGTGGACCAGAAGGAGTATCAGAGCATGATCGGCTCCCTCCTCTACTTGACGGCGACGAGGTCGGACATACAGTTCAGTGTGTGTCTGTGCGCTCGTTTTCAGGCTTCACGGAGGACTTCACATCGGCAGGCCGTCAAGCGGATTTTCAGGTACCTGAACTACACTCCTGAGTTTGGTCTGTGGTACTCTGCCTCCTCGACACTCAGGCTTCATGGTTTTTCTGATGCGGATTTCGTTGGGTGCCGTTTGGATCGCAAGTCCACTTCTGGGTGTTATCAGTTCCTTGGTTCTTCTTTGGTCTCATGGTCATCTCGCAAGCAATCCAGTGTAGCCCAGTCCACTACAGAGGCTGAGTATGTAGCTGCTGCTAGTTGTTGTTCCCAGCTGCTTTGGATGACATATACCACGAGTGACTTTGGTGAGGAGTGCTCTCAGGTTCCGCTTTTTTGTGATCGCACCAGTGCCATAAGCGTAGCCAAAAATCCTGTCCTCCACTCCAAAACCAAACACATAAAAGTGAGGTACCACTTCCTGAGGGACAATGTTGAGAAGGGAAATATATCTTTGTCCTATGTCCCTACCCAAGATCAGCTAGCCGACATTTTCACCAAGCCGCTTGATCAAGTCACTTTCACTCGCTTGCGGGGTGAACTTGGTGTTTGCTTTCCTTTCTAGCTGAGTCTTGGAGCTTCTCATGTATATATGTGTCATATGTTCATTTTGTTGCATTGCATTCATGCATTTTATTTTCTGTACAAAACCTGGTAGGATAGCCATCTTTGGATCACTTGTGCTAGGAATGAGCTTCTCTTATATACATTGATCACCGATGTGCTATACTTGTGATATATGGGCATGTTGAGTAATTTGTGGATGTGAATGCTATGCTCTGGATGGGTTTGCCATATATTTGTGTTGAGATAGCTCTTTTGATGAAAATGCTAAAATGATGTCTCTCATGAGTAGATGCTTGTCTATGCTCAATTTGTGCATAAATGCCTATATCATGTTTAGTTTATGCTTGAGAATCATGTTCTCTTTGCTTGGGGTCAAAGACCTTTTATCATTGTAAATGTTTAGCCCTTTTGCTTGCTTGGGGAGGAGCATAAGCTTCTTTTTGCCGCAAAGGCACTTCATGTACCATGTTTAAACTTCAAAATTAAATTGGTGTATGAATTGTCTTATACTTGAAAAATGAGCTCCTAATCATGTTGTATGCTTTGAAATTCATATCTTGGGTGCTAAACCGTAGCATGCTTGTCTACCATGAGAAGTCTCATTTTAAGAAGTAGACACATGGCTCGGTGGCTTTAACATGACTTGAGTAGGTTGTGAGCGTTTATAATGATCTTGTGATGAGAATTTGTGATCTTGCATAAACTTTGGATGATCTAGTGCCTTTATGTTCAAATTGGCTTAGAAAGAGTCTTGCTCATGAGATGACTATTTCTTTGTGAAAATTGCTTAAATTTGCTTTTAGCCATGTCACATGCTTATATGTCTCTACCTTCTTGATGGCAATGTGCTAGATACACCATGTCTACTTTGCTTGCTCTATGTCTCATATGTAGCATTTTCTTGTGCTCTTTGTATATTTGAGAAGCTTGGTAGACTGCTTATATGCTTTGACATGCATTTTTTTCATGAAAACAAGGGGAGAGTCTCATATACCTTGATTCATGCATTGTCAACAAGGGGGAGAAGTTTGTATGATATGGGGAGAAATTTTCATGCATTGGGAGATTTTGTGGCAAATTGGTATGCTTTTGTGATATGTGGCTTGTGAGGAGAAAAATTGAGAAGAAGAGGTTGCATTTGCTCAGGGGGAGTTTGCATATGTGCAGGGGGAGCTCCTTTGATTTTCCTGAGTTTTGTGCTTTGTGATGTCCTCCTTGTGAGCTTTGTTTTGTCTCGGCTGTGTCGAGCCGTTGCCCTTGTCTTAGGGGGCTGAGACTTGGTTGGCGAGTGATCTTGTTTCTGCTTGTTCTTTGGCTTTAGATCACTTGCTTGGGAGGTTTGTGTTCGTGGTTGTTTTCTTTTCTTTTTCTCTGTGATTTCTATGGGTGTTGTCAATGCACTCATCAAGGGGGAGATTGAGGACCAGGTGTGTCCGAGGACCAGTGGAGGGTCGCTCCTTAGTGATGAGTGATTGACAACGTTGTGTGGACTGATGCTTGGCTAAGTGTGCAGGTACAGGTTGCGGGTTGACTCGTGTCGGTGCAAGTGAAGAACAAGCGCGAAAGGCCTTAGCCGTGGCGGCCTCCGGGTGATGGAGAGGCAAGTAAGCTTGGTTCGACGGACTCGGTGGCCGATGGGGTCAAGTGCGAGCCGTGTGGTGCAAGACTGGCGGGCTGAAGTCGTGAACATGGGCCGGTGCAAGGTAGCGGTTGAAGCCCGAAGCTTGCACGCGGTGTTTGGTGGTTTGCCCACAAAACCATCAGGTGGACGGTTTCTTGGTTTGGGCCTCAAAACCAAGCCAGAAGGCCCGAGGCGACGGAGACGGTGATCCGGGAGCTTCGGGAAGCTTCGAGGCGGAGGGCGTGTGGCGTGATCGCGGGGTTTGCATCGAGTCGAAGCGAAGCCGTGGTGGAAGCGTGTCCGTCCGATGAAGACTTGACCAAAATGCCCCTGAGGGGTTGTATCTTCATTTATGCAGTAGGGGTAGCGTGGTCATTTACCTCCCTCCGATAGACTTCGTATAAATAGCGGAGAGGTGGATGGCATATCTCTCTTCCTTCCTAGGGTTTTCTCTCCCAGTAGAATTTCTCTGGACTGCTTCGTTTTCCTCTGGATTCCTTAGGCTAGACTCTTGTACAAACTCTGACCTCTGGATGTATGGAATCATTTGGCGTCCCGATGATCTCCTAGTCCTTTGTGATTTTCGTGTCATTTTTGGAGCCATTTTCGGGGATTTTCGTTCTTCGCTCGATTCGTGAGTTTGGAGGTGTTTCTTCACGGATTTGTTTGAGGGATTGATGGATGGATGCCTTGTGCATATTTGTGTATGATCTTGAGCCCTCAAACATCGTGTAGAGCCTTCGATTCGTGAGTTTTTGGCCGGAGTTCGTGCTCTTGGTGGAGTTCGTGTGATCCGCGATTCCCGGCGATTTAGTGGCTTAGACGTCGAGATTTTTGGGGCTTAGCTTCATCTTGTGTTGCTTATCATCTACCCCAAATCTTGTCTCAAGAGCTTTTGGCATTTGGGAGATCCGGTGATGGATTTGAGGAGTTGACCTCACAGGGTCGGGCTGTTTCAGCTCTGTCCGAGCCTGGCGGACAGTCTGCACACTCATTGCGGACAGTCCGCACACTCATTGCGGATAGTCCGCGAGTGGCCTGTCAGATCTGGTGTTCTTCGTGTTCTTCGCGAGTTCTTCCGTGTTCGTGTTTCGATCCGGTTCCACAAGTGGTTTTGGTTGCACAGAGTTTGCGGACGGTCCGAACTGAAGTGGCGGACAGTCTGTGAAGGTGCGGACAGTCCGCGGGTCCCTCGCTGACTGTCTGATTTATCGGGGTGCGTCTCTGGTGGCTCGGGAGGCTTTTGTGGACAGTTTGCGTGTCCGTTACGGACAGTCCGCCCAGGCCCCACAGACAGTCTGCCGTACATCACGGACGGTCCGCGAGGCCTGTTGCAGACTTGCTCCCTTTGCTTTGATTCTTGTCCGGTGCTTCCGCTCTTTGCTTCTAGGCTTCTCTAGGGTTCTTCTAGGCTTGTGTGAGTCTTGTTTGGAGCTTTGTTTTGTGTGCAAGGATTCGTGGAGTGGCAATCGGGATATAGGCCGAATTCGACCAAAGGGAAGAATTTTTATCGGCTCCCATTCACTCCCCCCCTCTCTGGTTGCCCGTTTCGGTCCTTCACAAGCTAGGCTCCAACTGTGACTTAGTGGATAACAACATGTGTGTTGATGGTAGATAACGCGCCAAATTACTATCCGCAAGCGCACGGGTCGGTTGTAGCTTTTCCCTTAGAGTATCCCCCAAAGTTATCAATCTGTGGAACAAGTGGATTGCTATGCTCAACTAGCACTAATCTCGTTGATTCAAAGCTCTTTATCAAGTGATGAAGTATATATAAGAACTAATCTAATTTAGGTTAAAGAGATTAACGAAGAGAGTAAAGGTAGGGAGAGTACAAGAATCTAGAAAGCTTGCCCAAGGGGTCTAGGATCACTTAGAGATGTAACCACCTAGCAAGAACAAACCGATCTAATCTATCAAGGTAAAGGTGCACTAAGTCCAACCTTTTCCCTCTCGCGTACTAGCCACTACACGAGGGTAATCTATGATTGGACAACAAGAGCACAAGATGTTGATGTAATCTAGGCATGCAAAACTAAGGGATGTGAACCAAGTTCGATATGCTTTCCCTCCCGCGTATTGTCACTACATGACGGTAATCACATAAGGAACAAAAGGAACACGATATGTGAAGCTACGAGCGATGCATACCCAAAGCAAGCCAGCCGACAATTAAGATTGAAGCACCATCAACATGAATATGATAGCAAAAAGATCCAAAACATAGGTTTGGTGATTACAACTCAAGCTCTCCCTTCAACCCCAAGGACAAATAAGGATTTTACCCCATAATGTTACATATTGTAGCGCGAGACATGGTGTAGAATCCTCCGAAGTAGATGAAGATCGATGAGGAAGATGCTCTCCGCCTTGCTTTCTCCCTTGAAGATCCAATCTCCTCCTTGCTCTTGATCTTGTGGCGGCGCCGGAGGGACCTTGCTAGGGTTTCCGGGTGTCCTCCTCTCTCCTCTATGTGGCTCTCTCCCTCGGTTGAATCACTGAAAGTTGTATGCCTTGATGGGGTCGACCTCGGGGGCTTTTATCGGTCTTTCTGGCGAATGGCGGCGGAGGCATAGACTTAGGGTTCGATGACCATCACACACGAGAAAGGGGAGGCTGAACCGCCACAAAAAGGGGTCAGGCCGATCGGCCCAGGGCCTTTTTGGCCCGGTTCGAGCCCATCTTTCGCGGGCGAGCTTCTCTTGCAATTTTGACCTTTTGCCCTTCAGGATGTATGGCCTTTTGGTGTCTTTATCCTTGTGAATAGATAGGGGGTCTTGTCGTATGAACTCTGGTCTTCTCGTCTTGGTCCTCGGGAATATCTCGTGTTGCATCTTGGTCCTTGCCACCTTTGGAAGTAAGTTCATCTTGTATTCGCACATGAACGGAGCTCCTTGATCCTCTTGCTTAAAACCTTCCGAACTTGATGCGAACTTATCCATTAAGCATGTTATTTCCTGCATAAACATACAACTCCAAAAACACATGCTCGTGTCGAACTTGTTACATCATTAGTATGCCTAGTGGCGGGTTAGTTCCAAATCAAAGCCGAAACCAAAGTGTGACAAGTTCCTTAGGGATGTCATATTTGACCGCCAACAACTCCCCCACACTTAGATCTTGCTCGTCCTCGAGCAAGTTGCTTGCAAAAGTCATTCATCCATGGAGTTGAAATGTGCTTCGTCTCACCTTTCCTTACAAGTTAGTTAAACCTTCATCTTTAGTATAAGAAACATCAAAGCAATGATCGTGACATAAACATGGGCATTTAGAAATATTGCCAATTCAAGACTTACCCCACAACTCATTCCTTTTACTAGAGATCCTCAAATCCAACCATACTTACTTTCTTACTTCCATTGGAGGGTTTTCCACGAGTTTAAAATAAAATTGTTGCAACAAGTATTAGACAAAGTCTTTCTCCAAGTCCTCACATGTCGCTCATTTGAAGTAGCTATCCTAAATAATTCATAAACTCTCACCTCCCATAAGTCTCTCATTTATAATGAGCTATAGGTATGGCTAGTGAAGTTAACACAAATATTATCAAGCTAGGAAAGTTCTCTAATAGTTTTTCACCTCCCGAGCCAATGACCATGAGAAAGAAACTATAATGTGAGGGTATCAAGGATGAGAAGATTTAGAATGGTAGACATGTGCAAAGGCAAAAGAGAATATGAGTGCAAGGCACTAATGATGTCCTCGTTGTCGGATTGCACTTGGTTGGAAAATCAAAGATTCGTTCTCAACAATGTAACATCCTTCCTTGCACTTTCTTGATCTTCACTTGATTTACCATCCCTCTTATACCTTTCTTGCTTTTCCTCAATTTTCTCTTTTTCTTCCTTTTTCTTTCTATCTCCTTTTTTTCTTTTATACACATTTTTTTCTTCTCTTCCTCTTTTCTTGACATCTTTATCTCTTCTCCGAAGCTCTTCGCTTGTTTCCTTCACCATACACACAATCTGAATTTTAACTAAAATCCTTTCTAGAAATGGAACGAATCTTCGGACATAAGTTGTGTTCAAGGAATAAGATGAATAAAAGAGATATTATGGGTTGGGTATAGAATCCGGTGATACATGGGACTTTCGATGTGAAAGTCTCGTTACCGAATATGTGACGAGGCTAGCAATAAAAGATATAAAGCAATGACATGATCATTGCTCGAAATTAGAACTCCCAAGAGAGAAAAGTCCTAACCCAATTCATCATGCTAACAACACTTAAGGTGGAGTATATATAATATAGGCCTTGTATAGGATATGCTTGTCTCTCGACTTGGAAAAAGAAGTTGCTAGCCTTTATTGCAAGGGGTTTTCATAAATTTTCAGAAATAAAAGCCTCCAATTTTAGTCTTACTCATAGCAAAGTCAACGTGAGGTTCTTGATTAAAGTAGAGTATGGGTACTTTATAGGCAAACTTCCATTAAGCACCACGGTAAACATTAATGCTCATTACTCATGCTCAAATAATAAAGGTAAAGAACAAACCAACAAGTAGAGGGAAGGAAAAACTTGCACAAGGATATTGTTTTTATTCACTCTACACTAATTTAAATCACACCATCAAAGTATTTTATTTTATTTTTAAAAAAGGAAACAACTCAACTAAAAAAGCAAGAGATCACACTGTTGATGGCTCAAAAGCGCGTCAACTTTCGATCCGTAAGCGCACGGGTCGGTTGTAGCTCTTCCCTTAGAGTATTCCCCTAAGGTTTATCAATCCGTGGATCGACATTGAACTACCTAAGGTCTTCTATCTAGCTAAAGGACCTAATCCCAACATTAGGCATAGATTGCATAAGAGGGTGAACATAAGTGTGTAAGATGAATGATCGCATTCGGTAGCCATAAGGTAACACGACCGAAGGTAACCCTAGCCTACCGTCTTCTAGTTGCAACTCCGGCCAAGATGGAGATCAATCTAATCTCATACTATGATAAAGAGTTATCTCTAAGAACTTTCCCATGGGCGCCCTTGCAAGGTGCGTGTTGACGCCTAAGGATCCGCAAAGCTTTACCTCAAACGCCCACCAAGTGCTCTTACTTGTAGCTCCTCCTTGTTGACGGCTGTTAAGTGCTACTTTTACACCGTCAATATCTGCATAATATAATGGTAAAAGGGTCATCAACACTAGAATAGGGCTTGATACTGATGATTTCCACAAGTGTTGGTGTTTCTAGCTTTTGTTGCAGGATGCATCGAAATGCATGCTAAACGGTACAGTTGAGAGCAAGTAGTCCAATGGCTATTAAAGGATGTCATCATAAACAACCTCAAATGCCAATTTGGACTGCACCATTGCGACGGGCTCATCGAGATGATCGAAATGGACATATCATATACCTACATCAGAGCTCGTATGCGCAAGATAAGAAAAAGACAAAATAGATGACGTCATCTGTAGAAGCCACAATCACCCAGCATCTACACAATGGGGAAGACGACAAAACCAAGCAAAAAAATCAGAGAGGGTAATCCCAGACAGAACAAAAAACCAAGATTTCCTTACCAATCCACGAGGGCATCTATAGTATCTTCGGCCGGGGTTCTCATCGCTCCACGCCGTCCAGTGCGGCGCCATCAGGTTCCACTTGCACTTCACCGACAGTGAGTATGCGTATGGCCCAACTCTGTATGGCACTGGTGCCTGCTGCTCCCCGCTCCCGAGTTGCCTCCTTGTGGACGCCCCAGATGAGCTTGAGGACGACGCCATGGCCACTGCTTTTGCTTCTCCTTCTCCCACTACTACAGAAAACGTTTGTAGGAGCGGGATAAAAGGCATTTGCAGGTGCGGGTTCGAAAACCGCTCCTAGCTGTCACTTTTAGAAATAGCAATTTCTAGGAGCGGGTGAACGAACCGCACCTGAAAAACATTTGTAGGTGCGGGTGACGCCGTCACCCGCACCTAGAAATGTTCATTTCCAGGTGCGGACGACAAGGTCATCCGTACCTGAAAATGTGTTTTCCAGGTGCGGATGACCTTGTGGTCCGCACTTGGAAATGTGTTTTCCAGGTGCGGATGACCTTGTCGTCCGCACCTGGAAATTGATTTCCAGCTGGTTTTGAAATTCAAATTTTGAATGTTTGAAATTCAAATTTATCGAACTTGTTTCCCGCCAAAATTTTGAACATTTGAAATTCAAATTTTATGAAAGCGACATGAGATCTAAAGTAAGCATAAGCACAATAATATGAAAAGAAATTCATATACATATCGATCTATATCATTACATCCCATTGACAATAAGTTTTTTTCCACTGACAAAGTTTAGACATCACATCATGGCGCGCGGTATTCTTGACTCTCCCACTCACGTAGGCTAGCAAATTTGTCTTCAGTCGCTAATAAATGTTCAGGGTGATAATATTTGCCCCTAGGATTTATCACTTCATGCATAAGGTAACGACAGAAATCCGCAGTTACTTTGAGAAGGTGTCTCTCATGGAGTGTTACGTCACGAGGTCCAATGTCAATCTACAATACACAAACAATATAACAATTGTTAGATCATGCAAAACACATATGCATAGTGTATATACATCCTGAGACATGAAAGGTAGTAGGTCCTTACTCGTTCAGGATCACCCTTATATCTCCTAAGACACCTCATCATTTCCATCAGGTAAAACCCGCAGTATACACTGCCAGGTGGTTGCTTGTGGCATGGAAAGTTTGTGCGAATATTCATTTTTTCTGGGTAGGCAGGATTAAATTTCCCTCCTTTCTTAATGTAGTGTTGGTAAGCCCTGTTTAGAAAAAAACCATAGAAGTTATTAGTTGCCAATCGATGTTTAGAATATAAGTGTGACAACAGAAATACACTAACTTTTGAAGGATGTCTATGAATTCCTTGTACATGTCTCTACGCCAATCCAGTGAGTCAAATACTACCACCCGTCCCAACTTGGGGTCTATAAGAAATAAAATCCAGTGATTCCTGCATACATGTTATATAAAATTTTTAATCTTTTGAGGCTTTGATGAGAAATTTTACATATATATTTTTATAAGTGGTAGAAATGTAAACTAACCCGATGTGGTAGGGCGCCCATATGTAATCTCTATCTTGCCACTTCAAGAACATATGTGTCATGTAGGATGCAAGACGCTTCATAGCGTTTATATGTGCAATTCTTCGCTTCTTGTTTCTTTTCGTAGTTGTCTTCAAATCTTTTAGTTCATCATGATTGTCTTCCCATCGGGTGGGGTGCATATGCCTGTCTTCGGCAATAACAAAAGGATCCAAAAATCCAATTTTCTCCTTTGAAAGATGCATTTCTTGTTCTTGCATCCTATACAGCAAAGCTCAGATAATTAGTTATGCAAACCGTAAGCCTTACACACACACACACAAGATATTAGCATGGATATGAGACACTTACATGCACCACAATCTGATGACTTGTACATCTATCATTTGTAGGCGGAACAAATCATGGAGGTCATGAAAATCTAAGTTGATTTCTTTTGCTTGTGGAATAAGTGTAGGTCCGAACACATCCAATGGGTATCGTGCCTGGAGGAGTCTGAGCCCAAGAGAATAAGCCCTCATATACCAAGCATGCATCAGTTTCATCTCCCATGGAACTTCTACGAGTGACCAGTCGGGTAGTAATGGCATAGCCCATTCATATCTTAAAGGGCAACTACCAGGTATGTCTGGTATTTCATCAACTCCAATAGTCTTCTCGAAGTTTGTGTCAGTGCAGGGTACCGAATATCCTGGTCGTTGGATCATTGGCATATTGACAGACGGTGTGGTTGTCGTGTCGTGTTGCTTGTTCTTTGATTTGGTATTACTCTTATGCCACCTTGCAGCGATTTCTGATCCTTCCGGATCCTTCGCATAAGCCCGTATCATTCGAGGCACCATTTGTCCTTGTGATGCCTCTTTTCCTACAGATCCCGAAGCTACTCATGGTGTGGGCATACGAGGTGGAGAATCTTGAGCAGGTGGTGTGGACAAACGCTGCGGAGATCTTTCAGGAGGTGGTGTGGGCACACGCTGCGGAGATCTTTTAGGAGGTGGTGTGGACACACGTTGTGGAGATCTTTCAGGTGGTGGTGTGGGCATAAGAGGTGGGGATCCTTGTATAGCTGGTGGTGTGGAAACACGTTGTGGAGGAGATGGTGGCGCACTTGCCAACGGTTGCTCCATAGATTGCAGATGCTGTGTTGGAGGCAGAATGACATCTCGTTTATGCCACAATATTGTACTGTTGAGGCTTTGACCAAGAACACAGATACCCTCTGCTGTTGGTATGTCTATGTCATGATCTTCAAAGTTTGGATTAACTTCAAGCACCTGTACGCGTGCATAATGACGTGGGATTTCTTTCCCGTTAAACAATCCACCACCGGGAATCGCAAGTCCCGAGGCAACCTGCTTTGTCTTGCTAGCTCTGCCAACCGGAATGTGCAATGTGCAAGGAGTAGTGATGCATATTGAATCAACTGGGTATGGTTGTGCCATCGTGGAGGCAACACTGCTTGGAGAGAATGGTGAATTATTATCTCCTTGAGATAATTGCAACAGAGCAAATGGTGTACCGCTTGCTTGCTGCATCTGAACGACCACATTAAAATAAGTATGAAATTTGTCCATAAAAACTTTCTCTGCTGCCGCTTGGAGATCCTCCTTGAAATGGCAGTGGCTCCTATAGCTACCTCTATCCCTCTCAAACCCATCCCTGATGCTCAACTTCGAGGAAACCCCTCTAACGCGACCCCTATGCTCTCTCGTCCCAAGGGCTGTACTTAGGACGTCTCTATCCCTGTTGGCTACGAAGTCTCCTTTCCTCTGAGCCTCGGAAAGGTTCGTTATCTTTTCACACACCACATTGGTTACTTCCTTTGCAAAATGAAGTTTACCATCAATAATTTCAGGCTCCCTCGCTAGGAGCCACTGATAGCCACGCTCATCTAAGCATTCAAAAGGGTCGGGTTGCCCGGCGGCTATTAATGCATCCCTAGTCTGCCGTCACTTTTCCTGCTTCCCTAGGTACCCACCCGGTCCGAGACGAGGTCTATGTACGTTTCTCTGCAAAAGTTCACTCTGTCTCTGGCTCAGGGCTAAAGCTTCTGGAGTAGTCTTTTGCCTAACAAACTCGTTCCATCGGGCTTCGGTGACCATTCCATATTTCCTTTTTACTTCATCATATGTTGCACCCTTCTTAACAAAGTCCCTATTCAACTCACCCTTCCATCGGTGGAAACTTTCGCTGAGTGCCTTCCTAGCATAATGATGTATCTTTTCTCTGGTTGTTTTGGATTGAGGCAACAGAAAAGTTTGCTTCAACTTGGCCCACATTTCGCCCTTTAGCCCCTCAGGAACTTGGAACCAATCAAGGATGTTTGGATCCACGGCATACTCTGTTCGTATTAATGCTCCTATGGCATTCCGGAACTTCGTACGAACCAAAGGAGGATCCACGGGCTCTCCGGATGGGCTAAT
Source organism: Cenchrus fungigraminus (assembly GCA_036936925.1). Taxonomy (NCBI): domain Eukaryota; kingdom Viridiplantae; phylum Streptophyta; class Magnoliopsida; order Poales; family Poaceae; genus Cenchrus; species Cenchrus fungigraminus. The sequence continues at coordinate 104,252,624 of CM072769.1, read as the reverse complement.
ACCCTCGACTGACCACTGGCCTTTGGGGTATTTGTTTCTTCCTCGTTCACCTCACTTTCTTTTATCTTGACTCTCAGAGGTCGTCGTCATCGCAGTTTCAGGACCTGAGGTGCCACAATCTTCAATTTCTTCTTCTGGGGGGTACGAGGTCGGTGGCACCGCTTCCTCGTGCTAGGTTGAGGCATCTATATGAACCATAGGTAAAGCAATTCAAGATGATTTCAAATAATATGAATAGACCTCACTGACACTACAGATGGTTTAGCATTACCTCCGGAACGTAATCAGGATCAGTGTCCGTCCGTGGTCTCGGGGGCACGGGATGTGGATCTATTGGATCTTGCCAAACACCATCTACGAACGCCCCGAGTCCTACCTGCGGTCCATCCTCACCATTCGCGTCATCTTCAAAGACCATCTGGTCTGCAATATTGTTTACTTCTTCACGTTGGGACAAGATATACTCGTCTTCGTTCACATCATCCCTTTCGTGTATAAATGGCGAACCACTACGATGATCCATCTGATTAACCAAATCATAAGCTAAGTTTAAATCTAAATCAAAATTGAAATTGAAATTCAAATCTAAATGTAAATTCAAATTCAAATTCAAATCTGAATTTATTGTTGCTCCATTAGTTCATGCAAATATGTTTAATGTGTTTATTTGAAATTGAAATTCAAAATTGAAATTCCAATCTAAATCTAAATTCAAATCTAAATCTAATCTAAATTCAAATTGAAATGTACATCTAAATTCAAATCTAAATTCCAATCTAAATCTAAATTCAAATCTAAATCTAAACTCAAATCTAAATCTAAATCTAAATTGAAATATAAATCTAAATTTAAATTGAAATCTAAATCTAAATTTGAAATTGAAATTCAAATTTGAATTTATTATTGCTCCATTAATTCAAAAAAAATCTAAATCTAAAAAAAAGCTTGCATGTATGAAATAAATTGGCATTGCACTCTAAATTGAAATGTACATCTACATTGAAAAAATTGTCTCACTATTTTGTCTTACCATTGTTTAACATATCCCAATTTGCATTGCACTCTAAATTGAAATATACATCTAAATTCAAATCTAAATCTAAATTCCAACCTAAATCTAAATTCAAACCTAAATCTAAATTCAAATCTAAATCTAAATTGAAATCTAAATCTAAATTTAAATTGAAATCTAAATCTAAATTGAAATTTAAATTTAAATCTAAATCTAAAAAAAGCTGACGTCAGCCATATGATGGCTGACGTCAGCTCGTCATCAAGTCCCAACCGGGGGAGCCCGCGTCGGGGAGGTGGCGGTGCCGAGGGACGTGGCGCCGGGGAGCCCACGCCGGGGAGGGCGCGCACCGGCCGGGATGTGGCGCCGGGGAGCTCACACGCCGGGGAGGGGGCGGCGCCGGGGGAGGGCGGGGACAGCGGAGAGGGGGCGGCGCGCGGCGGGGAGGAGGCTGCATCAGCATCGGGGAGTCGCGCAGCGGTGGGGAGGGGGTGGCCGAGTGGACAGCGGACGTTGCGGCGGCGTAGTCGACGGCGGACGGGTGTGCGGCGGCGGAGAGGGGGTGGCAGAGTCAACGATGGAGAGGCGCGGTGGCGGCGGCGAATTTCGGCAGCCTGACGGCCCTCCTGTGCGGCGAGCTCGGCAAAATTGGCTAAGTGTTCGTCCCCATTGCATATATAGGCAGACATTTCTAGGTGCGGGTGGCCGCATGGCCCGCACCGGAAAACGATTTCCAGGTGCGGGTGGCCGAGTGGCCCGCACCTGAAAATGATTTCTAGGTGTAGGTGATACGACCGCCCGCACCTAGAAAGATTTTCTCATTTTCTGAATTTTTTGTTCTATTTAATATTTAACGTATTAAATGACCTCAAATGAAAATTATTTGAACTACAAAGTTTTATGTCTTGTTACCATCTACAAGTTTGGTATATATTTTGTATTCATCTGAGATGCATGTCAAAAATTTGTGTTAAAATAGTACGTCCACAAATGTAGTAACAATTCATTACACATGTCTCGCTTTTACTGAAAGAACCACTAAAGCCATTTTATTTTTAATAAAACCAATAAAGCCATTGTATTTTTAATAATTCCACTAAATCCATAGTATTTTTAATAATTCCACTAAATCCATTGTATTTTTAATAATTCCACTAAATAATTTATATTTGATTTATTAAGAAATCCACTAAATGCATCTTATTCACTAAGAAATCCAGTAAGTAGCTGCATGACATGAGATAATTGTATTCAAAGTACATTAGTTCAAATGCAAATTACAAAAGAAGCACATTGTCTTAGCAAAAACTAAAAGTTCAAATCCATACAATTAAAAGGGTACAAATTTCATACTTAATTAAAATCTAGGATCGTTCACATCATGACTGTGAATCATCGTGAGGTACAAAGTATGATTAATATCGATGATGTTGATTCCTAAGAACCTATCAACATAATCCAGCGCATATATGTATGCACTATCTCTGGCCATGTAGGGCGTCATGAATATCTCTCCAAATATTTGCACCGAATTCGTAGATGATGATAGGGTAATGCCAGCTTGCCAACCGCTACGTACTGGACATGGGTGCGGTGTTGTGAATGTCCATCCAATGTTATGCAATACTTGACGTAAGACCTCATGCATACCTTGATCTGCGTGCATGAAACTGTTATACAATGCGTCCTGATTCAATTAGCAAGCAAAACATAACATGTAAGTACAAGGTTCTTAAAAAACAAATTCCAAAAATAAAGAGTAAGTTTTAGTTACATACAATAGACGATGCATACGATGGTGATATCCGTTTAGGCATTTCAGTGACGGCAATGTTGTTATGTTCTAAGGCTTTAATCTTGAAGTAACTATAGTCTGGGATTACATGTCTTGTTTGAGCTTCTATTTCGATAAGTGCCTTCCTCACGGCATCAGAAGCGGCAACATGTGGTTGTATTGCAGCAAAAGAATTGACATGGATAATAACTGTATCACCAAGTGTTTGCTCTCGCATGCCCGCAACATTAATTGATAGAGAAACAATAAACCTTCCTCGTGATGAAGTTGTTTGTTCATGTCTGACCAATGGAGCTTGTCCAGTCACAGAATATATAACTCGTTCCAACCATTGCATTGGTGAAACCAGCTTCATAATTAACAATGCAAATAATACACATTATTATCATTGTAAAAACAATGACAAATTCAAAAAATTGAATATCTAAGTACATACCACATTTTGACGTAACTCGCGTTGGGTAATGGGCATAGGTTCTTGACCGACAGGGAAGGAAGCACCAACAGGTTGCCCTGGGGGTGGTGGCGGAGGGTCTGGGACTGGAGGACCACTAAGAATAGGACGACGACCACCTCCACGGCCGCCATCACGATTAAAAAAGGCAAACCGATTTGCCATTGTTATCCCTAAAATATATAAGATATTTTATTTAAAATTTTCTACACAAACTTAAGTCTAACAAAAAATTACTACACAATCTATTTCTAAATTCTACTCCATTCTATGTAATTTTAAAATACACTAATCTAAGCTAACAAATTTTTTTTTAAAAAATCACTTACGGAGGTCGCCGCGCCAGGGAGGTGGCCGCGGGCGACGATGGGGAGGGCGGGGGCGGCGGAGAGGGGGCGACGCTCGGTGGGGAGGAGGCCGCGCCGGCGCCAGGGAGTCGCGCGGCGGCGGGGAGGGGGCGGCGGATTCGACGACGGAGAGGCACGGCGGCGGCGGCGAATTTCGGCAGCCTGACGGCCCTCCTGTGCGGCGAGCTTGGCAAAATTGGCTAAGTGTTCGTCCCCATTGCATATATAGGCAAACATTTCTAGGTGCGTGTGGCCGCGTGGCCCGCACCTGAAACCGATTTCTAGGTGTGGGTGGCGTTGCTGCCCGCACCTAGAAAAGGTGCTGGTGATACGACCGCCCGCACCTAGAAAGATTTTCTCATTTTCCGAATTTTTTGTTCTAATTAATATTTAACGTATTAAATGACCTCAAATGAAAATTTAGTGAACTACAAAGTTTTATGTCTTGTTACCATCTACAAGTTTGGTATATATTTTGTATTCATCTGAGATGCATGTCAAAAATTTGTGTTCAAATAGTACGTCCACAAATGTAGTAACAATTCATTATACATGTCTCGCTTTTACGGAAAGAACCACTAAAGCCATTTTATTTGTAATAAAACCAATAAAGCCATTGTGTTTTTAATAATTCCACTAAATTCATTGTATTTTTAATAATTCCACTAAATAATTTATATTTGATTTATTAAGAAATCCACTAAATGCATCTTATTCACTAAGAAATCCAGTAAGTAGCTGCATGACATGAGATAATTGTATTCAAAGTACATTAGTTCAAATGCAAATTACAAAATCCAATTAATTTAACTAGCTATATTATTATGCAGTAACAATTCTTGATTCTCCATCCTTCTGTGACCAGGGCTTTTCATCTTTCTTTATAGTAGCTTCTAGTCTCAACATCTTCTGAGGTAGATCTGTGAAAAGGCTCATGTCATTGCACTCATTATTGTACTCTTCAATGTCTTCGACTCCATCAACCCCTATCACTTCTTGTTTTCCAGGCACTACAACATGATGTGTTTTTTTTGCAGGGTCAACAACATACATGACTTGCCCAACCTGTGAACCAAGTACCCATGGGTCATCTTTGTGACCAACATTTTTGAGATCGACAATTGTGAGGCCGTAGCTGTCCACTTGAACACCTTTTGGGTGTTTAACCCAACGACACTGAAAAATAGGGAGTATAATATTGGATCCATAGTGCAGTTCCCATATATCATCTATGACACCGTAATATGTAGTGCTTACCCCTTTGGAGTCAAAGCCATTGTTACAAACACCACTGTTCTGAGACACAGTCTTCTTGTCCTTCGCGAAAGTATAGAAAAGATATCCATTAATATCATACCCTTGCCAGGAGGTGACCTGCGAAGAAGGGCCAGATGCCAATATTTTGATCGTTTGCTCTTCCACGGTGCCCCCATCTGCAAGATTTAGGTCCTTCAACCATGTTGTCAAATGACGGGTGTGCTCCCTCAAAATCCAATCTTCCGACCGGCCATTGCTTAGATCACGAATCAATTTCAAGGTGACATTATTGTTAGGTTTCGCATCGCACATCCATGGACTTGTTTCACAGCTTCAAAGTCGGAATCAATGAAGGTTTTCCTCCCTGCAGTGCCGATCCCTTGCAACTTGCCCGCAAATCGCGGTACCGGCAAACCAATCCGTACTTTATCCTTTAGATAACCTAGGCAAGACTCGATGATTTCCTCTGTGTTGTATCCCTCTACCATGGATGCCTCGGGATAAGCACGATTCATAACAAACCGGTTGAGAATTGACATGAAACGCTCATAGGTCCACATTTCGTGTAGGTAAAGTGGACCCAAAGCGCGTATCTGATCGACCATGTGAATCATGAGATGTTCTGTAATATCGAAAAATCCTGGAGGGAAGCACATCTCCATCTGCACCATAGTCTCTGCAATAAATTCTTGGATATAGTTCAACTCATCTTCATCGATAACCTTTTGAGAAATTTTGGTGAAGAAGTAACATAATCGAGTGATTAACATCTTCACATATACCGGTTTAATCGCTCTAATTGCAATTGCCAGGAAGATAGTAAGCATCACATGAGCATCATGACAGTTCCAACCTGATAGCGAGAGATCTTTCATTGAGACTAGTTTTCTAATGTTCGATGAGAATCGGCTTGGTACCTTAATCCCCCGTAACGATTCACAAACTGCCTTCTTCCCAGCTAGTGTCAAATTGTAGCTCGCCGGTGGTAGTTCGTATCTTCCATTACCCTTATCGATAGGGTGAAGATCTTCTCTGATATCCATTGCTACAAAATCTTGTCGTGACTTTAATGTATCCTTTGTGTTGGCTGATGTTTCGAGCAGTAGACCAATTGTGTTACCAAACACATTCTTCTTCAGGTGCATACCATCGATGGCATGACGAACCTCGAGGTCCGGCTAGTATGTCAAGTACTTGTAGAAGACCGACATCTTCTTGAATGGCACACCTTCAATAGGTGCCTTATCTCTGTTCCTCTTCTTCCCTTGTTTTGTCATCTTCCCATAAGGCACTTGGATGGCCCTGACCATGTTCAAAATTTGGTGTCCATCTTTTTTTGCAGCCACAGATCCTATGTTGGCCTTGTCACTAAAATAATTATAGAACTTTTTACTTCGAAATCTGTGCCCTTCCACCAAGAAGCGCCTATACCCAAGGTAACCTACCTTTCTAGAACCATCTAGGAAAGTCCATACGGTGTCACCAATGCAAACTGCGCATCCCGTCTTACCTTTCACCTGTCCCGACAACGCAAACAACGCTTGATAATCGTTGATGGTGACAAAGATAATGGCTCTTAGAGTAAATTCCTTCCTTATGAAACCGTCCATGATTTTGATACCCTGCTTCCATAAAGTTTCCATCTCTTGCATCAAAGGCTCAAGGAAAACATCGATATCAATACCAGGAGCCTTTGGTCCTTGGATCATGGTGGATAGGAAAAGGTACTTTCTCTTTTGGCACAACCATGTTGGCAAGTTGTACATCGTCAAAATCACTGGCCATGTGTTATGAATGCTGGTCCTTTCACCGAACGGATTCATTCTATCAGTACTTAGCCCAAATCGAAGGTTTCTTGGTTCCTCTCCTAATTCTAGATACTTCTGATCGAGCTTCTTCCACTGCTTAGCATCAGATGGATGTCGAAGCTTCCCGTCACCCTTCTTGCGCTTATCTGAAGCCCACCATGTCATCAGTTCAGCGTGCTTCGAGTTTGAGAACAAACGCCTAAGGCGATCCGCAACAGGGAGGTACCACATGACCAAGGCAGGAATTTTGCCGGTTTTTTCAGAACCGCTTATAGTCGTGTCTTCTTGCTCAGCAACATCATTAATTGATGCACCCTTCTTGCTCCTTTTACTCCTGACATTTATATCATCTTCAGCACATGACCTGGTATTCTTTTTGTATCGACTAGCTGAACAAACAGGACGTTTGTCCAAATCTTTGAAAGTATCCCCGCGGTACAAGATACAATGGTTTGGACATACATGAATTCTTTCAACGCCCATCGTGAAAGGACTCACAATCTTCTTTGCTCGATATGTGTCGGTGGGCACTTTATTCGGCTTTGGAAGCAACCAACCCAACACACATAGCAGATCATTGAAACTCACATCGGAACAGCCATGCTTGGCCTTCAGAATCAACATCTCAAGTACGAAATGAAGTACGGTCCAATGTTTTGGGCATCCCTTTGAACGCGGGTACACATTCTCCTCAGCTGCTTTCTTCACTATCTCAAACTTTTCTAACCCCTTTGCACTGCCAACCAATATTTCTTCCTTGGTGTTACGCAACAACTGGGTCAGGTAGTCACTGTCATCCAATTCATCATCCTCGGTACTATCATAACCGTCATCATCATTGCCACCATCACCATCATCATCAAAACCAATATCATTAACACCATCAGAGCATTGACCATGATCACCATCATCATCGCAGCTACCCTCACTAGAAATATCATCAAACATGGCCCCAAAGTCACTATCATGCATGATTTCTTCGAGCGGATTCAGAGGAGGTGGTGCATTATTATTCCTTTTCTCACCATGAGATGTCCATATCATATAGTTTTCAACGAAACCATTCATCAGCACATGCGACCTTATCGAAATTGTTTCATTGATATTGAATACCCTTATGTTTTTGCATTTTTTGCATGGACAAACCACCACCTTTTTCTTCTCAACCGCAGCATTAATCTCCGCGGCCTTAATAAACTTGTTAAGTTCTTCACGAAAATGTTTGCTCGTTCTTCGGGCTTCGTACATCCATGTCCTGTCCATGTCTCTGGAAAGAATCAGAGGACACAAGAAAATTAAATCCAGATTTCATAAACATAAAAGTTCATCTGATAATAATAATCTTATTATTCGATCCTGTACCTAATAAAAATATCTAAGTCAATATATAATCACACTTGTTGTATTTAATAAAAACATACGAAATATAGATTTTTGCAAATTCATGAAACATATCATTCTTGTGCCATTATAGAAAAAATAAATGTCTTCTCTCTACTCCACATTTGTGGCATTATAGAAAAAAAAAACAAATTGTCTTCTCTCTCCTCATATGAACCTAGGAAAATTCATCCTTCATGTATGAGGGCTAAACAAAAAGTTGAACTCAAATTGACTAGATAATCTTGCTCTCCTACCTAAATAGCACAATTTGACCCAAGAGTTTGAGCTAAATGAGGTCCAAAAGCTCTAATCCACACCTATGGAGTTCTAGACCTAAATGCATCTCTATTGAGCCAAAAAACAATGAATAAAGCTTCAAAGAGACAAAGAAATGAGAATAACTAACCTCCTTTAGGCTCCAAGTCCAAGGAAATTTTTTTTATAATCTCCCCCCTCCTTTTCTATTTTGGCGATTTTCGGACAGCCCCCCGAGGTGCTACTGTTCGGGTGTTGTGGCTGTCGGGAGGAAGAAGACGGGCGCGAGATTCCTTTTGTCGATTTTTTTCGGGTGCGGGTGACCACGTGGACCGCTCTTGAAAATGGTTTCCAGGAGCGGCTGACATTGCAGGCCGCACCTGAAAACCTTTTCAGGTGCGGGTGACGCCGTCGTCCGCTCCTGAAAATGCCACCAATTTTCAGGTGCGGACGGCGGCGTCACCCGCACCTGAAAATGCTCGTTTTCAGGTGCGGGCCACGGCATCACCCGCACCTGAAAATGGTTCACCATTTTCAGGAGCGGGTGACGCCATCGCCCGATCCTATAAACGTCTTAATAGGTGCGGGTTCGGTTGCTACAGTGTCGCTTGCATTTGTTGGAGCGGACGGCAATTCGACCCGCTCTTAAAAAAATTGGAGTCGCTCTTACAAATGTTTTCTGTAGTAGTGTCCCTCGCTCCCTCCTTCCCTCTAACTCTTGCCTTTGCCCTCCTCCTCTCATGATGCCTCCCGCCATTATATCACCAGGGAGCGAAGCTTGGCAGGAAAGAGCAGGCCCCTCCCACCAAAAAGACGGCCCCCAAGTCCACCTCATCATGTTCGGTCCACCTCACCTGTCATGTCCCCAAAACAGCCTTGGAAAACCACCGTAGGGGGTTAAGTGTCCAGTTTGTGATAGTTTAGGGGGTATAATACCCGGTTTAGTACCTGGGGGGATTATGTGCACCAACATCCATACTTGGGGGGGGGGGGGGTTTACGTAGACTTCTGCCTCTTGAGATTGATTGAGAGAGAGTAGATAGGCAGAGAGGAACTAACCACTGTGTATGGAAGTAGAGGATGTCGTCTCTTAATGTATATTGCGTCTGTCGTCGCTGTGCAGTGCAGTGATGACCGCCAGTGAAGTGTAGTGATGTCCGGGCGGCGGCGCTTCCCGCCACTCACAGCACCCCACGATCGTTAGGGCAGTGCAGGTGGGGCGAGTGGAGACTGTGTGTCTTGGTGTGCGTGCCCTCGTGGCCCCCACCTCCCTTATATAGTGCTGCGCGACGGGGCCCGCACCCCTAGTAGGTTGGGCTCTCTGAGCCGAGTCAAGGACCCGAGCATACCATTAGGTCTGACTCGGAGGAGATCAAGCTAACATGGACTACTCGCGCGGCTGCTCGTGGGCGGCGTGGACGTGCTGCTGGCACTGAGGACGTCATCTTGACCACCGCACAAGCACCTCCGGCGACTTCTCCGTTGGTTCCTGTCGCTGCCCGATCCATTCCCATCCCCACCTCCTCTACACACAGATGCTGATCAGGCGCTCAGCGGTAAGCATGTAGACCTTGTCAAATGCCGCTGCCGACATTGTTGTCATTCCATTCCGTTGAACTGTTGTGTCTCTTCTTCTTACAGGAAAACGCGCTTTGCACGTTCTAATTAAAAAAACATGACAAACGAGCTTGCCATTCCAATCCAACACTGCATTGTCCATCATAGAATAACTTCGTGTCGCCGCGGCTGCCACCGTCGCCTGTGCTATTTCAGCATGGAGTTTCTGTCCATGATGCAGGAGATAAACTGCTTCCCAAGTCGAGCTTGGACTTTTAATTACGTGCGCAACGACAGCGCCATGCACATCGTGAGAAAGCGATGATAGGCACGGGCAAGATCGAGTCACAGCTAGCGTCAGCTGCTATTGATTATTGAAGAGAATGATGCATGAACTCCATCGTCTTCATAGCAAGCTGTCGTCCAAGGGAGAAAAAAAAATCTAGCACGTGTGCACGCGAGAGAACAAGGGTCCGCCGCGGTTGGTTGCATTGGATTGGATGAAGGGGCATGAGAAAGGGGATGGCCCGAGGTTGAAGAAGACACTGACACGTGGGCTATGCACGCACTACTAGGGAATGAGGCTTTTATCCCAGAGCAGTTTTCACATTAGTACCGGTTATTTTGCCCCCTGGTACTAATGTATACACAAACCGGTAATAATGTATGTGTGCGAAGAAAGAACTCCGCCGCGCTCCTGTCAGGGCACATTAGTACTGGGTGGGAGTTAGCACCGGTACTAATGTTCCCGCATTAATACCGGGGCTAGTTTCCACCTGGTACTAATGTGACTTGGCCACATTAGTACTGGGTGGGAACTAGCCCCGGTATTAATGTGGGAAGATCAGTACCGGTTTCAAAAGTGCTCCGGTACTAATACACACTCGGTCACATGTCTTCCAACGGCGTCTGCGGACAAGCTTTTTTTTTCGCCGCCCCCCTCCCACAGGCCCACGTGCCCGCGCACCCCCCTCAGCTCCTGCCCCTACATCTCGATCTAGGCTCATCTCTATCTATCTGTTTCTCTCCCACAGTCCCACCTACCTCTCTCGTCCTTCTCTCCTTTCCTCTCCATCACGCACTGACCTCTCTCTCCTCTCTTCTCTCCTGGGCGGCCGGCGAGGCGCGACCGGCGGACGCGGCCAGCGCGGCGCGGTAGGCGGGCGCGGCGCGGCCCGGCGCGGCTTGGCGCGGGAGGAGGTTGCGGCCGCCTCGGGCGCGACGACGCGTACCCGGCCGGTGCCAGGCTGGCGCGGCCAGGGGCACGGGCAAGGTGGTTGCCGGCATGGGCGGAGGGGCCCGGGCTGGCCGCGGCGCGGGTGAAGTCCGCCGGCCTGGCCGCCGGCACCTGGGCTGCAACTAAGGCGCATCAGGACACGGTCTGCAATGCATTAGATTCATATTTTTGACATTTTTGATGTGCTTGAGATTGTGAGATTTGAGATGGAGTGATTGTGTTGTGATGTATACTTGTGATTTTTGTGAGATTTGAGATGGAGTGATTGTGTTATGATGTATACTTGTGATTTTTGTGAGATTGTGGTTGTGATTTTTGTGAGACAAGATTGTGAAATTGTATGATTGTGATAGTGCTCACAGTGTGAGATTGTGGTTATGTTCTTAGTTGCTTGATTGAGGAAGAAAAGAAAAGAAAAAAAGAGTAATAGAAAGAAGGAAACGGAAGGGGACGGACAGAGACTGTTGACGGAAGAAAGCACTGACGGAAGGAAATCCTTTAGTACCGGGGCAATACGCCACCCGGTACTAATGTCTGAATTAGTACCGGTTTCGACCCCCGGTACTAATGTGACTTCACATTAGTATCGATCGAACAATACCGGTTTGAAAACCGGTACTAATGGGGGTTATGGACCAGTACAGATGTAGGTTTCCCTAGTAGTGACGTGCTAGTGAGGCAAAACCACCTTGAAAACTACATATGTAGGATGTAAATTAAACAGTTTTGCGAAGTTGACGGATTAAAATTGAAATAATATAATTTCTGGTTTTGAATTCAGGGGTGAAGTAATGTAACCTCAATAGATGTCTTCCTATTTTTTTCCCACTCCGTCCTAAGACTGAAGAAGCATTCTATGACTTGGACCAAAGATTAAGATAAGTAGCAGAATTTCTTTGGCTACCAGTTGGTGTCATGTCTAGCCTTTTAGGCCCTGACAAGTCAGGTTTTTGCCCCCCCCCCCCCCGCCCCCTCTTCCACATCGATGTTCTACAGAATGCAATGATGGTCGACCAAAGATGTTCCAGCAGCACAATCCTTCGTTGTAGGATGGAATGTCTCCACCATAGCTCTGCATGCACCGTACAATAATCACTGTAGGATCATTTTGAAGGACCGGATTGGCGATCAGAGAGGGAGAGAGTGAATGAGAGTCAATAAAAATTCTTCTTCAAAAGCTTGGTCTAAATCTCAAAACACTTCTAAAAAAGAACTCCTAGCACTTGCCAAGATCACGTGGTCACAACAGACCTACTGACCTTAGGAATGATGCTTGACAAGCTAAAACACAACACGGAAGCAAACACGAAAGCAACAAAACAAACCAGAGTTAAAACACTATTCAGGGCCGGATCATCCGCCACTACTGTCGCATCATCCGAAATGGCCGGATCATCCGGAACTGCACGAAAATCAGCCTACTGGAAGGAGAAGAGAAAATCCAAAATTCGATCAAACGACCACTAAAAATCACAAAAAATTAACCACAATATCACCACAACCTAGAGAGTCTTTTCCCCAAAGATCTCCTCAAAAAGGTCACCGGATCATCCAATCCTAACACCTGATCATTCGAGAGTGCCCAGAAAAATCGCTCGCAGGCTCAAACTAACTTCCAATCAATGGATCTCCCGGCTCACACAATGAATTGAAGTGTGGTTTTGTGGAAAGTAGATTTGCTCATGGACAAACCATATCTAGTAGATCAAGTCCCCAAACCAACTCAATCGTTCGGAATCGCGAATCAAAGTGATGAACACGAAGAACACGAGTTGACCTGAAAAACATCGAATCGAGAGCGACTCCTAGGGTTTGAGGGTGCAAGATGACAAGGAAAAGAGTCACACAAAAGTCGTGTATGATCCCCTCAAAGAAATCCCCGCGGAAACACCTCCAATTCGATGAACTCAAAAATCAACCAAAAATGCATAAAAAGTAAAACACACAGGAGCGGAGAAGGAGATATAATTAAACTGCCAAATCTTCTATATGCATAGACGAATAATTCTTTACAAACTAGGCTAACGACCTCCCTTCATCCTACCCACTTAAAAAGGAGAACAAGAAGTGGAGATGTCTCTCCCTCTCAACTCTACAACATGAAGCATAGACTAGCCTATGGAAAGAAATGAGAAGCACTCCAACGAGATGAGATGCCTTCCACCCCTTGGGTCCTATTTATATCAAGTCATCCGGTGGAGGAAAAAGACTAAACTATCCCTACAACTTGAAAGTAAGATACACACCCCTCGGGGGTAGAACTGGAGAGCTGTAGGTATCTCCATCGAGTGGACACACATCCACCACAGCCTTGCTTCCTTCTGATGGAAGCTCCGCGATCACGCCGCATGTCCCCCGTTTCGAAACTTCCCGTTGCACCCGGATCACGTATCTGGTGCACCGGGCTCTCAGGCTCGATTTTGAGACCCAAACTGAGAAACTGTCGTGAGCTGGTTTTGTGGCCAAACCAACAAACTGTTGACACAAAAAAATGGAATTAAGTTCTTCAACGACAACACGTAACGAATCCCCGGGATGTAAGAAGGCGTGCCAGCCGACCTGACCTGTTGACCGGCACAGAAAAATATGAAACGTTAGATGCGGGTTAGATCGGCTAGAGAACCGATTTGGGTCTTCAATAAGTAACAGCCTGATCGGCCGATACAGCTGTAGAGCGAATCGGCTAGCTAAAGCAGCCGAAGTGCAAGTAAAACCAAAACGGCTATATCAGCCGATTTGATGATGTAGGCAAAACACGAGCAAAAGCAGAGCAAACTAAGCACTACGAGACAACACTCGAAACCTAATCTGAATCGGCTGTATTGTAGTGAAACGACGCAGGAGTGAGATTTAGCCGATACGATATGATCACAAGCTGGGTAAATTGGTGATAAAAGCTAAATAAACAAGAAAACTTGCAAACCTAGCTGATATCGATAAATTGTGAATAAAACTTAGACGAAACCACAGTGATGCTCCCGGAGGTTAAAGCCCAGTTGTTATTCGATAAACTGTACTTACAAGCTTGCCAGAGGTCGATCGATGCAGCCCGACGAGCTAGAAGAAACGGCGTTTGAAGAAACAAGAAAATAAGAAGAAGTAAAAAAGGTGGCAAAGGCGCCGACTTGAATAAGTAAAGGTTTTGTTGATATTGGTGTGTACAAACTTTCTCTGACCACGCAGGGTCGCTATTTATGTCCTGAGGACAACTTGACTCCTAGTCGATGACGACAAAGTTTACTTGAATCTAAAGAAATAAAAATACCAGAAACTTAACGATTCTCATAAGAATCGGACTCTCTAAACTGTCTTTGAGCCATTGTCAACTTGATTGTTGACCCGCCTCCGTCTTCTTTCCTTTTGGCGTATTCTTCTTCTGCCACATTTCTTTTCCATCAATCGGCTAACCCTAGATCGGCTGGTCGCTTTTCTCCTTTCTTCATCGGTTTTGAGGCCTTCCCGATGTCGCTTCGGCTATTCTCTGATATGTGTCAAAAATGGTGTCAACACATGCCCCCCAGTTTCTGAGTAAATATCTTTTGCTCCGAAATTTTCTCGATTTCAGTTTCCTTTTCCAGATATATATCTCTTAAACTCCGAACTTCTGGAGGCCATAAATATCACCCCTTTTGGCTGTTCTTTCTGCATACGCTCCCTTTCGACTGTCATTTGATACCTTTCAAACTGGTTAAACCTGTGATTGATCTTCTCACCGTATTCAATGGCTTCTGTCGATGACGATTTTCATAACAATTCTGGTAACCTCTTTATTGACCTTTTCGATCCATCCAACTATTTTCTGAAGTTATTAATGATTTAGTCCATGAGATCCTAAAGATTTCTTGCTGACACCTCAGGCGCCACAGCTCCTAAAGCTCCTCAGAAGAGAAAGGCAATCGCTAGGTAGATCTTGATCAATGATTCGAAGAAAATCAAAGTGCCTGTTAATGCCTCTGTCGGTGATGTACTTGTTGAAACTGGATCTGTGATGGTGCGGATCCCTTTCCTTTTTGATATATTCTCTATTACCTTGTCCTTCTTTGTTTATAATTTCCTGATCTGTTTGAGCAAATTTTTCTTAGGACCAAGTCAAGGTTCTGTCAACGCAAGACATTGTATCAGAGTCAAAGCAAACCAAAGAAGATCCAACAACAGCCGATTTTATTCAGGGACATCAAGCGGATGTTGATATAGAATCGGCTTTTCATAATGATTCTGCAGATGTTATCTTGATTGATGAAGATGAACCAGTCACACCGAGACATTATTCAGCTGTAAGCATCTTCTTTTGTTAATATCACCATATATTTTTTCAATAATCCCCTTTTTTTATCTGCCTTCTTGCCTTTTGTAGATCCAAAATTATCCTTCTATTAGCAGTTCTTCCCATGTATTATCTGATAATGTTCGGGCATGTCTTCAAGAGATGTTGCTTCTTCTTGACCAGAATATCAATCAATTGGTTCAAGAAGCGGAACCAATCAAACAAATTTATAGGCAGATCAGAGGATAATTGCCAACTGAAGTGAAGAATAGGCTTCATCCGGTTGCTTTCATAGAAAGTTATCAGCTTCAAGTTGAACATGCACATTTTTGTCTGGAGGAAAGGATCCGTCAAGAGCAGTTGATTTTGGATCGAGAAGTTCTTGATTCTCAGGTGGTCGATTTGGATAATAGAATCCAAATTTTGTCCTCTTCTCATCCTGAGATTACTGCTACTGTTGACCGAATGAAGAACAAGCGAGTAGATCTTCTTGTGAAGTTAAAGCAACTCGAGGAAGATTTATCCTTGGAGGAGGAAAACTATCAGATCTTCCAAACCTAATTATTAGCATGGAGCACCAAAAAGCCATTATTGTCAATCAGGCTCAAAACATTAGTCGAGAAGAACAACCGATCTCTGGTTCAGCCGACGCCGATCAGCAAAAAATAGAAAAAGTTGACTAGCTTCGCCCAGATGCCATTAATGTTATCTACTCGCTCGGCATAGCTTAGCCTCCCTTTGTATATGTGATTCTGGGGTCTGTAGCTGTCTTGAATATTTGGCCAACCCCCAACGCTCTTCTTTCAATGCTTTGCTCCTCATTGTATTTTATATTTAAAATTAACCATCTATATGAATCATGTATTCCTTCTGACAATATGTACTGTTGATCTTTCTGAATCATGACAGATAAATGTCGGTCATGTGACTTTGAACTGTCTTGTTTCTCTCTTCCCTATAAAATGCACTTCTTTGTCCAAGAATCTCCTCAGAAGTCCATTAGAATCATAGCAAGTCTCAGCCGATGGTTTATATCAGCTATCTCAACTCTTTGGGAATGAGAGGCGTTCACTCTAAGAAGAGTTCCCAGGAACAAAAGACTTGTACTTAGACTGACTTTGCTCCTTGATGGTGCTATAAAGATTGCAGTCTTCATCTACGGCTTCGAGAGGATATGAACACCAAAGCATGCTTTGCAGTCTGTTGACGTGCATAATTTCTTAATTCGATGTATTAATGTTGGCCTTATTTTTCGGGAACCGCTTCTCTGAACTAATGTTAGCCTCTTGAACACTACGTCATTCACGGAGCGTCTGTTCCCCTTTTGATCGGATCTGGCGCTTCTGTTCCCATCTTCTCCACCCTTCTAAATCCTTATCTCTTTCTGGTGTTTGGGCTATAAATAGACCCTGCATCTGTTGAGGAGAAGCCAACATCTTATTCATGGCTCAAAACATTAGTCTGATAGATTGCCGACTTCTTCTCTTCATCTTTCTTCCTTCTTCTTATTTCTCAATGGCTAGAAGAATTCTTGTGAAGTAGTATGGGGTATGCTTCTCTCTCTAGTCTTATCTCGTGAAGCCAGGAGGTCCAACAACTAGAAGAACTCTTGTGACACATCTTCGGTTCATTAGTTGGTGGAGAAGAGTTTGCATATAGCCCCTTTGGCATCAAGAAGAAGAACATGCCTATGTCTTCCTTTTGCTTTTTAGTATCTGCTTCCCATGTATACCCTCCTTCCTGGCAATCATGGATTGCCCAGTGATGATGAACATAATCGGCTGATTTGTTGTCGTTGTCAGATTTTGTAATATCACCATGTACTGAAATATGAGATATATCAGATTTTGTCAAAAGAAGAACACTCCTTTTATTTTTATGATTTTTCCACTAAAGGCGATAACTCAGTATTGGCTATCTCCTTAAACCTAAATCGGCTAAAGAGCCAGAAGTAGTAATCGGCTAAGTAATTGATCCAAATTTAAAACCTTGTCTTGATCTTGACTAGCATCGGCCTAGTCTTGTTGAGGTCCAGTTCTCTCAATCGGCCGATGTAGCCTTTTGTTCCTTTTATATCTAGGAACCGATCATCTGGATCGGCTGAAGCTCGAAGTCAGACATCTTGAGGAAATTTGTCTCCCACTCTTTCCCTGATATGCAGACGACTTTATCAAAATTCTAATGTGTATCGACTGCTGCAATATGAAAGGAAGAATCGGCATTGACTGCTTCCACTGAATCTCCAATCCATTGGATCACGCATTGATGCATAGTAGACGGAATGCAATAGTTGGCATGAATCCAATCTCTTCGAAGTAGTAAATTGTATGATCCCTTCCCCTTGATAACGAAAAAGGTAGTTGAAAGGGTCTTACTGCCGATTGTTAGATCCACACATATAGCACCCATTGCAGATGATGAATTTCCCTCGAAATCGAGTAGCATGATGTCGGTCTTGGTTAAGTCTTGTTCACTTTTCCCAAATCTTCGAAGCATTGAATAGGGCATAAGATTGATCGATGCACCACCATCTACTAGGAGCCTTGTGACTGGCTTTCCATTGACAAGTCCTTTGAGAAACAAAGCTTTCATATGTTGATGCTTTTCCTCATCTGGTTTCCCAAAACTGGCCAGCGTTGGATCCAAGGTTAACTGATCCGATCCTAACTCCTCATCTGAATCCTCATCTGAGTTGTCTTCAAGAGTCATAAACTCCTTAGGTAGCATGAAGACCATATTAATATCTGCTACTGGTTGACCTTCTCCCTTGTTATCAAATTTGGGTTTAGGACGCCAGATTTGGGACCAGACCTTCTTGTCAAGTGCTTGCCTCTCAATTTCTTCTTGCTGTTCCAATTGTCGCAAGCGCCGGATCCTCCTCTTCTGAGACTTGGTTAAACCTTCTGGGCACCATTTAGGTTGATGAACTGTGTGTTGGCTTCTGTCCTCATATGTAGCATTATGCCTTTCTGGATTCCTTGCCAATACGTCCTCATCAGGGACCCTATTGTCAGCCATCTCTTCTAACCAATCAGAGTTTGTCCGATTCTCTCCGACTTTGCCTCCTATCCGATCATAAACGCTGATCCTGCCCCCCCCCCAGCTGATCATGTACTGAGATCCGTTGGTCATGAAATTCTCGACTGTTGTGCATTGCTGGCCTATTTCCTCTGTCGTCGAAGCACACCCTTTTGGAAGATTGTCCTTCAGAATAAAAACCATTGAACTCTAGACAATTATCCATTGTTGGAAGCTTAATCCCTTCTTCTCAACAATATCTGAAAAACGGGCACCTCTAGTGATTTGAATTGCGCCTCGCCCATTCTTCTCCTTCTCTAATCCTTTGTTGATGGTGTTGATATTTGTTCAGAAGAAACTGGGATTGAGTAACTTTGCTGGGTGCTCTTGGATTATTCTGCTCAAGTAGTCCTTTTCCTTTTGCTTCTTCTGTTATTATCTGAGCCTTTGGATCGATGACCTTTTTATTCTGTGCCGATTCAGACGTCAACACCTTTGTTTGTAAAGTTGATTCTACTACATTAGTAGGGAAAGGATGTTGATCAATCTTCATCGGCTTTACTAACTTGGAAGGTGTCTCAAATTTAAGCTTCCCTTGATCTATTGCGTTTTGAATCTGTTGACGAAACACCTTGCATTCGTCAGTGTTGTGGGATGTAGCATTATGCCACTTGCAGTACTTGATCTTCTTAAGCTCTTCAGCACTTGGGATAGAGTGATTCTGAGAGAGTTTAATCTGACCCTGCTAAAGAAGAAGATCAAATATCTTATCGGCTTTAGTTATATCATAGCCGAATTTCTCAGGTTCCTTCTTGCCGAAAGGACACCCAATCGGCTTCCTATTTAGCACCCATTCAGCTAGATCAACCTCAGCCTCTTCTTCTGAATCAAAATTCTCTACATAAGAGATCTTCTTCTGATAACTCCTCCGAGATTCATAAGGCCGAGAAGAAATTTCATGGCTCAATCGGTGCACCAACTAGCTTATGTTCTCAAACTCTTGCGAAGCATACTTCTCTTTGATTGAAGGCAAGAGTCCTTGAAAAACCAATTCTGTCAGCTGTTTATCAGTCAAAGATAAGCTAAAGCACTTGTTCCTCATCTCTCTGAATCTCTGAATGAAATTTACCACCGACTCATCGTTCCTCTGCTTCAAGATAGTTAGATCAGTAATCTTCATTTCATGTATTCCAGAGAAGAAATAACTATGGAACTTCTTCTCAAGATCTTCCCAACTTTGAATAGAATCAGCCGGTAGTGATGTAAACCAAGCAAAGGCTGGTCCCGACAGAGAGGATGAGAATAACCGAACCCTTAATGCCACCCTACATCTCCACACTGAATAATGAATCGGCTGATATGCTCGATAGTGGAGGTGTCATCTTGACCAGTAAAGTTGGTGAAGTCAGGCAATTTATATCTCTGAGGAAAAGGAATCTGATCGAAATAAGTAGGGTATGGTGTCCGATACATGTTGGTTTGCTGCTTTGGCTTCAACCCAAATTGCTTTTGTATCAAATCTGAAATCTCTGCCATAAATTTCTTATTTTGATCAATCGGCTGATTACCTGCCGAAGAACTTGGCCGATTTTGCATGATTCCAATCGTTCCTGGCTGTTCACGCATAATTGGCTGTGAAGCCAAAGGTGACTGAAAAGCCGTGTATTGAGGAATCCCACCTGAATGATATGTTTTATACTGAGTTCCTTGCTGCGTATGTTGCTTGTTTGGAGTACTTTGTATAAGCTGTTCTGGCAACTGATATGTCGAATTCCCAGGTTGAGCCATTTGATCCCATAATGATGCCTGATACATGGCATTGTTGTACTACTCCTGCAAATTTGTCACATAGGTTCTAACTGCATAAGCTTGATCAGCTGGGCTCATCTGCTCTGGTGTCAATGGATGACTTATGATGGGTTGACCAGTTGCTGCTTCATCAGTAGTTACATGTGTTGGATTTTTCTTTATGCTAGGATTCTCTTGAGCCAATTGAATAAGCTTTACCATATGCATATGTAACGGCTGAATATCATAATGCTGCGCTTTGAGAGTTTTTGGCTCAATGAAAGAAAATATGATTCCTTTGTCATGCTGCACTGCAGTTCCAATTAACTCTCCAAACTTTGCAGCATACAGACCAGCAGAGGTTTCCCCCACTTGTTGAGTTGTTTCAATCGCAACACTCTTCCCATTCGTGTCTTTTTCTGAAAGAATCGTTGGCGCATCAGGGATGGTAGGAGTGTCGTGACTTGGAGAACTTGAAGGATCAACAATCCCAGTTGTGGTCGCAGGTTGATAATACACTGGTCCTTTGCATCCACTCGCGAGTTCATCTCTGAGCACTTCTTTTACAAAATTTTACACTGTGCTGTTGAAAATAGAAGACCGATTAAAAGATTGATGCATGGCTTTTGTCATCATGTCTTGCAGCTTCCCAGGGTCGGCTTGTATTATCAATTCATGAGGTCTTGGAAGAGGAGGTTTCTTGATAGCTCCTTGCTTTGTTAAGCCGAAACTGCTCATCAGAAGCTAACCATATTCTGCCATGCGCTCATCGAACTCAGCTTTGTCTTCTTCACGAAGTTGATCTAACGTGATAGCTTGGGTCTTGTCTGCACTAGCTTCTTTAGGATGTTTTGGTCCTGACATTGTTGACTGATTCTTCGTGTCCCACCGGGCGTGCCAAGATGTGTTGACGCAAAAAACGGAATTAAGTTCTTCAACGGCAACACGTAACGGATCCCCGGGATGTAACAAGACGTGCCAGCCGACCTGACCTGTTGATCATCACAGAAAAATATGAAATGTTAGATGCGGGTTAGATTGGCTAGAGAACCGATTTGGGTCTTCAATAAGTAACAGCCTGATCGGCCTATACAGCTGTAGAGCGAATCAGCTAGCTGAAGCAGCTGAAGTGCAAGTAAAACCAAAATGGCTATATCAGCCGATTTGATGACGTACGTAAAGCGCAAGCAAAAACAGAGCAAACTAAGCACTACGAGACAACACTCGAAACCTAATATGAATCAGTTGTATTGTAATGAAACGACGCAGGAGCGAGATTTAGCCGATACGATATGATCACGAGCTGAGTAAATTGGTGATAAAAGCAAAATAAACAAGAAAACTTGCAAACCTAGCTGATATCGATAAATTGTGAATAAAACTTAGACGAAACCACAGCGATGCGCCCGGAGGTTAAAGCCTAGTTGTTATTCGATAAAACGGTACTTACAAGCTTGCTGGAGGTCGATCGATGCAGCCCGACGAGCTAGAAGAAACAACATTTGAAGAAACAAGAAAATAAGAAGTAAAAAAGGGTGGCGAAGTCGCCGACTTGAATAAGTAAAGGTTTTGTTGATATTGGTGTGTACAAACTTTCTCTAACCACGCAGGGTCGCTATTTATGTCCTGAGGACAACTTGACTCCTAGTCGATGACGACAAAATTTACTTGAATCTAAAGAAATAAAAATACTGGAAACTTAAGGATTCTCATAAGAATCAGACTCTCTAAACTGTCTTTGACCCGTTGTCAACTTGATTGTTGACCCGCTTCCGTCTTCTTTCCTTTTGGCGTATTCTTCTTCTGCCACGTTTCCTTTCCATCAATCGGCTGACCCCAGATCGGCTGGTCACTTTTCTCCTTTCTTCATCGGTTTTGAGGCCTTCCTGATGTCGCTTCGGCTATTCTCTGATATGTGTCAAAAAACGGTGTCAACACAAACCCCGCGTACAAGACACAACCTCACCACGCCAAGCTTCGAGCATGTCAAGCCTTTCACCTCCGGCGTCCGGACAGTCTACTCGGTCTTGCCTCGTTCCTTGACTTGGCCACCACCATTGCAGTGGCTCCATGTACATGACTTCGTCTTGCTCTTCTTGTACCATGCGAACCGCACTTGATCTCGTCGTTCATCGAGTCCCTCAAACCAAGCCTACTTGTCTTTCCATCAACCGGAGGCCACTCTGGCTAAGACCTTTCGCGTTCGTTCTTCACCTGCAACAACACAAACCAACCCACATCCAACACCTGCAATACTAGGTCAAGCGTCAGTCCACACAACGTTGTCAATTACTCATTACTGAGAAGCGATCATCCACTAGTCCTCGGACGCTCCTGGTCCTCACACCTCATCCCGGACGTTGGCAACAGATCAGGAGGCATCCTTCCATGCATCGCAATAGCCACTTGCCCCGTCTAGCCATTGATCTGGCCCACAGAGAGGTCACACTCACATTGTCACACTAGCTAGTTCACTGTTGCCCACACATAAGCCTGCTAATGGTTCGAGTTGAGCCCAGATTTACTGGTTTGGTTTTGCTATTTGGGTTGACTGGTTCGGTGGTAAATGGATTGAGCTGTTTAGTAAGGTTGGGTTCGGTTTGGTTTTTGTTTCATATTAATTGGGTTCAGCTCGGTCCGGTGAGAGTTGAGGAGACGGGGTCGCTCGCAGTCCGCCGCCCAGGGAGCCAACGTTTGCCCCCATCTTCCCGGCTGGTCAACGGCGGCCTCCTCCTTCTAGTCCTACACCGCCAGCACGGGCTCCTCCACAGGTGAGTGACTGCCACCGGTGCCACCGCGTGCAGAAGAAGCGTGTGTCCTCGCCGTCGCCCACACTGAAGTCTGAAGGCACACAAGGACGACGCCGGCAGGAGCAGGAGAGGCGGCAGCCCCCATCCGGTGGCGGTTCCATCCGCCAACGGTAGCTACAGCCTACAGGTGAGCTGACCCCCCACTTCCCACGACAATTGTTACAGGCAAATTCTGATAGTTTTTTTTCCCTTTTCTGTTCTTCGGATTCAGATCATCGTATGAGCACCAATCCTCGGAGAAGCACTTACGAACCATTAAAAAAATTAGAGCATCTGCTAATCCTTGTGGATGGGTGGCATTCAGATTTCAGCATGCTCGATTTCGGCTGCCAATTTGTAGGTGCAGGCGTAAACTGCAGCACCCAACCACATGCTTATCGGTTCGGAACTGTGGTTCATGAATTGGTTTGGTTGTCAGGATGTATGCAGTTCAGTTTAATCTGGCAGTGTAAGATGACGGATTGGAACGGTCTGGTTGTGGCCAATGAACATTATTAGAATGGTTTGGGGTGGTTATGGTCTGGTTCTTAGACCATTGGCAGGCTTATCCACACAGGAGTAAACATCAGCGAAAGGTGTTGATAAGATCACGGACCAAAGTGTGGCGGCGGGTGGTGCACCGTGCCACCGTGCATCGCTTCAAGTGATGGGGCCATTTACTGATGGCGACAACGAAAGAAAATAACACGATGTAACAATTAAGCTGAGTCATTAGTGAGGGTCAGAAAAATCAAACCTGTCACCGATCATGGGCCGTCCCTGCTGTATGTGCGCCACGTATAACTCGCTAAAGATTGAAAAAAAATGTTTCCTTTATTTTGCTAAATACATTTCAGATCACATTTCCACATAGGACCGGGTATATATGCTGGTCTGAGCTACTCCGTATATGTCAGTGCTGGTGCTGTTAACTAGAAAAGCCTGCGAGAAATGCATATGGCCAGCACCATCAGTGCCGGTGGTGCACAACATCACCGCCAGTGATGGGGCCGTTACTGATGGTGACAACAAAATGGCATGATACAGTTAAGCTGACTCATTATTTTGTTATTATCACTAAAATGGGCCGTATGTGTGCCACGTAACTCGCTAAATAAATGAGATGAAAAATCTAACCTTGCCAAACAGCTTTCACTTAGCACGCCATATATATATAGCATTTCAACATTTGATTAGCAAATTATTATTATTATTATTATTATTGGCAAAAACATACTAGCAATTCCCTCCAACTAGGGAGATCACTTATAGGAAAATTTGATATGTTTACTTCCCCTTCTCTTGTTTGTTTTTTGTAGAAAATTAAGAATAGAAGTTTGAGAATAGTTCAATTTTCTTTGTTTGTTGTGAGAATATATTTACAGAGTGAGAAATTGTATCACAAGTCATGATATATCTATCCATCTTCCACTTAAAGAATAATTCACACCCAATTATTACCAACCCTTGGAGTGATTGTGGGAGTTATTGGGCCTCCTCTAAGCTCTACCAGGCTGGCCATTTGCCTTGGGAATATGGGATTATAGTTTTTTTATGATCATGAAGGGGCCATTAGTGACTAGTACTATTTTTCAGTAATTCTCTATCCCTCGAAAACTTCCATTCACAACAAACAAAAGATAATTCTTTTAACGTCTCCTTTATATGTAACTGATCTCAATGCCTTGTTTTAATTACCTCCAACCAAACATAGAGGTGAGCAAAGGTGGCATTCGGATCGTCCATTGTATTGCGCTTTTATATTTAGATGGCATAAAATAGTTCATACAACATACGCCTTCCGTTTCATATTACTTGTTGTTTTGACTTTTCTAGATATTTTTTTTTTTGCTATGTATCTATACATAAGTATATATCTAGGTGCATATATAGCAAAAGAAATGTATTCAGAAAAGCCAAAACGATATGTAATACGGAGGGAGTATGTAGGATATGAACACACAAAAGTTATAACATGTTAATTATAATTTATTTCTGAGATCCCAAACAAAGCACCCACGTCATTCAATTCATACACATTTGGGTCCATGAGTTGGACATCACAGTGACGGGTACGTATATTAATAAGGTCACGAATGCAGCAATGCAATAATTCTAATTCAAATAGAGTATATGAAATATTGGGTCCACAAGTTGGACACTAGTGACGGGCATTTTTCTTTCAACACTACTCATCACTGGCCCTGTTTGGATACTCTAACAGGGTTAGAGTTAGAGTTAGTTTCTAACTCTAGCTCTAAGCCTAAACTAACTCTAACTCTAGAGGTGTTTGGATGGAATGGTTAGAATGACATTAAATGTACTTTTTCAATAGTGTGGGTGGAGGAGGAGAGAAAAATCATTTTTTTGTGGACCCAACATGAACTAGCTCTAATAAGCACCTCTTGGGTGGGATAGTTTTTTTGGTGGGTTAGATGCAAACTAGCCTAATCTAGCTTTTTTGTTTGGATACTTTGTGGCTAGTTGAGCTCCAACTAATCAAAACTAACTCTTGCTCATAGATCCAAACATGACCACTATCTCAGACAGTCAGACACAATTAGGCACGGGTGCACGTACTGTCAGCGGTGATAATACCATCACTGCCCGTGACACCACACACGAGCATGCAAGTATGCAACACAAGCGGAGAGAGGGTCAGTAGTTAACCATCACTGCCGGGCGTGGGACCACCGCCATTAATTATTGATGGTGTACACTTGAAAACGAAACAACCCGCTACAGTGATTATACAAGCTGACTCATCATGACGTAAAGCCCAAACCGTAACCAATCGTGCGTCATCACCCATCTTGGTTTCTTACGTTGTATGCCCTGTTCGTCTCGCTTATCAGCGACCAGTCAGCAGTACTTTTCTCTCAGAACAAATCAGCCACCAGCTACCAGCCAGCGGTACTTTTCTCTCAGAACAAATCAGCATCAGCCACCAGTCGTCAGCCAGACGAACACGGTGATAGTGCCTTGCTAACATGTTTAGCTTATTAGCACACACGTGTCACTTCCACATTTTGTAGTAGCCAAAGAAAGAACTTTTAGAAATTGGCTACCAAGCAAATCATGTTTTCTTGGCACTCTCCTGGTGGATTTTGGGTAACAATAGCCTACCAATAAAAGGATTACTATCTTGATATGGTTTAATTATATATCCCCATTTTAGGCTGCCAAGGTAATTATGGATTATGGTAAATTAATGATCCAAAGTATAGGATCCACAATGATGGCTGAGATAGACCATTAGAGAAATGGCCTTTTGTTCTTCTATTGATGGGTTGACAAATTCATTTCAAGTTGTAGATTGTTTTAGCTTTTGTATATACATGATTTTTTCCTATGCATCTAAATATATATTATGTCTAGATACATAGAAAAATCTATGTGTCTAGACAAACTAAGATGGCCTACAATTGGAAAGGGAGGGCGAGAGCAAGAGCTAGCAACTGTTGGAGACGTTCTCACCTGCTGATGTACTCTATCCTTTCCATATTTAAGGACCCTTATCTGTCTATAACATATTATATAAAACGGAAAGCTCTATAAATAGCCATGGCAGCTACCAAGCCTTCCACACACAAACAAAAGCGTAATGTCGTGTGCGAAGGAAGAGGTGGGCACCCAGAGCTTGCACCAAGGTTACATGGAGATATGGCACCACAGCCTCTTCCACGTCAAATCATCGGCGCTCCTATGCGCGGTTGGGCTGGGCATCCCTACCGCCATCCACCGGCGCGGTGGTGCGGCGACAATCTCCGACATCGTCACCGACACCAACGTCCAGCCGTCCAAGCTCTCCTACCTCCGACGGCTCGTGCGCATGCTCACCTTCTGCGGCATCTTCGCTGCCGATCAACCTAACCACGACGACGGTGAGACCATCTACAAGCTCACTCCTGTGTCCCAAATCCTAGTTGAAGACGACAGGGCTTCTTCTTCCTCCACTCCCTACGACATGTCGCCGTTGCTCCGCGTCATCGTGCGCCCAACCACGGCGGTCTCCACGTTCTTCAGCTTGGAGGCGTGGTTCCGGGAAGCCGGCGACAGGACGCTCTTCGAGGTGGCACACGGTGTGCACCCGTGGACCCTGACAAGGAACGACCCCGAGTACAACAAGGCCGTGAACGACTCGATGGTGATCGACAGCGGCGTGCTGATGGATATCATGCTAAAGGAGGTCGGCGGCACAGCAGATATCTTCCGCGGGCTCACGTCGCTGGTCGACGTCGGCGGGGGCCTTGGTGTGGCCGCCATGGCCATCGCTAGGGCCTTTCCGCACATCAAGTACACTGTGCTAGACCTCGAACAGGTGATCAGCCAAGCACCTTCTTCTGATGGCACGGTGGAGTTCGTCACCGGTGACATGTTTGAGTATATTCCACCTGCAGATGCTGTTTTCCTAAAGGTAAGTAGCTGGCTCAGTTTCAACGATACTCCTATAAATATGTCAGTGGGAGTAGTGGTATTCTAGACACACACACTAATGGGGATGCTGTCTACATGTACATGTGTTTCAGTTAATTTTCGATTGTTGGGATGACGAAGGCAGTGTTAAGATACTTCGACAGTGCAAGAGGGCAATTCCTGCAAGAGATGCCGGAGGAAAAGTGATAATTGTGAATTGTGTGCTCGGATATGGGGCACAGGACAGTGTTGCCATGGAGACGCAGGTATTGTTTGATGTCTACATGATGCGGTATGGTGGGGCTCAGCGAGATGAGCACGAGTGGAAAAAGATCTTCTTGGAAGCTGGATTCCGCGATTACAAGATTACACCGATATTTGGTTTTCAATCGATCATTGAGGTTTTTCCATGATGAAGCTCCGCTTCGTTAAAATAATTATAAGCCAATGAAAGATGAATAATGAATTATGTACTAGATTGATGACTATACGATGGTCATGGATGATTTGTTTGAATTATGGATGGAGTTCCATAATATGCCAATACTATTAACATTTGTATTCTTCATTTATATGGTACCATCATAAATAAAATCTGAGACCCTGGACTAAATACGAATTATTTGTTTTGTGTCTCTATTTTCTGGTTGCTTCACTGGTCGATATTAACATATTAACTATCTGCATACTTATATACACTACTAGAGAATCGATCATTTATCCGAGATAAAAAATTACATTAATACTAGGTATTTTTGCACCTGGTACTAATGAAGACATTAGTACCAGGTGGGGAGGGAGCGCCTCGACGCGCCTCCCGTGGGACACATTAGTACCGAGAAAAGAAACACCCCGGTAGTAATGTCGCCACATTAGTACCAGGTGGAATCCAACCCGGGTACTAATATGCTGGCCTCATAGTAGTCCCGGGGCTAGATTCCACCCAGTACTTAATGTGCTGGCCTCACAGTAGTACCGGGGTGTTTCTTTGCCCGGCACTCCCTACGACGTGCCACCGACTCCTCTTTCCCGGTCCTGCACCACAAAATATCTATCTCTTTCTCTCCCCCTCTATCCTTATCTGATCTCATTTCTCCCTCTCCTGTTCTCATCTCTTCTCCTCCTCCTTACATCTCTCTTGATCTACTTGCAGGAGGGGCGGCAGGCGGCGGCCTCCCCGTCACGCGGACCAAGCCGTCGGTAGGGCCGGTGAGCGCAGGAGCTCAGGTGCGGCCACCTGGAGGCTTGGCTGGCCAGGCGGGAGCTCCAATGCGCGGCGGGCAGCGACGCGAGCACGGAGTGGAGGCCTGTGGCCGGGAGCCGTGCGCCCGGGCAGAGGCGCAGCGACGGCCTGGCCAGGAGGTGTGACTGGCCAGGCGGGAGCTCCAGCGGGCGGCGACGCGAGCACGTCCTGGAGGCAGGTCGCGGGCGCTAGCCCGGCCTCGCCGTCGGCTCGCGGGGGAGCAGGCTGCCACCGCCTCGAGGCCTGCATGTGTTGAGGAGTTTTTTTTGGTCCGTGAGATGCATTCTTGTTCTTGTAAGACTGTGTGATTGAGATTCTTGTGGGATTCCCTTTCCTCACTTCTCTTGGCTGGATTCTTGATACATTCTTGTGATTCTTGATGTAATCTTGTGATTCTTGATGTACTTGTTGGAAGATATGTGATTGCATGATTGTGGATCTGTGTGATTGTGAATCTTTGTTGTATATGTGTTGACAATCAGTGGGAAGAAGAAAAAGAAAAGAAGAAGAGAAAAAAAGAAAAGGAAGACGGAACGGCGGCGGACAGACATCTGACGAGGGAAGCACATTAGTACCGGGTGCTAACTCCACCCGGAATTAATATGCACATTAGTACCGGTGCAGACACCCGGTATTAATGCACCCTGCACATTAGTACTGGATGAACAATACCGGTTTGATACCCGATACTACTGGGATACAAATGAACAATTCCCTAGTAGCGATATCTATCTTTGATTCTTTTCTTGTACCACTACTACAAAAACAGTATGCAGGTGCGGTTGAAAAACAACATTTTTAGGGGTGGGCAGGCCACCCGCGCTCCTAGCTCTCACAACTACAAATAGCTTTTGCAGCACTGGATAAAAGGCACACCCCTGTAAACTGTTTCCAGGGACGGGTGATAGCGTCACCCACTCTTGGAAAGATCATTACCAAGCGCGGGTGATGTCATCACCTATTCCTGCATGCACGAGGTGATGAGCATGCAGTTGATGAGAGTTTTCTTCCTGGGCATGTGCATCCTTGCGGTGGACACGAGTGGCACCAAGCCCAACATCTCCACCATCAGTGATGACCAATTCGACAACAACCACCCATGGGATCACCGTCACAAGCTCTCCTTCTTCAATTGGCCTGGGCCAACACCGTCGTTGGCTAGACTAGGTGCATAATGATAGAAAGTGGAGATGGAGGGAGGAAGGGAGGGGAGGGGGAGAGGTGTGGCCGGTGGAGGGTGGAGAGTGAGAGTGGAAGGATAAGGTGTATGAGTCAGCCACTGAGAGAGCTCCAGTCTGGAGTCACTGATTGTTGACGTGGCATTCCATGTATCTATAATATGTTGATAACTATTTTCTGACCATCAAACGATCTTAAATACAAAATTATGAACTACAAGTTTTAGATCTCATTGATATCTACAACTTTGATATAAAGTTTATCTTCATTCAAGATTGTCTGAAAAGGTTTTGATTCTTTTTTGAGTGGAACAATTCTAGGAGCAGGTCATGACATCACCCGTAACTAGAAATGCTTTCTAGGTGTGAGTGATGCCATCACCCATCCCTACAATTATTTCTCTTTATTTTTTTATCTTTACAAGTAAAATTTTGAGCTATTCAATGATCTCAAAAGCAAAAATTGTCAACTACAAAAGTTGTATGTCGTGTGGAGCTCCACAATTTTGGTATAAAGTGTTTATTCGTATGAGATGGCATTAAAAAGTTTGTATTCAAAAATACATCTACTAAACTCATCCACATGTACTCACACATATACTTATCCAATAACACAAGCTTATACTCATTTATATATATGCATCATCAAGTATTACAACTTTTAAATAAAGCTTATCTATAACTGAAGTTCTTTGATTTTTTGTATATATAATAGAATTAGATAATTTAAAATAATATTTTGGAGTAGTAAATAATCTCAAATAAAAACATGCCAACTTCAAAGTGTTAGGTCTAATCGAGCTCTACAAATTTGCTACAGTGGAAGTCATTTGAAAATTTAAAAATTTATATTTCAAAACTAGAGAAACTATAATAATATTTTAACTATTACATAATTTTAAATTGAAAACTTGTAAACTTCAAAGTTTAAGGTCTTGTCGAGCTCTTCATGTTTGATGTTGACCTTCTAAATAGCTGAAGTCATTTGAAAATTTAAAAGTTTTTTATGTTAAAACTGGAGAATTTAAATTGATATTTTAAAATACTAAATAATCTCATATGAAAACATTTCAACTATATAAATTTAGGTCTCATTGAGGTATACAATTTGTTGTAAAGCTTGTCTTCATTAGAGATATCATATGAAAAGTTATTATTCTTTCCACGAAACCATTTCTGGGAGGGGGTGATGTTATCACCCACCCCTAAAAATTATTTCCTGGAGCTGGTGGACCATTTCCAGGGGCAGGTGATGGCGTCACCCGCCCCCGGAAATGATTTTGAGGGCTCTCGAAAATGATTTCTAGGGGCTCCCAAAAATGATTTCGAGGAGCTTTTCGATGGCTACAGTAGCTCACTTCTTTTGCAAGTGTGGGTTGCAAATTTTTCCCGCCCCTGGAAAAACGAAGCGCACATACAAATCGCTTCTGTAGTAGTGTTGAGGACCAGGTGTGTCCGAAGACTAGTAGAGGGTCGCTCCATAGTGATGAGTGATTGACAACATTGTGTGGACTGATGCTTGGCTAAGTGTGCAGGTACAGGTTGCAGCTTGACTCGTGTCGGTGCAGGTGAAGAACAAGCGCGAAAAGCCTTAGCCGTGGCGGCCTCCGGGTGATAGAGTGGCAAGTAGGCTTGGTTCGATGGACCCGGTGGCCGATGGGGTCAAGTGCGAGCCGTGCGGTGCTAGACTGGCGAGCTGAAGTCGTGAACATGGGCCGGAGCAAGGTAGCGGTTGAAGCCCGAAGCTTGCACGCGGGGTTTGTTAGTTTGCCCACAAAACCTTCGGTGGACGGTTTCTTGGTTTGGGCCTCAAAACCAAGCCCGGAGGCCCGAGGCGACGGAGACGGTGATCCGGGAGCTTCGGGAAGCTTCAAGGCGGAGGGCACGTGGCGTGATCGCGGGGTTTGCGTCGAGGTGAAGCGAAGCCGCGGTGGAAGCGTGTCCGTCCGATGAAGACTTGACCAAAATGCCCCTGAGGGGTTGTATCTTCATTTATGCAGTAGGGGTAGCATGGTCATTTACCTCCCTCTGATGGACTTCGTATAAATAGCGGAGAGGTGGATGGCATCTCTCTCTTGCTTCCTAGGGCTTTCTCCCTCGGTAGATTTCTCTGGACTGCTTCGTTTTCCTCTGGATTCCTTAGGCTAGACTCTTGTACAGACTCTGTCCTCTGGATGTATGGAAGCATTCAGTGTCCCAGTGATCTCCTAGTCCTTTGTGATTTTCGTGTCATTTTTGGGGCTATTTTCGGGAGTTTTCGTTCTTCGCTCGATTCGTAATTTTGGGGGCGTTTCTTCACGGATTTCTTTGAGGGGATCATGGGTGGATGCCTTGCGCATGTTTGTCTGTGATCTTGACCCCTCAAACGCTGTGGAGAGCCTTCGATTCGTGCGTTTTTGGTTGGATCCCGAGTTCATGGTGTTTGCTTGTGTGATCCGCTA
Organism: Cenchrus fungigraminus; assembly: GCA_036936925.1. Classification (NCBI taxonomy): domain Eukaryota; kingdom Viridiplantae; phylum Streptophyta; class Magnoliopsida; order Poales; family Poaceae; genus Cenchrus; species Cenchrus fungigraminus. Next base: position 104,220,382 of record CM072769.1, on the reverse strand, counting down.
TTCCCGATGATTTAGGGAGTTAGAGGTCGAGATTTTTGGGGCATAGCATCCTTGTGTGACGCATATCATCTCCCCAAAATCTTGTCTCAAGAGATTCTACTGTTTGGGAGATCCGGTGATGAGTTCTTGGAGTTGACCCCGCGGGTCGGGCGTTTTTGGTTCTGTTCGTGGCTCGCGGACAGTCCGCACGATAGCCGCGGACAGTCCGTGTGTGTTGGAGTTCGTCGCATGTTCTTCGTGTTCTTGCGCGTCTTTGTTTCGATCCTATTTGACCCTAGGGTTTCGTTGGAAGAGGTTTGGCGGACAGTCCGCAGGGGTTTCACGGACAGTCCGCGTGGCCGAGATTCTGGCAGACGGTCCGCGTGCCCTCCACAGACAGTCCGTATTTTCAGGGTGCGGCTCTGGTAGCTCTAGTGCTTATCACGGACAGTCCGCGCCGTAGCTGCGGACAGTCCGCCGTACCCTAGCGGACGGTCCGCCCGTACTGCACGGACAGTCCGCGCCTGGCATTTCCAGATTGTGCCAAGTGCTTTGATTCTTGTCCGATGCTTCCGCTCTTTGCTCCTAGGCTTCTCTTGTGTTCTTTTAGGCTTGTGTGAGTCTTGTTTGGAGTTTCCTTTGTGTGCACGAGCGTTTGAAGTGGCAATCGGGGTATAGGCCGAGTTCGACCTAAGGGAAGAATTTTTATCGGCTCCCATTCACTCCCCCCCCCCTCTTTGGTCGCCCTATTCGGTCCTTCAATTGGTATCAGAGCAGGTTACGGATCTTTTTGATTCTAACCAGTCTAAGATCCAAAGACGGGCGATTACGGCAAGGGGTCGGGCCCTCCGCACTTTGATGGCAAGAATTACCCGATGTGGGAGAGGCGCATGGGCGCGTTTTTGCGAGGGAAGGGAACTCTCATCTGGGAGGTCACTCAGAATGATCATTATGTCATCCCAGATAGTTTTCTACTCCCAGGATTGCGGGACATGTTTGAGGCCAACAGCAATGCCGTTGATTACTTGTTCCGTGCTCTCTGTGCCTCGGAGTTCGAGCGAGTGTACGGAGAGAATGTGGCCGGAAAGATATGGCACAAGTTGAGAAATGCTCATGTTGGCAATGCCCAAGTGCAAGCCTGTTTGTTTTCCACTTACCGGAGAGAGTACGAGAACTTCACTCATCTCCCCAGCGAGTTGACCGATGCGATGTTCCAGCGTTTCACTAGCATTGTCAACAACATGAGGGCCAATGTGATAGTGCTCCCATAGACTAATCATGATCAAGCTATCAAGCTTTTGCATGCCCTGGATCGGTCTGTGTGGAATGCCAAGGTCGAGGTCATTGAGGAGTCGAGCGTGTATGATACACTAACGTTGGATGAGCTGTTTTCCAAGCTCAGGTCTTCTGAGGTTGATCGTGGCTTGAGAGCCAAGAGCGAGAGCCCCACTGATCCTCATAGTTTGGCTCTTGTCTCGGGATCACAGTCTAACGCTAACCCTAGTGGTTTCTCTTTGTCTTGTCTTGTGTCTTTACCAGATGAGGACTTTGAGGTGCTGAGCGAGGACGATCTCGCCTTGTTGAGCAGGAGGTTTGGGCGGATGTACGAGAACCGCAAGAATGCAAGGCGGAGCTCGGGGATGTGCTATTGGTGCGGGAAGCACGGGCACTTCATCGCCGAATGCCCTGAAGCCATGGAAATCAAGAATGACTACAAGGGCAAGCCCAAGCACGACTACAACAAGCACCGCTCCCAAAACGACTACAAGGACAAGTACAAGGACAAGGGCGAGAGAAGGCACAAGAAGGGTGGCGGCCACAAGAGGATGACCACTCGAGCGATGGTGGCCGGAGCGAGCAACATCGACTCGACATCAAGCGATGCTTCTTCCAGTTCGAGCAGCGAGGAAGAGCAAGAGAGGCGCAAGGACAAGCGGCACATGGGCAAGAACATCACCAGCTTGAGCTTCGTCGCACATGGAGGCTTTTGCGGCATGGCGCATTCCAAGAAGAGCGGGAGGCACAGCTCAGATTCAAACTCCGACTCCGATGAAGAGGTACGACAAGATCCCAACTTCTTGCTAGAGGAGAATGCTAGGCTCAATGAGTTGCTTGATAACTGTGATGATGTGCTTAGAAAGACCAACAAGGAGAAGAGGGAATTTAGGTCTCTGTTGGGTGATGCTAAGGACAAGGTAGCCGAGCTTGAATCCTTGCTTGTGGATGCTAGGAATGAAATAGCTGCTTTGAAATCTGCTCCTGTGTTGTCGGATGAAATTGATTGTGGCAATTGCTCAGTTTTTTTGCTGACTTGACTGCCCTCAAGGAGAAACATGCCTCTGTTCTTGAGGAACTAGATGTGGTTAGGGTGGAGTGTGATGAATTGATGTGGGTAGGGTGGTTAGAGAAACTTGCACACTATGTTGATCGTCTGCATGATGAAAATGATGAACTTAGGAAGTTGATGAGTTGGTTGTCTAGGCATGAGCCACAATTGAGTTTGATGATGGCTCAGTTCAAGAGGTTTGATGGTCAGGCATTGGGGGCTGACAAGTGTGGTGAGAAGAGTGGTGAGGGAGAAGAGAAAGCTGGAGAGACACCTACACCACCCCACACCATACCCATAAACAAATATGCACCCAAGCCAAACCACCTGAGAAACAAGCTTGATACAATTCCAGACCCACCAGTGTTCCCCCAGAAATCAGAGAATTACCAGAAACCCATCAAGTTTGTGAGCAACCTGGGTAATGTCTTTGAGGGGAAGTCAGGAGAGAAAGGTGTTGAGAAGCCCACAGAAAAGTCACCGCCTAAGCCAGTGCCAATCCGCTTCCATTGTGAGTATTGTGGGAGGGATGGGCATAAGGATGAGTTCTATTTCTGGAGGAAGAGGGATGAGACGTTTGCTAGGGAGATGGCAAACAAGGACATGTACCACCTTTCTCGTGGTGTGCCTGAGCCTCGTAGAGGGCCTCTACCTAGGGGTGATGTGTTTGTGAGGACAGTTCCCACTCGTGGAGGTGGAGGTGGAGGTGTGTTCCCTCAGAGAGACAGGCGTGTTGGGTTTGGGCATGGTGAGTTGGCTCGACGTGCTCCTTCTCGTGACCGTTACGAGTTTGGGAGGCACGATCGGAGCTTTGGGTCTCAGATGGACTATGGGCCACGTTTTCCTCCTCGTGGTGCGCGTACTCCTCCAGTGAGACGTGATAGGTCCTTTGGTTGTAGGCGTGAGAGGACTCCGCCTAGGGGTTATGGTAGGGTGGACTTTGCTAACCCTTCTTTTGAGCAAATGGCTCGACACTGGTTTGACTCTTTTGGAACTAACCCCAGTGTTGAGTCGCTTGCTCATTCTCGTTCTCGTTTTTTATTACAGGCGGGAGGCTTGGAGAACTTTTGGTTGATCGACTCCGGTTGCTCAAGACACATGACCGGAGATCGTGGGTGGTTCTCCAGCCTCACCCCGGTGAGTACGAGGGAGTACATCACTTTCGGGGATAACGGGAGAGGACGAGTGCTTGCTGAAGGTATGGTGAAGGTGAGTAGCAAGGTGACCTTAAGAACTGTGGCCCTGGTCAAGTCACTTGGTTTAACCTGTTGTCGGTATCTCAATTACTTGACGAAGGTTTTGAGGTTCGTTTTAAAGCTGGCGCTTCTCGTGTGCTTGATTCTCGAGGCGATCTTGTCTGTACGATCGTCCCCGAGGGTCAAATCTTTCGTGCCGATTTTTCCCAGTCTGTTGGTCCTCCTCGATGCTTTGTTGCTGGCGTTTCGGCCGAGCTTTGGAAATGGCATAGGAGGTTGGGACACTTGAGCTTTGAGTTGCTTTCCCGCTTGAGTGGTCTTGATCTTGTCCGAGGATTGCCTAAGTTGAAATTCGAGAAGGATTTGGTTTGTGCTTCTTGTCGGCATGGAAAGATGGTTGCTGCTTCTCACGCCCCTCTGACTGCTGTCATGACCGAGCGACCTTGTGAGCTGTTGCACATGGACTTGGTTGGGGCAGCTCGTGTTCGCTCTGCGGGTGGGAAGTGGTATGTTCTTGTGGTTGTTGATGATTTTTCGAGGTACTCTTGGGTTTTCTTTTTGGAAGATAAGAGTGAGACATTTGGCTTTGTTCGGGACTTGATCTTGAGGTTGAAGAATGAGAGACACGGTGATGCCATTCGAGCTATACGCAGTGACAATGGCACGGAGTTTAAGAACTCTCATTTTGATGCCTTTTGCAGTGATCTTGGTCTTAATCATCAGTACTCTTCTCCATATGTCGCTTGCCAGAATGGCGTTGTGGAGAGGAAGAACCGGACCCTTTGTGAGATGGCCAGGATGATGCTCGATGAGCATAGGACTCCTAGGCGTTTCTGGGCCGAGGCGGTCAATACCGCTTGCTATGTCTCAAATCGCATTTTCCTTCGTGCTTTCAAGAAGAAGACCTCTTATGAGCTGATGCATGGCCGACAACCCAAGGTGAGTCATTTTAGAGCTTTTGGCTGCAAGTGTTTCATTCTGAAGAAGGGCAAGTTGGATAAGTTCGAGTCTAGATGTTCGGATGGTATCTTTCTCGGTTATGCGATTCACTCTAGAGCATATCGTGTGCTCAACCTTGACACTAACCGAATCATGGAGACTTGCGAGGTTACCTTCGACGAGACACAGCCATGTAGCTCTTCTGCTTTTGAGTGTGCAGGTGATGAGGAGATCGGTGCCAGGATCTTTGAGGATGAGAAGGATGGAGATGGAGACGAGGATGATGATGATGGTGGTGCTCCCGCAGCTGATCATGTACACGCTACTTCCACTACTATGACGACGATCGATGATGGACCATCCCCTACACCCACTACGACTGAGGCTGTTCGAGTGGAGGCTGCTGCTGAGGGGGAGGTTGTGTCCAGGCGTGAGGCTCCGTGGCGGGTACAAGTTGATCACCCACCGACGATGATCATTGGCTACCTCCATGAACGCACTACACGGTCGAGGTCAAGGAATTCCTCTCATTTCGCTCATTCTGCTTTTGTCGCATCGTTTGAGCCCAAAGATATTCAACACGCTTTGTCTGACGAGAATTGGGTGAATTCCATGCATGAGGAGTTGGAAAACTTTGAGAGAAACCAAGTCTGGGTGTTAGTTGATCCACCGCCAATTTGCCGTCCCATAGGAACCAAGTGGGTATGGAAGAACAAAGAGGGTGAGAATGGGATGGTTGTGAGAAACAAGTCGAGGTTGGTGGCGCTGGGTTACAACCAGAAAGAGGGCATAGACTATGAGACATTTGCTCCTGTGGCCCGTTTGGAGGCAATTAGGATCCTTCTAGCCTTTGCCATGGCTAAAGGGTTCAAGTTGTACCAAATGGATGTCAAGAGTGCTTTCTTGAATGGGGTGATAGAGGAAGAAGTGTATGTGAGGCAACCCCCGGGGTTTGAGAGTGAAAAATACCCACACCGTGTATACAAACTCCAGAGAGCGCTCTATGGGTTGAAACAGGCACCTAGAGCTTGGTATGGCAGGTTGAGAGGCTTTTTCCTGAGTAAGGGGTTTGTGATGGGCACAGTTGATAAGACCATGTTTCTCCTTAAGCATGGGAATGACCTTTTGATTGTTCAGATATACGTGGATGACATAATCTTTGGTGGCTCTTCTCATGATCTTGTTGCCAGATTTGCAGATGACATGAGCAGGGAATTTGAGATGTCCATGATGGGTGAGTTGCAGTTTTTCTTGGGCCTCCAGATCAAGCAGTGCAAGGACGGGACGTTTGTACATCAGGCGAAGTACACCAGGGACATGGTGAAGAAGTTTGGCATGAACGACTCCAAGCCGCTGACCACACTGATGAGTACGACTACGGCTTTGGACGCGGACGAGGACGGCAAACCTGTGGAGTAGAAGGAGTACCGGAGCATGATCGGCTCCCTCCTCTACTTGATGGCGACGAGGCCGGACATACAGTTCAGTGTGTGTCTGTGCGCTCGTTTTCAGGCTTCACCGAGGACTTCACATCAGTAGGCCGTCAAGCGGATTTTCAGGTACTTGAACTACACTCCTGAGTTTGGTCTGTGGTATTCTGCCTCCTCGACACTCAGGCTTCATGGTTTTTCTGATGCGGATTTCGCTGGGTGTCGATTGGACCGCAAGTCTACCTCTGGGTGTTGTCAGTTCCTTGGTTCTTCTTTGGTCTCTTGGTCATCTCGCAAGCAATCTAGTGTAGCCCAGTCCACCACAGAGGCCGAGTATGTAGCTGCTGCTAGTTGTTGTTCCCAGCTGCTTTGGATGACATATACCATGAGTGATTTTGGAGAGGAGTGCTCCCAGGTTCCACTTTTCTGTGATGGCACCAGTGCCATAAGCGTAGCCAAAAATCCTGTCCTCCACTCCAAAACAAAACACATAGAAGTGAGGTACCACTTCCTGAGGGACAACGTTGAGAAGGGAAACATATCTTTGTCCTATGTCCCTACCCAAGACCAGCTAGCCGACATTTTCACCAAACCGCTTGATCAAGTCACTTTCACTCGCTTGCGGAGTGAACTTGGTGTTTGCTTTCGCTGAGTTTTGGAGCTTCTCATGTATATATGTGTCATATGTTCATTTTGTTGCATTGCATTCATGCATTTTACTTTTTGTTCAAAACCTGGTAGGATAGCCATCTTTGTATCACTTGCGCTAGGAATGAGCTTCTCTTATATACATTGATCACCGATGTGCTATTTGTGAGATATGTACATGTTTGGTAAATTATGGATGTGAATGCTATGCTCTGGATGGTTTTTGCATATACTTATGTTGAGATAGTTTTCTTTTGATGAAAATGCTAAAATTGTGTCTCTCATGAGTAAATGCTTGTCTATGCTCAATTTGTGCTTAAATGCCTATATCATGTTTAGTTTGTGCTAGAGAATCATGTTCTCTTTGCTTGGGGTCAAAGACCTTTTATCATTGTAAATGTTTAGCCCTTTTGCTTGCTTAGGGAGGAGCAGATGCTTCTTTTTGCCGCAAAGGCACTTCATGTACCATGTTTGAACTTGAAAATGAAATTGGTGTATGAATTGTCTTATGCTTGAAAAATGAGCTCCTAATCATGTTTTTATGCTTTGGAATTCATATCTTGGGTGCTAAACCGTAGCATGCTTGTCTACCATGAGAAGTTTCATTTTTAAGAAGTAGACACATGGCTCGGTGGCTTTAACATGACTTGAGTAGCTTGTGGGCGTTTATAATGATCTTGTGATGAGAATTTGTGATCTTGCATAAACTTTGGATGATCTAGTGCCTTTATGTTCAAATTGGTATAGAAAGAGTCTTGCTCATGAGATGACTATTTTTTTATGAAAATTGCTTAAATTTGCTTTTAGTCATGTCACATGCTTATCTGTCTCTACCTTCTTGATGACAATGTGCTAGATACACCATATCTACTTTGCTTGCTCTATGTCTCTTTTGTAGCATTTTGTTGTGCTCGTTGTATATTTTGAGAAGCTTGGTAGATTGTTTATATGCTTTGACATGCATTTTTCATGAAAACAAGGGGAAGAGCTTCATATACCTTGATTCATGCATTGTCAACAAGGGGGAGAGTTTTGTATGATTATGGGGAGAATTTTCATGCATTGGGAGATTTTGTGGAAAATTGGTATGCATTTGTGAGATGTGGCATGTGAGGAGAAAAATTGAGAAGAAGAGGTTGCATTTGCTCAGGGGGAGTTTGCATATGTGCAGGGGGAGCTCCTTTGATTTTCCTGAGTTTTGTGCTTTGTTTTGTCTCGGCTGTGTCGAGCCGTTGCCCTTGTCTTAGGGGGCCGAGACTTGGTTGGCGAGTGATCTTGTTTCCGCTTGTTCTTTAGCTTTGTGCTTTGTGATGTGCTCCTTGTGAGCTTTGTTTTGTCTCGGCTGTGTCGAGCCGTTGCCCTTGTCTTAGGGGGCCGAGACTTGGTTGGCGAGTGATCTTGTTTTCGCTTGTTCTTTGGCTTTGGATCACTTGCTTGGGAGGTTTGTGTTCGTGGTTGTTTCTCTTTTCTTTTTCTCTATGTGATTTCTATGGGTGTTGTCAATGCACTCATCAAGGGGGAGATTGAGGACCAGGTGTGTCCGAAGACCAGTGGAGGGTCACTCCTTATTGATGAGTGATTGACAACGTTGTGTGGACTGATGCTTGGCTAAGTGTGCAGGTACAGGTTGCAGCTTGACTCGTGTCGGTGCAGGTGAAGAACAAGCGCGAAAGGCCTTAGCCGTGGCGGCCTTCGGGTGATGGAGTGGCAAGAAGGCTTGGTTCGATGGACCCGGTGGCCGATGGGGTCAAGTGCGAGCCGTGCGGTGCAAGACTGGCGAGCTGAAGTCGTGAACATGGGCCGGTGCAAGGTAGAGGTTGAAGCCCGAAGTTTGCACGCGGGGTTTGTTGGTTTGCCCACAAAACCTTCGGTGGACGGTTTCTTGGTTTGGGCCTCAAAACCAAGCCCGGAGGCCCGAGGCGACGGAGACGGTGATTCGGAAGCTTCGAGGCGGAGGGCACGTGGCGTGATCGCGGGGTTTGCGTCGAGGTGAAGCGAAGCCGTGGTGGAAGCGTGTCCGTCCGATGAAGACTTGACCAAAATGCCCCTGAGGGGTTGTATCTTCATTTATGCAGTAGGGGTAGCATGGTCATTTATCTCCCTCCGATGGACTTCGTATAATTAGCGGAGAGGTGGATGGCATCTCTCTCTCTTGCTTCCTAGGGCTTTCTCCCCCGGTAGATTTCTCTGGACTGCATCGTTTTCCTCTAGATTCCTTAGGCTAGACTCTGTCCTTTGGATGTATGGAAGCATTCGGCGTCCCGGTGATCTTCTAGTCCTTTGTGATTTTCGTGTCATTTTTGGGGCTATTTTCGGGAGTTTTCGTTCTTCGCTCGATTCGTAATTTTGGGGGCGTTTCTTCACGGATTTCTTTGAGGGGATCATGGGTGGATGCCTTGCGCATGTTTGTGTGTGATCTTGACCCCTCAAACACTGTGGAGAGCCTTCGATTCGTGCGTTTTTGGTTGGAGCCCGAGTTCATGGTGGTTGCTTGTGTGATCCGCTATTCCCCGTGATTTAGGGAGTTAGAGGTTGAGATTTTTGGGGCATAGCATCCTTGTGTGACGCATATAATCTCCCAAAAATCTTGACTCAAGAGCTTCTACCGTTTGGGAGATCCGGTGATGAGTTCTTGGAGTTGACCCCGTGGGTCGGGCGTTTTTGGTTCTGTTCGTGGCTCGCGGACAGTCCGCACGTTAGCCGCGGACAGTCCACGTGTGCTGGAGTTCGTCGCGTGTTCTTCGTGTTCTTGCGCGTCTTTGTTTCGATCCGGTTTGACCCTAGGGTTTCGTTGGAAGAGGTTTGGCGGACAGTCCGCAGGGGGTTCACGGACAGTCCGCGTGGCCGAGATTCTGGCGGACGGTCCGCGTGCCCTCCACGGACAGTCCGTATTTTTGGGGTGCGGCTCTGGTAGCTCTGGTGCTTATTACGGACAGTCCGCGCCGTACCTGCGGACAGTCCGCCGTACCCTAGCGGACGGTCCGCCCGTACTGCACGGACAGTCCGCGCCTGGCATTTCCAAATAGTGCCAAGTGCTTTGATTCTTGTCCGGTGCTTCCGCTCTTTGCTCCTAGGTTTCTCTCGTGTTCTTCTAGGCTTGTGTGAGTCTTGTTTGGAGCTTCCTTTATGTGCGCGAGCGTTTGGAGTGGCAATCGGGGTATAGGCCGAGTTCGACCTAAGGGAAGAATTTTTATCGGCTCCCATTCACCCCCGCCCTCTCTGGTCGCCCTATTCGGTCCTTCAAGTGTACATATATGTTATAGTTAAACATTTTGAAAAAAATCTCATGTATTTCCCAAAAAAATTCTCATGTAAAATAGTACCAAGTTGCAATGGTTGAGATTAAAAGTTCAAATCCCTGGCATTAAGTTTCACCACGATGTGCCATTGATTATTACAATGCATAAACAATTACCCAGCATGCCCTTTGTTAGTTCATAATCCTTCTGTTTACAAGACATGTTTTTCGGAACTGGCTGGATCTATCTCACACGTCCCCAATTGTAACATCCCAGAAATTTGGAAATATGAAAATGTGAGAAAATTTGAACTTTTGTTGTTTGATGATGTGTCACCCTAATTTAACACCCATTCTAGCCTCTCACCTAAATTCTATATAAATAAAACCCATTTATAAAAATATAAATTCAAATTATGGTTTAAAAATGTGATTTGGATTTTATGGATTTTTTTTGGATTTATTTGCGTGTGTTATGAATCAATTCAAATTCAAATCTAAAGTTTATATAATTTCAAAACTAAATTCAAAACCTAACTCTCTAACTTGGGCCTGCTAACTCTTGCTGAAGTCTAATCGACCCTCTTCAACTCCTAGCCAGTGAACAACCATTCACCCCGGCCTTTCCTGCTTCACCCCGGAATCGGCCCAACGCGGCCCATCTTTCTCACCCCGCAGCCGCGTCGATGACAAGTGCGACCGCCCCGGTCTTCCGCTTCGTCTCGACCGGTCAAGGCCGCACACACGCGCGCCTGCTCCGTCCCGCCCCCGCGCGCGCACACACCCGGCCAGGGGACAAGCCCCCGACCGTGCCTGTGGCACGGAAGCCGAGCCAGGCGGCCACACCCGCGCACCACCCGGGGATTTCCCTCTTATACCCCAGCGCCATGACGTGACCCCGCGCTCGCCAGCCACTGCCACGCTGCCACATCACCACCGCGCCACCACAAGCCAATAGGAGCCCCTGCCGTGACCTTCCTACCCTTGGCTCGACGTGCTCGAGCTTCTAAGCCCCCGGGAAAGGCCCGTGTTGCAAGGCAACTCACAATTGGGGTTTCTCCCCTTTGGTCCACTGTTTCGCCGCCGAGGGGAGAGGAGAGGGGAAGGTGGAGGAGAAGGGAAGAAAGGGGATGGAGGAGCGCGCATCACCACCGTGACGACATGCCGAAGTTGAGGCCATCAAGACTGGAGTCGTTCGTGTGGCGGAGGAGCTCGTCCACGTCGGAGCCGTCGCCGGAGGAGAGCAAGGACGCGCCGACGAGAACACCGCCGCCTCTTCACCAATGCGGACTCCACGGCTACGCCTTCACCTACGCCCCAACGTGAGCACCGCACCAGCCTGCTTCTTTCCTCCTCCCTTGGTCTTCCTGTGATGCCGTGAGCGCACCCCTGCGATGCGCCGGCTGACCTTCGTGTCGTGCCTGTTCGCGAGCCGCTGCCGTAGCACACCCCAGTGCCGCGCCGGACCTCGCCGTACCTTTTCGCCGTGTTGACGTGCTTCTGTGACCGGCCTTTGTGCCGAGGGATCTTCTGCAGAGAATGCTGTCGCCCCTGCTGTTGCGCCGCGCCGCAGACTCAGCTCGCCGGGCATCCGCGTGCGTCGGCCGGCCATGTCGCGGCCAGGAAAGGCCTGGGCACGCGCATGTGCCCTGGTAAGCACACCTGTGTGCTAAGGCACGCCGCACTGTGCTTCTGGTCGTGTTTGCGCCACTCTGCTGACCGCTCGTGCTTGCGCCGCTGTTGCTTCTCGTCGCGCACCGCTGCACCACGCCGCGGCCCTGGATCTCTAGGTTCCCGCGCGCCAAGCCGCCTTGTCACGTTTTAGGCTAGCCCTGCCCGCGCGCTCACGCGCACGGGACAAGCACACCCAGGGGCTGAACCGCGACGCTACGTGTTTTGCTTTGTTCGTTATCAACCTCCGCCGCGCTGCCCTGCTGCCGTTGCTCTGCGCCATGAGCGCCGCCATGTCGCACCTCGCATTCGCCCAGGAGCTCCATCCCAGAGCTAGGGCTGCGCAAAGGTGACCAGTGACACCTAGGGGTCTTGGGCGTCTGCTTGCTCGAGCTCCAGGACCGTCACTATCGCCAATCGCCTTCCGCCGTCGCCGCCAGACTCACGCCGGGGCGCGCCGGGCAGCGCGTGGAAGACAAGGGGATGCCCTACACCCCAGTAACTCCAAGGGCCACCACCATACTTTTCCCGGTGCGGGTCCTCGGAGGTGATGGGCCGACCGGCCTGCTAAAGCCCAACGCGGCCCCCTTTCTTTTAACCTGTGAACTCAGAATTTAACTTCAGGGAGGGCTGATGGACTTTGCCTAGTTAGCCCACTAGGCTGAGTCCATTGGGCTAGATCCAGCCCACTAACCCATTCGGCCCAATAACGGCCCACTAACCCAGTAGCTGATGTCATGACGACGTCATGCTGACATCACCATGACGACATGCTGACGTCATCACCTATTTTCAAAATTAAAATCCTTTTCTGATTTATAAACAAATTTGGAAATTATTTTATAAATCCTTTAACCTTTGAAAATTCATAACTAATTATTTATAACTCCGAAAAAAATGAAACCAGCTTCATTATTTTTCTCAAAATGAGACGGTGCTGATTGTAGGTAGTTTGGTTCTGTTTGGATTTTTAAAATTGGGTTTCTTTGGATTTATGCTTAGTTGATTGCCGGTAATTTAGTGTCTCGTATCTCGTGCTACACAGACTCGAGCTACGACCCGGTGGAGGCCTACGACCCCGACTTCAACCCAGACCAGGACTACGGACGCCAGCCAGGTGTCATGTCACTCCCAACCATGTAGATCCTATGCATGCTTTAGTTGCTAGAGCTTAATTACTTTTATGCATGTTTTGGAATTGCATAGACAATTGTTAGCCCTGCCTTGGAATTGTTTAGCCTGTCCTTGAAATACCTACTTTTGGAACTAGCTACAGACCCCTAGCTAGTTCCCGGTTTTATTCATCCATATATTTTACCCTTAGTTATGGATGGATCTCAGGTTTGGACCGAGGTTGGGATATCTCGGTATTCTAGCATGTGTTTTGGGTGAGTGTGTATCCTTGACGTGTTACCGCGGGAGCGAGCCACTTTAGTTACTTATGAACGCCTGTCTAGGGGAGATGCGACCTGGCCTCCCGCCCTAGCGGCGTGTCGGACGGTGGGAGTTGGTGAGTGCTCTCTCTTGCAATTAAGGACCAGTCGACTGTGTGACCTTGATCTTTGGGCTATTTTCGTACAAACCGTTCGCTCACGTATGGGCGGGGTTCGGTCTGAGAACTAGTTGGTGGTTGGCACTCAGCTTGTAGGCGGACCGGTGTGGTCGTGTGAGGGGGACGAGTTATACCCCCCGAGTAGACGTCGCCCCGGCTCCGCCGGGGAAGGTTTCACAGCTCCGAGGCCCTACTGGCAAGTTCCGCGCCCCAGTTCAGGACGAGTCAGGCTCGGAGAGGCAGGAGAGTGCCACCCACTGCTAGGTCTCCGGCCGTTAGGTAGGGACATGGATCGGAGGCATCCGTTTCTGCCCTATCCGGCGGGTCCAGTTGTACAACCTCTGCAGAGTGTTAAACCTATAGCTATAGTCTGTGTCCACTCGTATGGACAGCCCTTTCGATCTCTCACCTGGCTAGTATTCTTTTGTGCTGCTTTCTCTCCCGTGAGTGTGTGAGCCCGGCTTCGTGCCATTGAGATGTGGGGATAGGAGTTGGTGACCCCACGTCGCAGATGAGAGTGGGATGCTGTGTCTCGGTTGAGATCTAGTGTTTGGTGTTCTTTCCTTGTCGGGTGTTGACCCCGGAGGTGTTGACCTCGGAGGTGTGGATCTCCTCGGAGATGGTGACCTCTCGGCATTCTGCATTCCTTGATGTTGCTACCGCTGCTTGCATAACCTTCTACAGCCATAAATAGGATTACTCATGCATAATAGTATTATTCTCTGTTGCTTATGCTCTTCGTTGGGAAGCTGACATGACCTACTCGCTTATCAAGTAGATGACGGGTTTTCAGACCAGGAGCCGGACTACGACTTTGAGCACCATGGATGGGAGGACTGAGGCTCACCCTACACTCGAGCTTGCCTGCGGATATGGAGTCTACTTCACTACATGAGAGCCGCTGCGTAGATGTTTAGTCTGTTTAATTAAGTCCCGTTGGACTTGTACCCGGCATGTGCCGTAATGCTGTACTCAGATGCTTAATTATTATAATATTATGCGGACCTACATATATTTCCTTCTACTGTACAGTTTTCTTTACTTTCTGAGACAGGGATTTGCACGTGATAGCCTCCTGGGACTATCACAGAGGTGCAGGGATCGGGTTCCCTTCTACTGAAACCTGGTTCGTTTCAGTTGGTATCACTGTCGTACTTGACTGTAGGACGAGCCTAGGAACGGACGATAGTATAGGAGGGCCATACACCTTGTGCTTTATATAGAATCCATGAAATTTTATATAAGTACCTTGATCTTTACTATATACTACCTTGATTAACATTACTAACTCTTACTAACTTCCCTAACAACATGCAAATGGACCAGCTGACGTGGATCCCCCTCAAGACCGACGCCCAGTGGGCTGGAGGGTTCTGCAAGATTCTCAAGAACTGTTTGGAGACAACTGGAGTGGAGACAAGTGAGGTGCTCTACGTGGGACGCACCACCGCAGCCGTGGACCAGTCACCGACAGAGCTGAGCCTGAAGATACCAACAGATCCCCGTGTACCAGAGTTCAAGGAAGTCAAGGTCTCGTGTTTTGACAACTCCACACTCGAGGCTCACCAGTGTTGTGCCAGGCTCGCACTGAAGAAAGTGTGTTAGCAGTTGGAGCAGAGGTTGAAGGATACACCCTTCGGAGTCCTACCAACAGCAGTGTACGACCACAGCAGGTGGCATAAGGAGGAGACAACTTACACCGAGGAGAACACAGAGGGTAAGGATGAGAAGGAGCAGTTGGCCAGCAGGTTCATTCAAGCTCAAGACCAGGCACTCTACTGGGCCGATTCAGAGATAGTGTTTCTGAGACAGAAGTAGGACGACACCTTGGGACGGAACGCTCGGCTGGAGAGAGAGAACAGCCACCTAGAGTTCTTTCTCAATGAGGCACACAGGAGGAACATACAGATCATAGAGTGGGGACTCGCAGCTGCCAAAGCCAGCACAGAGAGGGATGCACTTGAGATCGCCACCTTGAAAGCAAGACTGGAGGATACACAGACTGCTCTGAGAGAGTCGGAGGCAGTAGCAAGAGAGGAGAGGTTGAGACTGAGAGAGAAGGAGTACTTGGTGGAGTCACTAGGGGCAGCTTGCACAAACTACCAGTTGAGGCTGTGGGGACACAAGGAGGGACTGATACAGAACTACAACCACCTGTGGCACTTGGGAGGTAGAGTGTACGAGGCATAGGATACAGCTAGCCGGATCAGCTCAGTGTGGAGAGACTCAGACCAGAGGTGGGTGACAGAGCTCAGAGAGGTTGTAGAGTTGGTACCACCGCAGAAGAGGCCTAATTTGAGGACTAAGACGTTCGAGCTACCACCTACTCAGCTTCCAGCACAGCCACCCTACCCGAGAGGCAGTACAGACACACTTGAGATGAACAGAGCTTTGGGGAGCTAGGCAGACTACTTCAACCTACCAGAGATTGAGATTCCAGACTACCCAGGAGTGAACGACCCACCGTTCTACTCGATTCCACCCAGTCCGAAGACCGTGTCACCACCGTACTCACCAGCTACAGTTCAGAGGCAGCACCTTGAGGGGATGATCCTGTAGTCAGTTAGAGTAGAGTTCTTCATGTTGATCATGTTTAGATGACCACCCTATATGTATCGCGTAGTAGCTCTCATGCTTCTGTGTAATCTCGAAGGTTGTGGAGTAGGCCTCGAGATACACACCTTTTGTATGGTGATCTTGTATGAGTGTTTGGAGTTATCGATCTTTTGTTGGAGTTTATGCTTCTTATATGCTTGCGTGAAATTGTTTGTTGTTAGCTAGATACTCCTTACATGTTTAAGTACCATAAAGTTAATTTCCGACAACTCATTTCTCACGATCTCAAATTCTTGGAACAGTTGTCGGGGGTACGGAGGTCGGGACGCTCCTACGCCGTTTCGAGGAGGCCGCCAGAGAGGACGTCGAGCAGGAGAACGTCCCTCTCCCCGCTGGAGGTCGAGGTCATGGCCATCGTGGAGGCTATGCCCCACGTGGCGGACGCCATGGTGGACACCGCGGTAGGCGAGGAGGTCGAGGAGGCTGAGGAGGCCGAGTGCCAGTTAACCCTGACCCAGAGGCCCCAAAGGAGGGGGAGCCCGAGGAGGAGGCTGAGCTTGAGCCAGAGCAGGAACCAGAACAGCCGGCACCACCCAACCTAGCAGCAGTGATGGCACTTCAGACCCAGCTGATGCAGACGATTGCCAACGCCGTGGTTCAGAACAACAACAACAACTAGAGGAACGTCAGGAACCAGCCAAAGAGTTTGTAGAAAAGAGTGGAGGGTTTCTCCAAGCTGCACCCACCGACCTTTGACAACTCTCCAGACCCACTGGTGGCCGACAACTAGTTGAGGGAGATCGAGAAAAAACTGGAGCTCACGGACCTTTCTGAGGAGTGTGTGTCAGTTGCTGCGCACCAGCTAGTCGGCACTGCAAGAGCTTGGTGGGACAGCTACTGTGACTCGCACGAGGACCCGACCCACATCACGTGGGCGTAGTTTGTGGAGGCTTTTAGGGAGTTCCACATCCCAGAGGCAGTGATGGATAGGAAGGCAGACGAGTTTAAGCACTTGAAGATGGGGCAGATGTCAGTGCAGGAGTACACCAACCACTTCCAAGAGCAGATGCGGTACACGCCAGACGACTCCAACACCGAGAAGAAGAAGATGTACTGGTATCGCAAGGGACTCCACAGAGGGTTGGTGCACCACCTGGCTGCCCACGATTGTGGCACTCTTCATGCTCTAGTGGGCAAGGCTCTGATAGTAGAGAAGTCGAGGTTGGACTACGCGGAGGTCCGAGGAGAGAAGAGGCAGCGTGCAGACTGTGCAGGGTACTCGGGTTCACACCAGCGACAGAGGTCAGCTCCGCCACAGTACCCACTGTCACACCCAGTTTTGAAAGCAAAACCAGATCATAGCTTACATGTGTCCAGGATCATGTTCACACACGCAAGCGACATAGTGGAGTACCAAAAAGCGCAGTGTCACAGCGTTATTATTATTACAGACCAAATGTCCAATAATTTAACTCAGCGTTCGAGTAGCTAACAGTGGAAAGTAAAATGGAGTCATCCACCACAGGCAGTCGACCGGAGCAACGCGCCTAGAAGTCTTCGAAGTCTTCAGGGAAGTCTTCAAAGCGGCCGTCTGAGCAGCAGTCCGAGTAGTGTAGTTGCAAGAAATAAATCAACAAGCGTGAGCACATGTCATACTCAACAAGGGAATGTAACTAGAACAACATGCAAGGCTCTTTGGGTGGATGGCTGACATGGTTAAAGCGATAAGCAATTTTAGTTGGTCAAATTTTATTAAGCAACTTATTACTAGCAGTGTAAGTGTATACCAACCCAAAAAGACAATTAATGCAACATAAGCAGGATGCAATGCACAAGATTAATTTATGTTCCATAATTTACCCATGTGAGGGTCCAGGCCGCTCCATGACCGAGAGCGCGGCTAATCGATTAGATTTACACTCTGCAGAGGTTGTACACTTTACCCACAAGTCGTGTCTCCCATGTTGCCCAGGTTAGATAGACCCTTAAACACTGCCTTTGGTGAGTGGCTAGGGATTCACTATGAGGCCTTTACAAAGATTCCCAAGTATGAGCTGCTCGCTAGGTTTCATGACAGTGCAATACATAACCCTCTCTCAAGACTGCGAAGCTACCACAGAGCAGATCCGCTTGAGGGCCGGGCTATACACCAACTACCGGCACCCCCTAACCCTTATCAGGTAAAGCATACTGCATACTAAAGTTTCTAATTACTTGGCCAAGACAGAGCCATTTGTCTTGTGGTTGCACCTAGTTCCTGGGTGGTTCTCCATGTTCCGATTAACAGGGGTAATCTTGCTTAATGAGGGTAGGGCATAAAATAAATCAAGTTTACTTTTGTGTACAATTAAACCATCCTCAACCCGATGTTAGCAACTAAGCATGTGCTACCCAACATAAATAAAACCCCAGGTTAACAAGGACATGGTAAACAACACTAGTCACACCTTAAGCATAGGGTCCCATCAATTTAATGCAAGCAATAAAATAAATAATGTAATTAAAATGCAGTTGTATAGGAAAAAGGGCATGCATCAAGGACTTGCCTTCCACAAACTCAGAGGGCTGCTCAAGATCTTGAAAGTCTTCAACTGCAGCGTAATCAAAGTAGCGATCGTCTTTTACGCATCACACCAACCACATACAAGCAAATAATAGAAATAAATAAGAAACATGCACCAAACAGTAACAACAGAGCAAAACAACTATGTAAAGCTATTGTACTCTTCGATACGATCGTTTGGACATAAAGAACGCTAAAAACGGAGCTAAAACGCATAATCTAGAGCTAAAACAAGATACAGGGGTCTATCTGCGAGAAAACTAAAGCTCCAGGGGCTTAACTGCTAAAAACCGAGGCCTAAAACATAATTAAACTTATAAACATAGGGGCTAACATGTAAAAACTAGGGCTAAGGACCTCGGCTACCAAAACCAGGGACTACAGGGGTTAAACTGAAAAGATTAGGACCTAACCGCAAGGATTTTTCTATGGTGGAAGGACCGGCATGTAAAATCTAAAAGCACGGGGTTCTTTTGCAAAACGACGATGACTAGGTGGGGTTGACTGGTACGCAAGGTTTGACCGGTGGGTTAGATTGGATCTGAGCCGTCGGCTGGCGATCCGGTGGCTGAGATCGCGCGCGAGCGTTGGCGACAGCGGGGAACGGCGGCGAGCGGCGGCGAAGTCACCGGCGCAACGCTAGATCGAGCTAGGGGGCTCGTTTTGCTGTGGGGATTGCACCTAAGTGTAGCGTGCGACAAGGCGAACTTAACAGGGCAAACGGAACAACCTTAGGCGCACGAGGACGGCGGTTTGCACGGCGAAGCGGACGGTGACGGCGGTGGAACTCCGGCGAGCGCGTACAGGAGCTTCAGAGAACGGCGGAGCAAACGCGTGGCACCAGAAGCTTCGACGCGAGCTTGCGGTTCCCCTGGTGCCCTTCTTGTTGACGGGGAGGCGGCGATGGCGGAGCTCCACGGCGGTGGCGGCGCTAGGGTTTGCCGCTGCGGCGCGGGAGCTCTAGGTTAGGGTTCAGGGATCAAGGGGGGTCCAGGGGGTTGCGGCGGCAGCTTATAAAGCCCGAGGCTCACGCCTTGGCCTGCGGGCCAAGAAGAGGCGGCGCACGCATGCGTCCGGCGTACGGACTCGGGGATGAGTCCGTCCCAGGTCGGACTCCCGACCGGAGGAGGGAGATGACATGGGGCTCCGCCCGTCAGCGTCAGGGAACGGCGGAGCGCGAGCGGGCCGGCTCTGGGCCGAGAAGCTTGCTGGGCTACGCGGAAATGGGAGAAGGGAGAGGGAAAAGAGTGAGCTGGGCCACAGAGCTGAGGGAGGTCGAACGGACTTTGAAGCTGGACGGGCCGAAAACGAACAGGAAAGAGAGGAAGGGAAGGAAAACCATTTTGAAATTATTTGAAACCTTTTAAACTCAAACAAACATTGAATTCAAACACAAATTTGAATTCAATCACTCAAAAATAATGCACCAGCATGTATGCAACACTCAACTCCTATATTTATTTATTTTATTATTAAAAATTATTTAAATGCCTAGAAAATTCAATTAAATCCTTATAATTCTTAAACAAATTCAGAAGCTGCTAGCAAAATTTTAATAAATTCATAAATTCAAATTTAGGGTGTTACAAATCCTACCGCCCTTAAGAAGAATGTCGTCCTCGAGATTCAGAAGGATCAGCAAAGAGATGTGGGTAGTCTTCTTTTATATCCTCTTCTCTTTCCCACATTGCCTCATCCTCTGTGTGATTACTCCACTGTACTTTACACATTCTGATCACCCGATTTCTCGTAACCCGTGCAAGAGTATCCAAGATCTTGATAGGATGTTCAGTGTAGGTGAGATCTTGCTTAACTTCCAACCCATCTATAGGTAATGGCTCCTTATCATGCGGTTGGAATCCCTTCTTTAACTGAGAGATATGGAATACATCATGTACATCTGAAAGCTAATTTGGTAACTCCAACCTGTAAGCTACCTCTCCCACTCTCTCAGAGATCCTAAAGGGTCTGATAAAGCGGGGTGACAGCTTCCCTTTAACCTTGAACCTGCGTAAACCTCTGATCAGTGACACTTTAAGATACACATAATCACCTTCATGAAACACCACGTCCCTCCTCTTTGTGTCAGCATACTTCTTCTGCCTAGACTGTGCAGCTCTCAAGTTATCCCTGATGATCTGAACCTGCCTTTCTGCCTCCTTGATAACATCAGTCCCGAACAATCAACTCTCTCCTGTCTCACTCCAGTACAACGGGGTTCTGCACTTCGTCCCATACAAAGCCTCAAAGGGTGCCATCTTAAGACTGGCCTGATAGCTGTTGTTGTAAGAGAACTCTGCGTATGGCAAACTCTTATCCCAGCTACCTCCATGCTTAAGAGCACAGGCTCTCAACATGTCCTCAAGAATCTGATTAGTCCTCTCAGTCTGTCCATCTGTCTGCGGATGATAAGCTGAGCTGAAATTCAACACTGTATCCATTGACTCATGAAGTTTCTCCCAGAAACGAGATGTGAACTGAGTACCTCTTTCAGACACTATCTTCTTAGGCACACCATGTAAACACACAATTCTGGCCATATACAACTCTGCTAACCTTGCTCCCGTATAAGTGGTTCTTACTGGTATAAAGTGTGCTACTTTAGTCAACCGATCCACAATAACCCATATAGAATCATAACCATCCCGAGTACGAGGTAACCCAACAATGAAATCCATACTGATCTCTTCCCACTTCCATTCTGGCACCTTCAGTGGCTGAAGCAATCTGGCTGGCCTCTGGTGTTCAGCTTTCACTCGATGACAAGTATCACACAATGCTACGTGAGAGGCCACATCCCTCTTCATCCCATACCACCAATACCTCTGCTTAAGATCCTGATACATCTTAGTGCTGCCTGGATGAATAGAGTAAGCAGAATCATGGACTTCCTTCAGGATATTCTCACCCAGATCTCCCACATCGGGCACACAAATCCTTTTCCTGAACCATATAGTCCCCTGATCATCCTTTGTGAAATCCGGTGCCTTGCCATTCTCCATAGTCACTCTGATCTCTCTAATCTCAACATCCTCAAGCTGTGCCTGATGAATCTCCTACTCCAATGTAGATTCCACCTCCAAGGTAACTCCCTAAGTCTGTGCAACCATCCCCAAGTTGAGCTGCTCAAACTCCTTCATCAGCTCTTCAGGCAACTGGAATGCGAGTGCCATATTGGCCTGTCCCTTTCGACTCAAAGCATCTGCAACTAGATTAGCCTTCCCCGGATGATAGTGTATCTCCAGATCATAATCCTTGATCAGCTCTAACCATCTGCGCTGTCTCAAGTTCAAGTCCTTCTGAGTGAATATATACTTCAGACTCTTATGATCTGTGTAAATCTGGCACTTGGTCCCCATGATGTAGTGCCTCCAAATCTTCAAAGCATGAACCACAGCCGCTAACTCCAGATCATGAGTAGGGTAATTCTGCTCATGCTTCCTCAACTGCCTCGATGCATAAGCTATAACATGTCCCTCCTGCATAAGAACACAACCAAGACCCTGTCGAGACGCATCACAGTAGATATCAACACTCTTCTATAGATCTGGCATCACTAGTACTGGGGCGGTAGTCAACCTCTTCTTAAGCTCCTCAAAGCTAGCCTGACATACTTCAGTCCACTTGAACTCCTTATCCTTCTCTAGTAGTGATGTGAGAGGCTTCACTATCTTAGAGAATCCTTCAATGAACCGACGATAATACCCTGCAAGACCGAGAAAGCTCCTAATCTCCTTGGCTGTCCGAGGCGGCTCCCACTTCAACACATCTCTGACCTTGCTAGGATCGACTGCAATGCCTCCATCAGTAATGATGTGTCCCAGAAAACCCACTTCCTTAAGCCAGAACTCACACTTACTGAACTTGGCATACAACTGATGCTCTCTCAACTTCTGCAACACAAGTCCCAGATGCTCCTCATGCTCTGCTTCATCCTTGGAGTAGATCAAGATATCATCGATGAATACCACAACAAACTTATCCAGGTACTCCATAAAGACCTTGTTCATCAGATACATAAAGTAGGCAGGTGCATTTGTCAACCCAAAAGACATGACTGTGTACTCATAAAGCCCATACCTAGTGGTGAATGCAGTTTTAGGAATATCTGACAACCTTATCTTCATCTGATGATAACCAGAACGCAAATCAATCTTAGAGAATACCTTGGCACCTCTCATCTGATCAAACAAATCTTCTATGCAGGGCAATGGATACTTGTTCTTGATTGCAACATCATTAAGTGACCGATAATCCACACACATCCTCTGAGTACCATCCTTCTTCTCCACAAAAATAACAGGTGCCCCCAAGGTGAAGAACTAGGACGAATGAAACCCTTTTCTAACAATTCACTAATTTGTTTCTTAAGCTCAAATAGTTGATCACTAGACATTCTATAAGGACGCTTAGAAATAGGAGCAGTACTAGGTAAAAGATCAATAACAAACTCAACATCTCGATCAGGTGGCATACCTGGTAGCTCATCAGGGAACACATCTGGATAGTCACACACCACCTTAATATCCTCGAGAGTTGTACCCTCCAACTGATTCACTGTACCCTCTGCTGCTGCTGGTGGAGTAGCTACAATCATAACATTGTCTCCTTTAGGACTGGTAAGAAGAACTGCTCTCTTGGCACACTGAATCGTTGCATCATGCGCAACTAACCAGTTCATACCCAGAATGACATCAATGTCCTTTGACTCCAGAACTACCAACTGAGCCCAAAAGTCTTCTCCAACAATCTTAAGATTAACATTAGGACATATATATAAAGCTTTCATCTCCCCCCCGGTGAACTAACTACCATGTTTTGTTTCATAGTTTGCATGGGTATACTATTCTTAGCCACATATTGAGCAGAAATAAAAGAATGAGATGCTCCAGAATCAAATAAGACCGAGGCGGGGGTGGAGTTGCCAAAGAACATACCGAGCACTACTTGTGGGTTCTCCTGAGCTGATTCCACACTCACGTGGTTCACCCTGCCACGTGCATAGCTCTGCTGTCCCTTAGTGACTTGCGGGGTCTGGTTCCCATTCCTCATCTGCTGCATCTGCTGATTCTGCACGGGGGTTCCTGGAGCAGTCCTCTTGGGGCAGTTGTTGGCATAGTGACCAACTTCACCACACTTGAAGCAAGAGTTGCCAGCAGGGGTGTGAGGTGTGCCAGGCCTCGCTGGAGTGCCAATGGGAGTCCTCTGCTGGTTCTACTGGTAAGCGGGGCAAGGTGTCTGCTGCCCAATGCGCTGATTCTGCTGTGCAGGGTGCTGGAACTGCTATGTGGGGCGCTGATACTGCTGCTGCATGGGACGCTGGAACTGCTGCTGCCTAAAGTTCCCATTCTGCCCTCCATAGCGGAATGGTGCTCCCTACTGTGGGTTGAAGCGGGGGCGAGTGATGCTTCCAGACTGTCTAGAGTTGGTGGCCTTCCTCTTCAAGTCACCCAACTCCCTGTGCTTGTGCTCCAAACCTATAGCCATGTCAATCAGGTCCTAGAAGGTGGGGAAAGTGTGGGACATCAGCTGGTACTGCAGTGGTCCAGCTAGCCCTTCCAGGAACAGCTCTTGCTTCTTCCTGTCCTCATCAGTGTCCTCAGGGGCGTAGCGTGATAACTCAGTGAATTCGTCCCTGAACTCCATCACGGACATACCTCCCTGCTTGAGAGCAAGGAACTCCTTCTTCTTTAGCTTCATGAGCACGGTAGGGATGTGGTGGCTCCTGAAGTTAGTGGTAAACTCCTGCCAGGTGATTGCATTCTGATTGGCATGAGCAGCGGCATATGCATCCCACCATGCCGATGCTGATCCCTGAAGTCGCCCTGAAGCATAGAGGACTTTCTCTCGGTCATCACACTAAGCTATGATCAGCATCTTCTCAATGGTCTTCAACCAGTCTTCAGCTTCCAGTGGATCTGCTGCATGGGAGAACAGCGGAGGCTGATGGCTCATGAACACCCTGTGCCTGTTCACAGGAGCTTGCTGTTGAGCATGGGGTGGGTTGTTGCCTTGGGCCTGCAGATTGGCCACTGTATTGGTCAGGTTTTGGAGAAGGTGCGTCTGCGTCTGCAGGAACTGCTGGAAAGCCGGATCCATTTGTGGTTGACGAGGTGCACTGCTGGAACCACTGCCTCGTCTGGAACGGGTTACTGCGGGTTGATCGACTCCTGATCCTGACCTGGTTTCCACCATCTGAGTGTCAGGGACACAGTTTTAGATGCTTGAATCAAGAGAAAAGCTTGAAAGTTTATGGTATGCAGAATTCCAGTCTAAAACAGATTCTGTTGATCTCAAAGAACTAGTTGTAACTCTGCGTGAACAGCCAAAAATTGTGCAAATATTCTGATATGAGGTGTACATAATTACTGAACCAACCCATCTAGAATTAACTCAATTGGATGTCTGTAGCCCGAGATATAAAATAGTTAAGATGATTGTGTCAGCAGGAATTTACAGATTAAGATGGCCTCATTACTTCGTGCATAACTCCCAAAATTTATAACCCAAAATTCTGAATTTTTAACAGAAAATCCTATACAAAATTTCTGAACTAACCCAACTAGAATTGCAGCAATTGGATTTCTGTAGCTCGAGATAAAAATTAATTAGTGCTGCTGTATCAGAGGGCTGCGTGAGCAGATTTGGTAACAACTGATCTGACTGATAGATTAATAATGAAGGGATAAAGATAAAGATAGCATAAGATGGATTGAGACAGAAAATTAACCTCAACTAACTAAACTTTATTAAACAAAAGTGATTGTGGTCATCACCCCACAATACACAGCACTCAAACAAAAATCCAATTCATCCAATGTTGCATTCTCACACCAACCAAACACCCTATTAAAACTAAACACACTTTAACGACCGTTCAAGACTAACGATTACATAAACTTTGATTAACACCTAAGGACTCCTATCCTCTTCAAGAGGTTCAGTGCGAGTGTCTGGAGAGTCGTAGCGGGGCCTCTTAGGTGATGGGGAGGTGTGGGGCTCTTCATCTTCAAGGATCACTGGCTCCTCCTGGTTCATCAGAGCAGCTTTCAATTCACAGTTCTGAGCCTCCAAGTAGATGACCCTCCCCTGAGCTTCAGCAAGGGTGTTGTTGGCGTCATCCAGGGCAGTGTTAACGGTAGCCAACAACTCTCGAACATGGTTCAAGGTTCCCTCGTGAGCTGGAGCGGGAGTGATGTAGGTCTTTGCTTCCCCACTAGCTCTGTAGGGAGTGTATCTGTAGGAAGTGTCTTCCAACTCATCACGTGCGTCATGGGAGAGTACATAAAGTGCCATCCTCACAGCTTCAGCTATCCCAGCATCTCTGGTGGTCCTTTCAGCAACATCTTTGTGCCTTGCCACCTCCTTGTCCCCAAGGATAGGATCATCTTGATACAGGATAACAGTCACCACCCACTGGGGTTCGAACCATGGATGTGTCCACAGCTCGCATTGGTAGGTTGGCACCACATTGTGCCCCAGATGGAACACTGTTGCTCTGAGCTTGTCGGCCATGGGAACGCCTCTCCCATCCACGTGATGGATGCTTTGCCTCCAGGCCACTTCCTCAGTAGGCTGGGCTTGTTCCACTTCTACCTCCTCTGGGTCTTCAGGTTCCTCAGGCTGTTGCTCTCCTTCTGGAATGACCTCTTCTGGGTCTTCCTCAGGTTCTTCAGGATCTTCCTCTGGTCCTTCAGGCTCTGCAGCAGCCTCCTGAGCTGGTTCCTCCTCTGGCTCCTCATCATCTGACAACTGGATGATTACCGGAGCGGGTGTTGGAGACGACGCTGTAGGTGGTGCTTCCATCAGTATCTCCTCGTCAGTATTCCCCTCATGCTCTTCATGCTCTCTACTCTCCATGGGATAGTAGTAGTAATCTTGGTCCTCCAGATGGCGGGGAAACTGGAAAGCGCCTGTGCGGGAGGTCTTCAGCCGACGAACCATCTAAGGATAGAGAAGACAGTGCAAGAAAGAACATAAGCTATAGATATCAAATAGAGTTAAGATAGTGAATGGATAAACAAGGATGAGATAAAAAGTAAAAGTAATCAGTTTAAAATAGATTTTTAGTAAAGAAAGCATTAGTGTGGCTTCTAATAAAAATCCTTAATTTCGACCATTACTAGCTAGGCTAACGTCCTACAGTCAACATGGCTCTGGTACCACTTTGTCACACCCAGTTTTGAAAGCAAAACCAGATCATAGCTTACATGTGTCCAGGATCATGTTCACACACGCAAGTGACATAGTGGAGTACCAAAAAGCGCAGTGTCACAGCGTTATTATTATTACAGACCAAATGTCCAATAATTTAACTCAGCGTTCGAGTAGCTAACAGCGGAAAATAAAACGGAGTCGTCCACCACAGGCAGTCGACCGGAGCTACGCGCCTAGAAGTCTTCGAAGTCTTTAGGGAAGTCTTCAAAGCGGCCGTCTAAGCAGCAGTCCGAGTAGTGTAGTTGCAAGAAATAAATCAACAAGCGTGAGCACATGTC
The DNA here is from genome assembly GCA_036936925.1 of Cenchrus fungigraminus. Lineage (NCBI taxonomy): Eukaryota > Viridiplantae > Streptophyta > Magnoliopsida > Poales > Poaceae > Cenchrus > Cenchrus fungigraminus. The sequence goes on along the minus strand of CM072769.1, from coordinate 104,193,789 downwards.
GTACTCAACAAGGGAATGTAACTAGAACAACATGCAAGGCTCTTTGGGTGGATGGCCGACATGGTAAAAGCGATAAGCAATTTTAGTTGGTCAGATTTTATTAAACAACTTATTACTAGCAGTGTAAGTGTATACCAACCCAAAAAGACAATTAATGCAACATAAGCAGGATGCAATGTACAAGATTAATTTATGTTCCATAATTTACCCATGTGAGGGTCCAGGCCGCTCCATGACCGAGAGCGCGGCTAATCGATTAGATTTACACTCTGCAGAGGTTGTACACTTTACCCACAAGTCATGTGTCCCATGTTGCCCGGGTTAGCTAGACTCTTAAACACTGCCTTTGGTGAGTGGCTAGGGATTCACTACGAGGCCTTTACAAAGATTCCCTAGTATGAGCTGCTCGCTAGGTTTCATGACAGCGCAATACATCACCCTCTCTCAAGACTGCGAAGCTACCACAGAGCAGATCAGCTTGAGGGCCGGGCTATAAACCAACTACCGGTACCCCCTAACCCTTATCAGGTAAAGCATACTGCATACTAAAGTTTCTAATTACTTGGCCAAGACAGAGCCATTTGTCTTGTGGTTGCACCTAGTTCCTGGGTGGTTCTCCATGTTCCGATTAACAGGGGTAATCTTGCTTAATGAGGGTAGAGCATAAAATAAATCAAGTTTACTTTTGTGTACAATTAAACCATCCTCAACCCGATGTTAGCAACTAAGCATGTGCTACAATTAAACCATACAGGGGTCTATCTGCAAGAAAACTAAAGCTCTAGGGGCTTAACTGCTAAAAACCGAGGCCTAAAACATAATTAAACTTAGAGTGAATTTCACTGCAGGTCCATGAACTTTTGTCGAGATGTCATCTAGGTCCGTAAACTAAAAAATTGGTCATCTAGGTTCATAGACTTCCCCGGTGTCTCATATAGGTCCGCAAACTAAATAAGCGGTCATCTAGGTCCATGAACTTTTAAAGAGCGGTCGTCTAGGTCCAAAGTGGTAGCGACGAGCCATGCGTGGCGGCGGGCAGGGGCACGGTGCATCCCTCTCCTCCACCCTCGAAGCAGAACCACCTCTATGCCTTTCATTACCAGGAGGTTTGTCGCCACCGCCTTGGATCTAGACGAGCGCTTTTTAAAAGTTCATGGATCTAAATGACCGCTCTTTAAAAGTTCTTGGACTTAGGTGGCCGCTTATTTAGTTTGAGGACCTAGATAAGATCTTGAGAAAAGTTTATAGACCTAGATGACCCCTATTTTAGTTTGTGGACCTAAATGACATCTCGGAAAAAGTTCATGGACCTATGGTGAAATTCACTCTTAAACTTATAAACACAGGGGCTAACGTGTAAAAACTAGGGCTAAGGACCTCGGCTACCAAAACTAGGGACTACAGGGGTTAAACCGAAAAGATTAGGACCTAACCGCAAGGATTTTTCTATGGTGGAAGGACCGGCATGTAAAATCTAAAAGCACGGGGGTTCTTTTGCAAAACGATAATGACTAGGTAGGGTTGATTGGTACACAAGGTTTGACCCGTGGGTTAGATTGGATCTGAGCCGTCGGCTGGCGATCCGGTGGCTGAGATCGCACGCGAGCGCTAGCGGCGGCGGGGAACGGCGGCGAGCAGCGGCGCACGGCGGCGAAGTCGCCGGCGCAACGCTAGATCGAGCTAGGGGGCTCGTTTTGCTGTGGGGATTGCACCTAAGTGTAGCGTGCGACAAGGCGAACTTAACAGGGCAAAAGGAACAACCTTAGGTGCACGAGGACGGTGGTTTGCACGGCGAAGCAGACGGCGACGGCGGTGGAACTCCGGCGAGCGCGTACAGGAGATTCAGAGCACGACGAAGCAAACGCGTGGCACCAGAAGCTTTGACGCGAGCTTGCGGTTCCCCTGGTGCTCTTCTTGTTGACGGGGAGGCGGCGACGGCGGAGCCCTGCGGCGGCGGCGGTGCTAGGGTTGGTGGCTGCGGCGCGGGAGCTCTAGGTTAGGGTTCAGGGATCAAGGGGGGTCTAGGGGGTTGCGACGGCGGCTTATAAAGCCCGAGGCTCACGCCTTGGCGTGCGGGCCAAGAAGAGGCGGCGCGCGCATGCGTCCGGTGTACGGACTCGGGGACGAGTCCGTCCCGGGTCATACTCCCGACCGGAGGAGGGAGATGACATGGGGGCCCCGCCTGTCAGCATCAGGGAACGGCGGAGCGCGAGCGGGCCAGCTCTGGGTCGAGAAGCTTGCTGGGCTGCACGGAAAAGGGAGAAGGGAGAGGGAAAAGAGTGAGCTGGGCCACAGAGCTGAGGGAGGTCGAACGGACTTTGAAGCTAGACGGGCCGAAAACGAACAGGAAAGAGAGGAAGGGAAGGAATACCATTTTGAAATTATTTGAAACCTTTTAAACTCAAGCAAACATTGAATTCAAACACAAATTTGAATTCAATCACTCAAAAATAATGCACCAGCATGTATGCAACACTCAACTCCTATATTTATTTATTTTATTATTAAAAATTATTTAAATACCTAGAAAATTCAATTAAATCCTTATAATTCTTAAACAAATTCAGAAGTTGCTAGCAAAATTTTAATAAATTCATAAATTCAAATTTAGGGTGTTACACCCACCACAGAGGCAGCATCCGTACCGACAGCAGCAGCAGACTCAGTATTCCCAGCAGGGGAGAGGTCACGCCGGAGGTAGTGGAGGTTCGAGTTAGTGGAAGCCCAGGCCGCAGCAGCCGCCAGCCTACGACAGCTCTCTGATCACCTGCTACTACTGCCGTCAGCTAGGCCACAAGTCCACCATGTGTCCCCAGAAGCTTCAGCAGGGAGGACAGAACAGGAACGCTCTGTACCAGACTCCAGCAAAGGCACCAGCACCAGGAGGACAACCAACGCAGAACCAACAGAAGAGTGCACCACCACCCACTCGAGGCAGACTGAACCACCTGACTGCGGAGGAGGTAGCGGCAGCACCTGATGTGGCTCTCGGTGAGTTTTTAGTCGATTCAGTTATGGCTACCATTCTGTTTGACACTGGTGCTCAGTTTTTGTACATTTCTACCAAGTTCGTAAAGGAAAGGTCATTACCAACTAAGCCCAGACCACGGCCTATAGTAACTAGTTCTCCGCTAGGTGAGAAGCGGAGTACGTTGGAGTGTAGAGGAGTGAACATGGTGTTCGAAAAGTAGTTGTTTGTGGCAGACTTGACAGTCTTGGAGTCGACCGGAATCTACGTGATACTTGGGATGGAGTGGTTAGCCCAGCACAAAGGATTGGTGAATTGCAACCCAGTATATGTACAGTTGGAGCACCCCAGTGGAGCTAGAGTGTTGATCAAGTCGCAGAGCCAGAGGTCGACACCGATGATGTGCAACATGAAAGGAATGAGCATGGGGGAAATTCCGGTGGTGAGGGAGTACCCCGACGTGTTCCCTGAGGAGTTGACCGAGCTACCGCCAGATAGGGACATTGAGTTTGTGATTGAGCTGATGCCAGGAGCTGGACCAGTGGCCAAGAGCCCATACAGGATGTCCGCGAATGAACTCGATGAGCTGAAGAAGCAACTCAAGAAACTGCAAGAGCAAGGGTTTATTCGGCCGAGTGCCTCACGTTGGGGTTCGCCAGCTCTGTTTGTGGACAAGAAGGATGACACTAAGAGAATGTGTGTGGACTACTGGACTCTCAACTCGTATCCTTTGCCCAGGATTGACGACTTGCTAGACAGGCTACGGAAGGCCAAGTTCTTTTCCAAGATTGACTTGAGGTTAGGCTACTATCAGATGAAGATTCAGGACCAGGATATCCCGAAGACAGCTTTCACGACTCGGTACGGCCTGTACGAGTTCGTAGTGGTTTCTTTCGGGCTGACCAATGCCCCGGCCTACTTCATGAACATGATGAACAAGGTCTTCATGGAAGAGCTGGACAAGTTTGTGGCGGTGTTCATCGATGACATACTGATCTTCTCTGAGACAGCAGAAGAACACGAGGAGCACCTTCAGATTGTGATGGAGTGGCTGAGACAGCAAAAGTTGTACGCTAAGTTCAGCAGAGTTCTGGATGGAGGAAGTTGCTTTCTTGGGTCACGTGTTGTCAGCTGAGGGAGTTGTAGTCTGTAGGATCGAAGCCCTCTAATATAGCTATCAGAGGGGGGTGAATGATAGCAATAAAACACAGCGGAAAACTTTTCACCCTAAAACAGATTCTCGATCATCTACTAAAATGTGTGTTGCTCCTAGACAGAAAATCCTATTGACGTGAAACTTTGCCAGAACAAAATTGATGAAATTATGAAACCAACACAATTGGAATCACTTCAAACCGATGTCTACAGCTCGAGATATAAAATAAACAAGCAGACCCTGTCAGATGGTGATGAGAATTGATTAAACCCTAATTTCGTATTTAAGCAAAATATATAAAAGGCTAATCAATCAAAACTTTCAGATCAACAATTCAAAGTCCTTGCACGGTTTTGGATGGATCAAATTAATTCTAAAACACATTGATGAAATAATTAATCTAAAACCAAAACCGAGCTTGCAAGATGATAAGTGGAGATAGCAAGGGAACAAGATTACCAACACATCAACTTACAAAGCTTGAACTTTATTCCATAGATGTGTTCAAAAGATGCAGACACAAGCATCCGTACAAAGATCTCCATGACTTGACTCAAGATCAGTCCATGCAACACCACTCCCATGAGTGTGTTACATAAGTACCAAATACATAGCACACATGCACATAATCCTATGTCATCATGCTAATCACTTTGCAATGCCAATTTCAATATAAACCAATTTTTCATCACATGATCTCACAATCTCCCCCTTGATGAAAACATTGGCAACACCATATAAACATTGAACATTGGCAACACCATATAAACATTGAACATTGGCACTTTCACAAATATATTTTATAATCAAAAGCTAAGTGAAAAGATCATCTCAAAAGATCCAAATAAAAAGTCTCCCCCTTTCTTCAATAATAAAATCTCCCTGTGAGAAATCAAAGAAGAAAGTAAAACAAAAACAATGATATGTGAATATTCATTGTGTGTGCAATGTGGAAAAATTCTCCCCCTTTGACAATGGATTCATCAAGATCACAAAAGAGAGAAGAACAAATCTTTTGTAATTTCAGTTTAACATTTTTTATGATGAGCATCACAAATCATTCATATATGAACAAATACTCATGCAAGCAATGCTAGAAAATAGTTGCACCCTCACATCCATATACATATATTGCAGTTTCAGCACAACTAAAAATCAAGTGCAATTAACAATTCATTGCTCGACATGATCTTCCTTTCTCAACCACTTTAATACTTGAAAACATTTATTTTTATGCACTTCATTGCTGCTTGAAAACTGATTTAATGATTGCAACAAAAATAAATTGCAAGGAATTATATGCACCATCAGCTTTACTTTTCAACCAAGTCAAGCCTATGTCAATATGACAATCAGAAGCTTAAGAGCAAGGTTTCAGTCATGCACAACCTCTTACAAGTTCATATCTCAGTGCAATGATAAGCTGTCTTGTAAAGAAGAAGTGTGACAATGCATATTTCTTTGATCTTTCTCATATTCTTTTCATAATAAATAATGTTGAGTAATTCACAATTAGCACTTTTAAAACAAGATCAAAATAGTCAAGAAAGTTCAATCACGGTAGGATTTAATTCAAGTTGTCATTCCATTTAAACAGCCATGACAAAAACTACACCATACATGCATAGACATAAAACTGCAATTAGCTTGTAGCATAAACTTTGCTGCAAATGTCATTTATGAATAAAATACAATGCTCATTCTTTTTCAAACTATTCTGATTTTTTCTTTCAAAAGGCTCAAATTCAAAAGAAAACAAATATTTTTTCAAGATATCAAACTCCCCCTCAAAACAACCATGTCAAAATCTCATCTTCAAGTGTTTATCCAACAGAGATGCCAATAACTCCCCCTCAAATGGAAATAACCAATGAAATCAAGAGAGGTAAAGTGAGACACATGTGTTTTGAGTTAAATTGGTATATGTTCAGTTAAGCATAAGCTAATCATGATGATCACATACTAAGCATGAAAAGGCATGATACAATATATAACATGATCGAATATGCCGAGTGATAAATATGAGCATTTGAACAATCATCTCATCTCACACCATAAAAAATATATAACTAAATATAAGAGGTATGAGTGCAAAAAGATATCTCACAAAGGTATGTGCCACATCAAAAAGGTGTAGAAAACCATCTAAGTCTTAATCACATCCAAAAGACCAAGAAACATTAAGCTCATGTTCTCCAACCATTATCTGAAAAACCTACATGGCACTAGAAGATGTCGAGGCCTCTACACTGGGGTTAGTAATAAAACATTTAGGAATCCAGCACTGAGACACACGACGAAAGCCGGTAGGCACAACACAAGTATTTTTATGATAAAAATCAGATCTACCTTTACTTGTATTTCTAGCAACAAAAGGTGTTTCCTTCACCCTATGCACAAAGTGAGGTGCCACAACCTCATGAGAAACAAAATGTGCACTTCTAAAATTAGAATTAGCCTTAGATCTTTCTTTTCTTTGTTGTTTAGCTAGTCTAAAGCAAAATTCTACTTTATGTCCATCTCTACCACAATGACTGCAAGTGTACTTAACTTTATGTTTAACTTGAGAACTAGAAGCACCATTTGCATTCATTGTGTTAATAGAAGACATAATTCCAGCAGATTTAAAAAACATCCTTTTAGGCTCATTACATATTTCAATTTTACCACTACCTAGAGACTTAACAATAGTGGGAGCATTTGTCTTGGAGTGAGCATAAGGGTCAAAGCCTAAACCAGTTTTATATTTTTGTGAGCTAGTCTTTTGTTCCAAAATTTGATTCAAAGTTTTAGTTCCCATCTTATTTTGCAAATATTCAACGCGTTTCAAAAGAGTGGAACAATTATCACAAGAACTTGATATGGGGTTCTTTTGTTTATGACAATTAGAGCATGAAAGAACCTCATGTGCAGAAAAGTCATGTTTCAATTGATCAACTCTAGCATTAGCATCTTTTAACTTTAATTCAAGAACATTGCAATTATCACAAGTTGGATTATCAGTTACACAAACATGATTCTCATTTTTCTCTTTTTCTGTTTTATGTTGTTCAATCAAAGCACAATGTTCATCTCTTAGAGTAGTGAGTTCAGCAAACATTGAATCACATGATTTGCAAGCATCATCATCCGAAATCAACAATTTAAGTCTACCAATTTCAGCATACAAAGATTCAACAATAAAATCATGTTTCTGAATTTTCTTATTACTTTTATCTAGCAATTTACCAAGAAGAACAACAGCAATAGCTAAATCATCATAAGTGGGTTGTACCTCATTATCACTGTTGCTGTCGATATCACTGATGTTGCCCTTGTTGCTTGCCATGAGACATAAGCTAGTTAAATTGTGCACTTTCTTCCCTATAGATGTTTTAGCATCATCACTGCTGTCTGAATCCACATCACTTATGTTGACTCGCTCAAGTGCAGAAAGAACTTGATGCACAACTTTGTGGTTCAGAAAGGTCTTCTTCTTCTTCTTGCCATTATATTGATGCTTCTTTTTTATTTCTTCAATTTCTTCCTCTGACTCATCATCATCCTTTGAAATCCTTGCTCGAAACTTTGGGCACTTAGGACGAATATGTTTCAGTGAACCACACTGAAAAGATCTTGGAGGACCAGAATTCCCTCTTCCTTGATCTAACATTCAATAAAGCTTTGCTAACACGAGCAGAGAGGAGTGCTAAATCATCTTCTGAGAGTTCTTCTAGCTGTTCATCAGTTAGTGAAGACAAACAAGAGAAAGCATAGCTACTAGAAGAATTATCATTGTGAAACATGCTAGACTTTGAAGTTAAAGCAATTGATTTAGAACCATGCTTCCTAGAAAGAACATCTAGTTCATGAGTTTTCAGTTTAGAATAAAGAACATCTAATGTAAGAGTACTCATGGTAGTTGATTCTTGAATTGAAGTAACTTTCATCTCCCAAACAGACATGTCTAAAGCACAAAGAATTTGTCTAGCATTAGCAGCAACAGTGTACGTAACTCCAACAGCACGTAAATTACTAAGGATTTTATTAAAACGTGCAAACAAGTCATCAACAGATTCACCAGGTTTCATCTCAAAGCGCATGTATTCTTTTTTAAACATATCTTGGCGCACCTCTTTTACTAAATTTGCATCTTCATGGTAATCACAAAGTGCTTTCCATACCTCAAATGCAGACTTGAGATGAATTACACGGTCGAAGTCACTTCTTCCTAGACCTTGGATGATCAAGTTCCTTGCCTTGCTATTATTCTCCACAGCCGCTCGATTTGCATCATTGACTTGATTAGGAACTTCAAAAGCTGTAGTAACTTTTTCCCAAATCAGCGAGCCTTGTGCTTGGATGTACGCCTCCATCTTCGCTTTCCAGAACTGAAAATCAACACCATCGAAAACACACGGCTTTGTCGAATACCTTTCCGTCGACATGTTTTCTAACTACCAATTAAGATATATTATAAAAAGAACCTGCTCTGATACCACTTGTAGGATCGAAGCCCTCTTATATAGCTATCAGAGGGGAGTGAATGATAGCAATAAAACACAGCGGAAAACTTTTCACCCTAAAACAGATTCTCGATCGTCTACTAAAACGTGTGTCGCTCCTAGACAGAAAATCCTATTGACGTGAAACTTTGACAGAACAAAATTGATGAAATTATGAAACCAACACAATTGGAATCACGTCAAACCGATGTCTACAGCTCGAGATATAAAATAAACAAGCAGACCCTGTCAGATGGTGACGAGAATTGATTAAACCCTAATTTCGTATTTAAGCAAAATATATAAAAGGCTAATCAATCAAAACTTTCAGATCAACAATTCAAAGTCCTTGCACGGTTTTGGATGGATCAAATTAATTCTAAAACACGTTGATGAAATAATTAATCTAAAACCAAAACCGAGCTTGCAAGATGAAAAGTGGAGATAGCGACGAAACAAGATTACCAACACATCAACTTACAAAGCTTGAACTTTATTCCGTAGATGTGTTCAAAAGATGCAGACACAAACATCCGTACAAAGATCTCCACGAGATCCCGAAACCCTAGACTCCACTAGGAAAAACAGAAACGCCGCCGCTGCCTCGCGCCGTCGCTTGTCCTGCCGCTGCACCAAAAGCCTCGGCAAAAACCTTTCGGCCAAAAAACATCTACCGAACATGACCAGTTCGGTCTCCTTTTATTTGCCTCAAGTCCGACACCTGGACCTGGTCTTCTAATCGGTCACGTACAACACCAGGACGTGAGCTTGTTTCTTTTTTTCCTCCGCTGCAAACAGCAGCAAGCCGTGTCCAACGTGGACACAAGCCAAACAAATCACGGCCAACTCCTTTTGACCCACGCATGCAGCAGCTGCCTGCCGGCCTGCTTGCAAGTTGCAACGCTGCATGCTGCTATGCATCACGCATGCATCTACCCAACAGCACACGCTGCACTCCTGTGCCACACAAACACATGCACGCATGCAGCACCTAAACATCACGCACACGTCCAGGCATCACTGTCCCAGCCATGCGTCCACAACGCATATCCGGCGACCACGCCGCCACAGCCAACGATCACATCGCTAGCTCCTCGGATCAGAACGTTGGCAGTCCCGTTCCAATCAATATCATCCGTCAACACCGAGACACATGCTCGCGCATTGACAAGCCTTCACGTGCACTGTTATCTAGCCCGAACGTCTCGCATGACATCCTCGACCGATAGGACCTCCGTTCCTCCCTGAACCTAGTCCCGAAACCTCAGTTCCTCCTGAACCTAGTTCCAGTCCGTCACCGACCACGTTCCGCCTCAAGCAACGCCTGCACATGAAACACACGCAACTGCGTACGAGCACTAGTCCACGACTTGACTCAAGATCAGTCCATGCAACACCACTCCCATGAGTGTGTTACATAAGTACCAAACACATAGCACACATGCACATAATCCTATGTCATCATGCTAATCACTTTGCAATGCCAATTTCAATATAAACCAATTTTTCATCACATGATCTCACACAGTCGACCCTTCGAAAGTGGAAGCAGTTACCAAGTGGGAGCAGCCCCTCACAGTGACAGATATCCGAAGCTTTCTCGGGTTGGCAGGTTACTATAGGAGGTTCATAGAAAACTTCTCCAAGATAGCATAGCCAATGACAGAGCTGTTGAAGAACGACAAAAAGTTTGTGTGGTCAGAGGCCTATGAGAGGAGTTTTCAGGAGTTGAAGAAGAGGCTCACAATAGCTCCGATTCTTACCTTGCCAGATATCAAGAAGGACTTCGTGGTGTACTGTGACGCTTCGAAGCAAGGATTGGGATGTGTGTTGATGCAAGAGGGCAAAGTTGTTGCTTACGCGTCGAGGCAGCTCAAGAAGCACGAAGAGAACTACCCCACTCACGACTTGGAGCTAGCAGCAGTTGTTCACGCACTGAAGATATGGAGGCACTACTTGATCAGCAACAAGTGTGAGTTCTACACCGATCACAAGAGTCTGAAGTACTTCTTTACTCAGTCGGAGCTGAACATGAGACAAAGGAGGTGGTTAGAGCTGATCAACGATTACGATCTAGAGATTCACTACTACCCAGGCAAGGCAAACGTTGTGGTAGATGCACTGAGCAGAAAGTCCTATTGCAACAACTTGATGGTGAGGCAAGAGCAGCCAGCACTTCACAACGAGCTAGAGCAGCTTCAACTTGAGATTGTGGAGCAAGGACAACTCAATACACTGCAAGTGACCTACGACTTGGAAGGAAGGATTCGGGAAGCACATACAGGTTGTTCCGAGATTTGGGAGCTCAAGGAGCTGATGGAGAAAGGAAAAGCTGAGGATTACCATGTGGACGAGCAAGGCACAGTGTGGCTGAAGGATCGGATCTGTGTGCCGAAGAGCAAGGAGATACGGGGACAGATTCTGAAGGAAGCCCACGATTCAAGGTACTCCATTCACACAGGAAGCACAAAGATGTACCAAGACTTGAAGCAGAGGTTCTGGTGGAAGGATATGAAGAAGGACATAGCTTAGTATGTGGCTTGTTGTGACACTTGCAGCCGTGTGAAGATTGAACACCAGAGGCCTGCCAGACTGTTGAAACTGTTGGATATTCCTCAGTGGAAGTGGGATGACATTTCCATGGACTTTGTGGTGGGGCTACCCCGAACATAGAAAGGCAACGATTCTGTTTGGGTCATAGTGGACCGGCTGACTAAGGTTGCTCACTTTGTACCAGTGAAGATCCGCTACACGACAGACCAGTTGGCAGACTTGTATGTGGACCACATACTCAGACTACATGGAGCCCCGAGGAGCATAGTGTGTGACAGAGGACCCTAATTCATAGCAAGGTTCTGGCAGAGCTTTCACAACAGGATGGGGACCACACTCAGCTACAGCATAGCTTTTCACCCTCAGACGGATGGGCAGACAGAGAGAGTAAACCAAGTGTTGGAGGATATGCTGAGAGCTTGTGCTTTGACCTACGGCACAGATTAGGAGGGCAGTTTGGCTTATGCATAGTTCTCTTACAACAACACTTTCAAGCAAGTCTCAAGATGGCACCATTCGAGACACTCAACGGGAGGAAGTGCAGGACACCTTTGATGTGGTCAGAGGTAGGAGAGAGGATGGTCTTTGGAGCAGATGCTATCCAGGAAGCTGAGGAGAAAGTGGAGAAGGTTCGAGACAACCTAAAGATTGCCCAGAGCAGATAGAAGAGCTACGCCGACCGACACAGGAGGGACTTGTCGTTCGAGCTGGGAGACTTTGCCTACCTGAAAGTATCCCCGATGAGAGGAACCAAGAGGTTTGCTGTGAAGGGGAATCTTGCCCCGAGGTACGTGGGACCATACCGGATCACTCAGAGAATTTGGAAGCTCGCTTACAGGCTCGCACTACCAGAGGAGATGTCCGCTGTACACCCCGTGTTCCACGTGTCACAGTTGGAGAAGAGTGAGAAGGAAGTGGAAGCAAAGCAAGTCCCGGTTGAGATACTAGACCTGCAGAACACCCTGGAGTATGCAAAGCACCCAGAGAAGATCTTGGATAGGGCAACAAAAGAAACCAGAAGGACCACCATTCCTTACTGCAAGGTGCTGTGGAGTCACCACACAGATCGAGAAGCAAACTGGGAGAAGGAAGCTGACCTCAGGACAGAGTTCCCGCACTTGTTCGAGGGAGAGGATAGAGCTTAAATCTCGAGGACGAGATTCCCGGTGGTGTGGGAGAATGTAACATCCTAGAAATTTGGAAATATGAAAATGTGAGAAAATTTGAACTTTTGTTGTTTGATGATGTGTCACCCTAATTAAAAACTCATTCTAGCCTCACACCTAAATTCTATATAAATAAAACCCATTTATAAAAATATAAATTCAAATTATGGTTTAAAAATGTGATTTGGATTTTATGGATTTTATTTGGATTTATTTGCGTGTGTTATGAATTTGAATCAATTCAAATTCAAATCTAAAGTTTATATAATTTCAAAACTAAATTCAAAACCTAACTCTCTAACTTGGGCCTGCTAACTCTTGCTGAAGTCTAATCGACCCCCTTCAACTCCTAGCCCGTGAACAACCCTTCACCCCGGCCTTTCCTGCTTCACCCCGGAATCAGCCCAACATGGCCCATCTTTCTCACCCCGCAGCCGCGTCGATGACAAGTGGGACCGCCCTGGTCTTCCCCTTCGTCTCGACCGGTCAAGGCCGCACACACGTGTGCCTGCTCTGCCCCGCCGCCACGCGTGCGCGCATGCGCACACCCGGCCAGGGGACAAGCCCCGACCGTGCCTGTGGCACGGACGCCGAGCCAGGCAGCCGCGCCCGCGAACCAGCAGGGGATTTCCCCCTTATACCCCTGCGCCATGACGCGACCCCACGCTCGCCAGCCACTGCCGTGCCACCACATCACCACTGCGCCACCACAGGACAATAGGAGCCCCCGCCGTGACCTTTCTACCCTTGCCTCGACGTGCTCGAGCTTCTAAGCCCCCGGGAAAGGCTCCTGTTGCAAGGCAACTCACAATTGGGGCTTCTCCCCTTTGGTCCTCTGTTCCGCCACCGAGGGGAGAGGAGAGGGGAAGGTGGAGGAGAAGGGAAGAAAGGGGAAGGAGGAGCGCGCATCACCACCACGATGACACGCCGAAGTTTAGGCCATCAAGACCGGAGTCTTTTATGTGGCGGAGGAGCTCGTCCGCATCGGAGCCGTAGCCATAGCAGAGCAAGGACGCGCCGCCGAGAACACCGCGGACTCCACGGCTACGCCTTCACCTACACCCCAACGTGAGCACCGCACCGGCCTGCTTCTTACCTCTTCCCTTGGTCTTCCTGTGATGCCGTGAGCGCACCCCTGCGATGCGCCGGCCGACCTTCGTGTCGTGCCTGTTCGTGAGCCGCCACCGTAGCACACCCCAGTGCCGTGCCAGACCTCGCCGTACCTTTTCGCCGTGTTGACGCACTTCTGTGACCGGCCTTCGTGCCGAGGGATCTTCTGCAGGGAATGCTGCAACCGCTGCTGTTGCGCCGTGCCGCGGACTCAGCTCGCCGGGCATCCGCGTGCGTCGGCCGGCCATGTCGCAGCCAGGCAAGGCCTGGGCGCGCGCATGTGCCCTGGTAAGCACACTCGTGTGCTGAGCCACGCCGCGCTGTGCTTCTGGTCGTGTTTGCGCTGCTCTGCTGACCGCTCGTGCTTGCGCCGCCGCTGCTTCTCGTCGCGCACCGCTGCACCGCGCCGCGGCCCTGGATCTCCAGGTTCCCGCGCGCCAAGCCGCCTTGTCGCGTTTCAGGCTAGCCCTGCACGCGTGCGCACGTGCACGGGATGAGCACACCCAGGGGCTCAACCGTGACGCTGCGCATTTTTGCTTTGTTCGTGATCAACCTCCGCTGCGCCGCCCTGTTGCCGTTGCTCTGCGCCATGAGCGTCGCCGTGTCGCACCTCGCATTCACCCAGGAGCTCCTTCCCAGAGCTAGGGCTGCGTAGAGGTGACCACTGACACCTAGGGGTCTCGGGCATCTGCTTGCTCGAGCTCTAGGACCGTCACCGTCGCCAATCGCCTTCCGCCGTCGCCGCCGGACTCACGCAGGGGCGCGTCAGGCAGCGTGTGGAAGACAAGGGGATGCCCTGCACCCCAGTATACTCCAAGGGCCTCCACCAAACTTTTCCCGGTGCGAGTCCTCAGAGGTGATGGGCCGACCGGCCTGCTAAAGCCCAACGCGGCCCCCTTTCTTTTATCCTGTGAACTCAGAATTTAACTTCAGGGAGGGCTGATGGACTTTGCCTAGTTAGCCCACTGGGCTGAGTCCATTGGGCCAGATCCAACCCACTAACCCATTCGGCCCAATAACGGCCCACTAACCCAGTAGTTGATGTCATGATGACGTCATGCTGATGTCACCATGACGACATGCTGACGCCATCACCTATTTTCAAAATTAAAATCCTTTTCTGATTTATAAATGAATTTGGAAATTATTTTATAAATCCTTTAACCTTTGAAAATTCATAACTAATTATTTATAACTCCGAAAAATATGAAACTAGTTTCATTATTTTTCTAAAAATGAGACGGTGCTAATTGTAGGAGTTTGGTTCTGTTTGGATCTTTTAAAATTGGGTTTCTTTGGATTTATGCTTAGTTGATTGATGGTAATTTAATGTCTCGTATCTCGTGCTGCACAGACCCGAGCTACGACCCGGAGGAAGCCTAAGACCCCGACTTCAACCTAGACCAGGACTACGGACGCTAGCCAGATGTCATGTCACTCCCAACCATGTAGATCCTATGCATGCTTTAGTTGCTAGAGCTTAATTACTTTTATGCATATTTTGGAATTGCATAGACAATTGTTAGCCCTGCCTTGGAATTGTTTAGCCTGTCCTTAAAATACCTACTTTTGGAACTAGCTACAGACCCCTAGCTAGTTCCCAGCTTTATTCATCCATATATTTTACCCTTAGTTATGGATGGATCTCAGCTTTGGACCGAGTTTGGGATATCTCAGTATTCTAGCATGTGTTTTGGGTGAGTGTGTATCATTGACGTGTTACCGCGGGAGCGAGCCACTTTGGTTACTTATGAACGCCTGTCTAGGGGAGATGCGACCTGGCCTCCCGCCCTAGCGGTGTGTCGGACAGTGGGAGTTGGTGAGTGCTCGCTCTTGCAATTAAGGACCGATCGACTGTGTGACCTTGATCTTTGGGCTATTTTCGTACAAACCGTTCGCTCACGTATGGTCAGGGTTCGGTCCGAGAACTAGTTGGTGGTTGGCACTCAGCTTGTAGGCGGACCGGTGTGGTCGTGTGAGGGGGACGGGTTATATCCCCCGAGTAGACGTCGCCCCGGCTCCGCCGGGGAAGGTTTCACAGCTCCGAGGCCCTGCTGGCAAGTTTCGCGCCCCAGTTCAGGACGAGTCAGGCTCGGATAGGCAGGAGAGCGCCACCCACTACTAGGTCTCTGGCCATTAGGTAGGGACGTGGATCGGAGGCATCCGTTTCTGCCCTATCTGGCAGGTCCAGTTGTACAACCTCTGCAGAGTGTTAAACCTATAGCTATAGTCTGTGTCCACTCGTATGGACAGCCCTTTCGATCTCTCACCTGGCTAGTATTCTTTTGTGTTGCTTTCTCTCCCCTGAGTGTGTGAGCCCGGCTTCGTGCCGTTGAGACGTGGGGATAGGAGTTGGTGACCCCACGTCGTAGATGAGAGTGGGATGCTGTGTCTCGGTTGAGATCCAGTGTTTGGTGTTCTTTCCTTGTCGGGTGTTGACCCCGGAGGTGTGGATCTCCTCGGAGATGGTGACCTCTCGGCATTCTGCATTCCTTGATGTTGCTACCGCTGCTTGCATAACCTTCTATAGTCATAAATAGGATTACTCATGCATAATATTATTATTCTCTTTTGCTTATGCTCATCGTTGGGAAGCTGACATGACCTACTCACTTATCGAGTAGATGATAGGTTTTCAGACCAGGAGCCGGACTACGACTTTGAGCACGATGGATGGGAGGACTGAGGCTCACCCTACACTCGAGCTTGCCTGCGGATATGGAGTCTACTTCGCTACATGAGAGCCGCTGCGTAGATGTTTACTCTGTTTGATTCAGTCCTGTTGGACTTGTACCCGGCATGTGCCGTAATGCTGTACTCAGATGCTTAATTATTATAATATTATGTGGACCTACATATATTTCCGTCTGCTGTACGGTTTTCTTTACTTTCTGAGACAGGGATTTGCACGTGATAGCCTCCTGGGACTATCACAGAGGTGCAGGGATCGGGTTCCCTTCTACTGAAACCCGGTTCGTTTCACCAATGGTTTTACATTGTGATCGAAAAGTACCCTGGTGAGGTGAGCACCCACACGCTGAAGCTAGAGAAAAGTCTATTTCTCACCATTCATTAGGATATTAAGGTCAGTCTAATTAGTGCACAATTTCATTGTATAGTTACCTAAACTGAAAATTAGGTAATTGTGTCATACTGTCATAGGAGTTTCATGAGAATAAAACTCCTCTCACATATGATTAAACTTATCCTTCTGTCTCAACATAAATATTTTGTCAAATCAGCAAAATTGGTGAAGGTGACATGAAATTTAATGCTCATGAAATCCTCCATGAAACCAACATTGAGAATGGCCTATCTAACAAGTATGATTTTAGTACGCAAACTATAAAACTAGAGACTAACATCCTCAAGGCTTCAAACCGATCAAAAATACCCAACTTTGTGAATCCCACAAAAGCATTGGTGGCACCGTGGAGGTTTCAAATAATCGTGGGATACATATCTAGATGTTTGTAAAGTTTTATGGTTGTATCCATTCATAAGGTAAAAAGTTTAGTACGATGTGTCTAGTATTTTTGGTGGTTTATCATGTTTTTAACTTTGAAGTTGACATCAGGAGCAGAGGACCCAGTAATATATGGCGAGCTATATATGGCTCCCGTCATATCTTGATCCGGTCATGTGAAAACCCACCAAAGTGAATCCACCACAGTTTTAATCTGATCATGTGGAAAAGCATCATTGGTGTCGTAGAGGTTTCAAATCCAGCTGTAGATATCTATCTCGATGTTTGTATAGTTTAATGGATGTTTGGTGCCGTAGGGGTGAAGATGCAGTAATAGCAATTGTAGAACGAGCTGGGGAGGTGATAGTTGTGGGTGGGGTGTCGCTAATTAAAGTGGGGTCGGTGAGAGTTAAACTCAGAGCGAGGGAAATTGAAAAGATTCACGACTACCTGGAGATCTTCATAGATGGTGTTGGGTACGACATCAAATTCGTCCCGGTAACACCTCAGAAGAAAATGAAGAGGGACCCTCCTAAGCCAAACAACAAAGGGATGATGAGGGACAGGAAGATGAGGATGATGAAGAGCTGTACGACTTTGACGATGATCCAACAAAGAAGATGCAAGGAGAAGGGGAGGGGGGGCACGCCGGCAGAACATACTGAGCAGGAGCAGCATCACAATTGGGGCAGCAGGCAAAAAGAAAGGAGTAGTGGAAAAGAAAATCAAAGGTCAGATCACAATCTGGATGAAGCTGAAGTTGTGGAAGCAGCACTAATCACAATGTTTGACCCGGTGGCCAACAAAATCCTGAAGTTGAAAGGAAGAAGTAGGGAGGAGGCTAGGGTAGTAGATGTGTGCAAAAGCATCCAAGAGGACAAGGAGGAGCAGAAGGATGAGGTGCCAAGTGACAGCTTTCGGGTGCATACTGAAGGGGGGCACGAGAATAGTGCATAAGAACAAGTGGCCAAGGCTGACACTTACAAATGAAACAGAACCAGTGAGCGATGTGGAGCTCGTTGAAATGGGGAACGAATCCCAAGAGTCTATGGGGGCTGGAGAGGTGGATCAGGTGATGGGGGAGGGGAGTCAAAATGGTAAAGAAGCCGAGGACAGGGTCTGGATGGCGGATGAAGGGTGCAGAACGAAGATGAAGCAGAGGAAGAGGGGGGCTGAGGGAGAGCAACCTAAGAGGAGCTTCTTCCCTACTGTTGCACTCAGGAAAAGCACAAGGGGGCGCAAATCAATCCGGGGGAGTGAAGGTATGTAACAACCCGCTTAATTCCTTATGATGATGAAGAGCTAGAATCGAATGCTAAGAACTATGACATCGTTTTGGGGGGTGTATGGAAGAAAGTTATGAAAATATCAGTGCTATTAAAAGGGTGGAGATAGCAAGAGCAACGATAGCTGAAGCGAAATATAAGCATATGCAGGAGATGATTTTAGCTAATAAGCATGCGCTGGAGGGTGAAAATTTGAATCTGGAGATAGTTGAAAACAAACACAGGGGTTGTGATGAAGGCAGTCTAGCTAAAAAGGGGAGGAAAAAATGAGGGGGGCAGATTGAGTAGAGAGCTGTAACGCATAAGTTACAAATGCAAGTCCTCCTATGGAACATTAGAGGGTTGGGCAAGCTTGCAAGGATCAGACAACTGAAGGAACTGATGACAAAAGAGAGCTGATGTAATAGGGATACAAAAGACCACTAAACATGATTTTTCGCCGTAAGAACTACAACTTCTGAACCAGGGGGGCGAATTCAGGTGGGAATGGGTCTCGGCGACTGGACATTCTGGGGGGATCCTCATGGGGGTGACCATGAGTGGTCAATGGCTTTCTTGGAAGAACTAGATACAAAATGCCAAGGGTTGCTTTTGCCAATGATTATTGAGGGTGACTTTAACCTCATAAGAATGGCAACTGATAAGAGCTCGGGGGTAGGGGACCAGAGACTGATGAATGCCTTGAACTCCTTCATAGAGAAACATAATCTCAGGGAGATTCACAGAGTTGGACCAAAATTCACGTGGACGAACAAGAAGGAAACCCCGATTCAGAGCAATATTGACAGAATTCTAGCAAACACAGAATGGGAGCTGAAGTTCCCGCTCTGTTGTTTGAACACTTTAACCAGAGTTGGGTCAGATCACTGCCCGCTACTGCTGGACACGAGTGGAGATGAAGTGGGGGAGTTCACATAGGGAAAGACAATTTTTCTGCGAGCGACAATGGTTCAAAATGGAGGGTTTCCTGAACATAGTCGAGGGGAAATGGAAAGCGAACAGAGAGATATGCCCAGAGGAAGCTTATTCAATGGATAAATGGCATGGTTGTGTTGCTGCTATACGAAGTTTCCTTAAGGGATGGGGGCGCAACATAAGAGGAGAATACAGGCGGGGGAGAGAAGAGACAATTCGGCAAATCCGGCTAACTGATGCTGAGGAATTGGGGGGAGGGCACCTTCATGGAGACCGACTCAGTAGAAGACACCAGTTAGAGGACGAGCTGGAGAAACTAATGGAAGCCGAGGAGCTGAGAGGGGGGGGAGAGATGGACCTTAGAGGGAGATGGTAACACAACTTTCTTCCACCTAGTAGCTAATGGGAGAAAGAGGAAGAAACTAATCCTGTCACTTGAACACGAGGGCAGAAATGTCACTAGCCTAGATCAAATCCAAAAGATCATATATGATTATTACAAGAGCATTTTCGGCAAGCATCCTGAAAAAGGGGTTAAACTGGGGGGGAGCATGGGCAATATTGGGGAGGCTATCGGAAGAAGACAATGCTTGGCTGACAAGACCGTTCACTGAAGAAGACGTGAAAAAGACAGTGTTTAGTATGAAAGAGGACTCAGCACCTGGGCCAGATGGGTTTGGGGTAGTGTTCTATAAAAACTGTTGGGATACCATAAAGGGGGAATTGATGGAGATGATAAACGATTTCTACCTAGGGAACCTAGACATAAATAGGCTAAACTACGGGGTGATAACGCTGATTTTGAAGATCAAAGTGGCCAACAATGTCAAACAGTATAGGCCAATCTATCTCTTGAACGTTAGTTTCAAGATTTTTGCTAAATTGATCATGGACAGGCTCATAGGATATGCGGGGGGTCTGATTAGCCAAAGCCAAACTGTGTTTATTAAAGACAGATACATTGTAGATGGGGTAGTGCTACTTCATGAGATACTGCATGAACATAAGAGGAAGAAGGTGTCGGGGGTGTTACTGAAGATAGACTTTGAGAAAGAATAAGACAACATTTGGTGTGACTTCATGGAGGAGGTTTTATCAGAAAAAAAGGATTTGATAGCAAACTAAGGGGGTGGATTATGAGTACTGTGAGGGGGGCAAAGTCTGTATCAATATCAATGGTGTTAATGGCTCGTATTTCAAAACACACAGGGGCTGAGGCAAGGGGGATCCCCTATCCCCTCTACTTTTTAACCTAGCAGCTGATGCGCTAGCTCACAGACTCGATAAAGCCAAAGCACTAGGATATATCAAAGGGGTCGTACCGCATGTAGTCCCGGGGGGTGTGACTCAATTACAATATGCTGACAATACCATCCTAATGTGTGGAAACAACTGCCAGTCGATAGCTAACCTGAAGTTTCTTCTATACTGCTTTGAGTGGATGTCGGGGTTGAAAATCAATTACCACAAGAGCGAAGTGGTAACATTTGGGGTGGACACGGAAACAAAACAGAACACAACATCACAAACATGTTAAAATACGTAGTGGGAAAGATGCTAATGAAGTACCTAGGTTTTCCCATTAGCAGCAAGAGGCTGGGGGTGAACGCTTTCAAAAATATTGTGGAGAAGATGAGGCACCGGCTGCAGCCGTGGAAAGGGAAGCATTTGACATCAGGGGGAGATTGGTTCTCACAAACACCTCACTGAGCAATCTACCTGTATATTGGATGAGCATGTTCCTCCTCCATGAAGACACTCACCATCAGATGGACACTATTAGATCCATGTTTTTTTGGGGGAGCGATGGAGAGAAGTTCAAGTACCACATGGTTAAATGGGATAACACCTGTCTAGCCAAGGACTTCGGGGGGGCATAATAAACACAAGAGTCCTGAATGAAGCTTGTTGATGGCTATTAAATACCATTTTCATGGCCGTCAACTCCTGCAAATTGAAGCATGAGATGCACATCCACACTAGAATAGGAGTTTAAACTAATAATTTCCACCAATGTCGACGTGTATTCAAATACAGGTAATTAGCATAGGAAATGAGAAGAATCCAAGCACATTCATTCCACTCCAATCCAATGCACTCAAATTCTGGCCAATGAGGGGCTGCCACATGGATTCCCCTGGATCCATGATGTCACCAATCCATGTGAAGAGCTCTCAACGAATCACGCGCTGCCACGTCAGCATCACATGGATCCATGGGCCCACATTGCTAACCAAACCACCAGGAATCTCGGCATGCACGAAGGATGAGCATCAGGGCCCACATGGAAGTGAGCCAGAGGAAGCACGGGCCAAAAGGCCAGCCGAGGGTTTCGGCCGACCCTAGGATCAGCCGAACCGACCAAGGGTCGGTTGATCCCCTCCTTCCACGTGGTTGCTTCCCATTGGTCCTTGGCTGCATCTCGGGGTGTTTTGGAGCACTTGGAGCCTCGGAGCAAGCCACTCCCTTGCATATAAATAGAGGGGGAGGGGCCTCATTTCCTACACACTTCCAAGCTCTCAAGTTCCACTTCTCTCTTGTGTAGCTCTCTCTCCCTCTCTCTAATTCTGACCATGTGAGGTGATTCTCACCTCTATGTGGTAGAATGGGGTTGAGAAGAGATCTAGACTAGGATTTGTTGATAGATAGAGTAGGAGTGAGGAGTGAGTTGATGTCCTCGTGGATGCTTGTTCTTCATTTAGATCAAAGTGAGTATTTCGACATTTCTTATTTAGACTATAGTGGACATCATGCATGAATGATATGTTTTTATGTTCTTGGCTCATTCATAGTTTAGAGCCTTGTGTTCTTCGTGGCACAAGGCTTCCATCCTTTAGAGCTAATACATTAGTTTGAGTATCTGTTTGCATGCTTTGTTCCTATTTAGCTGAGTAAGTTTGTTGTATCTCGTTTGCATCCAAACCTTTCTTGCTGCTCTGTAACTTGATGACTAGTATGATCTAAGCCGTTCTCTCTCTAGTTCGTGGTCTCGTATTTATACGGGTTGCTATAGTGTTGTTAGCGGGTTGACAGACGTAATCGTGCTATAGTAGTTATCGGGAGTGCAGACGTGGTGTGTGGACTCTGGTTATCCTATGAAGACCAAGTGCATTCACGTAACGATAGAGGTAGGCCGCAGTGGTGACAACCTGGTGGACCCTTTGAAACCCTCCGCGACTGTGTACCGAGTTGGGCCCTGTTGCCAGAACATTGGCCTAGCCCTAAAAAGTTAGGATGGGCTGGCGCTCCACGGAGAGGACTAATAGCGGACAGATCCATCTCGAGGGTTTTTTTTTGAGGTCATCCATCTCGAGAGTTAAGCTCCTTAAGAAAGTACTTCTCACATCCCTACCTATCTCAGTAGTAGCTAGGTGTCCTTGGATAGACTCTCGTCCGGTTACTCTCCCGTCCTAGGAACGAAACCCTTTGGGAATACTCATTCTCCGAGGGAGAAGTGCTAGAACGGTGTATCCGTGCGCTTGTGAATTTGTTCGCACTCGTCAGTATACCTGGGAGTTTCTTACACGCTCACGCTAGTGCACCAGTGGTGGTGACGCTAAGAAACGCCAACAAGCATTTCTGACGCCGTTACCGGGGACGGCTGTTGTTAACCTTTCGAACCCGTCTATCCTCGTATTTATCTTTTTTCGTTTTCTTCTACCTTCACCCCTGTTACCCTTTGAGATACCTTTTTCCTTTACTTCTACCTTTACCCCCGTTATCCATGGAAGGTTATCCTTGTAAACACCTTCCACCTTCGAGGAGTGAACCCTCAGAGCCATCTTTGTCAAGACCCATTCTTACATCTAGCTGTCGGCTTCACTCCTCTCCCATGAAGCTAATTCAGGACCTATCATTCTCGGGGTTAATTTATGAGAATCCCTTTGATCATGTGAGAGACTACGAGCGTCTGATTGAAACTCAGGGTAAAATCGGAGAATCACCGGATGCTCGGAAAACAGAGTTTTTCCCGCTATCCCTCTCTGGGAAAGCATGAGATTGGCACCGTTGTTCTGGTAGAGACTACCTTACTTGGGAAAGTTTGAGGGCAGCTTTCTACTCCTGATTCTTCCCGATAGAATGTGTCATCTCGTTAAGGACCAAGATTCTCAGTTTCAAGCAATGTGAGGAGGAATCGCTAGGAACGGCATGGCATCGTTCCGCCTCTGCGGTGGAAGATTGCCCAGTCCTCTACATTCTCGATTGGATGCTGCTCCAGCACTTCTGGTTTGGATTGCAGAAGGATGATGCCATGAGGCTTAATGCTCTCTCGGGAGGTTCCTTGTGACATGGACGCTGTTGAGGGTAAAGAGATCGTGGAGAATCTCTGGGATTTCAGCTCCCCTTGCATCCCGGTCAATGAGGTACCCACAAGAGGAAATGTTGAGCCACCTAGATCTATCATCAGTCGAGCCTGAGATTTCATATCCTCTCTTTCTGAGCTCTGGCTGAAGGTGTCATTCCTGAATAGCAGGAGTCTAAGGGAAAGGTTTCGTGGCGCGAGATCTACCCTTGGTTTCCCCTCTTGTGCATCTTCTTAGACCTTCTCCCCGAGACTTTGTCTCGCGGGAGGATGGAGAGAGTGGTTGGGGAAGAACGATCATTCCCGGCTAGGATGACTTGTTCGATCCTAATTACCATCTCCTAAGGAGGGTATGAGAGGCTTATCGTGTTCCTACGTTGAGGTTTGAGCTGAAGTGCTTTGCACTGAAGTTACGTATAAACCAAGACATCGGTCTCTGCTTTATAATCCATTGGATTCATTTATCAGACTGAAGGGGCATGATCACTTACTGATTGAATGGAGTGCGTTCACTTCTTATCATAAGCCCATCGATCGATGTCGATCAGTCAAGAGAAGCTCAACTTCATACCTTATGCTTGACTTGATCGATGCCCAATGGGAGTTGCATTTTCCAGCTTATCCATAGCCTCCCATTGGAAGCTTAGGCCAGACCTCGGGATGTTTCATCGTTCTGATTGTTGGCGTTTCTTAACATCACAACTAACGACGCCGGGTTAGCGTGAACATCAAGACTTGCCATAGGTTAATCTAAACGATCATGAAAGAATCCGCAAGCGCACAGATAAACCATTGTAGCATTTCCCCAAGGAAGGAGAGTATTCCAAGGGTATCAAATCCATGGAAGGCAATGGTGGATATCTTAGACTTATGCTTTTGCTCTGAATGTAAACCAAGAGATAGATATAGGGAACAACACACTCAGAGGCAGGGGTAAGATACAAGATATACGGGGTAGTGTGACACACACAGCTCAAATCTACCTCTACTCTAGCACACTACGGCTTAGGGGGAAACATACGAGTTAGCTCTAGGTTCTAATGTACTAAACATACAAAGCTAGAAGATACAAGAGATGGGCATGAGTATTGCATGAGAGGGATAAGGTTCAGCACCCAGGTACAAATGGGGAGCTAGCCCGTGACGACCAGCACTCTACGAAACTAGACTTTAGACTCCTATAGCAGGTACCCCAACGCGGAGGTTGCCCTAGGATCCAATAGGGCTGTCACCACCTGAGGACCGACCTCTCGTTACGGGGGGTATGCTCATAACTATCGTAGCCAGACAACCCAGACACCATGCCTACGTTGCTGCTAGACTCCACCCGGCCCGAGCTATTGTGACCCAGGGTGAGAGCCACCAGAAGACTGGTCAACTAGACCGAGTACCGTAGCTTGAACACAAACCTCATGCAACACTCTCATGCCATCTAACAAGATCAACTAAGGCTAGACATACGAACAGATATGAACTCTCTTATGTCTAATCAACAAGATCAAAGGGTCATGTTCGTGAAGAACACGAGCCTCTAACTTATGAACAAACACATAAGGAAGGAGTTTATCACCCTTCAAGTGGATCAAAAGGTAGTGTTCACAAAGAACACAAGCCTCTAAATGATGAACAGAGGATGAACTTAAGAACATATCAAGAATATGATCTACCATGACTTTATATGAAATAGGTGAATAACTGAAGTAGATCAAAGTCATACAAAGAAATAAAGATAAAAGAGAACTCATACCTAGACTTCCAAGAGAACTTGGAACCTGAATAGGAGCTACTCTAGCCTACCCCCTAGCCTTGGAAACTAAAAGTGAGAGGAGAATGAGATAGTGGTGTGTGAGAAATGGGAGCCCCTCCCCTTCTATTTACAGGCAAGGACAAGGCTTGCTCGGACACCCAAATGGCCCCTAAACGCCCGGGAATGCAGGAAGTGACCAATGAGGAGCAACCACGTGTAGGGGCTAGATGGGCGCCCCCTAGGTCGGTTCGGCCGATCCTAGGATTGGCCGGCACCCTAGGGCGGCCCCACCTGGTGTGCTTCCTCTGGTTGGCTGCCCTGTGGGCCCTCTTATCCATCCCCGGTGCATGGCTTGATTTGGTATTTGAGGTGGGCCCTTTGATCCATGTGAAGTCCATGTGGCATCCTCTGATTCGTCGGTGAGTGCCTCCCCTGGATCGATGACGTGGAATGCCATGTTTCCCTTGGTGGCAGCCACCTCCTCAGCTGAGTTGGCATGGTTTCTTCATAGAAGTTGAGTTTCCATCTCTTTTAAAGGGTAAATCACCTACATATAAATAATCTCCAGGGACAAGTGGAACTACATTATTCAAACCTAAATTATAGTAAACAATGCATATGCCTCCATTTATGTGAGAATATTGAGGGTTGGAAATGGTGAATTTCCACCATCAACACTGATGAGAACATCAGACCCTCTGCCTATGGCAAGAGCGCGTTAAATCTCGTTCTTCACCCGAGCTTTGGTTCTGGAATACACACCGGCCATTGGAGTTTATGTTGTACCCTCTTTGGAGGTCGAGTGTCTTTCTGAGCCTGAGTTCACTCGGAGATCAGTTCCTGGTGTAGGAGCACTAGTTGTAGTGCTCAATCTTTTTATCTCCGAGTTCCGCTACCCTAGTGCTATAGCTCTCGAGTCCCGTGACCACCCTAGAGCTGCCTCGGCTCTCTGGGATGATCATGCTTGCTTTTAGCTTTGTTATCCTTTGGACTCGTGTTGTATATGCACTAACCTGGCAAATCAGAGCTTATCACCACATCACAGTATCTGCAAGAGAGATGGCCATGAGTTGAGACAGGAGATCATGAGACACCCACATTCTGAGTATTCGGCCTCATTTATTTTGTTTCCCTAAGAAGAATTATCCTTCGGGTATCTTTTGAGCACTAACCATGCAGGAGAAAGAAATTATCAGAGATAGAAGGAGTAAGGCAAAGGTCCACAACAAGACAACACCATCATGGCAACACAGTGAACACTTCATGATCCCCATCAGTGGCTTCTACACCTATGATGGACCATGTATGTTGTCAGGGTGAGTTCCCCCGGGATACCTATAGTTATATTAGTGGCTTAGCCAAAGTTATTATAAAGTAAAGGTTGATTATCCAACCCCAACCTTATCCTAGATTTAGCCAAAGCCATCCTTTCCATCTCGGGGCATCCACCTGGGCTTGTGGCCTTGAAGCCTGCTTGAGCCCACACGCGAAGGGGGAGGACCAGAGGGTCCCACCTAGGGCCGACCGAACCCTAGTTCGGCCGAAACCCAAGTGCCGCCGCCTCCTTCCTTCTTTCGTGTGTGCATCTCTTCCTCCTCCAGAAACCCTCTCCCTGCCGCACGACGAGTTTCGAATCACGCAGAACCCATCTCCTCCACCTCATCTCTCCAACCCATCACCGAAGCCATGGCCGGAAAGAGCATCGTCCCTTTCAACACCTCGTCCACCAGTCCCGAGGCATGGGGTAACCCCTCCATCACTGCCGCCCCTGCAAGAGACCTTACGATAGTGGTCGGCGTCCTAGAGGTTGCTCCGCTCGCCTCCATCCCGCCAGGCGGGAGGATTTCGGGCACGCCACCGTTCAGGCGCTCCGCCTCGCTTGGGAAGAGGCATAGGGGACGGGCAGCCAGCCCGTACGGCAGGCCGACCACGGCTCAGCTTCGTCCCAAGGGAATGTTGTTCGCGCCACCTAGCGCGCCTGGTTCATCGCTAGCTGGGTGGCAGACGAGCACAGCACAGGCCGCTCAGTCACCACAGCCACCAGTTACCATAAGACCAGCGCCGCCCAAGGAGAAGGCTCCTGGAGCACGCCCAACACCTGTCCTACCTGAAGAGGATGAAGACCTTGGCCTGGACGATGGACTACCTGAGAGCCCTGTGTGGTTCGAGGACCGGTGGATGGTCGCTTCCTGGTGTGATGAGTGATTGACAACGTGGTGTGGACTGATTCTTGGCTAAGTATTGCAGGTGCAAGTTGCGGCTTGACTGGTGTTGGTGCAGGTGAACAACAAGCGCGAAAGTTCGTTGCTAGTGAGGCCTCCAGGTGTGGAGAAGACAAGTAGGCTTGGTTCGAGGGACCCGGTGGCCAGCGGGGTCAAGTGCGGGCCGCATGGTGGCAAGAACGGCAAGATGAAGTCATGGACGATTTCTTGGTTGAGCCTCAAAACCAAGGTCGAGCCGGGACTACGTGGGAGCCGAGTCATGAGTGGTGATTGGCGGAGGCTACACCGAGTTCGCGGGGTTTCCGGTGGTTCACCAGAAAACCACTGGGTTCCTTGGTTGATCCACAAAGCCAAGACCGAAGAACCGAAGACGGAGGTGTAGCAGCTCCAAACCGGTCTGACCGGTGGGTCTGACCGGTCTGACCGGTGGGTACCGGTCTGACCGGTGAGGAGCACTGGTCTGACCGGTGTGCAACGACGCAGTCCGGAATCTTCAAAGCGGAGGACACGCGTCGGGATCGCAAGGCTTGCGTCGAGGCTAAGCAAGTTTGCGGTCGCTGGGCATCCGTCCGATGGTGCGAAGACAAAGACTTCCAAATTTGCCCTTGAGGGGCATGTATCCCTAGTTAGCTAGTAAGGGTATTTTAGTGTTTCGGTTGCCTCCATATAACCCAAGGGGTGAGAGGATGGCAGCCATCTCTTGGAACCCTAGCTCATTTTGTTTTCCTATTTTCTCTTCCTATTTTCCTTAGGATTTTCGTAGGACTAGCTTGAGAGCTTCATGGTGAGATCTTGTGAGAGGGAAGGATGATCGGGCGGTAAGCTAGACCTTGTATTAACCTCTTTGGCATGTATAGATGATTCGGCGTGGTTCCTCAAGGCTTGGTTGTGTCTTTCCCGTTTCTCCTTTTTGGTGATTTTCGGAGGCTTTTCTTGGTGAATTTCTTGTGGCGGTTTTGAGAACTTTCTCTTTGGGATTTGGTGGGGGATGTATGCATGAACCCCTCGTGTTCTTTTCCCTTTGATTCCCCTCCCAAATCCGTGAGTAAAGGGGCTCAATTTTGGGGTTTTCGTGGTTCTAGGGTTCGTGGTGTTCTTGGCGGAAATCCTTCGATTCCTCTTGATTCAACAAGTTTTGGTGGACCAAATCTTGGCTATGGAGTGCCCATGAGGTGTTCCTACTATCCCCAAAGTCTTGTGCAAATCCGTGGAGCGAATCGGGAGATCAGGATTTGGATTTGGGCGAGTTGACTCGCGGGCGTTGTTCATCCCGAGCTGCCCAGGCGCGACCGGTCTGACCGGTGCTCTTGACCGGTCTGACCGGTGCTAGCCCTTGGTGGGATTTGTCTCGGGGAACAGCCTTGTCCGTGTGGTTTTTGTCCCGTGGTCCTGCTGGTCAGTTCTTTGCGTGTTTGGAGTTGTTTTGCTAGGTGTTGTGAGGGGTTCTTCTTCCTTCCAGGTTGTGTTTCGGAGGTGGTTTTTGTTCCAGGGCCTAGAGGAGTCACTGAGGCTTCCTGGAACGTTTGCTGTGCGGCTGCTGTAGCCACCGGCCTGACCGGTGCTGTCCACCGGTCTGACTGATGTCATCGGTCTGACCGGCGCAGCCCATCGGTCTGACCGGTGTAGCACAGGCAGCAAGCCGTGCAAGTTTCCGCTGTGTGTGTTGGTGAGTTTTTGCTCGGAAGGTTGTGTGTTGGTTCCTAGGACCAGTAGCACTCCAGTGGCTACGTGGTCTTGACCAACTTGGGTAGTTGAGTCGGAGAAGTGTTTCGGAAGCCGTGTTCGTCTTGTTGGAGTTCCCATCTCCTTCGAGAAGAATTTTTATCGGCTCCCATTCACTCCCCTCTCTCTGGTTCGCCTAATCGGTCCTTCAATTGGTATCAGAGCCGGTTCGGGTCTTCATTG
The DNA here is from genome assembly GCA_036936925.1 of Cenchrus fungigraminus. Taxonomy (NCBI): domain Eukaryota; kingdom Viridiplantae; phylum Streptophyta; class Magnoliopsida; order Poales; family Poaceae; genus Cenchrus; species Cenchrus fungigraminus. The sequence continues at coordinate 104,164,508 of CM072769.1, read as the reverse complement.
ACTCTTACCAGTCTAAGATCCAAAGATGGATTACCAGGAACGGGGTTCGGGTCCTCCGCACTTCGATGGGAAGAACTACCAGATGTGGTAGAGGCGGATCGCAGTGTTCCTCGGCGGAAAGGGTCAGATCCTTTGGGACGTTACGGTGAACACAGCTTATGTTCATCCGATTAACTTCCTTGCTCCAGGATCGAGGGATACGTTCGAAGCCAACAACAAGGCGGTCGACTACTTATTTCGTGCTCTGTGTCAGTCCGAATTCGATCGGGTTCAGACAGAGGACTTAGCTTGTAGGATTTGGGAGCAGTTGAAGGATGCTCATGCTGGGAATGCTCAGGTTCAGGCTCGGATGTACGCGACTTACCGGAGAGAGTACGAGAACTTCACTCATCTCCCCGGCGAGTCTGTCGATGCCCTTTTCCAGCGGTTTACGGTCGTGGTGAACAACATGAGAGCCAATGTGGCAGTGCTCCCATCTGATGATCATGATAGAGCCGTGAAGCTCTTGCACTCGTTGGATCGTACCGTATGGGATGGGAAGGTTGAGGCTATCCTTGAGTCCGAGAAGTATGACACCTTGATCGTGAACGAGCTGTTCTCGAAGCTCAAGTCGGCTGAGTTGCACCGTGGTATGACAGCCTGTCTTGAGAGCCCAACTGATCCTCATAGTCTTGCTCTCGTCGGTGGCTCAGGTGCTAAGACTAACGCTAACCCGTCCTCTAGGATGTACTCTTTGTCCTCTTTGATGTCTTTACCAGATGAGGAGTTCGATGTACTTGGAGAGGACGAGCTGGCGTTGCTGACACGGAGATTCGAGAGGATGCACGAGAACCAGGTGAGCTCAAGGAGGAACTCGAGGGTGTGTTTCAAGTGCGGCAAGACCGGACACTTTTTCGCCGAGTGTCCGAAGGTGAACAACCACGACAAGCACAAGTCCAAGGACAAAGGGAGAAGATCCAAGAAGAAGGAACATGAACATGGGAGGAAGACACAGACCCGAGAGAAGATCAAGAGATCGAGCGACATCGACTCTGACTCTGAGGACGTGTCATCAAGCTCGAGTGAAGAAGAAGAAGAGGACAGCAAGAGGAAACACAAGAAGAAGAAGAAGAAGGACTTCGGCAAGTACTTGAACAGCCTTTGCTGTACCGCAAGCAAGACTTCGAGAGGTTGGAACAAGAAGGATGGTCTTTGCGGCATGGCACGCAGCTCCAGCGGCAAGAGAAGCCAGAAGAACGCCTCGGATTCAGACTCTGACTCCGAGGATGAGGTATGTGATGAGCTCTCTTCTTTGCGCAAGGAGAATGAGGAGTTAGATGACTTGCTTGATAATCGCGATCACATGCTTAGAGAGGCTAAGAAGCTTAGGAAGGAGCTTAGAGCTTTGCTTGAAGATGCTAGGACTAGAGTGGCTGAGCTAGAAACATAGGTTCTTGATGGCAAGCTTGAAATTGATTCGCTTAAGGCTAGCCCTGTGGTTTCTGATGAGGTTGATTATGCTGATTGCTCTGTTTTCCTAGCTGATTTGACTGCTATTAGGGAAAAGCATGCCTCCAAGTGTGAGGAACTAGATGTGCTTAGGGTTGAGTTGGCTGAGTTGCAATCTAGACCCACTTTGCTTGGTGCATGCACTTCTTGCCCTGGTTTGCATGAAAAAATTGCTGATCTTCGTTCTCGTATTGTTTCGCTTGAGGCTGATTTGAAAGTGGCTATTCCTACTTCTTGCTCTACCTGTGAATTGCATGCTGTGAAGAATTTGGAACTTGCACAATGTGTTGATCATTTGCAGAATGAGAACAGTAAGTTGCGTGAAGTGCTGAGTTGGTTGTCTAGTCTGGAACCTCAGCTTGGCATGATGATTGCCGGTTATAAGCGCTTTGATGGTTGGGCTTTGGGATCTGTTAAGTTTGGTGAGAGCAGTGGTGAGAGAGAAAGGAAATTTGGGAATATTCCAGTTCCACCACAACCCACATCCAAAGACAAGTTTGTACCCAAGCCAAACCAGTTGCTTAAACCGAGAGAAAAACCAAGTGAGAAGGCTAGTGAAAAGCCTAGTGAGAAACCTAGTGAGAAGCCTTGTGAAGAGCCTCACCCCAAGCCTAAGCCAAGACCAATCCGTTTCCATTGTGAGTTTTGTGGAAAGGATGGTCACAAGAGAGAGTTTTGCTATAAGAGAAGAAGAGAGGCAAGAATGGCTAAGGAGTGGGCAAACAAGGACAGGTACCACCCTTCTCATGGTGTGCCTGAGCCTCGTATGCCACTACCTAAGCGAAAGGGTGTTGTGCATACGGTTCCAGCATGGAGAGATAGGAGAGCTTCAGGTGGAGGCAAGTTTGCTAGCCGAGGACCACCGGCCAGACCGGTCAGAGTGACCGGTCAGACCGGTGCTAGGCAGAGTGCTGGACAGTTTGGTTTCCGGGGCCGTGATGCTAGAGGGTTCAACCCTTTTGGTCGTGGAACAGATGGTAGGCGCTTTGAGTCAGGTGGTGTTGAGTTTGCTGGACGTTCTCCACCTCGTGATCAATACGAGTTTGGGAGAGGTCGCAGCTTTGAGTCTCAGAGGGGCTACGGACCACGCTTTCCCTTTCGTGGTACTCGTACTCCTCCAGTGAGATGGGAGTGGTTTTCCCATGGTGGTTCTAGGTTTGATAGGTTTGACGGGATGGATCACGGTTTTGATAGGCGCAGTAGGATGGATGTTGCTAACACTACTTTTGAGGAAATGGCCCGGCACTGGTTTGACACATTTGGTACTAACCCCAGTGTTGAGTCATTTGCTCGCTCTCGCTCTTGGTTTTGAGTTGCAGGTGGGATGCCCGGAGAACATTTGGTTGATATCGGGGGTGGTTCTCCAGTTTCATACCCCGGTGGTGACATGGAGGTACATCACTTTTGGGTATGGTGGACAAGGATGAGTGACTTCTGAAGAAATGATAAAGGTAAGTGAATTTGTGACCTTCAAGTGTGTGGCCTTGGTCAAGCCACTTGGTTCGTTTTGCTCCTTGTCCTATCTCATGTGTGTAAGGTGAGCTTTGTATGCTCTTTGACCTTAATGCATGAGTTTAGGGGGAGCCTGTGTGCTTAGTGTGCTCTTTGCTCTATCATGTGTGCTTAGGGTGAGCTTTGTATGCTCCTTGGCCCTAGTGCATGTGTTTAGGGGGAGCTTGTGAGTTTTGCGCTCCTTTGCTCTTTTGCCGGTGGTGTCGAGCCCTTTTTGCCTCCCCTCGAGGAGCTGGTCGTTTGTGAGCTTTGTGTGTGGGAGCTCCTTTGTAGCATATGTATAGCTTTCCTTTGTGCATTTCTTGCATTTGGCATGGCATATGTAACATGATGTATAGGTATCTTTGTATCTTAGGTTGCATGCATTTTGTATCATATGCATTGTTTAGGAAAAGCTTCTCCTGTATACATTGTTCACCATGGAATGATATATATGTCTTTCTGAGCTAGTTTGGTAAGCTATGGTTAGTTTGGCTTAGCTCTTGATAATCTTGGTTTATATCCATGGTTGATGGCTATGTTTTTGAAAAATCTCATATGTATGCTCTCTTGTGAGTAAATGCCTTTATATGATCTTGACATGTTTTTGTGGCTTGGCTATGCTTAATTTGTGGTTGGATAGCTTATTTTGATCATATGGGGCCAAAGGCTCATTTGCCATCATGAATGTTTAGCCCCCATGCTTGATCTTGTGGAGGGGCATAAGTTCCTTTTTGTCGCAAAGACATTTCATGTACCAATTTCAAATCTGAAAATGAAATGTAAATTGCTTGGAAAATGTGCTCCCATGTCATAAGTGCTAATTTTAATTTGCTTTGGGTGCTAAACCATTGCATGATGCCAACCAATGAGAAGTCTCATATATAGAAGTAGGCACATGGCTCGGTGGCTTTGACATGACATGAGGTGCTTGTGGGTGTTTATGATGGTCTTATGCTTATAATGGTTGTCCTAGCATGAAGTTTGTGTGGCTTTGCCATTTTGATATGTTTTGCTCATGTTTAGGACTTTGCTCATGAGAGGGTAAATTTTCGCAAAATTGCTCAATTCTATCTTAGCTTCATCCAATGGTTGTGAAACTTGGTGATCATAAAGTTGATGCCATTATGAAGCTATAGAGTATCTAACTTGCTCATTTGGACATGTGTAGCATCCTATGTTGAATTTTGTCTATTTGAGAAGCTCTAGGTTGTCTTTTTTGCATTTTTGGCTTGATTCATGCATTGTCAACAAGGGGGAGAAGTTTGAGCATGTTTTGGCCTACTGAATGCATCTAGAAGGTTTTCAGGTGGTTTCGAGCCATTTCTGGGCTCTGTTGTGCACCGGTCTGACCGGTTAAGGTCACCGGTCTGACCGGTCAGAGTGCTGGTCCTGTTCACATGTTGAGCACCGGTCGGACTGGTGGTGTCGACCGGTCTGACCGGTCAGAGCTGAGCTGATGCAGCTGCTCTGTTTCCTCAAGTGGTTTGCATGCATTTGCCCAGGGAGAGCTTGCATGTGTGCAGGGGGAGCTCTTTGTGGTTTTCGAGCTTTGGTTTGATGGTTTGTGCTCTTTGCTTGAGCATGCTTTGTCTCGGATGCGTCGAGCCGTTGCCCTTGCCTAAGGGGTCCGAGACTTGTCTTCTTCAAGTGATCTTGCTCTTTGCCTTTCTTTGGCTTTCGATCGCTTGTTGGAGTTTCTTTTAGTCGTTTCTTTTCTTTTCCTTTTCTCTTGGTTACCAAAACGTGTGTGTTGTCAATGCACTCATCAAGGGGGAGATTGAGAGCCATGTGTGGTTCGAGGACCGGTGGATGGTCGCTTCCTGGTGTGATGAGTGATTGACAACGTGGTGTGGACTGATTCTTGGCTAAGTATTGCAGGTGCAGGTTGCGGCTTGACTGGTGTTGGTGCAGGTGAAGAACAAGCACGAAAGGTCGTTGCCAGTGAGGCCTCCAGGTGTGGAGAAGACAAGTAGGCTTGGTTCGAGGGACCCGGTGGCCAGCGGGGTCAAGTGCGGGCCGCATGGTGGCAAGAACGGCAAGATGAAGTCATGGACGGTTTCTTGGTTAAGCCTCAAAACCAAGGTCGAGCCGGGACTACGTGGGAGCCGAGTCATGAGTGGTGATTGGTGGAGGCTACACCGAGTTCGCGGGGTTTCCGGTGGTTCACCAGAAAACCACTGGGTTCCTTGGTTGATCCACAAAGCCAAGACCGAAGAACCGAAGACGGAGGTGCAGCAGCTCCAGACCGGTCTAACCTGTGGGTCTGACCGGTCTGACTGGTGGCTACCGTTCTGACCGGTGAGGAGCACCGGTCTGACCGGTGTGCGACGACGTAGTCCGGAATCTTCGAAGCGGAGGACACGCATCGGGATCGCAAGGCTTGCGTCGAGGCTAAGCAAGTTTGCGGTCGCTGGGCATCCGTCCAATGGTGCGAAGACAAAGACTTCCAAATTTGCCCTTGAGGGGCATGTATCCCTAGTTAGCTAGTAAGGGTATTTTAGTCTTTCTGTTGCCTCCCTATAACCCAAGGGGTGAGAGGATGGCAGCCATCTCTTGGAACCCTAGCTCATTTGGTTTTCCTATTTTCTCTTCCTATTTTCCTTAGGATTTTCGTAGGACTAGCTTGAGAGCTTCATGGTGAGATCTTGTGAGAGGGAAGGATGATCAGGCGGCAAGCTAGACCTTGTATGAACCTCTTTGCCATGTATAGATGATTCGACGTGGTTCCTCAAGGCTTGGTTGTGTCTTTCCCATTTCTCCTTTTTGGTGATTTTCGGAGGCTTTTCTTGGAGAATTTCTTGTGGCGGTTTTGAGACCTTTCTCTTTGGGATTTGGTGGGGGATGTATGCATGAACCCCTCGTGGTTCTTTTCCCTTTAATTCCCCTCACAAATCTGTGAGTAAAGGGGCTCAATTTTGGGGTTTTCGTGGTTCTAGGGTTCGTGGTGTTCTTGGCGGAAATCCTTCGATTCCTCTTGATTCAACAAGTTTTGGTGGACCAAATCTTGGCTATGGAGTGCCCATGAGGTGTTCCTACTATCCCCAAAGTCTTGTGCGAATCCGTGGAGCGAATCGGGAGATCGGGATTTGGATTTGGGGGAGTTGACTCGCGGGCGCTGTTCATCCTGAGCTGCCCAGGCGCGACCGGTCTGACCGGTGCTCTTGACCGGTCTGACCGGTGCTAGCCCTTGGTGGGATTTGTCTCGGGGAACAGCCTTGTCCGTGTGGTTTTTGTCCCGTGGTCCTGCTGGTCAGTTCTTTACGTGTTTGGAGTTGTTTTGCTAGGTGTTGTGAGGGGTTCTTCTTCCTTCCAGGTTGTGTTTCGGAGGTGGTTTTTGTTCCAAGGCCTAGAGGAGTCACTGAGGCTTCCTGGAACGTTTGCTATGCGGCTGCTGTAGCCACCGGCCTGACCGGCGCTGTCCACCGGTCTGACTGGTGTCACCGGTCTGACCGGTGTAGCACAGGCAGCAAGCCGTGCAAGTTTCCGCTGTGTGTGTTGGTGAGTTTTGGCTCGGAAGGTTGTGTGTTGGTTCCTAGGACCAGTAGCACTCCAGTGGCTGCGTGGTCTTGACCAACTTGGGTAGTTGAGTCGGAGAAGTGTTTCGGAAGCGGTGTTCGTCTTGTTGGACTTCCCATCTCCTTCGAGAAGAATTTTTATCGGCTCCCATTCACTCCCCCCCCTCTCTGGTTCGCCTAATCGGTCCTTCACTACCGCCACCATCCTACACTAGGAGGTCTAGGGAGAGGACTCGGGAAGCCGAGCAACTCCCTAAGCTCTCCTCAGTGGCCAAGATGACTCCACTGATGAAGGATTTGGAAGCCAGCAACGAGAAGCTGAGGGCTGCCTTTTCAGAGCAGAAGGTGGACCTAGCCGAGTTGAGGGACGATGTGCGTGACCTCCGCCGCGGCCTCTGTGCAAAGATGAGGCGACTTTTCTCGGCCACAGGACACACAACTCTTTATGATGCTGAGTAGTGGGGATTAGCCCCAACTTTAGTCCATTAAGGTGCTAGTCTAGGTCTAGGTTATTTCCCTTTATTTATTTTATTTCCCTTCCATTCATTTATTTCCCTTCATGTTTGTAAGCACCTAATAATTTTATTTTAGAACATTTGGATTTGAATAAAGTTGGCTCACTGGTCATGTAACCCGGTCTAGCCACATTTGTGTTATCACTTTGGTCGTTTGTTATAGAAGGACATCTAGGTTCGAGACTGTGTGGGGGGAGAGCCACGACTCTCCCAAAGCAGGCACGATGCATTCTCACGTACCCACTGTGAGCACTACGTGCTAGACGATCGATCATTTACAGAGAACCTGAATGGAACCCGCACGAGCTCGCTCCTGTGGAGAGCCTCTCACGATTCAACTTCTATGTATAGCGCCGGTTTACATCTCGACAACTCACTCTCTCATTTCTGAGTTTTACAAGCCATAACTGTCTATCTCGTATGAATTAAAACTCGAATGTTGATGCTAAGATCGCCCAGCTTGCTTGCTTAATGCCTGAGTTGACTCACATATGTTTTATTCCTCATTATCTATCTTGATGCTTGTGAACCATAACCGTCTTAAGGATAAGCATGTTCATCTAAGTAATTGACGAGTATGATATGGCTTGATGATATGATCTATGCTCTGATGACTAAGCTCTCTTGGGTTATTTATTTTTGAAAACACAAAACCTCTTGGAGAAGCTCCTCTTTGATATGCCACCGTCCTACCAAAGCCATATGATGTTTACAGTTGAAAACCTTATACTCATATACTGCTTGTTATTACTTTGAGCTTTGTCAAATTTTGTGACCCTTGTGAGAATTCTTCTCATTACTTTCATGATCAAGATGTTTGTGCACCACCACCACCATTCTCCTTGCTAAATCTGTACCCTGGAGATCAGCATTGTACACCCATCCATGATTTAAACTCTACCATAAGCATTGATGTTCTCTCCTCTCGAGTCCTTTATAAAGAGGCATGGCTGTCTGAAAAATAAATCGGGACACATGAAGGTCCCCTGCTGAAAAACAATGTGGACACATGAAGGTCGACCTAAAGAAGGGTAGCCATGCCCTCACAAGTTTTTATAAAAGACAGAGACTCATGCAAAGGAGTTAATCATTTTCCGCATTTCAGATGGTAATAACTAGTACCTACTCTGGGGCTAGTGTCCACCTTACCATCACCTCAGCTTTCATCATATATGTATGGTAATATCTAGCACCCATTTCGGGCCTAGTATCCACCTTACCATACACACCATATCCATACCAGTGCACATCTTAATCTGACTGTATGATTTGATTTTCTCTATTGGATCCAGTTTTTAACTTTGCAATACATTTGATACAAGTATGCTTTATCCTTTATCCTACCCTGAGCTCCACATATAGCCATCATTAGAAGTAGGGTGAGGAAAGGTAATCTAATGCCTTGGTGAGGACATACACACATTGAGCGATATGAGAGAATCAAATGAGGAAGCTGCCAAGAACTTTGTTTACGAAAAACTTTGCAAAAACCCCAAGGTGTTTATCATCAGTAGCATAAGTGACTTGATTCACAGTTGTTCTACTTTTCAACCACCCAAGGAGACATGATAGCCAATCCACAAAGTTTCACAGGAGCACGGTATGACTTGGAATATCTCTTATGTTTGTCCTAACTCTTTGGTATTCATGACCCACTTGGCTTTGTTTCCCCTTCACTCGGGACAAGCAAAGGTCAAGTGTGGGGGTGTTGTTGATAGTTGTTAAGTACCATTTTCATGGCCGTCAACTCCTGCAAATTGAAGCATGAAATGCACATCCACACTAGAATAGGAGCTCAAACTAATACTTTCCACCAGTGTTGATGTGTATTCAAATGCAGGTATTTAGCATAGGAAATGAGAAGAATCCATGCACATTCATTCCACTCCAATCCAAGGCACTCAAGTTCTGGCCAATGAGGGGCTGCCACATGAATTCCCCTGGATCCATGATGTCACAAATCCATGTGAAGAGCTCTCAACGAATCACGTGCTGCCACGTCAGCATCACATGGATCCATGGGCCCACTTTTCGAACCAAACCACTAGGAATCTTGGCATGCATGAAGGATGAGCATCAGGGCCCACATGGAAGCGAGCTAGAGGAAGCACGGGCCAAAAGGCCAGCCGAGGGTTTCGGTCGACCCTAGGATCGGCCGAACTGACCTGGGGTCGGTTGATCCCCTCCTTCCACGTGGTTGCTTCCCATTGGTCCTTAGCTGCATCCCGGGGTGTTTTGGAGTACTTGGAGCCTCGGGGCAAGCCACTCCCTTGCATATAAATAGAGGGGGAGGGGCCTCATTTCCTACACACTTCCAAGCTCTCAAGTTCCACTTCTCTCTTGTGTAGCTCTCTCTCCCTCTCTCTAATTCTGCCCATGTGAGGTGATTCTCACCTCTATATGGTAGAGTGGGGTTCAGAAGAGATCTACACTAGGATTAGTTGATAGATAGAGTAGGAGTGAGGAGTGAGTTGATGTCCTCGTGGATGCTTGTTCTTCATTTAGATCAAAGTGAGTATTTCGACATTTCTTATTTGGACTATAGTGGACATCATGCATGAATGATATGTTCTTGTGTTCTTGGCTCGTTCATAGTTTAGAGGCTTGTGTTCTTCGTGGCACAAGGCTTCGATCCTTTAGAGCTAATACATTAGTTCGAGTATCTGTTTGCATGCTTTGATTGATCCTGTTTAGATGAGTAAGTTTGTTGTATCTCGTTTGCATCCAAACCTTTCTTGCTGCTCCGTAACTTGATGACTAGTATGATCTGAGTCGTTCTCTCTCTAGTTCTTGGTCCTGTATTTATATAGGTTGCTATAGTGTTGTTAGCGGGTCGACAGACGTAACCATGCTATAGTAGTTATAGGGAGTGCAGACGTGGTGTCTGGACTCTGGTTATCCTACGAAGACCAAGTGCATTCGCGTAACGATAGAGGTAGGCCATAGTGGTGACAGCCTATTGGACCCTTTGAAACCCTCTGCGCCTGTGTACCGAGTTGGGCCCCGTTGCCAGAACATTGGCCTAGCCCTAAAAAGTTAGGATGGGCTGGCGCTCCACAGAGAGGACTAATAGCGGACAGATCCATCTCGAGAGTTAAGCACCTCAAGAAAGTACTTCTCACATCCCTACCTATCTCAGTAGTAGCTAGGTGTCCTTGGATAGACTCTCGTCCGGTTACTCTCCCGTCCTAGGAACGAAACCCTTTCGGAATACTCATTCTCCGAGGGAGAAGTGCTATAACGGTGTATCTGTGTGCTTGCGGATTCGTTCACACTCATCAGTGTACCCGGGAGTTTCTTACATGCTCACACTAGCGCACCAGTGGTGGTGACGTTAAGAAATGCCAACAAAGCTCTAATGGGTGTAGAGATTGAACAATGCTGGGAGAGAAGACATGTGCTGTGAGCTTCTAAGAAATAAATACTTGAGAAACAAAATTTTGCCAGCTTGCAATGGCAAAGGGGGGTCTCAATTTTGTCAAGGCATAAATAAAGTTAAGCATAAGTTCAAGTGGGGGGCAAACTTTGAAGTAAATAGTGCCAGGATGACTATGTTCTGGGAAGATGTATGGGTTGGTGAAGTGCCACTGAAGCTGATCTTCCCTAAGCTTTATAACTACTACGGAAACAAACAATGTACTGTAAGCAATTGTTGGGAGGGGGTGAATGGAGAATAATGTTTTCCAGATCACTGTAGCAAGAAGAAGAGGGGAAAAAAAGGGTTAGTGAACCTGTTACAAGAGGTGAAGCTAAATGGGTCTCGAGATAGGGTGAGATGGGTGCTGGAGAAATCAAGGAAATATACGACAAAATCAATGTACACATATCTACTACATAGGGGGGGGGGTGAATAAGCGAATGAGTCGACTGTGGAAAAATAAAATGCCCATGAAGGTGAAGATCTTCATGTGGCTAACCTGTCAAAACAGGATTCAGACCGGGGAGGTGCTTGGGGGAGAAAATGGAAAGGTAACAAGAACTGTGGAGTTTGCAATGTGCGAGAAACAACTGACCACAATTTTTTCCATTGCCCCCTAGCAAAATTCGTGTGGGCACGCACTAGGATGGGATAGAACGCCAGGGGGGCTTCAGGATTATCTGGACAAATGGATTCCCATGGGGTGTAATAACTACGAATTTAAGTTCTTCTCTTTGGCAGTAGTGCTATAGACTCTATGGAATGTTCGTAATAAAATGGCTATCGAGGGGGTGTTTGTTGACGGTAGATAACACGCAAAATTACGATCCGCAAGCGCATGGGTCGGTTATAGCTTTTCCCTTAGAGTATACCCCAAGGTTTATCAATCCACGGAACAAGTGGATTGCTACGCTCAACTATGCACTAATCTCGTTGATTTAAAGCTCTTTATCAAGTGATGAAATATAAGAGAACTAATCTAATCTAGGTTATAGAGATTGACGTAGGGAGTAAAGGTACGGAGAGCACAAGATATTAAGAATGCTTGTGCAAGGGATCAAGGATCACATAGAGATGTAACCACCGAGCAAGAACACCCGATCTAAACTATCAAAGGTAAGGGTGCACCGAGTTCAATCCTTTCCTTTTCGCGTACTAGTCACTACTCGAGGGTAATCTGTGATCGAACAATAGGTGCACAAGGAGTTGATGTAAACTAGGGATGCAAGACTAAGGGTGTGAACCTAGTTCAATATACTTTCCCTCCCCCGTACTATCACTACACGATGGTAATCAAATAAAGAACAAAAGGAACACGATACATGAGGCTACGAGTGATGCATCCCCTAAGCAAGCTAGTCGGCGATTAAGATTAAAGCACCATCAACATGAATATGATAGCAAATAGATCCAAAACATAGATTTGGTGATTACAACTCAAGCTCTCCCTTCAACCCCAAGAACAAACAATGACTTTACCCCATAATGTTACACATTGAAGTGCGGGACATGGTGTAGAATCCTCCGAAGTAGATGAAGATTGACGAGGAAGATGCTCTCTGTCTTGCTTTCTCCCTTGAAGATCCATTGTCCTCCTTGCTCTTCATCTTGTGGCGGCGCTGGAGGGACCTTGCTAGGGCTTCCGGGCGTCCTCCTCTCTCCTCTATGTGGCTCTCTCCCTTGGTTGAATCTCTGAAAGTTTAATGCCTTTATGTGGTCGACCTCAGGGGAGTTTATCGGTCTTTCTGGCGAATGGTGGCGGAGGCATAGACTTAGGGTTCAATGAACATCACGCACGAGAAAGGGGAGGCTGAACCGCCACAAAAAGGCCCTAGGCCGGTCGGCATGGGCCGACCGGCCCAGGCCCATTTTGGCCCGGCTCGGCTCCGCCTTGCTCGTGTATGCTTCTCTCGGCCCTAGAACCTTCTGCTCCTTTGCATGTGGGCTTTGGACGTTGTTATCCCCGCAATCAAGATAGAGGGTCTTGTCGCATGAACTCCGGTCTTTTGTCTTGGTGCTCGGGAATATCTTGTGTTGCATCTTGGTCCTTGCCACCTTTGGAAGTAAGTTCATCTTGTATTCGCACATGAACGGAGCTCCTTGATCCTCTTGCTTAACACCTTCCGAACTTGATGCGAACTTATTCATTAAGCTTGTTATTTCCTACATAAACATACAACTCCAAAAACATGCTCTTGTCGAACTTGTTACATCATTAGTTTGCCTAGTGGCGAGTTAGTTCCAAATCAAAGCCGAAACCAAAGTGTAACAAGTTCCTTAGGGGTGTCATATTTGACCGCCAACAACTCCCCCACACTTAGATCTTGCTCGTCCTCGAGCAAGTTGCTTGCAAAAGTCATTCATCCATGGAGTTGAAATGTGCTTGTCTCACCTTTCCTTACAAGTTAGTTAAACCTTCATCTTTAGTATAAGAAACATGAAAGCAATGATCATGACATAAACATGGGCATTTAGAAATATTGCCAATTCAAGACTTACCCCACAACTCATTCCTTTTACTAGAGATCCTCAAATCCAACCATACTTACTTTCTTACTTCTATTGGAGGGTTTTCCACGAGTTTAAAATAAAATTTCTACAACAAGTATTAGACAAAGTCTTTCTCCAAGTCCTCACATGTCGCTCATTTGAAGTGGCTATCCTAAATAATTCATAAACTCTCACCTCCCATAAGTCTCTCATTTATAATTCATGGTGGAGCTATAGGTATGGCTAGTGAAGTTAACACAAATATTATCAAGCTAGGAAAGTTCTCTAATAGTTGTTCACCTCCTAAGCCAATGACCATGAGAATGAAACCATAATGTGAGGGTATCAAGGATGAGATGATTTAGAATGGTCGACATGTGCAAAGGCAAAAGAAAATATGACTTCAAGGCACTAATGATGTCCTCGTTGTCGGATTGCACATGGTTGGAAAATCAAAGATTCGTCCTCAACATCCTTCCTTGCACTTTCTTGATCTTCACTTGATTTACCATCCCTCTTATACCTTCCTTGCTTTTCCTCAAATTTCTCTTTTTCTTCTCACTTTTTTTCTATCTCTTTTTTTTCTTTTCTTTTATACACATTTTTTTTCTTCTCTTCCTCTTTTCTTGACATCTTTATCTCTCCTCCGAAGCTCTTTGCTTGTTTCCTTCACCAAACACACAATCTGAATTTTAACTAAAATCCTTTCTAGGAATGGAACAAATCTTCGGGCATAGGTTGTGTTCAAGGAATAAGATGAATAAAAGAGATATTATGGGTTGGGTATGGAATCCGGCGATACACGGGACTTTCGATGTGAAAGTCTCATTACCGAATATATGACGAGACTAGCAATAAAAGATATAAAGCAAGGACATGATCATTGCTCAAAATTAGAACTCCCAAGAGAGAAAAGTCCTAACCCAATTCATCATGCTAACAACACTTATGGTGGAGTATATATAATATAGGCTTTGTATAGGATATGCTTGTCTCTCGACTTGGAAAAAGAAGTTGCTAGCCTTTATTGCAAGGGTTTTTCATAAATTTTCAGAAATAAAAGCCTCCAATTTTAGTCTTACTCATAGCAAAGTCAAAGTGAGGTTCTAGATTAAAGTAGAGTATGGGTACTTTATAGCCAAACTTCCATTCAGCACCACGGTGAACATTAATGCTCATTACTCATGCTCAAATAATAAAGGTAAAGAACAAATCAACAAGTAGAGGGAAGGAAAAACTTGCACAAGGATATTGTTTTTATTGACTCTACACTAATTTAAATCACACCATCGAGCTATATATATATTTTTTAAAGAAACAACTCAATTAAAAAACAAGAGATCACACCTTCCCCCCCCCCCACACTTAAAACATACGACGTCCTCGTCATAAAATAAATTTAAGGGCAAAGGTGGGATGCTCATAAAAAAATAAAAATTATTTACAAACTTACCTTGTTTTCCTCGCTAGTCTTGACGATCTGAGTCACCATCCAAGGTGTAGACGTCAATGTATTTAATGGGCACAATGTCGGGCTCTAGGAATACCTTGAGTCGCTGTCCATTCACAACATATTGATCTCCCTTGACGTCCATGATTGTTACCGCTCCCGATGGTGACACTGAGTGTACGACGTATGGTCCATCCCATTTGCTTTGCTATTTTCCCTTGTCGAACACATTGTATCGAGAATTGTATAGTAGGACCTTGTCTTCTTCCTTGAATTCCTTCTTATGCAATCTTTTGTTGTGCTATCTCTATCTTAGCTCTTCAATGTCACTTATTTGAATCCTCCTCTTTATTCATGCCACATCAATATCAGGATTCATCTCCTTTATTGCCCAATAGGATTTGTGCTCTAGTTCTACCGACAAATGACATGTTTTTCTATAGACAAATTGATAAGGGGTCATACCTATCGGTGTTTTATGCGCAGTCCGTTATGCCCACAATACTCCGTCTAGCTTCTTTGACCAATCTTTTCCTCTTTTAGTCACCGTCTTCTTGAGGATGTCTTTGAGTTGCTTGTTCGATGTTTCCGCTTGGCCATTTGTTTGTGGATGATAGGCCGTGGAGACCCTATGCTCGATTCCCAACTTTGCCAAGCATCTTTTGAAATCCTTGCCAATAAAGTGTGACCCACCATTACTTATTAAAATTCTAGGAACACCATATCGAGGGAATATCACCGTCTTGATCATTTGAATAGCTTCTTCCGTAGATGCTTTCCGACACGGAATCGCTTCAACCCATTTTGATACATAATCAACTATGACCAAGATGTGTTCATATCCATGCGAGTTCACGAAAGGTCCCATAAAGTCGATGCCCCAAACATCAAATAGATCGATTTGCAAATTATAATTCAGCGGTATTGCATTCCTGTTGACAGCTGTTAAGTGCTACTTTCAGCCCTCAATATTCTCACATAAATGGAGGCATATGCATTATTTACTTGCATTTTGGTTTGAATAGTGTAGTTCCACTTGTCCTTGGAGATTATTTGTATGTAGGTGAAATACCCATTAAAAGAGATGGAAGCCCACCTTCTATGGAAGAACCATGCCAACTCAGTTGAGGAGGTGGCTGCCACCAAGGAAACACATGGCATTCCACGTCATTGATTCAAGGGTGGCACTCACCGATGAATCAGAGAGCGCCACATGGACTTCACATGGATCAAGGGGCACACCTCGGATACCAAATCAAGCCATGCACCAGGGAAGGATCAAAGGGCCTACTAGTCAGCCACCTGGAGGAAGCACAGCCGAGATGGCCACCCTAGGGGTTCGGCCGACGCTAGGATCGGCCGAACCAACCTAGGGTCGGTTCATCTCAGCCTTGCACGTGTCACCTCCCCATTGGTCCATTGCCTCACTCCCGGGTGTTTTGGTGGAGTTTGAGCCCCAAAGCAAGCCTCCTCCTTGCCTATAAATAGAAGGGGAGGGGCTCCCATTTCTCACACACCACTCTCTCATTCTCCTCTCACTTTTAGTTTCCATGGCTAGGGGGTAGGCTAGAGTAGCTCTTCTTGAGGTTCCAAGTCTTCTTTGGAGTCTAGGTATGAGTTCACTTTTATCTTTATTTCATTGTATGACTTTGATCTACTTGAGTTATTCAGCTATTTCATATAAAGTCATGGTAGATCATATGCTTGATATGTTCTTGAGTTCATCCTTTGTTCATCATTTAGAGGCCTGTGTTCTTCATGAACACTACCTTTTGATCCACTTGAAGGATGATAAACTCATTCCTTATGTGTTTGTTCATAAGTTAGAGGCTCGTGTTCTTCACGAACACGAACCTTTGATCTTGTTGACTAGACATAAGAGAGTTCGTATCTGTTCGTATGTCTAGCCTTAGTAGATCTTGTCTAGATGGCATGGGAGTGTTGCATGAGGTTTGTGTTCAAGCTACGGTACTCGGTTTAAGTTGACCAGTCTTCTGGTGGCTCTCACCTTGGGTCACAATAGCCCGGGTCGGGTGAAGTCTAGCAGCAACGCAGGCATGGTGCCTGGGTTGTGTGGCTACGTTAGTTATGAGCATACCCCCCGTGATGATAGAGGTAGGCCGCAGTGGTGGTAGCTGTTGGACCCTTTGGAACCCTCCGCACTCGGGTACTTGTTGTAGGAGTCTAAAGTCTAGTTTCGTAGAGTGCTGGTCATCACGGGCTAGCTCCCCGTTTGTACCTGGGTGCCGAACCTTACCCTCTCATGCAATACTCATGCCTATCTCCTGTATCTTCTAGCTTTGTATGTTTAGTACATTAGAACCTAGAGATAACTCGTATGTTCCCCCTAAGCCGTAGTGTGCTAGAGTAGAGGTAGATCTGAGTGTGTGTCACACTACCCTTTCATATCTTTATCTTACCCCTGCCTTTGAGTTTGTTGTTTCCTATATCTATCTCTTAGTTTACATTCAGTGCAAAAGCATAAGTCTATGATTTCCACCATTGCCTTCCACGGATACGATACCCTTGGAATATTCTCCTTCCTTTGGGAAATACTACAATGGTTTATTTGTGCGCTTGGGTATTCGTTCATGATCGTTTAGATTTACCTTTGGCAAGTATTGATGTTCAAGCTAACTCGGTGTCGTTAGTAGTGACGTTAAGAAGTGCCAACAGGCATTTCTAGCGTTGTCACTAAGGATGGATTCCAAATCCGTTCTTAAAGTGACGACACTAAGAAATGTCAACAATTCCTTTGTGATATATTTCCACTCCTTTGGCATTCCGGGCAAGTTGTAACAAACCTTTTTGCATCCTCGTGCATCTCAGACCAATAGAATCTGCTTGCCCATACCTTTGCTTCGTTCTAAAGTTCCTATAATGTCCTCCATATTCTGATGAGTGGCATTTTCTTAGAATTTCTTCTCTTTCTTATCGCGATACGCATCTTCTTAGCACTCCATCATCTCCCAATCTATATAGGTACGGTGCATCCCAATAAAATTTTCTGCTCTCGGCAATTACCCTTCTTTTAACATTTTTATCCAAGTGATCTAATGGCATCTTCCGTAAGCACCTTATAATATCATTCATCCATCCTCTCCTATCAAGTACCCGATATAGATGGTCATCTCTCATTCTATCTTCAATTAGCTCCATCCCATCGTCTCCATGATGCATCCTTGATATGTGATCGGCTACAACATTATCCGACCCTTTCTTGTCTCTGATTTCCATATCAAACAATTGTAATAGTAGAATCCATCTAATCAATTGTGGCTTGGCATCTTTCTTGGACAAATGGTACTTGATTGCAGCGTGGTCGGTATACACGATCACCTTTGAGTTCACAATATAGGATCTGAATTTTTCAAATGCGAACACCACGGTGAGCAATTCCTTCTCCATAGTTGCATAATTCACTTGAGCTTCATCTAGGGTTTTGCTTGCATAATAAATTGCGTGTACCTTCCCTTCCTTCCTTTGTCCAAGAACGGCTCCAACGGCATAATCTCTTGCGTCACACATTATCTCAAATGGTAGATTCCAATCGGGTGGTTGCATAATGGGTGCGCTTATGAGAGATTGCTTCAACGTCTGAAAGGCATGCAAGCATTCTTTATTGAAGTCGTATTCCACATCTTTTTGGAGAAGTCGTGTCAATGGCTTGGTGATCTTTGAGAAATCCTTTATAAATCTCCTATAAAATCCGGCATGCCCGAGAAAGCTTCTTAACGATTTTATATTCGTCGAGGGTGGTAACTTTTCAACCATTTCAATCTTCGCCTTGTCCACCTCTATTCCTCTCTCGGAGATGACATGTCCCAAGACTATCCCTTGTTTCACCATAAAGTGTCACTTCTCCCAATTAAGCACCAAGTCAATTTCTCCACACCTTTTAAGGACTTTTTTCCAAATTTTCCAAGCAACTTTCAAAACACGTACCATGCACCGAGAAGTCATCCATGAATACCTCCATAATTTCTTCAATAAAATCCAAGAATATAGCCGTCATGCATCTTTGAAAGGTAGCTGGCGCATTACATAAACCAAGTGGCATCCTTCTATATGCGAAGGTTCCATACGGACATCTGAAGGTTGTCTTGTGTTGATCATCCGGATGCATGGGAATTTGCATGAATCCTGAGTATCCATCAAGGAAACAAAAGTAGGAATGTTTGGCTAACCTTTCAAGCATCTCATCGATAAAGGGTAGCGGGAAGTGATCCTTCCTTGTTGCCTTGTTAAACTTCCTATAGACAATGCACATTCTCCATCCGGTCACGATCCGTTGCGGTATCAATTCTTCCTTCTCATTCTTCACAACCGTTATTCATCCCTTCTTTGGTACACAATGCACCGGGCTCACCCATTCACTATGTGCCACGGGGTATATTATTCCGGCATCCAACAATTTGATCACTTCCTTCTTCACCACCTCGCGCATAGCATGGCTCAACCTTCTTTGATGCTCAACAACGGGCTTGCATTGTTCTTCAAGTGGTATGCGGTGGGTGCAAAAGGCTGGACTAATACCCTTCAAGTCACTTATTGCATACTCAATCACCTTCTTATGTCTTCTCAATAAATTCAGCAATTTGTCCATCTCTGACAGACTCAATTCATCGCTCACAATGACCTGGTATGTCTTATCAGCTCCCAAAAATTCATACTTTAATCCCTTGGGAAGTGCCTTTAACTCAATATTGGGTGCTTCAGGTTCTTGTTGTTGCAAATTTCTAATATCTTCAAAACTTTCTTCCTCCAAGCTTCCTTCTTGTGCCTTCAATTCCTCAGTTGCTTCCGCTAGTTCCTTGTCTTGATCATCATAAATAGCATCATTCTCCATTGCTCGTTGGAGAGGATCCCTGAAAGTATCAACAAAACAAAGGTCCTCTACCTCTTCGTTCCTAAGAGGTAGAGGTAAAGCAATACGAGAAGCGTGTAGAAAATCATATGTGAGTTTAGTTCCATCTAGATCTATAGTAACTCTACCCTTTCCGGCATCAAGAACGACATTGACCAACTTAAGAAAAGGCCTACCAAGAAATATATCATCATGTTCATCATGGCAAACATCAATTACAAAAAAGTCGGTTGGAATAATTTTACCCGAGATAGCAACATCTAAATCTCTAAGCACACCCAAGGGTCTTGTTGTTCTACCATCTCCCATGATTAATTTTATTTGTGTTGGAGCTAGATTTAAAGTTTTACTAAAATGCTCATAATAAATCTTGGAAGACATGACACTTACTTGTGTCACATAAAGCTTTGCAAATTTTCTCCCCATTAATGGTGCAACTTATGTGAGGTGTTGGTAGAGAGGTACCTTCGACATGATCGGCTCCTATCGCGTACACCTCGGCTAGGTGTGCATATGGCGAGGCCTCCGGCTTCACTCCCATAATCTTCTTTACTTCCGCAATGTGATCCGGATCTACCTCTTCTTCCTCATTGAAAAGTCTTTGAATAATTTCTCCGGCCGATTCTTTGTCTAGCTTGTACCCCGAGTGTCTTTCCTTTGGAAAGTTCAACTCTATGGCTCTCGCGGATTCTTTTTGGTTCGGGTATGGTCTCCTCTTGTTGTATATTTCTTCGAAGTCAATCGGGATCCAATCCATTTGTTCGAACTCCTTTAGCGGCTTTGCATTTGCTAAACTTCTTCCTTTTTCCTCTTCGAGCTTGCAAATTTTGTTTCCTTGGATTGGTCCTCCTCCATTGTGGGTTGCTCCTTCAATCTTTTCTTGTTTTGCTTCTTCTTTCTTCACTTCCGAGGCTTCTTTTCTAGAAATTCCAGCGAGTACCTCCACACGAGTTTCTTTCTCAACGCTTCCCGGAATATGTTCTCCCCAATCTCTTTGCATGGCCACCCCATTGCTTATTCTTTCTAGTAGTTGGGAGTCTTTCGTGAGTGTTTTCTCCATGATATTTCCGCCTGCACACATTTGAACATAATGCATGCATTCGGGGGTTAGGGAAAAATAGAAAGTATGCAAGAGTATATCATTGGAGAACCCAAGCTTTGGTCCTTGTTTGATTGGTCCATTGAATCTTTTCCAAGCTTGATTTATTCCTTCCTCTTTTCCTTGCGCAAAATTTATCACTTGCCTCCTCACGTTTTGAACTTTGCTTATTGGAAAGAATCTTTGAAAAAATTTCTTCACCAATCGAGTCCAATTTCCTTCCACCTCAAAGGATGCAAATGAGTTCCATCTTTTTGCTTCATTCGCAAGTCAGTATGGAAAAAGATTCCATTTGTACCAATCGGACGGAACTCCTTCTTGGTGTACCATGTTGCATAGCCTCGTGAAACGCTTAATGTGCCCATATGGATTGTCCGTCTCTGCCCCTCTAAATGGGTTTCATGCTACCATCTTGATCATTCGAGGATTGATCTTGTACTCGATAGCCTTGGGTATCGAATCTGATTTTTGCACTTTAATATCCTCCAATCGCGGGATAGCATACTCCATTAGTGTTTTTCTTCTTCCTCCATGGCATGATTGACAAGAGCCATCTAGACAACAAAAACAAAAACAAAGGTTTTTCTAGATGAAAAGTTAGTGTTAGTGATCAACAAATTAATACCAAGTTAAACGTAGCAAACTAGCTTGTTCCCCGACAACGGCGCTAGAAAAGCTTGTTGACGGTAGATAACACACCAAATTATGATCCGCAAGCGCACGGGTCGGTTGTAGCTTTTCCCTTAGAGTATACCCCAAGGTTTATCAATCCGTGGAACAAGTGGATTGCTACACTCAACTAAGCACTAATCTCGTTGATTTAAAGCTATTTATCAAGTGATGATGTATAAGAGAACTAATCTAATCTAGGTTAAAGAGATTGACGTAGAGAGTAAAGGTATGGAGAGCACAAGATATTAAGAATGCTTGTCCAAGGGATCTAGGATCACTTAGAGATGTAACCACCGAGCAAGAACACCCGATCTAAACTATCAAAGGTAAGGGTGCACCGAGTTCAATCCTTTCCCTCTCACGTACTAGTCACTACACGAGGGTAATCTGTGATCGAATGATAGGTGCACAAGGAGTTGATGTAAACTAGGGATGCAAGACTAAGGGTGTGAACCTAGTTCAATATACTTTCCCTCCCGCGTACTATCACTACACGACAGTAATCAAATAAAGAACAAAAGGAACACAATACATGAGGCTACGAGCGATGCATCCCCTAAGCAAGCCAGTCGGCCATTAAGATTAAAGCACCATCAACATAAATATGATAGCAAATAGATCCAAAACATAGATTTGGTGATTACAACTCAAGCTCTCCCTTCAACCCCAAGGACAAACAAGGACTTTACCCCATAATGTTACCCATTGAAGCGCGGGACATGGTGTAGAATCCTCCGAAGTAGATGAAGATCGACGAGGAAGATGCTCTCTGTCTTGCTTTCTCCCTTGAAGATCCAATCTCCTCCTTGCTCTTGATCTTGTGGCGGCGCCAGAGGGACCTTGCTAGGGCTTCCGGGCGTCCTCCTCTCTCCTCTATGTGGCTCTCTCCCTTAGTCGAATCTCTGAAAGTTTAATGCCTTGATGTGGTAGACCTCGGGGGCTTTTATCAGTCTTTCTGGCGAATGGCGGCGGAGGCATAGACTTCGGGTTCGATGAACATCAGGCACGGGAAAGGGGAGGCCGAACCGCCACAAAAAGGCCCCAGGCCGGTCGGCATGGGCCAGCCGGCCCAAGCCCATTTTGGCCCGGTTCGGCTCTGTCTTGCTCGTGTATGCTTCTCTCGGCCCTTGAATCTTCTGCTCCTTCGCATGTGGGCTTTGGACGTTGTTATCTCCGCGATCAAGATAGAGGGTCTTGTCGCATGAACTCTAGTCTTTTGTCTTGGTCCTCGGGAATATCTTGTGTTGCATCTTGGTCCTTTCCACCTTTGGAAGTAAGTTCATCTTGTATTCGCACACGAACGGAACTCCTTGATCATCTTGCTTAACACCTTCCGAACTTGATGCGAACTTATTCATTAAGCTTGTTATTTCCTGCATAAACATACAACTCCAAAAACACATGCTCGTGTCGAACTTGTTACATCATTAGTATGCCTAGTGGCGAGTTAGTTCCAAATCAAAGCTGAAACCAAAGTGTAACAAGTTCCTTAGGGGTGTCACATTTGACCACCAACAGTGTTTGTAAGGAAATCAATGGACATTTTACATAAACTGTGTGCCTCATTGCAGAAATGTTAACCACGGCTGAAGTGTGCTGATCAGGAGAAACTGGGAGAAGGTGTGAAACTGATGTGAAGGTGGATGAAGGAGTTCGTCAAGAAGGCGAAGGAGCTGCCGTCAGAAGACATCTTCATTTAGTCTAGTAGCTAAAATTGCTGGGTTGATGTTAATGTCAAGGATCATTTTTGGTAGTCCTTGGTCTCCTTTACAGCCTTGGGCTGGTGCTTGATTGTAAGCTGGTAAACCCAGCAGGTCCAAAACTGTTGGACTGCTACCTTATTCGCTTTTTGTAAAAGCAGGGTGAAGCCTATTTCAAAAAAATGGATGTATGCATTCTTTCTTAGATTAAAAGGTTTAGTATGATGTGCCATATATATATATATATATATATATATATATATTTGTCATGGTTTAACATGTTTTAAACTTTTAGGTTGTCATGCCAAACAATTGCCAAATCACGAACTAAATAAAAGTTATAAACGGCTCATATCACTGGGCCGGAATCGATTTGTGTTGGCACATGTAAAATAGAGTGCTGGCGGGCGCAATTGACACCCGCCAGCACTATGGTGTAGGCATAGTGCTGGCAGGTGCAATTGGAACCCACCAACAGAGATGGCACAATGCCGGCGGGTGACATAAGGCACCCGCCAGCACAGATGGTTCCATATGTATTCTTGTGATGAATGCCAATGTTGCTAACTGTTTGATGGATTGTAATACACAATTTTGATGCAATTATATACATATAATTAGTGATGTATATATATATATATTGTGGTCATCTGAATAGTTGTTGTTGGACTATTGGTCGTTATATATTTGTACTGGGCATCTGACTGTTGGTCGTTATATATGTGTTAGTCGCTATAGAGTTATTGGACTCCACTTATAGCATCACATAGGTGTGGTCGCTATAACTCTATAGCGATGATTCGTCGCTACAACGACTTGTAGCAACCACAATATAGTCGGCTCTGAGGGTTGTGGTATAGTGTTCGGAGCACATCCTTTGAACGATACGTGGTAGAATTAACTTTATGTCCCACTTCTCATTATTTTATGTCTAGTTGATCAAAGTCAAAAGTTATTTTCTATCAAAACAAATAACAATAATTCCCTCCTTCTCTCTCGTGTTACATATATTGTCCATAAAAATAAAAATGAAATTATGAACAGAATACATATACTGAAGGCAGAAACACACGAGGACCAAAGTAGATGGACTATGATAACTTATATCATGCTTGACTACTATACCCAAAATTTTTCTTATGAAATTACATTTCTAGAGTAGCTTATGAAGTGACCCACCCCTACAAATCAAGAAAATTTATAGGCACTGCTCACCCATGAAGCCACCCTATAAGGAATGCAAAAACAAACAGTGGTGGATGCACCAGGTTCAATTTTTTTAAGTGAGATTCACATCCACCCAATCTCTTTATCCCTGCCCTCCCTCATCTTCGGTCCTCTCATTCCTTATAGTTGTGCCCCCCCCCCCTGGCCACCGCCCTCTCTCTATCCTTTATCCTTCCCCCTCCCTTCCTCTCTTTGCTCCAAAGTGGTTGACGTGGGCTTGTACATTAAGAAGCCACATGGTACAGATAGATGTTACAACATGAAAGAGAAGAAAAGGTTGAATAGATGTTACAAAAATGAAAGAGAAGAAAAAGTTGACCAAAAGCTACCATAGCCTGGACTTCCATCACTGCAAACTCTGAAATGAAAAGAAATAATGATAGAGTCAAACTTGAGAAATAGTAAGAAACCAGAAATTAAGGTATGGAAGCAACTCTGCAAATACTTCATTGTACGGAAGCAAGGGATATGACAAGAACTATAATCTAACACAGAAATATAAGTCCTTTCTGCATTGCCCTCTCTAGGCGGCAAATAAGAACTACCCTTAGTGAAGTGTAGGAGAATGCCAAGCACAAGGAGCATGAAGAACATAGCTAAGCAAGTTGATCTCACCTGTTGCATGACTCTAATCTTCTTCCTAGTGGCTGCACTATGCTTACCTGCACGAAATTAAGACAAGAACAATAGATGGCTTCTACTTAGTATTAGTCACATAAAGGAGCACATATTGTACAAAACAAGAGCCAAGTCCAACTACATAGGTTCGGTGTATGTCAGTTAGCAAAAGATGTAAATCAGGCAGAGATTAAGGTATTAATAAGTGAGGCTACTCAATTACCTGTGGCCATTTAACACAGATATTCAGGAGTGATATCAAAAAGGTGACAGATCCTTACGAAATTACAGCAAAAAACTAAGACCTTTTCTTAGTTTAAGATATGAGGTATATGAATGCAGAGTTAATAATTAGCACTAGTTTTAGCACTGCATCCAAGTGAGTTTCACTGTCCTTGCAGTCTCAACCTAATTTTTGACGTGGTTAAGAATACACAACCAATGCATAAAAGAATACACAGCCAAAGCTGCAAGATCATTGATGTGATTCACATATACATATGCTAGATTCAAGCTTAGTAAATAGCAAGAAATCTGAAATGAATGCCAAGTGACGTCTGTCAAATAAAAAATAGGCCTAAATTTGAAAGCCTATTAACACTCCTAAATTTGAAATGGTACATACAGCTAGAGAACTAATAAGCAAACAACAAGAATTTAGAGGAGCAAACAACAGCTCTCACTTCTTCTACACCACCCTTTAGATTACTGCACACACGCCATTTAGAGGAGCACAAGAGAAGTACCTCTAAGATGCATTGTTGGCTTCTACCTATGGGCATGTACCTGATAGCAAGGAATCTGAAATGAAAAGGAACAAATAAGAGGGTCTCTTTTTCAGTTCAGATAGGAGCTAATTCAATAGATGAAAATCTGTAGAGTAGACAAACAGAGCTAGGAGAACAAATGCATAGAGTGTACATTATCATAGTGTAAAGAACTTCCTCACCATAAACTTCAGCTACACCCTGCATATAGACTTGCAGGCCAACACATGTATTCAGAAAAGAGAAACAATTATTAGCAACGATTAACAGAGCACTTCACAAGCTAGCAATGATTAGCAAAGATTACTCAATGATTGATCCCTACAGCTAGAAAGTGACAACTCACAAAGATTAATTTATTACAGCAGGAAGCACCACCACGCCACTGCGCAAGCCCTGGAAGGGCAGCCGCGCCTCCCACAGCTCCTGACGCACGGTGCAAGTGCAGCCACCGGGATCATTGTCTACACGACCACCGCGTGCAAGCACCATCAAGGCACCAACATCGGCAGCCGTTGAGGACCAAAGCGTCCGATGGCTAGTGGTTGGCCACTCCTTAGTGATGAGTGATTGACAACGTTGTATGGACTGACGCTGTGCTCTATCTTGTGGATGTAGGTTGTGGCTGGATTTGCATTGGTGCAGGTGAAGAACAAGCGCGAAAGGTCTTAGCTTTGCGGGGCCTCCGAGGAGTGGAGGGACAAGTAGGCTTGGTTGGACGGACCCGGTGGCCAGACGGGATCTAGTGCGAGTCACATGGTGCGAGAAGAGCAAGTCGAAGTCAGATGATAGCGGGTTTGTTGGTTGATCCGAAAGCCAACATCGAGCCGGAGCGGACGTGGCGGTCAAGTCGAGGAGCTCAGCGTGGAGGCTGCACCAAGCTCGCGGGGTTTGCAATGGTTCACCACAAAATCACTGGGTTCCTTGGTTGATCCACAAAGCCAAGTCTGAGCGGTCGGAGACTCGAGTCTGCACGAGACCGGTCTGACCGGTGGGCCGGACCGGTCTGACTGGTGGAGGCCGAGGAGCATCAGGTGGCTCGAAGCAGAGGACACACATCGGGTTCGCAGACTTGGCGTCGAGGCTTTACGAGGTGCGGTTGCTGGGTGTCCGTCCGATGGAATGGCTGTCAAGTTTCCCAATATGCACTTCGAGGGGTTGTATCGCCTAGAGGGCATTCTAGTCATTTACCCCTACCGGAGGACTTCATATATAAACTTGGTGGAAGGGTTGTGGCAGCCATCTCTTGGGCTTTAGGGTTTTCATTTGCTCTTTGCATTTTCTCTTTTTAGCTACCTATTTTCTCTAGGACTAGCTTAAGAGCTTCATGGTGAGATCTTTAGAGAGGGATGGATGCTAGGGAGGCAAGCTAGACCTTGTATGAATCTTTTCTTTGATGTATAGAAGGTTCGGCGTGGTTCCTCTAGCTTTTGTGGTGGTGATTCCTATTTTCCTTTTTGTGAATTTTCGGAGCCTTTTCTTGGCGATTTTCTTGTGGTTGATTTGAGGCTCCCCTTTGCGGATTTGTTATGGGATGCATACATGAGCCCCTTTTGGTTCTTTTCTTGGTGACCCCCCTCTAAATCCGTGGGTTTGGGTGCTCAAATTTGGGGTTTTCTTTGTGTTCTGGGAAAAGGTGTTCTTGGTGTTCATCTTTCAATTCCTCTTGATTTAGTGGATCTTTGGGGCCGATCTCTTTGGCATGGCTTGTCCATGAGGTATACACCGATCCCCAAAGTTTTACTTCAATCCGTGGAGCAAATCGGGAGATCGAGGCATCGGAAGGAGGGAGTTGACTCGCGGGTGGAGTTCATCCCGAGCAACCTAGGTGGGATCGGTCAGACTGGTGCCCTGTACCGATCAGACCGGTGCAGCCTATTGTGGTTGGTTCTTCGAGAGTTCTTCTCCAGAGTGTTGGTTGGGATCTTGGCTTGCTACTATTTCAGTCTCGTGCAGTTTTGGCTGTTGGAGATCGAGTTCTTGCAATTGGGGGTTCCCGAGCCAGACCGGTCAGACCGGTGCAGAGGACCGGTCAGACCAGTGTGAGGCTTCCAATGGGAAAACCCTTGTTGCTACTGTTGGTTGTGCTACTTGTTCACAGAGTGTTTCTGGTGCAAGTTTGGCTGTGGAGAGTTTTCGGTGTGCTCGAGTTTTGGTGTGTTTTCTCTTGCCAGGCAGACTTTTGAATTTCTCCCTGTTGCTCCACATCCTAGAAGTGCCATCTAGGTTTGTTGGGCAAGTTTGAGAGAATTCATAGTAGGTTGCTCTGGACCGGTCTGACCGGTGCCAGGGACCGGTCTGACTGGTGCAAGTTGGTTGCTGCTCGAGGTTGTTTTCCGCTGCACTTTCGAGTAGCTTGAGTGTGTGGCTAGCTCCGAGGTCCAGTAGCACTCCAGTGGCTACGTGGATTTGGCTAGCAGGGTGTTGAGGACTCTGGAGTTGCTTTTGGGACCATAGGCCGAGTTCGTCTCTTCGGAGAAGAATTTTTATCGGCTCTCATTCACTCCCCCCTCTCTGGTCACCATTCTGGTCCTTCAATTGGTATTAGAGCCGGACACAGATCATTGAGACCTTGACTGGTTGAGATCTAAAGATGGCGGACTTTGGGAAGGGTTCGGGTCCCCCACTTCGATGGGAAGAACTACCAGATGTGGGAAGCCCAGATGGGCGCGTTAATGCGAGGAAAAGGTCAATTGATTTGGGCCGTCACGGTTGACGAGAACTATGTCATACCAGAGTCATTCCTTTTGCCCGGGACTAGGGATATGTTCGATGCCAACAACAAGGCTGTGGACTATCTCTATCGTGCTCTCTGTGCATCCGAGTTCAGTAGGGTGTATGGAGAGAAGTTGGCAAATCGGATATGGACGCAGCTGAGGAATGCCCATGGTGGGAACAGTCAGGTGAAGGCGCGTCGCTTTATGACCTACCGAAGAGAGTACGAGAATTTTACTCATCTCCTCGGAGAGTCTGTCTGTGGATGCCACGTTTGAGCGCTTCACGCTGATTGTGAACAACATGAGAGCCAACATCACCGAGCTTCCATACAATTATCATGATAGAGCTATCAAGGTCTTACACGCATTGGATCTTGATGTATGGGGAGCGAAGGTTGATGCTATTCAGGAGTCCAGTGTGTATGAGACCCTGACGGTGGACGAGTGTTGATGGTTCAATAATGCGCCAAGGTTCACCACAAACTTACGGATCATGTAGTACCTTTTTCCCTCGAGTATCACCCAAGGTATCGAATTCTTGGAACAGTGTGTAACACAAGACTCAACCCAATAACCGAGAAACACTTGCATCTTAAAGAGGTTTCAAATGCATCTAATCTACTAAGATCAAAAGAGGTAGCAAGAGAAAGCATTGAGGTACAGATCCAGAGGGATCTAGATCGTGTTTATGTCATAGGTCCGAGCAAGATAGAAGAGAGAGTAAAACGAATCTCATTGAAACCGTCTTTAAACCTTGACCTTCGGTCAAACCCCCTAAGTCGCCCCGCCGTACTCAGTGTCAACATCCTGTCATGATGTTCCCCTTTCTTTGCGGTCGAATCTTAGAGCACACCCGCAAGGAGTGCATTGAACTACTTGGTAGATCGGGTATGCACTTCTAGCCACCGCGGCTACAAGAACATCCCATGCAATCTTTCTCGAGAATAGATTGAGGAAGAAAACACCCAAGCAAGAACAAGAATTGCAAACAAAGGTACTCGATCGCTAGGAATCGGATCCATTAAAACTCCATCAAAAGTACGTATACATGAATAAGATCCAACCGGGATTCTACCTTGATCTTGATTCACGCCTCCGGAACTCAAGCGTGGTCTTCCTTGCAAGGTTCCCACACCGGCTAGGCAAACCCTAGACGACTAACACGACCCTTCTCTCCAGGGTGGTGTCCCTCAAGCTCCTCTGCTCCTCGGCGGCGAATGACGAATGGCTTCATAGTTGCAACTTCGCACGGGGGCTATAAATAGCCTGAGCATCATCTAGGTCAAAGGGGGCGGCGAACCGACCCAGGGATGGGCCAGGACGACCGGCCTAGGGCCTCCTCAGCCCAGTTCGTCCCCGGTTTTCTTTCGTGAAGCTTCTCGCAACTTCCTGAGTTTTTGCCGAGTTGCATGTGGGTCCTTGACGTCATTTTCCTCGCAGTTTAGATAAGGGTGCTTTGCGTATGAACTCCCGCATCTTCCGTCTAGGTCTTCAGCACTTCTCGGCTTCACGCTTTAGTCCTTGGTTCATTTGGAGTCATATCCATCTTGTATCTTGACTTGTCTCGGGGTTCGTGATCACCTTGTAAATCCCTTGATGAACTTTACCCGGAAGTCCTCATTTAAGCTCTTGATTCCTGTGTAAACAATAAACTCCAAAAACCATGCACGAGTGCGAACATAACATATAATAGGGGTTAGGATCGTTAGTGTGAATATCAAATTAATACCAACATAGAAGGTAAACAAGTGGCTAGGTTGACGGAAATCGACTGCCAACATCCCCCCATGCTTAAACCTTGCTCGTCCTCGAGTAAGCCTTCAATGGATATTAGCGTTGCCCTTCGATGTGCATACCCTACACTTGATCATACATGAGAAAACATAATGCTCTCTAGATTTATATTCATTAAAGTTCCATAATGTACTAACTCTTATCTTTATGGAGGGTAGATATCATTCAAGCTCTTTCCATAAGTACTTGATCATGCTCTCAAACTTTTAAACAAATCTCAGAAATTTTGAAAAATAAAGAATGAGATAAAGAGAAAAATTGCTTTACCATGATCAAAAATAACCATATTGCACTTTGCTCATGTACTCTCATCTCATCTTGTCTCTCAAGCCAACTTTTTCTACTCCTTTCCTCTCTCAAAGTATATGGTGGAAAGCTTTATATGGAGCTATAGGAAAGTTTAGTCCTACCAAGATATTATAGTCGAGATATTATTAAAACAAGACTAGCTTCTCATGGTCTTACCGAGACTCATCAAAAAGGTCATTGGAAAAATAATGTTATCAAGGGGGGAGATGAACACACACTTTTTAGATAGGTGGACATGTGCAAATGGCAAAGAGTGATCCCGAGGCAGAAACGAAGTCCTCATTATCGGATTGCACATGGTTGGAAAGATGAGTATGGGTCTTGATCTTGAATCCTCTTGAAAACTCAAAAAGCACTAAGCATAGCTAGAGAACCGGGGAGCTTTATTATTATTTTTCTTTCTTTCTTTTTCTCATCATACTTTTTCTCTTTTATCTTTTTTTCATCATTCATCATTTTTTTTCTTTCATCATACTTTTTCTCTCTTCTCTCTTTTCTTTTTTATTTGCTCCCTTGAACTCTAGACTATACTAGCACTTCCTTGGCAACCCCCCCCCCCCATGCTTAGATGTTTGCTCATCCTCGGGCAAAAGAGGTGATAAATATGGCAAGGTAGAAATTGAAGCTCTCATATTTTCTTAGAGAGAGATACTCAAAAAATCTTCTAGGGGTCCTTTTGGAAGTCTCCCTTACTTACTTGAAGCACCTTCTTTGTAATCTTCCTCGAAATATTCATCCATACTCATATATTGGGTTGTGGTCAAGGAGGTGAACACAAAAAAGATATATTTGGGTTTTGGTTGGATATCCGGCGAGGTTTGCGAAATTCCCAATGTGGAAACCCACAATGCATGGATAGAAGAGGCTAGCATAAAGAACGATACGCAAAAAATGGAATGACCAGCTTCTTAGTCTCGCGCAAGAGAAATCAGGCCTTGAATTAATGTACCCAAAAATAAATCTTGTATATACTAAGGTTTTGCACTCAAGTAAACTTAGGCTTTGGATGGGTAGAGCAAAATGCAAGCGGTACTTGTGACAAGGTTAGCATAACTTTTTGAGAATAAAAATGTTCTTTGATTCATTCAAAGTTGAGAGCAACGAAAAAGAACTATGTGACTTGAGTTATCATAACCTCCACACAAGATTAAGCTATCATTTTAATTAAATTTCAGATTCATATTAAAAGAGAGCACTAGCTTAAACATGCATAAATCAAGCATAAGATCGAGCAAAGCGGCAACGATCATCACATATCATCATGGTACAAATTCTTCATCCATATTAAGATCATAAAAGCAATGGTGAAACTTATTCATGATGATGGATAACAAACTACTACTACCACACATGCTGAAATTAAATAAAAACAAGAAAATACTATGAAAACATAAACGCACACAAGATGAAAATAAAGAAAAAGAAAAGGAAAAATCAAACCACACTTAAAAAGCTCCATCCCTTCCTTCTTTCTTCACTCCTCATCCGATTGCTCTTGCTCCGTTGGTTGACTTTCATTGAATCCTTGCCCAAAATATGTTTGCATGGCCTCTCCATGAAATTGATGCGGCGGCACGAGTTGAAGGCGTCCTAATTGATGGGCGATCCCCGCCGTTACTTCATTCAAATGGTTCACATGGCTTCGGATCCTCTCAACGTCTAATTCATTCCTTTGCATATACGCCCCAATGATGACTGTACTTTGTTGGGGCTGGGGCATGCTTGCATAAGGTGCCACAAATGCTTCATTGGGCACAACAAAAGTTGGTGGAAACTATGTTGGAGGAGGTGGCTGTTGGCGTTTCTTAACCTCAACGCTAGGCGCCGTTGGGTAGCGTGAGCGTGTAAGAGACACCCGGGTACACTGACGAGTGCAAACGAATCCGAAAGCGCGCGGATACACCATTGTAGCACTTCTCCCTAGGGGAATGAGTATTCCCGTCGGGTTTTGTTCCCTAAGGACGGCGAGTAACCAGAGAGGATCTATCCAAGGACACCAGCTTTCGCTGGGATAGGTCGGGATACAAGAAGCACTTCCTTAAGGGACTTAGCTCTCAAGATGTATTTCTGTCAGGTCTTAGTCATCCCCGCGGGGTGACAACACTCCAAGGTGCTGGCAAGCGAGCCCAACTCGGTACGTGATGTAAGTGGGTTGACAAAGGGTCCAACAGGCTGTCACCACTGCAGCCTACCTCTACGCTACGATCGTACGTGGTCTTCGCAGGAAAACCAGGGTCCAGACACCACGTCTGTACCCTAGATAAATACTATAATGCGGTTACGTCTGTCGACCCGCAACTACACTATAGCAACCGTATAGATACGGTCCCACGAACAAGGGAAAGATCGGAATCAGATCATATCATTGAACAGGGAGCAGAAAGGAAGCTATGGATGCAGCTAAACGAGATATAGCAGACTTACTTAACTAAACAGGATCAAAGCATGCAAACAAGTAAATGAACTACGGCTCTGGCTCTAAAGGATCGAAGCCTTGTGTCATGAAGAACACAAGCCTCTAACTTATGAACGAGCCACGAACTCAAGAACAAATCAATCATGCATGATGTCCACTATAGTCTAAATAAGAAATGCCGAAATACTCACTTTGATCTAAATGAAGAACAAGCATCCACGAGGACATCAACTCACTCCTTACCCCTCCTCTACCTCTCACTAATCCTAATCTAGATCTCTTCTCATCACCATTCTACCACATAGAGGTGAGAATCACCTCTCATGGGCAGAATTGGAGAGAGGGAGAGAGAGCTGCACAAGAGAGAGTGGAACTTGAGAGCTTGGTGGTGTGTGAGAAATGGAGCCCCTCCCCTCCTATTTATAGACAAGGAGGAGGCTTGCTCCGGGGCTCAAAGTGCCCCTAAACACCCGGGAATGCAGCCAAGAGCCAATGAGCAAGCAGCACGTGGAGGGGGAGGATCAACCAACCCTAGGTCGGTTCGGCCGATCCTAGGGTCGGCCGACACCCTCGGCCCTCCATCTGGGGTGTGATTCGTCTGGCTCGCTTCCATGAGGGCCCTGATGCCTCTCCTCCATGCATGGCACATTTCCTGGCGGTTTTGTTGGTAAAGTGGGCCCATGGATCCATGTGATATTGATGTGGCAACGTATGATTCGTCGAGAGTCCCTCACATGGATTGGTGACATCATGGATCCAGGAGAATCCATGTGGCAGCCCCTGATTGGCCATCATTTGAGTGCCTTGGATTGGAGTGGAGTGAAAGTGCATGGTTTCCTTCCATTTCTTATGCTAAATACCTGCATTCGAATAGACATCGACACTGGTGGAAAGTATGAGTTTAAGCACCTATTCTAGTGTGGATGTGCAACTCATGCTCGAATTTGCAGGAGTTGACAGCCTTGAAAATGGCAAATATCGACCGTCAACAACACCCCCACACTTGACCTTTGCTCGTCCCGAGTGAAGGGGAAACAAAGCCAAGTGGGTCATGAATACCAAAGAGTAAGACAAACATAAGAGATATTCCAAGTCATACCTTGCTCCTGTAAACCTCTGTGTAGTGGCTATCATGTTCCCTTGGGTGATTGAAGAGTAGAACAGCTGTGAATCAAGTCACCTATGCACCTGATGATAAACACCTTGGGGGTTTAGCAAGATTTTCATAAACAAAACTCTTGGTGGCTTTCTCATTTGATTCTCTCAGATCGCTCAATGTGTATATGTCCTCACTAAGGCATTTGACTTTCTTCATCCTACTTCTAATGATGGCTATATGTGGAGCTCAAGGTAGGATAAAGAGAAAGCATACTTGCATCACATATTTTGCAAAGTCAAAGACTGGATCCACAGAGAAAATCAAATCATACCATTAGGTCAAGATGTGCACCAATATGGATATGGTGTGTATGGTAAGGTGGATACTAGGCCCGGAGTGGGTGCTAGATATTACCATACATATATAAGGTGAGAACTGCGGGTTGATGGTAAGGTGGACACTAGCCCCGGAATGGACACTAGTTATTACCATCTATGATATGGAACTCCTTTTTGCATGATCTCATCTCTCTCCTATTCCTCCTTTATTTTGGACATGGGCTATATTTTTTTTTCATCATGCCTTGAGCATGTATCTTTCTCTTTTTTTTTCATAGCCCATGTCTTTTTTTTGAAGGACACTTCTGGAGAGAGATGTCACACCACATATGGAGCTTTATTTTATGAAGTGGATAAATCATACAATGCTAACTTCCAGTGTAGAAGCATAGCAAGGGGAAATAGGTGGGGTGCACTTAAGTCTTGATCATGAAAGTAATGAAGTGAATTCTCACAAGGGTCATAGAATTTGACAAAGCTCAAAGTAATAACAAACAGCATATGAATCGAAGGTTTTTACCTACAAAGATCATATGGCTCCAATGGGACGGAGGCATATCGAAGAGGAGCCTTTCCAAGAGGTTTTGAGTTTTCAAAAATAAATTCCCCAAGAGAGTTAGTCATCAGAACAACAGATCATATCATCCAGCCATATCATACTCATCAATTACTTAGGTGAACATGCTTGTCCTTAAGAAGATTATGGTTCACAAGCTTCAGGCAGATAACAAGGAATAAAGCATATGTGAGTCTACTCAGGTACAGGCAAGCTGGGTGATCTTTTAGCATCATCATTCGAGTTTTAGTTTAGAGATAGACATATATAGCTTATAAAACTCAGGAATGAAAGAGAGTGAGTTGTCGAGATGCAAACCGGTGCTATGCATGAGAGATGAACCGTTAGAGGCTCTCCACAGGAGTGAACTCATGCGGGTCCCATTCAGGTTCTCGGTAGTGATCGGTCGGCTAGCGCGGAGTGCTCGCAGTGGGTACGTACGAAAAACGTCATGCCTGCATTGGGAGAGTCGTGGCTCTTCCCCCACACTGTCTCGAACCTAGATGTCCTCTAAATCACAGAGACCAAAGTAATGACACAAAGGGTGGCTAAACCGGGTTACATGACCGGTGAGCCACTTTATTCAAATTCAAACGTTTCAAACAAAATGATTAGGCGCTTACACACATGCAAAGGAAACAAATGAAATGAAGGGAAATAAAGGGAAATCAAACCTAGACCTAGACTAGCGCCTAATGGACTAAAGTTGGCACTAATCCCCACTACTCGGCATCGTAAAGAGCTGCATGCCCCGTAGCCGAGAACAGCCTCCTCATCTTCGCACAAAGGCCGCGGCGAAGGTCACGAATGTCGTCTCTCAGCTCGGCCAGGTCCAACTTCTGCTATGAGTAAGCAGTCCTGAGCTTCTCATTGCTGGCCTCCAATTCCTTCATCAGTGGGGTTAGCTTGGCCACTGAGGAGAGCCTAGGGAGTTGCTCGGTTGCCCGAGTCCTCTCCCTGGACCTCCTAGTGTAGGACGGCGGTGGCAACCTATCGTCCAAGCCAAAGTCTGCCTCCTCTTCTGGCTGAACTGGAGCTGGGTGCGCTTCAGGAGCCTTCTCCTTGGGCAGTGCCAGCTTTATGGTCACCGGCGGCTGCGATGAAGGAGCGGACTGTGCTGAGCTCGTCTGCCCTCCAGCTAGCGATGAACCAAGTGTGCTAGGTGGAGCGAGCGGCAACCCCCTGGGGCGAAGCTGAGCCGTGGTCGGCCTACCGTAGGGGCTGGCTGCCCGTCTCATGTGCCTCTTCCCAGGTGAGGCGGAGCGCCTTAAGGGCGGCGTGCTTGGAATCCTCCCGCCCGGCGGGATGCAGGCAAGCGGAGGAATATCCAGGACACCGGCCACCATTGCGAGGTCTGCAGCGGGGGCGGTGACGACAGAGGGGTTGCCTCCTGCCCCGGGACCGGTGGATGAGGTGGAGCCATCGAAGGGGACAACACTCCTTCTGGCCATGGATGTGGTGATGCTGAGGATGGTGAGGTGGAGGAGATGGATTTCGCGATGCGAAAACTCATCGGGCGGCAGGGAGAAAGTTTCTAGAGGAGAATGAGACGCACACGCGAAAGAAGAAGGGGAGAGGCAGCACCAGGGTTTCGGCCGTACCTGGGTTCGGTCGGCCCCCTGTGTACCCCTCTAGTCCTCCCCTTTCTTGTGTAGGCTCCAGCAAGTCTCAGGATCGACGGCCCAGGTGGATTCCCCGAGATGGTAAGATTGGCTCAGGCTTAAGGCTAAGATAAGGTTGAGGTTGAAAATTCATCCTCCACTATATACCAACCTTGGCCAAACCATGATATATCCATAGAGAATCTGGGGGAAGTCACCTTGGCGACATACTCAGTTCGTCAAAAGTGTAGGCACTTCCGACGGTAGTCACGAAGCGTTCGCGTCGCCACAATGGTGCTGCCTTCCTGTGGTCCTTTACCTACTCCTCTTCACCTTGGTAATTTTTCTCCTGCATGACCATGGTCCACAAGATACCCGAAGGATAATTCTTCCTGGGGAAACGAGATGAGTCCCAAGAGTACTCAGGATGCGGGTGTCTTGTGATCTCCTGTCTTAACTTACGACCATCTCCTTGCAATCAATGTTGATATGAGGATAAGCTCTGATCTGCAAGGGTAGTGCATATATGAACTCGAGCCCAAAAAGGTATATCGAGGCTGAGGGCAAGCATGACCATCCCAGAGAGGCCGAGGCATCCCCTGGGGTGATCACGGTACTCGAGGACTATAGCACTGGGGTCGTGGAACTCAGAGATGAAAAGATCGAGCACTGAGGCTAGGGCTTTACCAATAGGTACCGATCTCCGAGTGAACTCAAGCTCGCGTGATGTTGGCGCTAGGTGAATGGCTGGAGATATTTACAGTAGTTTGCTGTGATGAGTTGGTGCTAGGCAATTTTTTTATATGGTGATGTGTCATTTGGAGGAGCCTTCATTCTGTTTGCAATAATATTTAATTGGCTATTACCACAACTCGCTTACAATCATTTCTGTCACATTTGAAGTGAGGCACGTGCGTTTTTTCTTCATGATATAGGTTTGTGTGCACAAAGTTAGAATTGCAATTTTTATAAGGCAACTGGAAAACTATCAACGTGGCACAACATAAACCTCACGCAAGCAGGGTGAGCGAGCCTTACCAAATCAGTACTAACGTCACAACCGATCTACCTCCTAACTATTCTTAAGCCGTGTTGACGGTACATAACACGCCAATTTACGAACCGCAAGCGCACGGATCGGTTGTAGCTTTTCCCTTAGAGTATCCCCAAGGTTAATCAATCTGTGGAACAAGTGGATTACTACACTCAATTAAGCACTAATCTAGTTGATTTGAAGCTCTTTATCAAGTGATAGTATGTATGAGTAGAGAACTAATCTAATCTAATCTAGATTAAAGAGATCAACGTAGAGAGCAATGGTATGGAGAGCACAAGAAAGTAGAATGCTTGTCCAAGGGATCTAGGATCACTTAGAGATGTAACCACCTAGCATGAACAAACCGATCTAATCTATCAAAGGTAAAGATGCACCGAGGCCAACGCTTTCCCTCTCGTGTACTAGTCACTACATGAGGGTAATCTGTGATCGAATAACAAGAGCATAAGATGTTGATGTGTTCTAGGTAAGGAAGACTAAGGGGTGTGAACCTTCCCTCCCGCGTACTGTCACTACACGACAGTAATCAAATAAAAAACCAAAGGAACACGATACGTGAACCTACGACCAATGCATCCCCAACGCAAAGCCAGCCGGCCAAAAAAAATTAAAGCACCATCAACATGAATATGATAGCAAATAGATCCAAAACATAGGTTCGGTGATTACAACTCAAGATCTCCTTTCAACCCCAAGGACAAGCAAGGACTTTACCCCATCATGTTATACAGTGTAGCACTGAACATGGTGTAGAGTCCTTCGAGGTAGATGTAGACCGATGATGAAGATGATCTGGCGAAGGAGAATCCCTTCACCGTGACGGCTAGGGGTGTTCTTCGTCCTCTCGAGCTCCACCTTACTTCCTCTCTTGTAGATCCAATCTCCACCTTGTTCTTGATCTTGTGGCGGCGCCGAAGGACCTTGCTAGGGATTTCGGGCATCACTCCCCTCTTCTCTATGTGGCTCCATCCCATTTGTTGAATCTCTGAAAATTGTCTACTTGATGTGGTCGACCTCGCGGGCTTTTATAGGCGTCTCTGGAGAATGGCGGCAGGGGTAGAGATAGGGTTTCGTCCAAGCTTCACACACAAGAAAGGGGAAGCCGAATGAGCCCAAAAATGGGTTGGGCCGATCTTCACACCCTAGTGGCCCGATCGACACAGGCCTTTTTTGGCACGCCTCGGCCCCAGCTTTCTCGTGCGAGCTTCCCCGTCCATCTGAAGTTTGAGTCCAAATGCATGTGGGATTTTGACGTCGATTTCTCCGTGATCAAGATAAGAGGTCTTGTTGCCTCAACTCTGGTCTTTTATCTCGGTCCTCGGGAATATCTTGATATTGTACCTTGGTCCTTGCCACCTTTGGAAGCATGTTCATCTTGTACTTGTACACAATCGAGGCTTCATGATCCTCTTGCATTGCATGCCCCGAACTTAGTCCAAATACACTCATATGATACTCGATTTCCTACATAAATAATATTCTTCCAAAAACACATGCAAATGCGAACTTGTTACATCATAAGGGTGCCTAGTGGCGGGTTAGTTCTAAATTAGTGATGAAACCTTCATGTAACAACTACTCTAGGGGTGTCATTAATGGACACCAACAAACCCCCCCCCACCACCACACACTTAGCTCTTGGTCGTCCTCGAGCAAGTCAAAATGCCATAGCCTTCCTCTAGGGTTAAACCAAGATCTTATAAATGAATCATACCTAAGCATGCGAGTGAAATACCGACTCTTCCAAGCAAATATCAGAGGAGCAGCAAAGATAACCAATGCATGGGTGTTCGAAGATTTATCGAAGCAAAACTTACCCCACAACTACTCATCTTTATTTAGGAAACCTCAAGGTTCAACCATACTTACTTTCTTTCTTTCCTTGGAGGGTTTTTTTTCTTTCTTTCGTCATGAAAACAATCTCCCTACAACAAGAATTAAACCAAGATCTCTTCCAAGCATTCACATGTCTCTCAATATAAAGTGGCTATCCTATTTGTTTGCAAGCTCTCATCTCTCAAAAATAATCACTCAAATTCATGGTGGAGCTAAGGAAGGGCTAGCCAAAGTCGATACAAATATTGTCAAGTTAAAAAACTCTCAAATGGTCGCTTAACTTTCGAGCCAATGATCGTGATAATTTTTCGATAATGTGAGGGTTCCAAGGACGAGAAGATATAGAATGGTGGACATGTGCAAGGGCAAAGAAAATTTGACTTCAAGGCACTAATAATGTCCTCGTTGTCGGATTGTACATGGTAGGAATATCGAAGATTCGTTCTCAACAACATCACATCCTTCCTTGCACTTCTTTTAATCTTCACTTGATTCACCATCCCTCTTTACACCTTTTCTTGCTCTTTCTCTCTTTTTTTACTTTTCTCCCTTTTTTTCTTTTTCATCTTCTTTTTTTCCTTCGCCTTGTATTCACTTCTTTTCTCCTTGATATATATATATGGGAAATAGCTTGCTACCCAGGGTGGTAGTAGTGCACCCCCGGGTGGGTAGCTACCCGCACTAGATCAACAGTTCAAAACATGGATCCATACAATGAGTAGTTCTAATCTAGCCATTGATTAATCATAATTCAATACATCTGCAAGTCAAAAATTGGATATAGTTGTCTATAGCTTAGTGATTTGTCACTTCAAGGTAAGTACCTATATTTGCAAGTAAAACTTGGGATATAGAAATAATGAAGCAAAGTAAAAGAGTTAGATAAATTAGAAAATTTCCCTAGATGGTACTACAGTGGTTAAAATGTTCCTAGATGATATAACAATGGCTATCAATGTTCGTAACCTTGTGAATTTTTCGTGCGGGGTAGCTACCCACCGGGGGTGGGCTGCTACACCCTGGGTAGAAAATCCACGTCATATATATTTTTGAACCGCTCATGTTTCTTCTTTTTTTTGCCCACTTCCTTCTCGCATCTTTTCAAACCAAATTTTTATTCAACCTTGCTCAGGAAAGGAACGAATCTTCGGGCATAGGTCGTGTTCAAGGAATAAGATAAATAAAAAGATATTATGGGCTGGGTTGTGGAATCCGGCAAAATATGGAGCTTTCAGTGAGAAAGTCTCGTTACCGAATATATGACGAGGCTAGCTGATGGGGTCCAATATTATGGGCAATGTTTTTCTAGACGCAAGACGAAAACAGATGACGGGCTGACGACTAGCGTCTAGGCAATTTAGACGGGTTCTAGACGTTTTAGACGTATTAGACGCATTAGACGTGTTGGACGTATTAAACACCGTCTAGACATTCTAGTCACACTAGACATCATAGTTTACAAGCCACTATAGATCTTGTATAGACTGATAATATAAATATATTTCAACACAAATATCCCATAATTAAATATTTGATTGAAACCTAAACGTCAAAGGCACTGGTTGGCTTTATATAGCAGGTAACCCTAAACGTTTGGCTTTCCTTGGGAGTGCGCGCGATCGATTGAAATTCTGAGTCCAACGTCGAAACGTTCTCATACTCAAAACGTGTGTCCAGACGTATGTTTAACCTAGTAAACGCGTCTAAAACTCGTCTAGCAGCATCGTCTAGACCGTTGTTGACCGTCTAAGACCGTCTAGACGAGATTTTTGTCTAGAGCAGTGACTAGGGGGTAAACTCGACGCCCTCCCCACGTCTTGCGTCTAGACGTCGCCTAGACGCATTAAACACGCGTCTAGAAAAACACTGATTATGGGTACCTAAAGACAGTGAATACGAGCAACTCGACAGCCACGCTAGCCTTTAAAGTATTTTGGATGGTTTCCCTGATTTGTTCTTACGAAGGAAAACAGCCAAAAAGTAAAGGGAATTACCGGAGTTATTTTTGTGAAGACAAACGGCAAGAAACAAAGCTACAGTGGCATATAGCAAGGCACCTCCGACTAGTGTCTTGGCGTACAACATCAAACAAAGCTCCGACTAGTATGCACACCCCAACAGGCTTTCCGTCTCCGACAAACGGACAGCTTGTTACACGACTACTCTCCATCTCCGACTAGTCCCTGACTCGCACGACTACTCTCCGTCTCTGACTCGCACGACTACTCTATGTCTCCAACAAGTCGAACCTTCGCACCTAAGGAACCACCGAGGGGTCTCCACTATACCAACAACCAGCTACCCACCTTTCGCCCACGTCGGGCCGTACCCACTTGGGTCTGCGACAGTCATAACGGGATGGGCAGCTGACTATCACCACGACGGCCACAGTGGAAGACGTCTCCTCCGAACTGAAGCTTTTTACTATAAACTGTACTCTCTCTCTCTCTCTCTCTACTATTTTACAACCTCCCCTTGAGATATAAGAGGGGAGTCTGGGCCTCCTGCGTGGGGCAGGGGTGACTTCTTTTTACTCCTTTCTCCTCTCCGAAGGAGCTCTCTCTTACTGTTCTTCTTCTACCTTCAGCCGGACTTGGCTCACACACACGTACGCAGACTCCTGCTACAAGAACCACGTACACACACCACAGAGACTTGAGACCGAGCTCCCTCTCTCGCCCATTTGTATTCCCCTACTACAAATCAATGCAAATAACACGAGCGGCTCGAACTGGGCGTAGGGTGTTACTCTCCGGAGGCCCGAACCAGTATAAATCCTTGTGTCCCCATTTCGTACACCGTCCGAGGCCCAACACGCAATTCGAGAAATTTACTTGCCGGCGGTGACAAACCCCGACACTAGCAATAAAAGATAAAAACAAGGACATGATCAATGCTCAAAAATGAAGCTTCCAAGAGAGATAGATCCTAACCCAACTCATTGCATCAACTCCGCTTATGGTGGC
This sequence comes from Cenchrus fungigraminus, assembly GCA_036936925.1. NCBI lineage: Eukaryota > Viridiplantae > Streptophyta > Magnoliopsida > Poales > Poaceae > Cenchrus > Cenchrus fungigraminus. The sequence continues at coordinate 104,122,499 of CM072769.1, read as the reverse complement.
ACGATTAAAAACAATTAGGCTTTGGACAGGAAATGCATACTCTCCACTTGGAAAAGAATTAGTCAACCTTGTTTTATAGGGGTTTTAGATAAGGGATAAAATAAATCACCTCCAAGTCAAGCCATACTCATTAGCAAAGTCAAAACAAAAAGCCCTAGATCATGATGGAGCATGGGTATTGCAAGAATAAATTATCTACTAAGCTCCACAATAAATGATTTCAGTTCTAGCATGGCTCATGCTCAAATGCTTAAAAGAACAAAGAAAGACAAGCATGCATAGGTAGATAAAACTTGCACCGTCCATGATTTATTCAGAAAGAAAAGAAACTCTTCATTTTTTTCCGTCACAACCCTAAATTAAGACTCTCAAACGTCTCAACGAAACCAAAAAAAAATAGGAGATCACACCTTCTCCCCCACACTTAAAACATATGACGTCCTCATCATAAAATAAATTTAAGGGAAAAGGTGGGATGCTCATAAAAAAGTAAATATAAAATTATTTACAAATTTACCTTGTTTTCGTCGCTAGTCTTAACGATCCGGGTCACCATCCAAGGTGTAGACGTCAATATATTTAATGGGCACAACGTCGGGCTCCAGGAATACCTTTAGTAGCTGTCCATTCACAACATATTGATTTCCCTTGACATCCATGATTGTTACCGCTCCCGATGGTAAGCTGAGTGTACGATGTACGGTCCATCCCATTTGATTTGTTGTTTTCCTTTGACGAAGACTTTGTATCGAGAATTGTATAGTATGACCTTGTCTCCTTCCTTGAATTCCTTCTTATGTAATCTTTTGTCGTACCATCTCTTCATCCTTTCTTTGTAAATGTTAGTGTTGTGATATGCCTTCAATCTTATCTCTTCAAGTTCACTTATTTGAATCATCCGCTTTATTCGCACTGCATCAATATCAAGATTCATCTCCTTTATTGCCCAATAAGCCTTGTGCTCTAGTTCTACCGACACATGACATGTTTTTCCATAAATGAATTGATAAGGGGTCATACCTATTGGTGTTTTATGTGCAGTTCGGTATGCCCATAATGCTCCGTCTAGCTTTTTTGACCAATCTTTTCCTCCTTTAGTCACTGTCTTCTTGAGGATGTCTTTGAGTTGCTTGTTCGATGTTTCCGCTTGGCCATTTGTTTGTGGATGATAGGTCGTAGACACCCTATGCTCGATCCCAACTTCACCAAGTATCTTTTAAAATCCTTACCAATAAAGTGTGATCCACCATCACTTATTAAAATTCTGGGAGTACCATATCGAGAGAATATCACCGTCTTGATCATTTGAATAGCTTCTTCCATAGATGCTTTCCGACATGGAATCGCTTCAACCCATTTTGATACATAATCAACTATGACCAAGATGTGTTCATATCCATGCGAGTTCACGAATGGTCCCATAAAGTCGATGCCCCAAACATCAAATAGATCAATTTAAAAATTATAATTCAGCGACATTACATTCCTTTGTGATATATTTCTAGTCCTTTGGCATTCTAGACAAGTTGCAACAAACCTTTTAGCATCCTCGTGCATCTCAGGCTAATAAAATCCGCTTGCCCATACCTTTGCTTGTGTTCTAAAGTGTCCATAGTGTCCTAAATATTCCGATGAGTGACATTTTCTTAGAATTTCTTCTCTTTCTTCCCGCGGTACACATCTTCTTAGCACTCCATACTCTCCATATCTATAAAGGTATGGTTCATGCTAATAAAATTTTCTGCTCTCAATAATTATCCTCTTTTTAGTGTTTTTTCCAAGTGGTCCAATGGCATCTTCCGTAAGCACCTTATATCATTCATCCATCCTCTCCTATCAAGTACCCAATATAGATGGTCATCTCTCATTCTATCTTCAATAAGCTCCATCCCATCATCTCCATGATGCATCCTTGATAGGTGGTCGGCTACAACATTATCCGACCCTTTCTTGTGTCTAATTTCCATATCAAACTCTTGTAATAATAGAATCCATCTAATCAAATGTGGCTTGGCATCTTTCTTGGACAAAAGATACTTGATAGCGGCATGGTTGGTATACACGATCACCTTCGAGTTCACAATATAGGATCTGAATTTTTCAAATGCGAACACCACGATAAGCAATTCCTTATCCGTATTTGCATAATTCACTTCAGCTTCATTTAGAGTTTTGCTTGCATAATAAATTGTGTGTACCTCTTTTTTCTGTTATATTAATTAAGTTTCATGTTGCCAGGGGGTGTTGCCCCACGGTTCTTGCTCAAAAAAATAAATTGTGTGTACCTTCCCTTCCTTCCTTTGTCCGAGAATGGCTCCAATGGCGTAATCGCTTGCGTCACACATTATCTCAAATGGTAGATTCCAATCGGGCGGTTGCATAGTTGGTGCGCTTATGAGAGATTGCTTCAATGTCCGAAAAGCATGCAAGCAATTTTCATCAAAGTCGTATTCCATATCTTTTTGGAGAAGTCATGTCAATGGCTTGGTGATCTTCGAGAAATCCTTTATAAATCTTCTATAAAATTCGGTGTGTTTGAGAAAGCTTCTTAACGATTTGATATTCGTCGGGGGTGGCAACTTTCAACCGTTTCAATCTTAGCCTTGTCCATCTCTATTGCTCTCTCGGAGATGACATGTCCCAAGACTATCCCTTGTTTTACCATAAAGTGACACTTCTCTGTAAGGAATCGGATGCTCGTAGCCTAAGAGGGGGAGGGGTGAATTAGGCAACTTAAAACTTTAACATATGGCTTCCACTACTTTGCATAAAATAAACTAAATCATTTCTATCTAGATGTGCAATCTATGGTTGATCTAGTGTGGAACCCTCATCCCAAAACATGTTTTGCAACCTATAGCCAATCCTAGCAAGATACTACTCTAGGAAAGTAAAGGCAAGCAAGGATTGCAAGAATGTAATGTGGAAACGTAAAGGGGGGTGAGAGGAAGCAAACTCTTGACACACGATTTATCACATGGTATCGGTAGGCACTAAACCACCCCTAGTCTACGTTGTTGAAGCACTCCACACAAGAGTATTGCTTCTCGGTCACCAAGTCTCTCCCAAGAGCACCACTTGACTTGCCACAAAGGCTCGCCACGAAGGCACTCGCCAAGCTCCCTTGGTCACCTTGATGCCGCCTCCACTAAGGAGCTTATCCACCAATTGAAGGCGGTCTCCACGTGCCCCGCACAAAGTGTCCTCGCCGCTCCATACCAAGACATAGAGTTGAAGACGTTTACCAGAGAGCCACTTAGGCCCCAAGGCTTCCGGCGCACCTTGTACAGCTTGATCGACTCAAGAATCACCTCACAAGGTAGGCACACCTTGCACTCACTCAGCTCTAAGCTAAGCCTAGCACTAAGCACACACACAAAGTATGTGCAAGTCTTTGGATGAGCAATATAGCACTTGGATGGCGTGGATATGATCTTCTATGTGTCTCACACTCCTCTGGACTTCCTCATACTCCAACCACATCAAATGGCGAGGTGGAAGGGGTATAAATATCCCAAGCCAACAAACTAGCCGTTGGCTAATGACTACTGAAAACTATACCATCGGATGAACCGATAGTCCTTTTTCCATAGCATCGGTTCATCCGGTGCCCCTCCACGTCATCTAGCCATTGCATCATGCTGACACAATCCATCCATCGGATGCACCGACAGGTACCTCACTTTGATCGTCGGTTCATTCGGTGCTGATACCTTCACGGCCAAAACCTCTCTGTCTCACAATTCATGGCTGTCGGATGAACCGCTACTGAAAGCCATGGACCGACAGTTCATCCGGTGCTGAAGGGTTCCACGCCAAAACCTTTCTGTTAAGATCTTTGAAGCTATCGGATGAACCATTTCTTACACCGTCGGTTCATCCGGTGCTTAATCACATTGCGCAAAACCTTCTCTGTCTTGATTCCATGACTCATCGGATAGACCGACGGTACCCTCACCTGAACCATCGGTTCATACGACGCCTTCTGTCTTCACTCCTTTGTCTCTGGATATCATCCGGCACAACTATAAAAACCAACGTCAGTTCATCTGACGGTGTCTTGTGCTTCTCTTTTATTCCTTGGTTTATACCCTCAAAATATATACTATCTTCTCATTTTGGCATGTGGCATTTTTGCATCCTTGGGACCTAGAAATGTCTACAATGACATGCTCAACAATATGGTTATTCCCATTGATTATGTTGTCATGAATCACCGAAATCATACTCAAACTTTTGCCAATAAGGCCATGTTCCTCGCTACATTCTCCCAATTAAGCACTAGGTCAATTTCTCCACACCTTTTGAGAACTTTATCCAAATTTTCCAAGCAACTTTCAAAACACGTACCATGCACCGAGAAGTCATCCACGAATACCTCCATAATTTATTTAATAAAATCCGAGAATATAGCCATTATGCATCTTTGAAAGGAAGTCGGCACATTACATAAACGAAAGATTTTTCTAGACTAAAAGTTAGTGTTAGTGATCAACAAAATTAATACAAAGTTAAATGTACCAAACTAGCTTGTTCCTCGGCAATGGTGCCAGAAAAACTTGTTGACAGTAGATAACATGCCAATTTACGAACCACAAGCGCACGGATCAGTTGTAGCTTTTCCCTTAGAGTATCCCCCAAGGTTAATAAATCTGTGGAACAAGTGGATTGCTACACTCAACTAAGCACTAATCTCATTGATTTGAAGCTATTTATCAAGTGATGGTATGTATGAGTAGAGAACTAATCTAATCTAATCTAGATTAAAGAGATCAACATAGAGAGCAATGGTATGGAGAGCACAAGAAAGTAGAATGCTTGTCCAAGGGATCTAGGATCACTAAGATATGTAACCACCTAGCATGAACAAATCGATCTAATCTATCAAAGGTAAAGATGCACCGAGTCCAACCCTTTCCCTCTAGCATACTAGTCACTACACGAGGTAATCCGTGATCGAACAACAAGAGCATAAGACGTTGATGTGTTCTAGGTAAGCAAGACTAAGGGGTGTGAACCAAGTTCAATATACTTTCCCTCCCGCGTACTGTCACTACACGATGGTAATCAAATAAAAAACCAAAGGAACTCGATACATGAAGCTACAACCGATGCATCCCCAAAGCAAAGCCCGTCGGCCAAAAAGATTAACTCACCATCAACATGAATATGATAGCAAATAGATCCAAAACATAGGTTCGGTGATTACAACTCAAGATCTCCCTTCAACCCCAAGGACAAACATGGATTTTACCCCATAATGTTATACATTGTAGAGCTGAACATGGTGTAGAGTCCTCCGAGGTAGATGTAGACCGACAAGGAAGATGATCTGGCAGAGGAGAATCCCTTCACCGTGACGGCTAGGGGTGTTCTTCCTCCTCTCGAGCTCCACCTTGCTTCCTCCCTTATAGATCCAATCTCCACCTTGTTCTTGATCTTGTGGCGGCGCTGGAAGGACCTTGCTAGGGCTTTCAAGCGTCGCTTCCCTCTCCTCTATGTGGCTCTATCCCCTTTGTTGAATCTCTGGAAATTTTCTACTTGATGTGGTTGACCTCGGGGGCTTTTATAGGAATCTCTGGCGAATGGCGGCAGGGGTAGAGATAGGGTTTCATCCAAGCTTTGCACACAAGAAAGGCGAGGCCGAACGGGTCCAAAAATGGGTCGGGTCAGTCTTCACACCCTAGTTGGAAAGTCGGCACAGGCCTTTTTGGCCCGCCTCGGCCCCAGCTTTCTCGTGCGAGCTTCCCAGTCCATCAGAAGTTTGGGTCCAAATGCATGTGGGCTTTTGATGTCAATTTCTCTGTGATCAAGATAAGGGGTCTTGCTGCATCAACTCTGGTCTCTTATCTCGGTCCTCAGGAATATCTTGATATTGTACCTTGCCACCTTTGGAAGCATGTTCGTCTTGTACTTGTACGCAATCAGGGCTTCATGATCCTCTTGCATTTCATGCCCCTAACTTAGTCCAAATACACTCATATGATACTCAATCTCCTGCATAAACAATATTCTTCCAAGAACACATCCAAATGCGAACTTGTTACATCATAAGGGTGCCTATAGTGGAGGGTTAGTTCCAAATTAGTGCTGAAACCTTCATGTAACAAGTACTCTAGGGGTGTCACTAATGGACTCCAACAAGCCGACGTCGGAATTGTTGGAGGAAATTGACAAAATTCGGAAGAAATTCCTCTGGGCTGGTGATGGCAACTTCACAAGAGGAAAGTGCAAGGTTAACTGGATCAGATCCTTCCTACCAAAGAGTATGGATGACTTGGCATCTTAAATCTTAAGAGGTTTGCGTGAGCCTACGCATAAGATGGCTTTGGCAGGAGTGGAAATCATCAGAGAAGGCACATGTCGGTACTGAAACCCCATATGATGAGGAAGACCGTCTTCTTTTCGCGACATGCACAACTATCACTGTGGGCAATGGTGCCAACACTAGCTTCCTTCTAGCACTCAGGTTGGGTGCACGGAAGACGACCAAGGTATATAGCGCCCAACCTCTTGGGGATAACAAGGAAAAAGAAGAGGAAAGTGGCAGACGCGTTGGCAAATGCCCAGTGAATACGCGATTTGGAAATTACACGTGGCTTCACTGTGGCACTTCTTTGAGAGCTTATCACCTTGTGGTGCCTGATACAGGAGGTCGACCGTTTACCTAACCAGCAAGACCAAATTCACTAGAAGACCACTCCTTATGGCGAGTACACCGCGACATCAGCATAGTGGTCGTGGCTAATCCTCTAGAATAGGGTGTGGACCTCTGACAGACTAGAGTAACAGGGCTGGCCTAGCAGTAGCGTGTGCCTGTTGTGTAGACAAACAACAGAATCTACCTTCCATCTACATGCACAATGCCGGTACACAAAGAGAGTGTGGAGCTTCAATGGCTTAGGGCGGCAGAACCCGCCTTACGACCGGAAAATTGGCAGCATAGCAACACCACCTTGGGATGGTGGACATCCTTCACTACCACGCCGAACATTCTACCGAAAGTGCTGAGAAGTATTGCCTTGCTTGTCATCTGGGAGATTTGGCTACAACGCAATGCTAGAGTTTTTGAAAAGGAACAATCTTGCTTGTCCTTAGAGCATCTTCAGCAATAGCCCCTAAATCAAGCCCCTACTTCTCTGAGTAGGGGCTCCCTCTTCTTTCTGAGGCTATAGTTTTTACCTCCAACTCCAGCAACAACCCCTACTCTAGAGCCCCTACTTTATGACAGATGGGTCCCACTTGTAAGTGTCTATAATTTATTTTCTATTTTTACCTACAAATTTTACCTTATCACCTCCCACCTTCTCCCTGTCTTCTTCTCTTCTACCCGACGCCCACCTACCCATCTTACTCGCCGCTCCTTCTCGCAGCTCCGCTTCTACTCACCTCTCCGCGCTCCCAGCTGCTCGATGCTCGGCCCGGTGGCGGCGGCGGCCCCTCCTCTCCTCCCGTCCCGCGCCGCTCCTCCAGCTCGCAGCGGCGCACGCAGATCTGCATGTACTGGAGCTGCGGCCGGGCCATGGCCGGCACCTGCGGAGCTACGACCGGGCCATGGGTGGCGCATCCCCTGACGGCGGCCTCCTCCAGCGCTGGATCCGGCAGATCGAGCGGACGAGATCCAGCCGGGCACAGCGCGGGCGAGATCTAGCCGAGCGCAGCGCGGGCGAGTGCGAGCTCCGGCCGGCCGGGCGAGGGCGTGGCGTGAGCTCCGGTCAGGCGCGACGCGAGCTTCGGCCATGGGCCCATGGCGGGGCGGTGACGACCCTACGCGGTCAGGCGTGATGCGAGATCCGGTTGGGCTTCGGCGACGACCCTGCGCAGGAGCTCCGGGCGCCCGCGAAGCTCGACCTCAGGCCCTGCGCGGGAGCTCCGGGCAACGCGGGGATGGAGGCTCCCGCTCGGTGGCGCGCGGGGGGAATAGCCAACCACCGAGTAGGACCTTCTCTCTCCCCCGCAGGAGAAGGGGCTGGAGGGGGGATTTGGGTGCCCTCCTAGAATTGGTGCCCGAGTAGAGGCCCTGCTGAAGTGCATTTTTTTGCCTTCAACCCCTACTTTTCGAGTTGGAGGTGGAATAAGGGGTCTGTTGGAGTTGCTCTTAGTTTCTAAGATTAAGTGTGAGGAGGCTTGTGGATCTCGGCTGGGGCCAAAAGCCTCGCGTTGTTAGTTTGTCAGGAGTAATCCCTTGTGGATTTGTTGCTGATTCGCCAACTTGTAACTATCCTTCTTTATCATAGGCATACTTTCGTACCCATTCGTTAAAACGAATTTTTACTCGGACGGAGGAGGAAGTAGAAAAGAGATAAAACATATGGACAGTCCAGCACGGATAGAGATGGCAATGGGTACCCGAAACCCGAGTACCCGACGGGTTTTACCCGATAAGAAGCCGGGTATGGAAACATATCTCTACCCGCGGACATACAAATGGGCAATATCATGTACCCATCAGGTAAGCGGGTGCGGGTACGGGCGCATACTACCCATACCCGCGGGTAAAATATACCCGTCTACAATATGTGATAAATTTATAAATTTGCACATTGTTAGTGAAGGATATCTTAATATTGGTAACTAACTAATAATTTTATGCTTCATTAGACTATTAATTGGTTTAGAATTATAATTTATCTTTTTATTTATTCCAAATAGTTGATATATGCACTTTTCATGTGTTATATTTTCAATTATATTAGATTACAATGGGTATGCTATCGGGTACGGGTTACCCGACGGGTAAAAAAACCCGTGTGGGTGTGGATATGGGTAAGAACTTGTACCCGCATGCGGGTATGGATTTTTTAACAGCTAGAGTTAGAATTAGCAGATGCGGGTATGGAATGGTACTACCCGATGGGTTTCTACCCGTTGGCATCTCTAAGCACGGAGGCACTAGGCTGATATAGCAAAGATCCGCTAGACGCCCGCCCATCCGCCACTTCACCCCTTCTTGTGTTCGTCGCTGCTCTGTTTTCACTTTTACCCAAACCACTCCGCCTCCGCTCCAGAAGCTGGGGGTTTCCTCCGCCCCCATGGCCGCCGCCGCCGCCGCCGTCTCCGACGAGAAGGTCCCCTTTCTGGTGCTGCCGGCACCGCGGATGCCGGCGTCGTTGCGGACCGCCGCGGCGTCCCTGGCGCGCGCGTGCCGCCGCCTCGCCCTGGCCGGCGCCGGGGCCGTTACGCACCTGCTCCTCGTCAAAGCCGTCGGCGACGCCGTCCTGTGGCTGTGCCTCGCGAGCGCCTGGATTCTCGCCGCAAGCGTGTCCGCCATACACCTCGGGCGCGTCGCTTGCGGCTACGACTGCGCCGTGGTCCTCGCCGCGGCCAAGGTCGGCGCTCACTCCGCGTTCTCATTCACAGTCCTCTGGAGCCCAGCCATGCTGGTGTTCATCCACCGGGTGGTGGCGGCGGGAACCTATGCCAACGACGAGGAGGTCAGGGCAGGGTATTGCGAAATTTAGCTCCTTTTTAAACCCAATTTCACTTGTTCATCATGGCCACTAATTTGATAGGTTGTACGCTATTGTGTTACTGAATCTGCACAATTTCAGTTCTCTGAATGTGCTGATGTGCATATCCTTCGCAAATTCAAAAATGTGCTCACCCGTGTGCTTTTCTCTAACAGAGAGCTTTAGCAGCAGGAGCGCAGGAAGTGCTGTATTACCCCATGTTTGGAGTGTTTGCCACCGCGCCCTTTATTTTGCTCATGATTGTTGGGGGCCTGCTCAAGTGGGAAAATATGTGTTCTGTGGATTCAGTTGGTAGCGGTGTGATGTGGTGCTTCATCATCATCCCTACTGCTGCAGTGAGGGCGTGGAGGGTGACTCGACCTGGGTGGCGATATGTAATTGAGGTATTCACCTTTGGTTCTGAATATCCCTGATGTGCCCGAAAGCCTTTTTTGTACTTTTCATGTATTTCTTATGCATTAGTAGCCTGTTATAATAGCACCACCAGGAAAAATAGTCCTCTACTTTCACATTGTGTTGCAACTTTACAAACCTGCTTGCTGCTGGCACTGTTGATATGAAGAAATAGCGTATGTTGAAGTTGAATTACTAGTTATTCACTTATTCTTATTGCACCTTACTACTAGCAGGTGCTGGCATGCTGCCAATTTTGGTTTTTAGATATGGAGAAGGTCGCTAATTAATTTGGATGCTTATTTGATCAAGTGACCATAGAACTACTAAAATCATCTCTATTTCAAAATTGAAACACCTTATTTACACAAATAGGATCAGTTGTGCTTGCACCCTTGATTTTTATGACTAGTCCAATGATGCAACTAGTTTAGGTTGTAAATCACTTTGATACTGCCTATCTTAGTTGCATCCCCCCAAACAAAGTATGTGGTTGTAAATAAGTCTATTTCTAGCTGCCATTACTAAAGCAAGCTAGGTATCATGTACCAGCTTTGGGTAGAAATGGTGATTCGCTGTCTCAACATGTTTAACTTCTTTTATATTGGGGGAGGGAATGCTGGTTGGATCATCACCTTATGGCCAATTTCTTAACTCCACTGCCTGCTTTTAATTAGCAACCTCTCGTACAGTTTGCGCATTGGGGGCACTAGAATTTTCTAGATTAAGCTCTTATACATTATACATTATACATGTAGGAACTCCACTCTTTATTGTGCATGGGTACCATCCGTTTGTTCATCCGTGTAATATTTCGTGCTAATCCAGCTGCATGACAGTAATGCTACTGACTAGTGCTCCTGAAAGAATTGTTGATCATAAGCTGATTTACACTTTAGTTATAGCGGTGGTCCATATGATGGTCAAATCAAGAGTAACTTTCTTTGGGGCTTCACCATTATTTAAGCCATTTGGAGAGTGAAAACACACCTTCCACCTATCCCTGGGTGAAATTGTGGTGGAAAATAGCTGTTTGTCATGCTCATAGAACATCGGAGTTTCTTGCCAATTGCTAGTCGATGTTATACATGTTGTCTTCCACAGTTGTTCCAATATCTCAGGCACTATATGTGTTAATATCTACAGCTCTGAGTGTAATTAAAATTGCACCTCAATAAGTTTATGCTGAAATGAGAAATATGGAAATTCTGTAATTATTCCAGAAGATACTAGACTGCATTTCTCTGGTGACACTGCCTGATTTTAGATTGATATAGAGCTATAAACATGCATCCAGGTTGTTTTTTCTTCTAGTATTAATCATTTAGTATTTTGTCTTTTTACAGAGAGCCCTTGACGAAAAGAGTGCGCTGTGATGATGGACAAGGAGCTACAAGAAGCAACTCATTATTGATGAATATTTGTTGCTTCCTGATTTTCTTCATCAACGATCTTTATTTTGCTATTACGCTAGCTGACTTGAAACTTTCCTATGCTAAGAATTCTGGCGACTTGAATGCATGTTTCTGTGTCTGCCCGATAGAACCCAAGAGCACATATCACTCTGAAGACTGAAGTGGCAATGCCTACGACTTAATGTGCTTATGTGCATCTTATCGCTGGAACTAATATCCTAGTATGAGACGATACTTTGCTGGGCTCGTAATATATCCTACTGGAAAGTGTTCCAATCTTGCCTGATTTTTGTGTGATACATGTCTTCAGTGCTTTCCTTTTAGTAGATGTGACTTTGATGTTCTTGCTCCATTGGGCTGTAGAATGTCTTAAAATATTTCTGATTCTTACATGTGAACTTATGTGTCTCAAAATATTCCTTACAATTGCTTATGTATCCGTGTTAGTTAATAACCATATACGCAAGATAATGTAAAATCAATTGATCAATAGCAACATATTGTAGAATACTAGTATTTTTACCTCGCAAAAAAAAAGAATACTAGTATTTTTGCTAGCTTAACATGTGCCCAATGGATCGACTGTTGCTAGCAATATGTTCCAGACTTGTTGTCAAATGTTATACTCCCGCTAACCCAATCATGACTATCTGGAGTTTTTGACCACGGGATAATCATCTGGAGTTCTAAATTGAAACACCATGTTTATGCTAATAGCTTTAGCTTCATCATTGATCCTTGTGAATAGGCCAATTAGGAAGCTCGTAAGGTTGCAACATACTCTCTCCAGTCTCCAGACCTATTTGTAAGGCGTACATAATGTTATTAAGAATTAAACTTTATAATCATTGATCAATTGTTAGTCAACAAATTTTAACTTTCATAATAAAACTTGAGACGGTAAGATTTATAATCAAATGTACTATCAAATTATCATAATTTTGTAATCATAAATTATATAATATAAGATAAATAAATGGTTAAAGTGTAATTTGAGATATCGTGCCAAGCTAGATCACGCCTTATAAACTGATCCGGAGGTAGTAACATTAAAGTTTTCTATTACTCCATCCGTAGTGCAATTCTAGGAATTGATTGTATTTGATTTGCATGCCAAATTTAACTAAACATGGCCAACAAAACAAATAAGAATATAAAAGTCTTTTTATGTCATTGTTAATCTGTCTGCAACATTAAAATGGTGTTTTTTAATGGTCGGAGTAAGTATGCATTATGGCATGTGAGTATGTTTTCTTTAGATCTAGTATTGTAAGGTGCAATTCCTTATTTCCGCTGACCCGGCCAAAATTCTTTTTTAGACGGGAATCAGCAGGGGAGGCCCCTACCCCTATTTTTTTATATATAAAAAAGCATAAATATTTACAGATTACAAGGCTGCAAGCCCAAACAAATAGAAGATAACTATAGGAGACTACTCAACCAAAGTTTGATTTTGTCACCCACCCTCGATTTAGCTCTAAGCAAAACCGACTCAAGTTCCTTTACAAAGAAAGATCTCCACCGTGAGGACAAAGATGCCTCATCAAAGATAATGTCATTTCTATGACACCAGATGGACCAGCAACCGATAATAAAAATCTCTCTGAAAATCACTGAGTTGAAGCGTAATCTTGCCCAAAGCTCAAAATCCAAAGATAAGTCCCACTGAATACCCAAATAAGTCCAACAAGCATCACCGAAAGGGCAAGCAAAAAACTGGTGTCGAATATCTTCTTCAAGATTCTCAATGCAAAGCACACAAGTATAAGAAGGCAGGAACATGTTTGTGACGCCCCAGGTTTTCATTTAGGGTTATTTAACGCTAATGACTGAGTCAACCAAGTCAACACGTTGACTTTGGTCAAACCTTGGTCAACCTGGGTCATCACCTCGAAAACCTAGCCAACAATCACTCAAGGTCAAACTTTGGTCAACACATAGTTAAAACCCTAGCTAAACCCCTTTGACCCCTTGCTCTGCCTAGAACTTTTGCCGCGTTCTCCAAATTTCATCTAAACACTTCAAAATCTGCCAAAATAAAGTTGTTCATCTTTTCATGGGACACAACTTCATAATTGGCGGCATTGCTGATTTTGAGTGGAAGGTGGGTAAAATCGTGGTCAACGTTCAGATTAGCGTTTTCAGGTGTCGAGAAAAACTCGATGTTGACATGCCTTTTGTGCAAAATCTGTGCACTAAAACACCTGTGTGGCTTTGCAAAAGTTGTTGAGGATCAGAAGGTCTCCAACTTTGCTTATTACACCAAGGTACACTTCAGTTGCAAATTTGTGAGAAAAACCCGGTCAAACCCTGCTCGACTAAAACAATCTGCACCCTGCGCGTTCCGGAGCGCGACGTCGCACCGGCGCCCGCGCCGACCGGCGCCGGGAACTTTTACCCACCGTGGTCCCACTGGGCCCAGACGCCGAGGGGCACAGCCGCGCACACGTGGTGGGACCCACTTTATCCCGGCCATGCAAGCCTATCTCCGGGCGACGCGCGCCGCACGCACACGGGGCGAACGCACCGACCTGCCGCGCCGACCCGCCACTCGCGTCGCCGCCGTACGCGCGGCACGTCGCCACCGCCTTCGTGCCCATGGCGTGACCGTGTCGGTGATTTGACCTCCCTCGACCGCCTATAAGAAGCGCGTCGAGCTTCCATGCACGCGTACACACCTTCGCTTGCCCAGCGTCACCGCCCCACGGTGAGCTCCACCTCCCGGTCCCGAAAACCGCCACCTGAGCCTGCCGCTGCCTCCCACCAGCATCCCCTGTAACTCACCCAAGCGCCGCTTTGCTCTGGCCGGCCTGCAGCTCGCCGGAATCGAGCTTGCAGCGGCTACCACCGCCTGGCGCCGCCGAGCCCCTTCGTCGGCCCTTCCTCCGACCTGTGCAACCCCTGGACTCGACCCACAGGTGATCAAGGAACACTCCCCTGCTCTTTCCCGGCCAAGTCCGACGATCCTTGTCGCCGGCGAGCCGCCCCTGCTCCGCCGAGGGTAGTAATGTGAGGATTGAACTTTTGGTGGGGTGTTTTACGTAAATGAGGGGCTTATCTGTAAAGAAAAACCTTTAGTCGAGGGTTTGGATGTAAAAAGATTCTTCCCCTTTTTAGAGTTTTGACCAGATCTTTGAAAAATCATAGAAAATCATAGCAAATCAGACAAATGTCAAAACAAATTTTGTTGGTTTGCTTATGAGTAGATCTACATCTTTTAGAAAGGTTGTATATACTTTTGATGAATAGTTTTTGAATGCAAAGGAGAAAAAGTGGATTTCCAGTCACAAAATTCAAACTCAGGTTGAATATGGTTGTTCATAACTTGAGTTGTACCCATGTGCTGAGTTTGATCTTTGGATATGTTATTAGTCATGACTAGTATAGGCCTCGTAGCGTCCCTATGCAGCCACACCTCGGTAGTGTGGTATGGTGCCTGATCAGCATCGCGTGGTTGGGTCTAAAGTTCTTCGGAGCTTTTACGCGACTTGTGGTGAAAGTGTACAACCTCTGCAGAGTGTAAAACTAATCGATTAGCTGTGCTCACGGTCAAGAGCGGCCTGGACCCTCACATGATTAATATACTTGAAGATGCACTTAAATCGTGCTCTCTGGTTATGTTAGCCATATGCTTATGGTGCATCTTACCTTATGCTTAATGTGGGTTGGTATAAACTTATACTTCATTAGTAATCAGGTGCTAATAAAACTTGACCAACTAAAATGCTAAATGCTTATAGCCCAGTCCACTATAAAGCCTTTGCATTCATACTTTCCCCACACTTGCTGAGTACGACAAGTGCTCACCCTTACTATAAACAATGTTGCTCAGAAGGAGGAGGCTGCTATGAAGATGTTGCTGGTTCTAGGCGTACGCAACCCCCAGTCGACTGCCTGTGATGTTTGGAGCCTTAGTTTCCAGGATTAAGCGTAAATCTCTGATAATCTTCCTTTTTCTTACGTGATACTGAACTGTTATTCACTTATATGTCACTATATGCATGAAACTTGATCCTGGCATGCATATAGTTATGCACTTGGTTTTCTTTGGAAAAATAGGTGTGACAGCGGTCTAGTGCTCTAGTCTTTAAAAATAACATGTGTGTGTCTTTAGTTTATAGTGAAAAACATCATGCTGTTAACTGGTAAATATTTATGTTCCTGCGTTGGACATGCACTGCCACTGATTATTTTGTTAAGAATTAAAGAACTCAAACAGATAGTACTGAATGATTCATTTGTGATGATTCTCTTCATCTCCAAATATTGTTCCTTGTGGCGATTTTTTCTTCACACGTCACCCTCTATTTGAATTTACTTGTCAGCTTTGAATACTTTATGCGTTTACGATGCAAATACTTGTCATTTTCATGTTTTGCTGATATATTGTTTCCAAATCTCCCCATAATATTTGTTATCCTATGATGTGGACTATGGTTCAGTTTATGTGGCCCATCAAAGCATGTTCACACAGCACTCTTGAAAACTTTTACAGGCAAATTCTTTTCTCTTGTTTATCCACAAATCTTTACTTTTAATCAAGGGCATTGGGTCTTTACATCTGAGAATGATGGTTGCTAAGGTATATGTACCACATGTGGTTTTCTGTTTGATGCCTAACTCAGTCAAACTGTCAAAGTGTGACCATCATTACAGTTAAAATTTTGTCTTTAGAAACACCTTCGTGAAAGTATAGTGACTTTGTTAATAAATATTGAAATAAGTTGTAGAATGTAGTAGTCTAACTTGTATCTCAAAGACCGCAAGAATCTGATATTCAATGAAGGGAACATATGGAGATTGTTTTGTTTACCTTTATAAGTACACTTGCTTCTATTCGGAAAAAAAAGTATGTTTGCTTCTTTTCACCCTCCTTGCACATTTTCATGTGTATCCTGAAACATCTCAAGCTGAAGATTTTACTTAAAACCATCATTCATGATTATGATTGGTCCATTTGTAAACATCACCACTCATAAATGAAATTTGAGTTTATATTGCTCCTCTTTGAATCAAATATGATGGCCAAGCACAATCTGTGATACCATTTACTCTAGTGTTTTTGCCAGTTGGCTAGCAATTCCTTTGTGACACTGACATACCTTTTGTTTTCCAAAATTTCAGCTTCTGACTTGGAGTGATGGAGATCAAATTTTGTTGCTGTAAGATGACAACCGGAAATGTTTGGGTCGACGGGAGCTTTTTCTTTTTGTGCTGTTTATCCACTTTATCATTTCAGACTTGTAAGCATAGAGGAGTAGCTCTTATGCTCATCTTTTGCAACGAAATATTCTCGTGAAGATTCAGGAGAAATTCCCCTCTAAAACCGCAGTCCTGATTCAGTATTAAGTATGTAGGCACATTGCTCACCTGCCTATCACAGTTGATGTTGTTGCTACTTACCTGCTCTTAGAACTCATGATGTGTGTATCGTACAATGATGTAACAATTGTGCTGAGCCGGGTTTATGCTGGACCAACGAGCTCCATATCTAACTTTGGACTTTGTGATTTGAGTTTCATATATTGCATTGATTCTGGATAATCGCTCTTCCTTTCAAAATGTTGGACTTTGTAGGATGCAACGCACTGCACACATGCATGTAGCATCGTCAGGTTTAGCAAGCTGCATATAGCCTCTTAATTCATGCTAATCCTATAGTACTATTAGAACCTAACGGTGCTCATGATGTGGAGTGACATGTAGTTTCTGTCCAGTGCCCACTGCGTTGCTCAGATCATATTCCTCATGTTATTGTTGATGCAGTCTTTCTAAATCATGGAGCGTGAAAACATGAAAGAACACACTGCGGTCAATCCAAAGTGGATATAGTGCTTTTATTTGGGCATTCTTCATCTGGGGAACTACATACTGAACTGAACAGTGTTCTACAGAACGCAGTAGGCTGTGGTTTTGACGCTTCACAGAATAGCACATGCTTATTGCTAAATACTACATTCGTTCATAAATATATGACATTTAACAACGGAGAGAGTACAAATAACCCTATCAGGCTACCGCAATAATTTATATCTCCTGGATGACTTGTTTTTTAATGACATCTCTTTGTTTTTTTAGTGACCTCTCTTCTGTAGGAATGAACGCGATTCGCTTCGGCAAGGAATACAAATGTCTGCCCTTTTTATAATTACCTAAGGCCTCGTTCGTTTTGGCCGGATTGCCCCGGAACCAAGCCCAATCCAGCGGATTAAAATGGGTCGTTTTCAATCTTGGCCTGCACTGGAATAGCTGTTCGGTTCCGCCAATCCTATATACCTTTCGGAAGATTTTTTCCATCCCACCTTCCAGTGTTTGAGATTGGTGCAAGATGCCTCCACCGTCTGATCTTCCCTTCTCAGATGCTTAGACTTTTTTCCCGTTCCGTTCCGTTCCGATCTCTTCTTCCTCGCTGGGAGGAAGCAAGACACGACGTCGCGGGGAGGGGGCACGACGCGACAGCAGCGGCCAAAGGCGCAGGCGACGCGGGAGGTGGGCGCGGTGTTCGCAGCCCGCCTGCACTGCTGCCGCTACCCCCGCAGCGCCGGCAGCAGATCGTCGACTAGTACCTCGTCCTCGAGGTGAGTAGCGCCGCCGCTCGATTCCTCCCCTAATCCTATTTCATTGCTCAGTGTTACTCCCTTTGACGGTGATGAATGGATGGCTCGCGCTCCAATCTCGGAGGCCCTGGCAGATAGAGCGGCGACAGCACGGCAGCAGTCGCATAGGTGGACGAGGGCGTGGGTGAGGACAAGGAAGCCGATCTCCATTTGCACAAGGCTGCGAGGGATGGCGATGCGGCCGCGGCGGAGTTGCTGTGTGAGTTCAATCCTCTCGCCATCAACTCAAGGGACTGCATCTCCTGCACCTCGTATGCACTACCATCCCTGCCAATTCCCTATTTCCATCTTCCCCCCTACCATCTGAGTAGAGAAGAGCAGAGTAACCAAGCCTTGAGTTGGACCTTTACAATTTTTTTTGCAGAGTGGAGTAACCTAGGGTAGTGACAATTTTGTTAGTGCAAGAAGTCTGGCATTATGTAATGATTAAAATATTAGAATTTCCAATGTCTCTTTCTCCACCAGGTGACATGTAAGACCTACATGTTCACGCCCACCAAACTTACTACATTTTTCATGGCCAAGGTTTACAACCATCTGTGCATTCTTCACGATTATTTCTGATTGGGTATATGTTAAGTTGTAATACCCAATGGCTCTCTGATTTAAAATTCATAATTTTCGGAAGTTGTTGGGCAACAAAGAGCTACTCATTGAATATTTCCGATGACTCTGATTTTCTACATTTCTAGGTTTATGCTCTTTGTTACACATGATTACTGCATCTCTTATTATTGAAATTGCTGGATTGGTTTCCAAGTAAGCTTCGCCAAGGTCCTGGGATATCATACCCTTGAAAGGTCAGTGAGCTCTTTCCTCCTGGTGAGTACATAACATTTTTTACTCTTTTGTGTGTATAGCCATAGTGCGCTAGCAAAGCTAATAGAACTTTTGACTGGTTATGTGATTGTAAACAATGGGAATTTAGCTTCAAATTTATGGCATCCTTAACTGATGCTTCTATGCTTGAACATTATAGATTTTCAGTTATCTTCTTAGGTAAAATTTGCTTCTGTGTGCTGCCATTTGATCCATTGTTGTTTCTTTTGTACCTAGCTGAATCTTGAAACAAAGACTCTCTGCCACTATGATATGAAGAGGCAGCCCAGTTTAATTTATGAAAAGAATAGCTCATTTTCTTACCAATTGCAAACTATTTATAATTATACTTCAAAAATGTTTACAACACATTGGGTGTCTGAGTTTGAAGTTGTCACATTCAAAATTACTGATAAAGAATATGAGCATTGATAACTAGTGCCTGTGTGCCCCTCTAAGCATTTGTGAAACCCTTCTGTTTTGATTACAAGCTGGACCTGGGGGTGCAAGCGGCTGGTTATGGCATTCATCATGCAGTTCTTCTGCGAGATTGAGACCTGCATTGAGTGCTCCACTCTTCGGCTGTTCCGGGTTACCCGTCATTTTAATTCTAATATAAGGTGAGTAGGTATTTATCCACATTCTAGACTCATTTTATTAGCAACTTAAAGACATTGTGATTATTAGTGGCTGCTGAATTTCCAACCAAGCAAGTGACCAAAACCACCTTTTTGGATGGCTAAAAATGATGCTTTCTATAGATGTACTAACCATAAATAAAAACATTTGCAAATTCGAACCCTGTAGGAATGGACATGGATTGTACTAGGAATATGTTATCTTAAAGTTCCATTGATCTATTTTATCACAAGATACATGGATGAAACTGAGATCAGCCAAGGAATTTGTTTGTTTAAGAGACAATGAATTTATTATGAAATACCTTGCCTTTCATGCTTGCTGATTGCCAGTTGCTGGTTTGAAACGTGTCTTTACTGCTATTTCACCAGATCCATGCTTGTTCTTGATGATTCCCTAATAGGCATCATGTGAATATAAAATACATGTTAGATAATTGATGTTTTCTTCGTAGAACATGCGCTGCGTATGACTTTGAATATAGGATCTCATTAGCAGCTAACATGGTCTACGTGGATATACAGGGAAATATATACATCAGTCTGTTGTTTTTATGAATCTATACAAATACATTTATTGCCAAACATATTATTGCAAGTCATTTATTTACAGTCTGATGTTGAAAGCATGACAATAGGAGTGGCCGTAGGGGACTTGGAGAGCTGAGTGGCAATGCAATGTGTCATTAACTTTTTTCCCTTGTTTTTCTAAGATAAATGTATGGAGACTTTGTATGCCTCTTTCTGCTGCATGTAGACATTATAGAGGCCACTCGAATGTATTGTTTCATCTAATTTCTGATGTATGTTAAATAATATTAATGATTATTCTAATTGTCCTTTTACAGGTATCTGAACATGCAACTTGGCCAGGCTGGCTATTTTTATTTTTGTATCATACAAGCATCTCTTTCAGCTTGTTGGTGTACCAAGGTAGCACAAGTAATTGAACTATTTATTCTTACCTCATCGTAGTGTGTGTTGTTCTTTCTATTGGCCTAGGTTTTCTAAATAATTAGTTTGGTAAGCAAGCCTAGCTTATGTATGTTCCTATTGTAAATAAATATTTTTGCCTTTCTAAATTGCTTTCGGGTGCAATTTGTTGCTGCTGCTTCTGGAATTTTTGCATTCATGTTGTCACGTCTGGCCACTCTATCAGCTAGTCATGTTCCCTTTTATTCCAGTGTTATTGACCAGTTTTGAGTCTGCATTTATATAGATTGTATTTCACTCTTTCAAAAGATGTAATTGATCACAATATATTACCTGGTTAGTCACAAAAAAAAATATAGTACCTGATTTTGTACACTGCAAACAAGCTGATGTGTTAGATCTTGTATGCGGTTAAGGTAAGACTATACATGCTTTGAGATGCATAGTCCTTTTTCAGTCACAAAAATTCTGTAGGATTTAACTGGAACTGGAAGTGAACCGATATGAATACTGTTGTTTCTCCAAAGTGACAATCATGTCATCTGAATATCTGGCATTTAACCACCACCAGTTCAATAAATAACAGTACTTTAAGAACCTACAATAATTGTCTGTTATGTAGTACACTCTGTCATACTCTAAATTGCAAGCTTACATACCTATACAGTCTTGAATTTTGCAAACCCACGTATCTCAAGTACTCCAATATTTTAGGGAAGATCGGATACGGGAGCACCGGGGACATCGCGGATGATCACTACCATCATTTCGAGGTGTGAATGCTATACGCCCTGAGCATTGAATTTTTTTTCTCAAGTGTTAAACTGCACTGATCATCCTCCTTTTTGTTCTCCACTACAAACACATTTGTTCTCCACTATAAACATTTTTTATGTAAACCAACATATCCAATCAACTTGTCTTCATGACCAACATTAATTCAGAAATGCCAACAATTTTTCATATCAACATTTCTTGCTATTGACCAATATTTCTTTCTTGATAGTTCAACATTTAATAATTTTCCTATAATATTTTTCCACACTAACTAACATTTTCTTACCAACATTTTCTTTGAGAATGAATAAGCAATTCTTGACAAGCACAAATAATTATAGGTATTCCCAGGAAATATGTGTCCTACTATTAGAAGATGCCTTCGCTACAGGAAGAAGAAAGGAACACGAAAGGAGACCGGATCATATGGGAAAGTATTTGTGGTACACAAGTCAATATTATTAAAGGTTTAAAAAATGTTGGAAACTAATACAGATTCAAGTAAATGACTATTGAGGTATTATAAGAAATTGTTGAGCAATGTGGAAAGGAATGTTGAGATTTTCTACTAAACGAATGTTGTGATTTCTTTTATTAAAATAAAATGTTAAGGATTGTGGAGAATAATATTCATAGATAATGAATATCATAGGTTTAAGAAAATGTTGTGCTTCATTTGATTACAATATGATGTAGACCATATTGTACAAAGAAATGTTAAGATTCTTTATAATCATCCACAGTTTGGTACAATATAATGGTCATTATTAGATTTGGGAATAAAAAACTTAGACATAAGATTAATAAATGTTTGTTCATAAAATAAAAGTTGAATTAGAATAGTAATGTTTAAAACTAAGAAAAAATTGTTGATCATTGAGAAAAGGAACTATCGATAGGTATTGTATAACATAGGATAAATAAATGTTAGTCTTCCTTTGAGCGGTATAGAAAGGTTCATAATTATGAAGAAACAAAAGTTGAAATATGGTGATACAATTAAGAAATGTTGAGCTTCCTTTGATTATATTAGAAATGTTGAACATTGTGCTAACCATTATTGGTACCCTTATAAAAAAATTGTTGAGAAAAAATGTTGAATTATTTTAAGGAATTGTTGTTATATGGCGACTAAAAGTTTGATTAAGTGAAATAAATTATTCGAGAATAGGGAAACTTAAAAAATTTTAATGAATGATAAAAAATATTGAATAATTTTAATAAAAATGTGGTGAATTACGAAAATTAAATGTTGAATGATATATTAGAAATATGATAAATGTTGAGAAATGTTATACTTCACTTAATTAAAAGTAAAAATGTTCATGATTGTGAAAAATATAAATGTTGGACATTGGGTTAAAAAATGTTGATATTCGTATAGAATAGTTGATGTAGAATTGAAAATTTTTAAAGTAGTTGTGAAATATTAGGCAATGTGTAGAAGGTTTTTTGAATGGAAAGAATTATTGAATCATTTAAAGAAAAATGTTGGTTAGTTTCAAGTAATATTGATAACATTATTGACAACATTTTTCTTTCATAACATAAAAGTTGAATTAAAATATGAATGTTTGAAACTAAAAAAATAATGTTGGGAAATATTGGTTATGAAGAATAGAAAATGTTGAAAATTGGATTAGGCAATGTTGGTATCCTTATGTAAAAGTTGATTTAGAGTAAAAATGTTTCAAAATTGTTGACAAAAAATGTCGATTATTTCAAGAAAAAGTTGTTGTAATAAATTACATGTTTGTCTAATATATTAGAAATATGATAAATGTTGAAAAATGTTGGGTTTCGTTTAGTTAAACTTTAAGTGTTCATTGTTATTAAAAAGAAAAAATGTTGGACATTTGGGTTAAAAATTGTTGATATTGTTGTAATAGTGAGAAAAGATAAATGATCGAGAAATTGTGACAAATATTATGAAATGTTGTCTTCATTTAATTAAATTATAAATATTCACGATAGTGAAAAACATAAATGTTGGACATTGGGTTAAAAATTATTGTTATCTGTATATAAAACTTAATTTAGAACATATGACAGAAATGTTGAACACTGGATTAAGAAATGTTGGTATCCTTGTATAAAAGTCGATATAGAATAAAAATGTATTGAAATGTGAAAAACAAAAAATGTTGAATTTTGTTTCAAGGAAAGGTTGTTGTTTGAAAATAAATGTTTGTGAAGAACAAAAATATTGGATATTGGGTTAAAAAATGTTGATATTTGTATAGAAAAGTTGATTTAGAATAATTGTGAAATTATTGACCAAAAAATATTAATTTATGCATATAGAATATTGGGTAATGTGTAGAAGAATGTTTTGTGGATGGAAAGAATTATTGAATCATTAAAGAAAAATGATAGTTAGTTTCAAGTAATGTTGATAAAAATATTGACAACATTCTTATTTCACAACATAAAAATTGAATTAGAATAAAAATGTTTGAAACTAAGAAGAAAATATTGGGAAATGTTGCTTATGAATAACAAAAAATATTGAACATTGCATTAGGAAATGTTGGTGTCCACATTGCTTTTATTAAAATAAAATGTTAAGGATTGTGGAGAATAATGTTCATAGATAATTTCTTGTAGTAGAAAATCTCAACATTCCTTTCCACATTGCTCAACAAAAAATTTGCTTCATTTAATTAAATTAAATGTTCACAATTGTGAAAAACAGAAATGTTTGACATAGGGTTAAAATTTGTTATTATCCGTATATAAAAGTTGATTTAGAACATAAATTACTCTTGAAATGTTGAATCTAATATTCTTGAAATGTTGACCAGTAATTATATATTATTCCATATTTTCTCGTAAATGAATTAGTTTTTCTTTTCCAAATTGTTGAAACGACTTTAACAATTTTTAGTCTAGTTATTTGAAATGTTGAGAGCAACTAACTGAAAATAAATGTTGCTTTAACATTTACATGCAAATGTTGGAATAGACTTTCAAAATGTTGAACCTGGTTTAAAAAATTGTTGGATTTAATTTTTTCTGAAGTGTTGAGTAATAGTTATATACTATTCAACATTTTTCACATAAATGTTGAATAAGTTTTGTTTTCAAATTGATGAACAGAGTTTTCAAAAAAAAAATAGTCTAGTCATTCGAAATGTTGAAAGCACGTAATTATAAATAAATGTTGCTTCACCGTGTACATTACACTCACCAACATTTTATTGATATTGACCAACTTTTTTTATGAATATATAAAAATTATTTTCCTTCTGAATGCTCAATATTATATCAAATACACCAACATTAGTTATAACTAAATATTTTATTGGTGCTTGATAACATTTTTTTACACCCTCGAACATTTTTCTTTGGAGTGGTCAACATGTTATCACATACACCAATATTTTTTTCTTTAACTTACTTTGTAGGACAATTACGTGACTATTTAATGTTTTGAATAATTATAACTACATATTCACCTTTTGTGATGAATATTTTCAACATTTCTAATTCCCAACTTTTTTAGTTAACACAAGATATGAAGGTGCAACAATTTTCATAATAATATGTTGAGTTGTTTTGATTTCAACATTTTGTTACACGTAAATGTATTTAACAATTCTAAGATAATGTTCACTTTTTATGATAAAAATTTTCAACATTTTCAGCTTCCAACATTTTTTTAGTTACTGCTAGATATGAAGTTCCTACAATTTTGACATTAATATATTGAACTGTTGTGATTTCAACATTTTGTTACAATTACACGACTAGTAAATATTTTCAACAATTCTAACAACATGTTCACCTTTTATTATTATTGTTTCTAAGAATTGTTTTTAGTTACCATTAGAAACGGATGTTCAACAATTTTCACGTGAATATGTTGAATTGTTCTGAGTTGACATTTCGTTGCACTTACATGACTAATAAATATTTTTAATAATTATAACTAAATGTTCATCTTTTTATGATGAATGTTTCCAACGTTTCCTATTTCTAACTTCTTTAGTTACCACTAGATATGAAGGTCCAATAATTTTCGCAGTAATATGTTGAAGTGTTCTGATTTCAAAATTTTGTTACAATTACATGTAAATGTATTCAACAACTATTAAATTATGTTCACCTTTTATGATGAACATTTCTGATATTTCTAGCTTCTAACATCTTATAGTTACAATGATCAACTTATTATTTATTCTAACAATTTTATGATATAGCCAACAATTTAAGAATGAGTAGAAACAATTTGCATGAGTAACTAATTATAAATACATGTTGCTTCAACTACATGAAAATGTTGGAATGGCCTTTCAAAATGTTTAACTAGACTTAAAGAAATGTTGGAATTATTTTTTTGAAATGTTGATTAATAGTTATATATTATTCAACACTTTTGACATAAATGTTGAATAACCTTTTTTTCAAATTATTGAATGGGGTTGTAAAATTGTTTTGAGTCTAGTCATTCAAAATGTTGAAAGCATGTACTTATTACTAAATTTTGGGTCTAGTTATTCAAAATATTGTGTTGTGAAATTGTTTTTAGTCTAGTCATTAGAAATGTTGAAAGCACATAATTATAACTAAATGTTGATTCTAGTCATTCAAAATATTGTGTGCTGAGGTTGAAAACAATAATAAATAGTGTAAACTTTTATTTACTTACAACCATCAACGGCTAAGTGGAAGAAGAACATTTCTAGAAGTTAACAAAAAATAATTTAATAATTTTTGCCATTCACCAACACTTCTACATATTGCCTAATATTCGTTTTACATAAATCAACATTATTTTAAGTTTTTATACTCCAATAATTTATTTGGCATAAACTAATATTTATTTTCATACACCAACAATTCTTTCAAATAATTCAACATCATTTGTGATCAACAATTTCACAACAATTTTTATCCCTAAATCAACATTTGGTGATGTTTGCTTAACATTTTTCAAAATATTAACCAACATTTCACACTAACAATTTTCCTTTTGACTTTCTAGACATAGTACCATTTCTTGATATAAATCTAGGGGAAGTGCACGTCTGGCACGTGTATGACAAGCACCAACACTTTATTTATATAATTCAATTTTCCAATATTTCTAAAGGTTACTTTATGTTTTATTATTATCAGCTGCTCCAGTGTACAAGAAAAGAGCTTTGGATATTGAGGATTTTGAATTGTGAATTATTCTTCTCCTGTTTGGAAGCTTTTTGTTCATATATGAATGATTCTGATCTGTCAACGATCTGCATGTACAATATGCGCTACTATATGCTTCAATCGCTTCAACAATTTCCTTTTGACATTTGTTTTCTGTGAATAAACATGTAAATATTATATATTATAAACCTAAACTTTATAATACAAGTTTAAGTTTGACTTCCAACTTCAAAGTTTAAACTTCAACTTTGAAGTGCTCACCCATAGTTATCCCACTTATAACCACATGCCCAGCAAAAAATTTAATTGAAAGTAAGTGAAATAGCAATGCGAAGCAAAAAAAATCAAAAGAAAGTCAATTTAGTACTCTTTTTATCATAAGATCCAGCTTCAAAAAAAAGTCAAAAGATCCTGTTTTCCTGAAAAAAAGTCAAAAGATCATGCTTCCTAAAAAAAAGTCATGTCTTTTCTTTCTCCCGCGTCTTCTATTATTTTTCCCGCGTCGCATCGTCTTTCTTCTTTTCTTTAACGTCCGCACGCTCGCTAATGATGGACGATACCGAACGGAACGGAACGGAAGCAACGTACCTGGGCCTAAGTGGGCTTTATAGTTGCTACGCTTAACTATCTTGCGGAAGCCACATAGGAGCTCCCGTTCGGTTCGGCCTAGCCCGGAATCGATTTGGACCCAATTCCGATTTCCCCCTTCTCATTTTGGCACAGAATCGATCCACACCTCCTGAGGTTCGGAACGAAATCCCTCGAGGGCTCGCTCTCCCGACGCACACGCGGAGGGAAGCCTGGCGGCACGCGAGGCGAAGGCGCGGCGGCGCGAGGTGACTGCGTGGCGGCGTGAGGTGGCGGCGTGGCGGCGCGACCTATCCCCGACGACCAGCACCGCGACGACGACCGCCTCCTTCTCCCCGGTAACCCATCGCCTTCCCCTCTTCTCTCCCCAACCCTAGGTTTCTTGGCGCCGCAAGATCTGTGACTCTCCAGCTCGATTTGACTCTGAACCGCAAGATCTGACTCTGAACCGCAAGATCTGTGACTCTCCAGCTCGATTTGACTCTGAACCGCAAGATCTGTGAGCTCTCCAGACTCGATTTGGTTTTTGGTTGCTCGTTGTCAATCACCCAAAATTCAGCTGACCAGGCAGCGATGATACAATTTTATTTCCTGCAAGCTGACGGGGTAGTAAATTGCCATGAATCAACCTTTTCTTTTCATTTGTATTTCCTGCTTGTCTGGTAGTAAATTGCCATGAATCAATTTTTTCTTTTTCTACGAAAGAAGCATGACTGAATGTAGTATTACAGAACTATATGGAAAAAAAGTATAGGAAAAAGAATCTTGATGTCAGCCTGTGGTTGACTGTAAATCGTCCTGCTGTGCTCCTACTTGGCAGGAGATCTTGTAATGTCAACCAGCATCTTGAGCGCAGGGCAAGGGTTGTCAATTGGTACCTGCAGGTTGTTGAAACAAATTAACACAGAGACTGAGCTAATTAGTATGATGACATGTCATGCGTTTTGTTTATCTTAACTGGTAATGGAACTAATGTGCATCATCAGATTCTGCAGTGCAAATTAGCTGCAAGCCTGCAATCACTGAATAGTATATAATGACACATCACAAGCAGTTGCATAAGTCAAAGCTTGCTTTGTGCATGAATGAACAAATAGTTTCTTTCAGGAACTGGTTGGAAATATAAAACGGCCATATTGATCCACCCAGGTCTGATTTAGACCTTTATGAACTTTCCAGCTTATTGTCACTTGGGATGCTAACTGTGTGTGCTATGTCCCAAAATAACCCAACTATTGGATTAGATGGCAGATTCACTAAAAGGGAACACTGAAATTGGAAACTGTTGTATAAACTTCTTTTAACACTTTTAGTCCTTTAATCTAGTAAATGCTTATTGTTCTGACCTTTTAGGTGAATTGCTTGCCCATTTTGTTCCTGCTCATCGTTTTTTTAACTATTTTTTGTCGTCTTACAACGCTTGCTTGCACACCTTTTATCTGTCATTTTCAGAAATGAACTAACTAGTAGGTACTAACTAGTAGGTACTTTCATTCTCAGTTCTGTCATTTTCAGTTCTTTGATGGTTCTAGTACATCTTTTATCTGCTTCCAATGATTTCTGAATCATATACTATATGCCTATGCTTGCCTACGTAAACAGTTTTCTGTATCATGGATAACTCCGGCAATGTTTGCAATTTGCATGGTTAATTCCTTACATTTCTTATTATTGTCCCCATACAGATCAATTGTTTGCAAAGGTTTCTTTTCTTCTAACATTAATTATGTGAGTTGCACAACAATTATATTTACCATAAGCAAAACTTAGTGTTGTAGCTTTCAGTAGAATTTCACATTAAATTTTAGTTTTTGGCAGTGGTTGGATGGGCATCAGTTCGGTGTCAGCCTTTTTTTTAACCAAATCCTGTGTGGCCATACAGAGCAAATGTTTGCAGTGATCAATGTCCTGTACTGAGTGTTTGAGTAACATGTCCTGTTTCATTTCTTCTGGTATCATTTGGGTGACTTGTGCAACAGTTATATTTATCATACGCAACACTTAGTTTTTGTACCTATTGGCATGTGCTATGTATTGTTCAAGATCTGCCTGCATGAATTTGTTGTTGTTACATGATCTGATTCACACAACTTTCATGCATTCTTTTGTGGTGAAATCCATGGCACAATGCTTCTGTAATCTATATTGAGTAACTATAGATCTGAAATAAATCCAACCTCCTTATGCCAGTTTATAGATGTGAAGAAATCTGATCTGTCAAACTTGCAGGCATTTCAAAACGTTTTTAATTACTTTGTCAGTTGCTAGCGCATTGCATCTTTGCATACACCAATCAATGCTCTGGGAAACATCAAACAATGCATTTTTTTCTATCTAGCACATTGCCATCAAGAAGGTAGAGACATATAAGCATGTGACATGACCAAAAGTAATTTTAAGCAATTTTCACAAAGAAACATTCATCTCATAAGCAAGACTCTCTCTATACCAATTTGAACATGAATACACTAGATCATCCAAAGTTTATGCAAGATCACAAATTCTCATCACAAGATCAGTATAAACGCCCACTAGCTACTCAAGTCATGTTAAAGCCACCGAGTCATGTGTCTACTTCTTAAAATGAGACTTCTCATGGTAGACAACATGCTACGGTTTAGCACCCAAGATATGAATTTTAAAGCATAAAAACATGATTAGGAGCTCATTTTTCAAGCATAAGTCAATTCACATACCAATTTCATTTTCAAGTTAAGGCATGGTACATGAAGTGCCTTTGCGGCAAAAAGAAGCTTATGCTCCTCCCCAAGCAAGCAAAAGGGCTAAACATTTACAATGACAAAAGGTCTTTGACCCCAAGCAAAGAGAACATGATTCTCAAGCACAAACTAAACATGATATAGGCATTTAAGCACAAATTTAGCATAGACAAGCATCTACTCATGAGAGACACAATTTTAGCATTTTCATCAAAGGAAGGCTATCTCAACATAAGTATATGGCACAACCATCAAGAGCATAGCATTCACATCCACAATTTACCAAACATGCACATATCTCATAAATAGCACATCGGTGATCAATGTATATAAGAGAAGCTCATTCCTAGCACAAGTGATCCAAAGATGGCTATCCTACCAGGTTTTGTACAGAAATTAAAATGCATGAAGAAAATGCAACAAAATGAACATATGCCACATATATACATGAGAAGCTCCAAGACTCAGCTAGAAAGGAAAGCACACCCCAAGTTCACCCCGCAAGCGAGTGAAAGTGACTTGATCAAGCAGTTTGGTGAATATGTCGGCTAGCTGGTCTTGGGTAGGGATATAGGACAAAGATATGTTTCCCTTCTCAACAATGTCCCTCAGAAAGTGGTACCTCACTTCTATGTGTTTCATTTTGGAGTGGAGGACAGGGTTTTTGGCTACACTTATGGCACTGGTGCTGTCACAAAAAAGAGGAACCTGAGAGCACTCCTCACCAAAATCACTCATGGTGTAGGTCATCCAAAGCAGCTGGGAACAACAACTAGCAGCAGCTACATACTCGGCCTCTGTAGTCGACTGGGCTACACTAGATTGCTTGCGAGATGACCAAGAGACCAAAGAAGAACCAAGGAACTGACAACACCCAGAGGTAGACTTGCGTTCCAATCGACACCCAGCAAAATCAACATCGGAGTACCTGTGTAGTCTGAGTGTCGAGGAGGCAGAATACCAAAGACCAAACTCAGGAGTGTAGTTCAAGTACCTGAAAATCTGCTTGACGGCCTGCCAATGTGAAGTCCTCGGTGAAGCCAGAAAACGAGCGCACAGACACACACTGAATTGTATGTCCGGCCTCGTCGCCGTCAAGTAGAGGAGGGAGCCGATCATGCTCCGGTACTCCTTCTGGTCCACGAGGTCACCATCCTCGTCCGCGTCCAAAGTCATAGTGGTACTCATCGGTGTAGTCAGTGGCTTGGAGTCGTTCATGCCAAACTTCTTCACCATGTCCCTGGTATACTTCGCCTGATGTACAAACGTCCCGTCCTTGCATGTGACATCCTGGCCCAAGGCTTAATAGGATTGATAAGAATACTCATATAAACAAGTTGCAACTTCTTTTCCGGAAGCCCATCTCGAAAGAACTCCAAAGTTAAGCGTGCTTGGCTCGGAGCGATGGGTGACTGACCGGAAAGTTCTTCCCGGGTGCGCATGAGTGAGGACAAAATGCGCAGAAAAGACATGTGTTGGTCTGTGAGAGCATTCTTGGGGTCCTAGAGAGCTGCCAGGCGTAGGCGGGCCCGGCCTCGGATAGGCGGGTCGTTACAATTGGTATCAGAGCCGACTCTCGCGGTTTCACGAGCGCGTGCGGTCGCAGTTGCGCAGGCATAGTGTGCATGGCTAGTGTGGGCCCTGAGTGGTCACACAGCATGGCACATGCGCTGGCACTGGGCCCACGGACGTGGCCAAGAGATGACGTTCCTGGCTTGGGGTTGATCGACGAGGACGTCGATCTTCTAAGGGGGGGTGTATGTGACATCCTGGCCCAAGGCTTAATAGGATTGATAAGAATACTCATATAAACAAGTTGCAACTTCTTTTCCGGAAGTCCATCTCGAAAGAACTCCAAAGTTAAGCGTGCTTGGCTCGGAGCGATGGGTGACCGACCGGGAAGTTCTTCCCGGGTGTGCATGAGTGAGGACAAAGTGCGTAGAAAAGACATGTGTTGGTCTGTGAGAGCATTCTTGGGGTCCTAGAGAGCTGTCAGGCGTAGGCGGGCCTAGTCTCGGATAGGCGGGTCGTTACATTGCACTGCATGATCTGGAGGTCCAAGAAAAACTGCAGCTCGCCCATCATAGACATCTCAAATTCTCTGCTCATGTCATCTGCAAATCTGGCAACAAGATCATGAGAAGAACCACCAAAGATTATGTCATCCACGTATATCTGAACAATCAAAAGGTCATTCCCATGCTTAAGGAGAAACAAGGTCTTATCAACTGTGCCCATCACAAACCCCTTATTCAGCAAAAACCCTCTCAACCTGCCATACCAAGCTCTAGGTGTCTGTTTCAACCCATAGAGCGCTCTCTGGAGTTTGTATACACGGTGTGGGTATTTTTTACTCTCAAACCTCGGGGGTTGCCTTACATACACTTCTTCCTCTATCACCCCATTCAAGAAAGCACTCTTGACATCCATTTGCTACAACTTGAACCCTTTAGCCACGACAAAGGCTAGAAGGATCCTAATTGCCTCCAAATGTGCCACAGGAGCAAATGTCTCCTCATAATCTATCCCCTCCTTCTGGTTGAACCCCTGAGCCACCAACTTCGACTTGTTTCTCACAACCATCCTATTTTCACCCTCTTTGTTCTTCCACACCCACTTGGTACCTATGGGACGACAATTTGGTGGTAGATCGACTAACACCCAGACTTGGTTTCTCTCAAAGTTTTCCAACTCCTCATGCATGGAATTCACCCAATTCTCGTCAGACAAAGCGTGTCGAATATCTTTGGGCTCAAACGACGTGACAAAAGCAGAGTGAGCGAAATGAGAGGAATTCCTTGACCTCGACCGTGTAGTGCGTTCATGGAGGTCACCAATGATCGTCATCGGTGGGTGATCAATCTGTACACGCCGGGGAGCCTCTCGTCTGGACACAACCTCCCCCTCAGCAGCAGCCTCCACTCGAACAGCCTCAGTCGTAGTGGGTGTAGGGGATGGTCCATCCTCGATCGTCGTCGTAGTAGTGGAAGTAGCGTGTACACGATCAGCCACGGGAGCATCAGCACCATCATCTTTGTCGTCTCCATCTCCATCCTTCTCATCCTCAAAGATCCTCGCTCCAATCTCCTCATCACCTGCGCACTCAAAAGCAGAAGAGCTACATGGCTGTGTCTCATCGAAGGTAACCTCGTAAGTCTCCATAATTCAGTTAGTGTCAAGGTTGAGCACACGATATGCTCTAGAGTGAATCGCATATCTAAGGAAAATCTCATCCTAACATCTAGACTCGAACTTATCCAACTTGCCCTTCTTCAGAATGAAACACTTGCATCCAAAAGCTCTAAAGTGACTCACCTTGGGTTGTCGGCCATGCATCAACTCATAAGAGGTCTTCTTCTTAAAAGCACGAAGGAAGATGCGATTTGAGACATAGCAAGCGGTATTGACCGCCTCGGCCCAGAAACGCTTAGGAGTCCTATGCTCATCAAGCATCGTCCTGGCCATCTCACAAAGGGTCCGGTTCTTCCTCTCCACTACACCATTCTGGCAAGCGATGTATGGAGAAGAGTACTGATGATCAAGACCAAGATCACTGCAAAAGGCATCGAAATGAGAGTTCTTAAACTATGTGCCATTGTCACTGCGTATAGCTCGAATGGCATCACCATGTCTCTCATTCTTCAACCTCAAGATCAAGTCCCGAACAAAGCCAAATGTCTCGCTCTTATCCTCCAAAAAGAAAACCCAAGAGTACCTCGAAAAATCATCAACAACCACAAGAACATACCACTTCCCACCCGCAGAGCGAACACGAGCTGGCCCAACCAAATCCATGTGCAACAGCTCACAAGGTCGCTCTGTCATGACAGCCATCAGAGGGGCATGAGAAGCAGCAACCATCTTTCCATGCCGACAAGAAGCACAAACCAAATCCTTCGCGAATTTCAACTTAGGTAATCCTCGGACAAGATCAAGCCCACTCAAGCGGGAAAGCAACTCAAAGCTCAAGTGTCCCAACCTCCTATGCCATTTCCAAAGCTCGGCCGACACGCCAGCAACAAAGCATCGAGGAGGACCAACAGACTGGGAAAAATCGGCACGAAAGATTTGACCCTCGGGGACGATCGTACAGACAAGATCGCCTCGAGAATCAAGCACACGAGAAGCGCCCGACTTAAAACGAACCTCAAAACCTTTGTCAAGTAATTGAGATACCGACAACAGGTTAAAACCAAGTGACTTGACCAGGGCCACACTTATTAAGGTCACCTTGCTACTCACCTTCACCATACCTTCAGCAAGCACTCGTCCTCGCCCATTGTCCCCGAAAGTGATGTACTCCCTCGTACTCACCGGGGTGAGGCTGGAGAACCACCCACGATCTCTGGTCACGTGTCTTGAGCAACCGGAGTCGATCAACCAAAAGTTCTCCAAGCCTCCCACCTGCAATCAAAAACGAGAACGAGAATGAGCAAGCAACTCAACACTGGGGTTAGTTCCAAAAGAGTCAAACCAGTGTCGAGCCATTTGCTCAAAAGAAGGGTTAGCAAAGTCCATTCTACCAACACCCCGGGGCAGAGCCCTCTCACGCCTACCACCTAAGGACCTATCACGTCTCACTGGAGGAGTACGCGCACCACGAGGGGCAAAACGTGGCCCGTAGTCCATCTGAGACCCAAAGCTCCGATCGTGCCTCCCAAACTCGTAACGGTCACGAGAAGGAGCACGTCGAGCCAACTCACCACGCCCAAAACCAACACGCCTATCTCTCTAAGGAAACACACCTCCACCTCCACGAGTGGGAACTGTACGCACATACACATCACCCCTAGGTAGAGGCCCTCTACGAGGCTCAGGCACACCACGAGCAAGATGGTACCTGTCCTTGTTTGCCATCTCCCTAGCAAACCTCTCATCCCTCTTCCTCCGGAAACAGAACTTATCCTTATGCCCATCCCTCCCACAATACTCACAATGGAAGCGGATTGGCACTGGCTTAGGCTGTGGCTTCTCTACAAGCTTCTCTCCAGCTTTCTCTCCTATCTTCCCATCAAAAACACTCCCCTGGGTGCTCACAAACTTGATGGGTTTTTGGTAGTTTTCAGCTTTGTGGGGGAACACTGGTGGATCAGGTGTTGTATCTAGCTTGTTTCGGAGGTGGTTTGGCTTGAGTGCAAATTTGTTCATTGGTGTGGTATGTGGTGGAATGGGGATCTCTCCGGCTTTCTCTTCTCCCTCACCACTCTTCTCACCACACTTGTCAGCCCCCAACGCCTGACCATCAAACCTCTTAAACTGAGCCAACATCAAACTCAATTGTGGCTCATGCCCAGACAACCACCCCATTATTTTTCTCAATTCATCATTTTCATCGTGCAGACGATCAACATAGTGTGCAAGTTTCATATTTTTCAAAGCATGCATTTCACATGTTGAACATGATATAGGAAGAGGAGCTTTCAATGTCGCCTCAAGAGAAACAATTCTAGTGTGAGACTCATCTAGCCTAGCATGCAAGACAGAACATGAGGTACAAGTACCTAATAAAGCTGGCCTAGACTTCAATTCATCACACTCAATCCTAATCACATCTAGTTCCTCCAAGGTAGAGGCATGCTTCTCCTTGAGAGCAGTCAAATCAGCAAGAAAAACTGAACAATCCCCACAATCAATCTCATCCGACACCACAGGAGCAGATTTCAAAGAGCCTATCTCATTTCTAGCATCCACAAGCAAGGATTCAAGCTCAGCAATTTTATCCTTAGCATCACCCAACA
This sequence comes from Cenchrus fungigraminus, assembly GCA_036936925.1. NCBI lineage: Eukaryota > Viridiplantae > Streptophyta > Magnoliopsida > Poales > Poaceae > Cenchrus > Cenchrus fungigraminus. Next base: position 104,087,240 of record CM072769.1, on the reverse strand, counting down.
GAGACCTAAATTTCCTCTTCTCCTTGTTGGTCTTTCTAAGCACACCATCACGGATATCAAGCAACTCATTGAGCCTAGCATTCTCCTCTAGCAAGAAGTTGGGATCTTGTCGTACCTCTTCATCGGAGTTGGAGTTCGAATCCGAGCTGTGCTTCCCACCCTTCTTGGAGTGCGCCATGCCGCAAAAGCCTCCTTGTGCGACGAAGCTCAAGCCGGTGAAGTTCTTGCCCGTGTGCCGCTTGTCCTTGCGCTTCTCTTGCTCTTCCTCGCTGCTCGAGTCAGAAGAAGCATCACTTGATGTTGAGTTGATGTCGCTCGCTCCGGCCACCATCGCTCGAGTGGTCTTCTTCTTGTAGCCGCCACCCTTCTTGTGCCTTCTCTCGCTCTTGTCCTTGTGCTTGTCCTTGTAGTCGTTCCGGGAGCGGTGCTTGTTGTAGTCGTGCTTGGGCTTGCCCTTGTAGTCGTTCTTGATCTCCATGGCTTCAGGACATTCGGCGATGAAGTGCCCGTGCTTCCCGCACCGATAGCACATCCACGAGCTCCGCCTTGCATTCTTGCGGTTCTCGTACATCCGCCCAAACCTCTTGCTCAACAAAGCGAGATCGTCCTCGCTCAGCACCTCAAAGTCCTCATCTGGCAAAGACACAAGACAAGACAAAGAGAAACCACTGGTGTTAGCGTTAGACCTTGACCCGGAGACAAGAGCCAAACTATGAGGATCAGTGGGGCTCTCGCTCTTGGCTCTCAAGACACGATCAACCTCTGAAGACCTGAGCTTGGAAAATAGCTCATCCAACGTCAGTGTATCATACACGCTCGACACCTCAATGGCCTCGACCTTGGCACTCCACACAGACCTATCCAGGGTATGCAAAAGCTTGATAGCTTGATCATGATCCGTGTATGGGAGCACTGTCACATTGGCCCTCATGTTGTTGACTATGCTAGTGAAATGCTGGAACATCGCATCGGTCGACTCGCCGGGGAGATGAGTGAAGTTCTCGTACTCTCTCCGGTAAGTGGAAAACAAACGGGCTTGCACTTGGGCATTGCCAACATGAGCATTTCTCAACTTGAGCCAAATCTTTCCGACCACATTCTCTCTGTACACTCGCTCGAACTCCGAGGCACAGAGAGCACGAAACAAGTAATCAACAACCTTGCTGTTGGCCTCAAACATGTCCCGTGATCCTGGAAGCAAAAAACTATCTGGGATGACATGTTGATCATTTTGAGTGACCTCCCAGATAAGAGTTCCCTTCCCTCGCAAAAACGCGCCCATGCGCCTCTCCCACATCGGGTAATTCTTGCCATCAAAGTGCGGAGGACCCGACCCCTTGCCGTAATCGCTCATCTTTGGATCTTAAACTGGTTAGAATCAAGAAGATCCGTATCCGGCTCTGATACCAATTGAATGACCGAATTGGCGACTAGAGAGGGGGGGAGTGAATGGGAGCCGATAAAAATTCTTCTCAAGAACTCGGCCTCAAGCCCCAAATCACTTTCAAAGGATCCCGCACAAACTTGCCAAGATCACGTTGTCACAACGGACTTACTGACCCTAGGAACAAGTTAGGAAAGCCTATAAGCAAAGTGGAAGCACAAGCAAACAAGTATATGCCAACCCACTAGAAAGTCCGGAGTCTCCGGGATTTTTCCCGGAGTCTCCGGGTTTGGCAAGTCCGGAGTATCCGCACTTTTTCCCGGAGTCTCCGGGATTCCCGGAGTAATGTCCGGAGACTCCGGGCTTATTCCCGGAGTAAAGTTTCAGCCTTCGAGAGGGAGAGGGAAAAAATCCAAAACATGATCAAACGAGCTCCAAAAATCACGAAATTTAAACCATAGCTTCTCAACAATACAAGGAAGCTTTTCCCAAAAGATCTCCTCCAAAAGATCAAGGAATCACCACCAGAAAAAGATTTAGGCTATGAACCCTAGAGAGGAGACTTTTTCCTCAAATCGATGGATCTCCCAAACGGCTTGAGCTCTTGAGACAAGATTTGACGTAGATGAGAAGCGTCACTAGATGAAGCTATGCCCCAAAAATCTCGACCACTAACTCACCAAATCACCGGGAATCGCGGATCACATGAACAAGCTCCAAGAACTCGGGTTCCTTCAAGAACTCGCAAATCGAAGGGTTTTCCTGACGTTTGAGGGGTCAAAATCACACACAAAGATGCACAAGACATCCACCCATGATCCCCTCATAGAAATCCGAGAGGAAACGCCCTCAAATCAACGAATCGAGCGAAGAACGAAAATACCCAAAAATAGCTCCGAAAATGACATGAAAATCACAAAGAGCTAGGAGGGGGAAATCATCACAACGCCGAATGCTTCCATACATCCAGAGGTCAGAGTCTGTACAAGAATCTAACCTAAGGAAATACTGGGAAAAGAAGCAGTCCAGAGCAATCTACCGGGGGAGGAAACCCTAGAGTCCAAGAGAGAGATGCCATCCACCTCTCCGCTATTTATACGAAGTCTATCGGAGGGAGGTAAATGACCACGCTACCCCTACTGCTTGAAATGAAGATACAACCCCTCAGGGGCATTTTGGTTAATTCTTCATCGAACGGACACGCTTCCACCGCGGCTTCGCTTCACCTCGACGTAAACCCCGCGATCACGCCACGTGCCCTCCGCCTCGAAGCTTCCCGAAGCTCCCGAATCACCGTCTCCGTCGCCTCGAGCCTCCGGGCATGGTTTTGCGGCCCAAACCAAGAAACCGACCACCTGATGGTTTTGTGGGCAAACCACCAAACTCCGCGTGCAAGCTTCGGGCTCCATCCGCTACCTTGCACCGGCCCTTGTTCACGACTTCAGCCCGCCAGTCTTGCACCGCACGGCTCGCACTTGACCCCATCGGCCACCGGGTCCATCGAACCAAGCCTACTTGCCACTCCATCACCCGGAGGCCGTCACGGCTAAGGCCATTCGCACTTGTTCTTCACCTGCACTGACACGAGTCAAGCCGCAACCTGTACCTGCACACTTAGCCATGCATCAGTCCACACAACGTTGTCAATCACTCATCACTAAGGAGCAACCCTCCACTGGTCCTCGGACACACCTGGTCCTCACTACCACATGTCGCAGTTTCCGCCAGATCCATTTGTTGACTGCATCTGGCGCAATGCTGCGATTCCGCGCTGTCGCCACTTCCTCTGGCTCATGCATCACAGACGCCTTCCCACTGCGGTGCTACTGCACCACCGCAACATTATTGAATCGCCTTTTTGCGTGTACTGTGGTGAGGTTGAAGATCAGGAACACCTGCTTCTACGCTGCCCTCGCGCAACTCAAATCTATCGAACGCTCGGCTGGCCGTGCGCTCCTCACTTGTTGGATTGTCATGATCTCAGGACCATGCCTCAGCTTCCGAAAGATCTCCCCGTCAAGCTATGCTCCACCATCCTCATCGCCATCATCTGGAATATCTCGAAAGGTCGCAATGCGGTTGTCTTCCATGGCAACCTCACCCCCCTCTGGTCACCATACGCAACGCCGGCGATGACCTGCGCCTCTGGGTACACCGGCTGAGACACGAAGCTCACCGTGATCTCCTTTTGCTGTGGAGTAACTTGTTATGTAATAGCACCTAGTTGATCGCCTTCGCTCCCTACAAACCCCTCCTTCACAAATCTTGTATGTTCCAACTTGCATATTGATCAATATATTGTTCAGGCCGGCTTCTTGCCTGCCGTAGTTGCCCTAAAAAAATATTCGTCGGTAAAGGGTCAGTTCTCTAGAAGCTCCTTGCCCTTGCCCATCTTCACAGCTTTTTCTTGTCTTCAAGGGTTTTTCTGTTTGAAAAAAAATGCAACATATATTACTTAAAATAGATGCATAAATAGTAGATGTTTATCGACATTGATCAACCAACTTGTAGACCTGTAGGTATGCCCTATGCGTTCAATCTAAAACTAGACAGTGCCACCCATATTGATTTACTGAGCAGTGTAGTCTAGTATCTTCTGGAACAATTACAGACTTGGTGTTTTCCTACATAAACTTGTTTAGGTGCGATTCTAGTTAACACTCACATCTGAAGTATGGCCATGGACCAACTATGGTGCTTGAGATGCTGAAATAATAAAGCAAGGCAATTGATATGAGACTGGTTGGCATGCAACTATGCAAGTTTGATGCGCTATGAACTTGACAAAGAACTGTTCTTCACCATAACCAAAACCAGGGATGGGTTCAATGATACTACCTCCGTACTTTAATATATGACGTTTAGAACAAGAAAATTAGTTCATTTTTGAACTAATTTTCTTGTCCTAAACGTCATATATTAAAGGACGGAGGGAGTACGTTTTTGTCCTCTTGGTAACACAAACGGCCCAAAAACATTGCGCCTAATACATGCACACTTGTCCAGAGTGTGCACCTAGCCAACTATAACTAGATATGGAACAGCACCACAATTAAAGTGTAAGGGCTATGGTCGAACATACTTCCATAAACATAAGGTTCAGGTCAATAGCACTACTTTCATGCAGCAGGACAAGCAAGAATGCAATTGCTACATGAACAATGTAAAAGGGCTCAACTTATTGGCAAGGTTGCAAATCCCAAACAGAAAGTAGACTGAAGAGACCAATTGATGGTAAGGAGCAGACTGCAGACCTAATCAGTAATCCCTTCCCAGTGTAATAATTTAGCCATGTTGAGACCATGAATTACCATTTCATAAGTTCTGCATTCTCAACTAAAACATATTATAGGCTATCAGTATTTACTACCGTTGTTAACTACAAGAAGCCTGTCAACAATCACAATGCCCTGGAGAACTGGGTGATGCAACAAAGCAAAAGGCACAATGTGGGTACCGAACTGAACCTATTAAGCTCGGGATTTTCAAAGTCCTGTGACTTCCTTACTAGCTGTATAATTGGCAGGGTCACAAAGATAAAGGTCTGATCTAATTTACACAAATGAGGTGTTTTGGTCCTGAATTACAGCTGATTTCAGCAATTCTGTAATCATTTGGTAAGTTAGAAGCATCTGAACTAATTGTCTACTTGACTCATATATAAAAAACCAACCCTGTTGGAGCTCCTTGTAAAAGGTTAATATCTGATACACCATTTCTTCATGTTAACAGGGACAACAGAGTGCTACAGTAGTACTGTGATTGGTAGACCAGAGGAAAATGTTTGCACAAAACACTAACATATGCACATGAACATTTCATATACAAAAGGCATTTTGTTAAGAGCCTGTTTAGTTGCCAAAATTTTTGGCAAAAAAATTTTGGCAGCCCCTTCGAAGGTCTATTAGAGGTAAAAAATGCAGACTAATTACAAAACTAATTACACGAATGAACGGGAAATCGCGAGACGAATCCATTAAGCCTAATTAATCTATCATTAGAGATTGTTTACTATAGCACGATGTTGTCTAATCATGGCATAATTAGGCCCGTTAAATTCGTATCGAAAAATTAGATAGGGGTTATGGAATGAGTTTTGTCATTAATTCACATTTAACAGAAGATTGATGTGACGGGTAGTTGGGAAAATTTTTGGGAAGTAAAGCAAATGTGCATATATACATCAACCGCGCTGAGGCACTGTCAGCCGGGTCGCGTCACCCTCCACACAGTCAGTGCAAGAGCAGGAATGATGACGAAGCACCAGAACGCATCCTTGCCCAATGTTTCCACAACACTCATTTTAGAACCAAGATGCCCCATGGCAGAGTCCTTGGCAAGCGAGAACCTCTTCAGCATACCCCCAACAATCATGAGCACATGGAAAAGCACGCTGGCTAGCACTCCAAGCATGAGAGTGCCATTGCCCAGTACCTCCCTCCTCGGCTGCCTCTGCCGCTGCCAAATCCCCTGTACCCCGTCCCTGGTGGCCTGGTGCACAACCAAAACGCAAATCAATTTGAGAACAGGCTTATTAGCACGGAAATGACTACTGAAATTGTGCAGAGCAGAAGCTATCTGATTACATGTGAATGTGAGATTGGTGCAGAGCAGAAGCTATCTGATTACTGAAATTGTGCACGGATCCTAAATGAGCTAAAATTTCGTTGTTTCCTTTACCTCCTTGTCGTCGGTGTCGGAGTCCGCCACCGCCACACGGCGGACGAACACCAGCATCGCAAGGGTGCCGAAGGTTCCAGCGCGGCGAGACCGTTGATTCTGCCCCCGGCAGCAACCCCGGCGCAGTCGTGGTCGCCGCAGAAGACGCGCCCGAGGTTCACGGCAGTCACGCCCGCGACGAGAAGCCAGGCTGCCGCGAGGCCCGGGAGCAGGAACGTGTCGCCGGCGGCCTTGACGAGGAGCGAGGAGGCCCTTGACGGCGACGTCGGCGGCCTGGGCGAGGCGGCGGCGGTGCGCGCGCGCCAGGGACGCCGCGATGCTCCGCGGCAACGCCACCTTCAGCGGCGGAGGCGGCGAACTTAACGGACCATTGCGCGGCGGCGGCTTGTGGGCTTGTGGCTACCATAGCGGCGGTAGCTGAAGTCTGAAGGTGGTGGCGTGGTGCTTTGGCAGGACACTGTACAGACAGCCCACGCCTAGTTCATTTTCCGGCAATCCACGGCCAAATCGCGGCGGCCAATTTCGTCACCGGAATTGGCCGGCCAATCTGTTTTGGCAGGGCGAACTTAACGGACCATTGCGCGGCGGCGGCTTGTGGGCTTGTGGCTACCATAGCGGCGGTAGCTGAAGTCTGAAGGTGGTGGCGTGGTGCTTTGGCAGGACACTGTACAGACAGCCCACGCCTAGATCATTTTCCGGCAATCCACGGCCAAATCGCGGCGGCCAATTTCGTCACCGGAATTGGCCGGCCAATCTGTTTTGGCAGGCACACTTTAGCTTCAATCCAAATCGGTAGAGATGAAAGTGGTACGGATATTATCCGTATATCGTCCGACCGAAAGTGCGCACTCAAATGGTAAAGATCGTATCTGAATCCGAGTATTTAATATCTGTAATTATCCGTACCGTATTAGTATCCGGAATTTTAAAGTTGTATTTCTAAGATCCAAATACGATGAATGTCACTATCCAACACATCATCTACTATTCGTATCCGAATCCGATCCGAGAATTCAATCTGATAAAGAAAAACTATATGTACATGTATCCGTAATATCCATTCGTATCCGATCCGTTTTCATCCCTACAAATGGGTCAAGAAACTTTTTACTCATCCCGCTACCAAAACATTTTCTCTCCATCTTCAATAGTTTTTTTTATCACTGAGCTGCAGCAGATTACCAAAAACTGATCTTCAACCATGCTCCCAAGTCCCAACACATGCGCAATCTGTTTAAAGCAATTGCTGAACATTTTTGATATTAGGGAACTTATTGGTAATCTGTTGGAGCTCTTTCCATCTTCAAAATCTCTCAAAGTGTAGTTTTTTTTGGTATTGTGAGAGAGGATTTCAGCAATCATCTGAAGATGCTTTTAAGTGAAAGCTGTCCGAAATTGGAATAATTACGGTTCATTTTATGGAAAAAAACGTACCCAGAAAGTAGCTATTGGTAATTTGGGACGGATTAACTAGTTGAAAAATGCTAAGTTATGTTCTTCTTGATTAAATATACAAAATGTAACCTCTATTGACTATATGTTTATTTCAGAGTATTTAGAGTCATTAGCAATGTTTAGGGATTTGGCATTGGTGGTAGCATCAAGCAACTCAGCTTTACAAAGTTTTGACCGTGTCCCAAGCTTTACTATGCCAAAATTTGGCTTAGTGTACCCAATCGAGAATGACTCGCCCCATACCTGATCCTCTCAGAAGGCCTTCTGAAGATATCATCAAAGGCACGTTCCCAACAACAAAAGATGATGATGAAATATAAAATCTGTCTATTGAAGAAAGTTTTACATATGAGTAGGCAGTGGCGGATCTACCAATAGGGCGAGATAGGGCGGCCGCCCTACCTAACCCCGGCAGGGAACCCCTAGTACCCACCATTTTTTCTCCCAAAATCGATATCTCGTGTTGTTGCTTTGTCTTTGCGCAGCCATGGCGTTCCTGCAAGTATAGAGGAGGAAGACGATGGTGTAGATCGAAAAAAGGACACTTGAACTCCTCCCTCGCGTCGCTCTCCTGGAGGGCAACCCGAGGGCTCCCCCTCCCCTCCACTCAAGCCCGTCGCCATCGGCTCCGTCGACCGCCGCCACCACCGGCGGCTGCGGCAGCCAGCGGCCGCGCCGCAAGAGGCGCCCGGCCGCGTCCCCCTTCCCCCTTCTCTTCCCTCTCCCCCCCTCTCTCCCTCGCCACACTACCAGGTCGTCCTGCGGTCGCCGGCTCCGACCACTGCCTAGGTCCCGCCCGGCTCCGACGTGGCCTGCGCGGTGCGCCGCCGCCGCCACTGCTTCTCCCTCGCCCCCTCCCCCTGCGACCACCGTCCCCTCCTGCAACCCTAGATCTAGATCTAGGGTGGTCGTCTTCTTCCCTTCCCCCCCCTCCTCCTCCCCCCGCCGCCGACGACTCGCAGAGATGGGCCTGCGGCGCGTGCACCGGCGGCTGCTGCCCGCGCCCCAACCGGCTTCCCTCCTCGGCAGGCTAGCGTCCCCCCCCCCCCGCCTGACGCCGCTCCTTTCGGCGTTCGGCGCCGGCTCACCGGGGAGGGTGGGGCCGCCTCGGCCGGCACTTCTCCCTCCTCAACGCGTAAGGGAGCCTGGTGGGCGCTGCTCTGGCGTCTCCTCGCTGCCGCGCTGCGCCGTCGGGTCCGCCCCACCTCCTCAGCACCTCGATGGCTACGGCCACCTCGGCGGCAGCCACGACGAGCCGAGTGGGCGCTGCTCCGGCGTCTCCTCGCCGCCGCGCCGCGCCGTCGGGTCCGCCCCATCCTCCTCGGCACCTCGACGGCTACGGCCCCCTCGGCGGCGGCCATGACGTCCCCCCCTGCCCCGGTGCCCCCCTTCCTCCTCTCCGGTGGTGGACGCGACCTGGCGTCTTCCCCTCCTGCCGGGGTCCCCCGCCTTCTGGATCGGGGCCCTCCCTGCCGACCTGGCCGTGGCCCCTTCCCGGCGGCGCCTTGGCGGCCACATCTTCCGCTGGGGGCGCTCGGGCATCGCGGCTGCCCGTGGATGGGTGCGTCTCCCCGCCGGTACTGCTGCCTCCCTCCCTGGTGCCTTCGGCGGCGGCTCCTCCTCCCCAGCGGGCCCTTCCTCTGCTGTGTTGGCGTCCTGACCCCGGTCTCCGTGTCTTCGACGACACCTGATGGTGTCGTATGTGCCTGCAGCTGCTGTTTACTGCTGCCACCATGGATGACCACTGCTTTCTCCATTGCCTTGCCTCACTCCTTGTCCCTGGCACTCGGTGTTTTGGTTCTGTCTTTGGAGGCCCTTGGCAAAAGCTTAGCCTAGCGATCACTAGTGCCGGCAACGGTTGCGCTTTCTTGCGTAGCTCTTCCTGCTGGGGACGTTGTCGAGGCCTCCAAAGCCTTTGGTCTGCCAGGTGAAGACTTGGCCTGTCCACCCGTGGACGGGCGGACGACGACGGCGGCGTCGTCGCTCCCTTCTTGAAGGCATTGTCCTGCAAGACCGCTCCATTCTACCTCTGCCTTCAAGGGGTTAGGCTAGCGGTGACGTGTGTGCGTCCCTGGTGTTCTTCCTGCCCTGCAGGCACTTGTTGTAGTTTGTAGTTCCTTTCTTCCTGCCCTGCAGGCACTTGTTGTAGTTTGTAGTTCCTCTGTGGTGGTGTGGTGACCTCTCTCTTTCTTGTTCGGGTTTTCTCTCTGCTGTTTCTCGGTTTTTTAGGGTTTCTCCTAAAGTGACTTTTTGTAATTCTTTTTTTTGAGATATTTTTGTAATTCTCTCATCTCTTAATGAAAAACGTACTTTGCACGTCTTAAAAAAGTAGATCTGTTAAAACCGAACACGTACGTTTAGATGGGCCAAGCAGCCAGCCCAATTTTTTGTAACCCGCCCGATGGCTCAGTACTGAAAAGCCCATATTCGATTTCCAATTGGGTCTGATATCTGCATCTCTCTCCTCCTGTACACAAGCCGTCTCCGTCCGCTCCGCTTCTTCTATACGCGAGGCTTCCTTCCGTGGAGAGGTGACGGTCAATTTTCAAATACGTGATACGAACACCCAAACATTAGTTGATATTCATCATCTTATTGGATTCCAACTAGTGTTTTTAGTGGTACTATGTTTTAATATCATATTTTTTATCATTGTCAACTTTGATGACATATGCATACTCACTTTGTTAAGGTTCTATGTGTGGTGTACTGGTGTACTCCCTCTGTCCCCGAAAGAGTGTCGCTGTTGATTTTCGTGCCACGAGTTTGACGGGATTTGTAAAAAATATGTGCAATATTTATGTCTAAAAATAAATTTTATAAAAAACTAGATTCAAATATCTATCTAATGGTATTAATTTTGTATCATAAATATTAGTATATGTTTTTTATATTTTTAGTCAAAGTTGTTCCTCGAGAAGCGAAAACGATACTTATTCTTGGACGGAGGGAAGTAGAGAGGATGACAGTTAAGGCCAATTGGGGGCCATGCCCCCTCCTAATAAAAAAGTTATAGATCCCTACAATTTACATGAAAATTATTCATTAAATCACGTCTATAGCTTCATAAGACATTTCATTTGTCCTAAATGAAATTCAAAGATGTATGTGAAGAATGTTAACACATGTTGTCAGGTACGGTCATTAGGGGTCCCCTAACTAAGGGGATAATCACCCTCTTTAAACGCAAATCATATACAGGACTAATCCCCAAAACTCAATAGTCGCGGGACACCACGGGCCCACGGCCCGCTACGGCCCAGCAGCAGCTTACACCAAGAAGGCCCGCTTGACCGTATCGCTCGAGGGCTCCGGCCCCTCGAGCAGATTACCGTCTCGCTCGAGGGCTCCGGTCCCTCGAGCGGATCACCGCCTCGCTCGGGGGCTTCGGCCCCTTGAGCAGATTTCCGCCTCGCTCGAGGGGTTCGGCCCCCCTCGAGCGGGAAACCGTCTCCACTTCACCCGACAGCGGCATTTAATGCCCGGCCTCACGGCGGGACGCCGAAGTCAAGGGTGAATCTCCCCCCACGCCGCGCATCTGACACGGTCAGAGCGCCTGACACCAGCACAGTGCGGCCTAACCCGTCACTGTGCAGCCATCCCAGGCCCTGTGCGGGCGCCGCGCGGCCCTGTGCAGACACGCAGCTGTCATTCCATAACACTGTGCCACCTGCTCCCGTCCTCCTCCTGAGGCGAAACCCTCGAACAGGCATGGGGGCACCCTCGAAGGGTATACGGGTGGTGAGCGGGCGTGCGCTCCGACTGACGCCGCCGTACGAGCGGCGTGCGCCGTGTCCCCTCTGCCAACTCCGGCGCCGCACGGCCATCCCGGGCACTGTGCGGCCATCCCCGGCACTGTACCGCCACTCCTGCCACTGTGCGACAGGTCATGCAACATTATGCAGACATGCTGGCGACGCGCCGCGGCCCCGCGCCACCAACTCCGGTCCTTCCCCCGGCGGCTAGGCCCTCGATTCAGCAGGGGCAGCCCCTCGAAGTCGAAGCAGGACGGGTCACAGTGACCACCACGCCGCCCGTAGAAGCCGGAGGGCGCTACCAACTCGCGCCAGGAACCACGACGTGCGGGGACAAGACCGCCGACGCCTTACCTGTTAGTACACAGCCACTGTGCTGGCTGCCGAGCATCATCATTGTAACTGCCCTCCCTTGGCCTATAAAAGGGAGAGGCAGAGCCCCCTGCGCGGGGACGACGACTTATTCGCCACACACACCCGCTCACAGCCTTGTACCCCGTTTCCTGATATTGGCACTTGTCTCAATCACTTTAGTAGGGACTTGGGGGAATTTCCTCCTCTCCCGCCTTGTTTGTAGCCCCCCCACTACAGGCACCACCGGTGCAAGCTAATACAGTGCGCAAGCACACCCTGCTGGACGTACGGCCGCGTGGCCGGAACCAGGATAAACCTCTTGTCTCATTAGCTTAGCGCCGACCATCGAGGAGCTGATCTCAGCGCAAATCACTAGTTGGTGCCGGTGCTAATCCGGACACCGACACATGTAGCTATGAAAAAATATGACTCTGTGACACTATGTGATTGAATAAATGATTTGTTAATTTTCAACGTCAGGAGGGCTGCCAATGCTAGATCTCCTAAAACGCGGTTTTTCTTTTTGGGAAAGTTTAAAATTCCATAGCTTTCCATTTTAAGAATATCATGACTTATACACATAACTTTAATGATATAATTTTTATTAGATAATTTTTTAGCACAACATGAACAGTGTGTAACACTTATGTGTACAATTTTCATGATATACATAATTTATATGTATAACTTTAATACATAAATTTTAACTAACAAAACTTACTACTACATTTAAAACTAACATATAGGTATACATAACATATGCATACAACTTTTTAAAAGAACTTCTAATCTTTATTTTCAGAGTTCTATCTTATATATGTGTCTTATACATATAACTTATATCTGATAACTTGTTACATGATAATTTTGTAGCATAACTTTCATGATATACACAATTTGTCCGAACAACTTTTTAAATAATTTCAAAACTAAAATCGTTACACAACTTATGCAATAGCTTATACACTAGTGTTAGATAACTTATACATGTAACGTACACACAAATGGTATTCGCACCATAAAAATAAATTGGGGAAAGTGGAGAAAATTGAGCATATATCAGCTACAACGCAAGTGCATCTGAGCACACTAGGGCAAAACCACACTTTGCCGAGAGCCTATCCTTGGGCTCTCGGCAAAGGTCTTTTCCCAAAAAAAACACTCGGCAAATTGCCTCTTTTACCGAGAGCCAGTTGGCTGGCTCTCGGCAAAGATTTTATATGCTCAGTGCATTTCTTCGGCTCTCGGCTAAAAAGTACAAAAAATCACTTTATTAGCTCCAAATTTTTTCTATCCTCAACATATACTTATACAAAACTTATGCTCAAATTTGGCACAATTTTAACTCTGTTTTCTATATTTGATAATTTTAAATCATTCTAGGTAATTTTTTCGTATACGTCCGATATGAACTGCAAGTGCATGAAATCATAGAGTAAAGTTTGTGAAAAAAATGATATTCATGTTCATGAGACATCTCTAAGATCATGTACATGAAATGAAGCTAAATTTCTGGTATTTGGTTCTCCGATCATGATGAAGATCGTGAGGTAAAAAGGTTCTAAAATGTATAAAATTCAAATGAAGTTTGAAAATCACGAATTTTGCCAAGTGCTCATGATATCATATGTCGAGGTTGTGGTAAAAAATTGAGAATGTTTTGAATACTTGGACACACATATATTGTTTAGAAACCGGAACATCTCAGGAAAAGTTTCTAAGAATTTGAACTAATGTCACTAGGTTTGGAGTCTTAGAGAAATTCAAATTTGAGTTTGACTAAAAAACAAAAACTTTTCTATAAGTAATATACAACCTAAATGGTGTCATGTTAAGTTTTGAAAAAATTTCGTAACTGTTTGGTATTTTTAATAATTAATTTGATTAAAACTATCTTTGTTGTGAGCTAGGCTCTCGGCAAAGAGTTGTCTTTGCCGAGAGCCGGATTTTGCGCTCTCGGCAAAGATAGCCCAAACCCGCCCACATGGCCATTTCCCCGCCGGCCCACTCCCCCCACCCCACCGAACCCTAGATATAAAATCTCAGCACCCTCGGCTGCGGCCTCCCACTCTCCTTTCTCTTCCCCTGCCGCCGTAGCCGCCGCGGCCTTCTCTTCTCCCTCCACGCCGCGTACCGCTCTCTCCTCTTCCCCGACCGGGCAACCTCCCCTCCAAATCTGGCGGTCGTTTCACGTCCCCTCTTCTCCCCCGGTCACGCAACCTCCCTTCCTCTGCCTTCCCTCCTCTCCACCCTCTGCTCGCCCTCACCGGCGGGGTGAGGTGCGGCGGCGAACTCGAGGAGCAGCACTAGCGGCGGCAGGATCTCAACGGCAGCGGCGTGATCTCCCTCCCCAGCCGACGTTGTGGTGGCGGCCTCGAGCTCCCTCGCCGGAGGAGCGAGATCTGCGGCGGCCTCCACGACCTTCTCTGCTCTGTCCTAGCGCGAGCGGCGAATCCACAAGAGCGCAGGTGCAGCAGGCTTCTCCTCTCTCTCTCGTTGTTGGCCAGTGGTGGTGGTGGTGGTGGTGGTGGCGGCGGCGGCAGTGGTGGTGGTGGTGGTGGTGGTGGCGGCGGGTGGTGGCAGCGGGCGGTGCTGGTGGCTACGGCAAGCGGCCCCGGAGGTCCGGCGGCCGGCTGGTGGGCCCACCGTGCCCGGTTAGTGAATTGAATTTTTTTTATTTTCATCAAAAGTCTTTACCGAGAGCCATCTCTGCTCTCGACACACGTGTGTCGAGAGTGCTTGATGTGACTCTCGACAAAGAGCTCTTTGTCGACCCAAATGTGCTGAAAGTTCTTTGCCGAGTGTTTCCTCTCGGAAAAACTTTTGCCGAGAGAAAACAAGCTTTTGCCGAGAGCACCTGGCTCTCGATAAAAACACGGATTCCAGTAGTGGTAGCAGGAAGAAAAGAGAAGGTAAATAAAAAAAGGAATCAGGATGGGATGGGAATATGGAATACGATGGGAGACAGGTGAGATCACCTATCATTAATGCTCGTGAGTCCCACGCACATGGTTGTCTCATGGCAGTCCCAATAGAATAAACTACCCTAGTTTTTACAGCATAGGACATTGCATCAGGAAATCACACCCTGCAGAGAATTTTTTCATATCATCCAGATAAAAAATGGACCAATCATTCACCTTGTTCCCCTCTCTCCTCTCTGGATCCTTTGCGCAGCGCAAACCACACAACGGTGCTCAAGACCTGGCAAAGAACAATTGATCTCTTCGTCTACAACTAGAACCAGCTAGCAACCTGATCTCCCCCGACGGGTCGCCAGCTAGCTGCGGCGGTGGCCGGCGCCGCGCGCGTCCAATGGCGGCGGCCTGTCGAGGAGCCCTTGCCAATGCTGCCTCTGCTCAGTCTCAACAGTTATCCGCACACGAGGCGACCTTCTACGCTGGACGCGGGGTGAGATCCGAAGCTGGTGCTTGGATCCGGACCTTTTCTAGCGAGCGCGGGCTGAGATCGATTCTCTTATGGATTTGATTAGGAGGAAGAGTGCTTGCTGCCTGCTAATTTGGACGTGAATCGATGTGGAGCTTGGTGTGATGAGCTTGCTTACTTCTCCGGCTGGTCAGCTGTTCTTGATTTGATTGGCGCATAAGAAAATTGGAAGGGGAGGCGCTAGCTGCAGCTGCTCACCGTCCTCGGGCAGGCGGCCATGCCACGGCGGCGGAATCGCGAGGTCGGGGAGGCGGCACGTCGAGGTGAGCCCACCGGCAAGGCACCATGCGCCGGCGGCCGGACCTCCCCACGGCACCGACGACATCCCAGGCGGTCGTGCACGTGCATCACGATCTGCGGCGGGCAGTGGCGTAGCCACATTGGGGCCAGCTGGGGCAGCCGCCCGAGCTAATCTGCCCTAACTCGACTATGTTCCTTCTTCTCTGACGATATTTTTAAGTTTCGATAGTATTTCTAAATGGCGCAATAACTCATAGGACCTTAGTACTTGCTAATTTGTGTCTTTGTTCTTCAAATTTAAGACTACATTTTGAAAATTTTCGCTAAAATTTGTGCAACTGCAGCATATAGATGTGGGAATTGGTGTGTGTTTCATTTTGGTTTGGTCCGTCATTAAGTGTCGCCCCAGCTAATTTTTTTTTCTGGCTCCGCCACTGGCGGCGGGGGAGTTTCGTGGATGCTGCGTACGCCGGTGGTCGGGCTTCGTCGTCACAGCCAGGAGGGCGTCCCCGGTGGCCGCGCGTGGGTGAGTCGGCCTACGGTGACGCCGCGTATGCCGGCGACCGGGCCTCTTCCGCATTGGGTGCGCGCGGCAACGGCCGTCCAGGCCAACAGCCTGGTCCTACCCTGCGAGGCGGCGGTGACGCAATCGATCCAGACGGAGAGAGCAAGAAACTACCGGTGATCCTCCGTTTAGTCTCTATCTCTCTCTCTTATATATATATATATATATATATATATATATATATATATATATATATATATATATATATATACTACTACTACTACTAAAAAGAATGAAAGTAAAACAAAAACTTGATACTACTTTCTCCGTACGTCTGCCCTGCTCCCGTGCGTCTGCCTCCCTCCGTGCCCCAAAATTAGGATCTACAAAATATATACTACTAAAAAGAATGAAAGTAAGACAAAAACTTGATACTACTTTCTCCGTACGTCTGCCCTCCTCCCGTGTGTCGGCCTCCCTCAGTGCCCCAAAATTAGGATCGACAAAAAAAAAACTGCCGCTCCTCCCGTCGCACGGAATAAAAAAAATTCCTCCGCCGCGACGGAACCCCGCACTAAAAAGAATGAAAGTAAGACAAAAACTTGATACTACTTTCTCCGTACGTCTGCCCTCCTCCCGTGCGTCTGCCTCCCTCCGTGCCCCAAAATTAGGATCGACAAAAAAAAACTGCCGCTCCTCCCGTCGCACGGAATAAAAAAAATCCTCCGCCGCGACGGAACCCCGCAGTCTGCCGCCGCCGCCGTCACCATCCCCTCCTCTCCGCCACCGTCGCCGCCCCCCCCCCTGCCGCATCGAGAAGCCAAACCCTCACGCCTCCTCCTTCCGATGAAGAAGGTCGCCGCAGACTCCCTTGGGCTCGGAACGACTTCCTCTCCATCCATCAGCAAGGTATAAACCGGATCCGTTCGTCTCGTCTATTCTTCCAGCGAGCTGTAGAATCAGATCAGGACCCTCGCCCCGCCTCGCGTTGTACCGCGAGTGCGTGCACGGCCGCCGGCCGCTGCCCCGATCCCTACACCTCGCGTTGTACCGCGAGTGCGTGCACGGCCGCCGGCCGCTGCCCCGATCCCTAATGGCTGGTATTCAAAGTTTTTTTCCTTCTAAATATTATATGAGGTAGGACTATATTAGTAAATTGTAATCGAACTCTTGTAAAGCTTACAACATCATATAAAAAAATGATGGTTCAAACATTACAGGAAAATAGTGACTATGCAGATCGACCAACCAATTTTCTTTTATCTTATCTGTCTATATATTCTGCTCTTACTAAAAAGTAGATGTGAAGTCAAATGGCTCTTCAAAAGAAATATAAGATTTGCACATAAAGAAAGGTAATTGCAGGCGACACTCTGTCAACCTCATCCTGTATTCTGAAGTCTCAACCTGAATGATGAAGTTGCAAAAGAAGTTCTGGTGCAATCCATAAGCTGAACCAAATAATCAGATATGTCATTAGCTCTTGCCCAGGGGTCAATATGTTCTGAAGTCACAACCTGAATGATGAAGTTGCAAAAGAAGTTCTGGTGCCTTACCATTTTATGAGCTTTAGGTACACTCCATTCTCTGGCCTTCAGTAACACACCAAAGTCCCCCTCAGATTTCCTTGGTGCACAATCTGTAAACATATCACTATCTATCACTTTTTGCTCCTTTCTATTTTTAAAATACAGTATTGACTACAGAATAATAGAACGATATTAACAGTAAAAACTGATTACTTGTTGATCATACAACTGCTAACTACTGCATCCGTTCCAATTTTGATTTTTTTTCATTCCAAACAGTGCATAGTAGCAAAGTACTGATTATGCATACAGAAGTAATGCATAACAATCTATCTAGCAGTAGGAAGAACAAAAGGGGAGCATCATTACCTTCAGGAAGTGGCCGGTGTGTAGATCGCGAAGGGGAGGTTGCTGCAGAGCTCCCGCCAGCCAGCGACTTTGGGCACGGCAGCTGCCAGGGAAAGGGGGAAAATGGAGAGAGGAGCGAGAAAAACCGATTCCTTTCCTAACCTTGGAGAGGGAATCGCGGGAAGGGGCGGCCATGGACGGCTGCTGAGCTCCCGCCGGGGCCTCCGGGCACGGTGGCGGGGAGGGAGATCGATGGCAGGCGGAGAGAAGAGACCTGGAGCATTTATTGGAAGACCGGCGGTGGGGAGGCGAGGCGAGGGGGTGGCGGCGTGCAGTGGAGGTCAGGTGACAGCGGTTGGAAAGCGAGACGGCGTGTAGGCGAGAGGACGGCGGAGAGGAGACGAGGCGGCGAGCGGTTCGACCTCGTGGGCTCGTGGCTGGATAGATGGGAACGGTGGGGTGGTGTGGTGTAAATGAAGATGACATCAGCACGTGACGTGGCGAGCTGAGGATTTAGAGAAATAGGGGTTGGACTCTTAGTGGGTATGACAAATATAGTTTTGTATGATTATGACTTATTTGCATATGTTCATGAAATTAATAATGTTTAATCATCTTGTGAATAATGACTTTTGAAATACTCGTGAAATTAATTACGTTCAGGTCTATTTTTTTTTTATTTTGCATACCGCTACAAGATAGCTGCCTCTATGGCTGCTATTTGCAACAAGCAGCAGCTGACGCACACTGTTAGTCTGCCACACCTAACTTCTATGTTTCAGCCAGCTGTCAGCCTACCTTGTATGCTTCTACTTTGTTCCTTTGAGTGATGGGATACAACAATTGGTGTGATGCATGTTCAAATTATTTCAGTTGATGGCAGTACTGTAGAGAAAATATAATCATGGTTGATTGGTTGCCATACACAGGAGTGCTTGATACTACGTACCCAGTGCCGTAGGCTCCCGCACTGTGCGGGGTCTGGGGGAGGTTATTAGCAGGAGGTCTTTCCCACACATCGTGCAATGTGTAGAGGCCACCGCTCGAACCTGTGACCTCTCGGTTCACAGGCGGCAAGCACTACCACTTGCACTAGGCCGCCCTTTTGAGTGCTTGATACTACATTAATCCTTATTAGAAATTCTGCATACATGCACTGTTAAATGTCTTGCCTTTACTGAAAATATCTGGAGAATAGACCATGGTTATGTGATGAATCATCTCACTGTTAAGTAGTCACGCCATTACTGCACACCAGAACAGTGGAACACGTGCATCAAATGTCCCCAAAAAATTCAGAGGTTAATATACATAACATATGAGATATTTCCAGATGATTTTGCAGCAGATAAAAGCAGACATTTGAATATTATTGTGTCGTCAAGTGATTTCAGTGTCTAATTTTCTGAACCTGTGTACCTTGGCTGCTTGTAGATATTTCAAGTAGTAGCATTTGAATGTTCTTTTAGTTAATAAAACTAAGTATGGGGAAACTGTGTGCCTGATTTGTAGTGGCTCGTATCTGTAGCTTGTTGTGACAAGCTTACTTTATTTCTACTCATAAATTTTCAGAATTAATGTGGAGGTGAATGAATATATGGTTTTTTTAATCCAATAGCCATTAGTAGCCATATCCGTCATTATGTTGCTCAGCATTGAACGATGACCTATGTTTTTCTATCCGACAAGAATGAATTCTCTACTAGACAATTTGGCATTTCTGTTACTAGATATAATCAGCCTTGGTGTTTTTTTCTCCTGATATGGGTTGCACATGCTATTCTTTGATCAGACATTAGGCATTTTGAGTTGCAGGCAGACCAACTGTTGTCTTGTAACAACTGTTGTCATATAGAAAATACTTGTTATTGTTGAAGCATGGATAATTACTACTTAGTATCCGGCTGATCTCATTCACATATACAGATTACCCATTCAGCTATCTTGTACTTCATTGATTATAAGTTCAGATGTCTTAATTCCTCACTGGTGCTACACAGATTTAAAATGGAGTTTACCACTTCCTGGATAACCCTTATTTCTGCTAGACTCTGGCATGGTCCATGCTAAGTTCTACCTTTTTATATTCATTTGCTTGCTTAATTTCCACTCGCCTTTTCACTGATTCCATGAGATCTATCCATTTCCCTCTCTAATTCATGGCTGCACATATGTATGCAGCATATGGATATGTTTTCCTAAACTTTTTTTTTATTAGAGATTGTGCATCACAACAATAATAATCATAGCTTGTGCTCGGTTGCTTGCCATTTGTTACAGTACCACTTTATCCGTGTGTAATTTCATATATGGGTTCATATGCTTCTAAATTAAAATTATTTCACACTATGTCCATCTGGTACTTAATATTTTTATATTCATTTGTGTCTTACACTTTTGTGTCACATGCAGACCAAAAAGAAATCTGCCTCCTTGGTTGCAGCTCATCTCAGTTGAGGGAGCACATCCCATTGGTTATCCACTTAGAGAGGTATGCAACTTTGGTCTTTTGTAGCAAGGAGACATCTCTAGCTATTTTTGTTGCTCCAACCTGAAAATGTTGGGCTCTGGTTTGAGCTCTACTTGATATAAAAATCTCTTTAGTTTTGAATTTTGATCTCCAGTTGGTCTTTTCTGATGTTCTGAAATTTCTGATGCTCCTAGGTGGTGTGAACAAAGCCCTATAATATAATATTGCTGCTTTATTTACTGCACTGCAGGTTGATCTTCGCTTGCAAGTACGTGCTGAAGCCCTGCAGGGCTACAGGGCATCTTCCACTGCTCTAGAGGTAACAATAATAGCTCGCTTTCCTATTGCATATATAGGTATTTGCATATGGGGAAACTTTGTACCTGATTTGTAGTGGCTCGTATCTGTAGCTTGTTGAGACAACTTACTTTATTTCTACTCACCAATTTTCGGAATTCATGTGGAGGTGAATGAATATATGGTTTTTTTAATTCAATGGCCATTAGTGGCCATATCCGTCATTATGTTGCTCAGTATTGAAAGATGACCTATGTTTTTCTATCCGACAAGAATGCATTCTCTACTAGACAATTTGACATTTCTGTTACTAGATGTAATCAGCCTTGGTGATTTTTTCTCCTGATATTAGTTGCACATGCTAATCTTTGATCAGACATTAGGCATTTTGAGTTGCAGGCAGACCAACTATTGTCTTGTAACAACTGTTGTCATATAGAAAATACTTGTTATTGTTGAAGCATGGATAATTACTACTTGTTATCCGGCTGATCTCATTCACATATAATCATGGTTGATTAGTTGCCATACAAAGAGTGCTTGATAGTGCCGACTAAAGTAACTTTATGAAAAGAGGCATAACACTCATGATACTACATTAATCCTTATTAGAAATACGTAACATGTGAGATATTTCCATATGATTCATTTCAACTTGTGTACAAACTTACAAAAGATAAGCATGTATTCTTTTTATGCTCAATGCAGTTGAATTCTTTCCTGAATAGGAAGTATCAAGTGATTTCATCTCTCCGGCGATGGCGCACCAGTCACAACCTAGCCGGACTAGAGTCCCTCTTGGTGACCTGACAAACACATATCGAACAGGTAATGTTTCTTAATTCAAATGTCATCTCAGCATGCATCTTCCTTCTTCTATGGTCTAACCCAGATTTGGTAGAGGGGCTGCAAGAAGAATCAACTTCCAAAGACCGTAAGAGGCAGAGGGAAAGAGAACGTTATGCAGCAATGTCAAGGGAGATGAAGGATGAAAGAAACAGGAAGCAACGTGAGAGGAGGATGAAGAAGGCCCTGGCAGATGGTAATCAGCTAGGTCAAGACCATGTCCCATTGGAAGAAGACGGTGATAATGAATGTCTACAAAGTGGACAATTGACTGAGCACTGTCAACATTCAGGTTCGTGTTATCAGTTGTTCAATATTACGAGGGTTTATGTGTCGACCTGATCACCTGTTTGTTTCGTGTAGCTGGGCGCGAGGTATTGACCAGCGCAGATAGCAAAGTCCAAGGCATAAATGACAGTTGTATTGATAAAAGTGTTGATGGAGGTAAATGTGTTGTTAATCCGGCACATACCAGATCTTATTGTACCAATTGATTGAGATTTTTTAATGCTTTTTTTTACCAGATGTGGATGGAGACGATGATAATGAATGGCTCCATAGGGGACAATTGACTCAAAATAATGAAAAAACAGGTATATCTTATCTGTTGTTTGATATTACAAGGGTTCATATGTGGAGTTCAACACTTGTTTCTTTTGTATAGCTGGTGGCGACGTATTGATCAACTTGGAGACCAACGGTGAAGCCATAAATGACAGTTGCATTGATACAACTATAGATAGAGGTAAAAAAATTGTTAATCCCAAATGTTTTTAGTACCACCAATTGGTGACGACCTGCTTGTGTTTCATATAGCTTGGGGCAAAGCTTTAAACAACGCAGAGACCAACAGCATTGTCAAAGATGACAGTTGCATTGGGACAACTACGGATGGAGGTAAATGTGTTCTTAACACCATCAGATGTTATTATTGTGTTAATTAATTACCTTGACCATTAATATGTCTTATGTCATTCCCAAACATTGTATGTTTTTGTTTGGGCCATCTAGGCCGTACGCCCATACCCCAAATGTTGTATCAAGCAAGGTAGCTCCTATTTACTAACTAATTAATGACATCTGTAATTTTTCTGTAAGCAGACATCACACATTAAGTTTTTTCCAGATTCAATTCTAAATTATAGTAGAAGTAGCATCTATCCATGGAAGTTTAGCACAATTAGTTTGGAAATCAGCATACACACGCTGCCAAAAAAAATCATGCACTTAGCTGTCATGTCCAACCTAAAAAGTATGCAAATTAAACCACATTTAATTTACAATGACGGGCACAGCTTGGAGAACATCCAGCCCGTCTGCCCTGACTATCTCTTTGGTCTTCAGATTGAGTTGCCCAGTTTCTATTTAAACTAACTTATCACATATATTGAATGGTAAACTGTTGTGTACTTAACTTAGGTTTAGCAATGGATATGAGCACTCTAATTTGTCGTATTGTCTGTTAAAAAGAAGCAAACATGTCACTCTATATTTGCATCCTAAAATTGCACAATGACCATGTCAAAATATAATTCCCTCTGAAGCATAAGATCATATTATATTATAGTGGGTCATCTCTGCCATACCCCAAATGTTATATCAAGCATCAGTACCTCATGTTTTGTAATATAATACTTGACATCTGTTGTTTAAACTGATAACTGTTAATTGTTGTGTGTCCTTAATATAGTTTTTAAGGATTATTGTAGCTGTTATATTTATCACCAATTGGTGATATGGATTTTAGGAGGCAATGATGATAAGTCCGTGGACGACCAAACCATCTCTCCTGGCGAACGTCGTCGTAGGAGGTCTAGGGCACGTTATGCAGAAATGTCTCCTATTGCGAAGGAGGCACTACTGAAGAGGAACCGTGATGCAAGAGCTTCAAAGAGATTGTTTAAGACGCCGCAAGAGGTGAAGGAGAGTAGGAGGCAAGTCAACATCAACAATAGAAACCGGAGGAAAGAACAATGTGAAAACAACTTGCATCCCGACTCCATCGCCATGGAAAACCCTAAGTGGAAACCAGAGCTTTTATTCCCTCTTGGTGATAAGCCTCCCTCAAGAGTATCGGAAGAGATGGAAACCCCCGATTTTGGTGGCACACCTATTTACGTCGAGACAGATGTACGGGAACCTCCACAACAAGATGAAACCCCGGAGACATTTCTATCCAACACTATCCATACGGCCCACCTAACTCCAGGATTGCGACAATCTCGACGAAAGCGTCGTAATCAGGATTTTGAATCAACCATTGGAAGAAACACCAATGGGACCACTGGTGAAGATGAGAACATTACGAGTCAGCCGATACATTCGGGTGTTGTTGACAATGGTAAACTACTTGCCAATCTATATATCTGTTATTATAACTAATAAGTTAATACACATTTAACCAAACTATGTTTTTAATGCTACAAATATAAAGGATGCACACAGAACTACCCGCGGGGTGACGGAGCGTCGGATGCGTTAGGAGCAGGTGACAACATTACATGTTGAAGGTTGGTCACCACTATTTCTGTGTCTCACCCACCATCCAATGTCTGCAGGTACTTCCGGACATGCCCCTCATAATGAAAGGTGTACTCAGACACAACCATCCATTGTTGATGAGCCTGATTCTATGCCACCACGCGATTTGCTACGGTACCCTTGTCAAGGTATGTGTCCATGACGGGGATGCTCTTCCTTTTCACATTGTGCATATTCACCTATGTTCATCTCATCACTCATGTCACATGTGGTTGCGTCAGATGGTGATGAGAACATCATATTAGATGAGGACGAGGAAGAGGATGAAGGGTTTCTTTTCGCGGGACAAGGTATACCTCACTGCAATTATCTCACATTAAGTTTCCATTTTAACAAACATAATATAGCACCCTTTACTTATGATATATGCTAAATATTACTAGAGGATGATGATGATGATGTCGTGGTGGATGTCGATCTCAAGAGGGGTGATGAAGATAACATTGAACCCGATGCACCGGATCCGTTCGGTGCAGTTTACAGCAATGTCCCAGCAGAGGGTCACATGCTAAAACCAGTGGATAATTGCGAATTCTGCAATGCAAAGAAGTTTGAGTATGAACCGCCGGGATTCTGCTACCGTAGTGGAGATATTCATCTATCCACCCCCGACACGCCCCCGGATGAACTCATGAGATTGTGGATGGCCTCAGACGCTGATGCCAGGCATTTTCGTGATCACATCAGATATTTTAATGGGCACTTCTCATTCACTTCTCTGCACTGTAATCTTGATAGTGCGACCATCGACACTCGAAAGTGTCCTATTTACACCTTTCGTGCGCATGGAGCCCTTTACCATAATCTTAAAAACTTTGGCAAAGAAGAGAGTTATGAACCTAATCACCTCGAGCTTTATTTCTACGACGATGATCCAGATCTTGATTTTAGGCTCAGCAAGTGCCGTGAGAAGACTGAACAGAAAGACAGAGAGGTCATTCGTACGCTTGTAAACATCTTCAATACTGGTGTTAATCCCTACTCAGATCATCTTCGCACTATGGGAGAGGTAGATGATTTTTCGGATTACCATATCGAGTTCAACCTTGATCAACAACTTGACCAGAGAACATACAACAAGCCTCTAACGTCAGAGGTTGCAGCCGTTTGGGTTGAGGGGAGCGAGCATCGGGGTCAATTTGAAAATAGTGTCGCTCTCCACGGGAAGGATAGGTCATGGAAAGGCATCTGTTCGTATCATGGCTGCTACGACCCCCTCTCGTACCCGCTCTTCTTTCCAAGGGGAGAGTTCGGGTGGCACAACTGCATTCCCAAAGTTGGTGTGACTGAGGCGCAGGTTAACAGAGCTCGAGCGACATGCAAGACACGTGCTCAGGGGGTGGTGATGATGAAGGTTCTGCCGGGAATAAATGTGTTTCCGTGCGTGATTACTATTGCTACAGAATGCAGATGCAGCCTGGGATTTTCAATCCAATACTATATGGCAAGCGACTGTTCTAGCAGTTTGTTGTCGACACCTACGTGAAGATTGAAAGCTCGCGTCTTGACTTCATCAGAAACAATCAGGATACTGTAAGGGCTGACCTATACCAGGGTTTGGTTGACAGCTATCGTACGGGGGTGGAAGAAGCGAACAAGGTTGGGAAGCGTACCGTGCTATCACCGACGTTCATTGGTGGTCCCTGTGATATGAGGCGCCGGTACATGGATGTGATGGCTCTGGTGCGAA
Source organism: Cenchrus fungigraminus (assembly GCA_036936925.1). Lineage (NCBI taxonomy): Eukaryota > Viridiplantae > Streptophyta > Magnoliopsida > Poales > Poaceae > Cenchrus > Cenchrus fungigraminus. The sequence continues at coordinate 104,061,699 of CM072769.1, read as the reverse complement.
AGTATGGCAAACCGGATATCTTCCTCACCATGACGTGCAATCCGAATTGGGATGAGATTAAAAATGAGCTATATCCAGGACAGTGCACGCAGGACTGTCCAGATCTCGTGGCTCGAGTGTTTAGAGCCAAGTTAGAGGAGCTGAGGCAACGGTTGATGTACAAGGACATACTTGGGAAGGTAAAAGCCTACGTATATGTCGTTGAGTTCCAGAAGAGGGGCTTGCCACATGCACACTGGCCGCTGATAATGCAGAGGAAGTACAAGATCACATACCCTGAGCAGTATGACGCGATTATCTCTGCAGAGCTACCTGACAAGAAGAAGTACCCTGAGCTCTACAAGATGGTCACGAAGCATATGATGCACGGACCATGCGGGGTGCTTAATCCAAACTGCCCATGCACAAAGGATCGTACTTCGTGCAAGAACTATTACCCAAGACCATTTTATTATTCAACGTCACAAGGTAAGGATTCGTACCCAGTGTACAAGCGGCGCGATGATGGTCGTAAGGAGATGGTTCGAGGTCACATGCTGGACAATCGATGGGTTGTCCCGTACAACCCGTATCTCATACGTACTTTCAACTACCACATTAATGTTGAGGCATGTAGCAGCATTAAGTTCGTGAAATATCTGTTCAAGTATATCTACAAGGGCCATGACAGAGCATCAGTGGTTGTTAGGGAGAATGGGAAAAAAGATGCCAACGGGAACGTTGATGAGATCACAGACTATGAAGAGGCCCGGTGGGTGGGACCTCCGGAAGCAATGTGGAGGATATACGGCTTTGACTTACACAAGTGTTACCCACCGGTGCTGGCTTTGCAATGTCATCTCCCCGGCGAGCATATGGTTTCATTTCATGCACGGGACAAGGTTGAACGAGTTTTAAAAAAGCCACGTATCGAGGACTCGATGCTCACGGAATGGTTTACCTACAACCAACATCATCCGGAAGCTCAAGGAATCTTGTATCGTGACTTTCCAAAGTATTTTACCTGGAACGTGGAAGAAAAATGTTGGCAACCAAGGAAAAACTCAGCATACCAGGTCGGGAGACTCGTGTTTGCGAGTCCGGCAGAGGGCGAACGTTATTTTCTTCGGGTCCTCCTAAACCATGTTCCAGGAGCGACATCACGGAGGCATCTTAGGACTGTGAATGGTGTGCATTATCATTCGTTCTGTGATGCTGCTTGTGCTGCAGGTCTGATCGAAGATGACAACACGCTCGATGATTGTCTTAGTGAGAGTAGTATGTTCCAGATGCCATCCTCATTGCGTAGGCTGTTCACTACAATATTGGTGTTCTGTGAGCCGAAGAATGTGGCCAGTTTGTGGACAAAACACTTTGATGCAATGGCAGAAGACTACAAGCATAAGAATCCAAATCCTCGTTGGGTGGAACAGATGGTTTTGATTGACATCAGGAACATGCTGCAATCTATGAAATCTAACGATAACAACAAAGACATAAATAAGTTCCCCCTACCAAAAATAGATGATGCATTTGATGATGCTAGCGCGGTCCCTCGTGAGATATTTGAGGAGGTCAGTATTAAGACAAATCCAGAAGATGTGGGCCTATCATCTCTACTAAATGAGGAGCAGAGGGCTGCCTATGATGAGATAATGTCCACAATCGACTCCAAACGAGGTGGCTTATTCTTTGTAGATGGACCAGGCGGCACAGGAAAGACTTTTTTGTATAGAGCGCTTCTCGAAACCGTTCGCAGTCAGAACAAGCTTGCTATTGCTACAGCTACATCTGGTGTTGCAGCATCTATAATGCCTGGTGGGAGGACAGCCCACTCACATTTCAAGATTCCCCTAACGCTCGACGATAAACAAGGATACGGCTTCACAAAACAGTGTGGAACTACCAAGCTGCTGCAGCAAGCGTCTCTCATCATTTGGGACGAGGCGTCTATGACAAAGAGGGAGGCTGTGGAAGCACTGGACTATAGCATGCGTGATATAATGGGACGGAAGGATCTTCTGTTCGGTGGGAAGACAGTTGTCTTTGGTGGAGATTTCAGGCAAGTCCTTCCTGTTGTACGTAAAGGATCCAGGGCTCAAATTGTCGGTGCTTCCTTGCGAAAGTCATATCTTTGGGAATTCATGCGACATCTTAAGCTCATGCGCAACATGAGGGCCCAGACTGACCCATGGTTCGCGGATTATATGTTGCGTATTGGTAATGGCACAGAGGAGGTTAATGAAGATGGTGATGTACGTCTTCCTAACGAAATATGTGTCCCGTACACTTGGGATTCCGAGAAAGATCTTGACACATTGATCGAGAGCATCTTTCCAAATCTCGATGAAAACATGACAAACAAGGATTACATCACCTCTAGAGCCATTTTATCAACACGTAATGACTGGGTGGATGATATTAATTTGAAGATGATCAACAAGTTTCAAGGTGGGGAGGTGGTGTACCATAGTTTCGACGAAGCGGTTGATGATCCCCATAACTACTATCCTCAGGAGTTCCTTAACACATTGACTCCCAATGGGATACCTCCACATGTCCTGAAGCTAAAGATCGGTTGCCCGGTAATATTGCTTAGAAATTTGGAGCTTGCAAACGGACTATGCAATGGAACGAGGTTGGTGGTTAGAGCATGCCAAAGAAACTCAATAGATGCTGAAATTGTTTTGGGGTAGCATGCCGGGAAGAGGGTTTTCCTTCCTCGGATACCCTTGTGCCCCTCTGATGATCAGATGTTCCCATTTTAATTCAATAGGAAGCAGTTCTCAATTAGGCTCAGCTTCGCCATGACGGTCAACAAGTCACAGGGTCAAACAATACCAAACGTAGGAGTGTACTTGCCCGCGCCTGTGTTCTCCCATGGACAGTTGTATGTTGCTATGTCTAGAGCCACATCCAGAACGAACATCAAGATCCTTGCCCTCCCACCTAATGTTGTGGCAGAGGAGGAAGAAGCTAGAAGGCAGGAAGAGAAAGATGCAAAAAAGAAAGCAAAGGGCATGGGTAAACAGAATGGTCCGGTCAAAAAACAAAAAAGAGTACTACCGGTGAATGGCACGTATACGAAGAATATTGTATACAAGGAGGTTTTGACATTGTAGGTAAGGTAATATGATATTTATTATTCATGCGTATCTTACATATTAATGCGTATTTGGAAAAGAAATGATGTCATTTAATGTTTCTCGCTTTCTCTTTAGGTAAAATTAAATACTCTATAATACTATTCATGGTAACTCGACATGGTTTGTGTCAATTCAATAATTCAGGTACACAAAAGTCCATTTTATGCTATGGTATTTACTGTGATTTTTTTGTACAGAGCTACGATTAGTGAGAATGATGTCCAGAGTCAAATAATGTCCTGTATTATTTAATTGTACCTGAATAAATAAAATATGAAGAGTTTCTTGCATAATCGAAAAGTTTGTTCTTAGCATATTATTTGGGCTCATGAGTTATTCATTCTATGCCGGCGACTGGAGCTTAATATACATTGTTTCTCTTTAAAATGAATAGGTAACTAGAATTGTATTATTTGGGCTCATGAGTTGGTAGTCCCATCATTTTGTAAAGGGTATCTAATATGGTTTAATTTAAAATATAAATTTATTGTTCTGTATTTTCATTGGATCATACAAGCTCATGAGAACCTCCACGGTTTTTTACTTTAAAAAATAAAGATTCGTCACAATTCAGAATGCACACAGCAGAGGTGTACTATGATAATAAATATTGATAACTTTGGCTCCTCAATGCAAGAAGTCAGAGTAAGCATGGCGTCTGAAGTGTCTACTGCTGAAGATAACTCACGAAAATAGGTAGCACTACTGCACAGTGTAATTCAGTTTTATGGTGGCATGCTGATGAGATTAAAAATTTTGATGGAAGCAAGGAAGTAGAATAATATCGCATCGTCAAAATTTAGCCTACATCATCTCCAATGTTGTGCGGAAAAATTGTTAAAGTTCTTTTTAGTTTTGTAGTTACTCACACCTTGGTCAGTTTGAAATCAATGGATGGTAAAACAATATACGCCTTCGAGGGAGTAGCTCTTAATTATTTTATTGAAAATTAAATTACATAAAGTACATGTGATTTTCTACGTGTTGTACTCTGATTGTAGCAGAATTGGTGCTTCAGATCAATCTACAGTTCAATATTTCTTACATAGGGTGCCTGCGACGTAATTTCTTCGTCGATCTTGTGGCACATGTAGCAAATGCTTGGAGAAAGCGCCTACCAAGCATTGTAAAATACTATCTTCGGCGCATCACAGGCATCACTATTGAGTAGATGGAGTGTGTCATTTTGAGTGTCTTTGTCATAGTCACTTAGTCAAATTACCAGATTATAATAGATCAAACTGTGCGCTCAACTTCAACTCATTCTTCGGATGTGATGTCTTCAATTGAGAAATTTTTATTATATGTTTTGTGTATTGCGCTATAGATAATTGGATGCCCGTAGCAACGCACGGGCATGAACCTAGTTCCCCAAAAGTTCCAAAAATTTTCGCATCGCAGACCGTGTTACCTCTCACAGAACACATTTCCCAATGCAAAAATTTCACCACTTTCACCAAAATTTCACCAAACTAAACGGTGGGTTTCGTGTGATTTCTAACTGCATCGGTGCAAGAGTCAACTTGGTTTCTGAGGGAGAAACTGTTTCTATGTTTTTTACTTCTCTTCTTTAACTACTGTGACACATCAGCAAAATATTAATGAACCAACCTAATTAATAGACATAGAAACTACTATAAATGCACCACCTAGTTCTCGAATGAGCACGCATGTAGAATTGGTTTCTGGGACATTTTACACCTCAGGGTTTGTTCTTTTGGTTACATTTGAACAGTGAAAATCACTATTTACCCATCACATTCATCACATCTTTTCTCACAAAAAACATTATTTCAGTACTATTCATTTACAACTTCACTATTCCTTTTCACCCAAAAGAGCGAGCCCTCAATATCATTTAATTTGGTCAATGTTTAGATTCCTTTTTAAAAAAATTGTATGGAGTACTAAACGAAGTTTATTTGTAAAACCTTTTCACTTGCGTGATGAATTTAATGAGCATAATTAATTCATAATTTGCTACAGTGATGCCACTAGTGTAACATTTTATACTACACGAAAGGTCCCACACTATAAGTAAAAGTAATGTCGTATGGGTCAATGTTGCTCAGTACTCGTACAGCTAACAGTAACAGCAATATCTGTCTGATCATATAGCGAAGAATACAGAAAATTATGTCTGCTTCGTCACATACCCGGGTAACACATACAGTAACCATTCTCTAATCTTGTGGTCAAACACCTTATTAGATTCGTCTCGCGAATTAGCGAAGGGTTGTGAAGATAGTTTTGTAAACTGACTTACTCCCTTCAATCTTAAATATATGTCGTTTAGTACAAGCTAGTAAGTTCAAAAATGAACTAATTTGCTTGTCCTAAACGTCATATATTTAAAGACGAAGATAGTATTTAATACCTCTAATTAGCTGTTAAAAAGCAATCTGTCCGGTGCCGTAAAAAAAAGATATCTGTCCGGTGCTTTTTCTGGTTAGTTAAACTGAGATGGTAATATCAATATGACAAGAATTACAAAATTGGAGGCAAGAGCAAGAAGATAAGAGCATCTTCAAGAGCTCTTGTTTATATGAGTAGCTAAAGTTCTAATTTAACTATTATGTAAAATGAAATAGCTAGAAAAAGATGATGAAATCCAACTGCTCTTCTAAATAGAAAACAAGATAGCTAGTGGGAGAGGTCGCCTTTTTTTTGGCTAGCGAGAGGGTGGAAATAGAAAACAGGATAGCTAGCTGAGTAAAGTACGGAGCCTGTTGGATCTGAGTTTTGATAAAATTTTTCTTTTTTTAGCTAACTCATCTCATATACAAGAGCTCTTGGAGATGCTCTAAGTCTTGGTTCTTCCATCTCAATAATTTGATTCCTACAATTGGTGGTGCTTTATCGGTAATTCTAACCTAGGTCCCTCTGAGCTTTGAAATTTTCTACACTGAACTTCAAACTTTTTCTTTGTTTTAAATTCAGTTCCAGTTCCATGTGTCATAATTACCTTCCATCCTCAATTTGAAAGTTAATCTGATCAAACTATTCCACACGACGTGTCGTAAGATGTAAGGTTGAATCCCTCCAGCGAACTCTCTCGAAGGATTTCTTTCTTTGCGTACGATTTTAAATCAATACTCATCCAAAAGGTTCACAAGGTTCAGAACGGAGTAGGAACTAGCAACAGTGCACAATTTCCTGCTAGTAATGCTTGCGAGCAGAGCATTGCACCGCACCTTACGAGTAATATATTGTCTTTCAGGTGTACCACTGCGTTACTTCAAATCAATATATCAGCAGGAAATGACAAGTGATCATTCAGTCTGGCATATAACTCAGATCGGCACAACACGCATTGTATGTCAAACACAGCAGTGTTTCAAGTGCAGGTAAGTAGTAACAGCAGCAACATCAGCCGTGATATAGGCAGGTGGGATTAAGTGCAAAGCGACTACTAAGTTACTGAATCAAGGCTAAAGTTTACGAGGGCCATATCTCCTGAATATCCATATTTTGATTCCATCACAAAGTGACTAATCAATTCTAAGCTTTCAACAAGTATGTTACTATAAAGGGGTGAAAGAGCTCCCGTGACTACAATAATTTCCCGTGATTATCTTGTAGCAACCAAATTTCATATGCTTAACTCCAGTAAGTCACACAATCCAGCAGCTGAAATGTAAAAGAATATGTCAGTATTCCACAAAGGAGTTGGCAGCCAACAGGCACCGCTTTTATCAGCAATATATGAATTGTAAAAGCGAGAGAGAGGGCGAGGGAGGGAGAGAGAGAGAGTAAAATAGTAAATTCCACGTCCTAAACTGAGAGAGGGGGGGGGGGGGGGGAGGGCTAGGGAGGGAGAGAGAGAGAGGGAGAGGGAGAGAGAGAATTGTAAAAGCGAGAGCGAGGGCAAGGGAGGGAGAGAGAGTAAAATAGTAAATTCCACGTCCTAAACTGAGAGAGGGAGGGAGGGAGGGAGGGAGAGAGAGAGATGATGTTGCATTCGAAGCAGCATTTGCAGTGATTTATTTCAAACCAAAAGATAATGCTACATTGTGTATGAATTGTTAAGTGAGTCTTCTATTTCATAGATCTCAGGATACACATGAATTTGGCGTAAGGGGGTAACAAAAGCTAGTGTGATAAGGTAGAAAACACATGTTCCCCGTTCCTTCTTTATTTTATTTGTAATTGAATTTTCTAGTCTTTAGACAAAACATTGACAGTTTGACCGCTGTTTTTGATAACTTTATACCCCAAGTCAAATATAGGTTGTCTTAATTTTATCCACAAGGAATAATCAAATAGGTCAAATGATCTTGCTTCCCTACATTTACAGTACATCGAAAAAATGGCTCACTTCTTAGCATTTATTAAGCAAGGGCAAAGAAGGAAGAAGTATAAAAAATGCCTGTAAATCCTAGAATGATTTACATTTGAACAATAGTTGATGAGGCTAAAAGCGACAAACACTATGAATTGAAAGGAGTATCAAATAGACACTCATAAAAATAATATTTCACAACACCATTGCTAAACACAAAATATTGTAACATATAATCTTTATCTTATAACTAATCTTCATGATTTTAAAAGTCAGACTTCACATGAAATAAGAAAAAAGTGGCACAAAATACCTTGAGGACTTTTTAAAATTGAAATATTTACTAAAAGAAGATAAAAGCAAATAGATAAAGTGAAGTGAGAATATTTATACTAAGTACTAAGTTTCCTAGTCCTGTGTAAACATAAGACGATGGACCACAAATTCAACTTAAGACCATGCCATAATCAATATTGAATGAAAGAATTATATATATTCGACAAATGTGAAATAATGAGTATTTGTAAACACATACAATGCTCACAGTCGACAGGTAGATGCAACAAGAGAGGTATTATATTTATATATGGCAAACCAATGGCCCCAATGATTATAACCAAACAGTTTATATAACACTCTTGCCGGTTTCTTGAACAATTTCACAACCAAAAAACTTTGCAAACCAAGAAAAATCTTATATGGTTAACATAATAATAATACACAATATAAAGTTTATGTTAGACATATGTTCATATTTTGACAGAAAACACATGTTCATAGGCAAATAGTTCACAATATCAACATCCAGAATTGCAAACTCCTTCAAACAAAAACGATGGGAGTAATGGAAATAAAATTTTTGCCAGACGAAACTAACTAAATTAAAAATACATGCAACCATGTCATCAAAGCAGGACTACCATGAAGATACTACATGGAACCTCAGATACGATGGGCCAAAATGCAGTGATGTATACCATATCACCACATGCAAGTAACCAAGACGAGTAAATATGGGCCTGTTCCTACCATGTTAATGTATCGACTTAACGAAGCTGATGTTAATCTGCAATTCTGCATGCTTTACCAGACATAAAAGCATTAAATTGATGCCAATGAAAGAAAAAAGTTAACAAAGAGGTAAGGAGAACATGTTGCCAAGCAGATCATGCAGAATTGCAGATTAAACTTTGATAGTAGGGCCAAAGGAGATTTGTTAGTGACAACAGATTTTCCAACAAAGTTGAACTACCAAATAGTTTTCAGCCCACTAGCACACCTCTTGTTTGAGATCTCACTAGTTACAAAGTGACAGTCCTAGGGGAGGCTCACCTAAATGGTTGAAACTGGGTTTTTAAACACATATTGTTTAACAATCTAATGATCTCTTGGCCTGTCAGCCAATAGAAAACATGTGTTTTAATTCCAACATTTTCATGAGAGCTATGTGGCAACCAGCCAGCAGGTTTTACAGAATACGATTGAAACATTACAGAATAGTTAAGACATTTAAGGAGGACAAGAATGAGAATAAAGATAATTTTATAAAAGAAAATACTACATGGCAGAGCCACAGCACATGGTGGATATGCCAGAGAAATTTAATTGGAGAACATGATAATAAAGGTAAAGAGGGCTATCTCATTGAAACCAGATTCTTAGAATCGAAGGATATACCACTGGGCTTGACAAAGATGTATTCAACAACAGTGGAGTTATTATATTTTGCAACTAATTTCTATAAGCAACCTGTTACGACCACACTGGCTACCGCATTGTCCCATTCACAAATATCAGGGCACCTAGCTGCCTAAACATGGAATTTCAGTTTTGAACTACAGGTGTCGAGTAATTCTATGATCATTTGGTATGATAAGCATCAGAGTTACTTGGTGTCGCTGACCCGCAACTGCCTCAGTTTTGAATTACAGGCGTCGAGTAATTTTTTTGTAAAATGAAGAAAAACACATGTTATACAGTAACAACATCATGATGCACGGTATAAACTGAAGAACCTATTCATATTTTGACAGAAAACATATGCTAATATGTAAATCGTCGATAGTATCAACATACAGACAATGAGACAACTTCTAACAAAAATGATAATAGTCCTGGAATTGAAACTTTTGCCAGACAAACTAAATCTTAAATTGGAATTAATGCTACAAGCAATCATGTCATCAAAGCAGGACTACCATGAAGATACCACATGGAACTCAGGCATGATGGGCAAAAATGCAGTGAGGTATAGCATATCACCAAACACAAGTAGCCAAGGACTAAACTTCACTTTCACCAGACATATAAAACATTCAGTTGATGCCAATTATTAAAGGGAAAATAGATAACAAAGAGGCAATGTGAACATGTTGCTAAGTAGCCCGTGCGGAATTGCAGATGAAACTTGGTTTAATAGTAGGGTCAACTGAGATTTTGTCGTCGACAGCAGATTTTCCAACAAAGTTTTAGTACCAAACAGTTATCAAGCCTAGCAGCACACATCTTAGGATCTCATTAGCTACCAAGTGAGTGAGTGAGTGAGTGAGTGACAAAGTCCTGGGGTGGGTCACTTAAATGGTTGACACTGGGTTTTGTAATACACATTGTTAAGCATTAGATGATCTCTCGGTCTGTCAGCCATTCGATTGAATTGGGTCACTTGGCCAACTGCGACTCAGAAATATATGTTCATGGCACATTGCCATGAGAGATAATATCTGGCAATGATTTTAGGAGGCCAAGAATGAGCATAAAGCAAATCATCATAATAAGTAAGCCAAAGCAAACAGTTAATGTCAGAGAAATTTAATTGGACAACATGAAGTAAAGATAAAAGGGCTCCATTGCATTGAAACTAGACCTTTATAATTTAAGGATATACCCTGGCTTGGCACAGATGTATTCAATGACAATGGAGTTATATATAAAGGTGTTTACAAACAAATTCCTATAAGCAGTCAAACGTAATGTTATAATAACCTCACTAGCTGCCTCGTTGTCTCATTCACAAAGATGAGGTCCCCTAATTGCCTACAAGGAATTTTGGTTTGAATTACAAGTGTTGAGTAATTCTATTATCACTTGGTACGTTAAGGACCAGAGTTGATTGGCCACTTTCTCCATTATTGATAGGCAGTGTTATCTAGTTGTCCGACAAATCGTGATTAGTCGCAATTAGTCGGGCTTATCACTCCCTGTCACAGATAAGGGCCACATGCTAGATTTGAGCTACTAGAAAGCTAGTCATCCGAATAGGTTGGAATAGACAACTGCAAAACATTGTTGATAGGACTAATTAGGATAACCAAAAAGTTTGATATCCATTTAACAGTGTATCCACGAAAAAACGATGTTTTAATGTGCTAGGCTCCAACACGTAAATCATGATGTTGAAACCAATGGAAACATTTGTGTAATATACTGGAGGCACTTCACCAATGCAAAAGCTTATCTAAAACATAAACACAGGGCGACAGAAAGGAAGGGGTTTATTTGGAGGGTATTTAAACACATGGATGTACCTCAATTATGGTGTCAAATCAGCGGTTGCTTCTTCCTCCACATCAGAGCAATATAGGGAATGATGACAAAGCAATACGTCGCATCTGTGCCCACAGCACCAACCACTCTGACTACAGAACAAATCCTTTCCCAATGAGATCCTTCGACACACGAACCCCACAGATCGACGAGAAGCGTGAGCTGGATGAAAGCCATAGTGACAAAGATTCCACGCACGAGAGTGTTACGCAGTATTTCCCTCGTGGCCTCTGCAATAGCTTCATACGTACTCTCCAGATCAGGCTCCTGATGCAGAACAAAACACAAACAGTTGAGGAGGAATCCATTAAGCACTAACATGTGCAATTGCAAACGGCATGCACATCACGAACTTGAATCACGCATAGGAGCACATTCATACTCCTAGATACTAGTATTGACTGAAAAAATTGCAACATGTCAAATTGGACCCAGAAGGCACCAATTTTCGGCGTGGTACTGCAGAGTAAGGAACCTCTTCCTACCTTCACTGCCTTGTGGCGGGGGGAGTCGACCTTGCGAATGAGGAGCAGCAAATGGGCGACGGGGCTGAGGAGCGCAAAGGAGACGAAGGCGGCGTCCTTGACCTTGGACACCGCGGAGACCATGGGGAGGCTGGCGACGCGCCCGATCTCCATGGCGGCCGCGGCCGCGAAGAGGAACCACATGCTCGCGAGCCACAGGTACATGACCGCGTCGGCGGCGGGGTTGGCGGTGGCGAGGGCGAGGCGGTTGCGGGTCAGCGACGTCCGCGACGAGGGGCGGATCCCCGCGTCGGCAGCGGCCATGGGATCGAGCAGGGGAAACCCTAGGCTGTCGAAGCTTCTCTCTCTGAGAAACAACAGGGGAGGAGGAAGAATGGAAGAGGAAGTGCTTGGGCTGTGGCAGTGGAGTGGAGTTGGTGAGAAAAAATTGGGATTGGCGATGAACATGGGAGGGGGTGTCTCTGATGCATAGCTGACAGGTGGATCTGGCTTTACAAGGGTAAAGAAGTCATTTTAAGTGTTGTAGTGTGTCCAGAATGTCCAATTTAGTTCATGAAAATTTTGGTGAAAGTGGTAAAATTTTTACATTGGGAAACGTGTTCTGTGAGAGATAGTACGGTATACAATGCGGAAATTTTGGGGACTTTGGAGGAACTACACAGGCCTGAAGTGTATCTCACACAAAATCGTTCTTTGAGAATGTGTTGCTGACAAAATTCCTTTTCATAAAAGCACTCCACAGACGGTCACAGTCGGAAGAGTTCGATTGAGCCCTTAACATGTGAACCTCGACCCACGCGTAACTGACTCAACTAGAGATTAAAGACTCTAATCCAAATAGCCCAACCTCCCAACCCATATGATAAGACTAATACGTTTCACTCATGTTTTTTCATACTCCCTCCATATCATTATAATTGATGCCAACAAGCCAAAGAAAAAAGAGTCAGAATAGTTGACGTTGTGTTCACATGCGAATCTTATTTCGCCTGTTCAGCTGTTTCTCAGCTTATTTCGACTTGTTTCGACTTATCTTCTCTCACATAATACTATTCAATCTACCAGCCAAACACTATTCATCGTACCAGCCGAACAGCCTCTTGATTTTCTTTCTTACCCCTGACCTCTCACCTCTCCCGCTACCATACAAATGCAGATAGATAAGACCACCCGCACTGGGAGACGGGATAACCCCCGCCATCCCTGTCCCGTTGTACTATCCAGTACAAACACCCTGCAGTGGGGGACTGGAGCCAGGACGGGAAAATGGCGTCTCCTCCCGTTTCCTTTGGATCTGGCGCGATCAAGAGCCTCCTCCAGGCTGCGCGCGGGCCCACCTCGCGTCCTTTTGCCGCTGGTCCCCAACGACCTCGCGCCACCACCGCCGTTCGTCGAGGGCCCGCGCTCGCCATGGCTGCTGCTGCCCCCCGCCGAGGGGATCTGAAAGGAGAGGGAGCCATGAGGTCCTCCTCCACCGCCGCTGCTCGAAGAAGGCTAGGGATGCCATCGTCGTTGTCGCGGAGCTGCTTCGCGTCGTCCGCCTCCGCGCCGCCGGGACCTCCTCCAGCCTCCGTGCCGCCGGGACCTCCTCCCTCCGGCGACTGACTGCGACGGAGATCCACCGGCTTCATGGCTCCCCCTCCGATCGATCCTCCCACCACCGACGGAGGCCTCGACATGGAGCTCTCAAGCCGACAGATCGAGCTCCCTGGCGGCGCAGAGGAGATCCGGCGGCCGTCCTCTTTTGCGCCGGCCAATCCTCCCTCTCCGGCGCCTCCTCATGCTTCCCGTCGGCGGGCAGTGGTGCTGGTCGGCGGTGCGCGGTCGGCGTTGCACGCCCGTCGCGGAGGAGGAACGGCCGTCGGCGTCGCGTCGCGCCCGTCGCATCCCCGCCCGCCTGCTTGCATCCGGCTCACGCGGGTCGCCGCCGTCCTGGACCGCCGTCCGCCCAAGATCCCCAGGCCGGACGTCGTCGTCGTGCGCTCGAGGCCGATCCTGAACCACCTCTGGATCCGGCCGTCGCGGCTTGGCCGGCGCATCCACCGCGCGCTCGTGCGCTCGTCACGGCCGCCGCCGCATCCGCTCGTCGCGCCCGCCGCCGCGTTGACCCGGGGGAAGGGACAGGGGAAAGGGCTCCACGAGAGGAAGGCCCCAACGCCGGCTTCCTCCTCGCCGCGGCCTTGCTGGTGGGAGGCGCCGGCATCAGTGGGGGAGAGGGCGGTGCCGGCGATGGAGCGGGGCAGAGGGCGGAGTAGCAGAGGAGAAGCAGAGAGAGAGGTGGGTGGTGACGGGGTGGGGAGGGGGTGTTAAAAAACTGAGAGGCTGGCATGTGGGGTTTGGTGTGGGTAGTTGGGATAGAGAAGGAGATATGAAAGATGATGGGTGCGAGAGAAAGTTATAGGAAGGAAAGAATCTTGATGACGAGGCAGGAATATTCTGTTTGAAGGAGAATATGAAGTTGGATGAGTGTGGATGGTCTAAGCGCACAGCTACAAGGGAGCAAGGATGAAGGTCAAGAGTGTCAAATCACGCATTCCTTAATTTTGTCAAAGCTGTCCTAAATGTCAAATAAAATGATATGGAGGGAGTACATTTTTGCCCTCTCAAAAATAGTATATGTAATCTTTTTATTTCTATTTTGTATTTTGTAAAATACTATGCTAATTTGTAGGAGTCCAAATCTAAGCAGTCATATTCGCACTTCGGATACATTTGAGTTTAACATATATGTTTTCGGCATACATTTAGTGTGCTAATGATTTTGTAGGCAGAGGATATGTTGTCGACTTTGCGTTTTCGAGTTCGTTGATAATTCTATATAAATGGCCTCTTCACTTCTCGGCACCACCATATCAACTAGGCCGCACTATCATCGCATCACCAAGTCTCCAAAGTGCGCCTTGCCTAGGATGTGTAAATTCAATTTGAAGTTCATTCCCTAGACGGACGCAACTTTCACCTCATTGAATGTTCAAATCCAATTTCAAAAGGTTGTAAATACAATCCCAATTCTCAAAACTCACTCCACTTTTTTTTCTCTCGAGACGAAAGTTAATAGCAATTCCATAAGGGTTTCCATCTGCATATTGAAAATTCTGTTGACGACCAAACCCGCAAAACCATGAGCTACTAAATTGCAGGGCACGTTTTATATTTGAATTTGAATTTTAAAAACATAAAATTGTGAAGCCCAGTTAAGCTATGCGGCAAAAAGTTTGCAGACTGCAGCCCACAATTTCGGTTTACCAGCCCACATTTTTGTGAAATCACATAAAAAAATCACCGAAGGAAAAACTCGCGTTTCCGACTCTCAAAATTTTTGCAAAACTATACCCCTACCACCATAGGGTATAGCGGTAGGGATACTGTAGCACCCCTACCGCCGTACCCACGACGGTTGCTACAGTACCCGCGCTGGGTGTCCCACGGCGGTAGAGGTACAGTCTGTTTTCAAAAAATTGTAACTTTTTTATTTAAATTCGGATGGATGTAAACTTTATATGAAAATTGTAGCTTTCGATGAGATCTACAACTTTGTAGTTCAAAGATTTTTCATTTGAAACAATCTTCGAACTCAAATAATCGATATAATATTCAGATCTGAAGACTGAAAACTAAGATCTGGATAGTATATCCATTATTTGAGTATGAAGATGACTTCAAATAAAAAAACTTTGAACTACAAAATTGTAGATATCGTCGAAAGCTACAATTTTCGTATAAAGTTTACCTCCATCCGAGTTCATGCAAAAAAGTTACAAATTTTTGAAAATGAACTGAAAACTGAGATCTTGATAGGAAAACTGAGATCTCGATAGTATATCGATTATTTGAGTATGAAGATGACTTCAAATAAAAAAACTTTGAACTAGAAAGTTGTAGATCTCGTCGAAAGCTACAATTGTCATATAAAGTTTACCTCCATCCGAGTTCAAACAAAAAAGTTATAATTTTTTAAAATAGACTGTACCCCTACCGCCGTGTCCGCTGTGGGACACGGCAGTTGCAGACGCTACAGTACACCCGGCGCGGGGTACTGTAGCAACTGCCGTGGGGTCCGCCATACCCCACGGCGGTAGGGGTATAGTTTTGCAAAAAATTTTGAGAAGCATTTATTTTTGCAAAATTGAGCAGAAAAAATGTAAAAAAATCCGAAATTTGCCGGGAGAAACGCGTTGGGGTTGCCGTTACGCGCGCGTCAAGCCCACGCAATTTTGATCTGGCGTTGCGAATCCGAGTCCGACAGCCACCGCCACCGCCATTTAAGTTCACCAGCCCTCCACCCGCCGGGAGCATCCTGTTGCCTCGTTCGTACCTCCTCCCTCCCCCTCTCTCTTCTCTTCCATCGGCCCGAGCGCTAGCCAGGCAGATCTGGCTCAAGCAATTGCCGGCGGCATGGCGCTCCGCCGCTTGAAGCCGCTGCTGGGCGCGTTCGAGCACATGGACGCCGCCATCGAGGCCGCCGCCGACGACGGAAGCTGCCGCGACGAGTTCCGGAGGGTGAGGGCACACATCATCGAGATGGTGTGCGACGACGCTGCCGTCGCGTACGACGGCGCCGGCGGCGAGAAGGCGGAGGGGCTCTGCGCCCTCCTCGACGAGGCCATGGCGGAGTCGCTCGCCACACTGCGGGCGGTGCCCTTGGAGAAGACCGCGCTGGCGTCCGGCGGCCTCGTCGGCGCCGTCGGCGCCCTGATGAGGGAACACCTGTCGGAGCGGGTCCGTGGGCTCGCGGGCGACGGCGTGCGCGGGTGGAGGGTTGGAGTCAAGGCCGAGATCGCCAGAGTCGTGGCCAAGCTGGACAGCATCGCTTCCACTCCGCCTCCGCCGCCGCCTTGTAATGACACAAGGCCACCGGTGAGCCACCACCGGGACGTGAGCACGAGTACAGGGCGTCGCCGCCGAGCAGACGGGCGAACGGCTCGCCGGAATCGCTCCTCCGAGGAGAATCGCCGGAGGAAGGGGATGACCCGATTTTGATTCAATTTATGTTCGATGCTTTCCCTTGTTGCGGCTGAGTCTTCTATAGGAGCATCTAGCTTCGTTGGGACCTGGGCTGGGCTGTGTATAGTAGTTGGGCTCTTGGGCCACTCCCGGGTCATGACATTACCGTCCCCTCGAAATACAGCTTGTCCCCAAGCTGTGGCGTACTGATGCCCGGATCCCATTGCCTTCGAACTGAGAAAGCCACTTTTTGTTGCAGTTCATGTCCCTCTATCTTATCAGAACAGATCAACATAAAGTGCAGAGCTAACACCACCTCCAGTGAGAAGTCCAGATTGACAACAGTCGATCCCTCAAAAATATTGTACTTGTCAAGTCTAAGTATCTTGTCTGTCTCCCCATGAGCAAGTATGGACACCTTGGCATTTGAAATCTCGGCAAGCATTTCTTCAATTAGCCAACCAGTATCTCTGATTGCATATGAAGGAGAATATGCGTGAGCATCAGGTAATAGCCAATACACCATTACCCCTTCATCTACCATTGAGCCACCCGAATTGTCCTCTACCCCAATAGCTGAACACCAAAGAAATCCCAGGATGCAATACCACATAACTCCCATAGTATCTCTGTTGCTGGCGATAGTGATGACCAGAGCATGAGGCAAATCAGTGATGCTTAATAAGCTGCCAGGAGGAAGAAGAGAAAACAGGGCAATGGAAAACTTTTCTGAATTTAGCTTTTCAACACTTCCTGAACTGAAGTGATTCTTCATCCATATTGGCATTTTCTTAAGCATTGTTTCATTAATAGCTTTGGTCTCAAATTCTTCTTGAACTTCCTGTTTCAACAGACTCCCACAAGATAGACTGAAGTCCACCATTTGTGCTCTTATAGACCATGGTAGGAGCTCATAACCAGCTTGTCCATTGAGAAGAGACTCGAGAGAGAGCCATCTATGCTCCTTCCTTGTGTGCCAAATTCCTATGTGTAATGCCATAGTAATATCTGATGTCGTCAATCTCAGAATTCCAGGATCCCATGGCCAAATACACATAGCCCTCTTGAGCTTCAGAACCATCAGATGTGCTTCATCATATATTTCAGAATTGAAATCTTTATTGTTGGAATGATGCAACAGATTGAAAACATCTAATATCCATGATTGCATCTTGTTTATTGCTTCACAAGAATGATTTGCTTCTTGCCTTATATCAAGCTCAGACAAGTCACTGAATAAACATCCTGGAAGCTGATAGCCTATTGTGCCTAATTCACGTGCCATATAACTCTCATCTGTGAAACTAGCATCTTGCTCACCTGTTTGTGCTCTAGGCATGTCCAACTCTATCGACTCCAAGTCGCCAAAACAATCAGACCATTTGTTGACTTGAAAGACGGACATACTGTTAACCTCTTGTGGTACACCTTTTGTTGATAGTTGGTACGTATCCCACTTGACAATCTGATTTGTTTCCTTGCCATCTATGCCCTCCATTTTTTATGCTAGCTGATTCAACAATCCATCTTGCACAACAAAGTCAGCCTGAGCTCCTGCATCATTCTCGCCAAGAGCCATACCAGCAAAAATTGAATCCACCCTATTTATGTCTGCATCCAAAATGAAAGAAGTGCAGTTCTCTTGATTGAGCATGTCGTCAAAGACCAACTCACTAATTGCTGGGATATCCTCGTCCCATACAACACTCTTTTGACACTCTCCATCAAGCACAGTCAAGTCCTCCATTGGAAACTGCTCGCACTCCATCTCTTCAGTAATTGGTACAGCACATTCCACACACACAGCTTGATCTGCATACATGATATCCTCACCAACAAATGTTTCTGTATCTAAAGCTTCCTCATCCCAGATAACCAAAGAAGACATATCATCTTGTTCTGCATTGCTGTCCCAACAAGGCGTATCGTCGAACAGTTCCTCTGCAAATTCCTTATCCCATGTTGCATCTTCATCCCATTGAGGCAAATCCTGGAACACCTTGGGAGCAACCACCTCCGCAGCCATTGAAGTCATAGAGTTGAGGTCACGGTGAACCTGATCTGCCGCTGAAGGAGTTCCAAGCCAGTGCTGTTGCCTGCCGACAGGGACGTCGAGGCCGAGGCTGCAGGGGAGGTCGAGGTCGACACCGCAGAAGAACGTGTGGTCGCCGCGGGGATGCTCGGGGCCGACACTGTCGCGGGAAAGCTCGAGGCCGACGCCGCGTAAGGAGCTCGGGGCCGTCGCCGTGGGAGGAGCTCCGTGCCGACGCCGTGGGAGGAGCTCCGTGCCGACGCCGCTGTGTGTGAGCTCGGTAAACGCGTGCCGCCGCACTCGATCCGCTGCGTCTTCACTCGATTCGTTCGCGCCCGCGCCGGAATCGCGTGCGGAGGGGTTGAAGAAGATGTGCCGCCGGCCGGATCGAGGCCGGAGCGGTGCGTCGCCGGTGGATGGTGCCCGCAGCGCCGCTGGCTAGCTTGATGTGGAGGACCGGTGCGCCGGAGGAAGGAAGGTGCGGGCTGCACGAGGTGGTTGTCGATGGTTGTCGCGGCCTCACGGACATCGTGCTCGCCGTCCTCGCTGCCGTGCATCGCCAGTCACCGCCGCCTGCGCCTCCAGACCAGAGAAATCGTCACCACACCCACGCCGAGGAAGGTAAAGCTCTGATACCACTGTAACGACCTAAGGCCACCGGTGAGCCACCACCGGGACGTGAGCACGAGTACAGGGCGTCGCCGCCGAGCAGACGGGCGAACGGCTCGCCAGAATCGCTTCTCCGAAGAGAATCGCCGGAGGAAAGAGATGACCCGATTCTGATTCAATTTCTGTTCGATGCTTTCCCTTGTTGCGGCTGAGTCTTCTATAAAAGCTTCTAGCTTCGTTGGGACCTGAGCTGGGCTGTGTATAGTAGTTGGGCTCTTGAGCCACTCCCAGGTCATGACACGCCTCCCCACGACGACATGGCGCCCGCGGCCGAATCTGACACAAAAGCGAAGAAGATCCCGGAGGAGCAGCCTCGCCCGAGGAGGAAGTCAGCCGTTGTCAGCAGCCGCCGCCATGCCAGGACGGTGGAGTCATACGCCCCCTTGTCCAAGACCAGGTCAGATCCAATCGTCAGCAGCAGCTGCCGCGCCAGCACGACGAAGTCCTTCGCCCCCTTGCCCATCAAGGAGGGCGCTCCGATCGTCGTCACCGCAAGGAACTCCAAGCCGTCAGCGAACGTGGGAGCTCCGACCGTTGTGCTAGCGCAGCCGAAGAAGACACCGCTCGTCATCAGCAGCAGAGTCGCCGAGGAGAAGAAGTTGGAGTTCACCAAGCACAAGCTCCACGAGCGGTACCAGGAGGCCGAGGAAGCGAAGCGGCGTCGCACGATCCAGGTGATCGAGCCGCCACGGCCGTCGCCGGTGATGACGGGCCAAGGCCGTCGCCGGTGATGACGGGCCAAAGGCAGCGCATCGCGCACCTGCGCCTGGGCGTGAGGGCACGGGGGCTGGCAAGCTGCGGATGAAGACTTCTTCAGAATGTAGATGATCTGATCGTTAGATGCTGCAGTAGTTGCTGTTAAGCTAAGCTCTTTCAATCTGGATGTAATCGTCTTCAGTCATCAACTGATATGCGACTACTGAATTGTTATGTTCCCCTACATGTTAACTGAATTGTTGTGTGAATTGCTGCTGTTCAATTGTCTCTGAAGGAGCAGAGGCAGAGAGCCAGAATGTCTGACTGCAAGCCCCTGAACAGTACAGGCTCTAGGATTCAATTGTACTGTTCATCAGAGCTCCTTTAGGAACACTCTAGGATTCAGAGTATGCCAAATGTTGATCAGCAATGATAAAGAGCTGAGCTGGTGTGGTGATGAGCTTTCACCACACATTAGGCTATTAGGCAGTTCAAAATCCCGTTCAGGTTCAGGACCCAAAACAGCACATGCATCAACAATGTTACAAGTCTTTTGCAAGCCCAATTTTGCGGTTATCAGAAATGGTGCTCATGAGCTAGAACCAAAAGTTTCTGGCTTTCTGCTGCAAAACAATACCTGATAGCTATAACAAAACATTGGCATGCCCTTCCTTTCAGAATTAAGCCATTTAGAAAGGAAATAATCTGCCAAGATATACAGTATTTTCCTCAGGTTTGGCAAAAGTTCAGAGTAAATGCCCCAAGGTGATAGCATCATATGTGGAGTTCAATATCTATGTCTACATGCTGCAAAACCTTTGGGGTACAGTCAGAATACATATTGGTCAGTACAATAGCCAAGTCATTCGACCCTTGTTTCTCTCTGCTATCAGGGACATACGCCTCTGTTCCTAAACTGTCGCAACTCCAATAGCACTTTTGTTCAAAGTGGAGGAGAAATCTTAGCTCAAATATCATTGCTGAGTGCAAGATGTACAAAATGCTGAAAAAAGATCATCATTTCATTGGAAGCTGCATTTGGGCATCTTTGCAGTGATTTCATGCCAACAAATATACCTAGATCAAGCACGAAATATTAAGACCATTTTCAGGATATGCATGAAATGCCTCAAGGGGAAAATTAAAAGAAGGAATCAGAATACACTATTCTCATCATGTCTTAATTAATGTTAATTTTTAAGCACTTACAATATTAATCTGCGACCAGTTCAAACAAATTGGAGTGGAATAGCACCTTTTGCAGGATCCACTTTGATTTGCCAGATGTGACTATGGAACTTCAGGCCTGATGCCAAAATGCTGTCTGGGTGTGGCCATATGCAGACATGCAGTGGAAAACAATTTTCAGACTAGCAGCACACCCTCTTGGATTCTTGTTGCAACCTCACAATGTCACTGTCTGCCAATAACAAAGATCCTTGGATTGGATGAACTAATAGCTCATACTGCTTTTCTAATAGACTAATTATGTACATAAAAAATACTTGACATTCAACAAGTCTACGAGAAACTAGGTGGCATTGTAAATAATATGAAATGAGCCCCTAAGTTTGCCCTGGACTCAAACCTAACATCCAGCGTTTTTCAAGAGAGCTAATATCTGGCAGCCAGCCACATCAGCATTTTTAAAAAAATGGTATCAGCAGCAAGTCTATCTGCGCCTGATGCATATGAACAGCAGCTAGATCAGCAGTGTGACCTGTGGAGATGCAATGGTAGCTGCTGCAAAATCAATGTCCCCTGCATTGCCATCTAGAGACAAAAAAAAGTTGATTAGCTATGTTAATGCTCACAAGTCACAAATCATTTGGTTAATTGAACAAGAAAGTCACCATTTGTTTCATAACAGAGTAATGAATTCTGTGATCATTACTTATTTTTTGTAACTTATGAATTCATTTAGTTATTCTGATTTCCAAAGTGAATTGATGTAGAACCTAATATTTTAACTCCAGTGTGTGAAGGTCAAGTGGTACACAAGTTTCTATAAACAAGATATAATTATATCTAACGAGCAGGTCAGTCCTCTTAGTGTAGTTTAAGTAACTGTAAAACACAATATCATTAAATTATCATATTGTTTCCCTGTCCCTACTAAAATCATCAAAGTCAAAGTTTTTTGTGGTGTACATATGGGCTTTTGTTCCTTACATTTTTTTTGCCCGGGGGGGGGGGGGGGTGTTTCCATTTTGAATAATGTGGATGAACCTTGCAGCGATGACAAGATGAAAAATGATATATAAACCAGCAAAAAATAATATTTTTTGTATTTAATGTGTTTTCTTAGATCTTTGATGACAAATATCTCCAAAATGTTTCTTTCCTATCTCTATTAATATATTGGATGCTTTCTTTCAGGCTTGGGTAGAGAAGTACTTGAGAAGCTTTTCACATCTGGTTATTTGTGTGCAGTCTATATCCTTTTATTTATCATTGCTGAATGATGTAAGAATGACTTTTTATTTGTCTGCAACTAGAACTGTTGTAATGCTTTGCTCCTCCCATCAGGGACCTCCCTTGGGGCCTTGGGGCTGTGCTTGGCTATCACCAGCATTATTCAACCTACATGTAATGGGAAGCACCAATGGTGCTGGCATCCTCTCCTGAGCCACAGAACTTACAATCTATAACTTCATCACAAATGTGATTTGCATCACAGAGAGCTGTGTATAGTTTCCATTTTAACCATTTCAGACAGTAACATATGTTGAATTATTCGATTTATTCATTTCAAAAAATGCTAAGCATTACCTCGACATACATTGCACTGGCCACTTGAGCTGCTTGTGAGGCTTAAAAGAAGTAGGAAGTGGGATTCAAACTTGGTAAAACTTTGGAGCATTATTTGTTCAAGTAGTGTTGAGTCTAATCATGTTTCTTTAAGAATACTGGTCCTGAAATGCAGCACTAGGAAATGAGTTAAGCCATATGGCAGTTCACTTGAACTCAGAAAATATTTGATCCCTTAGGCAAAACTTAGTGTGTGGTTCCAATTTCGTGGATGAACAGTACAAATTTGTCAATAAATTAGGTGTCAGCTATTGTTTTGGGCAGCTTCAACTGGCGTATAAAATAAAGAAGGGGAGTACATTCATCTTGATTTGAAGTAAGGACCAGTATATTCAGTTCAATCCCAATCGCCCTGCCTAGAAAGTTCAATTTTAGTTTGATGTCAGTCCACATGAAGGAAGCCACATATTTTTCCTGGTTGAAAGTTAAAGTCCAATTCAAAATCACAATTCCAAAATCTAAAGTTCAGTCCCTCAACTTGAACTCTTTCTCTGTTCTCTGGATGAAAGTAATTGCTGTTCCACAAGGTTTCACATCTGATTTTAGTTTCCAGATTCATAATTCAGTTGTCCAATCCCCAAAACCATGTATCAAATTTTAAATAAATGCACGTTCTAGATTCCAAAATTTTGGATCAAGACCGGTAAAAACTAAAAAGGAAACTAACATTTCCGACTGGAAATTTGCCGGGAGAACAGTTGTAACGCGCGTTTTTTCTTGGCCCTCGAGTTTTCTCTCGGGGCTCCGACTCCGAGTCCGACTGCAGCTGCCGCCATAGCCCCATTACAAATCCACCAGGGATCGCCCGGAGCATCTTCACGCAATCACGCCTTCTCTACCGCTCTCCAATCCCTAGGTCTTCCACCATCACGGGCACCCAACTGATTCGCGCGCTAGCAACGCATATCTTGCTCGAGCAAGCGCCCCCCCCCCCCCAAGACTCCCAAAACTAGTGATACACTAATGAAAAAAATCAAAAAAATTAGTGAAAAACAGCAAAATTAGCTTATTTTGACTTCAAATTGATTGTTTGGCCCCCTTATTGTTGATTGGCCCCCCCTACATTGGAATCCTGGCTACGCCCCTGCCGACGACATGGCTCTCCGCCGCTTGAAACCGCTGCTGGGCGCGTTCGAGCACATCGACGCCGCCATTGAGGCTGCCGCCGGTGCCGAAGGCTGACGCGACGAGTTCCGAAGCGCGAGGGCACGCCTCGTCAAGATGATGCGCGACGCCGCTGACGGCGATAGCGAGAATGCGGAGGGGCTCTGCGCGCTCCTCGACGAGGCCATGGTGGGGTCGCTGGCCACGCTGCTGGCGGTGCCCCCGGAGAAGATCGAGCTGGCGTCCGGTGGTCTCGTCAGCGCCGTCGACGCGCTGATGAGGGAGCACCCGTCGGAGCGGGTCCGCGGTCTCGCGGGCGACGTCGTGCGCGGGTGGAGGGCTGGCGTCAAGGCCGAGATCGCCAGGGCCAGTGCCAAGCTGGACGGCCTCCCATCCAGCCCGCCGCCGCAGCCTCCCCACGACGACACGACGCCCGCGGCGGAATCTGACACAACAGCGAAGAAGATTACGGTGGAGCAGGATCGATCTCGCCCAATGAAGTCAGCCGTCGTCAGCAGCAGCCGCCGCGTCAGCACGGCGGCGACCCATGCCCCCGTGCCCACCAAGATGAGCGTTCAGATCGTCGTCGCAACCAGCAGTGCCAAGCCATCAGCGAACATGGGAGCTCCAACCGCCGTGCCAGCGAAGCCGAAGAAGACTATGCCTGTTGCCGTCGCCACCAGCAACTTGAAGCCGTCAGTGAGTATGGGAGCTCCACCCTTTGTGCCAGCGCAGCCCAGGAAGACGAGCAGCACCGCCGAGGAGAAGAAGTTGGAGGCGACCAAGCGCAAGCTCCACGAGCGTTACCAGGAAGCCGAGCACGCGAAGCAGCAGCGCACAATTCAGCTGATCAGGCCACCACGGCCGCCACCGGCGACGACGGGCCAAAGGCAGTGCATCGCGCACCCGGGCGTGAGGTCGCGTGCGCTGGCAAGCTACCCTGCGGATAGGGTCTTCAGCAAGTCATGCTCGCTCGTCAACAAGTCTTGCACTCTTGCTCGCTCCGGATGAAGCAGGTTTTGTCAGGGATTCAGGGGCCATTCACTTCTTCTGAATGTAGATGATCCGATCTTCAGATGTGTTGTGTCTGCAGTAGTTGCTCTTAAGCTAAGATCTTTCAATCTCTCTTTCAATCTGGATGTAACCGTCTCCTGTCATCAGTTGACATTATTATTGTGACAAATCAGATAGTCCAGCTTGTCCTGTTTTCGTATATGTAAACTGATTTTTGCATTGCAAACCGTGTCACCTTTCACAGAATACGTTTCTCAATGCAAAAATTTCACTACTTTCATCGAAATTTCACGGAACTAAACAGTGCCTGAATTGTAATGGAATTGTGTGAATTGCTGCTTTTGAATTGTGCGCAACAAGTGTACAGACACAGTTGCAGCTTGCAGGAGCAGAGGCAGAGCACCAGCATGCTTGCTCGGACTGCAAACCTGTTTGTTTTCCCTCAATTTTTGTGAGCTTTATATGGAAGTCCTAAGATTCAGAGTCTACGCCAAATTAGCAGTGCTAAAGAACTGATCTGGTGTGGCAATGAACTGTCATCACACATTATTGCTAGAGCCTGGATGTCTGTTCCGGGCGCTAGCATCGGTCACCTCTCCGACCGTCCGACTCGAATCAGGAAAGCTCTCAGCCGTCAAATCGAAAAAACGCTGATGTTAATGTTGCGAAGCATATTGCGAACTGAAAGACTGAATAGGCGACCGGAGAGGGGGAAGTGAATGTGACCGATAAAAATTCTTCCCGAAGGATGAACCCCTATTGCCACTCCGATCACTCGCACACACCAAAGAAGCTCTAGACTAGGCACACACAAGCTTACAAGTCCTAGAGATAGGCCACGAATCAAAAAACGGAAGCACAAGATAAGAATCAAAAGACTTAGCTGAATCTGCGAAGCCCTGGGCGGACAGTCCGCACGAGTACGGCGGACAGTCCGCAAGCCTGGCGGACAGTCCGTGGACTCTCGACGGACAGTCCGAAAAAGGACATCGAACCTCCAGTAACGCACCGAGGAAATTCGGACAGTCCGGGCAAGCACCGCGGACTATCCGGGACCACACGGATAGTCCGGCCCCACCTAGCGGACAGTCCGGCAAACAACTCCTAAACAAAAATCTCGAACGCTACGGATTGAAACATGAGCGCGCACGAACACAGACGAACACACGAAGAACACGGGACGCACGGACAGTTCGCGACCCTCGAGCGGACAGTCCGCAAGGCGCGGACAGAGCATAAACAGCACGACCCCATGAGGTGAACTCTCCAAATCTATCACCGGGTTTCCCAAACCACTTGAGCTCTTGAGACAAGATTTGGGGGAGATGAGAAGTGCCACTAGGAGAATCTATGCTCCAAAAATCTCGACCTCTAACTTACTAAAACACCGGGAATCGCGGATCACATGAACCACCACCAAGAACTCGGGCTCCTACAAGAACTCGCGAATTGAAGGAATTTCCCGGCGTTTGAGGGGTTAAGATCACACCCAAAGATGCACAAGCCATCCACCCATGATCCCCTCAAAGAAATCTGAGGAAAAACGTCCTCAAATCAACGAATCGAGTGAAGAACGAAACCACCCAAAAATAGCTCCAAAAAGACACGAAAATCACAAAGAGTTAGGAGATCATGACAACGCCGAATGCTTCCATACATCCGGAGGTCAGAGTCTGTACAAGAATCTAACTTAAGGAAATACTGGGAAAAGAAGCAGTCCAGAGCGATCTACCGGGGGATGAAACCTTAGAGTCCAAGAGAGAGATGCCATCCACCTCTCCGCTATTTATACGAAGTCCACCAGAGGAGGCAAATGACCACGCAACCCCTACAACTTAAAATGAAGATACACACCCCTCAGGGTCAATATGATCGAGTCTTCGAATATTCCCATCGAGCGGACATGCTTCCACCGCGGACTTGCTTAGCCTCGACGCAAGCCCCGCGATCACGCCACATGCCCCCCCGCCTCGAAGCTTCCCGACGCTCCCGTATCACCGTCTCTGTCGCATCAGACATCCGGACTTGGTTTTGAGGCCCAAACCAAGAAACTGTCCACTGATGGTTTTGTGGGCAAACCACCAAACCCCGCGTGCAAGCTTCGACCTCGATCTGCTACCTTGCACCGGTCCATGTTCATGACTTCAACTTGCTAGTCTTGCACCGCACGGCTCGCACTTGACCTCATCGGCCACCGGGTCCATCGAACCAAGCCTACTTGCCTCTCCATCACCCGGAGGACAACGGCTAAGGCCTTTCGCGCTTGTTTTTCACCTGCACCAACACGAGTCAAGCCGCAACCTGTACCTACACACTGAGCTAAGCATCAGTCCACACACCGTTGTCAATCACTCATCACTAAGGAGCGACCCTCCACTGGTCTTCGGACACACCTGGTCCTCAATCTCTCCCTTGATTTATGTATTGACAACACCCATAGTAACCATCATAGAGAAAAAGAAAGGAAAAAACCACGAACACAAACCACCAAGCAAGTGATCCAAAGTCAAAGAACAAGCGAAAAACACGATCACTCGCCAGACCAAGTCTCGACCCCCTAAGGAAAGGGCAACGGCTCAACAGAGCCGAGACAAACAAAGCTCACAAAGAGCACATCACAAAGCACAAAACTCAGGCAAACCAAAGGAACTCCTCCTGCACATATGCACACTCCCCCTAAGCAAATGTAACCTCTTTTCTCAAAATTTCTCCCCACATGCAAAATCTCACAAAATTTCCACATATTCCTCCAAATGCATACAACTTCTCCCCTTTGCATAATATTCTCCCCTTGTTGACAATGCATGAATCAAGGTACCATGAAAGTGCATAAATGCATGTCAAAACATGTACAATCTATCAAGCTTCTCAGATATACGAAGAGCACAACAAAATGCTACACATCAATGCCGCCATCGAGGCTGCCGCCGGTGCCGAAGGCTGCCGCGACGAGTTCCGAAGCGCGAGGGCACGCCTCGTCAAGATGATGCGCGACGCCGCTGACGGCGACAGCGAGAAGGCGGAGGGGCTCTGCGCGCTCCTCGACGAGGCCATGGTGGGGTCGCTGGCCACGCTGCTGGCGGTGCCCCAGGAGAAGATCGAGCTGGCGTCCGGCGGTCTCGTCAGCGCCGTCGACGCACTGATGAGGGAGCACCCGTCGGAGCGGGTCCGCGGTCTTGCGGGCGACGTCGTGCGCGGGTGGAGGGCTGGCGTCAAGGCCGAGATCGCCAGGGCCAGTGCCAAGCTAGACGGCCTCCCATCCAGCCCGCCGCCGCAGCCTCCCCACGACGACACGACGCCCGCAGCGGAATCTGACACAACAGCGAAGAAGATTACGGTGGAGCAGGATCGATCTCGCCCAATGAAGTCAGCCGTCGTCAGCAGTAGCCGCCGCGTCAGCATGGCGCCGACCCACGCCCCCGTGCCCACCAAGATGAGCGTTCAGATCGTCGTCGCAACCAGCAGTGCCAAGGCATCAGCGAACATGGGAGCTCCAACCGTCGTGCCAGCGAAGCCGAAGAAGACTATGCCTGTTGCCGTCGCCACCAGCAACTTGAAGCCGTCAGTGAGTATGGGAGCTCCACCCTTTGTGCCAGCGCAGCCCAGGAAGACGAGCAGCACCGCCGAGGAGAAGAAGTTGGAGGCGACCAAGCGCAAGCTCCACGAGCGTTACCAGGAAGCCGAGCACGCGAAGCAGCAGCGCACAATTCAGCTGATCAGGCCACCACGGCCGCCACCGGCGACGACGGGCCAAAGGCAGTGCATCGCGCACCCGGGCGTGAGGTCGCGTGCGCTGGCAAGCTACCATGCGGATAGGGTCTTCAGCAAGTCATGCTCGCTCGTCAACAAGTCTTGCACTCTTTCTCGCTCCGGATGAAGCAGGTTTTGTCAGGGATTCAGGGGCTATTCACTTCTTCTGAATGTAGATGATCCGATCTTCAGATGTGTTGTGTCTGCCGTAGTTGCTCTTAAGCTAAGATCTTTCAATCTCTCTTTCAATCTGGATGTAACCGTCTCCTGTCATCAGTTGACATTATTATTGTGACAAATCAGATAGTCCAGCTTGTCCTGTTTTCGTATATGTAAACTGATTTTTGCATTGCAAACCGTGTCACCTTTCACAGAATACGTTTCTCAATGCAAAAATTTCACTACTTTCACCGAAATTTCACGGAACTAAACAGTGCCTGAATTGTAATGGAATTGTGTGAATTGCTGCTGTTGAATTGTGCGCAACAAGTGTACAGACACAGTTGCAGCCTGCAGGAGCAGAGGCAGAGCACCAGCATGCTTGCTCGGACTGCAAACCTGTTTGTTTTCCCTCAATTTTTGTGAGCTTTATAAGGAAGTCCTAGGATTCAGAGTCTATGCCAAATTAGCAGTGTTAAAGAACTGATCTGGTGTGGCAATGAACTGTCATCACACATTAGGTATCAGAAACGGAATTGCTAGCACCCGGATGTCTGTTCCGGGCTCTAGCATCGGTCACCTCTCCGACCGTCCGACTCGAATCAGAAAAGCTCTCAGCCGTCGGATCGAAAAAACGCTGATGTTAATGTTGCGAAGCATATTGCGAACTGAAAGACCGAATAGGCAACCGGAGAGGGGGAAGTGAATGAGAGCCGATAAAAATTCTTCCCGAAGGATGAACCCCTATTGCCACTCCGATCACTCGCACAGACCAAAAAAGCTCTAGACTAGGTACACACAAGCCTACAAGTCCTACAAACAGGCCACGAATCAAAAAGCGGAAGCACAAGATAAGAATCAAAAGACTTAGCTGAATCTGCGAAGCCCTGGGCGGACAGTCCGCACGAGTACGGCGGACAGTCCGCAAGACTGGTGCACAGTCCGTGGACTCTCGACGGACAGTCCGAAAAAGGACATCGAACCTCCAGTAGCGCACCAAGGAAATTCGGACAGTCCGGGCAAGCACCGCGGACGGTCCGGGACCACACGGACAGTCCGGCCCCACATAGCGGACAGTCCGGCAAACAACTCCTAAACAAAAACCTCGAACGCTACAGATCGAAACCCGAGTGCGCACGAACACAGACGAACACGCAAAGAACACGGGACGCACGGACAGTTCGCGACCCTCGAGCGGACAGTCCGCAAGGCGCGGACAGAGCATAAACAACACGACCCCGTGAGGTGAACTCTCCAAATCCATCACCGGGTTTCCCAAACCACTTGAGCTCTTGAGACAAGATTTGGGGGAGATGAGAAGTGCCACTAGGTGAAGCTATGCCCCAAAAATCTCGACCTCTAACTCACTAAAACACCGGGAATCACGGATCACATGAACCACCACCAAGAACTCGGGCTCCTACAAGAACTCGCGAATCGAAGGAATTTCCCGACGTTTGAGGGGTCAAAATCACACCCAAAGATGCACAAGCCATCCACCCATGATCCCCTCAAAGAAATCCGAGGAAAACGTCCTCAAATCAACGAATCGAGTGAAGAACGAAACCACCCAAAAATAGCTCCAAAAAGACACGAAAATCACAATGAGCTTGGAGATCATGACAGCGCCGAATGCTTCCATATATCCGGAGGTCGGAGTCTGTACAAGAATCTAACCTAAGGAAATACTGGGAAAAGAAGCAGTCCAGAACGATCTACCGGGGGATGAAACCTTAGAGTCCAAGAGAGAGATGCCATCCACCTCTTCGCTATTTATACGAAGTCCACCGGAGGAGGCAAATGACCACACTACCTCTACAACTTAAAATGAAGATACACACCCCTCAGGGTCAATATGATCAAGTCTTTGGATATTCCCATCGAGTGGACATGCTTCCACCGCGGACTTGCTTAGCCTCGACGCAAGCCCCGCGATCACGCCACATGCCCCCCCGCCTCGAAGCTTCCCGACGCTCCCGTATCACCGTCTCCGTCGCATCAGGCCTCCGGACTTGGTTTTGAGGCCCAAACCAAGAAACCGTCTACTGATGGTTTTGTGGGCAAACCACCAAACCCCACGTGCAAGCTTCGACCTCGATCTGCTACCTTGCACCGGTCCATGTCCATGACTTCAACTTGCTAGTCTTGCACCGCACGGCTCGCACTTGACCTCATCGGCCACCGGGTCCATCGAACCAAGCCTACTTGCCTCTCCATCACCCGGAGGACAACGGCTAAGGCCTTTCGCGCTTGTTCTTCACCTGCACCAACACGAGTAAAGCCGCAACCTGTACCTACACACTGAGCTAAGCATCAGTCCACACACCGTTGTCAATCACTCATCACTAAGGAGCGACCCTCCACTGGTCTTCGGACACACCTGGTCCTCAATCTCTCCCTTGATTAATGCATTGACAACACCCATTGTAACCATCATAGAGAAAAAGAAAAGAAAAAACCACGAACACAAACCACCAAGCAAGTGATCCAAAGCCAAAGAACAAGCGAAAAACACGATCACTCGCCAGACCAAGTCTCGGCCCCCTAAGGCAAGGGCAACAGCTCAACAGAGCCGAGACAAACAAAGCTCACAAAGAGCACATCACAAAGCACAAAACTCAGGCAAACCAAAGGAGCTCCTCCTGCACATATGCACACTCCCCTTGAGCAAATGCAACCTCTTTTCTCAAAATTTCTCCCCAAATGCAAAATCTCACAAAATTTCCACATATTCCTCCAAATGCATACAACTTCTCCCCCTTGCATAATATTCTCCCCTTGTTGACAATGCATGAATCAAGGTACCATGAAAGTGCACAAATGCATGTCAAAGCATGTATAATCTACCAAGCTTCTCAGATATACGAAGAGCACAACAAAATGCTACACATGAGACATAGAGCAAGCAAAGTAGACATGGTTTAGTTAGCGCATTGCCATCAAGAAAGTAGAGACATATAAGCATGTGACATGGCCAAAAGCAATTTAAGCAATTTTCACAAAGAAACATTCATCTTATGAGCAAAGCCCTATCCATGGCAGTTTGAGCAAAAATGAACTAGATCACACAAAGCTCATACAAGATCACAAGTTCTCATCACAAGATCATAGCAAACGCCCATAAGCTACTGTATGTCATGTCAAAGCCACCGAGCCATGTGTCTACTTCTTAAAATGAGACTTCTCATGGTAGACATCATGCAACGGTTTAGCACCCAAGATATATACATCAAAGCATAAAGACATGATTAAGAGCTTATTTTTCAAGCATAAGGCAATTCATATACCAAATTCATTTTCAAGTTTAAGCATGGTACATGAAATTCCTTTGCGGCAAAAAGAAGCTTATGCTCCTCCACAAGTGAACATATAGGCTAAACATATACCATTACAAATGGGTCTTTGACCCCAAGCAAAGAGAGCATGTTACTCAAGCACAAACTAAGCATGATATAGGCATTTGAGCACAAATTGAGCATGAACAAGTATCTACTCATGAGTGAATCATTTTTAGCATTTTCACAAAAGGAAGCTATCTCATCATGAATATATAACAATACCATCAAGAGCATAGCATTCACATCACCATTCCCAAAGCATACACATATCTCACATATAGCACATCATAGTGATCAAAGTACATAAGAGAATCTCATCCTACCACAAATGATCCAAAGATGGCTATCCTACTAGGTTTTGTACAAAAAGGTAAAATGCATGCATGGAATGCAACAAATGATACATATATCCCATATATACATGAGAAACTCCAAGATCCAGCTAAAAAGGGAAACACACTCCAAGTTCACCTCTCAAGCGTGTGAAGGTAACTTAGTCAAGTGGTTTAGTGAATATGTCGGCTAGCTGATCTTGGGTAGGTACATAGGACAAGGAAATGTTCCCTTTCTCAACATTGTCCCTCAGAAAGTGGTATCTCATTTCGATGTGTTTCGTTTTGGAGTGAAGGACTAGGTTTTTGGCTATACTTATGGCACTGGTGCTGTCACAAAAGAGTGGAACATGGGAGCACTCCTCACCAAAATCACTCATAGTGTATGTCATCCATAAAAGCTGGGAACAACAACTGGCTGCAGCAACATACTTAGATTCTGTAGTGGACTGGACTACACTGGATTGCTTGCGAGACGACCAAGAGACCAAAGAAGAACCAAGAAACTGGCAACAACCCGAGGTAGACTTGCAGTCCAAACGACACCTAGCAAAATTAGCATCGGAGAATTCGTGAAGTCTGAGTGTCGAGGAGGCAGAATACCAAAGACCAAACTCAGAAGTGTAGTTCAAGTACCTGAAAATCCTCTTGACGGCCTGTCATGTGAAGTCCTCGGTGAAGCCTGAAAACGAGTGCACAGACACACACTAAACTGTATGTCCGGCCTCGTCGCCGTCAAGTAGAGGAGGGAGCCGATCATGCTCCGGTACTCCTTCTGGTCCACGTGTTCGCCATCTTCATCCGCATCCAAAACCGTAGTGGTACCCATCAATGTAGTCAGCTGTTTGGAGTCGTTCATGCCAAACTTCTTCACCATGTCCTTGGTGTACTTTGCCTGATGTACAAATGTCCCGTCCTTGCACTGCTCCATAGAGCCCTAGGAAAAACTCGACTGTGTAGTGCGTTCATGAAGGTCACCTATGATTGTCGTTGATGGGTGATCCACCTGTACCCACCGGGGAGCCTCTTGGCTGGACACAACCTCCCCCCCAGCAGCATCCTCCACTCGAACAGCCTCATTCGTAGTGGGTGTAGGGGATGGACCATCCTCGATCGTCTTCGTCGTAGTGGAAGTAGCGTGTACACGATCAGCCGCTGGAGCATCGCCACCATCATCTTCATCTCCATCCTTCTCATCCTCAAAGATCTTCGCACCAATTTCCTCGTCACCTGCACACTCAAAAGCAAAAGAGCTACATGACTGTGTCTCGTCGAAGGTTACCTCGCAAGTCTTCATGATTCGGTTAGTGTCAAGATTGAGCACACGATATGCTCTAGAGTGAATCGCATAACCAAGAAAAATACCATCCGAACATCTAGCCTCAAACTTATCCAACTTGTCCTTCTTCAAAATGAAACACTTGCAACCGAAAGCACGAAAGTGACTCACCTTAGGTTTTCGCCCATGCATCAGCTCATACGAAGTCCTCTTCTTGAAAGCACGAAGAAAAATGCGATTCGACACATAGCAAGCGGTATTGACCGCCTCGGCCCAGAAACACCTAGGAGTCCTATGCTCATCAAGCATCGTCCTAGCCATCTCACAAAGGGTCCGGTTCTTCCTCTCCACTACTCCATTCTGGCAAGCGTCGTATGGAGAAGAGTACTGATGGTCGAGACCAAGATCACCACAAAAGGCATCAAAATGAGAGATCCTAAATTCCATGTCATTGTCACTGCGGATTGCTCGAATGACATCACCATGTCTCTCATTCTTCAACCTCAAGATCAAGCCTCGAACAAAGTCAAATGTCTCGCTCTTATCCTCCAAAAAGAAAACCCAAGAGTACCTCGAAAAATCATCAACCACAACCAACACATACCACTTCCCACCCGCAGAGCGAACACGAGCTGGCCTAACCAAATCCATGTGCAACAGCTCACAAGGTCGCTCGGTCACAAACCAAATCCTTCTCGAATTTCAACTTAGGCAATCCTCGGACAAGGTCCAAGCCACTCAAGCGGGAAAGCAACTCAAAGCTCAAGTGACCTAGTCTCCTATGCCACTTCCAAAGCTCGGCCGAAACGCCAGCAACAAAGCATCGAGGAGGACCAACAGATTGGGAAAATTGGCACGAAAGATTTGACCCTCGGGGACGATCGTACAGACAAGGTCGCCTCGAGAATCAAGCAAACGAGAAGCGCCCAACTTAAAACGAACCTCAAAACCCTCGTCAAGCAACTGGGATACTGACAACAGGTTAAAACCAAGTGACTTGACCAAAACCATTCAAGGTCACCTTGCTACTCACCTTCACCATACCTTCAACAAGCACTCGTCCTCTCCCATTGTCCCCGAAAGTGATGTACTCCCTCGTACTCACCGGGATGAGGCTGGAGAACCACCCACGATCTCCGGTCATGTGACGTGAACAACCGGAGTCGATCAACCAAAAGTCCTCCAAGCCTCCCACCTGCAAATCAAAAACAAGAACGAGAATGAGCAAACAACTCAACACTGGGGTTAGTACCAAAGGAATCAAACTAGTGTCGAGCGATTTGCTCAAAAGAAGGGTTAGCAAAATCCATCCTATCAAAACCTCTAGGAGGAGCCCTCTCACGCCTACCACCGAAGAACTTGTCACGTCTCACTAGAGGGGAATGCGCACCACGAGGGGGAAAACATGGCCCGTAGTCCCTCTGAGAACCAAAACTGTGATCATGTCTCCCAAACTCGTAACGGTCATGAGCAGGAGCACGTCTAGCAAACTCACCACGCCCAAACCCAACACACCTATCTCTCTGAGGAAACACACCTCCACCACCATGAGTGGGAACCGTACGCACAAACCCATCACCTCTAGGTAGAGGCCCTCTACGAGGCTCAGGCACACCATAGGAACGGTGGTACCTGTACTTGTTTGCCATCTCCCTAGCAAACCTCTCGTCCCTCTTCCTCCTGAAACAGAACTCATCTTTATGCCCATCCCTCCCATAATACTCACAATGGAAGCGGATTGACTGTGTCTTAGGCTGTGGTTTCTCTGTGGGCTTCTCAACAGTTTTCTCTCCTGGCTTCTCACCAAAGACATTCCCCTGAGTGCTCACAAACTTGATGGGTTTCTGATAGTTTTCTGTTTTGTGGGGGAACACTGGTGGATCTGAGGTTGTGTCTAGCTTGTTTCTGAGGTGGTTTGGCTTGGGTGCAAATTTGTTCATGGGTGTGGTATGTGGTGGGGTAGGGATCTCTCCAACTTTCTCTTCTCCCCCACCACTCTTCTCACCACTCTTGCCAGCCCCCAATGCCTGACCATCAAACCTCTTGAACTCAGCCAACATCAAACTCAATTGTGGTTCTTGCCCAGACAACCAACCCATCAATTTCCTCAACTCATCATTCTCATCCTGCAAACGGTCAACATAGTGTGCAAGTTCCATGTTTTTCAAAGCATACATTTCATAGGTAGAGCATGATGTAGGAATAGGAGTTTTCAATGCAACCTCAAGAGAAACTATCTTGGTATGAGATTCATCTAGCCTAGCATGCAACACAGGACAAGAAGTGCAAGCACCTAACAAAGCAGGTCTAGATTTCAACTCATCACACTCAATCCTAAGCACATCTAGTTCCTCAAGAGTTGAGGCATGCTTCTCCTTGAGAGCAGTCAAGTCAGCCAAGAAAACATTGCAATCACCACAATCAACCTCATCAGAAACAACAGGAGCAACTTTCAAAGAGTCTATCTCAGTTCTAGCATCAACAAGCAAAGACTCAAGCTCAACTATCTTGTCCTTAGCATCACCTAGCAAGGATCAAAACTCTCTCTTCTCATTATTGGTCTTCCTAAGCACATCATCACGGTTATCAAGCAACTCATTCAGCCTAGCATTCTCCTCTAGCAAGAAATTGGGATCATGTCGTACCTCTTCCTCAGAGTCGGAGTTTGAATCCGAGCTGTGCTTCCCACCCTTCTTGGAGTGCGCCATGCCGCAAAAGCCACCTTGTGCGACAAAGCTGAGGCCGGTGAAGTTCTTGCCCGTCTGTCGCTTGTCCTTGCGCCGATCTTGCTCTTCATCGTTGCTCGAACCGGAAGAAGTGTCGCTTGAAGTGGAGTCGATGTCGCTCACTCCGGCAACCATCGCTCGAGTCGTCTTCTTCTTGTACCTGCTACTCTTCTTTGGCCTTCTCTCGCCCTTGTCCTTGCGCTTGTCCTTGTAGTCGTTCCGGGAGCGGTGCTTGTTGTAGTTGTGCTTGGGCTTGCCCTTTGTTCTTGATCTCCATGGCTTCAGGGCATTCGGCGATGAAGTGCCCGTGCTTCCCGCACCGATAGCACATCCCCGAGCTTCTCCTCGCATTCTTGCGGTTCTAGTACATCCGCCCAAACCTCTTGCTCAACATGGCGAGATCCTCCTCGCTCAGCACCTCAAAGTCCTCATCTGGCATGGACACAAGACAAGACAAGGAAAACTGCATGGCAACAGGGTTAGCATTAGTCCTCGATCCTGAGACGAGAGCCAAACTATGAGGATCAGTGAGGCTCTCACTCTTAGCTCTCAAGCTTAGAGAACAGCTCATCCAGAGTCAAGGTATCATACACGCTCGAGTCCTCAATGGCCTCGACCTTGGCACTACACACAGACCTATCCAATGCATGTAAAAGCTTGATAGCTTGATCATGATCTGTGTATGGGAGCACTGTCACATTGGCCCTCGTGTTGTTCACAATACTGGTGAAGCGTTGAAACATCACATCGGTCGACTCACCGGGGAGATGAGTGAAGTTCTCATACTCTCTCCGGTAAGTGAAAAACAGACGAGCTTGCACCTGAGCATTGCCAACATGTGCATTCCGAAGCTTAAGACATATCTTTCCGGCCACATCCTCTCCATACACTCGATCAAACTCCGAGGCACAGAGAGCACGAAACAAGTAATCAACGGCCTTGCTGTTGGCCTCAAACATGTCCCGCGATCTTGGAAGAATGAAACTATATGGAATGACATAGTTAGGATTTTGGGTCACATCCCAGATCAGAGTCCCCTTCCCACGCAAAAACGCGCCCATGCGCCTCTCCCACATCGGGTAATTCTTGCCATCGAAGTACGAAGGACCCGACCCCTTACCATAGTCGCCCATCTTTGGATCTTAGACTGGTTAGAATCACAAAGATCCATAACCTGACTCTGATACCAATTGAAGGAATGAATAGGCGACCAGAGAGGGGGGCAGTGAATGGGAGCCGATAAAAATTCTTCCCGAATGATGAACTCGGCCTATACCCCTATTGCCACTCCGATCACTCGCACACACAAAAGAAGCTCTAGACTAGGCACACACAAGCCTACAAGTCCTAGAGATAGGCCACGAATCAAAGAGCGGAAGCATAAGACAAGAATCAAAAGACTTAGCTGAATCTGCGAAACCCTGGGCAGACAATCCGCACGAGTACGGCGGACAGTCCGCAAGCCTGGCGGATAGTCCGTGGACCCTCGGCGGACAGTCCGAAAAAGGACACCGAACCTCCAATAGCACACCGAGGAAATTCGGACAGTCCGAGCAAGCACCGCGGACGGTTCGGGACCACGCGGACTGTCCAGCCCCACCTGGCGGACAATCCGGCAAACAACTCCCAAACAAAAACCTCGAACGCTACGGATCAAAACATGAGTCTGCACGAACACAGATGAACACGCGAAGAACACGGGACGCACGGACAGTCTGCGACCCTCGAGCGGACAGTACGCAAGGCGCGGACAGAGCAGAAACAGCACGACCCCGCGAGGTGAACTCTCCAAATCCATCACCAGATCTCCCAAACCACTTGAGCTCTTGAGACAAGATTTGGGGAAGATGAGAAGCATCAATAGGTGAAGCTATGCCCCAAAAGTCTCAACTTCTAACTCACTAAAATACTGGGAATCGCGGATCACATGAACCACCACCAAGAACTCGGGCTCCTATAAGAACTCACGAATCAAAGGAATTTCCCGGCGTTTAAGGGGTCAAGATCACACCCAAAGATGCACAAGGCATCCACCCATGATCCCCTCAAAGAAATCTAAGGAAAAACACCCTCAAATCAACGAATCGAGCGAAGAATGAAACCACCCAAAAATAGCTCCAAAAGACACAAAAATCACAAAGAGCTAGGAGATCATCACAACGCCGAATGCTTCCATACATCCAAAGGTCAGAGTCTATACAATAATCTAGCCTAAGGAAATACTGGGAAAAGAAGCAGTCCAGAGCGATCTACCGGGGGAGGAAACCCTAGAGTCCAAGAGAGAGAGAGAGATGCCATCCACCTCTCCACTATTTATACGAAGTCCACCGGAGAAGGTAAATGACCATGCTATCCCTACAACTTAAAATGAAGATACACACCCCTCAGGGGCAATATGGTCAAGTCTTCGGATATTGCCATCAAGCGGACAAGCTTCCACCGCGGACTTGCTTAGCCTCGATGCAAACCCTGTGATCACACCACGTGCCCCCCACCTCGAAGCTTCTCGATGCTCCCGGATCACCGTCTCCATCACATCAGGCCTCCGGACTTGGTTTTGAGGCCCAAACCAAGAAACCGTCCACCGATGGTTTTGTGGGCAAACCACCAAACCCCACGTGCAAGCTTCGGCCTCGATCCGCTACATTGCACCAGCCCATGTCCATGACTTCAACTTGCTAGTCTTGCACCGCACGGCTCACACTTGACCCCATCGGCCACCGGGTCCATCGAACCAAGCCTACTTGTCCCTCTTTCACCCGGAGGCCACCACGGCTAAGGCCTTTCACGCTTGTTCTTCACCTGCACCAACATGAGTCAAGCCGGAACCTGTACCTGCACACGGAGCCAAGCATCAGTCCACATGTTGGAAATTCAGGAATCTCCAGACAAAAGGTGAGAGCAAACTAACAAAAGCCTGTGAATTCTCTCTGAAAAAGCTGATCCCTTTACACGGAGGCCGAGGGGCTCCTTTTATAGTGCCCGAGGGTCACTTTTACATTCCGAAACTACCCTTTGTAAAGTTACGAATACATAGAAATGTTATGGGTACATAAGTCCGCGGTAATCACGGAGATCCTTTTCAATTTACAAGTGTGCCATTTGCGTGTTCTAGCTTCCTTATTCTTCCGTAGCCAAGCTTCTCACGTCTCTTGGAATCTTCCTTGTTACGCCTTTGACTAGGTCAGCTTCGGTTCCTAAGAATCTTCTCGTAATCTTCAGAAATCCTTCTTGGGCAGCTTCGGACTGGCACCCCTTCGCTGCACCATTCCCTTATTCTTTCCCAGATTCTCCGCCTAGAAGAAGTCCTGGAACTTCCGGGTTCCTGATCATCACAAAACACATGGGAAAGAGTGGTTTCGTATTATCTTCCGAACTCCGAGGGTCAGCATTACGTTCATATATAAAATAATGTCTTATTCACCCTTCTAGTATTCCAGAAAACTTTCTTCGATCCTAAGAAAATGACTTCCTCTGACTTGTTCACTGATCTGAAAAACTTAAGAACTTTCGGTGGATTCCTGAAACAGCCGACGCGTGTTTCCTTGGAAAACTCCGGGGAAGATGTTTTTTAACCCGATCCCCAACAGTAGCCCCTCGGGGAAGCGGGTTGACTCCGACGACTCGTTTCCACGAAAAAAGTTTCTAAGGATTGGGTAAAAACATCGGCCTCGGGCGTCGGAGGAGACACGCGTAAGCTCTCTATAGGGTGACGGTTCGTTTATCGAGGTGTCTTCTCGATGCATCTGCCCGTTCCTATAAATAGGGGGCCTGCGGTGACTTTTGATTTTCACCGTTTGGCTGCTTTTGAATCTTCTTGGATTTGTTCTTGAATCCTTTTGAAGGCTGTCTTGGCGGTTTTCGTCCTGAATTCTGTTCTTCTTCTTCTCCGAAGGTAAATTTTTCGCTCTTCTTATTTCCGTAATTCTGTTCTTTGATTTTGGAGAAATATTTTATGTACTTTTCTGATACTTGCGGTCTTTAGGTGGCTCGAGTGAGGCATACTGCCAAGCTGATGACGGAGGAAGAGATTGCCCAGGCGACCGCCCTAGGTTCCGAAGTTCCGCAATCTACTGAAGCTCCCGCTTCAAGTAGCGCTCCCTTGGTTCCAGGCCCTGGGGATATAGCTCTTGAGGAAGGAGAGGTGAA
This sequence comes from Cenchrus fungigraminus, assembly GCA_036936925.1. NCBI lineage: Eukaryota > Viridiplantae > Streptophyta > Magnoliopsida > Poales > Poaceae > Cenchrus > Cenchrus fungigraminus. The sequence goes on along the minus strand of CM072769.1, from coordinate 104,021,261 downwards.
CTCAGACGAGGATTCCGGAAGTGAAGAAGATATTTCTCAGGTTGAGGTTGAAATGGAAGACTTGATGCCTCCGAAGGTGGCCTATCCTCCAACTTATGTTTTTGGAAAATCTTTAGTGACCCCTGAGCTGATCAAGGATTTCGAAGATGCGAAGTTTTTTCCTCCCGGTTGTGGTCGGTCGCCAACAAATGAAGAAATTCCGCAACCTCAACCCGATGAGATAGTTGTTTTCAGAGACTTCTTTACTGCTGGTCTCAGATTTCCCTGTGATGAACGTCTTCCTGCAATCCTGAACCGGTTTCAGGTGAAGATGCACCAGCTTACTCCTAACTCTTTTCTGGAGTTATCTAAGTTTTTCTGGATCCAGAAGACTTTCGAAGGTCATATAAGTGCAGATGTTTTTGCTCGGGTTTTTGAGCTTCACATTCAACGGAAGATCATCAAACTTGATGATGGTAATTTGTACGAAGCTCACTATGGTTACAGTACTTTTAACACTCGTCGCAAGAATGCTAGCCAGAAGATCGAGAGGATTCAGCTAGCTCCTTGCAGTAATGAGAAATGGGTAGATGACTGGCAAAGGTTTTGGTTCTACGTCAAGGTTGATATGTCGAAAGAGCTGGGTCTTGCTGGCCCTCTGAATCCTTTCTTTGCGCCCGTTGGTCCTATGACGGCTATTTCCACCGCTTCTTTCAATAGAAAATCTCAAGATTTTAAGAAGGGTGAAGACATGTTCTACTTTGCCTGCACAATTCTTGGAGGGAGGGATGTGATCGAGGAATATGTTGCTGCCAATGTGTGGCCGTTGTCTTATGGGTGGCAACCCAAGAAAATTGTTTACCTTTTTGTGGATTGGTCCCCGAGTCCAGTTCCTTTTCCGAGATTTGATCTTCGCCTCTCCGAAGGTCAAACTTTGGATGATTTTATCTATCTTGTTGAGGAATTGGTGATCGATATGGTCGGGAAATGCTACTTGAGTGAATACAAGCAGTTCAAGAATATCGTGAAGCATAAACGCCGCGTGAATCATGTTTTCTCGGAACTTGGCGCAGATCCGGCCCTTCGGCCAAGGCCTCCTGGCCCAAAGAGGTTGATGCAGGCACCCGGCGTCACTGGGTCGGTTACTGTTGGAGCTCCTGCGAAGTCCCGGAAGAGAAAGAGTCCTAAAGTTTTGGCAACTTCTGAGAAATCTTCTGCGGCTAGCAAGACTTCCAAGAAGACAAAAACTCTGGAAACTTCCAAGAAGAGAAAACTGACTTCTGGGTGTAAGTCTTCACCGCTTCGCAGTTCCGAAGCTGAGAGATCTGTCGCCGCTGCTCTGGCAGATTTCAAGAACAAGAAAGGAAGCAAGAAGGTTATTTCCTCCAAGCCTCGCGCTCAGGTCGCGCCCGCTTTATCTGATGATGATGAGGATGATATTCAGAAATCAGGTGATTCTTTGCTTTGTTCTAGGGTGCTTCCGGGCCATGTGGTGCACTCTCCTTCTTCGGAGGATACTTTTGTTGATATTGAATCTGTTTCAGATAAAGATCCCGCGGATGCTGAAAAGCTTGAGGCGTCCAAAGTCTCCGAAGGTTCATCTTTGGAGAAGGGAATTATTGTTTCGGAAGACAAGACAAGCGACGGTGACGCTTCTCTCAAATTTATGGTTGATCTTGACAAAACCGTGCAGCGAGGCCCTCCTTCTCACTTTCCACCTCTTATTCAAGGTCGTCAAGATATTTCTGAAGATGGTGGAATTTCGGCCGAGACTTATGGATACAATCAGACATTTGGAACGAACTTGAAGGGTAAGTTAATGTTCGTTGGTGGTGCTAGGATTGGGAGGGATGATAATCCTTATAGCTTTGAAATGTTGTGGAATGCCCCAGGAACGCTTGCTTCTTTCGCAAGCTCATCTGGAGGTGAAGCCTTGGAGAAGCCCTCTTTTTCCCTTCAAGATTTAGAGAAAATTCCGGAGTCCCGGATTGAGACAGTTTAAGATGATGCTCATGCGATTGTGACATCTGCACATGAGGAAGTTGGTAATTATTTTGATCCCGCAGGTATGTTGGTTCTAAGTTGCGTTCATTATTTCTCTATTCTGCTTTGGTTTTACTTATCTGGCCTTTTATTACTTACAGTTTTTGAAGATGCTTTGCGAAAACTTCTCGCCAGAGATTTATCAATGATCAGCACCACCCTCGGCCTGAAATCCGTAATAGCTGGCAAAATTTCTTCTGAAAAGACTCGTGCTGATCAGAACCATGCTCTTTCGCTTCAAGGCAAGATTCTTAATCTTGAAAGAGATCTGGCCTCTTCGAAGAAACTTTCTGAAGAATTAGAGGTTCATAACAAGACTCTGAAGGAGATGGTGGAACTTGCTAAAGAGAGTAGAAAACATGCTGATGATGCTTACAAAAGTTTGGAAATTGAACATGCGAAGCTTCAGAAATCTCGCGAAGATGACTTGAAAATTATTGAGGAATTACAGAACACGATTGAGCGTGACGCTAATCAGATTTCGGAGCTCAAGAGTAAAAATGCCGAGGCTGCGAAGCAGAATGTAGATCTTGCCAAGGCCAACAACGAAAAAGATCTTAGGATTATTTCTCTGGAGAAAGATTTTGCTGAGCAACTGAAAATCATGCGGGATGGAGAAAAGAAGATTAAGAATAATTTTGAGTTTTTGTTTGAGAAATACAGTGAAGCTCTCAGAGAATATGGTGCTAGACCAAATCCTTTTCCTGATGTGGAAGATCCAGTGGCAATCATTAACTGGCTTGTTGAAGAATTTGAAAGTCTTCCTGAGCTTATTGGTTCCGCTAGTGATTTTGCTGCTACGTTTTGCACCGAAAGTCTTCTAAAATTATTGGAGATAAAGGACTGTGCGGATCTTGGGAAATTTTGCTCTTCCGGTCTTGAATTTCCTGAGGCGTCAAGTGTTTCTAGAATTCGTGCAAACGAGGATGTGAAGAATATTAAGAAGAATTTTGTCAAGAAGTTTTGGATGGCTAGCGGCAAGGAATTTGCCAAGGAAATTGCTCGTGTGAAGCTTGCTAAGGTATTTTCCTTCTTCTTGATATTCTCAAGAATGACTTGGCTTCCTTGTCTGCTTGTGCCATTGTTCACTTATAATCATCTTCTGTTTTGTCTTTTAGATTTTGGAGGACGAGGCTCAAGAAGAGCTTCGAGCGGCGCTGGAGTCGAATTCCGACGATGCTGCCGCTGCCGAAACTGGTGAAAAAGGTTCCCAGGACGTAAACGTTGCTGATCCTGACGCGGCTCCAACTGAATCAGAACAGGTTTAGGATTTTAGGATGTTCCTGACTTGAGAGCTTTGAGACAATTTGTAAAAGATTTGTAACACATTATTCCTACGCAGGTCCTTGAAGGAGGGCTTGCGCAGGACATCATCCCTGTCCGTATGTATTATCAACGTTTGATGGCTAGTGGTGCTTCCTGGCGTCTGTATAAAGAAGCTTTTCCTGAAAAATCTTTCAGAGATTTTTGGATGTTCTGTTGCGAGTACTTCTCAATGCATAACTTTCCTCTTGGCTGGTTTTTTACTTCTCGGGATGATTTTCCTGTCACGACGCTTGAAGGAAGCACGTCAGGCTTCGTGAAGACGGAGCCCCTCAGCCCCTTAGCCGCGGATGATGATTTCGCTTATGTTTGTGATATCGCTGAATAGCGAGGGTCGAAACCTGGCCATGTACTAGAACTCCCTTTATGCTCTGATCTTTTGCATTATGAAAGCTTGTTGTAAAGAGACGCTATCCCTTGTGATGCGAAAAAGCAATTTAATGAAAAGTTTTTGTAAAAAACGTCGCCCTCCCTATCTTGCGCTTCGTAGCACGAGGGATTGTCGACCTTTTCCAAAAGGGGATATACTTTGACGTTTTACTTAGATGTCTTTAGAAAAGATTTTCTATAAATAAGTCGATAAAACTCTGTATATAGTTTTATGGACTTAAGGTGAAAAATGTGTTGATATGACAACACTTGGTTGTGTTCAACACACCTTGCGAATTCTTTGGATTATGGCCGCATCCTTCCGCTGCCTTGGCTTTGAGGATTTTTCTTGGGTGTTCATGGGGTTTCTTGGAATAAGGCCGCAACTTCTCTGTTGCCTCGGCCCTCGTGATTTTCTTGGATAATCACAGGTTTTTTGGAATAAGGCCGCAACTTCTTTGTTGCCTCGGCCCTCGTGATTTTCTTGGATAATCACGGGTTTTTTGGAATAAGGTCGCAACTTCTCTGTTGCCTCGGGCCTCGTGATTTTCTTGGATAATCACAGGTTTTTTGGAATAAGGCCGCAACTTCTCTGTTGCCTCGGCCCTCATGATTTTCTTGGATAATCACAGGTTTATTGGAATAAGGCCGCAACTTCTCTGTTGCCTTGGCCCTCGTGATTTTCTTGGATAATCACGGGTTTTTTGGAATAAGGCCGCAACTTCTCTGTTGTCTCGGCCCTCGTGATTTTCTTGGATAGTCACGGGTTTTTTAGATGTGGCCCTTGGCCTTTAGTTGTTTGGATTTTGTAGTAATAAAGAAATGATATCAACATGACTGCAGAAAATTTAGGGGAAAACTTCTTTCATTATGGACAGAAAGGAAATTTACATGAGACCCGCCTCATTAAAAACCTTGCCTCCATGGTGGAGTTCCCCTTGCAAGGAAAAGAGTACGGCCCCTTTAGGTAAAGTAAAATTGCGAAAAGGTAAACCTATTTTTTTTCCTCGGCCTGTTTATAGATCCACAGACCGAGGTTTTTTACATTTTTTCTTAATTTAAATGTGAGCTAAATAAAATTCTATTATTTCCTAAGGATAGTACCTTTTCAAGCTTTCTACGTTCCATGAATGTGGTAATTCCATTCCCAGTTCATCAGTTAGGCGGAAGGAACCGGGCCTGTTGCTTTCTTTCACTATGTATGGTCCTTCCCAAGTTTCTTGCAACTTCCCTGGATTTTCCCAATTCTTTTTCTTTTTGATGACCAAGTCTCCGACTCTGATTTCTTTCCTTACAATTTTCTTGTCTCTCAATTTTTTGGTTTCTTGCTGGTATTTCTCCAAGTTCTGGGCTGCTTCCAGGATGTCAAGTTCGATCATGTCCTTCTCTAATTTTTCTTTTTCTTGAGAATCTTCAGCTTTCTGCTTGCCCTTATGCTTCCATTCTTGATTTCTTCTGGTGTCATGGCCTCGGTACTGTATAGTAGGCGAAAAGGTGTGAAACCCGTAGCTCTTGAAGTAGTTGTATTGTGAGACCAGATGACTCTAGGTAGTTCATCAACCCATTTGCCCTTCTTTTGATCGAATAAGCATTTCTTGACACCCGTGAATATGATTCCATTTGCCCTTTCCACTGCTCCGTTTGATTGAGGGTGATAGACTGAGGAAAACTTGACATATGTGCCTATAGTTCTGCAGAATTCCTTGAAAGTGTAGCAGTCGAATTGTTTTCCATTGTCCACTGTGAGTTCCCTTGGAACTCCGAATCTGCAGACTATGTTTTGCCAGAAGAACTTCTGAACAGTTGCCGCCGTGATGTTTGCTAGTGGCTTTGCCTCAATCCACTGCTGCGAATTTGCAGTTGCCTTGAGCTGTGGGTAGTGGTCCCACTAAGTCCATTCCCCATCTTTGCAGTGGCCATGATGGTGAAATGAGTTGAATTGGGAGCGAAGGTGCTTTTTGATGTCTTGCTGTTTTTTGGCATGTCTCGCATTCTTGAACTAATTTTCTTGCATCAATAATCATGGATGGCCAAAAGAATCCTTGTTTTACTGCCTTTCCTGCTAGTGCCCTTGCACCAATATGAGCTCCGCAGAATCCGCTATGAATTTCTGCCAATAGTTCTTTCCCTTTTTTGGAAGTTATGCACCTTAGCCAAGGTTCAGAAATTCCAGATTTGTATAACTCTCCGTCAACTATGTCATAGCCCCTTGCCCTTTGCTTGAGTCTATTTAATTCATTTTCGTCCGAAGGTTCATAGTGGTCTCTTAAAAATGTCATGATTTGGGCTCTCCAATCTGCGCCTTCTATGACATTTACCATTCTTTCTTCTTACTCTTTTACCGATGGGGAAGTGATGATTTCAAAGAAAACATCTAGGGGTAGGGGTTGATTCTGGGCAGCTGCTTTCGCTAGCCTGTCTGCTTCACCATTTTCAGCCCTTGGAATATGTTGCACAGTATAGCCTTTGAAGTATTTTTCCATTTCTCGAACTTTCTTCAGATATTTGACAAGTTCCGGATTTCTTGCCTCGCTTTCTTTTTCCACATGTTCTTGAATTACTTTGGAGTCTGATTTAACAATGAAAGTTTGCTGGCCCAAGGCCTTCATCTTTCTTAGCGCTAGTAGCAAAGCTTCATATTCCGTGGTGTTGTTGGTGGAGACTGCTTCGTCTGGGAAATCTAGTCTTGCTGCGTACCTTATTTTGATACTCGAGGGTGATGTTACTATTGCTGAAATTCTCACACCTTTTCCACACCAGGCACCGTCACAATAGATTACCCATGGCGCTTGTTCGCAGTTGTTGTTTTCCATGATTGGCGAAGTCCAGTCTACGACGAAATCAGCCAAGACTTGGGATTTTATGGCGCTTCTTCTTTCGAAGTCTACCACGTATCCAGACAATTCCGCGGCCCACTTTGCGATTCTTCCAGTTGCATCTTTGTTTGTGAAGAGGTCGTTAAGAGGTTGGTTCGTGATGACACGAATCTGATAGCCTTCAAAATAATGTGAGTTTTCTTGCTGCCATGATAACTGCGTAGGCGATCTTCTCTAGCTCTGAATAGAATAGTTTTGATCCTGATAGAGCTTCAGAAGCGAAGTAAACTGGCACTTGTCTTAACTTCCCGTTTTCTTCTTTCTCTTGAACAAGGACTGCACTTACGGCTGAGTTGGAAGCTGCGAGGTATAAGAGGAGAGGTGACTTTGGCTCTGGTGGGCACAACTTTGTCATGTTTGTCAAGTATTCTTTGAGTTCCTGGAATGCTTGGCTCTGGGTTTCACTCCACTGAAAGTTCTTGGAGCTTCGGAGGATCTGGAAGAATGGTAAACTTCTTTCCGCTGCTCTGGGAATGAATCTGTTTAGCGCCGCCACTCTCCCTGTTAACTTTTGCACATCCTTGACCGAGGCTGGTTCTTGCATTTCCACAATTGCTCTGATTTTATCAGGATTGGCTTCAATGCCTTTTGTTGATACTAGGCATCCTAAAACCTTTCCCTTCTGAATGCCAAATACGCATTTTTCTGGGTTCAGTTTGAGGTTGGCTGCTCTTAGGTTTGCGAATGTTTCTGCCAAATCTCTGATGTGATCACTTCTTCTGATGCTCTTGACAATGATGTCGTCAACATATGCTAGAATGTTTCTTCGAAGCTGATAATGCAGCACAATTGCTATCATTCTAGAGAATGTGGATCCTGCGTTCTTTAGGCCTTCTGGCATTCTCACAAAACAGTATGTTCCAAATGGTGTTATGAAACTAGTTTTTTCGTCGTCTTCTTTTCTTACCCTGACTTGGTGATAGCCAGAGAACATGTCCAGAAGTGAAAACATTTCGCTGTTTGCAGCATCGTCTACCACTCTGTCCACTCTTTCTAGAGGATAGTCATCTTTTTTGCAAGCCTTGTTTAAGTCCGTGAAATCCACACACATTCTCCATCTTCCGTTCTTTTTCTTGACCGGTACTGTATTAGGTAGCCATACTGGATAGATTACTTCTCGGATGACCTGAGCATCTTGTAATCTTTGGACTTCTGCCTCTACTGCCTTTGCTTTTTCTTCTGACATTTTCCTTAGCTTTTGCTTCTTCGGATGAATCTTTTCATCTGTGTCAAGCTTGTGTTCAATGATGTCTCTGTCAACACCCTGTAGGTATTTTGCTGACCATGCGAAGACGTCCTTATTTTGATTCAGGAGATAGATTAGCTCTTCTTCTTCTTAAGGGCTTAGGTCTGCCCCGATTGTTACCGCTCTGTCTGGCATGCCATCTAGGAATACTTTTTTTGTTTCTCCATCAGCACTTATTTCAATTTTCTCTTTATCTCTCTTTGCTTCGGAGTATGGCTGTTGTCTTTCCTGATCATCTGCCAGATGATGGATGTTTTGTTGCCCAGGAGTATTTCCTTTTTCGATTCTTCTTGCTTCACCCTGATCTCCGAAGATAGTGATTACTCCGTGCGGAGCTAGGATTTTCATACATAAGAAAAGTTACCTGAATGTGGCATCGAATCTGTTGATGAATCCTCTTCTGAAGATCGCATTATAGGGATAGTACATATCGACAACATCGAACATGATGTGTTCTGTTCTTGCATTGTCCAAATCTCTGAATGATACTAGTAGAGATATTTTTCCTCTGGATCTAACAGGTTTCCCACCGAAACCAACTAATGGCTTCTCTGGTGGTGCTAGCATGTGAGGAGCGAGGCCCATGCATTGGAAGGTGTTGGTGAAGATGATATCGGCTGAACTTCCATTATCTATCAAGACATTTCCTATGACCCAGCCAGCAACATTAGCTTCGACGACCATCGCGTCATTGTGGGAAACCGATTTCAGCCTGAAATCTTCTTCAGTGAAGGTTATTGGAACCTTCGCCCATTCTGGTCTTGCTGCTGGACCATCATCGATGATTACATTGATCTGTCTGTAATAATCATTTCTTTGCTTCTTGGTGTCAAATTCCATAGAAGAGCCTCCGGTTATTGGCAAGATCATGCCAAAGGATGGCAATGCCCTTGAAGTGTTTTGGGAATTATTTTGCTTGGTCTTTGGGACTTGGGCTGGTGGTGGTGGCAATGCTTCTTTTGCTTGAATCGGCTGTGGTTGTTCAATGACTTGTATGGCTTGGGTTTGAGGAAAAGTTTGTTGTGGAGTTTGGTTTTGTGGAATTGGAGTTTGTTGGAAAAATTGTTGCGAAGGTTGTGGTTGTGGAAAATGGGTTTGTGGGTAGAACTGTGGCGAAGGTTGCCACACCGTTTGATGTGGCTGGATAAAAGGCTGGGTTTGGGGAAAGGGTTGTTGTTGCCAGTAAGTGTGTTGGACTTGTTTGGGTTGTGCGGCAGTTATCTGGGCTGCGCGTTGTTGATCTTGGATTCTTTGGAAGTTCTTCTGAGTTTCTGGGCATGCTTCCGTGCTATGCCCCCTACCATGATATATGCATTGAAAGTGTGGATCTCTGCTATCATGATTTTGAAGTCTTGAAGGTGTTCTTCCTCGACCCCTTCCTCTTCCTCTTCCGGAATGGCCACCCCGCTGAGAACTCTGGCCGTGGTAATCTTGAGATTGTGGCGGATTGTTTGATGAACTATCTTGCACATTCATGATGGGTTGATTCCCGTTCCAGTTGTTGCCTCTCTGGGATTGACTTTGTTGGTACCTTTCCGCCACTCTTCTTCTGTGGTCTTCATCAGATTTACAATACTTTTCCAATTCTTCGAATAATTCATCCATTAATTTGGGGTTCAGCCTGTTGAAGTGACCAGCTGTTTGTCCCAGAATTAAACCACTTATGAGAGCCGAGATGGTTGCTTTGTCATCTGCTTCCGGAGTTTGAGATTTTAGCTGCATGAATCTTCTCACGAATTCTGCTAACGGCTCTTTGTCTTTCTGCTTGCACTAATATAAGTCTGCTGTTCTTGTAGTTGTATGGTGGAAAGCTTGGAAGACTTGTAGGAACTTGGATTTCAGATCAAGCCAACTGTATACTGAGTGTGGAGGTAAAAGCGAGTACCAATTAAGCACTGGGCCTTCGCATGCAATAATGAAGGACTTTGTTAAAGCAACATCATCTCCTCCTGCCGAAGCTACTGCAGCTTCATAACTCATCAGGAACTGTCTGGAATTGCCGAAGCCATTGAACTTTGGAAGCGAGACTGTCTTGTATTTGGATGGCCATGGAGCTGTTTGTAGGCCTACAGAAAGTGGGGAGTTGAGGTCGTTGAACTGGGCAATCCCGTTGTTTATGTGCTCTGTGTTTTCTGGAGAAATGAGGCTTTGCTTGATTTGCTGGTTCTTGGTTGCAGACTCTGGGTCTGGTGTGAATTGCTTGTAGGAATTATCCTCTCCTTCTGCCAAATCATCAATTTCTTTCTGAAGTTGCATTATTTCCCTCTTTGCTTGCTCTAGTCTTTGTAGCTTGTCTGTGCCCTGTTTCTTGGCCTTGAGTTGCATTGCTATTTTTTCCTTCTGTCTTTTCAGAGTTTGGATCTGTTTTATGGCCGCTTGTAACTCTTCATCGGGCGTTTCGTGCTCATTGCGTTCAATGCTGGCTTCGGGGATTTCTTCCGGCTCCTTGCCTTTCTCTTTCTTGTTGTTTTGGGGATCCTGGACTTGTTCTGGATCTTGTGCAGTGTTGGTTTTGGGGTGAAGGACGAGGCCTTGTTCTGTGTTTTCTTGGTTGTCCTCGCTCTCAAAATCTTGTGTTGTAGACTTCTTGGTTTTCTTCGGTGGAGCCATCGTGCGTTTCTAACGGCTAAGAACACGGTGGGCGCCAATGTTGGAAATTCAGGAATCTCCAGACAAAAGGTGAGAACAAACTGACAAAAGCTTGTGAATTCTCTCTGAAAAAGCTGATCTCTTTACACGGAGGCCGAGGGGCTCCTTTTATAGTGCCCGAGGGTCACCTTTACATTTCGAAACTACCCTTTGTAAAGTTACGAATACATAGAAATGTTATGGGTACATAAGTCCGCGGTAATCACGGAGATCCTTTTCAATTTACAAGTGTGACATTTGCGTGTTCTAGCTTCCTTCTTCTTCCGTAGCCAAGCTTCTCACGTCTCTTGGAATCTTCCTTGTTACGCCTTTGACTAGGTCAGCTTCGGTTCCTAAGAATCTTCTCGTAATCTTCAGAAATCCATCTTGGGCAGCTTCGGACTGGCGCCCCTTCGCTGCACCATTCCCTTATTCTTTCCCAGATTCTCCGCCTAGAAGAAGAAGTCCTGGAACTTCCGGGTTCCTGATCATCACAAAACACATGGGAAAGAGTGGTTCCGTATTATCTTCGGAACTCCGAGGGTCAGCATTACGTTCATATATAAAATAACGTCTTATTCACCCTTCTAGCATTCCAGAAAACTTTCTTCAATCCTAAGAAAACGACTTCCTCTGACTTGTTCACTGATCCGAAAAACTTAAGAACTTTCGGTGGATTCCTGAAACAGCCAACGCGTGTTTTCTTGGAAAACTCCGGGGAAGACGTTTTTTAACCCGATCCCCAACACCACACAACGTTGTTAATCACTCATCACTAAGGAGCGACCCTCCACTGGTCTTCGGACACACCTGGTCCTCACAAACAATGTTGCGAAACATGTTGCGACCAACATTCAAACTCGGCGCCCCACCCTCCCTACTCCCCCGACACAGTATACATGTTGCGAGCTTGTTGCGTGCAACATCCAAACATCAGCGCGTGTCTGCAACATCGAAACTCAACATCCGCAACATCGAAAATTAATATTTGCAACATTAAAAATATTTATATCTAATTTTGAAAATATTCATTTGGAACACTTGCAACATGCTAAGAACACGGATACAACATGTTCACAATGATTGCAACATGAACGACAAACAATTGCAACATGAAGGCGACCAATTGCAACATGTAGCCGTCAGATCAAAACACTATAGACGTCATCGCAACATCAAGTCATCCGTCGCAACATCAAGTCATGTAGCGTGCAACATGGAGAAGAATTTCGTAACATTTAAAAACAACCCGTCCGATGCATCGGACGTCAGGACCGTAGCATTACTGTATCAGAAAAGGTGATGATTAGTTACAAGCTAGAACCAAAAGTTTCGGGCTTTCTTCTATAAACAAAACCGGACAGCTATATCTAAACATTGGCATACCCTACCATTCAGGATTAAGCCATTTGGACATGAAATAATCTGCCAAGATATACAGTCTTTTCCTCAGTCTTGTGAAAATATTGTGCCATCAAAAGTTCAGAGTAAATGCCCCAAGGTGATATCATATCATATGTGGAGACGTGGAGTTCAATATCTATCTGCACATGCTACAAAACCTTTGGGGTACATTCAGAATACAGATAGTTTGGTGCACTAGCCAAGTCATTCGACCCTTGTTTCTCTCTGCTACCAGGCAGGCAGAGAGATGTCTCTGTTCCTTAACCGTCACAAGTCCAGTAGTACTTTTGTTCAAACTGGAAGAGAAATCTTAGCTCAAATATCATTGGTGGGTGGCAAGATGTACATGATGCTGCAAAAAGATAACCATTTCATTGGAAGGTGCATTTGGGCAACTTTGCAATGATTTCATACCAACAAATACACACAGATCGTACATGAAAAATCAAGACCATTTTCAGGATAGGCATGAAAATGCCTCAGGGAAAAAAAGGAGGAGTCAGAACACACTATTCTCACCCTATATAAATTAATAATGTTAATTATTAAGTGCAGACCAGTTCAACGCGAATAGCACTCTTTGGCAATATCAATATGTTAGCAGGCAGAGATGTCTCTGTTTCAAAACTGTCACAAGTCCATAGCACTTCTATTCAAAGTAGAGGAGAAATCTTGGCTCATATATGATTGTTGGGTGGCATGATGTACATGATGCTGCAAAAGATCACCATTTCATTGGAAGCTGCATTTGGTTATCTTAGTAATGATTTCATACCAACAAATAAACCCAGACCATGCACGAAATATCAAGACCATTTTCAGGATACCCATGCACTACCAGAAACCTGATGTTTGCCGAGTGCATTAACTGGTGGGGAAGTACTTTTGTTTACCATCTTTATGCGTTAGCCTATCCAATAAGGAGGGTTAATGGAGAGCTAAACTTCTTCATCCTCCCACCCAAAAAAAGTGCAAAACCATTAGCTAGTGGGGAGGAGCTAATGGGTGCTAATGGAATGTGAAAATACAAAAAAAGGGGCGGGGGAGGGGCTTTGAGGAGATTTTTTTAGCACAAGGAGTTGGAGATAAAGGGGTAAGACCGTAAGAGTGATACTTCAGGGAGTTTCTCTATTCGTTAATCAAGTCTCCAAATTGAAATGCTAATGGGTGGAGGTGCTAAATTTTAGTAACATCACATCCAAATATGTTCTATGCATGTTTTGTTTAGGGAATCCATACGAAACTTAAAAGCAACCCAAAATAAAAAAGTTGTTTTCGACGAACAACTGATAATGGACCGCCCCGCACCATTTTCCTCTGCACAGTCTAGTAACCTGTAAGAACCAAAGCATGTGGGCCGTCAAAATTGTCCCGTCTCTTTGTCTTCCTTCGTATGCCCAAACTCACCAACCCATTTTCCCATCCCACTCCCACACTCCTGCTCACCTCTCTAGAATCTTCTGGAGTCTAGGGTTTGCACCTCCAAGCTTGGTGTACATTGAGGTGCGGCCGTAGATGATGGCCAAGACGATGGCGACGGCGACGGCTCTATGCGGGCTCCCCTCGCACCGCTGGAGTGGTGGCGTGGAGCCGGTGGTGCGTGGAGGCCGGGTGGAGGTGCGGGGTCAACACCAGCATGCAAAGTGGAGTGGAGGGGAGGGGAGGGGAGTGTGGAGGGGCGTTGTGCGGATAGGATGAACACAACGGCAAACTACGGTTTCAAAGGGCAGAGAGAGGGGGAAGGGAGGAGTTGAGGAGATTTTTTTAGCACAAGGAGTTGAGGAGGTAAAGGGGTAAGACCGTAAGGGCCCCTTTGGGAGCACAGGGCATCCCAACCCAGAGTGGCAAATCCCCCACTTTAATTCCCCTGCACATCGCATCCCTCCCCACGCGGGGAAGGAATGCATCCCCCCGCCCTTCGGCCGTTTGGGACACCAAGGACAGGGATAATTCGGGATTTTTTTAATTATCAAGATTCTTCTGTATGGAACTTCATGAGTTAAACAAAATAATAAAACCTAATCTAACATCGCACCACAAAAATGAAAAATGGCCATTTGACAAGTAACTAACATATGTATAAAAGATCAACAGCCAAACATCAGTCACAGATGCTAATCTGACACCTCAAAAATCTGTGAACAAATCCAAAATATGAAAAAATAAGCCATGAGCGCAAAATCACTCCACAAAGGAAGTACATCCAGCTGCCTTAATTCAACAAACATACGGCATATTACATCCAACTCATGCAATTGACAAAAAAGTTACAAGCCACATGGACTAAAATAAAAATAACAGATGCTCTTTGCATGTTTCAAGCATCTACCTAATTAGCTACAAAACTCTACTCTTAACTTAATTGTTGCCGCAAAATCTAATTATTTTGTATAAGATATTTAGCTAGTAAAATAAGCCAGGGACCTTCCCTCCAACATTTTTTCGCCTATTCATCTTCTTCAACACTTTACTGTTCATAGATTCTGGAAAAAAAATAAGGTCAGTAGAAATAAATTAGCTTATCCTGTAGACAGTCCACCACTCCATCAGAACAGAAAGTGCAAGAATGTAGTAAACAAGAGGAAGAACAGAGTATATGCAAGAACAGGGCTTTCAGGAATGTGATACAAGGGCACAAAGCTAACACACTGTTATTAACTATTTATTAGATAGTATAGATAAAAAGACAATATTAGCTTTGTTGAGGTAAAAAAATATGTGAATGGATGCAACATGTCAAAAAATTAAGAACCTTAGCATATTTAAGCTAGGTTCTCAATTGGTTCATGAGAAACTATTTCTAGACGCATGCTACATGGTTCCGTACTTAGCTCCACACTGAAACTGCATAGAAGGAAAGCAAACAAAGGAGCTAGGGTAAGGAAGCGCACACAGACCTGCGAGTCGTGGGTTCCACCGGCAAGGGATCTTCTGTAGAAGGCGGGGCGGTGGCGGCGTGGCAAGGCTTGGCGTAGTAGTTGGAGACGGCTTCTTGGATGTGGTGGCCGAGCTTCTTGGAGACGGCGTGCCGAGATAAAACTGAAACGAGCAAGTCCATTATTCAGGTTTTTTTAAGATTCATTGGATTGATAATTAATGTGACAGCCATCAATTGGACCGGGGGAGGAGACTGAGGAAGAACAGACCTTGGCTTCGTCAATATCCGGCGAGTCGGGCGGGCTGTCAGAGAGCGAGTCGGCGCCGTTGAGAGGCCCACTGCTGTGGGAGAGCCGGCCAGAGGTCAGCGGCGACACTTCCCGCTGCAGCCAAACGAAACAACAAAACCATCAGTTAAAAATTCAGTACACCTGAAGCACCCGAAGCAAATATAATGATTCAGGAAAAACTGTGTCGAGCGTGGCAGCATGGTGTCGCGATGGTTCAGGAAAAACTGAAAGCGATGCAATTCCTGGGCATACACAGGACTTGAGCATTTGCAATGCTGAAACTATTATAAATTCATCAAATCAAACAAACAAAACTTTACATGGTGTAAAAAAAACTTTACATGTCAAGTCCGTGAAAGTTTTCCATTGGTAATCACAGATGTTGCAGTGTGACTGTGTGAAACATGCAGGTTGCAACACACTTCTGGAAGCTGCACAACGCTGGCATTGGACAGGACCTGCCACTTCGCATTGCAAAGTGGATAGTAATAATTTAGTAGAATATTATCCAGGCATCATGTCAGCGAGATCGAACCATCTATCGAGCCAGAAAAAAGTAGGCCACGACAGCGATCGGAGCACCACCCCGAAGCAACAAACATCAGATGAACAGACAGGCAACATTTCACTTCTATCACCATTAACTTGTAAACCAGCACAACATGTCACATAGAGAAGCTAACTAGCTACCACCTGGACATTGACTTATTGGCAACAACTTTTTTCCACAAGAGGATCTACTGATCACAGTGATCTGTGCCTCATATGTAATCCTACTCTATACTGTCATAACATCAAACTAGGGCGACATGTCCCAGGGATAACCAAACCTATCTTTGGACAAGTTTGTAAGTAATGGAGTATGCATTTAGTATTTTTTCGCAGCAATCAGCATACAGTACAAACTTGGATCAGGCAAATGGAATCTGGAGCAAGAGGTGCACAACTGCAGCTGTAGCTGAATCTAGTCGAACTTTCTTGGTCAAACATGAACAAAGGCAAGAAGCCAAGAACTAGCAAGCGGATCGATCCAACCCAAGTATAGTTCAGCTGTGTAGTAGAGGAATCTTGAGTTCTGACCTTGTTGGTGCGGCGGCGGCGGCGATGGGCCGGTCGAGATGGCCTTCGCGGCGCGTCGCGGGTTGGAGCTGGACGGCGATGGGCCGGTCGAGATGCCCGGTCGGTGAGATCTGGCCTCTGCGAGGGGGAGGGAGGCGGTGCGACGCGTGGTGGAGCTGGACGGGGAGGGGGCGTGGAGGAGCGGCGGCGGCGTGGTGAAGCTGGACGGGGAGGGGGCGCGGAGGAGCAGCGGCGACTCGCAAGGAGGAGGCGTGGTGGAGGCGGCGAATCGCGAGAGGAGGGGAACGACGGGGCGCCGCCGCCAGGAGTCGGGAGGTGGGGAAGGAAAGGCACGGGGGAAAGGGGAGGTTAGGGTTGTGGCGTCCTGGGTTGTTGGGCTCCCAAATGACGCGGGGGTTTGACCCGGGGCCAAAAACGATGGGGAGGTTTGGCCCAGGGAAAACAGGAGGAACCCGGAGGGTTTCCGGGCTTCCAAAGGGGGCCTAAGAGTGATAATTCAGGGACTTTCTCTATATATCCGTTAGTCAGGTCTCCAAATTGAAATGCTAATGGGTGGAGGTGCTAAATTTTAGATAGGCTAAATTTTAGCAACAGCACATCCAAAAATGTTCTATGCATGTTTTGTGTAGGGAATCCGTACGAAACTTAAAAGCAACCCAAAATAAAAAAAAGTTGTCTTCGACGGACAACTCACAATGGACCACCCCGCACCATTTTCCTTTACACATTCCAGTAACCTGTAAGAACCGGAGCACATGCACCGTCAAAATTGTCCCATCTTTTTGTCTTCCTCTGTATGCTCAAACTCACCAACCCATTCTCCCATCCCACTCCCACGCTCCCGCTCACCTCTCTAGAACCTTCTGTAGTCTAGGGTTTGCACCTTCGAGCTTGGTGTACATCGAGGTGCGGCCATAGATGATGGCCAAGGCGATGGCAGCTGCGACTCTACGCGTAGGGATATCAATGGGTACCCGCCACTCGTTTACCCGTGGGTAAAAATCCTATTAGGGTGTGGGTATGGGGGGTTTTCTTCCCCGACGGGTGACTTAGTGGGTGATTCCTTCCCCCATTGGCTATGGTGGGTGTGGGTACATTCTTGGGTCCCCCATACCGCCACCCGTTGGGGGTTGTTGACGGTCGATTTACGTCAACCAAGAGCACTTGTTACACTTTGGTTTGAGCTTTGATTTATAACTAACCCGCCACTAGGCATACTAATGATGTAATAAGTTCACACTTGCATGTGGTTTTTGGAGTATGTTATTTACACAGGATTTAAGCGTCTAAATGAGGACTTCAGGGTAGAGTTCATCGAGCACTTTATGAGAAGATCATGAAGCCCGGCACGAGTCAAGACACGAAGTAAACATGACTCCAAATGACCCAAGGACCGAAGCATGACCGAGGACCTGAAAAGAAGATGCGGGAGTTTGTGTCACACCTGTTTTTCCAAAGAAAACCAAGTGCAGATCTATATGCATGCCAGGATCAAGTTCCATGCATATAGTTGACATAAGTGAATAACAGAAACAATATCACGTAAGAAAGGCAAAGATTATCAGAGATTTACGCTTTATTCTGGAAATGAAGGCTCCAAACATCACAGGCAGTCGACTGGGGGTTGCATACGCCTAGCACCAGCAACATCTTCACAACGACTTCATAGCAGCTTCCTTTTTCTGAGCAACATTATTTATAGTAAGGGTGAACACATGTCGTACTCAGCAAGTGTGGGGAATATATGAATGCAAAGTCTTGAACAAGGAAAGGCTGATAGGTTGACTGCATTAAGCACTTTTAGTTG
Source organism: Cenchrus fungigraminus (assembly GCA_036936925.1). Taxonomy (NCBI): domain Eukaryota; kingdom Viridiplantae; phylum Streptophyta; class Magnoliopsida; order Poales; family Poaceae; genus Cenchrus; species Cenchrus fungigraminus. The sequence goes on along the minus strand of CM072769.1, from coordinate 104,003,339 downwards.
GTCAAATTTTATTAGCACCTGATTACTAATAAAGTATAAGTATGTTCCAACCCACATTAACATATGAGATACGCCATAAGCATATGGCTAACATAATCATAATCACGATTTAAGTCCATCTTCAAGTTCAATTATCATGTGAGGGTCCAGGCCGCTCTTGACCGTGAGCACGGCTAATCGATTAGTTTTACACTCTGCAGAGGTTGTACACTTTCACCACAAGTCGCGTAAAAGTTCTAGGAACTTTAAACCCAACCACGCGATGCAGATCAGGCATCATACCACACTACCGAGGTGTGATTGCATAGGGACGCTACGAGGCCTTTACAAAGTTCCCCCAGTGTGAGGCAACCCGCGAAGGTTCCAAGCCGCCGCAAAGCATAAAGTCCCCTAGTAGGACCGTGTCTTAGCAAAGCACACTCCCTACTAGAGCGAGTCTATACCTCAACTAACGCTTCTCCTTGCCCTTATCAGGTAAGATCACCCCAACACTAGAGTCCCTAATTAATTAGCCAAGCCAGAGCCATATAGCCTTGTGGTTGCACTGTTGTCCTGGGTGGTCGCTCCATGTTCCAATTAATCATATGATCTTGTATTAACCAAAGATATATAACATAAAGGTAAAGCATGTTCATCATCGTTGTTGTTCATTAGAACCACCATAACCCAAAGTATAGCAACTAAGCATAGCTACCCAACATAAAGGTAAACCCAGGTTGTCAAGGAATAATGGTAAAGACTAGGATAAACCTTAATAGGACCCATCAATATTAATGCAAGCATATGCAATGAGTGATTAAACACATTATTGGGACAAAAGAACAAGGACACACTTGCCTTCAACCAAAGTAGTGATGTTGCTCAGAATTCTTCATCTTCATAATCTTCCAAGCTCTTGAACCACGTTCATTCTACTCGCATCAATCATCGAGCAACAAGCATACAAAGCAAACATACAAGCAAACTAAGAACAATGCACCAATCAAAAGAGAAGCTTTAAAAGAACGTGCTAAAGGATAGGGTCGATGCTAAGAATCACTGAAGCACACAGACCGTGCTGAGATAAGGAAAGGCTTGGTTAGCTTTAAGAAGGACACTAGGTGTGAGCAAGAACTAAGGTCAAAAGATCTGGAGCTTGAGAGGAGATTAGCTCTACAACAAAGACACACTGAGACAGAGAGCTTTGACAAAGAACGGCTAACGATAGATTTGCATGTGTGAGAGATCAAACTATGAGCTAGGTTTATTTTAATTAGTAAAAGATATGTAAAGGATATTTCATAAAGAAAATACCCTAAATTGGAATTAATGCAACATTAAATTTTATTTGCAAAAGACCGAAGTAAAGAACTAGTCAAATTTTATTTATAAAGATTCATATATAAAATTATACCAATTAAACATTTAATTTAGAAAAGCTAAACTATATGATTCCTCTAAACGTAACTTTATGATCCGAGTGGGTCATATTATTATTAAAAACATCATGGCATTTAGCATTAATCAAATTAACATTTATTTATAAAACCGGTGTAAAAAGCCTAATCAACTTTTAATTAGAAAAATTTAATTATATATTAAACAAATTAACATTTGATTTATGAAAAACCGGGTAAAAGATCTAGTTAGATTTTATTTACAAAAACACGTGAAATAATCATTAATCAAATTAATATTGATTATGAAAAACGGTGTAAAGCACTATATAGCTTTTATTTAGAAAAGGCATGTTTAATAAGTATTAATCAAAATTAATATTAAATTTATTTTCAGAAAACAACCATGACGAAAACTCACCACTAACGCGTTTTTCATGTCATTATGATCCTAACGCAACTTGAACGGATTAAAACGGAGCTAAAACGATCAAGATATGGTTGTTCAAAGGTTTAGGGACTTGCTGGCAAAGATTGGAAAGTTCCAGGGGCTTAACTGTGAAAAACCAGGGGCATATACATAATTATGTATATAAACTCAGGGGCTTACTTGCAAAGGTTCCAGGGTGGATGGAATCTAAAGAATCAGATAGCTCCAGGGGGGATTCTGCAAAAGATGCAAGACACGAGAATTAGATCTAGGGTTCACAGGTTCTCCAGGGGTTAAACGCAAAACTGCCAGGGTCTCATCTTCTACCTCCGGACAGAGGTGTCCGGCGGATAGGGGACTCCTACCAGCGGGGTCGCCGGCGCTAGGGGCCCAAGGTGACTCCGCTAGCACGAGGAACGGGGAGAGGAGCTGAAGATAAACTCGAGGAGGTGCTCACCATCGGTAGATGGCGACGACGGTGACTGGAATCGGGCTGGCGGCGGAGCAATAGGTGGCCGGCTCTGGTGCACTCGGCGGCGGGATGGGGTCGACGAGCGGCTGCCTGTGCTCGGCTCGGCAAGGCGGAACCCTTGCGGCTTCAGGTCGTGCCAGGGACCAATGGCGCCAGCGAACCAGCGAGCTGCCGGTGATGGCCGTGCGGCGGTTCCGCGGTGCAGGGTGGCGAGACGACACGAGACGGAGCAGCACAGGGGTAGGACGTGCGGGCAGGGGACGTAGGGCGGCGGCTAAAAAGGACACGCGCAGGAGCAGTCCACGGTGCGCACGCCAAGGACACCTTGGCGGCGGCGGCAGCGGCGGTGTCCGCCATGGATACGCCAAGGTCGGGCCCGGATGGGCTACGGCGGGCCTAGCAGGGCCGGGCGGGTTGGAAGGTGGGCTGCGCTAGGCTGCGGCCTACTGGAGGAAAGCTGGGCTGAATGAAGGATAGCACGCGGACCAAAAAAAAGAGTACAGGGTGCACTAAAGGACTTTGCCCTGGCGGCTGATCCGTTGGGCCGAGGAGGTCATGTGCACCGAAAAGATTTCAGGGGGTGCTGATAGACTTTGCGGATGGTTGGGCTGAAAAGAAACTGGGCCGAAACAGCAAGGAGAGAGGGATAAAAGAAAAAGAAATTTCTTTTATTTTCAGAAACATTTTCCGTGAAAAGAATAATCTAGAAATAGCTAGATAATTCATAAAAGTCACGAAAAATATTCTAAAAATTCCAAAAAATCTAGGAAAATTCCCAGAGCTAGATTGAGACACGAACAACCCAAATCAAATATTTGGAGCTCATGAAAAAGATTTTAGAGCCTTCTAATAAATAGAAATAGCTCAGGGAAAATGAGAATTAACTCCAGAAAAATCCGGAAAATTCTCGGAAGGGTTTGGTCAGCACCTGAACGCATTTTGAAAAGCTTTTGCACTCATGAACCACTAGATGCACCAGCATGAATGCAACACTCACATAACCATTTATTTAATTTCCGAAAAACAAACAAAGGTTTTTCCTATACTATATTTCCTGGAAAGAAAAATAAATGTTGGAAAATTTTAGGATTGAGTGAAATCTTTGTTTTAATTATTCTTCCTATTCACATCCTGAAATTGGAAATTTCAGGGTGTGACAAACCTACCCCCTTAAACGGAATCTCGTCCCGAGATTCGAAGATAGAAGAAACAAGGAGAAGGGATACAAACAAAAACATTTGTTGCTGAGGTAGGCAGGCAGTCATCCTCTTTTGTCTTCAGGGTGTAGGATCTTTTAGTATTCTTCTTTCTTGGTCGTCTAGGTCTTCATTAGACTGAGTTGGATGAGATAGTAGCAAGCACAAGATAGGAAGGAATGTAGAGTGAGGTTTTCTTTTCTTCAACTTGCTCTCTTCTTTGTAGTGATAGTGGCAGTAGCATTTGCTTGTTGGCGTGGCGTCGGTGTTGGCTTGAATTTCTTCTTCCGAGGCCCTTCACTCGATCAGGTAGAGAGAGAGAGAGACAACAAGGATGTGGGAGATACAAAAGAAGAACCCATCTAGACAACTGATGTTATTGCAGATATAAGACCCACAATACACCAACACTCACTACAAAGCACCAACTCAAATATTGCCATAAACAATCATGATCATGCAAGCACTGAATTTCACCACTCAACACACAGTCAAAGGAACGATGCTACACATTGTAAATAGAGTCAAAGGGTATCCTCCTAATAGATTAGATGTAGCTCCTGGTAAGGATATCCATAAATAATGAATTCCTCACAGATCATGGAGTATAAGATTATGAGTTCATCCCAACTGGAATCACCTCTATCAGAGGTTTAGAACTCGGGATATAGATTAATCAAGATGGGTATTTCAGCAGTGTTGACAGATTCTGAATGCTCCACTAATTCGTGTGTATCTCTCTTCATACAGAACGAATACTACTGAAATTTTGACAGAAATTGACCCATGAAATTCTCGAACTAACCCAACTGATTTCATGTCAATCGGAGTTCTGTAGCTCGAGAAAGAATTAAAATAGTAACAATGTGTCAGAGAGCTGCGCGAACAGATAGAATATCAAGGGTAACAATTTCACCAATAAAACAAGGGGGTGTCATTACTTGAGAGAATGCACAGACGAAGTCAAAGAAGTGTTCAAGGAGAGTGATGATAAATATACAAGAATTCATGGTAGGGAGATAAGAAGATGGTTAAGATGTGAGATCATTCATAAGAGAGGTCAAGGATAAGGTAAGAATGGTCTTTAGATCAAAAGAGACCTTAGGAAACATCCATTGCTAACTAGGCTTACGTCCTACAGTCGATACAGCTCTGATACCACTCTATCACACCTGTTTTTCCAAAGAAAACCAAGTGCAGATCTATATGCATGCCAGGATCAAGTTCCATGCATATAGTTGACATAAGTAAATAACATAAACAATATCACGTAAGAAAGGCAAAGATTATCAGAGATTTACGCTTTATTCTAGAAATGAAGGCTCCAAACATCACAGGCAGTCGACTGGGGGTTGCGTACGCCTAGCACCAGCAATATCTTCACAACGACTTCATAGCAGCTTCCTTTTTCTGAGCAACATTGTTTATAGCAAGGGTGAGCACATGTCGTACACAGCAAGTGTGGGGAATATATGAATGCAAAGGCTTGAACAAGGAAAGGCTGACAGGTTGACTGCATTAAGCACTTTTAGTTGGTCAAATTTTATTAGCACCTGATTACTAATAAAGTATAAGTATGTTCCAACCCACATTAACATATGAGATACGCCATAAGCATATGGCTAACATAACCATAACCACGATTTAAGTCCATCTTCAAGTTCAATTATCATGTGAGGGTCCAGGCCGCTCTTGACTGTGAGCACAGCTAATCGATTAGTTTTACACTCTGCAGAGGTTGTACACTTTCACCACAAGTCACGTAAAAGTTCTAGGAACTTAAAACCCAACCACGCGATGCTGATCAGGCATCATACCACACTACCGAGGTGTGATTGCATAGGGACGCTATGAGGCCTTTACAAAGTTTCTCCAGTGTGAAGCAACCCGTGAAGGTTCCAAGCCACCGCAAAGCATAAAGTCCCCTAGTAGGACCGTGTCTTAGCAAAGCACACTCCCTAGTAGAGCGAGTCTATACCTCAACTAACGCTTCCCCTTGCCCTTATCAGGTAAGATCACCCCAACACTAGAGTCCCTAATTAATTACCCAAGCCAGAGCCATATAGCCTTGTGGTTGCACTATTGTCCTGGGTGGTCGCTCCATGTTCCAATTAATCATATGATCTTGTATTAACCAGAGATATATAACATAAAGGTAAAGCATGTTCATCATCGTTGTTGTTCATTAGAACCACCATAACCCAAAGTATAGCAACTAAGCATAGCTACCCAACATAAAGGTAAACCCAGGTTGACAAGGAATAATGGTAAAGACTAGGATAAACCTTAATAGGACCCATCAATATTAATGCAAGCATATGCAATGAGTGATTAAACACATTATTGGGACAAAAGAACAAGGACACACTTGCCTTCAACCAAAGTAGTGATGTTGCTCAGAATTCTTCATCTTCATAATCTTCCAAGCTCTTGAACCACGTTCATTCTACTCGCATCAATCATCGAGCAACAAGCATACAAAGCAAACATACAAGCAAACTAAGAACAATGCACCAATCAAAAGAGAAGCTTTAAAAGAACGTGCTAAAGGATAGGGTCGATGCTAAGAATCACTGAAGCACACAGACCGTGCTGAGATAAGGAAAGGCTTGGTTAGCTTTAAGAAGGACACTAGGTCTGAGCAAGAACTAAGGTCAAAAGATCTGGAGCTTGAGAGGAGATTAGCTCTACAACAGAGACACACTGAGACAGAGAGCTTTGATAAAGAACGACTAACGATAGATTTGCATGTGTGAGAGATCAAACTATGAGCTAGGTTTATTTTAATTAGTAAAAGATATGTAAAGGATATTTCATAAAGAAAATACCCTAAATTGGAATTAATGCAACATTAAATTTTATTTGCAAAAGACCGAAGTAAAGAACTAGTCAAATTTTATTTATAAAGATTCATATATAAAATTATACCAATTAAACATTTAATTTAGAAAAGCTAAACTATATGATTCCTCTAAACGTAACTTTATGATCCGAGTGGGTCATATTGTTATTAAAAACATCATGGCATTTAGCATTAATCAAATTAACATTTATTTATAAAACCGGTGTAAAAAGCCTAATCAACTTTTAATTAGAAAAATTTAATTATATATTAAATAAATTAACATTTGGTTTATGAAAAACCGGGTAAAAGATCTAGTTAGATTTTATTTACAAAAACACGTGAAATAATCATTAATCAAATTAATATTGATTTTGAAAAACGGTGTAAAGCACTATATAGCTTTTATTTAGAAAAGGCATGTTAAATAAGCATTAATCAAAATTAAAATTAAATTTATTTTCAGAAAACAACCATGATGAAAACTCACCACTAACGTGTTTTTCATGTCATTATGATCCTAATGCAACTTGAACGGATTAAAACGGAGCTAAAACGATCAAGATATGGTTGTTCAAAAGTTTAGGGACTTGCTGGCAAAGATTGGAAAGTTCCAGGGGCTTAACTGTGAAAAACCAGGGGCATAAATTATGTATATAAACTCAAGGGCTTACTTGCAAAGGTTCCAGGGTGGTTGGAATCTAAATAATCAGATAACTCTAGGGGGGATTCTGCAAAAGATGCAAGACACGAGAATTAGATCTAGGGTTCACAGGTTCTCCAAGGGGTTAAGCGCAAAACTGCCAGGGTCTCATCTTCTACCTCTGGACAGAGGTGTCCGGCAGACAGGGGACTCCTACCGGTGGGGTCGCCAGCGCTAGGGGCCCAAGGTGACTCGGCTAGCACGAGGAACGGGGAGAGGAGCTGAAGATAAACTCGAGGAGGTGCTCACCATCGGTAGATGGCGACGACGGCGACCGGAATCGGGCCGGCGGCGGAGCAATAGGTGGCCGGCTCTGGTGCCCTCGGCGGCGGCGGTCTCCGGCGGCAGGACGGGGTCAACGAGCGGCTGCCCGTGCTCGGCTCGGCAAGGCGGAACCCTTGCGGCTTTAGGTCGTGCCAGGGACCAATGGCGCCGGCGAACCAGCGAGCTACCGGCGATGGCCGTGCGGCGGTTCCGCGGTGCAGGGCGGCGAGATGGCGCGAGGCGGAGCAGCGCAGGGGCAGGACGTGTGGGCAGGGGACGCAGGGCGGCGGCTAAAAAGGGCACGCGCAGGGGCAGTCCACGGCGCGCACGCCAAGGACACCTTGGCGGCGGCGGCAGCGGCGGTGTCCGCCATGGATACGCCAAGGTCGGGCCCGGATGGGCTACGGCGGGCCTAGCAGGGCCGGGCGGGTTGGAAGGTGGGCTGCGCTAGGCTGCGGCCTGCTGGAGGAAAGCTGGGCTGAATGAAGGATAGCACGCGGACCAAAAAAAAGAGTACAGGGTGCACTAAAGGACTTTGCCCTAGCGGCTGATCCGTTGGGCCGAGGAGGTTTACATGTGCACCGAAAAGATTTCAGGGGGAGCTGATAGACTTCGCGGACGGTTGGGCTGAAAAGAAACTAGGCCGAAAGTGGAAGGAGAGAGGGATAAAAGAAAAAGAAATTTCTTTTATTTTCAGAAACATTTTCCGTGAAAAGAATAATCTAGAAATAGCTAGATAATTCATAAAAGCCACGAAAAATATTCTAAAAATCCCAAAATTTCCAGGAAAATTCCCAGAGCTAGATTGAGACACGAACAACCCAAATAAAATATTTGGAGCTCATGAAAAAGATTTTAGAGCCATCTAATAAATAGAAATAGCTCAGGGAAAATGAGAATTAACTCCAGAAAAATCCGGAAAATTCTCGGAAGGGTTTGGTCAGCACCTGAACGCATTTTGAAAAGCTTTTGCACTCATGAACCACTAGATGCACCAGCATGAATGCAACACTCACATAACCATTTATTTAATTTCTGAAAAACAAACAAAGGTTTTTCCTATACTATATTTCCTGTAAAGAAAATTAAATGTTGGAAAATTTTAGGATTGAGAGAAATCTTTATTTTAATTATTCTTCCTATTCACATCCTGAAATTGGAAATTTCAGGGTGTGACAGTTTGCGCGCCAAGCACCCTTATCTAAACCGCGGGGAAAACGACATCAAGGACCCACATGGACTTCGACAAATATTCAAGAAAGCACGAGAAGCTTCGGGAAGAAAACCGAGGCCGAACCGTTCCAGAAAGGGCCTGGGCCGGTCAACCCATGCCGACTGGCCCACCCTCTTCCATCCCGGTTCAGCCTCCCCTTTGACCTAGAGCCTCCTCGGCTTATTTATAGCACATGCCTCCGACGGCCACCACATCCATTCACCAGAATTCGGCGAAACCTAGAAGTGAGCACCGGAGGGAGACGACGGCGGCGGAGTCCTCGAAGTTGTCTAGGGGATGGCCTAGGCCAACCCTAGATGCCATGGCCGCCTTGCGTGGTTGTGCCATGGTGGAGTTTCGGAGCTAGTTGAGGTCATCAATGGTATATACTCGGTGGTGATGATCCAAACGTATCTATTATCATGTGAGCAATGCTCATCTTGTCATATGATCTATTAGCGATTCCATGTCTCCGTTTATGCTTTTTACTTATCATGAATGTGATTTGATCCCTAGTCTAATGCATTGGTTGGGCTATATAGCATGCTCTATGTAATCGTGGCGATTAGGTTTAGCATGTCGACCCTTCATGGTTTGTAGACACGTTCATGTTTGAGCGTGCCTTTAGATTCCCCACTTCATTAAGGGTGCTTCGTGACAGGATGATTACCCCCGAAAGAGCGGATGTCTTCGGGGAGTAGGTCGGAGGTAGGAGTTTAAGGATGCTAGTAGATGAGATGTTCGGTTCGTTGCTCATTTGCCGGAGCTTCAACTAGAAGGCGCTAGGCCTAATTACCCCTTCGGTGGAGCTTTACCTTAGCCGTTGTTCTTGGATGTGATCAACCTATATGCGATCACTCATCTCTATTAGGTTTACCTCTTTTATGCAATCAACGCTGCATGTTAGGTTAGTTTGGCTAGACAAGGTAGAGAACCTTAGTGGTTTGCTTCCGATCCTTGGATTGATAAACCTTGGGGACTCTCCTTGGTGAAAAAGCGATATGAGAGAATCAAATGAGGAGCTAAGTAAGGTTTTGTTTTGAAAATTTATTGCAAAACCCCAAGTTACTTAACATGATGAGCAGGAGTGATTTGATTCATGACCGTTCCATTCCTCAACTACCCAAGATAGCATGATAGACACTTCACAAAGATCACAAGTACAAGGTATGGTTTGGAATATCACTTATGCTCACTTCTTACCTTTGGATATCATGTCTCATCTTGATCTGACTCCCTTTACTCGGGACGAGCAAAGGTCAAGTGTGGGGGTGTTGTTGACGGCTGTTAAGTGCTACTTTTACACCGTCAATACCTCCATAATATAATGGTAAAAGGATCATCAACACTAGAATAGGGCTTGATACTGATGATTTCCACAAGTGTGGGTATTTCTAGCTTTTGTTGCAGAATGCACCGAAATGCGTGCCAAATGGTACAGTTGAGAACAAGTGATCCAATGGCTATTAAAGGATGTCATCATAAACAACCTCAAATGCCAGTTTGGACTGCACCATTGCGACGGGCTCGTCGAGACGATCGAAATGGATATATTATATGCCTACATTGGAGTTCGTATGCGCAAGATACACAAAAGACGAAATAGCTCACGCAGTGCTGACATCATCAGCTACAGTACCATGCATGCGCAGGAATTCACAGAGGTGGCCACGTGGCAAGCGGCCACTAGCCAACGATCCCACACGCAGATCGGTGATGCGGGCACGCGGGATCAGCCAGCGTCGCCACGTGTCACCATCCGGTTGGCCACCGCGCCTTCACTCGGATCGCGCGCAGGCGCACATGCACGGGAAGACCCGCCTGGCCACACGGCAGCGTGGGACTGGCCGGTGTGCCCCGCACGGGACGCGGCCGAGGCCTGCACGCTCGCTCGCCCGGGCCAGGACAGGTGGCGCGCAGCGGTTGGCGCGGGCGGGAGTCCGTGGAGCGACCCGCGCGGTCTGTCGCCGGTTCACCCCGGTCCACTGCCGATCCGCCCCTACTAATCTATTTATAGTACCACTCAGCGCCCAGTCCGTCGCCGGTTCGCCCCGGTCCACTGCCGATCCGCCCCTACTAATCTATTTATAGTACCACTCAGCGCCCAGTCAGTAAGAGAATGTCCGGTTCTTCAAAGAATATTCCGGTTTTGGCCCGGTTCTTCACTGCCATGTGTCAAGCACTTATTGGCTGCGCCCAGGGAGGCTGCACAAGATGGAGTACTTGGAGCACAAAGGCAAGCCACTCCCATTTGTGACACATCCCTTCTCCCTCTCCTCTCATTCTCTCTTGGAGAGGTGAGTTCTCACCTCTCCCATGAGTTGTGTGTGTGATTAGAGTGCTAGGTAGGATAGGGTGAGGAGTGAGTTTATGTCCTCGTGGATGCTCGTTCTTCAATTAGATCAAAGTGAGTATTTCAGCATTTCTTATTTATACTATAGTGGACATCATGCATGCTTGAATTGTTCTTGTGTTCTTAGCTCATTCATAAGTTAGAGGCTTGTGTTCTTCGTGACACAAGGCTTTGATCCTTTAGAGCTAGTCCAGTAGTTCATATATCTGTTTGCATTCTCTGATCCTGTTTAGCTGAGTAAGTCTGCTGTATCTCGTTTGTTTGCATCCATAGCTTTCTTTCTGCTCCGTAGCTCGATGACTAGTATGATTTGATTCCGTTCTCTCTCTAGTCCGTGGTTCCCTATTTATACGGGTTGCTATAGTGTTGTTAGCGGGCTAGCAGACGTAACCGCACTATAGTAGTTATCTAGGGTACATATGTGGTGTCTGGGCTCTGGTTATCCTACGAAGACCACGTGCGTTCGCGTAATGATAGAGGTAGGCCGCAGTGGTGACAGCCTGTTGGACCCTTTGCAACCCTCCGCGCATGCGTACCGAGTTGGGCCCTGTTGCCAATACATTGGCCTCTCCCTAAAAAGTTAGTATGGGCTGGCGCCCCACGGGGAGGACTAATAGCGGACAGATCCATCTCGAGAGTTAAGTCCCTTAAGAAAGTGCTTCTCAACCCATATCTATCCCAGCTGGAGTTTGGTGTTCTTGGACCATCTATACTAGAGTAGGAGATAGTGCACACCGTTCCTTGGATTCTATACCCTTGGAATACCCTCCTTCCTTGGAGAAGTGCTACAGTAGTATTTCCATGTGCTTGTGGTATACTCGGTTGCTCTTATACGCTCCCTCTAGGTGTACAACTAGTGGTGACATTAAGAAACGCCAACAAGCATTTCTGGCACCGTTGCCGGGGAACGGTTGTTGTATCTATCTTCGAACCTACTAGTCCTCGTATTTATCTTTTTCATTTTCTTCTACCTTCACCCCCGTTACCCATCAGATATCCTTTTTGTTTCTTTTCTTCTACCATTACCCCTGTTACCCATGGTGAAGCTTTCATGTAAAAGCATCACTACCCCCAGGGATGAGCTCCCAGAGCCACCACCTTCGGTGCGCCTTTTTCTCATATCTGGATGTGAGCCTCTCCCTACGACGATCGATATCGTTCGATGCACTATCTTCTCTGGTCTATCGAGCGAAAACCCATATTACGATCTTCGTGACTTCGAGAACTTGTGTTCTCTCGTCTACACTATGGGTATGACTTTGGATACCTTCCAGTGGAAGTTGTTTCCATACTCTCTTGTAGGGAAGGCGGAGCAATGGTACACATATACCGTAGGTAGCATGAACGATAGTTGGGAAGAGCTTAGAGACAAGTTTTGCCTTGAGTTCTTCCCTCCATCTGGTGTTGCTGCTCTGCGGGAGGATATCCATTGTTTTCAATAGAAAGAGTAGGAAACGATAGAAATGGTCTAGTCTAGATTTACATGCCTAGTGTATTCTGGACCTCCCTTGTCGATGACTGATTCTCAGTTGCTTCTCAAATTTTATGATGGTCTTGACAAAAGGTCTATCTGTCGTCTTGACTTCGGAAAGCCATTTCTTGAGAGGGAACCGGCTGAAGGTTGGAGTTTCCTGAACACCTACTTCGAAGACGATCCCATATCCTACCAAGAGGAATCCGAGTCAAGCCATGAGAGTCCCACAACATCCAAGTCCGAGTCTTCATCTGCCGAGTCCCAAGACTTGTCTGTTGAGCCCTCTTCCGAACCCCGAACGCCAAAGGATGAAGAAATTCAACCTTCGATGTCCACTTGCAAATTCGAAGATGACCCATCTAGAAATCCTTCAGACGCCTAGAATTCTGTTGATGCCCAATTAGAGGAGGATCCTTATTCTGTCCATACTGATCATTCTAGAAATCTTTTGACAGAACCTTCCCTTAGGCCTGCGGTGTCTCCTCTACCTCCTGATCCTCCTCATGAAGCATATCTTGAGGAGGCCATGAGGGAGGAATGGTCAGAGGGAGTGACACGATTTTCCGAGGAAACTTGGAATAGCTCACCTTCTCTTGTTGTCCCTTGCTCTATTAGAGGCACTGTCATAGAGGCCCATTGTAACCCCATCATGGAGGTTAACATTTTGCCATGGCACTTAGCGGAAACTCTTTTGGGCAAAGTCCCTCTAGCACCATCCGACATGCTCCTCGAGACTTGTCCCTTTGAACACGTTCTTGAATGTCGGGGGATCGCAAGTGTCGTGCCGCTTATCATAGACGGGATCGAGGCTAGCCTAGACTTTCACATCTTCGATGTCCTTGATCTCGATCTTCTCCTAGGCTCCCCTCTAGAGCAGCTCTTCGATACATCTTTAGGGAGCCTAGATGATAAGCTTAGGGGAGTCGCTTCTGCCACTGCTACCCTTTGTCCGGGACATCCTACGGCAAAGCCTTTTCCTCAGCGAAACCCGCTCAAGAAGACGACGAGTATATCTCCATTCGCATCATCTGAGCCCGTTCTCATTAAGGTAGTAGAATGTTCTACACCTCGTGAGGATGACTCGGAAGACTCTCTTCACCTTTGTGAAGGCGAACGATCGTCACCACTCTCGACTGAGTTTCAGCCTCTTCCCACTGGCCCGCATCATGTTGCTTTCGATCATGATCGAGAGTCAACATCGAGCTTCCACGATGACTCTCTTGAGATGGAGAATTCATGGGACATGGAACCTGTCGAGGCACTGACTCTGGAGTCCGGAGGAAAGGATTCCACACACGAGCATGGTAGCTTCATTCTTGGTTCACCATATAGACCATGCTCGCATCATGTCCCTCTAGAGTCAGATTTGCTTAGTGCGCTGAGCACACGTGAGGGCTGGAATCACCTTATGGTCCTCTTTTGTAGAAAGTTCAGAAGGTTGGTTGTAGATGTATATGTCTATCATAAACATATTAGATTTCGTGTGTGCACTGTGACACTAACCTTGCAGCTAAAGCTTCACTGATACATCAAGGATTGGTGGTGAGACGGGAATGACACCACCAACGATAGCTGCGAGATGAAGTTCCCATGGTCGAGCTTATGACCTTAAATAAACAAAGCACTCCCAGGAGATAGCCTGGATTAGCTTAGGTTTTATTTCCCTTATCGAATAAAAGCAAGAGCATGTTTTTAGGATAAGTTGTCCTTCGGGTATTTTTGGGCACTAACCTTTCAAGTGGAGACTGAAAAGGAAGATGGACAGGTGATACCTACGAACATGTGAGCCACATCAGCTGCAACACCTAGATAAGCCTTTGGAGAGGGAACATTTACAAAAGGAAGCTCGATCACCACACACTTGAGTTTTGTTGCCTAGCAATGCAAACTTCAAGTGTGGGGGAGGTATGTGAGCATCCTGAGTAAAGTTCCTCCTCTACCAAAACTTATCCTGGTGTGGTGATGATGTCAGCTCTTGCATCTTGCCCACTAGCTAGGTAAGTCCTGCTTTTGACATTAAACAAAGCCCTTCAGGGAGGTTGCCCGAGGTTCACCATCTTATGCTCATGCTTATGTCCTTGTTGATGATAGCTTGATCATGTTCATGCTTCCTATATTTATGCTCATATGCTCTGGTTTGAATGTTTTGAGTACTCACACATTCATAGACCGTTTTAAATTAAGCATGGTGCTTAGGTTAAAACTGTCTTCTTCAGTCAAAACAAGACATGGTGTTGAGTTTTGACTGATGAACCTTAGAGTTATATTTTCATAGATCTTGGTTGCATATATGCTGACTAACCCCTACAGAAAATTGTCAAATTTGAATGGGTAAGTCATTGAGCTAAATTCAACTGGGAAGGTAAGTTGAGGTGTCAGATTCATGTTGCACACATGCAAGGGTGGTACATATGACCTCTCAAAGGTCCAAGGTAAGTAATTCCCCTTTGTGTATGAAATGTAATGTTGGTCTAACCCTTTCAAGCAAATGACATGGTGACAATAAAAATAAAAACAACAAAAATATTTGAATTTGAATAAAGGCTCTATGGTTCTCGAACCAGTAGAGTCCCTCCTTTGTTTTCACTTGTCATTTGAAGAACAACACCAGGTTCAACCACTAGTGTGGGGGAGTTCTCTCGAGCTCATCATCGACATTTCCACTAGAGTACCCCCACATAGGCGCTGCACAACATCGACTATGCCTTCATGACAAGAGCAAGGTAAACTAGAGTGACCCGGCTGCCCTATGGTCAGCCGAATCACCACTGGTCTTCCTTGATCTCTTGTCCTTCAGAAGCGATGGTATGTGCACCCTCTATCTCACTCTATCCTATCCATGAGTTTGATTGAATTTCAATTCCTATCCTTTGAAACCAAACTCAGTAGTTGGTGCTATGCTTGCTCTACATGATTCCTGTGGTTGGCTTGCATATGTTTTATTCCTTACCCAGCATCTTGATGCTTGTGAACAAATATCATTAGGGAACTCATGCTTATCTAAGTAGTTGACGTTTGTGATATGGTTTGATGATATGATCTTCGCTCTTTATGTTTGAGTGCTTGGGAATTTTATTTGAAAACTCGAAAACCCTTTGCAAAGCTCCTCTTTGATATGCCACCATCCTACCAAAGCCATATGATGTTTTAGTTGAAAACCTTATACTCATATGCTGCTTGTTATTGCAGTGAGCTTTGTCAAACTCTGTGAACCTTATGAGAATTCTTTTTATTACTCTCATGATCAAGATTCATGTGCACACCACCTTTTCCCCCTTGCTATGCTTCTACATTGGAAGTTAGCATTGTATCATTCATCCATTTCATAAAAATAAAGCTCCATATGTGGTGTGACCTCTCCCTCCAAAAGTATCCTTCAAAAAGAGACATGGGCTATGAAAAAAAGAGAAAAAAAAGGAAAAGAAAAGAGAGACACATGCTCAAAAGCATGATGAAAAGAAAAAAAAGAGGAAAGAAAGAATAGCCCATGTCCAAAATAAAGGAGAAATAGGAGATAGATGAGATCATGCAAAAAGGAGTTCCATATCATAGATGGTAATAACTAGTATCCATTCCGGAGCTAGTGTCCACCTTACCATCACCTCAGCTTCCATCATATATGTATGGTAATATCTAGCACCCATTCCGGGCCTAGTATCCACCTTGCCATACTCATCATATCCATACACGTGCACATCTTGATCTGATTGTATGATTTGATTTTCTCTGTGGATCTATTTTTGACTTTGCAATACATGTGATACAAGTATGCCTTATCCTTTATCCTACCCTGAGCTCCACATATAGCCATCATTAGAAGTAGGATGAAGAAGGGTAATCTAATGCCTTGGTGAGGACATATACACATTGAGCGATCTGAGAGAATCAAATGAGGAGCTAAGCAAAGGTCTGTTTTTGAAAATTTATTGCAAAACCCCAAGTTGCTTAACATGATGAGCATAAGTGATTTGATTCTGACCGTTCCATTCCTCAACTACCCAAGATAGCATGATAGACACTTCAGAGTTCACAAGTACAAGGTATGGTTTGGAATATCTCTTATGCTCGCTTCATACCTTTGGATATCATGTCTCACCTTGAACTGACTCTCTTTACTCGGGACGAGTAAAGGTCAAGTGTGAGGGTGTTGTTGACGGCTGTTAAGTGCTACTTTTACACCGTCAATACCTGCATAATATAATGGTAAAAGGATCATCAACACTAGAATAGGGCTTGATATTGATGATTTCCACAAGTGTTGGTGTTTCTAGCTTTTGTTGCAGAATGCACCGAAATGTGTGCCAAATGGTACAATTGAGAGCAAGTGATCCAATAGCTATTAAAGGATGTCATCATAAACAACCTCAAATGCTAGTTTGGACTACACCATTGCGACGGGCTCGTCGAGACGATTGAAATGGATATATTATATGCCTACATTGGAGTTCGTATGCGCAAGATACACAAAAGACGAAATAGCTGACGCAGTGCTGACGTCCTCAGCTACAGTGTCATGCATGCGCAGGAATTCACAGGGGCGGCCACGTGGCAAGCGGCCACTGGCCAACGATCCCACACGCGGATAGGTGACGCGGGCGCACGGGATCACCCGGCGTCACCACGTGTCACCATCCGGTTGGCCACCGCGCCTTCACCCGGATTGCGCGCAGGCGCACATGCGCGGGAGGACCCGCCTGGCCACACGGTAGCGCGGCACTGGCCGGCGTGCCCCACACGGCATGCGGCCGAGGCCTACGCGCTCGCTCACCCGGGCCAGGACAGGTGGCACGCAGCGGTTGGCGCAGGCGGGAGTCGGTGGAGCGACCCGCGCGGTCTACCGCCGGTTCGCCCCGGTCCACTGCCGATCCGCCCCTACTAATCTATTTATAGTACCACTCAGCGCCCAGTCTGCAAGAGAATGTCTGGTTCTTCAAGGAATATTCCGGTTTTGGCCCGGTTCTTCACTACCACGTGTCAAGCACTTATTGGCTGCGCCCAGGGAGGCTGCACAAGATGGAGCACTTGGAGCACAAAGGCAAGCCACCCCCTCCTCTATAAATAGGAGGGGAGGAGCTCCCATTTGAGACACATCCCTTCACCCTTTCCTCTCATTCTCTCTTGGAGAGGTGAGTTCTCACCTCTCCCATGAGTTGTGTGTGTGATTAGAGTGCTAGGTAGGATAGGGTGAGGAGTGAGTTTATGTCCTCGTGGATGCTCGTTCTTCAATTAGATCAAAGTGAGTATTTCAGCATTTCTTATTTAGACTATAGTGGACATCATGCATGCTTGAATTGTTCTTGTGTTCTTAGCTCGTTCATAAGTTAGAGGCTTGTGTTCTTCGTGACAGAAAGCTTTGATCCTTAGAGCTAGTCCAGTAGTTCATATATCTGTTTGCATACTCTGATCCTGTTTAGCTGAGTAAGTCTGTTGTATCTCATTTGTTTGCATCCATAGCTTTCTTTCTGCTCCGTAGCTCGATGACTGTTGACGGTTCAAAACCGCGTTCAACTTCACCGCAAGACCACAGAGTGACTTGGTACCTTTTTCACCAAGGGAGGGGACCCCCTAGGTTCTTGTCAATCTACGAAGTAAGGGAATTACTTGTGTTTAACCTAACACTAACTTAGTTGATTAAGGACTTTATGATGTAAAGATTAATCTATAAAGTAAAGACAAACAAACCCTAGATTACTTTAAAGAGAAAGACAAAGGTGGTTCACGAGTATGAAAGACGTATGCCCATGGAGTCTAGGTACTTGAGATGCAATCACCCAAACACATGGTAAAACCCCGATCCAATCTATCTAAGGATGTGAACAAAGAGTTAAGCGTTTCCCTTCCCTCGTACTTGTCACTACGCGAAGGTAATCGTCTCTAACCCTAATGAACACGGTATGTTGACGTGATCTACGGGAGCAACCCCGATGGCAATGGTAGCTAACCTTAAACATGAAGCATCATCAACATGAAGATATGATAGATAAAGATCCAAACAAGAGAGCGGGTGACTACATGTCAAGATCCATTACAACTCCATGGACAAACGATTACTTTACCCCATCAAGACGCTAGGCATGGCACCGTTGAACATGGTGGATGCCTCTGATGGAGTCCGTCTCTCGGTGTCCTTCAACTCCGGCGGCGCCGTGGCAAGGCCCCGGCGTCCTCCTTCCTCGTGGTGGCCTCCATTGACCTAGGTGATGATCCTCCTCGATCTTCACCCTCTCGATCAACCCTCTTCCTTGTGTTTGATCTCCCGAGGCTTCTCTGGTTGTCTTTCGCGAATGGCTCCCCTCCCCAAACAATTAGGGTTCCACGAATTTATCACCGAAGAAAGGTGGTGGCGAACCGAGGCGAAGAGGGGGTGGGCCGGCCGGCCTGAGCCGACCGGCCTGGCCCATCCTCAGCCCGGTTCGTCTCCGTCTTTTGCCACGTGTCGTTTCTTGCACTTTGGGGTTTTTCCTCCTTCGGATATGGGCTTTGGACGTCATTATCTCCGCGACCAAGTCAAGGGGTGTTTATGCATGATCTTCCGGTCTTTTCATCTTGGTCCTCGGAGATTCTTCTTCAAAGCACATTGGTCCTTGCCACCTTTGGAGTCAAGTTCACGCACGGTCGGAGCCTCTTGATCACCATGTAAATCGTCCTCCGAACCGAATGTATTACTTCTCATTTAGTGCATGAATTCCTGCGTAAACATTATACTCCAAAACACACATCCAACGATGAACTTGTTATATCATTAGTATGCCTAGTGGCGGGTTAGTTCCAAAATGAAATCCAAACTATAACATAACAAGTGTTCTTGGTTGACAGAAATCGACCGCCAACAATGACTAGTATGATTTGATTCTGTTCTCTCTCTAGTTCGTGCTTCCGTATTTATACGGGTTGCTATAGTATTGTTAGCGGGCTAGCAGATGTAACCACACTATAGTAGTTATCTGGGGTACAGACGTGGTGTCTGGGCTCTGGTTATCCTACGAAGACCACGTGCGTTCGTGTAACGATAGAGGTAGGCCGCAGTGGTGACCGTCTGTTGGACCCTTTGCAACCCTCCGCGCCTACGTACCGAGTTGGGCCCCGTTGCCAGTACATTGGCCTCTCCCTAAAAAGTTAGGATGGGCTGGCACCCCACGGGGAGGACTAATAGCGGACAGATCCATCTCGAGAGTTAAGTCCCTTAAGAAAGTGCTTCTCAACCCATATCTATCCCAGCTGGAGTTTGGTGTCCTTAGACCATCTATACTAGAGTAGGAGATAGTGCACACCGTTCCTTGGATTCGATACCCTTGGAATACTCTCCTTCCTTGGGGAAGTCCTACAGCGGTATTTCCGTGCGCTTGCGGTATACCCAGTTGCTCTTATACGCTCCCTCTAGGTGTACAACTAGTGGTGACGTTAAGAAATGCCAACAAAGAGCACGTGAACAAGGTAAGTCAACATGTCAATTAAATTTTTAAAACTAATACTTTGTGGAGATTTGTTTGATCAAGCAATAGGTATTGGAAGCAATCACGATACCCCCAAGATCACAAGATCAAGCTCGTCAACATCTTCGAAGTTTCTGTTCGCATCAAGTTTTGCACAGCCTCATAGGAAGAACAGAATATCATTGGATATTTAGAAGCCCCACAAAGTTACGCTTCCAAGGAGTCAAGAATTAAGTCGATCGGAGGTTCCTACAAGCGGATATGGCCGAATCACCGAGGGTTGCACGTCCTGAAAATTTCTGAACAGCAAGCAAAGCTGAAGTGAAACAGCCATAACTCCCTCATATGGACTCCGATTAAGATGAATGAGTACCCGTTGGAAAGGTAATTTTATAAATTTTTTAATAGAGCAATATTTTGGTATATGTTATATTATGTATACAGGGGAAAATCCACGAGGAAGAGGCAACAGCAATACGATGAGAACGAGATGGTGAAGATGAGGACGACAACAACGAAGAGGAGCTTGGGGGATGCTTCCATTAGACCACACATGAAGAAATTAAGAGGCCTGGAACAAAACAAAGACCCCTAGAGCATTGGCAAATGAAGACACAAGTTGGCGACATCCGACGCAAGGAGATGTTTGAAGAAGACCACAATGGATTACACACATAAGACAACATCAAATGGCGCGGATGTTTTGGGCTCTCACACGAAGGATCATGAGGCTACATGAAGACATTTAAGACATGTGTGAAGCCCCACAAATGAAGAAGAGGAATGATCCTACACAAAGCAACCTTGATGACATGTGGCACGAAGGGAGGAATTGAGAAAAGTCTACGCGAGCCACCTCCGATCATCAAAGATTGTTCGTTCTCAACTCCGGAGGACCACTCATGATGAAAAGCTCGAAGACTAAGGTACACATTAACCTCTCAAGATACTTTTGGTTATGATAATATTCCTTTGATATTTTCATGTTCATATCCAATAGTATGTTTTGATTCTATGCCATGCACCTTTGATGATCATGATAGGCTAGAATTTCTTGAGAATGATGAAGAGGCTACGATGTGCTTAATTTTTATTAATTCTTTGCCTAATGAACCTTTGCCTAATAAGAGCCTTAGCGCTGAGCAAGAAATTTATGCTAACCTTTAATCACAAATGCTTTGTTCCTCCTTTTTAAATTGTCGTTACGGTTGCATATGCTTTTATTACGTCTTGCAAATCTTGGACTTGCTTCATGCTTGGTCAAGCTCGTGACCTTAAAAGAGCGTGTGTCGAGGGAAACCCGAGTTTCACTAACCATGCAGATCATTAAACCTTAATAAAGAGGAGAGAAGCCATGCCCCAAAAGAATTGCAAGCTCGTGCATCGCCTTCCCCGAATCTCGAGTGCGGATGTCGCTGTTTTTCATCAGTTTTGAGCACCTGATCAGATATGTAGAAGAAGGAAAAAGTTGAAAATCAGAATTTCCATCAAGTGCTAATTCCAACGCCTCCAAGATCGATGAATTTGAAGACCCGTACAAGGAGATATGGCAAAAAACATTAGGCTTTGCGCAGTCTGAAATCAGATTTGGACAGATTGCAGTGTTGGAGTAAAACGGGAATAACTCACTCGTTCGGAGTCCGTTGGGGGTGAATAAACACTTGATGGAAAGACAATTTCATGCGCCACGCATTGGAGAAGTTGTTTGCTACATGGTCTGATCTGGACAGAGAGGAAAATTCGTGAAAGGAGAGGCAGCAACGAAGAGCAAAGGAGAAGGAGTGGATGATGATGCAAGAGACGATCGGACAAGCCTGTCATCAAGTAAAATGATCGAGTCAAGCATGGAGAGTGGACCAAAGATGCATGTTAGGTTAGCTTGGATAGACAAGGTAGAGAACCTAAGCAGTTTGCTTCCGATCCTTGGATTGACAAACCTTGGGGACCCTCCTTGGTGAAAAAGGCACCAAGTCACTCGTACGCTTGCGGTGAACTTCAACACGGTTTTGAACCGTCAACAAGCCCTTTTTCTGGTGCCGTTGCATGGACATCTTCAAATCTTGCATGAGCGACCATGGCTTCACGACGACAAGATGGTACGTAAGAAAGTCGAGCTCTATGACTTTAAATGAAGCGCTTTGCGGGACGCAACCTGTTTTCTTTTGTTTATATTTATATATAAATATTATGACTGTCTACATTGTTATCTTAAACTGAACCATCAAGTAACATTGTACCATTGCTCTAATAAATACCACAACACCATGTTGTATGCTTTAATTGCTATTGAGAGAGCACTTTGTTCTTGATCTTGGAAAACTTGTAGACCCTTTTGTGTGCCATTAGTGTTTAGAGTCTTTTTCTTTTGTGTCTTTTTAGAGAGAAATATGAAGTTGGCACCATCCTTTAATTCTAACCTTGTGGCTAGTTAATTTAGGCTAACTCTTGCATTTGTTTTAGGCAACCACCATATCATGTCATTTTGTTCATCCATGTCATATTGCATTGCATGTTTTGTTTTGATCTAATTTTTTGTCCAACCAACATAAGCTTTCCCATAGCCCCCACCAAAAACCATAGCCAACAAGGGTAGGGTTGACTTATGGCCAAGCCCACGTCTATCCCTTGTTCTAACTAAAAACTTTGACTAGCCCTCCTATGAGGAAATCTTTCTCACCTTTAGCCTTCCCAAAACCATAGGTTTGTTTTTCATAAAAAGACTTTTAACACACCTTAGATAGAATTTCTATGCTTGAATCCTTCTCTTCAAAATTCTTATTTGAGCCAAAAATATAGGATACCCATAACCTACCCTTTAAACTTTGTTAGTTTGGTTGATTGATTCTTTTCGATGGGTGATTTTCTTGATGACAATGCTTACTTCGTAAAGTGGAAGCTAAGCTTTGTCCTTTGCTTATTGTGGACCATATCGGAAATCTTTCAAACCTTGCTAACATTTTCTTGTGCTAACTCTTTGCATTTGCATTTTGTATCCCCCTCATTGTCATCTTCCTCTTTATGTTAGCTTGGTCTTTTTGTGAAACTTTATGATGAATGCTTTCATATCTATGTTAATGCTTGTCGACATGTGTTACTTCTTTTTGCAATCTTGTGTAAACATGGTGTTTAGACACGATCGGAGACCGCCATCATTCAGTTTTATATACCTTGCTATCATCTTGCATTGTTTGGTTTATAAACTTTGCAATGCGCTGTACTTATCTTACACTATAAGGAATTGTTAATCTTGGGATAAGCATGGTGTTTTGACCTTGGTTAATAAATCTTTATGGTGATGGAGAAGTTTGGCAACCACTTTGTAAGTATGGAGCTTAGAATTTGGTGTAAACATTGTTTTGTTTTTATACCATCCTTTCATTTGCATACGCACTTGCACACACGTACACCCATTAGGTTCTTAATTTTTCTTTCACTAGATTAACTATGCCACAAGTTAAGATCATAGGGGATGTCTTTGGTTTGTCGGCATAGAGTGAGTATTCCTGACCGTCACCTCAGGGGTACTTTGTGCTTTAGAATTGCTCTACAGGCATGGCGAATCACTCCCATGAGTTTGTGATAAAAGCTGAAATCAAGATCATCAACACCTCCAAAACCTCGAAAGAAGTGCTACTGTTTTCATCAAAATTAAGCACACCTTCAGAAGTGTACAAAATAGTAAAATTGGATATTCAGGAGCTCCATTAAGTCTTCTTTCCAACACATCAAGATTTAACATTTTAGGAGACCCGTGCAAGGAGTTACAACCAAACCATTGGGCGTCACACGTTCTGAAATCAGCCCGGGACAGTTTGCATTGATGGAGTAAAAAGGGTGTAACTCGTTGGAAAGATAATTTCAAGAACTTTACAATGGAGCAATGGTTCAGTACATGTTCTGTTCTGGAAGTTGAAGAAAAATTCGTGGAAGTTGAAGCAGCAGTAAAGGACAACATGGAAGGAGGTGAAGACGAGTTGAGAAACGATTGGGATTAAGGCTTGTGACAAAGGGTGGACGTTGAAGTACGATCAAGGTAACAAAAGTGAAGAGTACAATGATGATCTCCAATGGTTCAGTACATGTTCTGTTCTGGAAGTTGAAGAAAAATTTGTGGAAGTTGAAGCAGCAATAAAGGACAACATGGAAGGAGGTGAAGACGAGTTGAGAAACGATTGGGATTAAGGCTTGTGACAAAGGGTGGATGTTGAAGTATGATCAAGGTAACAAAAGTGAAGAGTACAATGATGATCTCCACACATGGCAGTAGGACTTCAAGAATTACAAGATGGTTCATCATCTTCCATGCCTAGCAACATGCTAAGCATGGGGGAGGATTTGGTGGACATGAGAAGACCGCATGGAGTACAAGGATCACGGTTGCCACGAGATACCAATTTTCTTCTTCCATGTTAAGTACAATGCTTAAGCATGGGGGAGGCCGCGCTACACTTCAAGCATCAAAGGACGGTAACAATTCCTCAACCCTCTTTTCACTACTAGAAAAGGGGGCTTCTGTACCGGGTGGCAACCCACATTAGTGCCGGATGGCCACCCGGTACAGCTAAGGCGGCACTAATGTGGGCGGCCACATTAGTGCCGGGTCGTGTGACCCGGTAGTAATGTGGCCGCCCACATTAGTGCCGGACCCTGTCACCAGCCGGTACAGATGTGGGCTCACATCTGTACCGGTTGCTAACACGGCCCGGTACTAATGTTTTTTTATTTTTTTATTTTCTATTCAGATTCTTTATTTCTAATCCCAATCGTATTTGTTTGGTATACGTATACTAATATGCTTATCGTATGTGTTTGGTATACGTATACTAATCCTAATGCGAAGCGTATAGATTGCATACAACATACAATACATATATATAAGCATATTGTGCATATGGAAATACGATAAATATTTACAACGAATCAATTGTTAGAGAAGATTAAAGTTTGAATCCTTCTAAGCCCGTTTGCTTGAAGATCCTTCTCGCCGTTGCTGACTCCTGGTACTGACCCTAGAAGGAATTTCCTTTGGCTTTTCATTCACCTTCTCCTTGTCCTTGTCCTTCTCCCTCTCCTTGTCTTTCTCCTTCTCCTTCTCATTGTCGGCCTTCTCCTTCACCTTCTCCTTGTCCTTGTCCTTGTCCTTCTCCTTCTCCTTGTCCTTGTCCTTCTCCTTCTCCTTGTCCTTCTCCTCCTCGTTGTTTTTCTGACTAGTTTCAATGCTAGGACCTGAAGTGGCGTCAGTGGTCCTTGTGAACCTTGATGCACCCAAAAAAAACTCTCCCCCTGGATTGATCACCTCGTCTAGAAGAAATCCGCACAATTGTTCTTGAATTAGCCGGATTTTTTCCGTCTTGAGAAATCCTTTCTTTATGTGCTCAATCTACAGAAGAAGTTATTGATTGCATAAGTATTATTGTTAGAATGAAGTATATAAAAATTAAGAACTAGGGATAAGTACGCACCGCTCACTGGCGGCTTCCACCCAAGTAGTTACTTGCAAAGGTATGCATGAACTCACATACATAGTATGGGCATAGATTGGTACCCTTTGGCTGCTTCATGCACTGCACATATGTGAAAACAAAGTTAATAAATATGTTTTGTTGTATTCAGAGAAGAAGTGACATGAGATTGGCGAACAAAAAGACATACCTCGACGTCATGGAGGTAAGTAAGTTTCTCTTTGAATTTCCCTTTGTACTGTACGAAGAGCATATCCCATGCTAGGTTCAACTGATCGAGCAGAGAAATATACCAGTCTTTATATCTGCTAATAGAGTCATAGACCCAGATGTGGCCCGTTTTTGGATAGATAACAAAGAGAATCCAGTGGAAGCTGCCATTACATATACAAGTATATAAGTATATTGTAATATTGAGTGTAATTTGGAAAATAAATAGATAGATATGTGAAACAGGTTGCTCACTGGCAGTTGTACAGCAAAAGTATCATAGTCTTGTCCTGTTGCCTGTCCAGAAACTTATACAAATGAACCACTGTATCTGTTGCCTGATCATCCACATTTGCCTCATTTATCTGCATAGGATCCATGAAGCCGACGTCCATGATTCCTTGCTTCCGGCAAGATTGCATCTCCATGCTGTATGATACAAGTTAGAAGATCAGACATACGGTAGTAAGGCTACAGCGGTAATTTGAAGCTTATAGTAAAATAAAGACTTACAACATCCAGCAAGTCATTAATGTGTAGTCGAGTGCATCTTGATTGAATAGCATATGGAACTCTTCGAAAGGCACAAGGAAAGTGCTTGTACCTTGGAAAAAATGTTCCTCTCCAATTCTAACTTCGAGCATACAGGTCTCGTTTCTTGACTCTTCCATGTACCAATTGTGGAACTCATACATTCTAGTTGGAAGATCGACCAACAATCGCTCCCACAGAAGCGACTCACCATGCACATATCGACATCTTTCTGCTCCTGGATGAATTTCTAATGCTTCAATCCCTAGAATTTGACCCGGTGTGAGTCCAGCATCTGCACCAAATACAAGCAATTCCTGGTCCTTGCTTGAAATAACTTTGAGGGGCGAGACGAATTGCTTCGATTGGGTTCCTAGTTGTGCAACAGTTGACCCAACTTTCTGTTTCTTCTTGTTGATCTTGACTGCTGTGCGATCGTAGTCATACAACGGAGGAGGCACTGGCACTCTCAATTTCTCTTTCTCCTTGCCTGCCAGGAAACGCTTGAATTTAACCATGTCAGTTTTTTCTCAGGTGGAGGCTTCGGGCCATGGAAATGATCATGCACTTGTTTGGCCACTATCTCATCCAGTTCCTCCGAAGTCTTCTCGTAAGATTTTTTCTCTGGAGTCTTGACTATCTTCTGCTTCTTTGGACGCGGAGGAGGAGGAGGTGGAGGAGGTCTTCGTTTGGAACCCTTACTCTTTGCAGGAGGAGTTGGACTCACGCTTGGATCCCTGTCACCTGCTGGATGTTCGGGACTGCTGCTGAGTTCCCTTCTACCTGGCGAGTCTTGTGCTCCCGGCACGGCGGATCGTGCAGGAGATGATGCTTCCACGAGCTGTTGTGTTATCTTTATGTGATCCTTGGGCCACAAAATGCAACGGTGCACCGCTTCTCCTAGAGTCTCTTCCCCATCAGGTCCTTCTGGTTCCAGTTCTAAGTCATCCCAAGAGTCAACCACTCGGTCCACAAAGACTTTGGCTAAATCGGCAGTTATACTCGTAAGGGGGTACTCCATAAATGTTTCCCCTGGTGTCGGTACCTCAGCAATACCGTAAGCCACCACAAGCATCTTGTTTCTTACTTTAGTCAGAAGGTCACATGTGGACCTCACAGTGATGTCATCCATGGGGTAGTGGGGTCGTCGCTCCTCAACAGCAGGGGCGCCTGCATCCGTGGCCGCTGGGACTGCTTCCGTGGAAGCGACGCTGCTCTTACACTTACTAGATGGGCTCATTTCATCATGAGGCCCTGATGCTGCAGGTGCTTGCTGACTTGTTGAGTGCTTGCTAAGAGCGAGCGCCACACGTTGATCGATGACTTCCACCATTTTCGCGTCATGCATACTGACGCTCTGTTGCAAAACTCGTATCTCTCGTGCTTGTTGGTCCTTAGTTCTTTTGCAACTTCTATACGAATCAATGTGCTGCAGGAATGCTTCTTTCCATGGTATGACACCCTTGTCTCTGCAACGTCCACCGTGTTCTTTGGTACCTAGTGCCATAGTAAGCTCATCATTCTCTCGATCAGGCACGAAAGATCCTTCCGCTGTACGCCTTATTAAATCAACAAGCCTTCCAACTGTCTCTCTTAATTGATCGCTCGGCAGTAATGTTCCATCTTCTGGATTCAGCTTGCCACCATGTGCAAAATAGTAATGCTTTGCTCGCTCGGGCCAATCTAGAGTTGTCAGTATGATTCCTTTAGCCATTATATCTTGTTCATTCCGATCTTATTTGGGAATGGCCTTCTTGTAACCTCCCGGTCTGAGCTTGTGAAATTCTCTCTTCTTCCTGGCATTGGCGGTGTTGGTTTCTGTCAGCTTCTTGGCCTCTGTCGATTCCTTGTGCTGCACAAAGGCATCCCAGTGATCTCTTAACTTGTCCAATCCCTTCTTCGTGAAGTCCGGTGTAAGCCCAGTCTTGATGTACTCTACGGTCAGACGCTTCTTGTATGACTGAAAGGCATTTGCAGCCTTTTGCAGCCTTATATATCAGATTATATTATACAGTACCTAGGGTACTGAATAGCTATTCAGTCCCCGAGCCACTATCCAACCAATGCACGCGCCAATCCACCGGACCAGGCTCGCACTCGCACGGTCGCACCTCGCGCTCCGTTGCCAATTTGGTTTTCATTTTTTCCAGTTTTTTCGCTCGGGAATAGATCGTGGGTGTTGACCTCTACCCATAATGTCGTTTCAGTTGCCACCACCACTCGAGGCCGCCCCTCCTCCGCATTGATGCCGCGCCGCCCCTCTCGCCCCCGGATACCCCAGCTGCCCGCCGGAGCTTGGTCACCGCCGGCCCAAGGAGGTCCTCTTTCCCTCCGCCTCCCGATTCCAAAACGCATGCCGGCGATGACTTATCTTCTCTGGATCGGTGGCAGCAGCTCTTGCTTTCCCTTCTTTAGATCGATGGTGACGGCCACACTAGCGTTGGACAGCCCCAGAGACCCATCTCCTCCGTGGCTCTTTGGTAGCTTGTTGTTCCTTGCGGCGTATTTCTTCGGGTCATGCTTCACCGATGTCCTCTGGTTAGTCACTTGCCCTTTCATTCGATCCCCCGCTCTTGCTTGATTGCCCACATTAGTGGTGACGATTTCGTGATAATGATTAGGTTAGATAATTAAATTTAGCAAGGGGCACACCTGCTGAGCAGATGAATAAATCAAAGGGCAAGCTGATGTACTCACTGGCAGGGATCCTTAAAGAAAGCACAGACGTTGTGACTAAGCACTACAGGTTTTTCCCTTCATTCACATCTGAATTTTCTTTCTTTGAATCAACAAGTAATTTTTTAGTTCCATCCATTCCTAATTTCCTGATTCGTTGCATATTGTGGGTGGAGACCACGCCTCACATCAATCCAGGGGTATTGCTAATCATATAGTCGTATGTATTCCAGATTGCTAATCATTTTTTTAATTCCCAACTATTAGTGCTGATTAGAAAATATGTTTTGCCGGAAGCAGACACCAAAGCTTGATGCATGCTCCTTCCTTTCAGTTTATAATATTATGTACCGCTTCTTTCCTGTAGCGATAATAATTTTTCTCGATTAAATCTTAGAATTATCTCAACCGAAATCATGCGGCTCTGAGCAGATGAGTTACACTAGTTACTAAATACCAATTGAGATTCTTTCACGTGGTATGGCTTGGTAACAAAAATAAGATAACTATAGTGGCGCCTACCAGCTATGCACGTTGAACTTTGGGCATGTGGTCCCTGATATTACAGAATTATGGTTTCTAATTGTTACACGGTAAATGTTTTCCTCAGGACATCGTGCAGCTACATACAAATATCTGTTGCTTTGTATAATTTAGATGTCTTGTATCTGAAATTATGTGCAAAATATTTGTATCACGTTTGAGGTGGAAACTAGTGACGGAGAATGCTATTTAAAAGAAAAGAACAGATAAAGAGATGTGGAGGCACATAGTGCTGTACTACTGATAAAAACATTCACAACAGATAAGGAGATAGGAGAATGCTTGATAAAAAATTGAAGACTAGATGATACTGAATTGTTTATTTCCTTAAATATGATGTATTTTAACTCTTGGAAGCATGTAAGGATGCTCAACTTAGCATATCAGATTTGGTAACCTTTTCAGAAGTAGAACTGTTTATTAATGGTATATCAATCTTTGTTTAGGTATTTTAAATTCCCAAGAATCCAGGTATAGCAGTAACCTATAATTTTCATTTTTTTGATAGATTAGCTGATTCCCATGCCTTTTATTTGTTTACCCCTAATTCTACCTTCTGTCTTGTGCCTTTTTGTCTTTCTCTTATCCTTATTTCTTTTTGGGTTTTATCTCTAGCCTACCCCCAACATGCTTGGGACTAAAGGCTATGTTGTTTGTAGTTGATTCCCAGGCCTAATTTTCTAGATGATATATCATGAAGTGCTGTGATATCCTCGCTTGACCATAGAAGAATCTGCATGAGTCCATGGCTTCATGCACGTTGTCGCCGAAAGAAATAGAAGGCCAACTATAGCGGTTTGCTGAGGACATCGTCCAGTTCATGAGACTGCCACCACCATTAAACTATCTTTGATGCTGATGTTCACTCTGTGTAACATGCCTTTGTATTGATTGGCCCTCCATGGTTGGTTACATAACCTATGAGATTTTTTTACAGAATGATTTAAAGTTAAATTGCGTGCATGGATCATAAAACCAGAAGTTGTGATTAATCCAATTAGTTGTAGTGCTAAACTAGGCAGCAGTGATGTATAGATTTCCTATTCTGATTTTTGTATCCCATTTCCTTTCTCTGATCATCCCAGTATTTTTTTTATTCCTACTCTTGAACTCCCATGTGAGTGTGTTCTGCAAACTTCTGCTTAGGTTTGCTGTAAAAGACTGTCGGAGTTATTCAATTGTTTGCTAATTAAACTAGCCTTTGGTTATTTTTCTAAAATCATGTTAATATATCCTCTTGTCAAACTACCTAATGCACGATTAGCTATATGTTTTGGTCATTTGGTGTATCAGTGCCGTTCTTTCACCTTTTCTTTAATTTTCACAGGTCTTTGCATTTCAGTGGAGCAGCTGCAACAGGTCAAGATCATAGAACCTGGGCTGGCTAACTGAGAAGAACATAGGCTGCGTTCGGCGGGTCTTTTGGCTGATTTGGCAGGCAGATTTATTCTGAGAAGAAAATAATGTGTGCTGATTGAGCCGGCAGATTTGCTCTGAGAGAAAAAACTGTTGAATGAGCAAGCCGAACAGAGCCTATAATCGTTAGAATTCCCACATGTTCAGCACCAAATTTCTGGCTGATCTAGAATCATACAGAGGTAGAATTGCTAGTATGACTGGGACAAAATAAATCCTATTATTTGATTCTTAATCCCAGCAACTTTGCATGATCTGTGTAGATTGGAGGGTATTTGATTCTTTCATCTTGTGGTGAACCTTGTTGATAATTGCGCCTTGTAATGTTCGTGTAATTTATGGTTGAAGTTTTGTTGCTAATCCAAAGTTTGATTAGCTGCAATATAGTATAAGCATAGTATGATATGTTCACGTGAGCAAAATTTCTAATTCCTACTATTCTGTGAAGTTCGTGATGTATATCTTGCAGTCATAAAGACGTGTTGGACGAACAAGTCTGGCATTTTTAAGTGTTTGTGACAGGCTAGTGAATTTATGTGCGTGACAGCAAGAAAAAAATATATGATGGTCCAAGGTGTCCACACCCAATTAATTGAATTGGCGTACAAAAATTTAATTTAATACTCGTACAACAACTTTTATGACACGTATCCACCAACGTGTCAACATTTGTCATGGCTGCATTTACCTCCAAACAGTAAACTTATGCCACAAGCCCACAAGGTTCAAAAAAAAAAAAAACGCTTCTTCGCGACTAGCGTGCACCGCAACGGAAAACATATGTGGACAGAGAGGTGGGTGCGTGCGTGCGGATGGGAAAAATCGGATGTGGCAAAAAGAAAACCGAACGCAAGCGTGGGACGCCCGGCGCGCGGAAGAAAAAAAAACCGAACGCGCCGCGGGGGGCGCTGGCCGTGTGGAGAGGGACTCGGGGTACCGAATAGTATTCAGCACCTGAGTACCAAATAACAGAGTCATATATATATATATATATATATATATATATGACGAGTTTTATCTACACGTGCGTGTAGCAACTCTCACCATCAAAATACCACCTGGGTATGTCTACATACCTATTTATCACTTTGATGAGTATGTTCACATACTAATTCTAAGACAATCCAAATGGATATGTACAAAAACTTTTAAAAACCTCTCTAGTTTTTAATATATTTCTATTATACCTTACTAATAATATATAAAAATTAGTATGTTCACATACTCTATGTATGATCACATACTTAAATTATATACCACCATAGATAGTCTAGTATCATTACATACTACATGTACATGTCGTTTTAAATATATATCATAAGATATGGAGGTAGGAGTAGTTACACACGCGTGTAGAATGAATTTTCCATATATATATATATATATATATATATATATATATATAATATATATATACATATATAAATACATAAATACATACATAAATATATATATATATATATATATATATATATATATATATATATATATGAGAAATCAATCCTACACGCGTGTGTATCTACTCGTATTTTTCCCCTTCTGTTCCACACACTGATGGGCTGATGTGAGTTCCACCCGTGATCCACAATAATAGGTAGGCCAGTAGTATGTATATATATATGACGCAAAGGTGCCAACTGCCAAGCCATCCATCGATCCATCAATCGAGAATAAGTTGACACAGCCTGAGACGTTGCTTCAAGCAGAACGTCCACATCGGCGGCGACGGCGACGGCGGCAATGGCGACGGCCGTGGAGCAGCAGCAGTGTGCACCCTCCACCTGCACATCGTCACCTCCTCCTCGCCTCCGGTTCATCGACACCACTCTCGTGCATCCGTCTCCAACAGGCTACGCTCTGCCGGAAAGCTCCCTGCCGCTCACCTTCTTTGACATCCTCTGGCTCTCCTTCCCGCCCGTGGAGCGCCTCTTCCTCTACCATCTCGCCCCCGACGCCGACGTCCCGGCCATCCTCTCCAACCTCAAGGACGCCCTGTCCAGGGCGCTCCGCGCCTTCTAACCGCTCGCCGGCCGCCTCTGGCTGATTCCCGGCACGTCCGACCGCTACGAGCTCCACTACCACCACGGCGACGGCGTCGCCTTCACC
This sequence comes from Cenchrus fungigraminus, assembly GCA_036936925.1. Lineage (NCBI taxonomy): Eukaryota > Viridiplantae > Streptophyta > Magnoliopsida > Poales > Poaceae > Cenchrus > Cenchrus fungigraminus. Next base: position 103,970,639 of record CM072769.1, on the reverse strand, counting down.
GTCGCAGAGTACGACGTCGGCGGCGGCGGGGGTGGGGGCGTAGATGGCATCGATGGCCTCGGCACCGACGAGCCACGGGAGATCGCCAGGATCGCCCCGCTCGTGCCGGTGCTACCTGCCGGCGGCGCCGTGGTCGCCGTGTAGGCCACGCTCCTCCTGCCCGCGCGCCGTGGCCTCGCCATCAGTGTCGTCGTGCACCACGCCGCCATCGACGGCTCGAGCTCCACGCACTTCTTGCACACCTGGGCGGCGGCCGCGTGCACGCGTAGCGAAGCGCCGCCTCCACCGCCGCCGGTCATAGACCGGAGCTTCCTCTCCGACGCTTTTTTCCAGGCCATGTCGACCACCGGCACCTTAGAGGCCGGCCAGATGCCCGCTGACCAGCTCCTCGCCACCTTCACCCTGTCCAAGGATGACTTGCAGCGCGTCAAGGATGCCGTGGCCGGCGAGGCCGCGTGGTGCGGCGTCACGCCGCCCCGGTGCACGTCGCTGGTCGCCACCTTGGGCCTCGTCTGGTCGTGCTACCAGCGAGCGAAAGAGCCAATGTCGTCGTCGTCCACGCCCACGGCGAGCGACGGCCGCACCAGCATGATCTTCCCCGTCGACCACCGCTCGTGGACGATCCCTCCCCTCCCCGGCAAGTACCTCGGCAACTGCGTCGGCCCAGCCTTCGCTGTAGCACCCAAGGACGCGCTCGCGGCCGGCGGCGCGGCCGGCCTGCTCCGCGCGTGCGCCGCTGTCGCGGCGGGCATCGACGAGGCGGTGAGCGGCGGTGTCGGGACGGGCAGCATGGAGGCGTGGACGGGCCGCGCCAAGGAGGTCGCCGGCACGATGGGCAAGCTGTCCGTGGCCAGCTCGCCGAGGTTCCGTGTCTACGAGCTGGACCTGGGGTTTGGCCGGCCGGCGAAAGTGGACATCGTGTCCGTGGCGAGGACCGGCGCCGTGGCGGTGGCGGAGAGCCGGCGCAGCGCCGGTGGGGTGGAGGTGGGCGTCCCTCTGCCGCCGGGTGGTATGGACCGGTTCCGTAAGTGCTTCGACGATGCCATCGCGTGGCTGCGCGTACGCGGAGAGCTGAGCTGATCGAGCGTCTCTCTTTGTCGGTCTCTCTCCAAAGTCGAAGTCCAAATAAACTCGAGTGCGTGATTGGACAAATCACTCGATTGAGGTTTAAATTTGTCAAAACAAAAGCTGCTGATCCATCTCTAGCTAGCATGCAAGCACTACTTCCAACACTACCGGAAACGGAGCCTCTGCCGAGAGCTCCAGGCGTTGCCGAGCGCTCTCGGCAGAGGTCCGCTTTGCCGAGAGCAACAGGGCCTGCTCTCGGCAGAGGACACACCCACGGCGCAGCGATCCCTTTGCCGAGAGCTTGAGCCCCTGGCTCTCGGCAGAGAGCAAGCCCACGGCGCAGGATCTCTTTGCCGAGAGCCAGAGGGCACAGGCTCTCGGCAAAGCGCGCAGCAGACGGCGCATGGGTGACGCCATCACGGCCGTGGTCTGGCCGTTAGCCCCTGCCTCTCTTTGCTGAGAGCCAGAGGGCCCCGGCTCTCAGCAAAGAACTGACGCACGGCACCTCCCGCCTTTGCCTAGAGCCTCAGCTCTTTGCCGAGAGCTTTCTAGCCACTCACGGCAAAACGTTGAAGAAAACTTCACATTTTCCGCTTCAAACTTTTTTCATGCTTAACATACACTCATACAGAGTACATATTCAAAATTGACGTCATTTCGACTCTGTTTGCTATATTTAACAATTTTACTTCTTTCTTCGTAATTTTTTCGTATACGTCCTATATAAGTGCATGAAATCTTAGAGTAAAGTTGTTGGAAAAATGATATTCATGTTCATGAGACATCTCTAACACTCTGCACATGAAATGAACCTAAGTTTCCGTCATTGGGTTCTCTGATCGTGATGAAGATCGTGAGGTAGAAAGGTTGTAAAATTGTATAAAATTCAAATCAAGTTTGAAAATCACGAATTTTGTCAAGCGCTCATGATATCATATGTTGAATTTGTGGTAAAAATTTGAGAATGTTTTGAACACTTTAACACATACACTGTTTAGAAATCGGAACATCTCACGAGAAGTTTCAAAGATTTTGAACTAATGTCACTAGATTTGGTCTCTTAGAGAAATTTAATATTGAGTTTGACTACAACAACTTTTTTATAAGCAATACACAACATATCTAGTGTCATGTTAAGTTTTGAAAAAAGTTTGAATTTATTTGCTATTTTTAAATAAAATTTGGTGTAAACAACCTGTGCCGAGAGGAAGGCTCTCGGTAAAGAGGGAGCTTTGCCGAGAGGACTCCCACGTGGCTCTCGGCACAGATTGAAGCGGGCCCCGCACGAGCAGCCGCTGCTGGGGCCGCATCGTCAGACGCCCACCCTTTGCCAAGAGCCGGGCGACGTGGCTCTCAGCAAAGCTGGAGGCCGGGCCCACTGCCAAACGCGGACGTTTGAATAACGCGCGCGCGCGGGCCCACCTCAAATCTTCACCGAGAGCCTAGATCCAGCGCTCTGGGCAAAGGATGAGGTGGGGCCCGCGAGCAAGCGCTACAATGACTTCATATAAATGCTCAAAATCTTACATTCATGTTCTCATCGTGGTATACAACTTATAAATGTTAGCAAAACCTAGAATGACGTAGAATTCGAAAATTACTTGTACAAATGACTCGTATTATCATTTCTCACTTTAAATCCTACGCAGAATCTATCGGCGGCATCAAACGAGTGGTCGCCGCCAGTTCAGCAGAGTCCTTAGGGCGGGATGCAGTGGGTGCCGTTTGGCCCTCAGCAGCCGTTTCGCCCTCAGCAGCCGCCTCACAGTTGGCCGGGGATGATGACACAGCCACAGGCGTCTGGGTGGAGGTCGTGGCCAGAGCAGCAGCCGGGGTCGGGTTCCCAGCCGCGGCATGATGACGCAGCGAACTAGTGAGTTCGTGAACTACGCACCTTTTATTTGCATTTGGACATTTGTGAGTTGATGAACCTTTGTGACTACCACTTCGTGACTTGTACTGTATTTGGACTCGTTATTTGCATTTGTGGACTATGTGATGAATATTACCTGCCTGTGATGATTATTAACTGCCTGTGATGATTATAATATGCTTGTGATGAATATTAGCTGCCTGTGATGAATATTGTATATCTGTGATGATTTCTGTGATTTGTGGGCTGTTTTAAAGCTGCTGGTAAATTAAAAAAAGGAAATAGGCTTTGCCGAGAGCTAAATCCATTGCTCTCGGCAAAGCGGCCTCTTTGCCGAGAGCTAAACACACTGCTCTCGGCAAAGGTGTGTGACGTGGCTGTCTGGGACGCTCCTTTGCCGAGAGCAGGAGCCACGTGGCTCTGGTCAAAGGAGCGTCCCGTGGGGCCATGCGCAGGCCTCTGCCGAGAGCGGTGGTCCCCGGCTCTCGGCACAGGCGCCCTCTTTGCCGAGAGCAGAAACCACGTGGCTCTCGGCAGAGCCGCGTGCCGTGGGACCCTGCACGGGCCTCTGCCGAGAGCGGTGGTCCCCAGCTCTCGGCACAGGCCGGCTCTTTGCCGAGAGCTCTGTGGCCCGGCTCTCGGCAAAGCGCCTGGGCTCCACGCGTAACGGTGTGACTCAGGGGACGGTGTGAAAGCCTCAGCCGAGGGTCAGGTGGGCCTCTCGGCATATATTTGCCGAGAGGATATCTGCCGGCTCTCGGCAAAGCGGTCTTTGCCGGCCCAGCTGAGCCGAGAGCCCTTTGCCGAGAGCATCCTCTCGGCAGAGTCTCTGCCGAGAGGAAAGGGCCCTCTGCCGAGAGGATCCCCGCTCTCGGCAAAGCGCTCGAATCCGGTAGTGCAAGGCCCCACACACATCACTTTTACTTGGGTCGTTGTGTCAAAAGAGGTGGCTGAATTACTTGCTAGTGGAGTACTCCCTCTGTTAACTTCGAATAAATATATATACAAATACATTATTTATGGTAAAAAATTAATATCATTAGATAGATATTTGAAAAATGAATTTATTTTTTACAAATTCAATCAAATTTGTGAAAAAATCAAAACGACACTTAATAAAGGACGGAGGAAGTAGTCCAACTCTACTTTTCCTCACTTCTCCATTAAACGAATGAAATTAAAATAATATCATATAAGTGTTTATATTCTTTTACTTGAGAGAAATATCTCTCCCCCACCTCCACTGCCCCTACACAGCATCTGCCGATCTGCATCGCCACTTGTTCAATGAGCAAGTCGCAAGTTCTATGCACTGAGGGAGCACGCACATGATCGTGGAAGTATTTGAGATATAGACATCGAGACTCGAGAGGAAGGAGAGAGTAAGATATATACTTGGATTTTTCGAAATCGCAAATTAAGTAGACATTTTCTCTAAAAAGGGAGCTTGGGACAAGAACCTGACAAGCACAACCATCCTATTAGCTTACAATTTTGCGCCGGCCGACTCTCGAGGAATTTCCAAGGTTTGCTAACGTTTAATTTCGAGTTTGAAATGAAATGAGAATATCTCTTACTCGAGCGTTCAATTGTGCAAAGCTAGGAGGAAAGTACCACGAGTTGATTCTTGAACGTCTGGCAAATTCTCTCAACCGGGTCCCACTCCCCTTTCCACGGCCATGTAACTTTCTTTTTCTTTCTTTCTTTTTCCCGACAAAACAGCCACATAGCAATTGGAGAGGGGGGTGGCTACATGTTCTGTTTTGATGTGGAAATTTTTTTCTCAAAATGTTGATAATGTTCATGTGCTATTGAATGATAAATTAAGGACATGCTAACAAGTCAATTATATTTGTTAAAAGTACCGTGCGCTATTGCATCACCTTCCCTGTGTAAAGTGTACTCATCTAACTGATGATTGGTCTAGTTCTTCCTCGGTCCTCGCATTAGCATTTCAATGCGTTTGAATTTTGTTGCAGATTCGTGCGGGTGGAGGGAGAGGCCGGCCCATGGCGTATCATTATCATCATCCTGAGAGTACTGGAGCAAGTGGCTGTCAGTAATCAGGATGGAGTCCGTGGTTCCCGTCATTGCACCCATCATCTGTTTGGGGCCTGGTCACAAGATTCACAATCATAATATGGGTATGCTGATACAATTTCTTGCACCAAGCCAGGGAATCATCGTGTTGAGTGAGGGTTGGTTCCATGCTTGATGACATCATAAGCTTCATTTGCTCGATCCGTTGCAGTCTGCATACTTTTTCGAGAATATATGTGGGGCCTGTTTGGATGCAAGGGGTAAATATTTACCCCAAGGTAAATGTTTTGCCCCTTCCATTTGCCTCTAATAATATTTACTCCTTGAGGTGTTTGGATTGAAGGGTAAATGTGGATGTGGATGTGAGAGAGAGGGATGTGGCCCACCACAATTTGCTCCAATTTGCTACTTTTTAGAGGTAAATAGAATTAGGGGAGCAAAACATTTACCCCACCACATTTGCTCCACATATTTGGCATCTGAGTGGTAAATTTGGGATAAATTTACCCTATTTGCCTCATTTACTTCTCCATCCAAACACCCCCGTGATCCCACCAAGAGCTATCTATGCCAATATCTTGTGAGGATTGGATGGGTTCTGAATATCTTGATCCATGAATCGTTCCTATTCCCTATGATGATATCATTAGCAGCTTATTGTTGTGCACACATATACGTCAACTTATTATTGTTGCTTGATGCATTTGTAACCATGTTTGTGGGGGTTACTTGGGGTCCTGTGCTGATGTGGTATCTATTCAAATTTTATTACCAAAGTTCCTCTAACTTAGTAGGTTAGACTAACTCTAGCAAGCTTATCCATCTGCATCGGGTATGAGCTGAAGAAAGATAAGAATTCCGTCTGCAAAAGAAGATGGACTCTAGCGGAAGAACCGCATCCCCTCCTGCATCGACCGAGGTAGTTGGCTCCCACGCCGTGGAGGAGACCGCCACTCCTGCTCAGCAAAACGCGTCGTGGAGCTTTTCCGCCCGGCCTTGCTCCGCCTCCGTCAGATTTGCGCCCGAGGTGGTGCGAGCGAGCGCGGAACAGGCCGAGGTGCACCTCCGTGCCGGCCCCTGCACAGATCGAGGCGGGGAGGAGAGAGAGAGAGAGAGGAGTTGTGGAGGATGCGGGTTCCGCCGAGGCTCACCGGCACCCTGCGCCATTGCTCCGCCGAGGCTCACTGGCGCCCTCCGCCGAGGCTCACCATCCGCACGTCTTGCTACGGCAGCGGCCCGCACGCCCTGTCAGGGAGGTGTGAGCGGTGCGAGAGAGGGAAGGGGAGCCGGTCGGCGGGTGGAGAAAGATGAGGGGCGGGAGAAAAGAAGGATGGGGGAGCCAGCAGGAGACCCACTCCGGTGGCCCCACCCCTCGCCGTCGCCGACGCGCCGGCCACGGGTCACTCGCTCACTGCCGCCGCTGCACAGATCTCCACGGGTCACTCCGCCGCTAGCCCCTACACAGATCGAAAGATGAGAGGAGATGGAGGGTGGAGGAGAGAGAGGGCCGGCGGGTGGAGAAAGATGAGGGTGGAGGAGGACGGCCGGGGAAGGAGGAGGCGGCTGGGGAATGAGGCAGCGGGGCGGTGGTGGAGGTGGTCGCGGGGGGATGGTGGAGGGGCTGCGGTTGGTTCGAAGAGAGGAGAGAGAAACCCAAGAATGAGGGTGGGAAGGACTACAGCCGCAAAATGAAGATGCAGATGAAGAGACTTTTGGAGCCTCTACAGTGCCCTTTTCACCTCATTTTGCAGATGGAATGGAGAATGGGGAAGCTGCTAGAGTCAGTCTTAGAGAGTCTGAAGTATGGTCGCAATCAGGAGAGCTAGGTCTGATTTCTCGTTGGAGCGAATTATGGAGTGAAGATGAAGTTTGGAGATTTTCTACCCTGAGAGAAAGTTCATTCTTCTTGATGAAAACTCGTGGAGCGGTACCCTACCGGTCTAGTTTTTCTATTCAAATTTTATTCCTCTGTCTTGGTTACAATGTTTAGCTCAGTTATGCGATATTTTGCACTGGTTTTCAGAATTGGTTGCAGAACCTTAGTACTGGTTCCAGGGTTTTGTGAAGTGTTCATAGAGCTATTCGTTTCAAATAATCTGAATGTGCTTCCTTCTCTTCATGTTTTGGCACCATGCATAATAGTATTTACGTTGTATAAACCTAGAAAAACCCGAGACGACCAATAATTTGAAACGGAGAGAGTACTGAATTTTGCGATGAGCTGGTGGGATTCTGGGACGACAACTGTTAAAGAGTTGAGCTCGCATTGCATAGCATAGCAGACTGCCGTGCAAACGGGCCGGAACCGTGTCAGGCCACCGGGGGTTTCGGTCGTCGGAGTGCGTACAGCGTACATCTGCGCAGGGCGGATGCTGCTGAGTCTTGATCGAACTATAGTAGGACTCGTCTCCTGATCGGATCGCCGCTGCAAGAAATAAAACCGATATCGTATATACACGCTGCTTGCTAGCTCCGTGCTCGATCGATATACTTCACGTCGTACAACACCTACAGAATAAAACCGATCGCGCGACGCGTGCTAGCCACCACCGACCGGGCCGGCACATGCAGGCAGCACGCCGCTGACCTGCTGCAAGCGCCGCCGCCGATCGATATGATGGATTCTGGATCGAAATCCGAGCCGCGGTAAGTTGGATCAAGTGCGGTCAAAGTTACGTTGCCTCTTCCACTGGCCTTTAATTCTGAGTATAGATGAATTCTCTTATTTTTACTTGTCGTTATTATTATTTTTATAACTTTGATCATTTGTTTTATTCAAAAAATTGTACAAGTACAATTAATTTTGTTTGCTATATACTTTGCTGTTGTATGTATTTTAAACTTGACTTATCGTAGAGTATTAGGGCACGTGATGGTGCTGTTATGCTCTCTACAAAGGAGCCACGTAGGAAAGAGAGGATAGGAGAGAATGTGCTCTCCCTTAACCCAACGTCATGCACAATAGAGATTTTCACGTGTCGTGGGTCCCACCTGTGCGTTTATCCGTGCCGAAACGCAAAACTCCGCGGGGCAAACAGAGATGCGTGCCAACGCGTCGCTCTAGCGGGCGAACGCCGCGGGGAGCAGGACAGGGCATGGGCAAGCCGATGAGGCCACCGACGGGGGAGCAACCCATACGAGCTGCCGCGGGGAGGTGCACGAAGCGCTGGCAAGGCCACCGGCAGGGGCAGGAGGTCGGAGGAGCTGCCACGGGGAGGAGGACGGGGCCCGACAGGGAAGAGCTCGGAGGAGCCAGTGGGGGAGGAGCTCGGTCGCACCGCCGCAGGAGAGGCAGCAGGCGGACCTCAGCACCGCCGCTGGCGGGCGGATCTCAACCGTGCCGCCGCAGGAGGGCGGAGTTCGGCTGGCGCCGGCGGGCCGCACGCAGCCACACCGTGTCTCTATCCTTCGCGCACCCCTCCGCACCCTTCCCTCAGCTGCGGCCGCCACCGGGAGAGAGGGGATGGGTGAGGAGATCGACAGCGAAGCGGGCGGGCAGATCTCAGCCATTGGGCCCCACGCGGGCGGAGTGGCGCAGCCACCAGGCACGTTGCTGGTCCGCCGGCGAGCCGAGGTGGCGGGGGAGAGGCGCAGCTCCCAGCCCAATGTACTTGTTCTAAGCCCATCCAAAACTCCAATCCCTAACCTCTTTGGCGCACTATGCTTTTACACACGATTGAAAGAATGTATACTTATCTTTTGTGTGAAATATATAGGAAATATACATTACATGACTTGGCGCACTAAATATTTTCATAATTTAATTAATTTTTAAAATATTTCCCGAAAATACATGGGATATATTCATATACCGATATTATACGTATATGAGTAGGACTGTAGGAGTAGTCGAGGAGTATATGTCCTCTACCGTTACCCGCGCGTCAGCTAACGATTTCGCAAAGAAAAAAAAAAGCCTCAGCTAACGAGGATAATACCGTAATAACGTACGGGAGAAAGGAGGAAGCAGTGGCGTGGACCAGTCCCGACTGAAGAAGCATGTTCCCCAATTGTCGCCGCCGGAGGGAGCACGCGCTCCGCCTCCGCCCCCCATGGACGATGGCGCCGATTCCCATCCCGCCACCGGCCGTCCAGCCGGATTCTATGTCCACACGTATGACGGCCATCGTGCTGGCCCGTTTACTGCACAAGAAGCCCTCGATCCCAGCAACTGGGGGTCCGCTGAACTCTGCCGTGAATTGCCGGAGGAGCCGAGGGAGCCCCGGGCCAGAGGCCGCCGCCGCCAGCGGCGGCCGCCCGCAGGCTCCATGGACGACGGCACCGCCGATCCCTACCCCGCGTCCCTCTCTGATCCACGAGGCGTGGAGGACCGGGTTACGGGGCAGAGATTCGCTTCATGGAGTGCCTTCCGGCAGTTCAGCATGGACCGCAGTCTCCGGGGATCTCAAACTAGCTCTGAGCCATTCTCCGCTGCGTCCCCCTCTGAGTAAAGATCTATTCCCCAAGCTCTGCATTGCAAAATTGCTAATGTCTGTTTAGTTCGATGTTATGTTGGCATGTAATATTTCAATGTTCCATGCTCCCAAAATATTGCATTTTTAGTGGATTCTGGAGGATATTGCTTGCCTGTTTAGTGTTTACAAATGATTAGTGTCAAGAGAACCATTTCAGGCTCCCTATTAGCCACCACGCTACTTGATTTGCTCTGCAGTGACAAGATATGCTGCTTTTCCAGACCCTTCTAGCATTTCACAATTAAATCACGCAAGAAGCCAAGAAGAATAAACTTTTTAGGGGTTTAAATGTATCTGAGGCTCTTTGGGAGATCCACAAACTTTTGATGTGTTCTAGCTTCACGAGCTTCAAAGTTACAGAAAACTGCTACCCAGAGTGTTTTCGAATTGTTTCTTGCTCCCACGAGATTCCTTTTTTTGTTATATGAGCAGGCCCTGGTGGATATTCCTTGTGTATTTATAAATCATTCATGTTAAGAGAACGATTTCAAGCATCCCAATGTAGCCAGTGCTAAACTGCCTTACATTTCCGTGTCGGCAACACATTCTCTGCAAGAGTATCATTTGGCCAGTGAGCCAAACAAAAACCATGTGTATGTACTATCCAGCTACAGGTCCCTGGACAAACAAGCAACGAACGGTCTTGACCTATACCCTGTGAGGTAGTGACAAGCTGTGCTGCCTTTTCAGAGCCTTCTAGCATTCTGGGAATAAGTAGGAAAAAAAACGAATAGTAGTTCTTTCAGAAGGTCTTAACTGTTTGAGGCTTTTTCAGAACTCCGGAAATTTTGATGCGCTCAAGCTTTAAATGCTTGGAATTGCATAGGAATTCTGTCCAGTAAATGATTTTCTAGCTGTTACAAAAAATCCCAATAAATATACTTTCTTGCTTTTCATAGTAAATTGGTGATATAACAAGATTTGTAGATTGTTGTTAGTAAATGTCCTTCAATGTACTAATTCGGGCGTTTGCAGTCATCCTGGAACTAGAACCCATGTTCGGCAGAGTGTTCTCTATTCCGATAGGCCAAGGCGGTCTGGACCCAGAAGAGCAGCAGTAGCACTGTGAGTGTCATAATTGTTGCTGTTACCTTTATATGTTTGTTGCTTGTATTTCCGTGGCAAATTCATAACGCCTTTCTCCTATCTATTTTTTGCAACGATTGTCATCCCTTTTTTAATATGCTTTGACCAGGGTAGAGGAGCATACCCGTGAGGAGAGCAGCAGTGAGTTTGGTAGGTCAGTTGAAGATTTGCCAACAATTGAGGCGTTGTCGTTGAGTGATCCCCCTCTCCTGACCCCTCAAATTGCTGAAGAGTCTGACAATAAATATCCTGTGTATGCATATTTCTCTGTTTGGTATTTACTATCTAATCTAATTTTAATATAAGAAGAGAAAGACAATCTTGTAGTTTCATGGATTCAATACTGTAAAGAACAATAGTGTAGTATGTGATTGGTACAACACCACAAGATCAAAACTAGTTGCCAAATGGTTTCATTGCAAAATCTTTTGCTGCCCCTACTAATATTATGTTTTAGTAATAATATATTATAAATCTGTAATGAGAAATGAGCAAGGAATTGTGTCTTATTGAAAAGGAGACTAAAACAAGACCGGAAAACGGTACTCCCTCCGTCCCAAGTTACTATTCGCTTTAGCTTTTCTAAGCACATAGCTTTTGATATGCACCTAGATATATATTATATCTAGATACATAGGAAATTTTATGTATCTAGAAAAGCCAAACTGAATAGTGTTTTGGGATGGAGTATTAGTTATTAAGATAGCATGTTATCGTATGCATATCTACAAAAACTATTTTAATATTTGCAGGCAACCTGAGCCTGTAGGATATGGATTTGGAACTGTTGGTCCAAGGACTCTTCGTTATTCAGTCCGTCCGCCCCGTCCCGAGTGGTTGGGAGGCGTTCGAGGACAAACAATGTTAGTGCTGTTCATCATTTCGCCCTTTTTCACTATTATTATTCTCTCCTGTCGTAGTAGCTGGCTACTATCCAATTTCACTCCATGGTGAATATGTTGTGACTAGATTTAAGAAGAGAAGCACAGGAATGCGTGTGTGTTTGATGGGGTGGCACCTTCTATCAATTCCATTTTGAGGGACATCAAGGATGAACATAGCCTTTGGTGCCTTGCTGGTGCTAAGAAGCTGGAAGGTCTAGGTTTAGGTGGTGTCATCTAACTTGTATGGTCAAGGTTTTGGTCATGTCCTAGTTGTTTAGTAGGCTGAGTGGTGTTTTTTGGATTCTTCTCTCATACTTGGTCCCTGTATGAGAGAGGAGGTTGTATGGGGCCTTTATTTCTCTCTCTAATACAAAGAAGCGCAGCTCTCTTGCGTTTTCGAAAAAAAAAGATTTAAGAAGAAGCATGCCGGTGATGTGAACAGCAGTGAGCTTGGTCCAACAGTTACCGTTCCATCAAGATCTTTGGCACTGTCTGCGAGTGACTTTATACCTCAACCAACTGAGAAGCCCCCAAAAGATTCAGATGCTGAGTATGTACAATTGTAGTATTTTTAATGTTGAATATTATGTTGTTTGCTATTTGAAGTATTTAAGATACATTACAAAAAGCCGGAAGCTATACTCACAAAAAACTTTTACCTGTACACACATACACCAAATGACATAAAAAGCAATAGTGTGGCAGTAGTATAGCATCACAGAATCTAAGCTTTATAATTCACATGTCATCCTTGTAATTTGTAGCACCACTAACACATAACTTTCTAAGTGGCATAGAGTTGCAGTAGATATTCTCCTTGTGAGCGTGCATAAGCAATACAAGTGACTTTGATAATAAATATTGTTAGCCTGCAGTTGGGTTGTCCATTTCTAGTACTCATGTCCTCTGCTGGTTTCGAGAAGAAATGACCGTACTTGCTCAAGTCACTTTGCATTCCATAACCTTTTGGTCTAATTCCGTTTTATACCCTTGTATATTAGTTGCTTCTAACATATGGGCATGCTTTTCTCTAGCAAGGAAGAGTCACGGCGTTTGCTTAGAGAATACTATCTCAAGAATCCTCCTACCAGCCTCAGGCAGGCTTTAGATGAAATTTTAGCTGTCGAACATGCTACCCTTACCGCCCTAGCTGCTGAGTTGGGTACAGAGCCACCACCACCACCAAGAAAACTATTACCAGTTGAAGAGGAAACCCAATCACTGCAGGCCGAAGAACATGCTTCTGCTGCAGTTGCTGAGCCTGAGAGTATAACACCAAGACAGCCAAGGTAAAGGTTCTAACCTGTTGTAACCCAAGACATCTTCTCTTTTCTTTTCTCATTGTATTGCTGTTACTTTCTAGTGCTCATAGTTAGCATCAGTTTAATTCTTCCCCAAGTATTTCCATTCTTTTATTGTGCAAACAATGTCTTTTTATTTAAATACACCTGTTGTAGGGCTGTGGTTTAAATTTGGTCAGCCATAGTTTGGTTTAAGCTGGGAGGTAACCAAGATAGGAGTATAGGACCCATGTTATCTGTATGCGTTGAAAATTATCCAATTGCCTCTTTTATGCTACACATTGTTATATTTTAACCTATTTTTTGATTACTTGGCAAAAAAATTAAGGTTGTTGGTAAGTGCAACACGTATCATTTACCCATAAAATTATAGTGTTATTCTCTGTAGTGGTTTTTCCTGTGACTTCAAATGGATTGGGCACCTTGGCAATGTCAAGTGAAAAATTTCTAAACAAGTTGCATATGTATCAACATTTAAACATATAGCTAGGTTGATTCGATGCAAGTTTTCTGCATTGATGAAGCTTCAATTGGAGAAATTATTTGAAAGCCTTGTCAAGTGAGAATTTCTGAACAAGTTGCATATGCACCAACACTTGTAGCTAGAAAATTGTTTACTCAATGCAAGCATTCTATACTACTTTATCATCACATAGCTATTGAATTGAATTAGCTGTGAATACAGCCATGAAGCCTCAATGGAAGAAATTATTGAAAATGGAAGGAGATGGATGCATGATGAGGTGATGATGTGTTTTAAAAAATATGCAGAGAGAAGGTCCAAGCTCAAGGTACACAATCTAGATATTCCATTCTTTTAGAAACTTCAAACAACTTTGCTAACATTGTGTTAATTTGTTTTCAGATACTTGAAAGCCACCTTGACGAAGTTTGCCATCAGTGTTTTAATGTTGAGGATTATAACAAAGTCTTCCACCATTACAACTTTAAAGTTAAGATGAGAAAACCTAACTCAACTGACTGGACTGTGAGATTATACTTTGCTGAAGTGAAAGAGATTTTTGGGAGGAAGTACTATTTTTGTTGCCCCTTAGAACCAAACGAAAATGGTATAAACTCTTGTCTAATGAATTGGTCCTTAAAGTATATCTTTATTTTTTGAGCGGAGGTCATTCAAGTATATCAGTACATGTGAATGGATAGTGTTCTAACACAAGCTGCTCAACATTATTCTTAATAGGTCATTGTTATGCATGCATAAACCAAGGAGTGAAAGACTTGAAGCACCCTGCAACAGGTGGCTTTGAAATGGGCTTCACTGATGCTACATTGTTTGGGTATCCAGAAGAGTGATGGTAAAACACTATGTCACTGAATTACTGTAGAGTATGGCATCATGTCAAATCCAGTGGACGCAGCGTGTTGTCGAAGTTGTACTCATGCATCTACGGATGTTAATTTATTTTCCGCACACTGTAATCTTGTAGACTTTTAATGGTGATGTGGTGAAGTACTTTTTGGATCTTTGAAGACGACTTGCATGACCAATATCAGCCATTGAGAGCTTGCTTATCCAATGTTTATTGATTTGGTGAAACAAGCTCTGTGATGAGTAAGAGGCACCTATTATTGGAACTGTGGTTTTTGCAAACCGGTGGACATAAAAAAAACTTATTTGGGAGATCAGGATATTGGTGATTGGCATTTAGGCTTGAGTTAACATAATTTTATGATAGATGATTACTGACATATTTTGTTTACTTTTTACATCCCAATCCAAATTATCACAATCTCACAATTATGTTCCAAATTATCCATTTGACTTTTTTACCTCAAGTTTGATTGTTCGTCTTATTGAAAAAAATTTGTACAAATATAGTTATTCATTCTTGAAGAACTTTTACTAATAAAGTAAGCCACATCTTCAAGAATGACTTAATTGATTATTTGCATAAATTTTTTAATAAAACAAACCGTCAAATTTAAGATAAAAAAGTCAAACAACTCGTGCGTTGCAAAAAAAGAGAGTAACCTGTCCATTGGAGTTTATGAAAAATTAGTACCTTGCTATTCACCCACCCTACTCTCCTATGGGCATTATAGATTGTTGATATCCAAATACAGCAATCCCATCCCTCCACAATACCAAAGTTGAAATAACCCTCAGCTTTTAACAATCTAGCTTTTGTAATCTACAAGCTAAATGTTAGCCTTTTATATCTCTAGCTATTCCTTTTTTGTGCCGTTGATAAAGAAATCACTTAAAAAATAAAGTCACTTCTCAATAATAAAATTTTTATTTGTGTAATTATTTATGTCACTATGGAAGAATTTTTTAAACTAAAACTAGGGAAGAAATCTGTGTTGGGAGCAACTCCAACAGTTTGCTATCTTAGTTTGCCATCCATCTAATTTTGGCAAAACATGAAAAATTAGTCTTCAACAGTTTGACAAAACGCATCAATAGCAACTTGGCATCCCTCCTCTCGGCGCGCGCATATATGCGCCCAGCTATCCGCGGTGCATCCTTCTGTATCAGAAGAGGTGGAAGGGTATAAAAATAATTTTTTTTCTCAAGGTTCCTGATTTAAGTTTTAAGAGGTGGAAGGGTAGAAACATAATTTTGTTTCTCTCTCAGGGTTCCTGATGTAAGTTAAATTTAGATTTGGCAAGTGAATTATGGCAAACGGTTCGAGATGAACTCTTTTTTTACTTGGCATATCTTTTTAAAAGTTGGCAAAACACAATATTTGCCAAGTAAAATTTGGCAAACTCTTAGAGACGTTACTTCTATAGTAGCAATAGCGCAATAATCTAGCGAGTAGAGTACTTTTTTTAGATCAATCTAGCGAGTAGAGTATTTGTTAGCGCACTCTAGCTTCTTGCATTGGAGCCTTTGGTGGCGCGGCCCAATTCCTGTCCTCCTCAGCTCCTTCCGCCATAACAACGGGAGAGAAGAAAAAGGAAAAGGAAAAGAAAAGAAAAAGAAAGTTGGCGCTGAGCAGGTGGTGGTGGAGGGGGTTGTCGGGTTGGCGGCAGCGCCGACGGCGAGGGTTTTAGGAAGGGGCAGCGGCAGCAGTGAGGCAGGAGATTGCGTGCGGCGGGGATTGCAAGGGCACGCCGGCGGCTACGGGACAGCGCAAGCACGAGGCGTTGGTTCCCGGCTTCCCGCTGTGGGTTGGCAGTGCTAAGCTGAAGCCTCGGAATGGAAAATCAAGGTGGGCGCAACGGTGTGCTGGCCCGCGGTGGAGGTCACCACCGACGAAGGCCGCACAACCGCCCCGAGCAAGAAGAAAGGCGCCATCTTGGCGACCCTGCTGACAACCATCAAGGAAGGGCGGCGGGTAACGGCGAGCAAAGGAATGGTTGCCGCGAAGGAGGCGGTAGCGGTCGGGGACGCGGAGGAAGGCACAACGGCCACGCCGAGGGACCCCGCCTTGGAAGCCCAGCTGGCGAGGGCGATGGTCAATCGACCGACGGCGGAGACGGAGGAGATAGGAGACCCAACCAGTGAGCTGCAAGGAAGGCGTCAAACCAAGGAAAAAATGCCAGCGGCGGCGGAGGCCCTGGTGGTCGGGGAGAAAGCAACAACGGTGAGGCCGTGCAAGAAATTCTTCTCTTTGGAGGCCCGGATGGACAACATCAGCGCGGCGACGAGCAGCCAGTCGCCCTCCAGTGCGGTGGAGTCGGAGGGGGTGAAGGCAGAGTTTTTTTTATCGACAGTTGGGACAAAACTGCCGGCCGACGGTAGCGGTTTACCGCAGCGGTTTGAGCGGTAACCACTAGAAACCGCTCAAATTCAAATTTCCGAACCAAACCTCCCGTTCAACCGGTTTGAAATGGTTTACCGGACGGTTTGAGCCGTAAACCGCAGCGGTTTGAACGGTTACCGGCCTCTGAGTCAAAAAAACCGGCGCAGTGAAGAATTTGGTGTGTTTTCAAATTTGAATTAAAAAATTGGAAAATATAAGAAAAATTCTTATAAATATTCAAGGTGCGTAGAATCTAATGGTGTCAAAAATTTTCAAATATTAGTGCATTTAGTATTTTTTGCGAGTATTAGAAGTTCAACCAGTTCCTTTTTCTTTTTTGGTTGAACTTATAATGCCCGCAAAGTATACTAAACGAACGAATATTTGAAAAATTTTGACACAATTAGATTCGTGGCAACTTGAACTATTTTTGAGATTTTTTCTTTTTTTTGAATTAAATTTGAAATTTTGAATCCGTCCGGTTACCAACCGGCCGGAACTGCTATCGCGCCGCCGCGCTAACAACGGTGAAAAGATCTAGAGGTCGACTAGAGGGGGGGGGTTGAATAGTCACTCCTGAAAAATCACAACTTAAAACAAATTATCAGACCAAAGTCCGGAGTCTCCGGATATTTTACCGGATACTCCGGGAAATCCGGAGTATCCGGGAAAATGTCCGGATTGTCCGGGCTTTTGAGGTGGCGACTAAATCAGCAGGAATCAAACTTGGCTAAACTCAAATCTGTGAATATAGGATATGCAATACAGAGATATAAGCCTGTTCCACCACTTAGAAATAGTAGGAATCTCACCACGGAGTAGATCGGCCACAAACTCTAGAAATGTACTCAAGAGGATTTCAAGTATACAACAAGAGCAACAAGCACAAGAGACACAAGGGATTTGTTACCGGAGTTCAAGCTCACACCTTGAGCTCTATGTCTCCGTTGAGGAACCCACAAAGGGTGGACCTTTACACCTAGGTCACTTTCCTCCCCCTAGCGACCACAAAGATCGAGCTAGGGTTACTTACTCAATTACGGGGTAATACAAACTTCCTTGGGCAGCCACAATCCTTTGGATGCTCCAAGGCAACGCCTAGCCAGCTAGGAGCTCAAAGCTCCAAGAGTAACAAACACGAGATTGCCAACCAAGCGAAGAACGAGGTGCTCTAGAGATGGGAAATCAGCTCACTAGCACTCTCCAAGCTCTTGCTCTCAATCCCTCCTTTAATCCCCAACAAATCTCACCAAACCAAGGCCAAGGGGAGTAAAGAGGGGGAGTGAATGAGTCTGAGTGTTGCAGGTCGAAATGGGCAAGAGAGAGGGAGTGGATAGGGTTGAGGGGGTATAAATACCTCCTCACCCAGAAAAAGAGCCGTTATAGCTCTAAGACCCGGAGTATCCGAACCAGCCCCGGAGACTCCGGGAAGTCCGGACTGTCCGGGATAAAACCCGGAGTGTCCGGCCTTCCATAGTTAGCACACAAAAGAATATCTCGGTGATCGTGCAGTGCAAGGTGTCTCGTATAGGATTTTGGTTAGTCATCTAGAGCACCTTTTCAACTCTTGGAAGATACAATCCATGTCCCTCTTTATAGTACGGTATTCCTAGGACTCAATTTCAAAATATAAAATAAGTAAACCTCTAAGGAATCCTTCCTTTAGCATCACTTCCTTTTTATATAGCAATGAAGCGCTTAGATGCCGTCTTAGAATTTTAGTACCTGCTCATATACTCAATACATCATTAGTAGCTTAATGGTCCATCATTAAATCACCAAAACCCACTTAGGGGGCCAAGATACTCTTCAATCTCCCACTTTTTGGTGATTGATGACAACACCTTTAAGCTTTTTAAAAGAGAGATAAATAAATTCAGTAAAGAGCCTTTGATCTATCTTGCAACACTCCCCCTTAATTTGTGCATATGGAGTTTGAATCTCAAAGGTGCTTTAAGCACCAAATTTTGCACAAAAGAGCAAAACATGAGAGTGTAACAAGATGATCGACAGTGGGGTGCTTGTGTTTGTGCGAACAAGATATATATGATGCGTATGACAGTTCATGCACTCAATGAAGGATAAAAAGAGCTGCAGTGTCAAAGCCCGGAGTGTCCGGATTTGCTCCGGAGAATCCGGGAAACCCGAAGAGTCCGGAGAAAGATCCGAAGTATCCGGACTTTGAAGACTTCAGCAGAAATCAAATCATCACAGAAAATTTTCAAACTATCAAAAGCATCCTTAGGCAAATAAAATGCAACCTATCTAGCACCACAAGCACACAATCAAATAGTCTCAAGCTCACAACACATAGTCTCACACATAAAGAGTTATTACAGACCATAGTTCTCAAATTCTCCAAGTTCTTAAAACATGAAACTTAAGATACTCACTCCCCCTTTGGCATCAAGCGCCAAAAAGGAAGTGTAGGAGCAGCAGCAGTAGCAGTGATCACTCGTCGTCGTCGTCGTCTCCTTCTTCTTCTTCTTCTTCATTGTTGTCCTCCTCCTCCTCCTCCTCCTCTTCTTCTTCTTCTTCTTCTTTTTCTTCTTCTTCTTCTTCTTCTTCTTCTTCTTCTTCTTCTTCTTCTTCTCCTTCTTCCTCTTGCTCTTCTTGTGCAGCAGCAGCAGCATCATGGGCATCCCACTCTGCAAACGGGTCATCAAACTCGGGGAGCTCGTGGTATGTGTCCGTAGGAAGCCCAAGATGAGACTTGATCTCAATGATGTCACGGCGATTTTCATTTGTCTCGGTGATGATGCACTTGCACATGGAGAAGATACTCTTGAAAGCCCTCTTGACCATGGAGCCCTTGACCTTGCGAGAGGATTTAGATGAGTGTGAGGGGCGAGGAAGGGGCTCATCATCATGGCAAGGGGCAGCACTAGAGGATCCGGCAAATCTTGTGCTCTTCTTCATGGGGCTCTCTTGTCTCTAGCACGAAGATGCCTAAGGGGCTCATGAGTGACATCCTTTGGAAACTGGGTATTGGTGACCCTCTCAATCATATACATGATGTATGGAGCATATGGGAGATGCTTCATGGGGTCACACATAGCATGGCGAAGTTCATTCCAAATGAAGTCAAAGATGCAAAACCCTTCTTCTTCAGGAGCCACACGGTTGAGGAGATTGACGGTATAGTGCCTAAGAGCGGTGATATCTCCCATCTTTGGATCAATGGTGGCACGGAAAAACTGATTAAAGTAATAGTAGTAAGGAATGAGATTGTCAGCTTTTCCCTCATGAGCTAGGAAGGCGGAGGGGAACATATATGCCATGTCCTTG
Source organism: Cenchrus fungigraminus (assembly GCA_036936925.1). Classification (NCBI taxonomy): domain Eukaryota; kingdom Viridiplantae; phylum Streptophyta; class Magnoliopsida; order Poales; family Poaceae; genus Cenchrus; species Cenchrus fungigraminus. Next base: position 103,950,911 of record CM072769.1, on the reverse strand, counting down.
GGCTTGTACTTGTCTTCATTATGAATGGGAGTGCGAGCTTCATCCTTTAAGCCAAGACCAAGCAAGCGAGAGAAGGTCATGTAGTCAATGGTGTGCTTCTCGCCTTGAGTGGTCCAAGTGATAGTGTTTTGATGAGAGTCATAGTAGTAGGAGCAATGGAATTGAGCGAGAATCTCTCTATTCCATCCATAGCGAAAACCCATGATCTCATATAAACCCAGTTCCTTGCACCTATCAATGACAACATCAAAGGTGGGATTCTCCAACTTCTCATAGTATGCCCAATCAATGTACTTCATCTCCACAATGGGTGACTTGTTCTTTGCCTTCATCTGTGGGCTTCTTATCACTGTCTGATAGAAGTCCCTATGGAACTCACACCAAAACCTCGACTCAAGTGCCTCACTAGAGATATACATGTAGACGTCCTCATCCCTCTGCTGTCTGACTGCAAGGGCATTCCTAGCATAGTCTCTCACCATCTGTTGGGCAAACCCTTGCACAGCCCCGGGGTCCCTTAGGTTGATAGGAGCAGTCACCACCCTCACATTTGATGGAAAAGTCACAGTGAGACGGGGTGGAGTTCTGGGACAGATTTGGGAGTAGGGAGTGGGACGGTTCTTTGGCATGGGTGGGCGAGATACGGGCCTAGAGCGGGAGATGAAGGGGGCCTCACAGGATTTCCTTGATGGCTGAGCTGGACCTTTCCCGTGACGCCTAGGAGCAACTCTGTACTGTCCAACATCTTCCTCTTCTTCCTCCTCTTCCTCACCAACGACTTGTTGTTCTTCCTCTTCCTCAATCTCTTGCTCGGTGTAGACAGGGGCACGAGCAGGAGTGGATCGCTGAGATGAGCCAATCCCCAAGGTCTCATGCACCACCCCCAAAGTTTGAGGGTCGTGCCTAGCCTTTGTCCTCCTTTGGGTGGTCGGCTCGTCTTGCTTGTACTTCTTCCTCATGATCTGGAGATGAGTAGCAAGGAGTTCATAAGAATTCATCCATGGAAAAGGTGTGTGACACTGTGATTTGGAGTTTCAGCACGAAAATCCGGAGTCTCCGGGAAAATTCTCGGACAGTCCGGGGAAATCCGGAGTGTCCGGAAAAAGTCCGGAGTCTCCGGGTTTTCCTGACGAAACCCTAAATCACAATGCCTCACAAATCCACCACGGGAAACTCAAGATATTGCAGATCCATGACTTCTAGAGTCTAAGAAACATTCCTATCCAAGAGATTTCTCAAGATACGTCCTAGAAAAGGAGATCGGGCAAAGGAGCCTTTGAATACCTTAGGGAAGAGAGGGAACCGAGGGGAAACTTCTTCAAATCTTCAAACCAATGGCAGCACCTTGCTTCCCACACCTTGGAGGCTTGAATCCCTCACTCTCTCAAGATTTGGGGGTGGAAACCCTAGGTTCTATGGGGGAACCAAAGGGGTGGAGGTGAGGGGCGCAGGGGAGCAGGGGGAGGTGACGGGAGACAGAGTAAAAACGGTCCACGCAGTGAAAAGGTGAAAACTAGGGTTTTGACTGCGGTGAAAACGTTTTTATAGGAGTTAAGGTCCGGAGTATCCGGGCTGAACCCGGACTCTCCAGGAAATCCGGAGTATCCGGGGAAAAGCCCGGAGTCTCCGGCTCCCCCTGAGACCGAGCAGCAGATTTTCAAGGAAATGATATTGAGGTGGATAAAGATGATTATGAGTGAAACTAATGTGAGCTAGAGAGGTTCCAACACTTCATACTAGCCACAAACATACAATGAGAACAATAGTCCAAGTGTTGTACCTAGAGAAAAATCCAAATATTTTTCAAAGCAAATCCATACCAATTTTCAAAATTCCTTTCTTTTGTAAATTTCTAGCCCAACTCAATCAAACATGTGCATGATCTCAAGCCAAGTTACGAGAATCCAAGATATTTAATTCACTCCTCAAAGCACAAAACCTTAGTTCATCAAGAGGCTTTGTGAAGATATCGGCTAGTTGCTTTTCGGTGCTCACATGACTTAAAGCGATATCTCCTTTGGCTTCGTGGTCTCTCAAGAAGTGGTGTCTTATGTCTATGTGCTTTGTTCTTGAGTGGTTTACGGGGTTGTTCGCTAGCTTGATGGCACTCTCATTATCACACAAGAGTGGCACCTTGCTAAACGTACAACCAAAGTCCCTCAAAGTGAACCTCATCCAAAGTAGTTGAGCACAACAAGCGCCGACTGCAACATACTCGGCCTCGGCGGTGGATAAGGCAACAGAATTTTGTTTCTTGGAACTCCAAGACACCAAGGACCTTCCAAGGAATTGGCAAGTCCCAGATGTACTCTTTCTATCTACTTTGCAACCGACATAGTCCGAATCGGAATACCCAAGTAGATTGAAAGTGGAGCCCTTTGGGCAGGCCCGTCGATTGACCGGCGCAACCTGCGCGACGTCGCCGGGCCGCCCAAATCACACCCATTAATTACTAATCCTAGTAATTAACCACTAAAACCCATCAAGCCCCAAAGGCTACGAACGCAGGAAGGAAATGTCAGGTCCCGATGCTGCCGAACTGCCTAGAGACGAAAGCGACGACGATTTCTCTTCCCTCTGCATCAACGCCGCAGTCGCCACTCGGCGCTCACCTCGCTGCTCCCCTTTGATCACGTCTCGGCAGTGGGCAGTCGCTGGCTCGCTGCTAGACATTCATGGACGCCACAGTCTGCTCGCCGTTAATCAGGTGATTACTGATTTGATCTGCAATATAATTCTGTATTGATCTCGATTTGCAATTTTGCATCTGCTATTTTCTTGAACGGTTGAACCCTCTTTACTGATAAGTGATCACCAATTCACCATGGAGCATGAAATACATATTTATTACTTCTATTTTGGAATTATGAACAGGTGGGTCATGTCTTCTAGAGTTAGAAACTGAATTCAGGACTCTGGTTCTTATAATAGTTGTATTATGAAATATAAATATATTTATATTATTTGCGTTTTATATTATAGTAATAGGGCCACCATTTGTGTTCCGCACCATGGCCTCGTAAACTTAGGGACGGCCCTGCCTTTGGGTACCATAAACCAAGATTAGGAGTGTGTACTAAATACCTAAAGATTCTCTTAACAGCCATAAGATGACATTCCTTAGGATTGGCTTGAAACCTTGCACACATGCACACACTAAGCATAATATCAGGCCTAGATGCACAAAGGTAAAGCAAGGATCCAATCATGGAGCGATATACCTTTTGATCCACGCTTTTTCCATCTTCATTCAAGTCAAGATGTCCATTGGATGGCATTGGAGTCTTGATGGGTTTGGCCTTGTCCATGTCAAACTTCTTGAGCATGTCATGAGTGTACTTGGTTTGACTTATGAACGTGCCTTCCTTGAGTTGGTTGATTTGAAATCCAAGAAAGAACTTCAACTCTCCCATCATGGACATCTCGAATCTCTTAGTCATAATCCTACTAAATTCATCCGCCCAAGCTTTGTTAGTAGAACCAAATATGATGTCATCGACATATATTTGGCACACAAATAAATCATTTCCTTCTTTGCGAGTGAAAAGAGTAGGATCGGCTTTGCCTATTTCAAAGCCTTTCCTTAGGAGAAATTCCTTAAGGCATTCATACCATGCTCTAGGTGCTTGCTTAAGACCATAGAGCGCCTTATGGAGCTTGTAGACGTGGTTGGGGAATTGAGGGTCTTCAAAGCCCGGTGGTTGCTCAACATAAACTTCTTCGGAGATTGGGCCATTCAAGAATGCACTCTTGACATTCATTTGAAAGAGCTTGAAATCATGATGAGTAGCAAATGCCAATAAGATGTAGATTGCTTCAAGTCTTGCTACCGGTGCATAGGTTTCTCCAAAGTCCAAGCCTTCAACTTGAGTATATCCCTTGTCAACCAACCTTGACTTGTTTTTGGTCACTACCCCATCCTCGTCTTGTTTGTTGCGGTACACCCACTTTGTTCCAATCACATTTTGCTTAGGGCATTCCACTAAGGACTAGACTTCATTCCGAGTGAAGTTGTTCAACTCTTCTTGCATGGCCATCACCCAATCAGCGTCATGTAATGCTTCTTCCACGGAGAGAGGCTCAATCATGGATACGAAAGAGTAGTGCCCACAAAAGTTTGCCAATCTTGATCTTGTGGTAACTCCTCTTCTTATGCTTCCAAGAATGTTGTCAACGGGGTGGTCTCTTTGAACACTCTGACGAACTCTTGGATGTGGCTCAGAAGCTTCTTGTTGAATCAAATCCTCATTTTCTTGAATGTCTTGAGCATCATCTTCAGAGGGCCCGGACTCTCCGGGGTTGTGTCCGGAGTCTCCGGGATTTCCGGATTCTCCGGACTTTTCTCCGGAGTGTCCGGGTTTTACAGCGGCAGTGAGGTTTGGTGATGCTTCAATGACTTCATCTTCTTCTTGAGGCTTGATTTCACCAATGGCCATCTTCTTGATGTCACTTGTAGAGGTTTTTTCTTTGCCTACACACACTTCATCAACTTGCTCCACTTGAGAGCCATTAGATTCATCAAATGTCACGTCACATGCTATATCAACACTACCGGTGGTCTTGTTGAGAACGCGATAGCCGTGAGCATTTGAGGCGTAACCAAGAAAAATACCATCATCAACTTTAGGTGCAAACTTAGAGTTCTTGGGCTTCTTGTTGAGAATGAAGCACTTACAACCAAAAACTCTAAAGTAAGACACATTAGGCTTCTTACCGGTTAGGAGCTCATAGGCGGTCTTGTGTCGAAGCTTGTGAAGATACAAATGGTTGATAGCATGACAAGCCGTGTTGACCGCTTCCGCCCAAAAACTATCCGAAGTCTTGTACTCATCGAGCATAGTTCTTGCGGCTTCTATGAGAGTCCTATTCTTCCTCTCCACTATCCCATTTTGTTGAGGAGTGTATGGGACGGAGAATTCATGACCGATGCCTTCACCATCAAGATACTCTTCAATGTTGGTGTTCTTGAACTCAGAGCCATTATCACTTCTTACTCTCTTGATCTTCATATCAAACTCATTTTGGGCTCTAGTTGCAAACCTCTTGAATACATCATGAACCTTGCTCTTATCACGCAAAAAGAAAACCCATGTATACCGAGAGTAGTCATCAATAATGACAAATCCATACTTGCTCCCTCCAATACTAACATAAGCCACGGGACCAAAGATGTCCATGTGAAGCAATTCCAATGGTCTTGTAGTGGTGAGTACATTCTTGGAGGGGTGAGGAGCACCAACTTGCTTTCCGGCTTGACAAGCACTACAAATTCTATCTTTCTCAAAATGAACTTTTGTTAGTCCTAGGATGTGTTCCCCCTTTAGAAGTTTGTTGAGATTATTCATCCCAACATGGGCTAGCCGGCGATGCCAAAAGCCAACCCAAGCTAGACTTTGCCATTAAGCATGTATCAAGTTGGGCTTTCTCCGATGTAAAATCCACCAAATATAGCCTTCCCTTGAGTTCACCCTTAAATGCAACGGAGTCATCGCCTCTTCTAAAGACGGTCACACCCTCATTGGTGAACAAATAATTGTAGCCCATCTCACAAAGTTGTGACACAAACAACAAATTGTAGTCCAAAGATTCAACCAAATAAACATCGGAAATTGAATGATTGGTTGAGATTACAATTTTACCTAGACCAACAACCGTTCCACCACTATTGCCTCCAAAGGCAATCTTTTCCGTAGGATGTTCAATCATTTCACAAGACATAAACATCTTCTTCTCTCCGGTCATGTGATTAGTGCATCCACTATCAATCACCCATTTGGATCTACCGGAGGAGTATGCCTACAAAACAAATTAGGCTCGGTTTTTAGGTACCCAATTAGAGTTGGGTCCTTTCACATTAGTCACAAGAACTTTGGGTACCCACACATTCCTTTTGATCATAGAACCTTGTGTGCGGGGTCCCACATACTTGGCTACCACCTTACCCTTGTGGTTCCAAGTCAACACATAATCGGCATAAAAGTTGTCTTGTGAAGCATGTGCCTTGGTCTTATTGGTTTGCTTGGCTTGCATCACTTTGGTCTTGATTTGTGGTTCTTGGGATGTGCCATTGAAGCTCTTGAACTTGATGGGAGTGTTGAGCCTAGTTTGTTTACCTTCAACCTTGGCACCCAATTGCTTCATCCCATGCACCACATTTCTTGTTCCCACACCCCTTGTGTGGTTGTTTTTGATGAATGGGATAGGGTTTTTGGAGCCTTGCTCATTCTTACCTAACCCCTTCCCATCCTCAAAGCCAAACTTCTTCATGTAGTTTGAACCAAAGCCCTTGGTATGGTTCTCAAACTCTCCTCTTTTAGGTTCCTTCTTCTTTTCCTCAACAAGAGAGTTTGACAACCGAGCAATTTCTTTCTTCATTGCATTCATCTCGGCAATGTTAGTAGCATAAGCATTTATATCAAGTTTATAACATCTAGAACAACCATTACTTGTAGAAGCATTAGAGTTAGAGGTAGCATCATTAGAGGTTGTTTTAGCACTATTCTTAAGATTGTCAAGTTGAACTTCAATTGCAATGTGACTACCTTTCAAGCATTTTAAGCTCTCTTGAAGTTCAACATTTTCATTCTCAAGTCTATTACAAGCATCCTTAGCTAGGAAGGACTCCCTAGTTAATTCATCTACTACAACGGCCTCTTTAGCTTGAGAGTTCTTGAGGTTAAGAATTTCTTCCTCTTTTTCCTTGAGCAAGCCCTCTTGCACCTTGAAACCCTTCTTTTCAATTACAAGGGCATTCTCAAGGGCAATGGTTTTCTCTCGCTCAAGTCTAAAGAGCTCTTCTTGCACCTCAAGAGTCTCATCTCTATTCTTGATTTCATTTAGAAGGTTCATGATTCTTTTGGTTGCTTTCTTGCCAAAACTAGTGATCATTCTTTCAAATTCATCATCACTATCAACATCATCATCATCATCTAGGGGAGACGGTTTAGTGTCTACCTTAGTGCCCCTAGCCATGAGGCATGTGTGGGTGAAGTTATCTTCATCGTCGGTGAGATCTCCAAAGAGTGATGGCTTGTCAATGGGTTGAGCAATGGATATTGTAGCAAGCCCCACTTCATCATCAGAGTCGGAGCTATCATCATTTGAATCCCATTCTTCACCCAAATGAGCTTCACCAACTTCCTTCTTCTTGTTCTTGTCATATTTGTTGGTGTATCTCCTTCTCACTTTGATGTTGGGGCATTCCGCAATGAAATGACCCTCCTTGCCACACCCAAAGCATGGCCTCTTGGATGTTCTCTTGGTCTGGATCTTGTCCTTGTCTTTGTTCTTGTTGAAGAAGCCACCCTTCTTCATTACCTTGGTGAACCTCTTCACAAATAGAGCCATTTGCTCGGGAGTCAAGGTGTCATCACTATCTTCATCACTATCTTCCTTGACCACGGTCTTGGAGGATGATGAGCTTGCCCTCTTCTCTTTGTCTTTGCTTGAAGCTTTGAGAGCTACTCCCTTGTTCTTCTCAATTTGTTCATGCATCTTTGACATTTCTTGTGAGAGCTTTGACTCCTTGACGGTGATAAGATGTTCTTCAATTCTACCAATCACATCCGCTAGAGTGAACTTCTTGAAGCCTCGCTTCTCTCTAATAAGTGTAGGGAGTTGAACATCCCTAGCCATATAAGCGGAGAGTATCTTATCAACTACTTCTTTTCTTCCCCATCTTGTGCTTCCAAGAGACTTGATCTTGTTGATGATCTTGTTCAAGCGGTTGTACATGTCTTGTGGAGATTCATCTTCTTTGATGACGAAGCGGTTGAGCTCACTTTCAAGAGCCCGAATTCTTCCTTCTCTAACTTGCCTTGTTCCTTCATGGTTGATAAAGAGAGTGTCCCACACATCTTTGGCGGACTTCAAACCATCAACCTTGTCATACTCTTCGGCGGTGAGAGAGCTCTTGATGATGCGAATGGCTTGATAGTTGCGTTGAATTTTATTCGCTTGAGCTTGTGTCAAATTAGCATCTCCACTTGGAAAGGTGATTCCCCTATTCACAACAGTCCAAAGTGCGGGGTTTACCGCCATCAAATACTCCTCCATCGAGTTCTTCCACTTGGAATAGCCGGTTCCATCAAATTGGGGTATCTTTCCAATGTGGTGGGAACTCGATGGTTTATCAAAGATTAAATTGGAGTAATCGTAAGGGATTCTAGAAAACTCCCTTCCCGAAGGCCGACGAGTGGAGCGGTTCGATCTTGCATCATCAAAGTCTTCATCACTTGATGAAGATGATCCACCATCTTCATTTCTTGGATGATGACTTGTGTTTACTCCACCGGCACCTCCCACTGCACCCGTAGGACCCTCGGGTGTGTTCACGGGTGGTTGATTCCCACCGGGGTTGGTCAAGTCACCTTCGGGTGGCGTTCCTTGATTAGTTGGGGTCGACATCTCTTTTCTCCAAGCGGTTCAGCTTCAAACGGAGCAACCTGCTCTAATACCAATTGAAAGGATCTAGAGGTCGACTAGAGGGGGGGGGGTGAATAGTCGCTCTTGAAAAATCACAACTTAAAACAAATTATCAGACCAAAGTCCGGAGTCTCCGGATATTTTTCCGGATACTCCGGGAAATCTGGAGTATCCGGGAAAATGTCTGGATTGTCCGGGCTTTTGAGGTGGCGACTAAATCAGCATGAATCAAACTTGGCCAAACTCAAATCTGTGAATATAGGATATGCAATACAGAGATATAAGCCTGTTCCACCACTTAGAAACAGTAGGAACCTCACCACGGAGTAGATCGGCCACAAACCCTAGAAATGTACTCAAGAGGATTTCAAGCATACAACAAGAGCAACAAGCACAAGAGACACAAGGGATTTGTTACCGGAGTTCAAGCTCACACCTTGAGCTCTACGTCTCCGTTGAGGAACCCACAAAGGGTGGACCTTTACACCTAGGTCACTTTCCTCCCCCTAGCGACCACAAAGATCGAGCTAGGGTTACTTACTCAATTACGGGGTAATACAAACTTCCTTGGGCAGCCACAATCCTTTGGATGCTCCAAGGCAACACCTAGCCGGCTAGGAGCTCAAAGCTCCAAGAGTAACAAACACGAGATTGCCAACCAAGCGAAGAACGAGGTGCTCTAGAGATGGGAAATCAGCTCACTAGCACTCTCCAAGCTCTTGCTCTCAATCCCTCCTTTAATCCCCAACAAATCTCACCAAACCAAGGCCAAGGGGAGTAAAGAGGGGGAGTGAATGAGTCTGAGTGTTGCAGGTCGAAATGGGCAAGAGAGAGGGAGTGGATAGGGTTGAGGGGGTATAAATACCTCCTCACCCAGAAAAAGAGCCGTTATAGCTCTAAGACCCGGAGTATCCGAACCAGCCCCGGAGACTCCGGGAAGTCCGGACTGTCCGGGATAAAACCCGGAGTGTCCGGCCTTCCAGAGTTAGCACACAAAAGGATATCTCGGTGATCGTGCAGTGCAAGGTGTCTCGCATAGGATTTTGGTTAGTCATCTAGAGCACCTTTTGAACTCTTGGAAGATACAATCCATGTCCCTCTGTATAGTACGGCATTCCTAGGACTCAATTTCAAAATATAAAATAAGTAAACCTCTAAGGAATCCTTCCTTTAGCATTACTTCCTTTTTATATAGCAATGAAGCGCTTAGATGCCGTCTTAGAATTTTAGTACCTGCTCATATACTCAATACATCATTAGTAGCTTAATGGTCCGTCATTAAATCACCAAAACCCACTTAGGGGGCCAAGATACTCTTCAAACGGTAACCATGATTACCGCCGCGGTAACGGCCGGCTCGAAAAACAGTGGGTGAAGATGCTGGCTTTCCCAGGGATGGAGTCTCAGCTCACCTAGATGGCGACGGGCAAGAAAGACACTGCATGGAGAGAAATGCCCTCATCAGTGGGGGAGGTCCGGGCTGCACCGCCATGGAGCCGGAGGTGAGGGCCACACCCAACGTGATGCCGACGTTACTGCCGGGGAGCAGCTTCTTGTCTATGGCTGTGCTCTCTTGGACAATCAAAGACGTCCTCTCGGGGATAGGATAGATTGATCATGGCTAATATTTATAGGGTCTTTGTGACTACAGGTTGGCAGGTGGCATTTCCTTTGGCCAGAGTTAAGGCTTTGGAAAGACCACCTAGTGATCACAATCCCCTACTCATTAACCTAGGTGTTAATGCTCATTTTGGTAAGAAAAGGTTCAGATTTGAGAAATGGTGGTTGGAGAAAGAAAATTTTAGAGACATTGTTATAAAAGCATGGAGTGAGCCTTACCATGAAACCACTTGTCTGGACAAATGGCAATTTAGAGTTAGAACTTTTAGAAGGCTGGTGAGAGGATGGGCTGCTAATGAAGTAGCTAGTCTGAATAAGAGAAAAGAAGAACTAGCTGTAGAATACAACTCTTTAGATAATAAAACTGAAAGGAGTGGCCTAACTTCCCAGGAGTTTGAGAGACTTAAAAGTGTAAATGATGAACTAGGGAAGATCTGGGCACTAGAGGAAATCAAGGCCAAACAAAGATCTAGAGATAGGAATATTCTAGAGGGTGATTGGAACACTGCTTATTTCCAGGCTATTGCTAACCAGAGGAGTGGAAAAAAAGTGTTAGTTGTCTTATGGGCACTTCTGGATTAGTGGAAGATCAAACTGGGATGCTTAGAGTAGCAGTAGATTTCTATAAACATTTGTTTGCTAAGGAAAATAGGGAGGATATCTCCCTAGGTCAGAACTTTTGGGATAGTAATGAGATAGTCACTTCTGAGGAGAATGAGCTTCTCTGTGCTCCTTTTATTGAAGAAGAAATCAAAGAGGCTGTCTTTAGTAGTTATGCTGAAGGAGCCCCTGGGCCTGATGACCTGCCTTTTTTGTTCTATCAAAAATTTTGGGATATTCTGAAGAGAGATCTTGTGAGTCTATTTGAGGAATTCCACAAAGGGGATTTGGATTTGTATGCTGAATTGTGCTATGATTACTCTAATTCGCAAAGTAGAAAGTGCTAGGGATATGAGAAATTTTAGACCTATCAGCCTCATTAACTGTAGCTTTAAGATCTTTGCTAAGCTCTTAACTAGTAGACTAGGAAGGATCTCTCAAAGACTAATTTCCCCTAGCCAAAGTGCCTTCATCAAAGGTAGGTACATCTTGGAAAGTGTAGTGATTGCACATGAGTTGGTGCATAGTGTGCATAAAAGTGAGCAGCCTGGTGTCATTCTGAAGTTAGATTATGAAAAGGCTTATGACAGGGTTAACTAGGATTTCCTCCTTGAGGTCCTTTCCCCAAGAGGTTTTAGTGAGAAGTGGCTGATGTGGATGAAATGTTTAGTCATGGGAGGTTCAGTAGGTGTTAATCTCAATGGAGAGGAGAGCTCCTACTTTAAACTAGGGAAAGGTTTGAGGCAAGGAGATCCCATCTCCCCTCTTCTGTTTAATCTGGTTGGAGATGTCCTAATCAAGATGCTTGTCAAAGCAGAAAGAGGTGGTCTGGTTAAAGGCCTGATGCCTGAGTTCAGAGAGGGGGGTGTTATCTCTTTACAATATGCTGATGATACCATTTTATTTTCTGACCCTGATGAGCAAAATCTTAGAAACCTAAAATGTTCTCTGGTCTGGTTTGAAAACCTGTTAGGGATGAGGATTAACTATCATAAGAGTGAGCTTATCCCTTTAAATCTAAATGGGGAACAAATTCACACAGCCTCTCACATCTTTGGGTGCCCAATTGGGTCTTTCCCTATCAAGTATTTAGGGGTTCCCCTCCATTTTGAGAAACTCAAAAGAGAAGATCTACAACCTTTAGTAGATAAGATTATGAAAAAGATAGCTAGCTGGAGAGGGAAGCTGCTTTCTTATGCAGCTAAAGTAACTCTGATAAAAGCTTGTTTAACTAGTATTCCTGTTTATCTGCTCTCTTTCATCAAGTTCCCTAAGTGGGCAATTAAACTACTTAACACCCATTTATCTAATTGCCTCTGGAATGACTCTAAGGGCAACCACAAGTACCATTTGGCTAATTGGGAAAGTGTTAGTATGCATAAAGATTTTGGAGGTGTGGGTGTGCCAAACATTAGAGACCTAAATATCTGCTAGGGTCTTGGATAAAAAGATATCAAGAGGACAGGGGGAAACTCTGGAAGGAGGTGATTGATTTCAAATACAGGGCTGACAAGCCAAATATTTTCTGTACCAGAGCTAACAATAGCTCTCAGTTCTTTAGGGGCTTTCTGTGGGCTGCCAAGGCAGCTCAAATAGGTTTTAGGTGGAGTGTGGGTAATGGTAAGAAAATCAAGTTTTGGGAGGATAATTGGCTAGGCCACTCTAGTTTGGCTATCCAGTTTTGGGACCTATATGTTATTGTTAATGAAAAAAATAGTACTATTGCAGATCTCTAGGATGGTAGAGATCTGAAATGTACTTTTAGGAGAACTGTGGACAGTAGACTAGGAAGGATTTGGCTAGAGATTGTGCAGATAGCTTCCACTATTGTCTTTAGTGAAGATGAGGATACCTTGATCTGGAAATTTTCCTCCAATGGCATTTACTCATCATAGTCGCTTTACAAAGTGATTAACTTTAGAGGAGTCCCCATTAATATTCCTAAGATCTGGTCTTTGCATATTCCCCCCAGAGTTTAGTTTTTCTTGTGGCTCCTGTTTAGAAACAAGACCCTCACTAGAGACAACCTTGCTATCAGGCAACATGTAGAAGATAAGACTTGTTTGTTTTGTGCTGAATTAGAGACTAGCCAACATCTCTTCTTTGATTGTGTGGTAGCCAAAAGGATGTGGACTGTGATTTCTAGTATCTTTGGGCGTAATATTGGCCGGTCTTTTGAAGATATTGGTGTTTGCTGACTGAGTGACAAAAAATTTACTGTGATTAATATCATTAGTGTTGCGGCTATTTGGGCCCTTTGGAAACTAAGGAATGATCTCTGTTTTCATAATGTAGGGTGGAGGAATTTGGGAGCGCTGTTGATGAAAATCTGTGGGCTGGCACAGAATTGGATAATTCTGTGTCCAGCAAACAGAAAGGAGGAGTTGCTTATGTACACGTCACAACTGAAATGTACGACAAGAAAGCTAGAAACAATTCTGAACTGAAGTCTGAAGCTGGTTCGCTTTGTATGATGAGATGGCATGAACAACTACAAGAAATGGAGGGAGCTGCTAGACCAAGACCCTGAGGACAATCCAGAGAAGCTGCTGACTTCTGGACAAGTCATCTGGGGAGAAGCCCGTGTGCGCGCGTTCTGATCTGTGTTGCCTCTTTTTCGCGTTTGGGTTTCAAGCAATCTGGGTGCCTGCTCTGTAGCAAGAGACATCGGGAGAAGTCTGGGTGAATTGTGGTTGGTTTACCCTCTGAGCAGGGGTAGCTGGGGTTTCTGAGTTGGGTGCTTGTACCCTTGTATCGAGTGCTCGAGTTTCTCATGCTGTAAACATTTTAACTCTTGTCTTTTGATTAAGACGGGGGCTCGGTCCTAATACTCTAAAAAATCAAAGACGTCCTCGATGACCATCTCTACACGAACAGGGTACTAATTGCACTCGAACCTCACATGTTCCTGGTCTTTGGTATGTTTAGCTTCTTATAGCAGGCCTTGTGTGCAGCTGCGCCGCCTGATTTGATCTGGCATGTGGTCAATTCACTAGTTTATAGTCCAACGGCGTCATGTGTAGCTACTATTCATTTTTCTGATTCATTTGTTTGCTTGTGGTACCTTCAAACTTTTTGTCTAGTTATTAGAACTTAAGATTTAAGGCCTCCGACAGTGTTTTCCCATGTAAATTGATACACCCCTCTATCCACCAACGTGAGAGGTGTTAGTTTTTCAGACAAAAAAATCATTTGAAGATAGATTTGGCATTTAATTTCTGTTGCAATATATAGCCGGTTTCTATTAAAGCTTTGAATTTTTCAAATCAAATTATGGCTTACATTGATAGGCATATGAAATGCTAAAATGTGTGCGAACTGCGAAGACTTATTTTTTGTTCTGGTTTTTGACTTAATCTAGGGCAAAGTCACTGAATGAGAAAAGGATTGAGTGCATAACACTGATGGGCGAACTCATTAGGTCTTTGAAGTTGCCCCAGCTAAAAGATAGGGATGGAATTGACAGGTTTTGCATTGAACATTCCAGAGTCATTATTACCACAGTTGATGACACACTTAAGTTACGTGGCTTGGATACGGATACATTTGATATCCTAATAATTAGTGGTGCTGGTCAGATAAAAGAGTGTGATTTGCTATCTCCTCTTCTGCTTCCTGTACGGCACATCATCTTTTTAGGCGACCATCTTCATTTACAACCATTTGTCCACAACAAGGTACATACTTCAAAACATTTTGCCAGATACAAATCTTATATTTTATGTATGCTGTTACAATATATTAGAGGGCCTCATGCCCGACTAGGCCCTATGGCCATGTGGTGTGTTGTCAGCATGTGGCCAGCGCCTCCACCCTTGGGTTTCTTGTAGATAGGGAAGGATCTTCTTTATTGGTGGTGTTTCTATAAATCAATCCTAGGATCCTTTGCCTATATATGTAAGAGTGCTTTGCATCTCCACAATCAATCTACAATTTCCCTAGGCATATCTGCTTCTATGGTATAACGAGTCTGGGTTTCTACCCTAATCTTGCTTCTACTCATCTACTGAACCTCATCAGCTGCTCCATCACCACTTGGTGATCTTCCCCTTCTGTGCTGCATGCCCCCCATGGTTGGGAACTCCACTCCAAGGCCGATGCAAAGGGACCTCAGACACCCAGCACATGGCCGTAGAGGAACAACGCTAGGATGAGGTGGAGAAGTGTCGGAGTTTGTTACCGCCGGTAAGTAAATTTATAAGACTGCATGTCGGGCCTCGGATGGTGTGCGAAATGGACACAAGGATTTATACTGGTTCGGGCCTCCGGGAAGTAATACCCTACGTCCAGTTCGAGGTGCTCGTGTTATTTGCACTGATTTGTAGTAGGGGGATACAAATGAGCGAGAGAGGGAGCTCAGTCCTAAGTCTCTGTGACTGTACGTGGTTCATGTAGCAGGAGTCTGCGTACGTGTGTGAGAGCCAAGTCTGGCCGGAGGAAGAAGAAGAAGAGCAGAGAGAGAGCTCCTCCGGAGAGAAGGAAGAAGTAAAAGTGAAGTCCCCTCTGCTCCCTCCGTGCCTTCTCTTTTATAAGTCAAGAGAAGACTTACAGGTGAAGGCAGTCAAGAGGGAGAGAGAGAGGTGGAGTACAAGCCAAGCAAACTCAGAGAGAGAGAGGTGGAGTACAAGCCAAGCAAACTCAGAGAGAGAGAGAGAGAGACACCGGGAGGGGGGAGAAAAAGTCTCACCCCTTGCCTACATGCATGCACGCATGCGCACTCAAGTGGTGAGAGGTGGCCTCCTTGTTGCATGTCGTGGGCCCCATCTTTGGCATGCAAGTGTCCTGTTTGATGTGGACTTGAAGCCATTTCGCTGTGCTGCGTCGTGGGTCTCGTTATCCTGCCTTCCGATGCTTAGGGCGTAGCGTGCACTATGCCGTTCGTGGCTCAGCACATCTTATGCCGTTCGTGGTACGACGGACACTATGCCGTTCGTGGCAGGGTGGACGGATCCGCCCCTGACACCGAATCAGCCAGGCCCGGGCGGACCACTGTGGTGGAGCGGGCGCGTGGCGGTGCGTGGGAGAACGCGCGCGGAGATCCCGAGATCTCAACGGGAGGGGGCCCGCGCCTCCTTTGCCTTCCACGTGACGCCCGCGCTGGTCGATGACGGAAACTACTCGTGCGAACGAGTAGTCGGAGGAGGAGACGGTAACTACTCATAGGAGCGAGTAGTCAGAGACGGAGGTGAAGACCCGTCGTGCGGACCGCCATGTACTCGGAGAAAGGGCCCCGGCGACCGCGGGCCGTCTGTCTTTCGGCCCATGATGGAAACAAGTCGTATGGACCTTCAGGTACTCGGGGGCTTAATACTCGCCGTACCAGCCACTGAGTACGTTGTTTGTTGGTCCGTACTGCGTTTTTTAGATGTCCTGGTGCGCCCTGGTCTATGACCTCGTCAAGAAGCGCAAGGCAACCCATGATGCCGCCCTCATAAACAAGCTCTAGGTCGAGCAACAGGCGGCCAATGTGGCTAAGGACCACGATGCTGCCCCCCTGCCTCCACGATGCCCTAGCCCTTGCCGCAGGAAACATGTTGACGTCGAGGAGGCCGACTCGCCACCCAACGACCACAACGTTGATGTCGACGATGACAATGACAAGGGTCGTGGGCCCTGTGACATCAACAACGCCATGCTGCTCTACGAGGCCGCCACCCTCTTGAGTCTGCAGGACCTGTTGCGGTTCAGATTATCCGCAGCCTCATCCCCATCGTCCTCGATGTCACCTCCACCAACAACACCTGTTGGTGCGAGCAATTTCTACTTACCGTCGTGAAGTTCTCCCTCAATGCCTACGTGCTCTAGGACCATCCCGCTGCTGGCTACCCTGACTGTGCTTGGATGGATCGCATCGTCCGCTCCTGGATCTACGCTTGCTCTCCAACAACCTCGTCGACACAGTGGTGGTGCACGATGCCTCTGCTTGCTTCATTCGGCTCGCCATGGAGTCCTAGTTCCTTGACAACTGGGAGACTCGTGTTCTCCTCCTCGATGCCGAGTTCCTCACCTTCGTTCAAAGTGACCTGTCCATCAACGACTACTGCCAACATCTCAAGACCATGGTGGACGCCCTCGGCGACCTCGACAAGCACGTGACCGATCAGCCCATCGTCCTCAATATCATTCGCAGCCTCAACACCAAGTATAAGGCCATTGGCCTTCATCTCTGTCATAGTTGCCACTTCCTGATGTTCCTAGAGGCCCACAATGATCTTCTGCTCGAGAAACTAACCTCGCCACATTAGTCCCTGAGCCCTCCACCGCTCTCCTTGCCACCAGCTCAGGCTCCTCCACTACTTGTCCACCTCAGCCTCCACAGTAGTCTCATTCTGAGGGTGGATCCTCTAGGAACCGCCACAGCTCCCGCAACCGCAACCCCAATGGTGGCAACAGGTCCAGTGGAGGTGGCGGAGGCAAACAGTCTCCCAACGACACCAAGCAAGGTTCCCCAGTAGTGGCCCACCTATCAGAACCCGTGGGCGGTCTATCATCCCAGCAGGCTGGCAATGGGCCTCTCCAGGCCATGTTGGCCTAGTTTCTCGAAGTGGCCTAGCGAGCGCAACTCTAAGCGGCCAAGTTCTAGGCCGCCCAACTGCAAGCGGCCCAAGCACAAGCATATTAGGCAACCCAGGCACAAGCATTGCAGGCGCACAGGTGCATGGGACCTTGCAACTTCAATACTCGGTCCCACCAAGCTACCTCAACTCCACCCTTCATGGAATCAGCAGTCCCTCGCCTCCACCTTCAGCACCATGATGTTGAATTAACCGCAATAACATGAGTGGGTCTTCGACTCATGTGCTACCTCCCACATTACTTCTGATCCTCATTCCTTGTTGCAACATTTTACCCAATGGTACCCTTTCCTTCAGCTATTGTTGTCAGTAACAGATCTTTACTTCCTATCACTTCCATTGGCACAACGCACCTTCCTCGATCTTTGCATCTTAATAATGTTCTAATTTCACCTAAACTTATTAAGAATCTCAATTTCTGTGCGTTAGTTCACTACAGTATGCTGATAACAACTGCTCCATGAATTTGACCCCTCTGATTGTTCTATGAAGGATCTCCAGTCCAAGAACTTGATCATGTGGTGCAATAGCCTGGGTCCTCTATACCCTTTGCACCCTCCTGCTACTTCCCTCACTGCTAGTGAAACCTCTACCCTTTGGCATCATTGCCTTGGACACCCCACCATATATAAGCTTGCTCCTAGTTTGCCTACGCATAATAAAGACATTAGCTCCTCTTTGTATCATGCATGTCAGCTCGGATGACACACTCGTCTTCCTTTATGGGTGCTCTACTCTCAAGCCTTCAGGAATTTTGATCTTATACATTATGATATTTGGACGTCTCCCATTGCTAGCATCTCAGGTTTTAAATACTACTTAATCATTCTTGATGATTGCTCATACATTTCCTGGACTTTCCCTTTGTGGTTGAAATATGACACTTTCAACAATATTGCTAATTTCTTCTATTTGCACACGCAGTACGACACCACCATTAAGACGGTAAAGTGTGACAACGGTCGTGAGTTCAACAACTCCAGTAGCATTTTTTCTCACACGCGCGTCCACTTTCGCATGTCATGCCCCTACACGTTCGCTCAAAATGAATGGGCTGAGAGGATCATTTGCGGCACGAACAACATCATTTGCTCCCTCCTTTTTTAGGCGAGCCTTCCTCCGACCTGTTGGGTCAAAGCACTCGCCGCCGCGACACACCTGCACAACATCCTACCAACCAAGACACTTGTCTTTGAAACACCGTATGTGGCTTTGCATGGCACACCACTCTCCTATGCTCACCTCTGCATGTTTGGTTGTAAATGCTATCCCAACTTGTCTGCCATAGTCAGCCACAAGTTGGCTCCCTAGTCCGCATCTTGTGTTTTCCTTGGATATTCTGCTCGTCATAAAGGGTTCCGCTGTTTTGATCCTCGCTCCAACAAGGTCAACACTTCCTGACACGTCACCTTTGATAAATCCTCTTTCCCTTATGTTGAGCTCCCATCCACACCCTCCTCATTGGACTATGATTTTTTGGATCATGCTAATGACCCTGTGTCGGTTCCCATTGGAACACCACAGAACTTGTTGCCTATATGTTCCCTAACGCTGCAAACACCCTCTATGGCGCCCTCGGTTGCCTCCGGCGAGTCCTTGGCGCCCGTCGGTGTGTCGTCGGTGCCCTCAGGTACCCCCCCCCCTCCTCAGTTACAAAGCAACCCAATGTTGACCCCTCGTGAAGCCCGCCATTGTACGCACGGTGCTGCCCTTGGCCCATTCCCATTAGTGGCTTGTGCATCAAATTGATGTCAAGAATGCCATCCTCTATGGCACTCTCTCAAAGACTGTTTATTGTGTACAACCTCCTGGTTTTGAGGACACTACACACCCAGATTATGTTTGCCGCCTCAACAAATCCCTCTATGGTCTAAATAGGCACCCCGCGCTTGGTAGAGTCGGTTTGTTGCATACATTCAGTCCACCGAGTTTCTGGAGGCCAAGTCAAACACGTCTCTGTTCGTCTACCACCACGGTCATGAGTCATCTTATCTACTACTCCATGTTGATGATATCGTGCTCATATCATCTTCACCTGCCTTGCTTCGTAGTATCATTCAGGCCTTGCAGCCCATGAAGGACCTTGGACTTTTACATCACTTTTTGGGTATGTGTGTTCAGCCTGTCACAGGTGGTGGTCTTCTCCTGTCTCAACGACAGTTCATGATGGGCATCTTGGACCGAGCTAGTATGACTGATTGCAAGCCTTGCTCCACTCCTGTCGACACCAACCCCAAGGTCTTCTCATCCTCCGATACTTCCTCAGCGAACGCTTCGGATTATAGCAGTATTGTTGGTGCCTTGTAGTACCTAATTTTTACCAGATATTGCATACGCTGTTCAACATGTGTGTCTTCACATGCATGATCTTGGGGAGCCACACCTTGCTGCCATGAAGCGTATACTTCGGTATGTCCGAGGAACTCTCCACCTTGGCCTGCTCTTGAGGTCGTGCTCTGCTTAGGACTCATTGGTGGTATGCTCAGACATGGACTGGGCCGATTGCCCCGACACAGACAAGTCCACCTCCGGTTATGTTGTGTTTCTTGGTAATGACCTTGTCTCTTGGTCCTCCAAGCGTCAATGTCCAGATCCAGTGCCAAAGTTGTGTATCGCGCCATGGCCAACGCTGTCGCCGAGGCCACTTAGTTGCGCCAACTCCTCCTGGAGCTCCGTGTCCCCTCTCTGCCGCACCTCTTTGGTCTATTGTGACAACACCAGCGCAGTCTACATGTCCTCCAACCCAATTCAACATCAACGCACAAAACATATTGAGATTGATCTTCACTTTGTTCGGGAGCACGTTCCTATAGGAGATGTTCGTGTCCTGCATGTTCCCACCTCCTCCCAGTACGTAGATGTCTTCACCAAAGGGTTACCTTCTACTATGTTCATAGAGTTTAGGGTAGTCTAAACGCTCATGGCACAAACAATTAGACTACGGGAGCGTGCTAGGATATAATAGAGGGCCTTATGCCCAGCTAGGCCCTTTGGGCCGTGTAGTGTGTTGCCGGCCTGTGGCCGGTGCCCCCACCCTTGGGTTTCTTGTAGGATATGCAACCCTAGGATCCTTGCCTATATATGTAAGAGTGTTTTTCATCTCCGTAATCAATCTACAATTTCCCTTGCCATATCTGCTTTCATATGCATTATGTACTTCCTATATTGTTTATATCTTAAGTTCATGCACATATAATATTTTAAGTCTTGACCATAATAATCTTATACCTTCATATTTGAATGTTTTTTTCCATATTATTAGATTTGTAAAGATGCGGGATACAATGTGAGCATTTATGAATGGCTGCAAAACTTATCTTATGAAAAGCATATGCTCACACATCAATTTGTGATGCATCCATCAATATGCAAATTCATAAATGATCAATTTTACAATGGGAAACTTCAGAATGGCCCCAATGTCCAGTCAATTGAGTACAACAAGGAGTTTGGATCTCAAGATTTTCCTGTATATAGTTTCTTGGACGTTCCTTCTGAGTCGATGCATTCACAAAATGGAAATATGAATTCAGCTGTAGTATACGGCTTACTAAGACAGATTTGTGCAGGTATGCTGCCTCTGCTCTCATCTCCCACAACACATTCTACTTTCTATAGATATTGTATGATACATTGAGTACATGTAACTTTTCAGTAGATGCGGGAGATTAGTGACTGCAGATTACTGTTTGGTTCTAGCTTGTTCACCTAATGTCCTCCACTTGTACAAAGCAGCATCCTGTGACATTTAAAATATAACATCATGTTGTTACCATTTTTGTATTTTTCCTATATATCTGCTAATCAATGGTTAATGGACTAATTCCCTTTTCATCTTCCTTACTTTTTTTCTAGGTCTGACCAACACTAGAAAAAGGCTGAAAGTTGGTGTGCTGTGCTTGTCAAATGATGAAGCCAATCTTGTTAGAGAGCATCTAAGCACTAAGAGAAAAATACACAATAAAGTGAATCTGGAAGTAAAGTTCATTATTGGTAACTTGGAAGGAGATCTGTTTGACGTAATAATTGTATCAACAATTGTTGAGGATAATGTTCAGCTAAACAATGTCAAAAGAAATAGTTTGAATATAGCCCTCACAAGTGCAAGGTATGTATCTATTGTTATGAGTAGACTTAGGATCTCTAGCAGTAGAAGCAATCGGGTATTAACTTGATTAACAAAGGTTGGATCTTAGACCTAGAACTAGAACACATCTACACGCACTAACCCTAACAGAGGCACTAACAAGAACACTAGCAACAAACAAAGAGGAGAGGTAGAAGGGGTAGACCATCAGTGGCGGCGGAGTCCTTGGCCATGTCGTCTGTCGTCATCACAGGGGCGTCGACGGCGGGCAGCTGAGGTAGGAGATTCGTCTCCGGGCTTGAGGCGGCGGCGGCTGGTGCGTGTCGGAGTTGGGGACGATGGCACCGGGTCCTTCGGATCCAGCCGGACGTCGGAGGCGGCGGTGGAGCTTCCCGGCGCTCCAGTGCTCCCTCAGGCGGAAGGGTAGATCTCGGGGTGGGTGGTGGCGGCGCAGTCAACCTCGTGAGAAGAGCCGTGGCCCCCACCCCTCTATATATAGCACTGTGCGTCGGGAGCCCACCAACCATGGATCGGTTGGGCGCCCCCGCCAAGGGCGCGAGACCGAGTCCCACCGGCCTTTGGGCCGTTGGGGTTAGGGAGATCGGCTCCAACATTCTCCCTCTTGATCTCAACTAAAACTTCTTTATCTCAGCCTCTCGCTGGGTATCCACTTCATTACACATAAATGCATTGAGCATGGGTCATCTCAACTGTAATAACAATCAGATTAACCAGCCACAATACACTTATCCATTCTGAAGGATCTTTACTAGGCCCATCCAGGATTCATAGGCTTTCCCTTAAACCCATACCGGTAATGTGTTCTCCAAACACACTGGGTGGTAAGCCTTTAGTGAGCGGATCCGCAAGCATATCTTTCGTACTTATGTGCTTCAGACTTATAGTTTGATCCTGGACTCTTTGTTTCACCGCATAGAACTTTATTTCTATGGGTTTGGTAGCATTACTCGACTTGTTGTTGTGAGCGTAAAATACTGCTGGCGCATTGTCGTAGTATAACATTAGTGGTTGATGGATACAATCTACCACTCTCAAGTCGGGAATAAACTTCTTTAGCCACATGACCTATCCTGTCGCCTCATAACATGCAATAAACTCTGCATACATCGTAGATGTTGCAACTAGTTCTTCTTTGGAACTTCTCCATGAGATAGCTCCTCCTGCAAGAGTGAATACATATCTAGATGTAGACTTTCTATCATCTCTATCTCCCGCATAATCTGCATCTGAATATCCCTTTATTTCTAGAACATCAGATCTTCTATATGTTAGCATGAGGCCTGTTGTGCCTTGCACATATCTTAATGTTTTCTTTGCCATCTTCTAGTGCTCTATGCCTGGGTTAGACTGGTATCTTCCGAATACTCCTGTAACAAATGCTAAATCCGGGCGAGTGCACACTTGTGCATACTGTAAGCTACCTACTGCTGAAGCATATGGAACCGCTTTCATTTGATCGATCTCGTATTGGTTCCTTGGACATTGATAAAGTCCAAACTTATCACCCTTCTGAATAGGTACAGGTGTGGCTTTACTCGCATGCATATTAAATTTCTTTAGGATCTTCTCTAAATATGCCTTTTGCGATAAACCTAAAACCCCATTTCTCCTATCTCGGTGAATCTGAATGCCTAATACATATGAGGCTTCACCAAGATCTTTCATGTCAAAGTTTGAGGACAAAAAGCCTTTTGTCTCCTGTAGTAGTCTGACGTCATTGCTGGCAAGCAAGATATCATCCACATACAGTATCAGGAAAATGAATTTCCCTTTCTTAAACTTAACACATACGCAATTGTCCTCAACATTTTCCTTAACCCAAATATCTTAATCGTCTCATCAAACTTTATGTTCCATTGTCTAGAGGCTTGCTTTAAGCCATAAATGGATTTCTTCAAATGACATCCCATATGTTCTTTGCCCTTCACAACAAAACCTTTGGGTTGAGTCATGTAGACATTTTCATATAGATCTCCATTTAGAAATGCCGTCTTTACATCCATCTGATGCAGTTCTAAATCATAGTGTGCTACTAAAGCCATTATGATTCTGAAAGAGTCCTTACAAGAGACTGGAGAAAAGGTCTCATTGTAATCTATCCCTTCTCTTTGAGTGAAGCCCTTTGCCACGAGTCGTCCTTTATACTTCTCTATATTCCCTTCAGAGTCATATTTAACTTTGTAGACCCACTTACAGCCTACTAGTTTGGCTCTTTTAGGAATTTCTTCTAAGTCCCAAACTTTATTGGTACTCATTGATCTCATTTCATCCTCCATGGCTTCTTGCCACTTGGATGCATCTGGTCGACTCATAGCTTCTTCAAAAGAAGCAGGATCACCCTCTATGTGAACTTCCTCACAATCGTAAACTTCATAATCATCAGGGATAGCTGACTTTCTAACTCTTTGAGATCTTCTCAAGGCCTCGTTGGTTGGCTCTTCAGTGGCTGGTACCTGCTCCTCTGAAGCTGGCACCTCTGCATCATTGGACTGTTGAGGTTCTTCCTATGCAACAATTGTTTCTGTAGGATCCTGAATGACAGGTTCCTCATTTGCTCTCGTCGTTTGCACAGGAGAACTTACAACAGGCTCTGGCACTGCTGTGGGTTGAACTGCAGGCACCGGAGCGACACGTGACACGAAGACTGGTTCCTCGACTATTGGAGTGGGCACATATACCCACTTCTCTTCAAGGTCAATCTCACGAGGCACTATGCTCCCTCTAACCATCTCATTCTCCAAAAAGATGGCATGTCTTGTTTCTACAAACTTTGTATGTCTGTCGGGACAATAGAAACGATAACCTTTAGATTTTTTTGTGTAGCCAATAAAGTGGCAGCTCACTGTCTTGGGATCTAGCTTCCCAACATTTGGGTTAAAGACTTTAGCCTCAGCCGGGCAACCCCACACGCGCATGTATCTTAAAGAGGGTTCTCTTCCCGTCCATAGCTCGTATGGTGTTGTAGGTACAGACTTAGTGGGAACTTTATTTAAAATGTGAACGGCGGTTTTTAGCGCCTCCATCCACAAGTTAACTGGCAAGGTGGAGTAACTTAACATACTTCTAACCATATCTATCAAGGTACGGTTTCTTTTTTCAGCTACTCCATTTTGCTAAGGCTCTCCCGGTGTACTATACTGTGCAACTATGCCATTTTCCTGCAAATACCTTGCAAAAGGTCCAGGAGCTTGGCCATATGGGGTGTGTCGACCGTAGTACTCCCCTCCACGGTCGGACCTTACTACTTTAATCTTTAAGTTGTGCTGATTTTCTACTTCAGCCTTAAATATCTTGAATTTATCCAAAGCCTCTGACTTTTCTTTGATTGGATAAATGTAGCCATAGCGAGAATAATCATCTGTGAATGTAATGAATGAATCAAAACCATCCACAGATGTCACAAAAAATGGACCACAAATGTCCGTGTGTATAATCTCTAACACTCCTGTGCTTCGTTTTGCGCCTTTCTTAATTTGCTTAACAAACTTGCCTTTAATGAAATCGATGCATTGCTCTAAATCTGAAAATTCTAAAGGCGGTAGAATTGATTCTTTTACTAAACGTTCCATTCTTCCCCTCGAAATATGGCCTAAACGACAGTGCCATAATTTTGAAGAGACACTATCAATTCTCTTATGCTTTCGACTTTCATTTGTAAACGAGAAGACAATCTCTATCTCATACTCATTCGCGTCACAAACATTCACAGAATCATGCACAGATAACTTATAATGCTGGTCTTGTCGGATGGCAAGACCCACACAAACTTTATTGTACTGAATTAAACACTGTTTAACGCCAAAATGGCACTCAAAACCGTCATCTGCTAGACATGAAACTGAAATAAGGTTTCTATTCAAAGAAGGCACATAAAGAACATCATGGAGCTGAAGCGTGAAGCCATCGTGTAGCTTTATTAGGAGTTCTCCTATGGCCTCCACTTCAGCTTCGACTCCATTAGCAACTTTCATTCTTCTTGCGCCTCTTTGCAGGGTCTGACTCGAACGGAATCCCTGTAAAGAATTAGCAACGTGAATAGTTGCTCCTGAATCTATCCACCATGTGGACTTTGAATAACTAAAAAACAAGGATTCATCTACAAATGTAATTATGTCCTCACCATTCTTCAACATGAAGTTCAACCACTTGGGACAATGCCTCTGCCAGTGTCCTTTTTCTTTGCACCAAAGGCACGCATCCTTTCCAACTGCAGGCTTGCCTTGTAGTTGCTGAGGCTGATCATGCTGCATGGGAGCTTTCCCATAAGGCTTGTTCTGAGCACCTGAAGACCCACTCTCATGCTGGTTCTTTGGTTTGTAACCTTTGTTACCAAAACTCCTCTTCTTGTTATTATTGTTCTGTACATTGTGTTGTACATAGGAGATGGAACCACCATTCTGAGATTTGAGCCTTTCTTCCTCTTGCACACACACATAGCTATGAGCTTGTGCAAGTCCCACTTTTCTTCTATAGCATTATAGTTAACTGCAAAAGTTGAGTACTCAGGAGGGAGTGACTTGAAGACTAGGTGCACCAAAAACTGATTTGGCAAACCCATCTCCATCCTGGTGAGCTTTCCATTCATATTGCTCATCTTGAGAATGTGGTCTTTAACACCACCTCCACTGTACTGCACAGTGGTGAGCTTGTTGATCAAGGTGCTAGCATAAGCTTTGGAGTGCGTGTCATGTTGTCTCTCCACTATTGCCAAGTATTCGGCAGCAGTGTGTGCAACTCCATCAGCTTTCTTCTCAGGGATTGAAGCCCTGATTATCTCAGACATCCTTGTCTGCATGATCTTCAAGCATTTCTTGTTAGCAATCAGCCACTTGGCCTTCTCAAGATCATGCTCAGCAACCCTGTCAGGCTCGTCGCGCTGGCGCGTCGCAAACGCTTCTGCAGTCTCATTTTCTCCTCTCACAGGAGCCTCAAGTGCTGTGGGACAAGGGTCCTCCAACACAAAGTCTAGCTCCAGCATCACAAGGACGCAGTCCAACTGATTACGCCATTCCTTGTAATTGCTTCCAATTAGCTCAGGGATGGTGCTGAGGTGGCTCAGTCCTGAAATAATAATTCATGAAATGGTGAGAACATAAATATAAAATTATAATTGGTGCATGTATCAACTTAACTTTGGTCAAAAATTAACACATACAACAATACTCTACATTAATTCTATATCACCTTTGGGCAGAAAAATAGAATCAATGCATGAAAAAACTTTAATAACTCTGTTTATAATATTGTAATTATCAGCTTTGGCCAGAAAAATTAACAATATCATAAAAACACTTTAAATTCACTCTTCTTTAATTAACTATCCATTTGGTTCAATTTAATTAAAGAATTAACTTCGCAGCGGAAACTCATGAATAAACTTAAATTCCAGAAGCATACTACTCTCTGTAAAATTTATCCCTTTGGTTCAAAATTTAAACAGAGATATAAACTTGTAAATTCAAATTCAAATGAACATTCAAATTTATTTACTCAAAATAAAACTTCTGAAATTCTAAAACAAAATTGTGAAAACTTATGTGGGCAGCCAACTATTGTGGCCCAGCAGCCAAAAGCGGCCCGCGGCCTCTTTACCGTGCCCGCTCGGGCTCGGAGCCCGGCAGCAGATGCCTTGGCCGTCGATGCGGCCCACGGCTGGAACCTGCCTGGGCCACTTCTGGCCCAGCGCTCCGCCGAGTTGCGCGCTACCGTCGATCTCTGGATCGACGGTCCAGATGCCTCCCGACGAAAACGGCCGGTATATAAGGCGCCAGGGGATTGGGGAAACCCTAATCCCCATTTCACCCTGCTCCTTCTCCCGCACGAACCGCAGCGGCGGCGGTGTGGCTTCTTCCTCGTGTCCGGCGACCTCGCCGGCGCGGGTGAGAGGCGGCGCCGCCGGCGCAGAAGCCGCGCAGCACCTCCCTTCTCTCTCTTGCTAGCTAACCCCCTCCTCCTCTCTTCCCCGGCCGAACCTTTTGCCGGAACAGAAATGGAAGACGGCGCCGCCGCCGACCCTCTCGCCGGCGCACGCGTTCCCCTCCGGGTGAGCGCATCGCCATCGAGGGGACTGTCGGTGGTGCCCTGGACCCTCTCCGCCGCGCCGGTCCGACCGTGCGCGGGCAGATACTCCCGCCGGAGTGCGGTGGTGACGCCGGCGAGGTAGGTCGCCGACGTATCTTGTGCTAGGGTTAGGTATTCTCTCTTTTCTCTTATTTGCTTGATTTGGGACGAGTTCTCCCCTAACCCGAGTGAGATCTAGGGTTAGGGTTTACTGTGCCTTTTGATTCGCTTTGAATCTTCCTTGTTTCTCTTCGATTTTCATCAAATTTACTCGTTTCCAGTGGTCCTCTCCCCCTTTCCTCTTTGAATTTGGGATCAATCTCATGTGTTGACCACTGGCTTCCCCGATCTGACCTCTACTTACTAGTAAGGCGACTGATACCATTGTTATGAGTAGACTTAGGATCTCTAGCAGTAGAAGCAATCGGGTAATAACTTGATTAACAAAGGTTGGATCTTAGACCTAGAACTAGAACACATCTACACGCACTAACCCTAACAGAGGCACTAACAAGAACACTAGCAACAAACAAAGAGGAGAGGTAGAAGGGGTAGACCAACAGTGGCGGCGGAGTCCTTGGCCATGTCGTCTGTCGTCGTCGCAGGGGCGTCGACGGCGGGCGGTTGAGGTAGGAGATTCGTCTTTGGGCTTGAGGCGGCGGCGGCTGGTGCGTGTCGGAGTTGGGGACGATGGCACCGGGTCCTTCGGATCCAGCCGGACGTCGGAGGCGGCGGTGGAGCTTCCCGGCGCTCCAGTGCTCCCTCAGGCGGTAGGGTAGATCTCGGGGTGGGTGGTGGCGGCGCAGTCAACCTCGTGAGAAGAGCCGTGGCCCCCACCCCTCTATATATAGCACTGTGCGTCGGGGGCCCACCAACCATGGATCGGTTGGGCGCCCCCGCCAAGGGCGCGAGACCGAGTCCCACCGGCCTTTGGGCCGTTGGGGTTAGGGAGATCGACTCCAACATCTATTACGAATATATGTTGCTATAATACCATGTGTTGACAAATCTTTTATATTCCTTTAGGCATTGCTGTTGCATGGTGGGTAAAACTGATGCTTTAATTCAGAGCGGCGGCATTTGGAAAGAACTTACTGATGATGCAAGAACTCGACAGTTAATAAGGCCAATAAAAGCACACAGACTCATTCAGCTGATGAAAGATTCAGAAATGAATACTGGAAATCACTTCAGTGATTCTAATTACGGACTTTCAAGTGCACTGTTTCTGGTAAGTTCCAATATAAATATTAGAAATTGTCGTAGCCATGATTTGTTTACCAGTAACAAGCCATTGAGACTTGAGATATACCTCATTAATTTAATATGACCAACAATCAAATTATTTTGCAGAAGATGCAAAATTCAAACTACTAGTTTTGTTATGTATATAATATTGAGCAAGAACTAAAATATTTAATGAGCTGTATGAAAATTTTATGTGAAATCACTTCCAAATACCTTTTGCCCTCGTTGGGTTGCATCCCTATCTCTGAACAATGTTTGTGATGGACAAGAGTTCACTTGGGTGGATAGACCCCAAGGGACTGAAATATATTCTAGCTCACGTCCGGGATCAAAGAGGACAACCAGGTATGTTTCAGTATATTGAATCTGCACCTGATCCTGTAGATGTTATTTTTGTACCTCAATACTTGAGCATCTTCATTATTTATCTTTAAATGCAGACACTTGCACTATGCAAGCAAGCTGTGGAGCAGTGGAATCAGTGATGGAATTTCACAATGCATGTTTGATATCTCAACGAAAATGTAAATGGATTTTTGTTGTCGATGATTTGAAGAAACGGTATGAAGAGAATTAGGGAAACTACTTCAACTGAGGACAAAGCTGATAGGGGGAGTAGACGGCTTCGAGCTGTACTCCAGAGCTTTAAAGAGTATGGTGTGAAGGCTACCAACGAATCCAGGACTGAGGTGAGATACACTTTTACTTGTTTTAATCAGCCGTGGCCAGTTTTGATAGGCCAAAAACTTGGTACTATGTACTGAATATTTAGTTTTTATAACTCTGTGTTGCAGTTTTACCATTACAAAATCATTAGTTGTATTTAGATGAATATATAATATTGGTTGCTAGCATGAGGTCCTTTCTAGTTCATAGTCTCAACTTTTTCCACGGCATATATGTGCAACAGAAACTAACCAGTTCTAAAGAAGGGCTTGTGATTGGACTTATTTTCCTTATATATCTTGAGCACTGACTTGCACTGTAATGTTTCAGTTCCATGTATTGAAGATCTTGTCGTACGAGGAAGTGGACCCCAAGGACACGGAGCGGGTGGAGAGGCTCCTGCAGATAGCGAACGTGATGGTGGGGCATTTCCTGCTGTCCCGGAATTACTTCAGCCTCAAGCCCGGGCAGGTGTACATGTTCGACAAGGAGAAGCCATTCCTCCACCCCAAGTCGGGGATGCCGGTGTCCCACGCCGTGATGATGATCGGCATCGGCCACCAGCCGGCGGCCGCCGCCTCCGTCCAACTGGAACACCACATGGTGCTGCAGAACAGCGAGGGCCGGCTGTTCGGGATCAACGACATCGGCAGGGTCTGCAAGAAGGACGTCGACGGCTTGTACCTGATCAAGGTCGAGAAGCCCAAGCTGGAGCTGGCTACTTGCAATTGACGCAAGCCGCGGAATGGCTAGCTTCTGAGTTCTGACGACGTACAGGTAGCTAGTGATTGATCCCAACCGTCGTCAATTCATCACGAGGAGCCCGTGCAGCACGAGACAATGCATCATCTCATCTCATCTGATGAGGTGATCGACAGTGAGACGTTGCTGTGCCCAGCCGGGTCCGACGCATGTATTTATTTTTAATTTTGTGAGAGAACAAGAAGCCAGGCTGAGACCCCGTTTAGTTAGGTGAAATTTTGATGAAATGAGTGATTTTTTTTGCATTTGGTTGCGTGCACAGAGAGAAGAAATATGTGAAATTTTGGTGAAATAGGTGAAATTTTTGGAATTTTAGTGAACTAAACGGGACCGGCTGATCGTGAGCTGAGAGAGGACAGGTCACGTACCACACAGGTGTTGTAGCAGCGGTGAGGAGGCAGGAGCAATTGGAATTAGAACAATTGAAATTGAAACAAAAAATGACAGCGGGGTCTTTACCACCCGGGACTAAAGGGGTGGCGCATAGGCGCTGGTGTGCCCTCCCCTTTTGTCCCGAGCGGGGCTACCACCTGGGAATAAAGGGCACCATTTATTCCGGTTGCCCACCCGGTGACAAGGGAGGGCCTTTTGTCTCTCCCTTTTTGTCCCGCGTGGGCTTTAGAGACTTAAAGATTTTCCCACCCGGGACGAAAGGCTGTTTTTCCACCAGTGAGCAGACTTGGCTGCAGCCAGTTTTTTCTAGGGCAGACATAGATCGGTACTCGGCGAGACAGCCGGTCAGCCGCTGTGGAGAGCAATGATGATGCTGTTATTGCTGAATAGAACTATGTGGCGGCCGCTCCTTTATTTTGTGGTCTGATTATAATTCCCTAGGTGTTCATTAGCTCATCTAATAATCCTACCTGAAGACTGTATTACTCTACTGCCTTAGGCCGTGTACAACCCACTGACAATGGTTCGTCTCTAAACACTTTGAATTTATCATCCACACAAATATAAAGACATGTCGTCGAATCTACAGAAAGAGGAGTCCGTCTCTAAGTTGTTTAATCCTTTCCGTGTGGGTAAGATCAGCTATAAATAAATTTTTGTATACCATTATGTGACTTTTTTTATAGGAAATGTATTGAGCATAAATAAGAAACATGATTACATTATTTTTAAGGAATCATGAAAATAATATTTATATTATATATAGATACAACTTTTTTTTGTCTAATTTTTTTTGTTTTCATAGAGTTGTTATATGTGCTTGATTAGATCCTTTTTGAGTTGCTTATGTGTTAGTCGAGCTTTGATAACCGATTTCTACAAAGTGCATCTACAAAACTTGGATTAGGGTTGTCATTTGTACGCACTTATGGTGGAAGTACTATCGTCGCACTTGGATTCTCATTCAAATCCAATACATCCATAATTGCTTCTTTCTCATCTTTCACTATCATATTGTGAAATAACACTAGCTTGCATTATGTTGATAACACCCTCTTGCTTCCATAATCTTGCCGGTCCATCAACAATATGGAAGCATGATTACAGTACACCAAATGCACACTCAGACATCTTTCCTCGCTCCTTGCTTCAATGCAAATAATTTCTTTCACTGATTGAGGGGGTCGACACTGTCTTCACCAATACTGCCCATTCTGGATATATTCTATCGGCAAGATATATAGTAAATCATGTCATATTGTGTTCCATTTACATTATAGTGTATTGTAAGAGATCCCCTTTATTGCTTAAATAAACAGTGCTGACTTGTTTAAAACCTTTATGTCATTCTGAGAACCGGCGGTACAAAGAAAGCATACCATATACGAAGAGTCCGAGATGCCACTCTTGAAGGGTCATTGTAGGATCATCTTTGTTACAACTTGTGAACATGCCTGCCCAACCTTTTCGACAATTCTTCCATGGGCAATGCATGCAATCGATGCTTCCCATCACTCCAGGAAAACCACAAGCCTCATTTTATTTTAAGATTTTTTTCTGATTCGGTGCTTCTTGATATTCTTCACCAAATATTTCAATCACATCTGCAGCAAATCTTCCCAAAATCTCCAAACAAGTGCTTGCAACAATCTTCAAGACTTCATCAAGTTGATATCATGATAGCTGTTGTACACTTTTTGAGGCGGTCAAAGACCATTTTTCTACCAATAGCATCAACTCTTTGGGTGAAATAAGAGGACCAATCTCTAAGTTCATGCACGATACGCAGAAACAACGACCTACTCATCTAAAATCTCCTACGGAACATCTCATCGGTGTAGATAGGATTTGCAAAAAAGTAACTAATTAGCAAAAAGATCATCATGACCTTGTTATCGATTCTTTGATATGTACCTCCATGGTCCACTCTATTGACGAGGGTGAGATACTGTTGCCGCTTCTCCATCTTTGACGACCTTGAATTCCTCTGCTAGCATTTGATCAAATATTTCATCTTCTTCTAGCAGAGGAATTCAAACCGTCAAAGATGGAAAGGCAGCAACAGTATCTCATTGTCATCGACGGAGTGGACCAAGGAGGTACGTACCAAGGAATCAAGAACAAGGTCATGACGATCTTGTTGCTAATTACCGTGACAGAACCGTCCAAAATAAATCTGTATTATCACCTAAGCCGGTCCACTTGGCTCATAAACGATAACAAAGATGTATTTTGTCGTCTCTGCCGGGTCATGCCCGGTGAATCACTTACAACAGGATCGCTGATATGCACAAAGTCCACACGAAGGCGGGACCAGAGTACAAGTTCAACATTACATTAAAAACCCTCAAGGTCACATTATTACAAACCAGGTTTTCATACATGAAAGTAAAGTGTTTCAGAGTTTAAACAACGGAAATAAAACTAAGCGGAAGATACACATGGGAGGCCATCCATAGAGTATCACTCATCGTTATCCTACTCCCACTTAAGTTCCCAGCCATCTGGAATAGATCCAGGTCAAATGGGATTACCTGAAAACCACAAATTAGGCAAGGTTGAGTATGCTAATACTCCCTCCGGTCGCATATA
Source organism: Cenchrus fungigraminus (assembly GCA_036936925.1). Classification (NCBI taxonomy): domain Eukaryota; kingdom Viridiplantae; phylum Streptophyta; class Magnoliopsida; order Poales; family Poaceae; genus Cenchrus; species Cenchrus fungigraminus. The sequence goes on along the minus strand of CM072769.1, from coordinate 103,917,863 downwards.
GTTGTCGTTTCAGACAAGAAAGATAGTACAAAATAAACTACTTTTCTTTGTCCTAACGCCATATAAAAACGAACAGAGGGAGTACTCAACAAGACTGACCCGACAAAAATAAATACCACTAGACATGCAAGGCTTTTTGGCTGGTGGGTTGGTTTTGCTAAAAGCGACTAAGAGTTGATCCTTAATTTCCAATTTTAGCTCAAGTTCTAATATGTTAACCATTCTAGGTAAGCACCTATACTAAACAAGCATGTTGTGTAAACGATATTAATCAGACAACAATATTAATCGAAATGTTCCATAAATCAATATGGGGTAGCCAGTGGTTAAGCCGTCTCAGATAACGGCGAGAGACCGACGATCGATCGATTTATAAACCTTGCAAGGTACAACCCAAGACACACGGAAGAAGATAGACCCTAAGAATCCAAATAAAAGCAAATGCAGGGTCTACCCAGACTAGGTGATTCCTGTCATTCCCCAGATTAGGAACAGATGCCACAGTCCTAAGTACAAGGTTACTGGAACGTCCTCACACGACACGCCCAGACTCACACTTGCACTACCAGAATCAAACCGGGAGACACATCTCAAGAGTAGTCGCGATAAAGTTCCCGCACTGGTTCATTAGGTGCTAGGCTTACCGGTCCCATTCCCGACAAGCACTTAGTACGTTCAATAGCTTAAACCAGCACAATGCTACTCGGTCGAGACCGAACCCATTGCTCTTACCACATGAGCGAGTCAATTTAACCAACTTATGATTCCAACATAAGTGTCCTATATCTCGCGAGCAATGAGTCGTTACTCGACTTGTACCGTGTCCTTAAAGCATTACACTAGCGACCTAGCATACTAGTAAAAGAGCATAGGAACCTAATGATCATGCATCTAGCTAGGTTTCAAATCAACTCCTGAAACTTAAATGCACAAAACATAACATAAATACGAAAGGTAAAGTTATGAGTTTTAGAACAAGGTTAGATGCAACTCCGATGCTTGTCTTCTTCTACGTCAGTAACAGCCTTTGGCTCTTCTGGACTTTGGTCCAGGTCTTGGTGCACACTCAGCTCATTCACTTCTCCATCTGCAGCACCTTCTCCCTCCTGGGTGAGCGTATAGGTACCGTCCGGTAAATCTACACGTACACATGCATATGCGTTAGGTTAAGGTGAGGGTGAGAGAATTACCACCAAACCAACTCTTGTTGGCCACATTCATCCACACAACTATTAATTCTCACAAAAAGTATGGTGTGTGTGATGATGGACTAAAAACTACTTTGATGGTGATTGTGTGCACATTTAAGCAAATTAAAATACTAAACTTCACCAACAGTATGGGGGTGTGTTAAAATGATTTCAAACAGGAACTACACTTGAAATCCTTAATTAAACTTAATTAATAAATATAAACTTATTTATTCAACTCCTAGCAAGCCATTCATCCAAAATTCATATTAATTGAAATATAACTCCAACTGATCTAAAATTTTGCACACAACAGCATATGACCAAACTAAGCTTAGTTACCAAAAATTAGCTCCAGATCCTATATAAATTAATTTATATGAAAAAGACAAATTTCAGCCTAGCTTAACTACATTAAATCCTAAAAAAGATTTACTAATCTTTTTGACCTCAAATTTTTCTTACAGGTCATTCATAACACATCTAAGCTCCTGACCGTACAAAAGTGGATCTATCATATTCTTCAAGTTATCAATTTAACATCCTACACAAAGTTAAATACAAAACATCCTTCAAACAAAATCCTAAAATCATAATTATTTTTCCAGAGATGCTATTCATCATGGCAAAGACCTAGGGTGCATTGGTGCTTAAAGAAAAGCTTAATTGAGGGGACTATAAAAAGCATAAAGCTTAACCTAGAATAAAGATTCCAAAAATCATAACTACAAATCTACACATCAAACATGTGTCAACTTTGGTCACAGATCTAAACATGGCATAAAGAATAACATATTCAAATTTCATATCCATAGCATCAGTACATTTTGAACTACAATAAAAGTACATCAAACGGAGTTTGAATTTTCATTTCGAAACTAAACAGCAAAGCCCTATACAACCATTCTAGAAACTGTAGATCTCCTCACAAAGAACCCAACACAATTGGATTTACATTTTTATGATTTTTCTATGATTTTTAATGCATTTTCAAAGTTGCAGCTAAAACCTAAAATTACTTTTACAGACCGACCCTTGATCTATTTTTTCCGAAATTACAAATATGTCCTTGGTTCGCAGAAAACACCCTAGACTTTATTCAATCGGAGCAATTGGGTCCTCGGGTGGCCATGGCACCTCGCCGGCAGCGGCTTTTTGGCCGGAGCTGGCCGGCGAGCAGCCCTGGGGTGTGTGCGCGGCCTACCTGTGGGGGTGGAGGTGTTGGCGTGGTCCGAGACAGCTCCGGCGGTTCACCACGGTGGGGCCGCGGTGTTGCTCCCGCCGAAGCTTGCTGTCCGGGCGGTGGCGGCCTTAGGACGAGACGGTGGTGACGGCTAGTGCTCCGAGGAGGTGTCGGGGAAGAGCAGAACAGAGAGGAGGCGACGGGGGCGGACTGTGGCACAGGCATGGCTTGGTTCGGCTTCGGGCTGCTCTGGCCAGCGGCGGCGGTGATGGTGGGACGGCGGAGCGCAGCACGGCGCGGAGCGAGCGAGCAGCAAGGCGAGGCGGACGAGGAAACCACGCGGCGGCCAGCTCGTTCCCCCTTTTAACCCCGACCAACGTGTGGGAGCCTGCACATGTGTGCATGCCGGCTGGCGGCCGCGACGTTCGGCGTGTGGCGTCAGCTCGATTGCAGGGCGCGTGGACGCCGCACAGGTCTAGGAGGTCGGGCGGAGGCCCCACGGCCCAAGTGCGGTCCACCACGGAGACCACGAGGCTCTGTACGCCGAACATAAGCGGACCCGACACGTGGCGCGGCAAGTTCGGGCGTGCCTGCGCGCGTGCGCGCGACGCATGGCGCGCGGCCGGCCAGCGGCTGTCGCCCTCTGTATTCCACTTACCCCTTTTCAAACATACGGAACTCAAAATTTTTTCATGTAACTCGAAAATCTCCAAAAACAAAAGTTGTAGAGGAACTCTAGCACTACAACTTTCACAAAGGGTGACCTATGTTTTAAAGTTTGGTTTGACGGGAAAAATGTGATGAAGATACAGTTTTTCTCAGCCCCCAAATACTGTGCACATGAACTTCAACTCAAATTTTAGCTAACTTGCACTCAAATTTTGAATGTCCGCCAATTACGAAAAATGTGTTCCCAGAAATAAGGAAAAACTCTTATATTGTCAGAATTTGAAGTTCTATAGTGTAATTTGAAGAACGTGCAAGAAAACCATTTCAGCCTTCTAGAGCTCTTAGGGGTTTGACCAAGCTTTGAGATTTTGACCAAGGGTTCATTTGCAAAGTTGATCAAAACCATCTTAAACATGCTTTAACACTAATAACACTTGATTAACAAAACTAATTAGGGTGCTTAGGCTAACTAAACATCAGGGATGTTACAATTACTTTTCCGCAAATCCTATATACACCAATGAGATGTTCCGTAAGAGATTTAAGATGAATAAGATGTTCGTTCTTCCGTATCGTGCATAAACTTAGCGATTGGTCTCCTTATTTCATGAAAAGAGTTGGTGCTATTGGTACAAATGGTCTTTCACCAATGTCAAAAATGTACAACGACTATCAGGATGCTAGCTTATCGAACCTCGGCTGACCAACTTGTTGATGAAGTCTTGAAGATTGCGGCAAGCACTTGATTGGAGATCTTTGGAAAATTTGTTGAGGGTGTGATTGAAAGATTTGGTGAAGAATATCTATGCCCTCCAAGAAGTGAAGAATATCTATGCCCTCCAAGAAGCGAGAACTACAAAAACTCTTGCAAGAAAATGAGGCTTGTGGTTTTCCTAGAATGTTTGGAAGCATCAATTTTATGCATTTGTCATGGAAGAATTGTCTAAAAGGTTGGGCAGGCATGTTCACAAGTTGTAACAAAATAAAGGTGTTCCTATAATGATCCTTGAAGCAGTGGCATCTCAGAATCTTCGTATATGGCATGCTTTCTTTGGTACTACCGGGTCTCAGAATAACATAAACGTTCCAAACAAGTCATCCTTGGTTATTCAAGCAATAAAGGGAATCTCCTACGGTAAACTATAATGTAATGGAACACAATATGAGATGGGTTACTATCTTGTCGATAGAATATATCCAGAATGGGCAGTATTCGTGAAGACAGTGTCGACCTCTCAATCGGTGGAAGACAAATTATTTGCATTGAAGCAAGAAGGAGCGAGGAAAGATGTCGAGTGTGCATTTGGTGTAATGCAATCATGCTTTGATATTGTTTGTCGACCAACAAGATTATGCAAGCAAGGAGACTTTATCAACATAATACAATTTTGTGTTATCCTCACAATATGACAGAGGAAGATGAGAAAGAAGCGATTATAGATGTCTTAGATTTGAATGAGAATCCAAGTGCCATGATAGTGCTCCCACCAAAAGTGCGTACAAAAGATAACCCTAATCCAAGCTTTGCATATGCACTTTGTAGAAAATCGATTATCAAAGCTTGCCCAACACATAGACAACTCAAGAAGGATCTAATTGAGCACATATAGCAACGCTATAGAAATAAAGAAATTTAGGAAAAAAACATTGTACATATATAATATAATTATAATATTCATGGTTCCTAAAAAAATATTGTTATCTTCTTTTATTTATGGTTCATACATTTTCTATGGGAAAAAGGCACACAATGGTATACAAAATTTATTTATAGTCGATCTTAGCCACACGTAAAGCATTAAACAACTTAGAGACGAATCCTCCGTTTATGGGTTGTATGACATGTCTTTATATCTGTCTGGACGATGACGAATTCAATGTACTTAGAAATGAACCATCGTCTGTATGCCCTTCACTGATCACTTTCCTTGCCCCCATGATAAGTTTGTGCCACTAATACTGCACTAATCTGCCCCAACCCACCTCCACTCCACCCTCACAACACATAAGTTTTTGTTGGCATGGTTGGCAAACTTTTGGTATGGTCATGTCATTAACTCATCCTCACTACCATCAACACCACCACCACCAAGGAATACATTCTTCTCTACCCTAGTAGTATTTTGCAATTTGAGATATATTTTCTAGATAACTTTCTCAGATTTCTTAGAGGAAATTTCTAAACATTTGTTGAGGCGGCGGCACAATCTTTAGAATTCCTTGGTGGTTGGCATAGATTCGTAAGCCAAATCATGTGCAGCATAGGGGTCCCTGAAAGTTGTAGGTGGGGAGGAACGTAACGCGGTAGTTTTTTTGTCTCCGATCAGCAGCAGGCTGTGGGCGGCGAGAACGGCGTTGCGGAGGAGGCCACCGTCGACCGATGCATCGCTGCTGCCGATCGATCGTCCGTCGATCCCCTGCGCGCTGTCCATCCCCCTTCATCAGCTTGCTGCCCGGCGTGGCGCACGCAGGCTGCAGCTTGGTCCCCTGCCTTAGCCCTTAGGCCTCCCGCCTCCTCTCCGAGGATGTCAGCGCCATCTCCCGGCACCGGCGCAAATCACGGCCCCGGCGGCGCGGCTGATCAATCGTCGTTCGCCCAGGGCGTCGAAGCGACGAGGCAGTTGGGCTTTCCGCCTTCTTCAAGCTCCCTGGCTGGCTACATTTTGGGCTTAATTGGGCCCACACACAATCAGGGCAGTCCCTATGGTAAACACCATGCACGAAGTCCAAAACAGTCACATCAGCAAAACTTTGCATCTAGAAACCACTCTACCCAACAGAAGTTTCTTCGTGTAATAAATATGAGCATTATTTTACTTTATCTCTCTGGTACTCTTTCTCTTCCTCTGTTTCTCATCCCTTCCTCCTCTCTCTCCCCGTTCGTTACTCTGTAGTCTGTACACGACGGGCGGCGGCCTGCATGCGAGCGCGCAACAGCCAGCAAGTGGAGGCGAGCCGGCGCGGCTTCGAGGCCGCGGCGAACTCCAGCAAGCGCGGCGCGAGCGGGGCGGCCGTGGCGGCACGACGCGAGCAGGCGCGGCGGCGCGACGCGAGCGCGGCCGCGGCGGCACTGCGCGAGCGGACGACCGCGGCGACGCTGCGCGAGCGGACGACCGCGGCGACGCTGCGCGAGCGGACGGCCGCGGTAGCACGACGCGAGCAGACGAGGCAGCACTGCGCGAGCGGACGGCCGCGGCAGCGCGACGCGAGCGGACGGGCGGCACGGCGCGAGCGGGCGGCCGTGGCGGATGCGAGCGGGGCAGCAGCAGGGGACTCAAGCCGGGCAGCCGCGGCGGACGCGAGTGGGGCAGCCACAACGGATGCGAGCAGGGCGGCCGCAGCGCACGCGAGAGGCGACCATGGCGGCATGGGCGCTCCCACGGCTCCCTCGGTGCGGCGCGCGAGATCCCGCGGCTTCGCGTGACGGCGGCGTGCGAGCTCCCACGGCGCAGATTCTCCCTCGGCGGGGACACACGCGAGCACCTGCAGTGGCGCAGTGCGCGACGGCGGCACGAGCACTCCCTCGACTGCGCTCGCAACAGCCTCCCGCAGCGGCCGGCGAGTGCACGGGCGGGCGCGGCGGCAGGTGAGTGCGCTGGATGGCCGGGGTGCGCATCAGCCTCGGGTGTGGCGGCAGGCGAGCGCGCGGGATGACTGGCGGGCGCAGCTGCCGACGAGCACCATGGAAGGCTGTCGTCATCTATCGTCATCTGGAAACTACCGGTTTCTCCCCAATGCAGATCCGAGCGTTTCTTCTCGTCTCGGTTTGAGCGAGGACGTCGTTTCTTGGTGAAGAAACGATTTCTACAGATTACCTTCTCTTTCTTCATTAATTGAACTGTCATGTCATCTTTTTTGCTTATGTGGCATCTCATTTAATGTAGATAGAAACCATCATCAATGCCTATTGGGACTGCCCTCACGTTCACCTGAGCTGCGTGGCTGCTGCGCTGTAATCATACAAAACTATATTAGCGCTCCCCACTAAAGAATTCTCTCAATCCTCAACGCACCACGTCATCCTCCACCAACGCGCCACGTCATCCTCCACTAAGCACCCCATCAATCCTCAACGCTCACGTCATCCTCCACCAACGCGTCACGTCATCCTGAACTAAGCACCCTACCAAGATGCATTGATCGCTAATTCTATATCTATATTAAACTATGTACTTCTCACATATGGTGTAGCCACATCTTCTTAATTGTTTGCACCGTCCAATCTAAAAATCTATATATCTATCTATATTAAAGTATACATAAACACCCCACTACAAAACATTGATTTCTATTTCTCTCAACATGTAACAATACGAAGAAATCATTTAGTGTGTCTGCTTCCAAATTTTACTTTAGTATTTTTATTTTCAAATTTCACCAAAAGAACCCGCAGCAACGCGCGGCGTATCACCTAGTTATTTAGAAAAAACACCCCTGACATGCGTTGTCCGTCTTCCCGTGGCATGCTCCGTCTTCGGCTTGTATGGTACACCTACAAGGCTGCAAGAAAACTCTACCCATTATGTGCTGACGTGGACATTTTTGTGTTTCTTACCGATGTTTCATGTTTGACTCAGCACTCACGATATATAGGATCCTTTGGCACAGCTTAAGCAACAGCCCATTATGTGCTGACGTGGACATTTTTATGTTTCTTACCGATGTTTCATGTTTGACTCAACACTCACGATATATAGGATCCTTTGGCACAGCTTAAGCAACAGCTTAAAAGAAGTTGTTTTTGACACAGCTGTAACAAAGAGATGAAAAAAATATATTCCAAAGTGAATTGTTGCCTCCCTTCCCGTGATATGCACTCTCTAGAGCCGAAACGGCGGCATGCAGCGGAAAAACGCAACTTCGCCTGCTTCGTCCGTGCGCCTGCCACCTGCGGTTACCAAATTGCTGCTATAGTTGGCTGGAATTACAATGAAATTGCCATTGAGGCGCTTCCCAGACGGTGGTGCTGGACGGCGGCGTAACTGGAGGACGACGGCGAGGTTCGGGTCGTGGAAGTGGGATGTGGAGGAGGTCGTCGGCGCGCTGGAGTCGGGGCGGCGCGGTGCGGCCGGAGCCTGCCGACGGGGGCGCTGGAGGCCGGGGAGACGATGAGCTGGAGGCAGTCGGCGCTGGAATATGGAGGAGGCAGCCGGCGCTGGGATGTGGAGTAGGCCGCTGGCGTGCTGGGAGGTGGAGGATGCCGCCGGCGCGGTGGAGCCGGGCGGCGCGACCGGATGTGGAGGAGGCCACCAACGAGCTAGAGCCGGGCGGCGCGGTCGGATGTGGAGGAGGAGGCCGGCGCGCTGGAGTCGAGCGGTTCGGCCGGAGGCAGAGGCTGCGCGGGGGAGCGAGACAGCGAATGGAGAAGGCCATAGCGCCAGGGGAGCTCGGGTCGGCGACGAGGCCCATGGTGCGGCGCGGGAAGGGCTTGATGGGGAGGTTAGCGGGCACAGCGGGGAGGCGGTAGGCGGTGCTGGCACGGACGTCGCAGAGGAAGTAATTGGCGTTGAAGCTGTCCCTGCCTCGGGCCAGGTCGGTGGCCATGACGAGGAGGCAGCCGGGCGCGGCGGTGACGACGCAAGGGAAGTTGTAGAAAGGAGCGAGGCCCCTGGGGTCGGGGACGAGGCGCTGCGGCAGCGCGAGGTAGGAGGTGCGCGGCGGGCCCTGGAGCTCGAGGAGGAGGTCGGCAGCGCCGGGGGCGAGCGCCGCGGCCCGCGCGTCCCTGGGGCGGTGCACGACGACGGCGATGGAGGAGAGCGCCACCCACGCGCGCTGCTGCTGGTGCGCCACCACCGCCCCGGACGAGGCCTCCTGCTCCGCAGCTTCCTCGCCGGCGCGCGAGGATTCGCCTTTCTCGAACACCATGCCGACGCGCCGAGGCGCGGCGCGGCGCGGCGCTGGTTTGGACTTTGGGGTGGGGGATGGGTTGGGAGGTGGTGGACGGTGGCGAGGTGGTTGGGTTGGCTCGAATTCCAATTCGAATCGTGTGGCTGCTGCTTGTTTCAGGGAAGGGGACGGGGTTTGTAGGCCGGCTGGCAGAGGAGGGAGGCTTCGCCAGCAAGTCGGCGGCGCCCGGGCGGGGCGGCGTGTGTCCCGTGTGGCCGTGTGGGCTGCTCGGTTTGCAAAAGCACGGAGAAGGAGGGCCCACTGGACGTGACCGTGCGCCAGCTGTGTGCCCGTTCAATTCCACCACGTCACGTCACCGGATACCGCGCGCGAGAGCCGATAGCCCAAGGCAAAATGCTAGAGCGTGCGACCGGAAGGCTTGCGCCGGCGGCCCGGCATGGCGTGCGTGGAGTGGATCATGTCTCGAGAGTTTGTTTGGTGAATTTGTGAGTTGGCGTGCCTCGTGATGCCACCACGTTGCAAATTGTTTGTTCAAGAGTAACTCAACGCGGTTTTCGTTATGAACATGAGCATATGTATTCCTTGCAAAGATTAATGACTTTGGCATCACATTTTAGTTTTCCATCACTTGTTTGTTGTTTGCATTGACTCCAAATATAAACATCAAGGTTTGGAGTACACAAATATGATAAAAAGAGAAAAAAAATCTAAATTACCCGCTTCAAGTTTAGCGAAAGTCTAGATAACCTCCTAAACTATATTTTGATTCAATTTACCCCCCTAATTAAACTATGCTATTTGGTTCAACTTACTCTATAATGCAAGTCACTTTTGTTTCTCTATGCACAAGTTGACTAAGATCTTGTTTGCTTCATGCAGTAATAAGTATATGTCCCGTCCAATTGGATGCTTGGAGGCTAATTAACAGTATTAAGGGTAGTTCAATGATAAAATGTTTTTCGTGAGAAACTAATTAGACCTTGATGATTAGATAATATAATGTGATGCTATATTAAATACGTGCTAATCATGAATTAGTTAGACTCATTAGATTCGTGGAAAAGTGCACGGTTATTTGGAAACCAGCAGGATAAATACCACCAAACATTTGCTGTAAGCACTCTACATTAAAAGAAGCTATACAAAAGTTTTAAAAATATTGTTTTGCATGTCTAATATTTCTTTTGTGGTCATGGATAGGAAAACTGTGAAAATAAATTAAAATTGTGTTGTCATAGAGCATGTTAAAATATTTATAAGACATTTTCTATGTTATTGCATGATATCAACCCGGTAAATTGTTTCCTTTTAGAAAGTATCGATTTTGGACAACTTTGCGAAGCTAATGACTTCAATTTTGTTGACGAGTGACATCCATTCATGGTTAGTATGAGCTTGATGGTGAGTGGAAGTATTAATGTCGAGCGCGTACGGGAGGAGGAAAATGAAGCATGGTATGTGGATGTTCTTACTTGGAAGAATCATTCGGCCAAAAAGTTCGAGAGTTAGGTTTCCTGATTATTGAATATGCATAACAACTTCATTTTACCAACATAGTTTATTATGGTTTTTGACATGTGTGTGTCACACGTGCATTTTACTAGTCCTCAAACAAAAAGAACTGAACATCATTATGGGTGGAATTGCCTCCCTTGACAGTAATTTACATCTTCTATCAATACATATCTTCGTTTAATTTGGAAGGGCCATCAGCTTTATGATTTCACAGTGGCAAAAAGTTTGACTATACAGAAGGCCTCCTGAAATTGTTGGGAAGTTCATTTCAGAGAGGCAAAATCCTGAGTAAGTTGGGAGCTGAATTTCTCATTTCTTCTGAATACCGCAGCCTCAAAATTTGAATATATCCTTAAGAGTCTCAGTAGGTCTGGAATTGAGGAACAATGCTACTTTTTAAACTGCATGCTGTGGGTAATTTCCACGTTAAATCCTTTCTGGATTTTTTACTGTTATTATTACAAACAAACCATAGGCATTGTATAGCTTGTTCCATGTCAAGCCATTGATACTGTTGCTTTTTTTAGCAAGCTTGACATTGTTGCTGACCTGGTGTTATTTTTACATCCCTGTGTGTCCTATACTTCTGAAAACTGATGTTCTGGTTTCATTGTCTCCAGATGAGGATGCTTTCTTTCTTTTTTTGGCTCTTCATTCAGGAATGAATAGTTTGCACCCACAAACCCGATTTTGCTTACCTTCGCAGGCGATATTTCTGAATAACGCACAATGCCAATGGCGTTTTAGCCGGAGCATTTCCATCAGTTACGTATCATGCAAATATCAAGTACTCCTCTGTCACATGGATTTGACGATGAGAAGGTTCAGGTGCCGGACCTGGTCGTTATGGCATTACTCTGCAGTGAACCTAGGATGGTTTAATTTGCTTAATATTCATATTAAGTTGACATATGGTTCACTACCAGTGTTTGCACCTCTGGAATTTGGTGGGTCCCTCAACTGAGAAGTGGATCTGCTGTGTTCCATTCAGGATTTTATCATTTCACAGCCACAACTTGGGTTTGACCACTTTGTAGGATTTTATCACAACCAATTGCATTTTGGATCAAGTCAATGGTCATAATGAAAAATGGGAACAAAATAGCCAGATCAAATTCACGATCAAACTTTCACTTTCATAGTTCTACTAAGAGAAGCATTTCCAACATTCAATCTTCAGAGTATTAGGGAACAGAGAAATGTGAACATCTGATCATTATTATCCCTACCTTCAGAGAGTGGGAAAAGAAAAGCTAGATGATTAAAACTTCATCTACAGAGACTGCAGTATTATGCATAGCGCAGATGTTGGAAAATTGCAACCACCAGCACGGACTAGAGCCCCAGGAAGAATGGCGGTTCAATAGCATCATCGGGCTTCTTCGCCAGAAAGAATGCATGGGGAACAAGGGTCTCCTTCAGGGTGTGCCTAACACACGGTGCCTCCTCACGAAACTGAAACTTCTGAAGCAAATTCCCAGTCCTGTCACAGTGTAACACCAGGTTGTTCTCGCACTTGATCAGCACATCCCCTTCTGGTGAGACAACATGTGGAAACCAGTCTGTGTAATGCAAAGCTGGTATCAGCGGCACTTTAATTGTTTTTTTCTAACGGACGGTGAAAGCTTATGCTTTCCCGAATTTTTATTAGAAGAAGAGAGTTGACTCAGTTTATAAGGAAAACCGGGCCCGAAAACCATACAACTCTGGTCGATCGACCGCACAACTAGGGGAGCAGAGAACCCCGAACGACTCCGGTCCGCAGACCATACAACTAGGCACTTCGGTGGGTTGGATTGGGACCTCAACACGCACCGCACAACTTAGCAACTCATCGGTCGGATTGGGACATCGACACGATCAACTCAAACAACTTCAAAGGATTGGTCTAGTCGGATTGGGACATCGATCCGGGTCTCTGCAACTCAGTTCCGCCATCGACGCGATCCACCACACACTGTCAAGCACCAAAGTCTCTCTTCTCCCCCGCTCAAAGGAGAGTCTACTGCCTACTTTTTTTTTCTTTTTTCTTCTTTTCTTTTTTTTACACCAAACACTAACCACAAAGGAAAAGGAGAAAGAAAACAAACAAAGAGAAGGTGCTCTCACAGAAGCAGACCACGCCGAAGAGGCCCGATCGCCGCTGTCGGCCCCAAGCCGGAGGTGACCCAAGAAGGAAATGCTCGACGTCGCCTTCAGGAAGGACATGACGTAAGACACCAACGATGTCGTCCCCAGAGGGGATGGGTTTTCACCCGCAACGGAGATAGGCAGCCCGGGCAGCCAGCAACGCCTCCATGGCGTCTCTGGTGCGCCGATCCATGGACGTCGTCAGCAACGCCACCGCAGCGCCGCTCGCACGCGCCCAGGGAAGCCACCGCCGGCCGCGCCACCAAGACGCCGCCAGCACCACTCCACATCCAACCAGTCAACCACCGAGCCGCACGCCGACCGCGGGTTCCACTCCCGCCGGGGCACGCCACCCGCTGCCATGGCCGGGCAGCAGCCACAGACCGCGCCCGAAGCCGCCGAGGCCGAGGCGCACCCGCCGCAAGCACCGGGACCTCCGTCCCCGCCACCCCCGACACCGCACGGTCCCCGGGAGGCAGCTCCGGTGGCCCTGCACGCAGATCCGGCAAGGCGACGGGAGGGACAGCTGCCGGAGACGAGGAAACGCCCTGCACGTCGCCCGCGGCCGCCGCCGCCGCCAAGGTGCATCCGCCGCCGCCGCCGAGGTGCATCCGCCGCCAGAAGGGGGGCGCCGCCCCTGCTGCACCCTGGCACCGCCAGGCCCCAGGGAGGGCAGATCCGGTGGCCCAGGCCGCGGATCCGGTGGCCCACAGGAGGATCCGGCCGCCGGACACGAGGTAGCCGCCGCCGCGGTCGCCACCAAAGAGCACCAGGGGGGAGAAAGGAGGGGAGAGAGGGAAGCAGCGGAGCCCCGCCGCCGCCTTCCTTGCGACCACACCGGCCACCGGTGGCCGCTCGGGCGGCGACGAGGAAGAGGGTTGGCGTCGGAGGGGGGCCGCCGCCGCCGGGTAGAGTTTCGCCCGGGAGGGGCGACGCGGGCGGCGGGGGGGGGGGGGATTATGCCAAATCAAATTATGCGGCACTTTAATTGTAATCCGGCGTCCGGTGTATCTGAACCCAAATGTCGCTGCTGTAATCCTCTAGACGCCAGAGCTGTAGCGTTGGCTTGCCGTTCTTGGAGACGGACATGGCGAGCTTTTGATCCATTTCAAGCAGTTGCATCCTTCCATTTGTAATGGGATTGGGAGCGGTCTTCCAGCTGAACACCTCGGCCTCTGTGTCGAATACCAGAATGTGGTGTCCTTGGCGCTCCTGCGGCGGCCAGTGCAAGTTGCAGCGGAGCTGAACGGGCGGGGAGAGCGAGGCAGGATCCAACCCGATGTCCAACCCCACGTCCTCGTTCGCCGCCGGCGAGATGGGGCACCCGATGCTCCTGGCCTTCTGAGCGCCCACCGTGAGAACGTAGTAGCAAGTTGAGGCCTCCTCATCATCTTTGCCTGTGTGGTACAGCACACGGTACTCGCCGGAGGAGATGTGCTCGTAGAGCCCAATGCCCCAATCACGTCGCAGTCGCTGAGATCAGGGAGGGCAGCCCATTGGCGCGTGGTGGGGTTGCAGACGTACCAGATGTTGATGAAGGAGACGAGGAGGAGGCCGTCGATGGAGGCGTGGACTATGAACAGGCGATCGTGGCCGCCGTCGTCGCCGTCCATCTCGCCGTAGTTGATTTGGTCCTTGTTGAAGATGAAGATGGGGGGAGCATCGCGACCTTCGACGTTCACGATGTCATCGTAGTACTCGTTGTCGGTGAACCGGATGATGGGGCGTAGCGTGTCAGAGCGGAGATCGAGGGCGTCGACGCAGTAGTCCCTGAGCTGGATGTAACGGTCGGGGCAGGCATTGCGGTCGAAGCAGATCAGCGGCTGCGGCGGGTGGAGGAGTTGGACGGCGGCGAGGAGGGGACGGTAGGACGTGACGTCGCGCAAGACCTTGCAGACCGAGCGGAGGCGCAGCACCGACCTCGCAGGAAGGCGGCGGAAGATCTCAATGATGACGCGCGCGGGAGAGTCGCGGAAGAAGGCGACGGCGTCGGCCCGCGTCGGCTCCGGTCCCAGCGCCGCCGGCTCGGCCATCCTCGGGGCCTTCTCCGCTCGCCGGGTGGTAGGGTGGGTCGCAACCGCTCCACCGACACCAGCACGTCGTCCTTCCTGCGAAACGCAATAACCGTCACCCGTCAGTTTGGCGGCCGGCGACGCTGCGCTGCGTGATTCGAAGACGCGAGGAACAAGGGGACGAGACGAAATCGGGACCCCGACCCCCAAAGCACGAGAGGAAGAAGGACGAACTCCATGGGTGGGTGAATCGAGAGCTCACCTCTTCTCGTTGCTCCGCCGCGCCTGCTTCTGCTCCCTCCCACCGTTTCGGTTTCCTCCCCCTGACCGGCCGCTGCGCCAAAACCCACAAGACGAAAGGGGCGATGCAGGTGGTTGGTTAGTTATACACCTGGGGGGTTTGACAGCTGCCGCCGGCGTGGATTTGCACGGTGGGCCCGAGTGTGGGCCTGGGCGGTCACTCGGCCGAACCGGCACGGCAACACGGACACCACCACCGCGTGCTCTGCGTTTTTGTGACTGGTACCCATGAAAATTGGTTCGTTTTCTCTTTTCTGTGCTGAGTTCTCGTTTCCGTGACCACTACACAGTATCTTTTTTAGACTGACTGATTACACGTATCATTAGCGTTACAACATTATGTTCCTATCTAAAAATGTGTATATATACTTATTAAAACAATATAGGCAATGCATCATTGTAATTGTACGCTCTAGCGTTGAGTTGCATTGCGTATATACTACTATTTGCCATGAGGACCATTCAATTTCACCAAGTCATGGCAATACGCACATAGATTGGCTCGCCAGTATTCATGTTGATATTGATGGAATTCGCTACCATGCATGATAGCAAGCTGCAGCTTCAGCCTTCCCATTAGATATGTGTTAAAAAAACTCAGAATCATGAATGTTGCTGGGAGTGCTTTTTTCTCAAGTGGTGACGAATTTATCACTCATCGGTCATCAAAATGTGTTTATGTATGTGGCTGATCTGCATGCAGGTCTACTGGTATGTTTTCGGCCAAGTTAACAGAATCTAGGCCCACTTTAAGACCTGCACTAGAATTTTTTTCCCCACCTGAAAATGGGCCGGATGCCATTGATTTGGACGAGCAAGCTACTACCTCCATCCACTAATCCCTCTTTCTTCGGCAGCAAGAGAGCATTGACCGCGCAACTGCTTGAACTGAAGGACGATGCCATTCTGGAGTCGGTACAGTGACTTACTAATTTTAATGACTACACGGTTGTCAAGTACCTGGAAATGTATCACTCCTTTTGAAATTAAGGAAAAAGCCGCGCACAAAACAGAACTCGTTCAGGTTCACCTCATGATCGATGATGTAGCTAGGCTCAAGAAAATCGGAAATCCTATATAGCTTTAATTTTTTTCTTCCACAGCTTCTAGTGTTTGAGATCCGTGCTAGAGTAAATAGATGCCTTAGATGAGCTTCCACATATTTATAAATTTCGGACCCCCACTCTCCCAAATGTATATATCTCATCCCCCACTCTCTCGTAAATTAATATCCGATCTTCGTAAAATGTTGAATTAGGCTATCCGGATTGTTGAATTAGGTTGCGCTGATTGTTGAATCAGTTCTAAGAAAAATGTTCAAACATGTATCAACCGGAGAACAACTTGGGTGAGGTGGAAGATGAATATGTTGATCACCATGAAATATTGAATTAGTCTATCCGTAATGTTGAATCAAAATTTGAGCATTGTTGAACATAGATTATGAAAATGTTGAACAATGTGCATGATGGGAGGTTGGTGGGCTGAAATAGATAAGCTAGATTGACATGATGACCATATATATATATATATATATATATATATATATATATATATATATATATATATATATATATATATATATATATATATATATATATATATATTCTTTAACCAGTTTGTGGATGTTGTATAGGAGCCCCACAAGAAAACACCGTGAACCATGAGCTAGAGCACGATGTTCATTCCCTACCTGATGAGGATACACTGACGCATGGGACCAGCCGAGCGCAGTCCGTGGAAGGGACAAATCTGGTGGTGGGGCAGGTCGGGCTCAAGCCCCCCTACCGCCAGAAACTTCATTGAAAGATGAGGAGAGAAGGAAGAGGAAGAGAAGGAAAAAAAAAGAAGGGAGAGGAAGAAGAGGGGGTGGAGGAAGGAGAAGGGGAATGAGCCCCTCCATCCCTCCATTCCTGCCTCCGTCCCTGAGCCGCGGAATCGAGAGCCCATAGGGCAACAATCTAGTATAAACATGTCCAAGGGCTGCATAGATAACCGAAACTTAATAATTTAATTGGGTCCAAGCGACGATACATAACACATATCATAGTTTGAGTAGAGTAATACTAGCATCCAAGCCATCCAACAACAATTTCAGACAACCTCCATACAATTTATTTTAAACATAATACTAGTAGATGATCGGCACTAATCCATCTAGGTGGTGCTTCGTTATTAAGAGAATTCGCCGTACATGAGCAAATCTAGGTTTGAATGTCTAGGCCAACTTTGCCAATATGTACATAAGTCTGGAGCCAGTCAAAACTGATAATATGATACCGATCTGCAGTTTACCGCTGCTGTGAACTCCTCTGACAGGAGATCCAGACCATGAGATGAGGATTCCGGAAGCCAAGGAGTTGAGGACGCCCTCCACGATGATGGTAGTGGCGCTGTTGTCATTGTACATTGAGCTCATAGCCATCCCAATCACTATCCCAACAAGGCTGGTCAGGGAGAAGAAAGCCACCGGTGGTGCTGCTGTCATTGTACACGGAGCTCATAGACATCCCAATCGCTACCCAACAAGGCTGGACATAGACAAGAAAGCCACCGGTGGGGTGGGTGGGGGGCTAAGTCCCCCTCCCCCTCCAACCACTGCTAGCTATGCCTAATGATGCAGACTCCATTTTGCGCTTGCCTTTTTACATGTTTTTGAAGCAAATGGTGATTCGATCGATTAGTCGATGTTGACAAGACATGCGGTTTGTGATGGCAGATGTGAAGAGGTTTGCAAACAAGGGAGTGCGGTCGAACCTGGTGACGTACCTCACCGGCATCATGAGGAGAGCACGACGTCAACAGCCAAGAGCATAGTCACCTGGACATGGGGTCAGTTTCATGTTGTCGCTCATCGATGCCATCCTAGCCAAGTTGTACTAGGACTGATACTCCATCATCGTCGTCTTCTCCTTGCTCTACATCAATGGATCTAATGATGCGATCATACCTCAACCTCTCTGACCAGAGTAGAGGAACTTTGGTAGGATTGAGCGTGACGTTGCTTGGGCGGCAACTATTCAACATTTCAGCTCACGCTAGCAACCCTGCTGGCCATTGGTTGGACAGTCCCTTCCACAGTTCCACCTTCCCCGAACTTTCTTTTTTTTTGTTGAAATTTTTTACTGTTACACAACTTTTTATTTGTGAAATACTTTATATATATAATTTCAAATTAAAAATTTTTATCACAATCTTAATGATGTGCAAAACTTACACGTACAACTTATATGCACAATTTGTTGACCAATGATTTATACATAACTTTTATTGAAACATTGGCTTTTACGTGATAGTTTTAAGCACAATTTTGATGACTTGCAAAATTTATATCTACAACTTGTATGTACAATTATTTGAAGAATTTGTACGCATATTTTTTTAAACATCAACTTACATGATACTTTTAAGTTTACCTTTAATGTTGTGCGGATTTTATGCATACAATTTGTATGCATGATTTTTTTTGAAAAATGATTTTTACGCATAATTTTTTTGAAACAATCAGGTTGCAAGATATTTTTAACAACTTATGCATGCAAATCTATACACATAGCAATGTTCAATTAGAGCAAATTGTATTGGAAAAATAATAGAAAAGAAACAAAGAATAAGGAAAAAAAAAGACAGAAGTCCCACCTGAACGGTAGGGCTTGCTCCCCCGTCGCGCACCAAGAAATCTGTGACGCGGCCGGCCATTCATTGTCAGTTTGTGTGTGTGTGTGTGTGGGGGGGGGGGGGGGTGATGTGGCGAATATTTTATGAATATTTTAAAAAGTGGGCCTGACTTTTCTTAACTGGGCCAAAAACGTAGACTTGTGAATCAGCCACGCACTGGCTGATGACTGGTTATCAATAACACCTACTAACACTAATAATGACTATTTCAGGGCTGCAAGACAGAATCACATGTCAGAAGTCATACTTAGTATCAATCACTGAACAAAGTCGTGTTTAGTTTCCAAAAGTTTCACCAACTACTCGTCACATCAATCTCCGGACACTAATTAGGAGTATTAAATGTGGATTAATGCCAAAACTTATTCCACAACCTCTACCTTAATTTTCGAGACGAATCTAACAAGTCTAATTATGTCATGATTAGACAACTTCGTGCTACATTAAATAATCTCTAATGATAGATTAATTAGATAGACTTAACGGATTCATCTTGCGATTTCCAGTCTATTTGTGTAATTAGTTTTGTAATTAGTCTATATTTAATATTCTGAATAGGACTTGAAAAGAAACCCAAAAATTTCATTCACCGAACTAAATACGGTAGTTCCCCATAGCCAAACAGCTCTACTCAAGTTCTGAATCAAGTTCTACACACTACACACAACAAATAAAGTACTATGCAAGACAGCAGATGATTATAACCATCAGGATTCAGAAGCATACAAAATACCAATAGTTAGCACTATACCCACAGCCTTCACAATAATCTTCTCGCGCTACATGCCATCTCCTCAGTTAACCTTTCATCAGGAGGAAGTTGTTCATTGCTCGCCACCAGAGAATGCCGTCTCCTCAGTTTTTTCTTTTTCCAGGAAACATTTGTACACAGCTTGACCGTGCCATTTACTTTTTTTTGAAGACAAGAAATGGTATGGCAACCCGGTCTCCTGATATTAGTGCACATGTGGTAACAATGGAGAGATCCACGGGTGAGGCATGAACCACATGGGAATTACGAAGGTAGGCAGCTCGTCGACGAGTATGGCAATGCCGCTCTGGAAGCTATACCTGAAGAAGTAAGCGCACCCACCGGTCACCTCTGGGCTGCATGCAAACTCTAGAGCGTCAACGGCAAAGCTGCTCTAGGGACTGAGGAAGAAGCAGAGATGGTCACCACGCCTATGCTCCTTTGGCACCCACCGATGCCACCCGTCGTCTTGGACCTGCATATCGTGTGGACGGACACTGCTGCTGGTTTTGGCACGACTACTCCTACTTGCTGACGTTTACGTGACACACACGAGCTCACCATGGAATTCGAGCACGTATCTCTCACTCCCACCATGAGGCCACGGTGGCAGCGTCGCAACGCCACACGTGACTTCGGCGGACGACCAAAGTGCTGTGGTGTGGCGTCTCTTCCCAAGCAGATACGTCGCGTCCACCCCCACCGGGCAGGTCACTTCCACTTCCTCCCAGCCGGGCTCACCGGGCCGCAGTAGGATGGCCGCCAAGGAATCGTTCGTGTTAGTGAGGATCGCGACGACGCCGTCGTTGCTGGAGACGAACACGCTTGCGCTTCGCCACTTGCCTCCCGGAGGCAGAGGAGGCAATGAGGTGGCATCTTCGTCGTCGAGCGGGTTGATGAGCGCCAAGGTTGGGTCGTCGTGATCGTCGCCGGAATAGCCGACGGCGAGAACGCAGCCGCAAGAGGCGTTGGATCTGGAGATTGTCCTGCCACGGAGCGCGGAGAGGGGCAGGCCGTGCCATGTTTCCCTTGTTGAGAAGGGCGAGTGTAGGCGCACGCCGGGGGCGTCGTCCGAGACGGACGACTCGACGTTCCACGAGAAAAAGCTAGGAGCGCGAGGTCGTGGCGGAGCCCCACGCCACGGTCTACACACAGCGTGGAAGCGGACGAAGTCGCCGCGTCGTGCAGGTGACCGGCGATCTCGCTGAGCACGTCGGCGGGGAGATCGACCCATGGTGGCGACTGGAGAGGCGAGGCCGAGACGTCGGCGAGGCATGGCGTCGTGCTCCATCATTAATTGAGTTGTTGCCAAATGCCAATGGAGATAGATCATGGACGTATGGCGGCTGTTGTGTTCCTATATGTGCACACAGGTTGATCAAGTTTGGAACGGACGAGAGGTTGAGTTCGTGAAGGTTCCGACATTGTCACGTTATTAGGCCTTGTTCGGTTTTCTAGTTTTGCTTCCTGTCTAGTACCCGTTCCTGGCCTGGATCAAGTGGATCCAGGTGTCACACTCAAACCTGGTTAGATTCATCGCAGCTCGGGATTCAAAACAGGAATTAAAAAATAGTGTGTACGGTTGTTCAAGAATTAAAACAGGAATACAACTAGTATCTGTGACATTGATCTTCAGTTACAAACGTACTTCATCAAGCACTGCACTTGCAATGGCATGCTACCATACACAAATAGGACATGAGAATGTTGTATCCGAGACGACTTCCAATTTATTAATTAGTGACCTTATGTTGGTCTAAACTTTCCCTATCCTCCCCGAATTGAGCACTAGAAAAAAGTTTTGTCCTTGTTTCGAGTCTAGCAACCTAGGTAGATGTAAACAAGAGAGGGAACCATCCAAACGAGCATTGTGTCCATGTCCATGACGATCCATCTACGAGAACAAAATTGAAGAGCTTCCGGTTTTGCATCAGCTTCTTGCAAGTAGTAACTACTTCAGCTCCATTGCCTGCTCTCTGCAACAACCAACAGTTGATCAGAACATGAAACAAAGGGAATGACGACTAAACTTAGCTGAGGTGGTTTTATTAAAAAGATAGTAGAGCATCAGATGCTAGTTACGTACTACTGATAATTAGCCAAGTCCAACAGATTGCTAATAATTTCAAGAAATGCAGTCGTAAATGAATTTTGCTAA
Organism: Cenchrus fungigraminus; assembly: GCA_036936925.1. Taxonomy (NCBI): domain Eukaryota; kingdom Viridiplantae; phylum Streptophyta; class Magnoliopsida; order Poales; family Poaceae; genus Cenchrus; species Cenchrus fungigraminus. Next base: position 103,896,430 of record CM072769.1, on the reverse strand, counting down.
AATGAATTATCTAACAGAAATACTGTTAGAGTGAACTAGAATGTATGGGATGGTCATGCTCCATTAAAGAACAAACACACCTGATAATGAAATTCAGAAATTGAATTGAAGCAAAGAATTTGAGAAGGTACAGAGTCATAACCAATATAATTGTAAAACAAAGTCATCTGATAAGAGGCATTCCATAAGCCTACAATCATGACCAATATAACTGGAAAACAAAATCATATCTTACAGCTAGCAGATAATAAGCAAACAAAGCCTACAATCATGACCAATATCCAGACATGTCACAATATCCGAGCTGGCAACAATTTTCTCGTGGGCCCTAGGCCTCATTCGCTTAGCTCGGATTGGGCCGAATCCAGGTGGAACACCGCGGGGTGATTTCAAACCAGGCCCACGAGAAAATTAGCGTTCGGTTTGGGCTGGATGGGGAACGAAACCGATCTGGCAACAATCCTGAAGCCCACACCCACGGCCAAATCTTCAGCTTATTGTGCCGAATCCAGGTGGAACACCGCGGGGTGATTTCAAACCAGGCCCATGAGAAAATTGGCGTTCGGTTTGGGCTGGATGGGGAACGAAACCGATCTGGCAACAATCCTGAAGCCCACACCCACAGCCAAATCCATTCCCCGTGTCTGACCCTCCGGATCGAACCCTAAGCGGCGCGGGGCGAGACACAAGGAGGAGGAGCCGGACGCGGCACTGGCGGCGCGGGAGGCGACGAAGCGGCGGCGCGAGGTGGCGGCTTGGTGCCGCGAGGTCGCGGCGTGGCGCGGCGTGAATCCCCTCCGACGAGCTCCTCCGCGTCCACCATTTTTGTCGCCGGTTTCTCTACAATAAGCCGCCTTCTGCTCTCCCACCATCTCCTTCTTTCTCCTCTCCGGCGACCGGCGTGGGAGATGAGATCGAGCGCGTGCGACCTTCTTGCTTGAGGTCCATCACCTCTTGATCCGCTGCAGCTTCACCTTCCTGCCGGACCATCCTACCCGACACCGTAGTGCCGCCCCTTCTCCCTCGGCCTCGCCATGGCGGTCGGCATGCTCCATCTCTACTTTCACCAGTATGTGATCCCATCTCGGTTGCTAGGACGAATCGACTCCCGTGTTCTGAGATCTGGGTTTTTGCTTGCCGCATTTATGTGCTGCCGAATACTGATGTTGGTATGGCGTACTAGAGCTAGCACACAGGGTTTTCTTCTGTTTTCCAGAAAAGATTTTCTTTGTTGTACTTGTACAGAATTGGATATAGCTCTCTTTGTGGCGAGTAATTGATTCAATTTGCATTCAGATCAAATGTGCTTCCTGCTAATTAAGCCTTGCACATGATAGAATCAACATGATACACTTCTGTTAGTTGATTGCTCGTCTTGTTGGGTGATAGCCCACCGGCCAATGCTTACTCATTGAGATGCCAATTTTGAATATTTCGCAACGGCAAATTGTGCTGTAACAACACCGGAATGTGCCATTGAAGTGTCAATTTTGATTTTTTTTTTCTGTTGCCCAGTGGTTGGGCAGCTGACCAGCCCTGGGTCCCCTGCCTTGCGGTATGGCTTGCCTGCCTGCAGCCACTTTTACTAGGGCAATTGCTAAAACTCATCTGCATTGGGGGTTTGTCGAAATAACCTACGACTTCTGTTTTGTCTACACCTGCAACACAAGAAGCACACTTTCAGTGTGGATAGCAAACTGAGCTTAGTCTAATTCTGATTACTTCAATGTACATGTATTTTATTTATGACTTCGTTCTAAACAGAACGGATAGCCAATACCTTTATGTATGGAAGAGGCTTTACATCTGTGCGTTTCTGTATGCACTTGTAGAGTTATAGAAGAGTCAAATCTGCTAGCCCGAAACTTATAATTCAGTAATTCTACAACTATACTACATGTCATTGAATTGTTTGCTCTTTAACTTGCTTGCTTTTTAGTTCCATTGCCTTTTCATTTAAGCTTGTTGAGTAGGTTGATTTATCAAAATATTTTGCTACACTATGTAGAATGCATATTGTTCTTTTTTTATCAGATTACTATGTAGGTAGCAGATATATATCTCATATCTTCCATGCAAGTGTTTTTACATTATTTCAGTTCACTTTTGGAGATAGATGCCATGTGCTGACTTTTTGTAATGTAGATCTCTCCGGTGTCAATTAGAGTTGGGGAAGGTGAAGCACCCCCTTCTGCTTAGTTTCTCCGGTGCCTGATGATAACTGAACCAGTCTTTCAGTTTCTTGGATCTAGATTTAATTGTGCTTAGTTTCTTCAGCTTATTGTGACATGTCTGGATATTGGTCATGATTCTATGCTTTGTTTGCTCTATTATCTGCTAGTTGTAAGATATGATTTTGTTTTCCAGTTATATTAGTCATGATTGTAGGCTTATGGAATGCCTCTTATCAGATGACTTTGTTTTACAGTTATATTGGTTATGACTCTGTACCTTCTCAAATTCTTTGCTTCAGTTCAATTTCTGAATTTCATTATCAGGTGTGTTTGTTCTTTAATGGAGCATGACCATCCCATACATTCTAGTTCACTCTAACAGTATTTCTGTTAGATAATTCATTTTAGCAAAATTCATTTACGACTGTATTTCTTGAAACTATTAGCAATCTGTTGGACTTGGCTAATTATTAGTAGTATGTAACTAGCAACTGATGCTCTACTATCTTTTAAATCAAAAACACCTCAGCTGAGTTTAGTCATCATTCCCTTTGTTCATTTTCTGATCAACTATTGGTTGTTGCAGAGAGCAGGCAATGGAGCTGAAGTAGTTACTACTTGCAAGAAGCTGATGCAAAACCGGAAGCTCTTCAATTTTGTTCTCGTAGATGGATCGTCATGGACATGGACACAATGCTCGTTTGGATGGTTCCCTCTCTTGTTTACATCTACCTAGGTTGCTAGACTCGAAACAAGGACAAAACTTTTTTGTAATGCTCAATTCAGGGAGGATAGGGAAAGTTTAGACCAGCGTAAGGTCACTAATAAATTGGAAGTCGTCTCAGATACAACATTCTCATGTCCTATTTGTGTATGATAGGATGCCATTTCAAGTGCAGTGCTTGATGAAGTACGTTTACAACTGAAGATCAATGTCACAGATGCTAGCTGTATTCCTGTTTTAATTCTTGAACAACCGAACACACTATTTTTTAGTTCCTGTTTTGAATCCCGAGCTAGGATGAATCTAACCAGGTTTGAGTGTGACACCTGGATCCACTTGATCCAGGCCAGGAACGGGTACTGGACATGAAGCAAAACTAGAAAACAGAACAAGGCCTTAAGGTGTTGGAACTGCACCGAATCCCGATCCCGCCGGGTTGGGCGGGACTCCGGAAAGGTGCACCGGCCGACGCCCCGCTGCATGCCTCTGCTTGAGCTCGGACCGCCGAGTTCGCTGCCAGTCCCTGCTAGCTCTCGCGGTCACGGAAATACGGCAGATATTTATTGATCAAAATATAGGACTGCCAAACGAAATACTGTTCCTCTCAGATCCTCACTAAAAAGGCATTGCACATCCGCACGTATGGTCAGAGAGTTCAGGGTTCTGCATAGTACTTATGCAATTAGTTTTATAATTAAATGATGTTTGGTCCACCTAAATGGTGGCTTGTCATTTGATTTGACATGACTTATTATAAGTACGTGGAATCAAACACCCTCTAATTTGAGACTTTGCAGTGTGTTAGTGGATATCATAATCTGTATTAAAAAATATTTGATGAATTATTGATCATTAGTTTTTAAATAATTTTGTATTTAAGAATAAATGTTATTATTAAATATCTTATACTATAAAAATAATGACAAAAAATTCATGATATATTGTTTAACTTATCTTATATTGTCTGCTATAAACTTACAAAATTTGAACTTAAAACTTCACTTGTGCATGAAGATGAAAAAAAGACAAATTATGTTAAATGATAAATTGAACCAAATGGTATAGTTTAGGGGGTAAACTGACAAGAAACACTTATCTAGACTTTGGTTATACTTGAGAGGAGTAATTTGGACTTTTTTCATAAAAAATGAGCTAAGCTATATACGAAAATGTTTGGTGGAATCTTTCCAAGAATGTTCAGTGCGAACATATCTCTCACAATGTTAATAAGGTTCATTTATCGTGAATGATAAAGGACATGTTGACATGTCAATTACTTGATAAAAAATACCTTGTTGAATTCTCAAATGATGCCCTGGTAATCTTATAGTGCTTAATCAAATATTGTACTACGTACTTAATAAATTTATGATGTGTACTGTTGTTTATGCAACAGATCGAAGGGAGTGAACCCCTACTTATTCTATACATTAAAAGCATATAGGAGTTGCTTACATCACTTGCAGCGGATCGTGGCGGGTTACTTCAACATGGTTGGAACCACCCGGTGCGGTTCATCGTCGGATGACGGCGCGAGCGACACCCTTCGGCCGCTACTTGACGGTGGCTGTCTCGTGTGAGGGGAAGCAGCAAGATGAATTCAGACTTCTGCGGCGGTTCGGTGTTGGTTCAGAGCAATGGGTGTGGGGCATCTTTGCTCACTTTCTTGGTGGCATCTTCAAAACGAGTCCGGAGCGTGAGCTTTGTGGCGGGTGTGGCGTGGCCCCGCGCACGAGAGAGGAGGAGTCCAGCGGCGGATGCGGCGAGGCCCCCGCGTGTGGAGAGTTGCTCGAACTCGGTGTTTTTCACTTCAACAAGAAGTTTTGCTTTGATGCAGTGGCACTGCGGCGAAGGGTCCTGCACGGCGGCGACCTTCTCGGTGCAGTGGCGTCTGCCCTCTTTCTGTTTCTGTTTCAGCGTTGGGCCTCGTAGAAGCCTCGATGTCTACAAGTGTGTGTGGCGGGCGCGCGCTTCTGTTTGTGCTATCTTCTCTGTGGCTGTGGTGTATTGGGGTGCGGCCGTGTTGAGGTCCCAATCCAACCGGCCGGCGAGCGGTAACCCGTGTTGACATCCCAATCCAACCGGGTGAGTTTTTCTTTTCTTTCTTTTTGTTTTCCTACCTATGGCTTCCCAGAACTGTAGTCTTGTATTTTCTTCTATATCAATGAAACACGTACTGTCTTGTGCGGTTCGTTCAAAAAAAATAAAGCATATAATCAAAAGTCCATTAAAGAATTATATACCTTTTTTCTCGATGGTTAACTATGACAAATTCGGGTTTAGTAGGTGCCCAATCTATCGATCGCAGACATGCTAGCATTGTAACCCATCTGTGCGTTGGCGTATTGCCTCAGCCCAATTTTCATTTAAAAAAAAGTGAATATAGCTTATGTTTGCCTCCTTTTGTCCTTGTCCTCTGTCAAGCCAAGTGAATATTTAGTGGTCACTTGCATGAGGTGGTTGGAAAATTATTAATCGTACAGAGGGCTGTCTATAACTATAATAGAGTGCTAACATGGTAAAAATGAATTAGCAAAAATAGGGCTCTCTTCATATCAAACGTACGGTACTAAACATTACTCTTCAATGAGAAAATGAACATTGAACGCAGATTTATCTCAGCGGGGATTTATTCTCCGAAAAAAATCTTCTCGCCGGTGAAACCGGGATTCGGGGGTTTTCTAAGCCGGGAGGAGGGTTTCTTCTTTCTTTCATCTCGAGAAGAAACGTCCTGCTCAGAATTAATCCAGCACCTCAAGATCCTAGAAAGATATTACTATTGAAGTAAGGAAAAAGTCCAAATTACTACCCTAAACTATGACCATAGTTTAGATAACCCCTAAAGTATGAAACCGTTTATTTTCTCCCTCCGGTTTTCAAAACCAGTACACATTACACCTTTTAGCACTAAGCAAAGCTGGTTTTGCTGTGTTTAAAAAGGAAAAAAAATTTCATGCAGGAGTCCTGCGAAGCTCGTTGCGTGCAAGACGGTGCCTGATGGCCGACGCGTGGCACCCTTTGGCATCATACGCTCGTGAAAAAAGTACCGTTCCGCGGCTCTGCGTAGCCTCACCCGCATCCTCACAGCTCGGAGTCAAGCGAGCCGCTTGGTGGAAACTCTCGGCTTGGGCTTGGCATCTTTTTTCTATCGCTAGGTCCGAGTCACCGTCACCGGCGCCTCCGTCATTCGCCGCCGCCACTCCACGGCCCCTTATCCGCTAGCCACGATCGTAGGGCTGCTTCACGAAAGTTTTTGCCTTTGAGGGTCATCCTGCTACATGTGCGTGCGCCGCCCTCTACTCTCTTTGATGGTGCTGTTGCGGCGTCCCTACTTCTCTCCCTTATCACAGGTTTGGCAATCGATTCAGTTATTTGTACATGCACATTGGTTTGGGCGGATTGCTTACGTATTGCATAGAAAATCTTTTTATGTCAGATTTGGATTGTTTGGTTGATTCATACATCTGGATACTCATGCCTCGTTTACTTGGAATCAGTCTTCATCTGGAATCAGTCTTCATCGTTTCAGTGATTTTGGAGTAGAGCATGTTTCTCAAATTCCTTTTTGTTTCTGATGGAAATCAAGGTGAGGTAAGATTAAAGACCTCCTGCAGAGAGAACGAGTGTCTGATCCTCCACTTGTACTTAATCGAAATATGAGCTTGAGCTTTGCTGCATGATTATGGTGGCTGTCTCGACTTCGTGGCTGCAGCGTCCTCCTATGGCTGCCTCTGCCCTCTTGGCCGCGTCCTGGCATGGGTGTAGTATTTTCCTACGGGTTTAGGAGAAGAGAGACTCCGTTGCGGTGAGAGTCGAGGGAGCTGCAGTCAGCCGTACTGCTCGTCAATTCTAGCTGAGGCGAGACTCTTCCGTGTCTCTTCTTCCTGTGCGAGGCGCACGCGCTAGATTTTCTAATAGCCACGTGTCGACCATCAGGTGTCGTCCTGCACACAGCGAGATTTGCAGGAGTCCTGCATGGAATTTTTGCTTACATGGTAGCAATTTAATGTCATGTTGGCGGATTAATAGATCCACGTCATAGGTTATTCTGTTCAAGGTCGTTAGACTGTCTCCAGCGGTGCGCGCAAACGGTGCTGCATCTGCATTTTGTAGCGCCGGCGGGAACTGTAGCGGCTCCAGCCGTCACCGCAACGGGCGCTGCAAAATGCAGCGACCCCCCGGGCTCGCGCATTCCTGGGGGTTCCGGAGGCCTTCCCCAGCTCAACTGCCTGCGGGCCCCACCCGCCTCACCCTTCCCTTGCCGCGCCCCCGCTGGTCATCTCCACCACCCGCCCCCGCCCATCCACGCCGCCGGAGCAGATCCGCGCGGGAGGAGGCCGCACCGGCGCAGATCCGGCGCAAGTCGGAGCAGGAGCGGACGAATCGAGGGAGAAGAGGGGGCGGACGAATCGAGGGAGCCGGAGATGGAGGGGGCGGCCAGGAGGACGACGGGGACGGGGATGAGGACGACAGCACATCTCTTCCGTCGAGATCAGGGAGCGGCGGGCCTCGAGGACGCTTCCCCCTCCCCCGGCCTCCTCCTCCTCTTCCCCGGCGGGCGCGTGCGGTCGGCGCCGCCCTCTCCCTAGCGGATCCGACCCGCGGCGCTCTGCCGCGCCCAACCCTGGTCACCAACGCCGCCGGCCGGCTCCTCCTCCGACCTCGGCCGGCGTCCTCCACCATCTCGGCCAGCAGCACCGCCTGCTGCCGCCCCGGGCTCCGCCTCCGCCGGCGAGGACCCGCACGCGCGACGGCTCCAGGGTGCGCGGGAGCCAACCGTCTGTTAGATGATAGGCAATATTATGGTATATTTTAATTCTGCTCTCGCCGGTACCGTGCGCGCGGTGCAAGCGATGGAGATGCAAAAGCAAAGCAGCAAACAGAGGGAGAGGTCTCCTGAACAGGAGTACCTGAGTTGTGACTTGGTGAGTTGAGGAGGAGGAGGAGGGCCTCCTTATATAGGCGAGCAGGTGCGGAGGGGGGAATGAACCTGGACGTACTGAGTAGTAACGGTCGCGGTTAACTCCTCTGGTAACTGTCGCGGTTAAGGCTCCCCTGGTAAAGGCTCAGTAACTGTCACGATTAAGGAGCCATCAACAGCCGACAGCAACGGTCACAATTAAGGAGCCATCAACAGCCAACAGCAAAAAGATGCTCCCGCCCCGCAACTCCTCACGTCCGTCCGACCGCACCGCCCGCTCGACTCGACTCGACTCGACACGTCACGTCACGTCACGTCACGTCCATGTCCACGGCCTCGGCCCGGCTCGGCGAGGGGTCGAGGCGAGCGCGCGCGCGCGTGTGGCACGCTTCAACTTCACAACTACCTCATAAGTTGGATGGGAGACTCCTCTAATACCCATTTGGTATTTATCATTTTTCCCTAGCATTAAGTAAATGGGCTTTTAATTCTTTCATTATTGGAATAAATGACTCTAGGCCCATTTACTCTAACAATCCCCACCAAGAATTATAAGCCACATTGGAAATGCTCTCATTTTCCCTTTTGTTTTCTATATACCAGCACTACGATGGAGACTGTTAAGTTGAACATCCACCAGGAACTCAAGTTACACTTATTTGCAACTGAACAATGGACTATGCCTTGAATTGCCAGTTTTGTGCATCTAAGCTTGGCCAGAGCCCTTTACTGGTACTTGGCTGCACATAGCATCCCTGCGGGTTGGAGCTTATGGGTCACACTCCGTGCCTCTTCATGAGTTTTCTAGAGATTACCCAAATCTCATAGACTATGACCAGTAGTCGATACTCATATAGGTGTGTTCCTTCTAGACATACTGTAGAACTATGTCTTTGCTTCAGAGAAACAACTACCTTGTTTCATGAAAGCCACTTGGAGCACATTAAGGTATATATACCAGCCTGCCATACAGTTTTGAAGAGAAATACATCTTTCCATGGACCGAGCCTTCTCAAAGGTTCTCTTCTCTCAGTCAGACTATAGCTTGTTTCACCATCTTAATTCACGGGATCTCCGATCACATAAGACAGGTTTACACTATGGAAAAACTCACGTGGGTCTCAAGCCCAGTTCCATAGATGCATTATCTATCACAATACGTAATAGACCCTTTGTAAATTGATCTGTCAGGTTCTTAGACGTATGGATGTAATCCAAAGTTATAACACCGGTGTTTCTCAATTTCCTGACAGACTTCAACCGCCTCTTGACATGCCTGGATGACTTCATGTTATCCTTTGAACTGTTCACTTTGACAATCACAGTTTGATTATCACAGTTCATTAGAATTGCCGGTATCGGTTTTTCAACTATCGGCAAGTCCATTAGGAGTTCACGAAGTCACTCGGCCTCGACAGTGGTAGTATCCAATGCTGTGAGTTCTGCTTCCATTGTTGCCCTGGTTAGAATAGTCTGCTTGCAAGACTTCCAGGAAACAGCGTCACCTCCAAGTGTGAACACATATCCACTTGTGGCCTTTAACTCATCAGCATCAGAAATCCAGTTTGCATCACTATATCTCTCCAAGACTTTTAGGTCTCCGGAATAGTGAATGTCATAGTTCATTGTGCCCACTAGATAGCGCATTACCCTCTCGAGAGCACGCCAGTGTTCACTGCCCGGGTTTGAAACAAACCGGCTCAGTTTACTAACTGCATATGCAATGTCAGGTCTCGTGGCGCTAGCCAGATACATCAACGAACCAATGATCTGGGAGTATCTCAGCTGATCCACCATTATCCTCAGGTTCTTCCTTAGAACTAAGCTGGCGTCATAAGGAGTTGGTGCAGGTTTAGAGTTGCTGTAGCCAAACCGACTTAGCATCTTCTCAACATAGTGAGTCTGTGATAGAGTCACCCCACTATTTTCTCCCTTTATCAGCTTTATGTTAAGGATAACATCAGCCTCTCCCAAATCCTTCATCTCAAACTTTTGAGATAGAAAGTCTTTGACCTCCTTGATCACTTCAAGACTCGTGCCAAAGATAAGTATGTCATCTACATACAGACATAAAATCACTCCTTTGCCCCCACCATAGCGATAGTACACACATTTGTCAGCTTCGTTTGTAACAAAGCCAACAGATGTCAAAGTTCTGTCGAACTTATCATGCCATTGCTTAGGTGCTTGCTTTAGGCCATTGAGAGACTTCACCAGCTTACACACCATTCTTTCTTGACCCTTTACTACAAAACCTTCCGGCTGATCCATATAGATCTCCTATTCCAACTCTCCATTTAGGAAAGCTGTCTTAACGTCCATCTGATGAACGAGAAGACCATGAGAGGCTGCCAGAGAAAGTAGTACTCTTATGGTAGTCAATCGAGCAACTGGTGAGTAAGTATCAAAGAAGTCTTCTCCTTCCTTTTGGGTGTAACCCTTGGCCACAAGTCTAGCCTTGTACTTATCAATAGTACCATCAGGCCTAAGCTTCTTTTTAAGCACCCATTTGCATCCCACAGGTTTGCACCCGTAAGGATGCTCAACAACCCGCAAGTTCCATTTGTCATAATAGAGTCCATTTCACTTCTCACTGCTTCCTTCCAATAGTCAGCATCAAATGAAGAGTAGGCCTCTGCAATGGTCTTGGGAGTGTCATCCACGAGGTATACGATGAAATCATCTCCAAAGGATTTCTCTGTCCTTTGTCTCTTGCTCCTCCTAGGAGCCTCATCATTAACCTCCTCAGGATGCTCAATAAGTGTAGGCTCATTGAGTTCCATCGGCTCGGTGGAGTCGTCCTTCTCGACAGACTCTTGCCTAGATGAACTTGTTTCATCTCTCATTGGAAAAATATTCTCAAAGAATGTAGCGTCTCTGGACTCCATAATTGTCCCGACAAGCAAGTCAGGCACTCCAGATCTTACTACCAAGAATCTATAACTGACGCTGTGAAAAGCATACCCCAGAAAGACACAGTCCACCGTCTTTGGTCCAAGTTTACGTTTCTTGGTGATTGGCACACTGACTTTGGCCAAGCAACCCCAAGTGCGTAAATATGAAAGAGTTAGCCTCTTCTTCTCCCATTCCTCGAATGGTGTTACTTCCTTATTCTTCATAGGCACACGGTTCAGGACATGACAGGCTGTCAGTATCGCCTCACCCCACCATTCCTTAGATAGTCCCGCAGTTTCTAACATGGCATTCACCAAGTCAGTCAGCGTGCGGTTCTTTCTTTCGGTAATCCCATTGGATTGGGGTGAATAAGGCGGTGTCCTCTCATGAACGATACCGTGTTCCTCACAGAATGAATCAAAAGTATTAGAGAAGTATTCGCCACCTTGATCAGACCTTAGGTGTTTAATCTTTCTCTCAAGTTGATTTTCCTCTTCAGCTTTATAGATCTTAAAGTAATGTAACGCTTCATCTTTTGATTTTAACAAGTAGATGTAACAGAATCTAGTGCTATCGTCTATCAAAGTCATGAAATATCTTTTACCACCCTTTGTCAACACACTGTTCATTTCGCTCAGATCGGAATGAACTAATTCTAGAGGTGCCAAGTTTCTCGCCTCAGCTGCCTTATGTGGCTTGCGAGTTTGTTTTGATTCAACACATATGTGGCACTTAGAATTCTTGACAAAGGTAAACTTTGGAATTAAACTCAAACTAGCTAAGCGCATCATACAGCCAAAATTAACATGACAAAGCCTCGAATGCCAAACATTTGATTCATCATTCATCACATGGTTCACAACATTATTATCAAACGATAAAGAAAAGCGGAACAAGCCTCCGCTATCATAGCCTTTTCCAACAAAGGTACCAAACTTAGAAATGATACATTTATTTGACTCAAAGACTAATTTAAACCCGTCTCTACACAGTAGAGACCCGCTGACTAGATTCTTCTTGATGGTAGGTACATGTTGCACATTCTTCAATTGTATGGTCTTCCCCAAAGTGAACTTCAGAGTGACCGTACCAGCACCAAGAACACGCGCATGGGCACCGTTCCCCATCAACAAGGATGTAGTCCCCCTGACCTGGTAGGAAGAAAACATAGAAATGTTAGCACGTACATGAATATTAGCGTCGGTGTCTATGCACCACTCTGGTGAAGAACATACTGAAAGAACTGTAGGTAAAAAATTACCGTACCCCGATGTTCCTCCACCCTCGCTAACAACCATGTTCGCTGTCTTAGGGGCCTTGCGATCTTTGCGATCCGGGCACTTTGCAGCAAAGTGATCCGGACTGCCACAGGTGTAGCAAGCACCCCCCGGCTTTCTCTTCTTCTTATCAGGCCCGTCGGCTTGCTTAGCCTTGGGCGGGTTCTGTGAAGGCTTCTTCCTCTTGTTCTGGTTGTTCTGGAACTTAGTATTGCCCCTCTGCACAAAGTTTGCGCTTGAGGAGCCGGTTATTGCCTTTCCACGTGTGTCCTTTGCTCTCGCCTTCTCTTCAACATCAAGAGTCGCAACAAGGTCATCAAAAGTGAATTCCTTTCTCTTGTGTTTTAGAGAGGTAGCAAAGTCCCTCCAAGAATGTGGCAGCTTAGCGATAATAGCTCCAGCCACAAACTTTTCGGGCAACACACATGGAACCTCTCTGCTGTAGTTCTCAAGCTCCTTAGCCAGCGTCTGTAATTCATGGGCCTGTTCCACCACAGGACGGTCTTCAACCATCTTGTAGTCTAGGAACAGTTCCATTACGTACAGCTCACCGCCGGCGTCAGAAGCTCCGTACTGAGCCTCAAGAGCCTCCCAAATTTCCTTCCCCGTTTTGTAACGGAGATATGTATCCACCAGATTATCAATCAGAACGCTGATCACGGCACCCTGGAACAGATTATCATCTGAATTGAACTTTTCCCCCGAGACACCCTCGGGAGCTTTTCCGGTGATGACGTACATCACGTTCATGGCAGTGAGCCACAGGGTGGCCAACTCACGCCACCTCTTAAAGTTGGAACCATCAAAAGGCTTTGGTTTAATTACATTTGCAAAGCTAGTGACACCAAACATATTCCTATCAACATAATAAGGTTTTTGGATTGTTAGATGATAGGCAATATTCTGGTATATTTTAATTCCATTATTAAATAGACATTTCAATATTGCTGTGAGTGAGACAATCCATGTGCAAATGTTCATGTTTAAACAACAATTAAACATAAACCTATTCATGATTATACAACTAATAAGCATGAGTACTAGTTTGAGAATGTACCCCGTGGAAGGTCGGGTGACGGTGTCACCCGAAGTTCCGCTATCACTTGGATTAGTCATACTAATCGTACAGTGACCTCAGTCGATGTAGCCGTACGAATTCGATGCAGGAAGATGATCGCAATGAAGACCCGGCTGTAGAGGAAGTAGTCGTTCGTAGTCGACGTAGAGGAAGTAGTCGTACGGGAGCGAGCAGTCGCGTGAAGATGCTCCCCAAAAACCTTATCACCCGCCTATCCCGAGCAGGATCTCAGTAGCAGGACGAGGTTCCGGAGGCTCTGCTTTCGCCGGTACCGTGCGCGCTGTCGGTGTTTTAGACCGGCAACCTACCAAGGGGAGTACCCGAGGTAGATGAATGTGGCCTTGCCGAGATCGGTAACTCGAAGGAGAGACACGTGGCACACAATTTAGACAGGTTCGGGCCGCGAGGTGCGTAATACCCTACGTCCTGTATGCTACGTAGCTCTGGATTGATTGGGTGTGTTTACAAGAAGATGCGGATGAAGAGATAGGGGTCCCTGCCTCTCCTTATATAGCCCGGGAGGCAGGGTTACAAGTCGGTTTGAGGGGAGAGTACTAGTCGGGTACGGCTAGGAGTTCTTTACATGGATTCGGACATGTGTAGCTTCCTATCCGAGTACTATCCCCCTGTCATCCTTGCGCCCCACGCCAGCAGGTGCCGTGTTGCCCAAGTTGAGTAGTCCCAGGGGCCCACCGAGTAGTCGGTCCTGGTACCCACCGGAGTAGTGGCCCCAGGGATGTCCATACGACAAGCCTCCGAGTACTTTGTAGTCGAGCAGGATGTCTTCGAGTAGTCTTGATGGCCTTGGCGAGTAGTCCTTGAGCGTCCCCGAGTTCCACAAGCCGAAAGTCCTCAAGAATGCTTGAATCATCCTGAGGCTGGAAGGTACTCCAGCTGATCTTTGAGTAGTCTTGAAGTCTTCTCGAGTAGTCCCCAAGCGTCCCCGAGTGCTTCTCTCGAAGGTCTTCAATAATTCTCGTGATGTCTTGATGAAGAAACCATATGGAAAATGCGATTCGGAGAATCGCATTCCATATGGAATGTAGCCCCCGATCCTTAGGTCGAATCGTAGATTCAAGCTGAGGGTCAATCTGAAGTTCTGTCAATCTTATCCCAAAAAATCCGGAGAAAAAACCGAAGGACACGTGGCACGGAGCCCCCGAGCCTTGAGTCGAGTACTTCCTCTCGAATTAAAGGGTCATCTTGACTGTAGTATGTGTCCTGAGTGGGTCTTGTATCTGGTTGTGCCCCACGGAGGTCATCCGAAGTAGTCGAGCCCCCGAGATGGAGAGCATCGAGTACTGGAAGTTGAAGAGTCACGCTGCTGCCGCTAGGTCACCCGTCTGGCGCTGTATCTGAGAACCAAGCCGCTAGGGCCGGTTATAAATAACCGGTGAGTCCCTTAGGGTTTTCACACCTAGCAGTTGCATTCCTCAGATTAGATCTGAATCGCCGCCTCCTCTGCTCCTCTGCTACCGCCGCCGCGCGTAGATCCAGTTGCTCGCGCCGTCGCAGTGCACCCGCCGCTGTAGCCCCCGAGCGAATGCGAGTGAAGACACCCGTCTCTTGGAGAATGAAGGGGTCTCCGGCGAAGGGCAAGAAGACCGATGCGTCGAAGAAAAGAAGCCGCGATGAAGAGACCGGTGATGCCGGCCAGTCGTCGACATCGCCACCTCCGTCCCCTCGCCCTAATCCGGCGAAGGAGTGGAAGAAGGCGAAACTAAAGACCGAGGACCTCCTCGCCTTGGTCAATAGTGGGTTCCTTCGTGAGAAGGAGGTGGATCTATGGCGCACCGCCACCGGCGATCCATACCCGATGCAGAAGAACCCGGACGAAATCCCAATGTTCGCCCGGTTCGTAGAGCGCGGATTGGCGCTCCCCACCAGTGATTTCTTCAAGGGTCTGCTCAGGTACTACAGCATTTAGTACCTTAATCTCAACCCCAATGGTATCTTCCACGTCTCCATCTTTGTACACTTCTGCGAAGCCTTTGTGGGGATCAAGCCCCACTAGATCTTGTTCCGGAAGTTCTTCCGGTTGAAGCCGCAACCGAGCACCAACGATACACGAGTAGTCGGAGGTGCCGGTATCCAGATGCGTGATGACACCGTCGACCAGTACCTGCCGTACAAGTTGATAGACTCCAACCAGGACTGGAAGGCCAAGTGGTTCTACATCAGCAACCATCATCCTGAGCTGCCGAAGCCGAGCGGGTGTCAATCGAAGCACAAGCCGTGGTGGAACACGGAGCCCACCATGCAAGAGGGTATTCAGCTACCCGAGTTGCTGAAGAAGATCAAAGCCTTGCGAGAAGCCGGGCTGAGGGCCGAACACGTGGCCTTCAGCTTCATGAAGAGGAGGGTGCAGCCCCTAATGGCACGAGACACCCTCGGGTACCAGTACACTGGCGACAAGGATACGTCCCGGTTGCCTGGCTTCGAACATGAGGACCATGTCATCGTGGAGAGGCTGGGCAAGATCTTCAAGGATATGCCCCCATACACACCGTGCCCGGTGCCAGAGTATTATGCGGCACGGCCGCCTAATCAGGTCAGTAGTCGTGACATAAGCCCCCGAGTACTAATTTGCTTGAAGTAGTCATACTCATATGTGCTACATGTTGTAGGATGACATGGCGAAATACGTCTCAGTCCCGACTTCTCCTCCGCGACTTGTGGAGCAACCGGAGGAGAAGGGCAAGAAGAAGGAACACTGCGTGGTCGGTGAAGGCGAAGACGCTGTTGTCATCGAGTCCGGCTCTGATGACGATGAAGATGAAGAAACTCTACAGCAAAGGTTCCAGCTGCGCTCCAGGTTCAGCCGAGCTGGGATGCCAAACGTCCCAGTCATCGAGAAGCCATCCAGCCTCGAGGCTAGTTTGCCGATGCTGCCGAGGAGGCCTCGCAACGTGGCGCGGAAACGCGCCGTCAAGAAGCTGAAGATCTCCGAGACGACCAGCCAAGAGGTAAACACCGCGACTAGAGTAGTCGAGCACAGCTAATGGGTAGTCGTATGCTGATTAATTATCTTGTAATATTGCAGGATATCCCCTCCCCGGACCTCGTAGACCAGGACGACGAGGGGTCCTGGACACCGTGGGGGCGGCAGCTGAGAGGAGTATCAGCCCGCCTCCATCAACCGAAGAAGTCGTGCCGACAGTGGCACGGCAGGAGACCGGCGCTGCGGAGCCGCAGCTGTCGGTTGAAGAAGGACGAAACCCTCCGTCGGCCGCGACTGTAGAGCAACCGGAGGAGGCGCCTGTTGAGGCCGGAGCTGCTGCCGAGGCTGGCATAGTTGATATTGCCAGTATACTAGGTGCTCCGACCGTGACCGTGGTGCGGTCGACACTGTAAGTTCTTATAAACCTTCAAGTAGTCGTATAGACGGCAGACTTGTCTTGTTGACTTGATTGCTTCGTGATGCAGGAAATCCACGGACCTGTCGTGGGACGGTGAGGAGACCAGCACTCCAGCCGACGGAGAGGGCCGCTCGGCGGAGGAGCGCGAACCCACGCCGCCGCCACAGACTGAAGTCGCGGTGGAGTCGTCGTTGGAGGAAGCCACCTTGGTTGAAGGTATGTGTCCTGTCACCACTGATAGTCATTACGCATAGTAGTCATAGCCATTGAGATTGACTGCGTGTACTCATTGTACTAGGAGCACAAGCTAAGGGAGCCTCGATTCCTGAAGCCGTGGCCATAGAGACGGCTGCTATGGAGTCGGAGCCCTCGAGACCGATGGTCGGCACGGCGGAAGAAAAAGCCCCCGAGTTGGGTGCGGAGGTACAGGACGATCCGCTCCACAGGACGGGCACAGACGTAGTCGTCTGCTCGCCCATCATAGAGGAAGCTGCACCGATCCGTTCGGCGGCTATGGCAGAGGAGGCATCTTCAAGCCGCGAGGGTCTTGAGCTGCTGGAAGACAATCTTGTCGATCCGGCCATTGTCGCTCTGAACATGGAGTCATGGCGGCGTACCCAGCAGTGGGTCAAGGTATGTTGCGAGTACCTCGAGTAGTCTTATACGACGAAATACAAAGAACCCGTTTGACTGTTCTGTCTTCACAGGATATTATTGAAAGATCCCGTGAGAAGTCCGAGCTGCTGAAGGGGTACGGCGACACAGTCCTTCATGCCGAAGCCTTGGAGAAGGAGCTCGACAAGTCGAAGAAACATTCTGCGCTGCTCCAATCCAAGCTTGACGGTGCCTTCGCCCAGTATCATAACGAAGTGCAAGAGATGCAGGCGAAGAGGGACGACTTGATTCGGAAAAACAAGTCACTGCGCCAGAAGAATAAAGGTATGCCTCCCGCCAAAGCCTTTGAGTACTTATTAGGGTACCTTGGTGTAATCTGGCGATGTGATGAGTTGTCTGCAGAGCTTGAGGAAAGGGTCGACCAGCTGAAGGCGTCGGAGACGGACTTGAAGAACATCGTGTACCGTGAGACCGACAAAAGAGAGGTACTTGAGTATGAGTACGCTCAGTTGCGCCATGAGTGTATCAAGCACATGGAGCTTCGTGAAGCCTCAGACCGTGACCTTGTCAATTGCTATAAATCTCTGCAGAAGCTCAATGAAGATTGCAAGAAGCTACGGGGCCAACTGAAGGAACTTGAGGAAGCCGCGCTACCCATTGCAAGGCTACTGGTGCCGCACCTGGGCGGGCCCAAGATTGCTCCACTGGTGGATCGGTTGAAGGAAGCCCCCGGGCGTCTGGCGACGTATGTCAAGCACTTGGCGAAGTCGATCCCGAACCAAGTCTTGGCATACATGAAGTCATATTTCCCCAAGGCTCCAGTGGACGTAGTCACCGGTGGACTTGCAGCGAACTGTACTGACGATCAGTACAAGACCCTCCTGGAGGAGATGGCGCCCATTGCTGAACAAGTGGCGCAAAAGCTCAACCTTCAGTAGAAGTACCTGTAGGAGTAGCTTGAAGTAGTTGATGTAAAACAAACAGAGTTGTTAGTAACTTGTTTGGATTATCAATGAAAGTTGACCATGATATATCTGTGAAATAAGTACTCGTAGCTGTCACTTGTAACGAAGTGTGCGGAGTACCAAACCGTGGTGGAGCTTGCGAGTAGTAGTACTCAGTAGGAGATGCCTGATTGGAAGGCATAGTAAATAAGTTGAATCAAACTTTATTACTGATGAATAAGTACACCTGAATGGTCAGAGCCATTTACAAGTGTAGTCGCCAGGACCCGGAGGCTGCCTACGGCTAAGTGGCGCTAGGACCCTTAGGCCGCTTACAGCTAGAGATCCGTTAGTAGTCGTATAGACTGGATCTAGAGTACATGGTCTTGCAGACCGCCGCTAGAGTCCTCAGTGCTCTAAGCAGCCCAAGATCTGTTAGTAGCCGTAGACGCTGAATCTTGGAGAAGAGTAGTCCGGAGACTAGTGCCAGGACCGAAAGGCCGCTTACAGCGAGGAGTCCATGAGTAGTCGTGTAGACCTGGACCCGTAGAGTAGTCGAGCGACTACGCGTAGAAGCGACACAGCTGGTCAACGTTCCACGAGTTGTTGATGTCGTCGCCTTCAAGTGTTTGGAGGCGGTAGGAGCCTGGTCCGGTCACCTTAGAGATTGAAAAGGGACCTTCCCATGGTGAGCTGAGCTTGTGTAGTCCGTCCGTGTTCTGGATACGACGGAGGACTAGATCGCCGACGTTGAAGGAGCGTTCCTTGACGTTGCGATCATGGTAGCGTCGGATACCCTCGAGGTACCTTGCTGATTGGACGAGGGCGGCGCAGCGAGCTTCTTCGAGGCCGTCGATGTCAACCCGTCTGCTGTCTTCCGAGATGCCTTTGTCGTATTGTTCTACTGCTAGGGATTCCCACATCACGTCGACAGGTAGAATAGCTTCGGAGCCGTAGACCAGGAAGTAGGGCGACTGCCCTGTCGGCTTGGTAGGCTGAGTACGAAGCCCCCAGAGTGCGTTGGGTAGTTCCTTGATCCACTTGCCTCCTTTTGTGTTAGCTGCGTCGTGCAATCACTTTTTGAGGGTGTCGAGTACCATCCCGTTGGCGCGTTCAACTTGACCGTTGGCGCGGGGGTGGGCGACTGAAACGTACCGGACGTCGATCCTGCTGTTCTCGCAGTATTCCCAGAACTGGTGGTTGTTGAAGTTGGAACCCAAGTCTGTGATGATGCGATGGGGCAACCCGTAGCGATGCACGAGTTCATCCAAGAAGTCGAGTACTCTGTCGGTCCTTGGGCAGGTGACCGGCTTGACTTCGATCCACTTGGTGAACTTGTTGATGGCCACCAAGACTCTGTTGAATCCTCCTGGCGCAGTTGGCAAAGGCCCAATCATGTCGAGCCCCCAGCAGGCAAAGGGCCAGGTTGGTGGTATGGTGACTAGTTTGTAGGCCGGGACGTGTTGTTGCTTGGCGAAGAATTGACATCCTTGGCACTTTCTGACGAGTTCTTTAGCATCGGCCAGAGCTGTTGGCCAGTAGAAAGCTCGTCGGAAAGCCTTGCTCACCAGCATTCGAGAAGACGCGTGGTTGCCGCAGACGCCTTTGTGGATCTCCTCCAAGATATCCTTGCCTTCTTCTCGAGGTATGCACTTCATGAGTACTCCAGAACTGGCACCTCGCCTGTAGAGCTTGTCTCCGACTAGGACGTAGGCCTTTGCTCGGCGGACGAGTTGTTCGGCCAAGTTCTTGTCGAATGAGAGCTTCTGCTCGCGGATGTAGTCGATGAAGGGTTGTCTCCAGTCCACGTCAATCATCATGACCTCCTGGCCAGACTGTAATGGCGCAGGGTCAGTAGCCGTTGGCGTCGACTCCGGGATTGATGGCGCGTGAAGCTCGTGGACGAAGACTCCAGCTGGAACTTGCGCGCGAGTAGAACCAAGCTTCGACAGGACGTCCGCGGCAACATTGTTGTCGCGGACGACGTGGTGGAACTCGAGACCGTAGAATTTGTTCTCGAGCTTGCGGACCTCCAGGCAATAGGCGTCCATGTTCTCCTTGTTGCGATCCCAAGACTTGTTGACTTGGTTGATGACCACTACGGAGTCGTCGTAGACTAGTAGCCGTTTGATGCCCAAAGAGATTGCGAGGCAGAGCCCGTGAAGTAGGGCTTCGTACTCGGCTTCGTTGTTTGAGACCTTCCAGAAGATATGCAGGACGTACTTGAGTTGTTCGCCCTTCGGAGAGATCAGTAGCACCCCTACACCTGCCCCTTCGAGCTTGAGTGAGCCGTCGAAGTACACCACCCAGTGTTCTGGGCGCTCGGTTGGAGTTGGTAGCTGATTCTCCGGCCACTCTGCCATGAAGTCGACTAGTGCCTGGGACTTGATAGCAGTACGTGGCTTGAAGTCAATGTTGAGGGCGCCAAGTTCGACCGCCCACTTGGAGATTCTTCCAGTAGCATCCTGGTTGTGGAGTATGTCACCGAGCGGGTAGTCGGTGATAACAATAATCGAGTACTCCTGGAAGTAGTGTCGTAGCTTCCGCGAGGTGATGAGCACTGCGTAGAGTAGCTTCTGGACCGGCTGGTACCGTGTCTTGGATTCTGACAGAACCTCGCTGACGAAGTAGACTGGTCGCTGGACTGGGTAGGCGTGGCCTTCTTCCTGCCGCTCGACGACGATGGCAGTACTGACCACGTGAGTAGTCGCAGCGAGGTAGAGCAGTAGCTGCTCTTTTTTGCGAGGAGCCGTGAGGACCGGTGGCTTAGACAGGAAATCTTTGAGCTGCGCCAGAGCTTGATCAGCTTCCGTGGTCCACGCGAACTTCTCTTGATGCTTGAGTAATTTGAAGAAGGGTAGTCCCCGTTCTCCAAGCTTCGAGATAAATCTGTTCAGGGCCGCCATGCACCCGGTCAGCTTCTGGACATCCTTGATGCAGGTTGGAGCTTTCATGTTGGTGATGGCGGAGATCTTCTCGGGGTTGGCTTCGATGCCACGATGGCTGATGATGAAGCCGAGTAGTTTCCCAGATGGTACGCCAAAGACGCACTTGTTGGGATTGAGCTTCCATTGGTACTCTCGCAGGGATGCGAAAGTCTCTTCAAGATCGGCGATGAGCGTATCGGAGTTTCTGGTCTTGACGACCACGTCATCCACATAGGCTTCGATGTTCTCGTTGAGCTGCCTCTTGAAGCAGGCCTGAATAGCTCGTTGGTAGGTGGCGCTGGCGTTCTTCAACCCGAATGACATTGTCGTGTAGCAGTAGGCGCCGAACGGGGTGATGAACGCGGTCTTCTCCTAGTCTTCTTCCTTGATAGCGATCTGGTGGTACCCGGAGTAGCAGTCAAGGAAGCAGAGTTGGTCGCAACCCGCCGTGGAGTCGATGACTTGATCAATCCGCGGCAACCCGAAGGGGTCTTTGGGGCAGTGCTTGTTGAGGTCGGTGTAGTCGACGCACATCCTCCACTCGTTGGTATTCTTCTTGCGGACGAGGACGGGGTTGGCGAGCCACTCAGGATGGAAGACTTCACGGATGAAGCCTGCCGCGAGTAGTTTGGCGAGTTCCTTCTTGATGGCATCCCGTCGGTCGTCGGCGAAACGGCGAAGGTGTTGTCGTTTGGGGGTAGCTTTAGGATCGACGTTGAGTGAGTGCTCGATCAGTCTCCTGGGCACCCCTGGCATGTCCGCTGGCTTCCATGCGAAGATGTCTCGATTAGCCCGGAGGAAGCTGACGAGCGTGTCTTCCTATTTCGGGTCAAGACCCGCCCCGATCATGGTAGTCTTGCTGCTGTCGTCCGTCCCAAGGTCGATGGCCTTCACTTGGACTTCCTCTGATGGCTGAGGCTTGTTTGCGGTGTCGGTCTTCTCGGGAATCTCGAGTTCGGTAGGTCGAGCTTCTTGGACGCAGCAAAGATCTCCATCATTACATTGGGTACTTAGTTGGTCGCTGCGAGTTCCACGGCTTCGGTGTCGCAGTCAAACGAAATCTTCAAGTCCCCTTGCAGTGTGAGTACTCCGGCAGGACTTGGCATCTTGAGTACCAAGTAGGTATAGTGTGGTACCGCCATGAACTTGGCGATAGCTGGTCTGCCGAGGATGGCATGGTAGGAGGTTTCGAAGTCCGCAACCTCGAACTTGATGTACTCGGTGCGGTAGTTCTCCCTTGTCTCCCCGAAGGTAACTGGCAGGACCACTGAGCCTAGTGGAATAGCCGCGTTACCGGGGACAATGCCGTAGAAGGGTGACGCGCTCTTGGTGAGCATATCGGTGATGTCGAGCTTCATCTTCTTCAAGGTCTTGGTGAAGAGGACATTGAGTCCGCTCCCGCCGTCGATGAGGACCTTGTTGAGTCTGAAGCCCGCGACTACAGGTTTCAGGACGAGTGGGAAACGTCCTGGTTCAGAGAAGCTTGTCCATTGATCCACGCGGGAGAAGGTGATGGGTACCTCCGACCACCTCAGAGGTGTCGGCATCGCTGGTTCGATGTTCAAGACTTCCCGTCGGGTGGCCTTCTGAGACCGTCTGGTGGGTAGTCCACCGAAGAGGACATTCACCGTCTTGTCAGGTTCTTGGAAGTCGCCGTTGCCCTCGTCAACTTTTTTCTTGCCCTTCTTGTCATTAGGAGGCCGTGGGTCGGGAGTATCCTTGAGTGCTCCCCGGAGCTGATAGCACTGTTCGGTGGTGTGATTACCATCCAGATGCCACGGGCACTTCTCTTTGAGCAAGTCTCTGAAGCCGCCTGAGGTCTTTTTCGAGTTGTCCTTTGCAGGGTGCTATATAGCCGCGATTGTGTTGTCTGGCTTGCGCTTGCGGTTGGAGCTCGAGTAGTTGTTGTTGTTGTGGCGACCCCCTTGATATTTGTTGTTGTTGTTGTTGCCGCCCGTGTTGCTCTTGTTCTTGCCGCGAATGGAGTCATACTTGGCGTTCGCCTTGTCCTCTTCGTCGGTCCATGATGTGATCATGTCTTTGAGCTTGGTGATGGAGCTCGGGCAGCGGCGAACGAAGTCTTCGAAGGTGCGACGGTGATAAAGTCCGTCTTGAAAGATGTCGATGACTTCTTTGTCGGTGACGTCGACTACGGTCGTGCGCTTGTCGAAGAAGCGCCGCATGTACTGGCGAAGCGTCTCGCCTTGTTCCTGTTTGACCATCGCCAGGTCCATGCGAGTACCCGAGCGCCCCATGGCGCTCGTGAAGTTGCTGGTGAACTGAGCCTTCAGCTGGTCCCACTGGTCGATCGAGTTTTTTTCGAGTGACTCGAGCCATGTGAGTGGAGCTTGATCCAGACAGAAGGGGAAGAAGAGGCACTTTGCATCGTTGTTGCCACCAGCATTTTCGATGGCCAAGGCGTAGCACCTGAGCCACTGAACTGGATCTTGCTTCACGTCATACTTGGAGATCCCGAGAGGTTTGAATTTCTCGGGAAGAAGCAGGTTGCGAAGTCTTGCGGAGTATGCGGGGAAGCAGTCGCTATCGCTTGCTTCAGTAGCCTTCTTGCGACGGATCTCGTCGATCTTGTGGCGGGCGTCGTAGCCGCCACGTGTGTTGCCGGTGGCGTGGCTAGTCGCGTGGCCTCGGCCGCCGCGATCGCCGCCGCCACCAGCTCTTTTGCCGACGTCATGGGATGAGCTCCCGCCGCTGCTGCCACCGCCGCCGCCGCGACTACCTCCGGTGCCACCCTGGCTGATGCTGCCCTGTGAGGGTCCTCCACCCGAGGCCCTAGAGCGGTTGGGATTTGGCTGGTGTTCACCACGGACACGATTGCGTCCGCCGTCTGCCGGGCTGCGGCTAGTGGCTTCGTTGTTTTTGGCATCGTGAGTTCTGACGGGGGGTACTTGGGTAACCCTGTTGTCGACCCGCATAAAGTAGGCGTCTTCAGCGAGTTTGGCGATGACTTCGCCCGCGCGGATCCCCTGGGCTTGCCATGCTATCGTGGTGATAGGCATGAGGCACTGCTCAAGAGTAGTGTGTACCCGGTTGGCGACTTGCTCCAGAGCCTCACTGAGGTTCCGGATGGGGAGAGTTTCCTGGAGACGTCTGCGTCGATCGTTCCGCTTCCTGTTGCGGTCACGCCGAGTGTTCTTGTCTTCGGTGGTCTCGTTCGGAGGTGCGTTGGCAGATAACTCATCCTCCGAGATGTCGTCAAGGTACCGGTCGGGTCGAGTTTCCGAAGTCCCAACATCTGTGGCCGTCATGAAGACTTCACGGTCGAGAGTGCAGAGACTGGAGTCAGTGGTCACCACCTCGGTGGGGGTGTGCTCGTCGTTTAGAGCCAGCGGAGTCCCCTCCTGGAAGGGGAGTGAATCGAGGTAGGCGACACAGCGTGAGTTATCGTCCGTCAGGTCTGCAGGCTTGCGGTCGGGCCAGTAGACGAATCTGCCGGCGGGAGTGGATGTAATGACCAGGCCAGAGGCAGGACCTGACAGCGGTTCCTCAGTCATGTTGAGCTCGGACTCGGATTCGATTGGGTCCGATCCGAAGTCGAACTCGTAGGAAGAGTCCGAGTAGTAGCCGGTTCCGGTGTTGGAGTCCGAGGAGTACTCGGAGGCGATCTCCTTGCCGGCCCGGCGTGCAGCGAGAGCTTCCGCATGGGCCCTGCTACCATTGCAGAGACCGTATGGGAAGTGCTCGTGGAGAGGGGTCGCTTCACACGATGGCTCAGGAGCCGGCTCGCATGAGGCGATCCAGGGCGACGTCGAGTTCGAGTTGGAGGCGGATCCGAGCTCGAAATCGGCGACTTGGTTGTAGAGCGAAATTTCGCTGAATTTTTTCGACGAGTGGGCCCGTGGTGACTTCTGGAAGTGTCACGAGCCCGGTCTCTGGGTCCGGGGTCATGGTGAGGTAGCGCTGGAACGATCCAGCGCCATCAGCGGTGCAGACCCAGGAGCCAAAGACGAAGGTGTCGCCGTGGTTGAAGGCGACGGTTGGCTTGATGACGATTGGAGCCGTCGAGTTCGCCATGTGATCTTCGGCGAGATCCCCTACCTGGCGCGCCAGCTGTCGGTGTTTTAGACTGGCAACCTACCAAGGGGAGTACCCGAGGTAGATGAATGTGGCCTCGCCGAGATCGGTAACTCGAAGGAGAGACACGTGGCACACAATTTAGACAGGTTCGGACCGCGAGGTGCGTAATACCCTACGTCCTGTATGCTGCGTAGCTCTGGATTGATTAGGTGTGTTTACAAGAAGATGTGGATGAAGAGATAGGGGTCCCTGCCTCACCTTATATAGCCCGGGAGGCAGGGTTACAAGTCGGTTTGAGGGGAGAGTACTAGTCGGGTACGGCTAGGAGTTCTTTACATGGATCCGGACATGTGTAGCTTCCTATCCGAGTACTATCCCCCTGTAATCCTTACGCCCCACGCCAGCAGGTGCCGTGTTGCCCAAGTTGAGTAGTCCCAGGGGCCCACCGAGTAGTCGGTCCTGGTACCCACCGGAGTAGTGGGCCCAGAAATGTCCATACGACACGCGCGGTGCAAGCGATGGAGATGCAAAAGCAAAGCAGCAAACAGAGGGAGAGGTCTCCTGAACAGGAGTACCTGAGTTGTGACTTGGTGAGTTGAGGAGGAGGAGGAGGGCCTCCTTATATAGGCGAGCAGGTGCGGAGGGGGGAATGAACCTGGACGTACTGAGTAGTAACGGTCACGGTTAACTCCTCTGGTAACTGTCGCGGTTAAGGCTCCCCTGGTAAAGGCTCAGTAATTGTCACGATTAAGGAGCCATCAACAGCCAACAGCAACGGTCACAATGAAGGAGCCATCAACAGCCAACAGCAAAAAGATGCTCACGTCACGGCCTCGGCGCGGCGAGCGAGCGCGCGCGTGTGTGACACGCCTATCTCCTTTATTCAATTTCACAAGAGGTGTACCGAAAGGCTACCTCATAAGTTGGATGGGAGACTCCTCTAATACCCATTTGGTATTTATCACTTTTCCCTATCATTAAGTAAATGAGTTTTTAATTCTTTCATTATTGGAATAAATAGCTCTAGGCCCATTGACTCTAACACCGTCCGAGGGGATGCGCGAGCGGGATGCGCCTGCCGCTGGAGACGGTTCCCTCCTTTCCTTCTCTCTCTTGCTGCATCTTGCTCTTTTTGAAGACGCAGATCCGCGTCTTGCTGGAGACAGTCTTAGAAACGTCTTTGGGGGTGCCAGGTGAACGAATCCGGCCAGCAGTGATGGTTTGATTCTGGCGCAGTGAAAGTGACCATGAATCGGCGCAGGCGGGGAGAAGCTCGAGCCTCGAGAGGCCGGTGGATCCTGCGCGCACGACGGTATCAGGAATGGAGCGGCGTCCGGGCGTCCATCCGATGTCTTCAAGTTTTAAATTTTAGATCTCAAACTCCACATGTAGGATCTGTAAGTGCATGGAGCGGAGCTCGAGCTCCTGCCAGGACGTCGACTGGAGGCTGTGACCGACAAATTAAAGCTCGAGCTATGGTTGGGACTTGGGATTGCTCCGGTTCCATTCGGCTGCAGACCAAGGGCGCCGCTTCACGTTAGAGAATGGGACAACGATGGGAGCTAGGGCCTGTGGCGTCGAGCCAATGGCGATTGTGGGGAGTTGTCACTTGCTGTTGAGCTTTCACGCTTGAACAAATAAAATTGGATCAGGAATTAAGAGTCAGTGTTACCTAGATAAGACAAGCAGTTTGAGAAGCATCCAATTCACGACATGTAACGTGAGAAAACCATTGATACGAATCATTTCAAGCTTTGATACTCCATCGTGAAAATGAATTGGACGTGATTTACTGAAAAGCAAAAGGCAGATGATGTAACGAGAGGCAATGAGCGGAGCTCGGGCACCGGCCAGGATTAGCGGCTGCGGCAGCCGGGATGCAATGGTCGGGATTGGTCCGCGGGCTCCGAAAAAAAAAAAGGACGCCGCCTCCGGATGGAAAAAGGTGTGCAGCAATGAGAGCAATCGAGGGGCAGCAGGGCAAGAGCGACAAGGCTGAGCTGAGAGGAGGGAGGAGGAACGTAATGGAGGAGAAGATGAACAACTAACATGGATTGATTAATTGACCCAACACCCAAGTGGCAATAAACTACTGCCACATAAGCAAAACCAGTTTTGATTAGAGATAAAAAGTGTGCACTGGTTTTGGGAATTGGAGGGGTTTAATAAACAGGTTAATAGTTTAAGAGGTTATGTGAACTTTGCTCATAGTTTAGGGTAGTAATTTGGACTTTTTCCTTGAAGGTAAATAAGGTGGGGGGGGGGGGGGTAAGAGTACAACAGTCGTCCTTTCATGAGTTTTACGTAGAACTTTGGAACAATTAACGTAACTGGATAGTACCTTCTTGCTCGGTCAAAGATTGTTCAATGAAAGATTGGACATGATACATGGAACCCAATCCAGCGCCGATGATCGCGGAAGCCATGGCGCCGCCGATGCCGCCGCCCGAGTGCGCGTGGAGTAAGACCATACCGGTGGCGGCGGCGACGGAGTTCCAGGCATCGTCCTTCCGGCGCGCGACGTCCTCAAAGACAAATATCAAGGTGTTTACGGCGGCGACATAACCGCCGACGCGGGGCGCCTTCATGGCGGCGGCGCGCGGCGTCGGCGAGTCGTCCGCCCACGGGCGAGCTTGGGAAGGTCCTGATGGAGTGTTGGGCTGAGCCGACCGCCATCCCCAACAGAAAGCTCTCGCCTGCGGTGTGGACCAAGCCATTGCGACGGCAACAGTCCGGGATTAAGAGTGCAAAGGGTAACCTTTAGGTGCACCTCCGAATCTCTTTAGTTCAATTAATTGTACTTCTTCAAAATTTTGAAAAAAAATAGTACAAATAATTGAACTAAAAAGGTTCGGAGGTGCACCACATTATAACCAATTTGCACCCCTATCCGGGATCCTATGGTAGAGCGGCGATGCCGTCGTGTCCATCGGCGAAGGCTGCCCGCACCGGGTGCGCTACCCCGCACGGGACGGGACGCCCAATACGAGTTTTACCGTTTTTTACCCCGCATCGGGGACGGTAAGCCATACGGGCGTCCCATTTGAAGCTCGGGAGCGCTACTCCTGGCGTGCTTGGCGGACGAACGACACGCGCCACGTCAGACGGGCGCCCAACCGCCCGGCGCGTCCCGCCGTGGGAGGGACTAGGGAGGGAGGGAGGAGGAGGGAGCCTCCGGGGGAGCCTGCTGGAGGCGAGTGCGGAGCAGGGGAGGGAGGAGTCTACAGCGCCGCCGCCCCACCTTGCCTCGCACAACCGCCCCACCGGAGCATCTCCCCCGCCGCCGATGCGGTGGAGCTCCGGGATCCGCGAGGAGGTAGCATGGCGGAGGGAGAGAGGTGGACCGCCGCAAGGACCGCCGCGCCGAAGGAGCTCGACGGCCGGCTGCTCAATGCGGAGGCGCCGCACCCTTCCTCCACCACCCCTACCTCCAGATCGAGGCCACCTCGCCGGATCCCCGTCGCACCGAAGGAGCTCAACAGCCGGCTGCTAGATGCGGAGGTGCCGCGCCCCTCCTCCACCACCCCTACCTCCACGGCGGCGGATGCCCACCTTGAGCCACCTCGCCGGATCCCCGCCGCGCCGGATCGACCACGGAGGAAGGCGCGCTGGATCGAGGAGCAGGGAGTCCGTGTGTCTCGATTGGGAGTCGGTCCAGGTCGACGGCGCGTGGAGGGGAGGGAGCGGCGCCTGTCGCCACTGGAGCTCGAGCAGAGGAAGTAGCTCGCCGCCGCCGTCAGAAAGTAGGGGCGAAGGGAGGGAGGCCTAGGAGGGGCTGATGCCGCGCGAAGGAAGGGAGGGAGGGAGCTCCGCCGACGGCAGCCTCCGCCTCGGAGAGGCCAGCGCCGCCGCAGATCGAGGCCTGGTCCTCCCGCCGGCGCAGATTGAGGCCGGCGGCCCGGTGCATCAGTGAGGCCGCTGCGCAGAGACGGGAAGGAGGCGTCGGGGGTAGGTGGGTGAAAGAGAGAGAATGGAGAGGAAAAGGAGGGCGTGGGAGTTAATTAAGAGGCAGAGTATGACATGCAGGTCCCGCACACGGATAGTTGGTATGAAGAATGGGATATAAGAGATGACGGGTGCAGGAAAATTGGTACTGTACTGTAAATTTGTCGATGATCAGGCAGAATATTCTCTTTAGAGTACGTAAATAGGGTATGACGAGTGCTAGCCTGGAAGTTCGATCGCCTTTTTGCAGCCTGGCTCGTTTGCCTACGTCTCTACGGCTTTTGGTTTTAAAACCAAATGGATCAGTTCGAGTTCGAGTTCAACTTGCCGATCAGTTCGAGTTCGAGTTCAACTTGCCGCCGTTTCACGAGTTCAATCCTATGCCCCCGTAGCTCAACTCCGGCCAAGTTCCAGCGTTGCGCCAGTGAGTTGGTGACCAACGGATCTTTCGACCGTCCAAATCCCAACAAGCGCCCAATGCCAGTCAGCCGGTCAACCACAGCCAACCAGCAACCTCAGTCGGGACCAACCAGCCGGAACGTCTGCTAAATCCAACCGTTGTAGGAAAATCCATTTGGATGCAAGCTAAACACATCAGGTGTTCATGCCGAAACCGGTCTTCGTTCCTGAGGGTTTTTACGTTGTTTTTGCGTGCCTGCTCAGGTGACAGCAGCATTCACGAAAACAGAGCGAAAGCAGAGCAGTGACGATCCACTAGTTCTCCATAGTTGACAGATGCGTAGGCAGGCCAAGCAGTGTCCTCTGGACATGGCTGCTGCTGGGTCGCGCAACAGCTTCGCCGCCACAACTAGTGGCGATCGCTACGGACAAGGGAGCGAGACCGCCGCCGGTGCAGGACGCTAGAGCGGCATGGAGAACAAGCGTCCGCACCCAACTGCCCGTGGGTCGCATGAGCGCTGTTCCGACTGGGAACTGCACGAGATACGAAAATACTACGTACATTGAAGTTTTCTTTTGAGATGCATACTGAATGAATGAATTCTTGTCGTGAAAGAAAAAACCTTATGATATGTGTGCCTTGTTAGCCCATTTCAAGTGGAGGCTTCGTTCCTGATAGATCATGTATGATGTATTTCAACGGAAGGAGAAAAGATTCCAAGACTGTGAAGCTTACTCCCTCCGGTTTCACAATTCTTGACATCTTGGACATTGATACGATATTCAAAACACAACTTTAACTATTATACTGTTCCTACCTTTCACTATAAATTATTTATCAAATACATACTCCCTCCATTAACCTTTACACTCCATCAAGATTTAGACATTACAATCTTTGATCAATACTTTAGCCATCACTTTTTTATTTTTATAATATAAATTTGATATGGTTAGATTCATAATCAATGTACTCTTCAACGATTGTAAATTTATAACCATAAACAATATAATGTATGATAAATGATCGGTCAAAGTGTAATCTATGAGATGGTGTCAAGTCTTATCAAGCCTTATAAAAATATAAAAATTGGGAGTATTGCAAAAGTATACTTTTTTGAAACCACATATTGAGGTGCATCTATTTATACCATCACATTGCAATCTCAACATACAAAAATTGTCAAGGATTTGGAAACCTAATGGAGTACCATTGAATACTACAAAGTTTCATCTCAACTGATTTTGTCCATGCAGTTTATCGCAACTGAAGTATTTGACTTGCCTACAAAATCGTGATATGAAGGAGGTATAGTTTCATCCAACAACAAAATGCCGAGCCGAAGATAAACCCTTCAAAATAGTAAGTGTTTGTGATCTCCTGTGGTGATGAGTCTCTTGGTTAAGTAAATTCTATCATTTATTTATTCATTTCTGGGTCATCATTCATCCTTGTGACGGGTGTATCCCTAGACGAGTGCTCTAGCTTAAGGACTTAATCTTAAGACAGAATCTGCCGGAGCTAGAGTAGAATCGGCAGCGTAGATGTGGTGTCTAGTTTGCTAACTTTCCCTGATTTCGCCATGCCAAGTGAATTAGTGGTCACTTGCATGAGGTGTTAGTGGAAAAATTTTCAATTGTACCCAGAGTTGTCTATAATATAGTGCTAACATGGTAAATATGAATTAGCAAGTAAACAAGGATCTCTTCATAGCAAACCGTACTAAACAGTACTCTTCATTAACGGGAAAATCAGAACATTGTAGCATTTTATACATAGTACTTTATCTTACATATTTTCAGGTAACTAGCATCCATAAGGTATACTTAAGATGGCATTTGACTACAGTAAACCAAAGCAAACAAACCATTATCCTATAAATTATGAAATGAGGTTTCCACCACGGACTGAGGATAATCCTTACTCCATGCTAGGTGAGTAAAAACCTTCTTTCATCTTCTCCAGTAGAAACTTCCTGCTCAAATCCAGCACCTCGAGATCCTACAATGACGTTAGAAAATCAGTTCTGCTCGTAATGGGCTACGTTGCAAGGCAATGCCATTAGCACCATATAGTTTTATGACTTAAAACCAACTGAATTATATTTTGATGAAAAATGCAGAAATAGAAGAAATAGCCTGAATATTATTCTGTTCCGAGTGGCAGAGGAAGAGGCCTATCTATAGCTTCCGACAGGAGTGCATCCTAGTTCCTCTCTAGACTTTGCAAAAACTGATAAGAAAAAGTGAACCGTCAGGAATTTGTGGCCTTCCCATAGTGTAGGCATGTAGGGCCTAGAGGAGAGCTGAATTCCTCCGCATGTAGAATACTATAGCAAAAGGACTCAATATTTGGCTCATGGAGTGAGGTCCTAAGAGTTGACCCTATCCGATCCCGCATATCATCATACAAATCTATATAAGAGCACCCACTAAAGAATCCTCTCAACTCCTAGTGTGCCACGTCAGCATCTAGCCAAGCACAACACCTCAAGACTTTACTCAGCACGGTAGTTGAAGAGGGTCCATTAACTTGGTTGGGCACACATCAAGAGACGGCAGCTCAAGAGTCAAGAGTCTCCATTATCTCGTCTTGCGCACATGAAGAAGAGAGCTTCCGAGGGTTTTAAAGGCGTCTACTGCAATGTGCAGGGGAGTCAAAGAGCAGCTTCGTTCTCGTGGGTGTGCCTGTCGTCCACAAGACGACCATCGTTGAGGGTCTCGCGCTACCGCAACCTCATCCCAGATGCTCGACGACAAGACCACGAGGCGGCTACCTCGGTTGTCACGACGTCGGCGTACGTCCCCGCAGCCATCAACCTTGGTGTCGTAATTAACGTGGCCATGGGTCGGCCAGCTGTCTCAACATCATCCCAAAGTCATGGCGTCGAAGGCAAGCACTCCGACCCCACCACGTTGCCGCCCTGCTCCGGCTCGTTGCGCGCGCACATGGTTGCACGCTGCTCTGGCCTGCCGAACCACGTCCGCTTGCCCCTGTCGTCCTCTTCCTAGCTACTAACCGCACTGTGTCCCCCACGCCGTCGTCCTGCTCCAGCCCGCTGCGTCGTCCTTCTCAGACCCCGACGCGTTGTCGCCCTTCCGCGTTGGCGTGGGATGCCGCTGCTCTTCGCCAACGAAGGGACCAGGGTGGATCGAAGATTCGTACTCCTCGATCCGTTGTTTGACTGTTTGAGGCGAAATGAAAATACAATGTGTGTTGACAGTTGAGATATTTTCTGTATTTCATTTCTTTCTTGCTTTCTTAGACGATGGATTAGACTGGCAGCCTTTTGAGGATTATGGGCCTTGGTGCTTTTTTTAGCAATAAAATGCGCCTTGGTGTTACTGTGCTATGTATGTATCCTACCAAGGACTGATAGTTTAAGTGCTCTTCAGAACATCAAGATCAGCCTGCTTCAGTCAATCAGGTAACAAACTTTCTCTAACTTTAGTTTTGTCGATTAACTATTGTGTGGATATCCTTGCTTTTCATCGACAAATGAAGTTATGTATGTACAACTTTTGTGTTCACCATAACATTGCCACAACATCATGAATATCATCTCCATAATTTCTCTCGATGACATTTCTATTTTATTAATTAAATATTGTATTATCCTCAGTTATCTATTAAATACAGAGTAAAATATAATTTACTTTCTTGTAAAAAGCCTCGAATTTTCCTCTTTCTCAAATGCATCAAATAATCATAAAAATAAGCAATATATCCCACGGTAGCGCGCGGGGAATTCACCTAGTATGGAGTAGTATTTTTACCCTTTTTCCCCTTGAGCCGGCTTCATCGATCCATCACTAATTCATTTAAACCCATTTCTACAAAATCCCTCGCAATAATACGGTGCCTAACAAAGATCACGCACGACCAGAGATCAAACCCTCACACAGCACAGCACCAGGCAATAACGTGTTTCTCAACCAGTAATCCAATACCAATATAGTTTGTTAAACTCAAACAGCTAGCCTTAGAACTTTGGAATAACGTAGCTCAATCAATAGTATCTACTCCAGTGGAGATCGCACCTTTTTGCTCGTGATCAATGGACACGAAACTGATGTAGAGCTCCTCAACCACGATAGCGAGGACTCCGTACGGATTGGGGTCGTTGTGGGCGGCGCTAGCATGGCAGGACGGCGGGCGACTCGGCTGTCGTCAGACGCGCCATCAGCTACCCAACGCGCACCCTCGAGCACCACCTCCACTGCGGCGCCGAAGAGCGCGGACACCGCGGCGGTGCGGCCGCCCAAGGGCACGTGGAGTAGGCCCAGCGCGGCGGCACCGGCGGCGACGGAGTTCCAGGCATCATCCTTCCGGCGCGCGAGGGCCATGGCGCCCTCAAAGGCGCAGAACATGGCGGAGTAGGCGCCGAGGAAGCCGCCGAGGCGGGGCGCGTTCGCGATGGCGGCGTGCGCGACGCCGGCGAGGCGGCCGCCGACGGGCGAGCTTCGGAGGCCCTTGATGGAGTACACGGCTGAGCCGAGCGCCGTCCCTATCAAGAAGCCCTCGCCCACGTGGTTGACCAAGCGACGGCGAGGGTTCGGGATCTTATCGTAGAGCGGCGACGTCTTCGTGTCCATCGGTTAGCAATAACGGGGCTGGTCTGTTTGGAATTAACGGGGTTGCTAGGGTCGGAGAGTTGCTGGGATCAAGTTTTAATCGGCTTTTGGACGTACGCCTCGTGTCATCGTGTGTGTGCCTACATCTACGGCCTTGGTTTTAAGGACCCTTCCACGATCTTGATCGGCTTGTGAAACCGTGTCAAATTACATAAGAACTACGAGCGAGTTCGAGTCCGAGACGGGCGCGTCTCTAGGCGTTGCGCCGCCGCGCTGTCGCCTTCAGCAAGAAGGCCGCCCAAGACCGCCGCCTGCCTATGAAGATTGACGACAGCCAACCATCCACCTTCTTCTCCAGCAACAGGAGACGTCGGATCCGCTACCGCCGGTCAACGTCTTCACCTTGCTTACCGCCGTACGGGAAACCCGGCATATGCGTTTGTCAAGTGCTTTATGTCGGGCACTTGGCAAACATGCTCTTTAGCGAGTGTAGCACCCAAAACACTGAGCGAAGAAAAAACACTCGGCGAACACATATATTGTTCGCTGAGTATTTGTTTGCCGAGTGGAGGTCGCCGAGTGTTACACTCGGCAAACACTTCGCTGAGTGTTTCTGGCACTCGACATCTTCTTGGTTTCCCGTAGCGTTGGGTCCCACCCATCTCATCTTGGTCACCCCGTGTCGTCCTCCTACATCGTCGTCAGATTCAACCCTACTGGTTGCCGCCACCCTAATCCGGTATCACTAGGGAGTTCACTATCACTCGTACGCCTCCTCCGCTGACCATTGGCTATCCTTCGCCAGCGGCCGGGGATACCTGCCGCCTCGGCACCCCGCTCACAAATCACTGTTCACCACCACTGGCAACCCAAACCCCGAAGCCTGGAAGGCCCGAACCCTAACCTCTAACAGCGAGAGGAGGAAGAAAGGGAAGCAGACGGCGACGTAGCAGTGGGGGGAGGAAGGAAGGCACTGGCAAGTGAGTCCTGCATGGTGGGTCGCTGACATGTTGCGACAGATAGCCATTGAAGGACCGAATAGGGCGACCAGAGAGGGGGAAGTGAATAGGAGCCGATAAAAATTCTTCTTTAAGGTTGAACTCGGCCTATACCCCGACTGCCACTCCACGAATCCGTGCACACAAGCTAAGCTCCAAACAAGGCACACACAAGCCTAGAAGATCAACTAAGAAGCCTAGAAGCAAAGAGCGGAAGCAACTAGACAAGAATCAAAGCACTTGGCACAATCTGAAAACGCCAGACGCGGACTGTCCGTGCAGTACGGGCGGACTGTCCGCTAGGGTACGGCGTACTGTCCGCAGGTGCTGCGCGGACTGTCCGAAATGAACACCAGAGCTACCAGAAACAATTCCGAAAATACGGACTGTCTGGCTAGGCCTTGCGGACCGTCCGCCAGTGTCGCGGACTGTCCGTGAGGGCAGCGCGGACTGTCCGTCCAGCTCGCTGGAAACCCCAGACAAAACCCCAGACAAACCTTCACTACGCGGACTTACCGCAAACCACTTGCAACGAAACCCTAGGGCCGAAACGGATCGAAACGAAGACGCACAAGAACACGCGACGAACTTCTGGACGCACGGACTGTCCGCGGGGTCCTCGCGGACTGTCCGCTAGCCCCAGACATAACTGCTCGAGCTCGAGCACGCGAAGTCAACTCTCCAAATCCATCACCAGATCTCCCAAACACCAAAAACTCTCGAGACAAGATTTGGGGTAGATGATAAGCAACACAAGGTGAAGCTATGTCCCAAAAATCTCGACCTCTAAGCCACTAAATCGCCGGGAATCGCGGATCACACGAACTCTACCAAGAACGCGAACTCCGGCCAAAAACTCACGAATCGAAGGTTCTACACGGCGTTTGAGGGGTCAAGATCATACACAAACATGCGCAAGGCATCCGCCCATGATCCCCTCAAAGAAATCCGTGAAGAAACGCCTCCAAACTCACGAATCGAGCGAAGAACGAAAACTCCCAAAAATAGTCCCAAAAATGACACGAAAATCACAAAGGACTAGGAGATCACCGGGACGCCGAATGCTTCCATACATCCAGAGGTCAGAGTCTGTACAAGAGTCTAGCCTAAGGAATCCAGAGGAAAACGAAGCAGTCCAGAAAAATCTACTAGGGGAGAAAGCCCTAAGAAGCAAGAGAGAGAGATGCCATCCACCTCTCCGCTATTTATACGACGTCCATCGGAGGGAGGTAAATGACCACGCTACCCCTCCTACATAAAAGGAAGATACAACCCCTCAGGGGCATTTTGGTCAAGTCTTCATCGGACGGACACGCTTCCACCGCGGCTTCGCTTCACATCAACGCAAACCCCGTGATCACGCCACGTGCTCTCCGCCTCGAAGCTTCCCTAAGCTCCCGGATACCGTCTCCGTCGCCTCGGGCCTCCGGGCTTGGTTTTGAGGCCCAAACCAAGAAACTGTCCACCGAAGGTTTTGTGGGCAAACCAACAAATCCCGCGTGCAAGCTTCAGACTTCAACCGCTACCTTGCACCGGTCCATGTTCACGACTTCAGCCCGCCAGTCTTGCACCGCACGGCTCGCACTTGACCCCATCGGCCACCGGGTCCATCGATCCAAGCCTACTTGCCTCTCCATCACCCGGAGGCCGTCACGGCTAAGGCCTTTCGCGCTTGTTCTTCACCTGTACCGACATGAGTCAAGCCGCAACATGTACCTGCACACTTAGCCAAGCATCAGTCCACACAGCGTTGTCAATCACTCATCACTAAGGAGCGACCCTGTGACGCCCCAGGTTTTTAATTAGCCTTATTAGTGCTAATGACCGAATCAACTGAGTCAAACCTGTTGACTCTAGTCAAACCTTGGTCAACCTGGGTCATCACCTCGAAAACATAGTCAACAATCACTAATGACCCTCTTAATCAAGTCCACACACCCTTGTGGTCAAACCCTAGTCAACCCTTGGTCAAAACCCCTGTTGTCCTTGAACCTCCTCTGGAACTTTTGCCGCGTTCTCCAAATTTCATTTAAACACTTCAAAATCAGCCAATATAAAAGTTGTTCGTCTTTTCGAGGGACACAATTTTCATAATTGGCGGCATTTGAGATTTGGAGTGGAAAATGGTGAAAAAGCTTGGTCAACGCCTTCAATTACTGCTCACCGGCGCCAAGAAAAACTCCAACTTGGCCAGCAGTTCATGCAAAAACCGTTGATCAAAACACCTGTCGACCTTTGTAAAAGTTGTAGAGGGTTAGTAGATCTACAACTTTGGTATAGGTTCCTTAGTGCACTTTAGTTCTAAAAATTGGAGTTTTTCGCAATCAAACAGTGCTAAGCGGGTTTGGATCGGCGCCGCGCCGCGACGTCGCGCCCAGCACGCCGCGCCCACGCGCGCGCCCTCGCCGCGTGTCGCCCCGCCGCTCCTCGGCGTCCGGGCCCCGGCCGAGTTGCGCGCCCCGAGGCCACGCATGCCAAGGCTTCCCGCGCACCGATGCGCCTGGGAACCTGCGCCCGCCGCGTGCCGCGTCCCCGCGTGCACCGCGCCGGACCCCGGCCACGCCGGTCAGCCGCGCGCCTCCCCACGCCGGCCGGACCCCCCCCTCTAGCCCTCCTCCTTGCTTCTGAGCGACGTCTTGGAGCCCCTCGCGCCTATAAAAGGAGCCATGCCTTGGCCCTCGCGCGTGCAAGCCTCCCCGCCGCCTCCCGAGCTCCGCCGCCGGCGCCATTAAAGCCGCCGCCGCCGAGCTCCACCCTCCGCTCCCTCCCGTCGCCGGTCAACGGTTCCAACACCTCCTCTAGACCCCCTTGGAGCTTCCACCGCCCTCAATCGCGCCGCATTTCCTCGCACCTCGCCGGAGCACTGCCCGCAGCGGTCGCCGGCGCCTTGCGCCGCCGTGCACGCTTGCCAGAGCCGTCTCTGTCCCAACTCCGGCCACCAGCAATCCCGAGGTGAGCACTTGGTCGCGTTTCCCCACTCCCCCGGCCGAGAGCGCCGCCGTCCTTGCCGGATTCCGGCGAGCCTGCTGCCTCCCCTTGGTCAAGGACCCAATTGCAGAGCTTTTATTCTTTCCAGGGACTTTGTTGCAAACTGAGGGCATATGTGTTAGAACAGGAAAACTTCTAGGGACCCCAATGTAAAGTGATTCTTGAATAGTTTAGGCTTTATGCTGATTCTTGTAAAATTCATAGAAAACTGTAGAAAAATCAGAAAACTGCAAACTCAATTTTGTTGGATTCCTGGTGAAAATACCTACAACTTTTGTAAAGCAGGACCCTACTTTTGAGTGATAGTTTTTGCATGAAAAATAGAAAACTGTTACACCTAGATCTGTTGTAGTTCAAAATCTACAAGTGCTATATACCTGAATTTTGGATATGTTGTGTGTTATGTCATGCCTAGCTTTGATACCAAAAATTGCACAAAGTTAATATGTAGATCTTTTATTATGATTTATTTTGTATTTATGCTAAATCTGTCTAAATGATTTTTTAGCTAAAAATAATTAGGGTTTTGTGCTCAACTTCTGCAGGTGATCTTGTTATGCCTAAATGCATCTCGGGTAAATTAATCACAATTTTTTATCTGCCAGAAGTATTTAATCTTGTTTTATGCCTAATTTCCTTTGTAATTGCATAACTCAAGATCTTTAGTAGCTCTAGGTGCATTTGTTGCATGCCTAGCTTAGATTTGGACCAGAGGCCATGTGTGAGAAAGTTGGAGTCCATTTGTTTCTTATTTATTTTTATATACATTTATCTTGTTTGGGTTGCTAGATTTTGTCTTTTGTGATATAATTAATTTAGAGCTCTTATAAGTGTGCATGTGGGTTCACTGGCTTTGTATAGGTTTGTAGTGCTTCATAAACACTTCCACTGAATTTTATTAATTTATTTTATGAATAAAAACAATGGGAGTCAATTAAGCTTAATAGTAAAGTAATTTTGGAAAATCAT
Source organism: Cenchrus fungigraminus (assembly GCA_036936925.1). Classification (NCBI taxonomy): domain Eukaryota; kingdom Viridiplantae; phylum Streptophyta; class Magnoliopsida; order Poales; family Poaceae; genus Cenchrus; species Cenchrus fungigraminus. The sequence continues at coordinate 103,857,607 of CM072769.1, read as the reverse complement.
CAACTCCATATCTAATGACCCTTTGTATGTGCTGTTAATCTTGCTAAGAAACTAAGTGTCACCACCCTTGCTGTTTGTGAGATTTAAATTAATTTATTTACATAAATATGTACACAGTCACTATCAAAAAGAATAATTAATAAAGAACCCCATATTGTTTCTTTATTGGAAGAGTATGCTAAATGTGTGTTATCTAGGTGAATGTGGTCAACCATGCACCCCATGGTTGTCATGTGTTGTTTGTAATTAATTAAATTGAAACCGTCAAGTAAATCTTGTATTTGCATTCCGTGTAGAACTTCCTGACGGTAACTACGCGCTCGTGCCGGAAGCCGAGGAAGGAGGAGCTGACGCGGAGCTGCAGTACGTGGAAGTGAGCGAGGACACCGAGGACCCCAGGCTAACTGTGCTGACGAAGGCAAGCCCCGGTGCATTAACCTATTTGGTTTTGGAAATTTATGCAACTATCTATGGATGTCTGTGCATTTACGTTCAGGAGTTGAAATGAAACCCTAGATGCATGATCCCCAGGTACCTATGTCTTTACTAGTATGCTAGGTCGGTAGCTGCTATGCTATAGGACCGTTACAAGTCGAGTGGTACTTGTCACTCGCGAGAATAGTTTCTTATGTTGGAATCATAAGATCTTTATAAATGGATTGCTCATGTGGTAAGAGCATGGGATGTGGGCTCCGGTCCAATGGCTTTCGTGGGTTAAGTATTTAAAAGTACTAAGCACTTGTCGGGAATGGGACCGGTAAGCCTAGTACCTTAATGAGGCGGTAAGGGATTTTACCGTCACTAATCTTGGGATGCGTCCCACGGCTAGCTACCGGTGGTGCATGTGTGATTCTGGGTGCCTCGCGGGGTATGCCAGATAGCCTGTACCGAGGACTGTGGCCTTTTATCCCCAACCGAGGACTTTTGGGAACCGCCTGGTGGTTGTCCATGTGAGGGCACCCTACCGTGTGTTTAGATTTACCTTGCAAGGTTTAAATCGATCGGTTGTCGGCCTCTCACCGTTATCTGAGACTGCTTAATCAACTGGCCATGATATCCCTTAATGATGGAACTTGGTGAATATTACTGCTTGAATTAATTGTATTGTACAATTCTTGATTGAATTAGTTGGCACATTTAGAAATGGTAATCAACTAGAATTTGCGCTAAAATATTGAAAGTAAGAACATACTCCTTGTTGCTTTTCAGCAAAAGAACTCCACCGGCCAAAAAGTCTCTCATGTCTAGAGTTTGGCGATGTAGTTATCACCCAACGGTTAAGTCTTGCTGAGTATTAGTATACTCAGCCTTGCTTTAGAAATGTTGTTGCAGGTGTTGTTTGGCCTGGAGAGTGTCCACCCGGCTGGGAGCTGGAATAGGTGGATGAAGTCGAGTGATGGCATCACGGACGGCCTCCTGTGATGTTGATCGTTTCGCTAGTTTTTATTCCGCTATTTTCGAAACTCTGAACTTTGTTACCATGTCAAGTACCTTGGTTTGTAATAATTAAACCCTTAGGGGTAATTTGGATTTAATTTGTGTTTGTACTCTGGACTCGCCTTCGTGTGAGTTTTAATGCATATATTCGATCCTCTGTGTGATTTCCAAGTGATTTACCGGTCGTTAACCCGGCAACTAACGACAGGATGATACTTTACTGTCGCTTAATGGCCAAAGTGGATTGATTTAGGCGATAGTACGGTATTTTCCTGGGCGGGTTGTCACAGACCCTCCACTGGTCCTCGGACACACCTGGTCCTTAATCTCCCCCTTGATGAGTGCATTGACAACACCCATAGAAATCACATAGAGAAAAAGAAAAGAAAACAACCACGAACACAAACCTCCCAAGCAAGTGATCCAAAGCCAAAGAGCAAGCGAAAACAAGATCACTCGCCAACCAAGTCTCGGCCCCCTAAGACAAGGGCAACGGCTCGACACAGCCGAGACAAAACAAAGCTCACGAGGAGCACATCACAAAGCATAAAACTCAGGAAAATCAAAGGAGCTCCCCCTGCACATATGCAAACTCTCCCTGAGCAAATGCAACCTCTTCTTCTCAATTTTTTTCTCCTCACTTGCCACATCTCACAAATGCATACCAATTTTCCACAAATCTTCCCAAATGCATGAAAATTTCTCTCCATATCATACAAAATTCTCCCCCTTGTTGACAATGCATGAATCAAGGTATATGAAACTCTTCCCCTTGTTTTCATGAAAAATGCATGTCAAAGCATATAAACAGTCTACCAAGCTTCTCAAATATACAAAGAGCACAACAAAATGCTACACATGAGACATAGAGCAAGCAAAGTAGACATGGTGTATCTAACACATTGCCATCAAGAAGGTAAAGACATATAAGCATGTGACATGGCTAAAAGCAATTTTCAAGTAATTTTCACAAAGAAATAGTCTTCTCATGAGCAAAACTCTCTGTACACCAATTTGAACATAAAGGCACTAGATCATCCAAAGTTTATGCAAGATCACAAATTCTCATCACAAGATCATTATAAACGCCCACAAACTACTCAAGTCATGTTAAAGCCACCGAGCCATGTGTCTACTTCTTAAAATGAGACTTCTCATAGTAGATAAGCATGCTACGGTTTAGCACCCAAGATATGAATATCAAAAGCATAACAACATGATTAGGAGCTCATTTTTCAAGCATAAGGCAATTCACACACCAATTTCATTTTCAAGTTTAAACATGATACATGAAGTGCCTTTGCGGCAAAAAAGAAGCTTATGTTCCTCCCAAGCAAGCAAAAGGGCTAAACATTTATAATGGCAAAAAGGTCTTTGACCCCAAGCAAAGAGAACATGATTCTCAAGCACACTAAACATGATATAGGCATTTAAGCACAAATCGAGTATAGACAAGCATCTACTCATGAGAGACATCATTTTAGCATTTTCATCAAAAGAAAGCTATCTCAACACAAATATATGACGAAACCATAAAGAGCATAGCATTCACATCCACAAATTACTCAACATGCACATATATCACAAACATAGCACATCAGTTATCAATGTATATAAGAGAAGCTTTTCTTAGCACAAGTGATCCAAAGATGGCTATCCTACCAGGTTTTGTACACAAAGTAAAATGCATGAATGCAATGCAACAAAATGAACATATGACACATATACATGAGAAGCTACAAGACTCAGCTAGAAGGGAAAGCAAACACCAAGTTCACCCCGCAAGCGAGTGAAAGTGACTTGATCAAGCGGCTTGGTGACAATGTCGGCTAGCTGATCTTGGGTAGGGACATAGGACAAAGATATGTTTCCCTTCTCAACATTGTCCCTCAAGAAGTGGTACCTCACTTCTATGTGTTTCGTTTTGGAGTGGAGGACATGATTTTTGGCTACGCTTATGACACTGGTGCTATCACAGAAAAGTGGAACCTGGGAGCACTCCTCTCCAAAATCACTCATGGTATATGTCATCGAAAGCAGCTGGGAACAACAACTAGCAGCAGCTACATACTCAGCCTCTGTAGTGGATTGGGCTACACTGGATTGCTTGCGAGATGACCAAGAGACCAAAGAAGAACCAAGGAACTGACAACACCCAGAAGTGGACTTGCGATCCAAACGACACCCAGCGAAATCCGCATCAGAAAAACCATGAAGCCTGAGTGTCGAGGAGGCAGAGTACCACAGGCCAAACTCAGGAGTGTAGTTCAAGTACCTGAAAATCCGCTTGACGGCCTGCCGATGTGAAGTCCTCGGTGAAGCCTGAAAACGAGCACATAGACACACACTGAACTGTATGTCCGACCTCATCGCTGTCAAGTAGAGGAGGGAGCCGATCATGCTCTGGTACTCCTTCTGGTCCACGGGTTCGCCGTCCTCGTCCGCGTCCAAAGCCATAGTCATACTCATCGGTGTGGTCAGCGGCTTGGAGTCGTTCATGCCAAACTTCTTCACCATGTCCCTGGTGTACTTCGCCTGATGTACAAACGTCCCGTCCTTGCACTGCTTGATCTGGAGGCCCAAGAAAAACTGCAGCTCGCCCATCATGGACATCTCAAATTCCCTGCTCATATCATCTGCAAACTTGGCAACAAGATCATGAGAAGAGCTACCAAAGATCATGTCATTCACGTATATCTGAACAATCAAAAGGTCATTCCATGCTTAAGGAGAAACAGAGTCTTATCAGCTGTGCCCATCACAAACCCCTAACTCAGCAAAAAGCCTCTCAACCTGCCATACCAAGCTCTAGGTGTCTGTTTCAACCCATAGAGCGCTCTCTGGAGTTTGTATACACGGTGTGGGTATTTTTCACTCTCAAACCCCGGGGGTTGCCTCACATACACATCTTCCTCTATCACCCCATTCAAGAAAGCACTCTTGACATCTATTTGGTACAACTTGAACCCTTTAGCCACGACAAAGGCTAGAATGATCCTAATTACCTCCAAACGGGCCATAAGAGCAAATGTCTCCTCATAGTCTATGCCCTCTTTCTGGTTGTACCCCTGCACCACCAACCTCGACTTGTTTCTCACAACCATCCCATTCTCACCCTCTTTGTTCCTCCACACCCACTTGGTTCCTATGGGACGGCAATTTGGCGGTGGATCGATTAACACCCAGACTTGGTTTCTCTCAAAGTTTTCCAACTCCTCATGCATGGAATTCACCCAATTCTCATCAGACAAAGCGTGTCGAATATCTTTGGGCTCAAACGATGCGACAAAAGCAGAATGAGCAAAATGAGAGGAATTCCTTGACCTCGACCGTGTAGTGCGTTCAAGGAGGTCACCAATGATCGTCGTCGGTGGGTGATCGATCTGTACACACTGGGGAGCCTCACGCCTGGACACCACCTCCCCCTCAGCAGCAGCCTCCACTCGAACAGCCTCAGTCGTAGTGGGTGTAGGGGATGGTCCATCATCGATCGTCGTCGTAGTAGTGGAAGTAGCGTGTACATGATCAGCCGCGGGAGCACCACCATCATCATCATCCTCGTCTCCATCTTCATCCTTCTCATCCTCAAAGATCCTGGCACCGATCTCCTCGTCACCTGCAAACTCAAAAGCAGAAGAGCTACATGGCTCTGTCTCGTCGAAGGTAACCTCGCAAGTCTCCATGATTCGGTTAGTATCAAGGTTGAGCACACGATATGCTCGAGAATGAATCGCATAACCAAGGAAAATACCATCCGAACATCTAGACTCGAACTTATCCAACTTGCCCTTCTTCAGAATGAAACACTTGCAGTCAAAAGCTCTAAAGTGACTCACCATGGGTTGTCGGTCATGCATCAGCTCATAAGAGGTCTTCTTCTTGAAAGCACGAAGGAAAATGCGATTTGAGACATAGCAAGCGGTATTGACTGCCTCGGCCCAGAAACGCCTAGGAGTCCTATGCTCATCAAGCATCGTCCTGGCCATCTCACAAAGAGTCCGGTTCTTCCTCTCCACTACGCCATTCTGGCAAGCGACGTATGGAGAAGAGTACTGATGATCGAGACCAAGATCACTGCAAAAGGTATCAAAATGAGAGTTCTTAAACTCCGTGCCATTGTCACCGCGTATAGCTCGAATGGCATCACCATGTCTCTCATTCTTCAACCTCAAGATCAAGTCTCGAACAAAACCAAATGTCTCACTCTTATCCTCCAAAAAGAAAACCCAAGAGTACCTCGAAAAATCATCAACAACCACAAGAACATACCACTTCCCACCCACAGAGCGAACACGAGCTGGCCCAACCAAATCCATGTGCAACAGCTCACAAGGTCGCTTGGTCATGACAGCAGTCAGAGGGGCGTGAGAAGCAGCAACCATCTTTCCATGCCGACAAGAAGCACAAACCAAATCCTTATCGAATTTCAACTTAGGCAATCCTCGGACAAGATCAAGACTACTCAAGCGGGAAAGCAACTCAAAACTCAAGTGTCCCAACCTCCTATGCCATTTCCAAAGCTCGGCCGACACGCCAGCAACAAAGCATCGAGGAGGACCAACAGACTGGGAAAAATCGGCACGAAAGATTTGACCCTCGGGGACGATCGTACAAACAAGATCGCCTCGAGAATCAAGCACACGAGAAGCACCAGCCTTAAAAAAACCTCAAAACCTTCATCAAGTAATTGAGATACCGACAACAGGTTAAAACCAAGTGACTTGACCAGGGCCACAGTTCTTAAGGTCACCTTGCTACTCACCTTCACCATACCTTCAGCAAGCACTCATCCTCTCCCGTTATCCCCGAAAGTGATGTACTCCCTCGTGCTCACCGGGGTGAGGCTGGAGAATCACCCACGATCTCCGGTCATGTGTCTTGAGCAACCGGAGTCGAGCAACCAAAAGTTCTCCAAGCCTCCCGCCTGTAATAAAAAACGAGAACGAGAATGAGCAAGCGACTCAACACTGGGGTTAGTTCCAAAAGAGTCAAACCAGTGTCGAGCCATTAGCTCAAAAGAAGGGTTAGCAAAGTCCATCCTACTATAACCCCTAGGCGGAGTCCTCTCCCGCCTACCACCAAAGGACCTGTCACGTCTCACTGGAGGAGTACGCGCACCACGAGGAGGAAAACGTGGCCCGTAGTCCATCTGAGACCCAAAGCTTCGATCGTGCCTCTCAAACTCGTAACGGTCACGAGAAGGAGCACGTCGAGCCAACTCACCACGCTCAAACCCAACACGCCTATCTCTCTGAGGGAACACACCTCCACCTCCACCTCCACCTCCATGAGTGGGAACTGTCCTCACAAACACATCACCCCTAGGTAGAGGCCCTCTACGAGGCTCAGGCACACCACGAGAAAGGTGGTACCTGTCCTTGTTTGCCATCTCCCTAGCAAACCTCTCATCCCTCTTCCTCCGGAAACAGAACTCATCCTTATGCCCATCCCTCCCACAATACTCACAATGGAAGCGGATTGGCACTGGCTTAGGCGGTGGCTTTTCTGTGGGCTTCTCAACACATTTCTCTCCTAACTTCCCTTCAAAGACATTACCCAGGTTGCTCACAAACTTGATGGGTTTCTGGTAATTCTCTTATTTCTGGGGGAACACTGGTGGGTCTGGAGTTGTATCAAGCTTATTTCTCAGGTGGTTTGGTTTCGGTGCATATTTGTTCATGGGTATGGTGTGGGGTGGTGTAGGTGTCTCTCCAGCTTTCTCTACTCCCTCACTACCCTTCTCACCACACTTGTCAGCCTCCAACGCCTGACCATCAAACCTCTTGAACTGAGCCAACATCAAACTCAATTGTGGCTCATACCCAGACAACCAACTCATCAACTTCCTAAGTTCATCATTTTCATCCTGCAGACGATCAACATAGTGTGCAAGTTCTATATTTTTCAAAGCATGCATTTCATAGGTTGAACATGATGTAGGAAGAGGAGCTTTCAATGCCACCTCAAGAGAAATAATTCTAGTGTGAGATTCATCTAGCCTAGCATGCAAAACAGGACATGAGGTACAAGCACCTAGTAGAGTTGGCTTAGACTTCAATTCATCACACTCCACCCTAACCACATCTAGTTTCTCAAAAACAGAGGCATGTTTCTTCTTGAGGGCAGTCAAGTCAGCAAGAAAAACTGAGCAATCACCACAATCAATTTCATCTGACACCACAGGAGCAGATTTCAAAGCAGCTATTTCATTCCTAGCATCCACAAGCAAGGATTCAAGCTCGGCTACCTTGTCCTTAGCATCACCCAACAGAGACCTAAATTCCCTCTTCTCCTTGTTGGTCTTTCTAAGCACATCATCACGGTTATCAAGCAACTCATTGAGCCTAGCATTCTCCTCTAGCAAGAAGTTGGGATCTTGTCGTACCTCTTCATCGGAGTTGGAGTTCGAATCCGAGCTGTGCCTCCCACCCTTCTTGGAATGCGCCATGCCGCAAAATCCTCCTTGTGCGACGAAGCTCAAGCCGGTGATGTTCTTGCCCGTGTGCCGCTTGTCCTTGCGCTTCTCTTGCTCTTCCTCGCTGCTCGAACCGGAAGAAGCATCGCTTGATGTCGAGTCGATGTCGCTCGCTCCCGCCACCATCGCCCGAGCAGTCTTCCTCTTGTGGCCGCCACCCTTCTTGTGCCTTCTCTCACCCTTGTACTTTTGCTTGTCCTTGAAGTCGTTCCGGGAGCGGTGCTTATTGTAGTCATGCTTGGACTTGCCCTTGTAGTCGTTCTTGATCTCCATGGCTTCAGGCCATTCGGCGATGAAGTGCACGTGCTTCCCGCACCGATAGCACATCCCCGAGCTCCGCCTTGCATTCTTGCGGTTCTCGTACATCCGCCCAAACCTCTTGCTCAACAAGGCGAGATCGTCCTCGCTCAGCACCACAAAGTCCTCATCTGGCAAAGATACAAGACAAGACAAAGAGAAACCACCAGGGTTAGCGTCAGACCGTGATCCCGAGACAAGAGCCAAACAATGAGGATCAGTGGGGCTCTCGCTCTTGGCTCTCAAGCCACGATCAACCTCAGAAGACCTGAGCTTGGAAAACAGCTCATCCAATGTCAGCGTATCATACACGCTCGACTCCTCATTGGCCTCGACCTTGGCACTCCACACAGACCTATCCAGGGCATGCAAAAGCTTGATAGCTTGATCATGATCTGTGTATGGGAGCACTGTCACATTGGCCCTCATGTTGTTGACAATGCTAGTGAAACGCTGGAACATCGCATCGGTCGACTCACCGGAGAGATGAGTGAAGTTCTCGTACTTTCTCCGGTAAGTGGAAAACAAACAGACTTGCACTTGGGCATTGTCAACATGAGCATTTCTCAACTTGTGCCATATCTTTCCGGCCACATACTCTCCGTACACTCGCTCGAACTCCGAGGCACAGAGAGCACAGAACAAGTAATCAATGGCCTTGCTGTTGGCCTCAAACATGTCCCGCGATCCTGGAAGTAGAAAACTATCTGGGATGACATAATGATCATTCTGAGTGACCTCCCAGATGAGAGTTCCCTTCCCTCGCAAAAACGCGCCCATGCGCCTCTCCCACACCGGGTAATTCTTGCCATCAAAGTGCGGAGGACCCGACCCCTTGCCGTAATCGCCCATATTTGGATCTTAGACTGGTTAGAATCACGAAGATTCGTAACCGGCTGTGATACCAATTGAAGGACCGAATAGGGCGACCAGAGAGGGGGGAGTGAATGGGAGCCGATAAAAATTCTTCCCTAAGGTCGAACTCGGCCTATACCCCGATTGCCACTTCACGAATCCATGCACACAAACTAAGCTCCAAACAAGGCACACACAAGCCAAGAAGATCAACCAAGAAGCCTAGAAGCAAAGAGCGGAAGCAACTAGACAAGAATCAAAGCACTTGGCACAATTTGGAAACGCCAGGCGCGGACTGTCCGTGCAGTATGGGCGGACTGTCCTCTAGGGTACAGCGAACTGTCCGCAGGTGCTGCACGGACTGTCCAAAATGAACACCAGAGCTACCAGAAATAATCCCGAAAATACAAACTGTCCGGCTAGGCCTTGCAGACCGTCTGCCAGTGTCGCGGACTGTCCGTGAGGGCAGCGCGGACTGTCCGTCCAGTTCGCTGGAAACCCCAGACAAACCTTCACCACGCGGACTGTCCGTGAGTGACACGCGGACTGTCCGCAAACCACTTGCAACGAAACCCTAGGGCCGAAACGGATCGAAACGAAGACGCACAAGAACACGAAGAACACGCGACGAACTTCTGGACGCGCGGACTGTCCGCGAGGTCCTCGCGGACTGTCCGCTAGCCCCGGACAGAACTGCTCAAGCTCGAGCCCGTGAAGTCAACTCTCCAAATCCATCACCGGATCTCCCAAACGCCAAAAACTCTTGAGACAAGATTTGGGGTAGATGATAAGCAACACAAGGTGAAGCTATGTCCCAAAAATCTCAACCTCTAAGCCACTAAATCACCGGGAATCGCGGATCACACGAACTCCACCAAGAACACGAACTCGAGCCAAAAACTCACGAATCGAAGGCTCTACACGGCGTTTGAGGGGTCAAAACATGCGCAAGGCATCCGCCCATGATCCCCTTAAAGAAATTCGTGAAGAAACGCCTCCAAACTCACGAATCGAGCGAAGAACGAAAACTCCCAAAAATAGTCCCAAAAATGACACGAAAATCACAAAGGACTAGGAGATCACCGGGACGCCGAATGCTTCCATACATCCAGAGGTCAGAGTCTGTACAAGAGTCTAGCCTAAGGAATCCAGAGGAAAAGGAAGCAGTCCAGAAAAATCTACCGGGGGAGAAAGCCCTACGAAGCAAGAGAGAGAGATGCCATCCACCTCTCCGCTATTTATACGACGTCCATCGGAGGGAGGTAAATGACCACGCTACCCCTACTGTATAAAAGGAAGATACAACCCCTCAGGGGCATTTTGGTCAAGTCTTCATCGAACGGACACGCTTCCACCGCGGCTTCGCTTCACATCGACGCAAACCCCGTGATCACGCCACATGCCCTCCGCCTCGAAGCTTCCCGAAGCTCCCGGATCACCGTCGCCTTGGGCGTCCAGGCTTGGTTTTGAGGCCCAAACCAAGAAACCGTCCACCAAAGGTTTTGTGGGCAAACCAACAAACCCCGCGTGCTAGCTTCGGGCTTCAACCGCTACCTTGCACCGGCCCATGTTCACGACTTCAGCCCGCCAGTCTTGCACCGCACGGCTCGCACTTGACCCCATCGGCTACCGGGTCCATCGATCCAAGCCTACTTGCCTCTCCATCACCCGGAGGCCGCCACGGCTAAGGCCTTTCGCGCTTGTTCTTCACCTGCACCGACACGAGTCAAGCCGTAACCTGTACCTGCACACTTAGCTAAGCATCAGTCCACACAACGTTGTCAGTCACTCATCACTAAGGAGCGACCCTCCACTGGTCCTCGGACACACCTGGTCCTCATCCATTGTAAGAGCAACTCCAGCAAGGGCCTCTAAATAGACATCTACTCCAAATTTTGGAGTTTTGGTGCAAAAACGCAATTCCAACAGGACCTCCAAATGGCCCACCATTTTTTAGGCCCCTCCAAATGCCCCCTCCAAGCAACCATTCCTGGAGGCCCTCCATCCTCCCCTCCAAACGTGGGCCCCACTATTTCTATTTTCCTTTTCTTTTTTCCTTCCTTTTCCTCTCCTCCTTCCTATCTCTCTCGCCGAGACCGCGCAGCGGCGCAAGGCAGAGCGAGCGTCCGCGATGCTCACGGCGAGCGGGGATGCGAGCACGGAGGGGGGGGTGTGAAAGTGCATCTAGGCCCCTAAGTGGATTTTGGTGAATAGAATGACAAAGCGATTAAAGAACTAACTTGTTTGTTTAAAGAATGTGAGCAGGTTTTTATTTAATTATTCATGAATTAATATTGCTATATATTTGAGGATGAATATTGTATGACTCACATGAAGAAGACAAGCAAGTGTGTGGTCTTATGATAAGAAGTGATAAATGTCAAGTAATCAATTGAAGATAAATATGAAGGATATTTTGCAAAGACCGATTCCAAGTCTCCAATGATTGTGGTTGCTTGATTAAAAATCAATGGATCGTAAAGAGAGAAATGGTGTTCTCTACTAGTTGAAAAATGCAAGGCTTCGTGTGGTAATTACAAAAGGGGATACAAGGATGAGTATGTATTTGATGATCCTAAATTAGAAGCTTGCATATTCGTGGTCAATCAAGAACAAGCATTTGAAGCGGTATTTCAAATGAAGATTAAATATGGATGAAGCAAAGCCAAACTCAACGTGGTTTGGGTAAGTGATGAAGAGATCAACCGAGATGACTAGAGCGAGGTACTAGGGGCAATCTTTTGGTCTTGTCTAGCGTGGCTACCATTAGTGGTTGCTAAGCTGAAGTAACTAGTATTCGTGGGGTCTCAAAATATCATATCCAAGCCTTAACCGAGGGAAGCAATGCAACTCATCTACATGTTATATTTGGCAATATGGAGTGACTTAAGGATCTAAGTGTGCATTCATATGCTATATGGAAAGATCTTAAGTTGCTAGCTCAAGTATGGATGTGCTCATGAAGATAGCAAATTGTTAGAAGCCCTCAAGTTCAAATTGTTCAAGTATGGCAAGATGAAAGATCTACGAGCTCAAGAGGTTGACTAGGCATTTACTTTTTTTCTTGAGTATAGGAATACCGTACTATCAAGAGGGATGCAACATTAGCTTTATGACAAGTATCTAAAGTGCTTATTAGTTGACCTATGTGAGAAATAGTCTTGAGAGAGTTCCTAAGTGATCTAACAAACCTATAACCCAGCCTTAGCCACTTCATCATGTCGGTGAAGTGTTGGTGAGAAGAGAAAAGGGTTTTGGTCTCTCTCTGACCAGGGAGGTCTAACCGCCCCTAGGGGGCCGCCTAGAGCAGGCGGTCTGACCGCCTTGGACTGGTCTCTAACGGCTAGTTTTTTTTGGGTGGAGTATTTATACCCCACGAGCTCCACTTGTTGGAGCTGCTGATTCTAGGGTTGCTGGTGTGCTCCTCCTGCTGTTTTTGCTAAGCCAAAGCCGTAGAACCTCTCCCCAACCATCTCTTTGTGAGATTTGTGAGATTCAAGCTCCATTCTTGAGTTGGGTTGAGAGAGTGAGATTGTGTGAGCTTTGTGAGTTGTCAAGAGCCTTCCATAAGCTTGAGCACTTGTGATTCGCATCTACAAGCCTTGAAGCATTTGTTACTCTTGGAGGTTTGCCTCCTAGACGGCTAGGCGTCGCCGGCTAGCTCCCAAGTTGTGGTGAACAGCGGCAAGTTTGTGAGGGCTGTGATCTTGCCTCTTCGTGGAAAAGATCATCTTAGTGGAATCAAGGAAAGTGGTTGAAAGAGACCCGGCTTGTTGTGGGAAGAGTTAGTTGAGAACTCGAATCCCTTACAAGCTCCTCAACGGAGACGTAGTTTCCTTGGTGGAAGTGAACTTCAAGAATCAAATCTTTGTGTCTCCATTGTGGTTTGCCTCACTTGTGGTTTTCTAACATATTACTATTTGCTTCCACTTCGATCTACTTCGGTGTGCTTATCTTTTTGTGCAGGGATCATTACCTTGCTTGTGACCATCTACCAAAGCCACTCACCAAGTTTGGTTCGTGCTAGAAGTCAAGAGGAGCTTGAGCCATTCTTTGCTGGCTTTCTGCATGAAGGCGGTCTAACCGCGTCAAGGGGGCGGTCAAACCGCCCTCCCCCAGCAGAAAGCAGCAGGGTGGTCTAACCGCCCTGTGTAGGCGATCTGACCGCCTGTGCCAGGGAGCTCAAGTTTTTGGGGAAAAGTTTTATTTGGTCAACTCGCCTATTCAAACCCCCTCTAGGTGACACAAGGTCCTTTCAGGGTGCTCGCGATGGACGGAGCTCGCCGGTCAGGGTGCGGCGGCCTGGGCTCGCCCGCCGGGGCGCAGCGGCCAGAGCTCGCCCGCCTGAGCGCGAGGGTCGGGGCTCTCCTGCCTGGGCGCGGAAGTCGGAGCTCGCCGGCGTGGGAGAGGCAGCCGGTGCTCGCGCCTCCCCGTGGCGGGCGACGGAGGCGGTCGTCGGTGTCGAGGGGAACACCTCCTCGCAGGTCGCGGCCGCGACCTCTTCCAGGCACACGGGGCAGGTGAAGGCCTTGCGCGCCCAGACCGTCGGCAGCGCCGCCACGGCCTCCTTCCTCCCTACGCCCAAATCTGGTGGGGCTGCGCCACCCGCGTTCCGCACAACTGACGATGGTACCCTCCTCGCCGCGTTCCGCACCTCCTCCGCTCGTTCCTCCTCGCGCGACGCCAGCTCCGACGCCGAGACGACTGCTGCGGGTGTCGCTCCCACGGCTGCCGCCGCTGCTCGAGGTGAACCCGTGTTTGGTCCACGGAGGCGGCGGCGTCCATGGGCACCGCGGCGGCCGTCTGGTGGCACTTGTTGGGCGGGTGGGGAGCGGTACTAGTACTAGGTCCGCTAGCACACTCGCGTGACGGATGCCACCGAGGACGCATTAGCTGGCCACTGGCTGACTGCTCTGCTCTATCTTGGACATTGGCGAGGATGACCCGGGCGCCGTTCCGGACGAACTCCCGTGCATTCGCCTCGTTGATGCTACTGGCCACGCCGGTGATGACGGCCACCATCCCTGCCAAGCCTCGGCGACTGCGAGTCCGCTGCCGCAATGGAGAAGCGGCTGGCCATGGTAGGCCCCTCTTTCTTCTCCCCCTCCTCCTCGGCTGCCGCCGCCGCCGCGCCGGTGGCCTCGTCCTTGGCCGTGATGGCCGCGGTGACAGGTCCCTCCACCAGCTGCAGCATCGGGCGCAACCCCTCTGCCACTTGCATCACAGCGAGCTCCTGGAATGGGTGGTTCCGGCCTCTCCGACGAACGCGCGGCAGTCGGAGCCAGACTTGTTCGCAGACACCGCCTGCGCCGCCGGAGGAGTGGGGGAGCGCCTGCGACGGCGTCGACGCAGCCTGGGCGGGCGCAGAGCGACGTCGGCGGACGGTGGCGAGCGCAGGGAGGAGGATGAGTGCTGAGGTGCAGGGGAGGAGCAACGAGGTGCGCGCAAGGCGACGACGGCGGTGGCGGGGCAGGAGAGGCGCACGTGTGTTCTCCTCTCTCTATATGACAGACGGGCCCACATCAAAATAGAGGGCTAAGTTGAGTTTTCTGCTTGAGTTGGAATCAAAATAGAGGGCTCTATACTTTTGAGTTTGGCCTTCAAATAGTTTTTAGAAGCCTCAGTTTTTGCAGGCTATTGCTGGAGTTGGTCTAAACTGAGATCGTTGTGCGCCTCTTCGTTTTTAGCAAGCCGCGGCTGCCCGTTGTGCCTCTTTTTCTACACGCGCAGCGTTCCTCCTCCCCAACCCTTGCAAGTGAATCTCCTTCCCGCAGATACACTACGCCTCCAATCCGTTGACGTGCCGTCAGCTCTCAATCTCTAGGTTCCGGGCTAAGTGCAACCGTGTTAGGTTTACGTCTTCTGTTGTCACTCTTCGATCGCCGATGCGCCACCCCTCAATCTCTGCCGAGACGAGCTCATTGTCACTTCATCACTCAGCCAAATCATGTTCAGTTGCAATCCATTTCCCCTAACTTAAATCCGGCCGGCCAAGTTGCAGTGTTGCTCGCTGTGTAATCGTGCAAGTCAGCTGGCATCGCTAGCCGTCTTTTGTTGTCGATGGTGACACGGTTAACAGATCTCATCACGACTGTCCAAATCCCCGCTTGTCAAAGTTTGACTGAGGTCAAAACTCATCTCGTGACAGTCAACCAACCACCCTCAATTGGGACCAACACTCAGACTCAGACCTTGCAACACAAGATCCTTATTTTTATGTGGCAATGGTGGTCGGCACAAGAAACAAAGTCAATGATGGACAAAGAATGGTCAGTGCAGCAGAGGTTTGTAGTAACATAACTTATCATTTGATGGAATGGGAAAGAGTCCAGCAACACCCTAAAGATGTCACCAAAAAATGCAAGGAAAGATGGAAGCCACCTGGTTCTGATTTTCTCAAGATTAATGTGGATACTTCTTACCATCAGAATACATGTACCGGTGTCTGGGCTGTGTAGTGAGAAATAATGTGGGAGAGGTTTTGGAAAGCTGCAACAGTTGTCAAGTCCTCTGCATGCTGAAGCCATAGCAACTTTGCACAGTGTGGAGCGAGCTGTCCATCCGGGGATGACCAATTATCGTAGAGACAGATGCATCAATTCTGGGTGAAGCACTTACATCTTCTTCTTTGGACAAAAACCCATATGGAGTTTTGTTTAGGCAAACGAGAGATTTGTTGTGTTTTGAATTTTCAAAAGTTGTAATCTCTGTTTGCAGTACAACATGTAATCAGGTAGCACACAGTTTGGCTGCCTAAGTGCCTATGGTGCAGGTTTAGGTGTTGTTGTTTCAGATATGTTTATGGAAGAAGCACCGGATTTTGTAACTCATTTGGTCTCCGGTGATAAACCTGGAGCCAATGTTTAATGGAAGCTTATGTTTCCGTTTAATAAAAAAACACTCAGACTTTGCAATGTCCCTCTTTTCTTTGTAAGGCCAGTCTCAGTGCAAATTTTATCACACAGTTACCTAAACTGAAAACTAGATAACTGTGCCAGTAGAGTTTCATGGTGATGAATCTCTCATCACATCTGATGAAACTCCATCGTTTTTTCTCCTCGCCACATTAGCAAAAAATAATGCATGAAACTCTCCTATAAAACTCCGTTAAGACTGGTCTAAGGTCAGTTCCAACCCCTTAGTAGGTTTGCTGGGTCTAAATACCGACATATAGTACCCAAAACCTAGATAAATGAATATTTTGATATCATGACCTGTACACTAGAGTATAATATATCCAACAAATATTATAAAACGACCATGCTTAAAGAAGATAGAAAATGTAAAATGTAAACATTTTACAAGTAAAATCGTATAATAAACTGCCACCCGTTTCTCACAAAGATATCCATTGCCATGGTCTTCAAGGCTCGAATAAGTTCCTAGTATGATGTTCCGATCCGCAAGCAAGGTTGTAATTTTGTTGTATCAAATGTTTTTTTACGATCTTGCTCCTACTTTAATTTGAAGTGCATTTGTGTTTTAACCCCTATTTTTTGAACTTTGTGATTTTGCTCTTACCTATTTACAAGCAAATGTGATTTCCCCATGGTCTTTATGTTGCCCCTATTTTGACCATTGACTAGGAAAAATACTCATTGATTTGTGAGTAGTTGAGGGAAAAATCACATACTCTCGAAATTACACATCAAAAGTAGGAGTACGAATATAAATGCCCCTTATCAAATACAATAGGAAAAATGTATTTTTCATGAAATGATTCTTTATTTAACACTAGAAGATGACTAAATTTCTTTCTTGACACTGAAATTTTTTTGTCCCATATATGACACCGAGTTCTATCTTTAATTCCTTATTTGACATTTTTGTCATATAATTCGGACAAAACAACATCAAATAACCTCCAAAATTCATGAAACATTTTTTAAATAAAACAAATGAAGATGAGTCCATTTTGCTTATTAAAAATGCACATGTTCCTTTGCTATTTTCAAATAAAAATGCACCAAATATGGTTACTTTTGAGGCATATTTAAATTTTGTTGGTACCATAATAGTTTCAAAAATTATCGAAAAATAACTCCTTACATAAGATGTTGCCATTCATAAAATCATTTCCTATCATAAGTTACATTGAGAATTACAAGGTTCTTTAAATTATCCCAATTTTACATTTCTTCATAATTCTCAATGTAAGCTTTGCTAGGAGATAATTTAATAAGTTTCAGCATCACTTGATATAAATATTCATTATTTTCTTATAAATTTTAAAAGTTTTTTAGTGCCATAACACCGGCGGTTGGTGGCTAAAACCTTTAGTAATACTATCACCAATGGTTTTAGTCACCAATCGACGATGATGCATACTATCACCGTTGGTTCGACTACTACTACCTGTATTTGCTTACAAACCAACGGTGAGAGGACATCACCACCAGTTTACAACCAGTGGTGATGAGGCAGCGGTGTAACAATTTTATGTAGTAGTGAAACAGAGGTGGTGTTACAGAGCAACTAGTTTAGATAGTTAAATGGGATGAGAAATAGACTTCTCCAAAACAACACCATTCCTACTAATTAAGCCACAGCATAAGAATTATTAAACTCGTTTCATTTCAATGTACCCCTTCTAACCAGAACTAAACATATGAGTATCATTATTAGCTAGCTAGGTGGTAAAATTAAATAAATTAGAAAAAACTACCGAAAAAGCGCCAGCAAATCAGTCGGCTGATGCGACCAGCCAAGCCGGGCGGCTCAGAGAAGAGGAACCAGGCCGTAACAGCGTTCTATAAAAGTATAAAATCGAATACCACCGGGTCGGCGGCCACAAACTGTCTCCTCCGCGCATCACCCACCGGCCACCACCACCAGCACCAACTCACCCCGTCGTCCTGCCCGAGCCCGGCCCGTCCCCCTCCCCCTCCACGACCGCGCCGCCGGCGCCGAGAGATGGCTGCGATTGCGGCGATGGAGGTGATGGCGTTGATTCGCGTTCGACTAGGAGGGGAGCTCGCCCGTCTGAGCACGGTCATCCGCCAGTAAGCACCCTTGCATCCCTTTCCCTTTCCAGCCTTCCTCTCTCTCTCTCTCTCTGTATGCGGGGAAGGAACAACAGTCGAGAGCTCGTCGGGTGGTCAAGCGCCGTGCGGCTCTACTCGAGTACCACGGCGCGGGGGTTGTGCTCGGGGATTCCATGGTGCGAAGAGCAGGGGCTCTCTGCTGGACGTAACGATCCAGATAGTTTAGAGGAAGGGGCGCGGGGTGTGTAAGCGTATTGCAGAGATCTAGCCGACATCGTCATACGGGCGGTGCTGCGGAGGCGGAGGGTGACTGTAATGGATGAATGGGGTTGGTGAGGTGGGATTCAGCACATACGGTGGGAAGCAGGGCAAGGTAGAAAAACATGGTGGAATGCCGAGCGAGAGGGTGGGATTTGTGCTACCGCGCGGCCAACAAAGCGATGTGTGCTTTCGGGTGTGTTCGAGTACTCAAGAGCCGCGATATCAGACGAGATTTAATCCTCGATTCTTCTGTGAACAGGACGGCTGGTAAGCTTGACCTGAAGAAGAGGATCAGCAATTTCGTCAAGGACAACTGGTCCGACCTGCTTGATGTATTGCCTGACCGTGAGGACTTGGATGTGATACTGACGTGGGTGAAAGAGAAGGTGAGGGGAGCGGCCGAAGCGCCCGTCCAGCAGCCGCCTGAGGAAGCACCGGATGCTGTCGTCGGGAGCAGTTCGCCCTGGCTCCTCGCCGGAGGCGCTGCTCTGATCCTGGGCGGAGGATGGGCCGTGATCTCCGGCCAGGATCCGCTGCCCCCTCCCCAATCCCTCGGATTGCGCGACTTGCTCGCTCAGGGTCAGGTTGACGGGGCGGGGTACGTTCTGGTAAACCTTTGTAAATTGTCTGTCCATGTGTCGTCTTCCAATTCTGCTTGTGACGTTCTAATTGTTTCTGTTTGCTTGCAGCCCCTGTGAGGAGGACGATGATCATGACGGGTGGTGTTCTTATAATTTTTCTTGGCTCGGGATTGATCCTTTTGGTTCTGATTGGAAACTGATACAAGGTATAATGTAGTTATTTCTGCATTGTTTATCATACATTGGGAGTTTCGGTTTGTTCATTTTCTTGACATGCTTTGGCAAATATGGATGTTCCTGTGTAGTTGCTCTGGTAGGCAATTCTTCTTGTGGAACATTTTAGTTGATCTAAGAAAAAAAAATTGCTAACATCAACCCTAAAAGTTTTGTCTCCTTGTTAAGGTCGATGTCACTGCTATAATTCTATAAATGGACTGATGTGTAACTAATAAATGGTAGTTATGCACAAAGCACAGTTTGATTTTATTAGTTGTTTTTATAAGATTATGAAGAGTATGGCGTGGTTAGCTTCCCCTTTGTTAATTATGAGTGTCTCTGCGACTTTCGTCGTGAAAAGTTGGAAGATCTGAACTGTTTTTAGTTTACCATGTTGTGTCTTTTGTTTTTGTGAGGGATTCTGAAGTAGCTAGTCACCTAAATATTCAGTACAAGGTCTGCATACTCATTCATGCGGTGTGCACTGAACCACATAGAGTGAATTTAATGTTGCCTTCTTTGCGTATCATAACTGTACTTCTTCGGTTATTTGTTTGAAATGGAATTTAGCCTGCCAAATAACTACCGGATCATCGGTCTTTGAAAACTTGAGCCCAGTCTTTCTGTGATGTCTAGCTAGCTGATTGAGTTGTTTAACATTTAGTAGTTATTGGGAGATACTCAATGGTGTATCACATTATACAAGGTCCTTAAGCGTTCCATTTATGAGAAATAGCGTTCCATTTATGAGAAATATAGTGTTCTGAACTAAATGGAAAAGTTTGTTTCCACTAGTTTTCCAATTTTGGATGTTCTGCGCTGATTATTGGTGAATTTGATTCATTTGCAATAGCTGGTGAATCGGTGTGCTAGTTATTTTCTGTGTTGCTTGGGTTACTAGTGCCATTGTACAGATCAACAGACATTCATTATGCCTAGCAACTACATAATTACCTTATAGCCCATAGAAGATCTGGTGCACTGAAACAAAGAATATCCCCTAGGGCTCCTTCTAATATAGCTCTTCAAATTTTGACCATTATCTGTGCAGTGTTTCTGATCTTTTTATGTCATGTCAATCTAGGCAGATAGCCCTTCGAAGTTTCCTTGACAGAGCAAAATTGTTGGTTATGGCATGATATGCTTCATTCCTTATCCAATTTCTTGAATTGCATTATAACAAGGATATGTGTCTAGACAGTTTCTGTAGCAAGTTGTTGTTATCCTGGTACACGCTTTAGTCACTATAATATACTACCTTCGTTCTTTTTTTATATGGCGTTGGTTAGTTCATTTTGAGCTAATCAACGTCATATGTTAAAGGATGGAGGGAGCTGAGTATGTTTCAACTGCCTGTTTAATAATATATCGCATTGCTAAGTAGATTTCACTATGACAAAATTGATGCTTGTGCTTTATATCTTTCAAGGCTTAACTATATTTGTGTGGATTCTATCAGTATCAGTAGTTGATAGTTGACTATATAATGGGTGTTCTAGACTTGAAGCACACAGTTAGGATCAAAAGTGGGCTTGATGTTATAGAGATGCATAACTAAAGTTTTGCCCACTTCCCAGTAGACATGCTTGGCAAGATGTTCTAGTTTAGTTGGTTATATCACATCTCTTGCAGATGGTAGCTAGATAGCCTTGGACCATGGTGCCTCATACCGTTTATGATTGCGATTGGTGCACCATTTAGTTGCAATGTGTAACTAAATGGTAGTTATGCACAAAGCACAGTTTGGTTTTATTAGTTGTTTTTACAAGATTATGAAGAGTATGGCGTGGTTAGCTTCCCCTTTGTTAATTATGAGTGTCTCTGCGAATTTCGCCATGAAAATGTGTTCAGGCAACTGTAGTGAATTTGTTGTGGTCCTTTCTCTGTCCACATCACATAAATAGGTAAAATGGGCTAAATATTTATTGAGGTTCGTGGTTAACTCATTCCAAATAGAGATGTATGGTTTAGTGTTATATTAATCTCTTACAAATGGTACCCAGATAGACCAGGGCTCTTCCTAATCTTGTACATATTGCATTTGTGCCTGTTGCCCTGTTCCTTATAATGATGTGCTTTGGGACTAATATCTTTCTGCTTGTGACATGTTGCAGGCACTTGGCAAGACTCTGGACGTAGCAAGCTGTGGCAATTGAGACTCACTGAAGGGGTTCTTCATGAAATCAAGTGTAAATGATTCTTGTAGAGTTTTACGGTGGCGAAAACTTGAGACTTCGTTGGTCCGCTCGGAAACTAGTATCCAGTATGGTTTTCTAGATGGTTCGAAGTAGTGTGGGCATCATTTGTCCAGTAACTCTCATGAAAACTAGTTTCTGCATCAAGTTCTTAGAATGCAAACTGTGAACATTAATCTGCCTGGAATGGAATGGTAACTGAGCTCATTTGTGATGATTTGGTAGTACTTTTGCTGCCAGCTCTGTCTTTGCATGGAGCTGTTACGATTTGTAGATTCCAGTATGTAGCGAGTATGTTCGGTTATGATTGCTGAATGATGATGAAATAGCACTCTGTTCTCTGTGTTCTTGTTCTGGAAGTTTACTGCTGATTTATGGGTACAATGCCTGCCCAGTCGCACGCGGGCACCGCACTACAGGAGGAAGGGGAAGGAAAAGGACCGGCCGGAGTGATGTGCCGCCGCACTTGCCACTCCGGCTAGCTGCGGACCGCATGAGGCAGAGGAGCTTGTCCCCGCACGAATAGGGATGCAAGCAGGGCGGGTTTTGCCGCGAACCCGCCGTTGAGCCCGCGCCGCGAACCCACATACCCCGCCCCGCTTGCATCCCTACGCACGAACACCGGCCGCCTCTTGGCCTCCGAACACCATCGATCCACGCGAGCTGGACGGGATACGAGCCAGGAAGAAGGAAGAAGAGCCGAAGTGGTATCCAGGGGCGCCTCCACAGCCGCCTCTTGTTCGAATCCAACTGAACTTTCTCAAAATGATGGATGCGTCTGAACTTTCTGAATGATTTTCGCCACTAGTGGGTGTTTATATTCTGGACCGCGTGCTGAAGTGTCAGCCATGAATTTGCTTATACAGGTTTGGCCAAGGATCGATAAAGTCAATCGAAGAGGAAAATACATCGGATACTTTGAGAGAGACGTGATTTTGTAAGAAGCAGTACTGAGCGTTTGCTCGCAAATTTCGTTCTGGTGCAACCCAAATACACTCAAAGCAAAGAAATTAGCACAGTTTGCTCAGGTGTGGTGTGCATGATGCATGCCTAAACCGGCCTGATTCCTGAGGGTTGCTTTGCTTTGGCTCCTCAGCTTTGCAGGATATTTATTCGATTTGATAATATTTACCAATTTTTTATTGATAATTTATAATTACCAAATAATGTAAAGACTAAAGTAGTAGTACATAACAGAGATCACTCATTAAGAATATCACATTCATCGATATTTATTTTAATAGTTAATCATATAATAAATAAAACTATTAATAAATACATATTTTTAATATACATACATTTACCAAACAAACAATAAAAAATAAATGAAAAATATTTTCATCAATACATAAATAAACTAGAGTAATTAAAATTAAACTTTATATTAACGTATTTTTATTATTAAAATTAATGATATTAGTCATTAAATTTAAATATAACTTTTAAATTGTTTTATGGATGTAATTTAATATTAAAATTAATGTCATAATCATTAGTTATGGATATAATTTTTTTCAATTATACACTATCATTATTAGTATTCTATTGAACATAATTTTTATTAGTTATAGAGATAACTTACAGTTTTATATAGTTAAATACGGATAGTGCCGGATATTGCTGAATACGAATGGAATCAGATAGAGAAAAAATCGACAAAAACGAATTCAGATGTATTCACTTTAGTACCACATTTGAATTCGAATACGAATACAGATATCCATATTTATATTTTAACAGATACGGATATCAGATAATTCGGATTCTATTTCATATTTCAAGCGGCCGTTCGCCAGAGGCACCGAGCCCGATTACACTGCAGCCTGCACGCACGGACACACCTTTTTCCCCGTACTACTAGACGCGTCGGCCTACCCAGCCAGCGTACGGTAGGAGCGGCAAGACGAGCAGCTGTTGCGGGTTTTGCAGCGTGGGAGGCGGCCGCTGGCCAGGCGCATGGCGGCGGCGGTACGTACGAGCTAGCGGGCTGGGCATGATGGAGCAGCGGCCGCCAGCCACGGCGCAAACCCCAAGCAGCGTGAGCACGGCACGACCCTCGGCCAGGCGGGTAGAGGCGCGGCGCCCTTGGGCAAGCGCTTTGCAGAGATTTTTTTTTTTTTTGAAAAATTGTGCTTTGCAGAGATGGCATGGTAGTCTTGGACGGCGATGACGACTGATGATGAGGTATGGATTTCGGTTTGATTCAATGAAAACCGAACGTCTAGGAGTATCTAGCAATAAACACACCGACACCGAATTCGTTGATATATTTTTTATTATTTTTTTTTTTGCACCGATCGGTATCCAATTCCAGCGCACCGAATTTTTCAAACGCCAAACAAACCGAATCGAATTATCGGTTTAAAGCCAAATGGTCAGCCCTAGTTTTTAGGCTGTGCTACAGAACCAACGTCGAGGCACGTAGCAGCCTCCCTACTTGCTACCGATCAACAATTCTTAGGGCCCGTTTTTTTTAAAGAAATAGTGAAGTTTTCAAATGAATAGTGTTAGAATAGTGTTTGAGAAGATGTGATGAGTAAACAGTGCTTTTCAGTGTTCCTTTTCAACCAAAAGAACATGACTTTATTTCCTTTCTCCCTCGCGTCGCTCTCCCGGGAGGACGACCCGAGGGCCCTCAGCCCCGCCGCCTAGCCCCCCTTCCCCCCGCCGGCTCCCGACGGCCGCCGCCGCCACCGCCAGCGATGGTGCCGCACAACCGCCGCCCTTGCGGCTTTCTCCTCTTCCCCCTTCCTCTCTTCCTCCCCCAACCGTTGCACCACCCCGCCTCACCTTGGTCGCCTGTCGCCACCTCCAGCCCTTCCCCGGCATGTCGACGACTCCTACGGTGCCGGCGCTCCCCCAATGACGCCTCTTCCTTCTCCTCCTCTTTCGACGAGTCTGTGACCTCCTCCCCCGGAACCCTAGATCTGGATCTAGG
Organism: Cenchrus fungigraminus; assembly: GCA_036936925.1. Classification (NCBI taxonomy): domain Eukaryota; kingdom Viridiplantae; phylum Streptophyta; class Magnoliopsida; order Poales; family Poaceae; genus Cenchrus; species Cenchrus fungigraminus. Next base: position 103,833,368 of record CM072769.1, on the reverse strand, counting down.
GGCTCGTGCCCCCGTGCCAGCGGGCTGCGGTGAGCCACCGGGGCTGGACTCCCCTTTCGGCGCTGGTCCTTCCGAGGGCCGGGGCTCCCTCCGCCTCTGCGGCCGACGGCACCGCCCCTGTCTCTTCTCTGACATCGACAACCTCCACTCCAGGCGGCTGCTCAGGCCCCCCCACGGTGTAGATCTGACATCCCTTCTCGCGGATCTGGTGTGAGGGGGCTGTTGCTGTGGAGTTGGACGAACCGGCCCCCTTCCCGGTCGGTTAGCGCTCTCTCCGCGCGCGTCGATGGTGGCTGCGACATCCCACCTCCGGCTCTTCCGGTCGGGTAGACGTGGACGCGACGGCAGCGGCTCCTCGCCGAAGGTCGTGGCGCACTCCCTCCTGTCGACGGTCGCAGACCCCTTCCTGACCACCTTCTCCCCGCCGACAGCGTGTGCCTGCAGCCTTCCCGGAGCTCCTCCTCTCCGGTGGCCGCACCCTCTCCCTCCCGCCGCTGGCCGCGACACCTCCTCCCTACCGGCGACCGTCCCTCCTCCCCGCCGACGTGTCGTCACTCGGCTGCCCCCACGCTGGCCAGGCGCCGCCCCTGCGTGGCTGCTAGTGTCCCCCTCCTTCGGCATAGGCAGGCCACGGCGGGCTCGGCTCCGCTCGGCTAGTCATGGTGGGCTCTTGGAGCCTGCTTCGCGGCTCGACCTCCTCCTCTCACGTCGCCTCCGCTTCATCGCCGACCGTCACCCCCTCCATCGCCTTCGCTCCACCGTCGGCCGCCAGCTCCATCTTCGTTGCCTCTGCTCCACCGCTGGTAGCTGACCCTGTTTTCGCCGCGCTGGCTGTTGGGAGTCGTCGCGCTCCTCCGCACCTGTTGATAGTTCAATAACGCGTCAAGGTTCACCGCAAGCGCACGGATTCCTTGTAGCCTTTTTCACCTAGGGGAGTAACAAGGTTATTGTCAATCCATGGAGCAAGAAAATTACTAGCGTTTAACCGAGTACTAATCTAGTTGATCGAAGCTATGAAACAGAGATTAATCTATAAACTAAAGACAAACTAATAAAGCAATCTAAATTACATTAAAGAGAGCTAAGAGGTGCACAGGTATGAAGAACGTATGCCCATGGAGCCTAGGGTACTTGAAGATGCAATCACCAAAACATGATAAAACCGATCTAATCTATCTAAGCATGTGACCACGGTTTAGTCATTTCCCTTCCCTCATACTAGTCACTACGCAAAGGTAATCGGTACTAAGACTAGATGAACACGGTATGTTGACGCGATCTACGGGAGCAACCCCAAAAGCATGGTAGCTAGCCTTAAACATTAAGCATCATCAACAAAGGAACGATAGATAATGATCCAAACAAGAGTTGGTGACTACACATCAAGATCCATTACAACTCCATGGACAAACAATAACTTTACCCCATCAAGACACTAGGCGTGGCACCATTAAACATGGTGGACGCCTCCAATGAAGATTGATCCTCGTTGTTCTTCAACTCCAATGGTGCCGTGGTAGGGCCTCGGCGTCCTCCTTCATCGTAGCAACCTCCCGCAGACTTGGCAATGATTTCTCTCTAATGCTCTTCCTCTCGATCAACTCTCTCTCTTGTGGTCGATCTCCGAGGCTTCTCTGTCTGTCTCCTACGAATGGCAGCTTCGGTAGGCTTTTAGGGTTCCATGAACTTGACACCGAAGAAAGGGAAACGAATCGACATCGAATGGGGGTGGGCCGGCCGGCCTGGGCCCTCCTTGGCCCGGTTTTAGCCTATTTTGCACCACGTGTCGTCTTTTGCATTTTGGGCTTTTTGCTCCGTCCAATGTAGACTTTAGACGTCGTTATCCCCACGACCAAGTTAGGAGGTCTTCTTACTTGAACTTTCGATCTTTCATCTCGGTCCTCGGGAATACTTCATTGAAGCACATCGGTCCTTGCCACCTTTGGAGGCAAGTTCGCACACGGTTGGAGCTTCTTGATTAACTTGCAAAATGTCCTCCGAACTAGGTGCATCTTCTCTCATTAAGTGCATGATTTCATGAAAAATCATTATACTCCAAAATGCACTTGCAACGGTGAACTGGTTACATCATTAGTATGCCTAGTGGCGGGTTAGTTCCAAAATAAAGTTCAAACCATAATGTAACAAGTGCTTTTAGTTGACGGAAATCGACCGCCAACAGCACCCTCCCTAAGGCGCTGCCTTTCTGGAAGGCTTGGTCTCCTTGTCCTCCAATGGTGTTGCCTTTCCGGATGGCAAGGTCACCCTAGCCGTCGCGTCTCTCCCCTCGACGGTGCCGCAAATGCTCCTCGTTGTCATCACCAAGGGTTCTCGCTTCGGTTTCCATTACTTTGGCTCTCACTTTGGTTACGGCGATTGACGGTGTGGACTGGATTTGGAGGCTATTGGCGAAAGCTTTGCCTAGCTTCTACTAGACCGACAATGGTTGCGCTCTCTCCGTAATTGTCACAGGGCGGGGCGGGGCGGCCGGCGGCGGGGGTGCCGCCGGCCGGGGCCAGCGGCTTGATAGCCGGTGGGCTAGGGACCGGGCGGGAGTGGAGCTTCAAATTTCTCCGGCGAGAGCCCACCGGATTAGCGTGCGGGGGGCGGCGGCCGCCGGATCCGGCGGCGGGAGCCGCCGGAGACGGGGGAGGAGGGCGGTGCGGGGGAAGCACAGTGAGGCACCGGTTAGGGTGGCGGAGGGTGGAGCGTGGATGGCGCGGCGGCGCGGTCGCCGCCGGCCGGGGAGGTGGTGGGCGGCGGAGGAGCGGCCAAGCACGTGAGCGGGGGCGAGTGCTGGCGCTGACGCGATGGATTTTTAATTTTTCATCCATCGCCTCTGTGATGCATAAGACTGTCCACAACAGTTTGCCGATCTGCATCTGCAAAACAAGGCTTCTACAGAAAGGAGAGAGAAGCGAACTTGCCCCAAACAAACCGGTGGTTGCAGCAGCTTCGTGCATCTCCTCGCGCATCCACCCCGGCAGTTGGTTCCCGTGACCGCGAGGAGAGGGAGAGGGGGCCGCGGGCCAGCGGTCGTGCGGCGGAGCTCGAGCAGCTCGCCGTGCTGCCGCACGGGTCCTCCGCCTCGAGCTCTCTGCTGAGCTCCACCTCGCCGCGGAGAGTGAGGACGGAGCAGCCTCCACCCCGCACAAGCGCGCACGCAGCCGATGGGGGAAGCTCGCCGCCGCTGCACATGCGCGCACGCGGCCAACGGGGGAAGCTTGCCGTCGAGATCTGAATCGAGCCGCCCGCCCGTGCCTCAACCTCGCTCCCAGGAGGAGGAGGCGGATCGACCAGGTAGCGCCACGGTGCGAATCGACGAGGACGCACCTTGCGAGTTGGGCGCCGGCCGCCCGTGACTATTGAAGGCCGAGGAGGCGACTCCCTGCTCTTCTGCGCACCTGCGCCGCGCCGAGATCCGCGCCCGGAAGCTCCTCCTCTCTGCCCCGGAGGAGTCGGTGCCTCCCTGCTCCGGTGCCTCCACGGAGAGGAGCTAGGAGGCGGCGGAGGAGATCCGGTTACGACACGCGCGAGGGGAGGCCAGCTCCTGCTCGATCCGCCAGAGGCCGCCGCCGCCGCACATGCGCGCATCGTGTCCTCCGCCGGGCGGTCACCGGATCTCCGCCCGTCACAAGGTGGCGAATGAGGAGGAGGAGGCGGAGATGGAGCCGCGCCGGCAGGCCTCCTCCCCGGCGTGGGCGAGGGCAAGGGAAGGAGGGGGAGGCGATGGCGGAGGCGGACGGAGGTGAGGGAGGAGAAGGGCGACGGAGGGAGGTAAGAGACGGTTGTTGATTTGAGGGAAGGAGAGAGAAACACCCGAATATCCAGAAATGGTGACGAAGGAGCTGCGACTGCATTTTGCAGCTTGTGCTCCAGCTACTGCTGGAGCTTGAACACTAGCCGCTCCTTCAAAATGAAGATGCAGCATGCTTTGCGCATGCCGCTGGAGTCGCTCTAACCGCACCCGTTTCCATCCGGTAACCGGTTATCACCCGGTCACTCACCCACTCGCTTTTCCCACCACCACCCGCACGCTCTACGCCACCAAACGGCGCCGCCTCCCGCCGCCCCGCCGCAGAAGCTTCTGGAGCCTAGGGTTCCCGTTCCGCTCCCATGGCGCTCTCCGACTACGCTGTGCTGATGTTCCACGCCACCATCGCGCTGGTGGTCTACGCCGCCGCGCACCGAAGGGGCTGGGGCATCGGCGACTACCGGCCCCAGGCGGCGGCCGTGGTGCTCCTCACCGGGCTGTGCGTCCAGAGAGCTTCCGTCCCCAAGGTACCCTCGCCCGCGTGCAGCCGGGCTTGGCCCCCTTCCTTCCTTCCTTCAGTTCCTCCGCTTCTTCGAGCTCCCAGCAAACGACTAATGCGCTTGATTCGGTGGGTTTTTTTTCTTCTTTGCGGCGGCGTTCTGTTTCCCGTGGCAGCCCGGCCAGAGCAGAGGCCCCCAAGTCGTCGTCGCGGAGGCCGCTGTGGTGCGTGCTCCGAGGGATGAAGCGGAAGCGTCGTCGTTCGTCTCGGCGCCCGTCATCACCGTCTGCATCATCTGCCTCGTCCTCACTGCTTGCGTGGCCGCGGTGGTAGTGAGGAGGGGGAGGATGCCGCCGCAGCCACCGCTGCAGAGTGTGCCTGCGAGGAGGTACTCTGATCGGAGGAGGGCATAGCGTGTTTTGGACTTTTGGTCCAAGGTATAAGGTCCTCTCTGTATGTTTTCATCTGTTCTGATGATTTGTTTTGTTGCATACCGGCAAGCTCAATGTATGTTGCTTTTTCCTAGTGCAAATCGAAGATAAGTTAACAAATTTGATGCCCAATACATTCAATTGTCTATCTGAGTGCAGTGCTTGCTCATAGGGACACTCTTAGCTAGAATTGGACCAAATTTCATGTCAGTTGAGATCAGGGAAGTGTGCATCTTTTCACTTTCAGTCATAGGCAGCAATTACAGATGTATGGTGGATTGGTGGTTAACTTTCCCTTTCTTTGTGGAGTCCCACAAGAAATTTCATCATGAACATGAGCTCAGGTGGTCGTGAATATTTGTATGCTTATGTTCTCCTTGCCTCATCCCTGTCCACTGCTATATATAAACTTCTAGGCTTCAGTTACTCTAATATAAACTCCTTTCTAGGGAGATGCATGGTTGGATGCTCTGCTTCAGTTTCACACATCACATATCTAGGAACAGTGCCCATACTTACATCATTTCCTCTTAACTGTGTGCCCCTGGTTTTATGCATCACATCTTGCGAGATAACTTATATTTATTTTATAGCCAGCACATCTTCATGTGAGGGTAGTAAGTTGTTACCTTGGTCAAATGCTGGAGTCCTGCATGGACTTTGTCTTTATTTCTACTTGATGTGATGATAGATGTAACAATGTGCAGTCCAGTGCCCTTGTGGTGTGCTCTGACCCCTCCTTCCAATTGCCACTTCAATATGTTCTACTGAAAGAGATTTGTTTCATTTTCAGGTCCTAGGATATGCAATCTTCGGCTGCAGAGGAGATTTCACTTGGCCATCGCAGATGAGATGATAACATCAGTAGAACTGCTGAACTGCAAAGTTTTTCTTTAGTAACCAGAGTTCCTTCTCTTGAACCACCCTGTGTCCGGACCTTATGTAACCTTGGATACTCATGATTATGGCCTGCAAGCTTACAATGAAGCACTCACGATGTCTTTGGATTCTTAGTCTTGGTAACGGAATGGCAGCATTATATTTTGTTTGCCAGACACATGAACCAACAGTGTTGCTACTTGCTAGCTGCAGCTATGCTAATCATGTTTTTGGTTGAAGAATGCTATTTTTTTCCGTGTTTTTTCAGTCATTGGTTAAGCTAGCCTATGGTTGAACTATGTTGTGGTTGCTAGCTGCAGCTATGGCAATCTTTTTTTTTTTTTGGAAGAGTGGTATTTTTTCCTGCGTTTTTTCTGTCATTGGTTAAGCTGGCCTATGGTTGAACTATGTTGCGATAATTGATGTTTAGAAGAATTATGCTTGCACATATTTTTTGCTAGGTTGGAATCATCACTCTCCCTTTGCCAGAAATACATGTCACTGGGAATTTGCCCGCTACCAGTTTGACCTTGTTGTTAGAAACGACTTGTTTTCCCATCGGAGGTAGTAATAGCTAAGAACTGAATGCCGTGGCTACTGCAATGCAATAGTCCAAAGGTTTTGTACTAGTCACTTTATTTTAACTACGCAAATGCATAAGAATTGAGTGCCTTGGATAATTAGAATTTGAAATATGTGTTTTGCTTAAATAAAACATGGAAAATTTGCAAAATGTGAAAGGGGGTGTGTTTCTCCTTTACAATTTTTCTATAAAATTATTACACATGGGATTGTGTCTACGGGTAAAATAGTCATATGACGTCTCTGGCACGTACCCAAAAAATGAATGTTGTTGTTTTGGAAAAAATGTTGAGGACACCAAACTAGAAGTTTCATGAGTTCAAAATTTTTAACTTAAGATTTCCAATTTACGGCTCCCACATCTCGGGAGAAAAAGATCAATTTTATTTATAGCTTTCAATTAAGCTCTGGTAGACCGAGCAACCACAAGAAGGCAACAAAGACCGAGCAGCCATAAAAAATTGAACAAACCGTTGCAACTGGAATGCGCAATTGGTAGAGGCTGCACAGGAGAGATGAATTGAAATGGCATGAGGGTGTGGAGGTTCAAGGAAGAGTTTTATGAGTGTGAGTTGTGTCCCTCAAGGTCAATAGAGATCCTTCAAGGCATCAATCTGCAGGGGCATAGAATATGCAATACAATTTTTAAAATTCAACTAAATTTGAACATGGTTGAAAAACCAACATCGAATATGTATAATTACTGCATGTGCATCGCACTTTTTTTTTGACCCCCACCACCCACATTGCATGCCATCTCTGACATCCTTCTACGGTAATTCCAAACTCCTAGCTACGAGAAAGGAACTAATAGTTGATATTAATTAGTACATTGGGGAAAAGGCTAAAATGCCCCTAACATTATGGAGGAAAAAAGAGATAAGGATAAAAGTGAAACTTTACAAACTCCATCCATTGGCCATGCCTCCAATGTCTAAATATGTTTGGGTGTGAGTTTTGTTAAAGTTTAGACTTAACTAAAGTTTAGCATTAGGCCGTCTAAGATCTTGCTAAAGCTCATCTAAGATCTTGCTAAAGTTTAGCTCCGACCCATCTAAACATGTTGGGCCGCGCTCGTCCCATTGTCTGGTTGGGCCGTCGAGCACGGACCAATTTCTTCTCACTTTCTGAGGCCCGGAGAAAGAGCGGAGTGACAAAGCCGACACGGGATCCCAGCCGACACAATCACACAAGTGTCCAACCCACCCCGCTCCGCTCCTCCTCCACTCAAGCCCTCGAGAACCTTGTGGAGCCAAGGGTTTGCGCTCCCATGGCGGACATCGAGGCGGCGGGAGCGTCCCCACCCCTGCCGCCGCGGGCGAGGAGGTTCGTGAGGGCGGTGGCGGCTCTGGGCCTTCTCTGGGTGCTCACCGCGCAAGCCACCGTCTACGGGCTGATGGGCGCGGGGTGGATGCTCGGCGCCGCCAACGCCGCCCGCATCGCCGCTCGCCGGCTCTGCGGCGAGGACTCCCGCGCGGAGGCCGTCGCGTGGGATCTCCTTGGAGCGTCCCTCTTCGCCGTCGCCGTGCTCTTCCTCGTCGCCGTGGCGCTTGCCCTCTTCGCCGTCCTGGTCTGGCTGCTGCTCCGGGACTGGCGCCGCGCGAGCCGCGTGGGCGAGGCTCCCGTCTTATCTCTTCGCCCCCATGTCCATTTTCGAGCCCTGGATCTGTAAATTTTGTGGGGTTTCGTGCTCGTACGCGGCAGGTTGGTGGGGATGAAGGCGCACCCGTGCTCGTGGTGCAGGGACGTGATCCAGAGAGCAGGGGAGGACGCGACCGCCCCGTCACCAAGCAATCCTGTGGCCGCAAGGGCGAAGCTCGAGAGGTATTAGCCCACGAGGCTCTCTAGCTCTTTGTCCCCTACCACCAGTTCCATTTCCATGCCGCAGAGAATTTTGTTCCTACCTGGGATCTGTAGATTTTGTGGGTTTTGATGTTCATACGTGGCAGATTGGCGGGGGTGGAGGCGTCAAGATGCTCTTGGCGCAAGGGCGTGTTCAAGAGAGCATGGGGAGCACGCGACTGTGTCGTCCTATGTTGCACAGTACGGGGATATGGATACGGGGATACGGATACAGAGATACAGCGATACGGTATTTAAAAAAAAAAGCAATACGGGGATACGGCAAACCAAAAAATATGTGGCTGGACGTACGGGTAAATTAAACTAGTAGCTAGTAGGTAATCACTAATCTGTAACCAGTAGGGCAGCGAGAGATTGTATGTGATCGCCGTCTCCGACGAGGTCGTCAGGGAGAACCTGCTCAGGGACGCGTCCTCCACCGTAAACGAACTATGGCGGACGACGGTGAAGGCTGCGGCTGGGAGGATGGTGACAAAGATAAAGCGTCTAAGAACCAAGATGATTACCGGCGCCGGCGGAAGGCGGACGGCGTCAAGCGGAGGCCGGTGGGCCGCGGAGCCGGAGGCTTGCGGTCCTGCGGAGGCCAACGAACCGAGGACGAGGAGCCACGACGCCGCCGGCGGCGGACGGCAGATGCGAATGGGACTAGGCATCGCGAATCAGTATCTATAGGCAACTATCCCGTATCTCATCCGTATCCCAGGTTTTTTTCAATTTTTTTCGACGGGAAAAATGGGATACGAAGGGACACGCGTATCCCTGCCGTATCGTCCGTGTCGCCGTGTCTCCGCGTGTCCATACGTGGATACGGTACCACGCCCACGTATCGGTGCAATGTAGTGTCGTCATCAAGCAAATCGCGCCTGTGTTGATAGTGCTGTTCGTGATCATGGTCGTGGGTCTGCTTATGGTGGTGTTCGCACCAGCAATGGGATCCTGTGAACAGAGGGTTGGTTCCATGCTGATTGACATTGGGTCCTTCCTCATATCTCTCTGGTTCTGCTGCGTCATCCCAAAAGATGTGATCAAACTGACCGCTAGCTTTGCTGAGATGCGGGAGGTCTGCAGCGAATTAGCATCTTTATGCATGGATCCTTCAAGGTGTGCATCCACTCTTCTTTCTATGATTTCACCTGCATCCTCTTACTTGGATTTGCTTGTTAGTGGTGTTTATTATTGCTTGATAGATTGATGACTCTATTTTGGTAATTGGGGTCTTGTGTAACATGCTATCTATATGGGTTTGCTTCCCTAATCCTGGTGTCAAATGTTGGAAGATTCTGAGATGTTTTTACAGTTTCAATGTTTTTGCTTTATCATGCTGTCTTTTGTTTTTCCGAGGGATTCTGAAGTAGCAAGTAGGCACCCAAAAATTTAGTACAAGGTCTGCATACTTATTCATGCAGTATGCACTGAACCATAGTGTGTGAATTTAATGTTCCCTTCTTTACATATCATAAACTACATTTCTTCAGTCATTTATTTGAAATGGAATTTGAAAACTTGAGCCCAATTTTCTGTGATGTCTAGCTAGCTGATTGAATTGTTTAACATTTAGTAGTTATTGGAAGACACTCTATGGTGAATCACATTGTACTAGGTGCTTAAGCGTCCATTTATGAGAAAGATCATTATTTATGAGAAAGATCATTGCACTTTGCCCCTTTCAGATAAGTAAAATTCATTATATATTTAGTGTCGTCCTGAACTGATAGGAAAAGTTTGTTTCCACTAGTGTTGCTGCTGGGTGTCAGGTATTAGTTCTTCCAAATAATGTAAATACTATGCGCAACTAATGCTAGTTTTTTCGATTTTGGATGTTCTGCATTGATTATTGGTGAATTTGATTTATTTGCAATAGTTGGTGATTCGGTGTGCCAGTTATTGCCTGTGTTGCTTGGGTTACTACTTACTAGTGCTGTTTATACAGATCAACACACATTAATTATGCCTAGGAACTACATAATTACCTTATCGCCCATAGAAGATATGGTGCAGTGAAACAAAAAAATTTCCCATAGGGCTCCTTCTAATCTAGGTAAAAAATAAAGTTCCTGTAAGTACCATGGGTGCAAGCTGCAAGGTCTTCTAATTTTGACCATTCTCTGTGCAGTGTTTCTGATCTTTTTATGTCATGTCAATCTAGGCAAATAGCCCTTCAAAGTTTCCTCGACAGAGGAAAATTGTTACTTTGGTGAATAAATTGGCACCTGACTTTTATGGCATGACATGCTTCCTTATCCAATTTCTTGAATTGCATTATAACAAGGATATGTGTCTAGTCAGTTTCTGTAGGGAGTAGTTGTTATCCTGGTAAACGCTTTAGGCACTATAATAATATATGTTTCAACTGCCTGTTTCATTATATATCACATTGCTAAGTAGCTTTAGGCACTATAATAATATATGTTTCAACTGCCTGTTTAATTATATATCACATTGCTAAGTAGATTTGACTCTGACAAAATTGATGCTTGCTTTATATCTTTCAAGGTTTAACTATATTTGTGTGGATTCAGTCAGTATCAGTAGTTGATAGTTGACTATATAATGGGTGCTGCAGTCCTTGTTAGCACTAAAGGAGTTGTATTAGCTTCTTTTGATTTTCAGTCATAAGCTAAAACATTGGATGTGAGCATTAATTGCAGTTTAACTTTTTCTTTGTTGTTATGAGTGTCTCACTATGAATTTCATCATGCACATATGCTGAGCCCACTGGTAAATATCGGGTTGTGATTTAATCCCTCCCAACCTACATCCAATACTCACCAAATTGAACAAGCCTTACAAGGGTAGCTCAGCATCTAATCAGTGCATCTTATGATTTCCTATGATTTTTCTGGTTAATTATCTTTCCCTTTGTTTGCTATGAATTTCATCATGAAAGTATCCCGGTCAATGTAGTAAATATCTGTTTTGTTCTTCCCCTCGGCTATGTCCACTTTAGTACAGAACATCTAGGCTTGAAGCACACAGTTAGGATCAGAAGTGTTACAGAGATGCATAACTAAAGTTCTCCACTCCCCAGTAGACATGCTTGGCAAGATGTTCTAGTTTAGTTGGTTATATCACATCTCTTGCAGATGGTGGCTCATACTGTTTATGATTGCAATGAGTGCACCATTTCCTCTACAGTTTTTCACTTTGGGTTTCAATCATACATGACCTTGTGAGGATAACTACTGTTTTTTTTTGTGCTTCCGGATACAAACATATGATTTCGCTCTTTTACACAGCTACACTTGATGTGATGTTAGTAGCAACATGCATTGTGCTAGTGGTGGGCTCACAACAACTGCCAGTTATTTCTCATTACAATATTCTATACTAATAAACTTTCCACATTACAATTTCAGGGTCCTGGATTCACAATTTCTTGTTGGACAGGAAATTTCACTTGACCATAGCGGGTGAGATGATAGCAGCAGTAGAACCGAGTCTTTTGAAGTAACCTGTTGTTAGTTGTTACTTTCCTTGAACTAGTCTGATTTCCGTCCTTGTGTAAGAACATTGGATGGGTCTTTTCAAACATGTTCCGCGAGCTTGACGAGAGGTCCTCACCAACTATTTAGTCTTAAACTCGTGATGGTGTACTTTAAATATCAACTTGATGCATAATATTGCTGCAGTATGCGATTTCATACTTTCTGTTGAAGACTGATGGGCGTTTGCTAAGTTTTCTGTGTGTTTCTTTTATTGCCTGCAAATCTTGCGAAGCCTGGCCTGGGCTATGACTAAATATGTGTATGTTGATGGACGCTGCTCGATTTTGCCAAATTATTTGCTCGGCTATACATGGAGTAATAGGATTTGTAATCGCAGTATTTAGACTAAGCTAGACAAAACACAAGAACTGAGTGGCATGGCTACAACTATTAAACAGATGTAAGTACAGCATAAGATAAGAGTGAGGTTCTGAACTTTAAAAGAACTTGGGAACTCTCTTTGGTTTGAAAAATCTAATAAGGACATTGAACTAAGAAATCATTTCTAGAGGGTGATGCCAACACCCGCCTGTAATAATAGTCTCGTGAAAATAAATTTTAAGAATAGACTCGTGAAAATAAATTCATAACATTTTCATAGGACCTCTGATGAAGACAAATTCTATATTAAAGCTGTATAGCATAAGGAGGTTTAAAACTTTGTTGTTCAAAAGTTTTTCATTAAATATTGTTTAATACTTCCCAATATCACTCTAAGTTCTATAGTTTTGAAATTTAAATCTTTTGAAGTTTCAAATGACTTTGATAAATTTATAACCTTTTGGTATGATCTTGGATGAATACAAATTTTATATCAAAGTTGTAGAATAAGATTACTTAATTTTGTTGTTGACAACGTTTTCATTTGAAATCTTTTAATAACTCAAAATGTCATTCTAAGCTATCTAATTTTGGAACTTTAAATTTTAAAATTTTCAAAGGATTTCGGATGTAAACATGCTCTATATCAAAGTGTTAGTGCTTAATAAAAATTAAAGTTTTGTAGTTGACAAGTTTTTCATTCGATATCATTTAGTGGTCACAAGCATACACGTTTTTCATTTTAATACAAAATTTTCCATATGATCTTGGATGATTACAAACTTTATATCAAAGTTGTAGATTTTGATTAGATCTAAAATTTTGTAGTTGACATTGTTTTCATTTGAAATCGTTTAATAGCTCAAAATGTCATTCTAAGCTCTCTAATTTTGAATTCTTGAATTTTCAAACGACCTCAGATGTAAACAAGTTCTATGTCAAAGTGGTAGTGCTTGACAAGATTTACAACTTTATAGCTTACAAATTTATCATTTGGTATTGTTTAGTGGTCCAAAAAATCATTATAAGTACATCAAAGAAACATAGCATCGATTCTAAAAAAAACATAGCATCAGGCCCTGTTTAGTTCCCCAAAAGTCCCAAAAATTTTCGCATCGCAGACCGTGCCACCTCTCAAAGAACACGCTTCCCAATGCAAAATTTCCATCACTTTCCCCAAACTTTCACCGGACTAAACGGTGCCGATCCATGCCTCCAAAAAGGAGACCTTCACTCTTCTCACCACGTACCAGACTTATCATCAATTGGCAGTGGTGACCCCTCTCTGGTAGTGTCCCCACTACCGCACCCGTCATGAGGGGTTGGTCGGGGATGTGTTCTGATGACCTGGGTTGAGTAGGAGCAGGGTATGCTTGGCGATGCATAAGTGGTCGGCTCAGCCTTGGCGGAGCAGGCCTGACGCTCGGATCCAGCCCCAGCGGCACGGACGACGCCAACCCCCGGCGGAGCGGCCCCAGCGGCAAGGTCGACCGGTGCATGGCTGGCTGAGGCTCGGCCTCGGCGACAAGGTTGGCCTGCACGGTTGGCTCCATTCTAAGTGATTTACTTCATTTTTCTTTTGACTCTTTTAAATATAGTAATAAGTACTATCTTTGTCCTTTAATATATGATGTTAGTTAGCTTAAAAATGTACTAAGCAACATCATATAAAAAGGGATGGAGGGAGTCTACAAATATTGTTTGTTCTATAGTATAAATACTTGTTTTGTGAATTCATGCAACAATAATACTGGTGCATACAATTGTTTTGTTCCATAAATTAATCTAATTTATTTCAAGTTTATAGTTCTTGTCTCCCTAGTTTATATACTTTTTTTGTATGATCATATATTTTGATTTATAAGTTTGTATAATTGTTTGATTTGTATAGTTGTTTTGTTGTGCAAGTTCATATAATTTATTCAACTATAAATCTTTGTATTTTGTTTTAGGGGTGTGCATATTAGTTTGTGATTCAAATAATTTGTTCGGCAGTGCGTACTTATCTATTTATTTGTAATAGTCAATGTTTATTGTTTGTACTCTACAACAAAATATTCGTTATTTGAACTATTTTTGTTCAGAGTGTATTATTATTTTGTCCACCATGTTTAATTATTTGTCATGTTTAGAAAATATGATTCTAGTTACCAAAAGTGAAAAGAAAAACAAATGTTGCTATTCAAGTTAAATTTATACACCACAAAAGAGTTGAATAGGTTATTCAAGTCAAATTTACAACACAGATGTTGTTCATCTATTTTGCATTTTTGCTACGTCCGTGGACCGTGGGGCTCCGGATTTTGCCTCGACGGCCGTGGCCGGAATTTTTTTTATATATTTTTTAATCATTTTGCAAAATTATACGACCGTTTGAAATTTTAGCAGATCTGGCAACCAACCGCCGTGCGCTACGGCGGCCGTCGTGCGCCACGGCGGTTGGCAATGCAACCGCCATGACCCACGGCGGCAAGGGGGCCGCCAACGGTCCGCTGCAGCGAGTGGGGCCCGCGGCAGCATACCGCCGTGGGCCACGACGGTTAGAGCTGCGCCCGCCGTGGCCCACGGCGGTAGGATTATACCGCCGTACGGGACGGCGGCAGCCGCGCCTATATAAGGGGCGACGGCAGCCGCCGTCCCCCCACCCCTGCCGCCGCCTCCTCCTCTCTGACCGCCGCTCCCTCCTCTCCTCCAGGTAAGTTTTCTCTCTTTTTTTTAGTTAATTTAATTACTTTAGAAATTAGTTAATCAATTAGATTAGATTTAGGAAATTAGTTTTCTAGTTTAGAAAATCTAGAAAATTAGTTTTCTAGTTAATTTAATTAGTTTAGATTTAGAAATTAGTTAATGTAATTAGTTTAGATTTAGAAAATTAGTTTTCTAGTTTAGAAAATCTAGAAAATTAGTTTAGATTTAGAAAATTAATTTTCTAGTGTAGAAAATATAGAAAATTAGTTTATATCGTTTAGAAATTGTAGAAAATAATTTAATTCGTTTAGAAATTGTAGAAAATTAATGTATCCGTTCTAGATATTGTAGAAATTACCGAAATTACTTTAGTTTGTTTAGAAAATGTAGAAAATGAGTGTACCTGTTTTAGAAAATCTAGAAAATTAGTTTTCTAGTTAATTTAATTAGTTTAGATTTAGAAATTAGTTAATGTAATTAGTTTAGATTTAGAAAATTAGTTTTCTAGTTTAGAAAATCTAGAAAATTAGTTTAGATTTAGAAAATTGTATGCAGACCTCGTACGCCCACGATCAGACGAAGAGGGCGTACAAGGACTTCGTCGGGCAGTTCGACGCTCTCACGGACGCGGATGTCAGGTGGACGCCCTACTCAGAGGAGGCTGTTGCGGCCCGCGCACCACAGGGCCTCTCGACTTTGTGCTTCCGCGACCAGCAGTACTGGATGACGAGGTCGCCGTTGCAGTTCGACATGTACGTGGAGGAGTACGCCGTCCACAGGGTGCTGAGGCAGTTCGGCCGCTACCAGGAGTGGCCTGTGACTGTGGTGCACACTGTTCCGAGCGCCCACCATAGGTGAGTTCTCGTAAATTTTTAAATTTAATTCGGCGTTCGAAGATTTCAGACGCTGACAAATATATTTAATTCGTCGTAGGTGGTCGCGGAGGGGAGTTGCGGACCGTTTTTCCTGGGTTGAGAGGGTGCAGCCGTACGTGTACGGTTGGGCTACCGCGTTGCAGAACTTGGTCGAGGAGGTCCGGCCCCACGACGACACGGCGTGGGAGGCGTACATCCAGTGGTACACCCCGAGGACTCGGTCGCGTGTGATGTACGTCCCACCACAGCCTGCAGCGCCGGTTCCGGACGCGGCGAGGGTGCTTGCTAGTACCGCGTACCCGGTTCGACGGGATCAGCACTACGACACGGCGGTGAGTTTGAAAATTCATCGCCTTTCCCTCATGGTACTTTACATTCTACCATTTACTAATAATTTCTTTTGCAGTTCGACGTGATTGCGGACCTTTCATATATTGTAGAGGACTTGACGGCGAGGCTGGACCAGATGTCACACTAGGAGATCGCGGAGACGTTCCTCAGGATGGGTGCCATCACCAGGAGGTTCCTTGCCGCGGTGAACTACCGCGGCAACCCGGCTCTACCACTGTTTCCACGGTACCCCCAGTCGTCCTCCAGCTCCGCCTCAACTGGTCGTTCCCACGCGGCACCGTCGTCCTCGTCACGGCCACCCTACCAGGCAGCTTTCTACCCGGCGCACCCTCCGGCGCATCCTCCCTTGAGGATGTCTCCGCTAGGGGGGCCTCCTCTCAGAGGTCCTGCGCCTACACGTGCACCAGCACCAGGAGGGTCAGGACCCGCACCACGAGGACCCGCACCTGCACCAGCACCAGCACCAGTACTAGCAGCAGCAACAGCAGCACCGGTTCCTTCCTCGTCCCTTGACCCTGCTCTTCCGTCAGGTATTGACCACTACTCTATAATACTAGATTGTATTAATTAGGAAACGTGATTTAATATTACTATTTCTTTCAGTTTACGACTCCAGGGTCGACATTCCTGACTCCACCCTAGGGGATCAGGCCGGAGCGTCCGGGTCCGGCTTCGACGACTTGACCCTCGACTTCGACTGGTTGCAGGGTTTGCAGTCGCAGGACGAGCTCGCAGGGTCGCAACTTGGAGGCGTGCCACCCACGTGGACTCAGGAGGGAGCAGGGACGCAGCCAGGAGGCTCCCAGTTGCCAGGAGCGACCGGTGGGGCACAGCCTGGAGCCTCGCAGTTGCCAGGCGCGAGCGGTGGGCCGCAGTCGTCTCCAGGAGGCTCACAGCTGCCCGGCGCGAGCGGTGGGGCACAACAGTCTCCAAGAGGCTCGCAGCTGCCAGGCGCTAGCGGAGGGTAGCCAGGTTCGTCCCACGAGGTTGCAGGGTCGACGGCGGCGGTGGCGACACCGCAGCCGACTGGTGATACTAGGCGTCGGCAGATCCTCCCTCCTGACCCGTTGACGTACCCTCGCGAGCAGACGCACGCCGCAGCCCGAGCTGCCAGGCTGCTTAAGAAGCCCAGGCGATGCTAGATTAGGTCGAGTATTGTTTGTACAGGAGCACTGTTATATGTGATCATGACTATTTTTTAGTATGTCACTTTGCTTTTCTTTATTACAACGTAGTGTTTTTTCCTTAAATTAAAAAACAAAAACAACTGCAGTACGGTAGGTATTAGGTTGGAGATCGCGTCCTGAATTTCCCTTTTCTACTAGATTTATTAAAATCAAAAAATTTAAATGATCCTAGCCGCCGTGGCCCACGGCGTTTGGGTCTAGCCGCCGTGGCTCACGGCGTTTGACACTAGCCGCCATGGCCCACGGCGGTTAGGCCCAACCGCCGTGGGCCGCCGCCAACCGCCGTGCGCTACGGCGGTTAGTTCTTAAACGCCGTGGCGCACGGCGGTTGGTTGCCAAATCTGCTAAAATTTCAAACGCTCGTATAATTTTGCAAATTGATTAAAATATATATATATATAAAATTCCCGTGGCCGCCAACCGAGCTGCTTCTCAGCTTGTACAAGTCCAGCGCTTGCTCCATGACCTTGCCCTGCGACAATCTCTCTGCTCTTTTCGTGCTTGCAGGATGCGTGGAGCGTAGGTCGTCCGGTGCTAAATCTCCCATCTCAATGAGCTTCTTGTACATCGGCGGTCCCGCGCGCAGGTCGTAGCCTGCGGCGGCGAGCAGTAGCAAGCCCAAGCGATCCGCCTCGTATTCCTGGCTGCATTCGCGAAATCACTACCGGATTCCGTCTCTTTGCCGAGAGCCACTAAAAAAACTCTCAGCAAAGAGGAAACACTCGGCAAAGAGGTCTCTTTGCCAAGAGTCCCAAACAAAACTCTCGGCAAAAAGAATTAAAAAAATCACTTTCTTAGCTCCGTCGGCAAAGAGCAAACACTCGGCAAAAATAATTAAAAAATCACTTTCTTAGCTCCAAAATTTTTTATCCTCAACATACATACATACAAAACTTATGTTCAAATTTGGCACAATTTTAGCTCTGTTTGCTATATTTAATAATTTTTCATCATTCTAGTCAATTTTTTCGTATACGTCCGATATGAACTGCAAGTGCATGAAATTATAGAGTAAAGTTGGTGAAAAAATGATATTCATGTTTATGAGACATCTCTAAGACCATGTACATGAAATGAAGCTAAATTTCTAGGATTTGGTTCTCTGATCATGATGAAGATCGTGAGGTAGAAAGGTTTTAAAATTGTGTAAAATTCAAATAAAGTTTAAAAATCACGAAATTTGTCAAGTGATCATGATGTCATATGTGGAGGTTGTGGTAAAAAATTGAGAATGTTTTGAACACTTGGACACATATGTTGTTTAGAAACCGGAACATCTCAGGAGAAGTTTCTAAGAATTTGAACTAATGTCATTAGGTTTGGAGTCTTAGAGAAATTCAAATTTGAGTTTGATTACAAAAATTTTTCTATATATACAACATAAATGGTGCCATGTTAAATTTTGAAATTTTTTCGCATTTATTTGCTATTTTTAATAATTGATTTTGATTAAAATTATCTTTGCCGAGAGCTATTTATTGGGCTCACGGCAAAGCAATTGTCTTTGCTGAGAGCCTCTGTTCGCCTAAACGGCCGTTTAGGTCGTTTAAACACCGTTTAAATGGTAAATAGAGCTCGACCGCGTCGTTTAGGCTCTAAACGGTGACTTAAACAGTTAGCCCGTTTAAACCGTTCAAAACCATTTAAATTGTCTAAACAAAATTGAGTTAATCACGATTATACGTTAAATGGTCATTTAATTTATAGTTTCGCCATAAGAAGGATTACAACTACCACAATCAATATCTAAACAATTAACATCGTAAGTATATGAAGTGTTGTAGGATATAGATTTCTTTAAAAAAATATTTGGTAGAATACTTTCTTTTTACATGTGCAAATATGTTCACCACTGAGCATATTTGACTTTTATGTACATAAATATGTATATTTTTATTATTACTATGGAAAACCATTTAGACCGTTTAACTCTGTTTAAACACCGTTTAAACGGTCTAAACACTAAACAGAGGGTGACCGACTGTTTATCGTTTAGCGTTTAGGAAAACATTGAGAGCTATTTATTAGACTCACGTCAAAGAAATTGGGCCAGGCAGCAAGCTCAAGCTCCTGGGGTACAGCGACGCCGACATGGGCGGCGACGCCGACACCAGGAAGAGCACCACGGGCGTGCTGTTCTTCTACGGCTCCTGCCCCGTCACCTGGCAGTCCCAGAAGCAAAAGGTGGTCGCCCTCTCATCCTGCGAAGCTGAGTACATCACCGGAACGACGGCGGCCTGCCAAGGAGTCTGGCTGGCGCAGCTCCTGTCCGAGCTGAAGAGCGAGCAACGCACAACTTTCGTCCTCAAGATGGACAGCCAATAAGCAATATCACTGAGTAAGAATCCTGTCTTCCACGACCGAAGTAAACACATTGATGTTCGATTTCATTTCATCCGGGAGTGTGTTGGGGACGGGAGATTGGAGATTGAGCATGTTCGCTCTGAGGAGCAAATCATTGATATCCTGACGAAGCCATTGGGGAGAGTTCAGTTCATTGAGCTGCGCTCAAAGCTCGGAGTTGTCAAGATCGGCAAGTGAAGTTCAGGATTAGGGGGTGAAATGTTGGCTCTATAATCCTGAATTCAGTTAGGGACCTAGAGTTTGTTTAGCTTTTCTGTTAATTCTGTTAGAATTGAGCCTGGCTTGGAGCCTCCTATCCTCCCGGGCGCGTCCCTGTATCTAGGACACTGTGCCGTTCACGGAATGTGCGCGGCATGGCCGGCGCGCCACGATCGAGTGCGGGATGGCGCACTCTGTCCGTCGTGGCGGGCATGGCGGACGTCGTGGACTAGCTCGACGCTCCCCCTGTTTTCCTTCTTGCAAAGTAGAGCTCTTGTGTATAAGTAGGAGCTATCAATCAAGAAAACACTGTCGCATTTGCCCAGCACAAAAACCTCCTGTTCATCTTCAACCTTGCGCCGCTCCGCGCACTGCCGCGCTCCGGTGCACGTCGGAGAAGTTCCGGCTGACATTTGGCATCAGAGCCATGTCTAGGTGATCCGAGCCGCACGACGGCCACTCGTACACGCCACCACATCGTCGTCGTCTGTCGATGTCGCCCGAGCCACCCCAAGGCCGCGGCGGACTGAAGATCATCGTCAAGCGCACGATCAAGGAGGCAACCGCAACGATCATATATCCGACACTCACCCACACCAATTACGACGAGTGGGTGATGTTGATGCAGGTGAACATGGAGGCCGCGGGGATCTGGTACGCCATCGACCCTCTTCCCGATGAGGAGACCGAGTACCGCGACGATCGACTCGCGCTGGCGGCCATCCTGCGCTCTGTCTCGGCAGAGTTGCTACCCACGCTCCGGGGGAAGCGCTCGACTAGAGCGGCATGGGATGCAATCAAGGCGATTCGAGTCGGCGTGGGATGCAATCAAGGCGATTCGAGTATGCATGGAACGCGTACGTGAGTCCAGGGCGCAACAGCTCCGGCGGGAGTTCGCCGTGCTCACCTGGAACGAAGGGGAGACAGCAGAGGACTTCTCCGTGCGCATCACCGGTCTCGCCAACAACCTCCGCACCCTCGGCGACAATGTGCCCGACGCCGTCGTCGTGTGCAAGATGCTGGAGGTCCTCCCCGAGCACCTAGAGGCCATCGCCGTCGCGACGGAAACCTTCCTCGACCTGAACCATGTCTCTGTCGAGGAAGTCACCGGGCGACTGCGGGCCGTCGAGCAGCGCCGCCGCACCAAGGCTCCCGTCGTCGACAATCAAGGCAGACTCCTCATGACCCATGAGGAGTGGATGGCGAAGCTCAAGCTCGGCGGGAATGGCGGGGACAAGGGATGCTCCAGTAGATCCACCCACTCCGGTGGCGGCGCGGCGAACAAGCGCATCGGCGCGACGCGCGGGCGCGGGCGCGCCCCGAGTGGCACACGGTCGGGTGCTGGGCCAGGAGATGGTCCGGGCCAAGCCAAGAAGAATGACAAGTGCAAGTACTGCGGGAAGAAAAGCCATTGGGCCAAGGAGTGCCGTTCGCGGATTAGGGATGAGGCCCATCTGGCCCGCGTGGCCCAAAAGGAAGCTGATGATAACGAGCCCACTCTGCTCATGGCCAGGTCAACCCTCGTCCCCTTCGCATCTTCCCCACCGCTCGCCGCCGCACCAGCTCCCTCTCCGGCGACTCCGGCAAGGCGCCCTTTGCACATCGTCGAAGCGAAGATCCTTGCGCAGCTCGATGGAGGGGCCGAGCGCGACGACACCCTCTGGTACCTTGACAGCGGTGCCACCAACCACATGTCCGGCTGCCGCGATGCCTTCATTGACATCGACACTTCGATCCGCGGCTCCGTCAGGTTCGGCGACGATTCGAGGGTGCCAATTGAGGGGTCTGGCACCGTCCTGTTCGAGGGGAAGACCGGCGAGCACATCCCGCTCACGGGGGTGTACTTCATCCCCAGGCTGATCTCCAACATCGTGAGCTTGGGTTAGCTTGAGGAGGGTGGCTGCGATGTCCGGATGAAGGATGACGTCCTACGCGTACGCGACGACCACGACCGCCTCATCATCAGGGTTCCTCGCTCGGCGGATCGACTCTACATGCTACGAGTCAAGCTCGGGTGACCACTCTGCCTGGCCACACGCACATCTGACTGTGCGTGGCAGTGGCACGAGAGGTACGGCCACCTGTACTTCGACGCCCTGCAAAGCTCTAGCAGAAGGAGAAGGTGAACGGGCTGCCGCGCATCGACCACGCCTATCAGCTCTGCAGCGACTGCGTCACCACCAAGCTCAAGAGTTCCCCTTTCCCATCCCAAGCGAAGCAGCGGGCAGAGGGCATCCTTGATCTGGTACATGGTGACTTATGTGGCCCAATCACACTTGCAACTCCGAGGGGCAAGAAGTACTTCCTACTACTCGTTGATGATCGAAGCAGATACATGTGGGTGTCAATGCTGGCTGCCAACAGCGACGCACTTGTCGCCGTGAAGCTGTTCTAGGCACATGTGGAGGTGGAGACGGGCCGCAAGCTACGCGTCCTACGCACCGACAACGGCGGGGAGTTCACCTCTGTCGAGTTCGAGAACTACTGCGCTGAGCGCGGCGTCACGAGGCAACACACCACACCTTACACGCCGCAGCAGAACGGCGTCGTCAAGCGAAGAAACCAGCCGGTGGTGACAATGGCTAGAAGCCTGCTGAAGAGCCGGAACATGCCGGCGACGTTCTGGGGCGAGGCGGTGGCGACCGCCATGTACATGCTCAACCGCGCGCCCACCAAGGCACTGGATGGCATGACGCCGTACCAGGCCTGGCATGGATGAAAGCCCGACATCGCCCACCTGCGCACATTTGGCTGCGTCGCCTTCCTCAAGGTGACAAAGCCGAATCTGAAGAAGCTCAAGGATCGCGGCACACCGGCTGTCTTCATCAGCTATGAACCAGGCGCCAAGGCATGGAGGTTCTATGATCCGGCAACACGACACGCCGTCGTCTCCAGAGATGTCATGTTCAACGAGTCAGCGTCATGGAGCTGGAAGGATGAAGGGGAAGGACCCATGGTGTCGGAGCTGACCGTGGCGTACGACGACACCAAGCACATACTCGACGGGTATGTTCCAGCGTACACGAGTGCCCCTGCTACACATGCCCTAGCACCAGGCACACCTGGAACGCCACCTCCGACAATTCCAGCACCGATGGGCACGCCTCTTCCCCAAGCCGAGTACATGTCGCCTCCACCGAATGCCGACGAGTACCTGGACGCGGACAACGACAACTTCTAGCCGTAGTACCGCCACATCGACACCGTCATTGGCCCCGTGTCGCCTCCGGTGTATGCAGATCGACATGAGGGCGCTGCACTCCATCTCCAGATTGGTGAAGAGCCCATCACATTTGCAGAGGCGGTGGAACACGAGCCGTGGCGTCTCGCCATGGCTGAGGAGCTGAAGTCGATCAAGAGCAACAAGACCTGGCGGCTGGTGCCCCTTTTGACGGGGCATTGACCCATAGGACTCAAGTGGGTCTTCAAGCTGAAGAAGGACGCCACTGGCAAGGTGATCAAGCACAAGGCCTGGCTCGTGGCGAAAGGCTACGTCTAGTAGCCGGGGGTGGATTTTGAAGAGGTGTTCGCACCCGTGGCGCGAATTGAATCTGTACAACTGCTGCTTGCACTTGCTGCCCAGGAGGGGTGGCCGGTGCACCACATGGACGTGAAGTCCGCATTCTTGAATGGCGATCTGCTCGAGGAGGTCTATGTGCGACAACCTCCCGGGTTCGCTATCGCCGGCAAGGAGACAATGGTGCTGCGCCTGGACAAGGTGCTCTGCAGACTTCGCTAGGTACCACGCGCCTGGAACGCGAAGCTCGACGACAGGCTGGCGGCCCTCGGCTTCACCCACAGCACCTCCGAGCACGCCGTCTATGCCCGCAGACAGGGGAGCTCCCGGCTGCTAGTCGGAGTCTACGTCGACGACCTCGTCATCACGGGGAACGACACCTCGGAAATCGACAAGTTCAAGAAGCAGATGTGCGCCCAGTTCCAGATGAGTGACCTGGGCCTCCTCTGCTTCTACCTGGGCATCGAGGTGTTGCAGAGCGGTGACAGCATCAAGCTCAAGCAGGCGGCGGATGCGAGCAAGATCCTAGAGCGTGCAGGCATGGCCGACTACAATCCGTGCCACACTCCGATGGAACATCACCTGAAGCTGTCCAAGAACAGCTCCGCTCCGCCGGTGGACGCCACTGAGTACAGAGGCCTCATCGGCTGCCTCAGGTACTTGGTGCACACACGCCCGGACATCATCTTCGCTGTCGGGTACGTGAGTCGATTCATGGAGCGGCCTACTTCTGAGCACCTCAACACTGTGAAGCGCATCCTCCGCTACATCGCGGACATGATTGACTACGGCTGCTACTATAAGCGTGGCGGCGGCAAGCTCAAGCTCCTGGGGTACAACGTCTGTTGACATTTGATTATCGTTGCAAAGTTCGTTTGGACTTGCAAGCGGACAAATCCTCTGTCGTAGTCAAGGGACCCTTCTTCCCTTGAGTGGTGAACCCAAGGTATCGAATCTGTGGAACAGTGTGTAATGCAAGATCCAATCTAATAAGCGGAAAACACTTTGATCTTGAAAGGGGTTTTTGCATCTAATCTAAGGAAGAACCATGAAAACACATCTAATCTACTAAACACCGGAGGTAGCAAGAGAAAGAGGAGGTAAAACCAATCTAGAGATTGGATCGGGTCTTTTGTTGAAGTTCCAAAACCAAGAAGAATAAAGCAAACGAATCTCATTAAAAGCCTCTTTAAATCGTGGCTTCCGTTCCAACCCTCAAAGGCACCTACCGTACACGTGGTCAACATCCTGTCACGATGTTCTGCTTATTGTGTAGGTGAACCTAAGAGCACGTTCACGAGGAACATGTTGAAAACGCTCGGTAGGTCAAGTATGCACCTCTAGCCACCATGGCTACAAGAACATCCTATGCAATCTATCCGGAATAGATTGGAGAATAAGAAAACCCAAACGAAGACAAAGTCAAAGTGAAAGCATTTGATCGCTAGAAATCGGATTCAATCTTGCAAATTCAACATGAAGTATAGTACATGGACAATATCACCACCGGGATCCTACCTTGATCTTGCTCCTAGCTTCTAGAACTCCGACGTGGTCTTCCATGCAAGGTTCCTATGTCGGCTAGGGAAACCCTAGTCAACCATCTCGACCCTCTCCTCTCCGGAAGGGTGTCCCTCTCTTCTCTGCTCCTAGGCGGTGGATGACGAATTGCTTGATGCGTGGCTCGAGGCACGAGGGCTATAAATAACCCGAGGAACAGCTAGGTCGAAGGGGGCGCCGAACCGGGCCCGAAGTGGGCTGGGCCGACCGGCCTGGGCCCAATTCGGCCCAGTTCGGCCCCGGCTTCCTCCGTGTTGCTTCTCGCGACTTCCTGACTTTTTGCCGAGTTGCATGTGGGTCCTTGACGTCATTTTCCTCGCGGTTTAGATAAGGGTGCTTGGCGTATGAACTCCTGCATCTTCCGTCTAGGTCCTCAGCACTTCTCGGCTTCACGCTTTAGTCCTTGGTTCATTTGGAGTCATGTTCATCTTGTATCTTGACTTGTCTCAGGGTTCGTGATCACCTTCTAAAACCCTTGATGAACTTTACTCGGAAGTCCTCATTTAAGCTCTTGATTCCTGTGTAAACAATAAACTCCAAAAACCACATGCGAGTGCGAACTTGACATATAATCAGGGTTAGGATCATTAGTGTGAATAACAAATTAATACCAACATAGAAGGTAAACATGTGGCTAGGTTGACGGAAATCGACCGCCAACATCCCCCCATGCTTAAACCTTGCTCGTCCTCGAGTAAGCCATCAATGGATATCAGTGTTGCCTTTCAGTGTTCATACCCTGCACTTGATCATACATGAGAAAACATAATGCTCTCTAAATATATATTCATTAAAGTTCCATAATGTACTAACTTTTATCTTTATGGAGGGTAGATATCATTCAAGATCTTTCCACAAGTACTTGATCATGCTCTCAAACTTTTAAACAAATCTCAAAATTTTTGAAAGATAAAGAATGAGATAAATAGAAAAATTGCTTTACCAAGATAAAAAATAACCATCTTGCACTTTGCTCATGTACTCTCATCTCATCAAGTCTCTCAAGCCTACTTGTTCTACTCCTTTCCTCTCTCAAAGTATATGGTGGAAGGCTTTATATGGAGCTATAGGAAAGTTTAGTCCTACCAAGATATTATAGTTGAGATATTATTAAAACAAGACTAGCTTCTCATGGTCTTACCGAAAC
Source organism: Cenchrus fungigraminus (assembly GCA_036936925.1). NCBI lineage: Eukaryota > Viridiplantae > Streptophyta > Magnoliopsida > Poales > Poaceae > Cenchrus > Cenchrus fungigraminus. Next base: position 103,807,667 of record CM072769.1, on the reverse strand, counting down.
TCGTCAAAAAGGTCATTGGAAAAATGATGTTATCAAGGAGGGAGGAGAGAAAAATACACACACTTTGAGATAGGTGGACATGTGTAAATGGCAAAGAGTGATCCCGAGGCACAAACGAAGTCCTCGTTATCGGATTGCACATGGTTGTAAAGATGAGTATGGGTCTTGATCTTGAATCCTTTGTTTTTTTGAGATTTTGATCTTGAATCCTTTTGAAAACTCAAAAAGCACTAAACATAGCTAGAGGACCGGGGAGCTTTATTATTTATTTTTTTCTTTTTTCTTTCTTTCTTTCTTTTTCTCATCATACTTTTTCTTCTTTTTTTTATTTGCTCCCCTTAAACTCTAGACTATACTAGCACTTCCTTGGCAACCCCCCCATGCTTAGACGTTTGCTCGTCCTCGGGCAAAAGAGGTGATAAATGTGCCAAGGTAGGAATTGAAGCTCTCATTTTTTCTTAGAGAGAGACACTTGAAAAATCTTCTAGGGATCCTTTTGGAAGTCTCCCTTACTCACTTGAAGCACCTTTCTTGTAATCTTCCTCAAAATATTCATCCATACTCATATATTGGGTTGTGGTCAAGGAGGTGTACACAAAAAAGATATATTTGGGTTTTATGGTTGGATATCCGGCGAGGTTTGCGAAATTCCCAATGTGGAAACTCACAATGCACGGATAGAAGGGCTAGCATAAAGAATGATACACAAAAACGGAATGACCAACTTCTTAGTCTCGGGCCAGAGAAATCAGGCCTTGAATTAATGCACCCAAAAATAAATCTTGTATATACTAATGTTTTGCACTCAAGTAAGTTTGGGCTTTGGATGGGTAGAGCAAAATGCAAGCGGTACTCATGACAAGGTTAGCATAACTTTTTGAGAATAAAAAGGTTCTTTGATTCATTCAAAGTTGAGAGCAACAAAAAAGAACTATGGGACTTGTGTTATCATAACCTCCACACAAGATTAGGCTAGCATTTAATTAAATTTCAGATTTGCATTTATGGAGAGCACTAGCTTAATCATGCATAAAACAAGCACAAAGATGAGCAAAGCGGCAACTTTCATCATATATCAACATGACATCAACTTATTATCTTCACTAAAGGTGATAAACTTGGTGGCAAACTTTATTCATGTTGATTTAAAGCAAACACTACTACTAACACACATGCTGAAAATAAATAAAAACAGAAAATGCTACGCACGCACAAATTTGCATAAAAGCTGAAAATAAAGAAAAGGAGAGAGGGAAAATCAAACCGAAGTTGAAAGTATTAATATTTCTTTTTCCTCCTCCTTCTTCATTCTTCATCTTACGGTGGTTGATATTGATGATCTTGCTTGTATCATGGTTGCGCCGGTCTTCCTTGAAATTATTTCGGCGGTGATATGTGAAGGCGACCAATTTGATAGGCAATGTTCGCGGTCCCTTCTTCCATTTGACTTGCATTGGTTTGGATGGGACGCCATGAAAACTTTGTTAGGAAGCTTGTATGGTGGAGGATGTGGTGGCGTGGCTGCCCCACTCCCCCATGCTTGCATTGTCATACTTCCTCCATATGGTGGTGGCATCGGAATCCCTCCATGTGGTTGTTCATTATCTTGATGTGCAGCTTCTCCTTCGTCTTGGGCCGCGGAGGATGATCCCTCTCCCACAATTTTTCCTTTATTTGCAGGGCTTCACACATGTCTTAAATGTCTTCATGTAGTTCCATGATCCTTCATGTGAGAGCCCAAAAATATCCGCGCCATTGGATGTTGTCTTATGTGTGTAGTCCATTGTGGTCTTCTTCAAACATCTCCTTGCGTCGGATGCCACCAACTCGTGTCTTCATTTGCCAATGCTCCAAGGGTCTTTGTTTTGTTCCAAGCCTCTGAATTTCTTCATGAGTGGTCTAATGGAAGCATTCCCTAAGCTCCTTCGTTGTTGTCGTTCTCACCTTTGCCATCTTGTTCTCATCGTATTGCAGCTGCCTCTTCTTTGGAATTTTCCCCTGTATACATAACAGAACATATACCAAAATATGATTTTATTAAAAAAATTATAAAATTTCTTTTCCAACGGGTATTCATCCATCTTAATCGGAGTCCAAATGAGGGAGTTATGACTGTTTCACTTCAGCTTTGTTTGTGTCCAGAAATTTTCAGGACGTGCAATCATCGGTGATTCGGCCATATCCGCTTGTAGGAACCTCCGATCGATTTGATTCTTGACTCATTGGAAGCATAACTTTGTGGGGCTTCTAAATATCCAAAGATATCCTATTGTTCTTCCCATGAGGCTGTGCAAAACTTGATGCGAACAGACTTCGAAGATGTTGGAGAGCTTGATCTTGTGATTTCGGGGGCATCGTGATTGCTTCCAATTCCTATTGTTTGAACAAATAAATCTCCACAAAACATTAGTATTAAAATTTTAATTGACACATTGACTCACCTTGTTCTTAATCTTCTTTGCCGGTACAAGAAATCCTTCCTCTAACCAATTTTGTCTTCATTCGATCTCAACCTCATGTTGGGAAGAGGAACATTAATCTTTGTCAACTTGTACCTTCTCCTCTCATCTCCATTAATAATTTTTCCTTACTTCATGTACTCGATCCCAAAGAAATCCAACAAGGTGAAATTTTGGGTTCCTTGTTATCTTCTCCCGAAATTATTCCCAAAATTTATTCTAACATATTTTCTTGGACATCAACTTGCTCCGGGGCTTCCTTCTTGTAACCGAGTAGTTCTCCAATATATCCATAAGGAACTAGTTGCTCTTTACCTTCAAGGCAGAATGAGAGGCATGGCACCCCTTCATTAATTATCGGTGCCAATATATAAGAATTTCCAAGGCAAGCTCCTTGCGAGTAGTCACACCAACTCCATTAAAGAATTGCACCCATCCAAGGTTGCTCAAGATTTGATATCCGAGTAGAATCCTACACTTGGAGGGAGTCATTGAAGTCAACATTTGGCACAAGCCTCCTCTCAAGATGAACAAGTCTCTCCTCCTCCTCCTCCGTCTTCATGATGAATCCATTGGAATGCCTCGGAGTGTATGGTGGTGGAGTGGATGAACGAGTTGAGCATCGTGGTGGAACAAGTGGCTCCTCCGTGTGTCCTTGCGGTTTGGTGTACCGCATGGACGAGCTTCGTGTACTCCTTATGCCACCAAGGGACACCGTGCCACTCCTCGGTGGTGCCATGTCGTCCTCCATACTTCGGGGAGACTTGGAGACCGAGTGCCTCCTCGAAGAGCTTGATGATGACCTTCGATGATGATGATCGTATCTTCCTTCCGAGGATGATGTTCATGATCTCTCTCATCATTCCTTGCTGCACAAAGTCACAAACAACTCCCCTATAGATGGCCAAATGGGCTGGGCCAAACGGGCGGCACGAGGCACGACACAATTTGGCCCGGCCCAAGCACGGCCCGACCCGCATAAGGATGGGCCGGGCCGGCACGGCCCATTATGGTGGGCCATGCTTGGGCCGCTGCCGCGGCACGTGGGCCGGCACGGGCACAGCCCATTTAAGTGGATGGCACGATTTGGCCCGTTATATCTTTCCTCACACATTAAAATTAGCTATGTTTGTGATTGTCTGAACATATTATACCTAAATATATGTCAATGTATGACAACATGTATATGTGTATCATTATATGTATGCTAAAACTATCAAAATTCTAAAAATGTGAGCATATTATATTTATTTATGCATCAATTGTCATCGATTTAAGATTTTTTTTTTGCTTAGTGGGCTAATGGGCGGCCCGGCCCACCTAGCACGTGGGCTGTTGGGCCGGCACGGCCCGCATAAGCCATACCCCGGCCGGGCCTGGGCCTATAAGGTGGCACGTGGGCCGGCACGACACGGCCCGCCAACATGGCCGGCCAATGCAGGCCGGGCCTAAACAGGCCGGGCCAAGACAGGCCCGGGCCAGGCTGGGCCGGGCTGCCCGTTTGGCCATCTATAAACTCCCCCGGGGGTTTCTTGCCGGTGGAAAAACACACAAAGAATATGGAGGGCGGAGTTTATTATTGTTAGGGTGAAGTGTGAGGTGTACAAGATAGGAGTGATGTTTGCCCAAAGGGTTTATGAATACTTGAACATGCAACCGCCTATCATAGTGAAGCCGATCTATGTGACATGATATTTTGATGTGATCTACGGGAGCAACCCCGAAAGCAAGGTAGCTACCCTTAATCATCAAAGCATCATCAACATGAACAATAGATCGAAAACAAAAGGATTGGCGATTACATGACAAGATCCTACAACCCCATGGAACTCAATTTTTTTTCTAAGTTGTTTCCGGAACTTATGGGTTATGAACTCAAGAACACGAATTAACAAATGGATAAAATACTTACCGCGTGACCCATGAGATTCCATCGCCCAAATGTTCACAACCCCTCTTTTGCTTGCGTGATTTAGGGTTCCACCTCCATTATTTTGCTTCGTGTTACTTCTTTGCTCCCTTGCCTCATGTGCTTCCATTATTTTCCTGCAAAACAAAGCCCTTGCTTCCCCCATGCTTGTCCTTTGCATGTGCCCAAGACGCCAAACGATTGACGCTTTCCCAAGATGCATCATGGGGCACTATATGTTAATCAAGCTCAAAAACCTCCCCTTAATCATGTTTAGATGTTAATTACTCCTCTAATTTTGAAAATTTAAAAATTAACTTAGCACTAGCGATGAGTCCAAATATATCATTAGAGGAGATTTTAGGCATCCGCAACAATTATAAAATTTATTTTGGTTGCACCGGGATCGATTGCTTTCATTAATTGATAGCAAGCTCCTCCGACTTGACCGTGGGGGCATAGGTTTCGGTTCTAATTTTGGCCAAACATGAGAGAGAAAGATTTTGAATAAATTCAATGGGGCTTAGAAAAATTCTAATTCTAGAGAAACCGATGGATGTCAAGTTGAAAGAAACCAAAAATCAAGGTTCACACAAGTTCGGCCATGCGTCAAAGATTAAAAACCATTAAGGAACATAGCAAGGCTCTACTCGTGTGTTTTTAACATGTAAAACTAGCCAACCTTAACATCATGGAGAGGATGAAAGGCTTGGATAGAATCTGAATTTTTGGTTCTAGTTTCTCAAAAAGAGGCAAATAAATCATGGGATGGCTCGTGTCATTGGTTTATGATCGAAAAATCCAAATAAAACGACCGAGTGAATAAAAGGTTCTTTGAAACTTGTTCAACCACTTAAGAGTTAATAAAATGTTTTGCGTAGCAAATTCTAAGACTCACTTACTTGAAATTCGGAAATCTACGGGTTGCCCTCCCGGTAGCTTGACTCATCAATAGGTTGTCCTCCCGGTAGCTTATTCTTGACTCGACGAACGGGTTGCCTCCCGCAAAGCGCTTCGTTTGTAGTCTATAGCTTGACTTCTTCTCTTCTTCACTTCGGATCAACGCTCTTTGCGGGCATTGCAATCTTGGGGACCCCACTTCTACACCATCCTTGGCCTTGGTGTAGGTTTATTCTTCGGCTTAGTCATCTTTTTGGTCTTCACAGGCGGGCGTTGATTCTTGGTCTTGACGGATGCAACAACTTTTGTGTCTCCACTTCATTCTACTTTGTCTCCTCTCTTCCGATGTAATGATGAGGTAGAATGTATTTTATATTGACCATGTTACATATCTTGAATCGTGGTTAACTTGAATGCACTCCTCTCGCCATCACATGATCTCCCCCTTGCCATCGTCGATTGTTGCTCCGACGGTCTTGAGGAACGATCTCTAGGATGAGTGGATGATGAGGTTGATCTCCTTTTGATCTTGGAGGTGGAGTTTCTCTTGGAGATTCTGACGATGTCCGGCCTCTGCTTTTAAATCTTCGTGTTGCACGTCACCTTTGCCTGCAAAATTTTTCTAGATCATCCACAAAATATATATTTTTTGTTGGAGATGTAGCCGCCCACCTCCCATTAGGGTTAGCCAAGTATATAAAAAAACTAAAAGAAAACTAGGGTTTAGCAAAACCCTAGATTAGATTGATTTTTTTATTGAGGATGATCAAAATTAAGAGATGCAAAAGAAAAATCAAGAGAAAAACTGAAAATATTCACAAACGTAATACTAGATTGAATCTTGATTACTTGTTCCCCGGCAACAGCGCCAGAAAAAGGGGCTTGTTGACGTTTGATTATCGTTGGAAAGTTCATTTGGACTTGCAAGCAGACAAATCCTCCGTCGTAGTCAAGGGACCCTTCTTCCCTTGAGTGGTGAAACCAAGGTATTGAATCCGTGGAACAATGTGTAATGCAAGATCCAATCTAATAAGCGGAAAACGCTTTGATCTTGAAAGGGGTTTTTGCATCTAATCTAAGGAAGAACCATGAAAACACATCTAATCTACTAAACACCGGAGGTAGCAAGAGAAAGAGGAGGTAAAACCAATCTAGAGATTGGATCGGGTCTTTTGTTGAAGTTCCAAAACCAAGAAGAATAAAGCAAACGAATCTCATTAAAAGCCTCTTTAAATCGTGGCTTCCGTTCCAACCCTCAAAGGCACCTACGTACACGTGGTCAACATCCTGTCACGTTGTCCCACTTATTGTGTAGGTGAACCTAAGAGCACGTTCACGAGAAACGTGTCGAAAACGCTCGGTAGGTCAGGTATGCACCTCTAGCCACCATGGCTACAAGAACATCCTATGCAATCTATCTGGAATAGATTGGAGAATAAGAAAACCCAAACGAAGACAAAGTCGAAGTGAAAGCATTTGATCGCTAGAAATCGGATTCAATCTTGCAAATTCAACATGAAGTATAGTACATGGACAAGATCACCACCGTGATCCTACCTTGATCTTACTCCTAGCTTCTAGAACTCCGACGTGGTCTTCCATGCAAGGTTCCCACGTCGGCTAGGGAAACCCTAGTCAACCATCTCGACCCTCTCCTCTCCGGAAGGGTGTCCCTCTCTTCTCTGCTCCTCGGTGGCGGATGACAAATTGCTTGATGCGTGGCTCGAGGCACGGGGGCTATAAATAACCCGAGGAATAGCTAGGTCAAAGGGGGTGTCGAACCGGGCTCGAAGTGGGCTGGGCCGGCCGGCCTGGGCCCAATTCGGCCCCGGATTCCTCCGTGTTGCTTCTCGTGACTTCCTGACTTTTTGCCGAGTTGCATGTGGGTCCTTGACGTCATTTTCCTTGCGGTTTAGATAAGGGTGCTTGGCGTATGAACTCTCGCATCTTCCGTCTAGGTCCTTAGCACTTCTCGGCTTCACGCCTTAGTCCTTGGTTCATTTGGAGTCATGTTCATCTTGTATCTTGACTTGTCCCGGGGTCCGTGATCACCTTGTAAAACCCTTGTTGAACTTTACCCGGAAGTCCTCATTTAAGCTCTTGATTCCTGTGTAAATAATAAACTCCAAAAACCACATGCGAGTGCGAACTTGACATATAATCAGGGTTAGGATCGTTAGTGTGAATAACAAATTAATACCAACATAGAAGGTAAACATGTGGCTAGGTTGACGGAAATCGACCGCCAACAGCAACACCGACATGGGTGGCGACGTCGACACCAGGAAGAGCACCACCGGCGTGCTGTTCTTCTACGGCTCCTGCCCCGTCACCTGGCAGTCCCAGAAGTAAAAGGTGGTCGCCCTCTCATCCTGCGAAGCTGAGTACATCGCCGGAACGACGGCGGCCTACCAAGGAGTCTGGCTGGCGCAGCTCCTGTCCGAGCTGAAGAGCGAGCAGTGCACAGCCTTCGTCCTCAAGATGGACAACCAATCAGCAATATCACTGAGTAAGAATCCTGTCTTCCACGTCCAAAGTAAACACATTGATGTTTGATTTCATTTCATCCGGGAGTGTGTTGGGGACGGGAGATTGGAGATTGAGCATGTTCGCTATGAGGAGCAAATCGCTGATATTCTGACGAAGCCATTGGGGAGAGTTCAGTTCATTGAGCTGCGCTCGAAGCTCGGAGTTGTCAAGATCGGCAAGTGAAGTTCAGGATTAGGGGGTGAAATGTTGGCTCTAAAATCTTGAATTCAGTTAGGGACTTAGAGTTTGTTTAGCTTTTCTGTTAATTCTGTTAGAATTGAGCCCGACTTGGAGCCTCCTATCCTCCCGGGCGCGTCCCTGTATCTAGGACGCTGCGCTGTTCACAGAACGTGTGTGGCATGGCCGGCGCACCATGATCGAGTGCGGGATGGCGCACTTTGTCCGTCATGGTGAGCATGGCGGACGTCGTGGACTAGCCTGACGCTCCCCCTGTTTTCCTTCTTGCAAAGTAGAGCTTTTGTGTATAAGTAGGAGCTATCAATCAAGAAAACGCTGTCGCATTTGCCCAGCACAAAAACCCCATGTGTCTCTGTTCATCTTCAACCTTGCGCCACTCCACGCACTGCTGTGCTCCGGTGCACGTCGGAGAAGTTCCGGCTGACAGCAGGTACCCGAGGAGCCCCGTGGAGACGAAGATGCCGTGACCGCGGTGCTGAAGCCGTTGACGTACCTGGCGTGGAAGGGGCACCGGATCCTCGGCGAGAGCCTCCGTCGCCCGTAGTTCACGTCGCGGCTGGCCGCGGCGGTGAGCTGGCCGACCATGCGCTGCACCCGGATGAAATCGGGGTGGTTCGCGGGGAGCAAGTGCTGCTGCTCCTTGGCACTAGCCGCGGCGGCAGCCACTACTAGAAAATCAGCCTTCCGTCCTGGACACCGGGTATTTTGCACCGTACTGGGTGGAGAGAAAGGACCCCGACGTGCCCTTGTGAAGGCACATTAGTACCGGGTGGGAACTAGCCCTGGTACTAATGTGGCTTGGCCACATTAGTACCGGGTGGGAACTAGCCCCGGTACCGAAGATGAAACATTAGTACCGGGGCCAAGGAACCCCCGGTATTAATGCCCTCGTAATTGCTCGCGTTGGCAACACTTAGAAATTTTCGCTTCCAAAACCGCCCGCCGGATCCTCCCCCTTCTTTACTCCCCACCGCATGCGCATCTGTTCCCCATTCTTATCCTCTTTCTCCTTCTCTGGATCTCATGCACTCCTCCCTTTTTTCTCAGGCGTAAGATCCGGAGGGAGAGTGGCGGTGGCGGCGGCTGGGCTGGCATGGCCGGCGCGGCGGCCTAGCGGGGAGGCGAAACCGGCGCGCGGCCTGGCCGAGGCGCAGTGGGCTAGGGCACCGGCGGCTCGGGCACACCGGCACGGGTGCGCGGTGGCCGCCACGGCCGGCGCTGGAGGCCGGCGCGGGCGCGGCGGCGCGGCTTGCTCTCTGGTTCCGCCTCCCTCTTTCTGTTCTTGTTCTTTTTGTTTTCTTCTTCTTTGTTTTTGATGCTTGTGCAATGTATGAATGTGGATTCTTGTGAATTTGTGATTGTAAATACTGAAATCTTGTGTTCTTGTGATTTCATTTTTGATATGTAAAATCTGAGATGTATATATATGAGATGTATGTGATTGAGAGATGTTTTGGTTGAGTTGTTGATGAGATGAGTTGAAAGAAAAGAAAAGAAAAGAAAAGAGGAGAGAGGAGGGGAGAGAAAACAACTCACGGAGTCATATGCATTAGTACCGGGGCTTCTAGCCACCCGGTACTAATGTGGGCGGCCACATTAATACCGGGTCACACGACCCGGCACTAATGTGGCTGCCCACATTAGTGCCGCCTTAGCTGTACCGGGTGGCCACCCGGCGCAGCATGGTGGAAGCGCTTCTCTGATGCTGTGACAAGGAGCAGGTTGCAGAGAAGGCGTCGGCCGATGAAGCAAGAAATCTAGATGGCGGGAAATCAAGTCCCTGATGCCCATGTTGGATGTACTTTGAGACTCTTGGCGTGCGGAAGACCAGAGGTCAAATATATGTGCGTGCTGGTTGACCAAATCCATTAGATTCGGACTCCGGAACTCAGTTCGGACTGGCGGCACGATACACCTTTTTGGTGCGGGTCAGAGTGAGTCAACGACGAGTCGACGACAAGCCAGGAAGCTCTTGGTTTTCCCATGCCCACAAAGGTCTATCTCGGGAACCGTGATTCCTTCACAAGCACGCTTCTCATATGACCAACAACAAGGAATTTAGACCTTCCACAACATAAGTGAAGCCTGAAACTGTTCATCTAAGGCACCTCACAAAAATTAGCATCACTCCTGTTGTGCTCTGTCACACCTGTTTTTCCAAAGAAAACCAAGTGCAGATCTATATGCATGTCAGGATCAAGTTTCATGTATATAGTTGACTTAAGTGAATAACAGAAACAATATCACGTAAGGAAAAGAGATATTATCAGACTATCACGCTTAAATCCTAGAAACGAAAGCACCAAACATCCACAAGCAGTCGACTGGGGGTTGCGTACGCCTAGCACCAGCAACATCTTCACAACGTCTTCATAGCAGCTTCCTCTTTCTGAGCAACATTGTTTATAGCAAGGGTGAGCACATGTCATACTCAGCAAGTGTGGGGAAAGTATGAATGCAAAGGCTTATCAAGGAAAGGCTGACAGGTTTACTGCATTAAGCAATTTTCGTAGGTCAAATTTTATTAGCACCTGATTACTAATAAAGTATAAGTATACACCAACCCACAATTAACATAAAGAGATACACCATAAGCATATGGCTAACATAACCATACCAACAATTTAAGTCCATCTTCAAGTTCAACTATCATGTGAGGGTCCAGGCCGATCTTGACCATGAGCACGGTCAATCGATTAGTTTTAAACACTCTGCAGAGGTTGTACATCTTTACCCACAAGTCGCGTAAAAGTTCTAAGAACTTTGAACCCAACCATGTTGTGCAAAAGTAGGCACAATACCACACTACTTAGGTGTGGTTGCATAGGGACGCTACGAGGCCTTTACAAAGAGTCCTCTCATGTGTATTAGTCCATAATAGCATATGGCATAGAGGCTATCTTTCGTACCACACTTCTACTCACGGACGGTCAGCCATAGAGTACTTCCGTTCCGATACCTATCCGGAGTAGAAGAGCCATAAAGCATTCCTCCGTACCCAAGCTACCATGCGAGTAATAGCCAAATAAAGACTTCCCTAATTACTCGGCCAAGACCAGAGCCATATAGTCCTTGTGGTTGCACTGTTATCCTGGGTGGTTCTCCATGTTCCAATTAACCATTGTGATCTTGTATTAATTAGAGATATATAGCATAAAGGTAAAGCAAGTTCATCTTTAATGTTCATTAGAACCACCATAACCCAAGTAGAGCAACTAAGCATAGCTACCCAACAAAAAGATAAACCCAGGTTGACAAGGAATGATAATAAAGACTAGAATAATCCTTAATAGGACCCATCAAATTAAATGCAAGCATATGCAGTGTGATTAAATAGCTATTGGGACGAAAGAACAAGGACACACTTACCTTTAACCAGTCTAATGATGTTGCTCAGAATTCTTCAACCTCTTGCTCTCCAAAGCTCACGAACCACGTTCCTTCAACTCGCATCAATCATCAGGCACAAGCATACAAAGAAAACAAACAAGCAACTAAGAACAATGCATCAATCAAAAGAAAAGCTTTAAAAAGAACGCACTAAAGGATAGGCTCGATTCTATGGATCACTGAAGCACATAGACCGTGCTGAGAAAAGGAAAGGCTTGGTTAGCTTTATGAAAGACACTAGGTTTGAGCAGAGCTAGGATCAAAAGATCTAGAGCTTGAAAGAAGATTAGCTCTACAACAGAGACACACTGAGACAGAGCTTGAAAAAAGAACGACTAACTAACGATTTGCATTTATGAAAGAACATAACCATGAGCTGGGTTTATTTTAATTAACAAATGATATGTGAAGGATATTTCATAAAGAAAATACCTTAAATTGGAAAGACCGAAGTAAAGAACTAGTCAAGTTTTAATTATAAAGATTCATATATGGATTATACTAATTAAATATTATCTTATAAAAAGTGAACTATATGAATCCTCTAAACGTAACTTTGTGATTTGAGTGGATCATATTATTATTGAAAATATCATGGCATTGGTATTAATTAAATTAACATTTATTTATAAAACCGATGTAAAAGCCTATTCAACTTTTTATTATGAAAGGTTAATTAAATATTAATCAAATTAACATTTGATTTATGAAAAACCAAGATAAAGATCTAATTAGATTTTATTTACAAAAGCATGTGAAATATTCATTAATCAAATTAACGTTTATTATGAAAAACGGTGTTTAACACTATATAGCTTTTAATTAAAGAAGACATGTTTATAAGGCATTAACAAAATTAATACCAAATTAATTTTCAAAAAACATACATGATGAAAACTCACCACTAACTTGTACTTTATATTATTATGAACCTAACACAACTTGAACGGATAAAAACGGAGCTAAAACGTGAAAGATATGACTTATTAAGGGTCTAGGGACTTACTGGCAAAGTTTAGAAACTTCCAGGGGCATAACTGCGAAAAACTGAGGGCATAAACATAATTTCGTATATAAACCTGAGGACATATACGCAAAAGTTTCAAGGTGAACTGGATCTGGAGGATCTGTTAGATCTAGGGGGTTTTCTAGAAAAGATCTAAGACAAAAAACTTAACTAAACATGACAAGGAAACACAGGGATCTAAACGTAAAACGGCCATGTCATCTTCTACCTCCAGTCATGGCCGATGTGAGGCGCTGGCCATGCCAATCACCATCACCCTGGGCGGTCACCGGCTCAGCCGAGGTGGGGAAGATGGAGAGGAGGTCGAGGGGGTCTTGTAGAGGTCCTCACGGACGGCGAAGGACGACGGGAGACGACCGGCAGCGGAGGACTGCGACAGAAGGCGGTAGTTGCAAGCGGCAGTGGTGCTCCGACGATCCTCCAGCGACGGGAAGCGGCGGAGGGGGTGCGGCTTGCCACAGCGAAGCTCTTGGCGTCGACGGTCTGCCCCGAGGAGTCTTGGACGCTGCGAATTAAAGACGGCCGGCGGCGAGCTCCTCGCGGCTCGGGCGATAGTGCTGTGCAGAGGCGCGGTGCAGGCGATGGGAAGTGGCAGCAGGGCACGTGAGGCTCGGCCTCGCCTTTTATAGAGGCGCGCGTCAGCCGGGCTTGGCGCGCACACCAAGAAACAGGCGGCGGCGTCGCCGTGCTGCCTCTGGACGGCCGCGGTGACCATGGCCCAGATGGGCCTTGGCAGGCCAGCGACTGGGCCGGGACAGATAGGGCTGGACGGAGTGGGTCGAGCCCACGGGCTCGGCCCAATAGGATAGGATTTTCTTTTTTTTCTGAATTTATTTTCAGTGCAAAACAAATCTACAAAAACACTAGATATGTTATTAAAAGCACGAAAAATACTCAGAAAATCCCAAAAATTCTAAGAAAATTCCTAGAGATAGATTGAGACACGAACAATCCAAATAAAATGAACAATCTAAATAAAATATTTGGAGCTCGTGAAAAGGATCTTAGAGCCTTCTAATAAATAGAATAAGCTCAAGGAAAATGAGAATAAATTCCAGAAAAATCTGGAAAATTCTCAGAAGGATTTGGTCAACACCTAAGCATGTTTTTAAAACATTTTGCACTCAAAAACACCAGGATGCATAAGCATGAATGCGACACTCACATAATCATTTTATTTAATTTAGAAAAACAAACAATGCCTTTTTCCTATACTATATTTCCTGTGAAGAAAATAAATGTTTAGAAAAATTTTAAAATTATGAGAAAATCATTGTTTAATTATTCTCTCTATTCACATCCTGAGATTGGAAATTTCAGGGTGTGACAAATCTACCCCCTTAAAAGGAATCTCGTCCCGAGATTCGAAAAAGGCTAGCAAGAGACAAGGGTTTATTTTGAACTCTTTACATATCCTTCAGCAATATTCCTCCTTTCATAATACAGAAAACTCTCTCACAACCTAACTTATCTTGACATCCTTAAGTATCGGGCGTCTTGTCTTGCTTGTTTCATTGCCGCCATGCCTTCTTGTGATACTGATCCACACGTTTCTTTGGGCACCTGCTAATAAAGTGTCCACCAGCTTTGCAGTAGAAACAAGCTCTAGTTTCCTTAATGTTCCGACGATTGCGTTGTGTCTCGTCAATTACTTGCACTGTGCAACCATGAGGATATTCTAGATACGCATCTTCGTACTGATCTTCAAGGTAATCTTGGGTTTGGGACACACGATAAAGGTGAGAATTGTCAGCTTGCTCTGGAAATTTCATCTTCTTACTCATGATCTCCTGTAGTTTGCTTTCTAGCTCGATGGCTTTGTTGATTACATCTTGCAGACTAAAATATTTATGTAAGCTTAGTATACTTTGAAGGTCTTCATTCAGCCCTTTGATGAAATGTTCTCGTTTCTTGTTATCACTTTCATCCGATCTTGGGGCATACATAGACAACTGGATAAACTTATCCCCATACTCAGTCACAGACATTTGTCCCTGCTTTAAGTTAAGGAACTCCTTCCTTTTGAGCTTCATCGCACTTACAGGAGTATGGTGCGATATAAAGTTGTCCTTGAATTCCTTCCACACAATACTCTCAGGTTGCTCATGTCCATTGATGTAGGAATCCCACCACTCTGAAGCTGCTCCTACAAGTTGTCTAGATGCATACAAAGCCTTTTCTCTATCATTGCATTGTACCATACTCCCTCCATTCATCTATCCAAGGCCCATTAGAAAATTGAAAAAAATCAACTTTACAAGGCCTATTTCAGTTTTCCAAGGGTGATTAAGGCGCTAAACGCTTCGTTGATCAGTGTCGCAATTATATCATTGCACAACTCGCCTCGGGAGTAAAATCAGTGTGGCGTCGGCCGGATCTGCTGCTCCATGGCTTCTCTTTTTTTCATGTACTCCCCCGTCGTTAGGAGAGGGTCTACGAGGGGTCGATTTTTTCCCAACCACATCCGATCAGCATGCGCGGGGGAGGGATGGCAGGAGTAATGACCAGAAAAATGTGGATGCAGTTTAACAAGGAAAAATAAATGCCATGGTGAGTTAAGTTTTCTCTTCTTGGTCTTTGAGTTAAGAAATTTTAGGCCTTGGATAGATGAATGGAGGGAGTATCTAACTTCTCTTCAATTGTCCTGATCCAGTCATCAGCTTCTAAGGGGTATGTGGTACTAGAGAATATTGGTGGCTCAGTACTCATGAACTCTGCATACGTATCCTCCGAGGGTGGAAATGATAACACATCTTGGTTGTATCCATAGTTGTCATTGTTCTCATGGCTTTTGTCTTGGTTGCCTCCTTTTGTGTTTTCCATCTGATTTGTGGTTAAAGAAATGATCAGAAGAGAACAAGAGTAAACATATAGATTGAAGAGTAGGTAGAAAGAATGGGGAAAAACAAGGAGGTGGGAGGCATAAAAGAAGAACCCAATTAAGCAACTGATGTTATTGTAGATATAAGACCCACAATACACCAACACTCACTACAAAGAAACGAATCAATCAAGATCATAAAACCAAACATCATCATACAAGCACTGAATTCCACCAATCAAGACATAGTTAAAGGAACGATACTACACGTGTTAATAAAGTCAGAAGGCATCCTCCTAATAGATTAGATGTAGCTCCCAGTAAGGATATCCATAAATAATGAATTTCTCACAGATCATGGAGTACGAGATGATGAGTTCATCCCAACTGGAATCACCTCAATCGGAGGTTTAGAACACGTGATATAGATTAATCAAGATGGCTATTTCAACAGTGTTGACAGATTTCGAATGCTCCACTAATTCGTGTGTATCTCTCTTGATACAGAACGAACACTACTGAAGTTTTGACAGAAATTGACCCATGAAATTCTGGAACTAACCCAACTGATTTCATGTCAATCGAAGTTCCATAGCTCGAGATAGAATTAAAATAGTAATGATGTGTAAGAGAGCTGCGTGAACAGATAGAATATCATGGTAACAATTCCACCAATAAATCAAGGGGGTGTCATTGCTCGAGAGAATGCACAATCGAGGTCGAAGAAGTGTTCAAGGAGAGTGAAGATAAATATACAAGAATTCATGGTTTAGCATTTGTAAAGAAAGGAAGTACAAATGCTAAGGGTCAACTGGGAAACCAGAGTTATCACGGTAGGGAGAGAA
This sequence comes from Cenchrus fungigraminus, assembly GCA_036936925.1. Classification (NCBI taxonomy): domain Eukaryota; kingdom Viridiplantae; phylum Streptophyta; class Magnoliopsida; order Poales; family Poaceae; genus Cenchrus; species Cenchrus fungigraminus. The sequence continues at coordinate 103,791,589 of CM072769.1, read as the reverse complement.
GAAGATGGTTAAGGAGTGAAAACATTCATCAGAAAGGTCAAGGATAAGATAAGAATGGACTTTAGATCAAAAGAGACCTTAGGAAACATCCATTGCTAACTAGGCTTACGTCCTACAGTCGATACGGCTCTGATACCACTCTGTCACACCTGTTTTTCCAAATAAAACCAAGTGCAGATCTATATGCATGCCAGGATCAAGTTTCATGCATATAGTTGACATAAGTGAATAACAGAAACAATATCACGTAAGGAAAAGAGATATTATCAGAGTATTACGCTTAAATCCTGGAAACGAAGGCACCAAACATCCACAAGCCGTCGACTGGGGGTTGCGTACGCCTAGCACCAGCAACATCTTCACAACGTCTTCATAGCAGCTTCCTCTTTCTGAGCAACATTATTTATAGCAAGGGTGAGTACATGTCGTACTCAGTAAGTGTGGGGAAAGTATGAATACAAAGGCTTATCAAGGAAAGACTGACAGGTTTACTGCATTAAGCAATTTTAGTAGGTCAAATTTTATTAGCACCTGATTACTAATAAAGTATAAGTATACACCAACCCACAATTAACATAAAGAGATACACCATAAGCATATGGCTAACATAACCATACCAACGATTTAAGTCCATCTTCAAGTTCACTTATCATGTGAGGGTCCAGGCCACTCTTGACCATGAGCACGGCTAATCGATTAGTTTTAAACACTCTGTAGAGGTTGTACATCTTTACCCACAAGTCGCGTAAAAGTTCTAAGAACTTCGAACCCAACCATGTTGTGCAAAAGTAGGCACAATACCACACTACCTAGGTGTGGTTGCATAGGGACGCTATGAGGCCTTTACAAAGAATCCTCTCTTGTGTATTAGTCCATAATAACATATACCATAGAGGCTATCTTTCGTACCACACTTCTACTCACAGACGGTCAACCATAGAGTACTTCCGTTCCAATACCTATCCGGAGTAGAAGAGCCATAAAGTATTCCTCTGTACCCAAGTTACCATGCGAGTAATGGCCACACAATGACTTCCCTAATTACTCGGCCAAGACCAGAGCCATATAGTCCTTGTGGTTGCACTGTTGTCCTAGGTGGTTCTCCATGTTCCAATTAACCATTATGATCTTGTATTAACTAGAGATATATAGCATAAAGGTAAAGCAAGTTCCTCTTTAATGTTCATTAGAACCACCATAACCCAAGTAGAGCAACTAAGCATAGCTATCCAACAAAAAGGTAGCCATGTTGACAAGGAATGATAATAAAGAGTAGGATAATCCTTAATAGGACCCATCAAATTAAATGCAAGCATATGCAGTGTGATTAAATAGTTATTGGGACAAAAGAGTAATGACACACTTGCCTTTAACTAGTGTAATGATGTTGCTCAGAATTCTTCAACATCTTGCTCTCCAAAGCTCTCGAACCACGTTCCTTCTACTCGCATCAATCATCAGGCACAAGCATACAACGCAAACAAACAAGCAACTACGAACAATGCACCAATCAAAAGAAAAGCTTTAAAAAGAACACACTAAAGGATATGCTCGATTCTATGGATCACTGAAGCACACAGACCGTGTTGAGAAAAGGAAAGGCTTGGTTAGCTTTATTAAAGACACTAGGTTTGAGCATGAGCTAGGATCAAAAGATCTAGAGCTTGAAAGAAGATTAACTCTACAACAGAGACACACTGAGACAGAGCTTGAAAAAGAACGACTAATGAACGATTTGCTTTTATGAAAGAACATAACCATGAGCTGGGTTTATTTTAATTAACAAATGATATGTGAAGGATATTTCATAAAGAAAATACCCTAAATTGGAATTAATGTAGCATTATATTTTTATTTGCAAAGACCGAAGTAAAGAACTAGCCAAGTTTTATTTATAAAGATTCATATATGGATTATACCAATTAAATATTTAACTTATAAAGGTAAACTATATGAATCCTCTAAACATAACTTTGTGATTCGAGTGGATCATATTATTATTGAAAACATCATGGCATTGGTATTAATCAAATTAACATTTATTTATAAAACCGGTGTAAAAGCCTATTCTACTTTTTATTATGAAAGATTAATTAAATATTAATCAAATTAACATTTGGTTTATAAAAAACCGAGGTAAAGATATAATTAGATTTTATTTACAAAAGCATGTGAAATATTTATTAATCAAATTAACGTTTATTTTGAAAAACGGTGTTTAACACTATATAGCTTTTAATTAAAGAATACATGTTTATAAGGCATTAACAAAATTAATAACAAATTAATTTTCAGAAAAATACATGATGAAAACTCACCACTAACGTGTACTTTATATTATATGAACCGAACGCAACTTGAACGGATAAAAACGGAGCTAAAACGTGAAAGATATGACTTATTAAGGGTCTAGGGACTTGCTGGCAAAGTTTAGAAACTTCCACGGGCATAACTGCGAAAACTAAGGGCATAAACATAATTTTGTATATAAACCCGAGGGTATATACGTAAAAGTTTCAGAGTGGACTGGATCTGGAGGATCTATTAGATCTAGGGGGTTTTCTAGAAAAGATCTAAGACACAAAAACTTAACTAAACATTACAAGGAAACATAGGGATCTAAACGTAAAACGGGCATGTCATCTTCTACCTCCAGTCATGGCTGACGGTAGGCGCTGGCCGTGCCAATCGCCGGCGCCCTGGGCGGTCACCAGCTCGGCCGAGGCGGGGAAGATGGAGAGGAGGTCGAGGGGGTCTTGTAGAGGTCATCACCGACGGTGAAGGACGACAGGAGACGGCCGGCGGCGGCGGACTGCGGCGGCCGGCGGCGGTTGCAAGCGGTGGCGGTGCTCTGACGGTCCTCCGGCGATGGGAAGCGGCGGAGGGGGTGCGTTTTGCCACGGCGAAGCTCTGCCCCGAGGAGTCTTGGACGCCGCGAATTAAAGACGACTGGCGGCGAGCTCCTCGCGGTTCGGGCGGTGGTGCTGTGCAGAGACGCGGCGCAAGCGACAAGAAGTGGCAGCAGGGCATGCGAGGCTCAGCCTCACCTTTTATAGAGGCACGCGGCAACCGGGCTTGGCGCGCACGCCAAGAAACAGGCGGCAGCGCCGCCGTGCTGCCTCCGGACGGCCGCGGTGGCCCTTGGCCAGATGGGCCTTGGTGGGCCAGCGGCCGGGCCGGGGCGGACAGGGCCAGACGGAGTGGGTCGAGCCCACGGGCTCGGCCCAATAGGATAGGATGGGATTTTCATTTTTTTTCTGAATTTATTTTCAGTGCAAAACAAATCCAAAAAAACACTAGAAATGTTATTAAAAGCACGAAAAATACTCAGAAAATCCCAAAAATTCTAGGAAAATTTCCTGAGATATATTGAGGCACGAACAATCCAAATAAAATATTTGGAGTTGTGAAAAGGATTTTAGAGCCTTATAATAAATAGAATAAACTCAAGAAAAATGAGAATAAATTCCAGAAAAATCTGAAAAATTCTCAGAAGGATTTGGTCAACACCTAATCGTGTTTTAAAAACATTTTTCACTCAAAAACACCAGGATGCATAAGCATGAATGCGACATTCACATAATCATTTTATTTAATTTAGAAAACAAACAATGCCTTTTTTCTATACTATATTTCCTGTGAAGAAAATAAATGTTTAGAAAAATTTAAAAATTATAAAAAAATCATTGTTTAATTATTCTCTCTATTCACATCCTAAAGTTGGAAATTTCTGGGTGTGACAAGCTCCAACCGTAGGACCCACTTAGGAAAATAAAATATGAAGATGAAAGCGACATGTCTCATCATCTTTCACTTGCGCACAAACTGATTTCTTTCTCCTCCTATGCAATCGCTCTCCTCCATCTCAATATTTTAATAACTAGCATCGATACATGTAGGTTCACCGCTCCCAAATTTTGAAGCTCCGGCATCACTGCTTGCCGTGTAGAGAGCGGTGCCCAAATCCTCTCTCACCTATTATGGCTTCACTCTACAGCAACACTGTGGAGGGTCTTAGTACTCCCTCCGTTCCAAAATATAAGTATGCGTTGACTTTTGCTGATCTCATTTGACCATTCTTCTTATTTAAAAAATTTGCAAAAATAAAAAAATTTATACGATGATAAAATATATCATAACAAAATAAATAATATTTTGATAATTTTTTTGGAATAACACCAATCATCAACATGAATCGTAGAAGTCAACATGTGCTTATATTTTAGGACAGAGAGTAGCTAACTAACCAGGTGAAATACCCCGATTAAATAATATAAGGATCTTTAGTTTTGAATAATGAGCCCTTATAAAAAGAAAACGGATTCTTGAACCTCTTTCACGCTCATGTCACGTCGAGGTACTGCAGAAAAAAGAACCGAATCCGATCTAATTTTTCGTAATCGATTAGTTAACATGGTGGTTAACCGTATTATGAAAGACGGAAAAAAATCATTGGCTTATCAAATTCTCTATCGAGCTGTGAAAAAGATTCAACAAAAGACAAAAACAAATCCACTATTGGTTTTACGTCAAGCAATACGTAGAGTAACTCCCAATATAAGAGTAAAAACAAGATGTAATAAAAAAGGATCGACGCGGAAAGTTCCGATTGAAATAGGATCTAAACAAGGAAGAGCACTTGCTATTCGTTGGTTATTAGAAGCATCTCAAAAGCGTCCAGGTCGAAATATGGCTTTCAAATTAAGTTCCGAATTAGTAGATGCTGCCAAAGGGAGTGGGGGTGCCATACCACAAGGAATCGAAGGAAGATGTGACGTTTTATTCCAGGGAATCCCCAACGAAAAATGCACACTATTCCCTCTTTGCTATCAAATCGGTCATAACCACTGCCTACATTCCACAAAATAGTGCACCACAAATAGGAGCTAATGAATAGGCCCGCAATTCATTAGAAAGACATCGTGACCCCCTATGGAAAAAAAGAATTTGTTGAGATGGAAGTATGGATATCATATTCTTACCAAGATAACTGGAAGCCCCAACCGCTAAGAATCCTAATGAACCTAGAAAAAGAATACAGACCTAGAAAAATTACCTTTTTTTCGAGAACCTTTTAGAAGTTCTATCCATATGTGTTCTGATCACCAATTCATATTAGATATACTAAATTAAATCTAGTAGCCGTCAATTGAAATTGAGAGAATAAGCTAAATGATTTTGACTTTACTTTTTTTATTCTGAAATAACCTTCAGTAGCTAGTACTCCTGTGAAACAATTGGTTAGATACATTGACTTTCTATTCAAAAAGAATTCGTGGATCCACTTAAAAAAACTCGCTATACTCGGCTACGCATATGGATGCATTTATGCTCGTAGCCCATATCTGCATCCATAGATGTTTTTCATTTGTGTGTAGAAAGAGCTACATACCCCATCATATTAGTTCTAGTATTTTCGTTGCTAGGTCCAATAATAGGAATAGGAATGAATATCTCTAGCTCGTCATATTCATAGCTCGGAAAAAATGTATGCATATACTATAATTGATAAATAGAATGTGGGAATACAAACATTTCTTATTTCCCTGGCCCGTGCCCCCGAGGGCGTAGGATTTGGGGTAATCCCGGTTTTAAGCTCTTCTCTGAGCTTGGCTTTGTTCCCAATGCTATCAGCAGGAAATGAAGAGGGTGGCGGCGAGAGAAACCACTACATATACGAGTTGGTGGTATACAACTAGAAAATCCAAAAGATAGTACTCGCTCTTCCCTCCCTCGCTTCGGTAGTAGAGGAATCGCTCAAGCGTTAGTCGTAGGAAGATATTCGCTCTAGCTCATGATACATGTTTTATATTATACGCGTAAAACCCCGGTGGGAGCAAACCAACGTAGCGTACTAGTCCTTCCCAAAGCTTTAATTGAAATGGCGCAAGATTATTGGAATAATTGTTGGAGACTCAAATGATGGATATGCAAGCATACGTTTCATGCTTGTTTGAGTAATAGCAAGGAGATTCTCCAATATCATGCTAAGAATAGCAAGGATTTCCAGACGTAATCCTGGGCGTGAAGAGTAAAAAATCCAAAATTTGTGGGAATTTTTTCTTACAAATTGGATTTATTTCGTACATTTATCAATGAGAAAATCCAGGGGTCAGAATTCCTTACAATTTGAAAGTCCCAAATGATCCGAAGGGCGGAAAGAGAGGGATTTGAACCCTCGGTACAAAAAAATTGTACAACGGATTAGCAATCCGCCGCTTTAGTCCACTCAGCCATCTCTCCTCGTTCTAAATCGAAAGGTTTTCGTGATATGACGGAGGCAAGAAATAACGATTGCAAAAAATCCTTTCTTTTGAAAAAGTGCATAAAAATTATATTGCCAATTCCATTTTAATTATATTCTTTTTTCTTAATGTTAATAAAAAAAGAAGAAAATTCTTGTTTTTTCTTTCCAAAATTCGATATAGGCTGGGCTGAGATGAGAGACAATCAGATAAATTTTCTCTTCAGCGGGCAGTTCCATATAGGATTTATTAGAATAAAATAAGCAGGTTATAACTCTCTTTTTTTTTATCCACAAAGTAAAAAAGGTTCTTATCAAACCCACAATAAAATTGGAACAGTTAAATTTTGGAGACCTATGCCTCTCTCCAACTAGGACTACAACTAAGTTTTCCACCAATGATCCGTCGTCCATAACCTTCCATGCAGATGTTGCCACATGAAGAACTTCGCTTTGGCAACGTCATCGAGTACATCGCTCTGCAGCTGCCAACCGGATGGGTAACCTTTTGTGCCACTTTGTTGGTAGATTTCTTGCTGCACAACCAAGGGTCCAACAATGATGTCTCGATTCCACCTCATGTTTGCCGGCACAGCATGATGAGGCACAGCATGGCTGTTTCTAACCCAACTCCTTGTACTCCTGACACCAAAGATCCGGCGATTTGGAGGTGGAAAACCAATTGAATTCCTGATGTGGTTACAAAGAACCGGAAGTGACCATTTGCTTGTCCAGTATAGCCACCAAGAGAGTGCGAAATCAAAGGTCGATTTCCAAGAATCCAGAGCTTCAGCGCCTTTCCCGGACCTGACGGCTTGTCTGTACAAGTCCAGCGCTTCGTCCATGACCTTGGCTTGAGATAGAACCCGTGCTCTCGTGGCACATATAGGATGGGTATCGTGCACACTAGGGAGTGATGTTTCGAGGATCAATGCGAGTTTCTTCCACAATGCCGGGGCAATACGTGGATGGTAACCAGCGGCCGCCACTAGGAGGAGACCGAGATGATCCGCCTCGAACTCTTTCCTGCGCATGAAACGGGTATAAAGAGATCGATTAAAGAAACATCTATTGATCATCACACACGCCTCCAACTCTTGGTTAATTCGGTTGATTACCTGATGTTGCCCGGGCGCATGAAGAGGGGCTTCTCCCACGCCTCGTCATCTTCATCCATCGGCACGTCTAGGAGCTCCGTCGCGTAGTTGGAGATGAAGAGCGCCCAGTACATGTTCTTCAATGTCTTCCAGCCGTGCCTTGAGATCACATGCCCAACCTGCGCACACATCCAGTGAGCTAGTTTGGCAGCCAACGTGTGTTCGTGTGTGCGTGTGGTATACGATACATAAAGAGGAGTAGATTGTAACGTGCCTCGTGCCCGAGCACAGCGGCGATGCCAGCCTCCGTCTCCGTGCGGACGAGCGCGGTGGAGAGTCTGATCTGGCCGTCGTCATAGCAGTACGCGTCGAAGTACTCAGAGTCGAACACCTCGACTCTCCAGTCGACGCCGTCGAACGGGCGCCGGATCCTCTGGAGAAGGCCCCATGGTCCGGTGTAAGTTTGGTCGTCGCACGCCGCGGCGATGATGTTGGCGGCGATGCGGCGCACCCGGATGGTATAAGGGTGGTCCGGGGGGAGTGTGGGTTCCTCACCAGGGGGAGGCCAGGGCACGCTCTCGCCGCCGTCGTGAGCGTGGGAAGACCAGGTCGCCGAGGCGCCGCTGCACTTGCTGCTCAGGAGGCTGAACGCGCGTGGAAGCGCTTCGCTGATGCTGTGCCAGCGAGCAGCGGGCAGCAGAGAAGACCAACGAGGAACGAGATGTCGGGAAATCAAGATCTTGAAAATCCTCATGTCTCCAGGCTTTTGTACAGCGAAGAGCAAAGGTCATGGCCTCCTGCCCGGCCGGGGAAATACACATGCAACATCGGACCGAGTTTAATTCGGTGTGCACTCACGTAGTCACGTTGCCTTGTCCTGCACGGTTTACCTTTCTTTTCATAGCAGGCCGGGTGACCTTTCTGTAACGGAACTGCTAGCGCACGAACGTCCGTTCCGAGCGTTAGCATCGAACGCCTCCGCGGTCGTCGGATTCTAAGATGATCAGTCGTCAGCCGTCAGATCGAAAAGTCCAGCAACCCATGTTGCGAGTCATGTTGCGTGCAACATGCAACATCAGGGGCGCTCCTCCCTCCTCCCACCGACACAGTACCCAAACGACCCATGTTACGATCCATGTTGCGAGTCATGTTGCGTGCAACATCACGAGTCAAAACAATCTTCCACATGCACTTTTCCATCCTCAGGCCGCGGCTCTTCACGGGGGGAGGGCGAACTCCAGGCGGTGAGGAGAATCAACATCCGCAACATTCGAAACACCATCCGTAATATTCAAAAACAGCATTTGCAACATCGAGAATCGAACAGTTGCAGTGGGGAGAATCAACATCTGCAACATTGAAACATCTAGATCTACTTTTGTAACATCCAGATTAACACACATGCAACATGTGTCTGAAATAGTTACAACATCGCAACATCAAGATCTACTTTGCAACATTCGCATGAAACACTTACAACATTCTTCTTAAACATCTGAAACACATGGAACATACACTTGCAACATGCCCAAAACCTTACCTGTTGGCCACCATGACCGCCGCCCGGAGCTCCTCCGCCCTGGACGCGGGGAGCGGCGCCCCGCGCTCGGCCACGGGGACCTCCGCCCTGGCCGCCGGTGAGCTCCGTGCAGAGGCTGCCGCACGCACGCTCGCGTGGCCCCGCCGCGGGGAGCGGCGGCCCGCGCTGCCGAGGAGCTCCTGCTCCTGACCGCAGGGGGCTCTGCCCTTGGTCGCGCGGAGGTGGAGAGATGGCCACAGGGGGCTCCACTCCTGGCCACGCGGTGGCAGAGAGACGACCGCGGGGAGCAGCAGCTCGCGCACCGGCAAGCTCCGCGGGGAGCAGGAGCCCGCGTGCCAGCGAGCTCCGCGGGGAGGGGCGCGCGCGCCGAGCCGAGCTCCGCCGCCCCTGGCCACGAGCTTGCGGCGGCGACAGGAGCTCCCCCACGCGCGGGCGCTACCGTGTGCTCCGGGCGCTGCTGGATGCTGCTCCCACGATCTCCGCCGTGTGGCACAGCGGCCGACCGCGGGGGAGCGACGAGCCGGTACCCAGGAGTAGAGCTGACCGTGGCCGGCGGGGAGAGAAAATTGGTGGGTGAATCAGTGAATGAGATAGGTGAGAGAGAAATGAATTTTGACCACTCAAATGAGGATAAGCTTTAGAATCAATACATGGACAGGAGCGTGCCACGTAGTCGTCCAGTGGAAGGACGTGCGTCCGGACGCCCGGACGCTAGCATTACTGTTTCTGTAATCTCCGGAAAAAAATTGTGTGCAGAAGTGCAGCAGACTCCGCACCGTGCAGGACGACGCTCAATGGCTGACGCGTGGCGTTTCTAGATATCGATCACCTGCACCTCGCGTCTCTTCCCCTCCGTCTCTATCAGGGGATCATCTTCTTCACCCTGTGAACCGGCACCGTGATTTTCTATCACCTAGGACAACGCTGCCATGCTAGGAGGAGGCGGAGGTCAGGAAGTTGAGAGTTCAGACAGCCGCCGTGCCAGAGGAGCCAGGAGGGGGAGGCCAGGAACTTAACTGTGTTTTTATTTGCACCATGTCAGTCATTGCCATGAATTGAGTAGATCAAACTTATCGTTATGGGAAAGTTGGATCCATAACACCGAAATATTCATGTTTTGGAAATCTATCATCGTAATGTTGTGGTACACTCACTACGGGAAATCGAGCGGTTGCCGAGTGCAGGATACACTCAGCAAAGGATTTGCCGAGAGCAGCTCTCGACAAAGGGCTCACAACAGAGATTATCTCGGTAAAGGGGTTATTTACCGAGAGCCGCACCTCAGCTCTCGGCAAAAGTGTACCGTAGGTCAAGGATGGTTCTGGACAAACAGTTTTGAAAAGAATTAAAAAAAGAAAAAGAAACCCAAGGTCTGGCACCCCGGCCCCATTGACCGGCCGCCGCCCCGCAGCGGCAGCGCCGCCACCCCGCAGCGGCGGTGCCGCCACCACTTGACCACCACCGCCGTCACCACCTCCAGGACACCAACGCCGGCGCCACCACCACCACCACCTCTAGGCCGCCACCTCCACCACTGGGCCTCCAGGCTGCCACCACCACCACCATAGCCTGGAGCTGCCGGCTCTACGAGAGAGAGAGAGAGGAGCATCACTCGTCACCGGATCTGAGGAGAGTATGAAGAGGATCTTACTAGGACCACCTGCCGCTGCCACTACCACCACCAGCACGCAGCAATAGCAGCAGCAGCTCCGTAGGACGAGGAAGCTACCACGCCGGAGGGGAAGAAGAGGAGGCACCTCCAACACCAGGCCACCAGGCCGCCACCACCACCAAAATGGCACGCCGCTGCCGATGCTCCATCGTTGGATCAGAGAGAGAGAGAGAGTGAGATGCCTGGATTCACGTCGGAGCTTCTCGCGTCGGCCACCACCGGATCTTGAGCCGTGGATCTTGCCGCCAGGGGAGAGGAAGCCACGCCAGCCTTGGATCTTGCCGTCGGGGAAGAGAAAGCCGCGCCCACCGGATCTAAGGAGAAGAGCTTCCACTAATGTCGCATCTGCTGGCCGCGGCCGCTGTTCCTCGCCCCGCTGCCTGTCCTCATCGGTCAATGGATTCCGGTGAGGGGCGAGTGGAGGAGGAGGAGAGGAGCCGCGAAGAGGAGGGGACGGGGCCATCGGCGGATGCAGGAGGCGCAGACGGGAGAGGAGAGGGAGGGGAGACAGAGGACGACGGTGGAGAAAGAGGAGAGAGGGGGCGCTGACGGAGACAGGGGAGGGAGTTAGGGTTGGGGTGGGGGTGGCGGCGACTTTATATACAGGAGAGTGGTGCGGAGGTGGACCGGGGTGCTACGTGGGCCGGAAGGGGGCTGCGGTGGGCTAGGTTACTTTGCCGTGAGTCTAAAATGGGCCCACGGTAGATTTTTATTTTTATTTTTCAAAAATTGTTCAAATTCATTTAATTAGTTAAATATAACAAATTAATACTAAAAGGTACCAAATTTTAACATGGAGTACCACATGTTGTATGTGGAGAGTATAAAAAGTTTTGAATTTAAATTTCAATTTGAACATCACTTCACTTACAAACCCAACCGCTCACTTCATAACTCACTGAAACTTCTTCACAGATGTTTCGATTTGTAAGCATCGTATATGATAAAATGTGCAAAACTCACTCAATTTTTTTCCACACCCTTCATGTATGATATCATGAGATATTGACAAATTTCATGATTTTCAGATTTCATTTGAGTTTTTTAGAATTTTAAATTAGAATTTTAAAATCATTCGGATGCGCGTCTTTGATCCTGTTTCCTCAACAAGATGTTTGAAATTTATTTTGATTTTATGGATAAGGTCTCAAATTTGGCTAAATAACATGAATATCATTTTTTCACTCATTTTACTCTATTATTTGAATCACTTGCGGTTCAAATTTGACTTGTTTCAAAATAATGCTTGAAATACAATTAATTTATTAAATATAGAAAACAAATAGAAAAATGTACCAAATTTTAACATGTAGCTCCACATGTTGTATGTAGAGAGTAGAAAAATATAAACATAGCTATAGGTTGCTTCACAAGTGACCCTTCCATATTCAATCGAAAAAAGAAAACACATATTTAAATTAAAACTTTATAAGAATTCCTTACTAAAGTTGTAGATGTTTTCTAGATGTACAATTGTGATGTAAAGTTTTTCTTCATTCGAAGTTGTATGGAAAAAGTATGGAAATTTTTGAAGTGGGAAGATGATTTTTCCTGTCGACCAAAACAATAGCTCACAACAAAATACATCATTTGCCGTGAGCCGACCTTGGGCTCTCGGCAAACACAAATTTTGCCGTGAGCAAGCCTTAGGGCTCACAGCAAATACCTATTTTGTCGTGATCCGTCCTTCGAGCTCACGGCAAATGCATATTTTGCCGTGAGTTTTCGTTGCGGCCGTCGGCAAAATAATGTTTTGCCGTGAGCCAAAAAAGCTCTCGGCAAAGTCCTGAGCTCAGGAATGCAAAACCAACAATAGATGCAAACATTTAGATATGTACCACTCTGTCACATCTTTCGTCCATCCGTACTTGTCTTCTCTGTCCACTCGGCCTCTCCCTACCTCTGAGCCAGCCGCTGCACCTCTGTCTCTCCCCGCGTCGGCCCCTCCATCTCTCCATGCGCTGGTCGCCGCTCCTCCCTCCCCGCACGCTGGTTGCAGGCCCCTCCCTCTTGTAGAGCATGGGCATCTTCTTCCCTTGTCCGACAGGCGGAGGGTCTGGCGGACCAAATCGTCGGCGTTGTGTGCTCTGCATGGCTCGGCTGAGGTTGGGAAGCAGGAGAGAAGTGAAGGACCGGATGGCGACTAGAGAGGGGGGGAGTGAATAGGAGCCGGTTAAAAATTCTTCCAAAGAACCAGGCCAATGCCCTACTCAAAACCCGGTCACACACAAGCAATGAGTCGAATCAAACACCAATCGCCAAAGCAACGAGGTTATGGATCAACCTCAAGCCTTAGGAACAATTTCTTGCAGCACACGCGGAAGCACGAACAAAGAAGAAAAGGAACCAAACAAACTTTGCTAGTTCCTGCGTCCAGCACGGACAGTCCGCCTGACAGCCACGGACGGTCCGCCTGGAAGGGGCGGATAGTCTGCCAGGCAGACGCGGACAGTCCGAAATGGACGCAGAAGCTAACAGGGGCACTGGAAGAAAAACTGACCAATGCGGACAGTCCGACTTAGCCTTGCGGACAGTCCGCCAGTGTCGCGGACAGTCTGCATGGCTTGGTCGGACGGTCCTCCAACCCTCGGCAAACCGCAGACAAAAACCCCAGACAAAACACCACCACGCGGACAGTCTGCAAGCCCCACGCGGACAGTCCGCAAACCTCCTGTAACAAAACTCCGAAAACGAAACGGATCGAAACGAACCAAAACAAGAACACGCGAAGAACTTCGACGAACAGGACGAACTCGCCTAGACGCGGACGATCCGCAAGGGCCCTGCGGACAGTCCGCCCTGCACGAACAGAGCAGAAAACAGGGAGCTCGAGAAGTCAACCCCACAAAGCCATCATCGGATCTACCAAACGCTTTGTGCTCTTGAGACAAGATTTGAGGGAGATGATGTGCGTCACTAGGTGAAGCTATGCCCCAAAAATCTCGGTCTCTAACTCACTAGAACGACGGGGACCAAAAATAGCACCAAAAAGAGCCACGAAAATCACAACGCCGAATCTTCTATACATACCCGGAAAGATTCACAAGGTCTAGCATGCCGCCCTAGCATCCATCCCTCTCAATAAATCTCACATGAAGCTCTCATGCTAGTCCTATGGAAAAGGAAGGGAAAAATAGCAAAGGAAAAAGAGAAAACGGTGGGGGGAAATGAAACCCTAGAGTCGCGCGGAGAGAGCTCATCCACCTACACCCTTGGCTTATATTTCGGGTCCCGCCGGTGTGGTAAATGACTCGACTACCCCTTACACTTCAACTGGCGATACAACCCACGTAGGGGCAATTAGGTAAACTTGTGGGTCTTGCCATCAGACAGCCACGCCTTCGCCGCACCCCGCGTCCTCCCGACGCCAGCTGTGCGATCCCGCCGCGTGTCCTCTGCCTCGAAGCTTCCCGATGCGCCCGGATCCCGTCTCCGTCGCATTGGTCCTTCGGACTTGGTTTTGAGGCCCAAACAAAGAAACCGTCCACCGATGGTTTTGTGGGCAAACCACCAAACCCCGCTCGCTCGGCCCGGCCTCCTGCCAAGCCTCTTGACTCGGCCGCTACTGTGCGCCGGCTCGATCATCCTCGACTTCGTCTTGCTCGTCTCGCCACCATGTGACCCGCACCTAGTCCCGCTGTCCACCGGGTCCCTCGAACTAAGCCTACTTGTCTCTCCTTCTCCGGAGGCCCCTCAAGGCTGAAGACCTTTCGCACCCGTTCTTCACCTGCAACAACACGAACTAGGCCGCAGCTTACACCTGCAACACTGAGCCAAGAGTCAGTCCGACACCCGTTGTCAATCACTCATCACTGAGGAGCGGCCATCCATCGACCCTTGGACGCTCCTGGTCCTCAATCTCCCCCTTGATGAGTGCATTGACAACACACAACGCGAATGAAATTCAGAGAAAGAAAATAAGAAGAAAGAAAAACAAGGAAGCTCAACCACATGACCAAAACCAAAGAAAGGCAAAGAAAGGTCACAAGCCGAGCAAAACACACTCTCAAGCACTCCACACTGAAAAGAAAGCTCCCCCTGAACAAATGCAAGCTCCCCCTGAACATGTGGATGCAAAAACACTTCTCCAAATTTTAGATGCATTTTTGAATTTTTCATCGACAAACTTCTTCCCCCCTTGTTGACAATGCATGAGTCAAGTATGGCATGAAAATGCACAATGCATGTCAAAGCATATAAACATCTACTCGAGCTTCTCAAATAGGCCAAATTTAGTGTCGAAGGCTATAAATGAGACAAAGAGCACATAAATAGATCATAGCATAGACAAAGCATTGCCACAAAGAATATATTGAAATTTAAGCATGTGACAAAGCAAAATTTTCAGATTTAGGCATTATTATAAAAAGATGGCTCACCACAAATGCAAAAGCCTATCCATGCCATATTCTAGCCTAAGCATGCACTTCATCCAGAGATCATACAAGGATATCAAATTCTTAGCATAAGATCATTGTAAACACCCATAGAGCAAAACATGTCATGTCAAAGCTCATGAGCCATGTGTCCACTTCGGGGAGACTTCTCCACTAGTGAACATCATGCAACATGTTTGCACCCACATGTGAAAGGTAAAGCATTTTAAGCACATCACATGATGGATGGAGCATTTTTCATATATTTCAAAGCATTTTCACTTCATTTCAAGATTAATTCATTTCATGGTACATGAAGTGCCTTTGCGGCAAAAAGAAGCTTATGCTCCTCCATGGATGCAACATAGGCTAAACATTCACAATGATATCAGCCTTTGGCCCAAATGCAAGAAAAAGGCATCCAAGCACAATCTAAGCATGAGAAAACACATCTAGACCAAAAAGTGACATGGATACACTACTACACATGGGTGGAGCACATTTCATAGAAATTTAGTCAAGATTATCAATTTATTCCAAAGAGGGGCTATCTCACAACACATATATCTCAAATATCCCAAGAGCATAGCCTCACATTACCATTTCTCCACAGAAGTGACCAATATCTCACAAATAGCCTAAGATACTCAAATAAGGCATATAGGAGAAGCTCATCATCCTAAAATGCAATATGATACAAATGCAACATGATATGGAACAAAATGGCTATCCTACCAAGTTTTATACATCAAGCAAAGCATATATGTACATCAACGTAAAGCATGGTATGATACATATGATACAAAGACAAACTCCCCAAGAAGCAACTAAAACGGGCAACAAACCCCGAGTTCCCCCCGCAAGCGCACAAATGTAGCTTGGTCGAGAGGTTTTGTAAAAATGTCTGCTAGCTGACTTGGGTAGGCACATGGCTCAACACTATGGTTCCCTTCTCAACGTTGTCTCTCAGGAAATGATACCTCACCTCTATGTGTTTGGTTCGGGAATGAAGCACTGGATTTTTGGCTACGCTTATGGCACTGGTGCTATCACAAAGAAGTGGAATCTGGATGCACTCCTCACTAAAGTCTCTCAAGGTATATGAAATCCAAAGCAGCTGGGAATAACAACTCGTGGCTGCAACATACTCTGCCTCGATGGTAGACTGAGCTACACTCGACTGCTTGCGGGAAGACCAAGACACCAACGAAGACCACAAAAACTGACAAGTGCCAGAAGT
Source organism: Cenchrus fungigraminus (assembly GCA_036936925.1). Taxonomy (NCBI): domain Eukaryota; kingdom Viridiplantae; phylum Streptophyta; class Magnoliopsida; order Poales; family Poaceae; genus Cenchrus; species Cenchrus fungigraminus. The sequence continues at coordinate 103,775,420 of CM072769.1, read as the reverse complement.
AGACTTCCTCTCGACTCGACAACCAGCGAAATCCGCATCCGAAAAACCATGAAGCGAAAGAGTCGAGGAGGACGAATACCAAAGGCCAAGACCAGGGGTAGACTGCAAGTACCTGAAGATCCTCTTGACGGCCTGTCGATGTGATGTTCTCGGCGAAGCTTGAAAACGAGCGCACAGACACACGCTGAACTGTATTTCTGGCCTCGTCGCCGTCAGGTAGAGGAGGGAGCCAATCATGCTCCGGTACTCCCACTGGTCCACTGGTTCCCCGTCCTCGTCCGTGTCCAAAGTCGCCGTACTGCCCATTGGTGTCGACATGGGCTTCACATCATGCATCTTGAACTTCCTCAGCATGTCCTTCGTGTACTAGGTTTGATGCACGAACGTCCCATCCTTCACTTGCTTGATCTCTAGCCCGAGAAAGAACTGCAACTCCCCCATCATGCTCATCTCGAATTCCCTGCTCATCTCATCTGCAAACTTGGCAACAAGGTTATGTGACGAGCCACCAAAGACAATATCATCCACGTAAATCTGCACAATCAACAAGTCATTCCCATGCTTGAGGAGAAACAAGGTCTTATCCACGGTACCCATCACGAACCCTCTGCTCAACAGAAAACCTCTCAATCTCCCATACCAAGCCCGGGGCGCCTGCTTCAACCCATACAACGCCCTCTTCAACTTGTACACTCTATGTGGATGCTTCTCACTCTCAAACCCCGGTGGCTGCTTCACATATACCTCTTCCTCTATGACCCCATTCAGAAACACACTCTTCACATCCATCTGGTACAACTTGAACCCTTTAGCCACGGCAAAGGCTAGAAGGATCCGAATTGCCTTAAGACGGGCCACAAGAGCAAAGGTCTCCTCATAATCGATCCCCTCCTTCTGACTGTACCCCTGAGCAACAAGTCGGGACTTGTTCCTCACAACCATCCCATTCTCACCCTCTTTGTTTTTCCAAACCCACTTGGTTCCTATAGGATGGCAATTTGGAGGTGGTTCGACTAACTCCCACACTTGGTTTCTCTCAAAGTTTTCCAACTCCTCATGCATGGAATTCACCCAGTTTACGTCAGATAAAGCATGTCCAATGTCCTTGGGCTCAAAGGTGGCAACAAAAGTAGCATGAGCGAAATGGGAGGAATTCCTGGACCTTGACCGTGTAGTGCGCTCGTCGATGTTCCCTATGATCTTTGACAGTGGATGCACTTCTTGAACTCGCCTGGGAGCCTCTCACCTCGAGACTGCCTCCCCCTCAACACCAGCTTCTCTCACTTGCTCTTCCTGTCGATGCGTCGTTGTCCATGAAGTAGACGGTCCACCATCTACCGTGGACGTCGGGGAAGTAGCAGGTACACGCTTAGCTTCAATCACATGGTTCTCTCCATCATCATCTCCAGCTTCATCCTTCTCCTCTTCAAAGAGGGTCTCAGCCATCTCCTCATCACCTGCACACTCGAAGCCAAGAGAGGTACATGGCATTGTCTCGTCGAAGGTAACCTCACAAGTCTCCATGATTTTGTTAGTTTCAAGGTTAAGCACTCTATAGGCCCTAGAATGATTAGCATATCCAAAGAAAATCCCATCACCAGACCTAGCCTCAAACTTATCGAGTTTTCCCTTCTTGAGAATGAAGCACTTGCAACCAAACACTCGAAAATGACTCACCTTGGGTGCTCGACAATGCATAAGCTCGTAACATGTCTTCTTCTTGAAAGCTCGCAACAAAATCCTGTTAGAGACATGACACGCAGTATTGACCACCTCAGCCCAAAACCTCCTAGGAGTCCTATGCTCATTGAGCATCGTCCTAGCCATCTCACAAAGAGTCCGATTTTTCCTTTCCACGACTCCATTTTGAGGGGGCACATAAGGGGTCGAATACTGATGTTCGAGACCAAGATCACTGCAAAAGGCGTCAAAACGAGAGTTCCTGAACTCAGAGCCATTATCACTGCGGATAGCTCGAATGGCATTCCCATGCCTCTCGTTCTTCAACCTCACGATCAGATCTCGAACAAAACCAAAAGTCTCGCTCTTATCCTCCAAGAAAAACACCCAGGCATAGCGAGAGTGATCGTCCACCACAACAAGGACATACCACTTCCCACCCACCGAGCGAACTCGAGCTGGCCCAACAAGGTCCATATGCAACAGCTCTGTCGGACGCTCAGTCATGACAGCGGTCAAGGGTGGATGGGGAGTGGCTACCATCTTGCCATGCCTACACGGAGCACAAACAAAATCCTTCTCAAACTTCAACCTCGGCAATCCTCGGACAAGGTCAAGACCACTCAAGCGAGAAACCAAATCAAAACTCAAGTGGCCCAACCGTCTATGCCATTTCCACAAATCACAAGAAGGACCAGCCATCAAACAACGAGCAGGACCAGAAGAACGAGAGAAATCAGCCCTAAAAATCTGACCCTCGGGGATGATCATACAAACAAGATCACCCTGAGAATCCAACAACCGAGACTCACCAGACTTGAAATGAACCTCAAAACCCTCATCGAGCAACTGGGAAACCGAAAGCAAATTGAAGCCCAAAGACTTCACGAGAGCAACTCGCTTCAATGTTACCTTATCACACAATTGCACCACACCCTCAGAAATCACCTTCCCTCGTCCGTTGTTACCAAACGTGATGTAGATCTTCTCCTTCATGGGGGTGAGGCTGGAGAACCACCGCTTATCTCCGGTCATGTGTCGGGAACATCCGGAGTCAATCAACCAAATGTTCTCCAAGCCTCCTGCCTGTAGTCAGAAACAAGAACGAGAATGAGCCAACGACTTGACACTGGGGTTAGCACAAAGAAAGTTAAACCAGTGCCGAGCCATCTGCTCAAAAGAGGGGTTAGCAAACATCATTCCCTTGCCACCAAACTTCCCATGTCCCATGGGAGGAGTACGAACACCACGAGGGGGAAAACGTGGTCCGTAGTTCCTCTGGAACCCAAAACTGTGATCGTCTCCCTTGAACTCGTATCGAGGACGAGTAGGGGGACGTCCAGCAAAACCACCACGAGCCTGACCAAACCTCTCACCAACACGCACACCACCATTTCTCCGATCAAACCGCTCACCACCACCTCTCTGTGGAAACCGATCTCACTGAGCCCCAACTCGACCAACACTCCTCACACTTCCCACACCCCGTGGAAGTGGCACTCGAGGCTCAGGCACACCATGAGACTGGCGGTACCTGTCCTGGTTCGCTTGCTCCCTAGCAAGCCTCTCATCCCTCTTCTTCTTGTAGCAAAACTCCGCAAGGTGCCTCTCCTTGCCACAATACTCACACTTGAAGGGGATGGGTTTTGGCTTTGGTTCTGGCTTCTCACTGGGCTTCACACCCTTCTCACCCACAAACTTCACTGGTTTCTGGAAATCATTGGCTTTGGATGGAAATTTGGGTGGATCTTGGGTTGTGTCAAGCTTGTTGCAAAGGTGATTTGGCTTAGGTGTAAAGGAGTTCTTGGGTGCTTTTGGGAATGGAACTTGGATGTCTCCGATCATCTCAAACTCGGAAGTGGACTCAACACACTTCTCATACACACTCTCCCCACTGTTCTCTCCCACTTTCTCACCCAACTTCTCAAACCCCAAACCACGACCATCGGCTCTCTTGAACTCCTCAATCATGATACGCAATTGAGGTTCACACCCGGACAACCAACCCAACACCTTCCTCAAATAGTCATTCTCCTCATAGATGACATCCAAACGAGAAGTAAGCTCAATGTTTCGCACACTAACATCATCACAGCTAGAGCATGCATTCACAGCAGGAGATTTCAAAGATGCTTCCAAAGTGCTAATGGTAGACGAGCATCAACAAGCTTAGCATGCAAAGTAGGACATGATTTACAAGCACCAAGCAAAGTGGGTCTAGCTTTAAGCTCATCATACTCGGTCCTAAGAGCATCTAGTTTCGCCATAGTGGAAGCATGTTTCTCATTAAGCACTTTGATCTCATTCAACCAAGCATCACATTCAGAGCATTCAACTTCATCCAAAACAGTAGGAGCAAGTTTCAAAGAGTCATTCTCAAGTTTCAAGTCAAGCAACTTAGACTCTAACTCTCCTACTTTCTCACTAGCATTCTCAAGTTGAGACCTAAGATCCTTCCTCATTTTCTTAGCCTCTCTAAGCACACTATCTCGGTTATCAAGCAACTCATTCAACTTAGAGATCTCAGCAAGCAAAGAGTCGGGGTCATGGTTTACCTCATCCTCGGAGTCGGAATCCGAGTCTTCCTTCTCGCTCTTCTTGCTACTTGAGCTATGTGCCATGCCACAAAAGCCCTCAAGTGCAACGCAACTCAACCCGCTGAGGTTCCGGCTCACATGCCGCTTGCCCTTGCGTCGCCCGGCGTCTTCATCTTCACTACTTGAACTTGATGGCGCGTCGCTTGAACTTGTGTCGACGTCGCTTGCACCGGCCACCATGGCTCTTGCCTTGTCCTTCTTGTGGCCGCCACCCTTGCTCGACCTTCGCTTGTCCTTGTCCTTGCTCTTGGACTTGTAGTAGTGCTTGCTCTTCGATGAATGATTGTCTTCACGCCTCGGATGCGCCTTGTACTCGCTCATCTTGTGCTTGTTCTCCTCCGCTTCAGGACATTCTGCAATGAAGTGGCCATGCTTGCCACACATGTAGCAGGTACCCGAGCTTCGCCTTGCGTTCCTCCGGTTCTCATGCAACCGCTCGAACCTCCTTGATAGCAAGGCGAGGTCATCCTCACTCAACACATCGAACTCCTCATCTGGCATAGACATGAGAGAAGACAAGGAAAACTGTCGAGAGAAGGTGTTAGTGTTAGCCTTGGTCTTTGATCCGCCCACAAGAGCAAGACTATGTGAATTAGTCGTGCCCTCATGCTTGGATTGCAACCTCCTATCGACCTCGGGCGACTTGAGCTTAGAAAAGAGATCATCCAACTCAATGGTCAAGTATTGCCCGAACTCCTTGATGGCCTCAACCTTAGCCGCCCAAACCTTATGATCCAAAATATGCAAGAGTTTTAACGCTTGATCATGCTCGGTGTAAGGAAAAACATCAACATTGGCCTTCATGTTGTTCACGATGGTGGTGAATCTCTGAAACATAGCATCGATGTCCTCACCGGGGAGTTGAGTGAAGTTCTCATACTCCATCCGGTAAGTGACAAAGAGGCGAGCCTTCACATGGTTATCACCACCGTGAGCAACCAACAACTTCTCCCAAATTTTCCAAGCAAGATTCAAATCACGAACACGCTCAAACTCGGAATCGCACAAACTTCGGACCACATGATCAACGGCTTTTGCATTTACCTCATATTTTTTCTTTGCATTGGGGTTGGTCACCATAAGTGTCTGGATATCCGGAGGAATCACATAAGTCTTGTCAAGCACAACAAAATCCAACAACTTGCCACGAAGAAAAATCATCATACGGGCCGACCACTTGGGGTAACTCTTCCCATCGAAGTGCGGAGGACCGCCCCACTCTACGTACGCCATCTTTGGATTCTAGACTTGCTAGAGTCACAAGAATCTGGCAACCGGCTCTGATACCAATTGAAGGACGGGATGGCGACTAGAGAGGGGGGGGGAGTGAATAGGAGCCGGTTAAAAATTCTTCCAAAGAACCCGGCCTATGCCCTACTCAAAACCCGGTCACACACAAGCAATGAGTCGAATCAAATACCAATCGCCAAAGCAACGAGGTTATGGATCAACCTCAAGCCTTAGGAACGATTCCTTGCAGCACACACGGAAGCACGAACAAAGAAGAAAAGGAACCAAACAAACTTTGCTAGTTCCTACGTCCAGCACGGACAGTCTGCCTTACAGCCACGGACGGTCCACCTGGAAGGGGCGGATAGTCCGCCAGGCAGACGCGGACAGTCCGAAATGGACGCAGAAGCTAACAGGGGCTCTGGAAGAAAAACTGACCAATGCGGACAGTCCGACTTAGCCTCGCGGACGGTCCGCCAGTGTCGCGGACAGTCTGCCTGGCTTGGTCGGACGGTCCTCCAACCCTCGGCAAACCCCAGACAAAAACCCCAGACAAAACACCACCACGCGGACAGTCCGCAAGCCCCACGCGGACAGTCCGCAAACCTCCTGCAACAAAACTCCAAAAACGAAACGGATCGAAACGAACCAAAACAAGAACACGCGAAGAACTTCAACGAACAGGACGAACTCGCCTGGACGCGGATGGTCCGCAAGGGCCCTGCGGACAGTCCATCCTACACGAACAGAGCAGAAAACAGGGAGCTCGAGAAGTCAACCCCACAAAGCCATCACCGGATCTCCCAAACGCTTTGAGCTCTTGAGACAAGATTTGGGGGGGATGATGTGCGTCACTAGGTGAAGCTATGCCCCAAAAATCTCAGCCTCTAACTCACTAGAACGACGGGAATCGCGGATCACACGAACTCAACCAAGAACAAGGGCTCCAACCAAAAACGCTCAAATCAAAGAGGTTTCCCGGTGTTTGAGGGCACAAGATCAATCACAAAGGTGCACGAGGCATCCATCCATGTTTCCCTCAAAGAAATCCAGGGAGAAACCCTCTCAAATCCGTGGAATCAAGCGAGGAACAAAGGGACCAAAAATAGCACCAAAAAGAGCCACGAAAATCACAACGCCGAATCTTCTATACATACCCGGAAAGATTCACAAGGTCTAGCATGCCGCCCTGGCATCCATCCCTCTCAACAAATCTCACATGAAGCTCTCATGCTAGTCCTATGGAAAAGGAAGGGAAAAATAGCAAAGGAAAAAGAGAAAATGGTGGGGGGAAATGAAACCCTAGAGTCGCGCGGAGAGAGCTCATCCACCTACACCCTTGGCTTATATTTCGGGTCCCGCCGGTGTGGTAAATGACTCGACTACCCCTTACACTTCAACTGGCGATACAACCCACGTAGGGGCAATTAGGTAAACTTGTGGGTCTTGCCATCGGACGGCCACGCCTTTGCCGCACCCCGCGTCGTCCCGACGCCAGCTGTGCGATCCCGCCGCTTGTCCTCCGCCTCGAAGCTTCCCGACGTGCCCGGATCCCGTCTCCGTCGCATTGGGCCTTCGGACTTGGTTTTGAGGCCCAAACCAAGAAACCGTCTACCGATGATTTTGTGGGCAAACCACCAAACCCCGCTCGCTCGGCCCGGCCTCCCGCCAAGCCTCTTGACTCGGCCGCTACTGTGCGCCGGCTCGATCGTCCTCGACTTCGTCTTGCTCGTCTCGCCACCATGTGACCCACACCTAGTCCCCCTGTCCACCGGGTCCCTCGAACCGAGCCTACTTGTCTCTCCTTCTCCGGAGGCCCCTCAAGGCTGAAGACCTTTTGCACCCGTTCTTCACCTGCAACAACACGAACTAGGCCACAGCCTACACCTGCAACACTGAGCCAAGAGTCAGTCCGACACCTGTTGTCAATCACTCATCACTGAGGAGCGGCCATCCATCGACCCTTGGACGCTCCTGGTCCTCAAGAAGGTCGAGGGGGAACTATGGATGTGCTTACCGAGGTTCGGGATTGCCGGCTCCAGTCGGAATTTGGAGGCAGGAGGCAGGTAATGGCCATCCGGCTGGCTTGCTCCTCAGGCGGTGGAGCAAGGACGACGAATGGTGGTGAGTGCACATCTGAGCATTGCAAAGCTTGTGGCGCTTGTTGGGCATACACCCCGGGTACCCATGAAAGGAAGGATGAAGACGGACTCCTACTAGAATTCCTCTGTAATCCTATTAGGACTCGTTTCGTGTAATCCTACTAGGACTCCTAACTTGTAACCGACTAGGAACCCGCCCCCTGGACTATATAAAGGAGGGCCGGGTACCTAGGAACACATCCACAATCCCTCTGGGGAACAACACCCAAGCGCATGGCGCAATACTACTCCAAACAGGACGTAGGGTACGCTACTCTGGCTACCAGAACCTGTATAAATCTCGTGTCTTGTGTCCTCGCGCATACCTTTGAGTTCCAGGTCTGGCGATCCCCACTATCTACTCTCCGACGGGTACCTCCTATGGAGGTTGCCGGATATAAAACTCCGACATTGGCGCCCACCGTGGGGCGATCGTCATGATCACCGGCGAGCTCGAAGGACCAATCATCAAAATCAATCTACTTTAGCAAGCTGCCGGGTTTCCATCTGGACGGATCCGTTTCCCTCTGCGCGCTTTAGAGGATTCGTCAAGTTGGATTCCGAAACAGAGCAATCTACGCGATGACTCATTGAGTCCCAATTCGCGTCGTGTCCCTGTTTTTCGCCAGCACAGTTGAAATCTATGTCGGATTCGATTCTGTTGCAGCATCACGGATTCCATTGCGGCGTCGCCAGCACAATTTCAAGATTCGTTCATGTACAGAGTCCGAAGCAGAGCAAGTACTCAGTCTTGCCAGAGTTCGAGTTGAAGATAACAAGGCGAAATTACAACACGCTGGTAATAGGCTGCTGCATGTGGTTAGTCACAAAAAAAAAATCCGTATCCAAGTGATTTACAGACTCACGTGCGGCTAGAATTGCAATTATGAGGCTCTTTCCTACCCGCACACGAGGATGCTACAACGATTTTTCAAGACTTTAGCTCAATGTACACACAAGATGTACATGAGACCTACTGCATCGACATTCGGCTGCATCAACACGAGTATGACTACATCGTGTCCCGGTCGCACAGGCTCTACCTCAACACTGCCGTACGCCGTGACTACTCGTGACACGGCCGCACGGGCTCTACCTTAACACTGCTGTGCACCGCGACTACTCGTCACCCGGCCGCACGAGCTCTACTCTTTGATTCCTTGTGCGTACAAAATTTAATCTCATGGAGCTTTGCTATACGCACACACAAGATGCACCAGCAAGCTGCAAGATCATTGCTTGATGCACACGGAAGATGTACGCAAGTACAACTACATCTAATTCTGGCCGCATCAACTACGTCACGCGTCGCGCTGCACTGGCTCTACTTCAACTACGCCGTGCGCCACGACTACTCATCACCTGGCTGCGCTGGCTCTACATCAACTACGCCGCGCACCCGGTCACTGTGTCTCGCACTGGCTTGACTCTGATTACTCGTCGCTCGGTTGCACCGGCTATACTGCGCCTATGCTGTGCATCCGGATGCGCCGTCTCGCCGCTCGACTTCTCGTCGGTCGGTCGCACTGGCTGTCGCCGTGCGCCCGGTCACTCCATCGTGCGCCGCGACTACTCGTCTCCCGGCCGCAACGGATCTACCTCGCCTATACCGCGCGTCCGGGTGCCTCGGCTCCTCGCGTGGCTCGTCGTCGACTACTTCGCCTATGCCGTGCGATCGGGTGCCTAGGCTCCTCGCGCGGCTCGTCATCGACTACTTCGCTTATGTTGTGCGACCGGGTGCCTCAACTCCTCGCACAACTCGTCGTCGACTACTTCGCCTATGCCATGCGTCTCGCACTGGCTCTGCCTCGACTACTCATCATCCGGTCGCACGGTTACGCCGCTTGACTCATCGCCCGGCCATGTGCGCCGCCGCGACATTGTCTTGCGGCTGTAACGGCTCCACTTCGACTAGGCTGTGTTGCCACGACATCGTCCTGAGGCTGCACCGGCTCTACCTTGACTACGTCGTGCGCCACCGCGACATCGTCTTCCGGCCGCATCGCGTTGACTACTCATCTCGACTAGTTTTCCAAACTAGTCTAGACCAGCTGTCACGCCCCCAACAACTAGTCAGAATCAACTCTGACTAGTCAACTCCAGCAACAACTGTCGCGGATCCATCGCCGACCGTCACGGGTTCATCTACAAGACCGCCCTGGCGGCAAAAGCTAAGTCATTTATTTAAATGATTATTATTTTTTTTCGTTGGCTTGTTTTCCTCATCATGCAGGACAACATGCCGACTACCTCTGTGTATGTCTCTCAACGGCTACCTGCCAGCAGAGCTGCACTTCGCCAATTATTCCTTGGGCGTGATGATCGACTGCCACAGGCTTTGGATCACCAAATTAGGCGGCTGTTGCCACGACATTTCGTGTACCAAGTACTGGAGGCACACATCGGCTTCACTCTAAGGAGGCACCACGCACGTCATGTGCTATCTTCTTTCCACCACGCGGAACAGTCTCAACGACTACTCATCTGTGTATGCTTCTCGGCGGGTTTTCACGAGAGCTACACCCTGCCGACTACTCTTGGGATATATCGATCAAACCACCACGAGCTTACTACACTAAATCTCGGGGGCTCCGGCCACGAATTTAGTATACTAAGTTTCGGAGGCTCCACCACGAGTTCGGTACATGACATCACGGGGTCTCTGGCCACGACTTTTGGGTGTACCGAGTTTCGGAGGTCACAATGGTTATATCCTAAGGAGGCAATCTCAAGTCCGCTCCGCGCGGCAACTTAAAAGTCGACTCCGGTCGCACCTTCGCTTGCTTCAGCGGCATACTACGTGTGCAAGCTTCGATGGAACCTAGCTGTAAGTGGCCCTTGCGTCCTGGCAACGATGGTACCTAGCTGCACGTGGTCTTCGCGCACCGTACCATGGGTTTCGTACCCTAAGTACTCGTGCTCTGTACCATGGGTTTCGTACCCTAAGTACTCGTGCCCCGTACCATGGGTCCAAGTACCCTAAGTACTCGCGCTCCGTACCATGGGTCCAAGTACCCTAAGTACCCGCGCTCCGTACCATGGGTCCTAGTACCCTAAGTACTCAAGTCAACTCCGGTCGCAACTTCAAGCCCGCTCCGGAGGCAACGTACCTTGGGTTTGAAATCCATGGCTCAGGTACTCAAGTCCACTCCGGTGGCAAAAGTCGACGCTAACGGTCGCACCTTAGCCCACTCCGGTGGCACAAGTCGACGCTAACGGTCGCACCCAAGCCCACTCCGGTGGCACAAGTCGACTTCTGTAGTCGCAATCTAAAGTCGACTTCTAAAGTCGTATATCAAAGTCCGCTCCGCGCGGCAACTAAAGTCGACTTCGGTTCTCAAGTCGCAGCTCAAAGTCCGCTCCGTGCGGCAACTAAAATCGACTTCGGTTTTCAAGTCGCATTTTAAAGTCGACTTCGGTCGCATCTAAAGTCTGCTCTGACGGCACAGCTACTTCTCAAGCTCCACGGCTCGATGCCAAATTACTACTCGGAAACTCTCTAGCTCGGGGGCTGCATTCAAACTACTACTGGAGAACAACTCTAGCAGACTTCGCTTGCTCTCAAGCTCGGGGGCTCTACAACAACAACTACTCGACGTGGCTCATACGACTCTCTAATCTCGGGGGCTGACGCTGCAAGAGTACTCATATGATGGCTTTCACAAACACTGAAGACCCTTGGATTGATTACCTAATCATTTCAAGGTTCGGGGGCTGCTATGCTACACCCATCATTCAATTTTTCAAGACGGAAGATTCGGAATCAAGATTGACCCTCAGCTAGAGTTCGTGACTCAACGTAAGGCTCGGGGGCTACTCCATATGGAGTGCGATTTTGCAATCGCACTTCCATATAATCTCGACTTCAAGACTGATGAGCTGGACCACCTTCCAGCCTCGCGGCAGTTCAAGTACTATTGAAGACTTCTCCAAGCAGTACTCGAGGATGCTCAAGAACTACTTGAAGAGGCTTCAAGACTACTCGAACTACTACTCTCGACTCCAACGTGCTCGGGGGCTTGTTGGGCATACACCCCGGGTACCCATGCAAGGAAGGATGAAGACGGACTCCTACTAGAATTCCCCTGTAATCCTATTAGGACTCATTCTGTGTAATCCTACTAGGACTCCTAACTTGTAACCGAGTAGGAACCCGCCCCCTGGACTATATAAAGGAGGGCCGGGTACCTAGGAACACATCCACAATCCCTCTGGGGAACAACATCTAGGCGCAGGGAGCAATACTACTCCAAACAGGACGTAGGGTACGCTACTCTGGCTACCCGAACCTGTATAAATCTTGTGTCCCCGCGCATACCTTCGAGTTCCAGGTCTGGCGATCCCCATTATCTACTCTCCGACGGGTACCTCCTATGGAGGTTGCCGGATATAAAACTCCGACAGCGCTCTCCTCTTGCTTTGACAGGCGGCGGTCATGATGAATCGTGCGGCCAAGGCGGCGGTCATGACGAATCAAGCAGCCAAGGCGGCGGCCGGCAGCCGGCTCGGTCTGCTACTTGCTTAGGCTTGCTGCCCCCTACTTGCTGACTCCCCCGAGACCGCCGTGCACGCCTACGACTACGCCACCTTCAAGCTCCCCATCGAGTACGCGCACCTCAACTTCCTCGGCGTCGTGGACAGCCAAGACTGCCTTGAGCACCTACGCCAGCTCTGCGGTGCCGTCGATGCCATCCGCGCACACCTGGCGTGGAAGTGCACGCATGCTCGCAAGCAGCACGAGGAGAACAAGGAGAGCACCCGCTCTGAGGACGCCAGACCAGCTGCCACGATAGCCACTATCGTGCGCCTGGTCATCTTAGAGGGCGTCATGATGACATTTGAGACGACGACGACGGCATCAATGCCTCCGTACGGGGTACCAGGGCACGAGTGGCACGACGGCATCACGCGGGTGCTCGCCAACAATGAGCGTGAGTAGCCGGAGCGAGTAAAGATTAGCCGGAGTGTCAGAGACCGTGACCACGAAGCGACTGTGGGAGGGGCAGCGGTGTGAATGGAAGCTGGTAGTGCGCTAATGGAACAGTAGGCAGACGACACCTGATAGCCCCTAACAGTGAGAATGGATAGAATGGTAAAAAATTAAACGGAGGAAACTTTCACTGGCATTAAAGTGTACTAGGATATTTTAATGGTAAATTTTTAAAATGTGAATCTTTCGATGTCATAGATCCAATTTTCCTGGCGGTGTCCTTTGGTTGCGATGACCGATGGAAATCTGCGAAAGGAGGTGAGGGAAGGAGAACGATGTGGATGAGGAAAGAGGCACGGCTAAGCTGAGCGGAGCCCCGCACAGAGCTGAGGGAGCTTTGCCGTCCTGAGCCGAGTACCGCCTCCTGGCCTTGTCCCACATTCTTCCGCTGGATTTCCAGAAGAGCCACACGTCAGCCATCGAGCATCGTCCTGCACGATGTGAAGTCTGCAGGACTCCTGCACATAATTTTTTTTCTAATTTCCATGCCGAACCCGACATCAAAGTTTGGACGATCACTAAACAATTTTACTGTTCACTTAACCTCTTATGTTTGCAAAACCATATCACTTACTGTGCGGCTGTTTTGCTAACTAATGATGCCACGCGGGCTGTACAGCGTGGCATGCCATCATGTTTAGAGCCCAAATAACCTCCTGCCGGCCTCATTGGATATAATATCTGATGAACAAAATTAAAGGTAACAACTTATGACACTATTTGTTAAGTATTCTTCTGTCTTCCATGTTGTTCCTTGTGTATGTCTAATGCAGCACTTGTTGTAAAATGCAGGACCTTCTCAATGCAGTTGCTAAATTATTTCCTAATATTGAGCACATGATGTGTACAAGACACATTTATGCCAATTAGAGGAAGAAGTACAGAGATTAAGATTTTCAAAAGCCATTCTGGATGTGTGAGAAGGCATCAAGTGTGACATTCTTCAACTTCTGCAAGGCAAAGCTTGCACAATTGACTCATGTTGGTGCCAAAGATATGATGAAAACTAACCCTAAACACTGGAGCAAGGCATGGTTCAACATTGGGTCAAACTGTGATAATGTGGATAATAACATGTGTGAAAGTTTCAACAATTGGATGGTTGATGTCAGAGCCCATCCCATCATTTCCATGCTAGAGGGCATAAGGACCAATTATATTTTAGGATTTAGCAAAATAGATCTAGAGCAAGCAAATGGACGTCAACAATATGCCCAAACATTCTAAAGAAACTGAACAAGTACATTAATCTTGCACAACACTATTTATCAATTTGGAACGGGAAAGATAGCTTTGAGGTAAGAGATAAGGACAAGAAGTATACAGTTGACATTAAGAAGAGAACATGTTCTTGCAGGTAATGGCAGCTAGCAGGTATATCTCTTGTGCTCATGCACTTACTGCACTTTTCCAGAGGTCTAAGCCAACTGAAGACTTTATAGCCTGGTGCTATTCTGATGTGGAGTACAACAAGACATATGAACATTGCTTGATGCTCATGAATTAATGGAACGAATCAATGGGCAAAAGATGACCACAAGCCTCAGCCTCTAGCCTATATGAAGATGCCAGGCAGGCCAAGGAAGGTGAAAAGAAAGGAAGTTGGTGAGGCCAAAAAAGCCACAAAGGTGTCTAGTATAGGAACCAAAATTCAATGTGGCAAGTGTCACAAGTTTGGTCACAATTGTAGGTCATGTGATTGTAGATCTAACGCAAAGAGGACGATTTTTGAGGCAGGCAAAGAGGCAAGTACCATAGCCAGACTTTAATTGAAATATTTTTTGTATGCATCGACCTTGTAAACTGAACAAATTTGATTCTTTACAGATATTGGAGTCAACTAGGCCACATAAGAAGGCAACAAGCACAAGAAGAACTGAAAGTAGCACTCAAGGTGAAGCAACTGGTATTACAAGGAACAAGAAGCAGGCATTTGCCAGCAAGGCTACTTGTTGACACCTTTTCTGGTCGAACACACGAGTGCGCTAGATTGCGCGGTAGTCGAAATCACACCTCGTTGGTTTTTACTGTCACGGGCGGTTAGACCGCATTGGCCACATGGTTAGACCGCCTTGGTCAAAAACTGCCGTGAAAACCTCAGATCGTTGCCCCGTCAAGGACAGCGCACCTAGGGTTGCTTTGAGTTCGGCAGGCCACTCAGAACACCCTAATGAAGAAGGAAGCAAAAGGGGTTGGGAAAGTAGGGTTTAGAGATAAAAAGTCGATAACTCTTTGTTTGATTAGGTTATTGATCCTCAATCGGTCACGACCTTTTATATTTATAGGGTGGGGAGGTCTTGCCCCGCAAGGAATCCTTTTACAAGCTTGAAATTTACCTGGACTCCCTAACTCTACTCGGACTTGGGGCAACCCGGTCTAACAGCCTCTCACACATGTTTTTCCAAAGAAAACCAGATGCATAACTATATGTATGCCAGGATATATTTTCATACATATAGTGACATATAAGTGAATACAGAAACAGTATCACGTAAGAAAAAGGGAGATTATCAGAGTATTACGCTTAAATCTTGGAAACGAAGGCACCAAACATCCACAAGCAGTCGACTGGGGGTTGTGTACGCCTAGCACCAGCAACATCTTCACAACGTCTTCATAGCAGCTTCCTCTTTTTGAGCAACATTGTTTATAGCAAGGGTGAGTACATGCCGTACTCAGCAAGTGTGGGGAAAGTATGTATGCAGAGGCTTGACAAGGAAAGGCTGACAGGTTGACTGCATCAAGCACTTTTAGTTGATCAAGTTTTATTAGCACCTGATTACTAAGATATAAGTATATACCAACCCACAATTAACATAAAGAGATACGACATAAGCATATGGCTAACATATCCATAACAATGATTTAAGTCCATCTTCAAGTTCAATTATCATGTGAGGGTCCAGGCCGCTCTTGACCGTGAGCACGGCTAATCGATTAGTTTTACACTCTGCAGAGGTTGTACACTTTCACCACAAGTCGTATAAAAGTTCAAAGAACTTTAAACCCAACCACGCGATGCTGATCAAGCATCATACCACACTACCGAGGTGTGATCGCATAGGGATGCTACGAGGCTTTTACAAAGAGTCCTCCCATGTGTATTAGTCCATAGTAGCATATGCCATAGAGGCTATCTTTCGTACCACACTTCTATTCACGGACGATCAGCCATAGAGTACTTCTGTTCCAATACCTATCCGGAATAGAAGAGCCTTAAAAGCATTCCTCCGTACCCAAGCTACTATGCGAGTAATGGCCACACAAGACTTCCCTAATTACTCAGCCAAGACCAGAGCCATTTAGTCCTTGTGGTTGCACTGTTTTCCTGGGTGGTTCTCCATGTTCCAATTAAGCATATGATCTTGTATTAACCAGAGATACAACATAAAAGGTAAAGCAAGTTCATCATTAAAGTTCATTAAAACCACCATAACCCAGGTAGAGCAACTAAGCATAGCTACCCAACAAAAGATAAACCCAGGTTGACAAGGAATGATATTAAAACTAGTATAATCCTTAATAGGACCCATCAATATTAATGCAAGCATATGTAATGTGATTAAACACAGTTATTAGGACAAAAGAACAAGGACACACTTGCCTTTAACCAGTGTAATGATATTACTCAGAATTCTTTAACTTCTTGCTCTCCAAAGCTCACGAACAACGTTTACTTTACTCGCATCAATCATCGGGCACAAGCATGCAATGAAGACAAACAAGTACTACTAAGAACAATGCACCAATCAAAAGAAAAGCTTTAAAAGAACGCTCTAAAGGATAAGCTCGATGCTATGGATCACTGAAGCACACAGACCGTGCTGAGAAAAGGAAAGGCTTGGTTAGCTTTAGATAAGGCACTAGGTTTGAGCATGAACTAGGATCAAAAGATCTGGAGCTTAAAAGAAGATTAGCTCTACAACAGAGACACACTGAGACAGAGCTTGAAAAAGAACGACTACCGATCGATTTGTATATGTGAGAGATCAAGCTATGAGCTAGGTTCATTTTAATTAGTAAAAGATATGTAAAGGATATTTCATAAAAAATACCCTAAATTGAAATTAATGCAGCATTATATTTTATTTGCAAAAGACCGGAGTAAAAAACTAGTCATATTTTATTTATAACGATTCATATATACATTGTATCAATTAAACATTTAATTTAGAAAAGCTAAACTATATGAATAATCTAAACGTAACTTTGTGATTCGAGTAAACTAATAAAGTTATAATTAAAAACTCATTCATGTTGGTATTAAACAAATTAACATTTGTTTATAAAAAGCCGGTGTAAAACCTATCAACTTTTAATTAGAAAAGTTTAATTAAATATTAAACAAATTAACATTTGGTTTATGAAAAACCGGGTAAAAGATCTAATTAGATTTTATTTATAAAAGCACATGAAATAATCATTAATCAAATTAATATTAATTATGAAAAACGGTATATAGCTCTATATTGCTTTTATTTATAAAAGATGTGCATAACTAAGCATTAATCAAAATTAATATTAATTAATTTTTCAGAAAACAAACATGATGAAAACTCATTACTAACGCGTACTTTACATTATTATGAACCTAACGCAACTTGAACGGATGAAAACGGAGCTAAAACATGAAAGATATAGCTCATTAAAGGTCTAGGGACTTGTTGGCAAGGTTTCAAAACTTCCAGGGGTATAACTGCGAAAAACCAGGGGCATATACATAATTATGTACATAAACTCGAGGGCCTTCATGCAAGATTCTCGGGGTGGACTAGATCTAAAGGATCTAATCTTTCCAGGGGGTTTCTTGTAAAAGGGACAAGACACAAGATTGGATCTAATAATTGCAGGAGACTCCAGGGGTCTACATGCAAAATCACCACACTTCATCTCCTACCTCTGGACAGGCGGACAGGGGAGCTTCAGCGGGTCAACTCGTCGGCGTCGCTGGCACTCCGGCAGCCTAGGGCCTCGGCTAAGCGGCTCAGAGGAGGGAGGGGTGACAGGGAAACACATGGAGGGGCTCACCTCGGACGGACAGCGATGGCGGCGGCCGGACTTCGAGATGCAGCGGCGGCCGGCGGTCGGACTTCGAGATGCAGCGGCGGCCGGCGGCGGGTGTAGGTGACGGCGGTGCTTCGGTGGTCCTCCGGCGTCGAGAAGCGGCTAAGAAGGTGCAGCTCGACTCGGCGAATCCCTTAGCAGTGCTCGCTTGCTCCGAGGAAGGACGGAGGCGGCGCTCGTCGACGGCCAGCGCGCGGCGGCGCGAACTCCGGCGGGCGGCGCAGCTCGCGAGGCAGGCGAAGGCGGCGGCTGGAGTGAGCAGCAGGGGCACGCGGGAGGCCAGGGTGCGTGGCTATAAAGGGCGCAGACGCAGAGACCCGGACGCGCACGCCAAGCCAGGGTGGCGGCGGCGCCGCCGTGGCGAACTCGGCCTCTGGCCATGGCCGGGCCCAGATGGGCCCTAGCGGGCCTCGGCTGGGGCCGGGCAGAGCGGGCTGGCGGAGCGGGCCGGACTGGGTCGGGCCCTCGGGCTCGGCCCAGTACCAAAAGGAATAGTTTTCTTTTTTTTTAATTTTCAGAAATTCTTTTCCCGTGTAAAGAAAAATCTAGAAAACCTAGATAATTCATTTAGAGCACGAAAAATACTCTGAAAATCACAAAAATTCCAGGAAAATTTCCAGAGATAGATTGAGACACGAATAATCCAAATAAAATATTTGGGGTTCATGAAAAAGATTTTGGAGCATTCTAATAAATAGAAAATGCTCAGAGAAAATGAGAATAAATCCCGGAAAAATCCGAAAAATTCTCGGAAAGATTTGGTCAGCACCTAAGCGTGTTTTTAAAACGTTTTGCACTTAAAAACACCAAAATGCATCGACATGAATGCTACACTCACATAAACCTTTTATTTAATTTCAGAAAAACAAACAATGCCTTTTTCCTGTACTATATTCCCTGTAAAGAAAATAAATGTTGGAAAAATTTTAAAATTGAGTGAAAATCTTTGCTTAATTATTCTTTCTATTCACATCCTGAAATTGAAAATTTCAGGGTGTGACACAGCCCGAGCCATGCGGTTAGACCGCCTAGCGCCTTGCCAGACCAGCTACAGGGACACACAATCTAACCACCTAGGGGGCAGTCTAACCGCGTGGCCCAGCCTGATCTGGCTCAGCTGCCATTTTTGAGTGTCAACATATGCCCCCCTATTTTTAAGTAAAGCTTGCATACTAAAAACAAGTCTAAGATCGATGTAACACTTTCCACTGGCCATTTTTGTCCTAAGGGCGATTCTCAATGAAATCGGCCGTATTCTCTCAATCGTCCTCAAGACTCATGCACATTGGAGAAGAACTGTAATCAATGAGCTGTTCATCATCTTCCAGTTCAGGTGCTGATGGCAACTCATTGTCACAATCCATGGGGGTCGAAGAAGTTGCAACGAGCAAAGTGTCTGGCCCAGGCGGTTTAACCGCCCCAGAACCCGGTTTAACCGCCCCATCCATGGGTCTGATCGGTTCCGACTGGGAGCTGGCCTTGACTCTCCACTCTTTTCCCTGTAGTACCATAGGCCTGTAGAGGTTGAACATCTCGTCTCTCTGCTTCTCCAGCTCCTTTTCTTTGTTCTCCCAAAACTGTAACCTTTGAAGCTTTCTCCTTTGTGTTCACACCAAACCGGTAGGACACCATCTTGACAAAAAGTATTTGGAGTTGGAATCACTTCCACTAGCCTCATGGTCATTAGTAGCAACAAATCCCTTCTGAGCAGATGCCCCAACCTGATCGTTCAAGACAATCGGTCTTTTGTCACCTTCCTCAACAGGAACGTCTATTGTCCCAATTTGAATGCTATCTTGACTAGTAGTCCTCTTTGGGTCAACATCCATCTTTTCAACCTCCTCCTCTCTGATATTGGGATTGTAAACTTACTTCGGAGAAGATTGAGAAAACCGCCTGGGCAGGGCAATTTGACCACCTACTGGGGGCGGTCTAACCGCGTCAGCCTGGTGATTCTGACCAGATTGACGTGGTGCCAAACGGTCTTGAGTATATCGCGAAATCCTATCCAGAGCTGGTTTCCTTGGTCCCCCCCATCTAGGATGGAAGGATTGCTGATACGGAACCCATATCACTCCATTATCCTCATAAATCGGGCGAAGTGGATTTGAACTTGAAGGAGCCCATGACGGAGCGAGGTGTCGTCCTTGTTGAGATGATTCACCCCTGAACCTTGTAGCTGCTCTAGGAGGCAAGGATGGCCTCTCTTGATGCGTGGGTGACCTCATCCTTTTTTAATAGTTGATCACTTGTAACGGCCTTTTGCTTAGAATATTTGTCAAATAGCATATCAAATGTGACCTTATTCCTTGGGCAACTCCGCTGATTTTTTGCTACATTGAGCTTCCAATTTCCTATTTTTGGTCTCTTTGGTTTGAGCATCTTTGGGTGACCATGGCCAGAGGTGGTCTGACCGCCCTCCCTAGCCGATCTAACTGCCTCAGTCTGTATAGACTCAAGTGGTTGCCGACTGATAGACGCGAACGACTCTTGCCCCTCATGTCCAGAAGCTTCAATAGTGATCTTGAATGTTTCTCCTCCGTCAGGGGTCTTCTCATAAGCAACTTCCCTCGTTAGATTTTTTCCTCTTAAATCGGGTCTCTCTTCCCCGACCACCACATTTTTTTCCTTTGGTTGCTTCGATTTGATGTGGCCGAACGAAACCTTGGGCTGCTGCAATTCCATGGTGTTGATAGGAAAATGATTCTTGTCCACTTGCTTGTCATGAAGTACCAAACGGCCTTCATTTAGGGCCAATTGAATCTGGCGACGAAACACATTGCGATCATTAGTAGCATGAGAATAAGAATGATGATATTTACAATATGCATGTCATTTCATCTCATCAAACGGAGGCATGGTATGAGATATTTTAATGTGTCCAAGTTGAAGCAAATCATAAAAAATGCGATCACACTTAGAAACATCAAAAGTAAATTCTAATTCTTCTTGCTGACCCTTATGAGTTGGTTTAAGTGATGCATAAGAACTAGATTTATCTTCAGAAGGCTGTCAAATTCAACAACACAAACTTCACTCTCGTCGTTCAAATTATTAGGAACATAATCAATTACATGAACATTAGACTGATGAGACTCAAGTTATTCTTCCTCTTTATTCAATTTCAACTCTTGTGCCATACCTCTCACAAGAACAGAATCAAGCGAATAAAATTCCACACCTTCTAATCTTTTCCTAAGAGCAGATTTTAGGGCCTGTTTGCTTCCCCGCCACACCTTGCCACGCCATGCTGTGGTGAGCCACAGGCTGTGGCGGATGTTTTGCCCGCCGCACTATCGCTCCTCTCCCACCGTTTACTCTAGCATGGCGCAACTGTAGCGTGGCGCAGCAGCTGTGGCGATGGCAACCGGTGGCGAGCAACCAAACATGCCCTTAAACCTTTAGCAGCAAGATTAGCTAGGTCGGAATCAGAAAGTGACAAATTGAAACAACGGGTTTTAACCTCTTTAAAGAACTTAAGGTAATTAGAGACCGTTTCATCTCTACATTGTTTAACCGATGTTAAATCTGTCAAATTTAATTAATAGCTCCCACTAAAGAAGTGATCATGAAACTTTTGCTCTAATTTATCCAAAGAATCAATAGAGTTAGGAGCTAAAGATGAAAACCAAGCAAAAGTGGTACCTGTTAAAGACAAAGAGAATAAATGCACTTTCAAAGAATCATATGTACTCGCTTCACCTAGTTGAGTAATGTATTGGCTTATGTGCTCTCAAGTTGTGCAATTATCTTCACCACTAAATTTAACAAAGTCGGACACACGCCAACCAAGGGGGTAAGCCACAAAATCAAAATCGGCTTTATAAGGTTTTTGATATAACTTAGAATTACCCATATCAATGACGAGTTTGTTTTTCATCATGCTAGATACCTGTTTTTTAAATTTAGCAAATTCACTCATACTTGCTAGCTGTGATTGCATTGTAGATGATGCATTAACTCTAGTCACTGGGAACGGATTATCTTAAACAACCACCATTTGGCCAGACAAGGCGGTCTGACCAGCCATGGGGGGCGGTCTGATCGGGGTCGGCTTTGGTAATGATGATTGTCCCGGATTAAAACTAGTTGGCATGCCATACACAGGTGTCTTAATTGAGGTTCCTGGCGCTGCGACAAGTTTGATTGCAACACCCCTTGTGAATCTAACTGAGGGATAGAATCATTAGGAATATCAAAACTACTACTTTTACCCTCAACTTTTTCTAAGTGAGTAATCATACTAGCAACTAGACTATGCTGATTACTAAAAGCACGATTGAATTTATCAGACATTGCAGAAAGCTTTGTAGATAAATCAGATTCAGGTTTGCTTACAGTGGTGATTACCTCAACATTGTTGTTATTCAGTTCAATCATAGGCAATTCGAAGTCATGAGCTAATGTCGCCTTGCCTTGACGATCCTTCTTGGCACTAGAGAGGAACTGCTACTTGATGTACTCTTGAAGCGTCGCATACTTCCTCTGGTCTTCTTCGCTAAGTTCTTCAATGCTCACCATGATGACTTTTGACAAAACGGTTATAAAACCAGATTTGTCCCCAACAGAGTGTTGACGCTTTTTCCAGTTGAACACACGAGTGCGTTAGATCTCGCAGTAGTCGAAATCACACCTTGTCAGTTTTTCCTATCACAGGCGGTTAGACCGTGTTGGCCACACGGTTAGACCGCCTTGGTCAGAAAACACCGCGAAAAACCCAAGATTGCTGCCCTGGGAGGGACCCCATCAGGGACAACATGCCTAGGGTTGCTCTGAGATCTGCAGGCCACTCAAAACGCCCTAAATCGCCGTAGATACGAAGAAAGAAGCAAAAAGGGTTGGAAAAGTAGGGTTTAGAGATAAAAGTAGATAAATGTTTGTTCAATTGGGTGATAGATCCTTAATTGGACACGACTTTTTATATTTATAGGGTGGGGAGGTCTTGCCCTGCAAGGAATCCTTTTACAAGCTCGAAATATACCTGGACTCCCTAACTTTACTCGGACTCAGGGCAACCCGGTCTAACCGCCAGATCTACGCGGTTAGATCGTCTGGCACTTTGCCAGACCAGTTGCAGGGACATGCGGGCTAACCTCCTGGAGAGGGGGGGTCTAACCGCGTGGCCCAGCCTGATCCACCTCAACTGCCATTTTTGAGTATCAACACTACTATACAGGAAAAAAAGACATCAACTAGTAGCAAGGCTGCTACAGGGAAAAAGAAGACATCAAGTGCCCCTAAATGATTTCAGTTATTTAGTTGGATGTAACTAGTTGGTCAGGTTAAGACATACATTCAGCTTTGTCAGTTTTAGAGTTATGTTGAACTAAGTCAGTAGTGGCGATTTTGTTAGTTATATGGTGATAGTCTGAACCAATCAAGTTTATTTCTTTCAGAGTACCAGTGCATCTTGAGTAACCACACTCAGATATGTACATACATGGTTGTGTGACTCTTTATTTCAGCAATGTCATTTGAAAATGTCAAACAAATTTCTCAGTGCACCTTTTGATGAACTTCATATATTCATTCATCACTGATTTAGACCAACAAGTACATGATCACATAGTTGCTCTAGCAATAAGAAGAGTAGCCACTAAGAGCAACTCCAACAGTTTGGCAAATCAGGTTGGCATCTTTGATTTTTGGCAAAAACGCTGAAAATACTCCTCCAACAGTTTGACAAATCAGGTTGGCATCTTTGGCAACTTGGCAAAAACTAGCCTCCAGCGCGTATATATGCGCGTGCGGCGACAACTTGGCATCGGTGTTTCTTCCGTGGGTGGAGAGAGGTGGGAGGGTGAAAAAAGAAATAAAGGATACAAAAGGTTCCTGATTTAAGTTTTCAAGAGGTGGAAGTGCATAACATAATTTTATTTCTCTTTCAGGGTTCCTGATGTAAGTTAGATCTTGATTTGGCAAGTGAGTTATGCCAAACTATTGGAGATGAACTCTTTTTTTACTTGGTATATCTTTTTAGAAGTTGGCAAAACACAAGATTTGCCAAGTAAAATTTGGCAAACTGTTGGAGTTGCTCTAACACCACTAAAATTACATCTAGGTACACATTTAATGGACATCCAGCTCGGCGTGGTAAGCCCACTTCAGTAGTGGTTTGTTGTATTCCTTTTGCATTATGCTCTAGAAACACGTCCAGTATGTTGCCCTGAAAATTACCTGCAAATAGGAGTATAAATTTTTTTATCAAATATCACACCATTTCTATAGAGCCAAATAGACCCAAAAATTGCACTTGCTATCTCCCACACAAATTTGAGAGCTTGTTGCCCTATATGATTGAGCCACAATTTGGATAAATCAGCTATGCTTTTAGAGGGTTGCAAACCAAATGCCATTGTAAAAATTCTCCAAACGAATCTTTCTATATGACAATCAAAGAACAAGTGTTGGATATATTTGTTATTGTCACAAAAGCAACAACGGTAACCCCCTTCTAATGTCTTTTTAGTATATTGTCTTTCGTTAAAATTACCCCTTTTAACAACAACCACATGAAAATCTTAATTTTAAGTGGTAATTTTAATTTCCATAATGATTTGTTCGAGGCCAAAGCTATTTGGTTTACAAGTTTCCTGTACATTGCACTACTACACAAAACATTTGTAGGAGGTAGACCTTTTTTTCTAGGAGCGGGCGAATTTGCCGTCCGATCTAAGAAATCCGCGTGGTACTGTAGCAACTAAATCTGCACCTAGAAATCATTTTTGGGAGCGGGTGATGGGGTCATCCGCACCTAAAAATGATTTTTAGGTGCGGATGACCACATCACCCGCTCCTGGAAATATACTCATTTCTAGGAGCGGGTGATGGCATCACCCGCACTTAAAAATGATTTTTAGGAGCGGGTGGTGTCATCACCCGCTCCTAGAAATGGATTTTTAGGTGCGGGTGACGTCATCACCCGCTCCTAGAAATGGTCTCATGAAAAAAAATTTCATAACTTTTGCATATGATCTCGGATGAAGACAAATTTTATATGAAAATTGTATAGCTCGACGATACCTAAAATTTTGTAGTTGACAACTTTTTCATTTGGGATTGTTTAAAATTTTAAAATATCCATTTAAGTTCTATGATATGTTCACAAAACATATATCTCTTATATAGTTTAATGGAACTATATGAGAGGTATATAAGATTTGTGAAGAATGTTACTACCAATACACCGAATGAGCAAATGATCAAAATAAAAGTTGTACATATTGAGAAGTTATGAAACTTTGTAGTTGAAAGTTTTTAATTTGAATTACTTTTGTCAACGAAAAGTACCTCTGAATTTTTGAAATTTGAAAATTTCAAATGACCTCAAATGGAGAAACATTCAAAATAAAAGTTGTAGATCTTGAGAAGTTATGAAACTTTGTAGTTTACAACTTTTTTTTATTTGAAATCATATTGTTAACGAGATTCAAATTTGAATCTCTGAAATTTGAAATTCAAAATTTGTAAATGACCTCGAATGAAAAAACTCTCAACATGAAAGTTATAGATCTCCGAAAGTTATGAAACTTTGTAGTTGAAAAGTTTTTAATTTGAATACGTTTGAAGACTAAAAAAGCAATTTACACTTGGTGTAGTATAATATGAGTAGAATGAAAACGAGATATGGACGCATACGAGTGTGAGGTGCAGTGGTAAGGGAGGCCACGCGCGAGGCAAACGCGCAGCGACGCGACTTTACGCGAAAAATGCCGTGACTTGAGCATTTTTAGTGCAACCACATTTTTTCTTTTAATCGATTAGTAGGTGCGGGCCACCCCGTCACCCGCACCTAGAAATGGTGTTTCCAGGTGCAGGTGACGCCATCACCCGCACCTGGAAATGTGTTTCCAGGTGCGGGCCTTTTACTCGCTCCTAAAAATCGATATTTCTAAAAGCAACAGCTAGGAGCGGATTTCGCACCCGCACCTGAAACTGCAATTTCGGCCGCTTCTAAAAACACTTTCTGTAGTAGTGTTGATTGTATATTAGATTCTTATTGGGAAAGGGACCACTTGATAGAGTCTAGATGGCCATCTAATTGCACAAATGCAAAAGTCCATTCGGAGCTTGTCCCATGCGGTTGGGCACGGCAGGAGTGCCGGAATAGAGGGTCTAAACGGCTGTTGAGTACAATTTGTTAAGAGAAAACTTGGAATAAAATGAGAAGTGAGAGAATGAATGATTTCATTGATAGATGAGGGGTGGACCTCATGAATATATACAGGGATGAAAGGGTGCGGACACAACCCGGACGCACCCTTTCGGTATGGACGCACCCCCATGGGGAGGAGCAGTTGCTCCTTCCTAATTACATCACTAATTAATATTCTAATTACATATTAAGTTAATTGATCATTAACTAATGTTTTACAACACTCCCCCTTGATCAATTGCTTCATATGATCTTGATGTAATTCTTCTTCAATCATCTTTGAGTATTATCTTGTAAAACTTCTCTAAAAACCCTATGGGAAAAAACTTGAGGAGAAACCAATCTGTGTGTATATGCCATTAAAACTCCTTTAAAACCCAGTGGGAAAATATAAGGAGAAAATAATATGGCATTATAGATTATTGTCTCATTGAAAAACTTATATGAGAAACCTTGTAAGGAACAAAACTCATAAGTTTTGGAGATCAATAATATTATGATCTGAGGATCATGTTCGAATAACCTTCCCCAAAAACTCAATGGGAAAAATATGAGAAGAGATTCTATATCTTCTTAAAAACTCTTGTAGAGAAAACAGAAGATATGACATAAAATATGCCTTGATACCACCCTTAAAACCTTAGTGGAAAAATGAGGTTATATGAGATATGTTCTTGTATTGATATTGCCTCATTAAAAACCTTATATGAGAAACCTTATAAGGAAAAACTCATATAGGAAAAAGAGTACAATATGACGATCGTATAAGGAGTCTCCCCCTGAACCTTGCAAACTTTTAAGTTGTCACTCACCCCTCACCATGAACACCATTCTACGATGTAGTGGTGGATAAGTGCATTAGTGAGTGTGTTTTGCAAGATATTTATTCTCTCATTTTGTAAAAATGAGGATAAACATTTTGATCAATACAAGATTCATTATCATTTATGGATAATGATAGTGATTATATGGAATCACATTTTATCATTGAAGTCATACATGTGAATATGATGCTTCATAATGATAGATAAAGTTTCTCTTAGAGTCCATTTTGATGACTCATTAAAACTTTATTATCTATATCAGTCTATGATCTGGCAATATAGGGAATAAGTTAGCCAGTATCTTGATATCCTACTTGGTCAAGTCTTAAATAATAATCAAGACTTTTTAGTACTATTTGACATCCATGGATATTGTTTTTGACTCCTACCAGTATGGTATTGTTGGAGTTGTATTCTAGCAAGGTATCTACTACTGCAATATCAAGCATGTTGTAATTTGTATGATACACAAGCACGTTGTTGGTACTAAATTCATCATCCCAGGGTCTAAATGGATATTGATCCATATTTTGGGATTGAATGACCATGAGTGTTTATGGATATGATTGTCCAATATTATTTGAATATTGGTACACATTATCAATTGAATATTGATAAATCGATATGTAAGCATAAGTTGTAAACTTAAGTATAGTTTGGTTTTACCAACTTTCCATCTCAAAATCCGTCATAAAATGATTGCTTGTTTATTTGTGTGTATTGATATGATGGAAAATCCAAATTGGATTTGTTAATGAACACACATGCAATCATAGTGATTGGAGTAATCATTCTACGGAAGATACTCACTTAGTCAGTTGTACCACAATCAACTTGACTATTTCAAGCTATGGAGTGACTTGAGTATTACACAATATATGTTGTGATTTATATTTAGCTTTAGAATGTGGAACAAGTCGAAGACTTGTATATCAAATCAATGAAAGTTATTTGATCTGCCAATGGTTAGATATAGGAACATAATTTTCACATATACCACAATGGTATGTTGTTTGGTCTCTGCGTGAAACCATTGCTACAACCTCTCATTATTTCACCACCTTGCTTTCGTAAAGAATGCATTTGTGAGAAGATGGTATTACTACAGTAAATACCTCTCACTATTGTATGAGAGAAATTCTCCATAATTGCCACCTTTGCTTTGACCCAATTTGAGTGTTGTTACACTCTGCCTAGGACTTTTGATCTGAATCCAGTTTAAGGTGTATAGCAATCTTTTGAGGATTATATGTCGACAATTTGTAGACTTTGCATGATTGATTCAAAGGAACCATAGTATGTGAAATATTAATACTTTAGAAGTCTTATATCATTTCCCAAGATGATAGAGTTTGGATGTTCTAATGATGCCTCAATGCCTAAATTTATGTGCACATGTACTGGGCTTTAGAATGTTAAACATTCATAGGCTTTGGATTTTTAATTATCCATAAAGTGCCTAACAACATGTATGATGTTGATTTGCATTTACTATTGGAGGATGTCTCCCCCTGTTTCCGCGGATACTTATTAACAAGTTATATTCCTAGTGACCATACTTCTCCCCCTCTTATTTTAATTTGGGAGTTGAGTGATCTTGTTAGATTTCCACTCTTTTCTGGCACACTTAATTGTAGGGATTGAATAAGATGACACTTTTGATAAGTAAATGCATTTGGCAGAATATTTGTAATATGTTACAAATATAGAAGATGTTCTGAACTGATGGTTCATATATTCTTTAGTATGTACGTGGATGTGAGGATTAAATGTGATGTGTAACATTCATTTTGTATTCCTGACATTCAATATGTGGTCTTTATCTCCCCCTAATGCCTGGAATTATCCTCAAAGTGTGATCAACATACGGGCTTTTGTGTAAATCCCCATAGAGACCTAAGGTATCATATGAATGGCAGATAATAATACCTTTTATGTAGGTCTCTAATACCCATGATGTATGTTGTGAGGTGGTGATATCGGTATGTGCAAAACATAGCTGACACGCAGATGGGAAATATTTGGCTGTGGCCAAGCTTTCACGTACTAACTGCAATGGAGGGAGCCGTATGATTGCAGCTTGATGAATGTAGAATATGTGGTGTGTAAATCCACATATTACCAACTTGATGTTGATAGGTCGAATTCTATTGTGATGGTCGTGCAAATGAGTTATCTCGATAAGAGATTCAATTAAGTCATAATTGGTATGGACATATGGTATTTAGTGTTATAGTTCTCCAAAACCAAATAATTTCCATATGAATGGATTTATTCCTATGTCTAGGAAAATTTGCTCTAACTAGAAAAACTAGAGCAATAAATTTGGTAAAATTGTGATGCCTTATGATCAGTAAGGAACACATGTGGAACTATTTGCAAATACATTTATGAGCACTTGAGAGTGCCTAGATAGTCCATAAATGATTGAATATGACCAACTTATCTTGAATGCATTCAAGAAATTGTGTGGCTCATTGTTTATAATTTTAAGGTAAGAGGGCCTTAAATTAATTCTCATGGGGCACATGCGGTGCACAAAATCTGAGGATTTTGAGAATGTATGCTATGACCAATAGAATTGGTAATAATTTTTCTTATCATTCATGAGTTAGAATGACCAAGGCTATCATGTCGATTCTTGATATAATCAAGATTGAAAAATTATTTGATACACAACATGTCTTTCGGGATTTATGTATGTACATATAATATACCCCAGATGATATGAAAAAAAAATTGTATGAATGTTTAGTTTTTGTATCCAATGTACCAAGTTGAGTGCTGATTTTTCATCATTATCCTTCGTAATGGGTTTCAGTATGAAACCATATACAGTGGAAATCACGAAATTGGGGGTATTTGTAGAATACATGAGTGCATCTACAATAAATAATTGAATATTTATGAGGATAGTATATATCTCTCACAATTGTGATAGTGGTGATCCACCTTATGAAATTCCTTTTCTTTCTGGTTATATCCCGAATAAATACTATGTATGAAGTACATGATATGAATGATGGACAATATACTACACATGTAGTATAATATTATACTAATGATAATTCCATGAATTATATGGAAAACATATGTAGATCTAATTTATTTAAGTGCGCTTCAAATTGATCTCCTTGAATTCGCTTTCCTCCACTAGGGTGGAGTTTTTGTTTGAACCAAATATTTCATTTGGAAATCATGTGTACATGAATGTACAACCACACTATAGAGAAACATGAGTTTTGTCATTATGGTCACTGATTTGAAGAAAAGTGACATTTTATAAATGAGATCCGTTGTGTTATAAATTCCATGAACTGAAAGTTCAATTCTTTATTGGTAACTCTTCTAGGAGTTTAAAGAATAAATGGATCTTCCTCATTTGGTTATTCTGATTTGTAAAATCGGAATTGAGGAAATGTAGTAACACACAAAGGTCCATGTGTGGTAATGTTAATAATTGATTGGGTACTTGTATGTGGGTATAATGATGGTGGCTTGGATGCCATGAATCTCCCAATGATATTGTTCATATCATGTACCCAAATTAGATAGCAAAGTTAATCCAATGCGAATTCAAAAATTCCCATTTTGGAAACATTAGTCATGTCCTACATGAGTTGATCATGTATTTGAATGAATTTACTCGATGAGTAAATTATATAGCATGAAATATATTGTAGTGCAAAAATTATTTAAATCAAGTTGATACTGATTATAAGTGGACTATTCTTATAATTGACAAGCGACAGAAGTCGTTGCATATGCTTTTGGATTCTATTCTTGTGAGAATAAATGATCTGATGATCATTACCAAAACATACTCTCTTTATATATGATAGAGTATTGTCAACAAAATATGTTGCACTTTTTGTGCTATTTGTTTAACCCAAAATTTATGCTTAAATTTTGATTCCAAGAGGAGTCTTGAATAATTCGATATAAAATCATGTATATTCAAATTGCGATTTGAATTACACTTAGTGTGAACCTCATTCATGATGTACGATGAAATCGTTACTATTGAGTGTGACTCGATCATCAAATACTAGTGAGTTAACACATCAAAATATAATCACCAGTATGGTGTAAAATTTTAAGTGGTGGACGAGGAAGGCATAATTTGCATGATTGCAATAAATACCTTAGACTCCACACATTTGTGTTACACTAGTAATACTAGGAGGTCATTTAGTGTTATTCATGTTTTACACCCTGTGTTATGATTATGCAAAAATAGTGAAAGCAAGATGATTCTTGCACCAAAATGTTAATTTACTGAGGTAAATTTGTGTTGTAACATAAGCAAAATAATGCATGTAAGGTGGGTCTTACAAAATTAAGGTATATGACATTGTAATTCCTGTAGGAATAATTTGACTTGATAGTCATTAATATTTTGTCCATATATATGAAATTTGGATATATACTTTGAAGGTAATCATCATAAAGATGTAGACCTCTCAGTGATGAGCAGAAGCTGCCTAAAAGCTCGGATCTCAAGGCAAATAAGCTCTTAGAAAGAACTTATCGCAGCCAGCGCCTAGGTCACATCACCTTGTGTTATTCCCAAATCATATGTATAGGCCTTAATTTTAATTTTACTTGATATTCTACTTGATGTAGAAATTTTATTAAGCATTAATAATGCAAATAAAATTAAATTGCATATGTAAGAATTGTTCTAACACAAATAAGATGATCTGCGGATCATAAAAATGCACAATTACTGCGATAATATTAGCATCCAAATTACATAGGTGCAAATACCGGAAGGTACTTATTACAATGTGCATGACAACACATAATTATAGAACAATTCAGGGTCTAAAACATAAAAATACAGAACTGATAATTCTGAAAACGTAAACAGATAAAAGCCTGAGGGCTAATTTAAATTTCAGGGAGGGAAATTGAACTTGGTGAAAGTTGGAGGGGGTCCGAAGGACTTCTTGAGCCTGCAAGAGGAATGCAGGCTCCATCGACGTGTGGGCCGGCAGCGGTCCGTGGCAGCCTGCCACCACCTGCGCGGGCGGAGCAGGCTGCCTGCACGCCGGCTGCTGCCCTTGGCAGCCCAAGAGGCTGGACCGGATGGCCCATATAGGAGAGGACGTGGCGGTTAGGATTGGAATCCCAAATTCCCAATCGGACATTCCCTGGAACTACCGCCGCCGTCTTGGTGTTCAGTGTCGATGCACCGGTGGTGTCGCCTATAGACCGCGCCGTTGTCGGTGGTTACCGGCTGGACTGAAGGACATGTGTGGATCCGTGTTGGAGTCCCGGGCGGTAGCCACGGCCGCGACGCGGCTGAGGTGGTACGTTGCGGCGGGTACCCGTACGCCATTTGATGGCCACGTCGTGGTCAAGGGCTCGAGGCGGCTGGGCTTCGCCGGCGCCTCCGCCTTGGGTTGGGCCTGCTGCCTCAGATGCGGCCTCGAAGGAGGAGTCAGTGTATCTGCGGCCATCACAGAAATAGCGACTATGACATCTGTGACGTGATTGACGGCCATGGCATTGGGAAAAAAAATCAGCCGCCCCTTCTGCAGAAGCAAGAACCAGGGGACGTCCAATGCACCAATGGTGAGAGAAAACAAAATTCTTCTTTTCCATGGCCACCACTAGTCTCTGGATGTGGCCGTTGTTATGGTTTGTGGCCATTGGCCATGTCCTTCCTTGAGTCTGGTGAGTGGTG
Source organism: Cenchrus fungigraminus (assembly GCA_036936925.1). Classification (NCBI taxonomy): domain Eukaryota; kingdom Viridiplantae; phylum Streptophyta; class Magnoliopsida; order Poales; family Poaceae; genus Cenchrus; species Cenchrus fungigraminus. The sequence continues at coordinate 103,743,047 of CM072769.1, read as the reverse complement.
ACTGAAGCCACCAAAACGAATACCACAACAAACAGTCGGACATGGTGCAGAAGTACAATCCATGGCGGTGTACTGTGCACTGTCTGCACCGTAGTGTCTTGCAGGACAACATCCATGGCTGGAGAAGAGGCGGATGCCCCTGCTGCTGAAGCAGATCCTGAGGATCTTGCCGCCATCCAGTAATCTAGCACTGGTGGTCTTGAAAAAGGAAAGACAAGAAAATGGTTTTCCATGGCCATGAAATTCGATGACTGCAGCCACTGAAACGGCGACTACGACGGCCATGGTGTCCTTGCTGTTGAGGCCTTTAGCCTTCGTTGGTTGTTGTGCAATGGGTGATAAACTCCATCAATGGAGTTCTTGATCGATTTGTGAGGACCAGGTGTGTCCGAAGACCAGTGGAGGGTCGCTCCTTAGTGATGAGTGATTGACAACGTTGTGTGGACTGATGCTTGGCAAAGTATGCAGGTACAGGTTGCGGCTTGACTCGTGTCGGTGCAGGTGAAGAACAAGCGCGAAAGGCCTTAGCCGTGGCGGCCTCCGGGTGATGGAGTGGCAAGTAGGCTTGGTTCGATGGACCCGGTGGCCGATGGGGTCAAGTGCGAGCCGTGCAGTGAAAGACTGGCGGGCTGAAGTCGTGAACATAGGCCGGTGCAAGGTAGCGGTTGAAGCCCGAAGCTTGCACGCGGGGTTTGGTGGTTTGCCCACAAAACCATCAGGTGGACGGTTTCTTGGTTTGGGCCGCAAAACCAAGCCCGGAGGCCCGAGGCGACAGAGACGGTGATCCGGGAGCTTCGGGAAGCTTCGAGGCGGAGGGCACGTGGCGTGATCGCGGGGTTTGCGTCGAGGTGCAGCGAAGCCGCGGTGGAAGCGTGTCCGTCCGATGAAGACTTGACCAAAATGCCCCTAAGGGGTTGTATCTTCATTTATGCAGTAGGGGTAGCGTGGTCATTTACCTCCCTCTGATAGACTTCGTATAAATAGCGGAGAGGTGGATGGCATCTCTCTCTTGCATCCTAGGGCTTTCTCCCCCGGTAGATTTTTCTGGACTGCTTCGTTTTCCTCTGGATTCCTTAGGCTAGACTCTTGTACAGAATCTGACCTCTGGATGTATGGAAGCTTTCGGCGTCCCGGTGATCTCCTAGTCCTTTATGATTTTCGTGTCATTTTCGGGGCTATTTTTGGGGGTTTTCGTTCGTCGCTCGATTCGTGAGTTTGGAGGCGTTTCTTCATGGATTTCTTTGAGGGGATCATGGGTGGACGCCTTGTCATGTTTGTGTATGATCTTGACCCCTCAAACGCTGTGTAGAGCCTTCGATTCGTGAGTTTTTGGTCGGAGTTCGTGTTCTTGGTGGAGTTCGTGTGATCCGCGATTCCCGGCGATTTAGTGGCTTAGAGGGCGAGATTTTTGGGGCATAGCTTCACCTTGTGTTGCTTATCATCTACCCCAAATCTTGTCTCAAGAGCTTTTGGCGTTTGGGAGATCCGGTGATGGATTTGGAGGGTTGACTTCGCGGGCTCGAGCTCGAGCAGCTCTATCCGGGGCTAGCGGACAGTCCGCAAGGACCCCGCAGGAGTTCGTCGCGTGTTCTTCGTGTTCTTGCGCGCCTTCGTTTCGATCCATTTCTCAGCTAGGGTTTCGTTGCAAGAGGTTTGCGGACAGTCCGCGTGTAGGTCACGGACAGTCCGCGTGGTGAAGGTTTGTCTGGGGTGGTGTCTGGGGTTTCCAGCGAGCTGGACGGACAGTCCGCGCTGCCCTCACGGACAGTCCGTGACACTGGCAGACGGTCCGCAAGGCACAGGCGGACAGTCCGAATTTCGGAGTTTGTCTCTGGTGGTTCTGGTGTTGATTTCGGACAGTCCGCGGGTCAGGGTCGGACAGTCCGCCGTACACACGTGGACAGTCCGCCCGTACAACCCGGACAGTCCGCACTGGTCGTTTCTAGAATTGACCAAGTGCTTTGATTCTTGTCCGGTGCTTTCGCTCTTTGCTCCTAAGCTTCTCTAGTGATCTTCTAGGCTTGTGTGTGCCTTGTTTGGAGTTTCTTTTGTGCGCACGGGTTCGTGGAGTGGTATTTGGGGTATAGGCCGAATTCGACCAAAGGGAAGAATTTTTATCGGCTCCCATTCACTCCTCCCTCTCTGGTCGCCCGAATCGGTCCTTCAATTGGTATCAGAGCTGGTTACGGATCTTCGTGATTCTAACCAGTCTAAGATCCAAAGATGGGCGATTACGGCAAGGGGTCGGGTCCTCCGCACTTTGATGGCAAGAATTACCCGATGTGGGAGAGGCGCATGGGCGCGTTTTTGCGAGGGAAGGGAACTCCTATCTGGGAGGTCACTCAGAATGAACATTATGTCATCCCAGATAGTTTTCTACTTCTAGGATCACGGGACATGTTTGAGGCCAACAGCAAGGCCGTTGATTACTTGTTCCGTGCTCTCTGTGCCTCGGAGTTTGAGCGAGTGTACGGAGAGAATGTGGCCGGAAAGATATGGCACAAGTTGAGAAATGCTCATGTTGGCAATGCCCAAGTGCAAACCCGTTTATTTTCCACTTACCGGAGAGAGTACGAGAACTTCACTCATCTCCCTGGCGAGTCGACCGATGCGATGTTCTAGCGGTTCACTAGCATTGTCAACAACATGAGGGCTAATGTGACAGTGCTCCCATACACAGACCATGATCAAGCTATCAAGCTTTTGCAAGCCCTGGATCGGTCTGTGTGGAGTGCCAAGGTCGAGACCATTGAGGAGTCGAGCGTGTATGATACGCTGACGTTGGATGAGCTGTTTTCCAAGCTCAGGTCTTCTGAGGTTGATCGTGGCTTGAGAGCCAAGAGCGAGAGCCCCACTGATCCTCATAGTTTGGCTCTTGTCTCGGGATCACGGTCTAACACTAACCCTGGTGGTTTCTCTTTGTCTTGTCTTGTGAAAGTGAAACATTTTGTGAAAGTGAAAATTTCTCGTGGAAGTGAAACATTTCGAAGTGAAAATTTCTCGTGGAAGTGAAACATTTCGATGGTCTAGTTTCGCCCCCATTCCAAAAGGAATTTTGTGTCGCAGGAAGTAATTTAGGAAGACTCTCCATGTATAACTAAATGGAGGGGCCTCTCCATGTAGTCGCCTCCTTCAACCATAGAGGTAATTCGAAGTGTCTACACTTAAGCATTTCAGAGGTGAAGTGCACTCAAATTTTGTGACCATTGGATGTCCATCCAACGCCTCTAATGGGTCATCCAACCCACAAGTTGTCAATCACCACCTCGACCAGCGGCATCACCACGGCATTGCCCTTGTCGCCCCTATGTCCACTACCATTGTCGGGCTAGCCTACCACATCATCAACCCTCTCTCTCTAGAGCCCTCGGATTCCATGGCAGAGACCACTCCAAATAAGGCTGGATATCGAGATTGGCTCGGCTCATTATAACTCGGCTCGGTCTAGCTCGTTTAGATAACGAGCTGGCTTGGCTCTGCTCATTATCTTAGCGAGCTAGAAGTCCAGCTCAGCTCGGTTCATTAAGAAGTTCGAGATGACTTGTTAATAGTTATACTAGAAAAATCACAGCCAACACGCAGCATATTTATATGTAAGAGGAATTGAGTAAGTGTGTAATTAGCAAATGCAACAAGTTTAGATGCCAATAAACCATAAAACCAAGTAACCAACAAGAAATTCCGTTGTTCATCAAAGAGTTTAGAGTTTAGAATATCACATTACATGTTGAACCAACCTTAACTCCTGACTCGTTAGGGCTCGCGAGCGGCTGGCGAGCCAGTTCGAACCTGGCTCGTTATAGTACCAGGCTTTATGCGAGCAACTAGAGTTGGGAGGGGAGGCCTGGAGCTGCAATCCTCGCTAATAAAAAAATCAAGTGCGGACAGGAACATAAACAACCCGTGCATTTAGGAATCCACTAATTAAACTAATGAAAAATATCTGGTGCTTCCATATTAAACACCGCCCTACACTTGATAGCCAGCTTGAACCCTATGTAAAATGTAAAATGCACGTAATCCATCATATTTTTAAATATTTAATTTTTAAAATATGACATTTATGACAAATTAGTTTGTTAGCTTGTTCTAAACATTACATATTTAAGGACAATGGTTGTATATGGTAAGTTACATTATATATTTAAGGACAGAGGTAGTAAACATATGATAAGTTACACTAGGTGTCATTAGAATCAAGGGCGACTAAAAAAAGAGCGAAATCACATCACAAAAGTTCAAAGAAAAGGTCATCGTCCCTAAGCCGGAAAAGACCAAAAGAGTATGAAAGGAAAAGGGAGCTACACCCATGAGTTATGAGTATGTCTAGAAATATAGTGTTACCCAAAATAACTAAAGGTACAGGAGGTCGAAGATAATTTGAGCCCTAAAACTAATTCAGCCTATGTGCATCCCACCAGCCCCGCCCTTGGCTGCCCGCGTGATTTTTTTCTTTTCAATTTTTTATGCCAGGTAAATATTGTATATTATACCTACAAGTTAATACTCTCTGAAAATGAAAATGTTACACATATAAGTTATGTACATTATGAAAGTGTAGCGAACATGGCCTCATATGCTATTTGTTCAAGTTTGATTTTTGGTGATTAATGACAACATGATCAATGTGACTAACTATATTGTTGAGCATGTCTTTGTAGACATTTCTAGGTCCCAAGTATGCAAAAATACCACATGCCAAAATGAGAAGATAGTATATATTTTGAGGCAAAACCGACAAGAAGAAAGAGAAGGAAAAAGACACCGTCGGATGAACCGACGGTATCGTAGAAGTAAGCGTCGGTGTATTTGGTACACTGCGTGGAGTCTCAAGTAAACAGGCACCGTCGGATGAACCGGCGGTCCATTTTCTAGATGCGCCGGATGAATCAAGAGACCAAGCAACAGTTAGCTCGTAGGAATCAACAACACCGGATGAACTGACGGCATAGCAACGGTTCATCCGACGGCCACGTGTTTGCTAACAGTAAGGTTTTGGCCGCAATGCTTCAGCACCGGATGAACCGATGGTTCCAAGGGTTTGAGCAGCGGTTCATCCGACGGCACCAAAGAAGCTAACAGAGAGGTTTTGCTGCGGAGTCTTCAGCACCGGATGAAACGACGGTGCATCGGTCGAAGCATCAGATGAATGACTTCAGCAGGATTCAACGGTTAAGTGCGGTGGAAGGCAACGACTAGTAGCACCGGATGAACCGACGACAGGAAAAAGCACAGCGTCGGATCATCCGATGGTACTACTTTCAGCAGCTTTGGCCCAACGACTAGTTTGATGCCTTGGCCTATTTATCACCCCGTCATTTGAGCTTGCTGGAGTGTGTGGAAGTTCAGAGGAGTTCAAGACACATAGAAGATCAAATCCAAGCCATCCAAGTGCTAAATTGCTCATCCATAGACTTGCACATACTTTGTGTATGTGCTTAGTGTTAGGCTTAGCTTAGAGCTGAGTGAGTGCAAGGTGTGCCTACCTTGTGAGGTGATTCTCGAGTGGATGAAGTTGTACGAGGTGCACCGGAAGCCTTGGAGCCTAGGTGGCTCTCCGGCAAACATCTTCGACCCTCCGGCTTGGTGTGGAGTGGCGAGGACACTTTGTGCGGGGGACGTGGAGACCCCCTTCCTTTGGTGGAGAAGCTCCTTAGTGGAGGCGGCATCAAGGTGACCAAGGGAGCTTGGCGAGTGCCTTCGTGGTGAGCCTTTGTGGCAAGTCAAGTGGTGCTCTTGGGAGAGACTTGGTGACCGGGAAGCAATACTCTTGTGTGGAGTGCTTCAACAACGTGGACTAGGGATGGCTTAGTGCCTACCGATACCACGGGATAAATCGCGTGTCAAGAGTTTGCTTCCTCTCATCCCCCTTTACGTTTCCGCATTACTCTCTTGCAATCCTTGCTTGCCTTTACTTTCCTAGAGTAGTATCTTGCTATGATTGGCTATAGGATGCAAAACTTGTTTTGGGATGGGAGTTTCACACTAGAACAACCTTAGTTGCACATCTAGATAGTATGTTCTAGTTTATGTTTCATGCAAAATAGTGAAAGCCATAGGTCAAGTTTTTAAGTTGCCTAATTCACCCTCTCCCCCTCTTAGGCTACGAGCATCCGATTCCTTACAAGTGGTATCAGAGCCGGGATTCACTTCCTTCACAAGGATATGCGAATTCGATTGGCAATTTGTGAAAACCGGCTCATTGGATCGGTTAGGCTCCATCGCCTAGTGAGTTGCTCTTTAGAGGATAAAAGGGGTGGATACCTTAGGTTTGGCTCCACATTTCGATGGCATGGGTTACTCTCGTTGGAAGGTCCTCATGGAAGCTTATTTACAAGCTAAGGATCTTGATGTTTGGAGGGTCACCGATGAGGGTGTTAGAAATGGTACTAGGAAGGATAAGCAATTTGATGTTATTGCAAAGAGTATCATTTTATCCTCTGTAGATGTAAGTGTTTTCAATACAGTTTTTACTAGTGAAAATGCTAATGTGCTATGGAATACCATCAAGGAACAAAATGAGGGTTCAAAAGAAGTTGCTAATGAACGCTACGGTTGTCTCCTTGAGGAATTCAATAGCTTTAAGCAACTTGAGAATGAAAATGCCGAATCTATGTACTCACGCCTAAATGTTCTTGTCAATGAGATTAATTCTTTAGGTGTGAAGGACATCACAGACATGACCATGAACCGCAAGATCCTTCAAAGTCTCCGGAAGCCCGATTATGACTTGGTGAAACCTATCATCTATGAGAAGAAGCTTGAAGAGTTGAAGTCTTCTCAAATCTTGAGCAAGATCATGGCACATGAATTTCAAATCATGCCCAAGTCCAAGAAAGCTTCCAAGGATGAGCTCAAGACAAAGGAAGAACCAAAAGTTGAGCTCAAGTCAACACCCCAAGAACCATCTTCTCCAACCGCAAGCCATGCTCTTTCAAGCCTACAAGAGAAGAAGTTGAGAAGGATGGCGATTGATGGAAGCTCAAGTGAAGACGATGATGGTGATGACGATGAAAGCTCCTCAAGTGATGAAGAGGTCGAGTCGATGGTTGCCATGTACGTGAAGAAGATCTTCAAGTATGTGAAGAAAGTCAACATGTACGGCTACAACATCCACTTGAGAGAAGGGCGTCATCATCAACATATCAAGTTCACCAAGATCAAGCGCAAGCCCAAGAAAAAGATGGTCAAGGAGAGGAAGCCGAAGCAAGAAGCACTCACCGCCATCCGTGAGTGGATAAGTGGTGGAGAATCAAGTTCTTGTAGCTCAAGTGATGAATCAAGCAAGAACTTCACCACCCGCTTCATGCAAGGTCCCCTATTATCATCACACATGTGCCTTATGGCCCAAGGTATGGAAAGCAATGTAAGTGATGATGAATCCGATGCCACTTCAATTGATGATCTTGTTGAGCTAGTAAATGAGCAAAAAGGGATGCTAGAAAAACAAGCTAAAGAAATTAAAGAACTTAATGCTCTCAATGATCTTAGTGCCACCGTTGCTACAAATTATGAACATTTGTTGTGCAAATTCAACTTGCTTAGCAAGGAGTGTGATGAGCTAAAATCTAAGCTTGAGAACATTAAGATTAAAACTAGTGATTCCTTTGAGCTTAATGAATCATCTATCCCTTGTGCAATTCCTATATCCAAGGTAAATGCTTCAACTTCTTGCATTGATTTAATTGATGAATCTTGCTCACCATCTTGCAATGAGAATGTTGTGATTATGAGCATGAAGAATGATGAGCTCAAACAAGAAGTAAAATGGCTCCGAGAGAAGTTGGTTTGCTTGATGTGCAAGGGCAAGAACAATGAGGAACAAGTAGAAGCCTCTCAAGACATGAAGGGTAACGTCTAACCTTCTCAAGATAACCGTGATGACACGGTTAAGAAGCTTGAGAAGGGATCAATCGTGACTTGCTACAAGTGTCATGAAGAAGGGCACAAGTTCTACAAATGCCCTCAATTCATCAAGAAGATGGACAAGGGTGAGAAGAAGAAGATGAACACCACCACCAAGAGCTCTCTCATCTACACCAAGCCCAACCGCAAGAACAAGATCAAGAGCGACTCCTATGTCATCAAGAAGAAGGCTAATGGTAAGGTGGTTGCACACAAGGTTGTGAAGATGAAGGAGTGGGGTTGGAACCAACCCATTTGGGTGCCCAAGGAAGTCATCACCAACATGAAGGGGCCTCAAATGGTTTGGGTTCCTAAGGCCACGTGAAGACTATGAGTTCGGGGACTTGGGAGGCTTGGCACAAAGATGAAGTGAAGATTCAAGTCTAGAAGTCAAGCTTGCAAGATTGGACATGTGTTGCCCAAGCTCCCCGGTTAAGGTAATGGAAACTATAACTCATCTTATGTATCATTGTAGCTCCATTACCTTGTTTAGGTTGGATTTGTTGCTATGCCTAGTTGTTTAAATATGGTAGGTTGCTTGTGTCATGTGCCAACCCATAAGCAACCTACATGGTTTGATTAGTGTGTAGGAAAGCTACACTTGTTTCTTTCATGATGCATGTTTTCATATATATCTCTTTGCCTCATGAGCAAGCTATAGGGTTAGCTTCCCTTTTGTTGTCATAAACAATGTGCATACATTTGGTTGGTGATTCAAACACTAAATGCGCACATTTAGAGGGAGCTTATCCTATGGTTTGTTTGTGGGACTAACATTGTTTCAAGCTTATCTTGTGTAGTCCCTTGGTGACGCGTTCCGGTGCGGTGTTTCATTCTAAGAAAATGCTATTTCACTCTAAATTTGATCTAACATCTCTAAGAGAGTGAATATAGCAATATGAGCTTCATGCTATTGAGTCATGTCCTTGCGAGCTTATGTCTCTATATAAGTTCAAAGGCAATGAACTCATGCATTCCTAATCCTTGTGGTACCCCAAGTGTCTTCTTTGCAAGCTTCTTTCAAAGTCGTGTCATGTCCAAGTTATATCATTTGCAAGCGGCTCATCTCAATGTGGTGCCAACAAGGTAGAGAGGAAATCCCCGAAGGTATGCAATGCTCAAAATCTACAAGTGGTAATGTTATAAGAACTTTCTTGTCTTATCTCTTGTTATTTAAGCTACATTCTTGCATGATATGCTCTGAGTTTCCTTATCTTACAAATGTTTGTAGTTGTGCACTTGTTTTACACACTATCTTTTTGTGCACACACTTAGGGGAGCTTAGTTTATATCATGTTAGTCCCATGAACTTGTGATCCACCTTAGTTATTCGCACATGTGGTATTTTCATTGATATCATAAATATGGATCATAGTTCATGTGATTTTGTCCCTTGCATTTAACATTTCTCTTTGAGCTATGATTGCTAGGACTTGCTAAATTTCCTTTGGAGACCCTTTTGTTTTGGACACTTTTTGGAGATTTTATTCCAAAGGGGGAGAATTTGGAGCAAAGCAAACCAATGTTTCCAAAGCGGGAAGTAGCAAGCTATATGTGAAGAGAAGATCATGGAAGAGGGAGAACACATCTAGGGGGAGTTGGATGATGGTAAGCATCCAAGCAAGTGTAAGAGGTTCAATTTTGTCAATTTTTGCAAATTTATGCTTGCTTTGATTGTGTTGTCATAAATCACCAAAAAGGGGGAGATTGTAGCGAACATGGCCTCATATGCCATTTGTTCAAGTTTGATTTTGGTGATTAATGACAACATGATCAATGGGACTAACTATATTGTTGAGCATGTCTTTGTAGGCATTTCTAGGTCCCAAGTATGCAAAAATACCACATGCCAAAATGAGAAGATAGTGTATATTTTGAGGCAAAACCGACAAGAAGAAAGAGAAGGGAAAAGACACCATCGGATGAACCGACGGTATCGTAGAAGCAAGTGTCGGTGCAAGCATCAGTGTATTTGGTACACTGCGTGGAGTCTAAAGTAAACAGGCACCGTCGGATGAACCGACGATCCATTTTCTAGATGTGCCGGATGAATCAAGAGACCAAGCAACAGTTAGCTCGCAGGAATCAACAGCACCGGATGAACCGACGGCATAGCAACGGTTCATCCGACGGCCATGTGTTTGCTAACAGTAAGGTTTTGGCCGTGAAGTCTTCAGCACCGGATGAACCGATGGTTCCAAGGGTTTGAGCAGCGGTTCATCCGACGGCACCAAAGAATTTAACAGAGAGGTTTTTGCCGCGGAGTCTTCAGCACCGGATGAAATGACGGTGCGTCGGTCGAAGCATCGGATGAATGACGTCAGCAAGATTCAACGGTCAAGTGCGGTGGAAGGCAATGACTAGTAGCACCGGATGAACCGATGACAGGAAAAAGCACAGCGTCTATTGACGGTCAATTTCCGTCAACCAAGAGCACTTGTTACACTTTGGTTTGAGCTTTGAATTATAACTAACCCGCCACTAGGCACACTAATGATGTAACAAGTTCACACTTGCATGTGGTTTTTGGAGTATGTTGTTTACGCAGGAATTAAGTACCTAAATGAGGACTTCCGGGAAGAGTTCATCAAGCACTTTATGAGAAGCTCACGAAGCCCGGCACAAGTCAAGACACGAAGTGAACATGACTCCAAATGACGCGAGGACCAAAGCATGAAGCCGTGAAACTCGGAGGACCCGAACGGAAGATGCGGGAGTTTGCGCGCTAAGCACCCTTATCTAAACCGCGGGGAAAACGACGTCAAGGACCCACATGGACTTCGGAAAATATTCAAGAAAGTGCGAGAAGCATCGTGGAGAAAGATGGGCCCGAACTGGGCCGAAAAGGGCCTGGGCCGGCCGGCCCATGCCGACCAGCCTGGGATGTTCCGGGCCCGGTTCGGCCTCCCCTTGGACCTACACGCTCCTCGGCTCATTTATACCCCCTGCCTCCGATGGCCGCCACATCCATTCATCAGAACTCGGCGAAACCTAGAAGTGAGCACCGGAGGGAGACGACAGCGGCAGAGACCTCAAAGTTGTCTAGGGTATGGCCTAGGCCAACCCTAGCCACCAAGGCCACCCTGTGTGGTTGTGCCATGGCGGAGTTCCGGAGCTATGTGTTCATCATCTTAGGTATGATCTCGGTGGTGATGATCTAATACATACTTTCATGTGAGTAATGGCAATCATATTTTCCGATCTTTAAGCGATTCCATGTCTCCGTCTTTACTTTCTACCTATCGTGAATATGATTTGATCCTTAGTCTAATGCTAGTTTAGACTACATAGCATGCTTTATGTAATCATGGTGATTAGATCTAGTATGTTGACCCTTCATGATTGGTAGGCTTGACCATGTATGGGCACGCCCGTGGATCCCCTGCTTCATTAAGGGAGCATCGTGACAGGATGATTTCCCCCGAACGGGCGGATGTCTTCGGGAGGTAGGCCGGAGGTAGGAGTTTAAGGATGCTTTTAGGTGAGATGCATGATTTGTTCCTCGTTTGCCAGAACTACAACTAGAAGGCGCTAGGCTTAGTCGTCCCCTTGGTGGCGCTTTACTTTGCCTATGTTTGTGTACGTGATCAACCTTGTGCCACCACACATACACCCTTAAAGGTTACCTTATATGCAATCTACACCTAATGTTAGGTTAGTTTGGTTAGACGAGGTAGAGATCCTTAGCGGTTTGCTTCCGATCCTTGGATTGACAAACCTTGGGGACCCTCCTTGGTGAAAAAGGCACCAAGCCACCCATAGGCTTGCGGTGAACTTCAACACGGTTTTGAACCGTCAACAAGCCCTTTTTCTGGTACTGTTGCCGGGGATCGGCAACTCGAACCCTAGGGTGATCTACCTTTCTAACCTTTCTATTTGACTAACCCTAATTTTTATTGTTGCATATACCCTTGTTTTCTTATTTGTGTCCTTGAAAGAAGGTCAAAAGCGAGACACAAGATGTTCGATGAGTTTTCTACATACACACCCCAACAAGATGATTACAACATCAAGATTTGCTCTTTAGTGGTAGGTGCTAACTTTGGTTAGTGGCCCATCATCCGCTATCGAGCCCACACCCTACACAAGAGCATGTGAACAAGGTAAGTCGACGTGTTAATTAAAATTTTAATACTAATGTTTTATGGAGATTTGTTTGTTCAAGCAATAGGTATTGGAAGTAATCACGATGCCCCCGAAATCACAAGATCAAGCTCTTCAACATCTTCGAAGTTTCTGTTCGCATCGATTTTTGCACAGTCTCATGGGAAGTACAACAGGGTATCTTTGGATATTTAGAAGTCCCATGAAGTTACGCTTCCAACGAGTCAAGAATCAAATCGATCGGAGGTTCCTACAAGTGGATATGGCCGAATCACTGATGATTGGACGTCCTGAAAATTTCTGGACAGCAAGCAAAGCTGAAGTGAAACAACCATAACTCCCTCATATGGACTCCGATTAAGATGGATGAGTACCCATTGGAAAGGTAATTTTATAAATTTTTTAATAGAATTATATTTTGGTATATGTTCTGTTATGTATACAGGGGGAAATCCAAAGAAGGGGCAGCAGCAATACGATGAGAACTAGATGGTGAAGATGAGGACGACAACAACGAAGAGGAGGTTAGGGAATGCTTCCACTAGACCACTCATGAAGAAATTCAGAGGTTTGGAATAAAACAAAGACCCCTAGAGCATTGGCAAATGAAGACACAAGTTGGCGGCATCCGACGCAAGGAGATGTTTGAAGAAGATCACAATGGACTACACACATAAGACAACATCCAATGGCGCGGATATTTTTGGGCTCTCACATGAAGCATCATGGAACTACATGAAGACATTTAAGACATGTGTGAATCCCCGCAAATGAAGAAGAGGAGTGATCCTACTCAAAGCAACCTTGATGACATGTGGCACAAAGGGAAAAATTGAGAAAAGTCTACGCGAGCCACCTTCGATCATCAAGGATTGTTCGCTTTCAACTCCGGAGGATCACTCACGATGAAAAGCTCGAAGGCTAAGGTACACATTAAACTCTCAAAGTACTTTTGGATATGATATCTTTATTTAGATATATTCATGCTCATATCCAATAGTATGTTTCGATTCTATGCCTTGCTACCTTTTGATGATCATGATAGGCTAGAACTTCTTTAGATTGATAAAGAGGCTATGTTGTGCTTTAACTTTGTTAATTACTTGCCTAATGAACCTTTGCCTAATGAGATTTTAGTGCTGAGCAAGAAACTTATGCTACCTTTAATCACAACATCTTTTGTTCACCAAATTTAAATTGTGGTTATGGTTGCATATGTTTGTTTTACACTTTGCAAATCTCGGACTTGTTTTGTGCTTGGTCAAGCTTGTGACCTTAAAAGAGCGTATGTCAGGAGAAAACCCGAGTTTCACTAACTATGCAGGTCATTAAACCTTAATAAAGAGAAGAGAAGCCATGCCCTAAAGGAATTGCAAGCTCATGCATCGCCTCCCCCGAAGCAAAGGAGGAGAAGGTGACGATGATGCAAGGAAACGATCGGGCAAGCCTCTCATCAAGTAAAATGATCGTGTCAAACATGGAGAGTGGATCAAAGCTGCATGGACATCTTCAAATCTTACATGAAGAACCATGGCTTCGCGATCACGAAAAGGTACGTAAGAAAGTCAAGCTCTATGAAAAGGTACATTGTGATCTTAAACTGAAACATCAAGTAACATTGTACCATTACTCTAATAAATACCACAACACCATGTTGTTTGATTTAAATGCTATTGAGGGAGCACTTTGTTCTTGATCTTGGAAAACTTGTAGACCTTTTTGTGTGCCTATTAGTGTTTAGTGTCGTTTTCTTTTGTGTCTTTTTAGCGAGAAATACGAAGTTGGCACCATCCTTTAACTCTAAGCTTGTGGCTAGTTAATTTAGGCTAACTCTTGCATTTGTTTTAGACAACCACCATATCATGGCATTTTGTTCATCCATGTCTTATTGCATTGCATGCTTTGTGTTGATCTAACTTTTTGCCCAAACAACCTAAGCCTACCTATAGCCCCCACCAAAAATTGTAGCCAACAAGGGTAGGGTTGACTTGTGTTGACTGGCTTGCACCATTCCGGTTGGCCAAGCCCACCTCTATCCCTTGCTCTAACGAAAATCTTTAATTAGCCCTCCTATGAGAAAACCTTTCTCACCTTTAGCCTTCCCAAAACCATAGGTTTGTTTTCCACAAAAAAAGACTCTTAGCACCACCTTAGATAGAATTTCTATGCTTGACTCCCTCTCTTCAAAATTCTTGTTTGAGCCAAAGATATAGGATACCCATAACCTACCCTTAAAACCTTATTAGTTTGGTTGTTTGATCTTTTCAACCCTTGCTAACATTTGCTTGTGTTAACTCTTTGCATTTGCATTTTGTATCCCTCTCATTGTCATCTTCCGCTTTATGATAGCTTGGTCTTTTTGTGAAACTTTATGATGAATGCTTTCATATCTATGTTAATGCTTGTCGACATGCGTTACTCCTTTTTGCAATCTTGTGTAAACATGGTGTTTAGACATGATTGAAGACCACCATCATTCAGTTTTACATACCTTGCTATCTTGTTGCATTGGTTGGTTTATAAACTTTGCAATGCGCCCTACTTATCTTACACTATAAGGAATTGTTAATCTTGGAATAAGCATGGTGTTTTGACCTTGGTTAATAAATCTTTATGGCAAGGGAGAAGTTTGGCAACCACTTTGTAAGCATGGAGCTTAGAATTTGGTGTAAACATTATTTTGCCTTTATACCATCCTATTATTTGCATGCACCCTTGCACACACGTACACCCATTAGGTTTTAACTTTTCTTTTACTAGATTAACTATGCCACAAGTTAAGATCTTAGGGGATGTCTTTGGTTTGTCGGCATAGAGTGAGTATTCCCGACCGTCACCTGGGGGGTACTTTGTGCTTTAAAATTGTTTTGCAGGCATTGTGAATCACTCCCATAAATTCGATTGGGACGGAGGCTTGTGACAAAGGGTGAACGTTGGAGGACAATAAAGACAAAGTGAAGAGTATGACGATCCACACATGGCGATAGGACTTCAAGATGGTTCATCATCTTCCATGCCTAGCAACATGCTAAGCATGGGGGAGGATTTGGTGGACATGAGAAGACCGCATGCAAGGATCGCGGTTCTTCTTCCATGTTAAGCACAATGCTTAAGCACGGGGGAGGCCGCGCTACACTTCAAGCATCAAAGGACGGTAACAAATCCTCAACCCTCTTTTTGTCCTTGTCTTTCTAAATGCTTGTACATATGTTTATGCCTTCAACAACCTTAGATGCAACCCTTGTATATCTCTCTTTAGAATAACATGGCTACTAGGAGTACAACCTAGGTTGGTTTTTGTTTTCTATAATAACCACCGTTACCTTGTGCTCAACATGTTGATATCTCGTATGCTCATACTTATGGATATATGATGATTGTTGCCACTTTGATCATTCTTGTTCTTGCTTTTTATATGATTAAGCTAGTGCTCTCTCTTTTAATATGAATCTGAAATTTATTTAATGCTAGCCTAATCTTTTATGGAGGTTATGATAACTTAAGTCTCATAGTTCTTTTTTGTTGCTCTCAACTTTGAATGAATCAAAGAACCTTTTTATTCTCAAAAAGTTATGCTAACCTTGTCATAAATACCACTTGCATTTTGCTCTACCTATCCAAAGCCTTAAAATCAATTGAGTGCAAAACATTAGTATATACAAGATTTATTTTTGGGTGCATTAATTCAAGGCATGATTTCTCTGGCTCGAGACTAAGAACCTGGTCATTCCGTTTTTGCGTATCTATCTTTATGCTAGCCATTTCTATCCGTGCATTGTGAATTTCCAGATCGGGAATTTTGCAAACCTCGCCGGATATCCACACACAAACCCAAAATATCTTTTTGTGTATACCTCCTTGACCACAACCCAATATATGAGTATGGATGAATATTTCGAGGAAGATTACAAGGAAGGTGCTTCAAGTGAGTAAGGGAGACTTCCAAAAGGATCCCTAGAAGATTTTTTGAGTATCCCTCTCTACGAAAATATGAGACCTTCAATTTCTACCTTGGCGTTCTTGCCTGAGGACGAGCAAACGTCTAAGCATGGGGGGTTGCCAAGGAAATGCTAGTATAGTCTAGAGTTCAAGGGGAGCAAATAAAAAAAGAAAAAGAAGAAAAAGAGAAAAAGTATGATGAAAGAAAAAAAGAATGAAAAAATGATGATAAAGAAGAAAAAGTATGAAGAAAAAAAGAAAGTAAGAAGAAAAAAATAAAATAAAGCTTCCCGGTTCTCTAGCTATGTTTAGTGCTTTTTGAGTTTTCAAAAAGGATTGAAGATCAAGACCCATACTCATCTTTCCAACCATGTGCAATCCGATAACGAGGACTTCATTTGTGCCTTGGGATCACTCTTTGCCATTTGCACATGTCCACCTATCTAAAAGTGTGTGTATTTTTTCTCTCCCCCCCCTCCTTGATAACATTATTTTTCCAATGACCTTTTTGACGAGTCTCGGTAAGTCCATGAGAAGCTTGTCTTGTTTTGATAATATCTCAACTATAATATCTTGGTAGGACTAAACTTTCCCATAGCTCCATATAAAGCCTTCCACCAAATATTTGAGAGAGGAAAGGAGTAGGACAAGTAGGCTTGAGAGACAAGACGAGATGAGAATTCATGAGCAAGATGCAAGGAGGTTTATTATTGATCTTGGTAAAGCAAAGTTTTCTTCATCCCGCTCTTATTTTTCAAAATTTTTGAGATTTGTTTAAAATTTGAGAGCATGATTAATTACTTGTGGAAAGAGTTTAAATGATATCTACCCTCCATAGAGATGAAAGCTAGCTACATTATGAAACTATAACAAATATAAACTTGGAGAGCATTATATTTTCTCATGTATGAACAAGTGCAGGGTATGAACATTGAAGGGCAATACTGACATCCATTAAAGGCTTACTCGAGGACGAGCAAGGTTTAAGCATGGGGGTATGTTGATGGTCAATTTCCGTCAACCAAGAGCACTTGTTACACTTTTGTTTGAGCTTTAAATTATAACTAACCTGCCACTAGGCACACTAATAATGTAACAAGTTCACACTTGCATGTGGTTTTTGAAGTATGTTGTTTACGCAGAAATTAAGTACTTAAATGAGAACTTCCGGGAAGAGTTCATCAAGCACTTTATGAGAAGCTCACGAAGCCCGGCACAAGTCAAGACACGAAGTGAACATGACTCCAAATGACCCGAGGGCCAAAGCATGAAGCCGTGAAACTCGGAGGACCCGAACGGAAGATGCGAGAGTTTGCACGCCAATCACCCTTATCTAAACCACGGGGAAAATGACGTCAATGACCCACATGGACTTTGGCAATTATTCAAGAAAGTACGAGAAGCATCGTGGAGGAAGATGGGCCCGAACCGGGCCGAAAAGGGCCTGGGCCAGCCGGCTCATGCCGACCGGCCTGGGATGTTCCGGGCCCGGTTCGGCCTCCCCTTGGACCTACACGCTCCTCGGCTCATTTATACCCCCTGCCTCCGACGGCTGCCACATCCATTCTTCAGAACTCGGCGAAACCTAGAAGTGAGCACCGGAGGGAGACGACAGCGGCGGAGACCTTGAAGTTGTCTAGGGTATGGCCTAGGCCAACCCTAGCTGCCTTGGCCGCCCTGCGTGGTTGTGCCATGGCGGAGTTCCGGAGCTACGTGTTCATCATCTTAGGTATGATCTCGGTGGTGATGATGTAATACATACTTTCATGTGAGTAATGGCAATCATGTTTTCTGATCTTTAAGCGATTCCATGTCTCCGTCTTTACTTTCTACCTATCGTGAATATGATTTGATCCTTAGTCTAATGCTAGTTTAGACTACATAGCATGCTTTATGTAATCATGATGATTAGATCTAGTATGTTGACCCTTCATGATTGGTAGACTTGACCATGTATGGGCACGCCCGTGGATCCCCCGCTTCATTAAGGGAGCATCGTGACAGGATGATTTCCCCCGAACGAGCGGATGTCTTTGGGAGGTAGGCCGGAGGTAGGAGTTTAAGGATGCTTTTAGGTGAGATGCATGATTTGTTGCTCGTTTGCCGGAACTACAACTAGAAGGTGCTAGGCTTAGTCGTCCCCTTGGTGGCGCTTTACTTTGCCTATGTTTGTGTATGTGATCAACCTTGTGCCACCACACATACACCCTTAAAGGTTACCTTATATGCAATCTACACTTAATGTTAGGTTAGTTTGGTTAGACGAGGTAGCGATCCTTAGCGGTTTGCTTCCGATCCTTGGATTGACAAACCTTAGGGGACCCTCCTTGGTGAAAAAGGCACCAAATCACCCATAGGCTTGTGGTGAACTTTAACACGGTTTTGAACCATCAACAACGTCAGATCATCCGATGGTATTACTTTCAGCAGCTTTGGCCCAACGGCTAGTTTGATGCCTTGGCCTATTTATACCCCTTCCACCCTGTCATTTGAGCTTGCTGGAGTGTGTGGAAGTTCAGAGGAGTTCAAGACACATAGAAGATCATATCCAAGCCATCCAAGTGCTAAATTACTCATCCGTAGACTTGCACATGCTTTGTGTGTGTGCTTAGTGTTAGGCTTAGCTTAGAGCTGAGTGAGTGCAAAGTGTGCCTACCTTGTGAGGTAATTCTCGAGTGGATGAAGTTGTACGATGTGCGCCGGAAGCCTTGGAGCCTAGGTGGCTCTCCGGCAAATGTCTTCGACCCTCCGGCTTGGTGTGGAGTGGAGAGGACACTTTGTGTGGGGGACGTGGAGACCCCCTTCCTTTGGTGGAGAAGCTCCTTAGTGGAGGCGGCATCAAGATGACCAAGGGAGCTTGGCGAGTGCCTTCGTGGCGAGCCTTTGTGGCAAGTCAAGTGGTGCTCTTGGGAGAGACTTGGTGACCGGGAAGCAATACTCTTGTGTGGAGTGCTTCAACAACGTGGACTAGGGATGGCTTAGTGCCTACCGATACCACAGGATAAATCGCGTGTCAAGAGTTTGCTTCCTCTCATTCCCCTTTACGTTTCCGCATTACTCTCTTGCAATCCTTACTTGTCTTTACTTTCCTACAGTAGTATCTTGCTAGGATTGGCTATAGGATGCAAAACTTGTTTTGGGATGTGAGTTTCACACTAGAACAACCTTAGTTGCACATCTAGATAGTATGTTCTAGTTTATGTTTCATGCAAAATAGTGAAAGCCATAGGTTAAGTTTTTAAATTGTCTAAATCACCTCCTCCCCCTCTTAGGCTACGAGCATCTGATTCCTTACAGAAAGTTGTGCACACAGGGTCTGTTTACATTGAAGTTGTGCTAAAAAATAGTATAGTTACATATAAATTATGTGTATAAAATTTTTGAACAACATACTCTCCAAAATTATGAAAAATATTACGCGTATAAATTATGTATATCATGAAAAATTGTACATATATATTTTGCACGTTGTTAAAGTTGTGTTAAAAAAATATCTCATAAAAGTTATATCGTGAAGTTATGCATCATTTTTATGTGTATAACTTAGGATATGCTGAAATGGAAAGTTATTTTTGAACAACATACTCTCCAAAATTATGACAAATATTATGCGTATAAATTATGTATATCATGAAAAGTTGTACATATACATTTTGCATGCTGTTAAAGTTGTGTTACAAAAATACCTCATAATAGTTATATCGTGAAGTTATGCATCATATTTATGTGTATAACTTAGGATATGCTGAAATGGAAAGTTGTGGAATTTTAAACTTATGTGTATAACATATTAAAAATCGTCTTGTGGTCTTGTGCGTTTGCATTCTCTACTTGCTTCAGCGCCTTTCTCGGACCTGATGGCTTGTCTGTACAAGTCGAGCGCTTCATCCATAACCTTTGCTTGTGATAGAACCTGTGCTCTCGTGTATCCAGGATGTGTATCGTGCACAGTTGGGAGTGATGCTTCGTGGATCAATCTGTGCCTCTTCCACAATGAATTTTTTTTTATATATATTTTTTTTTTGATTTTTGAAAAATAAATGGACGAACCAAAAATTTCGAGAAATATACACCTGCTGTCGTGCCACACGGCGGCAGGTACCTGCCACCGTACCCCACGCCGTGCCCCATGACGTTAAGTCCCTGCCGCCGTGAGGTACGGCGGCAGGAGAGCACCTCTGGCGGCAGGTCCGCATGGCATGACGGCAGACCCCTGCCGCCGTGCCACATGGCGGTAAAGCCATTTTTATTTTTTTAAAATTTTTCATTTTTAAAATACTTATAACTTTTTTAAAAAACAACAAACTGATAAATGTAAGCATAATCACAAGATCATATTATAATCACAAGATCATATTATAATCAACAAGTGGATGCAAATAGTTTATACAAAATCATGGTAAAAGTACTACTACATCTAAATGCGCCGGTGCCTCTTCGGCCTAACAGCTCTAACGCCAGCTCAGGTGTGGTCCCGGGCGTACGTCCAGGGGTCACGTGGCCTGACCACCCGCGGTCCGAGCTGGTCGGGAGATGGTGTCGCCATGGCCGCCTGCGACGAGCCTGCAGCATCCGGTGTCTCTCCGCCGGCCGGTGTCGCTCCGCCCGCCGGTGTCCCTCCGCCGGCCGGTGTCGCTCTGCCCGCAGGTGTCCCTCCGCCCGCCAACGACGACCCTGCACCAGCCGGTGTCGCTCCGCCGACCGCCGGGGTCGCTCCGCCGGCCGTCGGGGTCGCTCCGCCCACTGGCTGTGTCGGCTGAGTCCCAACAGGCGGTGCCTGTGTGAACTGCGACGGGTCAAGCTCCTCGGCCTGCGGGGCATCCATGGCCGCGAGAATGTCACCGTACCCAAACTCATCCCAGCCCAGCTGGTCGTCAGGAGTCTCGTGGGTGGCCGCGTCGAAACCGGCTGCAACGAATAGTATTAGTTCTCCAAAACGTATCATACTTAACGAATTTTACTGTAAAGTTAAGGTTGTTACCAGGCTGGAACATAGGCGGAGTGGACGAGAAAGGAATATCTGCCGCCGCAAACTGAAAGACCGGCGGTCTGAAACCTCCTAGCGGAAAGATCGGCGCTCTAGGTGCCGTCGTCTCCGGCTGTCGAGGCCCGGCTGTCGGAAAGAGCGGCGGTCGCCCTGTACGATTAGAATATAGTATAACAAAAACACACAATAATTCCGGGCATTAGTTGAAAATAAGGTCCACTGAAAGTACCTGCGCTGGGGGAAACAAATGGCCGCTGCACGTAGGTGTGTGGGCCCTGCGCCTGTGGCTGCTGCTGTGCCGTCGGAGCCGAGAAGCCGCCGGCAAAGGTGGAAGGCGCCGGCTGCGAAGGCGCTGTCGAGGCGGAGCCCGAGGACGACGCTGGGTGGCGCGGAAGGAGAGGAATCTCTGCGGCCCCAGCGTAGTTCACGACGGTGGAGTACCTCATGGCAGCATCGACGATCCTGTCGTACGTGCGCTGGTGCTGCTGAGGCCCCCAGGTAAAATACTGCTCCCTCGTGGACGCTGCGAGCCGCACGATCTCAGCAAGCACGTCGTGCTGCTTACAAAATTAGTAACACATGTTATAATGAAAAGTCATATGAATGAAATATGTTTGCAGTATCGTACCTTACCGCTGTGTCGGCGGTCTGGTCTCGGCGCACCGGGTACGTGGTGTCCGGCAGGATCCTGTCGTGGTCCGGGACCGGTGGCGGTGGCGGGGTAGCAGGCACGTACGTGACCCGCGTCCGCGCCCTCGGGAGGTACCACTGAAGGTACGCTACCCAGGCCGCGCCGTCGTGAAGGCGGTGCTCGGTGACGACGTTCTGCTCGTGCGCCGCGGATGCCCACTCGTCCACGTATGGCTGCAGCTTGTCGACGAACGACGTCGCCGCAGACACGCCCTTACTCGTCCACCTAGCATAGATGAAACAAAAAATTATTTGCAAATGACTATTTGTAACGGAAAATAATTATAACTGCCAAATGGTAGCTCACCTGTGCACTGTGGGCGGCAGACGTGGCGCAGCGGGTACTGGCGACTCCTGGAAGAGGCCGAACTGCCTCATCACCCGGTGGACGGCGTACTCCTCGACGTAGACGTCGAAGACCAATCGTCGCCGCGTCATCCAGTACGCCTGGTCTCAGTAGCACAGGGACGAGAGGCCCTGTGGTGCGCGGGCAGCGACCATGGCAGTAGCGTACGGCGTCCACCGGACCTGGGCATCAACCATCCGGTCGATCTGACCCACGAAGTCCTTGTACGCCTTCTTCGCCTGCTCCCCAGTCCAAACGTGCTGCACAGAACATGAAAAGTTGATTGAATCAAACTAAAGAACTCATTAAGCGAATAAAACGATAAGGAAGGTCATTACCTTCCGGAAACACCACAGAGAACCCATGGTGGGGAGGTCCGCTGGGTCGGTGTCTTTTGGCAGCGGCACGTACTCCGAGAGGTCGGCCTTGGGCCGACCGATGTCGAACCGCTCGTGGATCCACATCTGCAGCAGGAGAGGGCACCCCAGGAGGATCCCCTCCTTACTCCCCGGCCTCGACACTTCGAACACAGCCCCCTGTATGTAGCGGTCAGAACAGCGCTGCCCCAGCTGATCTGGGGCATCTCCTCGACGGGGGAGTCGGCGATCCGCTGAGCCCAGGGGAGCAGGTACCTCGACACCGAGTCCCCCGCTGACTAGCAGAACAGCACCCACCCGAACAGCCAGAGCAGGTAGACCTCCAAAAACCTGTCCGACGTCGGGTCGTCGGCCTCGTCCGCCATGTAGTCAGCCTGCACACACACAAAGGTCCCTCGTCGCTCCCACCCGGGCTCCTCGTCCGTCGTCGATTCGCGGCTTCGCGGCCTCCTCCGCTGCTCCTCCTCGCCGGCAAGCCGTGGGGACGCGGCCGGCAGTGGAGGCCCCGCAGATGGGAGAGATGGCTACCACCCGCCCGCGCCTCCGGGCCGCCAACGGCGCATCGAGCGGCACCCAGAGCTCTTTCCTAGCCACCGACGGTGAGCGGCTCGTGCCGGCGGCGGTGCCCGGAGCTCCCGCCTCCCTCGGTCGCCCTCCCTCTTCCCCCTGCGGCAGGCTCATATGCATTTGAGGAGAGAGGAGATGCAATTTTGCATCCACTCTCTCCTCCAAAAGCATTTTGCCGCCTCCATTGCCTCATCTGTTGGAGAGATTACCACACAGACGCACAGTGCTAACTCGAGAGGCAAAATTGCTTTTGCCTCTTCTGTTGGAGTCAGTCTAATCTCATCATTTTCCTCTCCCCATCCTCGAGCTCCGAGGGTAAGTGCGGCAGTTGTGCCCCGGCGACGCCCCTCACGTCCAGGGAGCTCACACGGAGCGGCCCCCGCGGCACAAGGCAGCATCCTGCGGGGGATTTTGCTCTTTGTGTTTTTTCTTCTTCTTTTCTTGGCCTTTCTCATAACATCTGCCCTCGGATCCGTCGATCCAGACTTGCGCGTGGGCGGTGGATTTTCTCTTCATCGGGGAAGTCCAGCGAGGCCTCCAGCGAGAGGCTCCCGGTAGGCGCGGCGAGCTCCGCAGATCCCTAGCGCGCTACCGAGACTGCGGTGGCAGGTATGTCTGTGGCTTCTACTCGAAGCTAAGCTCTTTTCTTTTACCCGAAGCTAAGGTTGTCTATCACTCGAAGCTGAGGTTTTTTTATTGGCGCAGATGCGGTGGGGAAGCGGGCAGCGTGCGGAACTTAGGATTCAGATCTCGCTCCTATTTTTCTTTGCTTCCCTCGAAGCTGAAAGATCTGCGTGGTCGTGGGTGGCAGGTGGGCGGCGACGGCCGTGCGATACGGAGAACGCGGGGGGGGGGGGGGGGGGGGGATCTTTAGCTTTGTGCGGAAAAACTTCTCTGGGTTCCGAGATATTTTTAATTTGAGCTTTTCCTCCATGCAGGAAACTAGGAACGGAGCCAGCGCTTCTTTTGTTCTTTCGGGTGCCCTCGGTGAGCCAATGTGTTTCTCCAAGTACCATTTTGTGAGCTTCTCAGCCACAGATGTAACAATGGGTCTTCCTGTCAAGGAGCCCTAGCATGGTGCCTAGAGATAAAACAACACCCATTTGTTGTAGGCGCGAATCGTCAAGGATATGATGTGCAAGACCTCCAGCGGAGGTGCCAACTGCCAAGGCCTTTTGAGATTGGGAGGGTCTAGAAACAGCCTGTATTGGCATCAGAGATTGTTGCTTCTACTCGTGCTGCCCAGAAAGGTTCTGATAACTTTGGTTTCTTTCATGGTAATATGACAAATTTTCTTTTCTTTGAATTTGGATAAAGTAAGACCTTTGCATCTATGAAATTGCAGGTGAATGGTAGGTAGATTTTCTATCTGTCAACTTGTTTCTGTTCTATAAATATGAACAAATGGATGTCTGAATATGTGTTCCTCAATAAGTTGTACAGTGCATTGGTTGATCTTCCAACGAGTCAAAATCCTTTTTGCGTGCTCCCTCTCTTTGATGGCAGAAATGGTGTTGACGATGGGTGTGATTAGTCATCGCAGGCACGATGGGAAATATCCCATCGCGCCGCGTCCCGCCCAGCGCCCCACCGCGACCCACCTTCTTCCTCCTCGCGACCGGCCGCCCTCTTCCTCCGCCGCCGCCCCACCGCCCAGCGCTCCCACTGTCGCGGGCGCGGTAGGGTCTCGCCGGAGCTCCGAGGCCGCGGGCGCGGTCTCGAAGCTCCGGCGAGACCCTACCGCACCCGCGGCGGCCTCCTCTTCCCCCTCCCACCGCCCCCTCCCCCACCCCGCCGGAACCCTAGGCGCCGCCGCCGCGAGCTCTTCCCCCACCCCGACCTGGCCCGGCCGCCGCCCTAACCTGGCCCGGCCGCCGCCCCCACCACCAGAACCCTAAAGGCCGCTCGGGCCCCATCCCCACCGCCTGGCCTACCTACCTCCCTCGGCCGGCCGACAATTTCCATGGCAGGAGGACGGAGAGGGTTCACCGGAACCCTAGCCCCCCGCAACCCGAAACGCGAAACCCTAACCCTCAGCAGCCGGCGCGAGGAGGAAGAAGGATCTGACCAGCGGGCCCCACCAGCGCGACAAGTTGCTATCCATCGCTAGCGCGATGTATAGTCGTCACGCCCCTCGACCTCCCCACCGCGTCACCTGCCGTCCCACTGTCGGCGGCCACCCCTTCCCACCCATCGTCTGCCCCTCTAGCAGTGTCACCGGCGACCACCTCCGCCGCCCTTCTCCCCTCCAGTGTCAGCAGCCCACCCTCACCCTCCCCTCTCCACGGGTGAGGACCTCGCCTCCCCAGATCTACGGTGCTAGCTCCCGCAAGATACCACCACGACGCCGACGCCTACCTCCCGGCCGTCTGCCGCTCCGCCAACGCCGGCGCCCACCACCCCTCTCCCCTCTCCGCTCGTGGTCCACCCTCACCTTCCCCTCTCTCCCCGGGTGCGGAGCTCCACTCCCTAGATCCACACGGCCGCATCCCACCGGCGACCACCACTACCGCCCCGCCTTTCGCCGCTCTGCCGCCGGAGCCAGCCTCCCTCCTCTCCTACACCGACTGTGGCCCCTCCCGAGTTTTGTGCCCTCCCCATCTCCCTCCCGAGATCTATCGCTAGGGTCTCCCTCCACCACCACCGTCTCATCGTTAGCCGCCTCGGCGCCGGCGTCCGCCTCCCTCTCCTCCGCCAGTGACCCACCATCGCCTACACCTTTATCCCCGAATGTTGCTCCATTCTTCCCTCGCGGCCACTCCGACGGTCGGGGGAAGGAGCTTCGATGGGAAGACGACACCCCAGCCCTCTTGGATGACGACAACTCCCTGTCCTACCGCGACATCCTACTGTGGCAGCCGCGGGCGGCGGCCCCTGCCTCGTCACCAGCGGTGGCGCAGGTCGACACGCCGGCTTTGAAGCCCACTCTCCGCTCCATTGTGCTGCTGCCTCCACATGGTGAGGGTGGGCACCGCAAGCATCCTCGTCGGCGGGGCCGCCAGCTACCCCCACCGCCACCCTGGACAGACAAGCGTTCTCGGCATGGCAACCACCGGCGTAGAACGACATAGCTGGTTGTTGGTCTCTGTTGGCGGTCGATTTCCGTCAACCTAGTCATGAGTTTACCTTCAATGTTGGTATTAATTTGATATTCACACTAACGATCCTAACCCTCATTATATGTTAAGTTCGCACTCACACATGGTTTTTGGAGTTTATTGCTTACACAGGAATTAAGAGCTTAAATGAGGACTTCCGGGTAAAGTTCATCAAGGGTTTTACAAGAAGATCATGGAGCCCGGTACAAGTCAAGATACAAGATGAACATGACTCCAAATGAACCAAGGACTAAAGCGTGAAGCCGAGAAGTATCGAGGACCTAGACGGAAGATGTAGGAGTTCATACGCCAAGCACCCTTATCTAAACCACGAGGAAAATGACGTTAAGGATCCATATACAGCTTGGCAAAAACTCAGGAAGACGCGAGAAGCTTCGGGAAGAAAACCGAGGGTGAACCGGGCTGAGGAGAGCCTGGGCCGACCGGCCGGTCTGGCCCTCTTCTAGGTCGGTTCACCACCCCCTTTGACCTAGCACCCCTTCGGGCTATTTATAGTCCTCGTGCGAAGTGTCACGCATCAAGCCATTCGTCATTCACCGCCGAGGAGCAGAGGAGCTAGAGGGACACCATCTCGGAGAGGAGGATCGTGCTATTTGTCTAGGGTTACCCTAGCCAGTGTGGGAACCTTGAAAGGAAGACCACGTCGGAGTTCCGGAAGCTTGAATCAAGATCAAGGTAGGATCCCGGTTGTGATCTTATTCATGTAAACACTTATGATGAAGTCTTAATGGATCCGATTTCTAGCGATCGAGTACCTTCGTTTATGATTCTTGTTCTTGCTTGGGTGTTTTCTTCCTCAATCTATTCTCGAGATTGATTGCATGTGATGTTCTTGTAGCCGCGGTGGCTAGAGGTGCATACCCGATCTACCAAGTAGTTCAACGTGCTCCTTGTGAGCGTGCTCTAAGATTCGATCGCGAAGAAAGGGGAACATCGTGATAGGATGTTGACACCGAGTACGGCGGGGCGACTTAGGGGGTTTGACCGAAGGTCAAGGTTTAAAGACGCTTTTTATGAGATTCGTTTTGCTTTCTTCGTCTATCTTGCTCGGAACTACAACACAAGCGCAATCTAGGCTCTCTAGATCGGTTATCTCTACGCTTTCTCTTGCTACCTCTTGTGATCTTAGTAGATTAGATGCATTAAAACTTCTTCAAGATGCAAGTGTTTCTCAGTTATTAGATTGAGTCTTGCGCTGCATATGTTCCACGAATTCGATACCTTGGGTGATACTCGAGGGAAAAAGGTACTACATGATCCGTAAGCTTGCGGTGAACCTTGGCGCGTTATTGAACCGTCAACAAGCCCTTTTTCTGGCACTATTGCTGGGGAACAAGTAATCAAGATCCAATCTATTATCTAGTTTGTAAGTATTTTCAGTTTTCTTTTGATTTTCTTTTGCATCTATTAAACTTTGATCATCCCCAAAAACCAATCTAATCTAGTTCTTGACTAACTTTTTGTTTATAGTTTTTTAGATCTTTTGTATATTTTGTTTATCGCTAACCCTAACAGGAGATGGACGGCTACCTCTCCAACAAACCGAAAAAATTTGTGGATGATCCAGAAAAACTTTACAGGCAAAGGAAACGTGAAGCACGAGCTAGGAAGCTGGAGATTGTAGATCCAAAAGTCGGGGCCGAAGGATCGTCGGGATCTCCTAAGGAATCACCACCTCCAAGTCCAAAGAAGGAATCACCACCTCCAAGTCCGGAGAAGGAATCACCACCTACGAGTCCGTAGGGAGATCAACCTCAACCGCCACCAATGGCACAAGAGAGGAAGATTGGGGAGCTTTGCATCCCGGAGCTCGTTGATCTACCCATCCTCAACCTAGCCGACATCAGAAGACCGTTCGAGATTAAGACTTCAACCATCTACATGGTGCAACATAAACCTTTCACTGGTAAAGAGGATCCTAACCTTCACATTCAAGTGTTCATTCAACTTTGTCAGATATTCATGATGGAAGGGCTGGATCAAAATCAATTGAGGGCAAGACTTTTTCCGTTCTCACTACTCGGAAAAGCCTTGCAATGGTTCTACACTCTACCGGTGGAGACTGTGCAAAATTGGGAAGCATTGATGAGAGCTTTCATGAAGAAGTATTATTCGCCGGGTAAGACTCAAAGTTTGCGTAATAAGATCGCTACATTTGCTCAATATCCAACGGAGACTATCGCGGAAGCTTTCGAGCATTTCAATGAGTACACCCGAGCCGTGCCACATCACAAGTTCCTGAAGGAGGACCTCGTTCAAAAGCTCTATCAAGGGCTCAATCTAGCATCGAGGACCATAATTGACGCATCGGCAGGAGGATCTATCATTGAGCTTACTCCGACGAAAGCATTCACTCTTTTCAAGAAGGTTGCGGATAATGATACATGGGTGTCATCCGGATGCTTACTTCCGGTTCAACCCACGGGCAATGTTAAAGGTGTTTTACAGGTTGAAAAGGAGGAACTTCTAGAAGGAAAGATTGATTCACTCACGAGGAGGTTGGAAAGGATGGAGCTAGAAAAGAAAGAAGCCCAAGACCTAAAGGCTGCTGAAGCAAGATCCACGTGTGAAGAGTGTGGGGAGTACGACCATGTCCAAAAAGATTGTCTGGAGAAAGCAAAGGTGCTCGACTGCATGAGGAAAGGGGATTTGCTAAACTTCCGCTACGGGCAAGGTAGACCTCAATTTAATGCAAGTTCGTCCATTCAAAATATAGTGCCTCTTCGTATACAATTGAAAGATTTCATGGACAAGCAAGCAAAGATCAACAAGGACACCGTCACTAAGTTCAAGGCTATGGATAAAATATTGGAGAACATTGATGGCAAGGTGACAGAGGTCGGAGCTCCAACCATCAAGTGCTCAACATAATGAAGATGTTGGAGACGCAAGTGGGAAAACTTGTCGGGCGCCTAACCGCTAATGAAGGAAGATTGCCGGGGCAGCCCCAAGGTCCCAAGACGGCGAAGGCTATTCAAACTCGCTCGAGAAAGGAGACGGAGGATCCCGAACTTCCAGCCGGAGCAAGGAAGCCTAAGCCAACTGTCGAAGCGGATGATCACACTAAGGAAAAGGTGACTACTATTCCGGTGATTGCTACTGAAGAGCCGGAATTCGAGATGCCAAGTGATGACACGAAGATGCCAACACTAAAGACACGCTACTTTCAAGGTAAAGTTGATAGTCATTTTGAAAAGTTTATGGAAGTGGTGCGCAGGTTAAGCATCAACATGCCTCTATTAGACGCTCTCCAAGTTCCTACATATTCTCTCTACTTCAAAGACATACTTGCGAACAAGTATGAGATGGAAACACTCAGGGTGGATCACGTCAAGATGTCCGAACAATGTAGTGTCGCCATTGCAAATCAAGAGCCTGAGACCCCGGATGTCCGACCATCCCATGTTCTATTGGCTCATTCACGTTCGAGAAGGCATTATGCGACCTTGGAGCAAGTGTGAGTGTCATGCCAAGAGATGTGTTCGAGAAGCTACGCCTACCACTAGAGCCTACGTATGTGCTTGGAGTTGGGCGACAACTCTATTTGCTATCCTGTGGGAATCGCCGAAGATGTGCCCGTGAAACATGGAGATCACTTCATCCCCGTTGATTTCGTGGTGCTCGAGATGGGAGAAAGGGAGAAGCCGCCTCTCATCCTAGGGAGGCCTTTTTTCAAGACCGTCGGGGCAACGATCGACGTTAGCAAGCGAGAGATCAAGTTCGACGTCAATGGCACAAGGAGCATATTCAAGTTTCATCCACATTTCGAGGTATGCAACATCGTCGCTTTGGCAAGGAAGAGCCAAAGAAGGAAGAGCCCAAGAAGAAGGAAGCGAAGGTGATCAAAGAAGTCGTTGCATCCATCAAGACCAAAGAACAAAAGCTGCCTGTGAAGACCAAAAAGATGACTAAGCCGGAGAATAAGCCCGTGCCCAAGATGGTGCGGATGTGGGTACCCAAGATTGCAACGCCCGCAAAGAGTATTGATCCGAAGTGAAGAAGAGAAGAAGTCTAGCCATGGACTATAAACGAAGCGCTAGGTGGGAGGCACCCATTCGTCGAGTCAAGAATAAGCTACCGGGAGGACAACCCGATCAAGAATAAAGCTGCCGGGAGGACAATTCGGATTATTTCTGATTTCAAGTAAGTTGGTCATAGAATTTGCTACGCAAGACTTGGTATAAACTCTTAAGTGGTTGAACTTATTTTTTTTGAGACATTTAATTTGCTCGGATGTTTCATTTGGATTTTATTTGACCATGAACCTATGACATGAGCCATCCTACGATTTATTTGCCTCTTATCGAGAAACCAACACCAAAAATTCAGAACCTACCCACACCTTTCATCCTCTTCATGATGACATGGTTGATTTGTTTTACATCATAAAAACACACGAGTAGAGCCCCGCGTTGTTCCTTAATGATTTTCAACTTTTGACGCATGTTAGGAATCGCGTGAACCTAGGAAATTCGATTTTTGGTTTTATTCATCTTGATATCCACCAGTTTCTCTAGAGTTAGAATTTTTCCAAGCCCCTTCTATTTTTGTTTATTCAAAACATCTCTCTCATGTTTGGCAAAAATTAGAACCTAAACCCGTACCCCCACGATCAAGCCGGAGGAGCTCGCTATCAATAAATGAAAGCAAGTGATCCCGGTGTAACCAAAATCAATGTAGTCGGAAAATTTCGACTTACAAATGTTTTTGATGCCTAAAAACTCCTCTAAAAATACATTTGAACTCATTGATATCTCTGAGTTAATTTTTAATTTTCAGAATTAGAGGAGTAATTAGCATTTAAACATGATCAAGGGAAGGTTTTGAGCTTAACTGAACTTCAAGTGCTCCAAGGTGCATCACGGGAAGGCCTCATCATTAAGGAATCTTGAGCACATGCAAGGACAAGCATGGGGGGCAGCAATGTTTTGTTTGAGGATATGAGTGAAAGCATGGGAGGCAAGGAAGCATGGAGGTGACACAAAGCAAATGATCAAGATGGAGGACTTCATCATGCAAGCAAAAGGAGTGGCTGGGAGAATTTGGACGGTGAACGGTGTGGAGCACAAGTACATAGAACAATGATGCATCCAACAACAAGTGGGAGAAAACAAGAGCAAAAATAGGCGGCAGGGACCCTAGGCCGGTCGGCCCAGGCCGGCCGGCCTGGCCTATTTATTGGCCCCCCAGTGTTTGTCTTACTCAGGTAAGTCATTCGCCCCATTGCTAGTTTATGTTCTTGAGCTTCCAGTCCAGAACCTCCAGAAACACCTTCGAAAAATTCGTTCTCCAATCTTAAGTCCAAAAATCCAGAAAAATTCGTCACAATCTTTGCCCTTCCATATACTTCTTTTGTGTGTATTTCTACCGGCAAGAAACCCCCAGGAGAGTTTGTTGTGACTTTGCGCATCATGAAAAAAATGACAAAGGCTTTCAACAATTCCTTTGGGAAGAAGACACAATCGTCATCGTCGAAGCCGCAATCAACAAGTTCTTCGCGGAGGCACTCTATCTCCGAGTCGCTGCGAAGCATAGAGGACGACGTGGCACCATCAAGGAGCGACTCCATGCTCCTTAGTGGAAGAAGAGACACGCGAAAATCATCCATGCGGTACACCGAACCGCAAAGGCACACGGAGGAGCCACCCGTCCAACCTTGTCGCTCGACTCGTTCATCTGATCCACCACCATACACTCTGTGGCATTCCAAGTATGGATTTTTCATGATGACGGAGAAGGAGGAGGAGAGGCTTGTTCGCCTCGAGAAGAGGACTGTGCCCAACATCAACTTTGACGATGATGCTCTCCAAGTGTTGGGATTCATCTGGATATTTATCAAATGATGAATCACCTTGGTTGGGCGCAATTTTCCGATGGAGTAGGGGTGAGCATTCATTTGGATCTTGCCTTGGAAATTCTCATGACGATGGCGCTGGTTATTAATGGTGAGGTGCCATCCCTCTCATTTCGACTCAAGGATGATGAGCAAATAATTCCTTATGAGCAAATTAGAGAATTGCTCGGATTTAAGAAGGAGGCCCCGCAGCAAGTGGATTTTAATGAAAGTGTATTGAAAGGATTTTGGAGTATGATTTCGGGAGAAGATAACTAGCAAAGAAGTAGCATCCGGAATCCTATCATTCGGATATTTCACTCTTTGATGAGTAAAAGGATTTTGGGAAGAATGAAGGAGTCCAAGATCACCGACATGGAACTTAATTGGCTTTATTCAGCAATGATCGCTAGGCAAGCCATTGATCCTTCATATATCATGATCAATCGGTGGTGTTGTGAGGCAATTTCGGGAATCAGAGATATTGGTTCTGGATGCTATCTCTCTATGATAGCAATTTCTGTGAAGTCCGGAATTTCAAGAAACCCAAAATTCTTACTTGTAGGGAATTCCCTTGGAATTGACTATATGAAGCAAGAAAAATATATAAGTGGAGATGAAAAGAGAGGTTACAAGGTGGCAAAAGTCAATGTTCCTCTCCCAAATATGAGGCTGAAATTGTTTATTGAAGGGAGAGAGAATTGGTTAGACGGAGTTCTTGTGCCGGCCAAGAAGAACAAAAGAGGAAGAATTATATAAGAGGGATCGTCTTCCGCAGCCCAAGATCAAGGAGGGGATGCATATCATCAACTATATGGAGGGATGCCTATGCCGCCACCCTACTACAGAAGTGTGCCAATGCAAGCATGGGGGAGTGGTGCAGCCATGCCACCACCTCCTCCAACATATTATCCACCAACTTTTGTAATACCAAATGAAGCGTTCGTGGCTCCTTATGCAAGCATGCCTCAACCCCAACAAAGTGCAGCCATCATTGGGGCGTATATGCAAAGGAATGTGCAAGACGTCGAGAGGATCCAGACTCATGTCGACCAATGGCAAGAAGGAACGGTGGGGATCGCCCATCAACTAGGACGCCTTCAATTTGTGCCACCGGATCAATTTCGTGGAGGGGCCATGCAAATATATTATGAGCAAGGATTCAACTAAAGTCAACCAATGGAGCAAGAGCAATCGGATGAGGAGTGAAGAAAAAAAGAAGGGATGAAGCTTTTTAAGTGTGGTTTGATTTTTCCTTTTCCTCTTCTTTATTTTTCATCTTGTGTGCATTTATGTATGCGTAGTATTTTCTTGTTTTATTTATTTTCAGCATGTGTGTGGTTGTAGTAGTTTTGTTTTCCATCACCATGAATAAGTTTCACCACAGTTTTTATGATCTTTAATATGGATGGAAAATTGTACCATGTTGATATGTGATGATCGTTGCCGCTTTGCTCGATCCTATGCTTGATTTATGCATGTTTAAGCTAGTGCTCTCTTTAAATATGAATCTGAAATTTAATTAAATGCTATCCTAATCTTGTGTGGAGGTTATGGTAACTTAAGTCCCATAGTTCTTTTTCGTTGCTCCCAATTCTGAATGAATCAAAGATCCATTTTTTTTCTTAAAAAGTTATGCTAACCTTGTCACAAGTATCGCTTGCATTTTGCTCTACCTATCTAAAGCCTAAATTTACTTGAGTGCAAAACATTAGTATATACAAGATTTATTTTTGGGTGCATTAATTCAAGACTTGATTTCTCTGGCCCGAGACTAAGAAGTTGGTCATTCCGTTTTTGCGTATCTTTCTTTATGCTAGCCTCTTCTATCCATGCATTGTGAGTTTCCACATTGGGAATTTCGCAAATCTCACCGGATATCCACCCACAATACCCAAAAACATCTTTTTTGTGTTCACCTCCTTGACCACAACCCAATATTTGAGTATGGATGAATATTTCGAGGAAGATTACAAGGAAGGTGCATCAAGCGAGCAAGACTTTGGGAGACTTCCAAAAGAATCCCTAGAAGATCTTCAAGTATCTCTCTCTAAGAATATATGAGAGCTTCAATTTCTACCTTGGCATATTTATCACCTCTTTTGCCCAAGGACGAGCAAACGTCTAAGCATGGGGGGGTTGCCAAGGTAGTGCTAGTATAGTCTAGAGTTAAAGGGGAGCAAATAAAAAAAAGGAAGTATGATGAAAGAAAATAAAAATGATAAAGAAGAAAAAAGTATTATGTAAAAAAAGGAAAGAAGAAAGAAAAGAAAAGTATATGTATATATATATATAAAATAAAGCTCCCCGGTTCTCTAGCTATGTTTAGTGCTTTTTGAGTTTTCAAGAGAATTCAAGATCAAGACCCATACTCATCTTTCCAACCATGTGCAACCCGATAACGAGGACTTTGTTTGTGCCTCGGGATCACTCTTTGTCATTTGCACATGTCCACCTATCTAAAAGTGTGTGTTCATCTCTTTCTCCCCTCCTTGATAACATTATTTTTCCAATGACCTGTTTGACGAATCTCGGTAAGACCATGAGAAGCTAGTCTTGTTTTGATAATATCTCAACTATAATACTTGGTAGGACTAAACTTTCCTATAGCTCCATATAAAGCCTTCCACTATATACTTTGAGAGAGGAAAGGAGTAGAACAAGTAGCCTTGAGAGACAAGATGAGATGAGAGTACATGAGCAAGATGCAAGATGGTTATTTTTTATCTTGGTAAAGCATTTTCTTTATCTCACTCTTTGTTTTTAAAATTTCTGAGATTTATTTAAAAATTTGAGAGCATGATCAAGTACTTGTGGAAAGAGCTTGAATGACATCTACCCTCCATAAAGATAAAAGTTAGTACATTATGGAACTTTAATGAATATAAATCTAGAGAGCATTATGTTTTCTCATGTATGATCAAGTGTATGGTATGAACATCGAAGGGCAATTCTGATACCCATTGAAGGTTTACTCGAGGACGAGCAAGGTTTAAGCATGGGGGGATGTTGGCGGTTGATTTCCGTCAACCTAGCCATGAGTTTACCTTCAATGTTGGTATTAATTTGATATTCACACTAGCGATCCTAACCTCCATTATATGTTAAGTTCTTTTTGGAGTTTATTATTTACACAGGAATTAAAAGCTTAAATGAGGACTTCCGAGTAGAGTTCATCAAGGGTTTTACAAGAAGATCATGGAGCCCGGTACAAGTCAAGATATAAGATGAACATGACTCCAAATGAACCAAGGACTAAAACGTGAAGCCGAGAAGTATCGAGGACCTAGACGGAAGAAGTGGGAGTTCATGCGCCAAGCACCCTTATCTAAACCACGAGGAAAATAACGTCAAGGACCCACATGCAGCTCGGCAAAAACTCAGGAAGACGCGAGAAGCTTCGGGAAGAAAACCAGGGGCGAACCGGGCCGAGGAGAGCCTGGGCTGCCGGCCTGGCCCTCTTCTGGGTCGGTTCGCCACCCCCTTTGACCTAGCACCCCTTCGGTTTATTTATAGTCCCCGTGCGAAGTGCCACGCATCAAGCCATTCGTCATCCGCCGCTGAGGAGCAGAGGAGCTAGAGGGACACCATCTCGGAGAGGAGGGTTGTGCTAGTTGTCTAGGGTTACCCTAGCCGGCGTGGGAACCTCGCAAGGAAGACCACGTCAGAGTTCAGGAAGCTTGAATCAAGATCAAGGTAGGATCCCGGTTGTGATCTTGTTCATGTAAACACTTATGATGAAGTCTTAATGGACCCGATTTCTAGCTATCGAGTACCTTCGTTTCTGATTCTTATTCTTGCTTGGGTGTTTTCTTCCTCAATCTATTCTCAAGATAGATTGCATGGGATGTTCTTGTAGCCGCGGTGACTAGAGGTGCATACCCGATCTACCAAGTAGTTCAACACGCTCCTTGTGAGCGTGCTCTAAGATTCGACCGCGAAGAAAGGGGAACATCATGACAGGATGTTGACACCGAGTACGGCAGGGCGACTTAGGGGGTTTGACCGATGGTCAAGGTTTAAAGACGCTTTTTATGATATTCATTTTGCTTTCTTCGTCTATCATGCTCGGAACTACAACATAAGCGCGATCTAGGCTCTCTAGACCGGTTATCTCTACGCTTTCTCTTGCTACCTCTTATGATCTTAGTAGATTAGATGCATTCGAAACTTCTTCAAGATGCAAGTGTTTCTCGGTTATTAGATTGAGTCTTGCATTGCACATGTTCCACGGATTCTATACCTTGGGTGATACTCGAGGGAAAAAGGTACTTCATGATCCGTAAGTTTGCGGTGAACCTTGGCGCGTTATTGAACCGTCAACAGTCTCCAGCGGCACGACCACCCCCACAAGGTTGGTCGGGCCACCCCAGGCCATGAACAGGGTCAGGCGGTGCATCCCCCTCCCTCTCGTGTCGACCCTGATGGTTGGCAATGAGTTGAAAGGCGGCATGCGCATCCTCAGGGCCATCGGGAGCGGCCCCCTCGGCCGGAAACGTCGCCGCGGCGATGCTTCCCCAAGGTGCTTGAACTGCCTTTCCTTCAAGCATCAAATTGCTTCATGTCGTCAGCCATCGCGGTGCCTGCGCTGCCACGACCTTCGACAACGTGCCAAGGATTTCTTGCGGCCTCGTCGCGTGCCTCTCCGTTCGAGCCAGCCTCGGTTGGATGGTTGTGTCGCCCCTTCTGGGGTTGAGCATGGTCGTGATCGCCCTCCGGTCTCGGTCGACCGGGCGTTACCGACCACTACTGCTGCTGGCGGTGGTCTCAACCTCACACTCTCTGCCACTGATGCCTTGGCTGTGGTTGCTTTGACCGCGGCCAAGTCAGCGATCATGGCTGCAGTTCGCATCGAGGAGGAGGACTTCACCCTCGGGCCTTCCTTCCCCGAGCTATTCGTGGTCACCTTCTAATCGCAGGAGATCCGAGAACGGGCTTTAGCGGCGAGTGTCCTCCAGATGCCTCCTGTGGAGGTACCACCTTTGGTCGAGGTACCGGTTGTAGAGGTGCCTCCTGTGGAGGTGCCACCATCGGCTGAGGTGCCAGTTGTGGAGGTGGCGCCGGTGGAGGTGCCACCATCAGCTAAGGTGGTGCCGGCCTCTAAGGTGGCAATCGACGCGGTCAGGGCGTCGGAGGACGACAGTTCCGCGGCCTTGGAGGACTTCATTCAGAACGTTACAAAGGATATTCCGCCGCCTCTTCTGGAGGTTGGACAAGCCATCTCGTCGCCGTCGAGTTGACCCTGTCCTCGTCGACGCTCCTCCTCAGCTGCCTTCTTCGGAAGTGCTTGGCCTCAGGTGAAGCCATCGTCAAGCTTTGGACCCTCTCTCGGCAAAGCGAGGGGTGATGCTACTGATGCGGCAGCTCGGTAAGATTAGCGCGCCTCCGCGTTTAGTCGCTTCGGCAGAGGAAGTGGTGGAGAATCTCTTTCGTGAAGGGCCTTCGCCGCACCAGATGTCCGCTTTGCAGGACATATTCCCGATGTTGAAGAACAAGAGCATGACCTCTCCCCCTCGGGTTATGTTCAGCTGGTTTACCGACTTGTGTCTATTTGGAGTCTATTCTATTTGAGTTGTAACCGAACACTGTAATAATTTCATCTTCGTCTTAATACAATGATATGCTGCGCGCGTATTCGAGAAAAAAAAACTGAGCAAAATTGACGTGCAATATAATCAAGGGAGAGTGAGTGTGGAGCTCACGGTGGGAAAAGTGAAGTGATGTTTTCTTCCAGATCTAGATCCCCATCGAAGGACACCACTGTTGGTTATAGATGAAACGTTGGTGATGCCTTTTCACCGCCAATTTTGGAGCAAATGGGCGTAGTGGATCATATAACCAATGGTGATGCTTCTTTTTACCGTCAATTTATATTTAAAATCGATGATAATATATCACAAACAGTTTTAGCCAAAAGCCGATGGTGATACTCAATGCAGACCCAAAAAAAACTCTCGCAAAGGCATCTTGATTTGGACTCCATCACTTCTAGCGATATTCTTCACAATGATGTTTTCTTCTTGCTACCTCGATGGCGATGGTGACACCTGTGAAGGTCATTCTCTGTGAGAATAGTCAGCGAGAGTCACGAGCGAAAGTGATATGCAAAAGTAGGAAACGAAAACCCTGAGCAAGATGGACGTGTAAGATAATCAAGCGAGAGTGAGGTACGGAGGTCAGGATGCAAAAGTGAAGTGTTCTTCTAGAACCAGATCCCCAACGAAGGCCGTCACTGTTGGTTATAGATGAAACGTTGGGGATGCCTTTTTCACCGCCAATTTTGGTGCAAATGGGCGGAGCAGATCATATAACCAGCGGCGATGCTTATTTTTACCATCAGCTTGTAACTGAAATTGACGACAATATATCACGAACAGTTTTAGCAAAAAGCCACTACGGGAAACGCGGACTTTGCCATGAGCGGTTCCTCACAGCAAAAGCCGGTTCACTCTTCGCGAATTGTTTGTTGTGAGCGGCTCTCGGCAAAGTCCTCACAGCAACTACGTAGACGCCAAATGCATGATTTGCCGTGAGCCGCCCCTGGGGCTCACGGCATACGTTTGCCGAGAGCCGGTATGGCCCACGTCAAAGCCATGGGCCCACCCCCACGTCGGCCACCACGGGCCCACCACGCACACCGCGGGCCCACCAGCCGGCCGCCGCTGCCCTCCGCCGCCATCCACCACTGCCCCACTCGCTCCGGACGTCGCCGCCACCACCACCAGGCCATCATCGTCGAACAATTGGATTAATGGCGTTTCGATACAGACGCTTGCTCCTAACCTTTGGGCAGTTGTACCCATCAGGATTAGGAACAAGCATACGGTTGCTCAGGGGCTTTCTCAGGGTCGATGGTTTCGGGATATCAAGCTTGCCCTTACGGTGCAAGTGCTCGTCCAGTATCTCCGGATCTAGGATTTGGTCCATGGCTGGACCCTCTCTCCTTCTCCGGACAGGTTTGTCTAGAAGTGGTCACCAAACGGTCAGTTCACGGTCGCATCAGCTTACCAGGCCCTCTTCCGGGGTAAAACTGAGCTTCTTGGTGCCCGACAACTTTGGAAGGTGCAAGCCCCAGGAAGTTGCAAGTTTTTTGGTTGGCTCATCCTCCATGGTTGCTACTGGACTTCCAATCGCCTGCGACAGCACGGGTTGCATGATACAAATGAGTGCACCCTCTGTGCTCAGGAGGTGGAGACGATAGACCACCTTTTAATTGGTTGCTCCTTTAGTCGGGAGGTATGGTTCCGTGTCTTGGGTGAAGTGGGGCTTCATCCCCTTATGTCGCAGGCTCCTGAGCAGCTCGCGGCCTGCTGGTTACACGTCAGGAAGAGGGTCCGCAAAGCTAGGAGGAAAGGCTTCGACTCTTTGGCCTGCCTAGTCGTTTGGTCGCTTTGGCGCGAGCACAAGCATCGGGTCCATGATCGTTGTGCTTTGATGCCGGTCGCTCTGACTCCTTCCATCCTTGAGGAGGCGAAGCTCTGGGCATCTGCCGGTTTCAGCGGGATTGCTTTTCTGTTAGCTACTAAGCTTTGAAGGTCGCTTGTGTTGTGGTGTGTTGTTTCCTTCTGTTTGGCCGCTGTGAGGCTGCTGTTTGTGTTTCGTGTCGGTTGTAAATTCAAACTCTCTTCTGCTTAATGAAATACGTGCTATGCACGTTCTTTAAAAAGGCAATCACCATCGCGCCGGATAGGGAGCTCGAGCCTGCGGCGCCACCTCTACCACCGGGCCACCAGTGCGCCACCACTTCCGCTCGTCACTGCCTCTGCTCCGTCGTCAGATCTGAGTGAGAGAGAGAGAGAGAGAGAGAGTAAAGAGGAGGAGAGGAGTGTCACCTGGACCACCCATCAGGCCAAAGGAGAGGAGGCCGCCGCCCGCTACTACTTCCCTGCTCATTCCGGTCGTCGCCGCGCCGGAGGAGGAGGCCATGGCCACCGCAACGGAGGAGAGAAGGTCGTGGCGACTGGCCCACCGCCGACAAGAACGGAGCTGGCAGTGAGGAGGCCCTCTGGATCTTGATGCGGCCGCCGGCGTGGAGGAGTGCAGCGGGCATAGGATCTCATGCAGTCGCTGGCCGCCATTGTAGATCTCGCTCCTCCGCTACCACCACGCTGCTCCTCCACCACCACTACGCCTGCTGGCCGCGACCGCTGCTCCTCGCTCTGCCGTCGCTCCTTACCGGTCAATCTATTCCGGTGAGGGGCGAGCGGATGGGAGAGGAGAAGAGCCGAGAGAGGTGGGAGGGAGATAGCTGGGGGGGAGGAGGAGGTCGCCGGCCGCGGTGAGGGAGATGAACGGGGGAGGGAGATGGTCGATGGAGGAGGCGGTCGGCTATGGCACGACGGGAGAGGAGGGGGAGTAGTAGGGTTTCGCAGGAGAAGAGGGTGGGTATTAAATACCCTCGGTGGGGTTAATGGGCCGTGGCTGGCCCAATTTCGCGTTTGCCGTGAGCCCGTTAATGAGCCGTGGCTGGCCCAATTTTCTTCAAAAACTGCTGCAAATGCATTTAATTAATTAAATATAGTAAACGAATGCAAAAATATACCAAATTTTAACATGGAGTTCCTCGTGTTGGGTGTGAAGAGTAGAAAATTTTTGAAATCAAATTCAAATTTGAACACCACTTTGCCTACAAATCTACTTGTTTCCTTCTTAACTATATTAAACTTCTTCGGAGATGTTCGGTTTGTAAGCAATGTACATGACAAAATGTGCAAAACACATTCAATTTTTTACCACAGCCTCTGTGTGATATTGACAAATTTCAGGATTTTTAGACTTCATTTGCATTTTTTAGAATTTTTAAATCATTTAGACGCGTGTCTTTGATCATGTTTCCTGGACAAGATGTTTGAAATTTCTTTTAATTTTATGACTAAGGTCTCAAATTTGGCTAAATAACATGAATATCATTTTTCCACTTATTTTCTTCTATTATTTGAAGCAGTTGCAGTTCAAATTTGACTTTATTCAAAAAAGCTTGAAATGCAATTAATTAGTTAAATATAGAAAACAAATGCAAGAGTGTGTCAAATTTTAAAATAAAGTACTACATGTTGTATGTGAAGAGTAGAAAAAAGTTTGAATTCAAATTCCAATTAGAACATCACTTTGTCTACAAATCTAACCGCTTCCTCATAACTTTAGGAAACTTCTTTGGAGATGTTTCGGTTCCTAAGCATCGTACGTGAAAAATGTGAGAAACTCACTAAATATTTTTATCACAACATCCTTGTATGATAACATGAGATATTGACAAATTTCATGATTTTCAGACTTCATTTGCGATTTTTAGAATTTTAAAATCATTCGGGTGCGAGTTTGTTTCGTGTTTTCTGGACAAGATTTTGAAACTTTTTTTCATTTTATGCTTAAGGTCTCAAATTTAATTAAATAACATGAACGTCATTTTTTCACTTATTTTCTTCTATTATTTGAATCAGTTGCAGTTCAAATTTGACTTAATTCAAAAAATGTATGACATGCAATTAATTAGTTAAATATAGCAAATAAATGCAAAAATGTATCAAATTTTAACATGGAGTACCACATGTTGTATATGGAAAGTAGAAAAAGTTTAGCGTATGGAAGAAAAAGAATTACATGAAAAAGTTAGGAAGGTGTTTTGAGATGAGAAAAATGCTTTTTGTTGTCGGCCAAAGAAGTACTCACTGCAAAATTAAAATTTGTTGTGAGCCTGGAATCTTGGCTCACCGCAAATAGCTTTTTTGCCGTGAGCCGAGATTTCTGCCGTGAGTTTGCCTCTTGGCCGTCAGCAAAAAAAAAGTATTTTGCCTTGAGTCTAACTTTTGACTCACGGCAAAGACCGGGACTGATGGCAAAAAACCGGTTCCCGGTAGTGGTGATACTCAATGGGGCCCCAAAAATTTTATTGAACTCAGTTTTGGAAAGGATTCATGTCTGCCCCTCTCCCTGTCTCCCTCCCCCTCTTGGGACTACTCGTCTCCTTTTGGCAAATGTTTTCAAAAAAGATCGAGTTTAATTATATATGATGATTAGGCCTACTACTTATGAGATCATCCGTATTAAAACTCAAATCAATTTGGGTATTTGGATCCAGCCATCCTTCACCATGTGGACCCTTCGAAGTTTCAGGAGTGCAACTTCCAAAGTTCCAACTGCACTTCAAATATTAAATGAAGAAAAAACGGTTGCCTGATGTGACTGTCAGCACTCGTTGTTATTCATATATACAGGTAGCCGTTCCTTTAGTTACAGTTGTAATATTGATGATCTCTTGACTCTTTGAGAAGTTCAGTAAAGCTACCATACTTTATTGTTGTTGTGGTTGTTGTTAGTTTAGATTCACATTAATTAGATAATACTCCTACTCCGTAGATAAACCAAAAAAGCACAATTTAGCACATGCAAGCATATAAATGAAGCTGCGCTTGCTGGTACCAGTGTACCACACTACAAACTGTACTCTTTGGCAGCAGCCTCCGCAACGCGAGAGCAGCGAAACCATGTCCCCAACGCCGGCGGCGCTCGTCCACGTCGAGTCCCCGCAGACGGCCGTGCCGACGCGCGCGGTGGAGCCCGGCCGGGCACGGCACATCGCCGTGGCCGTGCCCCCGCTCCCCGCGTCCGCGCTGCAGCGGCGCAGTCGCGTGGTACTCTACTACAGGACAGGCGGCGGCGTGGACGGAGGCGGGACCCGGCCGGCGCCGGCGCCGGCGCGGCTGTGGGAGGAGGCGTGGTGGGCGAAGGAGTCGCTGAGCGAAGCCCTGGCCGACCACCCGGAGATGGCCGGCCGGCTCCGGCACCGCGCGGACGGGTCGTGGGAGGTCAAGCTCAACGACGCCGGCGTGAGGTTCGCGCAGGCCACGGCAGATGCGACCCTCGACGAGTTCCTGGCGGCCGCACGGGATGACAAGGACCGGGCGCGCAGCTGGGAAGCCGCGCTGGCTCCGTGGGTCGACGTCAACGCCGAGGACCCCGACATATGCGCTCTCTTCTACATGCAGGTGAGTGCCTTCTTGCTTGGCCCATCATCATGTGGATCATTGTGAAATTTCATTTTATAGTTCTGTAGCAATTAATAGTTAAAAAAATAATAGTTCCAGCAACAATAAGGCTAAAAAAATAATAGTTCTTGCAGCAATAAAAGACAGATACCCTCATTCAATTTTTATAAGACATAGTAGAATATAGCATGATCTTCTATATAACATTTTGATCATTCACTTATCATATATTATACCTCTTATGGTTATAAACTTAGAATCATGGTAAAATATATTAGATTACGAATCCAACCACATAAAGTCCTACATCATAAAAATAAAACATTAATAGTTAAATTAGTGATCATAAAATTTGAATCTCAATATACGTGTGTGCCTTGTAAAAGTGGATGGAGTGAGTAAAACTATCGTATGCAGGTAGGGGCCTCCCGTGCTGATTACCGTAAAAAAAAAACTATCGTATCCACCACCTCTCGAATCTTATGTGTCTACCAAACCTTTTACATGTGGGAGCTCCATTCCTCCGACAGATGAAATCTGTGCATGACTAAACACTTATATGCTCTTTGATGTGGGTCATTGTGTCTGACATCAATGTCAAAAAAGAAGTTGCTAAAATCAAAATTTTTACTCCAGTGTTATACATGCATTGTACAGCAGGGTGTCATTTTTTCAAGATGAGAGAGACATAAAGCAAAGCTTTAAGAAGCAACAGGTTTTGTTAATTTCTTTTATAATTATAGTGTTTGTTAGTTGGATCAAGTGAGGGGACATGAGAGTATCGAAAAAATTTGAGTAAATTCGATCGAGACACTTAGCTACTGGTAGTTAGTTGGTGCAATAATACATGGCCGCGAAGATAATTTTGCTTATAATATGTTTTCAGTTATTGGAGACAATCCCTCCAGCCATATATATATATAAATATAAGCTATGTGTTGGACATCAATGTGATCATATACAAAACATTAATTTGACAACTAACTTCTGTTATAATATATTTCTGACACATAGGAAAAACATACAAATCTACTATATAACATAGTTAATCCATAATAAAAGTTTAAAATAGTTGACTCAAGCCAACCGAAAACACCATTATAGTACTTGCGAGTAGAGGGAGTAAAAATGTTATCTCACTTATATGGAAGTCAACTCTCAGTCTGGGCGAGTGCACTACTGGGAAAACAACCTTTAATACCGAGTCCAAACCTCTATTAGTACCGGTTTTGCACCCGGTACTAACCCACCGGTACTACTGTGAAATTCACATTAGTACCGGTTTCCAATAACCGGTACTAATCTACCGCTTCCGTCATCTCCATCCCAGCCCCCTCCTCCGTCACTCTTCCGTCCGTTCCTCTCTCTCTCCCTCCGTTTCTTTTCTTTTTCTTTTTTTGTTTCTTATTTTCTTTACTTTTCTTTTCCTTTTCTTTTCCAAACCACTTCTCAATCATGTTATTCACATATTCACAATCACATATTCATCACAAGAATCACATATTCATCACAAGAATCACAGTCACATATTCACAAGAATCACAGAAACAAGAACAATGAATGAAAAAAGATAAGTCTCACAAGAACAAAAAAGAAAACCAAGTCTTCTGTCGCCGCCGGCAACCAAGTCCACGCCCGCCGGCCTCCAGGCCGCGCGCCCTGCCGGCCATGGGCACCACCGAG
The DNA here is from genome assembly GCA_036936925.1 of Cenchrus fungigraminus. Lineage (NCBI taxonomy): Eukaryota > Viridiplantae > Streptophyta > Magnoliopsida > Poales > Poaceae > Cenchrus > Cenchrus fungigraminus. Next base: position 103,698,512 of record CM072769.1, on the reverse strand, counting down.
CCGGCCTCCGCGCCTCAGGGCCGGATCCGCCGCGCGCTGGCATGGTCCTCCGCCACGCGCGCCCGCCCGCCCGGCCGCGGCTCCATTCGCGCCGCCGGGGAGGCCGCGCCGGCCTGGCCCCGTGCGCTCCCCCGCGAGCTGGCCTCCGCGCCAGCGAGCCTGGGCCGCGCCGGCCTGGTGCCCGCGCGCCTCCGCGCCGACGAGCCTGGGCCGTGCCAGCAAACCTCGGCCGCGCCGGCCTGGCCGCTTGGGCCTCCGCGCCGCCCTGTAGAGAGAGCAGAGAGAGATGTGAGGAAGGAGAAGTGAGAAGAAGATAAGGATGGATTTCGTGAGTGGTGGAGAAAAAAGAGGGGGAGGGGGATAGCGGAGAAAACGAGGGGGCAGCGTGGGTGCGTGGGTGGGGCCCGCGACGCGCGTAGACGGTGCCGTCCGGGGGCGCGTGAAGAGGCGCTGACGGTGTTGTTTTTAGTACCGGGCCTAAATTCACCCGGTACTAATGTGCCCCACATTAGTACCGGGTGATGTCTATGCCCGGTACTAATATGTTCGTCACACATTAGTACCGGCTCCATCCACGGACCGGTACTAATAATGTAACACATTAGTACCGCATCCATGGACCGGTACTAATGTGTGTCTCTGGTGGACGCCCCAGGCTCCCTCCTTCCCGACCGGTACTAATGTGCACATTAGTACCGGTTCCAAAAAAAAACCGGTACTAATGGCATATATATTCATACAGAATTTGTATACTTGTTTGAGTACAGCACAATTCTTGGATGTAAGCATTAAAGCACATATTGCAACATCTATAACTGCAAATTAAGTGTTGCAGAAAACAATATCAATTATTAGTTATATACAAAAGAAGTACTTTTGTAGACGGTTTTTTGCAGATTAATGCCTTAATTATTTAAAGCTCATGATTAAATATTTTCATATATTTTTTAGTACAGTATTAATCTTTCAGTTGAATTTATTTGTGATGTTGAACACGACGACAGTTGACACGGTTCCATGGCGACGGGGGCTACGCCGTCGGCGTGAGCTGCAGCCTGATGCTGTCTGACCCGCTGTCTCTGGCGAGGTTCCTCCGGTCGTGGGCGCGCACGCACGCCGAGATGAAGGCTCGGAACGAGCTCGTCACCCACCCGCTCATGCAGTACGCGAGCTACTTCCAGCGCCCCATGGCCGCGCGCGCGCTCACCAAGTCCACCCGCCTCGACGTCGACGACGCCTTCTCCAACGCCGACGATGGCCGCCACGCCGCCGTGACCGTCCTCTTCAGAGCCAGATCCGCCGCCACCGGTATCGGCGCGCCCGACGACGATCACCGCGCGCTCGCCGGCGCCTGCGTCGACCAGGCGAGCGAGAAGCTCGGCGTGGGCAAGAAGCCGGCCCAGTTCTCGGTCGTCGTCGTTGCCGGCGGCAACGACGGCCGTGGAGGGACGACGAGCGTCGAGACGTGCACGGCGGACGGCCAGCCGGAGTGCGTCGGTGGCGGCGGCGGGCGGTACAAGCTTGAGGTTGCCCAGTGGCAGGAGGAGCTCGGGCTGGCGGAGATGGTGCTCAGGGACAGCAAGCCCGTGCACGTGTCGTTCTGCATCGTGAGCGGCGCCGACGAGGGGCTCGTGGTCGTGATGCCTGACGGCGATGCCGGCGAGTTCCTGGTAGCGACAGCGATTCCCAAGTGAACAAGTTGGAGACGCCGGCGGTTTGTTTATGGAATGAAAGTTTGTAAACTGAACTGGGATTACTTCATGCCCATATATAGTAAATAAAAGTTTGACGGTAAATGTTTTTACTGCCAAATATTATGTATGGTTCCTATAAAGTAATAAATAACAATTGAAGGCTATTATGTACTCCCTCCATACTCATAAAACATGTCGTTTTGGAAAAGATTTCAGTCAAATATTGAGAATATAAATCATAAATAACTTTTAAGTTGTTGAGTTTGAAAATGTGAAAACTACATGAATAGATTTGTCTTGCAAAACACTTTCGTAAAAATATACATTTGTAGTTTTTAACAAATATTTTTATGAAAATAAGAAGTCAAAGTTAGGTTTTCGAGACCGTACCGCTGTCCTGAATGACATGTTTTATGAGCATGGAGGGAGTATATGTTCTTCTAAAGTCGTCAACAATTTATAGTGAAAAGTTTCAGCTTCAAATTACATCATTTCCTCAAACAAGCATGCACTTGCCACTTGGTGTGCTTTCTGACAAATTCTATCACCATAACATTGTTGCCTGGTGTGGATTTCATGGCCCCGCCGTCCCTACAACCGTCACTTTGGTGCGCGGCCCTCCATCTAGGTGCAAGCGATCCTGATGCCTCTGCTGCCCCCCCCCCCCCCGCCAGCGAGATCGACATCGTCGAACGCAAAGATGTTCTTGTGATTGTAATCTGGTATGTGGACCTTGTTGTACTTTCAATCTTCTTGGAGGACTTCCCTGTAATTTGGCTGTTAAGCTCTAGTAATATATTTGGTTATTGTAAAAAAAACATTGTTGCGCGCAGACACACTGACATTAATAGCAATTACTACTAGCAGACATGCTACCTCATAACATTGTGCACAAGCCCGTTCTCATATGACATATGAACACTGCTATGCTTGGATAGAAATGAAACGGTGCAATTACCTTATCTTACAATTCACCACACATTTACATAGGTTTGTAAGGAATCGGATGCTCGTAGCCTAAGAGGGGGAGGGGGTGAATTAGGCAACTTAAAAACTTAACCTATGACTTATCACTATTTGCATCAAACATAAACTAGAACATACTATCTAGATGTGCAACTAAGGTTGTTCTAGTGTGAAACTCCCATCCCAAAACAAGTTTTGTAACCTATAGCCAATCCTAGTAAGATACTACTCTAGGAAAGTAAAGGCAAGCAACGATGCAAGAGAGTAATGCAGAAACGTAAAGGGAGATGAGAGGAAGCAAACTCTTGAAACGCGATTTATCCCGTGGTATCGGTAGGCACTAAGCCACCACTAGTCCACGTTGTTGAAGCACTCTACACAAGAGTATTGCTTCCCGGTCACCAAGTCTCTCCCAAGAGCACCACTTGACTTGCCACAAAGGCTCGCCACGAAGGCACTCGCCAAGCTCCATTGGTCACCTTGATGCCGCCTCCACTAAGAAGCTTCTCCACCAAGGGAAGGGGGTCTCCACGTCCCCCGCACAAAGTGTCCTCGCCGCTCCACACCAAGTCGGAGGGTCGAAGACGTTTGTCGGAGAGCCACCTAGGCTCCAAGGCTTCCGGCACACCTCGTACAACTTTATCCACTCGAGAATCACCTCACAAGGTAGGCACACCTTGCACTCACTCAACTCTAAGCTAAGCCTAACACTAAGCACATACACACAAATCATGTGCAAGTCTATGGATGAGCAATTTAGCACTTGGATGGTTTGGATATGATTTTCTATGAGTCTTGAACTCCTTTGCACTTCCACACACTCCAGCAACTCCTAATAGGCGAGTAGAGGGGGTATATATAGCCCAAGGCATGAAGCTAGCCGTTGGCTAACGGCTACTGAAAAGTATATCGTCGGATGAACCGACACTTGCTTTTCAGGGCCATCGGTTCATCCGACGCCCCCCTCTACGTTACATAGCCGTTGCAATCCTGCTGACGCCAATCATCCGATGCGTAGACCGACGCTCCATCGGTTCATCCGGTACTGAAGACTCCGCGGCAAAAACCTCTCTATTAGCTTCTTTGGTGCCGTCAGATGAACCGCTGCTCAAACCCTTGTAACCATCGATTCATCCTTTGCTACTAACCCAGCTGCTTCTTCTCCAGGAATTCATCCAGTGCAACTAAAACTAGGGGCGTCAGTTCATCTGGTGGTCCATGCTGACTTGAGTCTTCCTCCGCAGTGTACCACTTCATCCGGCCATTGCACCGACGCTGCTTTCTATGGTACCATCAGTTTATATGACGGTGTCTTTTTTCTTCCTTTTCTTCCACGGTTTTGACCCTTGAAAAATACACTATCTTCTCATTTTGGCATATGGTATTTTTGCATCCTTGGGACCTAGAAGTGTCTACAAAGACATGCTAAATAATATGGTTAGTCACATTGATCATGTTGTCATTAATCACCAAAATCAAACTTGAACAAATGACATATGAGGCCATGTTCGCTACAAGGTTCAGCAGGGTTATATAGCTTACATGCTGAAGCAAAGACATGTAGCCTTACTGTTGTTTCACCTGTTTTTTTTTACGGAACTAATGCAGGCGATACACCGACCTGAACATTATATTAATATGCGAAAAGCGTTTGGCATACAGGAATTTGCGAAAGTAGAGTAGGAGGAGAAGTTGCCAAGACTACTATCATATTACATTTTCTAATTGTTCACCCCATATATTAAGAACGCCCCAATCAGCAGGCTTCTGCGGTCGATGTGCCCATAACTGGAGATCAGTTGCCGCCTGTCGTAGGACCCCAGCCGGAGGGATGTTGTTGTGCTCAAAGACTCGGGCATTGCGTGCCTTCCATATGTACCAGAGGAGGCAGGTGAGGATTGTCGATCGAAGAGGAACGTCGATGGACACGATCAGGTGATGCTGCCAAAGGTCTTCCACCCGAAAACCCTGAAGGTCGCCCACACCCAGCAAGGTCCAGCAGGCTGCTGCTTTGGTGCACCCAAGGAACAGATGTTGGAGATCCTCAATTCCTCCACAGTGGTGGCAGCTGTCACTATCAATGATGTTGCGGTGGAGGAGGGCAACCGTCGGTAGTTGTTGTCGATGGATAAGCCAAAGAAAATCCTTGGCTTGTGGGGTTGCAAAACTGTTCCAAATGAAGGGGAGGAAGTCATCAGGTGCCTCCACAAGTGAAAGGGTTCGATAGAGGTGCTGAATGGATGTAGGGAGCCTCGCATCAACAGTCGATCTTGTACTAATTGGAGCAGTTGCACTGACTGAAGGGCCTCCATGAGGGAGGAGAGTTCATGCTGAGCAACAGAGGAGAGCCGAGGCAGAAGCTGTAGGTCCCATTGCCCTTCCATTGCCGCACGGTGAACAGAGCTGTTTGGCCGGCTGGAGTGGGAGAAGAGAGCTGGCATTGTTTCAGCAAGAGGAGCTTGGCCAATCCAGTGATCGAGCCAGAAAGAGGTGAACTTTCCATTCCCAATAAAAACTAAGGTGTGGGCTCGCAGGTCGGGCAAGATGGCCAGGAAGGCCTTCCAGGTAGGAGTGTGGAGGTGGTGAGAGTCACCGATATCCCGTAATGCATTGTTCATGTAGCTGCGGTGGAACCGTACCTGCCAAGGTGCAGTAGGAGTCACAAGTAGGCTGGTGAGTAGCTTGGACCGCAGACATACATTCTTTCTTGAGAGAAGCAGTACCCCCTCCTTGATCCTTCCTAAGGCGGACGGTGTCCCAAGCAAGCTTGCATTGTCCACCACGACAATTGTTGTCACCAGTCCAAAGAAAAGCCCGACAGTGTTTATCCATAAGTGCAATAGTCTCAGGAGATATTAACATTGCCAGCATTGGGTGGGAAGCAAGATCCACGTGTGAAGAGTGTGGGGAGTACGGCCATGTCCAAAAAGATTGTCTGGAGAAAGCAAAGGTGCTCGACTGCATGAGGAAAGGGGATTTGCCAAACTTCCGCTACGGGCAAGGTAGACCTCAATTTAATGCAAGTTCGTCCATTCAAAATACAGTGCCTCTTCGTATACAATTGAAAGATTTCATGGACAAGCAAGCAAAGATCAACAAGGACACCGTCACTAAGTTCAAGGCTATGGATAAAATATTGGAGAACATCGATGGCAAGGTGACGGAGGTCGGGAGCTCCAACCATCAAGTGCTCAACATGATGAAGATGTTGGAGACGCAAGTGGGAAAACTTGTCGGGCGCCTAACCGCTAATGAAGGAAGATTGCCGGGGCAGCCCCAAGGTCCCAAGATGGCGAAGGCTATTCAAACTCGCTCGAGAAAGGAGACGGAGGATCCCGAGCTTCCAGCCGGAGCAAGGAAGCCTAAGCCAACTGTCGAAGCGGATGATCACACTAAGGAGAAGGTGACTACTATTCCGGTGATTGCTACTGAAGAGCCGGAATTCGAGATGCCAAGTGATGACACGAAGATGCCTACACTAAAGACACGCTACTTTCAAGGTAAAGTTGATAGTCATTTTGAAAAGTTTATGGAAGTGGTGCGCAGGTTAAGCATCAACATGCCTCTATTAGACGCTCTCCAAGTTCCTACATATTCTCTCTACTTCAAAGACATACTTGCAAACAAGTATGAGATGGAAACACTCAGGGCGGATCACGTCAAGATGTCCGAACAATGTAGTGTTGCCATTGCAAATCAAGGGCCTGAGACCCCGGATGTCCGACCATCCCATGTTCTATTGGCTCATTCACGTTCGAGAAGGCATTATGCGACCTTGGAGCAAGTGTGAGTGTCATGCCAAGAGATGTGTTCGAGAAGCTACGCCTACCACTAGAGCCTACGTATGTGCTTGGAGTTGGGCGACAACTCTATTTGCTATCCTGTGGGAATCGCCGAAGATGTGCCCGTGAAACATGGAGATCACTTCATCCCCGTTGATTTCGTGGTGCTCGAGATGGGAGAAAGGGAGAAGCCGCCTCTCATCCTAGGGAGGCCTTTTCTCAAGACCGTCGGGGCAACGATCGACGTTAGCAAGCGAGAGATCAAGTTCGACGTCAATGGCACAAGGAGCATATTCAAGTTTCATCCACATTTCGAGGTATGCAACATCGTCGCTTTGGCAAGGAAGAGCCAAAGAAGGAAGAGCCCAAGAAGAAGGAAGCGAAGGTGATCAAAGAAGTCGTTGCATCCATCAAGACCAAAGAACAAAAGCTGCCTGTGAAGACCAAAAAGATGACTAAGCCGGAGAATAAGCCCGTGCCCAAGATGGTGCGGATGTGGGTACCCAAGATTGCAACGCCCGCAAAGAGTATTGATCCGAAGTGAAGAAGAGAAGAAGTCTAGCCATGGACTATAAACGAAGCGCTAGGTGGGAGGCACCCGTTCGTCGAGTCAAGAATAAGCTACCGGGAGGACAACCCGATCAAGAATAAAGCTGCCGGGAGGACAACCCAGATTATTTCTGATTTCAAGTAAGTTGATCATAGAATTTGCTACGCAAGACTTGGTATAAACTCTTAAGTGGTTGAACTTATTTTTTTTGAGACATTTAATTTGCTCGGATGTTTCATTTGGATTTTATTTGACCATGAACCTATGACATGAGCCATCCTACGATTTATTTGCCTCTTATCGAGAAACTAACACCAAAAATTCAGAACCTACCCACACCTTTCATCCTCTTCGTGATGACATGATTGATTTGTTTTACATCATAAAAACACACGAGTAGAGCCCCGCGTTGTTCCTTAATGATTTTCAACTTTTGACGCATGTTAGGACTCGCGTGAACCTAGGAAATTCGATTTTTGGTTTTATTCATCTTGATATCCACCAGTTTCTCTAGAGTTAGAATTTTCCAAGCCCCTTCTATTTTTGTTTATTCAAAACATCTCTCTCATGTTTGGCAAAATTAGAACCTAAACCAGTACCCCCACGATCAAGCCGGAGGAGCTCGCTATCAATAAATGAAAGCAAGTGATCCCGGTGTAACCAAAATCAATGTAGTCAGAAAATTTCAACTTACAAATGTTTTTGATGCCTAAAAACTCCTCTAAACATACATTTGAACTCATTGATATCTCTGAGTTAATTTTTAATTTTCAGAATTAGAGGAGTAATTAGCATCTAAACATGATCAAGGGAAGGTTTTGAGCTTAACTGAACTTCAAGTGCTCCATGGTGCATCACGGGAAGGCCTCATCATTAAGGAATCTTGAGCACATGCAAGGACAAGCATGGGGGCAGCAATGTTTTGTTTGAGGATATGAGTGAAAGCATGGGAGGCAAGGAAGCATGGAGGTGACACAAAGCAAATGATCAAGATGGAGGACTTCATCATGCAAGCAAAAGGAGTGGCTGGGAGAATTTGGACGGTGAACGGTGTGGAGCACAAGTACACAGAACAATGATGCATCCAACAACAAGTGGGAGAAAACAAGAGCAAAAATAAGGGGCAGGGGCCCTAGGCCGGTCGGCCTAGGCCGGCCGGCCTGGCCTATTTATTGGCCCCCCAGTGTTTGTCTTCCTCAGGTAAGTCATTCGCCCCATTGCTAGTTTATGTTCTTCAGCTTCCAGTCCAGAACCTCCAGAAACACCTTCGAAAAATTCGTTCTCCAATCTTAAGTCCAAAAATCCAGAAAAATTCGTCACAATCTTTGCCCTTCCATATACTTCTTTTGTGTGTATTTCTACCAGCAAGAAACCCCCGGGAGAGTTTGTTGTGACTTTGCGCAGCATGAAAAAAATGACGAAGGCTTTCAACAATTCCTTTGGGAAGAAGACACAATCGTCATCGTCGAAGCCGCAATCAACAAGTTCTTCGCGGAGGCACTCTATCTCCGAGTCGCTGCGAAGCATAGAGGACGACGTGGCACCATCAAGGAGCGACACCATGCTCCTTAGTGGAAGAAGAGACACGCGAAAATCATCCATGCGGTACACCGAACCGCAAGGGCACACGGAGGAGCCACCCGTCCAACCTCGTCGTTCGACTCGTTCATCTGATCCACCACCATACACTCTGCGGCGTTCCAAGTATGGATTTTTCATGATGATGGAGAAGGAGGAGGAGAGGCTTGTTCGCCTCGAGAAGAGGACTGTGCCCAACATCGACTTTGACGATGATGCTCTCCAAGTGTTGGGATTCATCTGGATATTTATCAAATGATGAATCACCTTGGTTGGGCGCAATTTTCCGATGGAGTAGGGGTGAGCATTCATTTGGATCTTGCCTTGGAAATTCTCATGACGATGGCGCTGGTTATTAATGGTGAGGTGCCATCCCTCTCATTTCGACTCAAGGATGATGAGCAAATAATTCCTTATGAGCAAATTAGAGAATTGCTCGGATTTAAGAAGGAGGCCCCGGAGCAAGTGGATTTTAATAAAAGTGTATTGAAAGGATTTTGGAGTATGATTTCGGGAGAAGATAACTAGCAAAGAAGTAGCATCCGGAATCCTATCATTCGGATATTTCACTCTTGGATGAGTAAAAGGATTTTGGGAAGAATGAAGGAGTCCAAGATCACCGACATGGGACTTAATTGGCTTTATTCAGCAATGATCGCTAGGCAAGCCATTGATCCTTCATATATCATGATCAATCGGTGGTGTTGTGAGGCAATTTCGGGAATCAGAGATATTAGTTCGGGATGCTATCTCTCTATGATAGCAATTTCTGTGAAGTCCGGAATTTCAAGAAACCCAAAATTCTTACTTGTAGGGAATTCCCTTGGAATTGACTATATGAAGCAAGGAAAATATATAAGTGGAGATGAAAAGAGAGGTTACAAGGTGGCAAAAGTCAATGTTCCTCTCCCAAATATGAGGCTGAAATTGTTTATTGAAGGGAGAGAGAATTGGTTAGACGGAGTTCTTGTGCGGGCCAAGAAGAACAAAAGAGGAAGAATTATATAAGAGGGATCGTCTTCCGCAGCCCAAGATCAAGGAGGGGATGCATATCATCAACCATATGGAGGGATGCCTATGCCGCCACCCTACTACGGAAGTGTTCCAATGCAAGCATGGGGGAGTGGTGCAGCCATGCCGCCACCTCCTCCAACATATTATCCACCAACTTTTGTAATGCCAAATGAAGCGTTTGTGGCTCCTTATGCAAGCATGCCTCAACCCCAACAAAGTGCAGCCATCATTGGGGCGTATATGCAAAGGAATGTGCAAGACGTCGAGAGGATCCAGACTCATGTCGACCAATGGCAAGAAGGAACGGTGGGGATCGCCCATCAACTAGGACGCCTTCAATTTGTGCCACCGGATCAATTTCGTGGAGGAGCCATGCAAATATATTATGAGCAAGGATTCAACTAAAGTCAACCAATGGAGCAAGAGCAATCGGATGAGGAGTGAAGAAAAAAAGAAGGGATGAAGCTTTTTTAAGTGTGGTTTGATTTTTCCTTTTCCTCTTCTTTATTTTTCATCTTGTGTGCGTTTATGTATGCGTAGTATTTTCTTGTTTTATTTATTTTCAGCATGTGTGTGGTAGTAGTAGTTTTGTTTTCCATCACCATGAATAAGTTTCACCACAGTTTTTATGATCTTTAATATGGATGGAAAATTGTACCATGTTGATATGTGATGATCGTTGCCACTTTGCTCGATCCTATGCTTGATTTATGCATGTTTAAGCTAGTGCTCTCTTTAAATATGAATCTGAAATTTAATTAAATGCTATCCTAATCTTGTGTGGAGGTTATGGTAACTTAAGTCCCATAGTTCTTTTTCGTTGCTCTCAATTCTGAATGAATCAAAGATCTATTTTTATTCTTAAAAAGTTATGCTAACCTTGTCACAAGTATCGCTTGCATTTTGCTCTACCTATCTATAGCCTAAATTTACTTGAGTGCAAAATATTAGTATATACAAGATTTATTTTTGGGTGCATTAATTCAAGACTTGATTTCTCTGGCCCGAGACTAAGAAGCTGGTCATTCCGTTTTTGCATATCTTTCTTTATGCTAGCCTCTTCTATCCATGCATTGTGAGTTTTCACATTGGGAATTTCGCAAATCTCACCGGATATCCACCCACAAAACCCAAAAACATCTTTTTTGTGTTCACCTTCTTGACCACAACCCAATATTTGAGTATGGATGAATATTTCGAGGAAGATTACAAGGAAGGTGCATCAAGCGAGCAAGACTTTGGGAGACTTCCAAAAGAATCCCTAGAAGATCTTCGAGTATCTCTCTCTAAGAATATATGAGAGCTTCAATTTCTACCTTGGCATATTTATCACCTCTTTTGCCCAAGGACGAGCAAACGTCTAAGCATGGGGGGGTTTTTGCCAAGGTAGTGCTAGTATAGTCTAGAGTTAAAGGGGAGCAAATAAAAAAAGGAAGTATGATGAAAGAAAATAAAAATGATAAAGAAGAAAAAAGTATTATGTAAAAAAAGGAAAGAAGAAAGAAAAGAAAAGTATATATATATATATATAATAAAACTCTCCGGTTCTCTAGCTATGTTTAGTGCTTTTTGAGTTTTCAAGAGAATTCAAGATCAAGACCCATACTCATCTTTCCAACCATGTGCAACCCGATAACGAGGACTTTGTTTGTGCCTCGGGATCACTCTTTGTCATTTGCACATGTCCACCTATCTAAAAGTGTGTGTTCATCTCTTTCTCCCCTCCTTGATAACATTATTTTTCCAATGACCTGTTTGACGAATCTCGGTAAGACCATGAGAAGCTAGTCTTGTTTTGATAATATCTCAACTATAATACTTGGTAGGACTAAACTTTCCTATAGCTCCATATAAAGCCTTCCACTATATACTTTGAGAGAGGAAAGGAGTAGAACAAGTAGCCTTGAGAGACAAGATGAGATGAGAGTACATGAGCAAGATGCAAGATGGTTATTTTTTTATCTTGGAAAAGCAATTTTTCTTTATCTCACTCTTTGTTTTTAAGATTTCTGAGATTTATTTAAAAATTTGAGAGCATGATCAAGTACTTGTGGAAAGAGCTTGAATGACATCTACCCTCCATAAAGATAAAAGTTAGTACATTATGGAACTTTAATGAATATAAATCTAGAGAGCATTATGTTTTCTCATGTATGATCAAGTGTAGGGTATGAACATCGAAGGGCAATTCTGATACCCATTGAAGGTTTACTCGAGGACGAGCAAGGTTTAAGCATGGGGGGATGTTGGCGGTTGATTTCCGTCAACCTAGTCATGAGTTTACCTTCAATGTTGGTATTAATTTGATATTCACACTAGCGATCCTAACCTCCATTATATGTTAAGTTCTTTTTGGAGTTTATTATTTACACAGGAATTAAAAGCTTAAATGAGGACTTCCGAGTCCAACTTTTGACTCACGGCAAGACCGGGACTGATGGCAAAAAACCGGTTCCCGGTAGTGGTGATACTCAATGGGGCCCCAAAAATTTTATTAAACTCAGTTTTGGAAAGGATTCATGTCTGCCCCTCTCGCTGTCTCCCTCCCCCTCTTGGAACTACTCGTCTCCTTTTGGCAAATGTTTTCAAAAAAGATCGAGTTTAATTATATATGATGATTAGGCCTACTACTTATGAGATCATCCGTATTAAAACTCAAATCAATTTGGGTATTTGGATCCAGCCATCCTTCACCATGTGGACCCTTCGAAGTTTCAGGAGTGCAACTTCCAAAGTTCCAACTGCACTTCAAATATTAAATGAAGAAAAAACGGTTGCCTGATGTGACTGTCAGCACTCGTTGTTATTCATATATACAGGTAGCCGTTCCTTTAGTTACAGTTGTAATATTGATGATCTCTTGACTCTTTGAGAAGTTCAGTAAAGCTACCATACTTTATTGTTGTTGTGGTTGTTGTTAGTTTAGATTCACATTAATTAGATAATACTCCTACTCCGTAGATAAACCAAAAAAGCACAATTTAGCACATGCAAGCATATAAATGAAGCTGCGCTTGCTGGTACCAGTGTACCACACTACAAACTGTACTCTTTGGCAGCAGCCTCCGCAACGCCAGAGCAGCGAAACCATGTCCCCAACGCCGGCGGCGCTCGTCCACGTCGAGTCCCCGCAGACGGCCGTGCCGACGCGCGCGGTGGAGCCCGGCCGGGCACGGCACATCGCCGTGGCCGTGCCCCCGCTCCCCGCGTCCGCGCTGCAGCGGCGCAGTCGCGTGGTACTCTACTACAGGACAGGCGGCGGCGTGGACGGAGGCGGGACCCGGCCGGCGCCGGCGCCGGCGCGGCTGTGGGAGGAGGCGTGGTGGGCGAAGGAGTCGCTGAGCGAAGCCCTGGCCGACCACCCGGAGATGGCCGGCCGGCTCCGGCACCGCGCGGACGGGTCGTGGGAGGTCAAGCTCAACGACGCCGGCGTGAGGTTCGCGCAGGCCACGGCGGATGCGACCCTCGACGAGTTCCTGGCGGCCGCACGGGATGACAAGGACCGGGCGAGCAGCTGGGAAGCCGCGCTGGCTCCGTGGGTCGACGTCAACGCCGAGGACCCCGACATATGCGCTCTCTTCTACATGCAGGTGAGTGCCTTCTTGCTTGGCCCATCATCATGTGGATCATTGTGAAATTTCATTTTATAGTTCTGTAGCAATTAATAGTTAAAAAATAATAGTTCCAGCAACAATAAGGCTAAAAAAATAATAGTTCTTGCAGCAATAAAAGACAGATACCCTCATTCAAATTTTATAAGACATAGTAGAATATAGCATGGTCTTCTATATAACATTTTGATCATTCACTTATCATATATTATAGTTATAAACTTAGAATCATGGTAAAATATATTAGATTACGAATCCAACCACATAAAGTCCTACATCATAAAAATAAAACATTAATAGTTAAATTAGTGATCATAAAATTTGAATCTCAATATACGTGTGTGCCTTGTAAAAGTGGATGGAGTGAGTAAAACTATCTTATCCAGGTAGGGGCCTCCCGTGCTGATTACCGTAAAAAAAAACTATCGTATCCACCGCCTCTCGAATCTTATGTGTCTACCAAACCTTTTACATGTGGGAGCTCCATTCCTCCGACAGATGAAATCGGTGCATGACTAAACACTTATATGCTCTTTGATGTGGGTCATTGTGTCTGACATCAATGTCAAAAAAGAAGTTGCTAAAATCAAAATTTTTACTCCAGTGTTATACATGCATTGTACAGCAGGGTGTCATTTTTTCAAGATGAGAGAGACATAAAGCAAAGCTTTAAGAAGCAATAGGTTTTGTTAATTTCTTTTATAATTATAGTGTTTGTTAGTTGGATCAAGTGAGGAGACATGAGAGTATCGGAAAAAATTGAGTAAATTCGATCGAGACACTTAGATACTGGTAGTTAGGCTAAGTCCAACAAGACATTGCAAAAATAGAAGGCAAATAGTCCTTTGCCTCGCGTGAACAGTAGAGACCGGAGAGGCAAAATGTTGGTCTCTCCAACAGCGAAGAGGAATAGGAGGGGCAAAAAGCGCGGGGAAGGCAAGGGCCAGCGCCATGCGTCGGGCGGGAGAGGAGGAAGGCGGAGTGAGATGGTCGCCGGCCAACCCATGTGCGCCCGCCAGGGAGGAGGGAGGCGGAGCGAGAGGGGCCCCGCCAGCCCATCCGCGCTCGCCGGGAGGAGCTCGACGGCACCACGAGGCATCGCCGGCAGAGCTCGAATCAGTGGCGGCGAAGCTCAAATCAGCGGCGACGAAGCTTCAATCGACGACGACGGCTATCGATTCAGTGACGGAGGAGCTCGAATCGGCGCAGGGGAAGGGACCACGCCCGCCGGAGTTGAGGAGGGGGGCCACACCGGCGGCACGCACCTGCTGCAGTGTCGCGTGCTCAAGCTCTGCTTCTCGGCCTCGGCGGGCACAGGCTGCCGGTCGCGGCCTCGGCAGGCGTTGCAGTGGCGCAGAGGACGGGGCCGCCGCGATGGCTCAAGCAGGCGCAACGGCGCGCGGGGATGCCTCCTCCTCCCGGGTCGCCGCTGCCTCCACTTTCTTCTCCGGACCGCCGCCACGCGGCCTTCTCCTCCCGGGCTACCGCCGCCTCCACCTTCCCTCCTGCGGCCGGTGGCGGGGGTCGAGGCCGACGCGCGCGACCGTCTTCTCCCGGCCGCCTCCTCCTCCTCCCTCTCTGCCCCGCGCAGCCATTCCTCTCCCTCCCGCGTGGCAGATGCCTTCGAGGAATTGCATCTCCTCTCTCCACCGTAGGTAGTTTGCCTCACTCTTTGCCTCTGCTGTTGGATGTCATCCCGAGCGTGCACAGTAGCAAATGGGGAGGCAAAATTGCATTTGCCTCCTCTGTTGGACTCAGCCTTAGTTGGTGCAATAATACATGGCCGCGAAGATAATTTTGCTTATAATATGTTTTCAGTTATTGGAGACAATCCCTCCAGCCATATATATATATATATAAATATAAGCTATGTGTTGGACATCAATGTGATCATATACAAAACATTAATTTGACAACTAACTTCTGTTATAATATATTTCTGACACATAGGAAAAACATACAAATCTACTATATAACATAGTTAATCCATAATGAAAGTTTAAAATAGTTGACTCAAGCCAACTGAAAACACCATTATAGTACTTGCGAGTAGAAGGAATAAAAATGTTATCTCACTTATATGGAAGTCAACTCTCAGTCTGGGCGAGTGCACTACTGGGAAAACAACCGTTAATACCGAGTCCAAACCTCTATTAGTACCGGTTTTGCACCCGGTACTAGCCCACCGGTACTAATGTGAAAATCACATTAGTGCCGGTTTCCAATAACTGGTACTAATCTACCGCTTCCGTCATCTCCGTCCCAGCCCCCTCCTCCGTCACTCTTCCGTCCGTTCCTCTCTCTCTCCCTCCGTTTCTTTTCTTTTTCTTTTTTTGTTTCTTATTTTCTTTACTTTTCTTTTCCTTTTCTTTTCCAAACCACTTCTCAATCATGTTATTCACATATTCACAATCACATATTCATCACAAGAATCACATATTCATCACAAGAATCACAGTCACATATTCACAAGAATCACAGAAACAAGAACAATGAATGAAAAAAAGATAAGTCTCACAAGAACAAAAAAGAAAACCAAGTCTTGAGTCGCCGCCGGCCACCAAGTCCACCCGCCGGCCTCCAGGCCGCGCGCCCTGCCGGCCACGGGCACCACCGAGCCGGCCTCCGCGCCTCAGGGCCGGATCCGCCGCGCGCTGGCCTGGTCCTCCGCCACGCGCGCCCGCCCGCCTGGCCGCGGCTCCGCTCGCGCCGCCGGGGAGGCCGCGCCGGCCTGGCCCCGTGCGCTCCCCCGCGAGCTGGCCTCCGCGCCAGCGAGCCTAGGCCGCGCCGGCCTGGCGCCCGCACGCCTCCGCACCGGCGAGCCTGGGCCGTGCCAGCGAACCTCGGCCGCGCCGGCCTGGCCGCCTGGGCCTCCGCGCCGCCCTGTAGAGAGAGCAGAGAGATGTGAGGAAGGAGAAGTGAGAAGAAGATAAGGATGGATTTCGTGAGTGGTGGAGAAAAAAGAGGGAGAGGGGGATGGCGGAGAAAACGAGGGGGCAGCGTGGGTGCGTGGGTGGGGCCCGCGACGCGCGTAGACGGTGCCGTCCGGGGGCGCGTGAAGAGGCGCTGACGGTGTTGTTTTTAGTACCGGGCCTAAATTCACCCGGTACTAATGTGCCCCACATTAGTACCGGGTGATGTCTATGCCCGATACTAATATGTTCGTCACACATTAGTACCGGCTCCATCCACGGACCGGTACTAATAATCTAACACATTAGTACCGGCTCCATCCATGGACCGGTACTAATGTGTGTCTCTGGTGGACGCCCCAGGCTCCCTCCTTCCCGACCGGTACTAATGTGCACATTAGTACCGGTTCCAAAAAAAAACCGGTACTAATGGCATATATATTCATACTGAATTTGTATACTTGTTTGAGTACAGCACAATTCTTAGATGTAAGCATTAAAGCACATATTGCAACATCTATAACTGCAAATTAAGTGTTGCAGAAAACAATATCAATTATTAGTTATATACAAAAGAAGTACTTTTGTAGACGGTTTTTTGCAGATTAATGCCTTAATTATTTAAAGCTCATGATTAAATATTTTCATATATTTTTTAGTACAGTATTAATCTTTCAGTTGAATTTCTTTGTGATGTTGAACACGACGACAGTTGACACGGTTCCATGGCGACGGGGGCTACGCCGTCGGCGTGAGTTGCAGCCTGATGCTGTCTGACCCGCTGTCTCTGGCGAGGTTCCTCCGGTCGTGGGCGCGCACGCACGCCGAGATGAAGGCTCGGAACGAGCTCGTCACCCACCCGCTCATGCAGTACGCGAGCTACTTCCAGCGCCCCATGGCCGCGCGCGCGCTCACCAAGTCCACCCGCCTCGACGTCGACGACGCCTTCTCCAACGCCGACGATGGCCGCCACGCCGCCGTGACCGTCCTCTTCAGAGCCAGATCCGCCGCCACCGGTATCGGCGCGCCCGACGACGATCACCGCGCGCTCGCCGGCGCCTGCGTCGCCCAGGCGAGCGAGAGGCTCGGCGTGGGCAAGAAGCCGGCCCAGTTCTCGGTCGTCGTCGTTGCCGGCGGCAACGACGGCCGTGGAGGGACGACGAGCGTCGAGACGTGCACGGCGGACGGCCAGCCGGAGTGCGTCGGTGGCGGCGGCGGGCGGTACAAGCTTGAGGTTGCCCAGTGGCAGGAGGAGCTCGGGCTGGCGGAGATGGTGCTCAGGGACAGCAAGCCCGTGCACGTGTCGTTCTGCATCGTGAGCGGCGCCGACGAGGGGCTCGTGGTCGTGATGCCTGACGGCGATGCCGGCGAGTTCCTGGTAGCGACAGCGATTCCCAAGTGAACAAGTTGGAGACGCCGGCGGTTTGTTTATGGAATGAAAGTTTGTAAACTGAACTGGGATTACTTCATGCCCATATATAGTAAATAAAAGTTTGACGGTAAATGTTTTTACTGCCAAATATTATGTATGGTTCCTATAAAGTAATAAATAACAATTGAAGGCTATTATGTACTCCCTCCATACTCATAAAACATGTCGTTTTGGAAAAGATTTCAGTCAAATATTAAGAATATAAATCATAAATAACTTTTAAGTTGTTGAGTTTGAAAATGTGAAAACTACATGAATAGATTTGTCTTGCAAAACACTTTCATAAAAATATACATTTGTAGTTTTTAACAAATATTTTTATGAAAATAAGAAGTCAAAGTTAGGTTTTCGAGACCGTACCGCTGTCATGAATGACATGTTTTATGAGTATGGAGGGAGTATATGTTCTTCTAAAGTCGTCAACAATTTATAGTGAAAAGTTTCAGCTTCAAATTACATCATTTCCTCAAACAAGCATGCACTTGCCACTTGGTGTGCTTTCAGACAAATTCTATCACCATAACATTGTTGCCTGGTGTGGATTTCATGGCCCCGCCGTCCCTACAACCGTCGCTTTGGTGCGCGGCCCTCCATCTAGGTGCAAGCGATCCTGATGCCTCTGCTGCCCCCCGCCGGCGAGAACGACATCGTCGAACGCAAAGATGTTCTTGTGATTGTAATCTGGTATGTGGACCTTGTTGTACTTTCAATCTTCTTGGAGGACTTCCCTGTAATTTGGCTGTTAAGCTCTAGTAATATATTTGGTTGTTGTAAAAAAAAACATTGTTGCGCGCAGACACACTGACATTAATAGCAATTACTACTAGCAGACATGCTACCTCATAACATTGTGCACAAGCCCGTTCTCATATGACATATGAACACTGCTATGCTTGGATAGAAATGAAACGGTGCAATTACCTTATCTTACAATTCACCACACATTTACATAGGTTTGTAAGGAATCGGATGCTCGTAGCCTAAGAGGGGGAGGGGGTGAATTAGGCAACTTAAAAACTTAACCTATGGCTTATCACTATTTGCATCAAACATAAACTAGAACATACTATCTAGATGTGCAACTAAGGTTGTTCTAGTGTGAAACTCCCATCCCAAAACAAGTTTTGTAACCTATAGCCAATCCTAGCAAGATACTACTCTAGGAAAGTAAAGGCAACCAAGGATGCAAGAGAGTAATGCAGAAACGTAAAGGGAGATGAGAGGAAGCAAACTCTTGAAACGCGATTTATCCCGTGGTATCTGTAGGCACTAAGCCACCCCTAGTCCACGTTGTTGAAGCACTCTACACAAGAGTATTGCTTCCCGGTCACCAAGTCTCTCCCAAGAGCACCACTTGACTTGCCACAAAGGCTCGCCACGAAGGCACTCGCCAAGCTCTCTTGGTCACCTTGATGCCGCCTCCACTAAGAAGCTTCTCCACCAAGGGAAGGGGGTCTCCACGTCCCCCGCACAAAGTGTCCTCGCCGCTCCACACCAAGTCGGAGGGTCGAAGACGTTTGCCGGAGAGCCACCTAGGCTCCAAGGCTTCCGGCACACCTCGTACAACTTTATCCACTCGAGAATCACCTCACAAGGTAGGCACACCTTGCACTCACTCAACTCTAAGCTAAGCCTAACACTAAGCACATACACACAAATCATGTGCAAGTCTATGGATGAGCAATTTAGCACTTGGATGGCTTGGATATGATCTTCTATGAGTCTTGAACTCCTCTGCACTTCCACACACTCCAGCAACTCCAAATAGGCGAGTAGAGGGGGTATATATAGCCCAAGGCATGAAGCTAGCCGTTGGCTAACCGCTACTGAAAAGTATATCATCGGATGAACCGACACTTGCTTTTCAGGGCCATCGGTTCATCCGGCGCCCCCCTCTACGTTACATAGCCGTTGCAATCCTGCTGACGCCAATCATCCGATGCGTAGACCGACGCTCCATCGGTTCATCCGGTACTGAAGACTCCGCGGCAAAAACCTCTCTATTAGCTTCTTTGGTGCCGTCGGATGAACCGCTGCTCAAACCCTTGTAACCATCGATTCATCCTTTGCTACTAACCCAGCTGCTTCTTCTCCAGGAATTCATCCAGTGCAACTAAAACTAGGGGCGTCAGTTCATCTGGTGGTCCATGCTGACTTGAGTCTTCCTCCGCAGTGTACCACTTCATCCGGCCATTGCACCGACGCTGCTTTCTATGGTACCATCAGTTTATATGACGGTGTCTTTTTCCTTCCTTTTCTTCCACGGTTTTGACCCTTGAAAAATACACTATCTTCTCATTTTGGCATATGGTATTTTTGCATCCTTGGGACCTAGAAGTGTCTACAAAGACATGCTAAACAATATGGTTAGTCACATTGATCATGTTGTCATTAATCACCAAAATCAAACTTGAACAAATGACATGAGGCCATGTTCGCTACAAGGTTCAGCAGGGTTATATAGCTTACATGCTGAAGCAAAGACATGTAGCCTTACTGTTGTTTCACCTGTATTTTTTTTTACGGAACTAATGCAGGCGATACGCCGACCTGAACATTATATTAATATGCGAAAAGCGTTTGGCATACAGGAATTTGCGAAAGTAGAGTAGGAGGAGAAGTTGCCAAGACTACTATCCTATTACATTTTCTAATTGTTCACCCCATATATTAAGAACGCCCCAATCAGCAAGCTTCTGCGGTCGATGTGCCCATAACTGGAGATCAGTTGCCGCCTGTCGTAGGACCCCAGCCGGAGGGATGTTGTTGTGCTCAAAGACTCGGGCATTGCGTGCCTTCCATATGTTCCAGAGGAGGCAGGTGAGGATTGTCGATCGAAGAGGAGCGTCGATGGACATGATCAGGTGATGCTGCCAAAGGTCTTCCACCCGAAAACCCTGAAGGTCGCCCTCGCCCAGCAAGGTCCAGCTGGCTGCTGCTTTGGTGCACCCAAGGAACAGATGTTTGAGATCCTCAATTCCTCCACAGTGGTGGCAGCTGTCACTATCAATGATGTTGCGGTGAAGGAGGGCAACCGTCGGTAGTTGTTGTCGATGGATAAGCCAAAGAAAATCCTTGGCTTGTGGGGTTGCAAAACTGTTCCAAATGAAGGGGAGGAAGTCATCAGGTGCCTCCACAAGTGAAAGGGTTCGATAGAGGTGCTAAATGGATGTAGGGAGCCTTGCATCAACAGTCGATCTTGTACTAATTGGAGCAGTTGCACTGACTGAAGGGCCTCCATGAGGGAGGAGAGTTCATGCTGAGCAACAGAGGAGAGCCGAGGCAGAAGCTGTAGGTCCCATTGCCCTTCCATTGCCGCACGGTGAACAGAGCTGTTTGGCCGGCTGGAGTGGGAGAAGAGAGCTGGCATTGTTTCAGCAAGAGGAGCTTGGCCAATCCAGTGGTCAAGCCAGAAAGAGGTGAACTTTCCATTCCCAATAAAAACTAAGGTGTGGGCTCGCAGGTCGGGCAAGATGGCCAGGAAGGCCTTCCAGGTAGGAGTGTGGAGGTGGTGAGAGTCACCGATATCCCGTAATGCATTGTTCATGTAGCTGCGGTGGAACCGTACCTGCCAAGGTGCAGTAGGAGTCACAAGTAGGCTGGTGAGTAGCTTGGACCGCAGACAGACATTCTTTCTTGAGAGAAGTGGTACCCCCTCCTTGATCCTTCCTAAGGCGGACGGTGTCCCAAGCAAGCTTGCACTGTCCACCACGACAATTGTTGTCACCAGTCCAAAGAAAAGCCCAACAGTGTTTATCCATAAGTGCAATAGTCTCAGGAGATAGTAACATTGCTAGCATTGGGTGGGCTGGGAGGCTGCAAAGAACAGACAACAACATGATGTTGCAGCCACATGTGTTGAGCAAACGGCCTCTCCATCCAGCAACCGAAGAGAGCAAGCGATCAACCACTAGCTGAAAGTCATACAACTGGAGTTTGAGCGGAGAGAGCAGTAGACCAAGGTACTTCTGTGGAAAGGAGGCCACTGTACATGAGAACACAGAGGTGAGTAGAGAAGCCTGTTTGGCATCCACATTCATAGGCAAGAGAGTGCTCTTATCAAAGTTGATCTTCAGACCCACGAATGATGAGAAGGTATCCAGGATGTTCCGGAGTGCAGTCAGTTGATCTACATCCGCTTGTGTTGACGGTTCAATAATGCGTCAAGATTCACCGCAAGCTTACGGATCATGTAGTACCTTTTCCCTAGAGTATCACCCAAGGTTATCGAATCCATAGAACATGTTCAACGCAAGATTCAATCTAATAACCGAGAAAATACTTTCATCTTGAAGAGGTTTCGAATGCATTTAATCCACTAAACACGAGAGGTAGCGAGAGAAAGCGTAGAGATAAATGATCTAGAGAGCCTAGATCATGCTTATGTTGTAGCTCCGAGCAAGATAGATGCAGAAAACCATGAAAATCTCATAAAAAGCATCTTTAAATCGTGATCTTCGATCAAACCCCCTAAGTCACCCGCTGAACTTGGTGTCGACATCCTGTCATGATGTCCCCCTTTCTTCGCCGACGAATCTTAGAGCACGCTCACAAGAAACATGTTGAACCACTTGGTAGATCCGGTATGCACCTCTAGCCACCGCGGCTACAAGAACACCCGAGAAATCTACCTCGAGAATAGATTGAGGAAGAAGCAAACCCAAGGGAGAAAAAATCATAGAAAAAGGCACTTGATCGCTAGAAATCGGATTCACAAATGACTTCACCATGAATGATTACATGAACAAGATCACCACTGGGATCCTACCTCGATCTTGATCCTAGCTCCGGAACTCCGACGTGGTCTTCCTTGCAAGGTTCCCACGTCGGCTAGGGTAGCCCTAGACAACTAGCATGACCCTCCTCTCCGAGCTGGTGTCCTTCTAGCTTCTCTTCTCCTCGGCGGTGAATGATGAATGGCTTGATGTGTGGCTCTTTGCGTGGGGGCTATAAATAGCCCGAGGGGGTGCTAGGTCAAAGGGGGCGGCGAACCGAGCCGGAAATGGGCTAGGCCGGCCGGCCTGGGCCCATTTCAGCCTATCGTCCCCGGTTTTCTTCCCGAAGCTTCTGGCATCTTCTTGAATTTCCACGTCTCTGAATGTGGGTCCTTGACGTCGTTTTCCCTGTGGATTGGATAAGGGTGATTGGCACGCAAGCTCCCACATTTTTTGTTCAAGTCCTCGGAGTTTCACGGCTTCATGCTTCAGTCCTTGGGTCATTTGGAGTCATGTTCACTTCGTGTCTTGACTTGTGTCGGGCTTCATAATCTTCTCGTAAAGTGCTCGATGAACTTTACCCAGAAGTCCTCATTTAGGTGCTTAAATCCTGCGTAAACAATATACTCCAAAAACCACATGCGAGTGCGAACTTGACATATCACGGGGGTTAGATCGTTAGTTTGAATATCAAATTAATACCAACATTGAAGGTAAACTCATGGCTAGGTTGACGAAAATTGACCGCAAACATCCCTCCATGCTTAAACCTTACTCGTCCTCGAGTAAGCCTTCAATGGATATCAGTGTTGCCTTTCAATGTTCATACCCTGCACTTGATCATACATGAGAAAACATAATGCTCTCTAAATTTATATTTATTAAAGTTCCATAATGTAACTAGTTTTTATCTCTATGGAGGGTAGATATCATTTAAGCTTTTTCCACAAGTAATTTAATCATGCTCTCAAATTTTAAACAGATCTCAGAAATTTTGAAAATAAAGAGTGAGATAAAGAAAATTGCTTTACCAAGATCAATATTAAACCTTCTTGCATCTTGCTCATGAACTCTCATATCATCTTGTCTCTCAAGCCTACTTGTTCTACTCCTTTCTCCTCTCAAAATATTTAGTGGAAGGCTTTATATGGAGCTATGGGCCAAGATATTATAGTCGGGATATTATCAAAACAAGACAAGCTTCTCATGGACTTACCGAGACTCGTCAAACATGTCATTGGAAAAATAATGTTCCAAGGAGGGGGGAGAGATGAACACACACTTTCTTTGATATAGGTGGACATGTGAAAATGGCAAAGAGTGATCCCGAGGCACAAACGAAGTCCTCATTGTTGGATTGCACATTGTTGGAAAGATGAGTGTCTTGATCTTGAATCCTTTTGAAAACTCAAATGTACCAAATGTAGCTAGAGAACCGAGGAGCTTTTTTTTCTTTCTTTTTTTCTCATCATACTTTTTCTTCTTTATCATTTTTTTCTTTCATCGCATTTTTTATTACTCCCCTTGAACTCTAGACTACACTAGCACTTCCTTGGCAACCCCCCATGCTTAGACATTTGCTCGTCCTCGGGCAAAGAGGTGATGATTGTGCAAAGGTAGGTATTGAAATTCTCATATTTTCTTGAAGAGAGATACTTGAAATCTTCTATGGATCCTTTTGGAGGTCTCCCAAAATCTTGCTCCACTTGACGACACCTTCCTTGTAATCTTCCTCAAAATATTCATCCATACTCAAAATTTTGGGTTGTGGTCAAGGAGGTGAACACAAAAAGATATTTTTGGGTTTGTGGGTGGATATCCGGCGAGGTTTGCGAAATTCCCAATGTGGAAACTCACAATGCACGGATAGAAAAAGCTAGCATAAAGATAGGTACGCAAAAACGAAATGACCAGCTTCTTAGTCTCAGCCCAGAGAAATCAAGCCTTGAATCAATGCACCTAAAAATAAATCTTGTACACTAAGGTTTTTGCACTCAAATAAATATAAGGCTTTGGATAGGTAGAACAAAATACAAGTGGTATTAATGACAAGGTTAGCATAACTTTTTAAGAACAAAAATAAATGACCTTTGATTCATTCAAAAATGAGAGCAACAAAAAATACTATGGGTCTCAAGTTATCATAACCTCCACAAAAAATTAGGCTAGCATTAATTTAATTTTCAGATCATATTTAAAGAGGGCACTAGCTTAATCTTATATAAATCAAGCATAAGAATGAGCAAAGCGACAACGATCATCATATATCAACATGGTACAATTTTCCATCCATATTAAAGATCATAAAAACGATGGTGGAATTTATTCATGGTGATGGAAAACAAATACTACTACTACCACACACATGCTAAAATAAATAAAAATAGAAAATGCTACGCATACATAAACGCACACAAGCTGAAAATAAAGAAAAGGAAAACGAAAAATCAAACCACATTAAAAGCATTATTTCTTCTTCTTTTCTTCACTCCTCCTCCGACGGCTCATCCTCTGGTGGTTGATTCTCATTATATCCTTGTTCATAGTATGTTTGCAAGGGCCCTCCATGAAATTGATTATAGTCATGTATGTGCTTGTCAATTCCATGATCCACGGTGGCACGGACAACCCTGTCAACAACTTGCCTCTTTGCGTATGGTCATTGACGTTTGGGTCTGACACCCAAGCGGTCCAACGTGTCAGTGATGAAGTCCTGGCGGTGGTTTCCAAAGTCTTTCGTTTCCCACTTTGGAGCAGAAAGGCGGGACTTGAAATTTTGAATTCCTCGCTCCTCCTCCTGGTAATTTTCCAAAATCAGGGGATCTTCTCCTCTACCACCGAAGAGACCTAGTAGATCTACAGCAGAAGTAGCAAGGGCGACCTCGCTACCGACGACGCGTTCCTCTGCTACGAGTGGTTGGCCTTCCTCTGCTACGAGCGGCGGCCTTCCTCGGCAACATCCTTGAAGCTGCAAGATGGTTCAAACTCATTGCTCCGTCGGCTCCCCCGAGGCTCACCCCGGTGGTCGCAGATCTACAACAGTTGCGAAGAACATCGTGTTCAAGGCGCAAGTTCGGGCTGCTAAATCAAGACGGCATTCGGCACCTTCTTCCCTTCCTATTCGTTAGGTCTGCGGTCTCCTCCCTATATTGATCGATTCAATTAGATTGCTTCCCCTTCCCCATGCTCTTTGGCATTCTGTAATGTTCTTTCATGTTTGGATGATTATGGATCAACTGTACCCTATCGCAAGAGTTTGTTCGAAGTCATTTTATTTGAGGTTTGTAGAAATTTATAGATTAAATTATTAGACTGCTTCCCCATGCTCTTTGCCTTTGAATATTGTTGTTGCATGCTTGGGTGATTATGGATCTTCTATTCCCTATCACAAGAGATTATTCCAAGTCAACTTATTTCATGTTTGTAGAAATTAAAGGATGAAATTATTATATTGCTTACCCATGCTCTTTGGTTTTCCATATTTTTGTTGCATGTTTTGGTGATTATGGATTGGGTGTGATCGTTCATGTACAACATTGAACTTAATAGATGAAATTGCTTCCGATTGCGAATGATATCAACCCTTATCTCTTGTTCTTGTATTTATTTCAGTGGGCCAAAGGGTCAACATCTATAGTCGCTCATGTTTAGACATGCTCCAAGGTAACAAACTTAACATCTTCTTTGTTTCCGACTGCGAATGATCTCAACCCTTACCTCTTGTTCTTGTACTTGTTTCAGCGGGCCAAAGGGTCAACATCTGTAGTCACTCCTGTTCAGACCTGCTCTAAGGTAACGAACTTAACACCTTTGTTTCCTTAGTTCAAATCAATTACAAGATCCTAATCTGACTTGGGATCCACTGTTGCTAGATGGAAGCTACCAAGTCAACGATGCTTCTTCCCGAACAAATTAAAACAGAGGCAGCCGAGTACTCCAGAATGGGTACCAAATCCTTATGTAGTAGTGTTGATGAAGAGCGAGTTGACACTCCCAATCATGATGGGTACAACTTTGACAACGATTTCTTGCTCACCAGAAAGAGTTATGTAGCTTGAAGAAGAAGACCGAAGAATCAGAATCAAATTTGAAAATGCAGTCGGCTGAGATTAAGAGGTTGCAGAAGCTAAGTGAAGACAGTGAAGACCTCCTTCATCTATAGCAATAAAAGGTTATTAGATCAATGCTCCATTGTCTCTTGTGATTATGACCTGGATTTAGCTTTGTTAATCTATGTTTCTTATGAGACTGTTATCCTGTAATAGTTTGTGATATGCGATGAACAATATGGTCGTGCTTGATAGTAAATAACAGTTTGTTTTATTGTATAAAGAAATATGTGCTAGTTGCTATTTTGCCAACCTGATCGGAATTATTTTAAAAATAAGATCAGAATTGAAATGAAATCAATTAATATTGATGCACGATTAGTTAATTTTATGTTGGCCTTCAGTGGGCTTAGCCCACTTTTAAATGGGCCAAAAGTTAATTTTATTCAAATTAACGTGACATATAAGGTCACAAACAATGTGCGCAATTGTTGGACTCGACCCAACAAAAATGGGCCCACCAGAATCAAATTTGTGCTCGAAAAAACAACAAATGGGCCGAACAAAATCTTTTTGGGCTATCTGAACAACGCCGGCCTACAGGAATAGTGTTGGGCTCAACCCAGCTACAAACGGGCCAAATTCGTTTTATGACGCAAACAGTTCGTCACAATTGGCATGCCACATCAAATTATGTCCAGCGCGGGAAAGCTGCAGAAACGAAGTTATGACAATTTGTAATAACAATTTTGTATGCGTCATTAAACTCGTGACGCCGCGAAATAAGGTCTCATCATTAATCGCGGTTTGTGACGCTTCATTAATGACGGAGGGTTTCGTAACAACTGGCATCATAAATCACGGTTTATGACGAGAAACGCCATTTTTTGCGTCACTAGTCGGCACATTCCTTATAGTGGTTTGAGATGAACACAACCTGTTCAACGTGGGGAATGTCATGCAAAAAATAAAGTAAAAACATATTAATAAATTTCTATATTTGTTGCAGTTCAACAAAGTACAAAAATCACAAGAAAAATAAAATGTATGGACCAATTGAATTTTACCTCCTTGGCCACATTGCGATAATGTAAACTCACACAATGCATGTTATGTTTAACACTTTCTCCTATGATGTTTCTCATTGCAAACCGTAGAGTGTTAAAAACCTATTGTAGAAGTGTAACACAACATTTTAGTGGGAACATGTATTGGGAGGGGGCAATGGTCCCCTTTGGTTAGTAATAAGGTCTACCCATGTTGCTGGCAAGGCTTCATGCAACATTCAGAAATAGAATTATATTTAGTCAATACAAAGCTAAATCTAAGATACTTTGATTTTATGTAGAACTTGTGTATGTTTTCCCCATAAAAAAGAGTGAGACAATGGAATGTAGATATAAAGTTTTGAGATTACATTATTATGTCCCCCAATATCAACATGGATATTTTACATTTGCGCGTGGGTGTGAGACCACATGGGTTGTTCGAACCATTCATTTTTGAATCACGGTAAGATAAATGATGGGTAGCTAATGGAATCAACTGTTGGATGGACAAAATCAATAGCTGAGACAATTTATGTGACCACATGTACATGTGGTATTGTATTTTCTCTCCATTACAAAGATATTCAAATGTTTATGTTGTTTAGATCATGAGTTTGTCAGTATGTAGTAGCAAGAATGGTCAACACAACGAAACTTAAAACCCTTGTCCCTGAATGGTCGTTGCACTTCCTCAATGCCATTCTCCAGGTTGATGACATGAAGATAGTTCTTAGTGCTGGCCAACTGATTCAAGAAGTAGATGGAATTGCCGCAAAGATTGTTCTTGGGGGTGCTATGCAGGAGGATACAAAGTTGAAAAGCCCAATCCTATCCCCACCTAGAAGAAATACCCTATCAATACCAATATCATCCACCATGCACCATGTGGCACCGAGAAATCCATATTGTACAACGGTAATTCCACAATTTTATGCACATTAGCACCATTGAAGAAGATGATGATGAGGAAAAGCTTGCCGGATGACCCGATCAGGTCAGTCGAGTGCATTGGCATGCTCAGAGGCAAGTCGACCATGTCTACCTCAATGGTATAGCAAGGCTTAGATTGGGGTTGAACTCAATTACCCCCCCCCCCCCCCATCTCGAAGCATGTAAGCTGGAAATAGACGTTGCCCCCAATAGGAACCGTAACACCACAACTAAGTTGTTCTCCTCAAAGGGATTGGTTGCTGCAAAACATGTTGATTGAGCTATCTCCCTGTTATAAGTTATCATTTCTACCAGGCCTACTTTCATCAAGTTTAACCATTATTTCTTTTTTTCTTGAATACAAGGATTGGTATTATCGTATTTTCACTAGAGTAGTTGTTTCTTGAAGAATCATATTGCTGCTTGTTTTTTCACTGGGAGCTTGCACCTGATTTTCCATGCATTGTTATTTCTAAGTGAGCTACTATGTTTTTTTAATTTTAATTTCTTTTTTTGAAGGTTGCATCATTTAAATTTTCTTTGATGAAACAGGAGGGGTGGGGCCCCTACTGGTTATAAAGTATAGAAATGAATAAAGAGTACATGCGAAAAAACAGTTCAAGAAACAAAAAAGAGAAAGAAAATCAGATCTACTACATGATTGAATCTATCCATGAAGACATAGCAGCAAATTCATGTTTGAATATGTACTCCACCCCCTTAAGATTAGGTTGTTGTCCTTGGAAAATGAGATCATCTGGTGCCATCCAAATGCACCAGCTCATTAGAATTTAAATTTGGAGCAGCCCCATCTAAGATAGAGAAGAGTTTTCTAGCTACCAATGGAATCAATTAAAAGAAACTCGATCATGGAAGACACTTCCTCCGAGCTTTGTTCTAAGACAGTGTTGTGCTTCGAATTCAGATTGGGACCAGAGTTTCAACTTTCAACGACTCCTGGAGTTCAACACTCTAACTGGTCCACCGCAAGAAGCTTTGGAATGGAATTGGTTAAACGAGCGGTGGAATAAAATGATCAAGAAATAAAATTAGTCTGAGAGAAGGAAACAAGTTTTTATCTTTGGAAGCATTAAAATCATTAGCTTAATAACTATATATATCCATATGGAAATGCAATAAATGCAAGGCAGCAGGGAACTGTCCACCATGCATGGAGGTATGTAGCTCCTCTAGTGTTGACGTGTAAAGACACGACCCGGTCTTTATAGTCTCCCCTACCATTTGTTGTTGGAAGGCAGCAACTGACATGATGTTCATGGCAGTATCTCATCCGTTTTGTTGTGACTAGTATGACGTACTTGTGATGCTTACACATTCAAAAGATGACAAATAAACCATGTTGTGCCATGATTTAATAGTTGTTTTTAATTATATTTATTAAAAGACAACAAGCTGACATGGTGATTTTTGGCCCATTTTTATCGTGACTAGTGTGTACTAATGATTCTATGCTCATATTTATGTGTATAGTCTCCTTCAACGACAAATGAATGTACCTACACGACTAAAACATAGTTGACATTCCTAGGAAAGTATAAATAATATGTATGTGAATATACAGTGAAGATTTACTACATATTAACTTTGTTTCCCACTCAAAGGTGTGAACTAACATCTAAAGCATCTGCAAATTAACCTTCAAATGTGAGATGTAAGTCATATCACAAAATAACTTGCGCGCATGCAAATAGAATATCTTGTGAAAAACAATATTCATATACATTTTTCGATCACCTAGCTAGAATGAACTCTTGAGAAACAAGAATGACAAAACCTTCTAGCAAGAACTATATTTACACCATAATTTTTAGGGGATATTTACACCATAATTATATATAGTTCTAACTACACATTGTCAGAAGTTGTCATTCACTCTCAAGCTCATAGTATACATGTACAGAAGACAACATGAAAAAGTAAGTACCACAGTACAGAGATGATATATGTCTTTAACGTGATCAATAAACTAATAATACATTCTAGTCGTGATATACCTATCATGTGGCTAAGCATTGTAGTAAAGTTCACCATGCACTAATTCTAACACCCTGACATTTCTGGATTTCAGGATGTTAATAAGGAAAAATAATTAAGCAACGATTTCTCATAATTTTTAAAATTTGCCCAACATTTATTCTCTTTACAGGAAATTTAGTATAAGAAAAGGCAATTGCTTGTTTTTATAAATTAAATTAAATAAATATGTATGTGTGCTGTATTCATATTTTTGGATGCATGGTGTTTTTGTGTGAAGGTGTGAAGTTTTAAAAGTTTTTAAAATGTTTTGAATAGGGTTTGTAGTGTTTAGGTTTGAAAAGAGTTCAAAAAAAAGGGAAAACCCAAACCCCTTCCTCCCCTTCCCTTTCTTCTTTCAAGCCCAGCCGGCCTTTCTTCTCCCGGCCCAACTTTTCTTCTTCTCAAACCGCAGCCGAGCAGGCCGCCGGCCTTTCTTTCCTCTCGCTCGCGCGCATGCGGCCCACCGCAGCCCGCGCGGCCCACGAAGCGGCCCAGCTCCACCTCCCCCTCATCTCTCTCTCTCCCACCCGCCGACAGGCTGACCCCACCTGTCAGCGCCACCTCCTACCTCCAGCACCCCCTTTCCCCTCCTCTGCTCGCACAGCAGCCGCGCCGCCGACCTTTTCCCCGCGTCTCCCGCGCTCCCCTCCGCCTTCAAGCCTGCCATCAAGGAGCACTAAAGCCCCGGCTTCACTCCCCCTCCTTTACTCCCTTCAGTTTCACCTCAATCAAGCCCCCCCTTGAATGTCTTGAAGCCGCCAGCGCCCCATGGCATTGATGGCCATTGTTTCCCCGGCCATCGCCCCCTCACCCTCTCCACTCTATAAAAGCCGCAGCCGAGCCCCTGCCTCGCCCTTTCCGCACGCGTGCACGTCCCTGCATCTCCCCTCCCTCACACTCGCACGCGCAATTGCCACCGTTGGAACTCCGGCAGCCGCGCCATTTCCGCCGCCCGAGCCTCCCCGCCGTCGGTGAAGCGTCTCTGACCTTCGTATCTTGTTTCTTCTTCGCGCCCGATGCTTAATCGTGCATCAATTTGGTTCGCAGGGCCTTCTTCCTCGCCAACCGAGCGCCGCCGCCGTCATCTTCAACCTCCGTCCGCCGGCGCCGATCTCCTTCACCGCCGCATCCCCGCCGCTCTCTCCCTCACCTACTTGCCTCCGTGTGGTGAGCAAGCACTCCCCCACCTCTTTTCTATTTTTCCCGAGCCGCACCTAGCGCCGCCGCTCGCCGGCCGCTCACCGTCCGCCCCCATGGACGTCGTGCCTCGGCCGCTACCCGAATCACTCGTGTGAGCTCATGTTTAGGTTCGCCGTCGCTCTAGCTACGCGTAGATGCAATCCCCGTGCAAAACCGTGGCCGGGAGCATATTTTGGCCATCTCCGGCGAGATCTCCGGCGAAGCGCCGCCGTGCGCCGCCCGTCTCCGGCGACTGCGCTGCCGCTCGTCGCCTACACGTCACCGCAGCCGCAGATCGCGAGACCAACGGCCCTGATCGCGTACCTCTTCGCGATCTGTAACCGGTCCACCGTGGACCAGTGGACCAAGTCCACCGCCCGATCCACGGCTTTGTCAGCAGCCACGTCAGCCGCTCCGGCCAATCAGAGCTCGCCACGTGGTGATGCGTCAACAAAACCACACCGTCAGCCGCAGTTTTGCAATAACGCCCCTGTGGTTTCCCTTTTCACAAGCCGGTCCTTCCACCTATTAGAATCCTTACACATAAGTCCCTGTTTTTATGATCTATCCCCTGAACTTCCAAGATTCTTCCACCAGAGGTCCTCTTCACTCCTTTTTGCATATAAACCCCTCTGTTTATATGTATAATTATGTTTTAGCCCCTGGTTTCTTGCAGATAAGCCCCTGAAGCCTAAGTTTTCTCACAATCTAGCCCCTGGAAACCCTGTTTCTTCACAGAAAAGCCCCTGAATCTTGTTTTAGCCATATCTTTTGCATCTTTTATCCGTTTTAAGCGTTCTTGGTGTCCACGCGACCGTCTTTTCAAGCCCGTCAGTTTTAGAACCTTGTTTTGGCTGTATCTTTTGCGTTTTAGCTCTGTTTCCACCGTTTCAAGTTGCGTTAGGTTCATATCAACTCAAACTACTTGATAGGACCAATGTTGAACATGATCTATGTTTTATAATTTGTTTAAATATTTAAATATGATTAAATCCTTATATACATATGCTTTTCTATTTAAAATCTGAATAGAGTTCAACACGTGTTTTCATAAGAAAGTTAATATGATTAATACTAGTTAAATATTTCTTATAATTAAAAGCTAATTAGATGCATACCTCGGTTTTCATAATCAAACTTAAATTGATTAATGTTTATGCAATTTGCTTCCTAAATAAAAGCAACATAGGTTATATCCCGAGTTTTCTTAATTAATTGTTAATTTGATTAATATGAATATAAATGTGTTTTTAAATTATAATTCGTTTAGTTCAACTCGAAATATAAAGATATACGTTTAGATGCTTCACATGCGTCTTTTAAAGTAAATGTTTAATTTTCATAAATGATACTTGAATATTTATAAATAAAATTGGAATAAGTTATACACCGTTCCTTTTATATAAATATAACTTGCTTAATTATAAATAGGGTATTTCTCTGAAATAACCTATGCACATCTTTTTGAATTAAAATATACCAAGCACATAGCCTTGTGTGATATAATCCAAATCTCCTGATAGTTCCGAGTGTTTTTGCGTTCACGATCCTAGAACCAACCCTGCTCTCTTTTTAAGCCTTTTCTTGATTGGTGTATTGTTCTTAGTTGTTTTTGTTTGTCTGCTCTGCATGTTTGTGCCCGATGTTTGCTTCGAGTAGAAGATTGAGCTGTTGATCGGAAGTCCGGAAGTTTCAAGAGAGCAAGAGCATAAGAGTAGCTTTGTGTTGAGAAAGGCAAGTGGACTTCTCCCCCTGCATATTCTATTTTGTCCCACACAACTTGCATGATAACTAAGTTTACATTTAATGTTGTATTGCATAAACTTGATGGGAAATCACCTTTTTAAGGACATACTAGATTTCATCCCTATTCCCTTGAACACCCTGGTTTAAATAAATGTTTTTGGGTAGAATATGCTTAGTCGCTTAACATGGGATGGTTGAAATGGATCTTTATAAAATGTTGATCATGATAACTTTGGTGATAATTGTGGTTAATTACAAGATCATATGATTTAATCGGAACATGGTGAAACACCCAGGAAAATAGTGCAACCACAAGACATATGGCTCTGTCTTGGCTAATTAATTAGGGAAGTCTTGTGTGGCTATTAGCCTTGGTAGCTTGTGGTACGGAGGAATGCTTTTATGACTCTTCCACTCTGGACAGGTTTTGGAACGGAAGTGCTCTTCTAGGCTAACCTGGTCCGAGGGTAGAAGGAGGGTACGAAAGATAGCCTCTAGGACGTGCTACTATGGACTAATACACATAGGAGGACTCTTTGTAAAGGCCTCGTAGCGTCCCTATGCAACCACACCTCAGAAGTGTGGTATTGTGCCTACTTTTGCACAGCATGGTTGGGTTCAAAGTTCTTCGGAACTTTTACGCGACTTGTGGTGACAGTGTACAACCTCTGCAGAGTGAAAACTGATCGATCAGCCGTGCTCACGATCAAGAGCGGCCTGGACCCTCACATGATAATCAAACTTAAAGATGGAAATTAAATCGTGGTTTTCTTATGGTTTTGAGATGAGATGTTTTCCTAAATGCTTAAGTGGGTTGGTATGAACTTACATCTAGTAAATAGATGCTTGCTAATAAAATTTGACCAACATTAAAAATGCTAACTGTTGTAAAACCTTAGCCTGTCCTTGATAACCATGCATCTTCCCCCACTTGCTGAGCTCCAACCATAAGTGTGCTCACCCTTGCTAAACCGCTGTTCAGAGAAGAAGAAGAATGTGTATGAGGTCCAGAAGATGGTGCTAGGCGTACGCAACCCCCAGTCGATTGCCTGTGAAGTTTGGAGCCTTTGTTTCCCAGGATTCCGCTGTAAATCTCTGATAATCTCTCTTTCTTTACGTGATATTGTTTCTGTTATTCACTATGATGTCACTATATGTATGAAACTAGATCCTGGCATACATATAGATAGCACTTGGTTTTCTTCGGAAAATCGGGTGTGACAGAGTGGTATCAGAGCTATATCGACTGTAGGACGTAAGCCTAGATAGCAATGGTCTCTTCCTAAGGTCTATTTTACTCCAAAACAATTCCTACCTTACCCTTTACCATTCTGAGAATTATTCTCATTCTTTAATCATTATCTTTTCTCAAATCCTCCTTGATAACACCTCTCATGTTTGATATTTTCTTTTCATTTGCACTTTCTTTCTTTGCAAATGGTAAACCCTTCTTGTTTATATATTCCCTCTCTCATTGATGTCTTGTTGAACTTGATCATACATCTTTTTGGTGTTTGGTTTTCCAATCTCATGTATCTCATCACATTTTAATTTGTTGGTAATAATGTCTACCCTTTCTTCTTAATATTCTTATCCTAGTTAAAATATCTCCCCCTTGATTTTATCTTAACAATCTAATCCCATTGTATCTCTCCTTGCTTCTAAATACCATTGCTTTGGATCCTTTCCCTTGCTTTTTCTTCCAAAGTGATATCCTATTCTCCTTTTATTCAAAATGATTAGATGATCTATGCTCTCTTACCCTTAAGCCTCCCTAAGTCATCTAAGGAATGGAGCTACCAGTTCATCTATCCTCAGTGACCGAAGAAGCAAATCTTTGCAAAGGAAGTTGAAGTCTGATGCCATAACCAAGCTTAGGAGGATCCCTTTAACCCTAATAACAACGTTTAGCATCGTTCCTTGTCTGTGTGTTGACTGGTGAATCTCTGTGTTTGCTTGATGATGCTTGTCTTTATGACCTTGTTTGAGTTGGTTCTTTGTATTGATTGTTGGTGTATTGTGGGTCTTCTACTTGCAATGACATCAGTTGCCTAGTTGGGTTCTTCTTTTGTACCTTCCACCTCCTTGTTTCTCTCTTTCTTTCTACCCAATCCATTGGAGGATGTCAGAAGATGAAAATTTGGAAGACAACACCAACATCAACAATAAGAAACCTACAAGCATATGCAGACATCAACACATGAAAGAAGTTGAAGAAAAGGATGACCTATTTTCTTTTTCTACCCCTTGCTATTCTGCTTTCTACCACAATTTGATTACAATCACAACAACCAAGAAAAGATGGATATGATATCAAGAAATTCTACCTGCTCTTCAATTTATATATTCTCGTTCTCTTCTGATTTTGATCTTTGTCCACCAACCAGATGGAAAAAGGCGACCAAGACAAGAGCAATGATAGTAGTTACAATCATGAATACGACCAATATGTATCACCATATCCAAACCCAGAGGATACACATACAAAGTTCTGGAATACTGAGCCACCTAGGTTCTCTAACACTATGGAGCACCTAGAAGCTGAAGACAGGATCACGACAATTGAGAAGAAACTAGATATGGTACAATGCAATGATAGAGAGAAGGTTTTGTTTGCATCAGGACAACTTGTAGGAGAAGCCTCAGAATGGTGGGATTCCTACATCTACGAACATAAGCAACCACAAAGTATTGTTTGGAAGGAATTCAAGGACAACTTTATATCACACTTTTTTCCTGTAAGTACGATGAAGCTCAAAAGGAAGGAGTTCCTTAGCTTGAAGCAAGGGCAAATGACAGTGACTGAGTATTGGGATAAATTTATTCAGTTATCTATGTACGCACCAAGATCGTCTGAAAGTGATAAAAAGAAACGAGAACATTTCCTCAAAGGGTTGAATGAAGACCTTCAGAGTATACTAAGCTTACATGAATATTCTAGTTTGCAAGATGTCATCAACAAAGCTATTGAGTTAGAAAGCAAACTACAGGAAATCATAAGTAAGAAGAGGAAAATGAATTTTCTAGAGCAACGTGATAACAGTTCACACCTTTACCATTTGTCTCAAGGACCAGAAGATGAGTATGAAGATCCACCACGCAATCGTCGAAGCATTAAAGAAAGTGGAGCTTGTTTCTACTGCAAAGATCATGGACATTTTATTAGCAGGTGCCCTAAGAAACGTGCTGACCGATATGAGAAGAAAGCTCAGCAGAGACAGAATAAGCAAATCAATACCCAAGAAGCCTTTGGATCAAATGGAGAAGAATATTAAAAGGTTGTGTATGAGGACCCGAAGTATGATTCGAGATGGCTAAGCTTAGGAAAAAAAAACAATCATGGAGTCAATCCAGCTCTATTCAAATCACTTTATCAAGAAGAGAAGAAAATCCTACGAAGGCAAATCAACAGGGTCGAGGAAAGGAATGGACAGTTATAAATGGAATTAGACTGAGTATCCCATGAGGTGTTATATTTATAAAGTGAGTTGTGGAGAATAAAGAAGTATGTGTTCAAAAGCATATGTAAGGATGAATTATGTGGAAGGAAGTTAAACAGTGTTTGATGCTATCTACCTGAACCCTTGTTTCTTGCTAGCCTTTGCGAATCTCGGGACGAGATTCCTTTTAAGGGGGTAGATTTGTAACACCCTGAAATTTCTGGATTTCAGGATGTTAATAAGGAAAAATAATTAAGCAACGATTTCTCATAATTTTTAAAATTTGCCCAACATTTATTCTCTTTACAGGAAATTTAGTATAAGAAAAGGCAATTGCTTGTTTTTATAAATTAAATTAAATAAATATGTATGTGTGCTGTATTCATATTTTTGGATGCATGGTGTTTTTGTGTGAAGGTGTGAAGTTTTAAAAGTTTTTAAAATGTTTTGAATAGGGTTTGTAGTGTTTAGGTTTGAAAAGAGTTCGAAAAAAAAGGGAAAACCCAAACCCCTTTCTCCCCTTCCCTTTCTTCTTTCAAGCCCAGCCGGCCTTTCTTCTCCCGGCCCAACTTTTCTTCTTCTCAGCCCGCAGCCGAGCAGGCTGCCGACCTTTCTTTCCTCTCGCTCGCGCGCATGCGGCCCACCGCAGCCCGCGCGGCCCACGAAGCGGCCCAGCTCCACCTCCCCCTCATCTCTCTCTCTCTCTCCCACCCGGCGACAGGCTGACCCCACCTGTCAGCGCCACCTCCTACCTCCAGCACCCCCTTTCCCCTCCTCTGCTCGCACAGCAGCCGCGCCGCCGACCTTTTCCCCGCGTCTCCCGCGCTCCCCTCCGCCTTCAAGCCTGCCATCAAGGAGCACTAAAGCCCCGGCTTCACTCCCCCTCCTTTACTCCCTTCAGTTTCACCTCAATCAAGCCCCCCCTTGAATGTCTTGAAGCCGCCGGCGCCCCATGGCATTGATGGCCATTGTTTCCCCGGCCATCGCCCCCTCACCCTCTCCACTCTATAAAAGCCGCAGCCGAGCCCCTGCCTCGCCCT
Source organism: Cenchrus fungigraminus (assembly GCA_036936925.1). Classification (NCBI taxonomy): domain Eukaryota; kingdom Viridiplantae; phylum Streptophyta; class Magnoliopsida; order Poales; family Poaceae; genus Cenchrus; species Cenchrus fungigraminus. The sequence continues at coordinate 103,660,788 of CM072769.1, read as the reverse complement.
TTCCGCACGCGTGCACGTCCCTGCATCTCCCCTCCCTCACACTCGCGCGCGCAATTGCCACCGTTGGAACTCCGGCCGCCGCGCCATTTCCGCCGCCCGAGCCTCCCCGCCGTCGGTGAAGCGTCTCTGACCTTCGTATCTTGTTTCTTCTTCGCGCCCGATGCTTAATCGTGCATCAATTTGGTTCGCAGGGCCTTCTTCCTCGCCAACCGAGCGCCGCCGCCGTCATCTTCAACCTCCGTCCGCCGGCGCCGATCTCCTTCACCGCCGCATCCCCGCCGCTCTCTCCTTCACCTACTCGCCTCCGTGTGGTGAGCAAGCACTCCCCCACCTCTTTTCTATTTTTCCCGAGCCGCACCTAGCGCCGCCGCTCGCCGGCCGCTCACCGTCCGCCCCCATGGACGCCGTGCATCGGCCGCTACCCGAATCACTCGTGTGAGCTCATGTTTGGGTTCGCCGTCGCTCTAGCTACGCGTAGATGCAATCCCCGTGCAAAACCGTGGCCGGGAGCATATTTTGGCCATCTCCGGCGAGATCTCCGGCGAAGCGCCGCCGTGCGCCGCCCGTCTCCGGCGACTGCGCTGCCGCTCGTCGCCTACACGTCACCGCAGCCGCAGATCGCGAGACCAACAGCCCTGATCGCGTACCTCTTCGCGATCTGTAACCGGTCCACCGTGGACCAGTGGACCAAGTCCACCGCCCGGTCCACGGCTTCGTCAGCAGCCACGTCAGCCGCTCCGGCCAATCAGAGCTCACCACGTGGCGATGCGTCAACAAAACCACCCCGTCAGCCGCAGTTTTGCAATAACGCCCCTGTGGTTTCCCTTTTCACAAGCCGGTCCTTCCACCTATTAGAATCCTTACACATAAGTCCCTGTTTTTATGATCTAGCCCCTGAACTTCCTAAATTCTTCCACCAGAGGTCCTCTTCACTCCTTTTTGCATATAAACCCCTCTGTTTATATGTATAATTATGTTTTAGCCCATGGTTTCTTGCAGATAAGCCCCTGAAGCCTAAGTTTTCTCACAATCTAGCACCTGGAAGCCCTGTTTCTTCACAGAAAAGCCCCTGAACCTTGTTTTAGCCATATCTTTTGCATCTTTTATCCGTTTTAAGCGTTCTTGGTGTCCACGCGACCGTCTTTTCAAGCCCGTCAGTTTTAGAACCTTGTTTTGGCTGTATCTTTTGCGTTTTAGCTCCGTTTCCACCGTTTCAAGTTGCGTTAGGTTCATATCAACTCAAACTACGTGATAGGACCAATGTTGAACATGATCTATGTTTTATAATTTGTTTAAATATTTAAATATGATTAAATCCTTATATACATATGCTTTTCTAATTAAAATCTGATTAGAGTTCAACACGTGTTTTCATAAGAAAGTTAATATGATTAATACTAGTTAAATATTTCTTATAATTAAAAGCTAATTAGATGCATACCTCGGTTTTCATAATCAAACTTAAATTGATTAATGTTTATGCAATTTGCTTCCTAAATAAAAGCAACATAGGTTATATCCTGAGTTTTCTTAATTAATTGTTAATTTGATTAATATGAATATAAATGTGTTTTTAAATTATAATTCGTTTAGTTCAACTCGAAATATAAAGATATACGTTTAGATGCTTCACATGCTTCTTTTAAAGTAAATGTTTAATTTGCATAAATGATACTTGAATATTTATAAATAAAATTGGAATAAGTTATACACCGTTCCTTTTATATAAATATAACTTGCTTAATTATAAATAGGGTATTTCTCTGAAATAACCTATGCACATCTTTTTGAATTAAAATATACCAAGCACATAGCCTTGTGTGATATAATCCAAATCTCCTGATAGTTCCGAGTGTTTTTGCGTTCACGATCCTAGAACCAACCCTGCTCTCTTTTTAAGCCTTTTCTTGATTGGTGTATTGTTCTTAGTTGTTTTTGTTTGTCTGCTCTGCATGTTTGTGCCCGATGTTTGCTTCGAGTAGAAGATCGAGCTGTTGATCGGAAGTCCGGAAGTTTCAAGAGAGCAAGAGCATAAGAGTAGCTTTGTGTTGAGAAAGGCAAGTGGACTTCTCCCCCTGCATATTCTATTTTGTCCCACACAACTTGCATGATAACTAAGTTTACATTTAATGTTGTATTGCATAAACTTGATGGGAAATCACCTTTTTAAGGACATACTAGATTTCATCCCTATTCCCTTGAACACCCTGGTTTAAATAAATGTTTTTGGGTAGAATATGCTTAGTCGCTTAACATGGGATGGTTGAAATGGATCTTTATAAAATGTTGATCATGATAACTTTGGTGATAAATGTGGTTAATTACAAGATCATATGATTTAATCGGAACATGGAGAACCACCCAGGAAAATAGTGCAACCACAAGACATATGGCTCTGTCTTGGCTAATTAATTAGGGAAGTCTTGTGTGGCTATTAGCCTTGGTAGCTTGTGGTACGGAGGAATGCTTTTATGACTCTTCCACTCTGGACAGGTTTTGGAACGGAAGTGCTCTTCTAGGCTAACCTGGTCCGAGGGTAGGAGGGTACGAAAGATAGCCTCTAGGACGTGCTACTATGGACTAATACACATAGGAGGACTCTTTGTAAAGGCCTCGTAGCGTCCCTATGCAACCACACCTCGGAAGTGTGGTATTGTGCCTACTTTTGCACAGCATGTTTGGGTTCAAAGTTCTTCGGAACTTTTACGCGACTTGTGGTGAAAGTGTACAACCTCTGCAGAGTGAAAACTGATCGATCAGCCGTGCTCACGGTCAAGAGCGGCCTAGACCCTCACATGATAATCAAACTTAAAGATGGAAATTAAATCGTGGTTTTCTTATGGTTTTGAGATGAGATGTTTTCCTAAATGCTTAAGTGGGTTGGTATGAACTTACATCTAGTAAATAGATGCTTGCTAATAAAATTTGACCAACATTAAAAATGCTAACTGCTGTAAAACCTTAGCCTATCCTTGATAGCCTTGCATCTTCCCCCACTTGCTGAGCTCCAACCATAAGTGTGCTCACCCTTGCTAAACCACTGTTCAGAGAAGAAGAAGAAGGTGTATGAGGTCCAGAAGATGGTGCTAGGCGTACGCAACCCCCAGTCGATTGCCTGTGAAGTTTGGAGCCTTTGTTTCCCAGGATTCCGCTGTAAATCTCTGATAATCTCTCTTTCTTTACATGATATTGTTTCTGTTATTCACTATGATGTCACTATATGTATGAAACTAGATCCTGGCATACATATAGGTAGCACTTGGTTTTCTTCGGAAAATCGGGTGTGACACTAATTAACGATGGAGTCAACAGGCAACCCAAGCATTGTATTTTGCAATCCTATGTGCTTGAGAACGGTGGCAAGTGATGGTATGGCCATGTACAACCACACATTTGACCCTCAAAATAAACATGCATATCCACATGGCCCTAGATACAAACTAGATATAGGATGCACCAGTGATCTCAAAGAAAAGATATAGGTTGCACTAGTATTTGTCCGTTTGTACTTCATGTCCATTGTGTACTATCATACATGTCAGAGATGTGCCCGAACAACATATATAATAAAATCGAGATATTGCCTAAAAATAAAATTGAGATATATGGATATCCATCACTTGATATCTTTAATTTATCATTAAGAAATTATTGTTGATAAATATCAAAGTTACTCATACAACTAATTGAGACTAGGACAAATAGATTCACTACAAGGCCTATAAATACCCAGCCTTAAGGTTGTCGTTCCCCCATTCCAACAACCCTATTTGTAGTCCTTCCTACTAATTGTTGTGTAGGACGTACTCAACCAAACAACCCATGGATCATAGGCTCAATGGTGAGTGTAGTGCCTTCAATATGGTGCAACAAGTGCCTCATAGTCAAGTAATCATTCCACAGCAAGAGGTGCACCACAATGGGAGGTTTTGGACCTACCAGGAGCATAGGTTAATATTTTTTTTAGATACAAAGCTTAGCATCATGCATGCATACACATAATGCTAACTATTTTGAAAAATTCATGTCACGTATTCCTTGTGGATTAGAACACTTATTAAGCATGTGGTGTTGGGTTTTGATGAGGTTAGTTGCTTAGATCTGATTTTTTTTCCACTAATCTTGAGATTAGGATGGGAAAGATCTGAATTTTATCAAAAGGTTCATCCTAAACGCACAAATATTTCTCACTAGAGGCGGTTTCTCTGTGGTCTGCACTGGTATGGTCTTGGCAGTTGGAATAACATCTCCAGGGACTTCGTCATCAGCAAAACACCAGTGCAGGTGTACAGTCATGCACAGAAGTACTTCCGTAGGCTAGAGCGCACCTCCAACAGCTATGAATCCAACAACAGCCAGATGCAAAGCAACCTAGTTGGTTGAAGGTGGCACATTGCATGCTAAGTCTTGTTGGTACTGTTCTATACAGGGCTATCATTGCGATGCACAATGCAATGAACTAGTATCGATGTGGTCCTAATATATGCAGGACACTCCTTGTTTACTATATTATATTTGTGGTTCCTTGTTATGTTCACCGTTCATATATCGACAATATCCATATGAATTACAACTATCCTACTTATATTATTATACAATTGTGTATTCTAGTTGCTGGATATGTTATTTTCTTTTGATCTATGTATATTTTGTTGCAAGATATTTTTGATTAATTCATGAGAGGACTAAATAATACAAATGAAATCAACAAATATGAGAAGTATATGATCATAAGTTCATAACTTCGCAGACAATATGTTTCATATTGTAAGCCATTATTAGGAACTATGTTTATGTAAGGATTGACAACCTGTTAATAAGTTGAGAAGATTTTGGATCTTCGAACACAAGAGAACTGGCCAATATATATTTAGACTAGTGAAGAAGATAAAAACCAACAGTAATAAAACAGCAAAGTACAGAATAATATAACAGAAGATAAGCAACTAAAAAGGAAAAGGACGACATGCCACCAACACATAAAGTGAGTGAAGAATTGCGAAAACAGAGCTACTCCCCTCCACCTGGTGATGACGAGAGACTTCTCTAATGGATTCAATCTAAGAAGCACGGATAGTACTGGTGGTTTTATTAACTGGTGATCACGGTATTGTGAACTCAATTTGTAGTGGCCTATATCACTATATGTAACTACTATATATGTGCCGAACCTATCAACTTCTGTGCAATTGTGCATGGTGCTTGGTGTGTGCATCGTGGCGCCGGTTACCCTCTCTAGGCACCGCCGTGTCTCCGATAACGAACTGCGTCGTACTGTATATCGTAGCTCCGGAAGTACCCTCTGGAGAGATGAGGAACCTCCGCGCCGGGACCGTACGATAGCGCACGGCCAGACCCGTGGCGTGGGCCGGGGCATGCCCACCGGACAGGAGCACGAGGACGTGCGTGCCGCCTCAGCGCAGTGCAGGCGTGTGCGCAACAACCGCCCAGCTGCGGTGGATAATCAGGCATGCAGCAGCTAGATCGACGATGAGCCGCCGGTCCTTGCCAACGCACGCAATTCTCGCACGCAGACCCCGGCGGGGTCCGTCACTTGGTCAGCGTCACGGTGTCACCTCGACTCGACGACCACCTGCTCATGCGATGCACCTGCAAGTCTGGAACGCCTTGCGGCGCGGTCGGCGTCCGCTCTGGCGTTCAAATACGCCCGCGGTCCGCCGCCGGGCGCCGGCAGCAGGAGTCTCCTCCGACTGTGATTCGGGACGCGCGATCACTCTGATGCGGCTGCTGCGGCATCCAATGCCAAGACCACCACCGGCGCCCTCTGTTGTGGCCTGGCCGGCGGTGGACGCATCAGTACTAGGCAGCGAGCACGTCTGGGTTCCCTCTTTGTGGGCATGGACGGTGACGCCGAATAAGAATTTAGAGAGCAGTGATAGTTAAGCTGGCGAATGCCGCAAGCAGACCTACACAGCTACTACTCCCTCCGTTCCAAATTACTTGCCCTTTTTCTGGATACATATATTTAGATACATAACAAAAGGAATGCGGTTAGAAAAATCAAAATGATAAGTACTTTGAAACGGAGGAGTACATTGTAAGTCATTAAAACATCAGCCGTTGCACCTAGTAAAATGGCAAGGTCAACTATTCAACATAGTGTCTGAAAAAACTGCACACTTGACACAAATTCATTTGTCCGAATTGCTGATCAACAAACTCTGGTCACATCATGCATTACTACTACAATGTTCAGCGAGGTTAAATGTTTCAATGAGGCAGAATGTGGTCTTTACAATACTTGTCAGTTCCGGTCGCCTAAGACAAACATTCCATCACCCAGTTGCAAATGGCTAGCTAGCTAGTAATTCTGTTCCAGAAGATTAATAGACGAACGGTACAGTATTGACAGGGTTCAACAGCACCTCTTCCAGACCATCCAAAGCCATAAGTGCCTGAAACAGCATAAGAACAGGTCAGACGTCTTTGCATAATAAAGTGGTGAAGGAACTGGTCCTCCAAAGGAACAATCAACAAAAATGCGCTATGCTTGACCAAACCACCAGAAAATCAGAGTGGAGACCATAAAATCATTTGCCAGTAGAAAAGCTGATGAACATAGTGGAAGCAATCACATGAACTTCACATGAATCTCAGTAAACTAACAAACAAAACAACCAAAACATACCTGAGTGTTGACAGATAGTTTTTTCATAGATTGCGAGAGCAATCATAAAAGCAGAAAAAATTGACTATGGACAAATGAAAATAGTGTTTCCTGCCATAAATCATTCATTTCTGAAACTAGTCGCAAGCTAACAACAAATAGAGATCTTTTGGAAATTCTACACATTGTTGGTTATTTTTTGCAGTTACCTTTTTCATTTGAATTATGTTTTAAACTCACTTCAAAGTTTAAAAATACAGGAATGAGAGATGGTAGAGAAGCTAAATGGACAAGGGAAAATTTCTACCAATTTTAGCTCAAGAATACATACTTGTTCAAATTAAAAAGTATTATCAATTCATGAAATACTTCGTTAGTGAAAGCTGAAAAGATAATTGGGAAAAGATACAAGACATCAAAAACTACATCTGAGACTGGGAGATATGGAATATCAATTATACAGTTCGATGGTTTTTTAATTGTTGCAATAAAAATATTCACACTTACTCAAACGTAGAATCTTTATAAACAAATAAATGCCAATGAGAAAAAAATATCACCATTCATGGACAGAGAATCAGAAGTGTGAACTAATATTTTTCTATGATGAAATTGCCATTTAAATACTATTTTTAATTAAATGCACACGCAACTGCGCCAAGAACAATCTACAGAACTAGTTTCTTTTTGAAAATGATTTGTTACTACTTACTAATTGCATCCATAAAAATGCAGTAATATTCTGCCAAGATAAACAAGAGTGTGGAATGCTAAGTATCAATAGAAATGACTAACAAGCAACATCAAGCTTTAGATGCCACTCAAGGACAAAACGACAGTTACAATTCTCGGTTCATACTGATCACCAGACCAGGATTCACCTTTTGTTTGACATGTTTTGAATAGGTGTTTGACATGTTTCGAATAAGGTGGTTACATTGATTGTAGCACAAACATGACTATAATTGGTAGATCAAAAGATTATGGGCCTGTTTAGTCCCCGGCCACGCTGCGCCACGCCACAGGCTGTGCTGTCACAAGTCGGCGCCACAAGCTGTGGCGTCTCACCATGGCTGGGAACCAAGCACGCCCTATGCCTAACTAGTAAGCAATGGCCAAATTATTAACATTTCAGAGGTAATTTTAGAAACCCTACTAGTGTACCATGAAGAATTTCCAGTGAGTTTAAACTCTAGTGGACAAGGTAGACCATGGCAACATAATCAAGCTAATATGAGCTCAGTACAATCATAAACACAAATAATTGGAGTTTATATGTGCAACACAGAAAAATCCTACTTGCTGCATGATATTTCACTACTTGAGTTCTTCATGATATTTCGACACAAATATACCATTAACAAAAACTAAACAAGGCAAATCTGATGAAGCAACAACTAGAAGGAACACTTAGAAGCAGATCTGGAGTAAAATGAGATTGAGAAATATATCAGCGACTCTCGCTGTCAGCAAGTGAAGAGTGGATACCTTGTGTAACGTGCTGCCTCACACCTGATACTTCGCCCTGGGAAGCGGCACTTGGATTGCCATCTCTCGCACAATATTGAAAAAGCTTCCTATGATAACATAACCCCAGGCTGAAATGTCACAGAATATGAAACCCACCCTCCATCCAAGAGATCTCTCCTCAAGTTGAAACCTAACAGCATGTTGCAATAATCCATATGATAGAATGAGAATCGTTGCATGTAGCTGGTATTTCCTTATGAACAGAGTCAAACTATCGCCGCTGGGTAGTAGGGTCCATGCTCCCTTCCTTTCTGGACGTTTTTCATTGGCTGATGCCACAACTGTTGCAATAATGCTTGCCGGCTGTTATGAACGACCATCACATATTACATGCAAATCACATAAGAAGACATTGATGGGTGTTAGGGATGTGTTAGGGACCATATTTCTCTTTAGAATGAAAATTGAAAAGTGAAGTTGCCCACACTAATAGAGACCAGGCATTCTAATCAGAAAAAAATCAGGAGTTGGGTGGGGATCATATGCCTCCTATTGGACTAAAACCACACAAAAGATAAAATGGTGTTTAGTTCATAAAATTTGCACGAATGAATAGTTCTGGAATAGTGCGTTGGTGTGGAAAGTTGTGGTAAAAGTGCGAGTTGAGACACGTGTTGTGAGAGAAGATGTGTCGGGTGAATAGTGAATTGGAGACAAATTGGGGAAATTAAATTAGTCGGTGCTGCACAATATTATTACACACCTCACTGATTTCTCTCTGAAGAGTTCCCTTTAGACCATGCAAATATGCAACCAAAGTCCTAAGTCCAAAGATGTGTCAAAACTGAAAAATCAAACAAAGTACTTGGATACCGAGGTGCTGCAGAACCAGATTAGGTTTGACTTTGACTTGGAGGGAGCGAAAAGAAACACTAGACTATGACGCCACTGCAACGCAAATACAAGATCACCAAACCTCATCCGAACTACTAGACTAGTTCCATCGTCTGAGTGACTAAACTGAGCACGCACAAAAGCACATGCGTTTAGCTAACCAAACAAATTCACGGGCTGTCAGTATCAATACCTTTCCCATCATCTTCCTCTCCGCCTCCTCGCAGTCAACACAGAAATGCTCGTAGGCGCGGACCAGGATCAGCGGGACCGCAGCCGGGCGCACCGCGACGGCGGAGCCGCCACTGTCCCCAGCCTGGCCGACCGCGCTGCCCTCTCTGAAGATGCTGCGCGTGAGGATATCCAGGGCGAAGCCGCAGAATATGCCCGCCCATATCGCGGCCATTCCGGTGTAGATCACGGCGTCCGTGCCCAGGCGGAAGAGGACGAGCAGGATCGACGCCGCCACGCCGCGCGCGCGCGGCGGGTGGCTCGCTGTTGCAGCCACGGCGGCCGGCATGGGGATCGGAACCGAGGCTCTCTACCAAGGTGGATACTGGAGAGTGGAGAGTGGAGAGCGAGTGGAGTGGCTTGGTGTACGGAGGGACCGAGGGAGTATGCGCTGTCGAGTGAAGACTGGTTCCTGGAAGGGGCCCTTTCAAGCGAAGCTCCTGCTTCGAGCAGCGCTTCTGCTTATCTTTTCCGTGTTTTTTTTTTACCCCTTCTCTCCTTTTGTGTTCGCTAATCGCTATGTACAGTCAGTCAGTCACTAGTCATATACTCATATTGACCTTTCATCTCACATTTCTTCTTTTCTGATGCAGCATGGAAATGCACGGACGACAGACGACCACCCACCAATAAAGGCAGTGACCTGAATTTTATTGTTTTGAATTTTTCCATCCCTATTGAAAACACCAAATTTCACAAAAATTCGACCAAAATTTGAACTAAGGAGTGTATCTTTCAATGAGTGAAGTTTCGAGGAAATAGTAATTTCAATCACTATCGAAAAGACCAGACACTGGCAGTGACAACCTTAAAGGACAATGCAGGCATTGTGAACCCATCATTAAAACTCCAACAATACTTCATTGCTAAACGTACAATCTATCCAATCTACCGAACAAGATCCTCTGCCATTCAACCTCTGCCATTGAGTGGCTGACGTGTGGGCCCAGACGCGGTGGGACCCACACGGCAGTGACCCAATGGCAGGAACGTGAACGTCAGAGGAACCGGTTCCCAATCTACATCCTTGTAGCCATGGTTCGCACAATTCCAACATAACACGACTAGATATGCATTGATAATCCTAAATGTAATAATGTACTGAAAGCTTGAATCGTTATCCACCAGGCATTAAACAGCGCACAAGTAAACGTTCAACATATATGATGTCTGAAACATTCAAAGACAACAAATGAAGTGCATCAGCCGTCGGAATTCAGAACTCAGCAACCCAGCAATCTGCAAACAAGAACACCTAACCCAATCGATTCAACCAAGCAAACTGTTTAAGTATGATCCCGGACTGCAATGATCTTGTTCAAGATAAACATTTCAACCAGACAACAGGAACAGATAGTGGCTGCATGCTAGCAGCTAGAGATGTCGAGGATAAATGAAAACCTCAGCCAGTTGCTGACAGCTAGCTAATGAGTTATATTACATGTCACAAGTAGTTTTGAAAGGATCAAAGGACAAACAATACTGTTGCAACAACACCTGGTCTTGTTACTCTGTAAAACTTCCATAGCACCACACCAAAACCATCACTTGTCAGACCGAAAGAAAGGGACAGGCAGCCGCTGCTAAACCAAGATCCCCATCTCGACTCCTGAAATGGCATAAAAAGAAAGGTCAGCTGTTTCTGCATGAATGAAATATAAAACATAAGGAATTCTGAGTAGAGCATCTATTGTAAGGTATGATGTTCTGGACAACTTCTTTGGCAAGAAGTTCCACCGCAGGCTGAGATTAGGGATAGAGTTGCAGTTAGTCAAGATTTGTTAGGCCGGCTCATAATATAAGAGGCCTAGCAGATTAGGTTGTAATCAAGCAAGAAGTAGATGATAAATCTCAAAGCCCCCAGCATGAGGGCGAGATCCCATCTACCTCGAGCTATTGTCTATCTTCCTCAGCAATATAGCCATATCGTGTAATAATACATTAATTTGTCGTGGTGTCATGCAAACAAATAAACATCATATTGGCCAATAGGGGTTTCATTAATCATTTTTGCTTCCTGCAAATAATGAAATAAAATCTGGCATACTATCATGCCATTTAAAAAAAATGTTAGATACAACCCCACTAGTAATCTGCATTTGTTTCTGAGTCCAAAGTCCAAACCACAAAAAGACGAGCACACTATTGCTAATCAAAGCTCATCAGCGTATGTCAGCTAAGAATTTCCAAGGGAAACATAAAAGTAAATGCTACCAAATTTAAAAACAACTCTATACAAAAATGATAACCGAATAACCAGTGGGAGTGGGATCCCTAAAAATCAGGTGCAAGTAGAATACAGAGATGGATTGGACGAAAACATCTCAATTGAACAAAATGCACCTGATAGCTATACCAACCCAAGATCAATTGACAATCAACCACAGAAATAGATGTCCAGTATTCGTAAACTAAAAAAGTTTTCTCACAGAACCAAAGTTTGTTAGAACAGCCATGCAAATAGACAACATTAAATAATAGCAACAAATGCAGATGGTGTTTCCATTAGTTGTTAATTTTGTATTATCTCAATGAAACTAGTCAAAGTGTCTGCAACTCTGCATATTCAAAGATGCATACATTTAAGTTAACTAATAAAAAAATATGATAATATGTACCAGCACAGCTAGTAATCTAGGAATTTATGTGCCAAGATAAGTAAAACATTTTTATTGCAATACTTCTCCTATCACATATGATTGTAATACAAAGATCACCGCAATCTTCAAGAACTGGAAAGACCACATCAAAAGAATCATGAAATGGCATCCATTATGGTTGGTTTAAGATGTTCATAGAGCACAACTGCACAAGTGATGTACAGTTTTTGGTACACGTGTTGAGAGAACTGATAAGTCAGTAAAATCATTTAGGGTTGCAGTTGAATGAGATTCCTGCTATGGTCCAACCGCAATCTTATAGCACCATAACAAAAGTTCAAATCTGAACCCAAAGTTTCGATAGCATGGCTTAGGGAAGTTCTGTGGCAGCACTACTGTAAGAAGTAGAGAGGAAACACAGTTCACATGTCACTTTTAAAGCAGGAGTTAAGTATCTACCTATGATAGCAGGTGATATCTTAGCACATGAAAGGCATATTAGGCACACTCATGACTCATGTATATCCCTATACCTCCTGAAAAGCCACATCCCAAGACTGCTCACACTCTAGCATGGATATGTACTCTGACCCAGCTAACAGTGATGCATGCAACCATTGCTGTAGGATGCCACAAGACCACAACAGAGTTGTCCTTGTGCGCGTGCGCACAATAGAGTTCTTGCAAGTTCAGTCCATTTTGTTTTTTTCCCCTGCTTGGGGGTGAGGGATTATGCTTTGAATACATAACAACTTTGAAACAGACAGAAACAAGTAAAACAGACCAAGGAGGTGCTGAAGGTATGGGCAAGATAAAATGGGGAACTAACAATTATCAGAATAGAGTCTTGAAAATGAAACAGGTTAAGGAGGAATGCCCCAGAACCGGCCTTGTAATCAAAACAGAATGAAGAAAGACATAAGCTTTGTTTAAGTGACGAAAAACTCATAAGAGAAATAGATAACTGTGATCAAATACAAGCGGTATGCAACTTGCAAATGTAGTCTTCTCTAACAACCTGATTGGTATGCAAGTTGCATCGTTTGAGAAATTTGGTATCAAAGAACAATGAGGTAAAATTATGTTTTGGACTTAGCGTAGAACAACAGTTATCTCTAGCAAACAACTTAATGCCAAATGTAAGCTGACTTTTAAAAGAGCATTACTTTGCACAACATTAAGAAAGCTTACGAGTAAGTGAATAAATTGCTTTATTTTTAGGTGATACTTACATGCTGGTCAAATAAGCTATGACAACGCCAAAAATTTCAAGCAATGGACTACTATAACATATCTACAATCAAGTTAACATGGACTCACCACAAGAAAACACACACACATTGATCCTACATGAATGGGATTAACAACTACACATTCTAAGTGAGACCTCATTAGTAGAGTCCCCAGCACTATGCCAACAGCAGTTACATGACAACTACGTACGAAAGATTAAAGGCAGTGTAGCAAGAAACCAATCATAAACCGAACAAGACAAGTCAAACATATCAGTAATTGTGATTTGTGAAGGGTAACTACCAGAGGGAATAACTATGAGCTGATATGCTTCAATATAGATGGACAAACATATGACAAGTGAAGATACATATTGAAGAGTGAGTACCTTGATAAATTCACTTCACAACATCCCGCTATCCCTGCATTTCTCCCAGGGAATCGTCACTACCATCCCTGAATTTGGCAAAAAAAAAAGCATGTTAAAGGAAAAGAAGCCAAGTCCGCAAAGTCAAAGAGTCAAGAACCCAGCCTCCACTCGAGAGACCCTTCTTCAGAACATATTTTCACATGCATGGCTAGATACATGAGTGCCAATAAGAGTGAGGAAATGAAGTTTAAGCGTGCAACCAATTTTAAGCCAATGGGTACCAGGCACAGTGCCAGTAGACCGTGTAGGATAAATAAAAAACTTTTAAAGTGTCAGTAATACAAGGTACCATTTTGCAGTGCTAAGGTACCAGGCATGTCAGCCCAAATAAAATAAAAGTGGTGTCGTGATAGAGCTAGAAGGCCAATCAAGAGAGGGCATTAGTATTTTTCTTACTTTAGTACCGAACTTTTGTCACTGAAATAGATCATTTCAATGTCCTAGGTAGCATCTAAAAGGCGGCTCTGCCTTCCAACATTGTACTTTCTTAACAGAGCCAAACAGCCAGTATAAATAACAGTACATATGCACACAGTACCTAACTAGCAGTTGAATTATGACTAGTCCATCATAAGCATTGTCCAAGGAAAGGTACCATTTAACAGGGCAATAAGAACGAGTTTCAGGAACCGTTTGAAGCAACCATTAAGACATCTAGCAATGGCACCAGAGCTTTCTAAAAGAACATTAACAGCATAAATTCCAATATCTAGCAGCTGTCAGTTCATAAAATTAACATGCCATGACAGTTTTTTTTAAAAAAATTAATATGTCATGAGTGGTTATGCAATGACGAACAATACATACTAGATACTACTGTGAACAATAGTACCTTTGGGTCTTGTTACTCAATTAACTTCCACAGCACCTGTCCAAATTGGTCTGTAACTTCATGTGTGCACAGATGAGACTGAAACTGCATATGCCAAATAAGCAAAGGTCAGACACATTTTCCGATAGAGGAGGAATCGATTCAGATCAAAATGGCAACCCATCATATATTGTACACGAGCAAAAATATTTAAATTAAAATGTACATGAGCTACGAACGCATGGCAGCCATACATCTTTGTTTGCTTTCTAGAAATAGTGAAACACAAGAAAAATAGCTAAGAAACATGTGAGCGTAAGCATACAATGAATTCAAATCCTCTGAGGTCATCAACTAGTTTCTATTTCTAGAAGTAATACATAACAAAGGACCATCCAGCCTGGAACAAACCTAGCTATCTATGGTGCTTTTGGTAAGATTTTAGCAGATTGAACTACAACTAGTGTCAATGGAATCCCCTAAACAACTGGGTGACAACTAAGGTGGGGGATCTCACATGTGCTACAAGAAACGATGTTTGCATAGGTGAGTTTGTAAAAGCTACCTCTCCCACTGCAATGAAGATAGATATAGTATGAACAATCATACAAATTGATAATAGCTCACATGAACTAAAGAAAAGAGCAATTCCCAGCCTATCTCATCTCATACAAATAATCTAAAAAGAAGTTACTGAAATATGCAACTAAGGCCCAGAGTCCTACTGTAGAGGGAGCAACAGATGCAACTTTTGGAGAGTTGTGAAGTAATTACATATGGTACAGCATGATGTTTTATCACAACACAGGCTGAGCGTGACCATACTCCACACTATATGAACCCAGAATCCATAGTTGCCAGCATTGCCATGTACTGAGACTTTTTTAGCATATATGTACCTGCTTCAACCACGTAGGGTTCTACAATGGACCTTTTTTGCAAATTCCACCATAGTTGGCTAATTTTCAAAAAATATCTTTTTGTTTTGCTTTAAACTCATTTGAACTTCAGGCTGTATAAGAATGATGAGTAAAAAAGAAAAACAAAGCTAAACAGACAAGGGAGAAGCTTTTTTTTTTCAAACAGACAAGGGAGGAGCTTTGTCCATTTTCGCTCAAGAATATGGACACGGTCAGTACTACTTTCAGCAGACAATGGTTCAGCCTGCTGCAGAAGTTTGGCTTGCAAGCCCTGACCCCGCAATTGGACAATGGTTGTTTTGATAACTGCTGGGAAACAGCAAGCAATAGAGTTGATGGTCAGGTTAGAAACAGCCTGAACTCCATCATTCTTGGAGCCTGGTCAATTTGGAAGCATCGCAATCGATGTGTCTTCGATGGGATGAATCCAAGCATAAATGGGGTTATGGCAGTTATAAAGGAAGATTACTTTTGTGGAGCTTTGCTGGTGCTAGAGGGGTTTAACATCTCCTCGCACTGGCACCGTAGCTCTGTTTTGTTTTCGGGTCTAGTCTGTCCAGCTCTCATGTGTGTTCGAAAAAAAACTTTTAGCAGACAACAAAGCAAATTGTCATACTCATACAACACAACATAACATATGATCAAACATCCCATTTAATGAAAAAGGTAACTAGGAAAATGTATCCATCATCATAACCTACATCTGGAAGATATAAAATGCAGATACAGTTTAATGATTCCCTTCATTAGTTGATCATACAGATATAGTTAAATTTCCTTCAAAAAAAAAAGAAAATGTTCATCTTTACTTGAGAGAGTGAGGACTCTTACCAACTAATAGATACTAATGAGAAAAAAAAGTAAGCATCATTTATGGACACAGAATCAGGAAGTGAAGAAAATAACTTACTAAAACAGGAAATCGTAAGTACTATTTATTATTAACTGCACATGCACCTGTGCTAGAAACAATCTACAAGCTAGTTTTGCCATATTGATTTGTTACCAATTACTATCCATAAGATTACAGTGATATACTGATATGCTGTCATAGGAAACAGGAGAGGAGATGCATTATGATCAATAATACGAACAAGCAACTCCAAGCTTTAGGTGCTACTTGAAGGAAAAAAATGAAGTTATCAATTATCCTGGTCACAGTTCATACTGATCATGGGACCTTGATTTCTTACTTGTTCTACATGTTTCAAAGAAATCAGTTACTTTCATCATAAAGATACATCAAAGGTTTTACCTAAATAGCATTCTAGCAACAATTAAACTAGTGACACTTCAATAAGTAATGTTTAATAAACAAGCATTTGAATTTAAAGGACTTTTCTGGGTGTGCCGTAATGACATTTTTAAAATTTCCTGAGGTCATACTCATATGAGGTAGGATATGACAATATAATGAAGCTTACATGAGCTGTGTACAATTGTGCAAGAATCTATGCTGTAGGAGTAGATTTTACATGTGACAACATAAGAGATCCTACTTCCTGCCAAATTAGAGGAACAGCTGGTCTATTCAGGTTCACATACTTTTTTTAACACAAAACTAAGAGACCATTATTAACATGAACCAAACAAGACAAATTGAACAAAACAACACTGTGAGGAATGATTATAACAAAGAAATATTATAAGCAGAGTTGCAATAATAATGAAAGTGAGAAATGAATCACTGTAAAGATGCATAGTGAACTGTAGTACTAGTACCTTGAGCATCACACCACACTTCCCCCAGGAAGTGCCATAATAATTGCCATCTCTCACACAGCAATAAAGCTTAAGATGCAATACAAAGAAAACCCAAGCACACGTCACAGAACATAAAACCCGCCATCCATACAAGAGACCCATCAAGTTTCCCTCTGATGCCATGATGCAGAAATGCATATAATTAAGGAGTGAATCACTATATATGATAGGAGCTTCTTGCTGAGTACAGTCCAATTAATGCCTTTGGGTAACATTGTCTGTGATCCCTCCTTTCTGGACATCGTTCACTGTCAAATGATGCCGCCATGGTGATACTAGTTCTTGGCAGCTACCATAAACAGCCATCATACATTCACATGCAAATCAAACGAGCAGACACAGATATGTTAGAGACCATATTTCTATCTGAATTAAAAGATAAGCTACCCACATGAATAGGAAGCGAGCATGCTAATTAGTAACTGGGGATCTAAATTATGCCTCCTTTTGTACTATGCTGACACAATCGATAAATTGTGGACAACTGCAGACTCAAATTGGGGTCATTGATTATAACTAGATCCTGACCCAGATTAAAAAATGTGATCAAGTAAAGCTCGAGCTCCTTGATTTGTCTAAAGAGTTTCTTTTGTTGTTTTAGAAAAAGATCTACTTCAATACAGGGGTGCCATTATGCCATGGAACCACTTCCAAAAATGTGCTACAAATCAACTCTAGTACTTCAACACAGAGCTTCTATGGAACCAGACTCCTAAAAATGAGTCGTAAATCAGTTCAAGTACAAAGAAATTGTGAAACATTATATTATCTCCATCCTAGGTTTGACATGGATTCCAGACGGAGCAAGGAGCAACACTAGATTATGATGTCATTCCAAACACGATCGACAAAAATTGACAAATTAATAACAAGCTAAAATGAACTAGTTCCATACTTCCATGTTCCATCCTCTGATGGAATGAATTGTTGCAATAGACATCATACATGCATCTAATCAAACCGAAGAAATGGTTTCATGCGCTGTCAGTACCAGTACCTTCTCCTTCCTCTCCGTCCCTTTCCTCTTCGCAGCGAAATCGGGTCAAGCGAGCCCACAGACGCGGTCGGCGGCGATGCATGTGAGGATCAGCGCCCCCACGGCGTGCGAGGCGCCCACCAGGACGGCCAGGCCGACCCCGTGCACCGCGGAGACCTCCCCCCAGATCCAGCGCCCGAGGATCTCCAGGGTGGGCGAACACGCAGACGCCGCGTGGCTCCGATCGCGTCCAGCCAGCCGTAGAACGCGGCGTCCGTGCCCAGGCGGAAGAGGACGAACGCCGTGCGCCGCTTCAAAGAAAAAAGGCAGAAGAGGGCGAGCAGAGCCGATGCCGACAGCCCGACACCCGGAGCGCGCGGCGCGGCGCGGCGGGAGGCTCGCTGTCGCAGCCACGGGGCCGTCTACCGGAGACCGAAACCTAGCCTCTCGGAGCCGGACTGCCGGAGTGGAGGACGGGGGAGTGGGAGAGTGAGCAGAGTGGCTGTGCGCTGTCGAGTGGAGATTGGATTCGGAGAAGCTCCCGTACCCTTTGTGAGCTTACGGCTACCAATCTAACATAAGCATTGCAGCCCACCAATCTCCCTCCACCGATATTATTCAACATTTTGTTCTACTTGATTCAACAATTTGTAAATTCTATGTTAATATTTCGAGTAGACTAGCTTGATCATATTTTTTTTGACTTGCTCCTCCATGTGCGAGACACAATTCAACATTTTTCTTATAATTGATTCAACAGTCCGTAAACTCTAATACAACATTTCAAATATGCTAATTATATATTTATTTAGAGTTACCTCGACGAGTTGAAAAGGCATCCCATGAGACCCCACTGCAGGATGCAAATAGAGACAGTATGCTTGGTTGACATTGAAGAGTATTTTATCTCTCCTAGGGATCACTTTTTTTTTAAGATTACACAGTACAACGCAGACGCTCACAACACGCACGCACACTCACCCCTATGAATACACGTACGCAAATCTTACCCCTATGAGCACCTCCGAAGGACTGAGCACCGGCAGATCTGGAGATTCTCGAAGTCACCACTGGCGCCTCGTCGTCGACGGGAACGTCGCTTACCACTTAAAGCATAACGCCGGAAAATCCCGGAATAAATCTAGAAAAAGGTGCGAGCACCAGGATTTGAATCCTGGTAGGTAGCGTCCCACTGGACCGTCCAAGGGCTCACATTTGGAATTCTTGAGCAAATCATTCTGAGGCTGGTGGCTGGTGTTGATATGTTGTGAGAAAAAAAATGCTAACAAGCCAAACGAACAATCATTTGCTTTCAGAACACGTGTTGGCGTGCCTACCTTTGAACCCTATGTGAAGGATATAGGCTAAAGTTGCCCTCATGTGCTCCAGCATACTTCCTCCATTCTAAATAAGTGTCACTCAGGAAGTTTGTTTTCCTCACAAACAGCTTCCCGAGGGACATTTAGGGACGGAGGGAGTACTTACAGATGGAAAGAACAAAGAAGTGCATTGACAGCAACACCAGGAACCAAATTGACTATATCAAATAGTTATGGAAGACCAGTTAACTAAGACTATTAAAGTTACGAAAGAAAGAGAGTGGCAAAATGTGGTGGCAACATAATCTAGAAGCTAGTTAACATCATAACATGAACTTAGTACATGCATGCATTGATCATAAAGCCAACTAAAACAACAACAACCATCCAAGCAACATCATGAAGCAGAGAACCCACACTCCGCACGAGAGATTCCTCCTTGAGAACACACTTCATTATACTGGCAATGTGGAACATTTTACCCAAAAGAGTGAAAGCATGTAGGTCGTGCCCATCATGATCTTGCAAGAGGGGTCGTGCTACTACATTCCTTTCTATGCATTTTCATCGCTCGATGTGACTGTGATGATATTGGTGGTTTTCCAACCAGCCATAACAAATTCACATGCAAACCATAAACTATGCAGAGATGGGTGTTATTGTTAGAGATATGCTACAGAACCCTGAAGTAGATTTCTTTTCTGATTCAGAATTAATAGAACTGCTGCAAATAGACAGAGAGCAAATGTCGAATCAGGAGATGCAGATGTTATGTCTCTTACAGTCCTATACTATAAGCTCCAGCAAATCATAAATTGTAGAATACTTTAGATCTTCACATAATCGAGGTTCATCCATGGAACACGTGGCGATCCTGTTGAGTATGCTTTAGTCGGAAGTCGGAACAAAAAGGATCCAAGCAACAAATATTAGACCAACAAAACAGCAAATAGGAAACATATCTATTCAATATTCATGGAACCAAAAGGCAAATAAAACAGTAAAACAAACAAATCTTCATATGTTATGAAGCAGTTTTGAAAATGTTAGAGATTTGACCAGTTTTTACCAGGAACACGGTCACATTACTATTAGACAGTACTGTGTAACATACTTTCCTTAAAGAGTTCTAGAAACAAAGCGACTAGAATATATCACTAATGGAAGCAGATGCCTATGAGTTCACTAATCAAATGAATTGCATAGGGTGGGAAGGTGGGTAGTTGACCCCTGTGCTTACAAGTTTTTTATGACTTTATGTAAGAGAGAACATTTAGACACCTCACATCAACAGATATTCTCAATTTCTCATACACGGGGTTCAAATCAACATGGTTTGAAGCAACACGAAGCATTTCACACTATGTTTTCTCCAATGCCAACTATGTAAGGCATTAAAATTCAGGGAGGAAACTAGTTCAAGATGCCTACGATTTGAGGGTGGGCTGGAAGGACATAGGAAGCAGGATTGGGACAAAGCTGAGGTCGACCATGGTTTGCTCAAGCAAGTAGTAGCAGTCATACTAAGGCCTCTTCTCTCCCTTCTGTGTACAAACTGTACATGCAGCACGATATGCTTCAGATAGTCAGGTAATAAGAACAGATTTTATTCCTTCAAATCACAACAGTCAATTTCAGGACCCAAATTAAGCCAGTACAAGAACATATTTGATCAATATAAATATTTCATAGAACTAGTAGTCTATCACTAGTATGAAAATGGTGAATGTTAGATGGTACAGTAAGAAAAAAGAATGAAAACAGAGGATCCAGTTTGTTTGCTGCAAGAGGATCGGGAGAAGGAAGAACAACAAAGCCAAGACAAATAAAGAGACTTCTAGTGATGACAAGTCCAAAAAAAAAAGCAAAGAAACTGTGCAGCTTATGATGAACACAAAATCTGTACTAATTTTTGTGCTTCTGCAATGATTCATCTCTACTGGGTGCTCACGAGTGCCTTCTCTAATCCCTGTAAACTTTTTCAGAAGACTTGAAACATTGTTGTTGTATTTGCTGTTTTAGGTCCTGAACCTGAATCGAGATTTTGAACTGGCTGAGCCTGATGTGTGGTGAAAGTTCATCTCCACGCCAGCTCAGCTAACATTGCTAATTTGCCGGACGCTTCCATTCTTCCTGAAAGGCCTTACATCTAAAGCTCAGTAAAATTGAGGAAAAACAAACAGCCTTAACTGTTCAGGAGCTTGTATAACACAACTGGACAGCAACAGTTCACGAGTATCAATTAAGTAATTTACATGTACAGGAACAGGACAAGATTGATCTCTTATTCTGTCGCAAGAACAATGCCAATTTCAGAATTGAAAAGTGAAAACTATAATTGTGGAATCAGAATTGAAAAGTGAAAACTATAATTGTGGAATCGTTTATAAGCCGGACCCGATTAGCTTAGCGTACACAGCAACAGCAAACAGAACTGAAACTCTATTATCGTTTACAAGCAGAACCAAGACTTGTTGAAGATCCTCTCCGAAGCGGAGCTTGCCGGCCCACGCACCCTCACGCCCGAGTGCACGATGCGTTGCCTTTGGGCCGTCGTCGCTGGCGGCGTCCGTGGTGGCTTGATCACCTGAATCGTGCGCCGCCGCTTCGCGTCCTCAGCCTCTTGGTACCGCTCGTGGAGCTTGCGCTTGGTGAACTCCAACTTCTTCTCCTTGGCGACTCTGCTGCTGTCTGCTGATGATGAGTGGTGTCTTCTTCGGCTGCGCTGGCGTCGGAGCTCCCACGCTGGCTGACGGCTTTCTTGCGGTGACGACTGACGACGATCGGAGCGCCCTCCTTGATGGACAAGGAGGCAGAGGACTTCGCCGTGCTGACGGCGGCTGACTTCCTCCGGCGAGGCTGCTCCTCCGGGATCTCCTTCGCTTTTGTGTCAGAGTCGGCCGCGGGCGCCATGTCGTCGTGGCGATGATGCGGCGGCGGAGTGGACGGGAGGGCGTCTAGATTGGCCATGGCCCTAGCGATCTCGGCCTTGACGCCAGCCCTCCACCCACGCATGACATCGCCCGCGAGCCCGCGGATCCACTCTGACGGGTGCTCCCTCATCAGCGCGTCGACGGCGCCGATGAGACCGCTGGACTCCAACGCGGTCTTCTCCAAGGGCACCGCCCGCAATGTGGCGAGCGAGTGTGCCATGGCCTCGTCCAGGAGCGCGCAGAGGCCCCCCGCCTTCTCGACGCCGGCGCCGTCATCTCCGGCGGCGGCGTCGCACACCATCTCGACGATGCGTGCCCTCGCCCTCCGGAACTCGTCGCGGCAGCTGCCGGCGTCGGCCTCGATGGCGGCATCGATGTGCTCGAACGCGCCCAGCAGCGGCGGAGAGCCATGTCGCCGGACGCCGGCGCTTACTCAAGCGGGATCTGCGCGTAGCTAGCGCGCGATGCAGAGGGGGTGCCGTAACGCTGGAATACGGGGAGGAAAAGGGAAGGCGTGCGGGTGCTCATCCGGCCGCTCCCTGGCGTGCTTATAATGGCGGCGGCGGCAGCAGTCGGACTCGGAGCCCCGAGAAAACAGGAGGGCCAAGAAAACGCGGCGGACGCGTTTAATTTCTCCCGGCAAATTTCGAGTCGGAAATGTTAGTTTCCTTTTGTTTTACGCAGTAGTTTCCAATTTTTGAAATAAAATTAGTTTCCTTTTTAAGCGGTAATTTTTAGACGAGGCACGGCGTTGGAAGCTGACGCTTTGCAGCCTTCAATTCCCTGGAGTGGAGCTGAAGAGGACACTTTGCTAATTGCTAGTAGCCACACACTCCTGGTCTTAACAATTAGGGTGTGTTTAGTACAACTGTGGTTGTGGTAGCTCCGGTTGTGATTATGGTTGTGGTTGTGCTAGTGGAGCAAATTTTGTAGTAAATCTGAAACCGTTTTGAGAAAATGTTTACCAAAACAACTTCTTCTGAGTGTGTAACATGAATAAGAGGGTGAAATACTTAACGCCCTTCCATTTTTCTTTTTTCCTTCCTTTCTATTTTTCGTTTTTCCTTTTTTTCTATTTATTAGTTCACCTTATCTCTTTATTTTCTCTATTCCTTTCCCTCTTCTCACAGACGCCACCCGCGCCTTATCCACACGGTCTCGTGGTGCTCGCATGCGCCCTCCCTCGCCGTAGGCACTCCCCCTCGCTTGCGCCCGCCGCCTCCTCCCCCAGCTACCTCTTCCCATTCCCCTCAGCTCGCTCCTCCGCTCGCTGGGTAGTGAGGAGCGGCGGCGGGGAAAGGAGCAGTGACAGTGCTTGGGGTGGCGGCGGCCCCCTGTCGGCAGCGGCGACGAGCACCGGCGGATCCGTGGAATGAGGAGCGGCGCCGACGGATCCAGGGCGACGAGCACCAGCAGATCCAAGAGGTGCAGCACCGGCGGAGTCATGGGGACGGCAGCACCGTCGGCATCTCCTCCTCCTCACACCACGGCTCGCGACGGCAATAGGATCCGGGTACCCTCCTCCTCAATCCCCCGGCGGCGGCCACGATCACCTCCCCGTGGGCCACGCACCTGAAGCCCCCGCCGACCGCCACCTCCCCATGGGCCACGCCGCAGCGGACCCCACCCGGGGTGCAGACTTGGCAAAGGGCAGGGCGGAACGGGCGGAGCTGCGTTTTCCAGCTTCCTCGAGGCCGAATCGCTCTAGAGAGCACATTTTCAAGGAGCTCCCAAGGCGGAGTTGTTTTTTTACCCTATTTGTCACAGCTTCGCGCGAAGCTGCTCGCAGAGCCGTGCCAAACGCACCCTTATAATCTTAAAAAAAGATTCAATTCGAAGTGATTGTGTGCTAATTTCAACTTTCAAACACGACCGTGCAACTCAATCAATGTTATCTAAATCACTGACTCCTTGCTCATGTAACCTGGGGATTGCGCAATAAATCTCGTAAATTGGGGTAATCAAAACAAAATGGGAAACAGAGGCCATCAGGATCAACACCTTCCTCCTCTCCATCACCCTGTTCTGTTGGCACCAATTAAAACGTAAACGGTAAACGGAGGCTAGTCGGTGACCCATCGTTTAGTGTTTGAACGGTCTAGACGGTTTTAAACGGTGTTTAAACAGGCTAAACGGTTTTCTACTGTAGCACATAAAATACATAAATTACTAGTATGAATAACACTTTTTATAGAGTGTAGACCGGTTTTTCTTCCTTGATGTCCCATTTCGTGATATCAATTTGAACAATATATGTACCTATAGAATATAAGATGAGTGTTATAGCAAGAAACTAAGCACCACAATGATTAATGATCAAAATTTCAAAACTCAAAATTGTTTTATAAATTAACATGGCAACCAATGACATAAACAATCAAAATTAAACACATACGGCTGCCTCAAAACCGTAATCGAATAATGATTAATGATTAACTCAGAACTGTTCAGACGCTCTATCTCCTAAACGAGCCGTTTTTTTTCCGTTTAGGCCGTCTACTCCCGTTTCAAAACCGTCCCGTTTAGGCCGTTCAGGCCGTTTTTCCCATTTAGGACCGTTTAAACGGGTCAAACGTTTAGGAATCCGCCTAGGCCCTAAACTGTGCGGTTGTCCACCGTTTACCGTTTAAACCCGTTTAGACGGACCATTTAGCCCGTTTAGGAAAACACTGGTTGGCACCGAACTCATCATGAATATCGGGGCGAATGCCAGGAGAAGAGGAGACACAGCATGATGAACCTGGCGCCCGCGAAGACGGACTCGCCGGCAGCGTCCGCCGCGGAGCGCTCGAGCCGTGGTCAAAGACCTAGCGCCCCAGGACCATGAGGGCGCCGCCGACAAAGCCGCACGCCCAGGCCGCGGCTAGGAAGCCGTAGACCGCCGCATCGGCGCCGTGCAGGCGGACAAGGACGACGTGCACAGCCACCCAGGCCGCCGCCGCGGCCTCCCGGAAGGCGCGGCGTCGGAACCCTGGCCCCACGAACTCGAAAGCGAAGCATCAGTGCAACAGAGCGGAGTGGGAGTGTGCACAGCACAGCAGAGGTGAGTTGATGGGCAGAGGAGAGGCTTTCGGGCCTGCTAGTGGGCTAGTGGGTATTCAGGAAATCCACCTTGCAGTGAATTGCTAGCTACACCCGCTAGCCCGTTCTGATCATTTACACAGAATGTCGTTGCAGCACACTCATCTGTGAAGAACACTGTTAGTAGTTTTTGCACATAGGGCAGCCGAACCTTAATCATGGTTGAGCAATGGAGGTCGTCAGATGTCGATAACAGGTGAATCAAGGTAAAAAAAAAACAGTTTTTATTTGCAAAAGAAAAAAAAAGATGAAATCTAAGTAGGGTTCTCGTTTACTTGAAGCTTCAAGAGTTTTGAAAACGCAGTAAATTTTTTTCAAATTTCTGTGATCTCCAGTGAATTTCTTTCTCCCATCTCCAGCACTACGGACGACCAATGAAGGCAAATAAGATTAGTGGACAGTTTGTGAGAGCGTTACATGTGTCAAGCATGCAGCTTTCAACGAATCTGAAATATTTCGAACATAGCGTGTTCACCTTCTCTCTGATATAGTGATAGGAGTATGTCTTTCTCTGAGATCGGCTTCAGAGAAGCTCAATGCGCTTCCTTTTCTTTTCGCAGGCTGGCAATGGTTCACACAAGACTGACCAGCCTAGAATGCTACACAACTGGACAAAGCCACAAGCGTTAAGCGCTCACCAGTCACCATAGGCCATAGGTCTCTAGCAGCAGGGCCGTGGAAGCATCAGACATCACAGTATAGTGAAAACTCAAGATCCGAATCTGTGGCATTAGTCATTACACACATGCATAAAGCAACTCAGCTGTTGAAACCAAACAGCGGATGAAAATTGCAGTACTGAATGGCCATGTTTACTGGCATCAGCTGACATTACAGTATGTTGCGAGCCTGATCAACCATACGTCATGACAAAACACATAGTGTCCAAGGAAGATATAATAAACTTCACTACCACTACGGCGGTAAGAGCAGTAACCAGTAGCATCATCGCGGTGTTTGAGGGACTCGACAACAGCATCTGAGCTGCCTACAAGAACATAAGCTGAAAATCTTGAGAGTGCGTGAGGAGCTAGGTGAGCTCATGCCAAGAGTGGTCCAGAATTGATGAAATTGAAAAGTACACACTACAAAGTAAACAATGGCGTCTCTGGGTATTGCTACTCATCACGAACTTCCGTACATAAGGCCTCATCGAATCTATTCATGTGTGGCACAGACTGAAACTGCCAAGGGAGGAAACAAGTAAATGGTCAGATGTTTTCCAGTCGAGGAATCATCAGTGCAAAGAAAGTTCAGATCAAAATGATAGATCATCTGTCGTAAATGGCAAAGAATACAGTATATATCAGCTACTAAGGTATCATAATCATATACATAATTTTGCTTTCTGAAAGTAGTTGGCAAACAATCGCATGCACACACTGCTAATGGAAAGCTCCTGAAGGCATTGGTCAATTCAGAAACTTTGCACAACACGACCATTCAATTTCAACAGAACTATCTATGGGCAGCTGATGGTATTATGTACTGCAGAATGTCACAGTGAAAGTAGAAAATGAGATGAACATCATGTGGGTACATACCACATCTGCTATATTCCCCAAACTGAAATAAAAAATACCTGGCATTGGTATGTTTACAAAAGATGTTCAATCTATGAAAGAATCATCTTATATATGAACCAGAGAAAATAGCATTTCTTTTTTTTCTCGAACAAAATATAGCATTTCTTTGCCTAGCTCATTTCATCTTTTTTTCTTTTGAACAAAATCATAAATTCCATCCCATATTTAATTCTCTATAAATGATCTAAAAAGATTAGATGGCACACTAACTTTCAAAGTGGGTTGGATTGTTTACGTATCTTACAGCATCTTAAAACATGAGTACATCAGGATCATGTTTACGTACTTAACCATACCTATATACAATTTGAGTTGACAGTCACATATACTAGCATACATTTATATCCGTATATGCAATGGGCTAATTCATGCAAACATCTTTTATTTCATTTAAGCTACTAAAAATAATCATAAAGAAACAAGCAGAACACAAATGGAAACAAGTTTAGAATTCTACCTATTTTGGGTCAACTTAAAACTATAGGCCTTCTAATCTAAAAAAAACTACAGGATTGGTCAGAGCTACTTAAAAAACCGAAAGAACTCATCACTTGAAACTAAATAGCTAACTTGGAAAAAACATAACCTATATGTGGTAGGGTTTAAAGTAATAAAATAGTCCGATAACGCACTTATTCCATTTCTCATGCAAGTGCAAGGCATATTGTGTTCATAAACAACACACAACTATTTGAAAAGTGAACAGCACAAAACAAAATTTTCACATTTACTTGACGTGTACTCTTATTTATTTAGCTAGTTAGCACCATTATGGATTGAAAAATGAGGAAGTATATGAAAAATCAAGTTCCCCCATCAAAAACAGATCAAAAATTTAAGCACATTTCTCATTAAGTGCACATGCAACAGTGCCAGAACATTCTAAGAGCTAATTCTGCATAATGCTGTGTTACCAATTGCAATCCATAATAATACAGTAAGATGCTACCAAGGGAAGCAGGAGATTGAGATAAGCATAGATGAACAATTATGACTGACAAGCAACATCAAGTCTTGGTGCCTTTTGAGACAAAATAACCATTCTTAATTTTCATTGTGTCAGTTCAAACAGATGATGAAGCATGGATTTGTTAAGCATGTCTCATCCTTTCAAGATTATGGCTAATTTGATCATAGAACAAGCAGGACTTCACAACTTCTTCAATATTAAAGATAAATAGAACATTATACTAACTAGCAACAATGAATTAGTAACACTTCAATAAGTATCCGGATTAGTGAAACTTCAATTAGTAGTGCCCTAATAGTTGGTTTTGGTTAACAGTGATTCATTCTGAATAAGCAAATACACATATGAATGTGCCAAGTACAGCCTACATATGTAGTTTGGTCATAATCATTTCTTACTAATTGATAAAATGCATGGATAAATCACCTATTCCAGGAGGTGATGGGCGCATGCGTACATACGCAGCACCCAGGAAGTCCTCAGGGCGGCAGCAGCACCGTGGGAACGGATCCACCTGCTGCGGGTCTGCTGGCGATCTGACAAAAGAGACGTAGGTTAGAATTAGGGGATTTTGTGGGGATTTCGGTAGAGGGGGGAAACAGATCGGAAGCTACTTACACACGGCAACGCTGGGGAAGGATGGCAGCAGGGTGGGGGTGATGCCGCGGAAGAGCGGTGGGGCGGCGGCGGCGGCGGCGGCGGCGAGGAGGACGCCCAGGCCTACCCCAGGTAGGCGAATTGGCTGGGGAGACGCCTGCAGGGTGTTTGGGGGAGGTTAGCAAACGAGTGGACACAACAGAACTCTTCAGTGAGATTGGAATTCTGGGTACCTGGACGCGCAATCCCTCACGTAGGTAGTTCCCCACGGCGTGCAAGACAGCACCACCAATGAAAGCGATGACGCGGCGGCGTCCAGCGAGCTGATCTGTGGTAACACTGGGAAGGGCCAGCGGCGGAAGAGGACGGGGCGGGCGAGTAAGGACCTGACGTTTCTTCCTGTTCCAGTAGTCCTCGATCAGGTTGGTCACATTCTTCCAGTCGATCGGATCAAAGGTCCCCTTCTCCCACTCCGCGGCCAGTGTCGTCTGCAGCCGTTGGATCGTGCCGAGGATCTGTGTGGCGGCCCTGAAAAAATTCACACAACGTTAAATCCCATTCAGAAAATGCAGATCAATTCCCAACCGTTGCACGGAGATCCAACGGATCCGCATCATCTTCTTCCTCCAAAACAACCCCCTTGCTTCTACTACCTGCCCCCGCCGGCGCCCAGACGAGCTTCCAGCCCAGCCCAGCCGCGGACGCGCTAAGATGTCGCCGAAGCTCCGCGCCGGCCGGCCGCCGCCGGAATAGAGCTCCGGCGACACCCTACGGTGCCCGCTACAACCTCCTTCCACCCATCCCGCCACCACCTCCCAAACCCACCCCACCGCCGCCGCGTTGCCATCGCCACCGCGCCTCACCTCCCCCGCTCCCACCACCACAGCGCCGCCGTGCCTCACCGCCACCCGCGCCCAACACCACCGCGCGCCCGCCCGCGCGGCGCAACACCACCGCGCCCGCCCGCGCCCAACACCACCGCCCGCTCAGGCCTGCCGCCGGCGGCCCTCTCTCTAAGGAATGAAACCCTAAACCCAGATTATTACCAACGCAGGGTGGATTAGAGAGAATTGAAGGAGGGGAGGACCTGCGCATGGCCAGGGAGATCACAGCAAACGTCTTCGTTCCCGTGGCCATTGCTGTTCGCGGAGGTCTTGGGGAAGCAGGACGCCTTTCTTCTCCTACAAGACTGAAGAGGCAGGAACACTAGTAGGATCGGGGGCTCTTGAATGGAGGAAGAGGCGTTCGGGTGCTCTTGAAAGGAGGAGGAGGCGTGTTGATACAGGCGGACGTGGAGGAGGAGCCGACCGGAGCACATGTAGTGCCCACGGCCGAAAGGTCCAAAAGGTCAACGGGACCACGAGCCATCCTTCCGGTCGGACCGGCAGCGGTGAAGTCCTCTCCCTGTGTCCTCTGCACTAGCGTGAGAGTGACCCGGCCGATTGGCCGCCGCCGAGAGTTCCAGACATCCGGCGCAACTGCTGGTGAGCTGCGCGGACTCCGGCGCTTTTCCCCCGCTGAGACGGTGAGCAGCATTGCGTGCTGTTGTCCCGCAGAGATGGCCCAGCATTGCTCGGCTGCAATGCCTGCTGCTGCTTGGATGCAATTTTGCAAGAGCAGTTTGGTTTTACTTGTCCCTTTGCTTTAATTTGAGAACCGAACATCTGCCTCAGGATACAGATGGTCTTCAGACTACTTTGGTTGCTATTTTCCAAAACAATTGCTCTGAAATTATGTTGCAGGAAATTTTCACGAGATTGTGGTACATTTGGAAGGCAAGGAATGACTTCAGATTTAACAATACTAAGTGGTCGATTTATAGGCTTCATCAACAAGTTTCTGCTGATATTGTGGCTTCTACTTTGCTTGTCTCTCCAATTGACTTAGCAGGTCTTTCAGCAAGGAATGTTGCTCAGGAGGCTGCATATGATTCTTTTCCTGTCTTTATTCCTTCGACTCTGTTAGTATACAACTTAAACAACAGCCAATTTTGGCAGCCTTTTGCCTTGGCTTATGCAGATGCTGCTCTTCAGCCTGATGGAGATAATACTGATCCAGGAGTTGCTGGACTGGGAATTCTTTCTTTAGCTTGTTATGTGCAGGTCCAGAGATCGGTTCGAGTGGATTCGGTGCTAATGGCGGAGCTTACTGCTATCTTGCTGGCAGCAAAATTTCTTTCCTTTCTGCAGGTATCTCTACTCCTAAAAAGTATGAAGTGGAGACGAAAACTCGTTCCTACTTTTTCCTCTCCACCCGCGCGTCCGCCCTCCGCACCGCGCGTCCGCCTTCGCACCTCCGCTACCCTCCCTCCCGCATCCCTTTTTTGCCCCTAGGTCAGCCACCTCCACATGCCAATTTGCTACCCTCCATCCGATTTGTTTTTCATTCACGAGAAAGCCTACGCACCCACCGCCGCCGCCGCCGTCCATCTCGCCGCCTCCTTCCCAATCGCCAGAATCGCTGCCCTCAAACGATGCTGCTCCTCCCCCATCCTCGCGCCTCCGCCCACGCCTCCGCTCCCCTCCGCACCTCTGCTCGCCCCCGCGCGTCTGCCGGCCCCACCGTCCCTCTGCTCGCCCACACACGGTTCCGCAGCTCGCGCTGCCGCCTCGGTCCCACACTCCTCCGCCTTCTACCCGCGAGTACCCCCAACCTTACAGCCGCCAACCGCCCACGCCGCCACCGCCGATCTCGCCGCCCCGCACAACGTCCGCTCGAACCCCGCCGTCGCTGCACAACTGTGTCTTCGCGTCGCTGCCGCCGCACCTCCCCGGCATCTCTAGATCCATGCACCGCCGGGACGACGGCGTGGCGACGGTGTAGATCCGTGATGAAAGCTCCTCCGCACCCAGCCGACAGCCGCCGACTGTCCACGATCCAATCTCCAGCCTTGAGCTCAAGCTCACCGCGTAAGCACGGGCCAACACACCAGATCTGCTCGTCAATGGCAACCACCACCACAGAGCGAGTGAGACGGCGAGAGCAGGCGATGGTGGTGCGGTCCTCACGGTGAGGCAATACGGCGGCACGACCGGCGGCGACTTTTCCTCCCGGCCTCTACCTTCACGGACCTGGACTGCTTCGAGGCGGCCCTTGGCGTCGCGCCGGTGCACCAGACCGGAATCCTATCACCCGCGGCACTCCCCCGGCGATCTCCACGGGGCGGTTCTCCCTGATGCCGTTCGACCTGAGCTGCCTCTCGTGGCTGACCGCGCCGTTCGTGCCCAGCCCGCCATGCCACGGTCGGCCACTGTCTCGGTGCTTGAGTTCCTGAAAAGGGCCGGCCTCCAAGACATGTAAATCTCCATCAACAACGATTGGTTTTTTCCTTCTAATACAATTGCGATCTGGGAGTGTCTCACTACTTTCTGCATCAGTGTGTGAGCAGCCATGTGTGAGCAGCCAACAGCTCATCGAGGGTGCTCTCTAATTTTTTGCTCAAAATGAATTTGTTTGTGCATGAGTTCCGTGGAGAATGGTGTGAAGAATGCTCATTGAAGTTGTTGCTGATCTTCTTCAGACCAATGGACAGGTACGCCATGCTCATCATCCTTGAATATATAGGACAGACCAAAAATTCTACTGAATAAATATGTATTTCAGCTTTTTCATGTGAACTTTGAACTGACAACCTTATCAACTCTTAATTTTCTTTCAGCTGTGGGTATCACTCATAGTTGACAAGGATGCTCGAGACTGCACATTACACTATTGTGACATTGGTACTAATTACTTTTATGCACACCATCACATTGTTATTTCTTTGCTTGCTGCTTGTTTGTTGGATCCCTGAGCTAATGTTCACACTTTCAACTGGTTTTTGTGTATTTAATTTGACATGTATCCACAGTTGAAATAAGACTAACAAAAAATGGTATTTTGCAGGAGGCATTGACATGGGAATTTCCTGGTTTATACAACAGATCACTCATTCAGCAGTTCTACACAAAATTCAGAGAACCCTCCAAAGATCTCTCATGCACTCTTTTATTCAAATCTGTTTGCTAGGAAGAGCTGCCTCAGGTCCAGGTATGCAATCGAATTATTCAAGTCTGCTTGAGTTTTTGTCTGTCTCCAGGACATTGCCCATGCACGGGCATGATCCTATAGTAGCTAAAATTTAAGGTATACAGTTTGTCTTTTGAGTACTTTTTTCTTTCACTACACTATATATGTGGTTGTAATCTCTCAGTCATCTGAATGTGCTCCTTATGGATTGATCAGTGGTGCCTTCCATTTGATTAACTATTACTGGCACCCACGGTGAGTTCCTATATATATAATTGGTCTTTGCATGACTTTTTTCAACACTAGAAATTGTGCAGTACATTTTAAAGGACGGGAGGAACATTTTCCCAGAGGCGTTCAAGGGGATCGAGCAAATTGTAGTGATTGGATAGGGCCTGCAGGTTCGACACAAATGAGGCGGCACATTATTGTGGTTAGTAGATAGCACTAATGTCACATGGATTTCAACTACTATTTGGGTTTAGGGAAAGATAACCACACTTACTCTTAACTCTATGTGTTCTTCCTTTTAACCGATCAGGTTCTTTTGCAAGGTTCTGCTCAAGCTCTGAACTTGAGGGATTCACTCGCTGAAGCAAGCAAAGTCAGACATTTTTTAAGGTTAGTTCTCCAGTAAGGAGCATTACTGTGTCAGTATAAGCAGGCCTCAAGGTAGCATTACTGCATCGTCTCTTTCAAATCTCATGCATTCTCATTAGTAAATTAACTTTTTTCTCATCAGCAAGTTGCTGCTAGACGAGAAAATTAAACGTGGTTCATGCCTACAATTCAAGTGAGCTTTCTTTTCTCCTCAATGTCAAAAAATATAGTTAATCTGTGGAGCATTCTTTCCTCTATATATGCTAATGCAATGAGGTAAACATGTTGCTCAGAAACTAAGTCATACATCCATCTCTTCATTTGTGGTATTATTGCAGGGTCTTATGGGTTGGATTTCTGAGTGAGAGGACAATCTGCAGAATCATGAGTTTCACTGGCTGCTAGCAGGTGAGGTTGTTCATTGTTTTCGGCGTACTTCTAAAAATGTCAAAGATATTGAAAGGATACAAAGGTGACCCGATTTTGAATTTATTTTGGAAGGAAAGATGACATTTTTCAATTTGTCTTGTTTGGCTGTTCAGCACAAATTTTGATTGTCCGCAGCAGCATCGGGGTCCTTCTTAGAGAACAGAGTATCAGCAGTTCGACTTTTGAACCTCAGACTCGGAAGCATCAAATGTGAGTGATTCTGGCTTCAGAAAGAAGCGATTTCTTGGATTTGTAAGAGGGAACGTGATAGCTGTTACAATATCCACTAGCTAGGAGTGAGGAACATAGCGGTGTTTGCTTTGCATAGTTTTAATTTAATGCATGTTCTCCTGGATGCAAAAGAAGTTCATGCCAAGTGTTTGTTGACATTATATGTCTGTGTACATGTATGGCCACCGGAGCTGAAAATTTTTCAATGCTATATGTCGTGCTCATTTTGACATTGTTATGTAAAGTTAATATCATGTATTTTGATGAGCCTTAAAAATAGTATGATGCGAACATTAATACATAATACCATATAATTTTCATGTTGAAAATTTTGAATAGCCCGTAGCAACGCACGGGCACGACCCTATCATTTTTTAAGGAAGAAACACAACATCACTTGAAGCATGAAGTGTTTTTCCTGGTTTTGTTCCTGTCCATGTTGTCTTCTAATGATTGTACGAAGGAATCCTGGCTGGTCTATACAATATTTTATCGAACTGTATTATCTTTCTTTTTCCAAATGGTTTACACGTCGTCTTCCCCTGGACGCCGCCCGCCGTCGCCAGAAGCTCTGCTTGCACCCGTGGACGACAAGTCGACAATGACACTGCCGCCGCTGCCCGTGGACGCGTCCGCCCCCCTCTCCGAGCGTGTGTCCGCCCCCCTCTCCGTGCGTCCGCTCCGCGGACTTCCCCGTCGCGCGATTCGTTCCTATCGTCCGATCGATGGCCAATCCCTCCACCTCATCCCCCACTGTCAGCTCCCTTCCACATCTCCGCGCAACGGTGCAGCCTTCGCCTTCCCCTCGCGCTCCGCCTCCGCCTCCACCCGCCTCCCGCCCGAAACCTAGCCCCCCTCCTTCCGCCACCCTCTCTCTAGATCTCCGACACGGCGTGCCCTCGACGCCACCCCTTGCCCTGCGCCCTCGACGTCGCCTCCCCATCCTCACCCATCTCGACGCCTCGACCGTCGAAACCGACACCGCCCCCGCCTCCGCGCCACCGGATCCACGGCTGCACTATCTCCTGATGCTGAAACCGACGCCGCCTTCACCTCCGCGCCTTGTGACCTCCCGATGATGCCGCCACACCGTCGGTCTCCGTGTGGACGCACCGCTGCAGCCGCGCCTCCGGATCATTCCTCAGTTGCCACACTATCGTCTACGTGTGGACGCCGCCGATGCCGCTGCGACTCCGGCTCATTCCTCCTCCGCTGTCGTGTCTCTAGGTCGACGCCGACACCGTGCCACCAGTTTGATGTCGTCCTCGCGCATTCGGCTGCCCAAGTGATCTGTTTGTGCTCCTCCGTCTGCCGTGACGCCGGACCACCTCGGGCGCCGACGCGGACCTTGACTAGGACCCGTCTACACTTGCGCCCCACTGACTGACCCTCCACGCCAGTGCGCTGGTAGACGATCACGTCTGGCCTCTGCTGTTTTGGTCACACCGCTGCCAAGTGCGTCCCCAGGTCTTCGTCGAGCTTAACGAAAGCGGTAGCCTCTTCCACCCATCTGCCATACTTGGTATACTTCTCGTGCAAATGCGCTAGGTTTATATGTTATTTGCCCGTAGCAACGCACGGGCGCTTTCCTAGTACAATATAGAAAGTTTGGATCAGACTGCCTGCAGGCAGTCACTTTGCTAGAGAAAATTAAAGGTCCGTGGAAGTGCCATGGAAGCTTCGGCCATGGACTTCTCATTTTCAGGAGCTACGGTTGCATGGTGATTGACAAGTAGGGAAAATCTCTAGAGCTCAAATCAGGTGGTTCATAATCTAGCATTTTCAGCCAGATCAATGGCTTTGGAGGAACAACTTGTTAATACCTGTACAAGTAGTGCTCATGTTCAGAGATGTGCTGTTTTGCAACAACTTACCAAAGGTCGTCTAGACTAGTTGGTTAAGGAGAGCTGAGATATGGTCGTAATCAGGAGATCCGAATTTGATTTCTCGCTGGAGCGAATTTACGGGACTGATTAAAAAAAAATCGTATCGTCGATGAAGTTGGAGTTAAGGATTTCTAAGCTGAGATACCGTGATGCAGTCTTAATCGCACCGATTTAGGGGTTTTTTTTCAAGAATTTCACTAACTTGGGGTTCTCTAACCCTTCTTGCTGTACACTGAACGTGTTTAGATTGCTCTCCAAAAGTTTTTGGAAAAAGGAATCTTGTATGCGTGAAGCACTAAATGAAGTTTATTTGAAAAATATTTTCCCAGTTGAGTGCAACTTTGCGTGATAAATCTAATAAGCATAATTAATTAATGATTTGCTACAATAATCATAGTCTAATTGTGTGGTCAAAGCCCTCATTAGATTCCTATAGGAAATTTACATAGGGTGTGAAGGTAGTTTTATAAACTGCCTTTATTTAATACTCTTAATTAATGGTTAAAGTCGCATTTAATATTTTAAAAACTTTTAGTAAACACGTTCGCTGCTTTTAAAGTTTGAATGAAGTGTTTAGATAAAATTTTAAAAACTTTTGGAAAAAAGAATCTTGTATGCATGAAGCATTAAATGAAGTTTATTTGCAAAACTTTTTCACAGATGAGTGCTACTTTACGTGATGAATCTAATGAGCATAATTAATTTAATGTAATGCTACAATAATCATCTTCTAATCGTGTGGTCAAAACTCTCATTAGATTTCTCTCGAAAATTTACATAGAGGTGTGGAGGTACTTTTGTAAACTACATTTATTTAATACCCTTAATTAGTGACAAAATCACATTTAATACCTTAAAAGTTTTTCGTAGACACACACTTTATAAAGAAAAAAAAACTGCTGCTGTTGTAGCTCCTGCCAAACACTAGTGTACAAAGCACAGGCACAGTAGCTTCGGGCTGCGGCAGCTGAGCCTTGCAGCCTGCACAACCAGCAGTATGGAACTGGAAGCAGCAGCTTTTCCTTCTGTCTGGCGAGGCCGCTCCTGCATGTCATATTCCCATGCGCGCAGGCGCAGCGGAGAGAGTCGTCTACTCGTCTGTCCAGATTCCAGAAAAGCAAAGCACCTTTGCCGCGCCAACATCGATGGCTCCGCGCGCGCAGCATGATCTGTGCCGTACCCGTACGTGTTCTGGTCCCGAGTCGGGCAGTGCCACAGGTTGCTGTACGCCGCGCTTCCGGCCATTACCCAATGCAAGGCAAGCAACGCGTCATCAGAGCGAGTCCAACTGACCCGCCTGGCCGAGAACCCCGCCGCGCGCCTGCATTTTACTGGTACTGTGCAATGATGGTGCGGGCGCTCTCGCTTGGTGCGCCGAGGTAAAACTTCACAAGAGTTTTTCAATTTGACATCCATATATTTTTAGAAAAATAAAAAAATTCAACAGTTTAGCAAACTAATTTGATAAAAATAGAAAGTTAGAAAATCCTCGGCACGCGCATATATGCACGATGGGAGGGTGGAGAAAAAATAGCGTTAGCAAGTTAAAAATAAGAAAAAATAGCAAACTCTTGAAGAGGCCCGTGGCTCAAGCCGAACGCGCTCCACGCGGGGGTGCTTCGACAGATCCAGGTGCACGTCACTGCTTTTGGCTCGTTTATTACCAATTGTTTTCGAATGGAAGATACTTTCAACATGGATGCGTGATCGAACGACAACTACAACTCCTAGAAGAGCGAGGCAAGTTACATCTTTAATTGGAGCCACACATGGAATTGAATGGGTATATAGTTCGAGTTTCAAGTTGGAGCTCATCAAAGATACTTAGGGGCCTTTTCACCCTTCTATATATAAATAAGATTTAGAGCTTCAAGGGTCGAGTTGACATCGAAATATTCAAGTTTGCACTAAACCAATCCCGCGTATTTGACCGTGCAATTAAGGTTTCTAACTCGAAATATAAGACCAACTTTAATTTTGGAACACGATTTGCCTAGAATATTTCCCTCCTAACGTATTGTACCCTTTTACATGCCGGAGGTTTGTTTGGATCAATTGGAAGTTGCTCACATGGAGTTTGGTGGATGAGGAAGGGATGACAAGAGAATATAGGATTAGGAACTATGCATGCCAAACAAAAGAATATAGGATGAACGTATATGGAAAAAGTAGAGGTGTGTCTCCTTTTGCCCTCTTTCACGCAATAATCGATCTAACTCAAATCGGCAGTGGACATGTAGTCTTTGCTTCGAAGACATGGAATTAACCCCAAATTTTTGGGCAAATGGAAATCCAGCTAATTTAATTTGTTCAAGTCGTCTGGGTCGTCTTCCTCCTCTTCATCGGAAGGTTTGACTCCCCTCCCTTGGTCGCCGGTGGATCCGACCCGTCGGAAGGGGAAGGAGGCCATGGTCGAACCTGTCTCTGCTTCTCGACAGGAGAGGAGGCCGTCCGGCTTTATGGCTGACGCGCGTCGGGTGGGCATCTCTGGCTCCGGAGCAGGTCGTGTCGCTCAGCTGGTGCTGCCGGCCCACCATTCGCCATTGCCTGATGCGGCCCCTGCTGTTGGTCGCTCCATGGACCTGGACGACGACGGCTGGGAGGAGGTACGGCGCCGCCGTCGCGTCCGCCGGGACGACCGCCTCGCCCGGCCGCCTCCTCGTCCCGTCCCGGCGGATCTCGTTGGAAGATGCTTCAACTGTCTGGAAGAGGGGCACATTGCCGCGGCGTGCCATGACCCGTCACGGTGTCTTCGCTGCAAGCGGGAGGGTCATCGTTCTCGCTCCTGCAAGCGTCGTCGTGCTCCCCTGACTCCTGTCACCCCGTGGGCGGTGCCGCCGGTCCGCTCTGCACCGGCCCGCTCCGTCGGCAATGCGAGGTCGGCCTCGGGAACCTTTGATGCTACTTGCTCCTGCGGGTCCAAATCCACCGGCCGCATTGGCACGCCTCCGGCTGTCTGCGCTCCGCCATCCTCGGCTTCTGACGGCGCGCGTTCCCTTGAGGACGACGTGCCCATGCCAACACCTCCGCCGTCACCTTCTACATTGCCAGTGGGCCACCTTTCACGCAGGCCGCAGCGGGAACTCTGTGTCGTCCCAAGAACGCAGGAGATTGACGAAGCTGAGGGTTTGCTATCCTCTCGGGCACTCGTGGCCATGGTGGCTGGAGCCCGTTGAACTGTCACTTCTGATCAAGTCAGCAGGGTGATGCAGGAGTTTTATGTGCTTCTACCTGGGGATTTCGAGATTTTTCGTCATGCTCCGGAGGACTTTCTTGTCGTGTTCTGTTCACCGGAGGTTGCCAGGCGCGTTCTGCATGCTCAACTTCCAATTGAGGCTCCCCTGCAACTGGTGTGGAAAAGGTGGCGTAGGCAAGCAACGGCCAAGACTGGACCTTTTCGTTTTCGGATCCTGATCGAGCTGAAAGGTATTCCTGCTCATGCGCGCAATGCGACTACGGCTCAGGTGGTTCTGGGTTCTGCCTGCTCTGAGGTTGTTGAAGCCCCGGCGACGTTGGTGGGAAATGATCGGAGTGTGCTTTTTGTGGCCGCCTGGTGTTTTCACCCGGACTTTATTCCGGCAGAAAAATGGATTTTCATTCCAGACCCCCCACAACCCTTTGAACCAGGCAATCTTTTTCTTAAGCCACACGAGATAATTCATTCTAAACACGATGGGCTTTGGTACAAGGTGGTACCTCGTAGTGGAGTATCAGGACTGGAACGAGCCAAGCGACTCGTCTGACGATGAAATGCCCCCAGATCGTCATAACAACTCTGATGATGACGATTATCCAGGTGCTTGGCAGGGAAGGAGAAAGGGACCCTGGCCTAAAAGAACACGGTTTAATGACAACGTGGGAGATTCTGGTTCTGGTTCTGGTCCCTCATTGGGTCCTGGCTGGGGCCCGCCTTTTGCTCAAGCTACTGCGTGGTCCCTCGATAAGCCGCTTGTTTTCTTTGGCTGCAATTATGGTAACAAAGCAACTTCGTTAGTCAAACAGGTGGCTGATGGTGATGTTGCAAAGCCTTGTGCATCTCAGTTTGGGGTAGATAATTCTGTACAGCTTTGCACTTCCACAAGAATTGTTGGGGAGCAGATTCCACTTGTGGACCCGATTCTGTTGGATATCTCTGGGGATCTGATGGGCCAATGTAGGCCCATATGTCGTAAAGATGATTATCTCCTGCCCACTAATCACGATCAGCAGCCGC
This sequence comes from Cenchrus fungigraminus, assembly GCA_036936925.1. Taxonomy (NCBI): domain Eukaryota; kingdom Viridiplantae; phylum Streptophyta; class Magnoliopsida; order Poales; family Poaceae; genus Cenchrus; species Cenchrus fungigraminus. Next base: position 103,620,978 of record CM072769.1, on the reverse strand, counting down.
CATTTGAGTCCGTGGACCCCATGTTGATGGAGGCCTCCCTGTCGACTGCTAGAACTGATCTAGTCCTGGGCCAGGAGTCACATGCTGTTGTTGCTGATTCTCCAACCCATCTGGCGAATGGTCCTGAAACTCGCTTGGTGGATGTTCCGGTGCAGCTTTTTGACTGGCACACAGGAAGGTCGCAACATTCTGAGGCGCCGAGGCCGCAGACACATCTTCAGGAGAGCGGCTCCCAGGTTGATTTTACAGTGAACGCTTTTGATTCTCAGGTCGAGGCGGTGCGCTTTGAGGAGGTACCGACCGCTGGGGTCATATCCTCATCTTCCCCTGGTCGTTTTGTCACTCTAACCAGGGGCTCCTTGGAGGCCCTACCGCTGCACCTCCCTTCTGATGCCTGCACGCCGGTGAAAAATGTGGTCGCTGATTTTGCACGCTCTGTGTGTAGAAGGTCCTCCCCGGGCATCCTCCAGGCTACGCCACCAAGACGACGTGCACGGACGCCGCTCGCCGTATCGACCCCCTCGCTGCGAAGAAGCGAGCGGCTGGCAAAGAAGTCAAGACACCGGGCATCCAAGCCGCTGTTGCAGGCGCAAAACGTGCTCATGAAGCGACTCGGGGTTACGTCATCTTCTGGCCCGCCGGATGCTTCGGCGTTCCAGCGGTACCTGGAGGTGTTCACCTCTACTGTCCCTCCCTCGCAATGTGAAGCCCTCGACGAGTTGATACCCCAGCATCGGCCGTCATTCACGGTAGTGGTCGAGGAGATTGAGCCATAGATGGCTGTTCCTCCTGTTTTTGGTCGCAAATCTGTTGTCCATGAATTCTGCAAACATTTTAATTTGGAATGTGCGGGGACTAAATGCTCGCACCAAACGTGACATGGTTCGTAGTGTGGTCGCTCAAGAACATATTTCGCTTCTGACGTTGCAAGAAACCAAGCTTGATAATTGTGATGATGGCCTGCTGACTAATATTTGTGGTGCTGGCTTTGACTTCTTTGATGTGCCGGCGACGCATACTTGTGGGGGCATTCTGTTAGCATGGCAGCATGAGGTTTGGTCCATGACTAACATAATTAGACATCAATTCACCCTTACAGCGAAGGTGAATCTGATAGCCACGGGGGACACTTGGTGGATCACCTGTGTGTATGGACCACAGGCTGAGGAGGAGAAAATTCAATTCCTTCAGGAGTTGCGACAGCTCAGGCTATGCTGCGACGGAACGTGGATGATTTGTGGTGATTTCAATCTAATATACAGGGCGGAGGACAAGAATAATTCAAGGCTAAACAGGCGCATGATGGGGCGCTTTCGCCATTTCTTAGATGATACGAACCTACTTGAACTGAACCTTCAGGGCAGGCTGTTTACCTGGAGCAACGAACGGGAAAATCCTACTCTTGAACGGATAGACCGTGTGTTTGTCTCCAATGACTGGGCATCTGCGTTCCCAGATCATAGCCTGACGGCACTCTCCTCTGAAGGATCTGACCATGCGCCGCTGCTGCTCCAAACAAGCTGTGTTTACACCTCCTTCAGACGCTTTAAATTTGAGAACATCTGGCCCAAGTATGAGGGGTACTTGGAGACTATTGCTCAGGCCTGGACCTGTCCATGGACGGAGCAGTCTGCAGACGCCTTTAGGGTGCTGGATTTCAAGCTTCGCAACACGGCGAAAGCCTTACAACGCTGGAGTTCCAAGCATGTAGGTAGCATCAGGCTTCAACAAGCGATTGCTAAGGAACTGGTGCTACGCTTTGACACAGCGCAAGAAACGAGACAGTTGGCCCCTCATGAGCGAGCTCTACGCAACAAGATGAAGTTGCACTGTCTTGGTCTAGCATCTGTAATGAGGACAGTGATGAGACAGCGGTCAAGAATCACTTATCTGGCTGAAGGTGACGCAAATACAAAGTTCTTTCATTTACAAGCGTGTCACCGTAATAGAAAAAGTTACATCAGCTCCATTCGGGTGGAAGATATGGAAATTGTGCATGAGGCCACCAAGGTAGAAACCATCACCAAGCATTTCGAGGATATTATGGGTACTTCTGTACCTGAATCGGTCACTCTAGATTTCTCCCGTCTGTCCGTGCCAACTGTGAATCTTTCATCCTTGGACTGCTGTTTTTCTGAAGAAGAGGTTTAGCAAACTATTCAAGAGCTACCTTCTGACCGTGCCCCGGGACCAGATGGTTTCACAGGTTTGTTCTACAAAACAGCCTGGCCTATCATTAAACATGACATCATGCGAGCCTTCCACGCTCTGTGGTCGCTAGATGGTCGTAGCCTATATCTTGCCAATCAGGCATACATGGTCCTCATTCGCAAAAAGCAGGATGCCTCACATATCGGTGATTATCGACCGATCAGCCTACTGCACAGCTTCGCCAAATTGTTCACAAAGGTCCTAGCGAGACGTCTGGCGCCGAAATTGGATTCTCTAGTCCGCCAAAATCAGAGCGCCTTCATCACGGGGAGGATTATCCATGATAATTTCAAAGCTGTCGAGCTGACTGCTAAATGTCTGCACAAATTAAAGGTCCCAAGTGCCCTCGCCAAAATTGATATTGCAAAAGCCTTCGACACTGTAAGTTGGACGTACCTTCTTCGCATCATGAGGCACATGGGTTTTTCCAGGCGCTGGATAAACTGGGTCACTCTAAGTCTTTCAACAGCAAGCACTAAGATCGTGGTTAATGGCGTTCCGGGTCGTAGGATTTGCCATGCGCGAGGTTTACGTCAAGGCGACCCCGTCTCTCCAATGCTCTTTGTCATTGCCATGGAGGGACTTAATAGACTACTCAAGGTAGCAGATGAGGATGGCTTGCTTCTGCCCATGGGCCATAATGGTATAAAAGATCGAGCTTTCTTTTATGCAGATGATGTGGTCCTTTTCATTCGACCGAGAGAGCAGGATCTGGTGCTAACAAAGGCGATCATTGATGTATTTGGGGAAGCATCAGGCCTACGTATTAATCCAAACAAATGCCTCATAAATCCTATCCAGTGTGGGTTGGAGGAATCAGTGACCGTCATCCATTTCTTCCCTGGCCGCTTACAGTCTTTCCCCTGCAGATATTTGGGTGTCCCTCTGTCAATTAAGAAACACAGCAAGTCTGACCTGCAACCGTTGATAGACAAAGTCTCTGCTGGTTTGCCCACTTGGAAGGCCGGACTGAAGACAAGAGCTGGTCGTGCTGTGCTCGTCAAAACAAAGATGTCAGCTGTCCCAGTTCATACAGCCATTGCCATAGCAATCTCACCTTGGGCCATTGCTATGATCGATAAAAGGAGGCGTGCTTTCCTTTGGAAAGGCACGACCACGGTGTCTGGCGGCCAGTGCAGACTAGCTTGGCCACGAGTCTGTAGACCTCCGGAGTTGGGAGGTTTGGGATTTCCAAATTTGGAATTTATGGGTTTTGCTCTGCGTTTGCGTTGGTTGTGGTTGCGGAGGACAGATCCTAATAAGCCTTGGTCGCTACTGCCGGATAAAACAGAGAAGCAGCTGGCTAATTTTTTCTACTATTCCACTTCTGTTATTGTAGGCGACGGTGCTGCAACCCTGTTCTGGAGGGACCGTTGGCTTAATGGACGATCAATTATGGAGCTCGCTCCATGCCTAATTCAAACTGTGGGACCTAGAGTTCAGAACAAGCGCACTGTGAAAGAAGCTTTGCAAAACAGAAGCTGGGTCCGAGACATCAAGGGAGCGCTTACTGTGCAGGTTATCCTTGACTTCCTCTCGATTTGGTCGCTCGTTGAAGACGTTACCCTCACCCATTCACAAGATCAGGTTATCTGGAGATGGACAAAGGACGGAAAGTTCTCCACAGCCTCAGCCTATCGTGTCTTTTTCAGTGCACAACACGCCATTCCAGGGGCCAAATTGCTGCACAAGACGAGCGCCCCAGGGAAATGCAAGTTCTTCATTTGGCTTGTGCTACATGATCGCTGCTGGACTGCTGCGAGGAGGAAGAAACACCATCTACAGACTGAGGATACTTGTGTACTTTGTGACCAAGAGCCTGAGACAATCACTCACCTCCTCGTTGGATGCTCCTTCAGTAGAGAAGTTTGGCACAACCTGCTTTGCCGATGGGGGCTGGCATCTCGTACGCCTGTGGGTTCTGAATTATGCATGGCCGACTGGTGGCTATCTGCCAGGAGAGGACTAGATAAAGTCAGGAGAAAAGCTTTAGACTCTTTGGTCACACTTGTCTGCTGGATGATTTGGTTAGAACGCAACGCAAGGACCTTCAATGCTTTGAGTAATTCAGCGGCAGAGGTCTCTGAGAAGGTGATTCAGGAGATGTTAGTCTGGATTGCTGCTCGCTTTCATTCTTTAAGGCCTTTTGGCCAGCTTCTTCAAGGTCGCCAATTGACAGCCCTGTAATGTTTTGTAGCGTTTTTTCTATTGTGTGGTAGCTCTTTTGGGATCGTCATCTCCTGTGATGACGAGGTCCCTAGGTTGTATTCTCTTCTCCTCTTAATGAAATACGTGCCAAGGCACGTTCGCGAAAAAAAATTTGTTCAAGTTGTGGCTACCAAAAAGTAAATGCTCAACAAGACAAAAAAAACTACTTCCTCCATTCAAAATTGTAGGTCGTTTGACTTTTTTAACTTCAATTTTGATCATTTCTCTTATTCAAAAAACTGTACAAATATCTTTTTTTTTTGTTGTGGCTTGCTTTATTAATAAAAGTAAGAATGACTTAAAATTTGATTATATTTACACAATTTTTTGAATAATGCGAGTGAATTTTGAGGTAAAAAAAGTCGAAAAACCTACAAGTTCGAACCGAGGGAGTGCAAGAAAATTTAACTACAATTCAAACCAATACCAAAAACCAAATTTAGCTGCACGAAATTGATCGTACGGGTGCGCGCACCGGGATTCCCCCTCCACGTACAGCTGGCGGCCTGGGAAAATGTAGAGGTGTGGCACCATTGGACACCAGATCCCCCACAAGCTTCCGTCACCCACTTTGGCCACCACACCACCACAAAACCCCTGGGAGCTCGCCGCCGGTGTGAACGCCGCCATGGAGCGCTTCCTGAGCGACGAGGCGTACGTCTGGCCGGTCGGCGTCTGCATGTTCGGCCTCGTCGCCCTGCTGATCTCCCGTGCTTACGAGGCGAGGAGGAGGACGCCGCCGCCGTCGCCACCACCACCACCACCACCACCGCGGCGGCGGCAGCAGCGGCGTGCGGCGGCTGGGCACGGGCAGCGCTGGTGGCTGCAGCGTCAGCGCCATCGAGCTGGTGCTCTTCCTGTTCTGTGTTTGGACATGCGTCTACAGCTTCCCCGTCATGGTCCTCGGCTACATGGCTGCTACGGCGAATGGCGGTGGTTCTACGGTAGCATAACGTGTGATCATCCAAGGTATAATACGAACCTTCATCGCTATATGCCTTTATCAGCTGTGGTTTGACTCTTGTAAACTCCTCACATGCTCGATGGATATGTCTATCGCGGTGTCAGGGGCAGAGTTTCTGAAAATTTGTGCCTAGTTTTGTGTTTGGCATTACTGCTCTGTTCACAGGGAATAGTCCGTTCCACTAGTTCAGTGAAATCTCACAGCGAATTTGCTATTCAGTTGCTTCATTGAGTGATTAAGTCAAATTGAATTTTAACTAAAACGACCCCTAGCCCTGTCAATCTAGTTGCTTACTTATTAGCATGTACAGATGGTAAAGTCTGGTAAATTGAGAACTGTATCACTTGCTGCCTCAGGAGTCAGGATGAGGCTATGCTTAGTGCTTCCACACATCTAGGTGAATGAGAAGTCGGTATCAAAACCTGCCGAGTGCTAGATTATCCTGACCAAACTTCCACCATATATATAGTTAGTTTGGTTTTTCTTATATTAATTGGTTGTGTGGTGAACTTCATGTGCATGGAAGTTCATTGGTAGTCTGCATTCGTCTAGTTAGTCTGCATTCTAGTTAGTCTGGTTAGTCTGCATTCATCGAATTTAATGTGGTGAACATAATATGCTTCCATACATCTATTTAGTCTGCAATCTATATCGCTTGCTGTGACAACTGAATCGACACAACATCCGACAATGTGCTAGTTTATTTAGTTGTCCAATCACTGGAAGCAATTTCAGTGTGGAGTGTAAAAGTGCTGCATTCCATTTGAACAAAGAATTAGATATTGGATAGAGCTGGATGTGTTGCTGGTTATTCGATCCATTTCGCTTACCGATTGCTATGCATGAAGCTGATGTTTCACTGCTGCAAATTTTAGTTCTGGGACAGATGCCATTTCTTGGATGGGAAGAGCTTCAATTTACCTTCTGCGATCAATGCAAGCGACTTGATGATGATTAGTTCAACCACAAGTGGTTCAAGGCTAGGAATCGCTACCACTTACCAGTTGTTCTCTCTGAATCGTGAATCTATTGTGGAGGCTAAGCGAACGTACTCAGATCATACAGGATATGCCTTTCATACAGTTCATGCATAGAAAAATTTCGTGCTAAAGGGAGGTGAAACCTGCAGTGGGTCAATAGTTTTCCACTGGAGCTGTATGTACTCTGCTAAGTGCTAATGCTGATATTCTGCTTGCTCTGCCCACGTTGTAAATCTGCCTGATGCCAAGTTAATTTTGATATTGTTCTTTTAGCAAATTGTGTTGTTTTTCCAGCAAACTATGTAAGTGACTCGATCTTGCTGTGCTATAACATAAAATTGTTAACTTGGACTCGAGCGCACCCTGGCATCTTGTAGCCTGGTTGCATTGCATCGCTGCGTGCAAGTTTCGGCGAGCGTTCATGGCTGTGAATTGAGAACCCAGCTTAGGTGCCTCTGCCGTGCGTTCATGGCTAGTAGACGCTAGCAAAGCGGTCGCTCTCACGCATGACACCATCGCCTCGCCGAGTCGCCGTGGCCCGCGTTCTCCAGGTGCATTACCCGCGGCGCGCCAAGGCGCGGTCCGACCAGGGCCAGGGTCTCGTTCACCGTTGTTCCCCCTGGACATGCTCTGCTGTGAATTCCCGGCCGGGCCAAGCAAGCGAAACCAAAGGCATCAGACAACCGCCGCGACCAATCCAAGACGGCAAGAGCAAGACCCACGACAACTCGCCACCCACGCGCAGCCCGCAGCCCCGCACACGCCTGCGCCGCGCGCTCGCCGAAGCTTCCCGAACCCAGGGTCCGGTCCGCACTCCCCATGCTGTCCTCGGCACCGCCTGCTGCAACCCGGTCGCCGCGGGTGGCGGCGGCTCTTCGCGGGCTCCTCCAGCTGGCCGCCGACGGCGCGCTCATACTGCAGTACTGCCTCGTCGCCGCTGTGTGGGCGGCCAACGCCACCAACGCCGCCGCCATCGCCGCGCGCTGGGCCTGCGGCGAGGACTTCGCCGCGGCTGCCGCGACGAGGACCGCCTCCTTCGTGGCTGCCGTCGCCCTGGGGGTGCTCTCCTGGCTCGCTCTGCCGCCGCTGATCTGGATAGTTGGGAACATCGTCGCCGAGGCCCGCCGCGAGGTATGGTCGCTGGATTCGCCCTCTTCCCGTGCCGTTTCTCCCTTGACGATTACTCGATTAGTTGCTCCGTTTCCCCCGTTCCATTGATGAGCATATCTGAGTCTCGGATTCGTTAACTTTGTGGGTTTCGTTGGGCGCAACGCGCAGCAGCGGCGTCGTGCTGATGAGCGCACTGGAGCGCGCCTCCGTCAGGGTGGTGGCATCGTGCCCGTGTCTGTGCTGGTCATGAACTTCCTTGCCTCGTTCGTGTTGCTGAGTTGGCTGATTCAAGAGCTTTCCCCCGACGCTGCGTCCGGTCTTCCAGACGGCGAGCTCTGCGCTCTGCGACGTTGCAAAGCTTTGTGGCCTCTGTCATGGCGTGCCTCGTCCTTCTTCCCAACTCCAACCGAGGTTCTTTACAGTGAGATGATGGAGTGTGGTACGGCAGAGGCATGTTTGTCCAAGGTATGCGCTCTTTCAATCTTCTATGGAAATGTTACCTCTTGTTCATTGGTAGCACGTGTTAATCCTGTTCAGTACAAATTGAAGTTAAATAGCGATTGCATCTGTTATTGGCTGAGATGATAGTGCTAATCCTGTTCAGTACAAATTGAAGTTAACCAGCAGTGAGTAGGAGCCGAGTGCAAATGCACACCTATACTAGGTGATACCCCACGCGTTGCTGCGGGAATTTCAATAAAAATTGAAGATGCAATTTGAAAGTAGAAACACTAAAATGATTGTATCGCAACATTTTTTTCAAACAACAATTTAAATGAAAACACATTCATTTTATTGAGAGAGAACTACTTAGAATTTTATAGCATGATACTCGCAAATACTAACACAATGCATAACCGTAGAAAATCAGTAGACGACATAAATTCATGATTTAGTGGATGGTGATGTGGACAACTTGCATATTGAGAGAAGATCTAGTGGATGGTGACGTGGACATCTTGCATGTTGAGAGAAATCTATCCATGCTTTGTAGTGAGTCTCACTTATATAGTTTCGATATATATGGGGAATCTGTTTGTTGCTTAGTGCTAATTTGGATTGGGACAACAATGGCACAACTGGCTTGCCACATCAGGAAGTGGTAGTAATGATTAACATAATTTTACAAAATAAGTACTAATGACAAAGCACGTCAGGGCGTGGATAATTCCTTTTAAAGTTTGCTTTTGATAGCTGGTCAGGGATATGCAATACTACTATGGTATTTAGTTGTACCAATCACAGCCATCGTTACATGGAATTGCATTTGGTGACCAGTGATCAATCATCAGTATATCCATTTTAATTTATTACGTGCTTGTGCCCTTATGAATTTCTTGACTATATCCTTCAGAAGCACTAAAACTATACTCCTGAAACTCTAAGTAACGGTCCTGTTTTTTTTAGAATTGATGCAGTACGTCTGAACTTTATTATTAACTTGAGCATCTCTACATATCATAGCCTCTGCTTTTTAATTTTTTTATATTCATCTTGATTGTTGACTTAATGTTTGGCTTTGTTGTTCTTCCTTCTCCCGATCCTCTTGCAGCAACCAAACTGGATTGTCACACCTGATTTTCCAAAGAAAACCAAATGCATCTCATATGTGCGTCAGGATTAAGTTTACACACATATGATAGACGTCATGAGTGAAATATCCTTAAACAACATTAAAACGTACAAGAGTTAAACCATTATATTATCTTTTATTACACTCATACGTTAGACTCGAAGGTCTTTAAAACGAACAAACGATAACTAGTCGAAGCAACTCCGTCTTCAGCTTCCACAGGCACATGACTGGGGGCACGCAAGCCTCAGAACTCATCGAAGTCGCTGAAGTACTCTTCTCCAGTGTCCTCCTCTGAACAACGGGTAAGCAAGGGTGAGCACACTTATGGTTGGAGCTCAGCAAGTGGGGGAAGATGCAAGGCTATCAATGATAGACTAAGGTTATGCAGCGGTTAGCATTTTAATGTTGGTCAAATTTTATTAGCAAGCACCTTTTTATTAGGTGTAAGTGTATACCAACCCACTTAACCTTTAGAAAACTTTCCATCTCAAACCATACATAAACCACAATTTAATTCCATCTTCAAGTTCATTAATCATGTGAGGGTCCAGGCCGCTCTTAACTGTGAGCACGGCTGATCGATCAGTTTTCACTCTGCAGAGGTTGTACACTTTACCCACAGTTCGTGTTCCCCATGTTGCCCGGGTTGATCGGACCCTTAAACACTGCCGAGGTGAGTGGCTAGGGGTTCACTACGAAGCCTTTACAAAGGCATGCAAAAGACTAACAACCCGCATAGTTACAGATCAGGGCGGACCATAACCCTCCCTAGTGGTCAGCACCTTAGCAAAGGATGCTACCCCAAAAGAACCGGGCTATACCCCTGCAACCCCGATCCCCCTCTGCTCCTTTCGGATAAGGTCATCAGTACATTCACACACCTAATTAATTGGCTAAGCCAGAGCCATATGGACTGTGGTTGCACTGTTTTCCTGGGTGGTTCTCCATGTTCCGATTAAAATATATGATCTTGTTATTAACCAAAAGCATCATCTTTCACCAAAGTTATCATGATCAACATTCATCATTTTTGCAAAGATTCATTTGAACCATCCCAAGGTATAGCAACTAAGCATTTCTACCCAAAACATTTATTTAAAAGGGTTGTTCAAGGTAAAGGGAATAAAAAAATCTAGTCATGCCCTTAAAAAGGTAATTCCCCATCAAATTATGCATAACAACATTTAAATGTAAATGTTAATTAACATGCAATTATTTAGGATAAAGAGGATTATGCAGAGGGAGAAGTCCACTTGCCTTCCTTGCTTAAATACTGGGGTTCTTCTTCTTCAAAAACTTGCTCTTGATCCACTCCAACTGGCTGTTCACTTGAAACCGGCACGATGTCTACGAGCACACATGAAAACATACAATAAATAAAACAATACACCAAGCATGAAAAGCTTAAAGAGAGGACAAGGTTTGACTCTAGGTCCGCGAACACAAAAACACTCAGAACTATCGGGAGATTTGGATTATATCACATAAAGCTATGTGCTTGGTATATTTTAATTCAATAAAGATGTACATAGGTTATTTCAAAGAAATACCCTATTTAATAATTAAGCAAGTTATATTTGTATTAAAAAGACGATGTAAACTTAGTCCAATTTTATTTATAAATATTCAAGTATTATTTATGCAAATTAAACATTTACTTCTAAAAGAAGCATGTGAAGCATCTAAACGTATATCTTTATATTTCTAGTTGAACTAATCAAATTATAATTTAAAAACACATTTATATTCATATTAATCAAATTAACATTTAATTAAGAAAACTCGGGATATAGCCTATGTTGCTTTTATTTAGAAAGCAAATTGCATAATCATTAATCAATTTAAGTTTGATTATGAAAACCGAGGTATACATCTAATTAACTTTTAATTGGAAGAATAATTTAGATAAGCATTAATCAACTTAACTTTAGTATGAAAACACGAGGTTAAACTCTAATTAGATTTTAATTAGAAAAACATGTGTATAAGGATTTAATCATATTTAATATTTAAATAAATTATATAATATAGAACATGTTCAACATTGGCCCTAACACGTACTTTGAGTTGATATGAACCTAACGCAACTTGAAACGGTGGAAACAGAGCTAAAACGCAAAAGATACAGCCAAAACAAGGTTCAGGGGCTTTTCTGTAAAGAAACAGATCTTCCAGGGGCTTAACTGCAAGAAACCAGGGGCTAAAACCTAATTACGCTTATAAACCGAAGGTCTATAGTGCAAAAAGTGAAGTTTGGACTTCGGGTGAGATATAAAAGAAAGATCAGGGGCTTAGACGCTAAAAACAGGACCTGATTGTATAGATCTTTATAGGTGGAAGGACCGGGTTGCGAAAAGGAAGAAAGCCGGGGTTTCTTTTGCAAAATAGCCGGCGCTGACCGTTACGGTCAAGGTTGACCTTGCGATCAGGTGGATCTGAGCCGTTGGTTCACTGATGGACGGCTGCGGGAAAAACTAAAAGCTCAGGGGGCTGTTCGTAAAGAAAAGGACTTGACTGCAAGGGTTTTTACTGGTGGAAGGGTATTTTTGTTATATTCAAAACTGGAGGGGGTTTTCTGCAAAGTTGCAGCGGCAGCACTGGGTTGACCGGTATGAGATCCGGTTGACCAGGGCGGGGAAAAGGTCTTGGCCGTAGATCGCCGCACGGACGGCTACGGACGCACGTGAGCGTCGCGCGGCGGTGGGACAACGGCGCCCGGCGCGGCGGTTCGCCGGAGGATGGCCGGAGTTTCGCCGGAACGGAGCTCCCGGCCATAGTTTTCAACACGGTTTGGCTCTACGGCTTGCTGGAGAGGTGGCGAACACAACCAAGGCGCTTGCGAGGAGGCTCGGGCAACGGAGAGGGCACCGCGGCGGCCGTGGCGGACGGCTCAAGCAGGGCATGCGGCCGGCGGGCTCATGCGCGTCGGGAGACGCCCGGGAGTGTAAGAGGGGCATCCTCACCTTGCTGTGGAGCTGTGGATGCAGAAGAGGGCGACGAGGAGGTAGCGGCGAGGGAGACCAAGGACGGCCGGCTCCGGCGGACGGCGGAGCACGGGCGCAAACGCGTAGCTCGATCCGGCGGGGAAGTAGGTGCTCCAGGGCGCGGGGTCCTCGAGCGGGAGACACGTGCGACGAGGACGAAGAGGAGCTCGGGGGAGATGATCACCAGCGACGAGAAGCTTCGGGGGCGCCGGCAATGGCGCGGCAGCGTGATTCTCTGGCGGCGGCGCTTGTGCGTGCGGGAAAGAGGGTGGGAGCTCGATTGGGCAAAAGGGGGTGATGCGGCGCTCGAGCACGACCTTTTAAAGGCTAGGGAGGAGGAGAGGGGGTGACGGCCGGGCAATGGCCATCAATGGCCACGGGGCGCCGGCGGTCTTGATGGCAATCAAGGGAGGGGGGTCTTGATGGAGGAGAAACTGAAGGGGATTGATGGCGGGGATACGGCGGGTTGCTTCACTGCTCCTTTATGGCGAGTTTGAAGGCGAGGAGGGGTGAGAAAGCTGGGGTAACGGCCGGCGGGCGCACGGTTGAGATGCAAGGGATGGGGCTGAAGGTGGGAGATGGAGTTGCCATCCGGGCCCCGGTGGTCAGCGACCAGAGGAGAGGGGAGGCGGAGCGGGCCGCGTGGGGGCGAGTTGGGCCGGAAGGAGAGACGGGCCGGCGAGGGAAGACTGGGCCGCGCAGAGAAAAGGAAAAAAGAGAGAGGTGGGCCGCAGTGGGGATTGGACTGAAAAGGGGAGAGGGGTTTGGGGAGGGGTTTTTTTCTTCTTTTTTTCAAATTTTTTTCTTTTAAAACCCTTTCAAAAATTAAACTCTTTTCAAACTTTAAACACTTCTCCAAATCTTTTCAAATCTTCAAATTATTTTAAAAACTTTTAAAACTTCACACCATCAAACATAAACACCATGCAACCAAAATATGATGCACAAGCACTTATTGCTTCTAAAATTTTATAAATGATATTTAAATATTTAAAAGGCCAAATTTACTTGATAAATTATTTATTCCTTAGAAAATTAAATCTAAACACCATGTTGCTTATATTAATTTAGTGATGGAATTTTAGGGTGTTACATGGATCCTCTGTTTTCATTCTTTTTTCTTACTGTACCAATTAACATTCACCATTTTCATACTAGTGATAGACTACTAGTTCTGTGAAATATTTATATTGATCAAATATGTTCTTGTACTGGCTTAATTTGGGTTCTGAAATTTACTGTTGTGGTTTGAAGGAATAAAATCTGTTCTTATTACCTGACTATCTAAAGCAAATTGTGCTGCATGTACAGTTTGTACACAGAAGGGAGAGAGGAGGCCTTGGTATGACTACTACTACTTGCTTGAGCAACCAGGTCGACCTCAGCTTTGTCCCAGTCCTGCTGCCTATGTCCTTCCAGCCCACCCTCAAATCGTAGGCATCTTGAACTACTTTCCTCTCTGAATTTTAATGCCTTATTACATAGTTTGCATTGGAGAAAACATAGTGTGAAATGCTTCGTGTTGCTTCAAACCACGTTGATTTGAACCTCACGTATGAGAAATTGAGAATACCTGTTGATGTAAGGTTTCTAAATTGTTCTTACATGAAGTCATAAATACTTGTAAGCACAGGGATCAAGTGCCCACCTTCCCACCCTATGCAATTCATTTGGGGTGATTAGTGAACTCATAGGCATCTGCTTTCATTTGAGGTGATTAGTGAACTCACAGTAGCTCTTTAATAGTAATGTGGCTGTGTTCCTGGTATACAAATTGGTCAAATTTCCAACATTTTCAAAACTGCTGCCTAACATATGAAGATTTGTTTGTTTTACTGTTTTATTTGCCTTTTGGTTCCATGAATATTGAATAGATATGTTTCCTATTTGCTGTTTTGGTTTAATTAATTTGTTGCTAGGATCCCTTTTGTTCCGACTAAGGCATACTCAACGGGATCGCCTCGTATTCTATGGATGAACCTCGATTATGTGAAGATCTAAAGTATTCTACAATTTATGATTTGCTTGAGCTTATAGTATATGACTGTAGGAGACATAACATATGCATCTCCTGATTCGACATTTGCTCTGTCTATTTGCACTTTTGCAGCAGTTCTGTTAAATCTGAATAAAAAATGAAATCTACTCTAGGGTTCTGTACATATATCTAACAATAACACCCATCCTAGCATACTTTATGGTTTGCATGTGAATTGGTTATGGCTGGTTGGAAAACCACCGATATCATCACAGTGGCATCAGGCGATGAACAATGCATAGAGAAAGGAATGTAGTAGCACGACCCCTCTTTGCAAGACCATGATGGCCACGACCTACACGTTTTCACTTTTTTTGGGTAAAATTATCCACACTGCCAGTATAATGAAGTGTGTTGTTCGCGAGGAAGGATCTCTCATGCGGAGTGTGGGTTCTCTGCTTTATGATGTTGCTTGGATGGTTGTTGTTGTTTTAGTTGGCTTTGTTGCCGTGCCAAGCATGCTGATCTAGTGATGATTCCCAGGATCAAGGCCGGATTGACGTATTAGGATGCACGAGGTATCCATTCTTCACCGTGCATCATATCTTTATTCATTTCGTTCCTGTTAAAGCGTGTCTCTGCTTATGAAGTAATGAAATGTACTAGTTGACATAAAGGCAAGGCGCTACTTTAATTTGGCAACAATTACTTGTTCCGTTTTGTACACATGTAAATCCATTTCTATAGGATGCATGTACTAGTTTATGTTATGATGTTAACTAGCTTGTAGATTATGTTGCCACCACAGTTTGCTGCTTTCTTTCTTTCTTTTTAATTATAGCCTTATTAGTAACCGGTCTTCCATGCCATGCACTCATGCAACTCTACGCTGGAGTAAAGGGAACGAAGCTAAAATCAGAAGTTCAGAACACTACTACTTGATACTCAGTTCGGTTCGTACCTGTTGGAGTATAAGTGAATTGTCCACTTTCCTCATCAGCTTACCTTTTGATTGAACTGGTTGGTGCATGCAACTTAATATGGTATCAGAGTCAGAGGTCTCGAGTTCGAATCCTGGCGGACGTGTTAATTAAAATAATTACAGCACACACTCTAATATCCACGTATGCGGCCTGGGGGAGCCTGCACGTGAGGGGAGTGTTGGAGTATAAGTGAATTGTCCACCTTTCCTCATCAACTTAACCTTTTGGGTTGAACTGGTTGGTGCATGCAACTCAATACTGCCGTTGCTGCCAATTCACTTCCTTGATGTTTCCGTTCGGAAGTATGCTGGAGCACATGAGGTGAGGGCAACTTTAGCGTATATCCTTCACACAGGGTTCAAAGGTAAGCACGTCATCAGGTGCTCTGAAAGTAAAGGGTTTGCTTTGCTCGAGAATTCTAAATGTGAGCCCTATAGGAGAGATAAAATACTCTTCATTGTCAACCAAGCATACTGAGCCCTATAGGATAGATAAAATACTCCTCATTGTCAACCAAGCATACTGCCTCTATTTGCATGCTGCAGTGGGGTCTCGTGCGATACCTTTTCAACTGGCGAGGTAACTCTAAAATCTTACATATATATATATATTATTATATATATATATATATAACAATTTAACATGAGAACCGTTTCTGCTTACTTTTTGGTTTGGTCCAACTTAATCTCATTGACAAAAACGGGTTTAATATCTGATTTGGTACTACTCCTGTCATTGACAAGTGGGCCTTAGTGTATTAAGACGAGTCCGATCGTCTGCCCCTCTCCACCAGTCTGTACCGGTTCGCGCCCAATCGTTGGCGCACAATCTCCCTGCGGCGGTTGGCACGCTGCACCCACTCGCCAGCGGCTGTCGGCCTGTCGTCCCTAACCTTCGTCGCAGACTCCTCCTCCAGCGCTGATGGCGGCTGCCCCTCATGTTTACTGGCGGCCATCCCTTCACAGATGGCGGTGGCTCATCAGCGCACTTCATCGAGGAGCTTGTCGACCACCGTGGAGGACGGGAGGTCGATGACCGGCACGGGGATGGTGAGCACAGTGGCAACAGGGGAAGATGATGGGTCCGTCCAATCCGCATCATCTTCGACGTCGCATCTTTTTCATCGTCGTGCCGCTCCTACCACACAATCCGCATCGACCTCCGACCACCGTCACATATCCTCTTTTATGCGAGCTCATGACCCTAATAGAGATTGGAGGTGGACAAATCTAAGCAATAGACGAAGAAAAGCGAATAACTTGGGGAAAAAGCAATTGCGCAGGGCTCACGAGGAGCTCAAAACTGCTGCTGCCGCCCCGCGCCGAGGCTCGCTCGCTGTAGCTACCACCGCGAGGTAGTAGGTGCTCTGCTGCCTGCTGCTATGTGTTCCTAGCGGTGGAGCAGTGGAGAGACCGCGAGAAACGGAGCAGCTTGGTCAACGGGAACAAGGTAAGAAAAATGAGATTGGGATAGAGAAAGGATGAGTTTTTTCTTTTTTTTCTTTTTTCTTTTCTTTTTTTTTGGAAAAGAGAAAGGATAGAGTTGCAGTCGAGGAAGGTACTAAACTCGCCACTCGGCCACGAGCCACGCATCCGGATAAAAGGGAAGATGAGAATTGAGAACAGAGAGAGAAATTTCAATGTAATTTAATTTCTAATTCACTTATCGTTTTATACTCTTCTGATTTAATTAGCTAAATTAAATGGATCCAAAATTCTCTAAACTTGCCAGGTGTTCTACGCGCTGTTCAGGTGTCCTATTTTCCATGAGTATTATGATTTATTCAATCCAAGCTTGATTATTTTCAAGTAGATCGATCGTACCGAACAATATTTATACTCTTTGTCTAGAAATCAACAGATGTAGGTTTGTTTGTATTTGCAAAGCATTCGCAGCATCTTATTACATCATCCATCTATCTCTTGTTTCATGTCAAAATATGATCGACGAAAATATTATTACTTTCCCGGTGCAACGCACGGGCATGATTGCTAATAAATATATAATTAGTATATTTGAAATGGTGTATCACAGTTAACACAATGTTGAATCAATTATAAGAAATATGTTGTAGCGTGCTTCACACATGGGAAAATTTGGGTGAGATGGAGGAGGAAGTAAAAAAAGATCAAGTTAGTCCATTTGAAATATCAACATAAATTTACAAATTGTTGAATCAAGTAGAAGAAAATGTTGAACAATATTTGCGGAGGGAGATTGGTGGGCCGCAATAATTATGTTAGATGGGGCTAACGTCGTGTGGCAGCCGCAAGCCCTTAAATGGAACCCGGCCTGTGTCAAGGAAGTCGGGGCCCGGAGCTTCTCCGTTTTCCGAGACTCGACAGTTTCGAGAGTTTTTTACGCACATGTCATTAAAAAAGTTTTTGATTACGTATATGTCACGAAAAATTTTTCAGACACCTGTGTGCCATGAGCTCAACTTTTGTTTACGTGTGTGCCATTCTATTCAACTTCTGTTAGAACTTAACGATTGCAGCGATCTGACAAGTGGGACCCAGTATGGAAATGACTATTTTACCCCTGGCATTGGCGCAGCGACTGGCCGACGAGGAGCTGTCGGACGGTGGTGTGGTCGAACGACTGCCAGTGCCAGACCGCGCGGTTGGCCCTATCGAGCAGGACGAGGTTGCCGTCGCTGCTGATGCTGACGAGGAAGACGACAGCGACGACAAGGAGGAAGTCGGCGCAGGGGTGGAGTAGCCACCGCCGGCGGGCGGTCGAGCTCTGCGGCAGGCCATGGCAGCGCACTCGAGCTCCGCAGCCGGCCATGGCGACGCGCACGAGCTCCGCGTTGGAGGAGGCGGGACGGCGGTGGCTCCGCGCGGAAGGAGCGGGGCGACGACGTCCTCCTCCTGCGGCATCCGGCGGCCTGCTAGTCGACTGCGGGGGCGCCATGGCAGCACGCGCCGCCGCGGCTTGTGGCCTGCTAGCCGGGCAGCTTCCGAGTCCCAGGCGGCCTCTCCCTCTCGCTCCCTCTCCACCAGCGAGCCTGGAACCTCCCAGAGGCCAGCGCATGCCGTGCTGCGTCGTGCCGCCGTCGACCAGACGCCCCGCTACGTCGGCGCCGTCCACAAGGAGGAGGTGGCGCAGCTGGCTTCCGGCAAGCAAGGGACTTGGTCCGCGCCGCCTTCAACCTCCGGCTAGGTTGAATCAGGGACGGCGAGAGGCGTAGGTGGCTGGAGTGGATCGTGCGAGGGCGAGAGAGGAGCGGTGCATGTGCCATTGGTTGGTCAGCGGCCCGGCTCAGATTAAAAGCAAGGATTCAGCCGCCATGGCAAACAACACCCAAATTAAAGCAAGGATTCCAGCTGCCATGCACTGATTTTCATCTCAACAAGGAATCAATCGATGCTAGTGGACTTCAATTTAAGATGCCGGGAGCTATTTTTTGTCTCTGTTTTTCAATTCGCCGGCGAGCTGGTTTCGATTTAGCGGTGGCGGCGATTGACTGAAAGCGAAGAACTTGAATCGGAAATTTGGAATCGGGGGAAAATCCATGGGCTTTGTACCGGGACGAGGACGGCGAGGAGCGGGGCCGCGAGGTGGAGAAGGCACGCGGGTATGCCTGCCGCTGGGTACCCAAACCCATTGCCCAAATCCACACCCGGACGTATGGGTAGGGTATGGATAGAAATTTATCTACCCATTAGAAAAAAGGGTAGGGTGTGGATATCCCCATTAGTTTACCAGGTAGGGGAGGGTATCCCCGTATCTACCCGTCGTCATCCTCGTTCCAGGCTTCCAGCCATTTTATCTTCCCAAGCAAGTGCTGCTCATCCATGCCGCCGCCCCCGTCGGGCGGCCACTTCACCTGTCATCGGCCCTATCGAGCAGTTGCCCACGGCTAGGAGCTCGCGGTTGGCCACCACCGGAGCTCGCGGATCCCCTGTACGTAGGAACTCTTCAGCGCCTTCACTAGAGCTTCCCTCATGAATCAATGGCGGCATCTTCTATGCCCGTGCTCCACCAGGTGGCAGGTGGGATCCCATCTTTTGACGCTCGTGCGACCCTCGCTTATCGCAGCAGGGGCCTTTGCATCTACTAAATCAGTAGATGTCGATCTGCATTGAATATATATTTTCCTTTTTTCCAATTTTATTTGGAAAGGATGCGATTCAAAGTTTTGGTTTGTTCCTTGTCTGGATTGTCTTAGAATTTCAATCCGTGACAGAAGCTCCAATCTGCCCTCATCTTTCATCTTCGTCTATTAACTGATTTTAAATCGCAATTCACGAAATCTTGCCATTCCTTAACTGTGCAAGCTCGCAAAGATAATCCAAAATGCTTCTGTTGTTGGGATAGTATTACCCAGTGAACAAAAATTACCCGGTGGGTATGGATAAAATGGGTGTGGGGAAATTTGGGGAGGGTGTTGACTGGGCAATTGAGCAATGGGTATGGATGTGATTAAGCGTGGGTTTGTCCACACCCTACCCAACGACAGGCTTACGCGCGGGGCTGTGACGTAGATGCGCTGAGGCAACACAGGTACGAGCGCGCGGCAAGGCGGCGGAAGAGCGCTAACGACCGGCAGTGGGAGAAAGGAGAAGGGGAGGAGGAAGAAGATTGGTGGGGCCCAAAAGGGTAAAATGGTCATTTCACCTATTGGTTTGACACTGTTAGCTTAGAACATGGATGGAATGGCACACGGGTAAACGAAAGTTGAGCTCATGGCACACAAGTAACTGAAAACTTTTTTATGGCATGTACGTAACCAGCAACTTTCTTAATGGCATGTACGTAAAAGAGTGTTACACGTATACATGTTGTCGTATAATGATATACATATAAGTGTATTATGTTTAAACAATCACAAACATGACTATTTTCGGTGGGTGAGAAAAGATATAGCAGGTCAAATCGTGCCATTCAATTAAACGGGTTGTGCCTGTGCCGGCCCACGTGCCACACCAGCGGCCCAAGCCTAGCTTGCCATACTGGGCCGTGCCGGCCCGGCCCATCATTAATCGGGTCGAGTCGTGCTTGAGTCGTGCCAAATCGTGTCGTGCTATGCCTCGTGGTGCCCGTTAGGCTCGGCCCATTTGGCCATCTATACTGCGGCTGTGCTCTATTTTAACTTCATGCTGCTTGGTTGATGCCAGATTTCTCTATGCCAGTTTCAGCCACTCTTCATATAAAGCCTAGGCCTTCACTTTCTGGAATGCTTGCAATTTTCTCTCTTTATATGGAACTCAAATTAGCTGCCAAATTCGGGAGTGAGCTCAGCTGGTCGTGCACCTGAGCAGCTGAGCTAAGCTGTAGGTCGAACTGCTGTACAGTACAACTCTTGTAGACTTGGTATTTGTATTTGATGATGTCACGTTGTGCGTCAGTTGACTTTGTTACGTTCCCGCCAAAACTCTTGGAACAAAGCTATCGTGTGTAATAACAAACAACTATGTATACATAGTTTCATGTAGGGTCTGCAATATTATAATATATTCTCTTTTATAAAAAAGAAATGTGGAGCCATAGCCATATACTCCTATGTAATATAGTGGCTGGAGCACTCACTGTAACTGCAGATTCAGGGTGAACCTGATGCAAGCAGAAAATACCGGATCCGTAAAGAAAAAAAAAGGACCTATTGGAAGGAACAATGCCATCTATTGTAATAAAAAAATGCGACCAGGCTCAATGTACCTCATACGTCGGTACGGTCATACCCACGGCTCGCCGCTACCAAGGTGCGTGATTGGCACAAGCTTCAGTCCACGTGATCGTTTCTTGTTGAATCTTGGTCGTCAGCTCCGTGCTCGTCATCATTTCTACCCTGAAAAGCCTCCCATCTCGTTCCAAGCGGAGGTGCCAGATGATCGAGATGACCAGAGTGTCCAACGCTCTCCTCCTTTCCTCGGCCACCGAGGAACGCAAGTGCTTCCACCACACATCAACAGACGGGATTACCGGCGGCAAGATTACCGCCACACTTGCCCAGGACAGGATCTTCCACCAAACCTCCTTGGCGAAGCGGCAGTTGACCGAGATGTGAGCTGCCGATTCAACATCATGATGACAGAGGACGCATTCCCTATGCCCCCCGTGACGAGCACGAGGATCTTCTGTCCATGTCCCTCCGTGCAAGAGCTGCCACATGAAGAACTTCACCTTGGGTGGAGCCTCTGATTCCCACAGCAGTTTGGCAACGTCGTGCAGATCACTCTGCAGCGGCCAACAACTGGATGCGTAGCCTTTGCCATAATGTTGGTAGAATGTTCGCTCAACACACAAGGATCCAACAATGTCCCAGCTCCGCCTCCTCATGTTTGCCGGCGCAGCATGGTAAGCCACTGTGTGGCTGTTATTTCTAGCCCAACTCCTTGTTGAATTCCTGACACGGTTCCAATAATAAAGAACCGGAGGCGACCATTTGCTTGTCCAGTATAGCCACCAAGAGAGTGCGAAATTGAAGGTCGACTTCCAAGAATCTAGAGCTTCAGTGCGGCCTTTACCAGACCTGATGGCTTGTCTATACAAGTCCAGTGCTTCGTCCATGACCCTGGCTTGCGATAGAACCCGTGCTCTCGTGGCACATATAGGATGGGTATCGTGCACGCTAGGGAGTGATACTTCGCGGATCAATGCGAGCCTCAGCCTCTTCCACAATGCCGGGGCAATGCGTGGATCGTAACCAGCGGCCGCCACTAGGAGGAGGCCGAGTTGATCCGCCTCGAACTCTTGCCTGCGCATGATGAAGACACCTATTAAAAAAAGCATTATGGATCATCACACACGCCTCCAACTCTTGGTTAATTCGGTTGATTACCTGATGTTGCTCGGGCGCATGAAGAGGGGCGCCTCCCACGCCTCGTCGTCTTCATCCCTGGCCACGTCGAGGAGCTCCGCCGCGTAGTTGGAGATGAAGACCGCCCAATACATGTTCCTCAACGACTTCCAGCCGTGCCTTGAGATCACATGCCCAACCTGCGCACGCATCCAATGAGTTTGGCAGCCAACGTGTATTGGTGTGTGCGTGTGGTACTACGATACATAAAGAGGAGTAGCTTGTAACGTGCCTCGTGCCCGAGCGTAGCGGCGATGCCAGCCTCCGTCTCCGTGCGGACGAGCGCGGTGGAGAGTCTGATCTGGCCGTCGTCATAGCAGTACGCGTCGAAGTACTCAGAGTCGAACACCTCGACTCTCCAGTCGACGCCGTCGAACGGGCGCCGGATCCTCTGCAGAAGGCCCCATGGTCCGGTGTAAGTTTGGTCGTCGCACGCCGCGGCGATGATGTTGGCGGCGATGCGGCGCACCCGGATGGTATAGGGGTGGTCCGAGGGGAGCGTGGGTTCCTCACCACGGGGAGGCCAGGGCACGCTCTCGCCGCCGTCGAGAAAGTGCGACGACCAGGTCGGCGGGGAGCCGCTGCGACGAGGAAGAAGGAGGAGATATCGGGAAATCAAACTCTTGAAAATCCTCATGTCTCCAGGCTTTTCTACAGCGAAGAGCGCAAAGGTACGGTCATGGGCTCGTGTCGTGGCCTCCTGCCCGGCCGGGGGATACATATGCAACATCGGACCGATCGAGTTCATTCGGTGTGCACTCACGTTGCCTTGTCCTGCACGGTTTGCCTTTCTTTTCATAGCACGGCCGGGTGACCTTCCTGTAATTTCCAAGGCCGGTGTGCTTGAAAGTGCTCACGTCTGCTTAATTCACATTAGGAAAATTGGATTCTTACCATCAAAAGAACACGTTTATAGATTTGTACCATCGTCAAAAGATTGGAGTGTAGATATTTACCATTGAAAGAACCACCGTTACAGCTATCTAGCACTATGTTGCCTCCCCTTTGTTTTGCCGTTGCCGCCGCCGCCGCCGCCGTTCTCTCCCTTTCGCGGCGCTGCCGTTTTCTCCCTTCGCGCTAGCATGCGACCGCCGCCGTACCTCCCCTCCGCGTCGGAGGCTGAGCAAGAATTGATGCCAGCGCCCAGTGGTCGGCGTCTCGGCGCGAGAAGCAGGCCCAGCTGCGTGCAACACCTCTCTTCCTGCGGTGAGAGCCGACCAGACAGCTCGCGATGGCGGCACAGGAAGCCGCTCGGCAGATGGCAGGGAGCCGCAGCCATGGAGCTCGCCATCCTCCAGTTGAATCCCTGCAATTTCGAGGTGTTCCTCCGCTCCAATGCTGCTGCCCCATCTTCTTCTCCTTCTGTTCTCCATTCTCGAACCCAAGGCCAATCCCATGGCACATCTCACTTTAGGCGGAGCTAGAAATCTCCTGCGGTGGCCCTCCTCACTCCGACCCACTGTTGACAGCTGTTAAGTACCACTTTTAGCCGTCAATATCCTCACATAAATAGAGGTATATGCACTTCTTACTCGCATTTTGGTATGAATAATGTAGTTCCACTTGTCCTTGGAGATTATTTATATGTAGGTGATTTAAGCATAAAAAGAGATGAAAACCCACCTTCTATGGAAGATCCATGCCAACTCAGCTGAGGAGGTGGGTGCCACACTACTTCTAGGTGGCATCCACGTCACAGATCCAAGGGAGGCATCCACCGACGTATCAGAGAGTGCCACATGGACTTCACCAGGATCCACGGGCCCACCTAGAACTCCAAAACCGTCATACACCAGGGAAAGCTCAAAGGACCCACTGGTCAACCACCTGGAGAAAGCACATGCCAGGAGGCCGCCCGAGGGGGTCGGACGACCCTAGGTTCGGCCGAACTGACCTAGGGTCGGTTCATCCTGGCCTTTCACGTGCTTGTCCCTCATTGGTCAATTGATGCATCCCCGGGTGATTTGGAGGCAATTGGAGCCCGAAGCAAGCCTGCCTCTTGCCTATAAATAGAAGGGGAGGGGCTCCATTTCTCACACACCACTCTCTCCATTCTCCTCTCACTTTTAGTTTTTAAGGCTAGGGGGTAGGCTAGAGTAGCTCTTATTCAGGTTCCAAGTCTACTTTGGGATCTAGTATGAGTTCTCTTGTATCTTTATTTCTTTGTATGACTTTGATCTACTTCAGTTATTCAGCTATTTCATATAAAGTTGTGGTAGATCATGTGATTGATATGTCATTAAGTTCATCCATTATTCATCAATTAGAGGCTCGTGTTCGTCATGAACACTACCTTTCGATCTAGTTGAAGGATGATTTTCTCATTCCTTATGTGTTTGTTCATAAGTTAGAGGCTCGTGTTCTTCACGAACACGACCCTTTGATCTTGTTGATTAGACATAAGAGAGTTCATATCGGTTCGTATGACTAGCCCTAGTTTGATCTAGATTGATGGCATTGTTGTGTTGCATGAGGTTTGTGTTTAAGCTACGGTACTCGGTCTAAGTTGGCCAGTTATCTGGTGGCTTCACCCTGGGTCACAATAGTCCGGGCCGGGTGAAGTCTAGTAGCAACAGAGGCATGGTGCCTGGGTTGTGTGGCTTCGTTAGTTATGAGCTTGCCCCCCGTAACGATAGAGGTAGGCCGCAGTGGTGACAGCTGTTGGACCCTTTGAAACTCTCCGCGCTGGGGTATTGATATAGGAGTCTAAAGGATAGTTACGCAAGATGTTGGTCATCGCGGGCTATCTCCCCGTTTGTACCTGGGTGCTAAACCTTCCAATGACGCAATGCTTTGTGCCTCTCTTTCTTGTATCATCTAACTCTTGTATGCATAGTTCTTTAGAACCTAGAGCTAACTCGTATGCCCCCCTATGCCATAGTGTGCTAGTGTAGAGGTAGATCTGAGTGTCTGTCACACTACTCTTATCATATCATTTACCTTACCCCTGTACTTGAGTTGTTGTCTTCTATTCCTATCTTATGTTTACACTCTTTGCATAAGCATAAGTCTTGATATCCACCAATGCCTTCCACGGATATGATACCCTTGGAATACTCTCTTCCCTGGGGAAATGCTACAATGGTTTATCTGTGCGCTTGCATATTCGTTCACGATCGTTAGATTGACCTCTGGCAAGTCTCGACGTTCGCTCTAACTCGGTGTTGTTAGTAGTGACGTTGGGAGATGCCTAAAGACATTTCTTACGCTATCGCTAAGGATGGTTTCTAAACCCGTTCTTAAGTGATGGTGTTAAGAAATGCCAACAAGCATTTCTTGCGCCGTTGCCGGGGAAGGCAAAAAGGATTATCATGACTATGCTTTGCATCTGTTTGTATACATGAGTAGGTTAGAGCAACTCTCAATGCAGGCTAACCTTGATTGTCTTCTTTTATCTTTGGATGATGAAGACAGGTAGTGTATGACTGGTTTCGACTTGCTGGATAATTTCACAGAAGATCCCGAGCCATTAGTGAGGAAGGCTCGGATTCATTTCGACTCTCCTCACCGTACTCGTCCGGAAGGCGATCCAGCTTCCTTTGTACCATCCACATTGAAAGCTATGGCCCAGAAGATACTTCGTGAATACTCAGCTCCTTCTGATGACTAGGTGCTGCAAGGCCCCGCAATGACAGTGGGGACTGAGAACTTTGAGATCAAGACAGGTCTAATCACGATGGTACAGGCTAGCCCGTTCCGTGGCAAGCCAAATGAGGATGATAATGCTCATCTTCAGCAGTTCCTAGAGCTATGCAGCACTTTCATTCAGCGAATGAATCTATTCCAGAGGCTTGGGAAAGGCTTCAAGAGTACGTCCTAGCATGTCCTCACCATGGGATGAAGGAATGGCTTATTCTTTAGAGTTTCTATAATGGGCTGACTCCGACAGCCTGAGGCCATGTTGATGCTGCTGCTCAAGGAGCTTTCTTCTCACTCACAGTTAACAATGCTAAATTACTTATTGAGAAGATGGTCTCCAACCAAGGGTGGAGTGATGAGAGACTCCAACCAGGTCCGAGGGGTACTCATACTGTCAAGGAAGCAGATATGCTTACTGCCAAGATCGACCTTCTTATGAAGAGATTGGATGGTTACACCAGCGAGAAGGCTGCAATGGCCACCACTACTCTGCCAATGGATTCTCATATGACCTGTGAGGTCTGTGGTAATACTGGGCATTCAGGTCATTACTGCCCTGAAACTCAGGAGGAAGTGATGTACATAAACGGCAATAACAATGGTTATCGTCCACAAGTTGGCCAAACGTGGAATCAACAACACCCTTACTATCAAGGAGGCAACCAAGGTAATTCGTACAATTCTAACCAGCCTTCCTTGAGAGATCTTATGTTTGGGCAGGCTAAGATTAATGAAGGAGTTACCAAGAAGTTAGCTGCCCTGGATAAATCTTTGGAAAGTCTCAACATCAAGCTTGATAGTTTTTCTTCTGCTCAGAAGGGCCAGCTAAGTTTTAAAAAATGTTGGAAACTCAATTAGCTCAGTTAGCTTAGTTAGCTACTTTAGTTCCATCTGCAGATAACGGGAGAATCCCGGGACAACCCATGACCTCTTGTGAAAATGTTAGTGTAGTGTCTACTAGGTGGGGTAAGACATCTACGCCGACACATGCTACTAACTATGCAGGAAAGCCCATACATCAGATTAAAGACTCGTGGGAGGAACAACAGTATTGCACAGAAGGGACCTGGCTGTCCAACTATCACATGCACTATTTATTACAAGATGATCAAGCATGCCCTCTGTGATCTTGGTGCGAGTATTAATCTCATGTCCAAGGCCGTGTTTGAACAATTGGGATATCCAGCCCTCTCTTCGTCAACACTGACTGTCCAACTCGATGATTCATCGATACTACATCCAGAAGGAATTATTGAGAGTTTATTGGTCAAGGTCAAAAACTCTTATGTCTTCGTGGATTTCGTGGTTCTTGATATGGACGATGAGGGTGCAATGCCGCTCATCCTTGGGCGACCATTCCTCAGTGATGTCAGAGCTAGGATCAATGTGGGAGCTGGAGTGATCCGATTCCGCATTGGGAAGAGGAACTTGATGTTCAGGTTTTAGGACAAGGAGGAGCAATGCTACCTAGTGCAAGATAGCGTTGAGCAGCTTGGGGGAAGGACGGAGCCTTCATCCTCATCAAAGAAACCTCTGCCCACATGTAAGCAAAAAAAAATTCAGCAAGAATGGTGGAAGGTTGAGAGGGCATCACCCTCTACTTCTCAGGAGTGGGATGCCGAGTGGTATTGACCGCTGAGAAGGGTTCTGCTTGTCAGACTAAAAATGATGAGTCCTTTCTACCAAAAAGGTTGTTGGCGGTCGATTTCCGTCAACCAAGAACTCTTGTTATGTTATGGTTTGAACTTCATTTTGGAACTAACCCGCCACTAGGCATACTAATGATATAACAAGTTAACCGTTGGATGTGTGTTTTGGAGTATAGTATTTATGCAGGAATTCATGCACTAAATGAGGGGAGATGCACTTGGTTCGGAGGACGATTTGCAAGACAATCAAATAGCTTCGACCGTGTGCGAACTTGCCTCCAAAGGTGGCAAGGACCAATATGCTTCAATGAAGAATCCCCGAGGACCAAGATGAAAAGATCGGAAGATCATGCATAAAGATCAATCAATTTGGTCGCGGGATAAGGACGTCTAAAGTCCACATCCGAAGGAGCAAAAATCCCAAAATGCATAAGGTGACACGTGGCAAAAGACGAAGGCGAATCGGGCCGGGATTGACCCAGGCCGGTTGTCCCAGGCCGACCGGCCTACCCCCATTCGGGGTCAGTTTGCTGCCCCCTTTCTTCGGTGATAAGTACGTGGAACCCTAATCCCTGGCCAGAGCTGCCATTCGTGAAAGAAGAACAGAGAGGCCTCGGGAGATCAACCATTAGGGAGAGGGTTGATCGGGGGAGAGAGCATTAAAGAGGATCATCGCCGAGGTCAAGGGAGGCCACCACGAGGAAGGAGGACCCCGAGGCCCTGCCACGACGCCACCGGAGTTGAAGGACACCGAGAATCAAGCTCCATCGGAGGCATCCACCATGCTCAACAGTGTCATGCCTTGCGTCTTGATGGGGTAAAGTTGTCATTTGTCCATAGAGTTGTAATGGATCTTGATGTGTAGTCACCCTATCTATGTTTGGATCTTATGTCAATCATACCTTTGTTGATGATGCTTTTTGTTTAAGGTTAGCTACCATGCTTTCGGGGTTGCTCCTGTAGATCACATCAACATACTATGTTCATTAGTATTAGAACCGATTACCTTCGCGTAGTGACATGGACGAGGGAAGGGAAAAGTCTAGTTCTTTGTCCACATGCCTAGATAGATTGGATCGGGGGTTTATCATGTTTTTGGGTGATTGCATCTTCAAGTACCTAGACTCCATGGGCATACGTTCTTCATACTTGTGAACCTCTCATCTCTCTTTAATGTAATCTAGAGTTAGATTGTCTTTACTTTATAGATTAATCTTTACATCATAAAGTCTTTAATCAACTAAGTTAGTGTTAGGTTAAACCGTAGTAATCCCCTTGCTCTATGGATTGACAAGAACCTTGGGGGTCCCCCCTTGGTGAAAAAGGCACCAAGTCACTCGTGTACTTGCGGTGAACTTGAATGCGGTTTTGAACCGTCAACAAGCCCCTTTTTCTGGCGCTGTTGTGGGGAGCAAGCCAGTTTACTTCGTTTAATCTTTCATTAATTTTGTTGATTACTAACACCTAACCTTTGTGTTCTAGAAAAAACACTCTTTTTGTTTTTGATTGTCTAGATGGCGTTCGTTGGAAATCCTTTGAAGGAACCGGAAAAATCACTAAGAGACTACGCTAGCCCTCGACGTGAGGACATCAAGGTACAAGAGTCGGATTCGGTTCTCGAAACGACAAGGTATGAAATCAAGGCTTGAATCATCGAGGTGGCAGCACTAATCCGTTCTGAGGGATGGAGACGGACAATCCATATAGACATATCCAATGCTTCACGACACTATGCAATACGGTACGACAAGAGGGAGTCCCCGATGCTTGGTTTAAATGGAATCTTTTCCCTATTCACTTGCCGATGAAGCAATGAAGTGGTATTCATTTGCGTCCTTTGAAGTCGAGGGGAATTGGAATCAATTGATAAAGAAATTTTGTGCCAAGTTCTTCCCTATAAGCAAGATTCAACATATAAGGAGGCAAGTGATAACTTTCAAGCAAGGAGAAGAAGAAGGGATAGATCAAGCGTGGAATCGTTTCAACGAGCTAGTTGAACAAGGACCAAGACTCGGATTTTCCAGTGATGTACTTTTTCATACTTTTTTATTTTCCCTAACCCCTAGTTGCATGGAATACATTCAAATGTGTGCATGAGGGGATCTCATGGAGAAAACACTCACGGAAGCTGCCCAACTTCTACAAAAAATAAGCAAAGCGGCGGCCATGTGAAGAGATTGAGAAATACGACTTTCGGGAAAGCCGGAATGCGACACAAATGTGAGACCACTTGCTGAAATTTTCAAAAAAACAGCCCCGAAAGAGAAGAAAGAGGAGCCAATCCCGATAAGGGTTGAAGAAGCCAAACATAAGGAAACTAGAATCATCCCGGAGAGTGATCACACCGAGACAAGCAAAGCAAGTGAAAGGACCATGTCGAGCGCGAAGCCACTAAGGGAGTTCGAGCAAATGGATTGGGTCCCAATTGATTTTGGAGAAATCTTTGACAAGAGAAGACCGTTCCCTAATCAAAAGGGGATGGCAAAATCTTTGGAGATAGACTTCCCGCCAGAGGAACAAGTGGAACATCTTTACAACCTAGAGACAACCGGGGAGGTCCTTCAAAAACTCTTTAGAGAAGAAGAAGTGGATCCGGACCATGTGGCCGAAGCTAAAAGAATTATGGGAATCAAGCCCAAGGCGTCACCATTTGCTTGCCTCGCTGAAATTTGTGCCATAGGATCCGATGAAGAAGAGAAGACATCACCGCGTATAGATTGCAAAGTTAACAACATTGATTGCAAGGCGTTATGTGACATAGGAGTACAATAAGTGTCTTGTCTTCTAAAATTTTTGATAAAATTCATGATCGCACCATCGACCTAGTTCCAACCTCTACTAAATTAATTATGGGAGATGGTAGAATTGTTAAACCTCTAGGAATTGCCCGTGACATAGAAGTTTTAATTTCCGGAAAATGCATTCGAACTGATTTCTTCATTGTTGATGTCTACTATGATAAAAATGATCATGTAATTCTTGGTAGGCCGTTTCTCAAGTTGGTTAATGTCATTTAGATGCCGGTAAAGGAAAAGTAACCATTAACCATGATGTGGACAATCACACATACAATTTTCTTCCCGCTTCTAGAATTGCCTCACCCCTACCTCTTGATGACAAAGAGGTAGGGAGCCTTCGTTTTGTTGAAACTTTTAGGGATCCGCTACAAATAGCAATAGAGAATGAATCTAATAATGAGCTAGATAAAGAGTTAGCGGAAGCAACCAAAAGACTAAAACCACAAGACGGAAGCTTGGAGGAAGATAAATTCGAATACCTTGGAGAAATTGTACACGAGAAACCACAAGTGCCGGAGGTGAATCTTAAGCCATTGCCCAAAGGATTGAAATATGAATTTTTTGGGCCAGACAAGACTTATCCCGTGATTGTGAGCGATGAATTGAGTCTTAAAGAGAATGATATGTTACTGAATTTATTGAAAAACACAAGAAGGTGATGGGATATTTGATAAATGACCTTAAAGGACTTAGCCCAGCATTTTGCACTCGCCGCATACCTATGGAGGATCAATGCAAGCCCGTAGTGGACCATCAAAGGAGGTTAACCCACACCATGCGAGAGGTGGTGAAGAAGGAGATTATCAAATTGTTGGATGCCGGAATCATCTACCCAGTGCCGCATAGCGAATGGGTGAGCCCCGTACATTGTGTGCCTAAGAAAGGAGGTTTGACCGTGGTGAAGAATGAGAAGAATGAATTAATACTGCAAAGAACCGTGACCGGATGGAGGATGTGTATTGACTCTCAGAAATTGAACAAAGCAACGAAGAAGGATCACTTCCCCCTACCGTTCATCGATGAGATGCTTGAGAGGTTAGCAAATCATGCATATTTTTCTTTCTTGATGGATACTCGGGGTTCATGCAAATACCTATTCACCCAGATGATCAACATAAAACAACATTCACTTGCCCTTACAGAACATTTGCGTATAGAAGAATGCCTTTTGGTTTATGCAATGCTCCAGCCTCTTTTCAACGATGCATGATGGCAGTATTTTCGGAGTTCATCGAGGAAATTGTTGAGGTATTCATGGATGACTTCTCCGTCTATGGTAAAACCTTTGCAGATTGTTTGGAAAATTTGGATAAAGTTCTCACGAACTGTGGGGAGGTTGATTTGGTGCTATACTGGGAGAAGTGTCACTTCATGGTGAAACAAGGAATGGGACACGTGATATCCGAGAGAGGGATTGAGGTGGACAAGGCTAAGGTAGAAACGGTTGAAAAACTTCCACCACCGACGGATGTCAAGTCTTTAAGGAGTTTCTTGGGCCATGCAGGATTCTATAGAAGATTCATCAAGGACTTCTCAAAGATCCTATAGAAGATTCATCAAGGACTTCTTGGGCTGTTGACTAATCTTCTCCAAAAAGATGTGCCATTTAATTTTAATGAGAAGTGCTTGGCGGCATTCCGGACACTAAAGAGAGCTCTCGTAACCGCACCTATCATTCAACCGCCCGATTGGAGTCAAACTTTTGAGATAATGTGCGCTAGTGACTATGCCGTTGGAGCTGTGTTGGGACAACGTAAAGAAGGCAAGGTAAATGCTATTTATTATGCTAGCAAAACCCTTAATGGAGCTCAATTAAATTATGCAACAAAGGAGAAGAAATTGCTTGCAGTAGTGTTTGCCTTTGGAAAATTCAGATCATATATTGTGAATTCTAAAGTGATTGCCTACACCGACCATATGGCAATCAAGTATCTCTTGTCTAAAAAAGATGCCAAGCCAAGGTTGATTCGATGGATCCTTCTCTTGCAAGAATTTGATGTGGAGATTCGGGACAAAAAGGGGTCAAAAAATGTTGTGGCCGACCATCTATCAAGGATGAATCGTGAGGATGATAAAGAGCCCATTGAAGATAAGATGAGAGACGATCACCTTTATCATATCCTTGACAAAGATACTTTGATGATCGACATTATTCGAGCCATAAGGAGGATGCCACTTTATCATTTAGATAAGAATGCGCAAAGGAGAGTGATCACCGAGAGTCGAAAGTGCTATTAGGGTGCACCCTACCTCTTTAGGCTTGGAGCGGATGGAGTCTTGCGAAGGTGTATACCAAGTGAAGAAAGAGGTGAAATATTAAGATAGTGTCACTCGGGCGAATATGGAGGACACTATGGACATTTTAGGACTCAAGCAAAAGTATGGGCTAGTGGATTCTATTGGCCAGAGATGCATGAAGATTCAAAAAGGTATGTAGCTTCTTTTCCGGAATGTCAAAGAACGGGGAATATATCTCAAAGGAATGCTATGCCTTTAAATTATAACTTGCAAATTGATCTATTCGACGTGTGAGGGATCGACTTCATGGGGCCTTTCACTAATTCAAATGGATACGAGCATATTTTAGTTATAGTTGATTATGTATCCAAATGGGTAGAAGCCATCCCTTGTCGAAGAGCTTCAACTAAAGAATCTATATCAATGATCAGGAATGTGATATTCCCGCGCTATGGAGTCCCACGAATTTTGATAAGTGATGGAGGAGCACACTTTATGGGAAATAGTTTTAGAAAGTGCTTGTCCAAATTGGGGATCGAGCAAAGAGTGACCACGGCTTACCACCCACAAACCAATGGTCAAGCGGAAACATCAAATAGGCAACCCAAGAGCATTCTTAACAAAACCGTTGAAAAAAGAGGTAAAGATTGGTCGAAGACGTTGGACGGAGCATTATGGGCATATCGGACGGCACACAAGACACCAATAGGTGTGACACCATATAAATTCGTTTATGGTAAATCTTGTCATTTGCCTCTAGAGTTAAAGCACAAAGCATACTGGGCGATTAAGGACATGAATCTCGATTTCGATGCCGCGGGAATGAAACGGAGAATTCAAATAAGTGAATTGGAAGAGATGAGGCTCACAGCTTATGAGAGTGCAACCATCTACAAAGAGACAATGAAGAGATGGTATGATAAAAGGCTTCGAGCAAAGGAATTCAAAGAAGGCGACAAGGTCCTCATCTACAACTCAAGGTTTAAGATATTCAGAAAAGGAAAATTAAAAAGCAAATGGGATGGACCGTATGTCGTTCACTTGGTCTCGCCAAGCGGAGCGGTAACAATCATGGACGTAAAAGGAGATCAATATGTGGTTAATGGACAACAATTAAAGGTTTTTCTCGAACAAGACATCGTGCCCATCAACTACATCGACATATATACCATGGAGGACGAGCCCGAGCGTCAAACCTAAGACGTAAAACAAGGTAACTTTTCTGTAAATAAGTATTTATTTTTATTTTCATATTTATGTTGAGTCATTTTCGTGATTTTTAGCTAGATCTTTTCACCACCTAGGCTAGTATACACGAAACACACAGGCCCGCAGAAGATGAGCCATGGGGGCCCGAAACAGAGGGCAGGCCGACCGGCCCAGGCCGACCAGCCCAGCACCCCTCTGCCTCGGTTTCCGCCCATTTTTCTCTGGGACACGCCTCGGGTCATTTCCTTTTCTTGCCTACCTTTTTAGGAGCTACAAAATTAGGCAAGGAAGGGTTTCGGCCGAATTTTCCCGAAATATTTAAGGATGCATGGGGAGCTCGAGAATTGCATCTCATTTGCAATCTTTCACCTCCACGAAAACACCCAACGCACCCATGGTGATCCCGAGCAGCACCAAGGGGAAGGAAGAGATGAAGGTGCCAACGGAAGAAGAAGCACGCCTCCCCTCTCCAACACCGGCAACCGAAGAGCTTCGTCGATGTGCTATGATGCCCAAGCTCAATTAGGAAGTGAAGAGGATCACACGGATCCGTTGCAGAGGGCATGTTCCAACAGGGCCAATTGCTAGCCGCAATCCGTGGGGAGAAGAGAAGAAGCCCGCTACTCCCGTACACCATTCGGAGAGGACCTTAGGGATGAAGAGGAAGAACTACAAAGAGAAGACCCCCGAGCCGGCGGAGATATATGGGGATACCGACTTCTCCGATGACTGGAGCCCGAGCTCGTGGGCAGCCGGCGGTAGAGATGACAATCACCTCTATATTTTGGGAGGAAGTACCTAAGGAGGAGCCGAAAGACCGCCATGAGCAAGGTGAAGGAGGTAACCCCAATGGCGGCGATGACCCGGACGACAGAGACGACTGAAGCAACGACGATTCGGCGGAAGAGCACCATATGTGTTGTGCGGCTTGCCGCAATGCTATAGCGGATCTCTACACTTCCCTTGACGAGTGTTTCCACACCATCAACACCTTGCGACAAAGGATGGAGGACTTAGAGCGTGTGGTGGAAGATGACTTCAAGTTCTTTAACCGGAACATAAGGAAGCTCTTCGGGATGAACAAGAACTTCAAGAAGGAGTGGTGTACCTCTTGCGGAAAGTTTCACTAGGTGTAGTAGTTAGCATGTTTCCCCTCTTGTACCTCTTGTAAAATTACATTGAGGACGTCGTATAATCTAAGCGGGGGGGGGGGGAGAGCTATCTAGCTACTCTTTTAAATTTTTTTCTTAAAGTGGTGTTAGGTCGAGTCTAGTTTGAGTCAAGTGTGAGAGTCAAGTTTGAGTTTTGCTTTATCTTTTAGCTCGTGTATGTCTTAATTTAGTGTTGAGTCAAGAAAAAAGAAATAAAAAGTGTCTTATGCAAGTCTCTTGTTTCTTTACTTGTTATCTTTTTCCTTTATCTTTGTTATTTGAACATGAGCTTGGTGATTAATCATTTACTGTGGTGCTTAGTGGAAATTTACTTTTGTAAATCACCCATACTCAAACTTTGATCTAAGACTTTGCTTTATCTATGCTTTTAGTAATACTAACATTGGAGGTATTTATTTCTGAAAATTATGAAAAACACCATGCAATAAAGGTTAGCAATTTCTTTCTCCAAGTTGAGAGGCAAAGTCTATCCTATACAAGGCCTATATACATATATACTCCACCATAAGTGTTGTTTAGCATGATGAATTGGGTTAGGACTTTACTCTCTTGGGAGATCTAATTTCGAGCAATGATCATGTCCTTGATGTATATCTTTTGTTGCTAGCCTCGTCATACATTCGGTAATGGGAATTTCACATTGAATGCCCCGTACATCGCCGGATTCCATACCCCAAACCCATAAACATCTTTTTATCATCTTATTCCTTGAACACAACCCATGTCCGAAGATTCGTTCAATTTCTAGGTAAGGTTTTATTAAAAATTCAGATTGGTATTCATGTCAAAAAGACAGGCGGAAGGCTTCGAAGAAGAAGATAAAGATGTGGAAAGAAGAGAATATATATATATATGTGTGTGTGTGTGTGTCTGTGTGTATATGTGGCGCGCACACAAGAGAGAGAGAAGAAAGAAAAAGAGAGAGAGAGAAAAGAAAGAAAAAGAAAAGAAAAGAAAAGAAAAGAAGAAAAATGAGAAAAATCAAAGGCAAAACAAGAAAGGTATAATGAGAGATGATAAGTTAAGTGAAGATCAAAAGAAGTGCAAGGAAGGATGCGACGATGTTGAGAACGAATCTTTGGTATTCCATACCATGTGCAATCCGACATCAAGGACATCATTAGTGTCTTGAAGTCATTATTCTTTTTCCTTTTGCACATGTCCACCATTCTAAATCTTCTCATCCTTGATACCTTTACATTATGGTTTAATTCTCATGATCATTGGCTTGGAAGGTGAACAACCACTAGAGGATTTTCCTAGCTCGATAATACTTGTGCTAGCTTCACTAGCCACACCTATAGCTCCACCTTACATTATAAATGAGAGACTTGTGGAGGTGAGAGTTTATAAAATTATCTAGGATAGCCATTTTTAATGTGTGACATGTGAGAACTTGGAGAAAGACTTTGTCTAATACTTTGTGCAGGAATTTTATTTCTACAAGTTTGTAAAAACCCTCCGATGGAAGTAAGAAAGTAAGTATGGATGAAGTTAAGGATCTCTAGTGAAAAGGTATGAGTGGTGGGGTAAGTCTTGAATTGGTAAACTTCTAAACGCCCATGTTTACATTATGATCTTCATTTCATGTTTCTTATATTAAAGATGAATGATTAACTAACTTGTAAGGAAAGAACTGACGAAGCATGTTTCAACTCCTTGGATGAACAATTTGTGAGCAACTTGCTCGAGGACGAGCAAGATCTAAGAGTGGGGGGATGTTGGCGGTCGATTTCCTTCATCCAAGAACTCTTGTTATGTTATGGTTTGAACTTCATTTTGGAACTAACCCGCCACTTGGCATACTAATGAAATAACAAGTTCACCATTGGATGTGTGTTTTGAAGTATAGTGTTTATGCAGGAATTCATGCACTAAATGAGGGGAGATGCACTTGGTTCGGAGGACAATTTGCAAGACAATCAAAGAGCTCCGACCGTGTGCGAACTTGCCTCCAAAGGTGGCAAGGACCAATATGCTTCAATGAAGAATCCCCGAGGACTACGATGAAAAGATCGGAAGATCATGCATAAAGATCCATCAATTTGGTCGCGGGATAATAACGTCTAAAGCCCACATCCAAAGGAGCAAAAATCCCAAAATGCAAAAGGTGACACATGGCAAAAGATGGAGGCGAACCGAGCCGGGAATGACCTAGGCCGGTCATCAGGCCGGCCGGCCTACCCCCATTCGGGGTCGGTTCGCTGCCCCTTTCTTCGGTGATAAGTACATGGAAGCCTAATCCCTGGCTAGAGCCACCATTCGCGAAAGACGAACAGAGAAGCCTCGGGGGATCAACCATTAGGGAGAGGGTTGATCGAGGGAGAGAGCATTGAAGAGGATCATCACCGAGGTCAAGGGAGGCCACCACGAGGAAGGAGGACGTCGAGGCCCTACCACGGCGCCGCCGGAGTTGAAGGACACCGAGAATCAAGCTCCATCGAAGGCATCCACCATGCTCAACGGTGTCATGCCTAGTGTCTTGATGGGGTAGAGTCATCGTTTGTCCATGGAGTTGTAATGGATATTGATGTGTAGTCACCCTATCTATGTTTGGATCTTATGTCTATCATACCTTTGTTGATGATGCTTTAAGGCTAGCTACCATGCTTTCGAGGTTGCTCCTGTAGATCACATCAACATACCATGTTCATTAGGATTAGAACCGATTACCTTCGCGTAGTGACATGTACGAGGGAAGGGAAAAGTCTCGTTCTTTGTCCACATGCCTAGATAGATTGGATCGGGGGTTTATCATGTTTTGGGTGATTGCATCTTCAAGTACCTAGACTCCATGGGCATACGTTCTTCATACTTGTGAACCTCTCATCTATCTTTAACGTAATCTAGAGTTAGATTGTCTTTACTTTATAGATTAATCTTTACATCATAAAGTCTTTAATCAACTAAGTTAGTGTTAGGTTAAACGCTAGTAATCCCCTTGCTCTGTGGATTGACAAGAACCTTGGGGTCCCCCCCTCGGTGAAAAAGGCACCAAGTCACTCGTGTACTTGCGGTGAACTTGAACGTGGTTTTCAACCGTCAACAAAGGTTAAAGATGGTATTTATCTCATAGTTCCCTTTCCAAAATTTTATTTAATTTCCAAAATGCATATTTGATTTTTTCCAAACCTTGGATCTGCATGCTAGATTTATCTAGCCATTTTTCCCTTTTGAATAAAATTTCTGAAAATAATTTCTGAGTTTGAAAATCCTTGAAAAATCATTTGAAAAATATTTTGGGCAAAGTTGGGCCGAGACGCTCAGGAAGGCCCCTAGCTAGCCATTGGGGAGCCACTGGCCAAAGCAGGGGGCAGGTGGGCCCGACCAGGGATCGACCGATCCCTGGGTCGGCCGACGCAGCCCAACGGCTGCTGGGCCCCACCTTGCTCCAACGGCTATGTCTGGATGCCCGATGCATTTGCCTATAAATAGCAGGGGGAGAAGGGGTGTTCTTCACCCATTCAACTCTTTTCACTCACACTCCTCTCTCTACTCCTTGCTCTCTTGGTTTTCTTGGATTTCTTGCTCAAGGTTGGAATCATCAAGTATTCTCTCTATTGTGTTGCTGCAAGTATTGTTGTTGGTGGAGCAAGCTTGGTAAGAATTTCATTTCGTTTCACTAATCTATCATCGAGTTGATCTTGTTGTCCCTTTAGTTGTGCAAGCATGATTTGGACGGCGAACGCTTTCTTGAGGGTGACGCGCTCCCGTTCGCGGGCTAGTGCGAGCTCATCCATCCCCTCCGAGTCGGCACCAAGCCCATCAACGATGGACTACGAAGAAGAGCAAGAAGAACAAGCCGAACCGCAAGCAGAGGAGGAGGTTGTCGACGACACCCCTACCTCAGCTTGCAAGGTGCTCGAGAGGATCAAGCCTATGCTATCCTGAAGGACCGATTCTTCGCCCACACCCGGGACTTCGACCCGGACCTCCTGGAGAAAATAGGTATGTCTTGGTTGGGAGGAGTTTGCGCCGGTTACAGAGCTAGGCTCTCGACCCCTCACCATCTAGTTTCTTTGCTCTCTTACCGAGGTACCTGATGGTATTCAGTTTCGTCTTTTCGAGACCGATTACCGAGTTTCTTGGAAAGATCTTAGTCGTCTCCTTGGTTTTAGTCATCGTTGTGCTCTTTCTTTGAAGAAGGCTTGTGAGGGTTTTGTTCGTGATTCTTTCTGGGGAGAAATTTCTGGCCAAGTCAGTGGTGGCAGAATTGCACCTAGGTGTAATGATATTGTGCATCCTACTCTTTGATTGTGGCACAAATGGCTCGCCATTACTCTCTTTCCACGAGAGGATGTTCAGACCGTGCACATCGATGAGATGATGCTTTTATATGCCGTCACCAAAAGGATTAAGGTCTCCCCCGTTAAGGCTATGATTCGGCAGTGGTCGACGAATTTTAAGATGATAGGTCCTGTTGAGTGTACGTCTTTGGTGACTCGTATTGCTCTCAGACTCAGGATTTTAGGTGGTGACCCCGTCCCCTTCATCGGGACGCCCCGAGCTCTCATTGATGAGTCGTACCTGATCCACAGGCATATACTTAAGAGAGGCCCAAATGATTCTTTGACCTTCTTCTTTCCGGGCTATACAAATGAGACCCCGTTACCTAACCCGGGGTTTTAGTTGTATAACTCGTAGTCGTTAACCATTCCCCTTGTTACACAAGAGGAAGCCCGTCGTGCTAATGTTTCTGACAGGCCTACCAGGAGCGCTTTGAGGAGAGCACATATGCAGCAGCAGCAGCTGCAGCCACAGCCCACCTACCATCAGGGTGCGAGTAGTACGGCTTGGGCTAGCGCGAGCAGTGACTAGTGGGTTGCACCCACTAGTTCCAACTCCGGTGGTCCGCCTCCATCTTTTCCTACAGACGGTACTCTTCGGCCTTTGCGCAAGAGGCTTAGCTCGCGCAGCAGTTGGGAGAGCTCACCGTCCAGGTCACCGGAGTGGAGGAGACACTGAACACCCATATTGAGTCTAACTCAGCGTGGCAGCGACAGGCTGGCGAGAGAATTCACGCCATGCAGCTGGCACAGCAGTGACAGATGGAGGAGCAGAGGGCTTACTATGCGAGTCAGGGGTTCTTCTACCCTCCACCGCAGTGAGCCTGAAGCTAGCTTGGGGGAGGATCCCCATCCTGAGGTAACTTGTATCTCTTTCCATTTTCAGAATATCCTATAATGAAAATCCATAAAAATCTGTAATAATAAAAAGACCAAAACATTTGTTTGCTTTCATCGTTTAGTTAGTTTTAGTTTGCTTTGATATGCGTAGTAAGAATGCTTTGCCTCTATGGTTGAAATGATGAATAGTTGCTCTGTTTATCCTCCTCATATGTCTTGCTTATAGCTTTATATCCTACCTAAGTTTTGAGTTTGTTACCTTGCATGTTCAAACCTTAACTTAAGATTTGTGGGTAGCAAAAAGCATGATCCTTGCCTAAGTTGTTGCGAGACATGATATGGTAGAATATAGTGCTATGATCTTGTACCAAGTGATGCTTGTTATCCGGAGTTTTCCTTTTTGAAAATCTAAACATGATGAGTTCCTCAATGATGAGCATTTCCTATCCAAGGCCATATGTAGATTCTAGCTCTTGTTAGCCTCCACATATGCAGCTTGTTCTCTCATTGAGCTTTGTCAAATTGTTGTGACCCTTGTTTAGAACTCATACTCCCCTGATCAAGATCACGTACACGTTCATGCTAAAACTTCTACACTGGAAGTTGGCATTCATCATTCGTTCCATTCATCTTAGCATTCTTCCACAAATAAAAACTCTTTGCATCTTTTGTATCATTCATCCCTCTCCAAATTATCCCCTGAAGAGACAAAGGGCTAGCTGAAAAAAAGAGAGAAAGAAAAGCATGCTCAAAAGCATGACAAAAATAAAATAAGAAGCGCTAGCCCAAGTCTCAGAAAATCTCAAAAAAAGAAAGGGGTTGAATTGTGCAAAGAAGAGAAAGAGTTCCACCATATAGATGGTAATAACTAGTACCTACTCTGGGGCTAGTATTCACCTTACCATCAACCCCTTCATTTTCATATAAAGTATGGTAATATCTAGCACCCATTTCCGGGCCTAGTATACAACTTACCATACTCACTTCCATCACACACTTATGCACATGTTGATCAGGATGTATGTTTGTATCTTCCAAGAATCCGGTTTTTGACTTAGCAAAATATGAGAGACAAGTATGCCACATTTCTTACCTACCTACAGCTCCACATAAGCCTATTAGGAGTAGGATGTGAAGAAAGGCAACATAATGCCTTGGTGAGGAACCATACACTTTGAGCGATCCGAGAGTATCATTTGAGGAACTCTGATTTTCTTTTCAAAATTTTGCAAAACCTCCGGATTAACAGCTGATCAAGGTATGAGTGATTATGTATTCTCTATATAACCATTCTGTCTCTCAACCGCCCAAGGCAGGTGAAGCTACACGCCCCACATCATCAAGCGAATGGTAAGAACATTACCAACTTGTTCAACTCTTGGTAGATTACTTTGTTGTATGTTTGCCATAAGTTAAGGGTAAGACATCGTAGAAACTCCTGATCGACCAACCTAAGTCTCTAATGTCTTGCTTCGAGATGAGCAAGAGGTTAGCTTGGGGGAGTTTGTTGACAGCTGTTAAGTACCACTTTTAGCCGTCAATATCCTCACATAAATAGAGGTATATGCACTTCTTACTCGTATTTTGGTATGAATAATGTAGTTCCACTTGTCCTTGAAGATTATTTATATGTAGGTGATTTAAGCATAAAAAGAGATGAAAACCCACCTTCTATGGAAGATCCATGCCAACTCAGCTGAGGAGGTGGCTGCCACACTACTTCTAGGTGGCATCCACATCACCGATCCAAGAGAGGCATCCACCGACGTATCAGAGAGTGCCACATGGACTTCACCAGGATCCACGGGCCCACCTAGGACTCCAAAACCGCCATACACCGGGGAAAGCTCAAAGGGCCCACTGGTCAGCCACCTGGAGAAAGCACATGCTAGGAGGCCGCCCGAGGGGGTCGGACGACCCTAGGATCGGCCGAACCGACCTAGGGTCAGTTCATCCTGTCCTTTCACGTGCTTGTCCCTCATTGGTCAATTGATGCATCCCCAGGTGATTTGGAGGCAATTGGAGCCCGAAGCAAGCCTGCCTCTTGCCTATAAATAGAAGGGGAGGGGCTCCATTTCTCACACACCACTCTCTCCATTCTCCTCTCACTTTTAGTTTCCAAGGCTAGGGGGTAGGCTAGAGTAGCTCTTATTCAGGTTCCAAGTCTACTTTGGGATCTAGTATGAGTTCTCTTGTATCTTTATTTCTTTGTATGACTTTGATCTACTTCAGTTATTCAGCTATTTCATATAAAGTTGTGGTAGATCATGTGATTGATATGTTCTTGAATTCATCCATTGTTTATCATTTAGAGGCTCATGTTCGTCATGAACACTACCTTTCGATCTAGTTGAAGGATGATTTTCTCATTCCTTATGTGTTTGTTCATAAGTTAGAGGCTCGTGTTCTTCACGAACACGACCATTTGATCTTGTTGATTAGACATAAGAGAGTTCATATCCGTTCGTATGACTAGTCCTAGTTCGATCTAGATTGATGGCATTGTTGTGTTGCATGAGGTTTGTGTTTAAACTACGGTACTCGGTCTAAATTGGCCAGTTATCTGGTGGCTTCAACCTGGGTCACAATAGCCCGGGCCGGGTGAAGTTTAGCAGCAACGCAAGTATAGTGCCTGAGTTGTGTGGCTTCGTTAGTTATGAGCTTGCCCCCCGTAATGATAGAGGTAGGCCGCAGTGGTGACAGCTGTTGGACCCTTTGAAACCCTCTGCGCTGGGGTATTGCTATAGGAGTCTAAAGAATAGTTACGCAAGATGCTGGTCATCGGGGGCTATCTCCCCGTTTGTACCTGGGTGCTAAACCTTCCAATCATGCAATGTTTTGTGCCTCTCTTTCTTGTAGCTTCTAACTCTTTTATGCATAGTTCTTTAGAACGTAGAGCTGACTCGTATGTCCCCCTTGTGCCGTAGTGTGCTAGTGTAGAGGTAGATCTGAGTGTGTGTCACACTACCCTTATCATATCATTTACCTTACCCCTGTACTTGAGTTGTTGTCTTCTATTCCTATCTTATGTTTACACTCTTTGCATAAGCATAAGTCTTGATATCCACCAATGCCTTCCACGGATACGATACCCTTGGAATACTCTCTTCCCTGGGGAAATGCTACAATGGTTTATCTGTGCGCTTGCGGATTCGTTCACGATCGTTAGATTGACCTCTGGCAAGTCTCGACATTCGCTCTAACTCGGCGTCGTTAGTAGTGACGTTGGGAGATGCCTAAAGACATTTCTTGCGCTATCGCTAAGGATGGTTTCTAAACCCGTTCTTAAGTGATGGTGTTAAGAAATGCCAACACCCACTGCGCAGGCTTCGCACCCGCCGTCGTTGGAGCTCGGCCTCTATTCACCTCGCCACCACCTCGAATCCCGACATCTCTACTCGACCCGCTCCGCATAAGCTTTATTTGTGTCGCGCTTTGGCCGTGCTCGCCAGCAGCCTCCTAGCACCACCCATTGCGCCAATTTGTTGTGGTCCCCTCCTCGCTCGCGTGGAGGAGCGCCACCGGCCGCTGTGGTGGACTGGTGGATCAGGAACGAATGCGGTGGAGTGGGCCCCGCTGCCATCCCTCCCCTCCAGCGGGGTCGGAGGCTGGCACGGGAGCTTGCGCGGAGCAGAGCAGAACGAGGATGGGAGGAGGCAGCGCAGGGAGAAAGAGCCTACGCTTGCGGGCGAGGGTACGCGGAGGGGAGGGACGGCGGCGGGGTCGTTGTGGAGGGCTGGAGGCTGGAGCGTCGATGGCCGGCATGGTGGCGCGCGGGGAGAAAACGGCAGCGACGCGGAAGGGAGAGAACGGCGGCGACGGCAAAACAAACGGGAGGCAACATAGTGCTAGATAGCTGTAATGGTGGATCTTTCAATAGTAAATATCTACACTCCAATCTTTTGATGGTACAAATCTATTAGCTGGTTCTTTTGATGCTAAGAATCCAATTTTCCCATTCACATTTGGTTGGTGCTACAACCGACGTTGTTGGTGCAGCGAAGAAGAGCAAAAGGACTGGATCAGCAGCCTCCGGGGTCCTCTGCCTCTGATATGTATGTAGCCGCGCAATGCCAACTCTCGATCGGCCCGGAGAAAAGGGTTTAATTTACACCTTTTC
Source organism: Cenchrus fungigraminus (assembly GCA_036936925.1). Classification (NCBI taxonomy): domain Eukaryota; kingdom Viridiplantae; phylum Streptophyta; class Magnoliopsida; order Poales; family Poaceae; genus Cenchrus; species Cenchrus fungigraminus. Next base: position 103,577,228 of record CM072769.1, on the reverse strand, counting down.
CTGAACGGTTTACCTTTCTTTTCAGAGCAGGGTGAGACCTTCCTGTACTTTCCACGCCCAACCCGACATGCACTCGCTAGACTTTATTTTGACCATCGAAATGTTTCGACGCATGTTTCAATTCCACGAGAAATTTTAATTTGTATCGAACGAAGTACCTAAAGCTTACAAAGGCAACATGCTTACACGATACCTCTTGGATATAGCTAGTTCCGCCCCCATTCCAAAAGGTAATTAATGGTTCCATACTTCCATTAGAAAAAACTCGACGTGCGGGGAGTAAGACCACCCCCACGGTACTGTATTAAGAAGAAGACCTTCTCACACAGGTCGAGAAAATCTCCGAATCCCTGCCCCACCCATACACAGCGGCACCGCAACATACGTGAGATAAGGCTGGCCTTAGACCTGTGCTTTGACATGGGACAGACGAGAAGATTTTTTTACAACACCAGACTACTGGGAGGACCATCCGGCCGCTCAACCACCGCACACATGTGCGTCTGCTGGGGAAATAAATTCCCCCATGAGCCATTAGTACCTAAAGAAGTACTATTTAAAGAATATCCTTAACAAAAAGAACATAATTCAACCATAGAGGTAATTGGAAGTGTCTATATAGCGCACTCGAGCATTTCAGAGATGATGTGCACTCGAATTTCGATCATTATTGCAGGGCCATCCAACGCCTCTGGATCATCTTTAACCTTTACCACCTCATCCTCCACTCCAACCCAACCCACAATATGTCAATCGCCACCTCGACCAGTGGCATCACCACAGCCTTGCCCTCATCGCCCCTCCCTACGCCCACCACCATTGCCAGCCTACCGCACCGCCAACCCTCTCTCTAGAGCCGTCGGATTCCATGGCCGAAGTCCCCGAACTCCGAAAGCCTAACCTTCGCTTGGGGAGGTACTGGAGTTGGGAGGGGAGGGAGGCTGGGAGCTGCAATCCTCGCTAATAAAAAATCAAGTGTGGACAAAAACACAAACACTCGAGTACCATTTAGGAACCCACTAATTAAATTAATAAAGGAATGTGGTGCTGCCGTATTAAACACCGCCTACACTTTAGAGCGAGCTTGAACACTGTGCAAAATGTAAAACGCAGTACTCCCACCGTATTTTTTAAATATGTAATTTTTAAATATATGACACTTAGGACAAATTAGTTTGATAGTTTGTTCTAAACATTATATATTAAAGTACAGTGGTGTATGATATGTTACGCTATATGCTTAAGGATAAAGAATTTGAAATATTTGTGACTTTCTACTTACAACTTTGACCATTCATCTTATTCAAAAAATTATGCAAGTATCATTTATTTTATTTGCTACATACTTTACTAATGTATGTATTTTAAACTTTACATATCTTTTTAGGTATTTAAAATAATTTTTGAATAAGACAAATGGTTGAAGTTGTAAAAAAAATCAATGATCGCAAATATTTCAATACGGAACGAGTATAAGATAAGTTACACTACATGTCATTAGAGTCAAGGAAAGAGGGGATTCACTTCATACAAAGTTCAAAGAAAAGCTCATCATCATATCGTCCCTAAGCCGGAAAAGACAAGAACAGTATGGAAGGAAAAGGAAGCTACACCCATGAGTATGTCTAGAAATGTAGCACTGCTCAAAATAACTAAGGTATGGGCATTGAAAGATATTTTGAGCCGCAAAACCAATTCAGCCCCCGCGTTAGCCCCCCCCCCCCCCCCCCGGCCCCGCGGCTGCCCGCGTGAATTTTTTCATTTCAATTTTTTTATAGTAGGTAAATATTGTATATTATACCTGTAAGTTAACATTATTTCAAAAGTTATGACTATGTATATCATGAAAAATTGTACATATATTTTGTACGCTATTGAAGTTGTACTAGAAAATTATCTAATAAAAATTACGGTAATGCTTGCGTCCGGGCGTCCGGACGTGTCAGACGGTGGCCGCAGAAAATATCTATGTCTGGGACCCAACTCACCACAGCCACACAATTGATTCGTTTTTATCCCCATTCACAAGCACGTCGTGTGGTCGCTGCTTTGTCAGAAGAAACTCGTCGTTTGCCTCGTCGTGCGGTCGCCAGAGCTGGAGCTCCGCGCGCAGAGAGGATGCCCCACCATGTGCGGTTGCCGGAGCTCCACTGCGGAGGGGAGCTGCTCCGTTGTGTGCGGGTCGCTGCTCCTCGTGACAAGAGGGGCGGCGAAGCTCGCTGATAAGCGGCCGGGAGCGGGGCAACGTTGCCGGCAAAAAGCTCGCTGATATGCGTCCGCTGGAGGAGCGGCACGCGCCGGGCTGCCGCGTGAGTGCCGGGCCGCTGGAGGAGCGGCGCTCGCCGGGCGGCCGCGTGAGTACCGGGGCGCGACATGGACGAGGGTAGGTCCTGCTCGGGGGTGCCATTGCCCAGTGTTTGATTGGATTTCACTGATGTTTCACACAAATGTTGCAAATATTTCTTACAGATGTTGCAACAGTTGTTGTTTTGTGCTTCATTTGCTACTTCTTCATGTTGCAATATTTGTGTTTCACGTATTTTAGATGTTTCAGAAGGATGTTGTAAGTGTTTCGTGCGGATGTTGCAACAGTAGATCTGGTTGTTTCAATGTTGCGGATGTTAATACCCTCACCGTAACATTTGATTCTCGATGTTGCAAATGTTGTTTTTGAATGTTGCAGATGTTATTTCGGAATATTGTGGATATTTGTTTTCGAATGTTGCGAAATTCTTCTTCATGTTGCACGCAAGATGACTTCATGTTGCGACAGAAATTTTTTCGCTACAATATTTTCTGACTGCTACAGTGCTGATATGATGTCTACAGTGTTTTGATCGGACGGCTCTGCATATGTCCATTTTTTAACCCGCGTCCGGACGTCCGGGCGCTTGTACTTCCGTAAAAATTATATCGTGAAGTTATACATGAAAATTATGTATATAACTTATGATATGCTGAAATGGAAAGTTGCAGTAAACTTCCTAGAAAGGAGTAGTGCAGTCGTGCTGGTGGATGTCCACACCGCGACGAGCAACAAAGAGGAGGTGTTGTGGGTTTGCCAAAAAGCGAACAAGGCGGAGCTGTGGTGAGCAAACGGTTACGCGGGCAACCTTGGCAGTGGCACGCAGAGCTATCGCGCAAGGTGGTGGCCTACTGGCCCGCACGGAGGCACATGCATCCATGGTTTGGTGGAAGGGCGCTTGGGAGCAAGGCCGTGCCGTGGTGAGCGATCGACCCCACGGGCGACCTCCACGGCGACACGCTGAATCGCCGACCTCCCCGCATCGCTTTCCGCGACTATTGGTTTCTTGATGCTCCTGTTTTCGGACATGGATTTGTGAACGGATGGGCGATGATGGTTGATTTGTTGTCGCGAAATCCTGCCCATTCTTCTTGATTATTCCAAGTCGATGAGGAGTTGAGGACATCGATCCTGATGTGCCATACACGACATCGAATCTGAATCAGATGCGAGAGGAAGGTTCGAGCGGGGAAGGAGTGCTGTGAAATAATCGGACTCGAGGGTGGACCCACGTGTTAATGATGAAAATCATAATAAATTAAGGAGTAGGTCCACATGTAAACGAGATTAATTGGACCAACGAAATTATTCTGAATATTTGCATTTCTTTGTCAACCATATACTTCAATGCTTCTCCACGATGGATCCACCTAGTGTAAGTGATTGTCATCCCATTCACAAGTAAGTGAATCCCAATTCCCTCTACAGTCTTTGTAGAGTGATTGAGGTACCGACGACACGGGCATAGTATTTATTCATGTACAATGTATCTACTTTTAAGAAATGCCAAGAAATCATTGACCCATTTCTCATGCTCGGTGGAAAATAGTTGACAACGGGTTATCCACTGTCTATCCATCTGGAAAATTTTGGCGAATCAAATAAACTCACCTCTATCCCTTGTTCTAACTAAAAACTTTGACTAGTCCTCCTATGAGAAAATCTTTCACACATTTAGCTTTCCTAAAATCATATGTTTGTTTTTCATAAAAAGACACTTAGCACCACCTTAGATAGAATTTCTATACTTGACTTCCTCTTTTCAAAATTATTTCTTATTTGAGCCAAAAATATAGGATACCCATAACTTACCCTTAAACCTTGTTAGCTTGGTTGATTGATTTTTTTCGATGGGTGATTTTCTTGATGACAATGCTTACTTCGTAAATGGAGGTCAAGCTTTGTCCTTTCCTTATTGTGGACCATATCAGAAATCTTTCAAACCTTACTAACATTTGTTTGTGCTAACTCTATGCATTTACATTTTGCATCCACCTCATTGTCATCTTCCACTTTATGATAGCTTGGTCTTTTGGTGAAACTTTATGATGAATGCTTTCATGTTTACGATAATGCTTTGATCAAGCATTTTTACCTTTGCAATCTTGTGTGAACATGGTGTTTAGATATGATTGGAGAACCACATCATTCAGTTTTATATACTTTACTTTCATTTTGCATTGGTTGGTTTATAAACTTTGCAATGCGCCCTACTTAACTTACACTATAAAGAATTATAAATCTTGGGATAAGCATGGTGTTTTGACCTTGGTTAATAAATCTTTATGCTAATGGAGAAGTTTGACAACCACTTTGTAAGCAGGGAGCTTAGGATTTGGTGTAAACATTGTTTTGTTTTTATACCATCCTATCATTTGCATGCACACTTGCACACATGTACACACTACGTGAAAAACAAAGATTGGTAACGGGCGCGAATGGCCATTGGTAACGAGTATCGCACCCGTTACCGATCAAGCGTTACAAATGATTGATCAAAGGTAACGGGCAGATGCTCGTTACCAATAACCGTCACTAGTTACCAATGACTGGCATTGGTAACGGGCATTATGGTAATGTCTGTTACTAATGTTGAATTAAAAAAACAAAAAAGAATCCAAAATACCTTATATTCTATTATTTTATACATACCTACACACAAGCATACAGTTACATACATACATGCTCAATTACATCCATACATCATACATGCTCAGTTTCATCATACATCCATACACTCTGAAGTTGCAATAAGACAGTTACAAGCAATGGGTCATTCTTGCATTACTAATTTAGTGAATGCGCTATGCAGATCAAGACCTTTACACCTGCAATTCGAAACACAAAGCAAGCCACACAGAGGGATCAATTTTCCTATTTCCAATCAATGCAACAAAATCAGAGATCATGTGAGATGTTCAGGAAAGAAATGCATGTATGCATACCTTCATAAGACCTCAGCTATCTCACTCATCTTCTAATGTCAAAGAATGTGAAACCATTAAGGACCTCAATGACAGACATGCAAAGGAATGGGAATCTTAATTGTGCTGATAACCTTTTCCTAGTTTCAAGACAACTCTGAACAAACCATTATAATTTGAAGACAATTTTGAGCTAAAAGTGTATTACAATAAGGAATGAATATAGTCAGCTAAGATAACAGGAAAGAAATTACGCAACTATATCACAAGTTAAATTGCCCAAATCGTGTATAGGTAATGCAATGCTCAGTTCAATAGGAAACAGAGCAAGAATACTCATGTACGCACGCTGCTGATCACTTACAATTTAAGAACCAAACAAAACATGGGAACACACCGGCCAAGCACTACTCATGATAAAGGGGGAAAACTAGACATTCCATTAATGGGTAATTTGATGGAGCACATAGCATAAGTGACTGTGGGTGAAAGGACAGAATTAATCATTTCAAGCCGACCTGAATACGATAGTAAATATTGCTGTTGTTTCATAACAAGAGTTCCTGACCTAGATGGTTGTAGTCAATTCCTGAACTTAGGTTATCTAGATGGAGCCTGCAGCATGATAATTATCCAGAATAAGCTGAGACAAATCTGATACACGAGATTCGAAGCCGTTGCGAACGCGAGAGGGCCTCCTCCCCAGCGACGCGAGAGAGAGGGCCACGGCAAAACCCTAGATGCGCCCCACGGGAAGATGAAGAAAAATTCGTGGAAGTTGAAGCAGTGATAAAGGACAACATGGAAGGAGGTGAAGACGAGTTGAGAAACGATTGGGAGTAAGGCTTGTGACAAAGTGTGGACATTGAAGGACAATCAAGGCAACAGAGGTGAAGAGTATGACGATGATCTCCACACATGGTGGTCAGACTTCAAGAATTACAAGATGGTTCATCATCTTCCATGCTTAGCAATATGCTAAGCATGGGGGAGGACTTGGTGAACATGAGAAGACCGAATGGAGTACAAGGATCACGGTTGCCACGGGATGCTAATTTTCTTCTTACATTTTAAGCACAATGCTTAAGCATGGGGAGGCCTCGCTACACTTTAAGCATCAAAGGACGGTAACAATTCCTCAACCCTCGTTTTGTCCTTGTCTTTCTATATGTCTGCACATATGTATATGCTTTCCACAATCTTAGATGCAACCTTTGTATATCTCTCTATAGAATAACATGTCTACTAGGAGTACAACCTAGATTTGTTTTTGTTTTCAACAAATAATAATCATCGTTACCTTGTGCTCACCATGATGATATCTTGTATGCTCTTGCTTATGGATATATGATGATCGTTGAGTTGATCTCTTGGGTGAATTTCCAAATCTCAAGACCTTTGGAGCTTCTGGAATCTTATTTATCTTGGAGTTGCACTTGCATTGGACTTCTTTATTCTATCGAGACATGCCTTATGAACTTCGTCCAAGAGTGCTCGTTTAACGCCAAAAACCTATCTAGACACAAATACTTCAAAAACACATGCATATGTGAACTTGTATCGTCATGAGGTTACGATAATTAGTTATGATATCATATTCATGCCAACATTGAAGGTAAACTAGGGCGCTAGGGGTGTGATTAATGAGCGTCAACATCGGCTGATGGTGAGCTGGCGCGGGATGACGAGATACAATATTTCGAGAGAAAAGCATAGAGTTTCACAAAAAAGTCTCACATCCAAGAAGTGATGTTGTGTTAAACAATAATGTGTCGTTGTTCCTGGAGGTCTCTGTTTGGAACCCTCGTGCTGGCAAATTATTTTTGCCACATTTCGATGGGGCGCTAGCAGGTGGGCTACCACTACTTCAACTTACATGTGGGACTAAAGTTGGTTTATGATATTTTTGCGGAGGTTATGTCATCACAAAACCAGCATGTAACAGAGAATGTATGACTACAATAACAACCTTTATGGCGTTCCTTTATTTTCTCACTAAATTTGCTCGGAAGCGAAAGTTTATGACGATATCAGCCAGGAGCGTCATAAATCAATGACGCTAAAATTAAGTTGCGTCACTAGTCGGTGTTTTTCTTATAGTGTATTAGACTATTAGTGTATAGTGTTTGAGATAGAAACGAGGGCATAATTTATGTGGAATACTACATCTGTGAGCACACCTACCATTTCGTGGGACAAGGAGTTATTGGAAGTTATGAATGTACGCAAAAGAAACCTATTAATAATTAATCGTTATCTAGCTTCTTATATTTAATTATTGGTTTAACATTCACATATTGTTAAATTACAGATGTGGAGCATGTAAAAATAGGATTTCGGCAATCCATACTATAAAGACTGAAATAATTGATGCATGGTCAACCGAATTTTACATCTTACAATCCCTCCCCACCGTACTTTTTTTATCCTCTTTTTTCTCCCCACATGACCTTTTATTTTTTTTCCACTTTTTTCATGACTCCTCTGGTCGGTCTCACTCGTCCCTTTTTCACGTTAAACAACTCATCATGGTCGGACTGACTTGTATAACCACAGTATATATGTGATTAGATTTTGTCGTAACACCACGGTGGCCAGGGTGTGGAGGACGCCGAGTTGGTCGTGGAGGTGCTGTTCGAGGAGAATGAGGAGGCAGAGTGCTGTCGCGATGTAGCCGGGCTCGTCGAAGACATCGACGGTGCATGTGTCGTGCTTGTCCCACTCGTGGCCCCACAAGCTTTTGATTCAAAGGTTGTTGTTCTCTCTATGCTTGTGATCTGCACACGTCTTAAGAAAATCTCAAGTAGTTGAACCCCGTTTGATGATGGATACCATAGATGTATTATATATGTAACACTACGTGAAAAACAGACATAGGTCACGCAGCATTTGTAACGGACCCGTAACACCCGTTACATGGACCCTCATCTGTAATTGTTATTGTTTGGCGCCCGTTACGCATAAGCGCGGCAGGCTCGACCCCGACCTCGCCACCGCAACGCCAGTTACCAATGAGGACTTCTAGTAACGAACTTCTTAAACGCCTGTTACATGTTTTCTTTGTAACGGACGTTAAAATGCGTCCGATAGGAAAGTGAAACCTATCGGTAACGGGCTCTTAAGGTCTGTTACCGAAACCATTTGACGCCCATTACACGCGTAGACAGCACACATCTCCTTTCCTCCAGACAGAGGAGACGTGGTTTCACCAACCCGCGTCTCCTTTGTTATGGGCAAAATATAGGTAAATCATACCAAATATTAGACTGCACACAGATAATCACACAAGTATATAATTATTTGAGCATAATCATAGAAAATATTGGACATCACGTAGACGTAATAATGTCTCTTAAGATGCAAAATCCCACACAAAGATAGTAGCCATAAGAGCATATTCTATATTTCTACAGAGCCACGCTGCTCTGCTTCTTCTACTCCTCCTACTAGTAGAAGTTACCACTAATCCACTAATCAAGGTGCTGCTTCTTTGTTGATGGTGCACCCGGCGCCTTATCACAGCTGCTCATGGCAGAAGATGGTGGCAGACCTCCCTGGGCGCCGCCCGCGGATGAGGGCATCCCTCTATTGCCGCCGCTAGAGGATGACGGCGCCGCTCCATGGCAGCCAGTCGAGGACGGCCTTAGCGCCGCTCCATGCCGGATGATGACGGCCGGTCGATGATGGCCTCTGCTCGGTGATGATGACAGAGATCGACTGTCGCCGACCGATGAGGATGAGAGAGGATGACGGTGCTTGGAGACGACAGTTCCCCGGTGCGTGGCAGTGCTTCGGCGCCCCTGACCCCTGGCACCTCTTGCTGATTTGCGAGGGGTGCGGTGTTTCAGAGGCACATGATCTTGGATTTCATTTTGTTCCACAAACTGCGAATCATCAGAGGATGTGTCAACTGTTGACGGCTGTTATCCACCCATTTTATACCTGTCAACATGTACCTTTTGGCATGAGAAATGATCATCAACAATAGAATAGGGCTTAAACTAATCATTTCCACAAGTGTTGGTGATTATGCAAATACAGGTGATTAGCACTAGAAAGAGGAGTAAAAGCACAAGTCTTTGATCCAAGTACTTCAAGCTCAGCCAATGAGGGGATGCCACCTAGGATTCCCCTGGATCACTGACGTCATCAATCCAAGAGAGGCAAGCTCGACGAATCACGCATCACCACATGGACATCACATGGATTCAAGGGCCCACTTATCCCCCAAAACCGTCGGGAAACTTGACATGCACGGGGGAGTGACTTCAGGGCCCACTAGTCAGCCACCAGCAGAAAGCACGAGGCGCCACGTGGCCCGGGGGCTTCAGCCGAACCCAGGATCAATCAAACCGACCTTGGTTCGGCTGATCCTGGCCCTCCACGTGGCAGCCCCTGATTGGTCCCCTGTTGCGTTTCCGGGCGTTTTGGGGCACTTTGAGCCTCCGAGGAAGCCACCCCATCCTCTATAAATAGGAGGGGAGGGGCTCTCATTTGGAACACACACTTCTCCTCCTCCTCTTCATTTTGGCCTTCGAGCCTCTCTCTTTAGGAGAGGAGAGCTCTTTGTATAGGATTAGTGCTAGGAAGTGAGGTGGGAGGCTTGGGGTCATGTCATGTTCATGACATCTTCCTCAAGAACGATTCTCAGCGGTGCTTTTGTTGTTCATCTAGACTAAAGTGAGTATTTCGATATTTTCTATTTAGACTAAAGTTCTATGCATGCTTAGTTGCTTTGTTCTTGTGTTCTTCATTTCTTCTTGGTTTAGAGGCTTGTGTTCTTCGAATACAACCCTTTCGATCTAGTAGACTTAGATCTTAAGTTTGCATCTAGTTTGCTAGCTTGTCTTTTAGAGTAAAGTGGATGCTCCTGCATATCTCTAGTTAGATCAAAGTGCATTCATGATCTTGCATAAGTGATAGAGTATACCTTGAGCTAGTGCCAGTATCTCCCTCGCGGATTCGTAGTTCCGTATTTATACGGAGTGCTATAGTCGGGCTATCGGGACGTCAGACGATGTCCGGCTATAGTAGTAGTCGGTGGTGTAGACGTGGTATCTGGACCATAGGTTATCCTACGAATACCAAGTACATTCGCGTAATGATAGAGGTAGGCCGCAGTGGTGACAGCCTGTTGGACCCTTTTGAACCCTCTGCGCCTGTGTACCGGGTAGGGCCCCGTTGCCAGAACAAATTGCCTAGCCTTAAACAGCTAGGGTGGGTTGGCGCCCAAGGCGAGTGTTTTACCTGAGGGACCGTGCTAGACTCTGCGCTCGGTCTGGTAGATCCTTTCTACCTATCCTATCAATCAGTGTTGTGTCCTTAGACCATCAGTTAGGTTCGAGCCAGAACTCTCCCGTCCTTGGATTCGATACCTTGTGGGAATACTCATTCTCTTAGGGAGAAGTGCTACAATGGTGTATTCGTGCGCTTGCGGATTCGTTTGCACTCGTCAGTGTACCTAGGAGTCTCTTACACACTCATGCTATTACGGTGCCTAGCGTTGAGGTTAAGAAATGCCAACATCAACCAACACCCGAATGGTGCTCCGCTCTACCTCCTCTTCATCCGAAAATTGGGGATCCTCCCTTTCATCAGAAGAGGAGGAGGATGTGGCTTGTGCCGCGCCTCTAGGAGATAATGGCTCCATGGGGAGAGGAAGAGGGCGCTGTGCGAGAATGGGGTTTTTTGTTGGTTGCAAGAGTGGGGAGAGGAAGAGGGTATTGTGCGAGAAAGGGGGTTTTGTTGGTTGCCAGTCCGGGATATTTATAGCCAGAGAAACCCATTAAACTATTATTGACAAAACTGCTCCCGAAAAGAGACGCAGGATCACCAAGCCGCGTCTCCTTTGTGGACCCACCTGCCAACAAAGGAAACGTGGGTTGACCAACCTATGTCTCCTTTGTTCTGGGCAAAATATAGGTAAATCATACAGAAAATTGGATTGCAAACAGATAATCACACAAGCAGATAATCATTTGCGCATAATCATAGAAAATATTGGACATGACACCGACAAAATCATGTCTCTTAAGATGCAAAATCACACACAACACATAGTAGTCATAAGAGCATATTATATATTTCTACATATTTAAGATGATGCATATATAGCATCACATGTTCACATATGCCATGCATAATGTTCAGAACAGACATATTCACATCTGACGTGCATGAGCAGGGGCACATCACCAAACTAGATAATTCTAGCTGCAAGGGCACTAGTTAGATGGATTCAATCCTTTTGTACTACAGCCTCAAGTTCGGCTATCTTTGCCTCTAGTTTTGCAAGTGTTTCCTGCAGCTCAGCATTTTTCTTTGCAGCTTCGGCAAGTTGAATATCCTTCATCTTCCATGCGCCTTTAAGCTTCTCCGCCTCAGATTCTAGTATTTTCTGACCATTTCCTAGGAGACTTATGCCATCCACAGCCTTGTTGCCCATCCTTCTGTCCACCTTGTCGAGTACTTTCCAGATGCAGTCAAGATCCTCCCGAGTAACAACACATTTCTAAAACAAAGGCAAATTGATGCAAGTTTCATAATTATATTGCCAAAGTTTAATATCATGCAAGATGTAACTAGTCAAACAAGAAAGCTGTTTAGCTGTAACTGGGTTCAGAACTTGCCTGCTTCTCTTTGTCATCCTTCATTCTTTCCATCCTGTTTAGGAATGTGCAGATGTAGTCTAAGGTTTTCTTGTGCCTGTCGATTTCTGTCCAGATCCTGACAATGTCATGTGCTGGTACAACAACTTCCTAAAACAATGGAAAATTGATGCATTGGAACCATTGATCAGTGAAGGCACTGGATGTTCAGTTAATAAAAGTCGTTGAGCATGAAGATTCAGAAATTGAAGCAGTATATAGAATGAGTTCAACATTTTTGTGAGCAGCATAAGATGAGTACCAGGATTTCAATTTCAAGCATAAACCTAACTTCAAGCATACCAAAGGAGAGGAAGGCTCAGCCTCTGCCTGCCGGGCATCACTGGAGTGCACCCCCTTGGCTTTTGCACGCGTGTACGGCCTCCTCCCCCTGGCCGATGAAGAACCGACCTCTTCACTGCGGAACCTCACTCTCTTGGCGGGGGCAGCGGGCGGGGCCTTCTCCTCCTCGCTGCGGAACCTCACTCTCTTGGCAGGGGCGGCGGGCGGGGCCTTCTCCTCCTTGCTGCAGAACCTCCCTCTTGAGTCGCGGTAGAACGACTGCTTGCCACCGGCCATCTCTACGACGGAGACCAGGAAGGAGATGGGAGAGAAGGCGACGGAGACGAGGAAGAGGCAGAAGGTTTGAGAAGGAAGGCAGAATGGCAGAGTGGCAGTGGCAGTGGAGAGTGGCTTTTGGTCAAACATTGGGTACAAAGGATACATGGATTAGCCAAACCGTGTCTCCAATGCACGGGGGCGGCGCGTGGGGCCGGCTCCTCCTCGTCGGTTTGGAGGGGCAAATGCGACGTGGAATAACCATCCAGCGTAGTCTCCTTTGTGTCTGTCTTGATTGACAGGTCAGCTCGATCTCTCAGGGCTCCCATTTCGACATACAGGCATAATCAACACATATCTTTTGAGACAAAACAAACATAATATAGATAAAGATAACTTGTCCACATATATAGATAAAGATTCCTTGTCCACAAAGATCCAAAAAGATAATTATTGCAAACAGTTAACTTGTCAATCTAGCTAGGCCTTAACTTGCCCATCACATTTTTACAATGGTCATGCTATCTGACCATGCACATCAACAAAAGCATACCCCCTTTAACATCAACAAAAGCATGGTATCTTCAACTAAGGTTTGCATTTTTTTGCAGCCTCTTCAAATGTAACCAAGGTATCTTGAAACACTTCAAGCGCATCTTCCATGGGCTGCAGATTTTGTTCAGCCACAAACTTGTAGCTCCTCATGAATGTGGCCTTTTTGAGGAGGATGCACATTTCTTCCATAATATTATCAACCTCAGGTTTCAGATATTCCCAGACAGTGTCATGCCTTTTTGATTCCTATGGAATGAAAAACATAGGAAAGTTGCTAGATTGATCATTTGGATGAACCATAGGAATGAGAAGATAGAGATAGACAAAGGATTTTTTCCAAGAGGTTGGACCTCATGTTAGAATCCTATAAAATCTCTATGGAACAAGCCATTTCATAGGAATATCATAGGAATTGTAAAGGGTTCAATCCTTTGTTCCAAAGGGTTTCAAAGGAAAATTTCCTATAGGATTCAAATCCTACAAAAATCCTTCATTTTCCCTTCATTCCAAAGTAGGCCTTAGTTCAAAACTGATTTGCCTCGATCAGAACTAAGACCAAATCACAGTCATAATCATAAGCAAAGTAATCATCATAGGCACCAACTTGATCAAGATCAAGCTTTTTTTGGAAAAGTTGATCAAGCTCAAGCTCAAGCTCAAGCTGCTCCATCTATTGAACAAGTAAAAGGCACTATGATTCATAGAAACTTGCCTCGCCGTCGTCGTGGTCATTGCCAGCGTCGGATATGAGGTCCTCTACACCTTCGCCGCTCCCTCGACCCCTCTTCGTCGTTGCAAGTCATTTGTTGTCGCAGATGTGAGGCAGGCGCCTTGCCCTTCACTGCCCCCTCGTCGGCACGCTCCTCCTGCCGTTGCTTGGACCCTCAACAGCACGCGCACGGATCTAGTTGCGGCACCACATCATGTTCGACTTCTCCTCCTCGATCCACGGTGCGCGGGGTCGTCCGCTGCTTGGACCCTCGCCGGCGCTCATCGTCGTCTCCTCGCCTCCGCTCACCTCACCGACACCGCCTCCGCTCACCTCCGCTAACCCTAGTGAGAAATGAGGAAAGCGTCGTGTGTGCTGCGCTTATCCATCCGGGATGTTATATTCATTTTCCAAAATGGAGAGCCATTACCGACGCGGGTTCGAGAACCCGCGTCTCATTGGTTATCAGGTGGGTCCGGGTGGGCAGGCAACAGTTATCCTTTTTATATAGGCTGCTGACGCTGAGTCGTGGGCCCGACACTATTTTTTTTGAAATGAAACTTGCTTCCCTCAAATATTAGAGCCCATAAAATAGAACCTAAAAAATCATTAAAAATATGAACAATTCATAGTTGGTCATTTTGTATTCAAATAAAATAGCAATAGGCACACTTGTGTAACCAAAATTATCAAAATTCAAATTTTTATCTCATGTTTGGGATATAATAATTATAATAATGTCTTAGGTTGGTCTAAAAATTATACAAATTGACTTGGCAACATAATTTGGGTCTCTAAACTTGTCATAAAAATTTCAAATGGTTTCTAAAAAGGAAGATCATACTTGTGTACAAATGTGTACATCTCTCACATAGTTTTCTAGAATGTTACTTGAACACTGAAGTTTTCCACACTTTACAACATGTTCGAACTCATATACATTTATAATTTTGACACAACCTTGTGTTCACCTTAACATTACGAAATACAAAGTTTCATTAGTAATGGTTGTGTAAAACAAATATTATTTCTATGTTGTACTTATCAAGTACAAGACAAGGCATAAAAACATTACTCACGAAACGAAAATATACACTAAACAATGAAATTAATGAAAAGATGGCGATTTTAGAAAAAATAAAAAAAACAATCATCAAATTTGGACTACGTATGACCGAGGAATACGTGACACAAAATTTGGTTGCAGATTAAAAGGAGAAAGGAGAACTGTTTCCTTTGTGGTCGGTTTCCAGCGAATAGCGGTTTTTTTATCCACGCGCGCACGCAGATCGTAACTTCCTTATTAACTTTGATTATGTGCCACAACATGAAATCAAATAAATCCATTTATTTAAGATATATAATAATCAATCCATCTGTGTGTGAGATTTATATATAATAGACTTTTGCCCAAAACACATATCTTTGTCATTGGCGACGCTGGCTAGTGAACATGCGTCACCGCAGCGTATACGCGTTCTGAGGCACAGTGGCGTGTCGCAGTGGCAAGACCAGCCGCCTGACGATTCCCCGTCTTGTCATTATAAATGCCCAGCCGGCCAAGAGCTTCATCCATAAGTTTTCTTCAAAGCGCCACCAAGAAAACCCCGGCCCAGCACCACCGTCTCCGGTCACCAAGAGCTTCTTCTTCCTCAAGCACGCGCATGGCATCGTCGTCGAGCGAGCCATCCAGGAAGCAGGGAAGGGAGGAGGACAACGACGAAAGTCACCTCCGTCGGCTCATCAAGGAGGCGAAGGCACCGAAGCCCGAGGAGGCACCGGCGCCGCCGGCCGAGGAGCACGAGGAGGCACCGGCGCTGCCGCCCGAGGAGGCCGACCCTCTGCTTCCTCAACTACATTCGGACAACCCGTCCAAATGTTCATCAAAGCTTTCAGGAAGCTTCAACTGGTGGCCATTGAGCTTGGCTTGCCACGACCCAATGATCCACTGTAGAGGATCGTGAAGGATTTTGCCTTCAAGATCCATGCTTTGGCTGGGGAGCTTGAGAGAGTCGTGGTCTGTGCTGACGACGACGGCGATGACGGCGACAATGGCAGCTTCGACGGTGGTGACGAACGTGACCTCGACGGCTCCGACTCCGATGGTGGAGCTCCTTTGGCGGCGGCGACATGTCCTCTACCTTTGCTTAATTAATTTGTTCGTCCTCTCTGTTTGTTCGTCCTCCTCTATTTGTTTGTGGAACTCTGCTTGTTTGTCATGAACATGTTCCTCTATTAATATGTGTTCCTCCTGTGTGTTTGTTGAACTTGTGATGAACTACATCTAAGAGACGCAGGTAGATCCATCTGTGCCTCCTAATGCATAGCAATATCTATTGCAGCAGTTTACAATGAATGGCAATGTTTGTTACTCTA
Organism: Cenchrus fungigraminus; assembly: GCA_036936925.1. Taxonomy (NCBI): domain Eukaryota; kingdom Viridiplantae; phylum Streptophyta; class Magnoliopsida; order Poales; family Poaceae; genus Cenchrus; species Cenchrus fungigraminus. The sequence goes on along the minus strand of CM072769.1, from coordinate 103,561,154 downwards.
TTTGTTAATGAAAAGATTCTGAGTTTCGAAAAACTCTGTACAAAATCATTTGAGACGCGGGTGCAGGATGGTTAATTTCACACTGAAATATTAGCACAGATGAATTGATGAAATTTGTGATATGTGAGGCATTAAGATTCGTGACCCAATTGTCATTCCATTTCATTCTTCATTCATACATTTAAGTTTGTCATCTGTGACAAATTTTTCATTCTTCATTCACACAGATGAAACAAATTAAAGCACCATCCCCAGTAAACATGATAATTACTTCTTTGTAGCATACATCCCCAGTAAACATCCAAATACTACACAAACAGCACCCACAATAATCATGTTCATCTTCCAGATCACATTGTCCATCTTCTTCTCCAGTGCTTTCTTCCTCTGCTTGTCATCCGGTGCTTTTCCCTGATTGTCGCTCCCAAGTTGACAATCCACTGAATCAACTACTTCATCGACCACGTCTGCCCAGTTCGACGGTTGAAAAGATATGACGCCAGCATCCTTCAGCATCTGGAGATACTCCTTATCGAAATGATAATATCCACAAAGCTTGGGGTACTATGCAAATCAAAAGCACATAAGAACCCTAACTCAGATTTGGGAAACACAACACAAACTACTCACCGTGTTCCTCGCACACTTAAAATAAAGATAACCGTGGTTTTCACCTTCCTTCTGCATCCTCCCCTCCACCACCCGAGCCATACCACAGTCCGGGCAAGGGACCAGTGGGAAGCCGCTTAGCTCACCGACTGGATCCAAGCCGATGGAGTGAATGTGGCTGCCCCGGCCACCTTGAAACCTGCTCCTGCCACGTCCACCTCCAAACGAATCGGTGTAGTGTGACATGTGCGCGATGGTGGGGAAAGGACGGGCGGGCGGCGGTGGAGCTCAGAGCGGGGAAGAAGAAGGGGGTCGGGGCCGGGGCAGATGTATATTCATTCGGCCAGGGGCATTTCGGACAATGAAGAATTATTTGCGACGCGGGTTGGTGAACCCGCGTCTTCTTTGTTAGGCGTCTTCTTATTTGCAACGGTTATCTTTTAAATATAGGCTTCTGACGCTGACACGTGGGCCCGACACTTTTTTTTTGAAATGAAACTTACTTCCCTCAAATATTAGAGTCCATAAAACAACATCTAAAAATTCATTAAAAATACGAACAATTCGTAGTTGGTCATTTAGTATTCGAATAAAATATCATTAGACACACTTGTGTAACCAAAATTATCAAAATTCGAATTTTTATCTCATGTTTGGGATATAATAATTATAATAACATCTTAGGTTGGTCTAAAAATTATACAAATTGACTTGGCAACATAATTTGGGTGCCTAAACTTATCATAAAAATTTCAAGTGGTTTCTAAAAAGGAAGATCATACTTGTGTACAAATGTGTACATCTCTCACATAGTTTCCTAGAATGTTATACTTCAACACTGAAGTTTTCCACACTTCACAACATGTTCGAACTCATATACATTTGAAATTTTAACACAACCTTGTGTTCACCTTAAGATTACGAAATACAAAATTTCATTAGTAATGGTTGTGTAAAACAAATATTATTTCTATGTTGTACTTGTAAGGAACAAGATAAAGGCATATAAACAACATCCAGGAAATGGAGTTATATACGAAACAATGTCATAAATGAATAGAAGTTGATTTTAGAGTTTCGAGTTGATTTTAGAGTTGTATTTCTCCTACATCATTAAGATACATGCTTGACTATGCTCAGTTAGGGTTTCGAGTTTCAAAACATATACTTGGCATTTCCCTTTGGATTCACTCTTATATTTGGTTTTGCTCTTGTTCCACATGTACATTTGCACATTCTCTCCGTCGTGAATAAGTACCTCATCAGCAACTGAGGCAGCAAGCATCTTCGGTAAGGTTGCATCGCCTGAACTAATTTTTTGTTTCTGAATTTTGCATTTATGTTAATGGTTTACCATAGAACCAATGAGATTATAGTGGGCTAAACTAGTTACTGTAATTGTTTTCTCCTTTGTATGGTCTTGTACACAGTTCTGTGGGTGTTGATTAGATAAATGCTTAGCTGCTATGCATGGTTAACTAAAAATGTGCTCTACTTGTCTCCTGTTGTAGCATGTCTCCTGGGAGAGCTAGCAGTATGGTCTCCTTTTTGTGCTATTCTTGGACACTGAGCTAACCTTTCTCATAATCCGTTGACAATTAATTCATAGGATAAATTTGTCGAGGACTATAGACCTGGGCAATTTGAAGAAGATGCATATAATGAAGATGATGGATACGCCACTGCTAGTGAAGAACAAGAGCAGGTGGGTGGGGCTCCGGCCCGAGCCAGAGTGCCAAGGACAGCCACAAAGTGGCCAAGAGACAAAATGGTAGTCACTAAGGTTGAGAGAGGAAGGATGCCAGTACCATTGACACAAAAGCGCAGGTTCAGGACACTTGCAAGACTCATTGGTAGACAAAAGATGCCTTTGGATTTGCCAGAAATCAAAAAACTAAGCGAGTAACAAAAGTGGTACTTGTTTGAAACCTATATGCAGAAACACTTGGAGTTCCAGCAAGACATGAAAGAGCAGGCATTCAAGCTTTTGTGGAAGATTGCAGCCAAGGCATGGAGACAATTTAGATTTCAGCTTAGGCGAGATTTTGTCAGAAAAGGACTCGAGCCATTTGGAAAGCACGACTTTATCAAGCTGGAACAGTGGAAAGAGTTTGTGAAACAGCAGAAAATTGAGGAAGCCTCATCTGTTAGTGGTAAGTTCAAGTCACTTCGAAGCCTGAACACAAACGAGCACAGCATGGGTCCAGCTGGTTATGATGGGAAACTACTACAGTGGGAGGAAGATGACAGGAACTTAGCTGCGGATGGGATCGCCAACCCACATGATGCCTATGATGATCATTCTAGGAATTGGGTGCAAGCAAAAAGTAAGCTAGTGGTGGAAGGCGGTGTTGCTGTGATAGTGTACAACAAAGAAGCAAATGAAAATGTGGCTGCAGACATCATGGAAAAGAATGCACATGCAGAATCTTCAGGAATGACTTCATGGCTGAGGGAGAATGATGTGCTAAGTCAGTGCTTGGGCCACCCCGAACAACCAGGTCGCGTGCGTGGTGTCTCCAGCTACCAGGGCTGGAAGTATGCATAGCCTCAACACGCTTCCATGTACAGGAAGAGGAAGAGGGCGAGTACCGACTCATCAATTTATAAGCAACAGATGAAGGAAGAAATCAAGCAAGAACTCAAGGTTGAGATGGAGAAGGATATGCTTGACATGATGGCACGAGGGTACTAGGTGGTGTTTGCACCAGTGTCCAATCGCACATGCCCTTCACCCACCGGACTAAAGAGCAGCTGTGCGTCCGCAGATAATGTAGGTTTGATCAACGACACTACAAAGTTGCTGACAGAGGAAGTGCACTATGACGATCCTACACAGGAAGACCTTATAGGCACGTTGACTGAACCCACAGACTGTGGCCTATGGATCATATTTCACAGTGTTGAATGTGAAGCTGCAATTGGTGTGGTTCAACCAGAGTAGACTACGCTACATACAGTCTCGATTCATGAAGACTGTGCTATGGTCGAAGTGTTGCATGTATATTCTGTCTTTAGGGATCACGCGCTGGAACACCCTCCTAATGACGAGGTGTCGACACTTGGACAAGCTCTACACCAGAGGATACAGTGGAAGAGGTGTCACATTCACATCAAGGGAGCACCAATTCCAAAATCTTGTTTGCACACTATGGTACAAATTCCTTCTAGATCACAGACTACAGGACATGTACAGGTTCCTTTCTCACATGGTTTCCCACTTCCTCATCCTCCTCCACCCCTAGAACCGCAAATTACAGGACATGTTCCTTCCTCACCTGGTTCCCCACCACCACCACCTCCTCCACCCCTAGAACCGCAAATTACAGGACAGGTTCCTTCCTCACCTGGTTCCCCACCACCACCTCCTCCTCCACCACCAGAATCGCGAAATACAGGAAATGTTCCTTCCTCACATGGTTTCCCACCTCCTCCTCCACCCCCACAACTGCAAAATACGGGACAGGTTTGTTCCGCACATGGTTCCCCACCACCTCCTCCTCCACCCCCCACAACTGCAAATTACATCCCCACCTCCTCCTCCTCATGAAACAACAAAACCTCCATCCCCAAACGAAAGTGCTCAAAACAATGATGCCAAAGCAGGAGCCCAGAGTCATGTGTTGGCTGATGCTGAGAAATCTGTCGATGACAATCCGAAGAAAGCTGTAGGTACATCTGGGCCCAATATCTCTGTAATAGCTGCTGGTCAGACACCACCTGAGAAACCTTCTTCAACCATCTCAAAGCAGCAGGAAAAGAAACTCACTGAAAATAAAAGGTCTACCAGAAAGCGATCTGAGAAACCTTCTTCAGCCATCTCAAAGCGGCAGGAAAAGAAACTTGCTGAAAATAAAAGGTCTCAGAAGCCTAACACAAAGCCATCTGAGGATCCTTCTTCATCAGACAAGAAAGCCCTTGAGAAACCTTCTTCAGCCATCTCAAAGCAGGAGGAAAAGAAGCCTACCAGAAAGCCATCTGAGAGAAATGCCAAGAAGAAGGAGGAGAACAAGGCGGGTTATTATGCTATGACTGTGATTAACCAACGCTACAAATTTGGAAATAAAATGCTCACTGATGATGAACTCAAGCATTCGGATACTACTCCTTCTCTCACTAATCTACACGATTTCTACATGGAACATTGTAAGGTCAAGGATGAGTCTCCGATTACGGGCATAATATGGCCCGAGCATGGCTGGTGGCCTATGAGGAAAGATGAAAAATACAAGATGTTGTCTGTGATCATCAGCGACATGTACGATCTCTTCAACTTGGATGCTTTGGATATGGGACTTCTCCGTTGTTTTATCCTGTAAGTTGCTTGAAAATTTAATGTGCTTCTCACTAATCATTTTCTATCTAAATGTGCGTTCTACCTCAGTTCATCTTTACTATGTATTTTGCCTCCTTACACTTTGTTTTTTCTTAATATTAGGAATATGGCTATAGAAGTTGACAAGAAGAAGGATGAAGTTGCCTTCCTTGATCCTGAATGCTTTAGCAAGACAAATATACAAAATAACATGGGTTTTTTTGTGTCCTATATGAAGCGTGCCTACCAGCCATATGCTAAAAAGAGAGTCATCATTTCCTGCTATAACATTGGGCAGCACTGGATTGCAGTGGTGATCCTTCCAAAGCAGAACAGGGTCTTGTATCTTGATTCATATAGGATCCTAGGCACTGATTTCTCTGAGTTGAAACTTGTCATTGATGAGTAAGTTCTTTCTTTCTTAACCTGCAAACTTCCTCAACAAACTCTGCATAGTTTATTAATGGTGCCCTAACCATTGTTGCATGTTTTGTTGTAGTGCTTGGAATAGTTACTACGACGACAACAAGTTGCCATGCCGCGCCTTGAAACATGACCTGGAAGTTAATGTACGTATTACTTAGTATTTCCTGCCTGTGGAAGCTAGTATTAAAGCTTGAGTTTATTTCTTCTCACCACTGTTTGTCTTTGTATATTTATCGTAGTACCACCAACAACCTCAAGAATCCAGAGTCCGCGGCTTCTATTGTGCCTATCACATGCTTACATTAAAAAATAAATTGAAGGACCCTGAGGTGCTTTCTTGAGATCTGCATTTGTAACACCTGCAACTGAGCACAGTTCTTGCTTATTAGCACTGCACATATTTGGTAACCACCTGTGTGCTGACTGCTGACATTGTTATATTCAGGTATTTCACCTACCTACTTGCGCGCTCCACAAAGACACACTGCTCTACATTAGGGAAAGAACTTCCTCATTCATCATGAACCAGGTGATCAAACGCTCAGGAAAATTTCACTTGACTGATGCTATGATGGCTAAAATTGTATTTGTTACCAATCCTTATGGTTGAGCCAGTGATATTGTTGTGAACCTTACTTTGTTAGATGAGGATGCTGAATGCCTAAATTTTGTTAGATGATGCATGTGAATTTTGTGGATTTCTATTCAGTTTGTGGAGTTTTGTGAATGTGGATGCTGGACTAATTTTTGTGAAAGTAGACAACATGTCTCCTTTGGTCGAGACAGAGGAGACGCAAGTTCACAGTACGCATCTCCTTTGGTCGATAAGAGGAGATACACATACACAGTAGGCGTCTCCTTTGGTCCATACAGAGGAGACGCACGTACACAGTGCGCGTCTCCTTTGGTCGAGACAGAGGGAGACGCGGGTACACAGCAGGCGTCTCCTTTCGTCGAGACATATGAGACGCGCACTGACAAGACGCGTCTCGTTTGGTCGAGGCAGACGAGACGCGCACTGACAAGACGCGTCTCCTTTCGTCAAGACAGAGGAGACGCGCACTTACACGACGCGTCTCCTTTCATCGAGACATAGGAGACGCATCATGGAAGTATTTTCCGCGTCTTCGATGTTGAGTTCATGTAACGGGCTCGGTTTCTATACCCGTTACCAAAGGTCCATGTGGGCCCAGAGAAACAGACATTTCAGGTGACCGGTGGCGGTAACTAGTTTCGGTAACGGTCTTTGTTAGGTGCCCGTTACTAATATGTGTTATGAGTAACGGCCTCAGTGTCTACGCCCGTTACCAAAGGCCCCGGTGGGCGTGGAGAAACAACCATTTCAGGTGACCGGTAAGTAGTTTTGGTAACGGTCTTTGTTCGACCCCCGTTACAATTACGTGTCATCAGTAACGGGCATTGGCCCGTTACCTTTATTGGCTCATTTGTAACGCTTGATCGATAACGGGTGTTTTTCCCGTTAACAATGGCCATCCGCGCTCGTTACCAATGACTGTTTTTCACGTAGTGTAAGTACTATGTTGTGCGTACTGAAAGCACTCTAGACCCAGTCCAAAAGCTTATCAAGGTTGTAAAAGGAAACACAAAGAATTGAAAATATTAGGGTGGCATTCTATTTGTTGTATTCTATATTTGATATAGCTTTCAATTTTTGATATTTTGGTTTTTCTTTAAATATCAAAAGATGTTAGATACACGTGCCTATAACACATGCACTTCTACTATTCCAAGAAACACTTCTAGGATTTATGATGGACGAGGTGATAAATCCTCAAAGAGAAATTTATTATGATGGACATTCTATTGTTGTACCGGAAGACACTGGTAGAAAAACACCCTTCCGTCCCGGTTGGTAAAGGCTTTAAGTCTCTAAAGCCCAACCGAGACGAAAAGGGAGAGACAAAAGGCCCCCCTTTTGTCACCGGGTGGGCAACCGGGAATAAAGGGTGGCCTTTATTCCCGGGTGGTAGCCCCGCCCGGGACAAAAGGGGAGGGCACACCAGCGCCTGTGTGCCACCCCTTTAGTCCCGGGTGGTAGCCTCGCCCGGGACAAAAGGGGAGGGCACACCAGTGCCTGTGCGCCACCCCTTTAGTCCCAGGTGGTATTACCACCCGGGACTAAATACCCCGCTGTGATTTTTTTGTTTCAATTCCAATTGTTCTAATAATGTTATACGCGTATATTCTCACGTATTTAGGTGTAATTTACGTATACATATAAATATTTGCACTAATTATATGTGTCTACTATACGTACTATATGAAGAGAATAAACTTATAAATAAATATATACACACATTATATTACATCGAAAGCATATATAGTACTTTCTGAAAGTAGTATATATATACATCAAAATACCGTTTCATTCTAATTCTAGTCTAAAGTTCCACCGGAGGTGCTAATTAAACTTTATGAATTGGATGACCGTCATAGTGATTTCTGCCTTGTGGATTAATCACCTGGTCCATTATGAATCCGCAGAGACTTTCTTGAATTGCCAAGAGTCGGTCCTTCTCAATGATTGCGTCCCTAATCATATTGTTCTGTAATGTGCAAATAATTTAATATATTACACACAAGAATTAAATATATAAGCGGTTAGAAAAAAATGTATTATTAATTGGTTTAAAATAATACTTACAGTATAATCTGACGGGTCTGCCTCGTAGAAATTGTGGATGAACTCACACACATAGTATGCACATAAATGTGTCCCTGGTTCCTGTCTCATACACTAAATTGAAGAAGATAATTATGAAAAATTAGTGTTATACATTTTTAATTTGCCCAACCTGAAGTTGTTATTTGGTTTACGTACCGGAAAATTTGTAGAGAAGTTTATTCTAGGTCTCCATGGTCCAGGGTTGACAGCCTTGAATTTTTCCCAAGCTCTGGCAGAAAATAATGAAAGTTAGAGCTAGATAGTGTTAGTAAAAGCACACTATTGCATAAAAGGGAACGTATGGATAGAATTATTACTCTTGAAACATATCTTGAAGGTCCAAGTATTTGTTTGGATCTCTTCTCAACGAATCAAAGACAAGGACGTTGCTCCTGTTGACATCAATTATGAGAAGAATCCAGTGGAAACTGTATATACATGGAAGCTCAAAAGATTAGAACTAAATAATGTTAACTGAGATAATTAGAAATGTGAACCCTTAGTAATTAAGATGGTAATCACACTTACTCGAAGTTGTAAGGTAGAAGTATCAAATCCTTGTAATGCAAATTACACAAGGTCCTTAGGATTGTTTTGAATGTTGTTTCTAGTTGGAGCTTTACTTGATCTTGATTAACTAAAGATGGGTCCATGAAACCTATTCGTTGGTAACCATTCTTCCGCATGTTATGCATTTCCAGGCTACAGAAAATGAAAGACAAAGTTAATAACTAGAGTATGCATTAATTTGTTAATTAGGGTATGTATTGCACCGTCACTTACAGGCACCAGGCCATGACAAGATCGGTATTCAAGGAGTCAAGATGGTAAATTTCATAAATATCCTTGAATCGCAGCCAGACCAACTTCTCGCCTTCACCAGCAAAATCTCCTGGTTTAACAAGCATGCCAATCATCTCCAGGCCCGCCTTAGACGTCTTCATGTAGAAGTCATGCAATCTGCGCATCTGAGTAGGGAGTTTCTTCACAAACTCAGGCCTGACAAAAGATTTCCCATGCTCGTAGTGCCATCTAGGTATGAAGTTTTTGTCCCGAGGAGGTGATTCGTGGCCAAGAACATAATGTAGTGGGAGCCCTGTTGCTTCTTGCATTTGAATGACATGCGCTAGTTGTTCTGTGTCCATAAGTGCAAGAGCTTGTTCAGTTGCAGTGAGGCCGGAGGTGATGTAAGTCTGTACTACCGACGTCGACGCTTCTGTTGCCTTCTTCGTTGAAGGTTCTTTCGCTGACATCGACGTTTGTGTTGCCTTCCTCGTTGAAGGCTCTTTCGCCGATGTCGACGTTTGTGTTGCCTTCTTCGTTGAAGGCTCTTTCGTCGACGTCGACGCTTGTGTTGCCTTCTTCTTCTTCCTATAATCCTGTGGCATCGTCGACCCCGGTACTTGGTCGGTGTAACTATTTGGTGACCCTCCTTGTCTCTTCTTCTTTAGGGACTTGTGCAGCGACCGGTCATAATCACTTAGTAGGGGTTTTATAATTTTCTCTTCTGCTTCCTTCTTCTCTATGAAAGCTTTGAGTTTCTGCGGACGATCTTTATTCTTTTCTGCTTCCATTTCTTCGAGCAGTTTTTGTTTAGCAGCCTCTTTATTCCCTTCAATCCACGCCTTGAGTTGCTTATCACACTCCGCCTCATTTTCTGATGCTGTCATGTCATATGGCAGCTTCCTTTTAACAAGCAGCTTTTTCCCTTTCTTCTTCGGGGGATCCAGATTTGGCACGGGCATAGACACGGTAGATTTTGATCGGGACCGCCTCTTGGCAGGCTTTGGTGAAGGCTGGTTTGGTGGTGATTGATGCTTTGGTGGTGATTGCTGACGATCGTCATCGCTCGCGGCAGGAGAATTCCCCCGTTGTGGAGACGGTGAGCTCTAATCATTCGACGACGACCGTCCCGGTGACGGCCCGGGAGATGGTGCCTGCTGCTCGGCAACACTCGGAGGGATCGTTGACGGCCCGGGAGATAGTGGCTGCTGCTCGGCAACACTCGGAGGGATCGGTGGCGGCATGTTAGGTATTATGATGTAATGTTTGGGCCACAATATGATACTGTGAAGCGCATCGCGGAGTGTCCTTTCCCCGTCACCTCCTTCGAAGTCTAGCTCTATGTCGTTAAACTTTGGGTCAGCAATCTCCTCCAAACCAACTGAGGCGTAGCCAGTTGGAATCTGCATGCTGTGGCTTGTACGTCCTGGGAGATGTGGTAAAGCCATTCCATACGCCACCTATATATATGTAGAGAAATGATGAAGTTATTAAATGCCTGAGACATGCATCAAAGGTTGAGACAATTGCACGTATAATCAGGTTTATATATACCTTCATTGTGATGTTGCCGATCGGCTTGTGCAGCTCACATGCGGTGCGCTGAAAGAATTCATCCACAGGGTACCATTCGTTGTCCTCTACTTGAACTTCTTCTTGGTTTGCCGCCCTTTGTTCTTCGGGGGCCTCTGTGGAAGCACAGCTGCTTTTGCGAGCGAAAGGGCTAATGACGGGATCCACCGGTGCTTGGGGCAGTGCTCTGACAGGGGTGATCTGAGCTACCGCGGTGGCCACTCGTCGTTCAATCTCTGCATTCATACGTTCTTCTTGTTCTTTAAGTCTCTACTCCATCATTTCACGCCACCGCCCCTCTTCACGCTCCCTTCTTCTTTTGCGGCTTCTGTAGGTGTCGGCACTTCCCTTGAAAGCAAACTTCCACGGGACTACCCCGTAGCCCCTGCAACGTCCTGGGTGTTCCGGATTCCCGAGTGCCAAAGTGAGCTCATCCATGTCTCTGTCAGGAACCAATTCTTTGATGCCTTCATTCTTTTTGATTATCTCATGTGCCGCCTCCCGTAATGTGGGTGAGAATTCGAGGGAATCATCATCAGGGTTCAATCTTCCACCGCGTGCATAATACCAATTCTTCGATCGTTCTTCCCAGTCAAAGACCGCTGGTACGATACCTTTATTGTGGAGGTCTTGTTCAATCTTCCGCCACTTGGGTGCTGCAACCGCGTAACCACCGCGACCAAGATGATGGTTGTAATCCGTCTTCTTACTGGCACTTTTCTAAGCTCGTGCGCTCTTGTTGGCGAATTCTTCACTATTCTTATAATCCACAAAGGACTGCCAGTGATCCTTTAGCTTGGGATAATCATCAAAATTTGGAGTTCGATTCTGCTTGATATAATCTCTGTGCAGCTGGTTCTTGAAACTCTGCAATTGAGTTGCCATCTTCGTGAGAGTCCACTGCTTCACAAGGTTTGCGTTCACGCCCGGTGGAAGTGTGAAGTGTTTTAGGATATCATCCCATAACATATTCTTAACTGAATCCGGAACCACCCATGGATTATCTTCCTTCCCTTCCATTCTCTATATGATATGGGCACGTTGTCCCTCACAATAGCACCGCATTGGGACACAAACTTGTCCCTGACCTTCTTTGGTTCCCATGGCTGGCCAAGCTCGTTGACTTCAGTGATATGAAACTTCACGTCATGATCGACGATTACTTTTGTACGGCCTCTCTTAGTCTTTTTGCTTGTCGAGGTTGAAGCCTACAAGTTGCGGATTTGTTATTCACGCGGGGTTCCAGAATGATATATATACCTCGTTGTTAATGCATTTATGGATTTGTTAATGCATGATATATATATACCTCGTTGGAACCTTCTGCATTAACTATGAAAAGGTCTTCATTATTGTCCTCGGCGCGGGTGTCGATGTCCGCGGTGCGGGTGTCGATGTCCGCGGTTATGTTGAGGAACGCGTCCGCCTGGCTACGCTCCTCCTCGGTGAAGGTTGGGACCTCGGTATTTGGACCCCCAACAATAAGGCTCTCCATCAGCCGCTCCTCGTCCTCATTGTTATCCATAACTAGAAAATTCTGAAAACATAAATGAATTTCTGAATACATAAATGATTTTCTGAATACATAAATGAATTTCTGAGCACATAAATGATATTCTGAATACATAAATGATTTTCTGAGCACATAAATGATTTTCTGAATACATAAATGAATTTCTGAATACATAAATGATTTTCTGAGCACATAAATGATTTTCTGAGCACATAAATGATTTTCTGAATACATAAATGAATTTCTGACTACATAAATGATTTTCTGAGCACATAAATGATTTTCTGAGCACATAAATAATTTTCTGAATACATAAATAATTTTCTGAGCACATAAATGAATTTCTGAATACAAAAATGATTTTCTGAGCACATAAATGAATTTCCGAGCACATAAATGAATTTCTTAATACGTAAATGATTTCTGAATACATAAATGATTTCTAAGTGTTGGGCGAGAGTCGAGCGAAACTACCTAAGTGTCGGGCGGGAGTCGAGCGAGTCGGGCGGGAGCCGAGCGAGTCGGGCGAGAAAACCAAAGTGTCGGGCGGTGTCGAGCTAGTCGGGCGGGAGTCGAGCGAGTCGGGCGGGAGTCGAGTGAGTCGGGCGAGAAAACCTAAGTGTTGGGCGATGTCGAGCTAGTCGGGCGAGAGTCGAGCGAGTCGGGTGGGAGTGGAGCGTGTCGGGCGGGAGTGGAGCGGTCGGGCGGGAGTCGAGCGAGTCGAGCGAGAAAACCTAAGTGTCGGGCGGGGTCGAGCGAGTTGGGAAAGAATCGAGCGTGTCGTGCGATATACTACCTAATTGTCGGGCGAGCGAAAAAATTAATATCTCTAAATACATATTTCATCTCTAAATACATTTCATCTAAAAACACTAATTAAATTCAAATCTAAATCTCTAAATTCAATTCTAAAATCTCTAAATTCAATTCTAAAATCTTTAAATTCAATTCTAAATCTCTAATTCTAATCTAAATTCATAAATAAATTAAATGAAAACATTAAAAAAATTTGTTGACGTCAGCCATCAGGGGCTGACGTCAGCAGAGGCCTCACCAGCCGGGAGCGACGAAAGCCTCAGGGGGGCGACGACGTCGGCGGCCGGGAGCGGCGGCGTGCGGCGGCCGGGCGCGGCGGAGACGGCGGTCGGGCGTGGGGGCCGGCGCGGAGACGGCGCCCGGGCGTGGCGGAGCGGGGTCGACGGGCGGCTAGGACCGGCGGTGACGGAGCAGGGGCGACGACGGCCGGGAGCGGTGGCGGGCGACGACCGGGCGTGGCGGAGACGTGGACGGGCGTGGGGACGACGGCCGGGCGCGGGCGGGGTCGACGGGCGGCGTGCGGATGACAGAAATCCACAGCGGCCGGGAGCTCCGGCGGCGGAGGGCGCGGGGACGTGTCGACGGCCGGGCGCGGGCAGGGACGGCGGGGTCGACGACGGCGAGGTGCGACCTGCGACGACGACGGAGGCAGGGGCGATAGCGGGGGACGACGACGGTCGGCGGAGATCAGCAGGGGGACGAGACGGCGGCCGGAGATCGAGTGAGTGTGGTGATGAAGTGGAGGAGTTGGGGAAGAAGAGGGGTGGATCCGTGGGATATATATCCCCCGCTCTTTAGTCTCGGGTCGTAACCAGACCGGGGAGCAAAGAGCCTTTAGTCCCGGGTGGAGATACGACCTGAGACAAAAGGCCCCCTTTTTGTCCCGGGTCGTATCTCCACCCGGGACTAAAGGCCCCTTTCGCGCGGGAGGGGGCACGATGGCAAAATTTCGGCCTTTTGTCCCGGGTGGTGTTACCACCCGAGACTAAAGGCCCCCCTTTAGTCTAGGGTCGTAACACCACCCGGGACTAAAGTGTAATTTTCGGCGGGAACTGTTTTTCCCCTCTCATTTCTTTTCTCATTTTCACATTCTATCTCTTTGAAATAAAAAAAAATATAGTAACTTTTACTATTTTTTCCATGCAAAATTATATTGAGTTAAAATATAATAAACTGTACTTTGCTATGCAAAATTATATTTTAGAGTTGTAAACATTCACTTTCAATTTTCATTTGCAACATTGATGTGCATTCCCACTAAAATTCAATTAAACCGAAAAATAGTATATTAATTCAGAAAAATCTCAAACTTGGTGGGTCAATCTCACATGACATATTCATGCTTCATAAAAAATTTGAGACCGATACAACACTGCAAAGTGCATGGACTTCAGAATCGTTAAGAACATAAGTGGTATAGACATGGTTCGATGAAAGGTTCCATATAGTTTTGTGAAGCACGTGTACTCCGTCTATGTCGAAATGGTCTGAAAATTTTTTGGTTGTCATTTACACTTAAAATATTAGCTCACGCAAGATCTTAGATTTTTCTGATGACTAAATGTATTTTAGGTTTTTTCTTCGTGCTAAAGGAGCGAGAATATTGTGAATTACACATCAATAACTCAAGAATTATGATTCGGCTTCCAGATAAATTAGACTCCTAAGGCACAAGAGAACTTGTGGCCAAGTTTGGCATCATTCCGGATCGTTTCAGGGGTGCTCTCAGCTCAACTTTTAATTTCTAGGTGATGTCACACGGAAATTCAATTAAACCAAAAAATAGTAAACTAATTCAGAAAAATCTCAAACTTGGTGGGTCAATCTCACATGACATATTCAAGCTTCATAAAAATTTTGAGACCGATACAACACTGCAAAGTGCATGGACTTCAGAATCGTTAAGAACATAAGTGGTATAGACATGGTTCGATGAAAGGTTCTATATAGCTTTGTGAAGCAGGTGTACTCCGTCTATGTCGAAATGGTCTGAAATTTTTTTGGTTGTCATTTACACTTAAAATATTAGCTCACGCAAGATCTTAGATTTTTCTGATGACTAAATGTATTTTAGGTTTTTTCTTCGTGCTAAAGGAGCGAGAATATTGTGAATTACACATCAATAACTCAAGAATTATGATTCGGCTTCCAGATAAATTAGACTTCTAAGGCACAAGAGAACTTGTGGCCAAGTTTGGCACTATTCCGGATCGTTTCAGGGGTGCTCTCAGCTCAACTTTTAATTTCTAGGTGATGTCACACGGAAATTCAATTAAACCGAAAAAATAGTAAACTAATTTAGAAAAATCTCAAACTTGGTGGGTCAATCTCACATGACATATTCAAGCATCATAAAAATTTTGAGACCGATACAACACTGCAAAGTGCATGGACTTCAGAATCGTTAACTTGATGGAGACCAATAAAAGAGTTGATCACATTAGCATTACACAATTGATTTGATCAATAATCATTACATTACGACATTAATCTCAAGCACGTAAGTACGGTGTCTCTTCACGTCCAAGCAATATGCTTGGGTCAACTTCGACAGCGAATGGAGGCATGCCATCATACTGATCATAATCATCGGATTGATCTGTTTTGTCCTCGACTCCCACGATTACTCTTTTACCTGGAAGAACTATGTGACGCTTTGCCTCTTGTGGTCCTGCTTCTTGGGGATTTTTATTCTTCGGTATGCTAGTCATATCCTTGATATAGAAAACCTGATGCACATCTTTGGCAAGCACGAATGGATCATCTTTGAACCCAATCTTGGTAAGGTCCACTATTGTCATTCCATATTCATCTTTCTTTACGCCATTCATGTTTACCCATTGGCAAAAAAACAGAGGGACGTTCATCGCTCCGTACTCAAGCTCCCATATCTCTTCTATGATACCATAATAGCAGGTCTTGCCCCCATCTTTTCCGATGACGTCCATACAGACACCACTATTTTAGTTTGTGTTTTTGCGATCTTGAGCTCTCGTGTATAAATTGTAACCATTCATATCGTAAGCTTGAAATCTTGTAATTGTGCTACAAGGTCCCCTGGCTAACAAAGCTAGTTGTGGATGAATCGTTGAGTTTCCGATGAGTTGTTCACTCAACCATGAGGGAAATGTTTCCAAGTGACGGCGTGCAATCCAGACTAGGGATTTGGTTGGATTTTGAGAAGCAATAATCTGCTCGTGTTCCATCCTATACGGAGTCACCAGTGATGATTGTTGCAGGACTGTTAGGTGTGCTTTATGGAACAAATCAGTATTATTCCTCAAACTTGATTTCCTTCCGATGGTACCCTTTCCCTGTAGCCTCCCCTTGCGTCGTGATACTGAAAGCCTAATCGAGTCAATTGTGTCGACAAAATCAACACAAAACTCAATGACCTCCTCAGTTCCATATCCCTTAACAATGCTTCCTTCCGGACGGGCACAGTTAAGAACATATTTCTTGAGGATCGACATGAACATCTCAAAAGGCCACATGTTGTGAAGGTATACTAGACCAAGAATAGTAATTTCTTTCACAAGGTGTACCAGGAGGTGCGTCATAACATCGAGGAAGGAAGGTGGAAATGCCAACTCAAAGCCGACAAGACATTGAACCGCATCATTCTGTAGCTTTCCTAGCTTGACTGGATCGATTGCCTTCTGTGAAATTGCATTGAGAAATGCACAAAGCTTTATGACTAGTAATCGTACATTCTCTGATAGAACACCCCTCAACGCAACTGGAAGCAACTGTGTCATCAACATGTGACAGTCGTGGGCCTTTAGATTTGTGAACTTCTTCTCTTTCATATTTATGATCCCCTTTAAATTCGACGAGTAGCCAGACGGAACCTTAATACTGTTCAGGTAATCAAACACGCTTTCCTTATCTTTCTTGGTGAGAGTGTAACTAGCAGGACCAAAGTAATCAACATCATCATCATCCTCATCCGGATCAGTTTCATCATCACCCTCCCGTGGAACTTTGGGAATCTTATGAAATTCTTTCAGGTCCTCTCGTGCTTCGTTGGTATCCTTCAGGTTACCGTAACAACCCATGAAGCCTAGCACATTCACGCAAAGATTCTTCATAAGGTGCATCACGTCAATTGCGTGTCGGACCTCAAGGCTACGCTAATAAGGTAGCTCCCAAAATATAGATTTCTTCTTCCACATTGGTGCACGCCCGTTGGCGTCAGTTGGAACAGGTTCACTACCGGCACCCTTTCCAAAGACTACCCTTAGATCATTTACCATCTCAAATATGACATCTCCATTAAAATGGGGTGGCTTCGTACGATGGTCAGCCTTCCCTTTCCAATGCACCCCTTTCTTCCGTAAGGGGTGATTAGTTGGAAGGAAACAATGGTGACCATTATACACGACCTTCTTACAGTTTTTGAGATGAATACCTTGTGTTCTATGTAAACAGTGCGTGCATGCCCGATATCCCTTGTTTGTCTGCCCAGAAAGGTTACTTAGGGCAGGCCAATCGTTGATGGTTATGAACAACAATGCTCATAGATTGAAGTTCTCTTACCTATCCTCATCCCACACACGTACGCCCTCTTCCTGCCATAGCAGTAATAGTTCATCGACCAACGGTCTTAGGTACACATCAATGTCGTTGCCGGGTTGTTTTGGACCTTGGATGAGCACCAGCATCATAATGAACTTTCGCTTCATGCACATCCAACCAGGAAGGTTGAACATGCATAGGGTCACAGGCCAAGTGCTATGACCACTGCTAAACTCCCCGAATGGATTGAAACCATCCGTAGTTAAACCAAACCTTATGTTCATTTCCCCGTCCTCAGAAAATGTCTTGAATTCTCTATCAAACTTTCTCCACTGAGACCCATCAGCCGGATGTCTCAGCAGGTTGTCTTGCTTACGTTCCTCGGTGTGTCATCTCATCAACTTAGCATGTGCTTTGTTCCGGAACAAAAGCTTCAAACGTGGTATTATAGGAAAATACCACATAACCTTCGCCGGAACTTTCTTCGTCTTGTCACGGTGCCCCTGGAGATCACCAGCATCTTCATCTCGACGAATCTTATAACGTAGCGCTTTGCACACATGACAAGCATCCAAATTCTCGTAATCCTTACCCTGATATAGGATGCAATCATTAGGGCATGCATGGAACTTCTGTACCTCCAACCCAAGAGGGCACACAGTCTGTTTTGCTTCAGATGTGGTGGACGGTAATTCATTGTTCTCCGGAAGCTTGTCCTTCACAATTTTTAGCATCCCTTCAAATGCCTTATCAGACACACCATGTTTTGCCTTCCATTGCAGCATTTCTAGTGTAGTACCAAGCTTTTTGTGACCTGGCTTGCAATCTGGGTATAACGGTTTTCTGTGATCTTCGATCATACGTTGGAACTTTGCCTTTTCTTTTTCGTTTTCACAGTCCCTTTGTGCATCCTGTAGAACCTGGCCGAGATCATCAGCAGGTCCGTCAGCATGTGCTGGTAACTCTTCTTCGTCAGCATCTTCCATTAAAGTATCTGCAAAAGCTTGACCTGCGGCCCAGTCCGGAATGCCCTCCTCCTGTTCTTCGTCGTCTTCCATCACAACCCCTCTTTCACCGTGCTTGGTCCAAACCACATAGTTCGGCATGAATCCGTATTTCAACAAGTGGAGGTGAAGTGTGCCCAGGTCATGGTAGTCTCTTTCGTTTCTGCAATCAGAGCATGTACAACACATGAACCCACTCGCATCCTTGTTTTTTTGCCACTTCGAGAAAACCATGCATGCCGGTAATGTACTCCGCTGACCGTCTGTCGGTGTTGTACATCCATTGCCGGTTCATCTGCATCATATTAAGTGAAAAATATCCATGTTAATTCTACAACACTATCCCTAGGTATCCTTTTCTAATAACTAAATTAATAAATTCTATTTTCTCTAATATTAAATATAGCTAGCTAAAAGTAAAATTTATATAAAAACAAAAAAAATCTTAGTACAAATGAATGAAAGAAGATAATCATAACAAATGAAAACTACTTACTACCAAATCTAAAGTATACTAATATAAAAACTACATCTCTTAGCTCTTAAATCAAATTTTCTATTTTCTTAATTGTGGCATAAATTTTAAGTATAAAAAATATACACTATCCCTAGGTCTCATTTTCTAATAACTAAATTAATAAATTCTATTTTCTCTAATAATAAAAAAAGCTAGCTAAAAGTAAATTTTTTATAAAAACAAAAAAATCTTAGTACAAATGAACGATAGAAGATTATCATAACAAATGATAACTACTTATTACTAAATCTAAAGTATACTAAAAACCTCATCTCTTAGCTCTTAAATCAAAATTTCTATTTTCTCCTTCTCTAAATCATAAAACGAAATTTAAACACAACAAATGAATGGAGGATGAAGAATAATACCTTAGCAACACCTTGGAGGTGAGAAAACTCCAAAAATTGATGAGGAAAAATTTGGGCAGCACCTCCCTAGGTTTGAGGCGCCATGGAGCTGAGAGGAGCTTGCTCTTTGAGCTCTCGGTGAAAAATGGTCGGGCAGGGAAGAAGAAGGGTGCGTGCTGTCGATTTTGTATAGGGGAGGCCTTTTGTCCCGGTTGGTAAAACCAACCAGGACAAAAGGGTGTCTTTTGTCCCGGTTGGTTTTTGAAGGCCGGCCCCGCCAACCCTTTAGACCCGGGTTGGTTTACCACCCGGGACTAAAGGCCGACCCCAATCATTGCGGCCGTGGAGGGCTGACCTTTAGTCCCAGGTTGGTTTACCAACCAAGACTAAAGGGTCGCCCCCCAAATGACCCTGTTGTTTTTTTAGTTTAATATATGTTATAAGGTCTCCAAAATTTGTGATAAAGGCTAATATTAAGGCTTAATCAATACTTTGGATGTGAGAACCCTAATATTAAGGTTTCCAATAAATTAGTCACTGGCCTAACATCAATACTTAAGGTCTTAACAAAAAATATAAAAAAGTTCATACATCAATACTTAATTAAGGTCTTACAAACATAAAAAGTTCATACATTAATACTTAAGGTACAGTCTTAACAAAGATAGAGGGGTGCATCAATGCACGACACATATTTCATACTTCATTCTTCTTCCTTAAATAGTCCATATAGTTGAAGTCTCCGATCTTGAAGTCAAGAACTTCAGCGAAATATGCCAGAGAATGGATCAGTGCACTCTCTATCGCTTCACAATTACGGTCACATGGACTTCCATAAATTTCAAACAGTGGCGAGGAAAACTGATATGGCCTGTAAAATGAAAGATGAGCCTGATACTTCCAATTTCTTGTTTGTATAGCATTTGAATCTGTGTAAGAAAATCCCACAACATCCATCACTTGCTTTAGAATTGCATGAAAGCTCATTGCCGCAAAGGTTTGACCAAACATATCCTACAGTTAAGAATAATGTTATTACGACGCATTAAAAATGCTGAATAAGAAGATTAAAAAAAGTTAAATGGTGCTCCATATCATGTCATGTTCATTTAGCCGACAAAGTCTCTCTGCGGTCGTGGTGACACTTTCTGCTTTCTCGAGTGACTTTATTAGAAAATAAGAGTAATCTGGCACAAAATACCCATTAGCGTTTAGTTGTTGTAAGCATGCCTGCACGGCGGTCCTTTCATAAGTCCTCTTAACCAATGCAGGGGTACCCCACCCAACAATCGATACCATTTGGATGGGTTCTGAAGACAGCGATGAGTGATTTTGTCCTCGAACGGCTATGTCAAATGAGAGTTTTAATTGTATGTAATTGTTTGGACCGACAATGGCGCATTGTGTAACAAGAGGGGTACCACCTAAATTTTCAACAACATGTGCGAGCCACTGCAAATGATTGAGAACCTGCATTGTATGAAAATAATATTATTATCCGTGTGTAATACGTAAACATCAAATTTATACAACGAAAGAATATTACTATGTTGGGACGAGGTCCCTGGCTTCGATCACCAGTAGGTAACTCAATCACACCATGGGTGAAGTGTATGCCTGGACGACGAGCCAAAGGTGGCCGGTCATCAAAACTGATTCCACGACCGCCGCCATGGCGACCTCCACGGCGACCACCGCGACCAGAATAACTTGCCATAGTTATTCTGGACTACTCTGTAATATATATAAAACAATGCTTAAATAAGAGAATGCTTAAATCTATTCTATATAAAAACAAAATATATAAGACCTATTTTCTCATTTTCTAATAACTAAACAGATAAGTGCAAGAGCTCATTCAGGTGCAGTGAGCCCGGAGGCGACGTAAGTCTGTACTATACCTTTTCTAATCACCCTGATCATTTAGGAAGTACAACCTCACCTCACCATCATATACATGCACCTCGCTCACCAGATGTTCTGTACGTCGCCAAGCTACAGCCTTGCATCTCCTACCTGGCTACAGCCCAACATCACCAAGCCACATATAGCCCCAGCTCGTCAGTGATGTTGGACTGTAGCTAGCTAGGATGTAAGGCTACTGGTACAGAACATCTAACCGACTGTATATATGGAAAAAAGAAAAAAAAATAAGAGAATGCCTAAATGTATTCTAAATAAAAACAAGAAATACTTAACAAAAATGAATTAAATAGGTAGGTAGTATATTTTCATTTGGTAATGACCATTTTTTTAATAAACTAACTTCTAATAAATTAAGCTAAATGTAAAATTAAATGCATCTCTCATCTAAAAGTTATAATCAATTATCTCTATAGCAAAAACTATAAAATTAGAGGATAAATCCCTATGTGAAACTATGCTTAAAAAATATGTGAAACTAAATACAATGTTAGCTAAATCTAAAACATCTGAAAACATCATCTCCTCCTACCACCTAAAATTCTAAATCCATATTTTCTCCATTTCTAACCATAAAAACGAAATTTAATCATAACAAATGAAGAAAGGATGAAGAATCAAACCTTAGCAACACTTTAGAGGAGAGAAATCTTCACAAATTGATGACGAAAAAATTGGACATCACCTTCCCTAGGAGAAGAACTAGCTAGCTCTTCACAAACTATCTCTTAAGCTCTCGGGTGAATGTGAGCTCGGGCAGAAGAAGAAGGGAGGCAGGGATATATAGGCGCACCTGTTAGTCCCGGGTGGTATTACCACCCTGGACTAAAGATGAGTCTTTAGTCTCGGGTGGTAATACCACCCGGGACAAAAACTTTAGTCCCGGGTGGTGTTACGACCCGAGACTAAAGGCTCACCCTTTAGTCTCGGGTGGTAATACCACCCGGGACTAAAGTCTGGCGCCAATAATTGCGGCTCAGAGCCGTTGGACGCCAGGCCTTTAGTCCCGGGTGGTATTACCGCCCGAGACTAAAGGGAGGGCGGCGCAAACAGCCTTCCGAGGCCACATCGCCCCAAAAGCATTTTTCCCGGTTCCAAAGTCGAACCGGGACAAATGCTTGGGAACAAAAACCGTTTTTCCACCAGTGAGACTCACAGTTAGACGGACCCTAAGGATGAAGGGGAGGAAATGTTGTATATATAGTAATTGTATAAATGCTAGTTTCATATGTATAGAATATACTAACTATATATGTATATAGTAATTATAATAAATATTATTCACATACTATCATGAAATATACATACGACACGCCTACAATACGAGCATACACGTATAAGTAGAATGCACTAAGGATGTATACGTATATATACACACGTATGTATATATATAAGTGAAAAACAATTAGAATTACTATGAAAAAGAATTTAGAATAATTTTATATCTCTAGTTGGTAATAACAATTGAGACTGAGGCCGGGGGCCACGTGCATGCGGCTGCATGGTATGACCCCTTTCCGACCCGATTAAAGAGGGTGATCTTTAGTTCTGAATGATTAGTTCATTAGTTGTCTCTCTCCAACCGTCACTACAACTCAGTTTTCCACATGTGATTGGTCGTCCATAACCTTCCATGCAGAAGCTGCCACATGGCTTCTCTTTGGCAACATCGTCGTGTTGTGTACATCACTCTGCAGCTGCCAACCGGATGGGTAACCTTGTGTGCCACTTTGTTTGTAGACTAGGATCGTGCCCGTGCGTTGCTACAGGCAAAATATTTTTTATAACACAAGACATGAGCATGGAAAAATATATTGCACAACAAAAAAAGAAAGCAAAATTATAGAACATTAATGATATCCCAGTTCACCGTTAAATGTAGGAGAGCACAATGTTTGAGTGACAATTTCTACGTCACATACTTAAAAGGCAAATGTTTGGAGCACTCATTTGTATGAATGTACATCAAAACTCAATGTTAAGCGCCTTATCAATACTCAATCCTCTTATGCAACTTCCAGACGCTTGGAGAACTATGTTTCCTCTGCCACTTAACAGAATGAGCAATTTCATCGCTTTGTTATTGCCTGCTGACCTATTCAAATAAACAACCACAAGCTTTCAATATTGTTTATTTAAGGAAAACCCTAAAAACAATCCTAGATTGTGTCAAGTTTTCAAGGAAAAGCTCATCGAAGGATACAGCTTGTGCACAACATGGAGGATAACAATCTATAATTAATGAAATAGAAACATAGTTAAGTACTGAATACATCATGGCCTCATTACCATGGCTCCATGACAAACATACACTACACTAAAAAAATAGAACCATAATAGGAAACAACCTGAGCTTGAAGGGAAAGAAGCGTTGTCTTTAAATGGCTGGGGTCCACTGATCTTTCAGAATGTCCAAGCAAATTGCTGCATTTTGGCTACTGATGTTAGAATGCCTTCAAGATAGACCGAAGAAGTTAGAGTTTACTAAAAAAAGACTAAGAGAGGGCGTAAGAACTTAGGAACACATAGAACATCTAACAAAATGGGATGATGATAATCACTCAATCAAAAAGCTGACGAAATGGATATAAGCTAACTGTCAGTGTTAGTTCTTCATGATCCGAGAAAACATAGCAACACATATATGTAGGAATATTTGTAATGAGAATAGAAATAAAAAGCCATCAAGACTGGTGAACCATATAAAGGGCCGTCTAGAGGATATACAAGCATCCCTTTTATAGAAAGCCATCACATTCCGTGACAGGTATTTCATCAATTAAATTATATATTCAACGTTTCTTTGATCTTATGATCCTTGCTTGTCGATTGCCATCTGCAAACCAACCTTATCCACAGGTACAAGTGTTTTAATGACACCATACGAAACTTTGGATCCCATTCTAGAAGTAATAATCAGAGCTTACCTTTCTATCATCTTTCACATTATCCTTTAGTACCCTCTTCCTGTATTCTTTGCATTTAAAAAAACACGATGTTAATTACTCTTCCTTCATGGCATGATAAAAATGAAATCAAATAAGTGGACAGATCAAACATTCTCACGTCCATGTTGTATCAACTCAGGGATAAATGCATTTTTTTTTGTAGGAAAGATACCTTAACCATGTGATATTTGGTCAATGATGATCATCAGAAAAAGCAATAACTTCTTTCTGCAGTCAAAACAAAAGGGAGGAGTTGAGATTAGATGTATCAGTTATAATCATCAAATAAAGACCATCAGAATTGAAGCTATATTTGATGCATTAAAACCTCTAAACATTATTCATCAATGCATTCGCTGCTATTCGGTCAAGCTGTTGTCATGAAAACCTTACTTGATAGCCATGTATATGAAGAATAAATAAGATTGAAAGAGCACATGAAAGCACAATATTTTGCTACAGAGCCTTGGAACAGATAAGAAACATTGTGAGATAAATGACTCCTCACATGATAGTAATAAACCATCATGAACCTTTCCCATGTCTTGCTGAAGGTCCCTTGTGTTGTAATCGGATTCGCTTTGCGAAGCTAGCTCATCAAGCCCCATAGATATCGAATCAAGTTCCTGCATCTTTGCAATAGCCTGAATATATCTGACAGCAAATCTAGCTCATCAAGCCCCATAGATATCAAGTCAAGTTCCTGCATCTTTGCAAAAGACAGAAAACAACTTGTCAGATATATTCAGGCTATTGCAGTGAACAAAAGACCCAGAACTTTGTTCTTTTTTGTGTTCATGTTTGTGCCTCGTCTATGTGAGCGATCTCCATGGAGTCCCCGAGGCCGAGAAGCATCTAGATCTAGCGATGCACAACAAGGGACCCCGCCACCTCTTGGGCGTTGCCGAGCAACGCGCAGCTTGGTAACGACTCCATCATCATCACGCTCTGCGCCTCGGCGACCTCCACGGCCTTGTGCCCCATTGCCCACGCCCACACCTAGCACATGTACTCCGGCCCCTCGGCGGCATCCACCCTCAAGCAAGCCAACGAGACTTGGAGGAACACACTGCCCATGGCAGCCACGAGGAACACGCGCCCGTCCTCCTCCACGAGGGACAAAAGGCGGCGTCCTCGCGGAGAAAATGGAGCCCGGGAAAGCGGAACAAGTCGCCGAGGGACTGCGACGGGAGAAAAATGTGGCAACGCCGACGGCGTCGAGCAAGCGGCGCAGTGCTGTCGCTGTACCAGAGAGGCATGGTCGATGCGTCGATCCGAAGAGGACCAGAGGGGCGTGGCCGGTGAGGAACGGCGGTGGTGGCGGCGACGGTGTTGGCCCAACATCGGTGTCGATCCAGTGGCTGCATCAATCCACCGCCGAATCCCTCGCCGTTGTATCCCACACCCGTCGTGTCCCATGCGGGTTTCTCCTCGCCGCTGGACACCTGCGCCCCAACCTCGCTGGTCGTCGAGTGCGGAGAGGACGGGGGTTGACGGCGGCGCAAAGAGGACGGGCGGCAGCGGCGGATCGAGATGTGGACGTAGGGAAGGGGCGGCAGCGGCGTCGGCGGACGGATGACCGTTGTAAGGAATCGGATGCTCGTAGCCTAAGAGGGGGAGGGGTGAATTAGGCAACTTAAAACTTAACCTATGGCTTTCACTACTTTGCATAAAACATAAACTAGAACATACTATCTAGATGTGCAACTATGGTTGTTCTAGTGTGAAACTCCCATCCCAAAACAAGTTTTGCAACCTATAGCCAAACCTAGCAAGATACTACTCTAGGAAAGTAAGGGCAAGCAAAGATTGCAAGAGAGTAATGCGGAAACGTAAAGGGAGATGAGAGGAAGCAAACTCTTGACACGCGATTTATGCCGTGGTATCGGTAGGCACTAAGCCACCCCTAGTCCACGTTGTTGAAGCACTCCACACAAGAGTATTGCTTCCCGGTCACCAAGTCTCTCCCAAGAGCACCACTTGACTCGCCACAATGGCACTCGACAAGCTCTCTTGGTCACCTTGATGCCGCCTCCACTAAGGAGCTTCTCCACCAAGGGAAGGGGGTCTCCACGCCCCCCCCCCGCACAAAGTGTCCTCGCCGCTCCACACCAAGCCGGAGGGTCGAAGACGATTACCGGAGAGTCACTTAGACTCCAAGGCTTCCGGTGCACCTTGTACAGCTTGATCCACTCAAGAATCACCTCACAAGGTAGGCACACCTTGCACTCACTCAACTCTAAGCTAAGCCTAGCACTAAGCACACACACAAAGCATGTGCAAGTCTATGGATGAGCAATTTAGTACTTGGATGGCTTGGATATGATCTTCAATGTGTCTTGGACTCATCTGCACTTCCACACACTCCAACCACCTCAAATGGGAGAGTGGAAGGGGTATAAATAGCCCAGCACATCAATATAGCCGTTGCTCTAACGGCTAGTTACGATATACCATCGGATGAACCGATGCTGTCATTTTATGTAGCGTCGGATCATCCTGTGCTGCAGCATGCCCTTCGGTATTTTGCTCATATATCTTAGCTCCGAACTCCGTTTTCGATGAGCTTATACTCGTTGGAAAGGTTATAAAATTCTACACAAGAGTCTGAAAAAATCCTGAGCATTTGAGCAATTTTTGACCACCGGATGAACAGAGTTGCACCGACGGTACCAGAGGTTCATCCTGTCTCACCATGTTGCTGCTCTTAGTATTTTGGTCATAACTCTCTGCTCCGAACTCCGTTTTGGATGAGTTTGTACTTGTTGGAAAGGTTATCAAATTCTACACAAGATTCTAACAAAATTCTGAGCATTTGAGCAATTTTTGACTACCGGATGAACAGAGTTAGACCGACGGTTCAGGCTGTGATAGCAGAGGTTCATCCGGTGCTGAAGCAGTTGAACTCCAAATGTTACTGTTAGGATTTGACACACCACCGGATGAACTGATGCAATCATCCTATGGTACCATTCATATCATCCTGTGCTTATTCACTTGTTTTCTTCTTCTCGGGAGTTCATTCTACGCTCATAAAAATTGGACCGTCGGATCATCCTATGCCCAGTTTTTCAGCACATCTTATTTTGGACATAACTTTTTATTCCGAAGTCCGATTTTGATGATCTTGGACTCTATGGAAAGCTTGTGAAATAATATTTATGATTCTGTAGCATTCCTTCCCACTTGATCAATCCAAAAATAATTATTCATGGCGTAAGTCCAATTCATTCCTCTCTTTGTCCCGGTTTCATATCTTTCTTTTGCGATGCTTTGCATTGTGTGTGGTTGCATCCATGAGACCTAGAATGTCTACAAAGACATGCTCGATGATATTGTTAGTCCCATGATTGTGTTGTGCATGAATCACCCAAAATCATACTCGAACAAATGGCTATGGCGGCCATGTTCACTACAATCTCCCCCTTTTTGGTGATTTGTGATAACATAATCAAAGCAAGCATAAATTTGTAAAAATTGGCAAAATTGAACCACTTACAACTTGCTTGGATGCTCACCATCACAACTCCCCCTAGATGTGTTCTCCCTCTTTCATGATCTCCTCTTCCTATGTTCACATATAGCTTGCTTCCTCCTCCTTTGGTAACACTAGCTTGCTTTGGCTCCAAATTCTCCCCCTTTAGAATAAAATCTCCAAAAAGTGTCCAAAATAAAAGGGTCTCCAAAGGAATTTTAGCAAGTCCTAGCAACCATAGCTCAAAGAGAAATGTTAAATGCAAGGGAGAAAGCCGCATGAACCATGATCCATATGTATGATATCAATGAAGATCCCACATGTGCGAATAACTAAGGTGGATCACAAGCTCATGAGACTAGCATGATACAAACTAAGCTCCCCCTAAGTGTGCGCACAAAATGATAGTGTGAAAATCAAGTGCACAACTACAAACATTTGTAAGACAAGGAAGCTTAGAGCCTATCATGCATGGAGGTAGCTTAAAAGACAAGAGAGTTCTTTGTAATATTACCACTTGTAGATTTTGAGCATTGCATACCTCCGGGGGCTTTTCCTTCTCTACCTTGTTGGCGCCACATTGAGATAAGCCATTTGGAAATGATATCACTTGGAGATGACACCACTTTGAAAGAAACTTGCAAAGAAGACACTTGGGGTACCACAAGGATTAGGAATGTATGGGTTCATTGCCTTTGAACTTATATAGTGACATAAGCTCGCAAGGACATGACTCAATAGCATGAAGCTCATATTGCTATATTCACTCTCTTAGAGATGTTAGATCACATTTAGAGTGAAATAACATTCTCTTAGAATGAAATACCACACCGGAAAACGCCACCAAGAGACTACACAAGATAAGCTTAAAATGATGTTAGTCCCACAAACAAACCATAGGATGAGCTCCCCCTAAATGTGTGCATTTAGTGTTTGAATCACCAACCAAATGTATGCACATTGTTTATGATAACAAAAAGGAAGCGAACCCTATAGCTTGCTCATGATGCAAAGAGATATATATGAAAACATGCATCATGAAAGAAACAAGTGTAACTTTCCTACACACTAATCAAACCATGTAGGTTGCTCATGGGTTAGCACAAGACACAAGCAACCTACCATATGTAAACAACTAGGCATAGCAACAAATGCAACCTAAACAAGGCAATGGAGCTACAATGATATATAAGATGAGTTCTAGTTTCTATTACCTTAACCGGAGAACTTGGGCAACACATGTCCAATCTTGCAAACTTGGCTTTAGGCTTGAATCTTCACTTCTTCTTTGTGCCAAGCCTCCCAAGTCCCCGAACTCTTGGCCTTCACGTGGCCTTTGGAACCCAAACCATTTGAGGCCCCTTCATGTTGATGATGACTTCCTTGGGCACCCAAATGGGTTGGTTCCAACCCCACTCCTTCATCTTCCCGATCTTGTGTGCAACCACCTTGCCATTAGCCCTCTTCTTGATGACATAGGAGTTGCTCTTGATCTTGTTCTTGCGGCTTGGTGTAGATGAGAGAGATCTTGATGGTGGTGTTCATCTTCTTCTTCTCACCCTTGTCCATCTTCTTGACAAATTGAGGGCATTTGTAGAACTTGTGCCCTTCTTCATGACACTTGTAGCAAGTCACGGTTGATCCCTTCTCAAGCTTCTTCACCATGTCATCACAGTTATCTTGAGAAGGTTGGACGTTGCCCTTCATGTCTTGAGAGGTTTTTACTTGTTCCTCATTGCTCTTGCCCTTGCCCATCAAGCTAACCAACCTCTCTTGGAGCCATTTTACTTCTTGCTTGAGCTCATCATTCTTCATGCTTATGAGACAATCACATTTTTCTACGACAATATTCTCATTACAAGATGGTGAGCAAGATTCATCAATTAAATCAATGCAAGAAGTTGAAGCATCTACCTTGGATATAGGAATTGCGCAAGGGATAGATGATTCATTGAGCTCAAAGAAATCATTAGTTTTAATCTCAATGCTCTCTTGCTTAGATTTTAGCTCTTCATGCTCCTCGCTAAGCAATTTGAATTTGCACAACAAATGTTCATAATTTGTAGCAAGAGTAGCACTAAGATCATTGAGAGCATTAAGTTCTTTTATTTCTTTAGCTTGTTTTTCAAGGATTTCTTTTTGCTCATTGACTAGCTCAACAAGATCATCAATTGAGGTGTTATCGGATTCATCATCACTTACATTACTTTCCATACCTTGGGCCATAAGGCACATGCGTGATGATGATAGGGGACCTTGCATGAAGCGGGTGGTGAAGTTCTTGCTTGATTCATCGCTTGAGCTACAAGAACTTGATTCTCCATCACTTGTCCATTCACCGATAGCGGTGAATGCTTCTTGCTTCGGCTTCCTCTCCTTGACCACCTTCTTCTTGCGTTTGATCTTAGTGAACTTGATGTGTTGATGATGACGCCCTTCTCTCAAGTGGATGTTGTAGCCGTACATGTTGACTTTCTTCACATACTTGAAGATCTTCTTCACGTACATGCCAACCATCGACTCAACCTCTTCATCACTTGAGGAGCCTTCATCGTCATCACCATCATCGTCTTCACTTGAGCTTCCATGAATCACCATCCTTCTCATCTTCTTCTCTTGTCGGCTTGAGAGAGCATGGCTTGCGGTTGGAGAAGATGGCTCTTGGGGTGTTGGCTTGGGCTCAACTTTTGATTCTTCCTTTGTCTTGAGCCCATCCTTGGAAGCTATCTTGGACTTGGGCATGATTTGTAATTCATGTGCCATGATCTTGCTCAAGATTTGAGATGGCTTCACGTCTTCAAGCTTCTTCTCATAGATGATAGCTTTCACCAAGTCATAGTCGGGCTTCCGGAGACTTTGAAGGATCTTGCGGTTCATGTTCAAGTCCTTGATGTCCTTCACACCTAAAGCATTAATCTCATTGACAAGAACATTTAGGCGTGAGTACATAGATTCGGCATTTTCATTCTCAAGTTGCTTAAAGCTATTGAATTCCTCAAGGAGACAACCGTAGCGTTCATTAGCTACTTCTTTTGAACCCTCATTTTGTTCCTTGATGGTATTCCATAGCACATGAGCATTTTCACTAGTAAAAACTCTATTGAAAACACCTACATCTAGAGAGGATAAAATGATACTCTTTGCAATCACATCAAATTACTTCTCCTTTCTAGTACCATTTCTAACACCCTCATTAGCTCATTGGTGACTCTCCAAACATCAAGATCCTTAGCTTGTAAATATGCTTCCATTAGGACCTTCCAACGAGGATAACCTGTGCCATCAAAATGTGGAGCCAAACCTAAGGTATCCACCCCTTTTATCCTCTAAAGAGCAACTCACTAGGCGGTGAAGCCTAACCGATCCAATGAGCCGGTTTTCACAAATTGCCAATCGAATTGGCGTATTCTTGTGAAGGAAGTGAGTCCCAGCTCTGATACCACTTGTCATACTCGAATCACCCAAAATCATACTCGAACAAATGGCTATGGCGGCCATGTTCGCTACAAGCGTGGGGTGGGAGAGGAGGGGAGAGGAGGTGAAGCGCGGGCACGACCGGGGGGAGGCGTCAACCCGGCACGACGGCGGCGTCGATCCAGAGATGCAGAGGGTCAACGGCGGCGAGGGAGTGGAGGATGATGTCGAAGGATGACGTTGGTGATGGTGGTGGTCGACGGCGGCGGGGAGCCGGGGAGGGGGGCCGACGGCCGGACGAGAACTAGTGAAGAGGTGCGGCACAGAGCGGAAGGGATTGGAGCGCAAGATGGACCCACATGTCAGCACAAGCGGGAGGCAGAACCATGCGAGAGGCAGAACTACACGGGGGCAGAACTGCCCAGTGTCGACGTTACCCTTACGCGCTTTTTTGGGGTAGAGATTGCTTGCTGAACAGCCAAGGATCCAACAATGATGTCTCTACTACGCCTTATGTTTTGCGACGCGGCATGATAAGTCACTGATCTGCGGCTGTTTCTAACCCAACTCCTGACATTAATATTCCAACAATTTGGAGGTGGAAAACCAATTGAATTCCGGACATGATTCCAAAGAACCACTGGAGGCGACCACCATTTTCTTGTCCAGTATAGTGACTAAGAGAGTGCGAAATCGAAGGTCGGTTTCCAAGAATTCAGAGCTCCAGCGCCTTTCCCGGACCTGAAGCCTTGTCTGTACGAGTCCATCGCTTCGTCCATGACCTTGGCTTGCGATAGAATCCGTGCCCTCGTGGCACATTCAGGATGGCTATCGTGCACACTAGGGAGTGATGCTTTGCGAGACAATCCGCTCCGCTCCCGCCATGCTGGGGCAGTGCTTGGATCTTTTTTTTAAGACGTGCAAAGCACGTTTTTCATTAAGAGAGGAGAAAAAGCATCCGGTTTAGTTTACAACAAGGCATGGGGCCTAAAGAAAAGAAGGCGAAAGCATTACACCGCCCTCACCGGGCGAACACCTAACAACCTAGCGAGCGGGAGGAAGCCCGCGCGCGCCCAAGTCCTAGCCTCATCTAGGATCACCGGAACGAGCGCCACCGGCATGAGAGCCTCCTTGTCATGAACGCGCCTATTCCGCTCCCTCCACAGTGACCAAGCGACCAGCCAAACGAAGGAGTCGAAGCCTTTCCTCCGTGCTTTAGCGACCTGCTTCCTGGCGGAGCACCACCACTCTGCGAACCTCACCGGGCGATCCGGAGCCAGGTTCGGAAGGAGAATGTGCCTGAGAGCCAATAGCCAGGTCTCTCTAGAGAAGACACAGTCCACCGTCAGGTGGTCCAGCGTTTCGGATTCTTGGGCGCATAGTGCGCAAGTGTCCGAATCCCTAAGCCCGTGACGGTGAAGCCAGTCCGACGTCCAGCAATGGCCGTGCAAGACCAGCCACGCGAAGAACTTGCACTTCCCGGGCATGTGAACCTTCCAGATCTGTCATGCTCTGAGGATGTCGACGCGACCAAGAAAGAGGGCGGAGTAGGCCGAAGCCGAGGAGTAAACTCCGCCAGGCGACCACTTCCAGATGAACCGGTCAGGTTCGGACGTGAGCCTGACCTCCTGCAGTAGGTCCCAGATGACAAGATACTGCAAGACCACCTGCACAGTCCGGGCGTGGGTTACATCCGCGACCCAACGGATCCCGGCCGCCCCCGTCAGCAAGGCCTCGGCGACAGTGCGGGATCGACGCACCCTTGGCGAGACCCCAACCCAGAGGTTTGGTGCCAAGGATTTGATGGAGCACCCGGAGATCCAGCTGTCCTCCCAGAAAAGTGCACGGGTACCGTCCCCAACCTCCACGGAGATGGAGGCGTTGAAAAAGGCCTGTGTAGCCTTGTCAATAGGGAAGCGGAACGCCGCCCAAGTCCTGTCCGGGTCCGTCCTTGCCAGCTACAGCCAACGGAGGCGCAACACGGTACCAAAGACACGAAGGTTGGGCAGGTCGATCCCTCCGCAGCGAGTGGGGCATGTGACGTTCACCCAAGCGACCAGACAACGCCCGCCCGAGGCCACCTCTGTGCCGGACCAGAGGAAGCCACGGATGAGGGTTTCGACCGCGCGCAGTGCCCAGGGGGAGATGGAAATCGCCATCGAAATGTGAACCGAGATGGCAGAGAGAGTGGATTTGGCAAGAATGAGGTGGCCACTGCGGCTCAACAGTCTGCCCTGCCAAGGGGGCAGGCGCCTAGCGACCTTGTCGACCAGTGGCTGCAGGGCTGCTTTGGGTAGCCTTTTTATAGAAAGGGGTACCCCAAGGTAGGTGCAAGGGAAGTCAGCGATCATGCAGGAGAGACTAGATCGGACTAGAGACAAGTGCTCCTCGGAGCAGTTTATGGGGTAGACCTGGCTCTTGATGAAAATTTTCCTTCTGCGGTGGTTGGCATGGAGGTGGAAAAGTTTAGTGTTAGCGTCCCCCTCACGCAGCCACCTGAGGCTAGACTTTTGCTGAGCGATCGTTCGCTGCAGCGAAGTTAGGCCTAAGTAGCATAGTTTGAGCAAGTGCCGTAAGGAAATCTCCTCAGGGGAGAGCGATCGTGAATCCTGTGTGACCTCAAGACGGAAAATGACATGCTTGGCAATCTGAATCTACAGGCGAATGCTACCGATCGCCTTGGAGCTCCATTTTACCAACGCCTTCGCTGTCTCACGAAGGAGGTAGTCGATCATACAGAGGGGGTCAGCATCAGGGCGCGGCCCCGACCAGACCACCTTGACGGTGTCCAAGAAGCCTTCGACCTTAGGCCAAAAGGCCTGGAAGGTGAAGCGTTTCTTGGAGTGCACCCCACAGTCGAGAAGGAGGAGCAGGGGTGCATGATCGGAACACCTCGAAGAGACAACATGAAGAGCGGAGGAGGGGAAAAGAATCTCCCAGTCCTGGGAGACAAAAACTCTATCAATACGCTCCAAAGTGGGATGCAACCTCTCGTTGCTCCAGGTGAAGAGATGGCCCTGGAGATGCAGCTCAAGAAGCTCAAGGTCGTTAAGGAAACGACGGAAGTGACCCATCATTCTGCGCGATAGGCGACCATTGTTCTTGTCGGCCGCTTGATAGATGAGGTTAAAGTCCCCGCAAAGAACCCAAAGCCCAGAAAGCGTCAGACGCAGGGTACGAATCTCAGCGAGGAAGGAGACTTTATCCGCATCGGCCTGCGGGTCGTAAACGGGTGAGAGCCACCAGGACTGAGAGGGTGCAGAGAGCAGCGCAACCTTCACCGTAACGTGGTGTAGGCCAGTAGAGGGGGAGGAGACGAGCCAGGTGTCTTTGCGCCAAGCGACCAGAATGCCACCGCGGGAGCCCACAGCCGGCAACGCAACATAGTCAAAGTCAAGGCCTAACATATCAAGCATGAAGGAAGGGGGTACAACCGCGAGCTTAGTCTCTTGCAGACAAAGAAGAGAGACACGCTCGGAAGCTACCAACTCGCGGACCGCCGAGCGTCTAGCACGCTGGTTAAGCCCACGGACGTTCCAAACAGCTAGGTTTACATCCATTTAAATACGAAAATAAACGACCACGCGACTAACGCAGACTCAAGCCTGCGCGTCGACGACCAGCTGCTCCTCAGGGAAGAGCTCACGAACTGTCACCTGAAACTCGTCGTCCTCCAGCACGGAGCACTGGAAGAACCCTTTGACCTGGGCACTGAAGAGCTCTTGGATAGCTCTGCAGTGCTCCTCCGACAGGCCTACAGCGAAGAGCCTGGTGTAGCGCTGGAACGCGGCAGCGTCGGGTGCCTCGCGTGGCCCAACAACCCCCAGCTTCCGCATCAGCAGGTTCTGCGCTGCGGTGACCGGGTTCGGGCCCCGGGCCCTGGAAACCGCGGCGAGACGACTATTGCGGCGGAGCGTGGCGAGTGGCGGGCAGGCCTTCGCATGGTGACGGCGCGGAGCCTCCAGAATCAGGGGCGGAGGTGGCCGCTGCAGAGAGGCGCAGAAGTCCACCACCAGCGACTCGAGGTCTCCCTGATAAGGTCCCTCAGTCGCAGCCGGGGGTGGGGAGCGCGACCTGAGAGCCTGGGAGAGAGGAGACAGCTCCACGACCACCGGAGAGACGTCCGGCGAGTGCCAAGGGGTAGAGGGACACGACTCGGTGGGGGGCGGAGAAGGAGAAGGCGACCGGAGCAGAAGCGGGGCGACCACGAGGGAGGACCCGTGCAAAGAGTCCTCGGGCAACGTCAGCTGGCGGGCCGCCAGGGGGGAGAGCAGCCTGCGAAAGACGTCCGCCACCAGCACCACACGAGGGGAGGCAGAGCTCTCCCCTCACGCGCGGAGGCTGTCACCGCGCCCCCGTCAAAACCGCGATAGGCGGGGGTCATCGCGGGTGGCGTGGTGGCGAACCCGACGTCCGCCACGGCCGAGTCGTGGCCAACCGTTGTCGCGTCGAGACCAGTGGTAGTCGGGCCGAGGCCGACTGCGGCCTGACCAGAGGTGGCAGCAGGGCGGCCGTGGCCAACCGCGGCCAGGCTGCCCCGTGCAGTGACCAGGCTGCGGCCCGCGGTGGCCGGGCGATGGCCAGCGGCGACCGGGCGGCGGCCAGCAGCGGCCGGGCTACGTCTGGCGGCGACCGGCCCCTGGCTGGCGGTGGCCAGGTCGAGACCCGCGGCGTCCAGGACGCGGTCGGCAGCATCAGCGGCGGCCACGGCGCGAGCAGGCGAAGCAGAAGAGGCGACCAGAAGCGCCACCTCAATAAGCATCGGGTCGTCGGTGAAGCTCCTGAGCGGCGTCGACTCGCGAAGAGGAGGGAGGTGCTCCGGCCGCGGCCACTCGTCACAGCAGAGGCGTCGCGCGATCGGAACCGAAGAGGAGGCAGAGGAAGCCCGAGTGAGCGGGGCCGCCACCGTCACCACGCGAACCTCGGCCGCCCGAGCAGAGGAGAGGGCAGCAAGAGCGACGAACGGCGTAGCAGCGGCGGAGAGGTGAGACGACCGAGGCGGGACGACAGGCGGGCGGTGAATGCTCTGCAGCACCCAGTAGGGGTAGGAGGGAGCCGGAGGGGCTAGCGGAGGAGCAGAGGTGGGGGCACCCCAACAGGCGGGTCCACGCCCCCCCTGCGGCACGACTAGACTGCCCGTCGGACGCGAGCGGAGGCCCCCCCTCGGGGCCTGTGACGGTGCAGCAGCACCCCCGACGGCCGAGGGCCCCGGCTACAGAGGAGCAAAAGAGCGACCAGAAGTACCAGAAGGGCCACCATCCGGCCCTCCCGACTGGGAGGCAGCGTCAACCGGGGGAGCCTGAGTGTCGATGATCTCGACGATGTCGATCGTCGCCCGGTAGCGTAGGCAGGGCTGGGTGGCGCCCAACCCGGGGAACTCGATCGGCGCCAGCATGTCCTTCTGCACCGGGATCAAGTCCGGGTCGATGCAGACGCCCAGGACGATGAGCTCCTTGAGGTTGGCCTTCGACTCCGACTTAGGAGCCAGAGTGATGACCACACAGGAGGAGCCGAGGACGTCCTGTGCTGTGGTACGCAGCCACAGGTGCGTAGGAACGTCCTTGATGCCCACCCGCACTTGGTAGCGCAACAGCGCGTCGACCGCCCCACCACCGGCGGAAGGTGAGGCGAAAGGGCCCATCCGGGGTGGGTGCCTGAAGAACCCGCAACATCTCAGAGGAGTCCTGGAAGACGATGAGAAAGTCCTCAGGGTGGTAGGGGTAGGGCATGTACGTCCCCGGCTGGACGCCCAAGCGACCGGTGAGATAGGCGACCAGGTCCGTCGTAGAGGCGGACGGACGAGTGCCCGCGACCATAGCGACTAGAGTGCGCTCCAAAGCGACCTCGTTGGCCTCAACCTCAGGGATGCGTGCGACGATGCACGACTCCAGCTGCGGGCGACACGAGGGGTGCCCTAGGGGCACCGGGGGGGAGGTGGCGGAGGCGGGGGGCAACGGTCCGCGGCACCGGGCGCGGGGACCGCAGTGGAGGCCCCCGCGGGAAGCGGAGGAGGGGGCGGCGCCTCCCAGGCCACCTCGCCCCCTGGCCGTGGAGGGGGGCACGCCCGCGGCCCACCTGCGGCGGTGGAGGCTGGGCGTCACGGGCCGCCGGGGGGGTGACGACGCCCATCCGGCGGAGGAGGTGGCGGAGGGTCGCGGGCCGCCGGAGCAGGGCGACGACGGTGCGTGAGGGTAGGAGGCGGCAATGTGGTCTTCCCCGAAGCAGTTGAAGCATTTCCCCACCAGATCCGGGGGGCGGAGGACGGAGGCGGAGGTGGCGGAGACGGCGGCGACCGCTCCGCATGCAGCTGCTTGCACGACCGCACCTCGACGAAGCCGTCGGCGTCCACTGGGGGCCCCCGGGCGTGCCCGCCGGGAGGCGGCGGCGGTCCCACGGCTGCCCCCCAGCACAGCAAGGCTCGGCCGCGGGCGGCCCAGCAGGACGGCCAACACGGCCG
The DNA here is from genome assembly GCA_036936925.1 of Cenchrus fungigraminus. NCBI lineage: Eukaryota > Viridiplantae > Streptophyta > Magnoliopsida > Poales > Poaceae > Cenchrus > Cenchrus fungigraminus. The sequence continues at coordinate 103,523,831 of CM072769.1, read as the reverse complement.
CCCCCGCCTTGGCGCGCCGACGAGGAGGGGGCGGAGGCGGCGGAGGTGGGGACAGCGGCCGCTTGCCCAGGATCCCCCTGGCGGAAGCGGCCACGGGCCGCGGCGCGGTCGTCGATGAGAGCTCGGCAGCAGCGGAGGCGACCAGGGCAGGGGGAGCACGGAGGAGCGACCGAGACGAGTGCGGAGGCGGGGAGGGGGTGCGCCCAGGCACCGGGATGCCGGCAGCCCGCACCTGCTCCGAGAAGGTGGAAGAGGGGGAGCGACCGCGTGGCACTGGGGAGTACGAGCCCGAGGAGGAGGAGCCAGAAGCCTCAAGGTCCCAGAGCTCCCTGGAGGAGGGAATGGAGGGGCCGGGCTCCGCCGAGCTAGGCTCCACCAGCGTGACTGGAGGCAGACGGAGCAAGAGGGGCCACCATCCACCGGCCCCGCGGAACGCGCCCCAGCACCTGCAGCAGAGACAAGCGGCAAGCGGTCGACGCCCGCCACCTCCAGAGGACACGGCCAGGCTGAGGGGTGGAGGGGGAGGGCGGCACCTTGCCGCTGTCGAGCCCCGCGCACGCCTCCAGCCCGCGGAGATGTCGCGGCCAGGCAGAGGTGGTGGAGGGAGAGGGCGGGACCTTGCCGCCGCCGAGCCCCGCACACGCCTCCAGTACGCGGAGGGTGGAGGCAACCGCGGCGGCTGTGGCGGGAGAGAGACCCGGACGGCGGCGAGTGCCGCGAGAGCATCCCCGGAGCACACCGGTACCACCGCCGGGGAGGGGAGCGGCGGGGCACCAGGGGGCACCTGGCCGGCGAAGAGAGGGGGAGCAGCGACCAGGGAGGCACCGGAGCCGGCCGGGGAAGAGCCGAGAGGGGGCAGCCGGCTGCTGTCGCCGGGCAGCAGCCCCTGCAGCGGGCAGGGGAGCCCCTGCAAGGAGGCGGTTCGCCCGTGGCACGGCAGCCGACGGCGGGCCGGTGGCCGGTCGGGCAGCGGCCGTAGGCGCAGCCACGTCCGGGCCCCCCGTGCCCCGGCGGCCGGCGAAGGGCGGCCGTGCTCACGGGCAGCAGGCGACCGGCCGGCCAGCGGCGGGGCAGAGGCCGGCGCGGCCCGAACCGCGGCCATTCCCCCAGCGCCAGGGCGGCCAGCGGTGCTGCACGCAGCGGCCACGGCCGGCCGGGCAGCGGCCGCAGCCACAGCGGCAGCGGCGGCGGCCGGCAGGGTCGCGGCCGGACCCCCCGCGCCGGGGTGACCGAGGGCCGGCAGCGCCTTCCCAGCGGTCAAGGAGGGGGGAGCCGAGCCAACGCAGGCCGGTGGCGGTGCAGAGCCCGGCGTGGCCTGCTGTCGGTCGCGGCCGGCGGGAGAGCGGCCGGAGGACGGCACCTCGGCGGCCGGCGTGAGGAGGAGGGGGTCGCGCGTGGCCGGAGTGGGCAGGGGCGACCTGAGGGGTGGGGGAACGACCTGAGACGGAGGAGACGGGGAAGAGGGGACGAGGCCGTCGTCCAGGGAGTCGAAGAGGAGGGCGGAGTCGGCGGTGGTCGGGCTGCCGGCGGCGGCGGTCGAGCATCCGGCGGCGGCGGGGTGCGAAGCGCCGACGGTCGGGGGGAAGGGGGAACCCGAAGAGGCCTCCCCCGCGTCGTCCGGCCGCTCCACGAGGAGCATCCGTGGCGGGACGGGAAGGCCGGCGGCCGGGAACGAGGAAGAGGACGGGGCCGATCTCCCTCACCAGGGCACGAGGCGGGCCGGGAGCGGGAGGAATGGAGAGAGGGCAGCGTGGGCTTCGAAGATCCGGTCACGGGCTGGGGCGGGGACGGCCGGAGCAGGGAGATCCTGCTCCGGCGAGGTCCGCCGGCGCGGTCGCCTGGGAGGGGTCAGGGTGGGGGTGGGTTTCAAACCGAGTACTTTCCCAGTGATCTCAGATCGTAGGCTTGTGATCTTGTCCTGGCTGGCTGGCGGTTGGTGGCAGACAATAACACTTGACTTGTGAGCAGTGCTTCGATCGTAACCAGCGGCCGCCATTAGGAGGAGGCCGAGATGATCCGCCTCGAACTCTTGCCTGCGCATGCATGAAACGGGTACAGAGAGATCGATAAATTAAGAATCATATCTATCTGTGGATCGATCGTCGTCGTCACACACGCCTCGAACTACCTGAAGTTGGACGGGCGCATGAAGAGGGGCTCCTCCCACGCTGCCTCGTCTTCATCCCTGGGCACATCGAGGAGCTCCGCCGCGTAGTTGGAGATGAAGGCCGCCCAGTACATGTTCCTCCACGTCTTCCAGCCGTGGTGCCTGGAGATCACATGCCCGACCTGCGAGCGCATGCATCCAATGAGTTTGGCAGCCAACGTACGCGTGCTAGTACTGCTATGCTACAGAAAGAGGAGTAGATAGATAATTGTAACGTGCCTCGTGCCCGATCGCAACGACGACGTCAGCGTCCGTCTCTGTGCGGACGCGCGCGGTGGAGAGCTTGATCCGGCTGTCGTGATAGCAGTACGCGTCGACGTACTTGGAGTCGAACACCTCAACTCTCCAGTCGATGCCGTCGAAGGGCCGCCGGATCCTCTGCAGAACCCCCCATGGTCCGGCGTAAGTTTGGTCATCGCACGCCGCGGCGATGATGTTGGCGGCGATGCGGCGCACTGGTGTTGAATGATGATCTAAATTATGAGAGAAGGTCGCCTATTTTTGACGGAGCGGAGCGGAGATCCTGTCGCCGGAGGCTTGGGCCGGAGCGGGTCATATAACCCGATAGGGTTTTTCCATTGGAGATTGATTCTCTCGGCTTCTTGTAAGCCGCCGCCGTTGGCGTTTGTAACCGGACTCCGATCATAGTGAAGTTCTCGCTGGCTGGCACCTGTGCTTTTTCCCTCTCGTGTTGGGAAGGTTTTCCACGTTAAATCTTGTATCCCTTACGGTTTGATTTCCTTACTTTTTTGTCATTTACTTGTCATCGTTTTATAACACCCGGATAGTACGGGGTGGTCTGGGGGGAGCGTCGGCTCCTCGCCACGGGGAGGCCAGGGCACGCTCTCGCTGCCGTCGCTCATGTCTCCTTATTTCACAGTTGGTTGGTGCTACAACGGGACGTTGGTGCAGCGAGAAGAGCAAAAGCACTCGATCGATCAGATTCAGCAGCCTCCTGTCCTGGGTCCTGGCTTCTGATATGTATCGGCCGGAGAAAAGGGCAGCAGAGCATCGGACCGAGTTAATTTCAGTGTGCCCTTCGCGTTACCTTTTCCTGAACGGTTTACCTAATTACTAGTTCTTTTCAGAACAGGGTGACCTTCCTGTACTTTTCCACACGCCCAACCCGACATGAACTCGCGTGGACTTTATTTTGACCTTGGAAATTTTTCAACGCATCTTTTGGTTCCACGATGGAGCTAGAAAATTTCAAATGAAAAATCGAAATCAAGCAAGATTATTAACAAGGGCAGAAGTTTGGCCTTTCGGTAACAAAATTGTTTTTCACATTTTCAAAAAAAAAATCTAATCAATAAAAAAACAAGGTACACTACCGAAACGTGCGCCTGTGACGTGAGCCACAGCCTTTGCCGGCCCTGGCTCACGGCACAGGCCTTCTTTGCCGAGAGCAAGGGGTCCGGCTCTCGGTAAAGAGAAAGCACACGGCAGTCTGTGCTCTTTGCCGAGAGCCAGGAGCTGAAGCTCTCAGCAAAGAAGAAGCACACGACAGTCCGTGCTCTTTGCCGAGAGCATGGAGCTGTAGCTCTCGGCAAAGAGCTAGGCTCACAGCACACGTGGTCTGTCGTGACGGTCGTTGCCCTGCCGTCAATTTTGCCGAGAGCCATAGCCTTCAGCTCTCAGCAAAGCGTGTGCGGGTCCCACCTGCCAAGTAGCGGCGCGCTACAGGGTTCTGCAGGTGGGCCCGCCTCCCTCCTTTGCCGAGAGGCACGGGCTCTTGCTCTCGACAAAGAGGGCACGGGTCCCACCTGCCAGTAGCGGCACACTGCAGGGTCCTTTAATAGGGCCCGCCTCCCACCTTTGCCAAGAGCTAGGGTCCGAAATGTAAAGCGTCTCAGTTCGTGGAGATAGACTCTGGTGAGGGTCAACTGAAGACGCAGCTCACGATCCCAGTGAGTGTCATACGGTACCTCCCGCCCATACATCGGCTCCAACGGATTTACATGACCGAGGAATCTGCGAAGCAAATGACTTGGCACAAAACGGGTCGCCGATACAGTGATAACCTTACACATCCATCCGATGCTAAAGCATGGACCCATTTTGATGGGCTTAATGGTGAAAAGCGATTGAGGCTCGCAATGTACGTGTTGCGCTGGTGATAGATGGGTTCAATCCTTTTGGAATCACGGTTGCCCCGCACACTTGTTGACCCGTGTTTGTTATCCCCCTCAATCTACCCCCCGGGCATCGTCTTCAACGGCAGTACATATTTTTGCCGTTGATGATTCCTGGATACCCGGGAGATAATATGAGTGTGTACATGGAGCCTCTAATTGATGATTTGCTCAAGACTTGGGAGGACGGGGTGTGTACATATGACCGATCTACAAAGACAAACTTCGAAATGCACGTGTGGTACATGTACTCCCTGCATGACATGCCGGCATATGGGTTATTTTGCAGCTAGTGTGTCCACGGGAAGTTCCCTTACCCAGTATGCAAGGCAGCTCTGATGTTCATTTGGTTGAAGAGGGGTGACAAGTTTTGTTCGTTCGACAAACATCGACAATTCCTCCCTCTTAACCATCAATTTAGACGAGATAACAGGAACTTTGTAAAGGGTGTCGTAGTTACAGATCCAGCACCGCTCATGATGACAGGTGCCGAGGCTCAAGCTGAGTTAGATGCTCTCATGCTCAAAGAAGGAGAGCATCATTTTGTGGGATATGGTCTAGAACATGCCTGGACTCAGAAGTCGGGCTTGTGGCGGCTACCCTATGTGAAAGATCTTCTTCTTCTACATAACATTAATATGATGCACACTAAAAACAATGTGACCGAGGCACTATAAGGTACAATCATGGACATACAAGAGAAGAGTAAGGACAATTTTAAGGTTAGAGTTGATCAAGAAATGTTATGCGATAAGCCTAAGCTAGTCATCCCGAATGCTGTACCGGGCAAGTCATGGAAAGGCCTAAGGCTGATTTCGTCTTTAAGAGGGAACAAAGGAAGGAAGTACTACAATGGTTCAAAGACTTAATGTTCCCTGATGGGTATGCTGCAAATTTGAGGAGGGGAGTGAACTTAGCTACTCTGCGAATAAATGGGCTGAAGAGTCATGACTACCACATATGGATCGAGCGGCTTCTTCCAGTGATGGTTCGAGGCTACGTACCTGAACATGTGTGGTAAGTGTTGGCAGAGTTGAGCTATTTCTTCCGTCAGCTTTGTGCTAAGGAGTTATCTGTGGTAGTGATTGACAAATTGGAAGAAAATGCACCTGTGTTGCTCTGTAAGCTAGAGAAGATCTTTCCACCCGGCTTCTTCAATCTGATGTAACATATGATTTTGCACCTCCCGCACGAGGCACGATTGGGGGGTCCCGTGCAGAACCGTTGGTGCTATCCAATTGAGAGGGTTCAAAAGGTCCTTCGAAGCACATGTAAAAATAAAAATAAAATCGAAGCTTGCATTGCAGAGGCATCCATCCTGGAGGAGGTGTCAAACTTCACAACTAAATACTATGCTAAGCACCTTCCTAGCGTGCATAATCCACCTCCTCGTTACAATCCTGGCCAAAATGAATCGAAGCTCAGCCTTTTTCGAGGACAACTCAGAAGTACAAGTGTTGCGATGCGAAAGACCTTATCTCCTCAAGAGTGGCGCACTATCACGATGTATGTTTTGTGCAATCTTGACGAAGTACGGCCATACATAAAGTAAGTTGTCAATAAACCTCGTCATTTCCTTTCTCGTATCTTGCCTCTTCTGCATCCAACCGCATTTGTACAATTTTGTGCAGTGAATTTATTGGGCAATTCTGGCATCGTTCAAGGCCACCTACCGACCACGAGGAGGAAACCCTTCTTAACCAGGCTGCGGGAACCAGAATTCCCGATTTCAGTTCCTGGTTCAAACAGAAGGTAATTTAGCTTGTACTCAATACATTAATGGTAATTTAGCTCGTACTTGATTCACATTAACAACTATCATGCCTGATCTTTCAGAGCCAAACCGACGCGTCTATGGAACCCGAGCTAAGACAGGTTGCTGATGGTTTTGGCTATAGGGTCAAGTCATTTGCTGTTTATGACGTGAATGGATGTCGCTTTCACACGAAACGACACGAGAAGAATAGGCTGAATCGAAGAACCACAAATACTGGAGTTTGTATGTCATGTCACGATGGTTTAGATTGCTATGGAAGACTTCAAGAAATATACGAACTCGAGTACCATGGTTGCAAACCTCTTAAACATGTCATATTCAAGTGTCATTGGTTTGATCCACACGTTGTGAGACGGAACCAGAATCTTGGGCTCGTCGAAATTAAATAGTCATCTGTGTACCCAAGACACGATGTCTATATTATCGCCCAACAGGCCATGCAACTATACTTATTTACTAGGGTATTTTGTTTCTTATTTACTAATTGTTATTTACATGTAATTATGTATTGATTGGTTTACTCTTTTTTATTTCAGGTGATTGATAAAAGATGCTGAAGCCCCGCGTGTCGAAGCCCCTCTTGGTGAGGAACCTCAATGACATTTACCAGGACGAGGCTGAGGGCTCCAGGAGGAGGGTGACGAGGTCACCCTTGCCGTTTGAGGAGGAGGACCTGGAGGTGGTGCAGCAGGAGGTGAGGGAGGACGAGTAGGAGGAGGAGGAGCCGCATGCGGAGGGAGAGGGAGAGGCAGAGGCGGAGGCGGGGGCGGAGGAGGATGAGGATGAGGACAAGGAGGGGGAGGCAGGGGCGGGAGTGAAGATCTACTTGTGAGGCCCCACCAAGCTTCCTAGTAGACCCATACCGCTGGTTCACCGACCGATCATTAAACTCGAGCCACCAAGGTAATTTATCACAACCTTTTCATTGGTTCTGTTCAAATTCACGATTGAAACTAATAATTTGTGTGAATCATTTTGGTAGGGTGTGGGAGGTCGTCATTCCAGGTGCCCATAATCGTCTTCCCAATGGCATCTTGGGCCTTTTGTGCAGGCTTCACTACCCCGGGTTCGTGATAGTTGGCAAGGGAGAAGGCGCGTGAGAGGAGCTGGCAACGACGTTTGAGCACTACTCCCTCATGCCTGATTATGGTGATCGGGAAGGCCGACAATTCCAGAACAAGCCGTCTGAGTGGTTGCCGAGTTGTGGGTGAGTCTTCCTTGCAATAAATTTCAATTAATAGAATGAATTGGATGAACCTGAAGTATTGACAATGCTTCTATATGCAGGATTTCTACAGATGCCAGGAGGGATACATGCGGCGGCGAATGAGGTAGTGACATTCAGCTGTCGTAAGCTTGTGTCGGATATGATCTATGAGTCACACATCTCGCAAAACGTTGTCTACAAGGCTAAGAAAGGGCAAAAAGTCAAGAAAAGAGAAGTCCGAAACCTGTGGCTCACTAAAGAACAATACATGGAGTAAATATAGAACATCTCGCTTCTTCACTTTTTTCGATTAAATATACTCAATTTGATGTTCTTGTACGGTATGCACTTGATGACGTGCAGGTGCCTCCGTGGTGGGTCGCCGAGATGCCTCGGGCTTGGAGCGCGATTGTGGACACGTGGTTTGCCGAGGATTGGGAGCCAAAACACCTCGAGCGTCGGGAAAGACGTTTGAAGATGCCAGGTCTGGCACACCATCAAGGCAACCTTACCATCTGCGAGTATAGTCGTAGATGGGTACATAAATTTATTTCTTTATTCTAACTCTCAATACTGCATAATTTGTCCTTTCCTAACTCGCAATAAATTCTAACACCTACTTTGTTGTTATCCTGCAGTCTCGGTCACATGAGAATCGACCTTGCGGCGAGCTCGAGGCATATGCTATGTCTCACAAGGGGAAGGTGACGTCCGACATTACCTTCAACAAGGACGACCCGCCCGAGGCGTACAGCAACCTGACAATCCAGCTCCGCATCAGAAAGTACACCACGACGGCAAGGGAGGTACGTGGGCCAGACTTTGATCCGGTGAGAGAGCCCCTAGATGTAGAAACTATCGTCAGGATTGGAGAAGGCAAGAGGCATGGGCGGTTATTTTTTGGCGACAATCTCGTGGCCGCTGCTCCGACTCTCTTGCAGGTTCGATCTCAAGATAGGGGCACGAGCTCAGCCCCGCCCATACAACGACGACCCAACATTACGGAGACCTTGCTGTCGAACGTCCAGGTTATTTATGTCCTATCATTCGTTCATTGACATTTACATATGTTTGTTTGTATTCTAATTTTTGAATCAAATATTGTAGGGCCAGCTTGCAGCAGAGAGGGCCGAGCGGGAGAGGCAGGTAGAAGAGGCGCAGAGGCAGGCCCGGGAGCAGATGCAACGGATGTAAGAGGCCCACCAGAGGCAGTTGGAAGCGATGCAAGAGGCCAACAATCAGCAGTTTGCCGCGGTGCTTCAGTACATGTAGAGCGTTGGTTCCGCGGTGGCGCCACAAACGCAACTCCCTCCGCTACCGCAGGTGTACTTCCCTCCATGTGCTAGACCGGCTTCTATGTCTCCTGTGAGTTACTTTCCAACCTTGCTCTTTCATTTCTCGTAGAGACTTAGAACTTAGAATTATGGATATTGGTGGAATTACTTGATATAAATGCTCAAAACCTTGTACTTTCACTTCTAATATTGATTTACAACTTAGAATGACTTAGAAAGCTAGAATGACTTGATATAAATGCTCAAAACCTTGTACTTCCATTCTCATTTTTATTTACAACTTAGAATGACTTAGAAATCGAAAGTGACTTGGTTCACATGCAATAAATCATGTATTATCATTCCTGACTTTAAATCCATTGCAGAATCTATCAACCGCATCGAATGATGGGCCTACGAGGCAAGACATGTCACCTCCAGCTCAACAGATGGTGCCGTGGGGTGGTCATTGGATGCCACGTGGCTCGTGGGTGATGGCGCCACTTGGCACTCAGCTCCCGCCTGGAGGATCACCGTACACTTGGCCGGGGATGACACAGCCACCGTCGGGTGGGGGCTGGGCATCACACAGCCACCGCCGGCAGGGAGGTCGAGGTCCCAGTCGCCGCATTTCCCGCCGACCGAGTGAGTTCATGAACTTTGCCTCTTTTATTTGCACTTGGACCTCCGTGACTTGCATGTGCCGTGTGTATGGATTTTATGAACTTGTATGGACTTGTATCAACTTGGTTGTGGAGATATTGTGGACTATGTGACGGTTATGGTGATATTGTGGACTATGTGACGATTATGGTGATTTTGTGGACTATGTGACGGTTATGGTGATTTTGTGGACTATGTGATGGTTATGGTGATTTTGTGGATTATGTGATGGTTATGGTGATATTGTGATGAATATAAACTATTGTGATGCTGTATTTACTGCTAGTGATGAGTACATGAGCCTGTATAAAAAAATAGGAGACTTTGCCGTGACTAATAGCAATTGCTCACGGCAAAGAGGCGTCTTTGCCGTGAGTAATGGTAATTACTCACGACAAATAGGAGGTGATGTGGCCCCTGGCCACGACTTTGCCGAGAGCCCAGGTCTACGGCTCTCGCAAAGCGTGTGGGCCTGGAAGAAATGGCCCCGGCTGGCCGCGCCTTTGCCGACAGCCTAGGTCTGCGGCTCTCGGCAAAGCGTGTGGGCCCAAACGAGGTGGGTCCACCTTATCCACGACTTTGCCGAGAGACGTGTCGTTTGGCTTTCGGCAAAGAAGAGTGGGCCCCACTTGACGCCATCGCCCTGGCAGCGCCTTTGCCGAGAGTAACTGCTGCTCTCAGCAAAGCTGTGCCGTGAGCCAGAACCTTGGCTCTCGGGAAAGGTGTTAGTGTTTTGGAAACCGATGCCTACCAAGGGGTACCTGAGGTAGTAGATTGTGCGGTGGAGAATCGTGAGACCTAGAACTCGAAGGTACACGCGAGGACACGGGACACATATTTATACAGGTTCGGGCCGCCGGAGTAGCGGACCCTACGTCCTGTTTGGAGTATCATGTATGGCGCCCTGCGCTTGGGTGTTCCCCGGAGGGGTTTGTTGTCTCCTCCTAGGTACCCAGCCCTCCTTTATATAGTCCAGGGGGTGGGTGCGTAGTCGGTTACAAGGTAGGAGTCCTAGTAGGATTACACGGTATGAGTCATAGTAGGATTACAAGGGAATTCTAGTAGGAGTCCGTCTTCATCCTTCCTTGCATGGGTACCCGGGGTGTATGGTCGACAAGCCCCCGAGCACTTTGTAGTCTTGAGCAGTGAGTTTGAGTAGTCTTGAAGCTTCGTCGAGTAGTTTTTTATCGTCTCGAGTACTGCTAGCCGAAGTCTTCAATAGTACTTGAATTTCCGAAAGAATAGAATGTGCTCTAGTTCATCTATGAGTACTTTTGAATCCTCCCCGAGTAGTTCCCAGGCATCCCTGAGTTCTAATCCAGGAAGTCTTCAAAAAATACCCATCTTGTCTTGAGGTCTTGATCTATATGGAGGTGCGATTTGCAAAAATCGCACTCCATATGGAGTGTAGCCCCCGAGCCTGAGTTTGAATCAAAGAATCAAGCTGAGGGTCAATCTTGAAATCTTGATCTATATGGAGGTGCGATTTGCAAAAATCGCATTCCATATGGAGTGTAGCCCCCGAGCCTGAGGTTGAATCAAAGAATCAAGGTGAGGGTCAATCTAGAATCTGCATCTTCCGTCTTGAAAAAAGAGGTTGATGGTGTGTAGCATAGTACCCCCCGAACCTTGAAGTGATTAGATGATCAATCCAAGGGTCTTCAGTTCGCAAAAACCGTCATCTGAGTACTCTTGTAGCGTCCAGCCCACGAGATTCAAGTAAGCCATATGAGCCACGTTGAGTAGTGATTGGAGTTGAGCCCCCGAGCTGAAGAACTAGCGGAGACTACTCGAGTCGTGTCGAGTAGTAATGTTGCTGTCAGAGCGGACTTTAGAATGCGACCGAAGTCGACTTTGTGATGCGACTAGCGTAGTCGACTTTAGAGATGCGACTTCAGTAAGTTGACTTTAGATTACCGCGCGGGGCAGACTTTGAGTACTTCAGGCCAAGTACAAAGCTGAAAAGCCAAGAACGGAAAAGCACTTCCAGAAGGCAAAAGCAAATGAAAAATCTGAAAATGGGTTATCGTGACCCTCGGTCTAGGACCGTTAGGAAAAAAGTAGTCGCAAGGACTGAAACGCAGCCGGAGCTGCCTGGAGAGGGTTGTCGTGACCCCCAAAGTAGTCGCAGCCGAAGCCGCCTGGAGAGTGTGTACATTGCGTTGAGTACAATGTCTGGATACACAACCGAGATGTAGTGCCTTAGGTACTATTAGGCGCGGAGCCTAGAGCGATAGTACCCGCATGGGTGTTCTGAAGGAACCTGCAAAACCGTAGGTGCCAGTGTAGCGAGCTCATGTTGCGTAAGTGCCCGAGATGGCGGCAACTCGTGGTGGAGCTCCACTGGGTCCCTACAAGCCATGGTATTTGTCGTAGGCCGTAGCCTCTGGAGGAGGACATGGACAGCTTGTGCCCCTTACTGCCTCATACGGCGTGGAGCCGTCTGGAGAAGGGTTATCGTGACCCTTGGCCAAGGACCGTAAGTAGCCGAAGCTGCGTGGTGAGGATTATCGTGATCCTCGGTCCAGGACCGTTAAGCAGCCGAAGTTGCATGGTGAGGATTATCGTGATCCTCGAGTAGTCGCAAGGACTGGACCTGAAAGCTGCTTACAACTGAGTAGTCGCCTAGATTCAAAAACCGTTTACAGCTAGGTAGTCGTCTGGACCTGAGAATCACTTACAACCTGGGATCGGTATAGAAGCAGGAACCCGGAGTAAGGATTGAATGGTAATAAGAAGGCCTAGAGTATGGATCGGCACGGTGTCAGGGAGACCCAGGGTAAGTGTAGCATGGGCAGAGCGCAAGAGTACTTAGGGCCATGCGTTTCAGACCCATGGTACAGAGCACGAGAGTACTTAGGGTCATGCATTTCAGACCCATGGTACAGAGCGTGAAGACCACGTGCAGCTAGGTACCACCGTTGCCAGGACGCGAGGGCCACTTACAGTTAGGTTCCATCGAAGCTTACACACGCAGATTCCGTTGGGCGAAGGTGCGACAGAAGTCGACTTTAGATTGCCACGCGGAGTGGACTTTGGAATGCGACTTGAGTAAGTCGACTTTGTGGCCGCGCGGGGCGGACTTTTAGAAGTTGCCTCCTTGGGATAGCCCCCGAGTTGATGGAGTAAGCTCGTGGTGGCGTGTTGATATGTCCCAAGAGTAGTCGGCATAGTGTAGCTCTCGTGAAAAATCCGTTGAGAAGCGTACACCAATAAGTAGTCTTTGGTGTGTTGTCCTGCATGCGCAAAACAAGCCAAAGAAGAAGAAAAAAGTATTCATTGAAATAAATGACTTACTAATACTGCAGGAGCGGTCTGGAGATGCGACCGAAGTCGGCTTGTACTGCCGAAGTGGGTTTTGAATGAACTCGTGGACGAGTGTTGACGAAGTCGACTAGTCGGAGGTGGGTCCGACTAGTTGTGGGGGGCGTAGAAGCCATTCTCGACTAGTTTTCTAGTAGAAACTAGCTAAGTAGAGTAGCCAAAGTGGTCCACGATGAGTTGGTGCGGTCGCGAGATGATGTCGCGGCGGCGCACGATGTAGTCGAGGTAGAGCCGGTGCGGCAGCGAGACGATGTCGCGGCGGCGCTCGGTGTAGTCGAAGTAGAGCCGGTGCAGCCGCGAGACAATGTCGCGGCGGCGCACGGCGTAGTCGAAGTTGAGCCGGTGCGGCCGCCAGACGATGTCGCGGCGGCGCACGGCGTAGTCGAGGTAGAGCCTGTGCGGTAGCGAGAAGATGTCGCGGTGGCGCTCGGCCTAGTCGAAGTAGAGCCGGTGCAGCCACGAGACGATGTCGTGGCGGCGCACGACGTAGTCGAAGTTGAGCCAGTGCGGCCGTAGGACGATGTTGCGGCGGCGCACGGCGTAGTTGAGGTTGAGCCGATGCGGCAGCGAGACGATGTCGCGGTGGCGCACGACGTAGTCGAGGTAGAGCCGGTGCGGCAGCAAGACGATGTCGCGGCGGCGCTCGGCGTAGTCGAAGTAGAGCTAGTGCGGCCGCGAGACGATGTTGCGGTGGCGCACGGCATAGTCGAAGTAGAGCCGGTGTAGCCGCAAGATGATGTCGTGGCGATGCACGGCGTAGTCGAAGTAGAGCCGATGCGGAAGCGAGACGAAGTGCCGAGCGCACGGCGAGAGCCAACGCGACCGACCAGCGAGAAGTCGAGCGGCGAAACGGCGCATCCGGATGCACGACAGAGGCGCAGTAGAGCCAGTGCGACCGGACGATGAGTAGTTGAGCCGCGAGACGGAGTGACCGGGCACACGGCGAGTGCCAGTGCGACCGACCGATGAGAAGTTGAGCGGCGAGACGGTGTGTCCGGATGCACGGCATAGGCGCAGTAGAGCTAGTGCGACGGAACGACGAGTAGTCGAGCCGCGAGACGGAGTGACCGGGCGCACGACGAGAGCCAGTGCGACCGACAGACGAGAAGTCGAGCGGTGAGACGGCGTGTCCAGATGCACGGCATAGGCGCAGTAGAGCCGGTGCAACCAGACGACGAGTAGTCGAGCCGCGAGACGAAGTGACCGGCCGCACGGCGAGAGCCAATGTGACCGACCGACGAGAAGTCGAGCGGCGAGACGGCGTATCCGGATGCACGGCATAGGCACAGTAGAGCCAGTGCGACCGGACGACGATTAGTCGAGCCACGAGACGGAGTGACCGGGCGCACGACGAGAGCCAGTGCGACCGACAGACGAGAAGTCGAGCGGCGAGACAGCGTATCCGGATGCACGGCATAGGCACAGTAGAGCCAATGCGACCGGACGACGAGTAGTCTAGCCGCGAGACGGAGTGACCGGGCGCACGGCAAGAGCGAGTGCAACCGACCGGCGAGAAGTCGAGCGGCGAGATGGTGTGTCCGGATGCACGGCATAAGTGCAGTAGAGCTGGTGCAACCAGACGATGAGTAGTTAAGCCGCGAGACGGAGTGACCGGGTGCACGACGGGAGCCAGTGCGACCGATCGACGACAAGTCGAGCGGCGAGACGGCGTATCCGGATGCACGGCATAGGCACAATAGAGCCAATGCGACCGGACGACGAGTAGTCTAGCCGCGAGACGGAGTGACCGGGCGCACGGCAAGAGCGAGTGCAACCGACCGACGAGAAGTCGAGCGGCGAGATGGTGTGTCCGGATGCACGGCATAAGCGCAGTAGAGCTGGTGCAACCAGACGATGAGTAGTTAAGCCGCGAGACGGAGTGACCGGGTGCACGACGGGAGCCAGTGCGACCGATCGACGACAAGTCGAGCGGCGAGATGGCGTGTCCGGATGCACGATATAGGCGCAGTAGAGCCGGTGCAACCAGACGATGAGTAGTCGAGCCGCTTGTCGATGTAGTTGTACTCGTGTCAAAACGGAAAAATTCAGCTGATTTTTTTTATCCCCTTCGTACTCGAATCTTGCGACTTCAACTTGCTGCGCACGGAGTCAAATCCGTTTGGACTGAAACAGGGACACAACGAGTCGCTGTTTGTCGACGAGTTGTCGATCGGTGATGTTGAAAGTCGCCGGGGTAAATTGATTTTCAAAAAGTGGTCCTTTGAGCTCGCCCAGTGATCTCGACGATCACCCCTACCTGGCGCGCCAGCTGTCAGTGTTTTGGACACCGATGCCTACCAAGGGGTACCCGAGGTAGTAGATTGTGCGGTGGAGGATCGTGAGATCTGGAACTCGAAGGTACGCACGAGGACACGGGACACAGATTTATACAGGTTCGGGCCGCCGGAGTAGCGGACCCTACGTCTTGTTTGGAGTATCATGTATGCCCTGCGCTTGGGTGTTCCCCGGAGGGGTTCGTTGTCTCCTCCTAGGTACCCATCCCTGCTTTATATAGTCCAAGGGTGGGTGCCTAGTCGGTTACAAGGTAGGAGTCCTAGTAGGATTACACAGTATGAGTCCTAGTAGGATTACAGGAGAATTCTAGTAGGAGTCCGTCTTCATCCTTCCTTGCATGGGTACCCGGGGTGTATGGTCGACAAAAAAGCCATTTGCCGGTAGAATTTTGCTGAGAGACCTTTGCCGAGAGCACTGGCTCTTGGCAAAGGCGCGCGTTCCGGTAGTGTACGCAAGCAAACAAAAGAACAATATACAGATCATTAATGTTGTTGTATTATTGTAAGGGCAAACAAACAGCTAGATTGGAGTACATGTATGAGAACATATGTGTATGTACTCTGTGATTCGGAAAAAAAAAAACTTTTCCTACAATTCGAAATTTGTCTTACAAAGTTTGCCACTACCTCTTGGATAACTAGTTCCACCCCTTTTGAAAAGGAAACTGATGGTGCCTAATTCCATTAGTATCTAAGGAAGTACTAAAAATATATCCTTAACAAAAAGCACATCATTCATTAATTCAACCATAGAGGTAATTGGGAGCATCTTACCACACTTGAGCATTGTAGGGATGATGTGAACTCAAATTTCATGACCATTGGATGGCACTGCAACACATCCCCGCGTACTCGATCTCCTCCCTCTCCCTCCCCCGCTGCATCCCGCCGCCGGCATCATCACAATCGGCTGTCCCAACCCAGCCCACCAGATGTCAATATATTAACACCCCAGGCGAGCAGCACCACTGTTGAGCTTACCACCGACGGCCCTCTCTCTAGTGCTTCCAGATTTTTCCATGGCTGGAAACCCCACCCCAAATTAACTCCGAAGTCCCTGAACCCCAAAAGCTTTTTTATAACTGCAAACGATTATATTATATTAAGCAGCTATATTACATAGAAGTCCTTCAAAGAGGACCGAATTACATTTTGGTCCAAAGACTGGATAGAAACAGCAAAATCTACAGGGAGGTAGTCGACGGCGACCTCGTCGGCGAAAGGCAGTAGGAACGACTGCCGGATAGAAGGCCGTGCACAGAAGCAACGGTTTAGGTGGGTCGACGGAGCCGTCAAGACTGCATACACCAGGCGACCGAAAGGTTGTAGTAGTCTCGTCGCCGGAGATTGATGGAGGAGCTCCGATTCGATACCCATGTGGAAGATGAGGTCGACGATGTTGTGCCTGATGTAGAAGAGCTGCTTGTAAACTAGATCTGCGCTTGTGGCTGCTTAAACGGAGGCCTTGGCAAAGACGGATGTAGGCGATGGCGTGACGGAGGAGCACATGCACGTGCGCCCCACGCGTGCGCGTCAGCCCCGCCGCCGCTGCAGTGCTGCTGTGCATCGCCGCTGCAACTTGCACCACATCCGCGCGCCCACTTGCAGCACTACACGCGCGCACCCTCCCCCACTTGCCGGCCAACAGGAAGCCGCCGCAACTCCCCCCGCCCCCCCCTCGACCGCCCAACCGCTCCATGCCCATACCGTTACCGCCATAAATTGCAGCGCCATTAATGCCGGCCAGAGCTCTGCTCCCTGACGAGCTTATCCACCCCTCCCCGTCATTTCCTTGGTTGCGAAGCAAGCCCCGGTGACGTGGCCACCTCCCCAGCAACGTGGCGTCCTCCCCGACCTTGCCCGCGGGTATAAAAGGGGGTACCCCCTCGCCGGAACATGCATCCCGGCCGAGCTATTAGAGCTCGAGCTTGAGGTCGAGCCCCTAAGGCTCGAATCCTTCCCCACCCCATTGTGCTGCCAAAATAGGTGCCCAACCCCTCCTCTTCACCCTAGTACTCTCGGATTAGCTATAGAAGCCCCCTTAGCCCCTTCCCCCAAAGCTCCAGGAGCTTTTCCCCTTCTCCCATGGCCCTGGCTGAAGGTAGAAGAAAGGAGGAGGCACCCCTGGGTGGGCCCCACACTCCACAGGAAGGCACGCACGCAGCCCCCCTTTTTGCCTTAGCCACCCCAATATTGCTAGGCGCACCCACATAGTGTACACGAAAGTTTAGCTGTAGTCCTTAGGTACTTCCAAAAATTCCCAGAAAATTCCCAAAAATACTACAATATATTCTAAGCCCCCTCCACATAGCCATCTTGTCCAGATTCCGCCTATCGGGCCGAAGTGAATCTGTCGATGAGCTCTGACATTTCTTTCGCTCGATCTTGTGCCGGATCCATCTGTCGCTGAGAATGCCGCCCGGCACCAGGACAAGTGGTGTTCGTCGTACAAGCTCTCCGGCACCCAGTAGTAAACTCCAATTTAAGGATTTGTGATGTCCCGCCACTCCACCTGCTCGTCGTGTCCTTTCTCAGAGGACCGGGACAGGTCGAAGTCGAGTTGTCGCAGCGACATCTAGCCACCCTACCCGCGTAGTACTAGCATATAGACATGTTGTGCTTCGCCCCAGCCTTTGCCGCCAAACCCGTCGCAGCACAAGTTTAAACCTAGGTTCCGCCTAGTTCTAGAAATTCATGTACACTGTATAGCAGTTACGCTGCCCGAGTAAAACCCTAGATTTCAACCACCCTAGCCGTTACGCCGCCCAGCCGTAGCTTTAGTCTGCAGCCCTATCTAGCCGTCGTGTTGCCTATTTCCACACCATAGATGTCACCCCACCCGAGCCGTTATGCTGCCCAACAGAAACCCTAGGTAGCCACCCATCTATCCGACATGCCACTCACACCTAGTGGTCATGCTGCCCGATAGGAAACCTAGATATCTACCCCGTCTAGCCGACATGCCGCCCAATAGGAACACTAAGATATTCACCCTACCTAGCCGACATGCCGTCCGATCACCAGCATAACTCTATCCTCATCCGGATGTTATGCCATCCATCGGAAACCTTGTGGTTTCTCTTTTCTTTCTTGGGACACACTTACCAGGTGAGCCCCGTCATATTCCTTTTGTTGTTCCATAGGAATTGATTGATGAATTACTTTTATGAATTGCTTTTGTTATTATTTTATGTGTATAAAGACGGTAGACATAGATGACTGGGATTCTGCCCGAAGTCGAGGATCACAAAGGGTGTGAAACCTATGACCCTGGTCGTCTATGAATCGTTAAGGATCCCCAAGTATAAAGGCAAGTTCCAGCACCCCTCCTTGATCATACTTCCACCACTATTTTTATAATAAAATGTGCTAAGATAATAATTTGACTTGCATTTGCTATAAGGACGGGTTGATCCCAATCTCGACTATGTTGATGACCGAGCATCAACCCTAGATTTACTTGTCACAATTATTCATGTGAGAAACTTGAGGATAGGGAGAGATAGTAGATTGGGGGTAATAAAATGAACCTACTTAAGAGAGTTAGACTCCCTAAGGACAGACATGGGAGTATGGGGGCAGCCTCGGTAGAGGATCCTATCCATGCTTACTCTGGTCGTATAAGGATTGGTTCACGAGAAAATCTTTCCAAGGTTTTGGTACGGCCGCACGGGCCAAAAAGGCATAGCCTTCGGGAATGACTATTTATGTGAGGACTTGATCCACACCCCACTACTGAACCTAGTAAACCATCTCAAGGGGCCGTGGTGGGTAACGGATGCGCTGGAGCAGGACCTTCGCATAGTCCCAGGTCCGGCCGGTACAGGTCATCGGGAATGTTTTGGCGTCTTGGTGACGCGGTGGTACGTGTGCCACATTTTTATGCATGCTTTTGTCCCGGGACGTGGACCCGCGAGGCGGGTGGTGGTGGAATGACCCCTACTTAGGCCCCAGTGCAGACATGGATGGAGCTAGGGAATGTTGTCCAGGATTGGGTGATAATGTAATCCATGAATGGATGCCGGTGGGTACGGGTTTCGTAGGTCAGTACCGCCTTTGATCAGGGTATGGGATGACCGACCGTGCGGGTAAAGCGTACACCTCTGCGCAGAGTATAATCTATTCGAATAGTCGTGGCTCTCGGTTATGAGCCCTTTTGGTCAAAGCTCCTGTTGATTAGCACACATGATTATAAGGTTAGATTTGGTGGTGAGACAGGGCAGTGGCCCTTGGAAAGAGATACGGCAGATGCCGACTCAGTGGGACCCTGGCGGTCGCTGAGTTTAATAAAACTTGGGAACTGGTAGGGGAGGCTACGTGTTTCCCCTCCAGGACTAACCTACATATATTATACTTGCTTTACGTATTGTTCTCTGAAATATATTTCACTTACATTAGTTTATTTATAATAATCAATACTTGTTTCCTTTACCTTGGAACCTTGCATGTTGTCTATAGGATTAATATCTTATACATTGAGATTTGCTGAGTACGTTGATGTGTACTCAACCTTGCCTCTATTATACTTTTTACAGGTAGACTATGTGGGTTCCAGGTGTTGTTAACCATCTAGTTAGTGGATGGGCACCTGCGCTTCCCTTCGCTGCGTTGAGGTATTTTCTTTGAATATACGCTATTTATTGCCTTTATACTTAACTTTGGTAAGAACTGTGTTAGCCTACGCGATCCAGGGACTAACACAGGTGCTTAACGGGAATCCCGAAGGAGGGTTCTCACAACAACCATGATCGGCGCAGGCCTTGACCCCAAATAGGAAGACGCACTCGTCAACTTCCTTCGGGCTAACCGAGACATCTTCACGTGGAAGCCAGCGTACATGCCAGGGGTGCCCAGGGGTTGATTGAGCACTCACTCAACATTGATCCTAAAGCTACATCAAAGCGACAACACCTCCGCGATTAGCTCAAGACCGTAGGGACGCCATCAAGAAGGAACTCATGAAACTACGCGCAGCTGGCTTCATCAGAGAAGTGTTCCATCCTGAGTGGCTCGCTAATCCCGTCCTGGTCAAGAAGAAGAACACCAATGAGTGGAGGATGTGCGTTGACTACACTTATATCAATAAGCACTACCCCAAAGATCCTTTTAGGTTGCCACAGATAGATCAAGTCATCGACTCTACGGTGGGTTGTGCTCTCCTCTGCTTCCTCGATTGCCACTCGAGATATCACCAGATCGTGATCAAGGCAGAAGATCAAGAGAAGACCGCGTTCATCACTCTGTTCAGCGCCTACTACTACACAACAATGTCGTTTAGGTTGAAGAACGCCGGTGCAACCTATCAACGAGCTATCCTGGCTTGTTTCAAGGGGCAACTCAACAAGAACATCGAAGCTTACATGGATGATATATGGTCATAAAGACCAGAGATCCTGACACGCTCATCGCCAATCTTGAAGAGACTTTCGCGTCGCCACGGGAGTACCAATGGAAGCTCAACCCCAACACGTGTGTCTTTGGCGTACCTTCGAGGAAACTACTCGGGTTCATCATCATCCATCGCAGCATCCAAGCAAACCCATAGAAGATCTCCACCATCACCAACATGCAAGCCCCAACTACTATCAATGACATCGAGTGGCTCACAAGATGCAATGCGGCTCTTAATCAATTCATCTCAAGGCTTGGAGAACTGGGCCTCCCTTCTTCAAACTACTCAGGTGGCAAGAGAAGTTTGTGTGGACTGAGGAGGCTGACAAGGCTCCAGCTCAACTCAAGGAGTTCCTATCGAAGCCACCGGAACACACGGCGCCTCACGCCAAGGAAGAGTTACTACTCTACCTAGCTGCAACTGCTGATCTGGTCACTACTGCCATCGTCGTCAAGCGGTAAGAAGATGGCCACACCTACAAAGTCCAGTGAGCCATCTACTTCGCCAGCGAGGTCCTCTCAGAGTCCAAGACTTATAATCCTTCGGTTCAGAAGCTCTTTTACGTGATTCTGATTACCTCGTGGAAGCTACGACACTACTTCCAGGAGTACAAGATCTATGTGGTAACAGATTACCTGCTGTTGACGTTTGATTATCATTGCAAAGTTCGTTTGGACTTGCAAGCGGACAAATCCTCCATCGTAGTCAAGGGACCGTTCTTCCCTTGAGTGGCGAACCTAAGGTATCGAATCCGTGGAACAAGGTGTAACGCAAGATCCAATCTAATAATCGGAAAACGCTTTGATCTTGAAAGGGGTTTTTGCATCTAATCTAGGAAGAACCATGAAAACACATCTAATCTACTAAACACCGGAGGTAGCAAGAGAAAGAGGAGGTAAAACCGATCTAGAGATTGGATCAGGTCTTTTGTTGAAGTTCCAAAACCAAGAGAAATAAAGCAAACGAATCTCATTAAAAGCCTCTTTAAATCATGGCTTCCGTTCCAACCCTCAAAGGCACCTACCGTACACGTGATCAACATCCTGTCACGATGTCCTGCTTATTGTGTAGGTGAACCTAAGAGCACGTTCATGGAGAACGTGTTGAAGACGCTCGGTAATTCAGGTATCCACCTCTAACCACCATGGCTACAAGAACATCCTAAGCAATCTATCCGCGGAATAGATTGGAGAATAAGAAAACCCAAGCGAAGACAAAGTCGTAAAAAAAGCACTTGATCGCTAGAAATCGGATTCAATCTTGCAAATTCAACATGAAGTATGATACATGGACAAGATCACCACCGGGATCCTACCTTGATCTTAATCCTTAGCTTCTAGAACTCCGACATGGTCTTCCATACAAGGTTACCACGTCGGCAAGGGTAACCCTAGTCAACCATCTCGATCCTCTCCTCTCCGGAAGGGTGTCCCTCTCTTCGCTGCTCCTCGACGGCGGATGACGAATTGCTTGATACGTGGCTCGAGGCACGGGGGCTATAAATAACCTGAAGATCACCTATGTCAAAGGGGGCGTCGAACCGGGCCCGAAGTGGGCTGGGCCAGCCGGCCTGGGCCCAATTCGGCCCAGTTCGGCCGCGGTTTTCTTCCAGACGCTTCTCGCGACTTCCTAACTTTTTGCCGAGTTGCATGTGAGTCCTTGACATCATTTTCCTCGCAGTTTAGATAAGGGTGCTTGGCGTATGAACTCCTGCATCTTCCGTCTAGGTCCTCAGCACTTCTCAGCTTCACGCTTTAGTCCTTGGTCCATTTGGAGTCATGTTCATCTTGTATCTTGACTTGTCCCGGGGTCCATGATCACCTTGTAAAACCCTTGATGAACTTTACCCGGAAGTCGTCATTTAGGCTCGTGATTCCTGTGTCAACAATAAACTCCAAATACCATGCACGAGTGCGAACTTGACATATAATGAGGGTTAGGATCGTTAGTGTGAATAACAAATTAATACCAATATAGAAGGTAAACATGTGGCTAGGTTGACGAAAATCGACCGCCAACATCCCCCATGCTTAAACCTTGCTCGTCCTCGAGTAAGCCTTCAATGGATATCAGTGTTGCCTTTCAATGTTCATACCCTGCACTTGATCATACATGAGAAAACATAATGCTCTCTAGATTTATATTCATTAAAGTTCCATAATGTACTAACTTTTATCTTTATGGAGGATAGATATCATTCAAGCTCTTTCCACAAGTACTTGATCAAGCTCTCAAACTTTTAAATAAATCTCAGAAATTTTGAAAATAAAGAATGAGATAAAGAGAAAAATTGCTTTACCAAGATAAAAAATAACCATCTTGCACTTTGCTCATGTACTCTCATATCATCTTGTCTCTCAAGCCTACTTGTTCTACTCCTTTCCTCTCTCAAAGTATATGGTGGAAAGTTTTATATGGAGCTATAGGAAAGTTTAATCCTACCAAGATATTATAGTTGAGATATTATTAAAACAAAACTAACTTCTCATGATCTTACCGAGACTCGTCAAAAAAATCATTGGAAAAATAATGTTCTTCAAGGAGGGGGAGAGAAAAGTACACACACTTTTGAGATAGGTGGACATGTGCAAACGGCAAAGAGTGATCCCGAGGCACAAACGAAGTCCTCGTTATCGGATTGCACATGGTTGGAAAGATGAGTATGGGTCTTGATCTTGAATCCTCTTGAAAACTCAAAAAGCACTAAACATAGCTAGAGAACCGGGGAGATTTATTTTTTTTCTTTCTTCTTTCTTTCTTTTTCTCATCATACTTTTTCTTCTTTTTCATTTTTTTTCTTTCATCATACCTTTTCTCTCTTTTTTTTCTTTCTTTTTTCTTTTTTTTTATTTTACTCCCCTTGAACTCTAGACTATACTAGCACTTCGTTGGCAACCCCCCAAGCTTAGACGTTTGCTCGTCCTCGAGCAAAAGAGGTGATAAATATGCCAAGATGGAAAGTGAAGCTCTCATATTTTCTTAGAGAGAGATACTCGAAAAATCTTCTAGAGATCCTTTTGGAAGTCTCCCTTACTCACTTGAAGCACCTTCCTTGTAATCTTTCTCAAAATATTCATCCATACTCATATATTGGGTTGTGGTCAAGGAGGTGAACTCAAAAAAGATATGTTTGGGTTTTGTGGTTGAATATCCGACGAGGTTTGCGAAATTCCCAATGTGGAAACTCACAATGCTCGAATAGAAGAGGCTAGCATAAAGAACGATACACAAAAACAGAATGACTAGCTTCTTAGTCTCGAGCTAGAGAAATCAGGCCTAGAATTAATGCACCCAAAAATAAATCTTGTGTATACTAATGTTTTGCACTCAAGTAAGTTTGGGCTTTGGATGGGTAGAGTAAAATGCAAACGGTACTCATGACAAGGTTAGCATAACTTTTTGAAAATAAAAAGGTTCTTTGATTCATTCAAAGTTGAGAGCAACAAAAAAGAACTATGGGACTTAAGTTATCATAACCTCCACAAAAGATTAGACTAGCATTTAATTAAATTTCATATTCATATTAAAAGAGAGCACTAGCTTAAACATGCATAAAACAAGCACAAAGATGAGCAAAGCGACAACTTTCATCATATATCAACATGACATCAACTTATTATCCTCACTAAAGGTGATAATCATGGTGGCAAACTTTATTCATGTTGATTTAAAGCAAACACTACTACTAACACACATGCTGAAAATAAATAAAAACTATAAAATGCTACACACAAATTTGCATAAAAGCTGAAAATAAAGAAAAGGAAAGAGGGAAAATCGAACCAAAGTTGAAGGCATCATTCTTCTTCTTCTTCCTCCTTCTCCATTCTTCATCTTGCGGTGGTTGATATTGATGATCTTGTTTGTAGCATGGTTGCGCCGGTCCTCCTCGAAATTATTCCGGCGGTGATATGTGAAGACGACCAACTTGATAGGCAATGTTTGCAGTCCCTTCTTCCATTTGACTTGCATTGGTTTGGATTGGGCGCCATGAACTTCGTTAGGCACCATGTATGGTGGAGGATGTAGTGGCATGGCTGCCCCACTCCCCCATACTTGCATTGGCATACTTCCTCCATATGGGAATCCCTCTCCCACAATTTTCCTTTATTTGCGGGGCTTCACACATGTCTTAAATGTCTTTATGTAGTTCCATGATCCTTCGTGTGAGAGCCCAAAAAATATCCGTGCCATTGGATGTTGTCTTAGGTATGTAGTCCATTGTGGTCTTCTTCAAACATCTCCTTGCGTCAGATGCCGCCAACTCGTGTCTTCATTTGCTAATGCTCTAGGGGTCTTTGCTTTATTTCAAGCCTCTGAATTTCTTCATGAGTGGTCTAATGGAAGTTTTCCCTAAGCTCCCCTTCATTGTTGTCGTCCTCACCTTCGCCATCTTGTTCTCATCATATTGCAGCTGCCTTTTCTTTAGATTTCCCCCTGTATACATAATAGAACATATACCAAAATATGATTCTACTGAAAAATTTATAAAATTACCTTTCCAACAGGTACTCATCCATCTTAATCGGAGTCCAAATGAGGGAGTTATTGTTGTTTCACTTCAGCTTTGCTTGCTGTCCAGAAATTTCAGGATGTGCTATCATCGGTGATTCGGCCATATCCGCTTGTAGGAACCTCCGATCGATTTGATTCTTGACTCATTAGAAGTATACCTTTGTGGGGCTTCTAAATATCCAAAGATATCATATTGTTCTTCCCATGAAGCTGTGCAAAACTAGATGCGAACAGACTTCGAAGATGTTGAAGAGCTTGATCTTGTGATTTCGGGGGCATCGTGATTGCTTCCAATACCTATTGCTTCAACAAACAAATCTCCACAAAACATTAGTCTTAAAATTTTAATTGACACGTTGCCTTACCTTGTTCTTGATCTTCTTTGCCGGTACAAGAAATCCTTCCTCTAACCAATTTTATCGTCATTCAATCTCAACCTCATGTTGGGAAGAGGAACATTAATCTTTGTCAACTTGTACCTTCTCCTCTCATCTCCACTAATAAATTTTCCTTACTTCATGTACTCGATTCCAAATAAATTCCGAGAAGGAGACATTTTGGGTTCCTTGTTATCTTCTCTCGAAATCATTCCCCAAAAATCCTTCTAACATATTTTCTTGGACATCAACTTACTCCGGGGCTTCCTTATTGTAACCGAGTAGTTCTCCAATATATCCATAAGGAACTAGTTGATCTTTATCTTCAAGGCGGAATGAGAGGCATGATACCCTTTCATTAATGACCGGTGCCAATATATAAGAATTTCCAAAGTAAGCTCCTTGTGAGTAGTCACACCAACTCCATTAAAGAATTGCACCCATCCAAGGTTGCTCAAGATTTGATATCCAAGTAGAATCCTACACTTGGAGGGTGTCATTGAAGTCAACATTTGGCAAGCCTCCTCTCAAGATGAACAAGCCTCTCCTCCTCCTTCTCCGTCTTCATGATGAATCCATTGGAATGCCTCGGAGTGTATGGTGGTGGAGTGGATGAACGAGTTGAGCGTCGTGGTGGAATGAATGGCTTCTCCATGTGTCCTTGCTGTTTGGTGTACCGCATGGACGAGCTTCGTGTACTCCTTATGCCACCAAGGGGTACCGTGCCGCTCCTCGGTGGTGCCACGTCTTCCTCCATGCTTCAGAGAGACTCGGAGACCGAGTGCCTCCTCGAAGAGCTTGATGATGACCTTCGATGTCGATGATCGTGTCTTCCTTCTGAGGATGATATTCATGACCTCTCATCGTGCCTTGCTGCACAAAATCACAAACAACTCCCCCGGGGGTTTCTTGCCGGTGGAAATACACACAAAATAAGTATATGGAGGGTGGAGTGAGAGGTGCACAAGTAGGTTGTTTCTAGAACATAAGGGCTATGAACTCAAGAACACGAATTAACAAGTGGATAAAATACTTACATTGCCTTGTGTCCGCGTGACCAATGGGATTCCATAACCCAAACGTTCACAACCACTTCTTTGCTTGCGTGATTTAGGGTTCCACCTTCATTATTTTGTTTTGTGTCACTTATTTGCTCCCTTGCTTCATGTGCTTCCACAAATCTCCTGCAAAACAAAGCTCTTGCTTCCCCATGCTTGTCCTTTGCATGTGCCCAAGATGCCAAATGATTGACGCTTTCCCAAGATGCATCATGGAGCACTATATGTTAATCAAGCTCAAAAACCTCCCTTAATCATGTTTAGATGCTAATTACTTCTCTAATTTTGAAAATTTAAAAATTAACTCAGCGCTAGCGATGAGTCCAAATATATCATTAGAGGAGATTTTAGGCATCGGAAACAATTGTAAAATTTATTTTGGTTGCACCGGGATCGATTGCTTTCATTAATTGATAGCAAGCTCCTCCGACTTGACCGTTGGGGCATAGGTTTAGGTTCTAATTTTGGGCAAACATGAAAGAGATTTTGAATAAAAAATTCAATAGGGCTTAGAAAAATTCTAATTCTAGAGAAACTGATGGGTGTCGAATCGAAAGAAACCAAAAATCAAAGTTCACACAAGTCCGACCATGCATCAAAGATTAAAAACCATTAAGGAACATAGCAAGGCTCTACTCGTGTGTTTTTAACATGTAAAACTAGCCAACCTTAACATCATGGAGAGGATGAAAGGCTTGAATAGAATCTGAATTTTTGGTTCTAGTTTCTCGAAAAGAGGCAAATAAATCATGGGATGGCTCATGTCATTGGTTTAAGATCGAAAAATCCAAATAAAACGACCGAGCAAATAAAAGGTTCTCCTAAACTTGTTCAACCACTTAAGAGTTCATAAAATGTTTTACGTAGCAAATTCTAAGACTCACTTACTTGAAATCTTCCGGGTTGCCCTCCCGGTAGCTTTGTTCTTGATCGGGTTGTCCTCCCGGTAGCTTATTATTGACTCGACGAACGGGTTACCTCCCACAAAGCGCTTCGTTTATATTCTATAGCTAGACTTCTTCTCTTCTTCACTTCGGATCAACACTCTTTGTGGGCGTTGCAATCTTGGAGACCCCACTTCTAGACCATCCATGGCCTTGGTGTAGATTTATTCTTTGGCTTAGTCATCTTTTTGGTCTTCACAGGCAGGCGTTGATTCTTGGTCTTGACGGATGCAACAACTTTTGTGTCTCAACTTCATTCTCCTTTGGCTCCTCTCTTCCGATGTAATGATGAAGTAGAATGTATTTTATATTGACCACGTTACATACATTGAATCGTGATTAACTCGAATGCACTCCTCTCGCCATCACATGATCTCCCCCTTGCTGACGTCGATTGTTGCTCCGATGGTCTTGAGGAACGATCTCCCTAGGATGAGTGGAGGATGAGGTTGATCTCATTTTGTTCTTGTAGGTGGAGTCTGTCTAGGAGATTCCGACGATGTCCAGCTCCGCTTTTAGATCTTCGTGTTGCACGTCACATTTGCCTGCAAAATTTTTCTAGACCATCCACAATATATATGTTATTTTTGGTTGGAGATGTAGCCGTCCACCTCCCATTAGGGTTAGCCAAATATATACAAAAACTAAAAGAAAACTAGGGTTTAGCAAAACCCTAGATTGATTTTTTTTAGGATGATCAAAATTAAGAGATGCAAAAAGAAAAAATCAAAAGAAAAACTAAAAATATTCACAAACGTAATACTAGATTGAATCTTGATTACTTGTTCCCCGGCAACGGCGCCAGAAAAAGGGGCTTGTTGACATTTGATTATCGTTGCAAAGTTCGTTTGGACATGCAAGCGGACAAATCCTCCGTCGTAGTCAAGGGACCCTTCTTCCCTTGAGTGGCGAACCCAAGGTATCGAATCCGTGGAACAATGTGTAACGCAAGATCCAATCTAATAAGCGGAAAATGATTTGTTCTTGAAAGGGGTTTTTGCATCTAATCTAAGGAAGAACCATGAAAACACATCTAATCTACTAAACACCGGAGGTAGCAAGAGAAAGAGGAGGTAAAACCGATCTAGAGATTGGATCAGGTCTTTTGTTGAAGTTCCAAAACCAAGAGGAATAAAGCAAACGAATCTCATTAAAAGCCTCTTTAAATCATGGCTTTCATTCCAACCCTCAAAGGCACCTACCGTACACGTGATCAACATCCTGTCACGATGTTACGCTTATTGTGTACGTAAACCTAAGAGCACGTTCATGGAGAATGTGTTGAAGACGCTTGGTAAGTTAGGTATGCACCTCTAGCCACCATGACTACAAGAACATCGTAAGCAATCTATATGCGGAATAGATTGGAGAATAAGAAAACCCAAGCGAAGACAAAGTCGTAAAGAAAGCACTTGATTGCTAGAAATTGGATTCAATCTTGTAAATTCAACATGAAGTATGATTCATGAACAAGATCACCACCGGGATCCTACCTTGATATTGATGCTTAGCTTCTAGAACCCCGACGTGGTCTTCCATGCAAGGTTCCCACGTCGGCTAGAGTAACCCTAGTCAACCATCTCGACCCTCTCCTCTCCAGAAGGGTGTCCCTCTCTTCACTGCTCCTCGGCGGCAGATGACGAATTGCTTGATGCGTGACTCGAGGCACGGGGGCTATAAATAACCCGAAGATCACCTAAGTCAAAGAGGGCGCCGAACGGGCCCGAAGATCACCTATAAATAACACGAAGATCACCTAGGTCGATTTCCGTCAACCAAGAACACTTGTTACACTTTGGTTTGAGCTTTGATTTATAACCAACCCGCCACTAGGCATACTAATGATGTAACAAGTTCGCACTTGTATGTGGTTTTTGGAGTATGTTGTTTACACAGGATTTAAGCGCCTAAATGAGGACTTCCGGGTAGAGTTCATCGAGCACTTTATGAGAAGGTCAAGAAGCCCGGCACAAGTCAAGACACGAAGTGAACATGACTCCAAATGACCCTAGGACCAAAGCATGAAGCCGTGAAACTCCGAGAACCTAAACAGAAGATGCGTGAGTTCATGCGACAAGACCCCTTATCTTGATCGCGGGGATAATGACGTCTAAAGCCCATATACAAAGATGCAAAATGTCAAAATTGCAAGAAAAGTCACGTGAAGGATGACAGGCCTGAAGTGGGCCAGAGGGCCCAGGCCCTTGAGACTTGGAGGTTTACCCACGAGATCAACTCAGCCCAAGACATTCGCGCAGCTCAGAACAGCATGATCTTTCGGTGCAGATATGGAGACTTAAACGGCCTCTAATGGCAAACATTTGAATACCAAAGTTGTGGGCCTCGACGAGGGCTTCGATTTGGACATATGGAAGGCTCAATTCGGGTCAAAGAGTTAGGAGATATGACCCCCGAAATACCTGCTGCACAGATAAGTCCGAAATCAGACAGATTATCTTCCGATGCCGTTTTGGGGATCTTACCTTCATTTTCAAGGAAAGTAATGAATACTAAAGTTGGAGATAATTTTGTGACACACAATCTAAACACCGAACTTGCATTATTTGGAGTCCGGACGTGAGAGATATGGTGCCGGAAAGGAAAAGCTGCGAATCAGGAAAATCTGGGCGAGGCTGATTTTATGGAAACCAAGTTTGCTTAACTCCTAAGTAAGATCTCGTGCAAGGAAAAGAGGAGCACGCCCCAAGGCTCCCCAAAGGCATAAATACAACCCCTTGTACGTCCAAGGGAGGGGTTGAATCCGATCCATTCATTAGAACTCGGCGAAACCTAGAAGTGAGCACCGGAGGGAGACGACGGCGGCGGAGTCCTCGAAGTTGTCTAGGGGATGACCTAGGCCAACCCTAGCCGCCATGACCGCCCTACGTGGTTGTGCCATGGTGGAGCTCCGGAGCTAGTTGAGGTCATCAATGGTATGTACTCGGTGGTGGTGACTGAAACACATCTACTATTATGTGAGTGATTGTAATGGTATACCGCTCCTAATCCAAGCAATGAGTATGTTGTGAGGCCAGATCCAAACAAAGCCTCCTTCCCAAGAGCCCCCTGTTGAAAATGTATTTGTGACAGCAGGCAAGTTTGATGAGACAATTTAATGAAGCATGATAGGGCTTAAAAATTTAAAGCTAAAGAGAAGCAGCAACTGTAAAACATACTGCCAGATCAAATAGCTGCACAGCACAAAAGAAGGGGCAGAAGAGCTTCACCCTTTCTGACAGAAAATAACAATATCGCTAAAGAAGAAAAGGCAGTATGACCTGAGATATATCACAATATTCTTCTCCAAGTGTTTGCTGACCTGAACCAGTTGTTAGCAAGTAATAAAGGGACTGACCAAGCAATTTTATCTGTGAAAGATAAAAATCAATGTAAGTTAATGCTGCATTTTATTACTTACACAGAGCAATGTACTCTCCACTTAACAATATAGTAGATAGTTGGGCAGAAAGGATAATACTGAATTCATACATCATAACAACCACCCACACCCTACTCTACTGAGATGGCATACAGTTCTAGTGCCATTTACAAATTATTTGATCAACAACCAATTTGAAGCATTAATAATGATTCATAAAGGACATTAGCTCAATGTAATGCAGACTAGCTGTACCAGCTAAAGCTCCTCTCTTCAGAATAAAAGTTTAAGCGTTCCAGAAATTTATATATTTACAGTTTCTAGGTACCCTGTACCCCCACTACAGAAATGGTTACCCAAACTGAAAGCATGCAGTCTAACTAAATGGAACTAAATCAACAATGCTCATCAAAGGCATTCTCTCAAGGGTGTAATTCAGTTCGCAAAAGCTATGTGTCACACTAACAAAATCATAGCTAAGGAATGTGCATGATGCTTCTAATGAAGGGAGAAAACATATAACAAATAATCAGGACATTGCCACCGTCAGTTGTCTGGCACTCAGTACATTCAAATCTAACATTCAGTCAATACTGAAACCATCTAGATGTTTTCTCATCAACTCATGATTCAACAAGGACCAAAGCTAGGCTAGTACAAAACAAATATATGAGCAGTGCATACTGCAGGTTAGTACTACACAGATGGATCACTCGAGTTCGATCATGGCAGAGGGCTAGAGGTGGAGGCTTGGGACTGTTAGCTCGCATGGTCACGGCAACACAGGCAAGCTAACGGCTTGGGTCGCGAAGGTGGATGCTGGGCATTGCAGTGCAGTCGCGGTGGCCAGCAACTCTGGTCTGCGGTTCGCACAAAACATCAAACAGGTTGCAGGCGGGTAGGCTAGCACATCGATCCGATGTTCCGGGCTGCCAGCAAGGGTTTAGGCGAACAAGGATGAGACAGTGGCACGCGCAACGACAGCAGCGGCACCTGCAAACGAATCGCGGTTTGAAGACCGGAACACAGAGGCGACGATGGTATGCGTAGTGACGCAGAGCAGCGGTGCGGCAATGAGGATCTACTCGGCACGAAGGCCGGCACACATAACAACAAGGCAGGACTGGCAGCTCACCTAGGGGCTTGCTGTCGTCGTGCAGGCATTTCGTCGAACAAGTGGTGGGCGAGGAAGAAGAAGGCAGCAACTTGGTGTAGGGGAAGCAGACCGATGACACGGCGAGCTCGCGGTTCAACTTGGTGTCGACATCTTCCTTCGGCTCCTCGCTCCAGAGAGGAGGAAGAGGCTCGAGCTGCTGCTAGTTCGCGAGAGATTGAATAGCAGGGAGAGGCAAGGCTGCTGTTGCTGTAGAGCCGTCGGAGCTACACAAGCACAACTGGGACGTGAGAACTGGCACGCTAAAAAGAACAGACAAAGAAACATCACATCAGACTCCACCATGCCGACGCCGCCGTGCATCTGGGGAGATGCATGCGCCATGGGCCGAGGGCCTCTCAGGACAAACGCAGCTGGTTGGGCGCACCACGAGGGCCCCACACCGAAGGCCCCCGCCGACGAGAAGAACAACATCCGTGTGCGTCGGCCGCGGCCGACATGTCGCCACCAGAGGAAGCCGGCGCCATAGCCCGCCGTGGGATTGGAGGCTGGTCGTGGACCGGGCCCGCCGCGGCACCATCCTCCACGCCCCCTCGCTGCCTAGCTCTACCGAAGGAAGCCGATGCCCCCGTCGTGGGATGGGAGGAGGGTGAGGGATGGAGGCGGGCGGATCTGAGGGAGGAGGGTGAGGGATGGAGGCCTAGGGAGGCAACTCCGCCCCGAGTGGCGTCGGGGGAGGTGGACGCTGCGTCGCGCCACTCATTGCCGTCGCCTCCCCACGGAAGGAGGAGGTAGAGGACACGAGGAGGAGGCGGCGCAGATCTGAGAAGGGGCAGAGGTGGTGGGAGTGGCGGAGGTAGGGTTTTCACCCGCTTTTATCCATTCTAGGATCGAGATCGACGGCGCAAATGTGTTGATCAGAGATGGAGGGTCCGAAGAAGTCGGGTCTTAGTAGAAAATGGCTCTTTATAGCTTTCACGCCCTATTTAACTATTTTCTTTTTTCTTTTTAATTTACTTTCACCATTGTCAAGTAACAAATAAAAATAATTATACTATATACACCAACTAATTTTTTATATGTAATAGACTGCATGTAAGTTATCTTGTACAAATTTCAGTAATTTTCTAATCCATTTACTATTTTCAATGGTTTAAATGAATTTTCGCAGGTTTATTGAAAATAATTACAATTTGAACTACATGTATCTCAAATAATATTCAAACAATTTCATAAAAATATATTTCAACTATATATATTCCTTTATAGCCCATATCGTGAAAAAAAATAAAAATTTTAAATGTTTGCTATGGATAATTCAAACTTCTACTTGCAACCTTGTTATAAAATAATGATAATAATGCGTAAATCTTCGCCGAAAATCATATAAATGACATAGAATCATTTTATGGATGTACAAGCTTGAAAAAAAATTTCATAAGATTTTGTGAAAATTGGAGTACACATTGTTCATAAACTAGATAGTTATATCACATTGTCTCATACAACTCAACTCAAACTTTAAGATTTGAATAGCTTATAACATGTTTAGACTCATACACACTTCAAAATTGAATGAAACCTTACTTTTAACATGTTATTAACATTTGCAGATTTACATTAGCACTTGTTGTGCAAAAAAGTTATTTTCCTATTTTTAAAATCACTAATGAATAGACCCTTGTGTAGTAATTTGAAAAACTATTATCTTACATACCCTCAAAACATTTTTCATATGTAAAATACAACATATAAGTTGTCACTTTAGATTTTCAAGAATTTTTAAGTAGATTTGCTATTTTCTATCATTTAAATGAATTTCTGCAGGTTTATTGAAAATAATTAAATTTTGAACTACATGTATGCCAAATAATATTTTTAAAAATCATAAAAAAATATATTTAGGCTACAATCTTACATTATAGCCCATGTCTTGGATTTTGACGAAAAATTTAATTGACTTATGGGGAAAAGTCAAACTTGTACTAGTCACCCCATTATAAAATAATGATAATAATACCTAAAACTTCTCCAAAAATTATGTAAATTGGTATAGAATCATTTTATGAATGTATAAGCTTGACAAAAAAGTTTCATAAGATTTTGTGAAAATTGGAGTATACATTGTTCATAAACTAGCTAGTCTCTCATATTATTTCATACAACTCAACTTAAACTTTGAAGTTTGTGTACCCTAAACTATTTTCTTGCTCATGTACACCTCAATTCTGGATATAATGTTACATTTACTCTTATATTAACATATGGAGATTCACATTTCCATTTGTTGTGCAAAAAAGTTATTTTTCTATTTTTTAAATCACTAATGAGTACACCAGTGTGAAGAAAGTTACAAAAATTTTTATCTTATATGCCCCAATTTATTTTTCACACATAACAAACAACATAAGTTGTCACCTAGGAGTTTCATAAATTTTCAAGTAGATTTGCTATTTTCTATCATTTAAATAAATTTCTGCGTGTTTATTAAAAGTAATTCCAAATTGACTTATATGTACCTCTAATAAGATTCAAAAAAATCAAAAAAACTATATTTAGGCACATATGATCCATTCTAGCCCACATATAGGAGATTTGAAGAAAAATTCAATGGACTTTTAGGGAAAACTCGAACTTCTACTAGTCACCTTATTATAAAATAATGATAATAATACCCAAAACATCTTCAAAAATTATGTAAATTGGCATAAATTCATTTTATGGATGTTTAAACTTGAAATAAAAATTTGAATAGATTTCTCAAAAAAAAGAGCCAGATAGTATATATTGGCATAGATTCATCTTTGTCTAATATTATAAATAATATAATACCAAACTTATCCACAATTGAAGTCAGATCGCAGTGGTAGGACTTGCGATTTTTATCCCTGTCACTTGGGTTCGAATCCCAGCCGTGGTGTCTTTTTTTTCAATTTTCAGTGAGTTGTTGAATAAAAGGTATAAATACAAAATGAGCCACAACTAAACCGCCAACACATGGGTAGTGCAGTGGTTTGGCTGCAACTTCTGAAGCCCGCAGTACAAGGTTCGAACCCTTGCGACTACAATTTTTTTCAGGATTATTTCGACAGCGGCTGACGTGGCCGGCATCCCAGGTGACTTGGCGGGAGTCCCAGGTGACATGGCGGACGCCCGGGATGCATCCCAGGTGACGTGGCACGGGCGTGACCCTGGTGACTTGGCGGTTGACATGGCTAATCTGGTGAAAAACTATAAATAATTTGAATGCAAATAAAATAAATAAAATGGTGTGTAGCATAGTGGTAAGGGTAGCTCTAGTTGGGCCAAGAGATGCAAGATTCAAACCTTGGTCTCTTCAATTTTTTTCTGATTTCACTATTTTTTTTAAACATCACTTTATTTTCCCTCTTCTCTATTTTTTTCAATACATCACTCTATTTTTTTCAATACCACTCTATTTTTTTGTTTTCCCTACCCACTCTTGTTTTATGAGAAAATTCACTATTTTTTAAACATCACTTTATTTTTCCCCTTCTATATTTTTTCCAATACATCACTCTATTTTTTCCCTTCTCTATTTTTCTAATACATCACTCTATTTTTGTTCAATACCACTCTATTTTTTTGTTTTCCCTACCCACTCATGTTTTATGAGAAAATTCAAACAAGTAACACATCTTAGTTACTTCAAGTAAGTGACACATTTATTTTATCAGCTTCAACTCCATGATGTTTTCATTTTTCAATCTATAACTGACTCCAAATTTTTGTCACAGAAATCGGGTTCATTTTTCAATCTATGACGGACACCAAATTTTCGTCACAGAAATCGAGCCCAGTTTGAGCCTGAATGAGCTATTCGCTGATCCGTGACGATTTCTGATTTCGTCATGACGATTTCGTCATAGATCACCATATTTCTTGTAGTGTCATGACTTCATGCAATCTAGAGCAAATCTTTCGCCATCGGCATATTGATCAGATTCGTACTTCCTCCATTTCATAATACTTGTCATTTTGATTTTTTTAGAAACATTTATTTTGCTATGTATCTAGACATATCGGAAAGAATGTATCTAGAAAAAATAAAAAACGACAAGTATTGTGAAACGGAGGAGGAAGTATGTGTGAATTCTATGGGGCGCACGACGAAACCACTTTTCACACCTTAATAGAATGCACATATGTGAAGGACTTTTGGAGGAGCGTGAGGGAAATGTCTGGTACTAGAGCTGGTATTAGAGCAACTCCAGTGGAGGCCTTTATATGAGTTTCTACTCTAAAATTTAAAGATTTGATGCAAAAACCTAACTAACAGGACCTCTAAATGGGCCTGTATTTTGCATACCCCTCCAATTTTTTTCTCTAACCCTCCATTCCTAGAGGGCCTCTACTCCCCCTCCAAAATGTGGATCTCACCATTTTTCTTTCTTTTCCTCTCCTCCAACTCGCAATCCTGCGTCTCGCTCTCTCGCAACCTAGTGGCGGCGGCAAAGCCAAGCCCACCCCCGCGGGCAGGAAGCATGGCCGCCCCCATTCGTCGCGGGTTGTCCATCGCGGCCACCACGCCGTTGTCCAGCCTCACCAACGCGCTCCACGCAATATGCCTCGCCAGTGACCTTCTCACCACGCACACCTGCCCGCTGCGCCGTTGCCGCTCCCCGTCAACCTCCACATCCTCCGCCACCCGGTGCTCCTGCGAGCCTCCAAGATATGCTTCTTCCTTGCTGTCACATCGCCGGCCTCCTCCCTACTCCTCGCCTCCACCTTCCCAGCCCTCCTCCGTACGCTTTCCGTGGGCTCCCTGCCGCTCCTAGACGCGCTCTCCTCCCCGTCACCCGCCACCCTCCTCCCATCCCTCCTCTCTGCTTCACGCCTCGACGCCACACTCGCGCTCTTGGACGCTGCCACTCGCCCACGTGTCATCCGCCCGCCCTCCGGGTGAGGAGGCGGGCGGGCGAGCACATCGCAGCAGCGGGGGGCATCGAGCGGCGGGCCGGCAACCCACAGTCGCGACCTCGCCCACTGCCTCTGTCACGGTGCCGCTGCCGCCATCCAGCATGCGCACAATGACACAGTCCGCATCAGCCAGTCGAAGCACACTCTTCTTGGCTTCTATGCGCACTGAGACGGCCACAACCGCGTCTCGACGCCATGGAGCCGACACGGTCGCGACCTGCAGGGGATTCACGACAAGCTTCTTGTGTCATTGGTGGCAGAGGATGTAGGAAATATGCCCTAGAGGCTATCATAGAGATGATGATATTCCTATATATTCAAGTTTTGTATTATGTTCGCTGAATATTCTTTAAAAGCTACTTGTATTGTTTTGGTAATTATGTGAAATGCTTGTGAAACACTTTACTTGTATGGATATTCTAAAAGTAGTCCCTAGTCAGAGTTCATGTGAGGACACACATGAATAATAGACTAGCGCATGGATTGGTTCATGACTCCGTTTCACAAGTCATAGACATGGAGATGTCAAACTAATCATGCGAGTACATGTGGAAACTAGTACTGGGACTAACCCACCTTGAGACACAAAAACTCGGATTGTCTCTTTTACATGATAAGTACATTTTGTCCTTAGACCTGAGACTTCCGTATGTACTCGAGATGTGAATCGACTTGCTTAGGGGTCATCAACCGCTGCTTCGTAACTAGGTACTTACAAAGATAGCTTTCGGGTTTGTCGTGAAACATGCCGCGATGCAAAGTTAGTCAAGATGGGATTTGCCCCTCTCTGTGAGTGAGAGAGATATCTCTGGGCCACTCGAGTGATCAGGATCCGGAAATGCATGGCCGTGCTACATAAGGTTAAGAGTTAACCAGTTCCGGGATTCCGTATCACAGAATGAGAAAAAGTAGTCGGCTGGAGCTAGACTGAATATCGTGAGGCAAAGGGAAGAATATGTACACGTGGTTGTGATGGTTTGTCTGATGAGATCTTTATATATGCATAGGAGTTGACATGTCTTGCTAGAGACCGCTATCAACTATTGGACCAAGTAAAAGTACTCGAGCACCGAGTAGGAGTACTCGGGTGCTGAGCAAAAGTGCTTGAACACCGAGTAGGAGTACTCGGTGTTGAGTAGAAGTACTCGGGCATTGAGTAGGAGTACTCAAGTGCGCGTGAGAGTTCTATTCGGACAAGTACTCAGACCATGTCTATGTATATGTGAACCTATAGGGTCGCACACTTAAGGGGATGGAAACTCTATTCGAGTAACATTCGGAATGGACCAGAGCCTGATTTGGATACGATATGAATTGGACTGGACATAGGAGTCCTGATGAGCTACAGAAGGGAAGCTCATGATGGACGACTATATATTGAAGGGCAGGGGCGCGGTCAAGACAGACCACATGAGTTGATCGACCTTGCAGCCTGCGCCTTCTCCATCGTCATTCTCGAAGACCTAGTAGTCTTGAGTTCGACGTTTCCTCCCTGTACGTGTGGATACCTTGGAGGTGCTGAATCTGTAGCACAGGGATGAGCTGCACAAGCGGGATGCGAAGGAGGTGATCAACTGCATGACACTGCTACTCTCGACGCGTTCGACTACATTGAGTCGATTCCGCTGCAACTGCACATCAAGAGGTAAACCTATGATCTATAATAACAACAGTTCCTAACTTATGGGGTAGAAAAAAATTTCTACTAGAGTAGCGATCCTTGTTTCCCTTCAGTGGTATCAGATTTGTAGTTGCTAAGTTATAGATTCAGGCTATTTGCATATGGTGATATGCTGATTAAATTTGGAAGTCTGATTTTTTTGTATTCTCTACATGATGGTTGTGTAAGACATGTAAACCCAGTCATGATGAGAAGGAGATTAATTAGATTGATCGAATCAAAACTGGATCAAGTGCTAGGAACTCAATGTGGTCGTTGACGGCAGATTGGATCTGATTGTCGACTTGAGAAAAACCAGAAATTGTGAGTACTTTTACGAGCAGTGTTATCCTCTGAAATTTTAAGCTTACATGCCTACCCAACACTTGCAATGTCACAAATCTTGTACAAGTAGTGGTGGGTCTATGAAATTAGGGTGCCGCTATTTTTCCTTGACTAGACGAGTATGTATCGGAGACGTACACGCGGAAGTATCAGTTTGCTTATCAAAGTTATCTTAACGGTTAAGGACTTTGTGGCATAAAGGTTGGGAGCCGAGACATAGAGATGTCACCCAACAACATAAATCATATGGGATATGATTAACAAGAGTTGTTTACCGATCTACCTTGTTTGCTAGTGTGATGCTAAAGCTCACTAGTAGACTTGTTATTTGCGGATTCTGATTCACTAAGTATCAATCAGGGATATTGATTTTAGTGGGAGTAGTTTTACTAGTTTTTAATCTACTCGGTTATCATGAATATTTTGTCTAAGTATTTTGCTTTATTATTTCATTGTAGATGGCAGTAAATAAAACCAAACTGTTTAGTTTGCGTACGATCCTTGAGAAGGACAAGTTGAATTGAACAAACTATACAGATTGGATCCATAATCTGAGAATTGTTCTCAAGGCTGAGAAAAAGGAGGAAATTCTAGACACCCCGTTACCAAATGATCCTACAAAAGATGCACCAGCTGCTGAATGGTGTGATTACAGAGAGGCATGGGATGTCGATCTGGAAGTTAGTTGCCTTATGCTTGCGTGTATGAAACCTGATCTGCAGGTGCAGTTTGAGTCTTATCATGTGTACGAACTAGTGGTAGCATTGAAGGACATGTTCCAGACACAAGCTAGAACTGAAAGGTTCAATGTATCTAAGGCGTTTGTGGATTGCAAACTACCCAAAGGAGCGGCAGTAGGACCACACGTAATCAAGATGGTTGGTTACACTTAGAGGTTGGAGAAGCTAGGCTTCCCACTAGGCCTAGAGTTGGCTACTGATTTTATTCTCACGTCTCTTCCGCCCAGCTATGGGAACTTCATCTTGAACTACCATATGCATGGGGCAAAGAAGGGTTTGAATGAATTGTGTGGTATGCTTAAAACAGTAGAGAGTGACATCAAGAAAGGAGTTAGCAGTAGCCATGTGATGGTGGTCCAAAACAAGCCGAACTTTAAAAGGAAGGGCAAATCTTGGAAGAAGAAAGGCAAGGCTGCAGATACGATCTGTAAGCCAAGCCAAGAGCCCAAGGCTGGACCAGAAGCTAACGCCGAGTGCTTTCATTGTAAAGAACTTGGTCACTAGAAAAG
The DNA here is from genome assembly GCA_036936925.1 of Cenchrus fungigraminus. Lineage (NCBI taxonomy): Eukaryota > Viridiplantae > Streptophyta > Magnoliopsida > Poales > Poaceae > Cenchrus > Cenchrus fungigraminus. The sequence continues at coordinate 103,484,016 of CM072769.1, read as the reverse complement.
GAATTGCAAGAAATACCTAGCTTGGAAGAAGCAGGGAGGAAGTAAGAGTACTTCAACCCCAGGCACACTTGTGATTAATGTTATAGATAACATATTTCTTGTTGATATAGTTATTAATTTCTAGGTATTTGATACCGGATCTGTTGCTCACATTTGCAACTCGATGCATGGACTGATAAGAAGTAGGAGCATTGAAAGAGGAGAAGTCGACTTCCGCGTGGGCAACAATGCAAGAGTTGCTGCGTTGATTGTTGGGATGATGCGACTTCACCTTCCACCAGGATTTATTTTGGAGCTGAATAATTGTTATTTTGTTCCTAGTTTAAGTCGAAACATTTTATCTCCTTCATGTTTAAGGACGGTTATTCATTTGCGAGTGAAAACAATGGTTGTGTGATCTCAAAGAATGGAATGTTTGTGGCTTGTGCATCCATTATGAATGGGTTGTTCGTTTTAAATCTTGATGATTCGCCTATCTATAACATAAATGCTAAAAGGCCTCGGCCAAACAATTTGAGTTCCACCTACCTATGGCATTGTCGTTTGGGTCATATAAGTGAAAAGCGCATGAAGAAGCTCCATGATGATGGACTTTTAACATCGTTAGATTTTGAATCTTTCGAGACATGTGAAGCTTGTTTGCTAAGAAAGATGACCAAAGCGTCTTTCTCGGGTACTCCTGAGAGAGCAACTGAATTGTTGGAACTCGTACATAGTGATGTATACAGACCAATGAGTATGACTGCCAGAGGTGGATACCAGTACTTCATTACGTTCACTGATGATTTGAGTAGATATGGTTATGTCTACTTGATGAAGCACAAGTCTGAAACATTTGAAAAGTTCAAAGAATTTCAGAATAAAGTCGAAAATCAGTGTTGCAAGAAGATTAAAGCCTTATGATCTGATCGTGGTGTCGAGTACTTGAGCCATGAGTTTAGCAGTCATCTGAAGAGTTGTGGAATAATTCCGCAGCTTACGCCACCGGGTACACCATAGAGAAACGGTGTGTCCGAGCGACATAATCGAACCCGTTGGACATGGTTAGATCAATGATGAGCCAGTCAAACCTATCGTGATCGTTTTGGGGTTACGCTCTAGAAACAATAGCTTTCATACTAAATAGGGTACCATCTAAATCAGTAGTCAAGACACCACATGAGATGTGGACTGGCAAGACTCCCAGTTTGTCTTTTCTAAAGATTTGGGGTTGTGAAGTTTTTGTAAAGAAGTTACAATTAGACAAACTCATTCCCAAGTCAGAAAAGTGCTTATTCGTGGGATATCCGAAGGAGACTTTGGGTTATTATTTCTACAACCGATCGGAAGGCGAAGTGTTTGTCGCTTGAAATGGTGTTTTCCTGGAGAAAGAGTTTCTCAAAGGGAAAAGTGTAGACAGAAGGTGTATCTTGAAGAAGTTCAAGACTCCTCGAGTAGTGCTAACATAGTAGAACTACCCGAGACCATGGGACAAGACTCCTCGAGTACTGCTAATGTAGCAGAACTACCCGAGAAGCCTCCACAAGCACCGCTTCAACCACGAAGGTCAGCAAGGATTCGCGAATTACAAGGGGATGTGTTATTGTTGGACAATGACGAACCGCAACATTTGCGGAAGCGATGGTGGACCCAGACTCTGAGAAGTGGCAGAGTGCCATGAAATCCGAAATAGAATCCATGGAAGATAATCAAGTTTGGAACTTGGTTGACATGCGTGATGGGGTAAAACCTATAGAGTGCAAATGGATCTATAAGAAGAAAAGAGATATGGATGGAAATGTGTCACACCTGTTTTTCCAAAGAAAACCAAGTGCAAACCTATATGCATGCCAGGATCAAGTTTCATACATATAATTGACATAAGTGAATAACAGAAACAATATCTCGTAAGAAAAAGAGAGATCATCAGAGTATTACGCTAAATCCTGGAAACGAAGGCTCCAACCATGACAGGTGTTGGGAATTCGTAAAATCCTCAGACAATAAAGTGAAAAAGGCACTGCCAAAAGTTCTCTCTCTAAAAAAGGTGATCCCTTTACACGGAGGCATGGGGGCTCCTTTTATAGTGCCCGGAGGTCACTTTTACATTCCATTTCTACCCTTGACTACAACATACATTTATGGAAAGTAAAGGGTAAATTCGTCCCCGTCAATTGCAGAGACTTCACTCATATTACAGATTTGCCCTTGGCGTCTTGTAGCTTCTTTCTTCTTACGTAGCCAACCTTCTCACGTTTCTTTGTATCTTCTCGATGACAACACTGACCGATTCAACATCGAAATACTTCTTCTAACTTAGGATTTCTTTCTCTTCCTTCTCGTCATCTTCGCTTAGGCTTTTTTCCTTCATCACTTGTTCTGGCGTCATCCTTCGACTGAACTTGTCCCTTTCTTGCACGATCTTGAGCATCGTTGCGCTTTTCGTAGGAAACCATGACTTTGGGGCATGGTTTTCATGAATCCTTCTTATTCATTAACTTCGCTCCCTGAAAACACAACCAACGAAAACACCATTCTTCTTCGACAAAAGCCATTGTTAGTGAAAGCGGTGTTTTTCCTAGATCAGATGGAAAAACACTTTTTCTTGACAACCGAAGTTTACCATTTTATGAGAAATGTATAAAGAGAGGGACTTGTGATCTTCGCTGGGTAAGAAACATCTTCACCTTTTTATAAACGTGAGTTTTGTGAAAACTTGTTTTCTTGTAAAAATGAGTTTGCGTGAAAACCATTCTTCCTCCGAACGAGCGAGGGTGACTGTAAAAAGGTCGATTTCTGAGCTTGGAGGTGTTGTGCCTCCGCGGACTCGTCCTGCTGGCCCTAAATGAAAATTTCAGATTCCGAGTGCTACTGGTTCCGACGAAGTTGGCACTAGTCTGAAGCGCCAGAAGAAGGGTAAGGACAAGAAAGATGTTGAAAAGACTTCTTCTGTGTCGCTCGATAAGGCTAAGGATGTGAAGGTGATTGGTGCTGTTGTTATCGCACCTGAGAAGACGAAAGCACTTGAAGTGTTGGAAAAGAAGAAGGTTTTGAGTGGAAAGGATAAGGTTTTTAGAACCTCGTCTTTGTCGAAGGATTCATCTTCGCTTGGAGCGCAGGACGCCCCGAGCAAAGATTATCTTAGTGACGAAGTCGCTGCAGCGCAGGTTCTAACTTTGCTTGGTTCTGAAAAAACCTTTGAAGAAGAAGACTTCTAAGAAGACCAGGGTGGTGGATGTCTTTTCAGATGACGAAGATGACATGGGTATGTTTATAGATTCTTTCTTTTCCTTTCGGCCGATTTTTCCTGATAAACTATTGAATTTGATGAAAGTTTTTTCTTGTTTGAGATAAAACTGTTGCTCCTTTGGCGCCGGAAGTGGCTGATCCTAAGGGCTCACTTGATGTTGAAAAGGCTAAAGACGTTTTGTTGCATGATGTCTCTGGAAAGGCCATTGTTGAGAGGGCTTCTTTGGAATTTGAGGCTGCTCTTGCAGAGACGGTGGATCACAGCGGCGGTGCTACAGGGGAAACCTCCCTTGTCGAGGGGTATTACAAGCATGCTGATGGTTCACGGCTCCCTCCAGAAGATAAAGCTTACAACAAAGCCTTTGATACAAACTTGAAGGGTAAGCTACTTTTTGTTGGTGGGCCGGGGATAGGAAGAGATGATGAGGTTAACTTTAGGATGCTTTGGCGCTCGAGAGATTTGATTATAAAAAAACATGGGTGAAACAGGCGGTGAAGCCGCAAGGGCCCTGTCGACGCTTGCTGAAGATTTGCTAGCTTTTGAGAAGGAAGCGGCCGATGCTGCTAAAAAACGAGCTGGCGAAGTTGCTGGCTCAATCTTACCTAAGGGTGAATATATTGGCAACCTCTTCGATCCTACAGGTGAGAACGAATAAATTTTGTCCATTCTTTCTTCCTTTCTAGTTTTATCCTTCTTTTACAGGGAAACTTGCTTTTTCTTGAAAATTGTAGTTTTTTAGGAGAAGCTTCGCATACTTCCCTCCAAGGAGCTGGCAATGATAAGTACCACTCTGGGATACAAGTCTGTGATCGCTGGTAAAGTGGCGATGGAGAAAGCCCGAGAATATAACAAAGATCTTTGTGAGTCATCCGGTCGTATTGCGACTTTGGAGAGAGAACTTTCTAAGGCAAAGGGTGCTACTGATGAAGCTCTTAAAGGTTACAACTTGTTGTTGGAGGAAAACAAGTTGCTTAAGACCAAAAGTGAGAACTTGGAAATTACTTTGGGTGGGCTTTCTTCTGAAGTGAAAAAATTGGAGGAAAAAACTAAAGATGACTCTTCGGTTATTGAGAACCTTAGGGCTGCTGTTGAGAAAGACGCGAATGCCATGGCTGACTTGAAAAAGCAAAACGCTGAGCTCGGCAGAGTGTTGAGTGATAAGGATCTGAGGATTGTGGAACTTGAGAAAAATCTCTCAGACAACCTGACATTGCTGGAAAAGAGTTCCAGATTCATCCGGGAACACTTCGAACAATTATTTGAAGTTTACAAAACTGTCCTTGGTGAGTTTGGTGCTCGACCTAATGCCTTTCCTCCCCTGGACAATGTCGAGGCTATAATGGATTGGATGCTGGAGGAGTTTAACTCTCTCCCAGAAGTGATTGCTGGAATTAGCAATTATGCTGCTGCCTTCAGTATTGAGTCAATATTGCAGCTCCTTGAGTCACAGAACTGCGCAGATTTAGAGAAGTTTGCAATGAACAACACTACTTATCCAGATGCTTTGAGCGTTGAAGCTATGCGAAGCAGTCAGGACGTTACTTTGATAAAGAATAATTTCGTGAGGAAGTTTTGGATGACCTCTGGCCAAGAATTTGCCCGCAAGAATGCACAGCTGAAATGGGCTAAGGTAGATATTCCTCGTTGAAAGCTTGTTTTCTTTTTCTTTTTCAAATTTTGATTTTGTGACTGACATTTGGTTTTTTCTTTTCAGGCAATTAGGGTGGAAGCAGAAGCTGAAAAAGAGAATGTCGTCGAAGAAGCTCAAGTCGAAGCTGGTCGAGAACCCGACGCTGGAGTGGTGCAGGTGGATTGAAGGATTTCTCGGTCTTTTTAGTATTTGTAAGATATGAGTAGGTAGATGGATCCTTCTGATCGTAGGCGAATTTGTAAAAAAACTCTTAACAAGGCTGGTCCTTGACGGGGGGCCTGCGCAGGATGTACTCCCGATCCGGATATACCATGAATGTGTCATGGCCAGCGGAGTTTCTTGGCGTTTGTACATATACCTGAAAGTACCTTCAGGGATTTTTGGATTTTCTGCTGTGAATACTTCTTGATGCATAGTTTTCCTCAGGGTTGTTTTTTTTCTTCGCGAGACGACTTCGCTATCTCGAAGCTGGATGAAGGTATAGCGCGCTCCGTGAAGACAGAGCCCCTTAGCCCCTTAGGCGTGGACGAAGATTTTGCATATGTTTGTGACATTGCTGAGCAGCGCGGCTCTAAGCCTAGACACGTGCTTGAGCTTCCCTTGTAATTTTATTCACTGTTATTGATGTAGAACTTCCTGTGATGAAATGATGTTCTTCGCGGTACGAAGGAGTAATAGAGAAAACTGTTTTTGCAAAAAACGTCACCCTCCCTGACTTGTGTTTTGTAGCATGAAGAAACGTCATTTCATCGTTGATTCCTGAACTTCGTGAATTGGTTCGGAGGTTTTTGCAGATTTTGATGAAAATATGATAAGTTGATAAAACTCGTTTCGAGTTTTATGGACTTACTTCTTATTTGGATGGAATCAATGTTGATATGGCAACTCTTGGTTGCCTTCAACGTGTAAAGCGGCAACTCTTGGTAGAAAACTTTTCTAAGAAATTTGGATTTTTGCAAAAAAAAGGTGATTTTAGCGAAGTAAGTCCTGAAAGTTGGAATATAGTCCAAACTCTTTCGGGGGATAGTTTAAGAAATGATAAAGGTTGTAGTAAAGGCGAAGCTTCCGCTGCCCTTAGCTATTCACATTTTTTGGGATTATGGCCGTAACCCCTTTGTTGCTTCGGGCCTTCGTGATTTTCGTGGTGAATCACGCTCTTTTGGGAATATGGCCGCAACTTGCTGTTGCCTCAGGCCTTCGTGATTTTCATGGTGAATCACACTCTTTTTTGGGAATATGGCCGCAACTTGCTATTGCCTCAGGCCTTCGTGATTTTCATGGTGAATCACACTCTTTTGAGAATATGGCCGCAACTTGCTGTTGCCTCAGGCCTTCGTGATTTTCATGGTGAATCACACTCTTTTGAGAATATGGCCGCAACTTGCTGTTGCCTCAGGCCTTCGTGATTTTCATGGTGAATCACACTCGTTTGGGAATATGGCCGCAACTTGATGTTGCCTCAGGCCTTCAAACTTTTCAAAGAATGATGGAAATTTAGGGGAAAAATCACTTTCATTAATGAATGAAAGGAAATTTACACGAGACCCTCCTCATTAAAAAACTTGCCTCCATAGCAGAGTTCCCCTTGCAAGGAAAAGAGTACGGTCCCTTTAGGTAAAGCGAAAAAATGCTGAAAAAGTAAACTTCATTTTTCCCTCGATGCTGTTTATAGATTCACAGGTCGAGGTTTTTTATAATTTTCTTAATTTAGCCTAAGTTCTAATTAAACTCCTGTTTTTAGCTTTCTTCACGGCTAGTACCTCTTTAGCCTGTCCACATTCCACGAGTGTGGCAGCTCCGCTCCTAGCTCATCTGTTAGGCGGAAAGGACCCGACCTATTGCTTTCTTTTACTATGTACGGTCCTTCCCAAGCTTCTTGTAATTTACCCGGATTTTCCCAATCCTTCTTTCTTTTGATTACTAGGTCTCCGACCTTGATTTCCTTCCTTACAATCTTTCTGTCCTTCCATTTCCTAGTTTCTTGTTGGTACTTCTCCAAGTTCTGAGTGGCTCCGAGGATGTCTAGCTCGATCAGGTCTTTCTCTAATTTTTCAGTTTCTTCAGAATCTTCATGTTTCCTTGTAGCTCTCAGGCTTCCATTTTTAATTTCTTCCGGGGTCATGGCTTCGGTTCCATACAAAAGACGGAAAGGTGAGAAACCCGTAGCTCTTGATGTGGTTGTGTTGTGAGACCAGATGACTTTTGGTAATTCGTCTACCCACTTGCCCTTCTTTTGGTCAAATAGGCATTTTTTAACACCTGCGAAGATGATTCCATTTGTTCTTTCTACTGCCCCGTTTGATTGAGGGTGATAAACTGAGGAAAACTTGACATGCGTGCCTATGGATTTGCAAAACTCTTTGAAGGTGTAGCAGTCAAACTGTTTCCCATTGTCTACTGTTAATTCTCTTGGAACCCTGAACCTGCAGATTATGTTTTGCCAAAAAAATTTTTGCACTGTTGCTGCAGTGATGTTTGACAGGGGTTTTGCCTCAATCCATTTGGTGAAGTAATCCACAGCTACCGCTGCGAATTTGCAATTGCCTTGTGCTGTTGGTAGTGGCCCTACCAAGTCCATTCCCCATCTTTGCAACGACCATGATGGTGAAATCAGCTGAATTGGGAGCGAAGGTGCTTTCTGTTGTTTCGCATTTTTTTGGCATGCTTCACACTCTTGGACTAGCTTCCTGGCATCTACGAGCATTGACGGCCAGAAGAATCCCTGTTTTATTGCTTTTCCTGCAAGTGCTCTCCGCAGAATCCACTGTGAATTTCTGCTAGAAGTTCTTTTCCTTTGTCAGATGTGATGCATCTTAGCCAAGGCTCTGAAACCCCTGATTTGTACAACTCTCCGTCTTCTATGGCATAGCCCCTTGCCCTTTGCTTGAGCCTATTTAATTCGACTTCGTCGGTTGGTTCATAATGATCTCTTAGATATGCCATGATTTGAGCTCTCCACTCAAATGTTTCTATGGGATTAACCATTTTCTATTGTTGTTCTTTTACTGAAGGAGAGGTAATGATCTCAAAGAAAACATCCGGTGGTAAAGGCTGGTTTTGAGCTGCGGCCTTTGCTAGCTTGTCTGCCTCGTCATTTTCAGCCCTAGGAATGTGTTGCATAGTGTAGCCTTTGAAGTATTTTTCCATTTATCTGACTTTTTTCAGATACTTGACAAGGTCTGGATTTCTTGCTTCACTTTCTTTTTCGACATGCTCTTGAACAACTTTTGAATCAGACCTAATGATAAATGTTTGCTGGCCCAAAGCTTTCATTTTTCTGAGTGCTAATAGCAGAGCTTCATATTATGTGGTGTTGTTGGTGGAAATGGCGTCATCTGGGAAATCTAGCCTTGCTGCATATCTTATCTTGATACCCGAAGGTGCTGTGACTATTGCCGAAATTCCAACTCCTTTTCCGCACCATGCCCCATCACAATAGATTACCCATGGTACCTCTTCGCAGTTGTTGCCTTTTACTGTTGGTGAGGTCCAGTCCACAACAAAGTCAGCGAGAACTTGCGATTTTATTGCGCTCCTTCTTTCAAAATCTACTACGTAGCCGGATAATTCTTCGGCCCATTTCGCAATTCTTCCAGTTGCATCTTTGTTTGTGAAAAGATCATTTAGTGGCTGATACGTGATAACACGGATTTGATGCCCTTCGAAGTAGTGTCTGAGTTTTCTTGCTGCCATGACAACTGCATAAGCAATTTTCTCTAGTTCTGAGTAGAACAATTTTGATCCTGAGAGGGCCTCGGATGCGAAGTATACTAGCACTTGCCTCAATTTGCCGTTTTCTTCTTTCTCCTGAATGAGGACAACGCTTACGGCTGAGTTAGAAGCTGCGAGGTATAAAAGGAGAGGTGACTTTGGCTCCGGTGGGCATAATTTTGTCATTTTTGTCAGATATTCCTTAAGTTCCTTGAATGCTTGACTCTGAGCTTCGCTCCACTGGAAGTTTTTTGAGCTTTGAAGGAGTTGGAAAAATAGCAAGCTTCTTTCTGCCGCCCTGGGAATGAATCTGTTTAATGCTGCAACTCTTCCTGACAATTTTTGTATATCTTTGACCGAAGTTGGTTCTTACATATCCACGATTGCTTTGATTTTGTCAGGATTGGCTTCGATGCCTTTTGTTGATACAAGACATCCTAATACCTTTCCCTTCTGAATGCCAAATACACATTTCTCTGGGTTCAGTTTGAGATTTGCTGCTCTTAGGTTTGCGAAAGTTTTTGCTAGATCTCTGATGTGATCACATCTTTTGATACTTTTAATGATGATGTCATTGACATATGCTAAGATGTTTCTCCGAAGCTGATAATGTAGCACAATTGCTATCATTCTTGAGAATGTGGATCCTGCGTTTTTCAGTCCCTCTGGCATTCTCACAAAGCAATATGTTCCGAATGGAGTTATGAAGCTGGTTTTCTCCTCATCTTCTTTTCTCACCCTGACTTGGTGATATCCAGAAAACATATCTAGAAGTGATAGCATTTCGCTGTTTGCAGCGTCGTCCAATACTATGTCTACCCTTTGTAGCGGGTAATCATCTTTCTTACAAGCCTTGTTTAAATCTGTGAAATCTACACACATTCTCCATCTTCCATTCTTTTTCTTGACTGGTACAGTGTTGGCCAACCAAACTAGATAGATTACTTCTCTGATGACTTTGGCATCTTGTAGCCTTTGAACTTCTGCCTCGACAGCTTTTACTTTTTCTTCAGACATTTTCCTGAGTTTTTGTTTCTTTGGATGGATTTTGTCATCTGTGTCAAGTTTGTGTTCAATGATATCATGATCAACTCCTTGTAGATCCTTCGCTGACCAGGCGAAGACATCCTTGTTTTGATTCAAGAAACAAATCAGCTCTTCTTCTTCTTGAGGACTTAGATCTGCCCCAATTGTTATTGCTCTGTCTGGCATGCCATCCAAGAATACTTTCTTTGTTTCCCCATCTGCACTTATTTCGACCTTTTCCTTGTCTCTTTTGGCTTCGGTGTAGGGTGGTTCCTTTTCTTCCTCATTTGCCAGGTGTTGAACATTCTTTTGCCCAGGTGTGTTTCCTCCTTCGATTCTTCTTGCCTCGTTCTGGTCACCGAAGATTGTGATTATGCCACGAGGAGCTGGGATTTTCATACATAGGAAAAGTTGTCTGAATACATCATCAAACTTATTGATGAATCCTCTCCCAAAGATGGCATTGTATGGATAGTACATGTCAACAATGTCGAACATGATGTGCTCTGTTCTTGCATTATCCAAATTCTCAAATGATACTGGTAAGGAAATCTTTCCGTTGGATCTGACTGGTTTCCCTCCAAAACCAATTAGTGGCATGTGAGGGGCAAGGCCCATTCGTTGAAAGGTATTGGTGAAAATGATGTCCGTTGAAGTTCCGTTGTCTATCAAGACATTTCCTATAATCCACCCAGAGACGTTGACGTCGATGACCATCGCATCATTGTGGCAGGTTCATTTCAACTTGAAATCTTCCTCGGTGAAAGTTATTGGAACTTTTGCCATTCTGGCCTTGCTGCTGGACCATCGTTGATGATTACATTGACTTTTCTGTAGTAGTCATTTCTTTGTCTCTTGGTCTCAAATTCCATGGACGAGCCTCCAGTTATTGGCATGATCATATCGAAGGAAGGCAGAGCTCTTGAACTATTTTGGGAGTTACTTTGTTCAATCTTTGGGGTTTGGGCTGGTGGTGGTGGTGGTAGATCTTCTTTCACTTGGAGTGGCTGAGCTTGTTCGATGACTTGTATGGCTTGAGTTTGTGGAAAGACTTGCTGTGGAGCTTGGCTTTGGGGAATTTGGGATTGGTGAAAAATTGCTGCGAGGGTTGCGGCTGCGAAAATTAGGTTTGTGGATAGAATTGTGGCGAAGGTTGCCAGGTCGTTTGTTGTGGTTGGATGAAAGATTGAGTTTGAGGGAAAGGTTGGTGTTGCTAAAAAGTATGTTGTACTGGCTTGGGTTGCGTGGCTGTTATATGGGCTACGCGCTGCTGGTCTTGAATTCTTTGGAAATTCTTTTTGGTTTCTGGGCATGCCTCGGTGCTATGACCCCTGCCATGGTATATGCATTGGAAATGCGGATCTCTGCTATCAAGGTTTTGTAGCTTTGGAGGTGCTCTACCTCGTCCTCTTCCTCTTCCTCTTGCGGAATGGCCACCTCGCTAGGTGTTTTGGTTATGATAATCTTGGGTTTGAGTCAAATTGTTTGATGTGTTGCCTTGCACGTTCATGATGGGTTGATGTCCCGTCCAATTGTTGCCTTTCTGGGATTGCCTTTATTGATATATTTCTGCCACTCTTCTTCTGTGATCTACATCGGATTTGCAATATTTTTCCAATTCCTCAAACAACTCATCCATGGATTTAGGATCCAATCTGGAGAAATGACCGACTGTTTGCCCCAGAGTCAAACCACTTATGAGAGCAAAGATTGTTGCCTTGTCATCAGCATCTGGAGTTTGAGACTTTAATTGCATGAATCTTCTTACGAATTCTGCGAGTGGTTCCTTGTCTTTTTGTTTGCATTGATATAGATCTGCTATTTTTGTGGTAGTATGATGGAAAGCTTGGAAGACTTAGAGGAATTTGCCTTTTAGGTCCAGCCAGCTGTACACCGAGTGGGGGGGGGGGGTAAAAGCGAGTACCAATTCAGTACTGGACCTTCGCATGCGATGATGAAAGATTTTGCCAAAGCAACATCATCTCCTCCTGTCGAAGCTACTGCAGCTTCATAACTCATGAGGAATTGTCTGGAATTGCCAAAACCATTGAACTTTGGAAGTGAGACTGGCTTGTACTTGGATGGCCATGGAGCTGTTTGGAGGCCTACGGAAAGTGGAGAGTTTAAATCGTTGAATTGGGCAATCCCATTGTTTGTGTGCTCTAGGTTTTCTGCAAGGATGAAATTTTGCTTGATTGGATGGTTTTTGGTTGTAGTATCTGGATCTGGTGTGAATCGCCGGAAAGAATTGTTCTCTGTCTCGGTCATGTCGTCGAGCTCTTTCTATAGCTGCATTATCTCTTTTTTCGCTTGTTCTAGTTTCTGCAGTTTGTCAGTGGCTTGCTTCTTTGCTTTGAGCTGCATGGCTAGCTTTTCTTTCTGCCTTTTCAGAGTTTGGACTTGCTTCAACGCGGCCTCTAGCTCTTCATCTGGTGCTTCGTGTTCATTGTGCTCATTGCTGGCTTCCGGTATTTCTTCTGGTTCTTTGCCTTTCTCATTTCTGTTGCTTTACAAATCTTGGACTTGTTCTGGGTCTTGTGTGGTGTTGGCCTTGGGGTGAAGGACAAGGCCTTGCTCTGTGTTTTCTTGGTTGTCTTCGCTCTCAGGATCTTGTGTGGTAGGTTTCTTGGTTTTCTTTGGTGGTGCCATCGTGGGTTTCTAACGGCTAAGAACACGGTGGGCGCCAATGTTGGGAATTCGTAAAATCCTCAGACAATAAAGTGAAAAAGGCCCTTAAAAAGGTGATCCCTTTACACGAAGGCATGGGGGATCCTTTTATAGTGCCCGAAGGTCACTTTTACATTCCATTTCTACCCTTGACTACAACATACATTTATGGAAAGTAAAGGGTAAATTCGTCCCCGTCAATTGTGGAGACTTCACTCATATTATAGATTTGCCCTTGGCGTCTTGTAGCTTCTTTCTTCTTACGTAGCCAAGCTTCTCATGTTTCTTTGTATCTTCTCGATGACGACACTGACCGATTCAACATCGAAATACATCTTCTAACTTAGGATTTCTTTCTCTTCCTTCTCGTCATCTTCGCTTAGGCTTTTTTCCTTCATCACTTGTTCTGGCGTCATCCTTCGACTGAACTTGTCCCTTTCTTGCACGATCTTGAGCATCGATGCGCTTTTCGTAGGAAACCATGACTTTGGGGCATGGTTTTCATGAATCCTTCTTATTCATTAACTTCGCTCCCTGAAAACACAACCAACGAAAACTCCATTCTTCTTCGACAAAAGCCATTGTTAGTGAAAGCAGTGTTTTTCCTAGATCAAAGGGAAAAACACTTTTTCTTGACAACCGAAGTTTACCATTTTATGAGAAATGTAAAAAGAGAGGGACTTGTGATCTTTGCTGGGTAAGAAATATCTTCGTATTTTTATAAACCTGAGTTTTGTGAAAACTCATTTTCTTGTAAAAATGAGTTTGCGTGAAAACCATTCTTCCTCCGAACGAGCGAGGGTGACTGTAAAAAGGTCGATTGCCCAAGAACAGGCAGTCGACTGGGGGTTGCGTATGCCTAGCACCAGCAACATCTTCACAACGACTTCATAGCAGCTTCCTCTTTCTGGCAACATTATTATAGCAAGGGTGAGCACATGTCGTACTCAGCAAGTGTGGGGAAAGTATGAATGCAGAGGCTTGACATGGAAATGCTGACAGGTTGACTGCATTAAGCACTTTTAGTTGGTCAAATTTTATTAGCACCTGATTACTAAAGTATAGGTATATACCAACCCACAATTAACATATAAAGATACGCCATAAGCATATGGCTAACATAACCATAAACCACAGTTTAAGTCCATCTTCAAGTTCAATTATCATGTGAGGGTCCAGGCCGCTCTTGACCGTGAGCACGGCTGATCGATCAGTTTATACACTCTGCAGAGGTGGCACTTCTTTACCCACAAGTCGTGTTTCCCATGTCGCCCGGGTTTGCAAAGCCCTTAAACACTTCCTTTGGTGAGTGGCTAGGGATTCACTACGAGGCCTTTACAAAGTTTCCCCAGTGTGAAGCAACCCGCGAAGGTTCCGAATCGTTGCAGAGTATAAAGTCCAATAGTAGGTACCGTGTCTTAGCCAAGCCCAACTCCCTACTAGAGCGAGTCTATATCCCACTGGCGCTCCCCCTTGCCCTTATCAGGTAAGGTCATCCCAACACTAGAGTCCCTAATTAATTAGCCAAGGCAGAGCCATATGCCTTGTGGTTGCACTGTTGTCCTGGGTGGTCGCTCCATGTTCCGATTAAGCATGATGATCTTGTATTAACCAGAGATATATATCATAAAAGTAAAGCAAGTTCATCTTTAATGTTCATTAGAACCACCATAACCCAAGTAGAGCAACTAAGCATAGCTACCCAACAGAAAAGATAAACCCAGGTTGACAAGGAATGATAATAAAGACTAGGATAAACCTTAATAGGACCCATCAAATTAAATGCAAGCATATGCAATGTGATTAAACACAGTTATTGGGACAAAAGAATAAGGACACACTTGCCTTTAACCAAAGTAGTGATGTTGCTCGGAATATCTTCACTTCTTGCTCTCCAAAGCTCTCGAACCACGTTCATTCTACTCGCATCAATCATCAGCACAAGCATACAAAGCAAACAAACAAGCATACTAGGAACAAAGCATCAATCAAAAGAAAAACTATAAAAGAACGCACTAAAGGATAGGCTCGATTCGTTGGATCACTGAAGATCTAAAGCTCGAAAGAAGACTAGCTCTGCAACAGAGACACACTGAGACAGGGCTTGCTAAAGAACAGCTAACGATCGATTTGCATAAGTGAACATGAAAGACTACAAGCTTAGGTTTATTTTAATTAGCAAAACATACATAAAGGATATTTCAAAAAGAAAATACCCCATGTTGAAATTAATCCAACATTACATTTTTATTTGCAAAGACCGAATTAAAGAACTAGTCAAGTTTTATTTATAAAGATTCATATATAGATTATACCAATTAAACATTTAATTTAGAAAAGCTAGACTATATGAATCATCTAAACGTAAGTTTTTTATTCGAGTAGATCATATTATTATTAAAAACATTATGGCATTGACATTAATCAAATTAATATTTATTTATAAAAAAGGTGTAAAAGCCTATTGAATTTTTAATTAGAAAAGTTAATTAAATATTAAGCAAATTAATATTTGGTTTATGAAAAACCGAGATAAAGATCTAATTGGATTTTATATAAAAAACATGTGAAATAAACTTTAATCAAATTAACATTGATTATGAAAAATGGTGTATGGCACTATATGGCTTTTATTTAGAAAAGGCATGTTTAATAAGCATTAAAAAAAATTAATATTAAATTAATTTTCAGAAAACATGCTTAGAGAAAGCTCACCACTAACATGTGCTTTACATCATTATGAACCTAACGGAACTTGAACGGATTAAAACGGATCTAAAACGTGAAAGATAGGAACAAAACAAGATGATAAGGACCTAGTTGTGATAACTAAAGATTTCAGGGGCATAACAGATAAGATTCGCAAGACACATGAAACAGTGCTCGCGAATAGATCTAAACCTTGGGTTAGATTTATAAAAGGGCATTGGGTTGGATCTGTTTGTAAAGGTCTACGTCTTGCAGGGGGTTATTTGAAGATATACCAAGACAGAAGGAAAAGGATGAAGATTACAAGGTTTTTCGGGGACTTAGATGCAAAATAGTAGGGCTCATCCCCTACCTCTGTCCATGGCGGACAGGGAGCTCGGCCGGTTCCAATCGCCGACGACCTGGCCTGCGAGGGGCTCGGATGAGTTGGGAAGAAGGGAGAGGGGGTCCAAGGGGTCACATTCATGTGCTTACCACGGACGGAGATGAAGGGAGGCGGCCGGATTCCGGTGCACGGCGGCACGGCTTGGGCGGCCGGCTCTGGTCCCCATGGGCGGTGGCATCCCAGTGGCGGTACGGCAACGGAAGGCAGCAGAGGAGGTTTGGCACGGCGTTGCGGAGCTCGTGGAGTTGTCGGCTTCGTCCAGCAGCGCTTCGAGGCGGCGGAACGTGAAAGGATCAAGACAAGTGGCCTAGAGGGGGGTGAATAGGCCTGCAAAACAAATTCAAATTCTTTTTGCCAAGTCACTGTCAGAGTCCAGAACCTCTGAGGTATTTCCCAGAACCTCTAAGAAATACAGCTCAGAACCTCTGGGGATTTTCCTGCAACCTCCGGAACTGCAGAAACTTCACAGGCAGCAAGCAAATTCTAGAACTCTTGCGGGTAACAAGTAGATAAACAAATCTCGAACTGTAGAGATGATTGACAGGATATGAATTGAAGATCTACACACTAGAAAAGCCCTAGAGCACAAGTAGTAAGAAGATCTACAACAAACCCTAATAGTTCTAGAGCATGCAAGCAAGAGCACTCAAACAAGGTATATGAAATGTAAAGCACCAGAGACACCAAATTTAACCCATGGTTCAGCTCACAACAAAGGCTAGCCTACGTCCACGTTGTTGAGGTAAGCCACAAAGGCTTTGGGATCTCTTTCAATCCTCTCCTCTCTCTCACCTATCACCAAAGCAATAGATGGAGGGTTCCACTAAGCACACGGGGGTAATACAAACTCCTTGGGGCTGCCACACAAATCTTGGAAGCTCCCAAGTACCTCTAGCTGTCTAGGAGCAAAGCTCCAAGAGTAAAAGATCCACCAAACAAGCCAGGGTTTCACCAAGTGCACAAGAACACTAGGGGGAGTGGATTTGCTCTTTTCTCACAAGGAAATCACTCAACTTGAATGCAAAGACCAAATCTTGGCTTCAAGATGGTAGGAGTCAATGCCATGGAGAGAGAGTGAGCAGAGAGAAGTCTAAGCGCCGGGGAGAAGGAGAGGATGGCCGTTAGGTCGGGGAAGGGGATAAATACCCAGATCCAGATCTGCAACAGTTGGAAAGTTAAGTTCAGAACCTCTGGGAAAAACTCCAGAGGTTCCAAGGTCTGGAAGCTAGCTGTCTGAAGAGAGTCCAGAACCTCCGGGGTTGAACCTCGGAACTTCTGGGAACAGGGAGAACAACAGCAAGACAACGAGTGAAAGGAGTTTCTTTGTGGCTGGGATGATTTTGATTAAGATGGTTTTTTATGCACTTGGTTTCACCTTTGCCACCATTAGAATCCCTCTTGATAGTACGGCTGATCCTAAACTCAATTTCAAAGTATAAAATAAATTAATCTTCATCTTGAGCCAAGGAAAGCCATCACTTAAAAATTGGGGGTTCTCCTTTTTACCTTTTGCACATATCTCTCAATGTAAACCTGTCACATATACTCAAAAGCTAATCAGTCATTTAATTGGGTGGTCAACATCACCAAAACCCACTAGGGCTTGATTGCACTTACAATCTCCCCCTTTTTGGTAAATGTTGACAACCCAATTAAAGCATATATAAAATTGAAAAGATTGAGCTTTTGATGACATGAATACAATGCTCCCCATCAATATATGCATTCTTCATTTTGAATAGAAGTTCTTAGTCTCCTAAAGACATCATTTGCATATATTGTGAGCAAATACAAAAGATACATTGTATTAATATCATCGTGGGGTACACAAACAGTGGTGTGAGATGAAAACCATGATGCATATGACAGTTACATGAAGCAGAGAGTTCTCTGTTGTCAGAACCTTGAACCTCTGAGAAATTCCTCAGAACCTCCAGGGTCTGGCAACAGAACCCTGAACCTCTGAGAAATTTCCCAGAACCTCCGAGGTCTGGTAACCAGCAACTCCAACAATCATCACAGGCATGAATAAACAACATCATATAGGTACTAGAGAAGGATTAGCAGCAGCAACACATCTAGCCCTATTACAGCTCATCACAAAGGTTTGAAAGTTTTCACATCCACAAATTTTGTCCACAACCACAACTAAAAGTACCAACAGAGAGTACCAAATATTACAGACCAAGAGTTTTAAGATTTGCTCTCTCACAGCTCAAAAGAATAGATCTGGATCAAGTTCACATTCAGCACAGCCCACAAGTTACCATCAAAAGTTACCAACAAGATACATCTCAATCTTCCTTTCTCCCCCTTTGGCAACAGTTAACAAAAAGGGAAGAAAGAGAGAGAGAGGAAATTCAGATTTGAACCTAACCATTAGCTTCGCTCATCACCACTCCAAGAGTCTTCCTCTTCCTCGGTTTCATCACTACCAGCAGATTTTTCTTCTTCAGAGATAGCTGCCCTGCTAGGTGGTTTTGTAGGAGTTTTGAGTGTCCTCCTGATGCCTATCTTGGGACCCTTAGCCTTCCTAAAGGAGGTACTTAGCAGCTCATCATCATCAGGCACTTGCATTTCTTCCTCTTCACTAGAGGTAGAGTCTGGAAAGAACAGAAAAGGAGGTGGAATCTGCTGAGTTTGAAGACCATGAAACTGCAGCAGCCTGTTGATGTCCTTTCTACACTCAAATAATTGAGTGGCTGAGTACCGGCACATGGAGAATGTGTCCCTGACCATTGTCGACCGGGCATCCCTGGTCCCACCAACACATTGTGGGCCATACCTGGGAGATGAGTTTCTGTACACCTGGACTACTCGACTAGTGGGCCACGGTGCTGGTACCGTGGACCACAAGGCAAGACAAGACGGACAAGGACTTGTACTATGACTAGGATAGCTTTCCATACCTTGTATAGGCTACTCCGAGTCCTACTCGAATAGTACTCTTGTACCAATCCGACTTGTAACCCTGCCTCCCGTGGCATATAAGGCGAGGCAGGGACCCCTCTCAAAACATACGCAATCAATACAGAGCCACACAGCATACAGGACGTAGGGTATTACGCACATTGCGGCCCGAATCTGTCTAATTGTGTACCCCGTGTCTCACCATCGTGTTCCTAATCTCGGCGAGCCCCACCGCACAATCTACTACTTCGGGTACCTCGTCATAGGCTCGGTGTCTAAAACGCTGACAGCTGGCACGCAAGGTAGGGGATCTCATCGTTGATCCACTGGCGAACTCGATGGCCCTCGTCACCATCAAGCCGATCATCGCTTTCCAGCAAGGCGACACCTTCGTTTTCGGCTCCTGGGTTTGCGTTGCCGATGGTGCCGGATCGTTCCTGCGTTTCTTAGCACCAACTTCAGAGTCAAAGCTCAAGTCCTTGACGCTTACGCAAGCTTCGATGGAGAAACTCGTCGAAAATTTTGGCGAAATTTCGATCTCTGACCAGCTCAGAGAACTCGAGTCAGAGTCCGAGTACAACTCGACTTCGACTCCTATCCAGCCTGAGTTGTTTTCTTCAGCTTCACAACTTGCGCTCAGCCTGGATAACATTCCAGCACCACCTCTCTTCGGTCATCGCCATGTCAGTGCCGCTTACCAAGCCGCATTGAAGCGCCTCATGTGCCCTGGCCCGAAGATTGTGCTCGAGTACTCTTCGGATTTGGACAACAACTTCGACTACTCTTCGGATTCCTCCAAGTTCGAGTTTGACTACGGTTCGGATTCTGCTGAAGTACAATAATTGTCTGGCCCTGCTCATGAACTGGTGATCACATCGACACCTGAGGGTAGATTCATCTACTGGCCTGAGCATGTGCCTGCTGATCTCACCTTGGATGATCAGGAGCGCTTTATCACCTGTCTCGACAACTTACCTTTCCGAGAAGGCGTCAAGCTTGTTGATTATGACACCGATACTGAGCTCATTCAGAGTACGGGTACTTATTCATCACATCGAGAAGTGTTCGTCATTGATGCAACTACCCCGCAAGGGCATCGTGCCAATTATCGTTATCCGGATGATGTCTCTGATGATGAACTCTCTGCTAATGCTCCTGCTGAGGAAACCGCGGAGGCCAAGACTGCATGTCACCAATGCAATGCTGATCGTGCAACTCTTCGGCAAGAACTCACGGAAGCTCTACCTACCCGTAATCTTCAAGAGGCTCTGGATGCGGTAGCTACTCGTGAATATCGTACTCCAGAGGAAGCTATCAACGCGATCAATCTACTCGGTCGCTCTATGCCTCGTGACAGGGCGGCTGCTGAAGTTGCGAAGCTGGCTGAACTAGCCTACACTATGCTACATCAGAATACTTACCATGGCAGCAGTGGGGGTGCTCATCATACTACTCCCACTCCTAATCGCACACGTCCAGAAGCTAGCAACAAGGGCAAAGGTGATGATGGTAGTGTCAACAGCAAGTTGGGAGACTCTCATTACGACGCTCGTACAACTATCAACGACAGACGCGTTGAGCGTGAGAAGCAAAAGGACAATGATTCTGATTCTTTTCCTGCTTTCTCTGCTCGACTTCAAGCTCTGTTTCTTCCGGAGAAATTCAAGCCTTACATCAGGATCTCATCCGGGCTCTTCTCCATCGGCCACGCATCTCCGGCGGCAGAGCTCCAGCCAGCAATTGCCTTCTCACGCAGCAGTCCACTGGCTTCGAGGGCTTGGATATCTTCTTCCCTCATCTTGGATTTCTTCCAAGAGATGGCCTGGCTCGGGGGCTTCGTGATGACCACGGTCTTGTATTTCGGCTCCGGCAACTGATTTTTGCCGCGGTCGGATTTCCTCTTTTGACCCTTGGACGGCGTCGGCTTCATCCTGTCAGTCACAAAGAGTCTTCTTTCGCATGGACTCGGGGGCTGCTGAGGGGTGGAGGCGCAAATTCTTGGCAGCGTGGACGCTCGAACTCTGCGGCGGCTGTGGATGCTAAGGATTTCTGGATCTAAGGGCAAATGGAAGTGGTGAAACCCTAAGGGATACCCCTTCGGGTATTTATAAAACCAAAACCCTAACGGTTCGACCTGGTGACCCTTCGTATTCAACAGATTGGTTTCACACAGGCAAATTTTTTGACTAAGTCAGAGGACTAAAATCCAAGACCTGCTCGGCTCTATCTCGAGGGCTCGATTACTCGATGGAATTGGATTTCACTCAGCTACAGTTCACTGAATTCAGGCCACTATTCTACAGTCAGATTGGACCCTTCAATTCGAGAAAGTACTCGACTCAAGGCTCGGGGGCTCCGTGCCACGTGTCCTTTAGTTTTTCTCAGGATTTTACGAGATTATTTGATGAAGACTACATATTGACCCTCAGCTTGAATTGTCAATTCGAACTAAGGCTCGGGTGCTACATCCATATAGGCTACATCCATATAGGATGCGATTTTTGCAATTGCTGTCATCAGATTTCGTCGAGCTCTGTCTAAATTTCTTAGCTTTTGATCTTTCTTTCTTGGAATAGCTAGGACTAGCACCTTCATGTGACTGACCAGCGGGGGTTGCTGGCTCTATAAAAGCTTTCATTGCATCCTCCTTTTTCTAGTGCTCCCATTGCTTGACATGATAGGGTGTATGCTCACAATCCTTAGTGTAGATTTTGCCACTGACCATCTCTATGACATACATAACATAAGGGGCATAAGGAAAGTAACTGACTCCATTTTCCATAGCAAGGATGAGTGAAAACCAAATGAACTTGCTAACTGAAAATTTAGGAGCATCTGGAAGCATTCTAAACATAAGATTGACAGCAAACTTCCTTAAGGAGGTAGAGTCACTTTTCCCTTTAGGATAGATAGTCACCCTCAGCAGATTATTCAGCACATAGTATATTGGCTTCAACCCAAGTGTTGTGCCATCTGCCATGGCATCAATCTCATACACATCAGCTATCTGGTTGGACTTCATAGGACTCTCAAAGTTGATGATTTCAGCCTCTCTATCCTCTCTACCAAATCCCAAGAGCCTAGCAAAGGTGGTGAAGTCAACCTTATAATGGACCCCCTCTGTCATCCAATGAATACTATCAGTTGTGTCCTCAAAGAAGAAAGTAGCATGGAACTGACAAATGATTTCTTCATTCCAATCATATTTAAACCCCATCAAGTCTCTCATCTTGTACTTGTCAACTACTTCTAACACTTCCTCAACCTCAGGCCTATCAAGACTCAAAAAGTGCTCCCAGTCCACCCATTTCATGCTTGTGATCTTGTTTTTCTTATAGGGGACAGTGTGGTAGAAGTTGAAGTGAAAGGTAGACCAAAACCTTTTGTCAAGTCCCGCAAGCCTAGGTAAGGCATAAGGATTGTCTTCACTTGCTAACTTGACTTGGGTTACAATTCCCTCATAATTTTGATGCTCAATGGTCACTAAGCTATCATCCTTGGTAGGTGGCTTTTTCTTTGGATTTCCTCTGTACTGCACAAGATAGGAGTTATCAATGCTCCCAAGATTGACTGCTGCATCAACAACAATAGGAATAGTTTTTCCTTCTGTCTCTCCATCATCCTCTGCCTGTGCCTCTGCTACAGATCCACTCCTAGAAACATTGCTGCCAGTACCTCTGCCACCAACAGATCCTCCTCTATTACTAGAGCCGGCACCTCTTCCTCTCTTAGGCATTGATTTCCTCAGTCCTTGCTCTTTGCACATTTTCATCCTGTCAGCCAAAGGGAGAGTGTCTCCTTCATCAGAATCTTTTGAGGACATCCTCCTCTTCTCATTCCCCTTTGAAATCCCACTAGCCATCTAGAGAGAAAGGTGTAGATAATGAAAAATCAGTGAAAATGGAATAGAAACATCAAGGCAAAGTTCAGTGGAATTTCGAATCAGAGACAAAACTGTTGTTCCTATACTGTTGGGGACACAGTTCATGTATCTGATTCAATTTTCAACAGAAATCTGACCACAATGTACTACTACATCGACACTAGAAGACATCAAGGAGCATATCTACAAGGAGTTTCAGGATAGGAACTGATTTTGAAAGCAGATCGAGAAATATTAGGTCATTCACCTCGGATCTGCAGAAGGGAGAGAAGCACCAGACTTGGGCGCACGGGAGTCGAGGACGAGAGAGGCACCACCACAGAGGGCTCCTTGGCCGGTTCACTTGGGGGTAGCGGCCAGGTAGAGAGGAACCAGCGGCCGTGGGTCACAGGGCGAATGACGAGCGCACAACAGAGGTTCCGCGACAGACGCCTTCCCCCACGAGTCAGGCAGCGCACACGAGTCTTGACGAGGGCGATGCGTAGTGTGGTCGAGAGGAGGCTGCGCGGGCCAGCAGCGTGCGCAACATGGTCAGGAGGCGCGGAAGCCGCGGCTTGACGACGCGGGTCGGGCAGCGACAGGGCAGAGCCACACGCGCGGAGTAGAAGAGGCGGCGCGGGTCGAAAGTAGCGAGGGCCGAGAGGGAGGCCACGGTTACACCGCGTGAGGGAAGCGGTGGATTTTTTTTTGATTCCGGAAGTGGTGAAATAGAAAAGATAGGGTTGAGACTGCCTGGGGGATGTCTAGTTACCATAGACATGTCTGGGGTCATGTCTGGTCTCTCCAGAGTTTTTCCTTTTCTTCTTTTGATACTTTTGACTTGTTGACTCTATCTTGACTGCCAAATGCTTAAGTCCCGAACCTCTGAGGAATTCTTCAGAACCTCCGGACTATGAGACTAAACTGAACTTCTGAAGAGCTGACAGATAAGGTTCGGAACCTCCGAGAACTGGTAACTAGATACAGAACCACTTCCAGAGCTGAGAGATTTTCCAAAGATAAGAACTTTTGGCTTTGCAACAGATTTGGAGCTATGGTTGTGAACAGCTTGTCCCAGGTGGCTAGCCAGCAATCAATAAACCATAACTATAGCCACTTGGAACAAGTTTGGATATAAGAACCATAAATTTTGAAAGACAAAAATACAAGATTTTGCAAACCTATCTAGAAAAGAAGATAACAATCATAGGTGTGCAAGAGATCAAGCCACATAACGAGAATCAAGAATATTTAGCTCATTTCTTAAACTACAAAACCTTGACTCATCGAGGGGCTTTGTGAAGATATCGACTAGTTGTTAATCGGTGCTCACATGACTTAGAGCGATATCTCCTTTGGCTTCATGGTCTCTCAAGAAGTGATGATGGATGTCTATGTGTTTTGTTCTTGAATGACTGACGGGATTGTTTGCAAGTTTTATGGCACTTTCATTGTCACACAAAAGTGGGATATAGGTAAAATGACATCCGTAATCTTTTAAGGTTTGCTTCATCCAGAGTAGTTGAGCACAACAAGCACCGGCTGCAACATACTCGACCTCGGCGGTGGAAAGGGCTACTGAGTTTTGCTTTTTAGAACTCCAAGACACTAGAGACCTACCAAGAAATTGGCATGTCCCTGATGTACTCTTTCTATCTACTTTGCAACCGGCATAATCAGAATCTGTATAGCCAAGTAGATCGAAAGTGGAGCCCTTAGGATACCACAAGGCAAGGTTAGGGGTATGAACTAGATATCTCAAGATTCTCTTTACGGCTATAAGATGACACTCTTTCGGGTTAGCTTGAAATCTAGCACACATGCACACACTAAGCATAATATCCGGCCTAGATGCACATAAGTAAAGAAGAGAGCCGATCATGGAGTGGTATACCTTTTGATCCACGGATTTCCCTTCTTCATCAAGATCTAAGTGTCCATTGGTAGGCATTGGAGTCTTGATGGGCTTGGCCTTGTCCATGTCAGACTTCTTAAGCATGTCCCTTGTGTACTTAGTTTGACATATGAAAGTCCCTTCCTTTGCTTGTTTGATTTGAAATCCAAGGAAGTACTTGAGCTCACCCATCATGGACATCTCAAATCTCTTCGTCATAATCCTACTAAACTCTTCACAAAAAGCTTCATTAGTACTACCAAATATTATGTCATCAACATATATTTGGCACACAAAGATATGACCATCAACTTTATGAGTAAAGAGAGTAGCATTGGCTTTTCCTATTTCAAAGCCTTGCTTGAGCAAGAAATCCTTAAGGCATTCATACCATGCTCTTGGTGCTTGCTTAAGCCCATAGAGCGCCTTATGGAGCTTGTACACGTGATTAGGACTCTTGGGATCTTCAAAACCCGGTGGTTGCTCAACATAGACTAGCTCGGAGAGTGATCCATTGAGAAAAGCACTCTTGACATCCATTTGATATAGCTTAAAGTCATGATAGGCAGCAAAGGTAAGAAGAATCCGAATGGCTTCAAGTCTTGCTACCGGTGCAAATGTCTCTTCAAAGTCTAGTCCTTCAACTTGAGTGTAACCTTGAGCAACCAATCTTGCTTTATTCCTAATCACAATGCCAAACTCATCTTGCTTGTTCTGGAAGACCCATTTGGTGCCAATCACATTTGTCTTGGGTCTTTCCACCAACTCACATACTTGATTTCTCTCAAAGTTGTTCAACTCCTCTTGCATAGCCATCACCCAATCTGGATCCTCGAGAGCTTATTCTACCTTAATAGGTTCAAGAGAGGAAACAAACGAGTAAAAATGCACAAAAATTCTTAAGACGAGATCGTGTTGTTACCCCTCTCCTTATGCTCCCTAGAATGTTGTCGACGGGTGATCCCGTTGAGTGGATTGATGCACACGAGGGTGTGATGGTCCAAGAGGTTGGTGTAGGGGTTGTTCTTGCTCATTTTCATCAGCTGGAGACTCTTGAGAAGCTTCATGATCATTTCCATGCTGATGTTGATCCTGGTTTGCAGGGACTTCAGGTGCTGTATTCCCAGACTCCGGAACCTCCGGGGAATTTCTCAGAAGTTCTGCTCTGGCGACAGTGCTCGGAACCTCCGGGGTCTGCACCTCTGCAGAACTAGTGAGGTTAGGCCCTTCGAGTGGAGTTGAAGCTTGATGTTGTAGCTCATCTTCCTCTTGTTCTTCAACTGGTCTAACATCACCAATGACCAATTACTTGATTGCTTCACAAGCCGGCTTCTCTTTACCTACAACATTTAGATCAACCTGCTCCACTTGAGAGCCATTAGATTCATCAAATGTCACATCTACCATGGTTTCAACCCTACTGGAGGTTAGATTGAAAACTCGGTAGGCATGCTTGTTTGGACCATAACCAAGAAGAAATCCTTCATCAACCTTTGGTGCAAACTTAGAGCTTCGGGGCTTTTTGTTGAGAATGAAATACTTGCACCCAAATACCCTAAAGTAAGACACCTTAGGCTTTTTACTAGTTATAAGCTCATAGGAAGTCTTCTTGTGAAACTTGTGAAGATAGAGGAGGTTGATGGCATGGCAAGCTGTGTTGATAGCTTCGGCCCAAAAGATATCTTGTGTCTTGTACTCATCCAACATGGTTCTTGCCATTTCAATAAGTGTCCGATTCTTCCTCTCAACCACCCCATTTTGTTGAGGGGTATAAGGAGCTGAAAATTCATGCTTGATGCCTTCTTCATCAAGAAACTCTTCAACGTTGGTGTTGCAAAATTCGGAGCCATTGTCACTTCTTACTTTCTTGATGGGTAATCCGAATTCCCTTTGTGCTCTTCTTATGAAGGTCTTCACCATCCCTTGAACCTCACCTTTGTCAAACACAAAGAACACCCACGTGAAGCGAGAAAAATCATCAACAATAACCAAGCTATATTTGTTACCACCAATGCTTATGTAGGTCACCGGTCTAAATAGATCCATGTGGATGAGCTCCAATGGGCTTGTTGTAGTGAGGATGCTATTTGGTGGGTGAGGTGCACCTACTTGTTTCCCGGCTTGGCATGCTTGACATATCCTATCTTTCTCAAATTGAACATTAGTTAGTCCAAGGATGTGCTCATCTTTCAAGAGTTTGGCCAAGTTCCTCATCCCAACATGGGCTAGTCGGCGATGCCATAGCCAACCCATGCTAGATTTTGCCACTAAACAAGTCTTAGGAGAAGCTTTACTTTTGTTGAGATCAACTAGGTAAAGCCTACCCTTCAAGCGACCCGTAAGGACAATAGAGGAATCCTCCCTCTTTATGATGGACACACCCTTATCCGAAAAGTGACAATCAAACCCAATCTCACTAAGTTGTGAAACGGATAATAGATTATAACCCAACGGATCAACATGAAGCACATTAGTAATTGAATATTTAGAAGAGATAGGAATATCACCAATGCCAATGACTTCTCCACTAGCATCACCTCCATAAGCAATTCTTTCTCTTGGACCTTCTAGATGGAGGTAGGTAGAGAACATACTCCTTTCTCCGGTCATATGATGTGTACATCCACTATCAAGCACCCAACTTGATCCACCAGAGGAGTATGCCTACAAAACAAATTTAGTTCCTTCTTTTAGGTCCCCAACTAGCATTGGGGCCTTTCACGTTAGCAACCAAAACTTTAGGAACCCACAAGGATCTCTTCACATATATGTTGGATTGGGTTCCAACATACGTGGCAACAACTTTACCAAGGTTGTTGCGTCTCAATACATAGCTAAGGGGGTCTTCATTCGAAGCTTGAGCCTTATTCTTGTGGGTATACTTGTTTCTTCTAGGCAAGATGGGATTGTTCTTGACTTCTTGGTGATTACGTGATGCCTTGGTAATAGATGCCTTGGGAGTAGGAGTCTTGGGGACAGGTTGAGGTTTGATTCCTCTCTTCTTTAGTGCTCTGTTCAGCCATCCTCCAGAACTTCCGCTCTTGTTCTCTGGAACTTCCGAGGTCTAATGTTTCTTCAGAACCTCTGAAGATTTCTTCAGAACCTCCGAAGTCTGCTTTGACAGAGCAGTTGGCTTCCAAACTCCGGAACCTCTGGTGATAGAGGCCGGAACCTCCGAGGTCTGGGCAAACAGAACACCCTTACTGTCAAACTTGATACACACCTTGTTCTTGATGATCTTCCTTTCGTTGATTTTTCCACCTTCAATATAGCCAAAGCCATTTCTCTTGGTGGGTGCATCTTTTCCCTTTGTAGCCTTGCTATTCTTGTTTTTGTTCTCATCACTTGAATGCCCCATAGCTATGATTGAGGTAAGCCTAGCAATTTCTTTCTTCATAGCTTCCATATTGGCAAGGTTAGTAGCATAGGCATGAATATCAAAATTATAACATCATTCACAACCCTTGCTCGTAGAAGCGCTAGAGTCACCTTTTGCTTTCGAAGGATTTGAGATGCTACTCCAAAGAAGGCTATATTGCTCCTCAAGCTCTTCATTCCTCGTCTTGAGAGAATTACATTGAGCTTGAGAAGCATCTAAATCCTTCTTGAGAGTAGCATTGATGCTCTCCACTTGGTCAACTTCCAAGCGCAAAGCCTCAACCTCACTTCTCTCCGACGCAAGAGAATCTTTAGCTTTCTCTAATTCCTCTATCATTTTGGCTATAAAATCCCTAGATTTTTATCCATTTTATCAACAAGGTTATCAATTTCATCACTACTAGATTCATCACTAGAGTCTATTTCTGACTCTTCACTAGATGGAGGAGGGGGTTTGGATTTAGATTTTACCTTCTCACCCTTGGCCATGAGGCAATGAATGGTTAACCCTTCCTCATCATCGGTCAAGTTGTTGAAGAGCCTTGATGTAGAGGTTGGTTTCTTGATAGCAATGGTGGCAACCTTCTTTTCCTCTTCATCACTTGAGCTTTCATCACAAGAGTTCCACTCATGACCAATGTGAGCTTCTCCACCATAGTTCTTCTTCTTGTGAAAGGTCTTTTGATTTCTCTTGTAGTTGCCTTTCTTATCATTTTTGTTGTCTTTCTTCTCATTGGGGTAATCCGCAATGAAATGCTCCGTGCTCCCACAATTATAGCACGTTCTCTTCTTCTTATCGGGAAACTTCCTCTTGGAGAACTTGTAACCTTGCTTCTTTAGGCCTTTCCTATATCTTCTCATGAATAATGCCACATCTTCAATCTCAACTGGAGAGTCTTCATCTTCATCATCACTTGACTCACTAGATGAGCTTTCTACTTCAACTTTTCTTGTTTTTGACTTGGATGGCTTTGATGAAGTAGAGGGCTTGGATAAAGTGGATGGCTTGCTTAACTTGTTTGCCTTGAGAGCAACATCTTTGATCTTCACATTGTTCATCTTGGCTTCTAGCTCTCCAATCTTCTTCCTATGTTGGATTTCCTTATCCATAAGATCATGTGTGAGAATTCTCCCAAGAACATCATTGGGGGAGAACTCCTCAAACCTTTTCTTTTCTCTAATCAATGTGACTAGAGTGGGGTTCCTTGGTGCAAATGCTTCCAACATCACTTTCACTACATAGTGATCATCCAACTTATCACCACCCAACCCTCTAATCTTGCCAACGATCACCATCAATCTATCAAACATCTCTTGGGGGCCTTCACCATCAAAGATTGTGAATCTATTGAGCTCGGCCATCAATATGTTGATCTTGGATTTCTTCACTTTATCGACACCCTCATGAGCAATGAGAAGGGTGTTCCATATCTCTTTGGCAATCTCTAATCCATTCACCCTATTGTACTCTTGAGCATTCAAGGCACTAAGGAGAATGCTTGTAGCTTGGGCATTCCTCTTAATGTTGCGGCAATCAAGGGGTGTGAGGTTCAATTCGTCTTCGGGGTCTTCAAAACCTACACACACAATATTCCACAACTCTAAGCTTAGACCGGTTAGATAGGCCTTCATCAAGTGCTTCCACTTAGCAAAGTTAGTCCCATCGAATTGGGGCAACTTGCCAATGGGCACGGTGACATGATCCTTAGAAGAAGTATGCAATGAATCATAATTAAAGGATATGTTCTTGAAAGTCTTCTTTGGCTTGGATTTGGGCTTGAGAGTTCTCGTGGGAATCCTTGTGCCATAGTACTCATCATCATCATCTCCATTCTCACTAGATGAGGATGAAGATGAGGAGGAGGATGATGGTGGAGGTGATGGAGATGGTGTTCTCTTTCTTCTACTCTTCCCATCGTTCTTCTTTTTTTTCTTTGTCTTCCTTCTTTTGTTCTCTTTTCTTTTCTTCCTTTTTCTTCTCTTTTTCTTCTTTCTTTTTCTTGTCTTTCTTGCTTTGCTTGCTATCATCCTTTGATGCGTCCTTCACAACCTTCTTGAGCTTCTCAAGCTCTTGATCTTCAACTTGTTCCTCTTCTACATTGGATGATTCAACACCATCATCCCTAGGTAGTTCCTCAAAACTTTCTTCCTCTTCCCCATCGAGCCTTTCATCTTCACTTGTCATATCCTCACACGGTTAAGTGCAAATGAGGATAACCTGCTCTAATACCAATTGAAAGGATCAAGACAAGTTGCCTAGAGGGGGGTGAATAGGCCTGCAAAACAAATTCAAATTCTTTTTGCCAAGTCACTGTCAGAGTCCAGAACCTCTGAGGTATTTCCCGGAACCTCCAAGAAATACAGCTCAGAACCTCTGGGGATTTTCCTGCAACCTCCGGGAACTGCAAAAACTTCACAGGCAGCAAGCAAATTCTAGAACAATTGCGGATAACAAGTAGATAAACAAATCTCGAACTGCAGGGATGATTGACAGGATATGAATTGAAGATCTACACACTACAAAAGCCCTAGAGCACAAGTAGTATGCAGATCTACAACAAACCCTAATAGTTATAGAGCATGCAAGCAAGAGCACTCAAACAAGGTATATGAAATGTAAAGCACGAGAGACACCAAATTTAACCCGTGGTTCAGCTCACCACAAAGGCTAGCCTACGTCCACATTGTTGAGGTAAGCCACAAAGGCTTTGGGATCTCTTTCAATCCTCTCCTCTCTCTCACCTATCACCAAAGAAACAGGTGGAGGGTTCCACTAAGCACACGGTGGTGATACAAACTCCTTGGGGCTGCCACACCAATCTTGGAAGCTCCCAAGTACCTCTAGCCATCTAGGAGCAAAGCTCCAAGAGTAAAAGATCCACCAAGCAAGCTAGGGTTTCACCAAGTGCACAAGAACACTAGGGGGAGTGGATTTGCTCTTTTCTCACAAGGAAATCACTCAACTTGAATGCAAAGACCAAATCTTGGCTTCAAGTTGGTAGGAGTCAATGCCAGGGAGAGAGAGTGAGCAGAGAGAAGTCTGAGCGCCGGGGAGAAGGAGAGGATGACCGTTAGGTCGGGGAAGGGGATAAATACCCAGATCCAGATCTGCAATGGTTGGAAAGTTAAGTTCAGAACCTCTGGGAAAAACTCCGGAGGTTCCAAGGTCTGGAACTTATGCTAGCTGTCTGAAGAGAATCCAGAACCTCCGGGGTTTAACCTCGGAACTTCTGTGAACAGGGAGAACAACATCAAGACAGCGAGTGAAAGGAGTTTCTTTGTGGCTGGGATGATTTTGATTAAGATGGTTTTTTATGCACTTGGTTTCACCTTTGCCACCATTAGAATCCCTCTTGATAGTAGGGCTGATCCTAAACTCAATTTCAAAGTATAAAATAAATTAATCTTCATCTTGAGCCAAGGAAAGCCATCACTTAAAAATTGGGGGTTCTCCTTTTTACCTTTTGCACCTATCTCTCAATGTAAACCTGTCACATATACTCAAATGCTAATCAATCCTTTAATTGTGTGGTCAACATCACCAAAACCCACTAGGGCTTGATTGCACTTACAGAACGGCGACGTCGAACTGCGGCGACCGGCGGCGGGTGTAAGCGACGGTGCGCGCGGTAGCGAAGCTGCTCCGGCGAGGTGGTGCAAGGACGAGGAGGAGGCAGGAGCGCGCGGAGGCCAGGGCACGCTAAATAGGGGCGCAGGCCAGGGGAGGCCGTGGTGCGCACGCCAATGGTGGTGGCGGCGGTGTCCCTGCCGTGCCAGGGACGGACTGCGACGCCGGGCCCGGATGGGCTCCGCGCGGGCCATCGGCTGGGCCGGGGTGCGGCTGGCGGAGCGGGTCGAGCCCACAGGCTCAGCCCGGTAGGATAGGATAGGATTAGATTTCTTTTTTTTCGAAATACTTTTCAATGCGAAAATAATTCCAGGAAAACCTAGAAATATTATAAAAAGCACGAAAAATACTCAGAAAATCCCAAAAATTCCAGGAAAATTTCCAGAGATAGATTGAGACACGAACAATCCAAATAAAATATTTAGAGCTCATGAAAAAGTTTTTAGAGCCTTCTAATAAATAGAAATATCTTAGGGAAAATGAGAATAAATTCCAGAAAAAGCTGGAAAATTCTCGGAAGGGTTTGGTCAGCACCTAAGTGTGTTTTTAAAATGTTTTGCACTCATGAACACCATGATGCATTGACATGAATGCAACACATAACCATTTATTTAATTTAGAAAAACAAACAAAAGCTTTTTCCTATACTATATTTCCTGTAAAGAAAATAAACGTTGGAAAATTTTTAAAATTATGAGAAAATTGTAGTTTAATTATTCTTTCTTTTCACATCCTGAAATTGAAAATTTCAGGGTGTGACAAAATGTTCACATCCATAAAGCTCGACTAGTCACTAAAGGTTATCGACAAGTTCAAGGAGTTGACTACGACGAGACTTTCTCGCCCGTAGTGATGCTTAAGTCTATTCGGATTATTCTAGCTATTGCTGCATATTTCGATTATGAGATATGATAAATGGATGTCAAGACAACTTTCCTTAATGGGAATCTTACTGAGGATGTGTATATGACACAACCTGAAGGTTTTGCTGATCCAACAAATGCTAGTAAAGTATGCAAACTTCAGAAATCCATTTATGGATTGAAGTAAGCATCTCGGAGTTGGAATCTTCTCTTTGATGAAGTGGTCAAAGGGTTTGGCTTCATTCAAAGTGAGGAAGAGCCTTGTGTTACAAGAAGGATAATGGGAGCTCGGTAGTATTTCTGATCTTACATGTGGATGACATATTGTTGATCGGGAATGATATTCCTATGCTTGAGGCTACTAAGACTTCTTTGAAAAATAGTTTTTTTATGAAGGACATAGGAGAAGCAGCATATATTTTGGGCATAAAGATCTATAGTAGATCAAAGAGGCTTATAGGATTAAGTCAAGACACGTACATTGACAAAGTGTTGAAACGGTTCAACATGGAAGAGGCGAAGAAAGGGTTCTTGCCTATGTCACATGGTATACATCTCAGCAAGACTCAGTGTCCCTCGACTACTGATGAGCGAGAATGCATGAGTAGAATTTTGTATGCTTTGCTATTGGATCTATCATGTATGCCATGATATGTACTCGCCTAGACATTGCATATGTGCATAGTGTCACAAGCAGATACCAATCTGATCCAGGTGAGAGTCACTGGACAACAGTCAAAAATGTATTTAAGTACTTGAGAAGAACTAAAGACATGTTCCTTATCTATGGTGGTGAGGAAGAACTCGTTGTAACTGGTTACACCGATACTAGCTTCCAAACTGACCAGGACGATTCAAAATCACAATCTGGATTTGTGTTTATGCTTTATGGTGGTGTGTTAGCTGGAAGAGTTCCAAGCAGGATACATTAGCTGATTTTACAATAGAAGCCGAGTACATAGCGGCTTTGGAAGCTGCAAAGGAAGGTGTTTGGATAAGGAAGTTCCTTTCCGAACTTGGTGTAGTTTCAAGTGCATCTTGCCCTTTGAATCTCTATTATGACAACAATGGAGCAATTGCGCAAGCTAAGGAGCCAAGAAATCACCAAAAGAACAAGCATGTACTGCGGAAGTTTCACCTGATACGAGAAATCGTTAAGAGGGGTGATATTAAAATTTGCAAAGTACCCACGGATTTGAACGTAGTAGATCCTTTGACAAAATCTCTCACACAGCCTAAGCATGATGGGCACAGAAGAGCTATGGGTATTAGATGCCTTCTAGATAGACTCTAGTGCAAGTGGGAGACTATAGGGAATATGCCCTAGAGGCTATCATAGAGATGATGATATTCATGTATGTTCATGATTTCTACTATGTTCACTGAATATTATTTAATGGCTACTTGTATTATTTTGGTAATTATGTGAATTACTTGTGAAACACTTTACTTGTATGGATATTCTAAAAGTAGTCCCTAGTTGGAGTTCATGTGAGGACACACATGAATAATAGACTAGTGCATGGATTGGTTGATGACTACGATCACAAGTCATGGACATGGAGATGTCAAACTGATCATGCGGGTACATGTGGAGACTTGTACTGGGACTGACCCACCTTGAGACACAAGAACTCGAATTGTATCTGTTACACGACAAGTATGTTTTGTCCTTAGACCTAAGACTACCGTATGTACTTGGGATGTGAATCGGCTTGCTTAGGGCTTATCAACCGCTGCTCTGTAAATGGGTAGTCATAAAGATAGCTTTCGGGTTTGTCATGAAACATGCCGCAAGGCATAGCTAGTCAAGAATGGATTTGCCCCTCTCTGCGAGTGAGAGAGATATCTCTGGGCCCCTCGAGTGATCGGATCTGGAAATGCATGGCCGTGCTAACTAAGGTTAAGAGCTAACCCGTTCAGGGATTCTGTATCACAGATCGAGAAAGAGTAGTTGGCTTGGAGCCAGACTAAAATATCGTGAGGCAAAGGGAAGACCATGTACACAGGGTTGTGATGGTTCGTCTGATGAGATCTTTATGTATGCATCGGAGTTGATATGTCTTGCTAGAGACCGCTATCAACTATTGGACCAAGTAATAAGTACTCGAACATCAAGTAGGTGTACTTGGGTGTTGAGTAATGTGACGCCCCAGGTTTTTAATTAGCGTCATTAAGTGCTAATGACCGCGTCAAACACGTTGACTTCAGTCAAACCTTGGTCAACCTGGGTCATCACCTCGAAAACTTCGTCAACAATCACTAAGGACCCTCTTAATCAAGTCAACCCACACTTGTGGTCAAACCTTGGTCAAAGATGTGGTCAAACCCTAGTCAAAACCCCAATGTCTTTGAACTTCCTCCAGAACTTTTGCCGCGTTCTGCAAATTTCACCTAAACACTTCAAAATCTCCCAATATAAAAGTTGTCAAGTTTTTCGAGGGACACAACTTTGCTTTTGGGTGGCATTTCAAATTTTGAGTGGAAAAGGGTGAAACACTTGGTCAACTGCAGCCGGGTACTGTTCATCGGCGCCATGAAAAACAGGAACTTTGCCTGCAGTTTATGCTCAAACCATTGAGCAAAACATAGGCCAGCCTTTGTAAAAATGGTAGAGGGATCTTTGATCTACAACTTTGCTATTTACCACTTGTGGCACTTCTGTTGCGAAATTTCGAGAAAAACATGGTCAAAGACAGCTAAACGGAACAAGTTTGGGCGATGTCGCGCCGCGACGTCGTGGCCGCGCTCCAGAGCGCCCGCGCGCGCCGCGCCACGTCGGCCGCCGCCGTACGCGCACGGCGAGGCGGGCCCGCGACCGCCGGTCCGTGCGCCGTGCCTCGAGCTCGTGGGCGTGACGTAGGTGGACCCAGGCCGGGCCACGCGGAGCTCCCTCACGTGCCAGCCGACAGCACCGTAGCACCCGCCGGACCGCCTCCTACCGCGCGTGCCTGCCGAGGCCAGGCCGTCGTACTCGTGGCTTAATAGCCGGGGTATCCTTCACGGCGAAGGCACGACCTCCCTCTCCCTCGCTAGCCTATATAAGGAGCCGCCGCCCTTTCTCCTCGCGCGTGAGCACGCTGCCGCCGTCCGCCATTGACACCGCCTCGGCGAGCTCCTCCCTCCGCTAGTGTCCGTCGCCGGCCAACACCCCCAGCACCTTCCCCACATCGCACTCGAGCCCTAACGCTCACTTGTTGGCGAGCCCCGCCGGTCTCCTCGCCGGAAACCGAACCGCGGCGGCCACCGCCGCTCTGCACCGCCGAGCGAACCCGCCGGAGCCACCTCCACCCCTTCTCCGGCCACAAACCGAGCTGTGGTGAGCTCCCCCTCCTCTGTGACCCCTTCCCCGGCCAAGAGCCCCGCTGGAGCCGCCGGATTGCGGCGAGCCGGGCCGCTCCCATGGGCAAGGACCCAATTGCATCGATTTCAATCTTTCCAGGGTCTTTTGTGAGAACCAAGGGCATATGTGTGAAGACTAGAATGTTTCCAAGGGTTTCTGTGTAAGTAGTTTCTTAAATAGTCAAAGATGTTTGGCTGAAACTTAGAAAATCCGTGGAAAATCATAGGTTAATCAGAAAAATGCAAAATTAATTTTGTTGGATTCCTTATGAAGAACCCTACAACTTTTGTAAAGCATGACCCCACTTTTGAGTGATAGTTTTTGCATGAAAAATAGAAAGCTGTTAAACCTAGATCTATCGTATCTCAAAATCTACAAGTGCTCTTGAGCTGAATTTTGGATATGTTGTGTCTTATGTCTTTCCTAGCTTCTGTACCAAAAATTGCACAAAGTTATGCTGTAAATCTTTTATTATGAAGTGTTTTGTATCTTTTCTGAATCTGTCCAAATGATTTTTGTAGCCTTAAATAAATAGATTTTTTGCTCAACTTCTGCATGTGATCTTTTTATGCCTAAATGCACCTCTGGTGAATTAATCACAATTTTATATCTCTCATAAATATTTAATCTTGTTTTATGCCTAATTTTCTTTGTAAATGCATAGCTCTAGATCTCTAGTAGCTCTAGGTGTATCTATTGCATGCCTAGCTTAGTTTTGGACCAGAGGCCATGTGTGAGGAAGTTGAGATCCATTTGATGCTTATTTATTTGTTTATGCATTTATCATGTTTTGGTGGCTAGCGTTTGTTATTTTCGGTATCTTTAATTTCATAGCTCTTTTAAGTGTGTATGTGTGTGCAGTGGCTTTGTTTAGGTTTGTAGTGCTTCATAAACTCACTCCCTAAATTTTATTAATGTATTTTGTGAATAAAAGCTATGGAAGCCTTTTAAAGCTTAATATTAAATTGAATTGGAAAATCACACCATCCTCACTTAATGACCTTATGTGTGTGATGTAAATCATTCTAAAAAGCTTAAGACCCACCCTTGCTGTTTTGTGAATATTAAATTGATTTATCCACATAAATATGTACACAGTCACAATCAAAAAGAATAATTAATAAAGAACCGCATATTGTTCCTTTATTGGAAGAGTATGCTGAATCTATTCTTATCTAGGTGAATGTGGTCAACCATGCACCCCATGGTTGTCATGTGTTGTTTGTAATTAATCAAATCAAAACCGTTAATTAAATCTTGCATTTGCATCCTCGTGTAGATCTTTCCGACGGTAGCTATACGCTCGTGCCGGAAGGAAGAGACGAAGGTGCTGACGGAGAGCTGCAATACGTGGACGTAGCTCAGGACCTGGACCAAAGTCCAGAAGGGCCCAAGGCCAACCTTGCCAGCGAAGGCAAGCCCCGGATCATTGACCCTGTCTTTTAAAATTATGCATTTACCTTTGCTATGTTTGTGCATTTACGTTTCAGGAGTTGAATTGAAACCCTAGATGCATGATCCCTAGGTACCTATGCTCTTTTACTAGTATGCTAGGTCGATAGCTGCTATGCTATAGGACCCGGTAGAAGTCGAGTGATGTTCGTCACTCGCGAGGATAGGTTCTTATGTTGGAATCATAAGATCTTTATAAATGGATTGCTCATGTGGTAAGAGCATGGGATTTGGGCTCCGGTCCAGTGGCTTTCGTGGGCTAAGCTTTTGAACGTACTAAGCACTTGCCGGGAATGGGACCGGTAAGCCTAGTACCTTAATGAGACGGTGCGGGAACTTACTATTACTAATCTTGAGTAATCACCTGCCCGACTTGCAACCGGGAGGTGGGTACATGTGTGAAGCTGGGTGTACTGTGTGGGGCATGCCAGATAGCCTTGTACCCAGGACGGTAAGCTTCGATCCCAAGCTGAGGACTTTTGGGAACCGCCTAGTGGTTGTCCATGTGGGGGCACCCTACCGTGTGTTTAGGTTTACCTTGCAAGGTTATTAATCAATCGATTGTCGGCCTCTCACCGTTATCTGAGATTGCTTAATCAACTGGCCATGATATCCCTTATTGATGGAACTTTGTGAATATTACTGCTTGAATTAATTGTATTGTACAATTCTTGATTGAATTAGTTGGCACACTTAGAAATGGTAATCAACTAGAATTTGTGCTAAAATATTGAAAGTAAGGACATATTCTTTGTTGCTTTTCAGCAAAAGATTTCCACCGGCCAAAAAGCCTCTCATGTCTAGAGTTTGGTGATGTAGTTATCACCCGACGGTTAAGTCTTGCTGAGTATTAGTATACTCAGCCTTGTTTTAAAAATGTGGGTGCAGGTGTTGTTTGGCCTGGTGAGATTCCACCCGGCTGGGAGCTGGAATGGGTGGATGGCGACGAGTGATGACATCACGGACGACCTCCTGTGATGTGGTCGTTGCGCTAGTTTATTTTATTCCGCTGTTTTCGAACTCTGAACCGTTACCTATCATGTCAT
Organism: Cenchrus fungigraminus; assembly: GCA_036936925.1. NCBI lineage: Eukaryota > Viridiplantae > Streptophyta > Magnoliopsida > Poales > Poaceae > Cenchrus > Cenchrus fungigraminus. The sequence continues at coordinate 103,446,262 of CM072769.1, read as the reverse complement.
GAACAATGGTTTATAATAATTTAAACCCTTAGGGGTAATTTTGGATTTAATTTGTGTTTGTACTCTGGACTCGCCTTCGTGTAAGTTTTAATGCATATGTTCGATCCTCTGTGTGAATTCCAAGTGATTTACCGGGCGTTAACCCAACAACTTACGATGGGATGATACTTTGTTATCGCTCGATGACCAAAGTGGATTGGTTTAGGCGATAGTACGGTATTTTCCTGGGCGGGTTGTCACAAGTAATAGTACTCGAGCACCGAGTAGGAGTACTCGGGCATTAAGTAGGAGTACTCAAGTGCGGGTGAGAGTTCTATTCGGACAAGTACTCAGACCATGTCTATGTATATGTGAACCTATAGGGTCGCACACTTAAGGGGATGGAAACTCTATTCGAATAAGATTTGGAATGGACCAGAGCTTGATTCGGATACGATCCGAATTGGACTGGGCATAGGAGTCCTGATGAGCTACGGAAGGGAAGCTCATGACGGACGACTATATATTGAAGGGCAGGGGCACGGTCAAGACACGCAAGAGATATACGTGACTCAGACCAGACCTAGACGAGTTGATCAAGGGTTGATCGACTTCGTCGCCTGTTCCTTCTCCATCATTGTTCTCGAAGACCTAGTAGTCTTGAGTTCGACGTTTCCTCCCTGTACATGTGGATACCTTGGAGGTGCTGTATCTGTAGCACAAGGACGAGTCGCACAAACAGGATGCGAAGGAGGTGATCAAGTGCACAGCACGGCTACTCACAACACGTTCGACTACATCAAGTCGATTCTGTTGTAACTGCTCGTGAAGAGGTAAACATGTGATCTATAACAGCAACAGTTCCTGGCTTATGACGTAGAAAATTTTTGTTTTCTGCTAGACTAGTGATCCCTATTTCCCTTCACCGTCCTCGCCCAGCGGATCGGATAAGGCCCTCTTCCCCTTTTCCCCTCCACCAGTCTCCCCACCTCTCTCTCCCACACACCGTCCCTCTCTCTCCCAACACACCTGCGCCAGCCAGCAGCCCAGGCGGAGGCTGCAGCCTCGAGCGCCGGCCAGCCCTAATGGTGATGTGTCCTCAAACGCCGGTCGAATCTGCCGTGGGCGCGGCCTCGAGCTCCGGCCGAGCACCAGCGGCGGCGGTAACGCTGGCTGAACAACGGCGACCTCTCTCCTCCCACGGTGATGGTGGAAGCGCGGGCACCAGCGACGGTGGAATCGTTGCTTCGAGCGCCGGCCAGCGGAGGGCACCTGCGACGGTAGAGGGCACGGGTCGGGGCACCAGCGGCAGCGTGGCTCCTCCTCCTCGGCGGCGCGTCCTCCCCTCCATTGCCTGCCAGCATCGTCCCCTCTCCTCCCCTCCTCTTCTACCACCGCTGCTGGTCCCCCTCACCAGAGGCCAGATCTCTCATGGCCCCGGTGCGGCGCTATGACCCCGTCATGGTGCATGCGGGCTACGCATGATGGCAGCATTGGCGCAGCGCGGTGGCAGTGACTCCGGTGCCGATGCGGTAGTGGTGGCACCGGAGCCTGAGGACGTGATGTCGGCGGCAGCGTGTGGCTGCGGCCGTGCCTTTTTTTAAAAAAAAATGTTTGCCGAGTGTCTCATTTAGCACTCGGCGAATGTTTGGGGTTTGTCGAGTGCCAGGTCAGACACTTGGTAAAGGTTCGCCGAGTGCTCGATGGTTGACAATCTGCAAAGCCTCCTTTGCCGAGTATTGGTTCGCCAAGTGCCTTTCGCCGAGTGCAACACTCGGCGAAGTATTTGCCGAGTGTATACCAGCCTTCGTCGAGTGTTTCTAGCACTCGGCATATTCGGAGATTCCCTAGTGTCATTTCAGCTTTTCTATATACATAAATTTTTACTATGTATCTAGATATATTCCTATATTTTGGTACATGGCAAAATTGCATCTAAAAATCCAAAATCCAACCTAGCTAGATTTTGGAACCGAAGGAGTAGCAGTCAAGGACGACTAGTACCATACAGTGTGCACTTATAAGCTCCACTATCATCACAAAAGTGGCTGGCTGTCAGGCAGTTTTAGTTGGTCAACTTAGTTCGCCCGGCAAAATTATAGCACCGTTCGGAGACAGAAACTGAATCAAAGATCTTGTTTAGTTTTCAAAGTTTCTATAGTTCACCCATCACATTGAATGTTTGGACACTAATTATACCTACTTAATCATCACGCGACCATTTTCAAAGATTGGGTTTATTAACTTATGGTGATCAGGCCTAGTTATGAGATCATTTATATTAAAACTCAATCAATTTGAGTATTTGGATCCAGCCATCCTTTTCCAGGTAGGCCCTTCGAAGTTTCAGTAGTGCAACTTCTAACTGCACTTCAAAGATTTAATGAAAACGGTTGCCTGGTGTGACGGTTTCAAATTAAATTGCCAGCACTCGTTGCTATTCATATACAGGTAGTAGCCTAGCCGACCCTTTAATTACAGTTTTAATATTGATGGTCTCTTTGAGAAGTTCAGTAAAGCTACCATGCTTTATTGTTGGTGGTGGTTGTTAGTTTAGGGTGTGTTTGGTTCCATGCATCACATGATATATGGCATGGATGGTCGTGGATGGAATGGTTCAACCAATTTGCTTGTATCATAAAGTTAACTCTAGTGAGTAGAATAATGTATTAAGTGCCTGTTTGGGACTGCTCCACTCCAACTTTCTCAGCTTCGCTCCAACTTTATCCAGCCAAATACCTCCAACTCCTAAAACTCTACTCCAAGAAAAAAGGTGGAGTTTTGGGCCAATTCCATGTTTTTCCTGAAGCACCTCAGGGGGTACTCCCAAAACTCACGTTTGCAATTTCCTCACGGAGTTGTGGAAATATTACCCACCAATACCACTCGTTACACAAAAATGGTTCGTTTCTTTTTTTCCTTTCTGTCCAGTCTTCTTCCTCAATCTCCCGTCATGCTGCTCCCTCCTGCACGCACGCCGCTCCCTCCCTCCCGGACGGCGCGGCCCTACTCTACGCCAGAGGTCGGCGCGATTGCGGTTGCACCGCCAACCGCTACCCTGCTCCACAGTGGAGGCTGCCGCGGTCGCCCATCTTCCTTCCCCTGACGGCAGCGCCTCCCAACACGGCGGCAGCGTGGGTGTCACCCCGTCGTGAAGGCCTCCAGTGGAGACACCCCTCTCTGCCTCCTCCTCCCTCCCTCCTTCCGACAGCCGCACCCCTCTCTCTCCCTTCGACGGCTGCGTCTCCCTACACGACGGCGGCATGGGTACGTCCTCCGATCCATGGCCGGCGGTGGTGGCTCCGTTGTGAAGACCTCCGGTGGCGGCACCCCTCTCCTTCTCATCTCCCTCCCTCCCTCCCTCTGATGGTCGCGCCCCTCTCCCTCCCTTTGACGGCTGCGCCTCCTAGCACGGCGATGGCATGGGTGCGGCTCCAAGGCCGGCGGCGGTGTAGGTGCGGTCTACGCAGTAGTGAAGGGAGGCGCCGGCGGTGGGCGCGGAGGCCACTCGCCCAGCGCACGACGGCTTGGTGGCGGCGCTGAGGACAGTTCTTGCTGATGGTGAGCGAGGATAATGTGAAGGAGAAAAGAGAATAAGGGAAAAGAGAGACTTACATGTGGACCCATTTATCAGGGGCATATTGGACATTTTGCATATAAACTTTGTGTTCCTGAAGCTGGAGTTAGACTGCATGCCAAACAGAACTATTGCTCCAGAAACTCCACAGTAGAGCTACTCCATGGTGAAATTGGTGGAGCAGAGTTGAAAAAACTAGAGCAGAGCAGTTCCAAACAAACCCTAAGTGAGATGGTCTCATCCTGAATGAGTTAGTACAATCACCCAACCAAACAAAAATATCATTATTATTTTGAACCATTTCATACATGATACAACCAATCAAACACACCCTCTTGATGAAAACGGTTACTCCGTAGATGAAACAAAAAGGCACAAACTAAGCACATGCAAGCATATAAATGAAGCTAGCTGAAGCTAGCTGCGCTTGCTGATACGTGGACTGGTACCGTACCACACTACAAATTGTACTCTTGGCAGCAGCCTATCACTACGGGAAACCGAACCTTTGCTGAGAGCTCCGAGCTTTGCTGAGAGCCAAATAAAAAACTCTCGGCAAAGAAGACTTTGCCGAGAACCAATTAAAAAACTCTCGGCAAAGAAAAAAACTCTCGGCAAAGAAAAAGCACTCGGCAAAGACTTTCTTTGCCGAGTGCATTTTTTTGGCTCTCGGCAAAGAAATTCGAAAAAAATCACTTTCTTGCCTCAAAATTTTTTCTATGCTCAACATACACTTATACAAAACTTATGCTCAAATTTGACACAATTTTAACTTTGTTTGCTATATTTGACAATTTTACATCATTCTAGGCAATTTTTTCGTACACGTCAGATATGAACTGCAAGTGCATGAAATCCTAGAGTAAAGTTGGTGAAAAAATGATATTCATGTTCATGAGACATCTCTAAGACCATGTACATGAAATGAAACTAAAATTCAAACATCTTGTTATCTAGCCATGATGAAGATCGTGTCGTAGAAAGGTTTTAAAATTGTATAAAATTCAAATGAAGTTTGAAAATCACGAATTTTGTCGAGCGGCAATGATATCATATGTCGAGGTTGTGGTAAAAAGTTGAGAACGTTTTGAGCACTTTGACACGTACGTTGTTTAGAAACTGGAACATCTCACGAGAAGTTTCAGAGAATTTGAACTCATGTCACAAGGTTTGATGCATTAGAGAAATTTAAATTTGAGTTTGACCACAACAACTTTTTTATAAGCAATACACAACATATCTAGCGCCTTATTAAGTGTTGGAAAAATTTCACACATTTTTGCTATTTTTAAATTAAATTTTATGAAAAAATTCTCTGCCGAGTGTCAGGCTTTCGGCAAAGAGGGACCTGTGCCGAGAGCAGGTCCACGTGGCTCTTGGCAAAGGATTATTGGCCAGGCAGCCAGCGGCGAAGCGGCCCAGCACCTCAACCCGCACGGGTCGAATTTGGCCCATGATCTCGCCAGCCGTTGCTGGTCGTCGATCGGCAGATCAATGACTCACAGTGATCCCTCCTCTCCCCTCTAAGCCAAACCCTAGTATATATTCACCCTTCCCTCTCCCAGCCCTCCACCACCCCCCACCGACGTCGCCGCCTCCCTCTGCCCACCTTGCCTCCCTCCTCCCCCTCCGCCGCCGCCCCGTCCACACGCCGCCGTCGGGGGCCACTCCGCCGGCACAGCCGCGTCGCCCCCTCCTCCCCCCTCCGCTCGCTCCTCACCTCGTGGCGAGGAGCAGCGGCGGGGCGAGGCGCGGTGGCGGCGGATCCGGCCCGCCGGCGCGGCCTCCCTTCCGGCGTGGCCTCCCGACGCGGATCCGGTAGTGGTGCGGCGGCCTCCTCCCGGATCCGGTGGTGGTGTGCCCTCTCTCTTTCTCTCGGCCTCTCTCTCTGTGGTGGTGCCGGGTGGTGGTGGTGGCGCCGGGTGGTGGTGGCGGCGGCGAGTGGTGGTGGCGGCAGCGGGCGGTGCTGGTGGTTGCGGGTGGTGGTGGCGGGTGGCGGTGGTGGCAGTGCAGTGTCACACCTATTTTTCCGAAGAAAACCAAGTGATAACTATATGTATGCCAGGATCTATTTTCATACATATAGTGACATATAAGTGAATAACAGAAACAGTATCACGTAAGAAAAAGAGAGATTATCAGAGATTTACAGCAGAATCCTGGGAAATAAAGGCTTCAAACTTCACAGGCAATCGACTGGGGGTTGCGTACGCCTAGCACCATCTTCTGAACTTCATACACCTTCTTCTTCTGAACAGTAGGTAAGCAAGGGTGAGCACACTTATGGTTGGAGCTCAGCAAGTGGGGGAAGATGCAAAGCTATCAAGGATAGGCTAAGGTTTTTGCAACAGTTAGCATTTTAATCTTGGTCAAATTTTATTAGCAAGCACCTATTTACTAGGTGTATGTTTATACCAACCCAAAATTAAGTATTTAGAAAACATTATCTCAAAACCATATAAAACCATTATTTAATTTCATCTTCAAGTTCACTTATCGTGTGAGGGTCCAAGCCGCTCTTGACTGTGAGCACGGCTAATCGATCAGTTTTCACTCTGCAGAGGTCGTACACTTTACCCACAGTTCGTGTTCCCCATGTTGCCCGGGTTGGCCAAACCATTAAACACTTCCGAGTTGAGTGGCTAGGGGTTCACAACGAAGCCTTTACAAAGATATGCAGAAGACCAACAGCCTGCGACAGTTACAGCAGCGGGGCGGACCATAACCCTCCCTAGTGGTCAGCACCTTAGCAAAGGCTGCTACCCCAAAAGAACCAGGCTATACCCCTTCAACTCCGATCCCCTGTGCTCCTTTCGGATAAGGCTGTCAGATAATTCCACACACCTAATTAATTGGCTAAGCCAGAGCCATATGGACTGTGGTTGCACTGTTTTCCTGGGTGGTTCTCCATATTTCGATTAAATCATATGATCTTATTATTATCCACATCTTCACCAAAGTTACCAAATCTTGCTCATCATTCATCATTTTGTAAAGTTTCATTTCAACCATCCCAAGTTAAGCAACTAAGCATTTTCTACCCAAAACATTTATTTAAAAGGGTTATTCAAGGTATAGGGATAAAATTCTAGTCATGTCCTTAAAGAGGTAATTTCCCATCAAATTTATGCATAACAAAATTTAAATGTAAATTTAGTTATTATGCAAGTATTGTAGGACAAAGTAGAATATGCAAGGGGAGGAAAACCACTTGCCTTTCTCTAACAAAAAGCTACTCTTGCTCTTCCGATCAGCAGCTCGATCTTCTACTCGAAACAAGCATGAGGCACAAACATGCAAAAGCAAACGAGCATAACTAAGAACAATACACCAAGCATGAAAGGCTTAAAAAGAGGACAAGGTTTGGCTTAGGATAGCGAACGCAAGAAACACTCGGAACTATCGAGAGATTTGGATTATATCACACAAGGCTATGTGCTTGGTATATTTTAATTCAATAAAGATGTGCGTAGGTTATTTCAGAGAAATACTCTATTTAGAATTAAGCAAGTTATATTTATATTAAAAAGACGATGTGAACCTAGTCCAATTTTATTTACAAATATTCAAGTATGATTTATGCAAATTAAATATTTAGTTTTAGAAAGAAGCATGTAAAGCATCTAAACATATAACTTTATGTTTCGGGTTGAACTAATCAAATTATAATTCAAAAACACATTTATATTCATATTAGTCAAATTAACATTTAATGAATAAAACACGAGGTAGCCTATGTTATTTTTTATTTAGAAAGCAAATTGAATATACATTAGTCAGTTTAAGTTTTGCTATGAAAATCGAGGTATAACTCTAATTACATTTTATTTGGAAAACACCATTAAGTAAGATTAGTCAATTTAATTTAGAATAAATTCTCAAAACACATTTTAGTGTAAACATCAACACTAACTCGTACTTTATTGTGAGACCAAACTAACGCAACAAGAACGCACTTTAACGGGCTAAAACGTAGGATCCAAAGATTAAAGATTGAAAGAATCTAGATGTGATTAACTACAGATTGAAAGGGCTAGCAAAGATTGGAAGACACATGGATTAGTGATCATCATTAGGTTAAAGCCTAAGGTTAGATTTATAAAAGATATTGGGTTGGATTAGGTTGAAAGGATCTAATCTAATTAGGGGCCTATATGCAACTATATCAAGACACAAAGAACTGGCCAGAAATTACAAGATTATTCAAGAGCTTAGATGGTAAGATAGACATTTATAGGATTACATGATAGATATTTTCAGGATGTATATGACATCAGCATGTTGAAATGCTGACATCAAGCAAGGGAATTAACACACACGTGAGACACTAGTTTGTTTGTTGATTGTGTTTGGCCTACGAGAACACGTGCATGCCATAACTTGCATGCTACTGTGCATGCTTGCAGCTAGCTTTTGACCATTGTTAAACAGGATGCACTCATTGATTTGAAAAGAATGGTCATGATGATATAAACGGAGCAGAGACAACACTAGTTTTACCGGTGCGCGATGGTCGACGGTGGGGTGATGATGAACAGCAAATCAAAATACATTGACAGACTGCTTCATGCGATGATCATCCGTGATGCTAAGGCTCCGGTGTACAGCGGCAAAAGACCTCCTGTCCTGGGCGAGATGAAAACAAAGGAGGCACTATGATGCTGCAGAGATGGAATGAACTTAATCACAAAACTGCAGGGCCTTCTATGGAGAATGAATTGAAAAGGCACGTGTTCCTCATGGCCGAAATACATAAGCACACCGGAGATTTTCTAGAATGGGCTACGATGCTCAGAAATTGACATGAGATAGAAAAACGAAAAGAGGAAGGGATGAGTATCTCACTGATATTTACCTCGCTAGAGGAGAAGGTTCCAGGGAGCAGATCGGCACGACGGTGACAGCGGCCGGCAACAACATCGGCATGGCCTGCGGCGTTGCAGAGCAAGGGAGGGTACAACCGCACAGGGTGAGGCAGCGGCAGGACAAGGATGCAGCAGGGACGCAAGAGGGCCGATGCTCTGGTTTTATAGGGCGTAGGTGGAAGTCATGCGGCCGGCAGGGAGATGGTGGGGTGGCGGCCAGCCATTGATGGACGGATTGAAGGTGAGGGACGGTGGAGCCGTTACTGGTAAGAGCGAGGGGAAACAGATGGAGAGTGACGAGGAAAGATAGCACAGGCTTCAGTCTTTACTGCACCTTGATGGTTTGATTGAAGAAGGAAGAAAAGAGCTAGAGACGCAGGAGGAGCCGGACCGGTCAGGTGTGCGGCGCAGCGCACAGGTGCGAAGAGCCAAGTGATGCGAGGCAGGCGGCACGCTGCGCCGGCACGGCTGGGATGCGAGGCACAACGAACGAGAACTAGGCGGCCACGGGCGGGGATGCAGGCACGGGCGGCAGAGCGGCGGAGCGGCGCGGTGACGTGCGGGAAGACTGGACACGCGGCGGGACACGGCAGCGGCGCACATGCGGTGCGGAGAGTTCGGGAGGCCGAGCGTCGCGGGTAGCGTGCGGCTCGGGCGTGGGGCAGCGAATGGCGTTCGGGTGCGAGCACAGGCGCCGGGCGGCCGAGCGGTGCGAGGCACGCGGGCTGGCGCGGTGCGGCGCCGACTGAAGGTAGGAGACAGTCTGGCAATTGCAACGAACCGTTACTGATGAGTGAAGGACGGTGCTTGCATGCGTGACAGGTGAAGTGAAGGAGGCGACCGTGCATGCATGCGTGAGAGATGAGCAGGCTAGGCTATTAACTGGCCAATGGAGGTGTAACGTTTACTGGTGGAGTAGAAGGTGAGCAGCACCATTAGTGACGTGATGGAGGTGGATTGTGTTACTACTGACAGAGGAGAGGGACGCTGCGTCTGCGTTCGTGAGAGCCAGGCGGGCGGCACGCGAGCGGCGGTCGGTGCACGAGTGGCGGTCGCTAGGCGCACACGCCGAGACGGTGTCGGATCGGCTTGGGCACAACGCACAGGTGCGTGCGGGCGGGGGTGCTGCCGTGCAGGACGGTGAGGAGGTGCGTCTAGGGAGGCGGACATGCGCGCACCGCGCAGCCGCGAGCGGCTGAATAGCGTCCAGGCGCGGGTCGTGCGGACGGCCGGCCATTAATGGCCATAGTGGCAGCCTCCGTTTCTGAAGGAGGAGTGAAGAAGGCAATGGTTACCAGCAGAGAGCAAGCAGACAGGACAATCATGCACCCGGGATGCGCGGTGCGAGGAAGAAAAAAACGGTGCGGGCATGGAGGCCAAGAGGCGCGCGGTCGCCACGGCGAGGCATGGCGCACATGCGCGTGCTGGAGGAGGAAACTGGGTCTGATGGGCGGGTGCAGATGGAGAAAGGGGGAAAGGATTGCGGCATGCAAGGTCGGCGCCTAGTGGTGGTGGTCATTACTAAATAGGAGTGACGAGGAAAGGAAACAGACGGGGAGCGAAGGAGAATGATGGTGGCGGTTTCACTGTGATGGTGTGATTAAAGGAGGGGACAAGAGTGGGAGACACAGGAGGAGGCAGAGTGGTCGGGCTGGCGGCGCGGTGCTGCGCTGTGGACGATGCTGGCGGCGCGTCATGGGGATCCAGCTGTGGGTGTAGGGTGTCGCGCATGGGAGCCAAGCCGTGCATGGGCATGAGGAAGTAGGCGCGACGACCGAGCGGCGCGACGCAGTGCACGAGTGCATGCGGCGCGAGCGCCGGCGCAACGCACGGGCACGTGAGAGCGTGGAGCATTGGCCAGAGGTGAGAGAGAGCATGACGTACGGCGTTTGCATGTCGATGAAGAGGAAACAACGCGACTGGGTGCACGGAGCTGACAGGCTCGGACACGAGCGAGCATATGCGCGAGGGAGCCGGGCAGATGCGGCGTCACACGGCTCGGTCCAAGTTGGTCATGTGTGCGAGACGAGGGAGTTGGGCTTGACGAACGGAGCCCGGCTGGCAGCGAGATAGAGGGGAATGGTGAGCTGGCAGGTTAGACGGATAGCGAACGTCACGGGAAGGCGAGCGGGCGCAAGGCCAGGGAGGCCAAGCAGCGTGGGCAGGGCACATGCACGGGAGCCGAGCAAGTGCTCGGACTCGAGTCTTGCTCGAGTCAGATCAGAAGGGGAGGGATGACAGGTGGGGTCCACCCGTCAGCAGTACGAAAGAGGGAGAGGGTGAGTTGGGCCAGCCGATGGATTACGGACCGACAGCTTGAGATTTGTTAGGGAAATCCATTTCGCACCTAACCCCCTACTAATAACCATTTCGACTGCTGACCTTCGGGTAAATAAGGAGCACCCGTTTTCTGTTTTGGTGTGACTGTGCAGGCAAGATAATGGCGCCCCACTGCGACAAGGCTGCTACAGGAGCTCAAAGGTTTACAACTTCGGGCAAGGCGGAGCGAGGAGGTCGAAGGTGCCCATTGCGTGAAGAAGCGAAGAGCCTTCGCGTGGAAGGATGCTGGGAGTCAAGGCAACCAATGGTGCGGGGCGCACGAAGGTGCCAAGGACCTCCGCGAGGAGGTTGAAAAACTGACCGTGAAGGAACATGTAAGCGCTCGAGAATCAGAGGAAGGGACCGAGCGTGCGAAGGTAGAGGCGCTGGACCAAGACTCGAAGCTGGCGCAAGATTGTGGGGCTGTGGCAATCCCCCCGAAGGTAGAAGAAGAGACGTGGGCCCACACGCCGGGTGCCACGGTGTAAAGTGTTGCGTTGTAAGAGTAGTGGTTGGGCGAGCTGGTGTAAAAATACTGTACTACCATCAAAGATCCTTCGCTCAATGTAAAAAGGCGAGGGTAAAGATGTAAAGTGTAAGAGATGCGGGCCTATTTAAACGAGCCCTGATGGTATGAAAAGGGAGAGAGGTCTGAGGAGAGGCTTGTTTACAGCTCTCCCGAAGACAAGTTGCGGTTTGTTCTCGGCTCGGTGTTCTTTCTGTACTCGCAATTTTTGGCCCCACTTCGGGGACGGGTTTCTTCCCAACATTTCTGGCACCCACCGTGTTTCGTCCTACCACAGCTCAATGGCACCGAAGAGAGCACCAAGGAACACCAACACCAATCCACAAAGAGCTACCGATGACCCATCGGCAGCAGAGTCCGAAGGCCAAGTCAACGAAGGGGCGAATGCAAACGCAGATATAGACATAGTGCTCAGCCACGCACCAGGTGGTCGTGATGGAGCACTCGAAGACATTGCAGACGGAAACTTCAAAGTCGACCTCTTGGATGCGGGAATCCTTGACGAAGACATCGCATCGCTAAGGAGGGAAGATGCAACAATAGCGGCAAGACTCAGCCAAATGCCAGGTTCGTCCAACGTTCGGACAAGGGCTCAAGCAGAAGCGGCTTTCCTCAAAGCCAAGGGACCACAAGCAGGAGATCCAAGTCAAGAGCAACAAAAGTATCAGCAGATGCTGAAAGACATCCAGAAAAAGAAGGCCATTCTCCAGCAGCTTCGCAAGGAGCAAGAGCAACAAGCAATCAGGCAGAAAACGGCTCAGCTTCAAGAACAGATGGCAATATTGCAAGCACAGCTTAATTCTCTGCAAGAACATTCGGTAAGATCTGAGCCAAGGCCCGAAAAGCAACAGAAGGCAGCTTCGCCTCAGGGAAAAAAGCAAAGCAGGACAGTTGTCGTCGAGGACTCCTCGTACGACTCTGAGGAATCATGGGTCTTCGATTCTGACGAAGAGGCGTTTGTGGAACATAGGCCACATCACAAGAGCAAAAGTTCAAATCCTTCCAAAGACAAGCCATCCACCCCATTAACGTTCGAGCTCGAGCAAGCAGATTGGCCGAACAAGTTCAAATTACCATCTTCGCTATCAGAATACGATGGCGAGTCAGACCCAAGGTAGTTCATACTTCGTTACAGCGTGGTAATTTCTTCAGGGGGAGGTTATGACACCGCGAAAGCAAAAGCCATGATAATGGCATTAAAAGGCTCTGCTCAACAATGGTATGCATCATTACCAAGGGGAAGTATAAGTTCATGGAGACAACTTCGGGAAAAAATTGAAAGCAACTTTCAGGGGTTTCAGCCGCAAGAACTCACTGCCAATGATCTTCATCAGATCAAACAGGGAGAGAAAGAGCCGCTGCAAGAGTACATAAAGAGATTCACAAAAGCAAGGGCAAAAGCACCACATGTCGAAGAGTCAAGTGTGATCGACGCCGTTATTGGTGGACTCAAGGTGGGACCTTGTGGAGAATACCTAGACAGGCGAAGGCCACCTTCGGAAAAGAAGTTGTTCGAAGTCTTGCAATCATATTGCTTATCTGATCGTGGAAAGCAAAGGAGAATTGAAGATTACTAGGCAAGGAAAAACGCAGCGAAGGCTAAACAAGAATGGAACAGAAGGCCAAACATGGGCAATAGAAACGCACCAAACAATTCAAACTACAGTAGGGGGGGCGTGAACAACGTATCATCCAAAGGGGCAAACAACAGCCAGGAACCTTCGCTATCAAACCAACAGGGGTCTGCAAAATACTCAACACCACCTCCGCAAATAGTTTGCTCCATACATGAAAGAAACAAAGGTCACTAGACATATGAATGCAGAGTGGCAATCAAGAGGAAAGAGGAAGAAGAAAAGAAGAAAATGGCGCAGAACCAAGTGGGTTTCCTCAACAGAGCAACGCCTGCCGCACCTTCGGCGGCAAACAGTTCATCATCAAATTGGCAACCCATGTTTCAGCCACCACCACAATATTTTCAGCCCTTGCCATATCCACTGCCGTTTCACCCAGCTTACACAACAGCGCAAGGCCCAGTCCCAAGTGCTCCTTACCAACCGAAAGAGAATCCTTCGCAATCCCAGCAGCAAAACGCCCGAAGGTCAGAACAGGATGACAGATACCAAAGAGTCAACGTCATAAACAATGACCAAGATGACAGATATCAGAGGGTGAACGTTATAAATGCAATAACTGGGGGATGTTGTTTCCCCGAGTTCCCGTCAAAGAGGCAAAGGAAGGATGACAGAAGGGAAGTCAGTCACCTGTCTTCGGGCAAGGTGTTTCGCACGAAGTGGTCGCACATTCCAATCACATTCACAGAAGTTGATCTGAAGTTGAAGAGATATCCACACGAAGACCCACTGGTCATTAGAGCGATACTAGGAAAGAATACAAAATACATCCTGGGAAACGACATGGGAGGAATTCTAGTAGACAACGGCAGTTCCGCAGATGTTCTCACTTATGATTTGTTCAGAAAGATGGAATTCAGGGATGATCAATTGCAAACATCCACAAAAACACTATACGGCTTCGGTAACAAGAGGGTTGAGGCATTGGAAACCATCGAAATGAATGTCACGATGGGCGAAGGTGCACTAATGAGAACAGAGATGGTCAACTTCGATGTGGTAGATATTCCGTATTCCTACAAGGCCATCTTCGGAAGAGGGGTTATAAACAAGTTCGCGGCAGTAATTCACATGCCCTTTTTGTGTATGAAAATTCCAACAATCAATGGGGTGGTATCAGTCTACGGGGACCAGGAGGATGCATGGGATAGAGAATACAACACAGGAACTGACCGCAAGCCAGTACACTTAGTGCGGATCAGCGAAGGAAGCCAGCCAAATGAAGATGAGATGCAAGAGTCGCAGCTAATAAAGCAGAAGAGAAAGGAAGAAGAAAATAGAATCAAGCCCATGCAGCATATGAAGAGAATGAAGCTGAACGGCAGCACGGATGACAAAGCAGTCATAATCGCGAAGGATCTCAGCGAAGAAGAAGAAGCACGCCTGCTTAACTGCTTGAGTGAAAACCAAGATGTTTTCGCATGGAGCAAAAAAGACCTCAAAGGAATACCGCGTGAAGTCATCGAGCATAGTCTAAACTTAGACCCGAAGATCAAGCCAAGAAGACAAAAGTTAAGAGTAATATCACCAGAAAAAGAAAAGGCAGCACTGTGTGAAGTGCAGAAGTTGCTAGATGCAGGTGTCATACGCGAAGTGCAATTCACAACTTGGCTGTCCAATATAGTCATGGTACCAAAGAAGACTGGAGATCAGCGAATGTGCATAGATTTCACGTTACTCAATAAGGCGTGCCCAAAGGATGACTACCCTCTCCCAAGGATTCATGTATTGGTGGATGCGGCAGCAGGATCTGAGAGAATGTCACTTCTCGATTGTTTCTCAGGATACCACCAAGTGTGGATGAGAAAAGAAGACGAAGACAAGACAAGTTTCATAACGCCCTTCGGGGTATATTGCTTTGTAAGAATGCCCGAAGGCTTGCGCAACGCAGGTCCAACTTTTAACAGAATGGTGCAGATAGTTCTCGGTCCACAGTTAAAGAGAAATGTGTCCGCATACGTCGATGATGTGGTAGTTCACAGCAAGCATAAAGAGAGTCACATCGAAGACTTGGTCGAAACTTTTCAAAATATGAGAAAGTATGGGCTTATGTTAAACCCAGAAAAATGTATCTTCGGGGTCAGCAGGGGGAAGTTACTAGGTTGTATGGTGTCAAAGTCAGGAATACAAGCGAACCCAGAAAAGATAGAAGCAATAAGAAACATGAGGCCGCCAAGAACGAAGAAGGAGGTGCAGAAGCTCACAGGAAGGCTTGCAGCATTGAGCCGGTTTATTTCCAAATCAGCAGAACGAAGCTTGCCATTCTTCAAGCAGTTGACCAGGCAGAAAATTATAGTATGGGGAGAGAAGGAACAGGAAGCATTCGAAGACCTAAAGGCATATTTAGAAAAGTTAACGGTAATGGAAAGTCCTGGGCCAGAAGCGAAGTTATTACTGTATGTGGCAGCATCAGCACACGCAGTAAGCGCAGCATTAGTTGAGGAGAAGCAAGACGACAACAATCTGAAGCAAACACCAGTATACTTCATGTCTGAGGTGCTCAAGGGAGCAAAGAAACTATACTCAGAACTGGAGAAAATGGCTTACGTAGTGGTAATGGCAGCAAGAAAGTTGAAGCACTACTTCCAAAGTTTCAAAGTGACAGTACCAACAAGTTTCCCGCTTTGGGAAATGTTTGAAAATAAAGAATCCTCAGGAAGAATGGGCAAATGGGCGACAGAGTTGTCTCAATACAACATAACCTTCGCACCAAGAACAACAATAAAATCCCAAGTACTAGCAGATTTCGTCGCAGAATGGGCACTATCAGATGAAGACGGCAACAAATCGCCAAAGAGAAATCATGGGAAATATTTTGTGATGGAGCATACTGTAACGATGGTGCAGCATCCTCGGCAATTCTCGTATCACCTTTGGGGATAAAAATGAGATATGTAGTCAGATTGGAGTTTGATGGGTACACAAACAATGTCGCAGAGTACGAAGGACTGCTATTGGGTCTTCGAAAGGCAAAAGCAGTAGGGGCAAGAAGGCTGGTGTTGAACACAGATTCAGAACTCATCACGAACCAAATAGGTAAATCATACAGAGCAAAAAAAGATGAAATGTCTTCATATCTGAAAGCAGTAAGGGCAATGGAGAAACATTTCCTAGGGTTCACAGTAAAGAAAATACCAAGAGAGCAAAACAAAGAAGCAGATGCGTTAGCAAAAGCAGGGGCCACAAAACAACCATTGCCACCAGATGTGTTCTTTGAAACATTGAGAAAAATGACTGCACACTTCGGGGAGTTAGAGCCGAAACTTGTCAGCGCAATCACCAGCGAAGATTGGAGGGCACAAATAGTTGAATACCTAAAAGGCCATTACGAGCCAGACAGCGAAGTTGACAGGAAGAGAATGGCAGCAAGAGCAAGGTCATTCATCTTGAAAGGGGAAAAATTGTACAAGGAAGGCGTATGCGCACCATTACTCAAGTGCGTATCGCACGAAGAAGGCAAAGAATTGCTTAGAGAAATACATGCAGGCATGTGCTCTTCTCACATAGGAACAAGAAAGTTAGTGGCCAAAGCATTCCGTGAAGCTTTCTATTGGCCAACAGCAGTACGAGACGCTGAAGAGATTGTTAGGACATGTGACAACTGCCAAAAGCACATAAATTACTCCAAGTTTTCACCTTACGAGATACAACTCCTTCCTTCGGTATGGCCCTTCGCAAGATGGGGTATTGACATTGTGGGGCCCCTGCCAACAGCCCCGGGAAACTATAAATATGCAATAGTGGCAGTCGAATATTTCTCAAAGTGGATTGAAGCGAAGGCTGTACAGACCATAACTTCAGGAGTGATACAAAAATTCTTTTGGCAAAATGTAGTTTGCAGATTTGGTGTTCCATACGAAGTGACAGTGGACAACGGCAAGCAATTTGACTCAGCAGACTTTCGCAAATTTTGTTTTCATCTAGTCACCAAGTTGTGCTTCGCTTCAGTGTATCACCCACAGTCCAATGGGGCTGTTGAAAGGGCCAACGGGATAATATTCACTGGCATCAAAAGAAACATTACAGGCATGCCAAGGGGCAAGTGGGCAGACGAACTACCAAGAGTCATATGGTCTCACAACACAACAGAGTCAAGAGCCACGAAGTTCACTCCTTTCAAGTTGCTATACAGCGAAGAGACGATGGTACCAGAAGAGATAAAACTAGGATCTATTCGTACCAAAGACTCACCTGGAAATGGAGACATGGCACCAGCATTGGACATCAGCGAAGAGGCTAGGCTCCAAGCATTACAAAACATCGAAACTTATCAAGATGAAACCAGAAGGTGGAAGGATAAGAAGGTGCGAAGAAGGAATATAAAAACAGGAGACATGGTCCTAAGGAAAAAGACATGAGGCGTGGGAAAACTGCAAGAGAAGTGGGACGGTCCATTCATCGCAACAGAAACAAGGCAAGGGGCTTTCAGGTTAACTAACCTAGAAGGGATGGAGGATCCATACTCATGGAACGAAGACCTGCTGAAAAAGTATTGGCTGTGAAAGAGGAGCAAACTACGTTGTATCTTAGCTTTTTTCTTAGTAGTTTCTTTTCATTTCGCATTTTTGTAACAAACATTTCTCTTTAAGTTTTCGAAGCCGTACTCTTTTCCTCGCGGGGAGAGTCTCTAGTTGTGTAATCATCGGCACAACAGAGATGCGAGGTTTTTAATGAGGTGGTCTTCATGTGTAATATCTCCTTGGAAAATATAACAAGGACTCCCCAAAAATATCATCGGTGCGCATCAGGAAGTCCGAAGTGACGCAACTCAAATGAAATGAGTTGTCACTTTCGGCACAGGTCACAAAATACATCTCACATCGCGTAAGTGAACAATTACGTTTTAGGCAAATCGCAAAAATGTAATCGGTTCACTTAGGGTGCTCGCAGCGAAGTCGAGCACAAAAAATAATTAAAAAAAGCCTTCGGCGGTCAATGCGCGAAGCACCTACAACAAAAATTCGCAGGGATAAGTCGACTCGTTAAAAGGCGTAGTCGCAAATCATCTCCTTCTACAGCAAGGAATGAAGCCTTCGGCAATGTATGCGCGAAGCAAAAAAGTGAGATTCGACTGACGAGTCATCTCGAGGAGTAAAAAAATGTCATGTGACATCGAAGTCAAAAAGATAAAATACGTCAAGAAATAACAATTCACAGCGTACATCTGAGCGAAGGCAGCTCATGAGAAAAAACGTTACATTGCAATCAAGCCCGCCAGTATAGGTTGTGAAGCACGGAAAAGGAAACTAGGGGGAGTCACTTCGCGGTTTGAGTTCCCTTTTTTCTGCAGTTTCAAACCAGATAACTTCATACAAAATAATAGTTTATTACAACAAAAGGTTCCAACAACAGCACAGTTACAGACATAACAACACAGCCAAGGTACACATGCAAAAAACAAATCTCGTGCCTCGTCAATGAGAACGCTTGTAAATGTACTCGTGCATGTCGTCTTCGGTAAGATCAACTATCTCCACCTTCGGGACAGCAACAGAAGAACCACCGCTATACAAAGAACTACCCGAAGATTGTGCAACAGCGGAAGAATCACTTCCACGCAGTTGTCGTTGCGAAGTTGAGTCATGAATCAGCTGATTCCGGCTATATTGCTCGAAGAAATCCCTAGACGCGTTGTTGCGTTCATCATATCGGTTAATTTGTAAGACCAAAATTCATCGAATGACGCATGAGGAAATTTCAGGTGAAACTTTCGCCATATAGAACCAGACATAAAATAGTCGCCACAGTTTATAACAAGCGGACATGCATCTTCGTCTATCTGCGCAGGGCACAACTCCGGCACCTGCGCAGATTCACAAAATAGTTCAGTTACATGGACAAGATGTGTCCCACCATCTCTAGCCTAACACTAGACACCGCGACACCAATCCTCACACCTCTTTGGTTGTATGGGGAGCAGCCGAAGTAGTGGGGGCAGCAGAAGAGATGGTGCCTTGCACTCCGCCAGTCGAAGACGAGGGAGCAGTAGAAGCACTGCGAGAAGCAGCATCAGCCGGAGGTGTCGAAGAAGGAAGAGCAGTCCCGGCACTAGAAATGGCACCTGCCTGACCAGAAGTAGCGGGGCTGGGGCTAGTCTGGAAAAGAAAGACAAAACATTAAAAACAAGCAAAGATAAAAAAAACAACAATACCTTAGCGAAGAATAAAGCAATGTAACCTTCCGCAGGACACGACGGGCTTCAGCGACCGCATAGCCAAAACCAAACTTATGATAGAACTCTTTAACAAAGTTCTTCGCAATGTTCTTTGGCAGAGCAGGGATGAGGTCGACATTGGTTTCCTGGGGCCAGGCGAAGGACCCATCACGCATCTGACGAAGAGCAGTTTTCGAAACAGAAGGCTCGGACCCGTTAGTGGGGGCGCTCAACAGAGAGTACACGGAATGGCAAATGGTCCTTGCAGCAACCCCAGTGCTTAGTTCACCGAAGGATCGCAGCCAAAGCTAGAGATGTCACACCATTGGACAACCATTTAAAAATATCACCAATATGTTGACCTTGGACGACGTATGGCCCAGGTGCAGTGCCAAAGTCTGTCAAAAGATCATGAACCTTCTTGCAAACAGGAACAATATGTTTTTCAACTTCGTCACAGTAACTCTCATGTTCCTTCACAAGATCGGCATGAGTGGTAGAAAGTACATTGACCTCCTTTAGTTTAACTTCGTAAAGGCCCTTCAAGCCTTCGCTTTTCTTTTTCTCATTTTCCAGAGCTTCCTTCAGCTTAGTAACTTCACTCTCAAGAGAGCTGCTTTTCTTCGAGGAAGAATCAATCTTCGAAGACAAAGCAACATTTTTCTTCCTCTCATTTTCCAAAGCAGCAGAAAGACTGTCTTTTTCCTTTTGAAGTTTCTTCACTGTGGTAATTTCTTTCTCAAGAGCAGAAGAAGTAGTCTGCTCACGAAGGTTGAACTGACGAGCATCTTCGCGATGACGGCGTTGAGCAACTCGACAAGCAACGAAGGTCTTCATGGCAAGATCTTGAGCTTGTGTTAAAACTTCGTTAGCACCTTCGCGGCATGGTCCTCTTCCATAATAGGAAAGCTGAAAGATTGACCAGCTTCTTGAAGCAAAACGCGTTCATGATCATCGCTGCAGAACTGGAGTAATTTCCTTTTATGATCACCAAAAAAACAGGAATTCTGAGAAATTCCGAGACGCCGCGCGACAACGGAGGGAGAATCAGCGCTGACAAAAACCCCACCACTTCGCCGGCCACTGTCAGACTCAGTCTCAGAGCTGCTATCACTATCACCAGCACCAGTAGCAAATGCATCAATAACTTTGCGCGAAGAGGAAGGAACCAAACCCTTAGAGGGGACCGTTTCTTTGGGGATGTCTTCGGCAGTAGCAGGTGCTTTGCCGCTTGCCTTGGAGGGAGCAGCAAGCTCTTCATCGCTCTCCAGTTCACGGTTGCTAATGTCAATAGCAAATGGCTGCGCGATAGTACCGGCACCAGCTTCCGGGCCAGGTGACAGCGAAGTCACATCAACTTGTTCATCATTACGCTCCGGGTCGGACGCCCGAGTGCTTCGCCCGGACAGCGCAGGATCGGCAACATTCTCACGGCTCTTGTTACCATCGCTCTGGTTCCCTTCACTACCATCGGGACTAGAAGACACGGTCTCAGGAGAGGCAGATCTCTGCTTGCGCCGGCGCTTAGGTTGACGGTTGCTGGCGGCCTTCGCGCGCCGTTTGCCACCACGAGAAGGCACAGCCGCAGCCGAAGGTTCAGCAGCGCTGCTAGACCCCTTCTTCGCAGCACGCTTAGCGGCAGCTTCACGCCGCGTAGTGGTAACTTGGTGATCGCCAGCGTTAATGCCAAAAAATTGGAAAACGCGGTTGTCGCGACGACCACCTATACAGTTCACAATATCGTTCTCTTCCTTGAGGCTGGCAGGACCGAGAATTTCATTGGCAGCATCTTCAACAAGCAAGACATCAATATCTGCAAAGAGTAAAATATAAGACAAAAACGAAGAGTATACAAATCAAAGAGAATACAAAAGAGAAAAAAAGACAAACCTTCGATCTTAATTCCGAAGCTTTTTGTGAAGTCAGGAATTTTAATAGGGCTTGTAAAGTCGCTCCACGCGACAATAGACCAACCAGCTTGCACCGGAAAAATTTTACAACAGCAGTACTCTTCGACAAGATCGCGAGTACCCATGATCATAGTAATCTCCCGGAAGACAACCAAGAAAAGCCGAGACTGATCAGAGTCATCGGGAGTCAAACCAACGCCCTTTGGAAGATCTTGAAGTTCCTTGACAACAAGTGAGGTGGCAGTATCGTCAACCTTGTGATAAAACCAAAAGGTGTTCCAATCATCCTCCCATCGGTTCTTGTACACACAACAGGGACATCAACATCAGTTCGATATCTAAAATTCAGCGAAGCAAATTGGGCCTCTTCCTTGATGTATGTGTCACCCTCGGCGCGCTCCATAAACTAGGGTTGATGGTGGATGGTGTGGGCACGGACGAAGTTGGCTACGGTAGGATTAACACCCATGGTTTTGCATGCCCACATAAACAGACTCAGCCGAAGAATCGAATTTGGAGTAAGGTGATGAACGTACATATCAAAGTTGCGAAGGATTGCAACGATGATAGGATCTAGAGGAAAACGAAGGCCAGCAGCAAAAAGATCACGAAAAGCTACAACCTCATCGTCTTTGGGGGTTGGGGTCACTTCGTTCCCTGGAGCTCTGGCTTGCCCACTCTCGAAGTACCCAAGCTTTTCATACTCAGAAAGAAGCCGCGGGGTAACACGACTTCACCCAAAAACCTTTGTAGTGGCCTTTGGGGGCTTTGACGCGACAGACTTCGGAGCCATCACAAAGACGAGTGAACAAGAGAGAAGTAAACAGCAACCTAAAACCAAAAGAGAACAAGCATAACACAGCTTAGCGAAGGTGCAAAGAATAAAGGACAAGTAACAGAAACGAAGGTACAAAACAAAGTTAACAATAAGTTACCAGCTGAGAGCACACGCAAGGCGATCAGAGAGCAATGGCAGCAGGGGGTCTGGCACCGGGGGGCGTGTAACACCCTAATTTTTCCATCACCAAATTAATGTAGTAACATTGTGCTATAGATTTTGTTTCTAAGGTTTAAAATAAATTATCAAATAAATTTGGCCTTTTAAATATTTAAATATCATTTTGAATAATTTTAGAAGCAATAAGTGTGTGTGCATCATATTTTGGTTGCATGGTGTTTATGTTTGTTGGTGTGAAGTTTTAAAAGTTTTTAAAACTGGTTTGAAATTTTGAAAAGTTTTGGAAAAGAGTTTAAATCTTGAAAAGTTTTGAAAGTGTTAAGGTTTGAAAAAAAAAGAAAAACCCTCCCCCAACCCTTCATCCTTCCCTTTCGGCCCGAGTGGCCCAGCACCCGCGCCGGCCTTCCCTCCCTCCGCGCGGCCCACAGCTCCCTTTTCGGCCCACCACCGCACGGCCCGCTCCGCCTCCCCTTCCCCCTCTCTCTCGCTAACCGCCTGGTCCCACGTGTCAGCCGTGTCTCCTACCTCCAGCCCCTCCCCTCCCTTGCTTTGCAGCAGCGGCCGCCGGCCGTTATCCCGGCCTTCCCGCCACCATCCTCCTTCAAGCCGGCATTCAAGGAGCAGTGAAGCCCCGGTGCCACCCCTCCGCCTTAACTCTCTCCTTTCGTTACTCCCCCTTCCTTGATTTCGAGTCGAAACCGCCGGCGCCCGCCGCGGCCATCAATGGCCATTGCTCCGGCCGCCGGTGTCTCCCCTCCCCTCCTTTCTCCTCTCCATAAAAACCGAGGCCAGGCCCTGCGTTGCCCTCTTTCCCTCACCCGAGCTCTCGCCCCTCTCCTCTCACCTTCACGCGCGCCGTCGCCCGAAACTCCCGGCCGCGGCGCCATTGCCGGCCGTCCGGAGCCCTTCTCGTCGTCGGTGAAGTGCCCTGCCCCTCTTCTTTCTTCTTCACATTCATCTCTCACCCGTGGCCTCTCTCTTTACCCCAGGTCCGCCCTCCCTCGTCGCCGGATCGAGCCACCTTGGAGCGCCGCCGTCTTCTTCCCAGAGCGCCGCCCGCCATCGATCTCCCTCGACGTTGTTTCCCCGTCGCCCGCTTCTGCACCCAAGAATTCGCGTCGAGGTGAGGAGCTCATACCCTTCAAAACCCGGCCGCTCCCGTGACTTCTTCCACCCTCGCGTGCTCGCCGGACTTGAGCCGTCCGCCATGGCCGCCGCGGTGTCCTCTCCGTCGCTCCTCGCGCTGTGCCAAGTCTCCCAGTGAGTTCCTCGCATCCTTCCCTTCGTTTTGGTCCTTGTCTCGCCTTGTTTGGTGCCCGGGAGCCCCTGTTGACCGTGCGCCGGCGAACTTCCGGCCGCCCGCCGCCCGGCGCCGCCGCAGCAACGATGTCCCGCCGCCGCGCGCCACTGCAGGCCCTCTGTGCTGCCCGATCCGCGATGAACGGCCCGGATCGCGTACCCCTTCGGGTGCGTAACCGGTGCACCGTGCACCCGTGGACCAGGTCCACAGCGCGGTCCACGGCCACGTCTGCGCCACGTCAGCGCACCCAGCCAGTCGTAGCGCGCCGCGTGGCCTCCAGTCAGCAAAGCCGTCCGATCAGCATCTCTTTTGCAGTTTAGCCCCTGACAAAATAGGATATGACCCACCTTATCTTTGTGTCTTGGCTGTTCTGCATGTGAACCCCTAGTTTTATCCCACCTTTTGCAGATCAGTCCAGACCGAGCCCTTTTACATGTAAAACCCTCAGTTTCCTGTGTCTTGCATATCTTCTGTTTTAGCCCCTATAGTTTCTGATATCACAACGATGCCCTTCCACCTATAGAAACTCTTACAATCAGGTCCCGTTTTTAGCGTCTAAGCCCCTGATCTTTCTTTTATATCTCACCCGAAGTCCAAACTTCACTTTTTGCGCTATAGACCTTCGGTTTATAAGTGTAAATATGTTTTAGTCCCTGGTTTCTTGCAGTTAAGCCCCTGGAAGCCCTGTTTCTTCACAAAAAAGCCCCTGAACCTTGTTTTGGCCGTATCTTTTGCGTTTTAGCTCCGTTTCCACTGTTTCAAGTTGCGTTAGGTTCATATCAACTCAAACTACGTGATAGGACTAATGTTGAACATGTTCTTTGTTTTATAATTTATTTAAATATTAAATATGATTAAATCCTTATACACATGTTTTTCTAATTAAAATCTAATTAGAGTTCAACACGTGTTTTCATAAGAAAGTTAATATGATTAATACTAGTCAAATGTTTCTTTCAATTAAAAGCCAATTAGATGTATACCTCGGTTTTATAATCAGCTTAAATTGATTAATGATTATGCAATATGCTTTCTAAATAAAAGCAACGTAGGCTATATGTCGAGTTTTCTTAATTAAATGTTAATTTGATTAATATGAATATAAATGTGTTTTTTTAAGTTATAATTTGATTAGTTCAACTCGAAATATAAAGATATATGTTTAGATGCTTCACATGCTTCTTTTAGAAGTAAATGTTTAATTTGCATAAATAATACTTGAATATTTACAAATAAAATTGGACTAAGTTTACATCGTCTTTTAAATATAAAATAACTTGCTTAATTATAAATAGGGTATTTCTTTGAAATAACCTATACACATCTTTATAGAATTAAAATATACCAAGCATATAGCCTTATGTGATATAATCCAAATCTCCCGATAGTTCCGAGTGTTTTTGTGTTCGCAGTCCTGGAGTCAAACCCTGTCCTCTCTTTAAGCTTTTCATGCTTGGTGTATTGTTTTATTTATTGTATGTTTTCATGTGTGCCCGTAGACATCGTACCGGTATCAAGTGAGCAGCCAGTTGAAGTGGATCAAGAGCAAGTTTTTGAAGAAGAAGAACCTCAGTGTTTAAGCAAGGAAGGCAAGTGGACTTCTCGCTCTGCATATTCCTCTTTGTCCTAAATAATTGCATATTAATTAAGATTTACATTTAAATGTTGTATTGCATAAATTTGATGGGAAACCACCTTTTTAAGGACATGACTAGAATTTGTATCCTCATTACCTTGAACAACCCTTTTTTAATAAATGTTTTGGGTAGAAATGCTTAGTTGCTATAACTTGGGATGGTTCAAATGAATCTTTGCAATATGATGAATGTTGATCATGATAACTATGGTGAAGATGATGCTTATGGTTGTTGACACATCTTAACGTATACTTTTACTTGTCAACAAAATAAAGAAAAGGGCATAAAATGAATATCATTATAGACTTAGGGGTTTGCTACTAATGAATTCCACGAGTTTTGGTGAATTATATATTTTCAGGGACTATTCAGAAAAATGCTAAAAGAATGAATTCTAGAAGGCTCCAGAAGACTCCCGAACTCAACCGAAGTGGGCCCCAAGAAAATATGCATCTAGAAGGGACAAGAGGCCCACACGCGAAGCCGGAGCTCGGCCTGGGCCCAGCCCAGCCCAGGCCGACCGGCCCTGTGGGGAGGCCGATCGAGCCTCTCCTGGCCCCGAACCGCCTCATCTTCTGGAAGCTTCCTCCACCGCCTCCTAGGATCAATCTAAACCACTTGTTTAGGTCGGTTTGATCCTACGACGTACGGTACCCCCCAGGACTATATAAGCAGCCCCCCTGACCCCAGGGTAGGCAATCCAATTCATTCTGATCACCAATGCCTACCTGAGATAGAAGCTCTAGATTAGAATTACAGTTGGAGAGAGTTGTATCAAGTTGAGAGATTGGAGCCATGGTCTAATTAGATCTAGCCAATCTTGTTCGAGAGGATTAGAGAGCGGTAGAGGCGAAGCTGAAGGAAGGCCCGGGCATGTCGGTGTCTCCTCTTCATCTTCTACCTCTGGGATCAACTCCATTGGAGCCTGATCCTGAGACCTTGCGGGAAAGATCGACTTCTTATTCAAGTGAGCAACATTGTCTTTATTGTTCTTACGGTTCATAACTCTTTTGAGTACTTTAATTCCTATAGCTCTTGAGTTAAAGTTGCATGTTTAGTGTAAGCGTGGTGCTTAGACTAGCTAGCCTATGAATGCCTTCTATATTCCGGATCGTGTGGTAGATCGTGGTGGTGACAGCACCATTGAGTCCTTCGTAGTCCACCTCCCGTCTATAGAAACCGTAGGACTCCCCCCATAGATTCTCGGGAGGTTCCCTTTCCTAAGTGTGCCTTCAGACAATCACCCCATAAGAACAATATAGACATAGCTTGTGAGAATAAGAACCAGACATCCTTAAGTTCTCCTTATCTCTTCTTTCTGTCAAGTCCTTGATAGCTTCTCAGGGATTAGTCTTTTACTCAGACCATTCTTTCTACCTTTCTCCCTGTGGATTCGATATTTAAAACCCTCTCCCGGGTGGAATGCTCGCCGGTATCCGTGCGCTTGCGGATTATCTATCATAATATTTCTGTAGGCTTAACAAATACCAACAAGCATTTCTGGCGCCGTTGCCGGGGAGAAACGGTTAAGAGAGAACTCTTGAGTATAGCTAATCTTGTACCATACTTTAGTTTAGATTTTATCTTTTTCCTATCTTCTCACCTGTTGCTATCTTTGTGGGATCACTTGGTTCCACTTTTATCTATCTTAAGCTGCACCCTAAAGCGGAAGCTCTGGCCACTAGAAACTTTAGATCTTATCCTTACATCTGGCCATGAGCTACGCCTATGGTTGGTCGAAATGATCATGAAACAATCCTTCTTAGGAGCGACAGACGAAAACTCTAGTCTTCATCTTTGATGGACCGGTACTGAAGAGATGAAGCAAGAAAGAGCCTGGGAAACCATATGTTCTACCTTTAGTGTAGATCTTTACCCCATAGTTCACCGCAGGAGCCAGGATCATATCCTTAATAGGGTAAGGAATCTTTGTATCATTACCTCTAAGGGTAGTGAATCTTTGGCCCCATCCTATGAATGTTGTGCGCATGACCATCATGCAGTATCTAGAGGAGCTTTTCTTTCCTTTTCTAAGGAAGAAAAGAAATCATCCTCTAGCAACAAAGGAGAAGTTCTGATAGCTATATCACCATCACTCCAATCCCAAGACTTAGCTATCAAACCCAAACCATCAATGTCTTGAAAACCTTTAAGGGAAGAAAAAATTCAACCCTTGTAGATGATGAGTTTGGGAAGATCGCGAAACTTCAAGCTTCACAAGAGACTTCTGAGCATGCAATTTCCCTAAGGAGATAGTCTCTTAGAAAGCATCCCTTTAGCTACATAAGGACATTGGAGAAACCTCAAGGATAGCATATCTAATCATGCCATAGGAAGAGAGCAAAGCCATCAAGAAGCCATTTCTGTCTCTCTCTTTCGATGTTCAGATTAGATAACTTTTCGAACCCATCTTTAACCTCATCCTTGAGCCCAATGAATCCTCTTGTGCCCTTTTTCTTGCGTCCCCTCATGATCCTAAAATTTTATGAAGGATCTAAGGAAGACCAGAAGGAGCACATTACTTGGAGAACATCAATGAGCATGAAAGCTACTTAACAAATGGAACTTTTCCACCTAGTCCATGCTCATTTGAGAAAACTCCTGAATTCAATTGCCATCTCAAATCTTGCCGCACAATAAGATCTCCAACCCCCTTATGCTTCTTTTCTCTACAAATTTAGAAAGGGTGGTTGTCCCAATGGCTTGAAATCTTGAGATGAGCAATATAAGGGAAACCACTCCACCATCTTGAACCATATTTTGAAGGTTTCCCAAGGACGAGCTTTTTGTCCAAAAACAAGCACGCTAGGGGGAAATTCTAAGACTTGCATATACCCCTGCGTAGTGAGCATAGAGGTATAGTTATAAAAATATTCCTTCGGGTATTCTTGTCACTAACCATTCCAGGTTTGGAGCAAAGAGAACGAAGGATGACAATACAAGGTATGTCCAACCAGTCGTTACGCAACATTGAATCATATGCATAGAAACATCTCTTGTCATGTTGCTACGCTAGCTTGGTTATCTCTACCTTTATTACATGCTCACTCTGTTAAAAACTGATCATGCTCTACCGTCTCTATTTGAGTAAATCTCTATATGCTTCCATGTTACCTTTTGTCTGCTTAGTATGCTAAGGTTTAGAATGAGTTCATGCATCTCTTAAATGAAGCATGGTGCCTTGTTTAGGAGTAGATGATCTTTCTTCTAAAGGCTTTTGATTTAAGCATGGTGCTTAGGTTAGAATGCCTTCCTAAATCAAATTAGACGTGGTGTCTAGGTTGACTTTTGAACCAATAGTACACTATAGTAGATGCTGGTATGTTTTGTTGGACTAACCCCTGTAGAAAAAGAACAAACTCTGACAAGCTTAGGGGAGGTCAAGAGGAACTCACTAGAGATGGAGCAAGACACGTGAGAAGAATTCCTTATGAACTAAGAAGAAGAAGAGTGACGCAAACAAGATCCACAATCAGAAGCACTCACTCAAGGAGGAATTCCTGGATGATGGAGACATAAAGGAAGGAGGTTAATTCCATTAAAGATGATCAAGCCATGCCTCCTCACATGCACCTGTCACTCCACAAGTTGTATACATTCAAGGGAGAGACCACCACAAGATGTCATAGTAACATCATAATAAAGGTAACACCCTGAGGTAAATTGTCATTTCCCTTTCCTCTGGCATCCTAATAAATGAAAAGTCAAACATGCTAGAGTTACAGTTTCACATGATCTAACCTTGTTAGCTCAACATGTTGTCTTTTTGTTTGTTTCTAGCATCACTTTCTTGATCACTCTTTATTTTGCTAAAAAAAGATTTACGTGTTAGATTCATCTTCTGATCTTGCTACCTTTGTCATAAAATAAATCTATGCTTTATCGTTACCTTGTTCAATGTGCCCAAGGTTAGAGTAGAATAGATGAAATTATGGTTCTGTTGGTGTTTTTCCACCAACAAAACCCATGCACTTGATCTCTACCTTGTCTTTGCAAGCAGGATTCACTTTACGTAAATAAGGAGAAGTCTTACTTCCCCAAATCCTACAAGTCCACGACCTACAAACATGCACACTAAACAAGACGCTGCCAGCTACCACTATCCAACCCTCCTTCAAGCAGCTGAATCAGCAAAGGACATGGGCGACGCCATCACCAAGTGGCTATCAAGATCAGATGATGTACTCAAGGATGACCGAGCTGAGAAGAACGGTGAGACGTGGAGGGAGTCTGGATGATCAACCTGATCAAATCAGACTATGAGCACCTACTCCCTTCACCACTACTGCCTAAGATGGACGACCCTGGAATGCCGACCGTACACCGCTCCATCAACCAAAGAAGCTTCCAGAGAAGTTGTCCACAACACGGGAACAGGCATTACTCAATGTCAAAGATGGCGGACCAAGACCACTAACTCTGGGACAATTTTGTGCAAAACATCCCCATCAAGATTCAAGACTGTTCCTGAACACCACAAGACCCAAGAAGAACTAGACGCGGAGATGTTTCCGGAATTCACAAGCCCAGTTGGAACGGAGTTGACAGACAAGGAAGAAATTAAGAAGATTGAAAAGAAGTCTGCTCAACCCTAACCAACCGAACACTCAGTCCATGCTGAGGAGGACGTCAAGAGTACACCTTCGGAAGACCCACTGCTACCCGCGTCATCAACTGATCAATCAATGGCTACTACATCTACGCCATGGGAGTAAGTACTCTAAACTCTCGCCGAGAGGTAACTCGGTATTTATCTTTATATTCTGCACTGCATATTTAGATTAGCATGTTTATTTCCCTATACCTGCATTGAAAAAAAAGATCATAAAAATATTTTCTGCTTTTGCATTCTTTAAGGCCCCATGTACTCTGTACCGTGGCGGCATAAAAAAATTGCATTCATAAGTTTTTGCATCATCATCCTTTTTGCATATAAAAATTCACAAAAAAATATGTGGGCACATGAAGGTCCACACATTTCAGAAAAACCCAAAAAGAAGTGGGCACATGAAGGCTCACAACATAATCCTAGAATTTGCTCCTTCGGGTATGTGCGAGACTAATATTTACAGGGAAATTAATAAGGACCCGAAGGCCAGTGAGTTCCAAGGATAAATCAAGGACTACTTCAAGATCCAGCTTGGGGGAGAGCACCCCCAGTTATCACGATAAGTATCACTATCCTAGATGTTTAATATTAGCTAGTTATTTGAGTGTTAGTTAAAAGTCTTAGTTTCAATAAAATGCTAGAGTCTGCTAGTTGGCTTTTCTCTTAAATAATGATCTTGATGATATATGCTTGGAGATGATGAATAGTTGCTCTGCCGTAATTCCTTTTAAAAGTTCTTACTTTTCAAACCTAGATTCTCCTGAAGCTTAAATGCTTAATTCGCTCTAAACCCAAAACCTGTGCAAGTACATGCTTAATCTGAGTCTAGGCTTTGAAAGATGATTCATGAAAAGTTGAGTTGCTATTGATCAATTTCCTAGAAAAGCTTGATTCCTGGATATATCTCAAAAATCTTGAAAAATCTTACATGATGAGTTCCTGTGTTTGATCTTTGAGAGCTTGTCATACACATCAAGATCATTCCATTCCATCATTTATGCTGCTTCTGACATGAAAGTACGCATTTTCCATCAAGCCATATAGCTCATGCAACTTTAGGATATATCTCTCTCAATGTTAAAAAGATTCTGGGGCTACATTCAAAAAGAAAAAGAAAAAAAAAGAGAAAAAAGAAAAAAAAGAAAAAAAGAGAGGAAAAAGTGAGATGAGAGAGGGAGAGAAAAGGACAAGTGTCATACTAGGCGAGTAGGGCCTACCTCCCTGAAAAAAAAATTAATTTAGAGATGAATAATGGACACGTATCCGAGGGCGAGTAGAGCCCACATCTCTAAGGAGAGAGAAAAATGGACAAAACTCCGGGGCGAGCAGAGCCCACCTCTCCAAGAATGGAAAGCCCAGATCTTAAAAATCTTAGAAAGAGAGATATAGTCCAAGAGCTAGGCTAAAAGGCTTACCACCTTTCACTCTCATCCATCCAACACTATCATCCATACATATCTTGCCAAGTGTGACTCCATGCTTGAGAAGCATACACAAGATCTCTGAGTTTTATCTGAAAAATGTGCAAAACCCCAGGATGATAGCTGATCAAAGAATTTGAGATATACTGCTTGACTTGATTGTTTTGTCTTTTATTTGCTCAAGATTTATGAAAAGGCTATGCTTAAAGGTTGAAGGTAAGAGAGAGCAATCTTGTTGAGGAGAATTGGTTTTTGAAAACCATAGTACTTTTGAGGTGTGAAAGCGTTGCAGCAACTCCTGATCCTGCTAAAGCATATCTTTGCTAGGGACTAGCAAAGGGTAAGCTTGGGGGAGTTTGTTGACACATCTTAATGTAAACTTTTACTTGTCAACTAAATAAAGAAAAGGGCATAAAATGAATATCAATATAGACTTAGGGGTTTGCTACTAATGAATTCCACGAGTTTTGGTGAATTATATATTTTCAGGGACTATTCAGGAAAATGCTAAAAGAATGAATTCTAGAAGGCTCCAGAAGACTCCCGAACTCAACCGAAGTGGGCCCCAAGAAAATATGCATCTAGAAGGGACAAGAGGCCCACACGCGAAGGCGGAGCCCGACCTGGGCCCAGCCCAGGCCGACCGGCCCTGTGGGGAGGCCGATCGGGCCTCCCCTGGCCCCGAACCGCCTCATCTTCTGGAAGCTTCCTCCACCGCCTCCTAGGATCAATCTAAACCACTTGTTTAGGTCGGTTTGATCCTACGGTGTACGGTACCCCCTCAGGACTATATAACCAGCCCCCTGACCCTAGGGCAGGCAATCCAATTCATTCTAATCACCAATGCCTACCTGAGATAGAAGCTCTAGATTAGAATTAGAGTTGGAGAGAGTTGTATCAAGTTGAGAGATTGGAGCCATGGTCTAATTAGATCTAGCCAATCTTGTTCGAGAGGATTAGAGAGCGGTAGAGGCAAAGCTGAAGGAAGGCCCGGGCATGTCGGTGTCTCCTCTTCATCTTCTACCTCTGGGATCAACTCCATTGGAACCTGATCCTGAGACCTTGCGGGAAAGATCGACTTCTTATTCAAGTGAGCAACATTGTATTTATTGTTCTTACGGTTCATAACTCTTTTGAGTACTTTAATTCCTGTAGCTCTTAAGTTAAAGTTGCATGTTTAGTGTAAGCATGGTGGTTAGACTAGCTAGCCTATGAATGCCTTCTATATTCCGGATCGTGTGGTAGATCGTGGTGGTGACAGCACCATTGAGTCCTTCGTAGTCCACCTCCCGTCTATAGAAACCATAGGACTCCCCCCATAGATTCTCGGGAGGTTCCCTTTCCTAAGTGTGCCTTCAGACAATCACCCCATAAGAACAATATAGACATAGCTTGTGAGAATAAGAACCAGACATCCTTAAGTTCTCCTTATCTCTTCTTTCTGTCAAGTCTTTGATAGCTTCTCAGGGATTAGTCTTTTACTCAGACCATTCTTTCTACCTTTCTCCCTGTGGATTCGATATTTAAAACCCTCTCCCGGGTGGAATGCTCGCCGGTATCCGTGCGCTTGCGGATTATCCATCATAATATTTCTGTAGGCTTAACAAATACCAACAATGGTTAATAACAAGATCATATGTTATAATTGGAACATGGAGAACCACCCAGGAAAACAGTGCAACCACAGTCCATATGGCTCTGGCTTAGCCAATTAATTAGGTGTGTGGAATTATCTGACAGCCTTATCCGAAAGGAGCACAGGGGGCCGGAGTTGTAGGGGTATAGCCCGGTTCTTTTGGGGTAGCAGCCTTTGCTAAGGTGCTGACCACTAGGGAGGGTTATGGTCCGCTCCGCTACTGTAACTGTCGCGGGTTGTTGGTCTTCTGCATATCTTTGTAAAGGCTTCGTAGTGGACCCCTAGCCACTCACCTCGGTAGTGTTTAAGGGTCTGATCAACCCGGGTGAAATGGGGTACACGAACTGTGGGTAAAGTGTACGACCTCTGCAGAGTGAAAACTGATCGATCAGCCGTGCTCACGGTCAAGAGCGGCCTGGACCCTCACATGATTAATGAACTTGAAGATGGAATTAAATTGTGGTTTATGTATGGTTTGAGATGGAAAGTTTTCTAAAGTCTTTTTCAGTGGGATGGTATAAACTTACACCTAGTAAATAGGTGCTTGCTAATAAAATTTGACCAACACTAAAAATGCAAACCGCTGCATAACCTTAGCCTATCCTTGATAGCCTTGCATCTTCCCCCACTTGCTGAGCTCCAACCATAAGTGTGCTCACCCTTGCTTACCCGCTGTTCAGAGGAGAACAATGGAGAAGAGTACTTCAGCGACTTCGATGAGTTCTGAGGCTTGCGTGCCCCCAGTCATGTGCCTGTGGTAGCTGAAGACAGAGTTGCTTCATCTAGTTATCGTTTGTTCGTTTTAAAGACCTTCGAGTCTATCGTCTGAGTGTAATAAAGAGATAATGTAATGGTTTAACTCATGTACGTTTTGATTATTGTTTATGATATTCACTCATGACGTCTATCATATGTGTGTAAACTTGATCCTGGCGCACATATGAGATGCGTTTGGTTTTCTTCAGAAAATCAGGTGTGACAGGGCGGCGGAGGCCTTATATAGCCCAAGCGGCACGGCAATCTAGGAAGTATGTGGTGCGAGAATATAGGACGTATCGAAGCAACAGTTACGCAAGCATATCCCGAAAAAACAGGGCCAAATGAGCGGGAAATCGGGGAAAGATATCATATCACGAAAAAATAGGAGAATCAAAACAACCAAACACGTGTAAGAAAATGAAGATCTCAACGAGCCGAAATGGGGAGGCGCTTCGGTGCAAAAATATTTCTACCCGTTTGAGTTTCGCTACTTCGGCTCGTCAGGAAGACAAACCTTCGCAGGCGAGGGGCTAATGTTGGGGAAATCCATTTCGCACCTAACCCCCTACTAATAACCATTTCGACTGTTGACCTTCAGGTAAATAAGGAGCACCTGTTTTCTGTTTTGGTGTGACTATGCAGGCAAGATAATGGCACCCCACTGCGACAAGGCTACTACGGGAGCTCGAAGGTTTACAACTTCGGGCAAGGCGGAGCGAGGAGGTCGAAGGTGCCCATTGCGCGAACAAGCGAAGAGCCTTCGCGTGGAAGGATGCCGGGAGTTGTCACACCCTGAAATTTCCAATTCCAAGATGTGAATAGGAAGAATAATTAAAATAAAGATTTCTCTAAATTTTAAAATTTTCCCAACATTTATTTTCTTTACAGGAAATATAGAATAGGAAAAAGCTTTGTTTGTTTTTCGGAAATTAAATAAATTGTTTATGTGAGTGTTGCATTCATGCCATTGCATCTAGTGTTTCATGAGTGCAAAAGCTTTTAAAATGCGCTTAGGTGCTGACCAAACCCTTCTGAGAATTTTCCGGATTTTTCTGGAGTTTATTCTCATTTTCCTTGAGCTATTTCTATTTATTAGAAGGCTCTAAAATCTTTTTCATGAGCTCCAAATATTTTATTTGGGTTGTTCGTGTCTCAATCTAGCTCTGGGGATTTTCCTGGAATTTTTGGGATTTTTAGAATATTTTTCGTGGCTTTTATGAATTATCTAGCTATTTCTAGATTAATCTTTTCACGGAAAATGTTACTGAAAATAAAAGAAATTTCTTTTTCTTTTATCCCTCTCTCCTTCCTCTTTCGGCCCATAGTTGCTTTCAGCCCAGCAGTCAAAGTCTGCTACCGCTCCTTGTACTCCCCGCTCGATCCATGTATCGGCTGCTCGCAGTCTGGCCCACGGCATCGCTTGGCCCAGCAAACCAGCCCACTTCCCCCAACCCAGCACCGACCCCAGCCCGCTCCGCCAGCCCGGTCCGACCTGCTCGTCTGGCCCGCCAAAGCCCATCTGGCCATGGCGCGTGCCACACCAGGACTCCGCCGGAGTCCGGGGTGCTGCCGCCGTCGCCAAGGTGTCCTTGGCGTGCGCGCCGTGGACTGCCCCTGCGCGTGCCCTTTTTAGCCGCCGCCCTGCGTCCCCTACCGCGCGTCCTGTCCCTGCGCTGTTCCGCTTCGCGCCGTGCGCCGCCGCAAGAGGCCGAGTCCGCCGCCAGCCGTCGCAGGCTACCGCCGCCGGCCATTGAGGACCAGGTGTGATCGAAGACCAGTGGAGGGTCGCTCCTTAGTGATGAGTGATTGACAACATTGTGTGGACTGATGCTTGGCTAAGTGTGCAGGTACAGGTTGCGGTTTGACTCGTGTCGGTGCAGGTGAAGAACAAGCGCGAAAGGCCTTAGCCGTGGCGGCCTCCGGGTGATGGAATGGCAAGTAGGCTTGGTTCGATGGACCCGGTGGCCGATGGAATCAAGTGCGAGCCGTGTGGTGCAAGACTGGCAGGCTGAAGTCGTGAACATGGGCCGGTGCAAGGTAGCGGATGGAGCCCGAAGCTTGCACGCGGGGTTTGTGGGTTTGCCCACAAAACCATCGGCGGACGGTTTCTTGGTTTGGGCCTCAAAACCAATCCCGAAGGCCCGACGCGACGGAGACGGTGATCCAGGAGCTTCGGGAAGCTTCGAGGCAGAGGGCACGTGGCGTGATCGTGGGGTTTGCGTCGAGTTGAAGCGAAGCCGCGGTGGAAGCGTGTCCGTCCGATGAAGACTTGACCAAAATGCCCCTGAGGGGTTGTATCTTCATTTATGCTGTAGGGGTAGCGTGGTCATTTACCTCCCTCCGAGAGACTTCGTATAAATAGCGGAGAGGTGGATGGCATCTCTCTCTTGCTTCCTAGGGTTTTCTCTCCCGGTAGAATTTCTCTGGACTGCTTCGTTTTCCTCTAGATTCCTTAGGCTAGACACTTGTACAGATTCTGACCTCTGGATGTATGGAAGCTTTCGGCATCCCGGTGATCTCCTAGTCCTTTGTGATTTTCGCGTCATTTTCGGGGCTATTTTTGGGGGTTTTTGTTCGTCGCTCGATTCGTGATTTTGGAGGTGTTTTCCGTCAGATTTCTTTGAGGGGATCATGGGTAGATGCCTTGCGCATCTTTGTGTGTGATCTTGACCCCTCAAACGCCGTGGAGAGCCTTCGATTCGTGCGATTTTGGTTGGAGCTCAAGTTCATGGTGGTTGCTTGTGTGATCCGCGATTCCCGGTGATTTAGGGAGTTAGGAGTCAAGATTTTTGGGGCATAGCATCCTTGTGTGACGCATAACATCTCCCCAAAATCTTGTCTCAAGAGCTTCTACTGTTTGGGAGATCCGGTGATGAGTTCGTGGAGTTGACCCCGCGGGTCAAGCAGTTTTGGTTCTGTTCGTGTGCTGCAGACAGTCCGCCTGGTGCATGCGGACAGTCCGCAAGGGGTCCAGTTTGTCTCGTGTTCTTCGTGTTCTTACGTGTCTTCGTTTCGACCCATTTCACCCCGTGTTTTTCGTTGGAAGGG
Source organism: Cenchrus fungigraminus (assembly GCA_036936925.1). Taxonomy (NCBI): domain Eukaryota; kingdom Viridiplantae; phylum Streptophyta; class Magnoliopsida; order Poales; family Poaceae; genus Cenchrus; species Cenchrus fungigraminus. The sequence continues at coordinate 103,409,930 of CM072769.1, read as the reverse complement.
GTTTGGCGGACAGTCCACAGGGGGTTCACGGACGGTCCGCGTAGCCAAGTTTTTGGCGGACGGTCCGCGTGCCTGTGATGGACAGTCCGTATTTTTGAGGTGCGTCTCTGGTGGTTCTGGTGTTGTTTTCGGACAGTCCGCGGGGCTAGGCCGGATAGTCCGCCGTACACGCGGACAGTCCGCCCGTACCGCACGGACAGTCCGCGTTGGTCGATTCCAGACTTGATCAAGTGCTTTGATTCTTGTCCAGTTGCTTCCGCCCTTTGCTTCTAGGCTTCTTGGTTGATCTTCTAGGCTTGTGTGTGCCTTGTTTGGAGTTTCTTTTGTGCGCACGGATTCGTGGAGTGGCATTTGGGGTATAGGCCGAATTCGACCAAAGGGAAGAATTTTTATCGACTCCCATTCACTCCCCCCTCTCTGGTCGCCCGAATCGGTCCTTCAATTGGTATCAGAGCCGGTTACGGATCTTTTTGATTCTAACCAGTCTAAGATCCAAAGATGGGCGATTACGGCAAGGGGTCGGGTCCTCCGCACTTCGATGGTAAGAATTACCCGATGTGGGAGAGGCGCATGGGCGCGTTTTTGCGTGGGAAGGGAACTCTCATCTGGGAGGTCACTCAGAATGATCATTATGTCATCCCAAATAGTTTTCTACTTCCAGGATCGCGGGACATATTTGAGGCCAACAGCAAGGCCGTTGATTACTTGTTCCATGCTCTCTGTGCCTCGGAGTTCGAGCGAGTGTACGGAGAAAATGTGGCCGGAAAGATATGGCACAAGTTGAGAAATGCTCATGTTGGCAATACCCAAGTGCAAGCCCGTTTGTTTTTCACTTACCAGAGAGAGTACGAGAACTTCACTCATATCCCCGGCGAGTCGACCGATGCTATGTTTCAGCGTTTCACTAGCATTGTCAACAACATGAGGGCCAATGTGACAGTGCTCCCATACACAGATCATGATCAAGCTATCAAGCTTTTGCATGCCCTGGATAGGTTTGTGTGGAGTGCCAAGGTCGAGGCCATTGAGAAGTCGAGCGTGTATGATACGCTGACGTTGGATGAGCTGTTTTCCAAGCTCAGGTCTTCTGAGGTTGATCGTGGCTTGAGAGCCAAGAGCGAGAGCCCCACTGATCCTCATAGTTTGGCTCTTGTCTCGGGATCACGGTCTAACGCTAACCATGGTGTTTTCTCTTTGTCTTGTCTTGTGTCCTTACCAGATGAGGACTTTGAGGTGCTGAGCGAGGATGATCTCGCCTTGTTGAGCAAGAGGTTTGGGCGGATGTACGAGAACCGCAAGAATGCAAGGCGGAGCTCGGGGATGTGCTATCGGTGCGGGAAGCACGGGCACTTCATCGCCGAATGCCCTGAAGCCATGGACATCAAGAACGACTACAAGGGCAAGTCCAAGCACGACTACAACAAGCACCGCTCCCAGAACGACTACAAGGACAAGCACAAGGACAAGAGCGAGAGAAGGCACAAGAAGGGTGGCGGCCACAAGAAGAAGACCTCTCGAGCGATGGTGGCCGGAGCGAGCGACATCGACTCGACATCAAGTGATGCTTCATCCGACTCGAGCAGCGAGGAAGAGCAAGAGAAGCACAAGGACAAGCGGCACACGGGCAAGAACATCACCAGCTTGAGCTTCGTCGCACAAGGCTTTTGCGGCATGGCACATTCCAAGAAGGGTGGGAGGCACAGCTCGGATTCGAACTCCGATTCTGATGATGAGGTACGACAAGATCCCAACTTCTTGCTAGAGGAGAATGCTAGGCTCAATGAGTTGCTTGACAACTGTGATGATGTGCTTAGAAAGACCAACAAGGAGAAGAGGGAATTTAGGTCTTTGTTGGGTGATGCTAAGGACAAGGTAGCCGAGCTTGAATCCTTGCTTGTGGATGCTAGGAATGAGATTGCTTCTTTGAAGTTTGCTTCTGTTGTGTCGGATGAGATTGATTGTGGTGACTGTTCAGTTTTTCTTGCTGATTTGACTGCCCTCAAGGAGAAACATGCCTCTGTTCTTGAGGAACTAGATGTGGTTAGGATTGAGTGTGATGAATTGAAGTCTAGGCCAGCTTTGTTAGGAGCTTGTACATCATGTCCTATTTTGCATGCTAGGCTAGATGAATCTCACACTAGAATTGTTTCTCTTGAGGCGGCATTGAAAGCTCCTCTTCCTACATCATGTTCAACCTGTGAAATGCATGCTTTGAAAAACATGGAACTTGCAAGCTATGTTGATCGTCTGCAGGATGAAAATGATGAATTGAGAAAAATGATGGGGTGGTTGTCTGGGCATGAGCCACAATTGAGTATGATGTTGGCTCAGTTCAAGAGGTTTGATGGTCAGGCGTTGGGGGCTGACAAGTGTGGTGAGAAGAGTGGTGAGGGAGAAGAGAAAACCGGAGAGATCCCCATTCCACCACATACCACACCGATGAACAAATTTTCACCCAAACCAAACCACCTCCGAAACAAGCTAGACACAACACCTGATCCACCAGTGTTTCCCCACAAAGCTGAGAACCTCCAGAAACCCATCAAGTTTGTGAGCACCCAGGGGAGTGTCTTTGAGGGGAAGTCAGGAGAGAAAGCTGGAGAGAAGCTTGTAGAGAAGCCACAGCCTAAGCCAGTGCCAATCCGCTTCCATTGTGAGTATTGTGGGAGGGATGGGCATAAGGATGAGTTCTGTTTCCGAAGAAAGAGGGATGAGAGGTTTGCTAGGGAGATGGCAAACAAGGACAGGTACCACCTTGCTCGTGGTGTGCTTGAACCTCGTAGAGGGCCTCTACCTAGAAGTGATGTGTTTGTGAGGACAGTTCCCACTCGTGGAGGTGGAGGTGGAGGTGTGTTCCCTCAGAGAGACAGGTGTGTTGGGTTTGGGCGTGGTGAGTTGGCTCGACGTGCTCCTTCTTGTGACCGTTAGGAGTTTGAGAGGCACAATCGGAGCTTTGGGTCTCAAATGGACTACGGGCCACGTTTTCCTCCTCGTGGTGTGCGTACTCCTCCAGTGAGACGTGACAGGTTCTTTGGTGGTAGGCGTGAGAGGACTCCGCATAGGGGTGTTGGGAGAATGGACTTTGCTAATCCTTCTTTTGAGCAAATGGCTCGACACTGGTTTGAATCGTTTGGAACTAACCCCAGTGTTGAGTCGCTTGCTCATTCTTGTTCTCGTTTTTTATTTCAGGCGGGAGGCTTGGAGAACTTTTGGTTGATCGACTCCGGTTGCTCAAGACACATGACCGGAGATCGTGGGTGGTTCTCCAGCCTCACCCCAGTGAGTACGAGGGAGTACATCACTTTCGGGGATAACGGGAGAAGACGAGTGCTTGCGGAAGGTATGGCAAAGGTGAGTAGCAAGGTGACCTTAAGAACAGTGGCTCTGGTCAAGTCACTTGGTTTTAACCTGTTGTCAGTATCTCAATTACTTGACGAAGGTTTTGAGGTTCGTTTTAAGACTGGTGCTTCTCGTGTGCTTGATTCTCGAGGCGATCTTGTCTGTACGATCATCCCCGAGGGTCAAATCTTTCGTGCCGATTTTTCCCAGTCTGTTGGTCCTCCTCGATGCTTTGTTGCTGGCGTGTCGGCCGAGCTTTGGAAATGGCATAGGAGGTTGGGACACTTGAGCTTTGAGTTGCTTTCCCGCTTGAGTGGTCTTGATCTTGTCCGAGTATTGCCTAAGTTGAAATTCGAGAAGGATTTGGTTTGTGCTTCTTGTCGGCATGGAAAGATGGTTGCCGCTTCTCACATCCCTCTGACGGCTGTCAAGACCGAGCGACCTTGTGAGCTGTTGCACATGGATTTGGTTGGGCCAGCTCGTGTTCACTCTGCGGGTGGGAAGTGGTATGTTCTTGTTGTTGTTGATGATTTTTCGAGGTACTCTTGGGTCTTCTTTTTGGAGGATAAGAGTGAGACATTTGGTCTTGTTCGAGACTTGATCTTGAGGTTAAAGAATGAGAGACATGGTGATGCCATTCGAGCTATACGCAGTGACAATGGCACAGAGTTTAAGAACTCTCATTTTGATGCCTTTTGCAGTGATCTTGGTCTTGATCATCAGTACTCTTCTCCATACGTCGCTTGCCAGAATGGCGTTGTGGAAAGGAAGAACCGGACCCTTTGTGAGATGGCCAGGACGATGCTTGATGAGCATAGGACTCCTAGGCGTTTCTGGGCCGAGGCGGTCAATACCGCTTGCTATGTCTCAAATCGCATTTTCCTTCGTGCTCTCAAGAAGAAGACCTCTTATGAGCTGATGCATGGCCGACAACCCAAGGTGAGTCACTTTAGAGCTTTTGGATGCAAGTGTTTCATTCTGAAGAAGGGCAAGCTAGATAAGTTTGAGTCTCGATGTTCGGATGGGATTTTCCTTGGTTACGCGATTCATTCTAGAGCATATCGTGTGCTCAACCTTGACACTAACCGAATCATGGAGACTTGCGAGGTTACCTTCGACGAGACACAGCCATGTAGCTCTTCTGTTTTTGAGTGTGCAGGTGGCGAGGAAATTGGTGCCAGGATCTTTGAGGATGAGAAGGATGGAGATGGAGACGAGGATGATGATGGTGGTGGTGCTCCCGCGGCTGATCGTGTACCTTCTACTTCCACTACTACGACGACGATCGAGGATGAACCATCCCCTACACCCACTACGACTGAGGTTGTTCGAGTGGAGGCTGCTGCTGAGGGGGAGGTGGTGTCCAGGCGTGAGGCTCCCCGGCGCGTACAGATCGACCACCCACCGTCGACGATCATTGGTGACCTTCATGAACGCACTACACGGTCGAGGTCAAGGAATTCCTCTCATTTCGCTCACTCTGCTTTTGTCACATCATTTGAGCCCAAAGATATTCGACACGCTTTGTCTGACGAGAATTGGGTGAATTCCATGCATGAGGAGTTGGAAAACTTTGAGAGAAACCAAGTCTGGGTTTTAGTCGATCCACCGCCAAATTGTCGTCCCATAGGAACCAAGTGGGTGTGGAAGAACAAAGAGGGTGAAAATGGGTTGGTTGTGAGAAACAAGTCGAGGTTGGTGGCGCAGGGTTTCAACCAGAAGGAGAGGATAGATTATGAGGAGACATTTGCTCTTGTGGCTTGTTTGGAGGCAATTAGGATCCTTCTAGCCTTTGCCGTGGCTAAAGGGTTCAAGTTGTACCAAATGGATGTCAAGAGTGCTTTCTTGAATGGGGTGATAGAGGAAGAAGTGTATGTGAGGCAACCCCCAGGGTTTGAGAGTGAAAAATACCCACACCGTGTATCCAAACTCCAGAGAGCGCTCTATGGGTTGAAACAGGCACCTAGAGCTTGGTATGGCAGGTTGAGAGGGTTTTTGCTGAGTAAGGGGTTTGTGATGGGCACAGTTGATAAGATCCTGTTTCTCCTTAAGCATGGGAATGACCTGTTGATCGTTCAGATTTACGTGGATGACATAATCTTTGGTGGCTCTTCTCATGATCTTGTTACCAGATTTGCAGATGACATGAGCAGGGAATTTGAGATGTCCATGATGGGCGAGCTGCAGTTTTTCTTGGGCCTCCAGATCAAGCAGTGCAAGGACGGGACCTTTGTGCATCAGGCGAAGTACACCAGGGACATGGTGAAGAAGTTCGGCATGAACGACTCCAAGCCGCTGACCACACCGATGAGTACGACTACGGCTTTGGACGCGGACGAGGACGGTGAACCCGTGGACCAGAAGGAGTACCGGAGCATGATCGGCTCCCTCTTCTACTTGACGGCGACGAGGCCAGACATACAGTTCAGTGTGTGTCTGTGCGCTCATTTTCAGGCTTCACCGAGGACTTCACATCGGCAGGCCGTCAAGAGGATCTTCAGGTACTTGAACTACACTCCTGAGTTTGGTCTTTGGTATTCTGCCTCCTCGACACTCAGACTTCACCGTTACTCCGATGCTGATTTTGCTGGGTGTCAATTGGATTGCAAGAGTACTTCTGGGTGTTGTCAGTTCCTTGGTTCTTCTTTGGTCTCTTGGTCATCTCGCAAGCAATCCAGTGTAGCCCAGTCCACTACAGAGGCCGAGTATGTAGCTGCTACTAGTTGTTGTTCCCAGCTGCTTTGGATGACATATACCATGAGTGATTTTGGAGAGGAGTGCTCCCAGGTTCCGCTTTTCTGTGACAGCACCAGTGCCATAAGCGTAGCCAAAAATCCTGTCGTCCACTCCAAAACAAAACACATAGAAGTGAGGTACCACTTTCTGATGGACAATGTTGAGAAGGGAAACATATCTTTGTCCTATGTCCCTACCCAAGATCAGCTAGCCAACATTTTCACCAAGCCGCTTGACCAAGTCACTTTCACTCGCTTGCGGGGTGAACTTGGTGTTTGCTTTCCTTTCTAGCTGAGTCTTGGAGCTTCTCATGTATATATGTGCCATATGTTCATCTTGTTGCATTGCATTCATGCATTTTACTTTCTGTACAAAACCTGGTAGGATAGCCATCTTTGGATCACTTGTGCTAGGAAAAGCTTCTCTTATATACATTGATCACCGATGTGCTATATTTGTGATATATGTGCATGTTGAGTAATTTGTGGATGTGAATGCTATGCTCTGGATGGTTTTGTCATATATTTGTGTTGAGATAGCCCTCTTTTGATGAAAATGCTAAAATGATTCCTCTCATGAGTAAATGCTTGTCTATGCTCAATTTGTGCTTAAAGGCCTATATCATGTTTAGTTTGTGCTTGAGAATCATGTTCTCTTTGCTTGGGGTCAAAGACCCTTTGTCATTGTAAATGTTTAGCCCTTTTGCTTGCTTGGGGAGGAGCATAAGCTTCTTTTTGCCGCAAAGGCACTTCATGTACCATGTTTAAACTTGAAAATGAAATTGGTGTATGAATTGCCTTATGCTTGAAAAATGAGCTCCTAATCATGTTTTTATGCTTTGAAATTCATATCTTGGGTGCTAAACCGTAGCATGTTGTCTACCATGAGAAGTCTCATATTAAGAAGTAGACACATGGCTCGGTGGCTTTAACATGACTTGAGTAGCTTATGGATGTTTATAATGATCTTGTGATGAGAATATATGATCTTGCATAAACTATGGATGATCTAGTGTATTTATGTTCAAATTGGTATAGGGAGAGTCTTGCTCATGAGATGACTATTTCTTTGAGAAAATTGCTTAAAATTGCTTTTAGCCATGTCACATGCTTATATGTCTCTACCTTCTTGATGGCAATGTGCTAGATACACCATGTCTACTTTGCTTGCTCTATGTCTCAATTGTAGCATTTTGTTGTGCTCTTTGTATATTTGAGAAGCTTGGTAGATTGTATATGTGCCTTCACATGCATTTTTCATGAAAACAAGGGGAAGAGTTTCATTTACCTTGATTCATGCATTGTCAACAAGGGGGAGAGTTTTGGGGAGAATGTGTATGATATGGGAAATTTTTGTGGAAATTTGGTATGCATGTGCATGTGAGGAGAAAAATTGATAAGAAGAGGTTGCATTTGCTCAGGGGGAGTTGCATATGTGCACGGGGAGCTCCTTTGATTTTTCCTGAGTTGTGTGCTTTGTGAGCTTTGTTTTGTCTCGGCTGTGTCGAGCCGTTGCCCTTGTCTTAGGGGGTCGAGACTTGGATTGGCGAGTGATCGAGTTTTCGCTTGTTCTTTGGCTTTGGATCACTTGCTTAAGAGGTTTGTGTTCGTGGTTGTTTTCTTTTCTTTTTCTCTATGTGATTTCTATGGATGTTGTCAATGCACTCATCAAGGGGGAGATTGAGGACCAGGTGTGTCCGAAAACCAGTGGAGGGTCGCTCCTTAGTGATGAGTGATTGACAACGTTGTGTGGACTGATGCTTGGCTAAGTGTGCAGGTACAGGTTGCGGTTTGACTCGTGTCGGTGTAGGTGAAGAACAAGCGCGAAAGTCCTTAGCTGTGGCGGCCTCCGGGTGATGGAGTGGCAAGTAGGCTTGGTTCGATGGACCCGGTGGCCGATGGAATCAAGTGCGAGCCGTGCGGTGCAAGACTGGCGGGCTGAAGTCGTGAACATGGGCCGGTGCAAGGTAGCGGATGGAGCCCGAAGCTTGCACGCGAGGTTTGTGGGTTTGCCCACAAAACCATCGGCGGACGGTTTCTTGGTTTGGGCCTCAAAACCAATCCCGAAGGCCCGAGGCGACGGAGACGGTGATCCGGGAGCTTCGGGAAGCTTCGAGGCGGAGGGCACGTGGTGTGATCGCGGGGTTTGCGTCGAGTTGAAGCGAAGCCACGGTGGAAGCGTGTCCGTCCGATGAAGACTTGACCAAAATGCCCCTGAGGGGTTGTATCTTCATTTATGCAGTAGGGGTAGCGTGGTCATTTACCTCCCTCCGAGAGATTTCGTATAAATAGCGGAGAGGTGGATGGCATCTCTCTCTTGCTTCCTAGGGTTTTCTCTCCCGGTAGAATTTCTCTGGACTGCTTCGTTTTCCTCTGGATTCCTTAGGCTAGACTCTTGTACAGACTCTGACCTTTGGATGTATGGAAGCTTTCGGCATCCCGGTGATCTCCTAGTCCTTTATGATTTTCGTGTCATTTTCGGGGCTATTTTTGGGGGTTTTCGTTCGTCGCTCGATTCGTGATTTTGGAGGCGTTTTCCGTCGGATTTCTTTGAGGGGATCTTGGGTAGATGCCTTGCGCATCTTTGTATGTGATCTTGACCCCTAAAACGCCGTGGAGAGCCTTCGATTCGTGCGATTTTGGTTGGAGCTCAAGTTCATGGTGGTTGCTTGTGTGATCCGCGATTCCCGGTGATTTAGGGGGTTAGGAGTCAAGATTTTTGGGGCATAGCATCCTTGTGTGACGCATAACATCTCCCCAAAATCTTGTCTCAAGAGCTTCTACCGTTTGGGAGATCCGGTGATGAGTTCGTGGAGTTGACCCCGCGGGTCAAGCAGTTTTGGTTCTGTTTGTGTGCTGCGGACAGTCCGCGAGGGGTCCAGTTCGTCTCGTGTTCTTCGTGTTCTTGCGCATCTTCGTTTCGATCCATTTCACCCCATGTTTTTTGTTGGAAGGGGTTTGGCGGACAGTCTGCAGGGGGTTCACGGATGGTCCGCGTAGCCAAGTTTTTGGTGGACGGTCCGCGTGCCCGTAACGGATAGTCCGTATTTTCGAGGTGCGTCTCTGGTGGTTCTAGTGTTGTTTTCGGATAGTCCGCGGGGCTAGGCCGGACAGTCCGCCGTACACGCGGACAGTCCCCCCGTACCGCACGGACAGTCCGCGCTGGTCGATTCCAGACTTGACCAAGTGCTTTGATTCTTGTCCAGTTGCTTCCGCTCTTTACTTCTAGGCTTCTTTGTTGATCTTCTAGGCTTGTGTGTGCCTTGTTTGGAGTTTCTTTTGTGCGCACAGATTCATGGAGTGGCATTTGGGGTATAGGCCGAATTCGACCAAAGGGAAGAATTTTTGTCGGCTCCCATTCACTCCCCCCTCTCTGGTCGCCCGAATCGGTCCTTCAGCCATCTTCCCCTTCTTCCCCGTCCATGGTAAGCACACCCATGCACTTCCCCCGTCCTCCTCTTCCTTTTCCCCACCTCAGCCGAGGTCCTTGTCGCCCGGAGCACCGGCACCGCTGGTCACCAGTGCCCGTCGGAGTAGCCCCTGTGCTCCTGTCCGTGTGAGCCCAAGGAAGAAGATGACGGTTTTGCAAATAGCCCCCTGAGAAATTCCATAAACCCTTGATATGTTCCTTGTGTCTTGTAGTTTTTCCGAATAACCCCCTGCAGAGATCCCGCAATCACACATAAATCCTTCCTGCTGCTCTTGCAAGAAAGCCCCTGAGTTTATATACATAATTATGTATATGTCCCTGTCTTTTCACAGTTAAACCCCTGGAAGTTCCTGATCTTCACAACAAGGTCCCTACACCTTTAAAAGTCCATATCTTTCCCGTTTTAGTTCCGTTTTCATCCGTTCAAGTTGCGTTAGGTTCATAATAATGTGATGTACGCATTAGTGGTGAGTTTTCGTCATGGTTGTTTTCTGAAAATAAATTTAATATTAATTTTGATTAATGCCTAGTTATACATGACTTTTATAAATAAAAGCAATATAGATCTATACCCGTTTTTCATAATCAATATTAATTTGATTAATGTTTATTTCACATGCTTTTGTAAATAAAATCTAATTAGATCTTTTTCTCAGTTTTTCATAAACCAAATGTTTATTTGCTTAATGTTTATTTAAACTTTTCTAATTAAAAGTTGAATAGGCTTGAACACCGGTTTTATGAATAAATATTAATTTGATTAATGTTAATGCCATAATGTTTTTTAATAATAATATGATCTACTCGAATCACAAAGTTACGTTTAGGTGATTCATACAGTTTAGCTTTTCTAAACAAAATATTTAATTGATATAACTTTATACATGAATCTTTATAAATAAAACTTGACTAGCTCTCTATGCCGGTCTTTTGCAAATAAAAATATAATGCTGCATTAAATTCAACTTGGGGTATTTTATTTATAAAATATCCTTTACACATCTTTTGCTAATTAAAATAAACCTAGCTCCTAGCTTGATCTCTCACATATGCAAATTGATCGGTAGACGTTCTTTATCAAAGCTCTCTGTCTCAGTGTGTCTCTGTTGTAGAGCTAGTCTTCTTTCAAGCTCCAGATCTTTTGACCCTAGTTCTTGCTTAAGCCCAGTGTTCTTCATAAAGCTAACCAAGCCTTTCCCTTATCTCAGCACGGTCTGTGTGCTTCAGTGATCCATAGCATCGAGCCTATCCTTTAGCACGTTCTTTTAAAGCTTCTCTTTTGATTGGTGCAATGTTCTTAGTTTGCTTGTATGTTTGCTTTGTATGCTTGTGCTCGATGATTGATGCGAGTATAATGAACGTGGTTCAAGAGCTTGGAAGAGCAAGATGTGAAGAATTCTGAGCAACATCACTACTTTGGTTAAAGGCAAGTGTGTCCTTGATCTTTTGTCCTAATAACTGTGTTTAATCACATTGCATATGCTTGCATTAATATTGATGGGTCCTATTAAGGATTATCCTAGTCTTTGTTATCATTCCTTGTCAACCTGGGTTTTACCTTTATGTTGGGTAGCTATGATTAGTTGCTCTACTTTGGGTTATGGTGGTTTTAAAGAACCTTAATGATGAACACGCTTTCTTTTATGCTATATATCTCTGGTTAATACAAGATCATATGATTAATCGGAACATGGAGCGACCACCCAGGAAAACAGTGCAACCACAAGGGTACATGGCTCTGCCTTGGCTAATTAATTAGAGACTCTAGTGTTGGGGTGACCTTACCTGATAAGGGCAAGGGGAAGCGTTAGTTGAGGTATAGACTCGCTCTAGTATTGAGTGTGCTTTGCTAAGACACGGTCCTACTAGGGGACTTTATGCTTTGCGGCGGCTTGGAACCTTCACGGGTTGCTTCACACTGGGGAAACTTTGTAAAGGCCTCGTAGCGTTCCTATGCAATCACACCTCGACAGTGTGGTATGATGTCTGATCAGCATCGCGTGGTTGGGTTTAAAGTTCTTTGAACTTTTACGCGACTTGTGGTGAAAGTGTACAACCTCTGCAGAGTGTAAAACTAATCGATTAGCTGTGCTCACGGTCAAGAGCGGCCTGGACCCTCACATGATAATTGAACTTGAAGATGGACTTAAATCGTGGTTTATGGTTATGTTAGCCATATGCTTATGGCGTATCTCTTTATGTTAATGTGGGTTGGTATAAACTTATACTTTATTAGTAATCAGGTGCTAATAAAATTTGACCAACTAAAATTGCTTAATGCAGTCAACCTATCAGCCTTTCCTTGTTCAGCCTCTGCATTCATACTTTTTCCACACTTGCTGAGTACGACATGTGCTCACCCTTGCTATAAACAATGTTGCTCAGAAAGAGGAAGCTGCTATGAAGATGTTGTGAAGTTGTTGCTGGTGCTAGGCGTACGCAACCCCCAGTCGACTGCCTGTGATGTTTGGAGCCTTCGTTTCCAGGATAAAGCGTAAATCTCTGATAATCTTTTTTTTTCCTTACGTGATATTGTACTGTTATTCACTTATGTCAACTATATGCATGGAACTTGATCCTGGCATGCATATAGATTTGCACTTGGTTTTCTTTGGAAAAACAGGTGTGACAGGAGTCAAGGCAACCAACGGTGCGGGGCGCGCGAAGGTGCCAAGGACCTCCGCGAGGAGGTTGAAAAACTGACTGTGAAGGAACTTGTAAGCGCTCGGGAATCAGAGGAAGGGACCGAGCGCGTGAAGGTAGAGGCGCTGGACCAAGACTCGAAGCTGGCGCAAGATTGTGGGGCTGTGGCAATCCCCCCGAAGGTAGAAGAAGAGACGTCGGCCCACACACCGGGTGCCACGGTGTAAAGTGTTGCGTTGTAAGAGTAGTGGTTGGGCGAGCTGGTGTAAAAATATTGTACTGCCCTCAAAGATCCTTCGCTCAATGTAAAAAGGCGAGGGTAAAGATGTAAAGTGTAAGAGATGCGGACCTATTTAAACGAGCCCTGATGGTATGAAAAGGGAGAGAGGTCTGAGGATAGGCTTGTTTACAGCTCTCCCGAAGACACGTTGCGGTTTGTTCTCGGCTCGGTGTTCTTTCTGTACTCGCATTTGTTGGCCCCACTTCGGGGACGGGTTTCTCCCCAACAAGATTGCTCCTGGGCCGAGCAAAGGAAGATAGTCGGATGGGTTGGAAACATAGACGAAGAGAGAATGAGTTGGATGTACCATAAAAAGATAGAGAGATGAGGAGAGATTTGGGTTTGATCTTTTTATGATTTTGAAAACACTATCTCAAACAAAACAAATGCAATCGAAATGAATGCAACACTCAGAGAACCATTTTATTTAGTTTTGAAAACCAATCAATTATTTTCCTGTACTAAATTTCCTGTAAAGAAAAAAAATGTTGGGAAAATTTTAGAAATTATGAGAAATTGTTGTTATTATTTTTCCTAATAACATCCTGAAATCAGAAAATTTCAGGGTGTTACATGCAGGTGGCGGTGGTGGTGGTGGCAGTGCAAGTGGTGGTGGTGGTGGTGGCGGCGGCGGTGGTGGTGGCAGCGATGGTGGTGGTGGTGGCGGGAGGGAGGGGGGCAGGGTGGCCGGCCGGTGGGCCCGTTGCCTGGCGGGTTTTCTTTTTTTATTTTGTGAAAATCTCTCAGCCGAGAGCCATCCGTGCTCTTGACACATGTGCGTCGAGAAGATCTGGTGTGGCTCTCGGCAAAGGAGCCTTTGCCGGCTGGAATCCGTCGAGTGGCCTCTGCCGAGATCCTCTCGGCAGAGGCTCTGCCGAGAGGATTGGGGCTCTCGGCAGAGGCTTCGAATCCGGTAGTGTATGCAACGCCGGAGCAGCGAAATCATGCCCCCAACGCCACCGGTGGCGCTCGTCCACGTCGAGTCCCCGCAGACGGCCATGCCGACGCGCGCGGTGGAGCCCGGCCGGGCACGGCACATCGCCGTGGCCATGCCCACGCCCCCGTTCCCTGTGGCCGCGCTGCAGGGGCGCACTCGCGTGGTGCTCTACTACCGCACCGGAGGCGGCGTGGACGGAGGCGGAACCCGACCGGTGCCGGCGTGGCTGTGGGAGGAAGCGTGGTGGGCAAAGGAGTCGCTGAGCGAGGCCCTGGCCGACCACCCGGAGATGGCCGGCCGGCTCCGGCACCGTGCGGACGACGGGTCGTGGGAGGTGAAGCTCAACGACGTCGGCGTGAGGTTCGCGCAGACCACGGCGGATGCGACCCTCGACGAGTTCCTGGCGGCGGCCTGCCGGGACGACAAGGACCGGGCGCGCAGCTGGGAGGCCGCGCCGGCGCCTGTGGCCGACGCCAACGCCGAGGACCCCGACATATGCGCTCTCTTCTACATGCAGGTGCGTGCCTTTCTTGCTTGGCCCTCATCACCATGTGGATCATTGTGAAATTCCATTTTGATAGTTTAAAAAATTAATAGTTCCGGCAGCAACAAAAGATATTTTAGAGTGTTACTTTTTTTAATGAGCCGTCCATCCGACGAAATCTGTGGAACTACTAAGAAGTACCAAGAAGTTTCTACGAGGAAGTACTAAGAGCAACTCCAACAGTTTGCTATCTTCGTTTGGTATGCATCTAATTTTGGCAAAATATGAAAAATTAGTCTCCAACACTTTGGTAAAACAACTTGGCATCAATAGCAACTTGGCATCCCTCTCCTCCCCGCGCGTATATGTGCGCGCAGCTATCCGCGGCGCATCCTTTCGTAAAAGAAGAGGTGGAAAGGTATAAAAATAATTTTATTTTTTTCTCAGGTTCCTGATTTAAGTTTTAAGAGGTGGAAGGATAAAAACATATTTTTGTTTCTCTCTCAAGATTCCTGATGTAAGTTAAATCTAGATTTGGCAAGTGAATTATGCCAAACTGTTGGAGATAAACTCTCTTTTTACTTGGTATATGTTTTTAGAAGTTGGCAAAACACCAAATTTGCCAAGTAAAATTTAGCAAACTCTTAGTACCAAATTAGTAGGACTCCCAATAAATTATAGTTAATATTTTTTATTAGGAAAAGGTATAAAAATAATTTCACACACCATGCCCCACGTGTCGCTGCCCATCTCCTGGCCGCTGCCGCCATCGCAGGCGGAAGGGATAGCCGGCACCGCGTCCTTGTGCCACAGCGGCATCCATCCGGCGAGGTTGGCGCAGCGCAGCCTGACCCGACGACGCCGCGACGTTGGAGTTGGAGCTGGAGCGGCCTAGACGTCTTGCCGCGGCCTCCGATGTTTCCTGTGCCGGACTGGCGACGGTGGATAGCCGCAACCACAACGGCACAGGAGCGAAGCGATCCCCTATTGTCAAATTCCGTCACCGCGACTAGTTCTCTACTCCATCTCCATCCCGCATCAACCATTCATCGCGATGCTTGAACGAACCAGAGGATTGCTGATTAGTAAATTAAAATTGGTCCTGCGCCTGGCCATGCGGCTGAGCTTGATCTCGCATCCCGCATCAACCAGAGAAACTCGGAGCAGAGGCTCACGATCTCGCCGTCGGTGAGCGGCCTCCCGCCGTCCTCGGGGATGGTGAGCTTGATCAGGGAGTCCACTTAGCAGTCCCTGTCGCCGTCGGCGTCCCGCCTGGCTTGTACCAGCGGGAGGAAGAGCTCCTCCTGCCGCCGCCGCAGCGAGACGAGCTTCTCCCACCAGCGCCGGAACACTAGCTTGGTGACGGACGGGAGGAAGGAGAAGACCAGGAAGCTGAGGAAGTTGGCGAGGAGCTCCCGCTGCGTGGCCTCGATGTCCCGCAACCGCGCGTCGTCACCGCCGCCGCCGCCGAAGCACATCTACACGAGGAGGCAGAACATCGCGTACTAGAACGGCTGCATGACGGGGACCAGGGATCCACCGTCGTGGCCGTCGGAGCGGACGCAGGAGACGAGGACGTCGAGCACCAACCGCCGCGCGGGGGAGAACACGCCGCGGAGGCAGGCCGGGTTGAGCACCCCTGAGGCTCGGCGTGGAGCTGACGTTGCGGCCGCCGCTGGTGAGCACAGCGACGACTGGCGTGGCGGGCTGGCGGGACGCGAAGGCCGCGCCGCTCTAGACGAGGCCGCGGTGCGCGGCGGCGCGGTCGGCGTCAAAGATGGTGGGGCGGGACCGGCCCAGCGGCGCGAAGGTGAAGACCGGGCCGTGGTCCTGCGCGATTCGGCGGAGCGCCGACTCAATGTCGAAGTCGTGGCGGGCGAGGAAGAGCAGCGGGCCCAGCACCGGCAGCGGCGCTGGCCCCGGCAGGAGAGGAGGGAGCGGCGAGCCGTCAGCGGCGTGGGCAGGCCTTGCTACAGCCCAGGCTGCGGGCGCGCAGGAGGATGGAGCAGAGGAGGCAGAGGAACGTTGTGAGGGAGTAGAAGAGCCAGTCCTCCATGGCCGGGGCGTGGGGAGGTTGCGAGGAGGCTCTCGTCAGCGCTCGTGCTCGGCGACTGGAAGTAAGGTGGATGGCTGCTTGGGAATGTTTGGAGCTCCCTCCGGATCCAGTGGGGAGTGGCCTCCGATTGCATCATGCGGTGGCTGGACGGGCAGGAGCGGGGCTCCGTGGTGCTGAGGACGACCAAGGCGGCACGGCCCGTGCGCTGCACCAGCAGCAGGCAGCCACCGCCGTCGAGGCGCTCGAGCCGAAGCGACGCTGCAAGCGGTGGGGAGGGGGGGTTCAGCGAGGCGCGCAGAGCCCCGAAGACTGGCCCTCAGCTCGGCTGGACCCTCGCGTCCTCGTCACCGCGGCACCGCATCAGCACCAGCAGCACGCACGCAGCAACGTGAGACAGAGGCGACGGGAGGGAGAGGGAGAGAGGATAAAGAGATTACCCGAATGCATTTTTTAATTAGATTAATTTTTTAATTAATCATGTGGTGGAAAAATCAAAATACTTAATACTTCTCGGTACTTCCCGATACTTCAAAAGCACTGTAAAAAAAGTAGCTAAAAATTAATAGTTCTTGCAGCAATAAAGACAGATACCCCTCATTCCATTTTTATAACGCATAGGTCTTTTATATAACATTTTACCATTCACTTATCATATATTATATCTCTTATGGTTATAAACTTGTAATCATGGTAAAGTATATTTGATTACGAATCCAACCCTATAAAATTTACATCATAAAAATAAAAATAATAGTCAAATTAGTGGTCAAAGATCATAAAGTTTGAATCTCAAGATATATATGCACATTATAAAAGTGGAAGGAGCGAGTAAAACTATCATATCCACCACCTCTCGAATATTATATGTGTCTACTACCAAATCTTTTACATGTGCAAGCTCCATTCCTCCGATATATAGATGAAATTTGTGCATGACTAAACCCTTATATGCTATTATGCTCTTGATGTGGATCATTTTGTCCGACATCAGTGTCAAAAAAGAAGTTGCTAAAATCAAAATTTTAATTCCAGTGTCATACATATATTGTACAACAGGGTGTCATTTTCGAGTTGAGAGAGACATAAAGCTAAGCTTTAGGAAGCAATAGTTTTTGTTAATTTCTTTTATAATTATATATAGTGTTTGTTAGTTTGATCAAGTGAGTGGACATTAGAGTATTTAAAATTTTGAGTAAATACGATCGAGACACTTAGCTACTGGTAGTTAGTTGGTGCAATACAGGGCCGCCAAGATAATTTTGCTTATAATATGTTTTCAGTTATTGGAGAATCCCTCCAGCGGTCCAGCCACATCTTTATCTTTATCTTTACCTAATATTAAAGCAAAGACTGTTTCTGCTTGAAATCTTCGTACGTCGTTGACCGAGTCCCTCCATGAGGCCAGAACCGGCCTGTAACGTGCAAAACCGGAGAAAAACTGGACTCCATATTGCAAAACCGCAAAAAACCGAGAAGCTGACGCAAAACCGAGCAAAACCCGGACGCAACCGAACTGAACGAGGAGCCACCAGAAAAACCGAAAGCTATCTATGCAGCCGCCAGCGGTGTAAAAGGGAAAAGCGTATAGAATTGGTTGATGGGCTTCGAACATAAAGAATAGGTGGTTGATGGGCTGATGGGCTTCGAACGTAGTAGAAAATGAAAATCACCAGACGTCTTTTTAGCTATATATGAAACTTTGTTTTATTCGACCTTTAGATGCACTATATATATATACCTCATATCTAGATGTATAACCTAATATCTATATCTATACCTAATTCTCAAAAAAAAATCTATATCTATACTTACTAATCTCTACCTAATATTAAAGCAAGGACCGCTTCTGCCCTTTTTTCGTCCGTCCTAACAGGTGTGACCCACTTCTCAGATGTTCCGTCCCTCTCCTGCACGAAATCGGTCGTCGGTTGGGCACACGCTCCCTGCTTCGTCGCCAGCCGCCACACATGTCCATGGTCCGTTCACTGCTCCTGCTTCGAATCCAGGCCAATCCAAGGGATTGGGTGGATCCTCACCAGGATCTCCTCCCTCACGAGCAGCAGTTCCTTCTTCCTCTGCGAATCCAGGCAAATAAAACCAGCAAAAAGAAAATCAAATTTGGCACATCTTGGAATTAGAGGAGAGGAGAGGGAAGGGGGGCGCCGTGCTCATCTTCGGGGACGGAGTTGGGGTGCTCTCAACCGATGTTGCGAGCGAGCGTAGCAGGCTGCTCCTCCGGGGACGCTTCGGAGTGGACATCCCAAGGCAGAGGCAGGAGCATGAGCACGAGCACGAGCGCCATTGCCCATTGTTGTGCTATCTGCGGTGGTGCTGGCTATGTGTGTGGATAAGGTTGAAGGATACAGAGTAGATAAGGTTGAAAGGTGGGTGTACTGGATGGACGGGTGATGAGCCAAGTTGGACCTAAAGAATGTTGGGTTAGAAATATAACTATGGACATATGTGTCATCTAATTAATAATCTCAAAATCTAATTGAGTAAGCTTGACCATAACACAATTTTTAATATTTAGTTGAGCAGGATGTGTTGAAATTAAATTGTAGGATCACAATTGCTTAAGTTCTCTTTGGAAATCACGCTACAAAAGATTTCGTGGTGGTGTTCAGTCAATATTGTACCAAACGGAATGACTGAATAGATAAAAAGAGAAAGCAAGAAATAAGTAATTTGTTAATCATTACACATAAAAATCACATTGTAAATTAAAAAAAACCAAGTCACATTGGACATTTAGCTCTTTATGTGTGTTATTACAGTTCATGAAAATTGGAAAGGTGGGCTCTCTAGCAATAGTACATTAATGTTAGATGTGTCATATGTCATTGATAGGTAGAGTTATCTCGTTCCCACTTATGTTATGGAGATGTGTGGGGAATGAGAATACGGCATGGCAAGGAAAGGCGAGGACAGGGCGGACAATAGTGGGTGAGGTGGGGATGGCATGGGCGTTACGGTGAGACTGAGGAGGCGGGGATGACGGCGCGGTTGAGCGATGGCGAGGCTCAGTGGTGCAAAACGAACGACGGCGGACAAAGTTGGTGCGTGGCGCGTGCACGACGGGAATGACGGTGCGGCCGGGGAGACGACAGTGAGGTTTGGGAGGCACAGACAATGGCGGGTAAGGTTAGTGTCACATGGGCACGATGAGGACAACGAGGAGGTCGGGAACGTGCATGGGTGGCAGGGTGACGGTGTAGTTGAGGCGAACGATGGTGGGTGAGGTCAGGGTGTGGCGTGATTGTGAGGTCGGGAGGGAGGATGACGATCCGATCGGGAGGTATGATGGTGAGACCGGGGAGACGCAGACGACAGGTGGCAAGGTCGCGGTGGCGTGTGCACGATTGGATTTGCAGCGTGACAGGATCGGAGAAGGCGAGGTTCGAGAGATGATAGTGAGGCTATGACAAATGATGGTGAGGTTTTGGAGGCGCAGACGATGGTTGACAAAGTTCAGGTGGCGCGGTGCAGTGTGACGAGGACGACGATGAGGTTAGGGAGCTGCGGGGCAGCAGGGCGCCGGCGCAGCTGGGTTAGTTGACAGCGAGAGTAACAATATTTTCTCCCGTTGCAACGCACGGACATAACTACTAGTATATATAAATATAAGCTATGTGTTGGACATCAATATGATCATATGCAAAACATTAATTTGATTTTAGTTATACAAAAGAAGTAGTTTTGTAGACGGTTTTTGGCAGATTAATGCCTTAGTTATTTAAAGCTCATGATTAAATATTTTCATATATTTTTTAGTACAGTCTTAATCTTTCAGTGGAATTTCTTTGTGATGAAAACGACACAACTCTGCAGCTGACACGGTTCCAGGGCGACGGGGGCTACGCCGTCGGCGTGAGCTGCAGCCTGATGCTGTCCGACCCGCTGTCGCTGGCGAGGTTCCTCCGGTCGTGGGCGCGCACGCACGCTGAGATGAAGGCTCGGAGCGAGCTCGTCACCCACCCGCTCATGCAGTACGCGAGCTACTTCCAGCGACCCACCATGGCCGCGCGCGCGCTCACCAAGTCTATCCGCCTCGACGACGACGCCTTCTCCGGCGCCGACGACGGCCACGCCGCCGTGACCGTCCTCTTCAGAGCCAGGCCCGCCGCCACCGGTGCCGGCGCGCCAGATGATCACCGCGCGTTCGCCGGCGCCTGCGTCGCCCAGGCGAGCGAGAGGCTCGGCGTGGGCAAGACGCCGGCCCAGTTCTCGGTCGTCGTCATTGCCGGCGGGGACGACGGCCGTGGAGGGACGAGCGTCGAGACGTGCACGGCGGACGGCCAGCCGGAGAGCGTCGGCGGCGGGCGGTACAAGCTTGAGGTTGCCCAGTGGCAGCAGGAAGAGCTCGGGCTGGCGGAGATGGTGCTCAGGGACAGCAAGCCCGTGCACGTGTCGTTCGGCATCGTGAGCGGCGGCGACGAGGGGCTCGTGGTCGTGATGGCGATGCCGGCGAGTTCCTGGTAGCGACAGCGATTCCCATGTGAACAAGTTGGACACGACTGGAGATTTTCTCCGTCGTGTTTCTAGTTTCTGCTTTTGTTGCATCAGACAGTTTGCTGAACTGGGTTTACTTCATGCTCACAGTAAATAAAAGTACAGGACTGCTAGCGCCCGGATGTCCGGAGGGACACTAGCTTCGGGACAGTCAGACTAAAGTATTGTAGCTGTGGGATCAAAATACTGTAGCACTCGAAAACACTGTAGCAAAAATTCCACCGCAACATGAAGAAGAATTCCGTAGAAAAAAATCCACATGTAATGGATCAGTGCTTCGATCTGTGTCCGGATGTCCGGACATCCGATTTATGTTGCGTGGAACATTCAAAATCAACATGAAATATCTCAATAAAAATGCAACATACAGATTAAACACATGCAACATATCTGTAGAACATATGCACCATTGAAACATCTAGATCTATTTTTGCAACATCCTCATGAAACATTTGCAACATCCTTCGAAAACATATGAAACATGTGGAACCTATGGTTGCAACATGCACCAAAACCTACCGCACGCCATGAATGTCTCCTCGTCGCCGCGACTGCTGGTCCGCTTCCTCGAGCCATCCCGCCGCTACTCGCGCCCGCGCAGGCAAGCCCCCAGCTCGTCCCATGGCCGTGGGGGCAAGGACGGGCAGATAAAAGAGCACACGGCGACAGAAAAGGTGGACAGGAGCTCCGGGGACCGCCACCGTGCCCCCATGACTGCCATGAGTAGGGGGGGCAGTGGAGGGGAGCAGGGCCGGCTGCCACGCTCGAGCCCGTCCGCCGCCGTG
Organism: Cenchrus fungigraminus; assembly: GCA_036936925.1. Taxonomy (NCBI): domain Eukaryota; kingdom Viridiplantae; phylum Streptophyta; class Magnoliopsida; order Poales; family Poaceae; genus Cenchrus; species Cenchrus fungigraminus. Next base: position 103,388,729 of record CM072769.1, on the reverse strand, counting down.
GGAGGAGCTCGCCCTCATCTCCGTCACCTCCGAGCACGACCGCACGCCTGGATCCGGCAACGAGGAGGTCGCGCGGCTCATCAGCGGTTGGAGCAAGGGAAGGGCCGGTCGCGCGGCTCACCGGCGGGTGGAGCGGAGAGAGCCGACCGTGCGGCTCGCCGACGGGTGGAGCAAGGGAGGGCCAGCCGCGCCGCTGACCTCGCAGGAGGTAAAAGGAGAGAGAGAGAGACGTTGGGGAGAAGAATGAGTGGAGAGTGATGGAGAGGAAAAGTGTGGGTTGGTGATAAGAATGATGGTGGGACTCGCGTCCGTTTTTTACTCCTCTGTCTAGACGTCTGACCCCTAGCATTACCGATAAAAGTATAACGGTAAAAGCCAAATATTATGGTTCCTATGAAGTAATAAAGAACAATTTGAAGCCTAACATGTACATGTTCTTCTAAAGTCGTCAGCAATTTGTGGTGAAAAGTTTGAGCATGCACTTGCCACTTGGTGTGCTTTCAGATAAATTCTATCACTACACCATTCTTGCACATAGACACACATTAAGAAAGTGTTTGGCTCGTGCTATGGTAACGTAACGCAAATAAAATCAAATTACAATGTATTTGATACTAGAATAGGTGATCATACTCTTTGTTTAATCGCACTCTGATAACGTAATCATAATCAAACTATGGTGTATGAGTTATATCTGATTACGATGGGAGAGGAGGAGTAACAAGCTTCTATATATATTGATTGCGTAATGATTTCGATTATGGTGTCAACTGATTACAAACCACCACAACCAAACATATATATTGTAATTCCAATTCCTTACCTTTTGTAATCAGATTATGTTACATTTGAGTCAAACAAACACCTCCTAATAGCTAGTAGACCTATGCCACCTCGTTGAGATAACATGGTCCACAAGCCGTTCTCATATGACATACGAACACTGCTAGTATACACGCACGAGTCCTTATCTACAACCATGCTTGGATAGAAATGAAACGGTGCAATAACCTTAGAAATCTTACCATCCACCACACAGTTACATAGGTTCAGCAGGGTTATATAGCCTGCAGGCTGAAGCTTTGTTCACCTGTATATCACTGTTGCAACAACACTAGAGAGTGTGTGCACCAATTCGGTGGCCTGAAGATCTGAACTCTACATACATGCCTTTCTTGAAGGCGGCATGAGAATCAGGGCAACTGGGCAACTGGGCAAGTCTACGATACATCATGACAAGTCCAGGATGGTACTAAAGAGAAATAACATTACAAAACATCAAAGGGTTCTTGTTACTCCATGACAACCAACTTGCAGTATAGTATAGTACTCGTCATCTTGCAGAAACCAGAGCGATTCTTCACATGTCCAATGAACTGAAATTGTAACACGGGAGTAAATCAGTGTTTGTAACAGCATGTCCAGCAAAACCATGTCAAAATTAGCAGTCACACTTTCTTTCCCAGAATTAGTTCTATGTCCAATAAATAGAAAACATGCTGACTGGGAGATGACCCAGAAAAGTTTAGCACTTCCAAAAGAGCAAGTTGTGCATATGGGTTTTGTACCACATATGCACTGTATTAAAATGAGTTTAGCACTTCCAAAAGAGCAAGTTGTGCATATGGGTTTTGTACCACATATGCACTCTATTAAAATGACACTCGGTGCAACTGATTTCATTTACACTTTTCTGCAGCTTTAAATCCTATTTTTAAATATTTCTTGGCTGTTGTGTACTTACAAGTTACAAGAGGAGGAATTCACTTTACTTGGTCAAGTTTGAAATGGATGCCCTGCAAACTTGACCATAATACAACTAGCAAAAAATTGGATTAACCTTTGTTTACATGTACATTCTGTAGTTTAAAACAAAACATGTTATCTCACAACTAATTTCAACATCATAAATGCCTAAGAGCCTAACTTATGTAAGCTTATGAGCATGCTTGGATCCATGGGACTAATTTTAGTCTGACTTATTTTAGTCTATTTGAGGGGCTAAAGTTCCAAGCACTCATGACTAAAGAGAGACTAAAACTAGTCTTGAGACTAAAATGTTTTAGGGGGTGTTTGGATCCCACCTGACTAGAGACTAGAGACTAGTTTTAGTCATCTTAGGGGACTAAACTTCCAAACACCCCTGACTAAAGGGTGACTAAAACTAGTCTAGTCTCTAGTCAGGGGTACCCCAACTTTTGGTGACTAAAACTCCTTCTTTGCATTTATTGAGAGAGAGAAGAGAGAAAGAGAGAGGAGAGGAGAGAGAAGGAGGGAGGGAGAGAAAACCATTTAATGCTGACTATTTTTAGTCACTCTCCAAACAGGGGGTGACTAAAATTTTTTAGTCTGACTAAACTTTAGTCAAATGACTAAAGGGATCCAAACACCCTCTTAGTAAGGGGAACCCTACTAAACTTTGTTTTAGCTCTCTCTCTCTCTTCATTTAACCTCATAGAAATCTGTAGCATGCCCCATCTATTAGTGGGAGAGGGAGAAAAGGGAGAGAGATAATTAATGCTCATTTACTACATTTTAGTCTCTTTAGGATTTGGATCCAAGCATAGATGAGACTAGCAACTTTTAGCCTGACTAGTTTTAGTCATGGGACTAAAAGGTATCCAAGCACCCTCTATAAATATGTTGGGCTTTCGTATGCCAACTAAAAACTCTAGAGTCTAGATGTTCCAATTTCAAATTTATTTGCTTTCAAGGGATAGACATGACAGAATCCAATTTCCAGTCTGAAGTCACTAAAGTTTGTATGTGCAAAGATATATGTCCAGCAAACCAGCTAGGATCTACATGAATGCAAAAATCCTTAACCATATATTTCAGCTAAGGCAAATTACAAAATTATATAACAGCAAGATAGCAATTCAAAAGTCTCAAGATAACATCATCTAAATATGAACCAAGCAAACAGTGCAAAATGTAGTTATACAGTGGTGAGATTCACAAAATTTAATAAAGCCAAATGCAGCATTGAAGCTGCCAGCTGTCAGAGCTATAGCAGTGCTTCATTTCGAACAGAGTTTCCAGGGTATGCTAACTAACGAAGAATCAAACAACTGGATCGATCTACATTTTCACAAATGGTTGCCATCAAATTAAAGACGGGATCACCAAAGCAACTGGATGGATGCATATCTCATGGTTTAACTAGCATCATCTGAAAATGAACCAGGCAACCAGCGCAAAAGCTAGTTATACAGTGGTGAGATTCACACAATTTAATAAAGCCAAATGCAGCATTGATGCTGCGAGCTGTCGGAGTTATAGCAGCACTTTCATTTCTAACAGAATTTCCAAGATATGCCAACTAACCGAGAATCAAACAACTGGATCGACATAACATTTTTCACACGGGGTTTCCACCAAATCTAAGACGGAATCACCAAAACGACTGGATGCATACCTAGGGGGCTAGGGGTGTACGCAATTCCTTCTGGTCAGCTCGGTTGGCCTGTTCTCCACTCGGTGACCCAAGCTGGGCACACAAAGAAGCAATGGAGAACCGCCATGCCGACAATGCCTATATCAACCATCATCGCCCCAGCCTTCTCCTGGACAGACCCCTTTCCGAACGAGCGCATCTGCATCCACCACCCAACTGCCACAATAACAGAAAGGAGGAGCAAGGCCATCTTGAAAACATCTTTCACCACGTATCCAAGCATCGCGCAAAGCATTTCCCCAGTGCTCGCAGCAGGACGCCGCTTTGGTGCCGATGGCTGTTTCAAAATTACAGTAAGTTTGTTGCACATAACTTAAGGAGCAGAGTAGCAGACAGATGAGAACGAACTGCAAAGGCAGGTACGCTAGTGCACTACATAAACACAATTGACAATTCCAGTGCTGGCAGTAAAACCCATGGAATCAAATGTGAAATTAGACTACAAGAATCGAATTCAGAGCTCTGACGCTCGATTCCTCCCTCGCCTGAAAGATAACTAGAGATAACAAAGAACTCTCTGCTTTACCTTGTCCGACTCCATCGCCGCGACCGCCGCGCGCAGGCCGAACAGGATGAGGGCGAGTGGTGCAAGGAGGAAAAGCCATAGGGAGACCTGGACGGCGGAGTTCTCCGCGGAGACCAAGCGGGCCCCAACCCCGCCGCCGGCGCGGCGGCCCAGGACCCCGAGGGCCAAGCCGGCGTTGAGCCCCCAAAGCGCGCCGCAGAGGCCGTACACAACGGCGTGGGCGACGGGATGGGTGACGATGCGCCGCATCTGCAGCAGATCCGGCGGCGTCGAGGCGCCCTCCCTTGCGCCGGCGGACACCATGGGAAACCCTAGAGGCGCCTCTCCGTCTCGCCGTCGGCGATTGTTGACCGAGACGCGACTGGACGAACTGACCCCGGTTTCTTTTCTGTCGGGTTTCTTTTGTTCCTTGAGTTACGAAAAGCAGGAGAGAACCCATTTCAAATTTCAATTGATTTGCAGTAAATAAAAAGTATAAAATATCAAGTACAATAGTTGCAGAGCTGCGATTTATGTGTCCGGCACTTCAAACTGAGCTTGTTTAGTTGGCAAACAAAAAAATTTAGAGTACCTTTAAAAGCTCATTAGAAGGATTAAATGTAGATTAATTACAAAACTAATTACACGAATGGACAGGAAATCGCGAGACGAATCCATTAAGCTTAATTAATTCATCATTAGAGATTGTTTACTGTAGCACGATGTTATCTAATCATGGCATAATTAGGCTCGTTAGATTCATATCGAAAATTTAGGTAGGGGTTATGAAATGAGTTTTGTCATTAATTCACATTTAATACTCCTAATCAGTATCGGAAGATTGATGTGACAGGTAGTTAGGAAAATTTTTAGGAACTGAACAGGACCTTAATCATCCTGGAAATTTTGGACAAATTAACAAGAGGCTTAAACGAGACCTAAATGACCCTTATTTGTTAGTTACATTTGACGCGAATTGGCTATTGCATACTCACATGCACATACACATGTCAAATTGAGTTTTTTTTGTTGCAAATTTTGTATCACTAGATCATTTGTTTTTTAGACAAATTTCATATATAGGCGTATTTGGAAGCTGATAGCATTGCAAGGTGTTCGCACTCAAATTTGGCATCAAGCCGACCAGGCTAGTCGCCACCAGTTAGACCGGTTCCCTGGAACGGTCTGACCGGTGACGCACTGTAGCTGGTCCGGCAAGGGCCGCACCGGTCTGACCGGTGGGCTCGACTGGTCTGATCGGTAGACTCCGAGTCCGAGTAGAATTGAGGAATCCTGATGTTTTTCGACTTGTAAAGGATTTCCTTGCGGGTAAGACCTCCCCACCCTATAAATATAAGGGGGCACATCCGTTTGAGGAGCTATCACCCAATCGATCATATCTTTTTACAACTTTTGTTTCTCAAACTCTAGCTTTCTTCTTCCTTTTGCTTTCCTTATTTGTCTCGACGGCGATCAAGGGCGTTCTGAGTGGCCTGCCGACTTCAGAGCAACCCTAGGCGCGTCACCTCCGACGGGGTCCCTCCCGAGGCGGTGCTCGTAGGTCTTCACCGCGCCTCTGTGCGCACCGGTCAGACCGATCAGGACAGGAGCTCGGCGAGTTCAGGTTTTCCGACTGCAGCGCGATCTAGCGCTCCCGCGTTGTTGATCGAGAAAACGTCAACAAATTGGCGACTCCGCTGGGGAAAGAAGATCAGGTTTCTAAAACCGTTCAATCTAACCCTAGCCTGATGGGATCTCGTTGCGACCTCGACATGAATAACATCGTCACGGCTTCACTTGAAGATCTATCTGTGGAGGAGCAACAGAAACTCAAGGCGCTCCAAGAGTACATGCAAGTCCAATTTCTGGCGAGCGTCAAGAAGGATCGTCATGACAAGGTGACAAGATTGAAAGAATTCGAGATGCCGGCAATCAAACTGAACGACAACATGGTTGAGGTATTACCCACTGTAAGCAAAACTCAAACTCCTCCTGTTATTCCTTCTCAGAAAAATACTACTGAGAGTGATGAGTTGCTTGCCTCTTACATTGCTCGTCTAGAACGCTTAGAGGATCTTGAAAAAGATCGTAATATTCTTGACATTAATAATAATGTTAATTCTAGCAAGAATCCTCAAATTAATTCTAGTGGGGTAGCACATCCTGGCTTTACACCTTTTCATGTGTTTAAACTTTCAAATTATTCAACTGGAAAAGCACCTATACCCTACATTGGTCAAACTCCACCGGTTCAACCGACCTGGCCAAATATGGCTGCACCGGTCGAAACGGTGCAGAGTACCGGTCTGACCAGTCTGACTAATGCCCTGTATTTGGTGCCCGAGTAGCCTCCGCCACTTTCAGTCGTACCTAATCCAATTTATCCTGCATATTCTAATACTTTGAATAGAGTTGGACAGCAGTATAGTACGACTGTTAGCACATCGGCTCCTTCAAATATAATCCCTGACGATGTGTTTGAAGGTTATAGGCTCGCTCAAGCTAAGATTGCTCCCTACCTAAATAAAATGAACCTAGAAAATTTAGGTACGCAACAGTCAAATAATCCTCCTCAATGGGCTGAATTTAATAAATTTAAGGAAGATTTGGCTAATGTTGTAAAAAGTAAACTTGGTGTTGATATTGGTAACATAAATTTGTATCAAAAACCATATGATGCTGAGTTTGATAATTTCCCTCTCCCACGTGGTTGGCGTATGCCAGATTTAATTAAATTTAGTGGTGATGATGACCGAACCACATGGGAGCACATTAGTCAATATACAGCTCAACTAGGTGAAGCGGGTGCTTACAATGCTCTTAAAGTGCGTTTATTTTCTTTGTCTTTGACCGGCACCGCTTTTGTTTGGTTTTCATCGCTCGCTCCTGGTTCTATTATATCTTGGGATATGTTAGAACGTAAATTTCATGATCACTTTTATAGTGGGAGCATCCAATTAAAATTGACAGATTTAACATCGGTTAGGCAAGGGAGAGATGAAAACGTCTCCTCTTACATTAAAAGGTTTAAAGAAACTAAAAACCGTTGTTTTAATATGTTAATTACTGATATAGATCTTGCCGATATTTGCTTAAAGGGTATAAGATCCTCCATTAGAGATAAAATAGAGGGTTCTGATTTTCTTTCGGTTGCACAAGTTCAAATTAGAGCTTTAATTGTTGAAAACCGAATGAATAAGGAAAATGATAACTTTAAATCACGTCGTTCAAATGTGCATCATATTGAATATATGATTCCGATAGCTCGAGCGATAGTGATAAAGATGTTTATGCTGCTGAATTTGTTTGGCCCTCTAAAGAAAAATCTTATTCTTGCTCATCTCTTAAGCCGGCTAGTAAAGGTTGGCAAGAAGAAGTTAAATTTACTTTTGATGTTTCTAAATGTGATCGTATCTTCGATGAATTGCTTAAATCTGGAAACATTAAAGGAACTCATACTTTGCCTCCACTTGATGAGTTAAAAAGGTGTGCATATTGCAAGTTCCATAATTCTTTCTCTCATACTACTAATGATTGCAATGTGTTTCATCGACAGGTTCAATCAGCTATTAATGAAGGTCGTTTGACGTTTCATGAGATGCAAGTGGACAAGACACCTTTTCCTGTCAACACAATGGAACTACAGCAGCCCAAGGTTTTGGTTCGGCCGTCTCAAGCCGAAACAACTAAAGGCAAGAATGTGGTAGTCGGGGAAGCTAAGCCCGACTTCAGAGGAAAAGAGTTAGTGCGAGAAGTTGCTTATTCAAAGACTCCTGATGGCAAAGAGACTTTCAAGGTTACTGTTAGAGCCTCTGGACATGGGGGGCAAGGGTCGTCCACACCCGCCGATCAGCGACCGTCTGAGCCTAACCAGGCCAAACCGGTGGAGGTGACCAGTCAAACCGGTGCACCCGAGAACCATCCAAGGATGATTAAGCCAAGCCGTCCGGAGATTGGTAACTAGAAGCTTAATGTAGCAAAAAATCAGGGGAGTGGTCCCAAGCCAAAAGTCACTTTCGACATGCTATTTGACAAGTATTCCAAGCAAAAGGCCGTTACAAGTGATCGACGGTTAAAAAAAAGGATGAGATCACCTACACATCAAGAGGGGTCATCTTCACCCCCAAGAGCTGCTATAAGGTACAAGGGTGAATCATCACAGTCAAGGCACTTTACTCCATCTTGGGTGCCATCAAGTTTACATCCACCGCGTCCAATTTATGATGATAATGGAGTTATGTGGGTGCCATATCAACAAGCGTTCCATCCTGGATGGGGAGAGCCAAGAAGACCAGCTATGGACAGGATATCCAGACCTATGCAAGACCGTTGGGCACCTCATCATCCTAGTCAAGGTTACTCAGCTACACCGACCAGACCGTTCCCAAGCACCGGTCCAACCGGTCGACCTGTACAGACACCGGCCAGACCGACCGCCAGCACCGGTCCTACCGGTGCAATCCGACAAACTGTGCCAGCTCCTGTGAAGCAAGTATACAAGCCAAAGCAGAAGGAGAAGGTGCAGAAGATGGATATTGACTCAGAGAGGACTACAAATGAAGACATTATTCGGATCGGGTCAATGGATGTTCCTATTGAAAAAGATGACAAAAGACCGATTGCGTTGAGCAATAAGGTTGTGACATCTACTCCAGGGACATCTACTGCTGCTAATGACCATGAGGCCAGCGGAAGTGGCTCCAACACCAAATATTTCTTGCCAAGGTGGTGTCCTCCCGGTTTGACACGCACACAAAGGAGGAAGCTTCAACGCCTAAGATTTCAGGAGGACAAGGAAAAGGAGATGGAGAAGAAGCGAGATGAGGCATTCAACCAGTACAGGCCCATGGTACCTTAGGGAAAAGAGTGGAAGGCCAAGACCAGCTCCCAGCCAGCACCAGTTAGACTGGTGGAGGAGTCGGTCACACCAGTCAAACCGGTGGCCGGCGTCGGTCAGACCGGTGACCCAGAGATGCCGCTCGGTTTTGATTCTTCTGTTTCCATGGTTTGTGATGACAAGTCTACATCGGTTTCTGCTCCAGAAGATGATGAAGAGCTTGTTGATTACAGTTCTTCTCCTGAGCACATGAATCTGGACATCAACGTGGTGCATATGTCAATGGATGGTTATGTGCTTTCGGAGGAGGATGTTTCTCATCTTGATTTTGGGCCAAAAGAAGCTATCTTTTAGAAGCCCAAGACCACTGAAAATCATCTCAAAGCTTTGTACATGAAGGGTCACATAAACAGGAAGCCTATCTCTCACATGCTAGTGGATGGATGAGCGATTGTCAACTTGATACCTTATTCTTTGTTCAAGAAGCTGGGAGGTTCAGATGAGGAGTTGATCAAGACCAACATGACGATAAGTGGTGTATCGGGAGACAAGCCAATGAGCGCCAAGGGCGTTGCTTCGATGGAGCTCACCGTCGGGAGCAAGACGTTGGCTACTGCTTTCTTCGTCGCCGAGACCCAAGGTAACTTTAGCCTAATCCTTGGCCGTGATTGGATTCATGCAAATCAGTGTGTGCCTTCTACCTTGCATCAATTTTTAATCCAATGGGTAGGCGACGAGGTAGAGGTTGTTCATGGTGATACGTCGGCTTGTGTTGCTGTGGCTGATAGTACCTCCGTGAATGATCATCAAAATCTTAAATGCTTATCTAGTTTAGATTTATCTGGACTAGAACTTATTGCTTCTACCAAAGATGGTTTTGCTACTACTATTATGAAGCCAATTGAAGATCAGGCTACATCACTTTTTGGGATTTGATGAATGTCAATCTAGAGTGGTTACAGCAGCGGTGTGAGCGCTATCAGGCACATAAGAACGATATGTGTGAGTCCATCGAAGACTTTGATGATTTGAGCAAGTTGGGACAAGGGTTTACGTCGGCTGATCCTTTAGAGGAGATAGACATTGGTGATGACACTATTCTTAGGCCGACATTTGTAAACAAGAGTCTTGATCCTTTGTTTAAATCTGAATTAATAAATTTATTGAAGGAGTATGTTGATTGTTTTGCATGGAATTACAATGAGATGCCTGGTTTAAGCCGTGATTTAGTTGAGAATTGGTTGCCCATTAAACCTGGTTTTAAGCCTTATAAACAACATGATAGATACTTTAATCCTGATATTTATGACCAAGTGAAAGAGGAAATCAATCGGTTGCTTGATGCTAAATTTATTAGACCTTGTCGACATGCTAATTGGATCTCTAATATTGTTCCTGTTGAGAAACAAGGAACAAATAAGGTTCGTGTTTGCATTGACTTTAGAGATCTCAATAAGGCTACTCCTAAAGATGAATATCCTATGCCTATAGCCGATTTTCTTATTAATGCTGCATCCGGACATAAAATTCTTAGCTTTCTTGATGGTAACGCTGGTTATAATCAAATCTTTATGGACGAAGAGGATATAGCCAAAACGGCCTTTATATGTCCGAGTTTTGTTGGTTTGTTTGAGTGGGTTGTCATGACCTTTGGTTTGAACAATGCGGGTGCTACTTACCAAAGAGCTATGAACTTAATTTTTCATGATTTACTTGGCATCATAGTAGAGGTTTATATTGATGATATTGTTGTCAAATCGGCTAGAGATAATTCACATTTAGCTGATTTAAGACTTGCATTTGAAAGAATGCGCCAATATAAATTTAAGATGAATCCACTCAAATGTGCTTTTGGTGTATCGGCTGGAAAATTCTTGGGTTTCATTGTGCATGAGAATGGTGTAGAAATTGATCCTAAAAAGATTGAGTCTATTCACAAAGTGAAAGCGCCTACATGCAAAAAAGATCTACAAAAGTTCTTGGGTAAGGTAAATTATTTGAGGAGATTCATTTGCAACTTGTCCGGGAAGGTGAATGCGTTTACTCCTTTACTTCAGTTAAAAAATGATCTTAGTATCACTTGGGGGACAAAGCAACAAGAAGCATTTGATGAGATCAAACTTTATTTGACTTCGCCGCCCGTTCTTCAAGCACCTAAGAGTGGAGTTCCTTTCAAGTTGTATGTGGCAGCTGAGAGAGATGTTATTGGAGGTGCTTTGACTCAAGAAACCGAAGGCAAGGAAAACATTATTGCATATGAGAGTAGGAGGTTGTTGGACGCCGAAACAAGGTACACTTTTATAGAAAAGTTATGCTTATCCTTATATCATACTTGTACCAAGTTTAGGCATTGTTTGTTACCTAGTACTTGTATAGTAGCATGTCAAACCGACATAATTAAATACATGTTGCATAAACCAATTTTGAGTGGTAGAGTCAGCAAATGGGCTTATGCTTTAGTTGAATATGATTGACATTGTGAGCCTTTAAATTCAATGAAAGGGCAAGTTGTGGCCGACTTTATTGTTGAATATAGGATAGATAAGCAACTTGATTTAAATGTTCGGTTATGCTACTTTTACTCCATGGAAGCTACACTTTGATGGGTCGGTTTGCAAAGATGGTTGTGGTGTTGGCGTCATTATTATTTCACCAAGTGGGGCTGTTTTTGAAGCTCTTAACTGGCTAGATCATAAGTGTACAAACAACCAAATCGAATATGAGGCTCTTCTATTTGGATTGGGGATTTTACATGACATGGGAGTGAAACATGTGGAAGCTTACGATGATTCTTTGTTAGTGGTGCAGCAGGTTTCCAAGGTATGTCAATGTTTGAACAGCTTTTTAAATGCTTATCTTGATAAATGTTTAGACATTATATCTTGTATGGATGAATTTGTTATTTATCATGTACCACGAGAAGAGAATCCAAGGGCTAATGCTCTGGCACAGCAAGCATCTGGTTATAATGTTCGAAAAAGAAATTTTCAAGAACACAACCCGATGCTTATGGCCGAGTATTTTGCCCTGGAGGCACCGGTCCAACCAGTACCTCTGACAAGTCTGACCGGTGACACCGGTCTAACCGTTGCGACTGACCGGTCTGACCGGTCCCCTGGTCAGGAATCTCCTTTGGCTATTGCTCATTCTAGAGATGATAAAGACGAAGTAGATGATTGGAGAAGACCTTTAATTAATTATTTACAAGATCCTAGCAGTTCAGTTGATAGAAAAGTCCGACGTTGGGCTCTCAAGTTTGTTTTGGAAGATGGTGAATTATATCGTCGGACGCTAGATGACTTACTTTTCAAATGCTTGGGTCCTAATCAAGGAAGGTTGGCTATGGCAGAGGTTCATGAAGGGATTTGTGGTACTCATCAATCGGCTCCTAAGATGAAGTGGCTCCTCAAGCAAGCTTGCTTGTATTGGCCTACTATGATAGCCGATTGTTTTAAGTATTACAAAGGTTGTGAAGAGTGTCAGAAGCATGGTGATGTTCAGTTGGTACCCACTGCGTTAATGCATCCAATTATTAAGCCTTGGCCTTTTAGAGGATGGGGATTGGATTTTGTTGGTAAAATACATCATTCTTCGTCAAAGGGGCATTGTTTTGTGATTGTGGCTATGGATTACTTTACCAAGTGGACTAAAGCAATTCCTTTGAGGAATATGACACATCGAGAGGTAATTGAGTTTATTAGAGAGCATATCATACATAGGTTTGGCATCCCACAAACTTTGACTACGGATCAAGGGTCTTCCTTTATATTAAAACAGGTGCGTGAGTTTGTCAATTCTTATGGTATTAAGTTACTCAATTCATCTCCATATTATGCTCAAGCAAATGGTCAAGCCGAGTCTAGTAACAAGATTTTGATTATGCTCATCAAGAAGATAGAGGATAATCCTAAGAGATGGCATGAGGTATTATCTGAAGTTTTATGGGCTCATCATATTTCTAGACATGGTGCTACTAAAATTACTCCTTATGAGCTTGTGTATGGTCAAGAGGTCATTTTACCCGTTGACGTGAATCTAGGCGCATATAGACTTGCAAAGCAAAATAATCTTGATGTTGAAACATATTATGCTTTGATGATGGATAACATTGATGAAGTGACTGACAAGCGTATGGAGGCTTTAGAAGAAATTGAGAAAGACAAGAGGCGAACAGCTAGAGCATACAACAAGAGGGTAAAATCCAAATCTTTTCAGGTTGGTGATTTGGTTTGGAAGACGATTTTACCTATTGGAACTAAGAGCAATAAGTTTGGCAAGTGGTCTCCAAGTTGAGAAGGTCCATACAAGGTGGTCGTGGTGTGCTCCGAGAATTCTTATATGGTGGAAACTTTACAAGGACATCGGCTACCAAGGGATCTCAATGGGAGGTACTTGAAGAAGTTTCATCCAAGTGTTTGGCAAGATGCTTGATAGGATAAGGGCCGATTTAAGTAAAAATCGTCCTTAGAATAAAAAATGGCCGATGAAATTTGTCACATCGACCTTAGAAATATTTTTTAGTACACAAGTTTTACTAAAAAACAGGGGCATATGTTCGCACCCAAATTTGGCACCAAGCCGACCAGGCTAGTCGCCACCAGTCAGACCGGTTCCCTGGAACGGTCAAACCAGTGACGCACTGTAGCTGGTCCGGCAAGGGCTGCACCGGTCTGACCGGTGGGCTCGACCGGTCTGACCGGTGGACCCCGAGTTCGAGTAGAATTGAGGAATCCTGATGTTTTCCGACTTGTAAAGGATTTCCTTGCGGGGTAAGACCTCCCCACCCTATAAATATAAGGGGGCACGACCGTTTGAGGAGCTATCACCCAATCGATCATATCTTTTTACAACTTTTGTTTCTCAAACCCTAGCTTTCTTCTTCCTTTTGCTTTCCTTGTTTGTATCGACGGTGATCAAGGACGTTCTGAGTGGCCTGCCGACTTCAGAGCAACCCTAGGCGCGCCACCTCTGATGGGATCCCTCCCGAGGCGGTGCTCATAGGTCTTCACCGCGTCTCTGTGCGCACCGGTCAGACCGGTGCACTTGACCGGTCAGACTGGTCAGGACAGGAGCTCGGCGAGTTCAGGTTTTCTGACTGCAGCGCGATCTAGCGCTCCCGCGTTGTTGACCGAGAAAGCGGCAACACAAGGATAAATAGTATACTACACCAAACATTTGTTCCTTAATTTGAGGGAGATGGAGTGGCTATGTGGAATAAATGCTAGTTCAATTTGAATAAACTATTTTATTTTCTAAAAGTGCTTATGATAAATAGTATACTAGCTTTTATATCACCTTAAATGGCTGCTTTCTATGAAATAACATGTACTTATTACTATGTTTTGCAAGTGGTTTATGATATGAAAATGGAAATTAATGGCCTACATTTTGGAAAAAATATACAAATTTATCAGAAATCAATATCATCACATGTTTCAAAATTTATTAATGATATACAATTGGTATGGGGTGAAAATTTATGTTAGAAATTCATGCAAAATTTCAAGAACGAACTAATTAATAAAGTCATTTCATGAGGGAAAACAAAAGGTTAAATTTCTATTGTGATGTTAAAAAGGACAAAACTGCACTATTCATGCTTTTTTTTCTGAAATGTGTCTTTTTTATAATGCGAACAAGATTGAATTAGTTGCTGAAACTTCCATGATCTTGTAACATAACCTCACTAATAACTATTTCAACCTTTGTTATGATAATTTCATAAGTTTCCACATTAGGTTTCCAGTGAACTTACAACAATTGCAAAAAAAAAGTGTTTCATCTGCACCAAAGTCATACTCTGAGCTAGGTATATTTTGTTTTTATTTTGAGCTATGGTGGCACGCCATTCTTTCACATTTTGTTGTGTTATTGTTAGATATATAGTGTTGTATATGGTCTTGTATTGTATTACTTGTACTCCAAGCCGTATCCGGCCTATACAATGAAAGGTCACCCCCCATCTTGGGTGTGTGGTGTTTGCCTAATATTCTACATGGTATAGAGCCTAACCCTAGTCCTGTCTTTCCTCCCCACCCCCACCTTGAGTTACTGTTCACGTGTGAACAGTAACCTCGCCCCAACCCTAGTGCGCGCCGCCTCTTCCCTGGCTGCGCGCCCCTCCTCTCTTCCGCTGCCCAACGCGCCGCCGTCTCTCTGGCTGTGCGTTCCCTCCACCACACCAGCATCACCCCTCCCTAGGGTGTCGCTCTCCTCAACAGATTCAATCTGTTGATGTCTCGCGTCACCGCCGTCGACTCCTCCTCCTCCAGTGACAGCGACTGTCAGTGTTTTAGACACCGATGCCTACCAAGGGGTACCCGAGGTAGTTGTTTGTGCGGTGGGGCTCGCCGAGATCAGGAACACGATGGAGAGACACGAGGCACACAATTAGACAGGTTCAGGCCGCAAGGTGCGTAATACCCTACGTCATGTATGCTGCGTGGCTTGATTGATTGTGTGAGTTGCGTATGTTGTATGGGTGTCCCTGCCTCGCCTTATATTGCACGGGAGGCAGGGTTACAAGTCAGTTTGGGTACAAGAGTACTAGTCGAGTACGACTAGAAGTAGCCTATATCAGTTAATGAGAAGCTATCCTAATCCTGTACAAGTCATGTCTTGCCCTTCCTTGCCTTGTGGTCCACGCTAGTCTTGCACCATGGGCCACAGTCGTGTAGTCCAGGTAGTCGGGCCCTATCTCCCGGACATGGCCCACATTGTTGGTGGGCCCGGGGATGTCCGGTCGACAAGCCCCCGAGTTCTTTGTAGTCGAGTGCAATGCATCCAAGTATTCTTGAAGGCTTCAGCGAGTAGTTCCCAAGCGTCCTTAAGTTCCGCAAGCTTTAGTCTTCAATAGTACTTGAATCATCACGAGGCTAGAAGGTACTCCAGCTAACTCCACGAGTAGTCTTGAAGTCTTCTCGAGTTGTTCCCAAGCGTCCCCGAGTACTTCCTTGAAGGTCTTCAATTGTACCCGCTTTGTTCTTGAAATCTTCGCGTCGAAGATCCATATGGTAATGCGATTACAAAAATCGCATTCCATATGGAATGTAGCCCCCGAGTCTTAGGTCGAATCACAGATACAAGCTCAGGGTCAATCTTCTAGCTCTTGTAAAGTCTTGCTCTGAAAAATCTGTAGAAATCCCGAAGAATCGTATGGGAATGCGATTACAAAAATCGCATCCCATATGGATGTAGCCCCCGAGCCTTAGGTCGAATCTTAAATTTAAGCTGAGGGTCTATCTGAAGTTTCTTCCAATTAAATCCCGCAAAATTCGGAGAAAAACCGAAGGACACGTGGCACGGAGCCCCCGAGCTTTGAGTCGAGTACTTCTCGATTTGAAGGATCCAAACTGACAGTAGAATGTGGCCTGAGTCCAGTGTGCTGTAATTGATATGAATCCAATTCCAACGAGTAGTCGAGCCCTCGAGATGGAGCGGTGTAGGTCTTGGAAGTTGAAGAAGCCCACTGACTTAGCCGAAAAATACAGCCTGGTGCGAATCCAATCTGACTGTTGAATGCGAAGGGTCACCAAGCTGAACCATTTTAGGGTTGTGGTTTATAAATACCAAGGAGGGGTCCCCCTAGGTTTCCACTGCCTCTGTCTGCCTTAGATCTGAAAAATAGCTATTGCCGCCGCCACCACCGAGGTGTAGTGCCTGCGTTGCAAATCGCCACCGCCCTCCACCTCGTGCAGCCCCCGAGCGAATGCGAGTGAAGAGGCTCGTGACTGGAAGGATGAAGATCGGACCGTCCAAGGCTCAGATGCAGAAGAAGAAGAGATCCGTGCGCGGCAAGGAGGTGCTACCGGAGCCCAAGTACAAGTGTGTGCTGCCGGATGAGCCGCCAAACCAAGCCACCGCCTGGAAGAAGTCGAAGGTGAAAGAGGCCGACATCAAGGCCCTTGAAGATGCTGGCCTGCTACAGGAGAAAGCCATCGCCGGTTGGAGTACTGCTGCTGGAGATCCGTGGCCCATGGAGAAAAACCCGGAGGAGATCCCCATGTTCAATCTGTTTGTGGAGCGAGGGCTAGCACTGCCGACTAGTGATTTCTTCAGGGGCTTCCTGGAGTTCTTCAAGCTAGAGCACATGCACCTCAACCCCAACAGCATCTTCCACATGTCTGTGTATGTACACTTCTGTGAAGCCTTCATGGGTATCCGTCCTCACTGGGGATTGTTCAGAAAATTCTTCCGGTTGAAGCCGCATCCCAACACAAACTTTCCCGTAGTAGTCGGAGGGGCGGGACTCCAGATGCGGCAAGGAGTGCAGGAGCAGTACTTGAAGTATGAGTTGATAGATTCCAACCAGGATTGGAAGTCTCGTTGGTTCTATATTGAGAACGCACTGCCGCAACTACCCAAGCCAAGCATGTATGCTCTGGTATACGAGGCGATCTAGAAGGATGAGCTGAGTACTCAAGAATGTCTCCAGATCCTGGAGTTGATGGCCAAGATAGCGCTGCTGAAGGTGCGAGGGTTGACAGCTGAGAGGGTAGCCTTTAGCTTCATGAAGCACCATGTACAACCCTTGATGCAGAGGGAGCATCTTGGGTATGAGTACACAGGTACTGATGATGGCTCGAGAATGTCTGCAGACGAGATCTCTGATGATCTCGTTATGGAGCGGCTGCAGAGGATCTTCAAGAATATCGATGGGATACCCATCGCCGTGGAAGATCTCAGTGCTGATAATCCTCCACGCTTGGTGAGTAGTCAAATCAGCCCCCGAGTACTTGTATGTAAGTAGTCGTAGACTGATAATTGTTGCCTTGTCGTTGCTGCAGGAGGATATCTTGAAGTTTGTATCCGTACCACCTCCGCACGATGCGGATGCAGTGCAGGTGGAGGGAGTCCCTCAAGTTGTGATCCAAGAACCCGGGGAAGAAAACCCAGCCCCCGGGGAAGATGAAGTCATCGTGGAGGATGCGTCCTCCAGCAGTGGTGACGAACGTACGTTGAGGCAACGTTTCGAGATCAAGTCTCGTTATGGGTACTCTGGAGTACCCATACTAACAGTTCCCGGCACAAGCTCATCGAAGAGGCTGACGTCGACCTTGCTTGAAGATCTGGCCCAGCCGCCGTGAAAGAAGCGGAACGCCATTGGGAAACGGCTAGTGAAGAAGGTTGTGGCCACAGAGGGGCCAACTCTTGAGGTATGCCTTGAACCAAGTAGTTGATATCGTGTCGAGTACTCAGTCCCTTGAATATGACGAGAAGTCTTGTGTGTAGGGCGCCAGTGGATCTGCTCAACAACAAGAAGCCGAGCAAGTGGTGGATCCGCAATCCCAAGAAGTCTAGTTGGTAGAGGATGATGGATCCTCACTGCCCATGGGGGTACCCATGGATGGCGTAAACGAGCCGGTTGAGCCCGAGGCAGCTCAACTAGCCCCCACCGAGCCCTAGGGAGTAGAGCAGTCGGAGGTCGTTGCTCACGGAGCAGCGGTGGTAGAAGCTACACCGTCGGCTGAAGCTGAAACTGTGGTCATGCCGACACTATTCGACTTGCTAGGACCACAAGTTGAAGTGTTGCGGGCAACTTTGTAAGTACACAATAACTCGAGTACTCCTTGTCTGTAATTTGTTGAATCTGACCAACTTGTTGATGCAGGAAATCTATGGACTTGCAGTGGGGAGTCCCGGTTGCCAGTGCCATAGTGGGAACTCAGAGCCTACCAAGTGCACAGGTTGAAGAAAGCCGGGTACCCCAGAGCGAATCTGCGGAAGACATTGTGGCCGTCAAAGTCGAAGTAGCGTGGAGCTTGACTTGCTTTGGGGTGAAGTAGTCAGGTCGATGGTAGCCACAGTCCCCAGGAAAGAAGCCGAGCAGCCAGAAAACATCGAGGCAGTGGTCGAGGAGGGTATGGAAGTAGATCCAGAGGCCACCCTGCCTTCAGAAAATGTTTCAGCTATGCGAGCCCCCATGCGTCAGGAGAGCGCACGGGAAATCCTTGAAGATAACCCGGAGGACCGTGTAGTGCCACACGAGCCGGAGATCCAGGACCCAACACCGCTACGTAGCTCGGCGATGCACTCGGAGGTAGGAACAAGTACCCGAGCCAGGGCAGAGTATTGATGCCATATGATGATGCCTGCCTGGAGGAGGGCAACTTGCTGATGCACTTGGAGATGTTCCGCAGTGTGGAGAAACTGTTCGCGGTAAGTTGAAAACCTGAACCTCGTAGAATAGTTGTAGTTGAAGATATCTGGTATCTAACCCTTGAGTAATAATCCATTGTAGAAAGTTGTCAAGCAGTCGAAATGCAAGACTCGGCTACTTGAACAGAATGCCGCGGACATTGAAGAGACCGCACAGCTCAAGGCAGAGCTTGAAAAGCAGAAGTCACACGCCTTGAAGCTGCAGGAGCGTCTAGATGCCAATACCGCGGAGTACCACAACTCGCTCCAGGAGTTGATAGTCCAGAAGGACAATGTTGTCAAACAGAACAAGTCCCTTCACCAGAAGAACAAAGGTACCGTCACTACCTGGAAGCCTTGTTGAGTACTTATTTGAGTAGTGAAATCCCATGATGAGTTGTCGTTGTCTTGCAGAGCTGGATGAGGAGGCCAAGAAAGCCAAGGACAGATCCGTTGACTGGCAGAACGCCTTCAACCGGGAGCAGGATGCCCGCGAAGAGCTCGAAGCAGAGTACAAGGTGCGCTGTCTAGAACTTGAGCGGGAGATGCAGATCTGTGAAGATGGGAGTCATGATCTGTTAATTTGTATGCAGTCCTTGAAGGCCAAGCTCGAAGAGGTGAACCAGCTGCGTGTGGAGTTGAACAAGTTGACTGAAGCGACAGAACCAGTGGCCTGTTTGTTTGATCGCCGAGTACCAGGAGAGCCCCCACGCTCGCTTGTCGAAAGACTGAAGGCGACACGCGAGAAGATGCTCGAGTACGTGCAGAGGCTGAGACGATCAATCTCAAATGAAGTGCTGGCCTTCATCAAGTCTTTCTTTCCCACTACTGATCTGACGGTCATCATGGATGGCAGAGCGCAAGATTGCACCGACAATAGGCTCAAGGAGTTGATGCAGTAGACATCTCCTATCGCGGAAGCAGTCGCGCCGTACATCAACTTGCTGTAGATGTACCTGTAGATGAAACACTATAGAAAACTAGTATAAACCCGAAAGGATGTTATGTAATATAATTGAAAAACTTGAAGTAATCAATTATCTAGATCCTTTTTTGCGTTGTCGTGGATGTCGTGTACTCGCGGCTGGAGACCTTCGAGTAGTGGTTGCAAAAAGAGATGCGATAGCCCAGTAGGAGTACTCAGGCCTAGATAAGTTCCGAAGAACGTTTAGCTTAAGCACAACAAAGAAACCAAGCTGTAGCAGCGTGAAAAAAGGGTAGGCTCTTGTTGTAGAGAAAGCGTGAAACACAGTAACAAGTCGATATACGAGATAATCACTTTATTATTGATAAATTACATTGTGTCGAGTACAATGTCTGGATACACTATCGAGATGTAGTGCCTTAGGTACTATTAGGCGCGGAGCGCGTAGCCCCCAGAGAGCATTGGGTAGTTCCTTGATCCACTTGCCGCCCTTGGTGTTTGGAGCATCGTACAATCGCTTCTTGAGGGTGTCGAGTACAATCCCGTTGGCACATTCCACTTGGACATTGGCGCGTGGGTGGGCCACGGAAACGTACCGGACATCGATCCCGCTGTTCTCACAGTACTCCCAGAACTGGTGATTGTTGAAATTCGAGCCCAGGTCTGTGATGATACGATTGGGGAACCCGTAGTGATGCATGATTTCATCCAAGAAGTCGAGTACTCTGTCGGCCTTCGGGTAGGTAACAGGCTTGACCTCGATCCACTTGGTGAACTTGTCGATAGCCACCAGAACTCTGTTGAATCCCCCAGGCGCATTTGGTAGATGCCCAATCATGTCGAGCCCCAGCAAGCGAAAGGCCAGGTTGGTGGTATCGTGATGAGCTTGTAGGCTGGGACATGTTGTTGCTTGGAGAAGAACTAACATCCGTGGCACTTCTTGACTAGTTCCTCTACGTCAGCGAGAGCTGTAGGCCAGTAGAACGCTCGTCTGAAAGCTTTCCCCACCAAGGTGCGGGAAGAAACGTGGTTGCCACAGATCCCTTTGTGTATCTCTTCCAAGAAACCTTTGCCGTCTTCACGAGAAATGCACTTCATGAGTACTTCCGTACTTGCACCTCGCTTGTAGAGTTGATCCCTGACTAGTGCATAGGCCTTTGCGTGGCGAGAGATGCGCTCGGCTTCTGCCTTATCCTCAGGTATCTTGTGGTCCTTGATGTAGTCGATGAAAGGAGCTCTCCAGTCCACGTCGATCATCAACACATCGCGATCAGGCTGGGATGAACCAGGAGTAGTAGTCGCAGGTGCAGGTGGTGGCTCCGGGATGGATGGCTTGTGGAGCTCGTGGATGAAGATTTCCGCTGGTACTTGAGCACGTGAAGATCCTAGGTTCGACAGGACATCCGCAGCAATGTTGTTGTCACGGATACCGTGATGGAACTCAAGACCATGGAACTTATTCTCGAGCTTGTGTACCTCTAGACAGTACGCATCCATGTTCTCAGCATTACGATCTCAGGAGTCATTGACTTGATTGATGACCACCAGGGAGTCGACGTAGACGAGTAGTCGTTTGATGTCGAGAATAACTGCAAGGCGGAGCCCGTGCAGTAGAGCTTCATATTCAGCTTCGTTGTTGGAGACCTTCCAGAAGATCTGCAAAACGTATTGGAGCTGCTCGCCCTTGGGGGAGATTAGTAACACTCCAGCGTCGGCGCCTTCCAGCTTGAGGGCCCCATCGAAGTACATGATCTAATGCTCTGGGCGTTCGGTTGGAGTTGGGACTTGATTCTCCCGCCACTCAGCCATGAAGTCAACTAAGGCTTAAGACTTGATTGCAGTGCGAGACTTTAAGTCGGGCGATAGAGCGCCAAGCTCGACCGCCCATTTAGAAATTCTCCCTGTGGAATCCCGGTTGTGCAGTATCTCGCCAAGCGGGTAGCTGGTAACCATAGAGATCTTGTGTGCATCGAAGTAGTGGCGAAACTTCCGTGAGGTGATCAGAATCGCATAGAGTAGCTTCTATACCGGAGGATAGCAAGCCTTGGACTCTGAGAGGACCTCACTGACGAAGTAGACCGGCCGCTGAACTGGGTAAGAGTGGCCTTCTTCCTGCCACTCGACGATGATAGCTGTGCTGACCACATTAGTAGTCGCGGCGATGTAGAGCAGGAGCTCTTCTTTCGGTAAAGGAGCTGTGAGGATCGGTGGTTTGGAGAGGAAGTCCTTCAGCTGGATCAGTGCTTGATCGGCTTCTTCTGTCCACACGAACTTTTGTTGCTGCTTGAGTAGCTTGAAGAAAGGTAGACCCCGTTCTCCAAGTCGTGAGATGAAGCGATTGAGTGTCGCCATGCACCCGGTAAGCTCCTGGACATCCTTGACAGTAGTCGGAGGCTGCATCTTGGTGATAGCGGTAATCTTCTCGGGGTTTGCTTCGATGCCGCGATGGCTGATGATGAACCCGAGTAGTTTCCCAGATGGTACGCCAAAGACGCACTTATTGGGGTTGAGCTTCCAGCGGTACTCCCGTACCGAGGCGAAGGTCTCTTCAAGATCTGCGATGAGTATGTCTGGATCCTTGATCTTTACAACGACGTCATCCATGTACGCTTCCACGTTCTTGCTGAGTTGCCTCTTGAAGCACGCTTGGATAGCCTGCTGGTAAGTAGCGCCGGTGTTCTTCAACCCGAACGACATAGTCGTGTAGCAGTAAGCGCCGAACGGGGTGATGAACACGGTCTTCTCCTAATCTGACTCCTTGATTGCAATATCGTGATAAACCGAGTAGCAGTTGAGGAAGTAGAGAAGTACACAACCCGCCGTGGAGTCGATGACTTGATCAATCCGTGGCAACCCGAAAGGATCCTTGGGGCAGTGCTTGTTCAGGTCAGTGTAGTCGACGCACATCCTCTAGTCTGTCGAGTTCTTCTTCTTGACGAGCATAGGGTTAGCAAGCCATTACGGGTGAAAAACTTCACGGATGAAGCCAACCGTGAGTAGTTTGGCGAGCTCCTTCTTGATAGCGGCTCTGCGGTCATCAGTGAAGCGTCAGAGGTGTTGTCGCTTGGGTGTAGCATTAGGATCGATGTTGAGTGAGTGCTCGATCAACTTCCTGGGCACACCTGGCATGTCGAAAGGTTTCCAGGCAAAGATATCACAGTTAGCCCGTAGGAAGTTGACAAGTGCGTCTTCCTATTTAGGATCAAGCTCTGCACTGATCATGGTTGTCTTGCTGCTGTCGCCGGTACCAAGGTCCACGACTTTGAGCTTGACGTCATCTGCCGGTGCAGGCTTGTTGGCGATGTCTGTCTTCTCAGGAACCTCCAGCTCACTCTGGGCAAGCTTCTTGGCTGCAGCGAAAACCTCCATCATAGCATTGGGGACTTGAGTTGTGGATGCAAGTTCCACGGCTTCTGTGTCGCAGTCGTAGGAACGCTTCAAGTCTCCCCGTAGTGAGAGTACTCCTCTGGGTCCCGGCATCTTGAGTACCGAGTACACATAATGCGGGATAGCCATGAATTTTGCTAGAGCAGGTCTGCCGAAGATGGCGTGGTAAGAAGTCTCAAAGTTCGCAACATCAAACTTGATGTACTCGGTGCGGTAGTGCTCTTTGGTCCCGAAGGTAACGGGTAGTACGACTGAGCCCAGAGGGACAGCCGCGTTGCCCGGGATAATCCTGTATAAGGGATTGTTGGTCTTGGTCAGCATGTTGGTGATGTCGAGGCCCATCTTCATCAGGGTCTTGGCAAACAAAATGTTGAGACCGCTGCCGTCGTTGATAAGAACCCTGGTGAGTTTGGAGCCTGCCACGACTGGATCCAAGACGAGAGGATAGCGCCCAGGCTCAGAGAAACTAGTCTATTGATCCGCCCTCGAGAAGGTAATAGGCGTCTCGGACCACTTCAAGAATGTTGGGATAGCTGGCTCAACGGACATGATCTCCCTGAGGGTGAGCTTCTGCTTGCGCTTAGTTGGTAGTCCGCCGAAGATGACATTGATGGTGTTGGAGGGATCCTAGAATCTAGTGTCTTTGTCATTGTCGTTGCCATTGCCTTTGTTCTTCCCCTTGCCCTTGCGGTACTTCGGATTTGGATGCTCCGGTTCCGGCGTGTTCTTCAGGGCCAGGCGAAGTTGATAGCACTTCTCAGTGGTGTGGTTGGCATCTGGGTGCCATGGGCACGTTTGCTTGGCTAGTTTAGACCAGGCAGGATCTTCCTCGGACGGACCGCCAATAGTCATGGTTGCAACAGTATTGTCGGGCTTTCGCTTGCGATTGGGGTTGCTGTTGGCGGTCAATTTCCGTCAACCAAGAACACTTGTTATGTTATAGTTTGGATTTCATTTTAGAACTAACCCGCCACTAGGCATACTAATGATATAACAAGTTCATCGTTGGATGTGTGTTTTGGAGTATAATGTTTACGCAGGAATTCATGCACTAAATGAGAAGAAATACATTCGGTTCAGAGGACGATTTACATGATGATCAAGAGGCTCCGACCGTGCGTCAACTTGACTCCAAAGGTGGCAAGGACTAATGACCTTCGAGGGAGAATCTCCGAGGACCAAGATGAAAAGACTGGAATATCATGCATAAACATCCCTTGACTTGGTCGCGGAGATAACGACGTCCAAAGCCCATATCCGAAGGAGGAAAACCCCCAAAGTGCAAGAAACAACACGTGGCAAAATACGGAGATGAACCGGGCCGGAAGTGGGCCAGGCCGACTGGCCCAGGCGGGCCCACCCCCTTTGCACCTCGGTTCGCTGCCGCCTTTCTTCGGTGATATATTCACCCCCTTTTCACCTCGGTTCGCCACCGCCTTTCTTCGGTGATATATTCGCGGAACCCTAATTGTTTGGGGGAAGGAGCCATTCGCGAAAGATGACTAGAGAAGCCTCGGGAGATCAAACACAAGGAAGAGGGTTGATCGAGAGGGTGAAGATTGAGGAGGATCATCACCTAGGTCAACGGAGGCCACCACGAGGAAGGAGGACGCCAAGGCCTTGCCACGGCGCCGCCGGAGTTGAAGGACACTGAGAGACGGAATCCATCGGAGGCATCCACCATGTTCAACGGTGCCATGCCTAGCGTCTTGATGGGGTAAAGTAATCGTTTGTCCATGGAGTTGTAATGGATCTTGACATGTAGTCACCCGCTCTCTTGTTTGGATCTTTATCTATCATATCTTCATGTTGATGATGTTTAATGTTTAAGGTTAGCTACCATTGCCATCGGGGTTGCTCCCGTAGATCACGTCAATATACCTTGTTCATTAGGGTTAGAGACGATTACCTTCGCGTAGTGACAAGTACGAGGGAAGGGAAACACTTAACTCTTTGTTCACATCCTTAGATAGATTGGATCGGAGTTTTACCATGTTTTGGGTGATTGCATCTCAAGTACCTAGACTCCATGGGCATACGTCTTTCATACTCGTGAACACCTCTCTCTTTCTCTTATCATAATCTAGGGTTAGTTTGTCTTTACTTTATAGATTAATCTTTACATCATAAAGTCCTTAATCAACTAAGTCAGTGTTAGGTTAAACGCAAGTAATTCCCTTGCTCCGTGGATTGACAAGAACCTAGGGGGTCCCCTCCCTTGGTGAAAAAGGCACCAAGTCACTCCGTGGACTTGCGGTGAAGTTGAACGTGGTTTTGAACCGTCAACAAGCCCCTTTTTCTGGCGCTGTTGCCGGGGAGCAAGCCAGTTTACTTCGTTTGATCTCTCATTAATTTTGTTGATTACTAACATCTAACCTTTGTGTTCAAGAAACACACTCTTTTTGTTTTTTGTTTTTGATTGTCTAGATGGCGTTCGTTGGAAATTCTTTGGAGGAACCGGAAAAATCACTAAGAGACTATGCTAGCCCTCGATGTGAGGACATCAAGGTACAAGAGTCGGATTCGATTCTCGAGGCGACAAGGTACGAAATTAGAGTTCAAATCATCAAGATGGCAGCAACTAATCCATTCCGAGGGATAGAGACGGACAATCCATATAGACATATCCAGCACTTCACGACATTGTGCAATACGGTGCGACAAGAGGGAGTTCTCGACACTTGGTTTAAACGGAATCTTTTTCCCTACTCACTTGCCGATGAAGCAACAAAGTGGTATTCATTTGCGTCCTTCGAAGCCAAGGGAAATTGGGATCAATTGGTAAAGAAATTTTGTGCCAAGTTCTTCCCTATAACCAAGATTCAACATATAAGGATGCAAGTGATGACTTTCAAGCAAGGAAAAGAAGAGGGGATTGATCAAGCGTGGAATCGATTCAACGAACTAGTTGAACAAGGACCAAGACTCGGATTCCCGGGTGCATACTATTGCATACATTCTTTTTTTCCCTAACCCCTAGTTGCATGGAATACGTTCAAATATGTGCAGGAGGGGATCTCATGGAGAAAACACTCACTAAAGCTGACAAACTTCTACAAAAAATAAGCAAAGCGGCAGCCATGCGAAGAGATGGGGAAATACGACTTTCGGGAAAGCCGGAATGTGATACAAGTGTGGCACCCCTTGCTGCAATTTTCAGAAATACGGCTCCGGAAGAGAAGAAAGAGGAACCAATCTTTGAAAAGGTTGAAGAAGCCAAACATGAGGAAACTAGAACTATCCCAGAGAGTGATCACGCCGAGACAAGCAAAGCAAATGAAAGAACTATGTCAAGCGCGAAGCCACTAAGGGAGTTTGAGAAAATGGATTGGATCCCACTTGATTTTGGAGAAATCTTTGACAAGACCGTTCCCTAATCAAAAAGGGATGGCAAAAGCTTTGGAGATAGACTTCCCGCCGGAAAAACAAGTGGAACATTCATACAACATAGAGACAATCGGGGAGGTCCTTCAAAAACTCTTTAGCGAAGAAGAAGTTGATCCGGACCATGTGGCTGAAGCTAAAAGAATCATGGGAATCAAGCCCGAGGCGTCACCATTTGCCCGCCTCGCTGAAATTTTTGCCATAGGATCCGATGAAGAAGAAAAGACATCGCCGCGTATAGATTGCAAGGTCAACAACATTAATTGCAAGGCGTTATGCGACATTGGAGCACAAGTAAGTGTCTTGTCTTCTAAGATTTTTGATGCAATTTATGATCACACCATTGACCTAGTTCCAACCTCTACTAAATTAATTATGGGAGATGGTAGAATTGTTAAACCTCTAGGAATTGCTCGTGACCTAGAAGTTTTAATTTCCGAAAAATGCATTCCAACCGATTTCTTCATTGTTGATGTCTACTATGATGAGAATGATCATGTAATTCTTGGTAGACCTTTTCTCAAGTTGGTTAATACCGTTTTAGATGTCGGAAAAGGAAAAGTAACTATTAATCTTGATGGAAATAATCACACATACAATTTCCTTCCCGCTTCTAGAATTGCCTCACCCCTACCTCTTGATGACGAAGAGGTAGGGAGCCTTCGTTTTGTTGAAACTTTCAGGGATCCGCTACAAAGAGCTATGGAGAATCAATCTAATGATGAGCTAGATGAAAAGTTAGCGGAAGCAACCAAAGGACTAGAACCGCAAGACGGAAGCTTAGAGGAGGACAAATTTGAAAATCTTGGAGAAATTGTACATGAGGAACCACAAGCACCGGAGGTGGATCTTAAGCCATTGCCCAAGGGATTGAAATATGAATTTTTGGGCCCGGACAAGACTTATCCTGTGATTGTGAGTGATGAATTGAGTCCCGAGGAGAATGATATGTTGCTGAATTTATTGAAGAAGCACAAGAAAGTGATGGGATATTTGATTAATGTCATTAAAGGACTCAGCCCAGCATTTTGCACTCACCGCATACCTATGGAGGATCAATGCAAGCCCGTAGTGGACCATCAAAGGAGGTTAACCCATGCCATGCAAGAGGTAGTGAAGAAGGAGGTTATCAAGTTGTTGGACGCCGGAATCATCTACCCGGTGCCGCATAGCGGGTGAGCCTCGTACATTGTGTGCCTAAGAAAGGAGGTTTGACCGTGGTGAAAAATAAGAAGAATGAATTGATATCGCAAAGAACCGTGACCGGATAGAGGATGTGTATTGACTATCAGAAATTGAACAAAGCAACAAAGAAGGATCACTTCCCCCTACCATTCATCGATGAGATGCTTGAGAGGTTAGCAAATCATGCATATTTTTGCTTTCTTGATGGGTACTCGGGGTTCATGCAAATACCTATTCACCTGGATGATCAACACAAGACAACATTTACTTGCCCTTATGGAACATTTGCGTATAGAAGAATGCCTTTCGGTTTATGCAATGCTCCAGCCTCTTTTCAACGATGTATGATGGCGGTATTTTCGGAGTTCATCGAGGAAATTGTTGAGGTATTTATGGATGATTTCTCTGTTTATGGTAAATCTTTTGTGGATTGCTTGGCAAACTTGGATAAAGTTCTCACTAAATGTTCGGAGGTTGATTTGGTGCTAAATTGGGAGAAGTGTCACTTTATGGTGAAACAAGGTATAGTGTTGGGACATGTGATATCCGAGAGAGGGATTGAGGTGGACAAGGCTAAGGTTGAAATGGTTGAAAAACTTCCACCCCCAACGGATGTCAAATCTTTGAGGAGTTTCTTAGGCCATGCGGGATTCTATAGAAGATTCATCAAGGATTTCTCAAAAATTACCAAGCCATTGACCAATCTTCTCCAAAAAGATGTGCCATTCAATTTCAATGAGAAGTGCTTGGCGGCATTCCGGACATTAAAGAGAGCTCTTGTAACCGCACCCGTCATCCAACTGCCCGATTGGAATCAACCTTTTGAGATAATGTGCGACGCTAGTGACTATGCCGTTGGAGCGGTGTTGGGACAAAGAAAAGAAGGCAAGGTACATGCTATTTACTATGCTAGCAAAACCCTCAATGGAGCTCAATTAAATTATGCAACAACGGAGAAGGAATTGCTCGCCGTAGTGTTTGCCTTTGAGACATTCAGATCGTATATTGTGAATTCTAAGGTGATTGTCTACACCGATCATGCGGCGATCAAGTATCTCTTGTCTAAAAAAGATGCCAAACCAAGGTTGATTCGATGGATCCTTCTCTTACAAGAATTTGATGTGGAAATTAGAGACAAAAAGGGGGTGGAAAATGTTGTGGCCGACCATTTATCAAGGATGAATCGTGAGGATGATAAAGAGCCTATTGAAGATAAGATGAGAGATGATCATCTCTATCACATCCTTGACAAAGATACTTGGATGATCAACATTATTCGAGCCATACGAAAAATGCCACTTGATTATTTGGATAGGAACGCTCAAAGGAGAGTGATCGCTGAGAGCCGAAAATATTATTGGGATGCACCTTACCTCTTTAGACTTGGAGCGGATGGAGTCTTACGAAGGTGTATACCAAGAGATGAAAGACGCGAAATATTGAGAAAGTGTCACTCAGGCGAATATGGAGGACACTATGGACATTTTAGGACTCAAGCAAAGGTATGGGCTAGTGGATTTTATTGGCCGGAGATGCATGAAGATTCGAAAAGGTATGTCGCTTCTTGTCTGGAATGTCAAAGAACGGGGAATATAAATCAAAGAAATGCTATGCCCTTGAATTACAACTTGCAAATTGATCTATTCGACGTATGGGGGATTGACTTCATGGGACCTTTCACTAGTTCAAATGGATATGAGCATATTTTGGTTATGGTTGATTATGTATCCAAATGGGTGGAGGCTATCCCTTGTCGAAGAGCTTCCACGGAAGAATCCATATCCATGATCAAAAATACTATATTCCCACGCTATGGAATCCCGCGAGTATTGATAAGTGATGGAGGAACACACTTCACGGGAAATAGCTTCAGAAAATGCTTGTCCAAGTTGGGGATCGAGCATAGAGTTGCCACGGCTTACCACCCACAAACTAATGGTCAAGCGGAAACTTCAAATAGGCAGCTCAAGAGCATTCTTAACAAGACTGTTGAAAAGGGAGGTTAAGATTGGTCAAAGAAATTGGATGGATTACTGTGGGCATATCGAACGGCATACAAGACACCCATAGGTATGACACCATATCAATTTGTCTATGGAAAATCATGTCATCTACCTTTGGAGTTGGAACATAAAGCATATTGGGCAATCAAAGAGATGAATCTTGACTTTGATGCTGCGAGAATCAAACGGAAAATTCAAATAAGTGAATTAGAAGAGATGAGGCTCAAAGCTTATGAAAGTGCAACCATCTACAAGGAAAGAATGAAGAGGTGGTATGATAAAAGGCTTCGAGCAAAGGAATTCAAAGAAGGTGACAAGGTTCTCCTCTATAATTCAAGGTTCAAAATATTCGGGAAAGGAAAATTGAAGAGCAAATGGGATGGACCGTACATTGTTCACTCGGTCTCGCCAAGTGGAGCGGTCACAATCATGGATGTGAAAGGAGATCAATATGTGGTTAATGGTCAACGGTTAAAGGATTTTCTTGAACAAGACATCGTGCCCATCGACTACATTGATATATATCACATGGAGGACGAGCCCGAGAGTCAAGCCTAAGACGTAAAACGAGGTACATTTTCTGTAAATATGTTTTTTTTTGTTTTCGTATTTATTTTGAGTTCTTTTCATAATTTTTGGTTGGACCCTACCACCACCTAGGCTAGTATTCACAAAACACCGAGGGCCGCGAAAGTTGGGCCGCGCGGGCCCAGAAGGGGGGGTAGGCTGGTCGGCCCATGCTGGTCGGCCCATGCCGACCGGCCCACCACCTCTCTTCGCCCGTTTTCGCTCATTTTTCTCTAGGACACGGTTCGGTGCATTTCCTTTTCCTGTCTTCCCTTTTTGGGGGTGACAAAAATAGGTAAGGGAGGGTTTCAGACGAATCTTTCCAGGGATATTTAAGGATGTCTGGGGAGCTCGAGGTTTGCATCTCAATTGCAATCTCCAACCTCCACGAAAGCACCCAAGCACCCATGGCATCCTCGAGCAGCACCAAGGATAAGGAGGAGGCAAAGGCGACCATGGAAGAAGAAGTATGCCTCCCCTCTCCAACACTAGCGACGGAGGAGCTTCGCCGGTGTGAGGTGCCAAAACCCAAGAAGCAAGTGAAGAGAACCGCGAGGATTCAATGCGGAGGGCGTGTCTCAAGAGGGCGCATCGCTAGCCCAAATCCCTAGGTTGAGGAGAAGAAGGAGAAGCCCGCTTCTCCCGTTCGCCGCTCAGAGAGGCTCCTTGGGAAGAAGAGGAAGGACTACAAGGAGAAGACCCCCGAGCCGGCGGATTTCTACGGAGATAGTGATTACTCCGATGATCGAAATCCTAGCTCGTGGGCAGCCGGCGGAAGAGACGACAACGATCTCTACGTTTGGGAGGAGGTGCCCAAGGAGGAGCCGGAGGAGCAACCGGAAGAACAAGGCGAAGGAGGCAACCCAGCCGGCGGTAATGATCCGGACGGTGGAGACCATGGATATGATGATCTGGAGGAAGAGCACAATGTGTGTTGCGCGGCATGCCGCAACGCCATTGCGGAGCTCTTCTCATCCCTTGATGAGTGTTTCCACACCATCAACGCCATGCAACAACAAATTGAGCATTGGGAGCGCATGGCGGAAGATGACTTCAAGTACCTCAACCGCAACATAAGGAAGCTCTTCGGGATGAATAAAAATTTCAAGAAGAAGGAGTGGTGCAACTCGTGCGGAAAGTACCACTAGGTGTCGTAGTTAGAAAGTTCTCTCCCCTTGTGCCTTTTGTAAAGTTACGACGAGGACGTCGTAAGATCTAAGTGTGGGGGGGGGCTAGCTAGCTACCTTTTTAAATTTTTGCTTAAAGTGGTGTGAGAGTCTAGTCTTTAATTTTTGAGTCAAGTGTGAGAGTGTGAGTCTTTGTTTTATCTTTTTAGCTTGAAAGAGTCTTAAATTAGCGTTGAGTCAAAGAAAAAAGAAATAAAAAGTGTCTTATGCGAAGTCTCATGTTTCTTTTCTTGTTATATCTTTAATTTATCTTTCTTATTTGAGCATGAGATTTTTGATTAATTGTTTACCGTGGTGCTTAGTGGAAACCTACCTTTGTAAAGTACCCATACTCAAAATTTAATCTAGGACTTTGCTTCGTCCATGCTCTTAGTATTGCTAAACTTTGGAGGTTTTATTTCTGAAAATTAAGAAAAAAACACCTTGCTATGAAGGTTAGCAAGTTCTTTTTCCAAGTTGAGAGTGATATCTATCCTATACAAAGCCTTTACATACATACATGAGCTCCACTATAAGTGTTGATTAGCATGATTAGTTAAGTTAGGATTCTACTCTCTTGGGAGGTCTAATTTCAAGCAATGGTCATGTCCTTGATATATACCTTTTGTTGCTAGCCTCTTTGTGTATTCGGTAATGGGAATTTCACATTGAAATGCCCTGTACATCGCCGGATTCCTTACCCAAACCTATATACATCTTTTTATCATCTTACTCCTTGAACACAACCTATATCCAAAGATTTGTTCAATCTCTAGGCATGTTTATATTTAAAATTCAGATTGTGATCATGTTCGAAAGTTGAGCGAAAAGCATGGGAGAAGAAGGTAAAGAGGTGGAAAGAGAGAAAAAAAAGTGTGTATGTGTGTAGTGCGCACACAAGAGAAAAAAGAAAAAGAAGAAAAAGAAGAAAAAAAGAGAAAAAGAAGGAAGAAGGAAAAGAAAAGAACGGAAATCCAAGGCAAGGCAAGAAAGGTGAAGTGAGGGATGACAAGTCAAGTGAAGACCAAATGAAGTGCAAAGAAGGATGCTACGATGTTAGGAACGAATCTTATTCCATACCATGTGCAATCCGACATCGAGGACATCATTAGTGCCTTGAAGTCATTATTCTTTTTCCCTTTACACATGTCCACCAATCTAAATCTTCTCATCCTTGACACCCCTACATTATGGTTAATTCTCATGATCATTGGCTTGGAAGGTGAACAACCACTAGAGGATTCTCTCAGCTTGACAACACTTGTGCTAACTTCACTAGCCACACCTATAGCTCCACTTACATCACATATGAGAGACTTATGGGAGGTGAGAGTTTATAAAATTATCTAGGATAGCCACTTTAATGAGTGACATGTGAGAACTTGGAGAAGGGCTTTGTCTAATACTTTGTGCAGGAATTTTATTTTTACAAAGTGCAAAAACCCTCCAAGGGAAGTAAGAAAGCAAGTGTGGATGAAGTTGAAGATCTCTAGTGAAAAGGTAAGAGTTGTGGGGTAAGTCTTGAATTGGTAGTTTCTAAACACCCATGTTTACATTATGATTTTTTGTTTCATGTCTCTTATATTAAAGATGAATGATTGACTAACTTGAAAGGAAGGATTTGACGAAGCATGTTTTCAAACTCCATGGATGATCAACTTTTGAGCAACTTGCTCGAGGACGCGCAAGATCTAAGCGTGGGGGGATGTTGGCGGTCGATTTCCGTCAACCAAGAACACTTGTTATGTTATAGTTTGGATTTCATTTAGGAACTAACCCGCCACTAGGCATACTAATGATATAACAAGTTCATCGTTGGATGTGTGTTTTGGAGTATAATGTTTACGCAGGAATTCATGCACTAAATGAGAAGAAATACATTCGGTTCGGAGGACGATTTACATGATGATCAAGGGGCTCCGACCGTGCGTGAACTTGACTCCAAAGATGGCAAGGACCAATGAGCTTCGAGGGAGAATCTCCGAGGACCAAGATGAAAAGACCGGAAGATCATACATAAACACCCCTTGACTTGGTCGCGGAGATAACGACGTCCAAAGCCCATATCCGAAGGAGGAAAAACCCCCAAAGTGCAAGAAACAACACGTGGAAAAAGACAGAGACGAACCGGGCTGGAAGTGGGCCAGGCTGGTCGGCCCAGGCCAGCCCACCCCCTTTTCGCCTCGGTTCGCCGCCGCCTTTCTTCGGTGATATATTCGCGGAACCCTAATTGTTTGGGGGAAGGAGCCATTCGCGAAAGACGACCAGAGAAGCCTCGGGAGATAAAACACAAGGAAGAGGGTTGATCGAGAGGGTGAAGATCGAGGAGGATCATCACCTAGGTCAACAGAGGCCACCACGAGGAAGGACGCCGAGGCCTTGCCACGGCGCCGCCGGAGTTGAAGGACACCGAGAGACGGACTCCATCGGAGGCATCCACCATGTTCAACGGTGCCATGCCTAGCATCTTGATGGGGTAAAGTAATCGTTTGTCCATGGAGTTGTAATGGATCTTGACATGTAGTCACCCGCTCTCTTGTTTGGATCTTTATCTATCATATCTTCATGTTGATGATACTTAATGTTTAAGGTTAGCTACTATTGCCATCGGGGTTGCTCCCGTAGATCACGTCAACATACCGTGTTCATTAGGGTTAGAGACGATTACCTTCGTGTAGTGACAACTACGAGGGAAGGGAAACGCTTAACTCTTTGTTCACATCCTTAGATAGATTGGATCGGAGTTTTACCATGTTTTGGGTGATTGCATCTCAAGTACCTAGACTCCATGGGCATACGTCTTTCATACTCGTGAACACCTCTCTTTCTCTTAACATAATCTAGGGTTAGTTTGTCTTTACTTTATAGATTAATCATTACATCATAAAGTCATTAATCAACTAAGTTAGTGTTAGGTTAAACGCAAGTAACACTACAAGGATTTGGGTCAAATGCAACACCGATGAATTGCGACGTAGAAAATTTGGTTGCTATAGATGGCTGTATTACAACCATTCTAAAAAATGGTAGCGATACATGGCTTTAATACAACGGTTTTCAAGATGTTGCAAAGCTCTGTTGCGATTGGTGGATGATATTGCAATGGTGCAAAATGGTTGCATTAGAATTAATTTTGGTTGCAATTGAGTGGTAGTATTGCAACCACATTTACGTTTGTTGCATTTGGTTGTGA
Organism: Cenchrus fungigraminus; assembly: GCA_036936925.1. NCBI lineage: Eukaryota > Viridiplantae > Streptophyta > Magnoliopsida > Poales > Poaceae > Cenchrus > Cenchrus fungigraminus. Next base: position 103,353,983 of record CM072769.1, on the reverse strand, counting down.
CTATTGCTACGATTGTTTGGTGTTGCATAAAATTTCACAAGCGTTGCAAATTATTGATGCTTAATGCAATGAGAACTCTTAGAGGCGAAGCAAAAGTGAGGTTCAATTGCAACCTTTTTTGACAGTTGCAATATACTTTGATATTGTTGCAAATGCTAAATTCTATTGCATCGAGATCTTCGTCTTCGAAGCGAAAATTGTGTTCAAGTGCAACGCTTAATTTTTGTTGCAATATATACTTTGAGTGTTGCAACAACTAAGAGGCGAGTCTAATTTGGATTGAGCCTTGTAGCGTGTATGATATACTATGAAAAAAATACAATTCATAGTCAAAAATAGAACTTGGCTAATTTTGAATTGAGATTTTATTCTAATTATTAATTTTAAGAAAGAAGTTTGAATTGGTAGGAAAACAATCTATCATTAGTGACAAAATAGATAAAAAATAAAAAAGCACCATGATATGGAATTGAACCAAGGACCTCAATACTCCACTAGTATATAACTTACTACTACACCATTACAATGTTTGTGTTAGTTAGCATCGTTCAAGACTTTTTCATGTTTCTATGTGGTCAGCTTATAGTAACTTATAGATATTAAAATAGAATAGTTACTTTACAGGGTTCTATTAGTTAGTTATTTCAAAAACAAAGTAAAGTTTTCTAAAATTATTATTGTTTTTTGCCTATGCAACACTGGAAAAGTGTTGCAATAGGCCCAAAATGGTTGCAATAGATACAATGCCAGGAAACCAAAATAACTTTAAATTGTCATGTCACCCGGTCCCACCTTGAGGACGTGGTGATGCGGTCCCACCTTGAGGACGTAAAAAAATCCAAAAAAGAAGAGACGTGCCAGCATAATCGCAACTAGAGACCCTCCGCTACGTGCTGGTCTGCCCTGCATTGCCACAGCCGGTCACACCCAGCCGGCCGCACCCTGGAAGCGGCCGGCCACACCCTTGCTGCAGCCGGCCGCACCCTGGCCGCACCCTACCCATGGCCGGCCACACCCCCGCTGCGCCAAGCCGGCTACACCTTGGTCGCGACCGACCGCACCCTGGCCACACCCTGGCAACGGCCGGCCGCACCCTGGCCACGACCGGCCACACTGCTGTTGCGCCCAGCCGACTGCACCCTGGCCGCGGCCGACCGCACCCTGGCAACAGCCGGCCGCACCCTGGCCACGGCCGACCATGCCCCATTTGTGCCCAGCCACACCCCGACCGCAGCCGAAATGATTTGAAACTTACATATATTTTTTAAATTTGGATAAAAGAAGTTTGAATAGGTGGGAAAATGACTTATCGTTCCTGGATCAATAGATTTTGTTTCTGTCTAATGCAACACTGAAAAAGTGTTGCAATAGGTCTCAAATGGTTGTAATAGACACAATGGCAGGAATTTAATTCGCAAAAAATGTCTTCTTGGGGATCGAACCTGAGACCTTTGGAACAAAAATGACGTGTGCAAACCACTAGGATAAGCATTAGTTTATGTTGCATTAGGGTGTTTTATTTTTTTATATTAATCGAACTGTAATAAATTTTTTAAAACAAACTTGAAAAAATATGTGGCTATACAACACATTTTGGCTCCATAACCATCTCATAAAAATTTCAAACGATCTCGACAAAGTGATACTATACATCTTTCACAACTAGGAACATATCTCACTTAGCTACATAGGACTATGTGAGCTATATATGTCTTTGTGAGGGTTATTCAGCAATTCTTTATCGCAATCACTTGAATTTTTTATGTGACGCTCGTACACCAAAATCATGTGACTACGTAACTTTTTAGATTTTTCTAGCCACATTATGATATTTTTCACATTTATTCCTTAGTAATTCAATAAATAATTACAGTAATAGCAAAACTTGATCAGAAAATTCCATAGATTCACACAACTACATATTTTGGCTCCATAAACATCCCATAAAAGTTTTAAATGATTTCGACAAAGTGAAACTATACATCTTTCATAACTAGGAACATATCTCACTTAGCTACATAGAACTATGTGAGCCATATATGTCTTTGTGAGGGATATTCAGCAACTCTTTATCGAAATCACTTGAATCTTTTATGTGACGCTCATACACCAAAATCATGTGGCTACGTAACTTTTTAGATTTTTCTAGCCATTTTATGATATTTTCACATTTATTCCTTAGTAATTCAATAAATAATTACAGTAATAACAAAACTTGATCAGAAAATTCCATAGATTCACACACCAACATATTTTGTCTCCATAACCATCTCATAAAAGTTTCAAACGATTTCGACAAAGCGATACTATACATCTTTCACAACTAGGAACATATCTCACTTAGATACATAGGACTATGTGAACCATATATGCCTTTGTCAGGGATATGCAGCAACATTTTGTCAAAATCATTTGAATTTTTTATGTGATGCTTATACACTAAAATCATGAAGTTATGCAACTTTTTAGATTTTTTCTAGTCACTTTATGATATTTTAATATTTATTCCTTAGTAATTAAATAAATAATTATAGTAATAGTAAAACTTGATTAGAAAATTTCATAGATTCACACAACAACATATTTTTAGATCTATAACCATCTCAGAAAAGTTTTGAATAATTTTGATAAAATGATACTATACATGTTACACAACTAGGAACATATCACTTAGGTAAATTTGAATATTCACTTATATTTTTTATCTAAAAACATTTACTGTACAAATTATAGGTGTGTTTTTAAAAAACTTTAGTACAATATCGATTTCAAATTTGATTTACAATTTAAAATATATACAATATTTTTATTTTTCTAACAATATACATTATCTCTACTTATCTCTATCTCTACATCTATATACAACTAAAAAGAATAAAGTTGTGAAAAAATCGGGTATGTCGTCACACCCCCTGCGCCTCGTGTCATTCGTGTCGCGACACCTGCGCCTCCACGCGATTGATTTTGGCCCTCCGATGCGCCCCCACGCGTGGATTGTGATTTTGGCCCTCCGATGCGCTCGCACGCGTGAAAGAGCCAGCTCATGGATTGTGAGAAAGGGCCGAACTCCAGACTGCCTAGAGTTGCTCCTGCGGCCTTGCGGCCTGCGGGGCGAGCGCACGGCGGCAGCGCTCGTCTCCGAGATTCACAACGGCAGCGTCAGTTCCACGTTTCTCGAGCAGATAGATATGGGAGGGAGGTCTCAGGCTGCACTCGTCTCTAGCACTGAGAGGGAGAGCCGTTCCATCACCGCCCACCTCCAAGAAATCCCCGCGCCATGAGCCGCAACGATTCTTCTCTCCCCGTCCGGAAGCCCCCACCGCCCAGGGGCGGAGTTCGTGAACCGAAAGAAGTTGGTGCGTGGACAGCAGCAGGTCGATCGTCTCTCGTCTGTCCAGTAATGCAGTAACTACTCACTGGAGAATGTACGTACCACACACTAATACCGCTGGCAGCAACCTGCGGGTGATGCCCAAAGCGCTGCAAGCACGCATGCCCGTGGTGGACTAGTGCAGGCATCGCGCGCAGATCAACGAAAAGCTTCATGTGAACCCCTGTATTCTTCTATTGATCCAGCAAACATTCTTGTGTAGTGGCCTTTTTCACCGGCCCAAGTTGATTCGTGGCCCAATAAAATAGCAACACAGATAGGCGACTGCCTGCTTCTTCCGCCCAGACTGCTCGCTCTCCTTGCGAGTCGCGCGACTCCTGCTCCTCTCCCTCGCGCCTCGCGGGTCGAGGACTCGCGGCAACCCTAGCGAGCGACTGGCGGCGGCGGGCAACGGCCTGACTGAGTGAAGGGGCAGGGTGGGCCACTGGCGTCCATCTCCGGGTGTCCCACTCTCCATTCGGTTATTCCCCAAGTCGCCGGCGACCTGGCGAGGCGGGCGGCCAGACGGCCACCAGCAGGTGAGTTTTGCTTTGATTTTTGAATCCTCAATCCGCAATTCTCAATTCTCCATGAGCATATTGTAGATTGAATATTGAGTACTGAGATTATTTATGCATTGTTTTGTAGATTGTAGATTAGCACGGGAAAGAATCAGAGAAACGAGATCTTGATGTTCTCTGCTTGAATTGTTTGCATCTAACTGAATGGTATTGTTTGCCGATGAAGAGTATATGTAGTTAATTCAGTGACTATATGAAATACAATGTATCCTCTGTTAACAGTTTTCAGTTCTACCATTTGACGCACAGCTAATAAATTACCTTACATCAGTGTTGGAATATATACATATTTCTTATTGCTCATGCAGTCATGCCTACTTGAATCTGAATTACTATTGGATATTTATCTACCTATGCTTGGAGTGGGAACACTAGAAAATTACTATTAAATTTTCTTCTTCATAGATACTCTAGAAACTAGAAACTATGCAATGTAATTGTGTATGCAATGCAATTTTCTTCTTCACCTTTCAGTATTAAGACACGGGAACTTAGTTGCATCTAAGTTGTTAAATAATTGGCCAAGATCAGAACTATCCAACACTCTTCTCGAATCTGAACCAAATCCTTGTTGTTCTTATGGTTATACTCTATGTACCAGACCCTGGCAACATGATGCTTGGAAAATATGTTTAGTTGTAAGATAGTACTATAATAGTCATAGCTGAGTTGTGTTTTAACCTTCGGCTTTTGCAAAAAAATGCTATGGATTCGTTATGGTTCATTTGGATATAGTCGTCTTCTCATTCTGTGTGTGAATCTGAATTAGTTTAACATGTATTGCACTGCCCAGTAGAAATAAACTGGGTAAGGCATGAAAAATAGATCATGGTTGTTTTGTGCTCAAACATGAATTATTCCCTCCTGTAACCTATGCCCGGTGAGAACTTTCTTATCTTGGTGACTTGGTTATTCCCTTTTCTACCATCACCCACAAACTTTTGTACCATTCAAGGGACGCTGACAAGCATACTTCTTAATGTTCCAAAAATGTGGCTATAATGGGGTTGGAGTGTGTCTGAGACTTGGGTTAACTCTGCATGGTGATCTAGGGTCCATATCGATAATACTGAATGTTCTCATACTTAGCAGCTAGCAGGTAACTATTCATTTTGCAACTATTTAAAAGTGAATTTTGTGTGAGGGATTACGGTGTGCTTTAGATAAAGAGTAGTTTTCATCATACTGATAATAAATCTGAGCCATTCAAGTGACCTCTTTCTTTATTTATCTTCTAGAACTATCTCTACAACCCCTTGAATTTCTAGTTTATTTATAGCCAGCAGTTCGGTTGCCTTTTATATTTTCTGAAGCTCTTATATTCCCCTACACATAGGTTAGCCAATGTATGAAGTAGCATATAGGCTTTAGTGTCTTAGGAGTATGATTCTTTCTAATTCCACATTTTTTTACGTTGTGCAACACTGCAAATCAAGACCTGAGTTACAAAACTGATTTTTATTGTACAGTTCTCTAAGTATGCACTATCATCAATCAAGTTATATCATGGTGGCGATGTCAAGCTACATCAAGGATGGTGGCGATGTTAGGCTACAGCTGCGCAGACTCAAATCAGCCAACACCAGGCAAGTGCTACTTGAATCCTAAGTATACCTCATTTCTTTAATCATCGTGTCAAAGTCATCTTGTGTTCTCATGATACCTGGCATTGCATTATTAGTTCTCTTATTCAACGTCACAATGTGGTTCTGTGCTCTGTGAAAAGAATGATATCAAGTGGGAAGGTAGTGGAAAATCACACGTGTAGTTACCTGCGACATTGGTAGAAACTGTTGAACGAGAATAAGTCAATAAGCTTTCATGACATCATGCAACACTTTGTTGACTTAAATATGAATTAATTCAATCATCCTTCGGGTTGAACACAAGAGATAATTTATGTTTAATATATATTTATTTAGCTGTTCTAACACTCCACGGTTTAATTATTGCTCGTATAAGATCTATCCATCTAGCATTTACCTTTGTGAATTCTTGAGGCTGATCATGGTGTGACTTCCTTGAACCTGAATCTGATATGGTGGTGTGACTTCCCTGAACCTGATATGGTGGTGTGACTTCTCTGAACCTGAACATAATATGGTGGTTGTCTCTTGCAGTTGTGATGGAACCTTTGCAACGATTCGAACTGTTGCCTTGTTGGACAAACTGGTCGTGTTTTATAACTTTTGGATTTTCTAATCCTACTTATAAGCTGTAGTCAGTGGAATAAACAAGTGCAATGGTTTAGGAGATATAGATTTTACATGATTGCTTTTAGATTTTGCTTGTCCTCTCAACAGATTTGAATTTGAAATAATGTTGTTTGCCAAAATATTATATATAATTATAGTTTTACTAAAGCATGTCAATGATTTTTTCAGGAGGAAGCTTCGGTTTGAGGAGGAGCAAGCGAATGGTCGACGATGGTGAATATGAAAGCGACCTTTGCTGATGCAGTAGACATAGGTCATATAATTCGAATAAGTTCAAACTGTGTGCTAGATACATTATGTGTTATACCAATGGTTGTGTCTAAGTTTAGTTTGACATTGGGTGTGTTTCATTAAAGATTTGTACGAACAAATTATATTTCATTTTAATGGATGTCGATTCTTCATTCATTATGTATTTATCGTTTTGTGATTATTGATTTAAGCTACCAAACAAAAAAAGAGAAATTATTTCTTGCAACTACAAAAAAGATGACGGTGGGAATAGAGGAATCCACCTATAGCAACCAGTTAGTAGCGTGGCAATAGATGACCTATCTGTAGCAACCAACCTAAGTAACGTGGTAATAGCCTATGCCATTTATAGCAACCATTCAAAAGCGTGGCAATAGAGGACCTCTCTGTAGCAACCAACCTAAAAGAGACGTTGCAATAACCTAAGCCACATATAGCAACCATTTAGGCGATGTGGCAATAGAGAACCTCTATTGCAATGCTTTCTCCGCGTAGCAATAAGCATGATTGCAACACCTGTGTTGCGTTGCGGTTGCATTGTGTTGCTACACGACCAGCGTGTCGCAATACGTATCACTAGCAACGCCTAGTTCGTTGCAATTGATACTATTGCCACACTGTGACGCCCCAGGTTTTTAATTAGCGTCATTAACGCTAATGACCGTTTCAGCTGAGTCAAACCTGCTGACATTGGTCAAACCTAGGTCAACCTGGGTCATCACCTCGAAAACCTCGCCAACAATCCCTAATGACCCTCTTGATCAAGTCAACACACACTTGTGGTCAACCCTTGGTCAAAGGCACGGTCAAACCCCACTTAAGCCCTGATGTCTTTGAACGTCTTTCGGAACTTTTGCCGCGTTCTCCAAATTTTCCCTAAACACTTCAAAATCTCCCAATATAAAAGTTGTCCAGTTTCTCGAGGGACACAACTTTCATGTTGGATGGCATTTCAAATTTTGAGTGGAAAAGGTGGGAAAACTTGGTCAACTGCAGCAGCTCCTGTTCACCAGCGCCAAGAAAAACCCCAAGTTGGCAAGCCGTTTCTGCAAAAACCGTTGATCAAAACACCTATCGGCCTTTGTAAAAGTTGTAGAGGGTTACTAGGTCTGCAACTTTGCTTATTCCACCTCGGAGCACTTTAGTGGCAAAATTTGGAGTAAAACGCGTTCAAACAGGGGCAAACCGAAATACTGTCGCGCGGGAACGCGAACGCCGCGCGCGACGTCGCCCTGGCGCGCCACGTCGGCTCCGTCGCCGTACGCCGCCGTACGCCGCCGTACGCATGCCGAGGCGGGCCCACGACCGTCGGTCCGTGCGCCGCGCCCGCGCGACGTCTCCCCCTGCCACACGCCGCGCTCTCCCTCGTCGGCCGGACAGCCCGTCGGTTGCCCGCCGGTCCGCCGCTGTCCTCCCTGCCACACGCGCCTACCGAGGTCGGCCGCCGTACCACGGCCTGATTCCGTCGATCCCTTCGTCGCTAAGCAAAGGGGAGCCACCTATATAAGGTCGCCAAGCTTCTCCTTGCGCGTGCACGCCCGCACGCCTGCGCCTTGCTCGCCGCCGAACCGCCATTGGCACCGCTGCGCCGAGCTCCACCTCTCGCTTGCAACCACAGCCGCCCAACTGCTTGAACACCCTCACCTTCACGTGTGGAAGCTGCCGGCCACTCCTTGCCGCGCACGCACGCCGGCGGCCAGCATCCAGACTCGCCGCCGTGCTCCTCTGCCAACGCCGCCGCCGAGCTCCACCTCTCTCTTGCAACCATGGCCAACTGAACCCTTAGACGCCTCCCCTAGGATTCCCTGGTGCTCCTCGTGCCACATTTTGGCCAGGCCGTGCTCTCCTCGTCGCCGGAGCCGAGCTGCCGCGGCCGCCAAGCCGCAGCGCCGCCGCACCGCCTCGCCGGTGACTCCCCTGCCCCAACTCCGGTCACCACCGAGTACTAGGTGAGCATGTGGTCGAGCCCCGCCTTTTCCCCGGCCGAGAGCGCCGCCGGAGCCGGCGAATTCCGGCGAGCCCGCCGCCTCCCTGGCCCGAGGACCCAATTGCAAGCTTGTATTTCTTCCTAGGGGCCTGAGTGTAAGATAAGGGCATGGTTGTGAAGTGTGGATAGTTCCAGGGGCCTGAGTGGAAGTTTGAATCTTCAATAGTGAACCCTTTCAACTGAAACTTAGAAAATTCCTAGAAAATCATAGAAAAATCAGAAAAATGCAACCCCAATTTTGTTGGGTTCCTGGTGAAAAACACTACAACTTTTGTAAAGCTTGTCTATGCTTTTTCCTGATAATTTTTGCATGAAAAATACAAATGAGAAAAACCTAGATCTGTTGTATCTCAAAATTTACAAGTCCTCTGTAGCTAATTTTTGGATATGTTGTGTGTTATATAATGACTAGCTCCTGTACCAAAAATTGCACAAAGTTATGTTGTAAATCTTTTTATATGAATTGTTTTCTATTTATGCAGAATCTGTCCAAATGATTTTTGTAGCTAAAAATAATTATATTTTTGTGACCAACTTCTGCATGTTGTCTTTTTATGCCAAAATGCACCTTTGGTGAATTAATCACAATTTTATAATTGTCAGAAATATCTATTCTTGAAATATGATTGTTTTTCTTTGTAATTGCATAACTCAAGACCTATAGTAGTTCTAGGTGTATATGTTGCATTCCTAGGTTAGTTTTGGACCAGAGACCATGTGTGAGAAAGTTGGAATCTTTTTGATGTGTATTTATTTTTGTATGCATTTCCTTTGTTTTGGTAGCTAGCTTTTGTTCTTTTCGGTATATTTAATTTCATAGCTCTCCTAAGTGTGTATGTGTGTGCAGTGACTTTATATAGGTTTGTAGTGCTTCATAACACACCCCACTGAATTTTATGAATTTATTTTATGAATAAAAGCAATAGAGGCAATTAAAGCTTAATAGTAAATTAAATGAGAAAATCATCAACTCCATAGCTAATGACCCTTTGCATGTGATGTTGATCTTTCTAAGAAGGTTGTGACCACCTCCTTGCTGTTTTGTGATGTTAAATTAATTAATCTGCATAAATGTGTACACAGTCACTATTAAAAGGAATAAATAATAAAACACCATGTGTTGTTGCTTTAATAGAAATAATTTACCAAATGTATTCTTATCTAGGTGAATGTGGTCAACCATGCACCCCATGGTTGTCTTTTGTTGTTGGCAAATAATTAAATTAAAAATCGTCAGTTAAATCTTGCATTTGCATCCTCGTGTAGATCTTTCCGACGGTAGCTGTACGCTCGTGCCGGAAGGAGGAGACGAAGGTGCTGTCGGTGAGCTGCAGCATGTGTTCGTAGCTCAAGACCTGGACCCAAGTCCAGCAGGGCCCAAGGCCAACCTTGCCAGCGAAGGCAAGCCCCGGATCATTAACCCTGTTTTTTTTTTAAAAAAAAATTACGCAATTATGTTTGATATGATTGCGCATTTACGTTTCAGGAATTGAATTGAAACCCTAGTTGCATGATCCCTAGGTACCTATGCTCTATCACTAGTATGCTAGGTCGATAGCTGCTATGCTATAGGACCGGTACAAGTCGAGTGAGGTTCGTCACTCGCGAGAATAGGTTCTTATGTTGGAATCATAAGATCTTTATAAATGGATTGCTCATGTGGTAAGAGCATGGGATTTGGGCTCCGGTCCAGTGGCTTTCGTGGGCTAAGCTTTTGAACGTACTAAGCACTTGTCGGGAATGGGACCGGTAAGCCTAGTACCTTAATGAGACGGTGCGGGAACTTACTATTACTACTCTTGAGTGATCACCTCCCCGGCTAGCTACCGGGGAAGGGGGGTACTCGTGTGATGTTGGGTGCCTCGCGGGGTATGCCAACTAACCTTGTACCCAGGACTGTAGTCTTTGATCCCAACCCGAGGATTTTTGGGAACCGCCTGGATGGTTGTCCTCGCGGGGGCACCCTACCGTGTGTTTAGGTTTACCTTGCAAGGTTTAAATCAATCGATTGTCGGCCTCTCACCGTTATCTGAGACTGCTTAATCAACTGGCCATGATATCCCTTAATGGTGGAATTTGATGAAGTTTACTGCTTGAATTAATTGTTTGTACAATTCTTGATTGAATTAGCTGGCACACTTAGAAATGGTAATCAACTAGAACTTGGTGCTAAAATATTGAAAGTAAGGACATACTCTTCGTTGCTTTTCAGCAAAAGAACTCCACCGGCCAAAAAGCCTCTCATGTTTAGAGTTTGGTGATGTAGTTATCACCCGACGGTTAAGTCTTGCTGAGTATTAGTATACTCAGCCTTGCTTTAAAAATGTTGTTGCAGGTGTTGTTTGACCTGGTGAGATTCCACCCGGCTGGGAGCAGGGAGGGGTGGATGACGACGAGTGAGTGCATCACGGACGGCCTCCTGTGATGTTTACCGTTGCGCTAGATTATCTTATTTCCGCTGTTTTCAAACTCTGAACCTTTACTTTTATCATGAACAATGGTTTGTAATAATTAAACCCTGCGGGGCAGTGTTGAATTTAATTTGTGTTTGTACTCTGGACTCGCCTTCGCGTGAGTTTTAATGCATATATTCGATCCTCTGTGTGAATTTCCAAGTGATTTACCGGGCGTTAACCCGGCAACTAACGACAGGATGATACTTTACTGTCGCTTAATGGCCAAAGTGGATTGGTTTAGGCGATAGTACGGTATTTTCCTGGGCGGGTTGTCACACACACCCATAGTGGTTGCAATTGATTCTATTACAACACTCACCATGTGTTGCAAAAGCGTCAAAAGTGTTGCAATAGAGGGGTTGTGTGTCGCAACTAAAACGTAACCCGTTGCATTATGCTATTGCTACAGTTACAAGTGCAACGACATTTAACCAAAAAAAATGGTAGCAAAAGTATTATTGCTACCATTTTTGGGTCTTTTGCTACACTTTCTCGGCGTTGCATTTGACCGAAAACCTTGTAGTGTAATTCCCTTGCTCCGTGGATTGACAAGAACCTAGGGGGTCCCCTCCCTTGGTGAAAAAGGCACCAAGTCACTCCGTGGACTTGCGGTGAAGTTGAACGCGGTTTTGAACCGTCAACAGTTGCTCGAGTATTTATTGTTGGTGTGGTTGACCTGTTGTTGCTTGCCACTGCTGCTTCCACCAACGTTGTTGTTGTTCTGGTTGTTACGGCCCTTGTTTCGGTTGCAAGCTTTGTCTTCCTCGTCGGCCTAGTGTGTGATCATCTCCTTGAGTTTGGTGATGTTAGCTGGGCGAGATCGACCGAAGTCTTGGAACAACTGGTCCGTGTAGATGCCATCCTGGAAGGTGTCGATGATGTCCTTCTCAGTGATGTTGATGACGCAGGCCCTCTTCTCGAAGAAGCAGCGCATGTAGTCACGGAGGGATCCGCCTTGTTTCTGCTTGATGAGAGCAAGGTCCATTCGTGTGCCGTGACGGCCCAGGGCGCCTGCGAAGTTGGTGGTGAAGCGTTGCTTGAGTTGATCCCAACTGTCAATGGAGCCCCTCTTGATAGATTTGAACCAGGTGAGTGGCTCTTGCTCCAGACAGAAAGGGAAGTAGATGCACTTAGTGTCGTCATTGCCCCCGGCATTGGACATGGACAAAGCATAGCAGCGCATCCATTGCTTTGGGTCTTGCTTGCCATCGTACTTGGAGATGTCGTAGGGCTTGAATTTTGTCGGAAGGAAAAGAGCTTGGAGAGGCTTGGAGAAGGCGGGGAAGGCGTCGGAGTCTGCGTCCTTTTGCTTCTCACGCTCAGCACGTTTAGTGTTGATGCCAATGCAAGCGTCCAGAGAAGTGTGGGACTTGCTGTTGACGCTTCCGTCGCCACTGCGGCCTCTGTTGTCTCGATGTCCCCTGTTGCTTGCTTCTAGTTGAGTCCGGTTGGTCTTGTTGGTGGCGCCACCACTGCTGCCATGGTGACTAGGATCACCTTCGCGACGGAGCAAGGTGTGAGCTAGTTCCGTCAGCTTCGCAATCTCAGCAGTAGCCCGGTTACGTGGCATAGAACGACTAAGCACATTCATGGCATTGATGGCGCGATTAGCAACCGAATCCAGAGCTTCTTGAAGATTACGAACAGGTAGAGCTTCCGCGAGTTGTGTGCGGAGTGCGGCACGATTAGCATTATGCTGGTGACGCGCAGTCTTGGCCTCCGCAGTTTTGTTTGGAGGTGCATTGGCAGAGAGTTCATCATAGGTGACGTCATCCGGGAAGCGGTAGTTGCCGTGGCATCCCTCAGGATTAGCGTCGACGACGAAGACTTCTCGGGTAGATGAGTGGTTGTCCGAGCTTGTTGCGATCTTGGTGTCGCTATCGTCATCAGCGAGATCCACGCCCTCCTGGAAGGGTAGGTTGTCGAGGCAGGCGACAAGACGATCGTGATCACCCAAGACGAGGTCGACAGGCGCATGCTTAGGCCAGTAGACGAATCTATCAGGTGTCGATGTGACCACCAGTCCATGAGCAGGGCCTGCTAGGGGCTTCTCTTCAGACGTATCTGAGCCGTAGTCGAATTCGAACTCAGATGAACCTGAGTAGGAGTAGTCGAGGTCAACATCTGTGTTCGAGGAGTACTCGGGCACGATCTCCTTCCCGGGCCGCTTCAGGATTGCCAACACGGCTTGGTAAGCGGCGCCGACATTGCGGTGTCCGAAGAGGTGGCGTGGTGTAGAGTCCGAACCAAGTGCGGGCTGGGTAGCCAAGGCACGTGGCTCGGGTTGAGTTGAAGTCGAGTTGTACTCAGACTCCAACTCGTGCCCTCTGACTGGGTCAGAAAGCGAAATTTCGCCGAAATTTTCGACGAGATCCTCCATCGAAGCTTGAGGGAGCAACGTGGAGCTAGGCTTCTTCTCTGGGGTCGACACTAGGAAGCGCAGGAAAGATCTTGCGCTGTTGGTGACGCAGACCCAGGAGCCGAAGACAAAGGTGTTGCCTTGCGCGAAAGCGACGGTCGGCTTGATGATGACTGGAGCCATCGAGTTCGCCAGTGGATCAGCGACGAGATCCCCTACCTGGCGCACCAGCTGTCAGTGTTTTGGACCCTGATGCCTACCAAGGGGTACCCGAGGTAGTTGTTTGTGTGGTGGGGCTCGCCGAGATCAGGAACATGATGGAGAGACACGGGGCACACAATTAGATAGGTTCGGGCCGCAAGGTGCGTAATACCCTACGTCCTGTATGCTGTGTGGCTCGATTGATTGTGTGAGTTGCGTATGTTGTATGGGGGGTCCCTGCCTCACCTTATATTCCATGAGAGGCAGGGTTACAAGTCGGTTTGGGTACAAGAGTACTAGTCGAGTACGACTAGAAGTAGCCTATATCGGTTAATGAGAAGCTATCCTAATCCTGTAGAAGTCTTGTCCCGCCCTTCCTTGCCTTGTGGTCCACGCTAGTCTTGCACCGTGGGCCACAGTTGTGTAGTCCAGGTAGTCGGGCCCTATCTCCCGGACACGGCCCACATTGCTGGTAGGCCCGGGGATGTCCGGTCGACAGCGACTCCGACTCCTCCGTCGGCCTCTCCTTCCCCTACTTCTTCGACGACGACCTCGACGACCTCGACGCCCTGATGGCTCATCCGTACGCCACCATCAACATCCAGTCCCAGGTTCCCATCAAGCTGGAGCTCCGTTCTCCCAACTTCAACAAGTGGAAGACCTTCTTCGAGTCGCTGTGCGGGAAGTTCGGACTTCTCGCACACATCGATGGCACCGCCCCACCGGACCCTCGCACCGACGATTGGAACAAGGCTGACTTCTGTGTTTGCAGTTGGCTGTTTGGCTCCATCACTGACGAGGTCCTCGACTTCACCATGGCGCTGGATCAGACCGCCCACGATCTCTGGGCGGCCATTGCTACCCACTTTCAGGCAAATCAGGCGCCGCGTGCTATCTTCCTGAGTCATGCCTTCCACACCATGACTCAGGGCGATCGCTCCATCGAAGACTACGGGAAAGAGATGAAGAAGGCTGTTGATGCTCTCCGTGATGTTGGACAGGCTGTGGCGGCACCTACCCTCCTCCTCAACCTCCTCCGCGGCGTCAACCCTCGCTTCAGCACCACCACTGACATTATTGCAGGAACTGCAGGGCAGACCTTCTCTTCAGCGCTTGATCAACTCAAGCTGAAGGAGCTGCGCCTGGAGAACGATGTCAAGGTCGCAGCCACCAACGCCCTTGTTGCTTCCTCCACCACCTCCGGCTGCAGCGACTCAGATTGCCGTCCCTCGTCCACCTAGAAGCTTCAGCAACCGCCACCATCGTAGCAGCAGCCGCAAGGCAACGACGGTGGATAGCAGCGGTGCAAGAAGACCTACAGCAGGAGGAACAATGGCGGCAACAACAGCGGCGGTCAGTAGCAGCCCCGCGCCCCCTACCCGGCTGGCCCATGGATCTGTATCAATCCGCAAGCTCTCCAGGGGGCGCAGGGTAGTGCTGGCAGCAATGGCGGGCAGTGGCGCGGTGGACATGGGGTCCTTGGCCCCCTCCGCAAGCTAATACTGCTCTCGGCTCCTTCTCTCAGGTGCCGGCCCACTCCCCTCATGGGAGACGGCCAGGCTGGTGGCTGCAATCCAGCAAATGGCGCTTCAAGGCAATGCATGGGTGATGGACACTGGCGCCTCTACGCACATGCACTCCTCAGATGGTATACTCCTCTCTCGCCTCCCAACTGCTCATTCTTCGATTACTATAGGCAATGGTGCACGTATTCCTGTCACATCTAGAGGTTCCTCCACTCTTACTACCGATACGTCTCAATTCACTTTGAATAACATCGTTGTCACGCCTTCCATCATCCATAACTTACTTTCTGTTCGACAGTTCACTCGCGACAATAGTTGTTCTATCGAATTTGACGCCTTTGGTTTTTCTATTAAGGAATTCAGGACGGGGCGCGTGATTCTTCACTGCAATAGTGCTGGCGACCTCTACACCATCTCCTCAGTCGTTCCTGCATCCACCCAAGCCATGCTCGCGGCCTCCACCTCCTTATGGCATCGTCGTCTCGTTCATCCTAGTCCAGCAGTCTTAGCTTCCCTTATGACAAACAGTTTGATTTCGTGTAATAAAGTAGATCACTCCCTTTGCCACGCCTGTCAGCTTGGCAAACATGTGCGTCTACCCTTTAGTGCTTCTACTTCTCAAACTATAGCTCCTTTCGAGATTGTTCATTGCGATGTCTGGACCTCCCCAGTTTCTAGTATATCTGGTTGCAAGTACTACCTAGTGTTGCTAGATGATTTTACGCACTATTGCTGGACGTACCCGCTTAAGAGCAAATCTGAGGTACAACAACACATTGTTGATTTTATTTCCTATGCTCGCACTCAGTTTAGCCTTCCTGTTAAATGCCTTCTGGTCGATAATGGAACCGAATTCGTTAATCACGCTATGCGGGCTACGCTTGCTGCCCACGACATCATCTTCCACTTATCTTGCCCCTATACATCCGCACAAAACGGCAAGGCTGAACGTGTTATTCGTACGCTCAACAACTCGGTGCGCACTCTCCTCATCCAAGCTTCCGTACCGCTCCCCCTATTGGGCCGAGGCGCTCTCCGCAGCCACATATCTCCTAAACTGACGCCCCTCCACCTCCATTAAGCACGAGCTTCCATATTCCCGTCTCTACAGTTCGTCACCAGCTTATGAGCATCTTCGTGTTTTCGGCTGTTTATGCTATCCTAACCTACAGGCCACATCACAGCATAAGCTTGCGCCTCACTCGGTAGCCTATGTGTTCTTGGGGTACCCCTCCTCGCATAAGGGGTATCGTTGTCTCGACATCATCACTCGTTGGATTATCATCTCTCGCCACATTGTCTTCGACGACTCTACTTTTCCGTTTGCGAGTGCCTCTCCTGTCCCTTCCACCAGATCTTTTGATTTCCTCCTCGATGACGATTCGGATATTGCACCTTGTTCTACTAATCATGCAGCTGGTGGTTCCTTCGCGGATGCTCCGTCCTCCATGGACGTCGAGAGGCCGCATCTGACTCTGGGTGGGTGTGGCTCTGTGCACCCATCAGGACCTTCGACGTCTTCTAGTACAGGCGGGAGTGCGCCGGCACCGCCGCCCGAACCTTCGTCGCTGCCTGCACCAGTGCAGGCACCCTCGTCGCCCACGTCGCCGCCCTCTGCGTCCGTGCTGACACCCTCTTCGCCTACGTCGGCGGCTTCTACGCCCACGCTGGCGGTCACGACGCCTGCACCGGCGGTGTCCACGCCAGCGCCGGCGGCTTCCACGCCCACACCGGCGGCTTCCACGCTCGCGCCGGCGGACTCCACGGCTGCACCGCCCGTGCCACCTCCTGCAGTCGACGTTCCTCTGTTTGTGCGGTATGGGCGGGCTGTTTACGGTCGTCGTCCTAAGCACGTCAATGGTCCTCAGCCGAGTCGTCCGGATGGTGGTACTTTGGCATCCTTGCAGTCTCCGTCACCTCCCCGACACCCCATGACGAGCACTACTCCACCTCCTGCAGTTTTGCGACGCTTGACACGTCTTCAGTCTGGTACTATTCAGCCAGTTAATTATAGGAATCTTGCTGCTACTTCTCCAGTTGCTTCTCTTGTTCCTAGTAATTATCGCAGTGCGCTTGCTGATCCCAACTGGCGAGCTGTGATGGCTGATGAGTTCCAGGATTTGGTGGATAATGGTACCTGGCATCTTGTACCTCGTCCTCCAGGAGTTAATGTCGTGACTGGGTGGTGGCTTTGGAAATTGAAGTATAATTCTGATGGTACTCTTTCCAAGCATAAGGCTCGTTGGGTTGCTTAGTGGTTTAATCAGAAGCCCGGTGTCGATTATAATGAGACTTTCAGCCCGGTTGTGAAACAAGGTACGATTCGGACTGCGCTCAGTATTGCAGCTTCTCGACAATGGGCTATTCATCAGTTGGATGTGAAGAATGCCTTTCTTCATGGATATCTCGAGGAAACAGTCTATTGTGAGCAGCCTCCGGGTTTTGTTTATCCTGCCCATCCAGATTATGTCTGTCTCCTTCAGAAGTCTCTTTATGGTCTGAAGCAGGCTCCTCGCGCTTGGAATAAGCGGTTTGTGACATATCTTCTTTCACTAGGTTTTGTTCCGTCTGCCATGGATACTTCACTATTTATCTACCGGAATGGTGACGACATTGCTTACATTCTTCTCTATGTGGATGATATTGTCTTGACTGCCTCTTCTGATGCTCTGCTCCAGAACATTATTGAGCGACTGCACAGTGAGTTTGCTATGACTGATCTGGGGGATCTTCATGACTTCTTGCACATGTTTGTGACTCGTTCTTCCGATGGGCTGTTCTTTGTCAACGCCAGTATGCCTTGGAGATCCTTTGTCGTGCCGGCATGAGTGATTGTCACTCTACAATGACGCCTGTTGATACTAAGGCTAAGCTATCTACTTTTGATGGTGCACCAGTTGCTGATGCATCTGCATATCGGAGTCTGGCTGGAGCACTGCAGTACCTTACTTTGACTCGTCCGGATCTTGCATATGCGATTCAGCAGGTCTGTCTCTTCATGCATGATCCTCGTGAGTCTGACCTAGCCTTTCTAAAGCGCATCCTGCGCTATGTGAAGGGTACCCTGTCCTACGGTCTACGGATTGGCATTGGTCCGGTTGACTCTCTTCCAGCGTAGTCTGATGCTGATTGGGCTGGCTGTCCTGATTCTCGACGTTCCACCTCTGGTTATTGTGTCTTTCTCGACGACACTCTGGTTTCTTGGTCGTCGAAACGCCAGACTACAGTTTCTCGTTCCAGTGCAGAGGCAGAATATCGTGATGTTGCTCACGCAGTTGCTGAGCTTCTTCAAGAGCTTCATGTTCCTCTCTCAAAGGCTACGCTCGTCTTCTATGATAATGACAATGCAGTTTACATGGCTGCTAATCTAGTTCATCACCGACGAACAAAGCATATTGAGATTGGCATTCATTTTGTTCGCGAGAAGGTTGCTTTAGGCCAAGTTCGTGTCCTTCATGTTCCTTCATCGTGCCAGTTTGCCGACATTATGACTAAGGGTCTTCCTGTACAATTGTTTACTGATTTTAGGTCCAGTCTAGGCGTATGTCAGGATCCACATACGACTGCGGGCGGGTGTTAGATATATAGTGTTGTATATGGTCTTGTATTGTATTACTTGTACTCCAAGCCGTATCCAGCCTATATAATGAAAGGTCGCCCCCCTCCCATCTTGGGTGTGTGGTGTTTGCCCAATATTCTACAGTTATGATATCACTAGAACATATATATTTAAGTGAGGTATCAAAGAGCCATCATTTGTATTTTTATAATTCTAGCTGAGCTTGGGATAGCGAAGAATGATGAGTGCTCATATACAAACATCAAGCAATACCGGAGAAATTCGAATGTGGCAGTACACGCAGAATTTGGTTGCTATTTGGAGATTTCATGGGCATGAAAAATCTATTTGTAGCAGTGTAATTCTATTTGATGCAGTAGTGATTTTTGGTGGAAGTTACTTTGGTTATTTGGATCATGTAACTGTTCAAAATACTTAGTAAAATGCTTTTTCAATTTTTCAATTGTTTTTAGAGGTAAGCCTTCAATTATCAAATAAAATGTCTATGTCAGATGTCATTCCTTGTTCACTCCCAAATTGGGTCTTATTTGGATTTTTTTAGAAGGAACATGTATTAATCTTAGCGCATTACACCGGCCCATTTACAAACAGAACTCAAAAAAAGGAAAAATACAAAGAAGTTCAAAACTTCTGTTCATCTTCCTCGAAGCCTTCAGTGATCCGTTCGTCGCCGCCGTCGAAGTCACTTCCCAATCGTTGCTAGGCACCAGAGCCAAACTCCACAAAGTGGAGGCCGCAGAGGAAGGCTTACTGCTAGGCGAATCTGCCGAGTACGCTGCCTCCCAAGCGCATCGGCCAACTCCAGTACCCACGATGCATCCTTCGTTTCCACCTCCAGCAACCCGAGCAATACTCAAATTTCCTCCAAAGATCATCTTCCTTAAGATTAACAGGGTCAACAATATTAATCACCTGAATAAGACTATCATCACCTGAATAAGACGATCGACAGCTAGTGATGATCACGTACCTGCTTGCTGCAGAACCTCTTGGCGGCCTCCGTCGTGCAGCGCCACGCGAGCAGGGGCATGCCGACGATGTAGAACGGGAAGAGGCATGCGCCGGTGATGGCGGCGAGCCCGACTGCGTCGGCCATCAGGCGGGCGCCGCCGCCCCACGCGGCCGGCGAGCACCGAAAGCACGATGCCCGTGTTGAGCAGGAGCATCGCGGAACACATGGGGTATGCGACGGCGTCGGCGAGGCGCAGCGACAGGAAGCGGAGCACCCGCCAGCCGCCACGGGCGTCGGCCCGGCGACGGGGTGACCCCCATGAGCGCCCATGCCTCTAGCGCCGGCGTGGGGGTGTGGGCACTGGGCTGCTGCCGAGGTGGAGCTGTTAGCTAGTGCTAGTCGATGATCCGGACCGGAGAGAGCCGCGGCGACAAGAGGAGATGCCAAGCTAAACCAGGAGGCGGGTGATCTTGACGCGAGAGAACTTTAGAGGATCTCGTCGACGGGCCGGACGGGTGGTCGGTTATTTTCGCTCGCTAATTGTATCGCGGCCTCCTTCCTTTGCCAAATCGGGTCATCTTCTTTGGGTTCGGTTTCCAGGTCGTATACGGCCTCCTTCGCCAAATCGGGCGGCTAGCTTTGCTCCGAGAGTTTTGGCGGGAACGGAACAAAGCCTACCTAGAAGCGAAAATGCTGTTCGGTGACACGAAGTCATGGAACGGTCTATCCGGACCGCACATCTGTCCTGGATTCCCGTGAAGCTTTGTCTCTTCTGAGCGTACGCCCTGGTATTCCGGTTTAAACAATAGCGTACGCGTCAGGTAGACCTGAGCATTCCACGGGTTAGGCCGGGTTCGGGTCGGGCCGGAAAAAAACCCGGGCTTTTCGGGCCGAGAAAATCCTGCCTATGACCGTCCCATGGGACGTGTCGGGCCTCAGTTTTCGTGCCGGGCTCGGGCCGGGCCCGGGCTTGGGCGGGCCGCCCGCGCATTTTATAGTGTAAAGTAACTAAAAACAGCATTTCGGGACGGGCTCGGGCCAAAAAAAATTTTCGCGGGCTTCAAGATCTCTGCCCACGCCCGTCCAGTAAGGTCCGTGGGCGGACCTGGCGCGGGTCGGGCCAGCGGGCCGGGCAAAAAATGCTCAGGTATAGCGTCAGACTGTGCAGCGTGGTGTCAGACGCCTTTTTGACTTCACCGCGCGCGCATGCCTGCAGAAGGCTGAGGATTCTGGGAGAGGCATGGTCCTAACCTGTACATGGTGGGCCAACCGGCGATGCTGGTCCAATCACGGTGTGGTCCTGTACACCTTGGCCCACCGATGGAAGCTAAACCCTATACCTCTGGCCTAATCTGTACATTCTTTTAATGCTTTGACTAGACATTTTTCACCATAGCTATGTTCTGACCATCTATTTGATCAGTCTATGTACCACCACATCTCACACCATGTACAAGTGCTGTGTGATCACACATATTTTTCTCAATATTTTTCAGTACAGTTACATATCTGATTTCACGTGAGGACTGTTGTACAGTGTACACGGTGGGTACTGCAAATGCAAGACAAAAACTGAATCGGCAGGAAAAGAAAAATCGATTCTCAACGTTCAAAAGAGAGAAACGAAAGACAATTATTTTTTTTTACGCCCAAATGATCAGTCGATGAGCACATGCATGTTTATCCACTCGTCAAACCAGCAGCATGTGGATCAAGATGCTAAAGGCCTGGAACCGCGTCGCGCCACGCCGGAACTCCTCGTCGCTGGAGCTCAACGTCGCCGCGCCGCCTGTCCACCGCATGGAACCGGCACCGTGCAGGAGCGCGTGCACAGGTGGTGCCAGAGTTCAAACCATGGCGTCCGCTGTGCCCGCCTCGTCGCCGTCGCCGGCATGTCGCCCCCATCCGCCTTCTGCATCTCCTCCGCGCATGTCGCCGTCGACAGTGACGCCGCCATAAGCTCTGCGCAACACGCAAACCACAGCATGGAGCGCGAGGCCGTACACCGCGTCCGGGCCGCCGCCGACGGTGCCCGTGGCGTAGAGGCACGGGGAGGAAGAGGCGTTGGCGGGGACGCCGCCCGTAAACAGCCCCCGCGGGACGCGCGGCGGAGCAGAGACCGTCAGCTCCTCATAGCCGCCGTCCTCGACGCAGTGCGCGCGCAGCGGCGGCGGCGCCGCCGCCCCCCGCGGGCAGAAGATGCTGCGCACGCACAGTATGCACTCCATCACAGCGCGCTAGCGCGCTAGCGAAGGATCCGCCCCGTACGCACCTGGAACCGCGCGCCGCTCGACCCGGTACCTCACCGCGCGCCGCGCGCACCGCCGAGCTGAAGCACGCGCGGGGGGCTGCTAGGCCCGATGACGTTCTTCGTGGTCGGTGACGAGTCGACGAGGTCAGCTTCGGCTCGCCAGGCAGCTTCAGACGAACCTCCGCCGCTGCCGCGCCGGCAGGGGGCGCGGGCCTCGACTCGGCCGTCAGCGCCGTGCTCGCCGGCGCGGACGCGCACCGCCCTCGCCGCGCCAGATCTGGAGGAGGAGGAGGAGGCGGCTTGGGTGGGGGAGGCCGCCGGTACCGCTCCTGGGGAGGACGTCGCGGACCTGCTCGCGCTCGCGTCATGGCAGTTCCATCGCGCGGCGGCCGCGAAGCTGGAGCTCAAGGCCGGCGTGCTCGCGCTCATCCAGGAGGTGGAGCGGGAGTTCGTGCCCGAGCGAGAGAGGCTCGAGGGTATGCATCCTCGAGGAGGTGGGCATCAACGACCCCGCCGGCTGCAGTGACGAGATCGAGACCCTGGAGCGGGAGATCGGCGAAGGCGTCGCGGAGCGGTGGACGTCGTCGATGATCGCGCTCGCCGGCTTCATCCGGTACGCCAAGTGCGCCCTCTTCAGCGCCGCCACGCCACGGCCCCGTGGACTCCAAGGTGGATCTCGACGACGACGACGCCGAGGCCCCGTCGCCGCCGCTGATGAGTGATTCCGTCGTGGCTTTCGTCGCCGGTGCACCCAGAGTTTGCTGCGACACCGCGCGCGCCCCCATGAAGACCCGACCGCCGAGTTGTCCATGGCTAGATCCAGACGCCGGAGGACTTGACCACCCCTATGTCGCCGCAGATCCGCCGCGGGAGGTTGCCCTGCGCCCGGCCCAGCACCCGCAGCGGGGGAGGGAGGGAGGGATGGGCCGCCGACGCGACGGAGGAGCAGGCGGCGGCCCGGAAGGAGGAGACAACGCCCGCCGGCGTCGACCCCGCCACCGGTGCAGATCCAGCCGCCACGGCTTGGCCTCGCCGCGCCGCCCGCCGGAGCCATGCCCCGCTGCCATGGTCTCTCTCTGGATTGGATCTGGGTGAAACGGGAGAGGAGAGAGAAGAGACAGGTGCAAATGATTTCGAATGGGGTGAGGAAAGGTGGGTGGGGTGTAAAGAAGGTGGGTGGCCGACGTACAAATTCTGACCAGGTTTGTTCCGGTACACACCCGACCCACGTTTGTCCAGGTCCCAGAACAGCACGTCTCTGTTCCCTCCCGGTCCTCTCCACATGCGTATCCGCTTTACCTCCCGTATTCACGCTGACGGACACTGTATCTCCTCTGACGCCTCACGAATCTCGAAACAACCTCTGAACTGCTTTTTGATCAGAATCGGCGGTCCGGATTGACCGGTCCATGACTTCACGCTACTATAAATCTTAGTCTGCCCGGAAGGCATCAAGATGGCAGGCCGCTGGCCTTCCAAGGAGATGCTCCTGGAGTCGGACTGTTCGACAGTAGTAGGGAAAAAAAACTAAGCAGGTGGGGGTTAAGACTGGCCCACTGTTTTCATTAAGAGAAAGGAACTTAATCCTAATTTAGAAAATCTCTGAACCCCGGCTTAATCGGCGAGGAGATTTTTTTAAACCAGTATCGTAAATTCGCTCCAATCTCTACTTATATATATATATATATATATATATTTATATTCTATACCCTGGGTATGCAATATTATTCCATACCCGAGGCAGCTAGTCACCCTCACCCGCGCCACCCGCCCACCCCCACGCACCCGGCCGGTTCTCCGTTTTTTTTGTTTTTTCCCTCTCCACCCACGTCCGGCTTTTTACCTGCGGTAGTTCCGTTTTCCTCCCGATTCCTTTCCTTCCGCACGCCCACACGCATCTCGTCGCCACCCACACGCCGCCGCACCGAGCCCCGCTCGCTTGCGACCCCTCGCCGCCGCCCCCCGGCCGCATTCAACCCCGACTCCTCGCCTCCGTCCCCCTTCCCCCCTCCAGCTCTCTCCCCAGCTCTTCCGCTGCTCCAGGTACTCCGCTCCGGCAGCTCCGCCACGCTGTCCTCACAGCCCCCGCCGTGCCCTCCTACTCGCTGCTCGGATCGGGTGACGAACGCGCGGCTCCTCGACACCGGCATCCGCCTCCTCCAGTTCTGGTGCTCATCCCCGTCGGCATGTGCATCCTGCAGCCGAGGTCGGGGTACCAACGGTCATCCATTTCATCGCCGTCGACCTCCGGCTCCTCCATCTCCACTCCATTGGCACCTGCTTACAAAGATTCTCGTCCTCACAGATTTGATAAGCATGGATTTAGGGTCAACAATTTGCCCACCGGCGCTTGGTTCTTTTCTAATTCAAGGGCAACGTATTCGATATTAAGTTGTTAGGACTTTTCTAAGAGGTTTGAGTTGAGAGATCAATGGAGATCGGAGAACCTGAAAGCTTTTGCAAATATATCATCTGATATGGTTTATCGAATTGTGCTATTCCTTGTATGCATGCTTCAACCAGAGCAAAGTGAGTTTCTATCAGAAAAACACATCCATTTAGTTGTTTGTGCATTTTCTACTGGGTAAATATCTGCAACACTTTTTCATAGTGTCCATGTGCACACATAAATTTCTCCTTAAAACTGAGGTTTAGTTGCTGTGAAGTAGTTAAATTCATTCATGTGCCACAGGGCCTAGTGCTAGTTAATTTACATTGTCAATTTCAAATAGCTGCAAAAGGATCTTGGCAAGAACTTGCATCAGTTCTCCTCTTTAGTGCCATATAATTTTAACGTAGTAGTAGTGGCATATCATTTCCATGTCACGAATATGGGTCAAAATTCCATATTGGCCTTCAAAAATTAATCTTTTCATTGTGGGTCTGTATAAATAATTTCATATACACCTCCCATTTTTATTTTCTTTACTATAATTATGGTTCGTCGCAGGTTTGATAACCACAGAGATTGAGGGTAAAAAATTAGCCTACTAGCTCTTTGCTTCTTGCAGACTGACTTTTCTATCTTGCTGCCCTCCGTCTGATTCACCTTCTTGCAGTTTTTCGATCCGCCCCCCGAGCAGAATCAGTTCTATGATGCTACAACTACATCCTAGATAGTCCAATTGCAATGCTCAAAATCAAATTTCTGGGTGATTATCTCCTTGCATATTGTTTTGACATACATTGGGTTTTCTAAATTTATTATTTACAAATTGTTTTGAAAACTCGTCTCTTTTTCCCTACAACTTGGCTACCTATTCTAGCTGTCCAGATTATGCTAGCTTACTGAAATTGATGGTAGAAATCATTGTTGGTTTCATATTTAATTTTTTCTTCTACGATTCTCTTTTACCTGCAACTTACGCCCTTCAATTGTGCGTAGTCTGAGGACAACAATTCTGTTGCACCTCCGTCTGTCCAGGAGTTCCGACTTCGTGCTCATGTTGGGAAGTACAAAGCACGGCCGTAGGCATGAGAGGTGAGATCTCATATCTTACTGATGGTTCACTTTACCAATTGTGTGTTGCTCCTTAGTCAAAGACATGTTTTACCTGATTACTTTATTACACTTTAAGTAGCTTTACATCAACCAATTTATTGTTCCGTAGAAAAATTTTATAGTAATTGGATTTATTGTCCTTGTGTGCTGGCTAGTGCAGATGGATTTCCTCAACTAGGACGACTATCACTACTCTAGTAGTTCTGTGAGGGAGAATGAGCAGAGATGAAGCACTTCATTTGTGCTAACCAATAGCTGTGTACGTAGTATATCCAATCCTTTGCTTCACTGTAGTAAATTTTAACGTATAAGTATAACAAAACCATAAATGGCTAGTATATGATGATGCCTTACTGCTCTCGGTAGTTGGCGTGGACAGGTGTAGTGCCTCCCAAGGAATTTACATGACACCTAAAATAGTTTACAAATCATGCCTTGACTTTTATCAGTGCGCAAAGTGCTCATGAAATTTCCCTACCAAGGAGCCAAGATTTCCATTTAACTTAATATAGCCAATTGTTCAGTTGTTGCAAATTAACCTACCAGAAATTGTGCCGGATTCCTATGTAGCGTGCGAGGTGTGTACTGGCTTTATCTGCTCATGCATAGAGTTCTACACATAGTGAACATATTTTTGAATTTCCCCTATAATTGCAACCTTCATTCAATTGAACTTTGAGACTGATAGGCGTGACATGTGTACCTTTTTTGCCACGGAATGTGTTGTATTTAAATGCTTTTAATTTTTCAGATCAACCCTTGCATCTTTTGTCTTTTTTTTTAAATCTGCTTTATGTGCCAGAGTAGCCCATTGTCAACAGTTTTGCTACAACAATTTTATCTTGATCAATATAGTGGAATTTGGTATCTGAAATTTGTAACAAAGACACGTGCTTGGTAGCTTTTGATTCAATTTACTCCAAATGCGTGATTTTAGCTGTTCTCGTTGTAGGATGCCGACATGTATAATTATCTGTTAGCTATCTCTCTGACTATGCTGAGTTTTCATTTATTATATTGGACCTGGAGGTGGGAAATTGGACCTGGAGGTGGGAAGAATATTTTAATCATTATTTTTTTTGTTGGCATGCCACATTTTTCTGTTGTTGCTCTCAACTAATAAACTAGTACTAAGTAATAGCTGTGGTCTTGCAGAATCATGTGGATGCTTGAACCTGTGATGTCTTTTAACATGCTTTCAGATAAGTGTGCTCCATTGAACAAAGATATCTCAGGTGTTGGAATGGCTTTCAGAACTGTGTACTGTGAGTTAAATAATTTACATCTTCATTTCAGTTGAGACGTGTAACATTGTATTGTTCATAAATCCTTTCGGTGGCGCCCATAACAGATGGCTTCAGCTTGTCATGTCCTTGTTGAGCATGCTGAGACACCACAACAGAAAAAAATTATCAGGTGCGGTAGTGTATATATTGTTGCACTTGCAAGTATTTTATAGTAATTTGGCACAAAATTTCCAACTTTAAGTTGTTTGTTGGCTTTTCAGGCAACCAAGTACCCAGATCAAGGTGCGATGGCGAATACTGTAGTGGGAAAACATCTTAATCGTCTCCCACTTAGATGCAGCTACGAAAATCTTTAGAGATGAGCTGATTTGCTATTAATTTTTAGTCATGTTGGAAATTTTCTACTTGCAAAGCAATTTAGTCAACGTGCTGCCATGTTGTCAGAAGTTTGAAGCACAGAGTTTGATATCCGTCCATCAAACGAAAAATTTAATATTCAACATGTGTTGAAGAAACATTACACATTAGCCTTGTCCTCAATGCTTGTAAATTTTGTACATCTGTCTGTTCCAGTTCACAAAAGCAGTTTCATCCAAAGCAGATCTTGCAGTGTATATATTTCTATTGATTTCATGAGATCGGAGATTGTTAACTCCTTATCTCCTATGCCTACGGTTGAAGACTTGAAATGATCCGGCCATTGAAATAAAAGTTTTTATCACCAAAATCTGATTCACTCCAGGATTTTCAGACTAAATAAAACCTCTATAATTAAAGTAGATGTTTTCTTTATTAAGAAAAAAAATGAGATCTGCGTTGGCCTTTTTAGAAGATGTGCGTTAGCTACTACTAGTCTACCATGTTGGGCCCACCCTATGACGACGACGGGCCAGGAGGGCTGCCCACGTTTGGCAGTCGGTCCACTAGTTGCACGTGAGAGCCAGGAGGGCGCCAAGGAAAAACTGCCGCGGGGGCGACAACGGAGCGAGGATCTCGCGGTGCGCTCGGTCTGGTGCGCGACTTGCTCGGGTATGGAATAATATTTCATACCTGGGTATGGAATAGCGCTATATATATATATATATATAATAAATAATATTAAAGTAAGGATTGTTTCTGCCTATTTTTTCGTCCGTCCTGACAACTGGGCCCCACCTGTCAAAATGTGTCGGTCTCGCACTCGCGTTCTCCCCCAATCCCACATCGTCCTGGTCCGTCTCGGTCTCGTGCTCTCCGCCTCTCTCTCTCTCCCCCACGGCCCACGAGTCCACGACCTCCGCGTGCCATCCCAACCGCCCGGCCGACGGAGCGAAGGAGCTAGCGGCGGGGCGGACCGGCGAACGCAGGTAAGCACCTGGACGGAGAGAGAGAGAGAGACTAGGCAGGTAATATCTAGGGATGCGTTGTCGCCGTCGATGCGCCGTGGAGCAGCCAGGGGAGCTCCGCCGGCGACCCTGCTCGCGGAGACCGGCCCACCGTCGGAGATGGGGACGACGAGCTTCTCCGCCGCCTGGATGGAACCGGCCCGCCGCCGCCTGGTTCTGCTCCAACGTCGGCACGCCGCTCTCGCTCCGGATCCAGCCTCACCGAGGTCCGACCGTTCCCACTCGCCTTGCTCCAGCCGGGGAGGAGGAGGGCCGCCACAGGGATGAGGCACGTCGTCGTGCCCCCGCGGCCACCGAGAGAGGGCCAGGTCGGCCGCCGCAAACAGGAGCGTCGCTACCCCACGATTCGTCACCGAGACTGACGCGCGCGAGCAGGAGCATCGCTACCCCACGATTCGCCGCCGGGGTCGACGCGCGCGAGCAGGGGAAGGGCTCTGCGACTCGCCGGAGAAGAACGGAGGGGCGGCGGAGCTCGAGAGGGGTGCGGGGGAGATCCGTGGGCGAGGCCGGCGGAGATGGAGAGAGCAAGGCTGTGGAGGGAGGGAAAGCCGGTGTATGGAGCTCCGTCGGCTCCGCCGGCTGGGGGAGAGAGAGGATGGGGCGGCGTGGGGAGGGAGGAGGAGCACGCGGCGAGCAGCGGCCGGCGGAGCTCCGACGGCCTGGGCCCCGGGAAAGTCGAGCGAGGTAGGCAGGGAAGGAGGAGATAGCCGGGACCGGGGGGAGAAAATGAGGGGAGGACGGGAAAAAATAAAAAGAGAAAATAGAAAAAAGAAGAAAAGAGGGGGAAAAGAAAAAAAATTGAGGGGAGAAGGAAAGTAGAATAGAGGAGATGGTAGTTTTTTATGGTACTTCCATCAGTCTTATTATTTAGCTCAAATATGAGCTAGCCGGCGTCAAATAAAGAAAAACAGAGGTAGTAGTTGAGATAGAGAATGAGATATAAATGATAATAGATGCGGGAGAACTATATATACAAGCAATTTATACTTGAAATTCTCTAATAACATTTTAGTTGGCTTCCAATTACTTCAACTCTGTATCGAGATTATATGTGTTAGTCGTTTTATTAAAAAAACTAGGATCAATCAATGTGCACCAGAAGCTGCGGGGCGACAATGTGATGGCGCGACTGAGGTGAATGACGGCAAGTTGAGTAGTATTTTCTCCTGTTGCAACGCACGGGCATAGTTGCTAGTGAGGAATCAAATCCGGATCTCCTGGTTGCGACCGTACCTTAACCCCCTCTAACCAAGTAGGCTAGAGAACCTTTGGTTCGACAGTAGTTAGGAAACTTAAGATGAAGGGGATTGATAGATCACTGGTGGCTCCTTTTATTAGTGATATACTCCTCGAGGCTGAACAGCTCCAAGGTGTGGTTTTCGCCAAGATTGGGAGAGATCAGAACAAGGTTGCGCACGAATTAGCTCACCTAGCTCTTCGAACGAATGACTGTCAGGCCTCCTGTGCAGAGGTTCGTGAATGTATTAGAGCTCTTGTTGACGCTGAGAAACCTTTAATTAATAAAGATCTCTCTTTCGCAAGAAAAAAAAAAGTTAGACCTATAGCTCAGCTGAGGTGGAGAGGCAAAAGCCAGAAACCGCAAACCACAAAAACGCCATGTGCACAATCAGCAGAGTTCACTCGCAAATGTCGCAGCTACTTCAGTTCCATAAAGAAAAATACCGTACGAACTCTGCTGATTGTCTATGCTTGAAACTGGCATGGTGACATCTGACATCAACCAAGCAGCACGAAGTAAACAGATGGCAGCAGCAGGCTGCATGCGTTCGCACTAGTGCAGATAAACAGCAGCATCTGCTTAATGTAGAGAAGCAAGTGCGCAAGAGGCCTGCTTCACTATATTCCAGTTAGGCAGTTACATCGATCGAAGAATGGCCAAGGCACGTTACCAACAATCCTGGCAAACCAATACACATAAAATCATTTAACTAAAGAAGCTGTTGGCGCATGAACCATATCTAGGCCACGAAAACATCCAGGCGTGATCATTAGAGTTCACCAATGAATGTGATAAAGCGATTTCGCCCCATTAAAAACTTAAAGTGAATGGTGGGCTGCTGGTTGGCACACTTGCCAATTTAACAGAAGTGTAATGCAGCAGGCATCATCACAGTGCTGGTAGCAAAAGGATCTACTGAATCCTGGGATATGAGAGCAAAACGCCTACTTCTATGTTCCGGTTACACCACCAGCTACTAAGGCTTGGCAAAGGCTTACAACAATGTCTTGTAATAAGGTCACCTCAACAAATGTGTTCTGAAGTACGATATACTCGTGCTCTCGAAAAGAAAAAGAGTATGTATGCTCAAGGACTTTGATGAGTTTGAATTCGTTTGGGACTCTGAAGACACCTGCGGTAATGGCCATCTTGCAGGAACCAAACTAGATCTCCTGTGCTCCAGTAACTTGCAGATAGAAACTGAAAATTGCAAAAGAATATGTCAGTAGCCAATTCCTAGCAGCATCTTCCTGTCAAACAGTAGCTTATCAGAGAAGTTCAAAGATGTGCCTACATCCATTGTGACAAACTGAACGGCAACTACCATCCACAAGTCTAGTTGGTTATTGTTAGGACCGGCATTACCTACAGCCGGCGCAGGGCCAACCGTGGCTAGGCCGGCTGCTTGTGTGGGCCATGGGCCAAGAGTCCTAGTTTATTTTCAGAGTCCTTAGGGGTTTTATTTTAATTCAGCAGGAGTCATAAATACTTTTGTAATTCCCTTCGTGAGAATCAAGCAGAAACATTATTATTGTTTCCGGCTTCCTTTAGGGAGCCGGGAGTCCCAAACCCTAGCTGCCCTCTCTTCCTGCGCACGCACGCAACAGCCATTGACGGCGCCTCAGCGCCGTCCTCGCCGCCGCCCACCGCCAGCCAATCACCCCTATTCGCTAAGGAACATCGCCGGTAGGATCCGTAATCCTATCAGTTATTTATGTAGATAGACTTCAGCAAACAAACTTCCAAGTTCATGGTTGGACCATTAAGAAACATCCAATTGAGGACAACTAAAATTTCTCCAGCGAAACCATGATACTTGTAATCAAGTTATTTTCACCGTAGTTAATTTATAACTGATAAAGGGACCCATTTCTAATATCAATCTGATTATAGCTACTCTAGTAACTTTTAGCTACCATGCACTTCGGGTATACGCATGATAAGATTCCGACTAGAGAAAAATACATTGTTCTTTCCAAATAAATGTCAGACAGGCAACGTGACATTATATCAAAACATCTACTGTTCTGCATAACAATCTTGTGAAGATAATTTATTAGTGAAACTTTTGACCAAATAAAAATCTGACAGCTAAGTTATTGAAAGCATCAATAAGCTAGCAGGTAAAACCATGATCCCTGACAAAGTTTGTCACATGCTAGCTTCCTCTGAAAACTAAGTTCTTTCGTCTACTTTGAAATGGAGAACCTAAGTACTCCAAAATGCAATCTATACGCAGTTAGGTCACCGGGGGAAAAGAAAAATGCAAAGTAAGGGCAAAATTCAATATAGTTCAGAACCAAGGAACTTCACAGGTCCGTGTTTCTAAAAAAAAATACACAGGAATTGATCTGGGGATATATATATATATATCACTGTAACACAGTTACCAAGAGATGACCTGGGACAATAGCCTTAACCAGGGCACCTGGCATGCATGCAACTTATCATGTTTCACAATAAATGGATTTGTGAACACAGTTCAATCTATTGGCCAAGATAACTAGCTAATAGACCAGGCCAGTTTCTACAAGTAGGGATAGATTATAGCCAAGATCTAACATGCTGTAACCTAGTACTACGTATTTGTTAAGAACACAGGTAAGTTCATCCTTAATAACTTGATGCTACTTCAAAGTAATTACTTGCAGGTTGCTATTGCAATTCAAAGAAATGATTATGAAATAGGTGAATTAGTCTGTAATCAAATCGAAAGAAGTAAACAAGCTAGAAAATGCTTGAACATTGAATAGTTGTTGCTGTCTGTTTTGTAAGAAGATATTTTCATATGGATCAGACTAGGCTCCCACTGTCCTGATCAATGTGTATGGTTGGTTGTACTTCATAATTGAACAAAAAAAATTTAAGACAAATCGAGCAATGTAGAAAAACACAAAGAAATAACATTTGTTAACAGATAAATAGAGGGCAAATGGTACATACTATGCCAAATTGGTCACCTATAATTGCATTAAGCATTCCATTAAATCCCCAAGTGAAATAAAGTACAAAAGCCATATAGTTTTTCCATGATGATTATAGTTCAACACTTGTTAACAGATAACTAGAGAACCTATGGCATATAAGCAGACTTGCACTCTACAAAGTGGTCAACAACAGATACATTTGTGTCAACTAGCCAGGGCACAGTAAAGGCTAAGTAAACTTGATAAGTTGTTCATATATTTCTATTGTGCATGCCAAATAGGTGAATAACACTTAGACATGAAACAACATAGATCAGGTTAATGAACAATGATGAGGGAATACCTTGAACAGTTCACTACGAAGACCAGCTATCACTCACTTCGGAGATGATCCTCTTTAGTAGAACAAAAATTGATACGAAGAAGGCAACCAAGCATACAAGTACCATGATGAATGTTGGTGTGCCACATCGATTTTCAATTGCTTGTTGCATCCACATACTGATAAAGTAGATGAAGAAGCAAATGTTGTAGATAGCAATTGTGCTCAAGTTGACATACTTCGCCAGCTGCCGCCACCCCACCTTGTTTTCAGGATGGTGTTCCATAGTTGACACTTCCTTGACCTTGCTGCCCCCCTGGAGTGACAACCATTAACAAACAAATCACTTCAGCTAGCATGGATCAGGAGGTAAGGCTGACATATATATCATACACTTTACATATGGAGGATACAATTGCAATACGTGCAGGCACACCACGCATCCAATTTCAACATATTAACACATAGCAGATATTTCTAACAGCTCATACCGTTAGGCAAGCAAACCTGCCATGAGAAGCATTGTTTAAACAAGCTATTACAGGGAGCCTCCTCTAGGAATCCACAGTTTTAACTTTTAACAAATTTAATGTGCCTCCAGCAAACAGAGTACAGCTATTTGTTAAACACAAATTTTTGAGATGAAACTTCAGAACCCCAACTATAGATGTGCCTGAGCAAATGTTTTTGTGACTGCAAAGGCTGATCATCTGTTACTTGATGGCACAAAATTTTATTGCCATGATACATGGTCCAATACAGGTACTTAAGGTATCATTTTGAATGCGGTGCACAAACAACCGATAACCTCAAATCAAATAGACGAATTCTAGATAAAAAAATCAGATACGAACCATAACTGAACAGGATTAATGAAATCTAAGAAATCTGATCATTTATGTGCTCTTAAAGGCTGAACTAATAGTACCAAGTTACCAACTAGGCAACTACCACGTTATAATCCACACACAAAAGGAAACAATTAACAAATTTCGCTCGGGTTCGTTACGTTCGCGGCCGACATACACGCACCTCTTTCTCCTCGGCGTCGATCAGTGCTCGCCCAAGCGTCTGCAAGAGGAACATCGGGACGGCGAGCGGCGCGAGGCGCAGCACGACGTACCAGGCGAGCACGGCGGCGGCCCAGCCGAGGAGCTCCACGGCACAGCCCTCCTCGCCGCCGACCCAGCGGCCGAGGGTGGGGGCGACGCGGAGGCCGAAGTACCTCACCAGGAGCGCGGCGCCGAAGCAGTGGAGCACGGCGTCCACGGCGGAGGTGACGGGGACGCACTCCGACGCCGCCGCCACCGCCGCCTTGACGAGCCACTGCGGCGGCCGGGATCACGGCCTCGCTGCCCCCGGCGTCCCCATCGAAGCCCTGAACCCTAGCTTCTGGAAGCCACTCTCTCCCACGCGCGGGCGCTCAAGGCTCTCTAGCAGTGGCCGGAGATCGCGGTGTGGTGGCGCGGTGGGTCAGTGGGTGAGTGGAGTGGAGGAGACATGGTGGTTGGGATTGGGATCCTCTGCAGTCGACTGCAGCCACTGCCGCGTGGGGCCGATGGGCGCGAGGGCCCACTTGCAGTGGCAGCAGCTCTCTGCAGTCGACTGCAGAGGATACGCTCCCGGTGGTTGGTGCCTTGGTGGAGACCGGACGGCAGAGGAAATGGCTTCGGACGCGAGGGGACTTTTGTTGGGCCGGGCCGGGCCTGACGAAACATTGCTTTGGTTTTTTTTTAAAGAAATGCTAAGAATGGTGTCCGGATTTCGAAATAAAAATCGAATGGTTCGAGATATATTTCAATAATTGATTTTTTATTATAACTGTTATTTTCTTGTTCCCTTTATGCAGGCAGGCAGTTACAAATCTTGTTTTAGCTCAACAGGCTTTGCAAACCGATTCCGCTTCAACCCACGTTATGGTGGGCTCCTGTGGGGTACTCCTTAGTTCTTAAATATACTAGTACAGACGTACGTGCGACACGCACGTGTTTTAAAAACATAGTGAAACAAACTGTGTTATATATATATATATTTAAAGCAAATATGTACCATGAATGTATTTTCAAAAATATAGTAAATGTTATTTTTTTAATCATGTACATTAAAATTATGTAATAATAAAATCAAACCCATGCCATAATTACCGTGCTTTGTAATTTAGTATCTTTCTACTAAATTTTCTTGTGATAATAACTTTTTATCTAGCTAAAATTTCTCTTGCATCTCGATCTCGCCACATTGCTCTGTTCTTCTTCCCTGCCCCTTTGAATTCTCATGCTTGGTTGACACCACGAGTTCATGTGACTGAAGTAGCTCGCTGATCGAATCACCGTCTGTCTTCCCCAACAGTATCTTATGTGCACAACAACTCCCACTAATAGACCTTGAGCACCATGAAATTCGACGATTTAATGTTTGGTGAGAGGGATGAGAATGGATGAGATTGATATATCGATAGGCATCGTCAGTCATGGGTCCTACGACATAGCATTCACTCATAGCAAAGAATAGAAGATATGGCCTACATGGAAGTCGTGCTCAGAACTTCAGATCTTTTGATGAGTTACATGTCGATCAGACACATATTCTTTCCTGAACAAGTCCCGTGAGCGGATTACAGTGGAGAAAATAAGATGTAGGCCACATTGTGGGCTTCAATTTTAAGTTCAGCTAAAACTGAAATTGCTATTGCTATTGCTACCGTTGGTTCTTCCCGACGCTGACTCGCGTGTCCTCCTCGAGGATTCCACCATGAACTGCATCGTGGGCGTCACGAAGCCAAAGCTAAAGCATGAAGGCGCTGCCCCGAACGTCGGTATCGCCGATGCCCCGAACCGTGATGTCATCACTGACTCGAACGATGGTGTCGTCCCTATCATCAACCCTGATGTCGTCGCTGCTGCGAACGCCGGTGGCGCCCCTGCCCCGAACAAGCTCCAAGACGACGTCGACGCCGTCGTCTCGATGAACAGCACGGTGGATGCGCGCTGCTGCGCGTGCGCGTTGATGCTGGCGAGCATGAACACGCGCCTTGTCTGCTTGTACTTCCGCCGGTCCACCATGCGCGCGCTCAACTCGCGCAGCTCCGCCACCATCGACTCGCACGGTCGCACCTCGCATCGCCGGTGACCCACGGCAGCCAACGCCTCCTGCCGCCAGTCTAGTATCCGCGCCGCCTCCGCGTGCTCGCCGCGCTCCGCCGCTGTCCGCGCTGACGCGAGGTCCTCTGCTGCCTCCACACGGAACCGCTCCTGTGCCACCTCCACGCCACGCCCGTCACCACCACCGCCAGCCTCTGGACCAGTGCGTCTTCGCCGCCAACGTCCACCGACCGCCCCGTCGCCGCGTCTCGGAAAGCGCAGCTCACTTTGATCAGGCGGGTGACCCCGCTGCCGGGTCGAACTCCCCCACGAAAGGCTGCGGTCGTGGGCTAGCTGGCTCCGCCCTGGGCTTGAACTCCCCCGCGCGGAGGTCTGGTGCCGCGGGCTCACCGGTGCCGCCTCGTCGACGTCCCCGCCCGTCAGGTCTTCTCCTCGTGCGCATTAGACGGAGAAGGACGCTGTCGGATCGGGACGAGTGTGTCCGCCTGATTTTGCGGACGGGAGCGTCCCGCGGAAGAAAAGAATTGGGCCTAGCGGATACAGGTGCAGGTACATGTGTGGTAGGTGAGAAAAATAATTCGTTTTTGGCAGAAACACTATCCAAATTACGATTTTTTGGTTCTTCCACCCTATCCACTCCTAAAAGCATATGACGGGTGGATCCGGTGTGAGAGGTACGGTGGACCCGATTTGAGTGAGAAAAGTTTTCAATTGTCTTCGCTCCTTATAGTATAGATGACATCGTTGACTTTTTACTCTAACTTTGATCACCAATATATATTGAATATATTAGTTAACTAAAGTAAAATATATATCATTATACCTATTATCTAGTGTACTTTAGATTTAACTTGTTGGTTTATCGATTTGCAAAATATTTATAGAAAAGACAAATAGTCAAATAAACGAAAAAAAAGGTGAATGATGACATATATTTAAAAACAGAGGTAGTAACTTCTATCAAATATTTGATAGATAGAAGCCCACATTTGCTATGATAGTTGGATTCGATTATCTCGGTGCAACATTATTTTTATAGATGGTGCACATCTTTTTTCCACCAGTATAGAATTGTACAAAAGAAGATGAATAGGACGGAAGCATTCGCAAGCTGGCTAATTTTTGGAAATGTCTTTCTGTTTGAGCATTAAAATTGCTTGAGTGTCAAAAACAATACACGAATGAGAAGAGGATGGAAGCAAAGCTAAATGTGTTCGTGCAGCGTTGTCAACAGCTGCAGGATGAAGGGCCGGGTGCGCCTGCGCCACGGTGTACGTGCATCTCTAGAAGAAGTCCAGGGTAGTCGAAATTAAAGCGAGCCCGCCAAAAATAAATAAATAAATAAATCGACCCCCAAAACCCTGTCAAACCTTTAGTGTTTAGTCCCTGACGACGACGCCGTTTCAGCCAATGCAGGGGGTGGTGGTTTTGTCGAGTGACGAATTTAGGGTTTTAACTTAGACTAGGTTCGTACCCGTGCGTTGCTACGAGTATCCAATTATTTATAACGTAATACTCAAATCATACAAAAAAATCTCGATGGAAGAAAAGATAATCATCACCTTAAGTTATGAGTACCACTGTTGTATAAGTACATAATCGTCACCTTAAGTTGACGGGCGAAAGTAATTTAAGTGCAGCCACACTCCTCTGAAGCACAACACACCTCAACGCCTAATATCCTGTTGTAACAACCTGAGAATTGTAAATGGTCGGTTAATAAAGAAAAAATTTGGCATACAACGAAATAGTATAAGGAACAAATTATAGTAGTTGTTCCTGCATATTAGTACTTCCAACAGTTTTTTCTTATCACCATTGTGATCACTCTACACATTTGGCAAACCATTCATTTAGCGATCTCATCATCCTGTGTGAATATAAGTAACTATCTCATACGGTCCTACCAAATGGAAAAGGAAGTATCACAATTGACGGTTACTAACACCTCAGAACAGGGATTTTTTGGTTGAAACGAAGTATATACACCGTAGGTTGATAGTACAGATAACTGATAATTAATACAAAGTAAGCAATGGATCAATGCACTCTTTGAAAGCTCCTTTACAAACCCACACCACTATGTTGCCCAATAAAAGCTTTACATATTTAAGATTATAACACATGTTGAACCAATGATGCATCGATGCTCCATAAAGAAGTGCACAAAAAGAGTAGACATATGAAGCAGTAGTGCCAAATAATATAGTTCCAGTTATCTATTCATTTTAAAGATTTAGTTCCAGTTGCCATGTGCGGAATAGAATGAATAACTTATGAGCCCAAATAATATGCTAAAAGCAAACTTCTCAATCATGCAAAAAACTTTTCGTATTTTATCTTTATATATTCAGGGGCAATTAAATAAGATAGAACATTATTTGACTCAGATCATCATTCTCACTAATTGTAGCTCTGTACAAGAAAATAAGAGTAAATACCATAGCATAAATTGGACTATTGTTTACCTGGATGATTGAATTGAGATAAACCATGTGGAGCTGAAACACCATCCCATGCATAGTATCGTAAAGCATTTAATTTTACCTGGAGAGAAAGCAAGAAGCATTAAATGGCATCATTCTATTCCACATACGCACTAATCAGTAAGATACACATAAATAACAAATATCATAATATTACCTGACTACAATGTCAAAACCTCCTTGTACACAATATTCTTCGTATATGTGCCATTCACCGGTAGTACTCTTTTCTGTTTTTTGACCACATCATTTTTTTTAACCTTGCCCTTTGCCGTGTTTTTTGCATCATTCTTTTCCTGCCTTCGAGCTTCTTCCTCCTCTGCCTCTGCATTAGGCGGGAGGGCGAGGATCTTGATGTTTGTTCTGGCTGTGGCTCTAGACATAGCAACATACAACTGTCCATGGGAGAACACAGGTGCGGGCAAGTACACTCCTACGTTTGGTATTGTTTGACCCTGTGACTTGTTGACCGTCATAGCGAAGCTGAGCCTAATTGAGAACTGCTTCCTCTTGAATTGAAATGGGAACATCTGATCATCAGAGGGGCACAAGGGTATCCGAGGGAGGAAAACTCTCTTACCAGCATGTTGTCCCAAAACAATTTCAGCATCTATTGAGTTTCTTTGGCACGCTCTAACCACAAGCCTCGTTCCATTGCAGAGTCCGTTTACAGGTCTAAATTTCTAAGCAATATTATTGGGCAGCCGATCTTTAGCTTTAGGACATGTGGAGGTATCCCATTGGGAGTCAATGTGTTAAGAAACTCCTGAGGATAGTAGTTATGTGGATCATCAACTGCTTCGTCAAAACTATGGTACACCACCTCCCCACCCTGGAACTTGTTGATCATCTTCAAATTAATATCATCCACCCAGTCATTACGTGTTGATAAAATAGTTCTGGAGGTGATGTAATCCTTGTTTATCATGTTTTCATTGAGATTTGGAAA
Source organism: Cenchrus fungigraminus (assembly GCA_036936925.1). Classification (NCBI taxonomy): domain Eukaryota; kingdom Viridiplantae; phylum Streptophyta; class Magnoliopsida; order Poales; family Poaceae; genus Cenchrus; species Cenchrus fungigraminus. The sequence continues at coordinate 103,315,093 of CM072769.1, read as the reverse complement.
GATGCTCTCGATCAGTGTGTCAAGATCTTTCTCGGAATCCCCAGTGTACAAGACTCATATTTCATCAGGAATGCGTACAACACCATCCTCATTAACCTCCTCTGTGCCATTACCAATGCGCAAAAGATAATCCGCGAACGCTCGGTCACTCCGGGCCCTCATGTTGCTCACGAGCTTAAGATGTCGCATGGATGCCCAAAGATCAGACTTTCGCAAGGAAGCATCGACAATTTGAGCTCTGGAACCTTTACGTACAACAGGGAGGACCTGTCTGAAATCTCCACCAAATACAACTGTCTTCCCACCGAACGGAAGATCCTTCCGTCCCATTATATCACCCATACTATAGTCCAGCGCTTCCACAGCCTGCCTCTTTGTCATAGATGCCTCGTCCCAAATGATGAGAGACGCTTGCTGCAGCAGCTTGGTAGTTCCACACTGTTTGGTGAAGCCGCATTCTTGCTTATCGTCGAGCGTTAGGGGAATCTTGAAACGTGAGTGGGCTGTCCTCCCACCAGGCATTATAGATGCTGCGACACCAGATGTAGCTGTAGCAACAGCAAGCTTGTTCTGACTGCGAACGGTTCCGAGAAGTGCTCTGTACAAAAAAGTCTTTCCTGTGCTGCCTGGTCCATCTACAAAGAATAAGCCACCTCGTTTGGAGTCAACTGTGGACATTATCTCATCATAGGCAACCCTCTGCTCCTCATTTAGTAGAGACGATAGCCCCACATCTTCTAGATTTGTCTCAATGCTGGCCTCCTCAAATATCTCACGAGGGACCGCGCCAGCGTCATCGTATGCATCATCTATTTTTGGTAGGGGCAACTTCTCAAACTCTTTACCCATAGATTCCACCATGTTCCTGATGTCAATCAAAACCATCTGTTCCACCCATCTCGGGTTTGGATTGGTGCGCTTGTAGTCTTCTGCCATTGCATCAAAGTATTTTGTCCACAAACCGACCACATCTTTCGGCGCACAGAACACCAATATTGTAACGAATAGCCTACGCAATGAGGATGGCATCTGGAACATAGCACTCTCAGTAAGACAATCATCGAGCGTGTTGTCATCTTCAATCAGACCAGCAGCACAAGCAGCATCACGGAACGAATCATAATGCACACCATTCACAGTCATAAGATCACTCCATGACGTCGCTCTCGGAACATGGTTTAGGAGGACTCGAAGAAAATAGCGTTCACCCTCTGTCGGATTCGCAGACACAAGTCTCCCAACCTGGTATTTTGAGTTTTTCTTAGGTTGCCAACATTTATATTTGACATTCCAGGTATAATACTTTGGAAAGTCACGATACAAGATTTCGCGAGCTTCCGGATGATGGTAGTTGTAGTTAAACCATTCTGTGAGCATCGAGTCCTCGATATGTGGCTTTTTTAAAACTCATTCAACCTTGTCCCGTGCATAAAATGAAACCATATGCTGGCCGGGGAGATGACATTGCAGCGCTATCAGGGTTATGCTCGGGTGTCTGTAGTAGGGGATACAAACAGGTCGGGAGAGGGTGTAGAGCCCAAGTCCCTGGTGTGCGAGTGATTCAAGTAGCAGGAGTCTGCGTACGTGTATGCGTGGTTGTATGAGATGAGATATCGATGCTAAGTGCGTGTGGGGTTGGAAACGAACGTGTCTTGTGAGTGCCTCTGCCTCTCCCTTTTATAGTCGCAAGGTAGGAGCCCAGGGCGGTTACATCGAGTGTGTGAGCTAGTCTACAGTGTGAGGTGTCCTCTGCATCGGGCTGTCAAGTAGCAGCAGCGGTGAAGCACTGTTACGGGGCCTTGGGTGACGGTGGAGATCCCGGGCGTCCCAAGGAGCCGTTCCGGGGCCCCCTGCGCCCTTCTCTGAGTAGTTAGTCGGGTACAGGAGGCAGAGTACGTGCCCTGATCCCGTCAGTGGATCAGGGGCTTGTCTTTTCTTGATACTGTAGGAACGGAGTAGTCTGCACCGTGGATAGGTGACGGCTTGCACTATGCCGTTGGTGGCACAGCGCTTCCCATGCCCTCCGTGGTACGATGCGTACTGCCCCAGCTGGGAAGCGGCAGGAGGATCCGTCTTCTGACACAGGATCGGCCTGGTCTGGGCGGACCCGCGCAGGGAGGCTAACACGTGGCGGACCGCGTACCAGGGTATCACGGGATGCCATCGAGGCCTGTGTACCTATGGCCTTGACGGCCAAGTCTTGAACTGGTCGGAGACGGGAAACTACTCGTGTGAGTAGGCGATCTACGTCGCGTCTCCCGATGCTTAGGGCGTAGTGTGTACTATACCATACGCTATCCAGCGTCCATTACGCCGTCCGCGGTACGACGACCACTGTGCCGTTCGTGGCAGGGTTTGACGAATCCGTCCCCTGACACCGAATCGGCCTGGCCCGGGCGGATCGCTGCGGCGGAGCGGACACGTGGCGGTGCGCGAGGGAGCGTGCGCGGAGTTCCCGGGATCCCGATCTAGTGGGCCCGCGCGCCCCGTGCCTTCTCCGCGAAGCCTGCTCGAGCTGGTGACAGAAACTACTCGTGCGAATGAGTAGTCGTAGCGGCGCGACGGAAACTACTCGTGCGAGCGAGTAGCCGCGGCCGTGAGACGAAAACTACTCGTGTGAGCGAGTAGTCGGGAGTAGAGGCAGAAACTTGTCGTACGGGTCGCCATGTACTCGAGGAAGAGGGTACAGGCGGCCGTGGGCCGCCTGTCTTCTGGCCCATGGTGGAAACCGGTTGTACGAGCCTTCACGTGCTCGGACAGTGTAACACTCGGTGTGTTAGCTGCCGGAGCATGCCGTACGTGGGCCCGTGCTGCATTTTTCAGGGGTCTTGGTGGGCCCTGGTCCATGGCCTCGTCAGTAGCCCTCGAGCTTGGTGAGGGAGTCGGAGACTCGCTCCCAGGATCAACTGTCACGGAGATGAGGAGATTTTGTTGTGATTTCTCTGGTGGGGACGCGCGAGCAGACCCGCGGGTAGTAGCCCCCGAGCCCACGGACAAGTCGGAGACTTGTGCATGGGGTTAAATGTTGGAATCTTGGACAAGTCGGAGACTGATGGCTTGCCACGTGGCTTAAGTCGTGGGGTGACTGGCGGAGATCTCGCGCCGGTTGCGAGATCGCCGGGTCCCACTTTGGGTGATGTGGCGGCTCAGTCGTGGGCGGCGGGCAGTAGTGGGGCGTGCCTTTTGAGGGGCGATGCTTCGACGGACAGAGGACATGGCCCGAGGCGACACGGGCATTAACTGCGAGGGTAGATGCAATCATTCCCCTGTTTATATACCGCAGGCGCCGGCCAGTTTTTCCCCTTTTGCTTCCTTGTGTTTTCCACCGCCGTCGTCTCTTGCCTTCGTCTTCACACTCGTCGCGCACACTGCAGAGCTCGCCCCGCCTTCTCTCGCAAGCTAGGGTCGCCCACCGTCGCCACCACAGCCGACGCGATGTCGAACTGGTCGTCTTCGACAGTGACCTGGTCCGAGCTCGACCGCCTCGCCTCCGACGGCATGCTGCCGCCATTGACTGTGGCAGAGGAGTGGAGGGTTCCTGGACCGGAGAGCAGCCCTCAGCCCCCGGCGGGGTACGTGGTCTCATTTGTGCTGTTCCACGAGCGAGGCTTCTCCGTCCCGGCGGGACGGTTCATCCGCGCCGTGCTCCAAGAGTACGGCTTGGAGCTTCAAAACCTCAACCCGAACAACGTCTAGCAGATGGCGGCGTTCGAGGCCTTGTGCGAAGGGTACCTAGAGCAGGGAGCCCACTGAGACCTGTTCCGGTACTTCTACAAGTTCGTCGTCGTCAAGGACCACAACTCCGCGGCGGTCATCGGGTGCGCCGGCCTCCGCGGGAAGCAGGGGAGGATGGAGGAGTACATCCCCACCTTCCTGACTACCTCCAACAGCGGGTGGCACTGAGGGTGGTTCTACCTCAAGAACGACCCCGAGAACCCGCTGCCGGAATTCACCAACCGCTGGTACGATCGGGCGCCGACGAAGTGGAGCTACGGGCCAGAGAAGAAAGATCGTCCCTGGTTCCTTGACAGCGCCCTTGTCGCCCTCACAATACTCCGCGACCACAGGGTGAATTTCATCACCCTGATTGGCGGCTACCATACCCGGGGGGTTGTCCCACTCCGTCGTCGCGTGCTGCGCCTCTGGGAGATGACGGACGACCGGGCTCCCTTCGAGGGGACCGTCACCGCCTGCTCCCTGCCCTCGCTGGACGAGGTCCAGCACCGGGTGTCCCAGGCCACTGGGGTCACTTGGATATTCTGGCCGCAGCCGGACATGTTGCAGATGCTCCCTTCCCCGGCCACCGTGACCCTGGTACGTCTTCTCTCGACTTGTTTTTGATTTGTCTTCCGCGGTCGCGGGTGGTGATTGTTCCCGTGCGTGTGCAGATGAAGGATGTGCGCATCCTCGCCTCTCGACCTCTGCTGGAGGAGGACCGGACGATCACCCAGGAGACTGCCGAGTGGTAGCGGCGGCGAGGAGAGCGCAAGAGAGCGCACCAGCAGAAGGAGATCACGAAGCGGGAGAGGAACGACAAGCGCGCCTCGCGCCGGCGCAATGGGGAGAGGGACGTCTCCAACGACGAGGATCCCTTGTCGGCGCCGGCGGACACAGACGAGGACAAGTCCCCATTCGAGTGGACCGATAAGGAGACGGTGCCGTCCTCACGGTCGCGCGGTGGATCGATGCCCGCCTCGATCGCAGCTGGCACCAGTTCGAGCCGGCAGGCGCCCCCCTCCTCTTCCCGGGCTGATCAGCCCAGAACGAGCAGCCGTGCCTCTCGGCGAGACCGCCGTGAGAGGGGCAAGACCTCTCCGCGACGCGGCGACTCCAGCTCCACGAGTCGAGGCGCGACAGCCCGCGCCGCCATTTTTCGCACCGGAGGTCTCACTCGCCCTCCGTGCGCCCGTCTCGGGAGCCGCGGAGCATGCCAGCGGCCTCCCCGCCACCAGCAGCCCAGATTGGGGGCCGCCCCTGACCCAACAGCGCCTCGCGTCAATCGTCATCACCAGAGGCGGACCGACCCCTCCTCCGGCGCCAGCTTCGACAGCAGGGAGCAAGAGGACGGCTTCCCCGTGCGACCCCACGATCGGCTCCAAGCGGCCCCGTTGCGTCGCAGAGGGGTGAGTTTCGAGTTGCAATCCTCTAGTTTCTGCTTCGTGTTTCTGGCGAGTATGTTTTTGCCTGTCGTTGTGACATTCTTCTCGGTTCAGGGTGCCCGACCGCCGCACCATGAGGCCGGCGCCTGTCAAGGCATTGCGCCGCCTTGCCCAGGCGGCCGGAGACACGCCATCGGCGAGCGACCCGCCGTCCTCCCTTCAGTCGGGGGCGGCGGTAGAAGAAGCAGGCAGGTCTGGGACCCAGGTGATGACCGTCCCCCCACAGAGAGCTGCAAGCCCGGCTCGCAGCGACCTGTCGATGGGGACGATGGGCTTGGGGGGTGAGGCCCCACTGAAGAAGCGCTCTCGGCCCATGCAGCCGAGCTGGTGAGGTGCCTGTCCAGTGCCCCAGAGCAAGACCAAGAGAACCCCGCCCCCAAGGCGCGGGTGGAGGACGATGGACAGCCTGCCCCCGAGTCGTCGACGAGGGCGGGTGACAATGCAGACGCCGAGCGGCCAGCCCTCGAGTTGTTGGAGGGGACAGCCGCGGCCGCTACGGGCTTCGAGACCCCAGCCCCCGAGTTGCTAAGGGGGCGGGGAGCGCCACGGCGGAGGTGGAGATGGAAACCCAAGCCCCCGAGTCTGCGGGGGGCACGGGGAGTACCGTTGAGGTGGTGGAGGACCACGCCTCCGAGGATGTCCCCGCCGCGGCGGCGATTGTGGTGACTGAGGGGGTGGTGCCCATTTCGTCGGTCGCTGCATTAGACACCGCCCCTGCGGAGGTAATCGTCATCCCGGCTTCGCCTTCACCGGCCGTCTCTCCCGACGGGATGGTGGGCGAGCAGATGCTACCCCCGATCGTGGAGGTCGGGGAGAGCTCGAGGGAGCAGAGGTCGGCCAGTTCGACGGTCGAGGAGGAGGAGGAGATGGAAATCCCGCCACTCTGGCTGGTGTCCGTGTCGCCAGTTCAGGCCTCAGTAGGCCCGGATCGCAACAGTGACGTGGAGCTGGAGGCCCGCCGCCGCCTAGAGCGTGGCCTGCGCCTGAGTGAGATGGCGCTGCGCCAGTCAGAGCGGGCGATCAAGGACCTGATCCCTGCCTCGAGGGTGAGTCCCTCTTCTTCCTCGTCCTTCTTTACGCTTATTTCCTTTTCTTCTCAGTCGTGCGACTCACATGTGGTTCAGGAGCTCGTCGAGCACTCTGAGGACAAGGCCCGGGCCTTTGAGGTGCTCCGCGCGGAGAAGACCCGGCTGGAGGTGCAGTTGGCCGCAGCCCGCCTTGCGGTGGCAGACAGCGAGGCCGGTCGATCAGCGGAGCGCGCGTCCTTTGAGGCGAGGGCGAAAGACGATGAAGACCGTGTGGCCACGGCACAGGCGGAGAAGGTCGCCCTAGAGGAGAAGCTAGCCGCGGCGGACCAGGCGGAGGCGGAGCTACGCTCCAATGCTGAGGCCGCTGCCCGCACCGCCCACCAAGAGAAGACGGAGCTTGAGACCAGGGCGGGCCAGGTCGAGTCTGACCTCCAGGTGGCTCGTGAGCGGGTGACGATGCTCGAGGCTCAAGTCGGCCGCGTCATCGCCGAGAAGGGCCGCCTTGAGGAAGTTACGCAAAAGCGTGAGAACGAGATCATTGGTGAGTACCTTACGACTTGTTATCTCTGCTTTCTGTTTCCGTGCGGTTTCTTGATTTAAGGCATCATCTTTCCTCTGGGGTGTACAGCTCTCCGCGTGGCCCGCACCGACTTGCAGAAGCAGGTCACGGATCACGAGAGCGCCGCGACCACCCGCCTTGTCGAGAACCAGAAGCTGGTGGAGCTGGTCAAGGAGGCTAACGAGAAGCTCGACTGTAAGAGCTGTGTCCTCTTCATCTTTTACCTTCCTTGGGTTGGCTCGTTTTTCGCTGATATTGGTCTTCTCACCTTTCTCCAGGGGTCGTGACCGAGCTCGAGCAGGAGCGGAAGTCACTCGCGGGGGCCCAGGCCGAGATCCAGCAGTTGGAGACAATCCACAACAGGATGGGTGTGGCCATCATCAAGGTGTGCGACGAGCTCGGTGTTCCTCCAGGCCATCTGAAGGACCGCTTGGAGTTGGTCCCTGCGACAGCTCATCAACGGTCAATAGATACGGGTGGTGACGCCGTCCGCAAGGTGGTGACCATCTTCTTGTCGCACTACCCAGACTTGGACAGAAGGCTGCTTGGCCAGGGATGGTGCCCGGGCTACACCAACGAGCAATATGACAGCATCGAAGAAGGCGCCGTCGACTTCGCCAAAGCTATGCTGAGTCACGCCCTTTACGACCTGGGCCTGTAAAGAAAAACTAGGTTGCCTCGCCGAGGCTTTTTAATCGTGCCTGTAAAAACTTGTGGGCCAGATGTTTGTGGCAAACTCGTGGGTTAAGAACCCATTGTTATTTCAAGTTTTAAGCATTTTGATTGTTTGTTGCCCTTTTCTCGAGTAGTTAGAGGACCTGTGCGTCGAGTAGTGTAACTTAAAACCTTGCTGACGGTGTCTTTCTCCGTAGCCGCGGAGGCGTAGGAACTAGGCCACTCGACCGAGCTTAGTTTAGAAGCATTTCTATTCGAGCGGGCAGCCCCCGAGTAATTCTAAGAAAGATAGGTGTGCGTACATGTTATTGCAAACAAGAAAACTCTTGAGAGTTTGAAACGGTTACTCGGAATCCCTTCGAAGGGGCGAGTGATCGATAACTTGAGGTCACAAACTTTGCACGTGGGTCTTTGTACCGTAGCCACGGGGGCGTAAGTACTCGGGGCCCGAACAAGCGTAGGTTCATGACCGCTGGAGTCATCATTCATCTCCCTTTAAGGAATGTGAGTGCACCGCGGCGATCATACAAGAAACCGTGGGCGGTTTTTGTTCGAAAAAAGGTTTCGCAACGCTCAGGGGAGGGGGGCCGTAGCCCCTGGGTAGCCCCCGAGCTCGGAGACTTGCCCATGGGATGAGACAAGCATAGAGACATTTTACTCGAGTAAAGATGTAAGCTTGCGAAAAGATATCATTTCATGAAAAAGAAAGTAGCTCAGAGCTCTTGCATTATCATAAGATGAAAACAAAGTAAATACTTAAGGGTAAAAATGGTGTAGCTGCTCTATGTTCCAGGCATTGGAGATGACCCTGCCATCCTCGTATTTGAGCTTGAAGGTTCCTGGACGGAGTACTTGGTCGACGTTGAACGGCCCCTCCCATGGAGGTGAGAGCTTGTGTCGCCCCTCGTTGCTCTGAACTCGTCGAAGGACGAGGTCGTCGACTTGGAACTCGCGCTCCCGTATGTTGCGTTCGTGGTAGCAGCGTAGAGCTTGCTGAGTGGAGGAGGGCGACGCTACGGGCCTCATCCAGCTGGTCGATGGCGTCCTCGAGGGCGACCTGGTTGCCCTCTTCAGTGTAGGCTTGAACCCGTGGGCTGCCGTAGTCGATATCCGTTGGGAGGATCGCTTCCGACCCGTGGACGAGGAAGAAAGGCGTGCAGCCGGTGGCCCGACTTGGTGTGGTGCGCAGGCTCCATAGGACGGACGGGAGCTCCGCGACCCACGTCGCCCGAAACTTCTCGAGACGCTTGAATATCCGCGGCTTCAGACCTTGTAAGATCATGCCATTGGCCCTTTCCACCTGCCCATTGGTTCTCGGATGGCTGACGGCGGCCCAGTCCACACGGATGTGGTTGTCATCGTAGAACTTGAGGAACTTCTTGCCGGTGAACTGTGTGCCGTTGTCGGTGATGATGGAGTTCGGGATCCCAAACCGGGAAATGATGTCGGTGAAGAACGCAACGGCTTCCTCGGAACAGACATTCGTTATGGGCTTGACCTCGATCCACTTCGAGAACTTGTCGATGGCAACGAGCACGTGGGTGTAGCCCCCGGGTGCCTTCTTCAGTGGTCCAACCATGTCCAGCCCCCAGACCGCGAAGGGCCAGGTGATGGGAATGGTCTGTAAAGCCTGCGCCGGGAGATGGGTTTGTCGCGCGTAGAACTGGCAGCCTTCGCAACTGCGTACGATCCGAGTCACGTCGGCGACTGCGGTGGGCCAGTAGAAACCTTGTCGGAAAGGCTTTCTGACAATGGTTTTTGGACCGGCGTGATGTCCGCAAGTGCCCGCATGGACTTCCTGCAATAGCTCCTTGCCTTGGCCGGCCAGGATGCACCGCATGAATATGCCTTTGGCGCCCTTTCGACGGAGCTCACCGTCGACCAATTTATACGACTTGGCTATGCGGGCGATGCATTGAGCCGTCTCCTTGTCGGGTGGCAATTTTCCCTCCACCATCCATTCGAGGATCGGAATCCTCCAGTCGAGGACTTCGAGGTTGGGTTCTTGCGCCCTGTCGATCTCCATGACCTCTTGTGTTGATGGCTCTGGCGTCTTGTCTTCCTCGGAACGAACAGACGACTCTTACTGGTCGCTAGCGAAGACCCTGTGTGGAACGGGTTTTTGATTCGACACCGCCTTCGCGAGGGTATCAGTCGCCTTGTTGTACTCGCCTAGTACATGATTGAGCTCGAGCCCGTGGAACTTGTCCTCCAATTCGCGCACCGCCCGGCAGTAAGCGGCCATCTTTGGACTTATGTAGTTCTTCTCCTTCATAACCTACCCCACGACCAAGTCGGAGTCCCCCCTGACGTTGAGGCGTCGAATTCCCAGTTCGAGGGCGATCCGGAGACCGTTGATGAGCGCCTCGTACTCAGCGACGTTGTTGGAGGCCGCGAAATGTAGTCGGACCATGTATTCCATTCGCACGCCCAGAGGAGAGATGAACACAAGTCCGACCGTGGCTCCTTCCTTCATGAGGGATCCGTCGAAGTACATGAGCCACGTCTCGTGCTCGATGGGAGCAGGAGGTGTTTGAACCTCCGTCCATTCAGCGACGAAGTCAACCAACGCTTGCGACTTGATGGCGGTGCGGGGCGCATACTCGATATTTTGCCCCATCAACTCAAGGGCCCATTTGGCGATTTTGCCTTCCGCCTCCGGGCTCTGTATGATTTCACCAAGCGGGTACTTGGACACCATCGTGATGCGATGTGAATCAGAATAATGCTGGAGCTTCCGCTTAGTGATGAGGACAGCGTAGATCAGCTTCTGTATCTGCGGGTATCGTGTCTTCGAGTCGGAGAGGACTTCGCTCATGAAGTAGACAGGGCGCTGAACCTTCTGCATCTTGCCAGGCTTGTCTCGCTCAACCACTAGTGCCGCGCTCACGACCTGAGTCATAGCGGCGATGTATAGGAGCATTGGCTCTTCCTCAGCCGGCGCGGTGAGCACCAGTGGGCTCTCGAGTAGTTTCTTGAGCGAGTCGAGTGCCTCCTGCGCTTCTGGCGTCCACTAAAAGTGTTCCGACTTCTTCATGAGCTGGTACAGTGGCAGGCTGCACTCTCCCAGTCGAGCAATGAACCTGCTGAGAGCAGCGAGACATCCGGTGACGCGCTGCACTCCCTTCAGATTCTTGATGGGTCCCATGCTCGTGATCGCAGAGATCTTCTCGGGGTTAGCCTCGATGCCGCGCTCCGACACAACGAACCCGAGTAGCATGCCCGTGGGGACTCCAAAGACACACTTCTCGGGGTTTAGCTTCACGTCGTGCTCTCTCAGCTTCTCGAAGATCGCGGTAAGGTCGGGTATTAAGTCGCCCACCTTCTTTGATTTGACCATGATATCATCGATGTAGGCCTCGATCAGCCGTCCGATGAGATCTCCAAAGACGCGACGCATGCATCTCTGGAATGTGGCCCCTGCATTCTTCAACCCGAAAGGCATAGAAACGTAGCATTACGCGCCAAACGGGGTGATGAACGAGGTGGCGAGCTGGTCGATCAGATCCATCGTGATCTGATGATATCCTGAATAAGCGTCGAAAAAACAGAGGGTTTCGCACCCAGCCGTCGAGTCGACTACTTGATCTATGCGCGGTAAAGGAAATGGATCTTTTGGACATGCCTTGTTCAGGCTCGTGTAATCAACGCACATCCTCCATTTTCCATTCTTCTTCTTAACGAGTACAGGGTTTGCTAACCACTCGGGGTGGTAGACTTCGCGAATGAACCCTGCACTAATGAGCTTCTTGATCTCTTCACTGATAGCCTTGCACTTGTCGGAGTTGAAGCGGCGCAGGCGCTGCTTGATCGGCTTCGAGCCGGGCTTAATGTTAAGATTGTGCTCGACGACCTCCCTTGGAATCCCCGGCATGTCGGAGGGTTTCCAAGCAAACACATCGAGGTTCGCGCGGAGGAAGTCGACGAGCGCGCTTTCCTAGTCGGAACCAAGCGCCGTCCCGATACGGAGTGTACGACCGTCTTCGGAGACGGGCACTTCCTTGGCGTCCTTGGCGGGCTCGAAAGAGCAGGCCGCACGCTTGGACGACTCGGGGATTTCTTGGTCCTCGGAGGGTGGCTCGGCAGTGAGCTTCTCAGACCGAATCAGTGCCTCAGCAAACTGGAAGCACTCAGCAGCGCATTCGTATGCGTACTGGAAAGTTGTACCAGCTGTGATGATGCCTTTCGGGACGGGCATTTTCAGCTTGAGGTACGTGTAGTTGGGGACGGCCATGAACTTAGCATAAGCTGGCCTTCCGAGTATCACGTGATACGTCCCCGGGAACCCCACTACTTCGAAGGTGAGGGTTTCCTTTCGGAAGTTGCTCGGAGTTCCGAACGTGACGGGCAGATCGATCTGCCCGAGTGGGACCGCCTCCATCCTAGGTACGACCCCGTGGAAAGGCACCTTTAACGGCCGCAGTCGGGACCGCGGGATCCCCATGTCGTCCAGGGTCGACATGTAGATGACATTGAGGCTGCTGCCTCCGTCCATCAGTACCTTGTGCACACACTTGGTGCCGAACAAGGGTGACACGACAAGCGGGTAGCTACCCGGTTGTGGTATGTGATCAGGATGATCGTGCCGGTCAAACGTAAACGGCATCTCCGACCACTTCAGGTAGGTCGGAGTCGCATGCTCGAGTTGGTAGACTTCTCATCTGACCACCTTCTCTTGGCGCTTGGGCAGTCGTGCCTCCGAGCCTCCGAAAATCATCATCACAACTCCGTCCTCCCGAGGGTAGGCGCCATCGTCGTTACCCTTGTCCTTCCCTTCGTCGCTGGTCGGAGCATCGCCCCGTTTTTTTAGCATGCCGGCGAGGTAGGCCTTCATTAGGTTGCAATCCTTGAAGGCGTGCTTGACTGGGCCCTCGTGGTTGGGGCACGGGGCGTCTAGCAGCTTCTCGAAGTGACCCGATGGAGGGTTGCCTCTGGGTCTCGCCGTCTTTTGGTCGACAGCGGCCACCAAGGTATCCTCACGATACCTCTTATCTTTACTTTTCTTCTTCTTGATGGGTGCGGACGGGCCGTCACTAGCTTCGGCTGGCTGCTTCCCTTTGCTTGCGCCGGAGCTGAGCGTCGCGGCGACACCTTCCTCCCCGTTGGCGTGGTCGGTTGCGATGTCAGGAAGCTCCCGAGTGGATCGCGGCTTTCGCCACCCGATCCGATGGATCAGCGTGGCACACGTGGTGCCATTCTGAAAGGCCGAGATGATGTCCGTGTCGGTGGTGTTGGGCAGCTCGGTGCACCGCTTGGAGAAACATCGAATGTAGTCACGCAAGCTTTCGCCCTTCATCTGCTTGCAGTTGCGCAGGTCCCAGGGGTTCCTGGTCGGGCGTACGTGCCTTGAAAGTTGCCGATGAAGGCGTCACGCAGTTGCGACCAGCTGTCGATCTTGCCTCGCGGCTAGTGCTCGAGCCATGTGCGGGCCGAGTCCGCGAGGTGCAGTGGCAGGTTCTTGATGATGAACAAGTCGTCTCGCGCTCCGCTGGTGTTGCATGCCAGCCGGTAGTCTTCCAACCAGATGTTGGGGTTGGTTTCGCCGTCGTACTTAGGCACGGAGGTCGGAGCCCTGAAACGCGAAGGGAAACGAGCACTACGCACATTTTTCCCGAAGGCACGTGGCCCTTGGGCATCAGGCGAGCCGCTGCTGCTCTGGTCCTCGTCGCTATCGTACCGGCCTCCACGTCGTCGGTTGTACTCCTTATGAGGTTGTTCCTCGTAGTCGTCGTGCTGACCTGCATCAGCCCTCCGCCGCGCCTTGATGGTGTCGCACACGTCGCGGTTGGGACCCAGCCGGCTCTTGACCGGTACGTTGACTTCCTCGGACCGTCGTGGTTGCTGTGACGGCACCGCCGGCTGTCGTGGCTCGGAGTGCCCGCGACCCTGTGAGCCCCACTGCCGAGAAGCAGAGCTCTCCACCTGCTGAACGGCGGCAGATTCGAGGAGGGTCTTGATCTGCTTGTGCATCTCTTTCTCTTGAGGCGTGGCGGGCTCAGGTATCTTCCGGAGAAGAACTGCCGCCGCCGCCAGGTTTTGTGATGCCCTTTTGAAGACAGGTGTGCCGTCCACGACGTCTCGGTTGTCATTGATGATGCACTGCTGGACGTCCCTCGCCCATGCACGAGCGGGGGTAGGGTTTGGGTCTTGCCCGAGTTGTTGGTGGAGCTGTGCCCGCTCGTCGTCGAGCTGTCGCTGCGCGTCCTCCAACTCGTCCAGTCGGGCGCGCTGTGCGGTGGGGTTGGGAGGAACCTGGGCCTCCGCCGTGCTGTCCGCCGTCGAGCTGTGGGCGGAGTGAAGTGCTCCATCCGGCGTGTGGGCCAGTGCCGGCGCCGCCGGGACGTTGACAACGACGAAGCACTTGCGCAAGGGATCGTAACCCCCGTTGTCTGAGTCGTCGGAGTAGCCGAAACAGTAATCCACCTCCGTTTGGAAACAACGGAGGGCGCCAGCATCCCGAAGCCCGACATAATCCCACTCTGAGTCGAGGACGTCGTCCGTGCCGTCGGTCTCGAGGTACTGCTCGTCTGGCGATGTCGCCGGGAGCCCCTTGTTGCCCCATAGACGATGGCTGGGTAGTTGTCGTACGCGGCCGGGTCTGTGCTTGATGAAGAGGAGTATGCCATCGCGTGGCATGTTCCTTGAGAGGGAGAAGGCCCCGGCGCGCTCTCCCTGGCAATGTGCTCCGTCGAGTCCGACGGTAGGGAGTCGTCCACCACATCAGTGGCTGGTGGCGCGCCAGCTTCAACCCGTGGAGGGGAGCTAGCACGCGCCGCCCTGCGCCAGTCCGCCTTGGCTTGCTTCGCACGCTTACCCGAGCTCTTCTTGCGTCGGGACGGGCGTACCGCGGCAGCCGGTGCAGATGCCGGCGTAGGTGCGTTGGTGGCCTCGCCGACGAGACGCATGAGGTAACCGTCGCCGGTCGCCAAGAAGTTCAGGCTCCCGAAGCGGAGCTCGAGGCCAACTTGGAGCGAGCCCGGCGATCCCACGGGGGAGTCCATCGGCAGCGGCTTGGTGATGGCTTTCGTCGAAGCGGATGATGAGAGGGCCGTGCGGACCCTAAAAAGAATGTTGAAAACACGAGAAGGCCCCTACCTGGCGCGCCAACTGTCGGGGTTTGTTACCGCCGGCAAGTAAATTTATATGACAATGCATGTTCTGATCCGCACGGTAGCACAAGAGACACTCGGGGTTATACTTGTTCGGGCCTCCGGAGAGTAATACCCTACGTCCAGTCTGAGAAGGGGTGTTCTTTATGCTCGGGTGTCTGTAGTAGGGGATACAAACAGGTCGGGAGAGGGTGTAGAGCCCAAGTCCCTGGTGTGCGAGTGATTCAAGTAGCAGGAGTCTGCGTACGTGTATGCGTGGTTGTATGAGATGAGATATCGATGCTAAGTGCGTGTGGGGGTGGAAACAAACATGTCTTGTGAGTGCCTCTGCCTCTCCCTTTTATAGTCGCAAGGGAGGAGCCCAGGGCGGTTACATCGAGTGTGTGAGCTAGTCTACAGTGTGAGGCGTCCTTCTCTACGTCGGGCTGTCAGGTAGCAGCAGCAACGAAGCATTGTTACGGGGCCTTGGGTGACGGTGGAGATCCCGTGCATCCCAAGGAGCCGTTCCGGGGCCCCCTGCGCCCTTCTCTGAGTAGTTAGTTGGGTACAGGAGGCAGAGTACGTGCCCTGATCCCGTTAGTGGATCAGGGGCTTGTCTTTTCTTGATACTGTAGGAACGGAGTAGTCTGCACCGTGGATAGGTGACGGCTTGCACTGTGCCGTTGGTGGCACAGCGCTTCCCGTGCCCTCCGTGGTACGATGCGTACTACCCCAGCTGGGGAGCGGCAGGAGGATCCGTCTTCTGACACAGGATCGGCCTGGTCTGGGCGGACCCGCGCAGGGAGGCTAACATGTGGCGGACCGCGTACCAGGGTATCACGGGATGCCAACGAGGCCTATGTACCTGTGGCCTTGACGGCCAAGTCTTGAACTGGTCGGAGACGGGAAACTACTTGTGTGAGTAGGCGATCTACGCCGCGTCTCCCGATGCTTAGGGCGTAGTGTGTACTATACCGTACGCTCTCCAGCGTCCATTATGCCGTCCGCGGTACGACGACCACTGTGCCGTTCGTGGCAGGGTTTGATGAATCCGTCCCCTGACACCGAATCGGCCTAGCCCGGGTGGACCGCTGCGGCAGAGCGGACACGTGGTGGTGCACGGGGGAGCGTGCGCGGAGTTCCCGGGATCCTGAACTGGTGGGCCCGCTCACCCCGTGCCTTCTCCGCGAAGCCTGCTAGAGCTGGTGACGGAAACTACTCGTGTGAACGAGTAGTCGTAGTGGCGGGGCGGAAACTACTCGTGCGAGCGAGTAGCCGCGGCCGTGAGACAGATACTACTCGTGCGAGCGAGTAGTCGGGAGTGGAGGCGGAAACTTGTCGTACGGGCCGCCATGTACTCGGGGAAGAGGGTACGGGCGGCCATGGGTCGCCTGTCTTCTGGCCGATGGCGGAAACCGGTCGTACGAGCCTTCACGTGCTCGGACAGTGTAACACTCGGTGTGTTAGCTGCCGGAGCATGCCGTACGTGGGCCCGTGCTGTGTTTTTTAGGGGTCTTGGTGGGCCCTGGTCCATGGCCTCATCAAGCGCCAGCACCGGTGGGTGACACTCGTGTAAGTTAAAGCCGTATATCCTCCACATTGCTTCTAGAGGCCCCACCCACCGGGCCTCTTTGTAATCCGCGATCTCATCAATGTTCCCTTTGGCATCTTTTTTTCCATTCTCCCTAACAGCCACAGATGCTTTGTCATGACCCTTGTAGATATACTTGAACAAATATTTCACAGATTTAATGCTGCTGCATGCCTCCACATTAATGTGACAGTTGAAAGTACGTATGAGATACGGGTTGTACGGGACAACCCATCGATTGTCCAGCATGTGACCTCGAACCATCTCCTTACGACCATCATCGCGGCGCCTGTACACGGGGTACGAATCCTTGCCTTGCGATGTTGAATCGCAGAATGGTCGTGGGTAATAGTTCTTGCACGAAGTACGATCCTTTGTGCATGGGCAGTTTGGATTAAGCACCCCGCATAGTTCGTGCATCATATGCTTCGTGATCATCTTGTAGAGCTCAGGGTACTTCTTCTTGTTGGGTAGCTCTGCAGAGATAATCACGTCGTACTGCTCAGGGCAGGTGATCTTGAACTTTCTCTGCATTATCAGCAGCCAATGTGCATGCGGCAAGCCCCTCTTCTGGAACTCAACGACATATACGTAGGCTTTTACCTTCCCAAGTATGTCCTTGTACATCAACCGTCGCCTCAACTCCTCCAACTTGGCTCTGAACACTCGAGCCACGAGATCTGGACGGTCCTGCGTGCACTGTCCTGGATATAGCTCATTTTTTTTATCTCATCCCAATTCGGATTGCACGTCATGGTGAGGAAGATATCCGGTTTGCCATACTTTTGCACCAGAGTCATCGCATCCATGTACCGACGCCTCATATCACGGGGACCACCAATGAACGTCGGTGATAGCACGGTACGCTTCCCAACCTCGTTCGCTTCTTCCACCCCCGTACGATAGCTATCAACCAAACCCTGGTATAGGTCAGCCCTCACAGTATCCTGATTGTTTTCGATGAAGTCAAGACGCGAGCTTTCAATCTTCACGTAGGTGTCGACAGCAAACTGCTGGAACAGTCGCTTTGCATATAGTATTGGATTGAAAATCCTAGGTCGCATCTGCATTCTGTAGCAATAGTAATCACGCACGGAAACACATTTATTCCCAGCAGAACCTTCACCACCACCACCACCCTGAGCACGTGTCTTGCGTATCGCTCGAGCTCTGTTAACCTACGCCTAAGTCACACCAACTTTGGGAATGCAGTTGTGCCACCCGAACTCTCCCCTTGGAAAGAAGAGCGGGTACGAGAAGGGGTCGTAGCAGCCATGATACAAACGGATGCCTTTCCATGACCTATCCTTCCCGTGGAGAACGACACTATTTTCAAATTGACCCCGATGCTCGCTCCCCTCAACCCAAACGGCTGCAACCTTTGACGTTAGAGGCTTGTTGTATGTTCTCTAGTCAAGTTGTTGATCAAGGTTGAACTCGATATGGTAATCCGAAAAATCCTCTACCTCTCCCATTGTGCGAAGATGATCCGAGTAGGGATTAACACCAGTATTGAAGGTGTTTACAAGCGTACGAATGACCTCTCTGTCTTTCTGTTCAGTCTTCTCATGGCACTTGCTGAGCCTAAAATCAAGATCTGAATCATCGTCGTAGAAATAAAGCTCGAGGTGATTGGGTTCATAACTCTCTTCTTTGCCAAAGTTTTTAAGATTATGGTAAAGGGCTCCATGCGCACGGAAGGTGTAAATAGGACACTTTCGAGTGTTGATGGTCGCACTATCAAGATTACAATGCAGAGAAGTGAATGAGAAGTGCCCATTGAAATATCTGATGTGATCACGAAAATGCCTGGCAACAGCGTCTGAGGCCGTCCACAGTCGAACGAGTTCATCCGGGGGTGTGTCCTGGGTGGATAGATGAATATCTCCACTACGGCAGCAGAATCCCTTGGGTTCGTACTCAAACTTCTTTGCATTGCAGAACTCACAATTATCCACTGGCTTTAGCGTGTGACCCTCTGCTGGGACATTACCATAAACTGTACCGAACGGATCCGGTGCATCAAGTTCAATGTTATCTTCATCACCCCTCTTGATGTCGACATCCACCACAACATCATCATCATCATCATCCTCTGGTAATATTTAGCATCGGTAAAGGGTGCTATATTTATGTTGGTTAAAATGGAAATTTAACGTGAGATAATTACAACGAGGTATACCTTGTCCCGGGAAAAGAAACCCTTCATCCTCTTCCTCATCCTCATCGAATACGATGTTCTCATCACCATCTGACGCAACCACATGTGACATGAGTGGTGAGACGAACATAGGTGAATATGCACAATGTGAACATCATATACAATAACTTGACAAGGGTATCTGTGCAGGCACGTCATGGACACATACCTTGACAAGAGTATCTGTGCAAATCGCGTGATGGTATAGAATCAGTCTCATCAACCACAGATGGTTGTGTCTGAGTACACCTTTCATTACTGTGTGCATGTCCGGAAGTACCTGCAGACATTGGATGGTGGGTGAGACATAGAAATAGTGTCAACTGACCCGAAGCAAGTAATATTGTTACCTGCTCCTAACGCATCCGATGTTCCATCACCCGGAGGGTAGGTTTGCGTGACACCTTTATATATATATAGCATTAAAACACAGTTTGGTTAAATATGTATTAACTTATCAGTTATAATAATATATAGGTTGTCATGTAGTTTACCATTGTCAACAACACACGACTGTATCGGCTGACTCGTAATGTTCTCATTTTTGCCAGTGCTCCCATTGGTGTTCCTTCCAATGGTTGATTCAAATCCTGATTACGATGCTTTCGTCGAGATTCTCGCAATCCTGGAGTTAGGTGGGCTGTATGGATAGTGTTGGATAGGAATGTCTCTGGAGTTTCATCTTGCTGTGGAGGTTCCCGAGCATCTGCCTCGACATAGACAGGTCTACCACCAAAATCGGGGATCACCATCTCTTCCGATACTCTTGATGGAGGGTTATCGCCAGGAGGGAATAAAAGCTCTGGTCTCCATTGAGGGTTTTCCATGGCGATGGAGTCAATGCAAGTTGTTGTCACGGTGTTCTTTCATCCTCTTTTTGTAGTTGAGCTTGGACTGTCTCGCCGTCTCCTTCTTCTCTTGTGGCGTCTTAAATAGTCTCTTTGCAGCTCTCGCATCACGCCTCCTCTTATTGATCTCCTCCTTCTGAAGAGGGGACATTGCGGCCCTACGTGCTCTGTCCTTCCTACGCCTACGCTCACTTGGGGAGAGGTTCTGGTCGTCCATATGTGTTGTTTCATCAATGCCTCCTAATATCAAGATTATTAATGTCTATTGACGCTGGATATATAATGGAGATTTTAACAGGTGTCGTGGATAAGTATAAAAATGGATATACAAAGGACCCTATGATTGAATTTAACCAATACGAGCAAATATAGACACACAAAACTACAACTGCCAGAATTATATCTGATCATATTTCACATGCATATTTTGCAATGCTATATCGTTTAATAACATGTTCGTTTTGACGGCAGATTGAGACCATGAGGATGACAACACAAACCAATAATACCTAAACATGTTCAGATCCTATTCTAAGTAAGCAATAAAATCCCAAGAAACTACGCATATGGCCCCTCCAAACGGGTTACAGCTAAGTTGGAAAGAACCATCCGTGATTCAGGATGATCAAGATGACCAGGCCAAACAAATTTAAAAGAAACCAAGGCTCCCAGATTCAAGATGATGGCAAATGGGCAACCTAAATGTTATTAAAACATGTTCATTTGAGGTAAGTATTATTATTAGAACTATAACTCCCAAAGTGATATCTGGTGATGTTTCACATGCATCTATAACTGCAAACTGTAACACCCCACATATATTTTTTCACATAATCGGATGCTAGGTAAAAACGATGCCAATTTTGTACTGCCACTAAAACCATCTATTTTCTCTTCATTAAAACAATCTATTAGCAGCAAATACCATAATAGCCAGAGTAACCAAATATCAGATGGGTGCATATCAGTTAAGAATTACCTTCAGCTTCATGCGGTACATACCCTGCCTCAGTGTCCATGTCGTGTGTGTGTGTAATGGAGCCTCCAAACTATTATTTGTTGCTCCATATTGATCTAATTAGAGAAAATTAAAGAACTTTCAGAACTAAGATGATTTTTTTGGTGCATGTAGACATCAAATACTTAGCGCAAACCAAAACTGCATACACATGTGATCTATCAAAAAAATGCATGAATTTTTGACTAACCTGACAGGTCATTGTTATTAGTCAAATGTCCCCTATGGAGCCATTCATTTTCTTCATCTTCATCCATTGTTACACTAACACCTGGTTAAATTAAATGCCACTTCCCCATTAAACATGCAAACTATGAAAATAGTAAATTGATGCACATTAACATAGTTTGCGTTCGGCAGGATAGTATGTTCACCTTTGGATGGAGAATGGCTATGATTCCCTTGATTTGTGCCTACATTAAATAGTCCTGAACATATGAGTCACTATCCAAACCTAATTACTATATATACATCACTTCAAATAAACAATACCTCCATGACATATTGTGTTTTCATAGGTCTGCCCTTTCTTCTCCAGGCATCTCTCTCGTCTTTTTTTGTTCAGTTCGTCCTTGTGTTCCTTTGGCATTGATGCATACCTCTGCCTCCTCCGCTCATTACGATCCAAGACCCCTGGCAAAACAACCAAAACACGTACAGATTACGCGAACAATTTACTGATGAGTTGTGTAAAAGTGCTTCATCGAACCTTCATTTATATTGTTTGTGATATCTGCAAGAGGGGTTGAAATTTCTCCTGTTCCCGAGGGATCCATCTCAATTCAGATCTCCTTGCCTGTATGAAACCAAGTATGAAGTGTTGTAAGAAATCACATCTCAAAATCAAGTATGTGGCACATAAAATGGTACAGCATTGTAGAGAGAAGAAGGTCTAAGCATCACATAGCATCCTTGACATAAAGGGAACAATATAACTTGTAATCACTTATTTTCTATTTTGAACAGCATTAAGTAAGAAATCTACAATGTAGGCATGCTGAGCAAGTATTACGAATCAAGTCAGAAACTAAGGTGAATCATCACGAGGATTTAAAATATATAACATTTAGTAGCTATGTATTTCCAAAGTTCTCAGATCTGCCCCCTAACTCGTAATCACTTATTTTCTATTCTGAACAGCATTAAGTAAGAAATCTACAATGCAGGCATGCTGACCAAGTATTAACAATCAGCCCCCTTGGATCTAGCATGTATGCCCCTAGAACTTATCCACTTCACACATAACTCCTGATCTTTTCTGCATAACTCCCCATACTTCTATTTTTGTAGCATCTGCACCCTGCCCCTCTTCTACCTCGGGACAGGCTCGTGCAAACGCAAAGGAGCGCGGTGGCTTGCGGGCACCGGCCCAAGTGCGCGGCTCCCGACCCCAGTGAGTATCCCAGAATGTTTCCCTCCTCCACTCGCATCCATTTTCCCACTTTTTGTCCCGAAAACCTAGCCCTAAGCATGGGCACCACGGCGGGCGGTGCACCCTCGGCGCCAGCAAGTTTAGGAATGACGGAGGAGTCGAGGAGAGCGGCTTACCGTAAGTGTCTTGGAGACGTAGGCGGCATGTGGGTAGGATCGCCCTCGATGGCGGAGGCGGCGGCCAGTCAAGATGCGATCGTAGGCAGCGGCGGCCACATGATGGCGTGGTTGACGTGGCCCAACAGCTGCAGCATTGGTGTTTGGTTCCACGGATTGTCTCTGGGGTTCACATTGCACCGTAAGAAGCCAAAAGACACCATCAGTAACAGATATATCTTGATTGGAAATGAAAGAGAGTACATAGGCAAACAAGGTCAACTTTAAAAAAAGGTATCCGACTACTGATCTTGCAGTTTGCAAGTAATGCACAAAATGCAAAAGAGAACAGGGTCATCAGTCAATATCCTTATTGCTTCTAGCTCCAACAGTATATAAAACTTGATAAAGATTAAATCACAAAGTGATGGAATACAAAATACAGCAATTGGGAAAGCAAACCTAGGTACCATTGTGACAGCATCTGAAGTGTGCATTCTCGCGCAATTAGCCAACATATATAAGCAATATGATATAGTTATTCAGCATCAACAGTCTAAGACAAGGTAGCTTAAGTGGGTATCTTCTTGTTGTGCTAACTGTTTTCAAGTTCCAAGTGCATAACGATTGACCATGAAATGCACGGATAGAAGTTATACAACACATGGTAACATTGGCCTGTGACAACAGTATTTGAGGTAATGTACTAACAATTTATTCGGAAAAAGTAGACTCCATAGATAGGAAAAAACTATTACAAATCAAGAGGGAAAAAACCATTCTCGATAGAAGAAACTCTGCTTACTTCTGGAATTATGTCCAGTGATTCACGGTGAGCCTCTTGATTGTTGTCTGTAAACATTTGAAACACCCGTAAGAGACCATGAAACATTGAGATGCAGGATAGACGGAACCCTTTTTTGCACTAACTTACATCAAACTTTATAACAGGGGGAGGATACACATGTGGGGGCTATCGATGGCCGTGGCGGCGGCCAGTCAACGCGGGGATGACGTCTCCGGCGACGACAGGCGGCAGGCGGCGTTCGGACTCCGCGGTGGTGACGGATTCGTCGTCGGGATGGAATACGGATGGCAGCAGACGGGTCGACGACGACGATGGCGCACGTCGGCAGGATAAGGCGGGCCGACGTCGGTGTTGGCGGAGCAGGGTGTGGGACGACGCAGCCAGGCCGGCTCGGCGTGGGCGGACGTCCTACTGTGGAAGGAGGCGGCCAGATTCGCGCCCTCCGAGAGGCGCACGAAGGCGGGTGGGGGCGGCCGGCGGCGGGCAGGGCCGAACCCTAGTCACCGTGCTTCGGCCCTGGCGTCGCGTCCGTCGGTGGGCGGACGAATGAGAGGCAGGGTGAATGCGGTGTGTGCGGAGTGGGATCGGAAGGAGGGGGTGGGGCGCGTTTTGATCGCGCGTAGTAGCGAGGGGGGCAGTAAGTTTTTTTTCCGAGTGAAGTCGCGAGGGGGGCAGCGCGTGGTCGTCCGTGGTCGTCCGAGAGGGGGAAAGACGTACCAAGTTTTTTCTCCGGTTCGTTCTTTTTAGGAGTATATATATAGAGAGTAGAGATAGAGATAGTTAACGGTGCTTTGCAGCATGCACCTATAACTTCACGCACAATCAATTACTAACCAAAAAAGGATCAAATATGATCCTGTGGAAACAATCAAGTAGCTGGGGCCTGAGCGGCGTAACTGAATATATCTTATTTGTTGCAAGATGAACTATGATCAAGCAGATCTTATTTGCTCTAAGATGAACTATGATCTAGCTGGATTGCAGGAAATTTAATTCTATGCGTTATTTTTCTACAAGCAGCAGGATCTACTGGTTGCCCAAATTGAACTCCTAAAAAACGTAAACAAAACATTCTGAAGTTCCCGTCCTGATCATCGCTCCCCACAACCTAAAAAAATCCCCACCTAGAACTTGCAGCATCATCAACCCCCGCTCCACGGATCGACAGATCTCGCTGTAGTTCACCGAAACCGCCATCCCCTTGATAAGCAGCCAAGGACATGATCGATAAAGCAGAGCATCGATCACACGCAGCACCACCAGATACGCCCCCAGAAATCGTGGAACAAAAAGAAAAATCTACGGGGTCGCGCACAGGTATAGAGAGAAGACAAATTCGAGGCTGAGAGATTCGGCATACCAGACGACGACGACGAGAACTCTAGTCACCAGCGGCGGGCAGGGCCGAACCCTAGTCACTGTGCTTCGGCCCTGGCGTCGCGTCCGTTGGTGGGCGGACGAATGAGAGGCAGGGTGAATACGGTGTGTGCAGAGTGGGATCGGAAGGAGGGGGTGGGGCGCGTTTTGATCGCGCGTAGTCGCGAGGGGGGCAGTAAGTTTTTTTTCCGAGCGGAGTCGCGAGGGGGGCAGCGCGTGGTCGTCCGAGAGGGGGAAAGACGTACTAAGTTTTTTTTTCTGGTTCGTTCTTTTTAGGAGTACTAGGATCGTGCCCGTGCGTTGCTACGGGCAGTAAAATTTATATTGCAATTCATGGAGTATTCAATAAGATAATAATTATGTCAAAAAATGTAGTTACATAATTAAACAAAGCCACGCACACTACACAACCATGTAATGATATTAGATGCACTGGTTTAAAAACTGAATGGTAAATAAAATAGAGAAATTTGTTTCACGAAAATTTGTATAGCCAATCGATGTTTTTCATAACATTTAATATAGAAAGAGGCAATTATTTGGTTCTTGCATCGCACCCTTACACTTTCAATATTCATGGAAACGACAAAAATAGAACGCCTTTATTCAATATCCAGAAGATAGTTCAAGATATACTTGAAGCACACCTTGTTTGTTTGATTGGTAATAATATTATTGTAGCTTCTAGTACATTGACAACAAGAAAACCAACTCTAAAATGCCTATTGTGAACAGCTATCAAACGGGTCATGGTGTCAGCAAATTTGTAGTATACATGTATAAATGAAAGCATTACTGCGGAGGACAATAGAACAACAGAACAAAAGAGCAAATCATCAATTAGAAGTTGACATTTAGCAGCAAACTGAAGCATGAAGGAATGCATCACCTTTGATTTTTCCATTACTTTACTTCGATGGCTTGAAGAATGTTCTTCGAACTTTCTAAGCAGCCGAGGATTCATCACCAAGCCCATCCCTTCCCTTCCCTTCCTGAACCACTTGTTTGAGTCCTTTTGAGCAGAGCAAATGCAAAGAAGAAGCCACTTGTTTGAGTCCTTTTAAGCAGAACAATCACAACTGTCATCTCGGAAATGAAAGTGGAAACTTAGACAGGAATGCCATGAGATGAGAAACATACAAAAAAAAATGTAGGAACTTAGGCGAGAAAATTTGTTGTGCAAGAAACATTACTAAACCGCATGACCAGTTTGAAAGAGCCAACCACACAAAAGCAGCAAATGTAAAATATAGAGGTCGCTGGTTGTGACTTGGGCATTCATTTATTTATAAACAGCTAAGAACTGAGCTAAAACAATTTGGTGATGAATAACGAAGTACCAACATCACTTAATCAAAAGGATGTTACCAAAATGCATCAGTAGTGTTACCTTGGCTCGCATCGTAATTTGTATGTCAATCCTGCACCTTAGCCTTGATGTTGAACCATTTCCTCACAAGGTATTTCAACCACGAGAGATGCGCTTGAACAAGAAAGACACAACAAGTCGATCAGAGACACAATAAGTCGGTCAGAGTCACAACGATCATGATCAATTCCACCAACTGAAATAGCTAGCCAGAAAAAAATATAGCAGTAACATAGTGCATTGCCACAAGATAGTATAAACACATGATTGATGGAGAGCAGTGACTCAAATTCAATATATGTATGAGGTCACATTGTGCAATGCATAGTCATGCAATCGCTGCAGTACCCACCTATTTATGTATTTGAGCTATATAAGATGACAAACTTCTCGATAAGATGACAATACATTACATGCCATCAATTAGTTTGAATTTTAGTGACCAATTAGCTCTGCATTTTTCACAAGGCAACAATAAATTGACAATAAATTTCATTTGGCTTATTAGCGTGAGACCATGACCATGTTCATGGTTAGCATTTAGCTAGGCACAAATTTTTAAACACCAATATATAATGAAAGTCAATCAAACTATGCAGCTATCGAGCTTTGCTTCTATACTTGAATCTGGTCAGCAGAACAGGCACTGCATGTGCGTCCATCCATGGTATTCACAGTGGACACCCGACTGCTACCATCAAGTAAGACTCCTGGTTTCTATCTTCTTTTGTTTGCTTCTTTCATCAAGTAAGACTCCTGGTTTATCCAACACTGGCACTACTATCATTAACCGTATTGATCTCTTTAATCTCACAACCTCCATTTGATGACATATATATTTGTTATTCAACCATTTTAGTCACCAGTTGATTAATTAGCTAGCTACAAGAAAGGATCAAACCTTTAGCAGAGCTAGCCTAGTGAGAAAAGATCAATTGGATAGGGACTCCTTCAACCTAAGTAACAAAGAAGCATCAATCTAATAAAGAAAACATATACTTTGATGTTCTGCTCGAAGGAGATGCAAAAGTGCTCTCTTCTTGTGCAAGCCACCTTCAGAAAACATATAAAACATGGAGCGATGTACACAAATGTGAAATAATGCCAAATAATCAGACCTAATAGTTGTTATGTATTGAAAGTTGAAAGGAAACAAAAAGTATAATTGCCTAACAATTAAGGAGAACTGACATAGTGCATTCAGCAGAAACATTGGAAGTTCACCTTACTTTTGTATAACAACACAAGTGCATATCATCAGTAAGGAGGCGAAAAGGTACTATTAGAGGAGGGAGTAATGACTACAGAAGGAGAAACATAAAGGTACTATTAGAAAAGCGCTAAACAAAAACAGGTTATCAGGTACTTATATTAGAAAGGGTGACATCACCCCATATCTAAACATCAGAACAACCTAAGGTAATTGATGGTTAGAGGGTCTGTTCATAAGAAAGAACTTGCAAAAGAGTTTATTTGACTCAGCAGCTCACGAAATGATTTTTTCTACTTCCTTACTACTGCAACATAGAAAGATAGATTACCTGCACAGGATTCAACAACATGTTCATTCTTCTTCTAAGATAAGACCCATTTCAACCTCTTTGTTGCCATTGACGTCAAACTTGAGCTCATCTACACATGGCTGACAACAGAAGTCATGCAACTATTCAGCAGTAGCCCAAAGACTCACACCAAGTACACATAATTTGAAAGATAATGATTAGTAAAATTAAATGAAAATGGAATGCTGGACATGTGCCCATCATATTCAGGTCAACTTATCATAATGGCTTGTACTCCAGGCCTCCGGGGCCACACATTTCCAATTCCTATTCAGGTATCCTTATCAGATCATGTGTAATTTGTTAAACTGAACATTAGCTCACCATTTTTCAGTGAAGACCTTCCTCCATTGCAGAGCGAATATTTTCATGGTTGATGGTTGAATAGCTTTACTAAGACATATACACAATTGTTTCTGATTCCCGCGTAAAGACTGAGATCCTGCAGAAAGTCAGTCGGCACCTCCATAATCAACTTATGGTCTGAATAAACAAACTGAGGCAGGGCTAAGACTACTTTAAATTAATATTAATTCGACATGGTACAACAAAGCTTGCTAACTTCTCCCATGTCAGAACCAAATAGCTTGGCTTATGCTGCATGTGTAACACCAATGTGTGCTTACAGTAGTGAATTGGGTTGTGCCACACTAATCACAAACAACAAACATCGATGTTGGCTATATTTCTTTTTTAAATAATATATAAGATCAATTGGATCTGAATGGTTTGCCACCTATTAATTATTCATACCTTTGAGCAAGATGGGGGCCACATAGTGAACACTGGGAGGGAATGATATTTTGCACCCCTGCGATCTCGACATCTCATAGCAGGACAAGAGCACGTGGGTGGCTGCCTGATCCGTGGGTGGAAAGCGTGGGTGATGAAAATGCGGCACCAGAGGCTCTCCTGTCACAGGCATCAATTCAAATTGAAACAAAGACAGAAATTAACAATGAGAATCTAATCAAATGAAAAAAATCAAGAATGGGAATTGAAACAAACAAAAAAAATCTACCAATTCATATAGGCACGTGTTAGAATTGGGTCCAAAATAATTTTACCCCTTCCATACCTTTAGGTCTCGATGTGCTAATACCTAGGGTTAGGGTCAGAATGGAACGACTTAGAAATCACAGAGAGAAAGAAAGGTGTACTTGTAGTCCTTGTTGGTCTGCGGGCAACAGCAGCGGGGTTTAATTGGAGGTGGGGGCAGCGTCGACGGGCGGGTTGGAGGTGGCGTCGTCCACGGCGGCGAGAGGCGGGGGCGGTGTCGACGCGCGGGGGCGAGCGGACGGCGGTAGCCACGGCCACCAGGAGAGGAGCGGCGACATCAGTGACGACGGCGTGTGGGAGGGGGAGCGACGCAGGGGTGAGCAGACGGAGATGGTGCCGTGATGCGGATGACACAGAGGGTGGGGTCGAACATGGGAAGGAGGCTGGCGCGGGAGGCGAGAGGTAGACGCACGGCGGAGGCAGACGCGGGCGATGACGGCGGCGGTTAGGGTTTGGGAGGGCACATAGGATGGCGGCGAGGGACAGGAGGGCACGGGGATTGGGGAGGGCGAGTGGAGGCGCGGGATTGGGGGATGTTGCGGTCGTCCGAGTGGGGGAGCTGCGGTCGTCCCCCGTGGTCGTCCGAGCGGAAAAACAACGTACTCGTAAGTTCATTCTTTTTAGGAGTAGAGATATAAGGATAGAGAGTATGCCGTCTAAAAAATACGGTGTGAATGCAAATGATTTGGTGATCTGCCTCAGTTTGAATCGTTACGGGAGAATGCCCGATGAAGATGCAATCCGTGAATTGGCGGCGGCACGACGACACGTGTTCTGAGTCTCCATCCATGAGTCTGTCTGTCGCAGCGTCGCATAGGCCGTGTCGAGTGGGAGGACTATCTCTTCGACCACGCCCTCTGGCCCATGCACCCACCCGACTACGTCGCCGCCACCAGGGATGGAGCTAGGATTGGTCAGCAGCGGGCTCCTCCTCTTCCTCTTCTAGCCCCCTCCTCAAATTTCTACAAGGGTCTTAGGGGTCCTAGTGGAGCTCACGGCGGTAGGGGGGCTCAAGCCCCCCTGCCCCACCGCTGGCTCCTTGCATGGCCACCACGTGCGACTTCAGCTGCCGCATCCGACCTTTTGTGCAGAACCTACTACCACCACACCAGACAAAACTAAAGAACAACCTGCGGCTTGGGCAGTGCTCCTCTGACCTGTGGGACATGTGCCACGTCCTTGAGACCATGGCGGCGCCTACGCCTGGAAGACCGGTCGGTAAGGTCAGCAAAGTCAGCATGCCCGTATCGATCTGTGTGTGGTGGTCGGCATCCCCGGATCCGGCAAGGGAACCTGGGAAGGCATGACACAAATCAAGCAACACAGACTATTCAAGAGCTTTCCCTGTAGAAGCTGCTTGAAGAAGTTGTCTGGTACGAGTAAAAAAACTAAGTCGGTAGGGGTAAGACTGCCCCCACGGTTTTCATTAAGAAAAGAAAGTCCACTCCCGGCTTAGAAAACTCCCCACCCAGCGACCCTCGACTTCACCGGCGAGGGAGTTTTTTTCGAAGAATAAATCCCCGCTGAGGTAAACCCACACCCGGAGGGGTCAAACACGAGTCGGTGGCTGCAAGACGCACCAGCCGAGCTACGCTACTGCTCGTCCTCAAATTGTCTGGTACGAGTTCTGATGTAAAATTCTTGGGAGATCCGGAGATGGTGTGTGGTGGGTGGGGGGAGTAAAGATGAGGTCGTGTGAGGCCATATATGGTAGTAGTCAAGGTGGCCTCGTTACTCTGGGGTCTGGCAATTTATTCAAAAAAAAAAATACTCTGGGGTCTGGCAGCTGCCACCGATCAGTAGATTGTGTACTCAAGCTGATAGCTGCGACTAGCTTGATATCGACACACACAATTCATGCTAATTTGGGTGAACTTGACATGTGTCCTTCTATATGACACGGTTGGAACTGAATGCTAGCTAGCCTGCCTAGCATGCACGATCGTCGTACTATTTGCGCTTTGCAAGAGTAAGCTCGAACACTTTATGTATTTCATAACTTACAAGTATCTAACAAAGCTCAATTTGTTAGAGAGAGAGAGAGTTTGTTACATTTTGGTTGATGAAGGCTCTTATGGTAATCAAAACTTCAAATTGATGGCACATCTTCGCTTACGGTGACTCGTTAGTTAACTTCGTGGCCAATTCTAACAAGCTGACCGGCCTACGCTACCCAACATTGTATATACTCCACCAGTAGTATGCAGCCTTGATCTGGTGCATCAATTCGAAATGAACGGCGTGCTTGGGTTGTTTGGGTAACACCGTAAAAAGATCCATTCAGTCATTCACCGTTTGTGCCGGAACATACTTACCTCCTCACACGTACTACTTGAGTTCGCTAATTTCTCTAGACTTCAGCATTTCTTTCCTTCAAAACGATGCACACGGTACTATACTTTAACCATTTGGAATTTAAGATAGTGGGCTTCAAAATACATTCGATTTGACTGCCAACAACTTTTCCGATTGATCAAAGTTGTTGGTTTCGGCAGCATGTCCGTACATGGCTGGTTTACTGTAGCCCGTTGGCGTGTCTGTTTAACCAAATTTACTGAGTGAAAAGATTAAAAAAAACATTTCCGTGGCGACGAAGAAAGAATAATCACTGGAATCTTTCATCCTGCCCATGCTTTTCAAGAGGGGGCAGGAGCTGTCTCCGGGCCCACAGAAACGCCACACTTTGAGATAAAAAAGAGACGAGAGGGGAAGAGGTTGGTAGGAGGCGGCGGCCGGAGGGGGTCAGGTGGAGTCGTTCGGCGGCGGCAAGATGGCGGAGGAGGCCAAGGAAAAAACTGAGCAAATTCATTTGTCCGAATTGCTGATCACCAAATTAAAGTCTGGTCACGTCATGCATTTACCACTACAATGCTCAGGGAGGTTAAATGTTTCGAAGAGGCAGCATGTGGTCCTTACAATACTTGTCAGTTCCACGAACATTACATCACCCAATTGCAAAATGGCTAGCTAGTACAGTATTGACAGGGTTCAACAGCACCTCTTCCAGGCCATCCAAAGCCATAATTGCCTGAAACAGCATAAGAACAGGTCAGACGTCTTTGCATAATAAAGTGGTGAAAGAACTGGTCCTCCAAAGGAACAATCAACAAAAATGTGCTATGCTCGATGAAACCACCAGAAAATCAGAGTGGAGACCATAAAATCATTTGCCAGTAGAAAAGCTGATGAACACAGCGGAAGCATTTCACGTGAACTTCACCTGAATCTCAGTAAACTAACAAACAACCAAAACATACCTGAGTGTTGTTCATAGATTGCGAGAGCAATCATCAAAGCAGAAAAAATTGACTATGAACAAACGAAAATAGTGTTTCCTGCCATAAATCATTCATTTCTGAAACTAGTCGCAAACTACCAACGAATAGAGGTCTTTTGCAAATTCCACACATTGTTGGCTATTTTTTGCAATTACCTTTTCATTTGAATTATGTTTTAAACACGCTTCAATGTCTAAAAATACAGGAATGCGAGATGGTAGCAAAGCCAAATGGATAAGGGAAATTTTCTACCAATTTTAGCTCAAGAACGCATACTAGTTCAATACCACTTCAAATAACAAAGTATTATCAATGATGAAATACTTCGTTAGGGAAAGCTGAAAAGGTAACTGGGAAAAGATACAAGACATCAAAAACTACATCCGGGGACTGGGAGATATGCAATATCAATAATACAGTTCGGTGATTTTTGTAATTGTTGCAATAAAAATATTCACTCTTACTTGAACGTGGAATCTTTATAAACAAGTAAATGCCACTGAGAAAAAGAAAATACCACTATTCACGGACAGAGAATCAGAAGTATGAAAGAATAATTTTTCTGTGAATGAAATTGCCATTTAAGTACTATTTCTCAATAAATGCACACACAACTGTGCCAAGAACAATCTACAAAACTAGTTACTAGTTTCTTTTTTTAATGATTTGTTACAACTTACTAATTGCACCCATAATATTGCAGTGCGGAATGCTAAATATCAATAGAAATGACTAACAAGTACCATCAAGCTTTAGATGCCACCCAAGGATAAACCGGCAGTTATCAATTCTCAGTTCATACTGATCAAAGGGGGCGGTTACTTCCATTGTAGCACAAACATGACTATAATTGGTAGATCAAAAGGTTATGCCTAACTAGAATTCCAGCAATTGCCAAATTATTAACATTTCAGAGGTAACGTTAGAAACCCTACTACTCTAGTAGTGTGCTGTGAAGAATTTCCAGTGACTTTAAACTCTAATGGACAATGTTTGATTTGATTCATCCTGCTACACTTGATTCAAATTGCAAAATTTGCGATCAAGATCGCGGAACACCAATGGATGTTTGGCATGTTTAGAATTTAAAATTCAAGCGAAAAAACTCTAGTTTCAAATAGAGCCGGGTGATGAGCTCCTTCAAACTCCCATCTCTCAAGTTTCTGCTTGCCATCCCTCCTTTTCTCCCTTCCCTTATTTTCAATGATGCTGTGGTAGTCACGTACTCATGTTAGCAGAACAGTTGCATCTGGAACTTAAATTGCCCTAGCATGAGCAATGCTAGTCAAGCTGGCAGGCTGCCACAACCAGACCAACGCAGGGAATGCATTTAGCCGTTAGAACATCAAAAGTTACACCTAGTAAAACTGCATGCTCAACTGTTCAACATAATATCTGAAAAACTGCACACTTGAAGCAAATTCATTTGTCCGAACTAAGGCCCTGTTTAGTTCACCAAAAGTCCCAAAAATTTTCGCATCGCAGACCGTGTCACCTCTCACAGAACACGTTTCCCAATACAAAAATTTCACCACTTTCACCAAAATTTCACGGAACTAAACGGTGCCTAATTAGCTGATCACCAAACAAGTCTGATCTGGACACATCACGCAATACCACTATAATGCTAAGAGAAGTTCAATACTTCAATGTTTCGACGAGGCAACATGGACAGTTGTCTGAGACGAACATTACATCACCCAGTTGCTAACAGCTAGCTAGTAATTAATGCATGCCACTTGCGTCGAAAGATTGATGGATGAATGGTACAGTGTTGGCAATGGTATCAGGGTGTTGCTACTCTGTAAACTTCCAGACCATCCAAAGGCACAAGTGCCTGAAAAACAGCATATTAAAAGGTCAATCGTCTTTGCATACTAATGTGATAAATGAACTAGGCCTCCCAAGGAAAATCAACAAAAAATAGCTATGCTCCATGAAACCACAAGAAATGAGAATGGAGAACCATAAAACCATTTTGCAAGTACAAAAGCTGATGAATACAGCGGAAACATTTCACATGAACTTCACCTGAACTTCAGTAAACTAACAATTAATAACAACCAAAACAGACCTGGGTGTTGATGGATAGTTTTCTCATAGATTGTGAGGGCAATCATCAAAGCAGACAAAATTGACTACGGACAAATGAAAATAGTGTTTCCTGCCATAAATTATTTCTTTCTGCAACTAGTCTTTCAAGCTACAAGACATTCTCCATGTAGGGTTCTACAATAGAGTTTCTTTTTGTTTGAATTATGCTTTAAACTCGCTTGAACATCGAAAATACAGGAATGAGAGATGGAAGGAAAGAGAAATGGATGAGGAAAAGGTAACTAGGAAACATTTTAGCACAACAATACAGCTTGTCCAACACCACTCCAAATAACAAAATATTATAAATGATGAAACATTTTGTTGGTGGAAACTGAAAAGGTAACTAGGAAAGGATATAGACACCAAAACTTACATCTGGGAGATATAGAATGCATTATCAATAATACAGCTTGATGGTTTCCGTAATCGTTGCAATAAAAATATTCACTCGTAATCGTTGCAATAAAAATATTCACTCTTACTTGAATGTGGACTCTTTATAAACCAGTAAATGCCAATGAGAAAAAAAAGTAGCACCATTTATGGACACAGAAACAGAGGTGTAAAAGAATATCTTTTTGTAAATGAAATTTCCATTTAAGTACTATTTCTCTTTAAATGCACATGCACCTGAGCCAAGAACAATCTACAGAACTAGTTTCTTTTTTTCAAATGATTTGTAACTACTTACTAACTGCCATCCTCTGAGATACTAAGGATCAACAGCAATGACTAATAAGAAACATCATGATTTAGATGCCAGTATGCCACCGAGGATAAAATGACACTTATCCATTCTCATGTGCCAGTTCATACTCATCAGTGGACATGGATTCACTATTTCTTTTACGTGTTCCAAAAAGGTCGGTTACGTTCATTGTTGAACAACCATGATTATAAATAGTAGATCAAAGGTTATACCTCACTAGCATTCAGCAACCGCCAAATTATTAACATTTCAACAGGTAGTGTTTCACAAGCTACCTTTTGAATATTAGAAACCTCATCGGCACATTGGGAAGAAAATCCTATGACATAATGAAACTCTAATGGATAAGGTAAACTATATGACATAATGAAGCTAACAGGAGCTAAGTACAATCATACATACTTGTTGCTGAATTAGAGGCACAACCAGCTCTACACAAACATGCCATTAACACAAACCAAACAAGGCAAATCCGATGAAGCAACAACTCCAAGGAACAGTTAGAAGCAGATTTGGAGTAAAATGAGACAGAAATGTATCAGCCACTCTCGCTGTCATCAAGTGAAGAGTGGATACCTTGTGTGACGTGTTGCCTCACACCTGATACTTCGCCCTGGGAAGCGGCACTTGGATTGCCATCTCTCGCACAACATTGAAAAAGCTTCCTATGATAAGATAACCCCAAGCTGCAAAGTCACAGAATATGAAACCCACCCTCCATCCAAGAGATCTCTCCTCAAGTTGAAACCTAACAGCATGTTGCAATAATCCGTATGGTAGAATGAGAATCGCTGCATGCAGCTGGTATTTCCTTACGAATACAGTCAAACTATCACCGCTGGGTAGTAGTGTCCATGCTCCCTTCCTTTCTGGACGTTTTTCATTGGCTGATACCACAACGGTTGCAATAATGCTTGCTGGCTGTTATGAATGGCCATCACATATTACATGCAAATCACATAAGCAGACATAGATGAGTTTTAGGGATGTGTTAGGGACCATATTTCTCTTTAGAATGAAAAGTAAAGTTTGCCACACTAATAGAGACCAGACATTAAGGAGTTGGGTGGGGATCTTATGCCTCCTATTACACTAAAATCACACGAAAGATAAATTGTAGATGATTGCGACCTTTACATTTCAAAAAAAATGATAAGTAGAAGCCACCAAATCTAGTAGGTGCTGCACAATGTTATTACACACCTCACTGATTTTTAGGAGCTACTTCAAAACAGAGCTGCCATTCAAATATGCAACCAAAGTACTCCTAAGTGGCTAAGTCCAAAGATGTGTCAAAACTCAAAAATCAGAAAAAGTACTTTGATATATACCGACTACCGAGGTGCTGCAGAACCAGATTAAATCAACTTAAGTACAATAGAAATTGCAGTCAATTAGAGTTTTCCCATGCTGAGTTTGACTGACTTGGAGGCAGCGAAAAGAAACAGTAGACTATGACGCCACTGCAACGCAAATACAACCTCACCGATTAAACAAACTAGCTGAATCCCAACTAGTTCCATCATCCGATTGACTAAACTGAGCACAAAATTAAGCTCATGCGTTTATATATAGGTAATATAAAAAATAGCTTCATGGGCTGTCAGTATGAATACCTTTCCCATCCTCTTCTCCGCCTCCTCGCAGACAACACAGAAATGCTCGCAGGCGCGTATTAGGATCAGTGGGACCGCAGCCGGGGCGAGCCGCACCGCGACGGTGCCGCCACGTCACGCGCGCGTCGGCGCGGCGGGTGGCTCGCTGTCGCAGCCACTGCGGCCGGCATGGGTGTAGGAAGGTAGGATGCGTGTATACCGTGGTCGATGTATTGCTATGAGCCCCTAGGGCGGTATATATGAGAGTACAGAGTCTTGGAGGGCAAGACACCTCCGTGGATACATATGACAGTCCGGGATTCTATCCTAACCTACCATCTATACTCTAACATCCCCCGCAGTCGCAGCGGTAGCAACACGAACGAACAGACTGGAAACAATGGAGACGTATCCCCCTGCAGTCGGAACGCCGATGCGAATGCTGCGACTGGAGCTCAAGCAGATGGTAGCCCTTTAGTGCCATAGTAGCCGAAGCTGAGGTGGACGTGGTCGAAGCCGTGGAGGGGGCGCGGGTCGAAGCGTCGTCGAGGTGCTCGAGTACACAAACTCAGCAGCTTCTTTGCCGAAGACAGCAGCAGGACGGTGCGGCGGATGACGATGGTAGACGACGCGGTTTGCGACTTAGGTCACGCTCAGGACAGGGGTGGCGACGGCGCAGGTTGCAGCAAGTGTCGCGCTCAGATCAGGGGTGGCGACGACGTCTTCCTTCAGGAACATCGGCGGCGATGTCCGCGCGAGGACGGCTGGAGGCGGATCGAGCGCCTGCTTGACGATGACCGGTGGCGAGTGGCGCCACCGCCTAGGAGGCGGCGACACTGGTAGGGTGGCTTGACCACGAGCATCGTTGCTGCAGCCTGTAAGGCGCAGCAACAACCTCGTCCTTCAGGAGTGTCAACGACGAAGCGGCGACGAACGGCAGGGCGACGCAAACCTGATAGCGAATTGGAAAAAACTAAGAAAAATCATAGCAGCATATGGCAGCCCTCTGGTACAATCTCGGGTGTGCCTAGCGAATTCCCCTCCCCTCCTCATCTCTTCCCCGCATGGTCAACACGGGACAGAGGAAAACAGAGGGAGGGAGAGACAAGTCACGAGACCTGAGTGGATCTCCTCCAAATGCGCGGCGCCCAAGATCCGCCCCCACGGCCGCGTGCTCTCTAGGAGCAGAGGTGACGCTGGGGGAGGAAGGGCGGCGGCACCCGACGGCGCGGAGGAGGGAGCCGGCGAGGGAGGGCAAGACGGGCCGGAGCCCACGACGCGGCGGCCCGGCGACAACGACGACCGGCGGTGCTCAGCCCGTCCGCCCCGACGGCATAGTCCGGCGCCTCCCCTCGTGCCGCGCACGCCCGATGCGGCGGCAGTGGGAGGGGCTCCTCCCCCTCGGCGGCCGCGCACACGCGCATTTGCGCAGGCCGTGCGGCGGCGACGACTCTGGGAGGGGGAGGCCGGCCGGAGGCGAGGAAGGGGCGGGGAAGCCGATGCGTTGCCGGGGTAGATGACGCGCAGGCAGCAGCGGCCCAAGGCGGGGCCATGGCGGCGCCGACGAACGACGCAACCACGGCGACGGGAAGAGGTGCGCCCTTCTGCTCCTGGTTGACGACGGCGGCGGCGCGGATCAGAAGGATCCGCAGCGCATCCTAGGAGGGCGCTGCCCCCCGGCGGAGATCAATCTCGATCTCCCCGGGGGCGCGCGGGTGGAGCGGAAGCGGCGGCGCGGCTAGGGTTAGGATCTAAACCTAAGCGTCTGATACCATGTAGGAAGGTAGGATGCGTGTATACCGTGGTCGATGTATTGCTATGAGCCCCTAGGGCGGTATATATGAGAGTACAGAGTCTTGGAGGGCAAGGCACCTCCGTGGATACATATGGCAGTCTGGGATTCTATCCTAACCTACCATCTATACTCTAACAATGGGGACCGGAACCGAGGCTCTCGATCTACCAAAGTGGATACAGATTGTACATTAGGATTATCGATGCATATCTAGTCTTGTCGAGGCTCTCTATCTACCAAAGTGGATACAGATTGTACATTAGGATTAGACAAGACTAGATATGCATCGATAATCCTAATTGTACTGAAAGATTGCACCGATATCCACAGGGCATTAAACAGCGCACAAGTAAACGTTCAACATATGTAATATCTGAAGTGCCTCAGCCATCGGGAATTCAGAACTCAGGAACCCAGAAATCTCCAAACAAGAGCACATAACCTAATACATTCAACCAAGCAAACTGTTTAAGTATGATCCCGAAGGGTAATGTTCTTGTTCAAGATAAACATTCCAGCCAGACAACAGAACAGATAATGCTGCATGCTAGCAGCTAGAGATGTCGAGGGATAAATGAAAAGTCCAGCCAGTTGCTGGCAGCTAGCTAATAAGCTATATTACGTGTCACGAGTAGTTCCGGAAGAATCTAAGGACAAACAATACTGTTACAACAGCATCTGGTCTTGTTACTCTGTAAACTTCCATATAGCACCCACCATCATGTGTCAGACACTGTAATGGTATAAAAAGAAAGATCAGCTGTTTATGCATGAAATATAAAGCACAAGGAATTCTGCTAGGAAGTAGAGCATCTATTGTAAGGTATAATGTTGTGGACTTCTTCGGCAAGAAGTTCCACCGCAGGCTGAAGAGTTCAGCTTCTCCAAGAGATAATATCTAGTTATATTAGATTCAGATTAGAGATAGAGTTGCAGTTAGTTAAGATTTGTTAGGTCGGCTCATTATATAAGAGTCCTGGTAGATTAGGTTGTAATCAAGCAAGAAGTACATGATAAATCTCATAGACTCAAGTGTGAGGGCGAGATCTCATCTACCTCGAGTTATTGTCTATCTTCCTCAGCAATATATATCATGTAATAATACTTTAATTTGTTGTGGTGTCGTGCAAACAAATAAACAACATATTGGCCAATAGGCACTAAGGTTTCATTAATCATTTTTGCTTCCTGCAAATAATGAAATACAATCTGGCATACTATAATGCCATTCCAAAAATGTTAAATAGAACCCTACTGGTACTCTGTATTGTTTCCGAGCGCAAACCACAAAAAGACAAACACACTATTGCTAATTCAAAGCTCATCAATGTATGTCAGCTAAGAATTTCCGAGGGTACCACATATAAGTAAAGGCTACCAAATTTAAAAACAACTGTATACAAAAAATGATAACCGAGCCAGTGGGAGTGGGATCCCTGAAAATCATGTGCAAGTAGAGAATAAGGAGATGGATTGGAAGGAAACATCTCTATTAAACTAAATGCACCTGATAGCTATACCAACCCAAAGATTAATCGACAATCCACCACAGAAATAGATGTTGAGTATTCATAAACTAAAAAAGTTTTCTCACAGAACCAAAGTTTGTGAGAACAGTCATGCAAACAGACAACATTAAATAATAGCAACAAATGCAGATGTTGTTTCCATTAATTATTAATTTTGTATTGTCTCAATGAAACTAGTCAAAGTGTCTGCATATTCAAAGATGCATACCTTTGGTTCAGATTATTTTGGCTGTAGCTTTCTCAAAAAGTCGGAAGCTGAACCAAAGGCATGTTCTCAGATAGCAGCTTTTGCTCACAGCCGGCTTTCTCGTAGTGCAAATTCCACAGCTGCTCCAGACCTGCTTTTAGCGGCTGTGAAGGCGGATAGTTCCTCAAAATCACCCGCAATGCCACCGTTTATGTTTGTAACGCTTCGCGAGCTTCTTTCTCCCGTCGCCTCCTCTCCAGACTCCAGTCCGCCTCCGATGGAGATCCGGCCCTTCCCTCCGGCGGCGGCGGTGCTCCTCCTCCGCCGCTCCTCAAGCCGGCGCCACCCCCCTGAAGCCGGCCGCGACGACCTCCGGATCTCCTGCCGACCGCGCCCTGCCCTCCGGCGGCTCCCTCTCCCGACGGACCCCTCTCTCGGTCCGGCGCGGAAGCGAGGTCAAGCCCATCTCTCTAGGTGAGCTCATCTCTCCCGACAAGCTCCTCCGCAAGCTCCCCGTCGGGCCTCACGTGGTAGAAGAGCAGGAGGTCGTGTGCACCGCCGCTGCGTCCTCCTCCGGCCGGCGGACACTGGAGCTGACGCGGGCGAGATCCGCTAGTTGCCAGTGGTGATGGCGCCTATCTCTGAAGTCAGAGGAAGAAGAAGGACCTTACATGTGGGGTCCACAAGTCAGTGAGAGAGGCAGAGAGTTGGGTGGAGTGAACTGGAATGACATGTAGGGTCCGCTTGTCAGTTTTCAGAAAGTCACAGCTACTTCACCAAATGGCTTTCAGCTTTCTCACAGCTCAAAGTTCACAACAGCTTTTTGCACAGCTCACAGCTCACAACAGCTTTTTCCACAGCCACAGCTCAACCAAACACACTCTAAGTTAACTACTAATAAAAAAAGATAATATGTACCAGTACAGCTAGTAATCTAGGAATTTATGTGCCAAAGATAAGTAAAACATTGTTATTGCAATTCTTTTCTTATCACATATGATTGTAATACTAAGATCACTTCAAGAAGTAGAAAGACCATATCAAAAGAATTATGAAATGGTATCCATTCTGGTTGGTTTAAGATATTCATAGAGCACACCTGCACAAGTGACGTACAGTTTTTGGTACACGTGTTGAGAGAGCTGATATGTCAGTAAATCATTTAGGGTTGCAGTTGAATGAGATTCCTACTATAGTCCACGTGCAATTCTATGGCACTATAATAAAAGGTCAAATCTGAACCCAAAGTTTCTTTAGCATGGCTTAGGGAAGTTCTGTAGCAGCAGTACTGTAAGCAGTAGAGAGGAAACACAGTTCAGATGTCACTTTTAAAGAAGGGGTTAAGTATCTACCTATGATAGCAGGTGAGATTTTAGCACATGAAAGGCATATTAGGCACACGCATGACTCATGTATATCCCTATACCTCCTGAAAAGCCACATCACATCTCAAGAATGCTCACACTCCAGCATGTATGTGTACTCTGACCCAGGTAAGAAACAGTGATGCATGCAACCATTGCTATAGGATGCCACAAGATCAGTAGACCACAACAGAGTTCTAGCAAGTTCAGTCCATTTTGGTTTTTTCCCCTGCTTGGGGGGTGAGGGATTATGCTTTGAATCCATAACAACTTTGAAAGAGACAGAAACAAGTAAAACAGGCAAAGGAGGAATGCTGAAGGTATGGGCAAGATAAAACGGGCAACTAACAAATTATCAGAATAGAGGCTTGAAAATGAAACAGGTTAAGGAGGAATGCCCCAGATCTGGCCTTGTAATCAAAACAGAATGAAGAAAGACATAAGCTTTGTTTCAGTGATGAAAAACCTTACAAGAGAAATAGATAACTGCGATCAAATATCAGAGGTATGTAACCTGATCGGGTATGCAAGTTGCATGGTTTGAGAATTTGGGTTAATTTTATCAAAGAACAATGAAGTAAAATTAAGTTTTGAACTTAGCGTAGAACAACGGTTATCTCTAGCAAACAACTTTATGCCAAATGTAAGCCAACTTTTAAGAGGGCATTACTTTGCACAACATTAAGAAAGCTTACAGGTATGTGAATAAATTGCTTACATTTATTTTTAGGTGATACTTACCATGCCAGTCAAATAAGCTATGACAACGACAAATTTCAAGCAATGGACTACTATAACATAATCTAGAATCAAGTTAACATGGACTCAGTACAAGCAAACACACACATTGATCCTACATGAATGGGTTTAATAACTACAAATTCTAAGTGAGGCCTGATTAGATGAGTCCCCAGCACTATGCTAACAACAGTTACATCACAACTATGTACGAAAGATTAAAGGCAGTGCATCAATAAACCAAACAAGACAAGTCAAACACATCAGTAATTATGAATTGTGAAGGGTAACTACCAGAGGGAATAACTGTAAGCTGATATGCTTCAATATAGATGGACAAACATATGACAAGTGAAGATACATATTGAGAGTGAGTACCTTGAATAATTCACACTTCACAGCATCCCACTATCCCTGCATTTTCCCCAGGTAATTGTCACTAGCATCCCTGAATTTGGCAAAAAAAAATGTTAAACGAAAAGAAGCCAAGCCTGGAAAGTCAAAGAGTCAAGAACCCAGCCTCCACTCGAGAGATCCTTCTTCAGAACATATTTTCACACACATGGCTAGATACATAAGTGCCAATAAGACTGAGGAAATTAAGTTTAAGCGTGCATCCAACTTTAAGCCAAGACCGTGTAGTGATAAATCGAAACTTTTAAGGTGTAAAGGTGTCAGTAATACATGGCAACTTTTTGCATTGCTAATGGGTACCAGGCATGTCAGCCAAAATAAATCAAAAGTGGTGTAGTGATAGAGCTAGAAGGCCAATGAAGACAGGGCATTAGTTTAAAAAAAACTTTAGTACCAAATTTTTATCACTAAATCAATAGATCATTTCAATGTCCTAGATAGCATCTAAAAGGTGGCTCTGCCTTCCAACATTGTACTTTCTTAACAGAGCCAAACAGCCAGTAAAAATAACAATACATATGCAGTTATGCACACAGTACCTAACTATCAGTTGAATTCTGACTAACCATCATAACCATTTGTCCAAGGAAAGGAAGCCATTTAACAGGGCAATAAGAACAAGTTTCCGGCACCATTTGAAGCAACCATTAAGGCATCTAGCAACGGCACCAGAGCTTTCTAATAGAACATTAACAACATAAATTTCAATATCTAGCAGCTAAGTCAGTTCATAAAATTAACATGCCATGACAGTTTGTTTCAAAAAATTAACATGCCATGAGTGGTTCTGCAATGACAAACAATACATACTATTGTGAACAATAATACCTCTGGGTCTTGTTACTCAATTAACTTCCACAGCACCTGTCCAAATTTGTCTGTGACTTCATGTGTGCACAGACGAGATTGAAACTGCATATGCCAAATAAGCAAAGGTCTCACACATTTTCTGATAGAGGAATTGGTTCAGATCAAAATGGCAACCCATTATATATTGTACACCAGTAAAAATATTTAAATTAAACTTATACATCAGCTACGAACGCATGGTA
Source organism: Cenchrus fungigraminus (assembly GCA_036936925.1). NCBI lineage: Eukaryota > Viridiplantae > Streptophyta > Magnoliopsida > Poales > Poaceae > Cenchrus > Cenchrus fungigraminus. The sequence continues at coordinate 103,272,467 of CM072769.1, read as the reverse complement.
GTCATACGTCTTTTTTTTACCTTCTAGAAATAGTGAAACACAAGAAAAAATAGCTAAGAAACATGTGTGCGTAAGCATACAATGAATTCAAATCCTCTGAGGTCATCAACTAGTTTCTAGAAGTAATACATAACAAAGGACCATCCAGCCTGGAACAAACCTAGCTATCTATGGTGCTTTTGGTACGATTTTAGCAGATTGAACTACAACTAGTGCGAATGGAATCCCCTAAACAACTGTGTGACAACTAAGGTGGGGGATCTCACATGTGCTACAAGGAAATGATGTTTGCATAGGTGAGTTTATAAAAGCTACCTCTCCCATTGCGAGGAAGACAGAAATAGTATGAACAATCATACAAATAGATAATAGCTCACATGAACTAAAAAAAAAGCAATTCCCTGTCTATCTCATCTCATACAAATAATTTAAAAAGCAGTTACCAAAATATGCAACTAAGGCCAAGAGTTATACTGTAGAGGGAGCAACACATGCAACTTTTGAAGAGTTGTGAAGTAATTACATATGGTACAACATGATGTTTATCACAACACAGGCTGAGCCTGACCATACTCCACACTATATGAACCCACAATCCATAGTTGCCAGACATCACACATTCACATGCAAATCAAACGAGCAGACACAGATATGTTAGAGACCATATTTCTATCTGAATTAAAAGATAAGCTACCCACATGAATAGGAAGCGGGCATGCTAGTTAGTAACTGGGGATCTGAATTATGCCTCATTTTGTACTATGCTGAGACAATCGATAACTTGTGGACAACTGCAGACTCAAATTAGGGTAATTGATTATAACTAGATTATGACCCAGATTTTTTTAAAAAAGTGATCAAGTAAAGCTCACTGATTTTAGTATGTGAACACTGTTATAACTTATAACAGAGCTGATTGATTTCTCTAAAGATTTCCTTTTGTTCTTCTAGAAAGAGATCTACTTCAATACAGAAGTGTCATTATGCCATGGAGCCACTTCCTAAAATGTGCTATAACTCAACTCTAGTACTTCAACACAGCTGCCATGGAACCAGACTCCTAAAAACGACTCGTAAATCAGTTAAGTGCAAAGAATTTGTGAAACATTATATTATCTCCATCCTAGGTTTGACATTGATTTCAGACGGAGCAAAGAGCAATACTAGATTATGACGCCGTTCCAAACACGATAGACCGAAATTGGCCAATTAACAAGCTAAAACGCCAACTAGTTCCATACTTCCATCCTCTGATAGAATGAATTGTGCAATAGAGCTCATACGTTCAGCTAATCAAACAGACAAAATGACTTCATGCGCTGTCAGTACCAGTACCAGTACCTTCCTCTCCGTCCCCTTCCTCTTGTCAGCGAAATTGGGTCGAGCCCACAGACGCGGTCGGCGGCGGTGCGTATGAGGAGCAGCAGGACGTAAGCCCAGGTGAGCCGCGCCCCCACGACGTCCGAGGCGCCCACGAGGACGTCCAGGCCGACCCCGTCCCCCGCGGAGGCCTTTTTGGGCTTGCAGCTACCACACTTTAGGCCAATCTAACGTAAGCATTGCAGCCCACCAATCTCCCTCCACAGATATTATTCAACATTTTCTTACACTTGATCAACAATTTGTAAATTCTATGTTAATATTTCGAATAGACTAACTTGATCATACATTTATTTTTGACTTGCTCCTCCATCTCATCTAGATTTTCCCATGTGCGAAACATGCTTCGATATTTTTCTTATAATTAATTCAACAGTTTATAAACTCTGATACAACATTTCAAATTTGAAAATTAGATATTTAACTAGAGTTACCTCGCCAGTTGAAAAGGCATCGCATGAGACCCCACTGCAGCATGCAAACAGAGACAGTATGCTTGGTTGACAATGAAGAGCAATCACTATATATGATTGGAGCTTCTTGCTGAGTACAGTCCAATTAATGCCTTTGGGTAACATGGTCTGTGTGTGATCCCTCCTTTCTGGACATCGTTCACTGTCCAATGATGCCGCCATGGTAATACTAGTTCTTGCCAGCTACCATAAACAGACACCATACATTCACATGCAAATCAAACGAGCAGACACAGATACGTTAGAGACCATATTTCTATCTGAATTAAAAGATAAGCTACCCACATGAATAGGAAGCGAGCATGCTAATTAGTAACTGGGGATCTAAATTATGCCTCCTTTTGTACTATGCTGACACAATCGATAAATTGTGGGCCTCCTTTTGTACTATGCTGACACAATCGATAAATTGTGGACAACTGCAGACTCAAATTAGGGTCATTAATTATAAGGGAAAGCTAATTATAACTAGATTATGACCCAGATTTATATAAAAAAAAGTGATCAAGTAAAGCTCTCTGATTTTAGTAGGTGCACACTGTTATTACAGAGCTCAATGATTTCTCTAGAGTTTCTTTTGTTCTTCTAGAAAAGATCTACTTCAATACAGAGGTGTCATTATGCCATGGAACCACTTCCTAAAATGTGCTACAAATCAACTCAAGTACTTCAACACAGATATGCCATGGAACCAGACTCCTAAAAACGAGTCGTAAATAAGTTCAGGTACAAAGAAATTGCGAACCATTATATTATCCCCATCCTAGGTTTGACATGGATTTCAGACAGAGCAAAAAGCAACACTGGATTATAACGCCATTACAAACACAATCGAGCAAAATTGACCAATTAAAAGCTAAAATACCAACTAGCTAGTTCCACACTCTTATCCTTTGATGGAATGAACTGTTGCAATAGAGGTCATACATTCAGCTAATCAAACAGAAGAAATGACTTCACGCGCTGTCAGTACCAGTACCTTCTCCTTCCTCTCCGTCCCCTTCCTCTTCTCAGCGGAATCGGCAGCGATCCCACAGACGCGGTCGGCGGCGGTGCGTGTGAGAAGCACAGGGACGTAAGCCCAGGCGAGCCGCGCCACCACGACGTCAGAGGCGCCCACGAGGACGGCCAGGCCGACCCCGTGCACCGCAGAGGCCTCCCCCCGGATCCGGCGCCCGAGGTTCTCCAGGGTGGGCGAACACGCGGACGCCGCCTGGCCCCGATCGCGGCCAGCCAGCCGTAGAGCGCGGCGTCCGTGCGACCGTACCCAGGCGGAAACGGACGAGTGCCGCTTCAAAGAAAAATGGCGGAAGAGGACGACACCCGGAGCGCGCGGCGCGGTGGGAGGCTCGCTGTCGCAGCCACGGCGGCCGGCATGGGGACCGAAACCTAGCCTCCCAGAGCCGGACTGGGGGAGCGGGAGAGTTTGAGAGTGAGCGGAGTGCCGGAATGGCTGGGTGTACGGCGGGGCTGTGCGCTGTCGAGTGGAGATTGGACTCGGAGAAGCTCCGGGCCCCGCCCGGCCGGACCTCGGCGGGTTCCCTTTGTGGGCTTGCGGCTACCACACGTTAGGCCCATCTAACTTAACCATTGCAGCCCACCAATCTCCCCCCACAGATATTATTCAACATTTTCTTCTACTTGATTCAACAATTTGTAAATTCTACTTCGAATAGACTAACTTGATCATACATTTATTTTTGACTTGCTCCTCCATCTCACCTAGATTTTTCACATGTGTGAAACATGCTTCCGCATTTTTATTATAATTGATTCAACTGATACAGCATTTCAAATATGCTAATTGTGGTGAGTGGTGACAACATAATCTAGAAGCTAGTTAACATCATAACATGAACTAGTACAGGCAAGCATTGCAACATAATCTAGAAAGCATGTAGGTCGTGGCCTGGCCATCATGGTTAGTAAGAGGGCCGTGCTACATTCCTTTCTATGCACTGTTCATCGCCTGATGGTTGATGCCACTGATGATATTGGTGCTTTTCCAACCAGCCATAACAAATTCACATGCAAACCATCAAGTTAGCATAGATGGGTGTTAGAGATATGCTACAGAACCCTTGAGTAGATTTCTTTTCTGATTTCATAAGTAAAAGAACTGCTGCAAATAGATAGAGAGCAAATGTCGTCAGGAGATGCAGATGTTATGTCTCCTACTATACTATAAGCTCAAGCAAATTATAAATTGCAGAATACTTTAAATCTTTACATAATTGAGGTTCATCCATGGAACACGAGGCAACCCCAACCCATTATTGAGTATGTTTCAGTTGGAACAAAAGGAATCCTAGCAACAAATTAAACTAACTGAAACAGCAAATAGCAAACATATCCACTCAACAATCATGGAACAAAAGGCAAACAAATCTTCACATGTTATGAAGCAGTTTTGAAAATGTTAGAAATTTGACCAATTTTTACCAGGATCACAGCCACATTGCTATTAGAGAGCTACTGTGTAACATACTTTCCTTAAAGAGTTCTAGAATAAAGCGACTAGAATATATCACTAATGGAAGCAGATGCCTATGAGTTGACTAATCACCTCAAATGAATTGCATATGGTGGGAAGATGGGCAGTTGACCCCTGTGCTTACAAGTATTTATGACTTAAATGTAAGAGAGAACAATTTAGACACCTCACATCGACAGACATTCTTATATGAGGTTCAGATCGACGCGGTTTGAAGCAACACAAGGCATTTCACACTAAGTTTTCTCCAATGACAACTATGTAAGGCATTAAAATTCAGAGAGGAAAGTAGTTCATGATGCCTACGATTTGAGGGTGGGCTGGATCCAAGGACATAGGCAGCAGAACTGGGACAAAGCTGAGGTCGACCCTGATTGCTCAAGCAAGTAGCAATCATACCAAAGCCTCCTCTCTCCCATCTGTGTACAAACTGTACATGCAGCACAATTTGCTTCAGATAGTCAGGTAAGAACAAATTTTATTTCTTCAAATCACAACAGTCAATTTCAGAACCTAGATTAAGCCAGTACAAGAACATATTTGGATCCCAGTTCAAAAAAAGAACATCTTTGGATCAATATAAGTATTTCACAGAACTAGCAGTCTATCACTAGTATGAAAATGGTAAATCACTGCTCCTTTTTACTTTAATTGGCCCTGAAAATGTTAGATGGTACAATAAAAAAAGATTGAAAATAGAGGATCCAGTTTGGTTGCTGCAAGAGGATCGGGAGAAGGAAGAACAACAAGCCAAGACAAATAAAGAGACTTTAGTGATGACAAGTCCAAAAGAAAGCAAAAAAATTGTGCAGCTTATGATGAACACATAATCTGTACTAATTTTGCTGCTTCCGCAATGATTCATCTCTACTGGGGTTTTATTTTAAATACAAACCTTTGATACTATCTAAGGTCCTATTATATCACCGTGCAGGTGACTCTTTGCAAAACCTGCATGTTTATCTATTAATGAGTTTCACTTTGATATGTACTCCTGTTGCTTGTTTCATTCGTCAGATTGACTGACAAACAGAAATAATAGATATATCATGTCCTTTCCTGAGAAGAAGGAACAGATCTGTACATCCTGGTGGATTATTTACTGTCTAAATGGCTTAATCCTGAATGGCAGGGCATGCCAATGTTTCGATATAGCTGTCTGGTTTTGTTTACTGCAGAAAGCCAGAAACTTTGGTTCTAGATCACAAGTGTCTTTTCTTATCCCTGTAAAATTTTTTCAGAAGACTTGAAACATTGTTGTTGTATTTGCTCTTTTAGGTCCAGAACCTGAATCGAGATTTTGAACTGGCTGAGCCAGTGAGCCTGATGTGTGGTGAAAGTTCATCTCCACGCCAGCTCAGCTCTTTAACATTGCTAATTTGCTGGACTCTGAATCCTAGGGTCTTTCCTGAAAGCCCAGTAAAATAGAGGAAAAACAAACAGCCTTAACTGTTCAGGGGCTTGTATAACACAACTAGACAGCAACTGTTCACACGAGTATTGTGAGGAACCGCCCAAGTTAATCCCGTTTAATCGAGTCATCACCACTGATCAACTCAATTAAAAAGGAACAATCCCGGTAGTCCATGAGATGTGTCATGAGCAATGCCCAGGATTTAAACACACCTCACTAAGCACAACGATAACATCATAACCAATAGCAAATCTGAACATAATTCATCACTTTACATAAATAGATTCAAGTTGATTTGCAACAAATTTAGAGTATTTACAGCGAAAGGTTTTAGCATGGCACTCACGATCACCTAAACAAAAGGTTGGCACTATATGAAGATAGTGCCCTCCTCCAAACTTAGGCCTTCACTTCCTACCCGCACCTCCGTCCGCATGAAAGAAGTAGCCAAAGACTTCTTCCGACTACTGGTCACCTGCAACAACTTATCGGTAGCACCATGAGTACAAAAGGTACTCCGCAGGATTTATCCAACACATGGGTATATACTTGCCCGACTCTCAAGGAGGATGCATTTGGTTAAGTAGCAAGGAAGGTTAATAGGTAATTAATTTGCATAAAAAGCATCTAAAACAACTTATTATGTTATAAACAAGTAAGGACCTAGCAACCTATAACTCTAAGCCAATCATCAAGCAAATACAATAAGTAAAGGTGATCATGATCATGAACTCAGTTTTCTATGAACTCCATACGATAACTCTATTTTGAGACTCCAAACTCAAGAGCGTGCTCCGTGACCTGGAGCGAGGCTATTGCAATAGATTATAACCCTGCAGGGGTGTACAACTTTTCCCACACGAAAGGCAAGACTAACGACCATACCCTTGTACATAGGACAAGTGTTAATTCATGCCCCAACCTTTCACATACCCACACCCAACTATGAACGAAGAGCCGGAAATGTATAGGTGCACCGGACGCAGCCTGATCACACCTCATCCCACCCCGCGCTTAATCCGGTCAAGGCTCGGTGCGACTTATTCTACTTGGCTTACCTTCCCAAAATTAGCATGTGGTCTGTACGAAAAAGGTGCTCAACAGCCCAGCTACAAAGTTAGTCCTTAATCAACTCAACAAGTCTAACCAAGAGAGCTTCAATCTCAGCTTGGACTAGCACACTTGTTCAAGCCTCGATTCATCATTCAAAGTAGCTCAATATTTTAAACCATCCATAGCTATCCAAGATAATTAAATCAAGCATGATCTATAACTCGCGAGTGGTGGTGACCTTGCCACCTCTCGACTTCTACCGAAGCTAAGCATAAATAAGCAATTATAAACGTGACACCTAAAACAAGCATACTCATCTAGGAGAGGTTATGCTAGATCAAGGAAGGATAATGCATAAAGATAGGAGCTAAGCAAACATATACACAAATATTGACTTATGCACATACAAGACACATATATACTTTTGTTTGATCCAAAATAAGGTTCAAAAGATGCTTAGGTGCCTGCCTTGGGTGCCAACGGGGGCGTCGTCGACGATGGGGCCTTGTTGTGACTCGCCGACCTCTTGTTTCGACGCTTCGGTCTCTACATGAGTGCAATGGTACATAATAAATTAATATGCTATGAAAAAAATGCAACGGTATGAAAATGACATGATCTAACATGAAATAATCATGATAAAATGGCATGGGAATGATTGATGGAAGCTTAGATGGATAGGTGAAATAATTCGAGAAAACATCTACTAGATAATGAAAAACAAGAAGGCTGAAAAACAGTGCAGCATGATCCGGCCACTGTAGCATGATCCGACCTTTTGGCCGGATCATCCGGGAACAGACTGAGCTGGACCGGATTATCCAACTGGATCACCCGGCCAAGTCCGGATCTTCCGCCCCCAAGGCCAGATCATCCAGGAATGGCCACGAGTTCGGCGGTGGCGATTTCGGTGACAATTTTGGTGGTGGTGGGGGGGGGTTTCTTCTAGGAGGTTTGTATGAGTGTTTCAAGATGATTCCAAGTGATAGATTTGGTAGGAAACAAGATTTAGTAGCTCGAACTCATCCATGGTGCTTGGAACCCTAGGTTTGCTTGACCCAAAATCAAAAGAGGTTTGAGAGCAATTCGAGGGAGGAGATAGCTCACCGGTGATGGATTGAACTCCTGTGAGGTGGTAGAAATTGATGGAGAGCGACGTTGGAGTAGATCAGGCATGATTCCTTGACTTGAGCTTGAGGAAGAAGAAGGGGAAAAGCTTGTGCTTGACCTTTCCCATGGTTTCCGGTGAGGAAGTGGTGGAGTAGATGGTGTAGCTTGCTGGACTTGAGCTCTGGTGGCCCTCCAGCGAAGCTCCGGTGAGGTGAGGGGCTCCTAGGTTGGAGTTCACTTAGGGGGCTCCTCCATGGTTTCTTGGATGGAAGAGAGAGGGTGTGAGGGAGATGAATGGGAAGGAGAGAGAGGCAGCCAGGGGGTCTGGCCGGGATGGGGATGCGTGGCCTGACGAGTGGAGCCACGGGGACGCGTGGCGATAGAGTTTGTGGTTGGTGACACGCACACCACCGGATCATCCGAGATGGCAGAAATTGGTCTGTTACAACTCTCCCACCCCCCTTAAGCAATCTCGTCCCCGAGATTCAAGTAAGGGCGGAAATAAGGAGATAACGAGATGATAACCGAAATAGCGATGAAGAAACAGAGAGTGATAGGATTTTCCCAAATAGAACATGCCATAAAGAACAAGACAGATTAGGGAGCCTTATACTTGATAGAGTCATAACAACCAAAGCACAAGGAGGTATTGATGAGGAATTGCTTCTTATGAACTTGTAGAGACCTGTTGGCGGTCGATTTCTGTCAACTAAAAGCACTTGTTACACTTTGATTTGAGATTTGAATTATAACTAATCTGCCACTAGGCATACAAATGATGTAATAAGTTCGCACTTGCATGTGATTTTTGGAGTATGTTGTTTATGCAGGATTTAAGCACTTAAATGAGGACTTCCGGGTAAAGTTCATCGAGCACTTTATGAGAAGATCACGAAGCCCGACACAAGTCAAGACACGAAGTGAACATGGCTCCAAATGACCCGAGGACCGAAGCACGAATCTGTGAAATTCCGAGGACCTGAACAGAAGATGCGGGAGTTCACGCGCCAAGTACCCTTATCTAAACCGCGGGGAAACGACGTCAAGGACATACAAGAAGTTCGGTATAAATTCAAGGAAACACGAGAAGCATCGGGGAGGAAGGCCAGGCCGAACCGGGCCAAGGCCAGTTGGCCCAGGCCGGCCGGCCCAGCCCATTCCGGGCCCGGTTTGCACCCCCCCCTTTGACGTAGACCCTCCTCGGTCTATTTATATCGCCTGCCTCAGACGGCCGCCGCATCCATTCATCAGAGAGCTGCCGAATTGAGGAATACACACCGAAGGAAGCCGCCGCTACCACGAGTCCTCGACATTGCCTAGGAGATGGCTTAGGCTAGACCCTAGCTGCCATGGTTGGCCCTGCTGTTGGGGTGGTAGAAAACCTCACCTCTGGGCACCGGGGATTTGCCAGAATAACAAGATCATTGTGCTTCGATCTCTTTTCGGGCGAGTTAACATAAAGCTTTGGGCTCCGCAGACTTTCTCTAAGGAGAAAAACTAAACCGCACATGAGAACGTAGGAATTAGCGCAAAGAACATATCCTTCACGGAGAAAGGAAGCTGGGCTCCGGATGTTTTTCTCGTCGCCAAGGATACCGGGATGGTCATTTATCCAAAAAACATCTGATCTCAATGATTTCTCTTTCAGGAAAAACTAAGAAGTTCATGTAACATCCCGGAGTTTTCCGGAATGTTAATTTATTCAAAATGTGGATTTCAAAATTTCTGATTTAATTTGAGTGCATGATTAAATTATTAAGGTTGTCTTCTTTGAAACTCCCCTAAATTCCTAGCTTTACTTTGAGCTAAATAATAAATTTTAGGAAATATAAAATGATAGTGTGATAACTTTGGAGTTTATGCTTTTTATTTGGATCTTATTTGGGTGCAGTTCAAATTTGAATTTAGAATTCAAATTTGAATTGAATTAGTTTAAGGATTAGGAGTTAAGGAAAAATAGGAAAAACCTTTACCTCTTCTGCTGGGCCTTTTCTTCAACGTCAAAGTCTACCGGACCCCCTCCGTCTCCTAGCCCTGGTCCGCTTTTTCGCCGGCCCGTTTAAACCTCGTCGGCCCGCTCACACCCCAACCCAGCCAAGCCGCCAAAGTCCACCCAACCTCCTTCACAAACGCCGCCCAGGCCCCCGCAGCACCCTGGTCTTCCGCCGGCCCATCTCCACGCGGCCCACACCAGCTGCAGGCCCAGCTCCCACCTACCTTCTCTCCACCTCGGTCGCCGCCATGTGGACCCTGCCTGGCAGCCTCCACTCTCTCTGTTTCTCTTCCACCTTTTCTCCACTGCGCTGACGCACACCGGGGAGGAAAAAGGCGACGAGCGCCGCAGAACCACGCCTGCCCCGCCGGATGCTCGACGCGTGGCTTCTGCACGACCGCCGAGGATCCCCGCCGTCCCACCAACCTCCAACCCTAGCCACGCCCCTATAAAAGCCATACCACCCCTCTCTGCTTCCCCGAATCCGCCGCCGCTCTTTGGGTATTCCCCTGTTCTCCGCCAGAGAAGAGTCGAAGGGGGAGAAGGAGAAGGAGGAGCCGGAGCCGCCCGTGCGAAGACCTCGCTGTCGCCGCCGTGGAGCCGGAGCTGCTCAAGCCAAGGACCGTGACGCCGGAGTTCCCCTGCTCTGTTTCCCCTTCGTCCTGCTGCGCCGCCGCACCCGCTCCGCCGCCGTCTCTTCACCGACGCGCTCCATTTCGACCCAGGGGTCACAACGGTGAGGCCACCCTCTCCCTCCCTCATCTGTGGACGCCCGGCCTTCGCACCGTGGAGGTGGTGATCCCCTGCCCTGGCCCGCTCTGCTTCACACCGCCGCGCAAAATGCCGTCGACCTGTGGGCCAGCCTTCAAGCTGAGCAGGATGTTTGCAGGTGCCGCTCGCCATCGTCGCCGCGCGCCGCTCTCCTCGCTATATCGCAGCGCTGTTTCTCCTTTGCCGCCTTCTCGCTCACTGCCGCGACGCCTGTTCAGGCTGGCGGGCTTACCCATGCACCCACACGCACCTGCGCACGCGCGCCGTCCGCGCCTTCACCACGCCCGCACACCCTCGTGCACGACCCGGCGGTCAAGGCGTCGTCTTTGGCTCCGGCCCTTGCTCGCCGCCATGGCCACCAGCGTTCGCACGCGCGCGCCCGCACGCGAAGACCCAGCCATGGCCCCGCGCAGCTCGACTGATTTCGTGACGCCCTGTTCACGTGTCGGTGCGCACGCGCGCTGCCTGCACGACCGCCCGGGGTTTACCCCGAGCTCGCCCGGACGCGCGCTCACACACGCGCCGGCCACCGCGGCATGACCCTCACTGCCGAGGGTTCTTCTCTGGCTTGCCCATGCACGCGCACGCTCTGGTCGCGCGGCCACGAGCGCCTTGCGACCGCGCACGCCACCACCGTCGTTCCCTTCCTGTCTCGCCGCCGGCCGTGCCTCGCCTTCCCGCTGTCCGTTTGGGGCAATTCCTCGAACACCCGGCGGCCACCCCGATCGCCCAGCCAGTGGTTTTGCCCCACGCGTTCGGCCACACACCCCGAACCACACTGGATTCCCCGGGATCCATTGCGCCCAACCACTCCGGGCCGAGCCACACGCAGCACCGCACGGCGCAGCGCCGCAGGAACCCCAGGCGCGGATCCGCTGCGCCCGCCACCTGTGCTGCCACCGCGTGCCGCCACGTTGGCTGCCGCTGAGTATAAGCCGCCCGATTGGCAGCCACGTGTGCATCTGGAGCTAGCCAGTAGCTGGCGATAGGCCCAGGTAGAGACAGCTAGAGATAGTTAATAGCTAGCCTAAAGTTTGCCATATTGTATATGCGCAATTTAATTTCAGAGTTTCATGCGGTACCATCACGTATAGCAAAACGTGATGAGACGCAGACGCGACGTGGGTGCCCATTTGAATACGTCCCATCCATCCCTCACAGGACTTTCCTGTGGTACCACCACGTATAGCAAAACATGATGAACTAGTATGGTTGTACAGAAAGTAAGTTTTGACAGGAAATAAATGTGCTGGGAGTTAGCAAAATAAACCATAGATTTGTAAGCCACCTGAACCCAAAAATTCCCTCTAGGGCCTCTCGGTCTATATCCATCCTTAACGGACCAACGTATTTTGCAAATCCAAAGAATCTTGGCAAATTTTTATTCAAAAACCAGTGATTAAGGTTATTAATTAATCTCTGGTGCATATAATTGCTCTGATACCAGCTGTGACAACTCGGCCAGGAAAATACCGTACTATCGCCTAAACCCATCCACTTTGGTCATTAAGCGATAATAAAGTATCATCCTGTCGTTAGTTGCCGGGTTAACACCCGGTAAATCACTTACATAGCAACAAGGATCGACATATATGCATTAAAACTCACGCGAAGACGAGTCCAGAGTACAACACATAATTAACATCCAAATCTACCCTGAAGGGTTTAATTATTACAAACCGAAGTTCTTTGACATGATAACGAAGTTCAGAGCTTTGAAAACAGCAGAATTAAACTAAACGGCGCGAGGAGCATCACAGGAGGCCTGCCATGATGCCTTCATTCATCGTCTTCCACCCACTCCAGCTCCCAGCCAGGCGGGATCTCTCCAGGCCACACATCAGCAAAGGCATTACCTGGAGCAACAGATTATAGCAAGGCTGAGTATACTAATACTCAGCAAGACTTACCCGTCGGTGATAACTACTTCACCAACTCTAGACATGAAAGGCTTTTTGGGGCCGGCGATGTGGGGCCGGGGCAGAACAACAAATGGCACTATCGTGTGATTGGCCTCACCCAGAGCCGAATGGTGGTGGTGGCGTGGTCGGGGACGTCACCGGCGAGCGGCGGCGGCGAGGTCGCGGCGGCGCGCCCGCTGCGGCTCGGGTTCCGACGAGGCTCGAGGCGGGGGAGGTCAATGCGCGGCCATGGGAGCTACACCGGGGTCTAGGGAGGAGGTTGGAAGGGTTTGCCGGCGGCGGGAGCTAGCGGACGCGCGAGCTCGCGGCGGCGGCGGCAATGGCGGGCGGCGGACGGCGGTGCTCACGCGCGAGCTACGGCGACGGGGCTACTTATAGCCGAGGCGTGCGCGGGAAGCGAGGACGCTTAGCAGCTAAGCAACCAAGCGCATTTACGCGGGGTACGGCGGACCTCGGCGTGCGTGCGTGGCGGGCGCACGGACGGCGCCGCGGGCGTGCGCGTACGCGCCGCGTGGTGCTCGGCTCCCCGGCCGAGGCCGCGTCTCGGAGCGCGCGCACGAGCCTGACGTAAGCCGAGCTCACGCACAGACCTCAAGGGCCGGCCGTAGCACGGCGGCGCATGGCGGCGGCGCGGTGGCGACGCGTGGCGTCGCGCGCGCTCGTGACGTCGCGCCGAGCGCGTTCTCGGCCCGGTCCATTCGGTGTGCCCCTGTTTGTGTGTAAATTGCACAAGATTTTGCATGTAAACTTCAAAATCGATAGATAGGAATCTTGTAGATGAGTTGACCCTCTGAATAATGGCTGAAGCTGAATTGGATTTGGATTCAAAATGAAAGAGAAATTCAAATGCCAATTTGAGGATTTTTATGTCTCAGGTGAATAGTAAAAGCTGAGTTTGACTGAGAATTTCACCAATTTCCTCTCAAAATCTCAAATGCCGCCAATTATGAAAAGTGTGTCCCTCGAAAAGACGAACAACTTTTATATTGGGAGATTTTGGAGTGTTTAGGTGAAATTTGGAGAACGCGGCAAAAGTTCCGGAGGAAGTTCAACGACATAGGGGTTTTGACCGGGGTTTTGACCCAGGGTTGACCTCCAGTGGGTGTTGACTTGATTAAGAGGATCATTAGTGATTGTTTGCGGGGTTTTTGAGGTGATGACCCAGGTTGACCAAGGTTTGACCAACGTCAACCGTGTTTGACTTGGTTGATTCGGTCATTAGCACTAATGATGCTAATTAAAAACCTGGGGCGTCACAGCCTACCCCCCTTAAAAATAATCTCGTCCCGAGATTCGAAATTCCAAGGACAAAGTAGGGAAGGTGGTCTTTCGAGATTTCCGGAATTACGTGGGAGTAACCAGGAGGGGTTATAGATCCAAGGGTCATACCTTCATCGGTTCAAGGTTAGCCCATAAGAGTAGTCAAAGGAAACAAGCCATGGAGAGCTTTTGCAGGGAGTTTACCTGTGGATGCACGCGGAAAGTGTGAAGAGATAAACCTATATAGGAATATCAGAACAATCTTGCTCACATGTTAATTAGTTTGAGATCTTTAGTGACATCACCTTGTTATATCAACAGTGCAATGATTTTAAAAGTTGGGGTGTGATGCACACGTTTGTGAATGCATGATGCACATGTTCATGAGGTATGGTGCTCATGATGCATGTTAGCATGACTCGATTACCCGCGGAGTGGAGAAAGAGTATATGTGTGGCGAGTCGCATTCTTACAACCAAGATACCTAGCGCGCTCCTAGTGGCAATCATCTGGCTGCAGCGCACACGATGCCCTAGGTTCCGTCGCGGCACCTTTGGTTATGGGACAATAACATCACCAAACATAAGAGAGATAGAGTATGAGTATCGAGTCTTCCATGCGTATGCACGTTAGTTCACCCAAGATTCCCAAATGCACGTGCTATGCAAATGCATACCCAACAAGTGACATTTTTTTTATTCAAAATGTTGTGAGCAAGACCATGAGGAATAAGCTCATGATTGAAAGATCGAAGTAATCATGACAAGGATATCAATTCAAGAATAGCTCAGTGCTCCGACATGTATAAATTCAAGGGGGTTTGGAAGGGATACATGTCGATGGAGATAACCGGCTAACAGGCGGAGATGATACCTGAAGATTGACTCTAAGATCAAGACATCACCCAATTGCCATGGCAGAACAGAAAAAGTTCTTCTCTCATGCTGGGCAAACTGGGGTAGTCATGTGTACAAAGGTACAACCGTGTGCTGGACTCGAAGCGAGCATACATACGTAATGACATAAAGTTCTGGCAGTTGTGAACAAAGAATCCATAACTTAAAACCAGAGCTCCAAAAATTCCCCAAATTGTACCAGCACATCAGTGAGGTTACGAAACACCTTTTCGGTATTCAAAGGTTGAGCTAGATCATTTAGGAACAAGGTCGAAAGATGCAAAGTTCAAAGTTCTGTCCTCAGAAAAACAGCAAGACCTAGGTTCGCTAAAAAGGGTACAACTCAAGATCTACAGAAGCTATGACCATGAATTTTTGCGAGCAAAAACTAGATCAGATATGGAGCAACTTTGGTTTAGATCAACTATTCTACACACTCCTAGAACATGGTGCAAAACTTCAAAATAACAGCCCTACAACAATTTGGACAGCATAACACCTATACATGAGAGGTAAAGCTAGAACACAAAACTACACACTAGCAAAATATTCCCTTAGAGAGCATACAAGTCGTGTTTTGGGTCAATTTTAATTGGTTTCGATTTTTAGTATGCATGCAAGACGCCCTAATCGTCCTCGCACGGCAATCAAGCCGAAATCGAAGTTAGTGCCGGTGGCAAGGCTTTTATTCGTCTCTCCCTATAATAACTAGTCGAGAGCTACTCGGTACTCACTTAGCGTCTAACGAAGCGTTGTTATGTACCTGCAGAAAAGAACCTTCCGTGCCAGCCCGTCACGGGAGCGTCCACATACATTACTGTTCACTATAGAAACGGTATCCATGCGTCAAGCCGCTGCATGGACAGCGTCCAACCTCAGACACGCTCCTTTTGGAATGAAGCGGATCCTTGCCTCGCATATACACAATGCGGAACGTCCACGTATGGCAAAACATGGCGAGACACAGACGCGACGGTGGGTTGCCTTTGGAATAGGTCCCATCCATCCCTCACATGACTTCCATGCGGTACCATCACGTATAGCAAAACGTGATGAGACGCAGACGCGACGTGGGTGCCCATTTGAATAGGTCCCATCCATCCCTCACAGGACTTTCTTGTGGTACCACCACGTATAGCAAAACATGATGAACTAGTATGGTTGTACAGAAAGTAAGTTTTGACAGGAAATAAATGTGCTGGGTGTTAGCAAAATAAACCATAGATTTGTAAGCCACCTGAAAGAACCCAAAAATTCCCTCTAGGGCCTCTCGGTCTATATCCATCCTTAACGGACCAACGTATTTTGCAAATCCAAACAATCTTGGCAAATTTTTATTCAAAAACCAGTGATTAAGGTTATTAATTAATCTTTGGTGCATATAATTGCTCTGATACCAGCTGTGACAACCCGCCCAGGAAAATACCGTACTATCGCCTAAACCCATCCACTTTGGTCATTAAGCGATAATAAAGTATCATCCTGTCGTTAGTTGCCGGGTTAACACCCGGTAAATCACTTACATAGCAACAAGGATCGACATATATGCATTAAAACTCACGCGAAGGCGAGTCCAGAGTACAACACATAATTAACATCCAAATCTACCCTGAATGGTTTAATTATTACAAACCGAAGTTCTTTGACATGATAACGAAGTTCAGAGCT
Organism: Cenchrus fungigraminus; assembly: GCA_036936925.1. Classification (NCBI taxonomy): domain Eukaryota; kingdom Viridiplantae; phylum Streptophyta; class Magnoliopsida; order Poales; family Poaceae; genus Cenchrus; species Cenchrus fungigraminus. The sequence goes on along the minus strand of CM072769.1, from coordinate 103,256,033 downwards.
TTGAAAACAGCAGAATTAAACTAAACGGCGCGAGGAGCATCACAGGAGGCCTGCCATGATGCCTTCATTCATCGTCTTCCACCCACTCCAGCTCCCAGCCAGGCGACATCTCTCCAGGCCACACATCAGCAAAGGCATTACCTGGAGCAACAGATTATAGCAAGGCTGAGTATACTAATACTCAGCAAGACTTACCCGTCGGTGATAACTACTTCACCAACTCTAGACATGAAAGGCTTTTTGGGGCCGGTGATGTGGGGCCGGGGCAGAACAACAAATGGCACCATCGTGCGATTGGCCTCACCCAGAGCCGAATGGTGGTGGTGGCGCGGTCGGGGACGTCACCGGCGAGCGGCGGCGGCGAGGTCGCGGCGGTGCGCCCGCTGCGGCTCGGGTTCCGACGAGGCTCGAGGCGGGGGAGGTCAATGCGCGGCCATGGGAGCTACATCGGGGTCTAGGGAGGAGGTTGGAAGGGTTGGCCGGCAGCGGGAGCTAGCGGACGCGCGAGCTCGCGGCGGCGGCGGCAATGGCGGGCGGCGGACGGCGGTGCTCACGCGCGAGCTGCGGCGACGGGGCTACTTATAGCCGAGGTGTGCGCGGGAAGCGAGGACGCTTAGCAGCTAAGCAACCAGGCGCATTTACGCGGGGTACGGCGGCCCTCGGCGTGCGTGCGCGGTGGGCGCACGGACGGCGCCGCGGGCGCGCGCGTACGCGCCGCGTGGCGCTCGGCTCCCCGGCCGAGGCCGCGTCTCGGAGCGCGCGCACGAGCCTGACGTAAGCCGAGCTCACGCACAGACCTCAAGGGCCGGCCGTAGCACGGCGGTGCACGGCGGTGGCGCGGCGGCGACGCGTGGCGTCGCGCGCGCGCGTGACGTCGCGCCGAGCGCGTTCGCGGCCCGGTCCATTCGGTGTGCCCCTGTTTGTGTGTAAATTGCACAAGATTTTGCATGTAAACTTCAAAATCGATAGATAGGAATCTTGTAGATGAGTTGACCCTCTGAATAATGGCTGAAGCTGAATTGGATTTGGATTCAAAATGAAAGAGAAATTCAAATGCCAATTTGAGGATTTTTATGTCTCTGGTGAATAGTAAAAGCTGAGTTTGACTGAGAATTTCACCAATTTCCTCTCAAAATCTCAAATGCCGCCAATTATGAAAAGTGTGTCCCTCGAAAAGATGAACAACTTTTATAACGAAGTTCTTTAATTATTACAAACCGAAGTTCTTTGACATGATAACGAAGTTCAGAGTTTTGAAAACAGCGGAATTAAACTAAACGGCGCAAGGAGCATCACAGGAGGCCTGCCATGATGCCTTCATTCATCGTCTTCCACCCACTCCAGCTCCCAGCCAGGCGGGATCTCTCCAGGCCACACATCAGCAAAGGCATTACCTGGAGCAACAGATTATAGCAAGGCTGAGTATACTAATACTCAGCAAGACTTACCCGTCGGTGATAACTACTTCACCAACTCTAGACATGAAAGGCTTTTTGGCCACTGTGGTTTCTTTAGCTGAAAAGCAACGAAGAGTATGTCCTTACTTTCAAGATTTTAGCACAAGTTCTAGTTGAATATTCTTTTGTAAATTAGCCAACTATTGCTAGCATAAGTTGTGCAAGACAATTAATCAAGCATAATATTCATCAACTTCCATCATTAGGGATCTCATGGCCAGTGGAGTAAGTAGTCTCAGATAACGGTGAGAGGCCGACAACCAGTTGATTTAAACCATGCAAGGTAGACCTAAACACACGGTAGGGTGCCCCCGCGAGGACAACCACCAGGCGGTTCCCAAAAATCTTCGGATTGGGATCAGATGTTACAGTCTTAAGTACAAGGCTTGCTAGGCTACGCCACCAAGGTCACCTAGCCTCTCACATGTACTCAGGTGGCGAGCCTGGGGCCGCAACCCTAAGATTAGTAGCGCAAAGTTCCCGCACCGCCTCATTTAGGTACTAGGCTTACCGTACCCATTTCTGACAAGTGTTTAGTACGTTCAAACACTTAACCCACGAAAGCCATTGGACCGGAGCCCACATCCCATGCTCTTACCACATGAGCAATCCATTTATAAAGATCTTATGATTCTAACATAAGAACCTATTCTCGCGAGTGACAAGCATCACTCAACTTGTACGGTCCTATAGCATAGCAGCTACCGACCTAACATACTAGTAAAGGACATAGGTACCTAGGGATCATGCATCTAGGGTTTCATTTCAACTCCTGGACGTAAATGCACAATCATCCATAGATAGTTGCACAAGAGTTTAAAAACACTAGGGTTAATGCACCAGGGCTTGCCTTCGTCAGCAGGGTTAGCCTGAGGGTCCTCGGTGTCGTCGATCACTTCCACGTACTGCAGCTCCGCGTCAGCTCCTCCTTCCTCGGCTTCTGGCACGAGCGCGTAGCTACCGTCAGGAAGCTCTACACGGAATACAATGCAGGGTTATTGAGTGGAGCGAGAGTTTAACCATCACATCCAACTCTTGTTGGCCATATTCACATTGACAAACAATTAATTGGTGTTTTCTTTCATTATGGTTATTTCATGTGAAGATTTATTATTTAATCTTTTAATCGTGACTGTGCACACATTTAAGCAATTACAATTATTTAAACACACAAAACAGCAAGGTGGATCCATAGCCCTTAATTAAGGCAGACACTTGTTAACAAAGTCATTAAGGGGACAAAGATGAATTTTCCCCAAATAAACCTATTTGGGAACTTATATGGATTCCAAGCTTTTAATTACCAAAACAATTTATAAAATAGGGGAAATGTGCTCTGCTGGTCCTAATGACCCAAACAAACTACTGGTCCAAGCTACACATGCAATTGAGCCAAAAACATAAATACATCAAAAAGGACATTTCCTAGCTAATAGAAATATGATAAAGGCATAAATAAATAAATAAAGCATTACTGCATCCAAACTCATCCCTACAACATCTCTGACCTAAAACAAGCTTAGGAAACCAACAAGCACAACAAGATCCTATTGGAAATTTGAACTAGGCAATTAAATTTAAATCTAAGCATATAACAAGAATAAATACTTCTGGTAGGGATAAAATCATGGTAAATGCAGGGAAGTTGAATCTAGTCATAACATGAGCATAGCCAGAAGATGAGCACAAAAATCTATTTACATTATGCTACAAAAATCAATAAGGGAGAAATACAGTAAATGCAAAGTAAATCATAATAAAAGATCTGTTCGACAACTTTGTGTAATTTTTAGTCCAGAGTCTACTCATGACAAGTCTAGCAACATATCCAAAATTCAGCTCTATAGCCTTTCTAGATTTTGAATTACAGCAAAAAGGTGTCAAACTGAATTTGAATTTTCATTCAAAATTTATAAGTCAGAACTATGGTCATGCTTTGTAGAAGTTCTAGATCTACTGTCACTGAGGCCAACAAAATTGGGTTTGTATTTTTATGATTTTTTTTGTGAATTTCTATGCCTTTTCCAAGGTGCTGGACCAACTTGCAAAGAAACTAAGATAACTTCTATTGCAAACGGGCCCCTAGTTTACAAATCTACCCCTGGATGTTCACATCCATGCCCTCGGCGGTGGGGGAGAGTTCGCCGCCGGCGATGTGGGGCCGGGGCAGAACAACAAATGGCACCATCGTGCGATTGGCCTCAACTAGAGCCGAATGGTGGTGGTGGCGCGGTCGGGGAGGTCACCGGCGAGCGAAGGCGGCGAGGTCGCGGCGGCGCGCCCGCTGCGGCTCGGGTTCCGACGAGGCTCGAGGCGGGGGAGGTCAATGTGCGGCCATGGGAGCTACACCGGGGTCTAGGGAGGTGGTTGAAAGGGTTGGCCGGCGGCGGGAGCTAGCGGAGGCGGCGGCAATGGCGGGCGGCGGACGGCGGTGCTCACGCGCGAGCTGCGGCGACGGGGCTACTTATAGCCGAGGCGTGCGCGGGAAGCGAGGACGCTTAGCAGCTAAGCAACCTGGCGCATTTACGCGGGGTACGGCGGCCCTCGGCGTGCGTGCGCGGCGGGCGCACGGACGGCGCCGCGGGCGCGTGCGTACGCGCCGCGTGGCGCTCGGCTTCCCGGCCGATGCCGCGTCTCGGAGCGCGCGCGCGAGCCTGACGTAAGCCGAGCTCACGCACAGACCTCAAGGGCCGGCCGTAGCACGGCGGCGCACGGCGGCGGTGCGGCGGCGACGCGTGGCGTCGCGCGCGCGCGTGACATCGCGCCGAGCACGTTCTCGGCCCGGTCCATTCGGTGTGCCCCTGTTTGTGTGTAAATTGTACAAGATTTTGCATGTAAATTTCAAAATCGATAGATAGGAATCTTGTTGATGAGTTGACCCTCTGAATAATGGCTGAAGCTGAATTGGATTTGGATTCAAAATGAAAGAGAAATTCAACTGCCATTTTGAGGATTTTTATGTCTCATGTGAATAGTAAAAGCTGAGTTTGACTGAGAATTTCACCAATTTCCTCTCAAAATCTCAAATGCCGCCAATGATGAAAAGTGTGTCTCTCGAAAAGACGAACAACTTTTATATTGGGAGATTTTGGAGTGTTTAGGTGAAATTTGGAGAACGCGGCAAAACAACCGGAGGAAGTTCAACGACATAGGGGTTTTGACCGGGGTTTTGACCCAGGGTTGACCTCCAGTGGGTGTTGACTTGATTAAGAGGATCATTAGTGATTGTTTGCGGGGTTTTTGAGGTGATGACCCAGGTTGACCAAGGTTTGACCAACGTCAACCATGTTTGACTCGGTTGATTCGGTCATTAGCACTAATGATGCTAATTAAAAACCTGGGCGTCACAGATACGTTGAGCTTGCTATGCATGTGTTGGGATATTGTGGTAGTTTCTTGGCGTGTGTGGGGAAAAACCGGCAGGAGAAGGTGTTTTGGGGTAATTTTGGGGGGGGGGGGTGAGCTCAAGACAACTCGATCTGGGATCGGGGGCCATGGATCGTCTTCTCGGGCGATGCCCAGTTTGGTACCTATGGCGGGTACACTGTTTTAGGAGCACATGTGTTGGGGATTTTGTGAGGACTTGGAGGATAGGAGCTCGCCCCGGTCTGAAACCGAGTGGGTCACCTTGTTACACGGGACTTTCGTACACACCACCTCAGCGAGAGTGGGGATAGGGCCGGGTCGACCCTGGCAAGTGCGATTCCATACCTGCTAGTAGGATAGAGGGTATCAGTGGGAGGGAAGTGGGTGAGGACCCTTTCCCTTGGCAGTCGCTCCCCGTGTGGCCACACGGGGGCATGTTCACAGTTCTGGGGTGGTCCTTTGTGAAGGACTGCAGCGAGACCCGGATGCAGGGTGGAATCGTAACTCCTAGGTGTTCGTTTGGTAGGGTGGGTTTAGTCGGATCGCTACTGGCTGAGCTCCATCCCGAGTTGGGTACAGGTGTACACGCTCTGCAGAGTTTATATCTATACGTATAGCCGCGTCCTCGGTTATGGACATGCCCGTTGTATACTTCGACTCTTACGTTTTGGGATTTCTACCTCCCCCTTATAGGATGAGAGTGTATGGTGAGTCGTGGTTGTACTCGGGGAGAGGAGAGTTGCTCCCTCTGCCTCGTGGATCCGGGTGCAATCATTGAGGTGCGAGGAGTGGGAGTTCTCGCACCAACCCTAGATGGAGATAGGACTTGGTGACGGTGATCTGGGTGACCAGGTGTTACCGATCGTGGCTGAGAGACTTGGGATTTGGTGGGAATTGGAGATTCTATTCTTTATGAGATGCTGCTGCTGCTTAGGAAACCCCAGCTCTTACCTTGATACCTTTTAATACCTTTAGAAGTAGGCCACTTAAAGCTTGCATACGGTTGGTGACGTGGACCTATCCCGATCCTTGGGGATAGCCCCTGAGCTTGTAGGGTACGAGTCAGACTTAGACAACAACGCCGACGGATGGTACGATTGAAGGGCGTGATGCTACGCTCAAGGATGCCTGTGGGAGAGAAGGATGAAGCTGGAGACATCTTCTGGAATCTAGCTACCGCTGTGTAGGCTCTTATTCATGTTATTCCGCCAAGAGGCGTGTATTGATGTACTCCTGTATGGATTTGTAATAAAAGTAATACATTTGGATGCTTTATTTCGTTGTATGGTTATGATATTTATCTGCGATGGATGTCTGTGCGTGATAACGTCTGATCCAGGGACTATCATGAGTACAGGTTGACCGGTTTTCCTCTTTTGAAAACCCAGGTCGTTACAGATAGTATCAGAGCCGTACTTGACCGTAGCTCGTGCCCTTAGACATGGTCGTTAGTGAATAAGGATCCTCTATGTTTCCTTACTTTATATAAACTCCTTAAAATATTTCATGAACACTTCCCTCTTTTCAAAAGCTTCTCTCTTACCTATGGGACTCAACCATTCTTACGAGGACATGACCATTTGGTCGAGAATATGTCCGACACTCACTGAAGTAGAGAAGTTTCTGACACACCTTGATAGGCACCCCCTATATAAGTTGGTTTCCCGACAAATTAGACCGTTGAAGTGTTGTGACCTCCTAGGCCCGAGTCAGCCTTGGGGGAGCATATATAACTATAATGCTTGCTGAATGATCGGCTTTTAATGGAGTTACTTGTGTTTCCATGGATCTTCCCATTGAGTGTAGGAATATATAATTAGTAAATATTTTCATGCTTGCTTATGAGACTCAACTTGTTGGTGAGTGGCGTTGTCTAAAGTTTTCTTTCCTTGGTCGAGTTTTCAGAAGGATGTCGATCAGAATGTCTGGACGCTTGCTGGCACGCTTTGAAGCTGCCGAGGAAGAAGAAGCCCCACCGGTTCGTGGCCGTGGACGTGGCCGAGCGCCCGCTCGTGGACGTGGACACGCTCCCTCTCGTGGCCGCGGACACGCGCCTGCCCGCGGAGGAGGTCGAGGCTGAGGCCGAGGCCGAGGCGTTGTGGTGCCACCGCCACTGCCTCCGCCCATCGGTCAAGACAATGCTGGAGAAGATGAAGAAGACGCTGAGCGTGAGCCTGAACCTAAGCCCGCACCAGCTCCCCAGGGGCGTGGTCGTGGTCGTGGCCTTGGAGGAGCACCGCTACCGCCACCGCCTAACTTGGTTGAGGTGATGGCCCTTCAGACTCAGCTGATGCAGAGGATGGCTGATGCCGTCGAGAACCGAGTTAATGGTGGGAACCGCAACTTTCTGCCGGAGGAGGACTTCGCTAAGAAGTTTGAGAGGTTCCTCCGCCTGAAGGCCCCTACCTTCAGTTACTCGGATGATCCTCTCGAGGCCGACGACTGGCTCCGTGTGATCGAGACAAAGCTCAACCTCACCGCCTACACTAATGAAGAGTGTGTGGCTCTCGCCGTCCACCAGCTCGAGGGTCCTGCCAAGTCTTGGTGGGACAACTACTCGGACAGCCACCCGAACCCAGCTTTCATCACTTGGCTGGAGTTCTGCGAGGTGTTCCGCTAGCAGTACCTGCCGAAGGAGCTCATGACTCAGAAGGCCCAGGAGTTCCACACCATGACGCAGGGTGTGATGAGGGGGTGGAGGAGTATGAGAGGCACTTCATGAAGATGATGCTCTATGCCCTAGACGACACCAACACTGATGACAAGAAACAGTTCTGGTTTCTACGAGGCCTCCACCATGGTCTCCGCCAGAGCTTGAAGGCCAGTGAGCACAAGTCCCTACGCCACCTGGTGAACCGCGCCATCGCACTTGAGGAAGAGCGAAGAGGCCATGAGGATCGCATGAAGGACAAGAAGAGAATGGGGTATCCCCAAGACCGGTCAACCCAGAAGCCGAGGGATGGACACCGCCAGCATGAAGGCAACTTCTCAGGAGGAGGAAACTACAGCTACCGTCCGCAGAATGGAGGATACAACTGCTCGCCCCAGGTCGCGCCAGGACCGAACACTGGAGGGTTCTGGCCCACATGTTTCACCTGCGGCAAGCCAGGCCACAAGTCGTACTTCTGCCCTGACAAGAAGACCGTCGCTACGCCTGCCAAAGCACCGGCCCCAGCAGGACCTCCTCAGTCTGCTCCTCAGTAGTCTGCTGGCCGTGGAGGGCTCTACCACCTGAAGTTAGGAAAGGCTGCTGATACTCCTAACGCTGTGGTTGGTGAGTTTTAGTCTTCGGTACCTCAGTTTTATCTCTTTTTCGATGTGGTACAGTTAGTTCTCTTTTATCTTTGCTCTCCTTGGAAACGGAAGGGGGGGGGGGTAAGCTCTTAATCTCGAGGACGAGATTCTTGTGAGGGGGGGGGAGTTCTGTAACATCCCGGAGTTTTCCAGAATGTAAATTTATTCAAAAATGTGGATTTCAAAATTTCTGATTTAATTGAGTGCATGATTAAATTATTAAGGTTGTCTTCTTTGAAACTCCCCTAAATTCTTAGATTTACTTTGAGCTAAATAATAAATTTTAGGAAATATAAAATGATAGTGTGATAACTTTGGAGTTTATGCTTTTTATTTTGATCTTATTTGGGTGCAGTTCAAATTTGAATTTAGAATTCAAATTTGAATTGAATTAGTTTAAGGATTAGGAGTTAAGGAAAAATAGGAAAAACATTTACCTCTTCTGCTGGGCCTTTTCTTCAACGTCAAAGTCTACCGGACCCCCTCCGTCTCCTAGCCCTGGTCCGCTTTTTCGCCGGCCCGTTTAAACCTCGTCGGCCCCCTCACACCCCAGCCCAGCCAAGCCGCCAAAGTCCACCCAACCTCCTTCACAAACGCCGCCCAGGCCCCCGCAGCACCCTGGTCTTCCGCCGGCCCATCTCCACGCGGCCCACACCAGCCGTAGGCCCAGCTCCCACCTACCTTCTCTCCACCTCGGTCGCCGCCATGTGGACCCCGCCTGGCGGCCTCCTCTCTCTCTGTTTCTCTTCCACCTTTTCTCCACCGCGCTGACGCACGCCGGGGAGGAAAAAGGCGACGAGCGCCGCGGAACCGCGCCCGCCCTGCCGGATGCTCGACGCGTGGCTTTTGCACGACCGCCGAGGATCCCTGCCGTCCCACCAACCTCCAACCCTAGCCGCGCCCCTATAAAAGCCACACCGCCCCTCTCTGCTTCCCCGAATCCGCCGCCGCTCTTGGGGTATTCCCCTATTCTCCGCCTGAGAAGAGTCGAAGGGGGAGAAGGAGAAGGAGGAGAGGAGCCGGAGCCACCCATGCGAAGACCTTGCCGTCGCCGCTGTGGAGCCGGAGCTGCTCAAGCCAAGGACCGCGACACCAGAGTTCCGCTGCTCTATTTCCCCTTCGTCCTGCTGCGCCGCCGCACCCGCTCCGCCGCTGTCTCTTCATCGACGCGCTCCACTTCAACCCAGGTGTCACAACGGTGAGGCCACCCTCTCCCTCCCTTATCTGTGGACGCCCGGCCTTCGCGCCGTGGAGGTGGTGATCCCCTGCCCTGGCCCGCTCTGCTTCGCGCCGCCGCGCAAAATGCCGTCGACCTATGGGCCAGCCTTCAAGCTGAGCAGGACGTTTGCAGGTGCCGCTTGCCGTCGTCGCCGCGCGCTGCTCTCCTTTCTAGATCGCACCGCTGTTTCTCCTTTGCCGCCTTCTCGCTCGTCGCCGCGACGCCTGTTCAGGCCGAGGGACTCACCCGTGCACCCACACGCACCTGCGCACGCGCGCCGTCCACGCTACGCCACGCCCGCACACCCTTGTGCATGACCCGGCGGTCAAGGCGTCGTCTTTGGCTCCGGCCCTTGCTCGCCGCCATGGCCACCGGCGTTCGCACGCGCGTGCCCGCACGCGAAGACCCAGCCATGGCCCTGCGCAGCTCGGCCGATTCCGTGACGCCATGTTCACGTGCCGGTGCGCACGCGCGCCGCCTGCACGACCGCCCGGGGTTTACCTCGAGCTCGCCCGGACGTGCACTCACACACGCGCCGGCCACCGCGGCATGACCCTCACCGCCGAGGGTTCTTCTCTGGCTTGCCCACGCACGCGCATGCTCTGGTCGCGCGGCCACGAGCGCCTTGTGACCGCGCACGCCACCACCGTCGTTCCCCTCCTGTCTCGCCGCCGGCCGTGCCTCGCCTTCCCGCTGTCCGTTTGGGGTAATTCCTCGAACACCCGGCGGCCACCCTGGTCGCCTAGCTAGTGGTTTTGCCCCCACGCGTTCGGCCACACACACCCCGAACCACACCGGATTCCCTGGGATCCCTTGCGCCCAACCACTCCGGGCCGAGCCACACGCAGCACCACACGGCGCAGCGCCGCAGGAACCCCAGGCGCGGATCCGCTGCGCCCGCCACCTGTGCTGCCACCGTGTGCCACCACGTCGGCTGCCGCTGGCTATAAGCCGCCCGATTGGCAGCCACGTGTGCATCTGGAGCTAGCTAGTAGCTGGCGATAGGCCCAGGTAGAGACAACTAGAGATAGTTAATTGGTAGCCTAAAGTTTGCCATATTGTATATGCGCAATTTAATTTCAGAAATGGTTTTAACCTTCGAAAATTCATAACTAATTATTCTGGGCTCCGAAAAATATGAAACCACTTTCATAATCTTTCTAAAATCATGACACACCCGTTAGTTAGGTGTTTGCTCTCTTTTGGCCCTTGTTCCTTCTTCTTTTGGTATTATTTGCAAATTAGCCCCCGTATTTATTTGTATTCGCGAATCTAGGAGCTACCGGAGCCGGAGAGCCGACCCAGGACTACGACTACCCTCACGCAGGTTCACGCCCGACCTTCTTTGAATGCCTATTAGACATGGCTATTAGAACTACTAGCGCTTTAATTATTGCATAGTGATGGATATGATGAACCTGTGCATAGCCTTTTTTACATACTTGTCCTTGATTGACCTACTACTACTACTTTACTTATGCGTGATGATACGCTGAGCTTGCTATGCATGTGTTGGGATATTGTGGTAGTTTCTTGGCGTGTGTGGGGAAAAACCGGTAGGAGAAGGTGTTTTGGGGTAATTTTGGCGGGGGTGAGCTCAAGACAACCCGATCTGGGATCGAGGGCCAGGGATCGTCTTCTCGGGCGATGCCCAGTTTGGTACCTATGGCGGGTACACTGTTTTAGGATCACAGGTGTTGGGGATTTTGTGAGGACTTGGAGGATAGGAGCTCGCCCCGGTCTGAAACCGAGTGGGTCGCCTTGTTACACGGGACTTTCGTACACATCTCCTCGCCGAGAGTGGGGATAAGGCCGGGTCGACCCTGGCAAGTGCAATTCCATACCTGCTAGTAGGATAGAGGGTATCAGTGGGAGGGAAGTGGGTGAGGACCCTTCCCCTTGGCAGTCGCTCCCCGTGTGGCCACACGGGGGCATGTTCACAGTTCTAGGGCGGTCCTTTGCGAAGGACTGCAGCGAGACCCGGATGTAGGGTGGAATTGTAACTCCTAGGTGTTCGTCCGGTAGGGTGGGTTTAGTCAGATCGCTACCGGCTGAGCTCCATCTCGAGTTGGGTACAGGTGTACATGCTCTGCAGAGTTTATATCTATACGTATAGCCGCGTCCTCGGTTATGGACATGCCCGTTGTATACTTTGACTCTTACATTTTGGGATTTCTACATCCCCCTTATAGGATGAGAGTGTATGGTGAGCCGTGGTTGTACTCGGGGAGAGGAGAGTTGCTCCCTCTGCCTCGTGGATCCGGATGCAATTATTGAGGTGCGAGGAGTGGGAGTTCTCGCGCCGACCCTAGATGGAGATAGGACTTGGTGACGGTGATCTAGGTGACGAGGTGTTACCGATCGTGGCTTAGAGACTTGGGATTTGGTGGGAATTGGAGATTCTATTCTTTATGAGATGCTGCTGCTGTTGCTTAGGAAACCCCAGCTCTTACCTTGATACCTTTTAATACCTTTAGAAGTAGGCCACTTAAAGCTTGCTACGGTTGGTGACGTGGACCTATCCCGATCCTTGGGGATAGCCCTTGAGCTTGTAGGGTACGAGTCAGACTTCGACAACAACACCGACGGATGGTACGATTGAAGGGCGCGACGCTACGCTCAAGGATGCCTGTGGGAGAGAAGGATGAAGCTGGAGACATCTTCTGGAATCTAGCTACCGCTGCGTAGGCTCTTATTCATGTTTTTCCGCCAAGAGGCGTGTATTGATGTACTCTTGTATGGATTTGTAATAAAAGTAATACTTTTGGATGCTTTATTTCGTTGTATGGTTGTGATATTTATCTGTGATGGATGTCTGTGCGTGATAGCGTCTGATCCAGGGTCTATCACGAGTACAGGTTGACCAGTTTTCCTCTTTTGAAAACCCGGGTCGTTACAGTTCAAGCTCCGACAACTTCATCACATATCAGGTGGTAACAAGATTAACACCATCGCAAGGTTTGTTGTTGCAGGAAGGATTCTGAAGCTCTTAACGCTAAATCGAGAAGGCGAAGGTTGCGGCTCCGCCAAGGGGCCGAGCCGGCCCATCATTCTCCGCCTCCAGGCTCTGAAGCCCGAAGTTGCACAGCAGATAAAGCGTCGGGAGGAACAAGTGGGCAAAGCTCGGGGCTCCTCCAAGATTCAACCGCGAAGACTCAGTCAAAAGCTGTTCCAACACGGAACCATCTCCGGTCTTTGCGACGCATCTTCCGCTCCGCGGTCTCCGGCGTGATCTGCGCTCCGCGAACCACGACGTTAAATCCGCAACTAGTGTAAAAAACCAAGTTTGCCCCCGAATATTCTTGTTAGGTGTTAGGGTTTCGGGGCATACTTGGAATGTAAATTTAGTCTTTTGGCACTATAAAAGGAGGCCCCTTCCGCATTGTAAAGGGGTCGCCATTTTGGAAAGTCAAGTGTGTAATGTGTTGAGGAAAGTGAACCGCTTAATATTGCTAGTCTTGAATGTGTTAACTGAGAATTGTTCAACGTGTAACCCTATCTCTGCTTGGGAGTTTTGTGTACCCAACAGAGGCGCCCACCGTGTTCTTAGCCGTCAAGGAATCCACGATGGCACCTTCAAAGAAAAAGCCTGTTGACCAAGAGGAGCCCAGAGCGGCTGCTAAGGAGAAAAGAATCATAGTAGCTCTGGAGCCTAGGCTGGAGGATGAGGACTTTGCACGAACCCGCAGCGAAAAAAGAAAGGTGGCAGGTAAGGCCACACAAGACTCAGACCAGAAACCAGCCTCACAAACGATAAAGAGGGTGCAGCTGAAAGGGAGCTGGACTCAGTGTTAAGGCAAATAGAAGCCATGAAGAGGGAGAAGGAGAGAGTAGCCATGGAACTCGAAGCTCAGAAACAAGCTGATGAAAAACTCAAAAAATTAAAAGTTGCGAAGCTGCAGTTGGCTCGAATGCAGCAAGAGCTGGATGAGTTGCAATCTCACCGGCACACACCGCCAAGTCCCACCCCAAACCATGAGGAAGACACGCCTCCGCAAAATGAAAACATAATGTTCAATTTCCGAACCCACAGCACCGCGGGAATGTTCATGACTATTGACTCAACCTCACCTCTATCCATCGGTCTGCAAACAGCACCATGGCCTTTCTCCTACAAAACAATTTCCTTGCAAAAGTACAACGGATTAACAAACCCAAGGCAGTTCATAATGAGTTACGAAGCTGCGGTGGCTTCGACCGGAGGTGATGAAGTTGTTTTGGCCAAATCGTTCATCATAGCATGCGAAGGTGCAGCGTTGAATTGGTACTCGCTACTACCACCACACTCAGTATACAGCTGGGTTGATCTAAAAACCAAACTTATCCAAAACTTCCAAGGTTTTCAAGCCGCAACCACAGACGAGGGAGACTTGTTCTACTGCATCCAAAGGGATAAGGAACCTTTGGCGAAATATGTGAGAAGGTTTCTTCAACTGAAATCCCAAACTCCGGACGTATCGGAGAAAGTTGTCGTAGCCGCCTGTGTCAAGGGTTTAACACCAGGGCAAACTGCATCACACCTCTCAAGAAAAAAGCCAAAAACAATGCAGCACTCCTAGCGGAGCTCGAAGAATATTGTAGATCTATGAAGATCACAGGAGAAGGGTAGCTGAAAGGAATCGCCTAAGGCAATCGCAGAGAGAGCAAGAGTGGGTTCCCTCACACCAAAGTATACTGAACAATAGAGCTTCATACGCACCAAACCAAGTACTCCCAATTGAAGCCGCGCCAGATACCCAAAACCAAAATCCAAACCCACCACAAAACCAAGCTCCGCAGCGGGCTCCGCAAACTCCAAACCGCGGGGGCCATAACCAGAGAGGAAGAGGGAGGGGCAACGGACCGTCCCCTCAGAACCAAAACTCTCGCCCACGCTTGTTTTACTCTTCGTTCCACGGAAACAACCTCATCACTCCACAAACAACTGTCCCGAAACCAAAAGAACTCTAGAAAGAATGGCCGAAGAAAAGAGGGCCGCCCAAACCCAGCATCAACCACCGCCACCTAAACCTGCCAATCACACCTGGCCTCAACAACCTTTCTAGCAAAACTCATATCCCACCGCACCTCCGCTACATCCTTACAACCAAGGAAACCCAAGCTTTTTCCAAACCAGCGCATACAATCAACCGCAGCCAGCATGGCAAGAACCAACACCACAACAATACCAGCCACATAATCAACAAAACGTTCAACCAATGCAGCAGATCCCACCTCCGCCACCCGGCATGCCAAATGTGGTTCCGAGCCACCAAACCCAAGAAATGATCCCAAAGCCCTACCAACCTTCGGCTCTATCACGGCCATTTCCCAAACCGAAGCTCAAAACCAAGAAAATTCCTATCGACAAATGTTTCCAATTGTGGGGGGGGGGTCATCCCTCGAATTCGAAAACAAGAAGATGAGAAGGAACTATTTCAGAGAAGTACATACTATAGTCCAAGACGGACCTCCGATCAAGCCACCTTGGGTGCATATACCCATCACCTTCACAGAAGAAGACTTTACACTAAAAACAGTTGCACACAACGACGCCATGGTCATCAAGACAATTATCGCAGGATGGGAAATTGGGGAAGTCCTGATAGACAACGGCAGCTCCGCGGACATACTTTTCGCCAAAACTTTCGGAGAAATGAAGATTGACCCGCACTTGCTACAAGAAGCAGATGTACCACTTCTGGGCTTCGGGGGGAAACCTGTCAGAGCACTAGGAAAGATCACATTGCCTGTCTCCTTCGGGAATCTTGACAACCCAAGAACGGAGTTGATCACATTCGATGTAGTGGAAATGCATTATCCTTACTTGGCCATCCTAGGCAGGGGCTTCATCAACAAATTCGATGCAGCGGTCCGACAGTTGTTCTTATGCATGAAAATACCAGCACTCAAGGGGGTCGTCACCGTATTTGGTGATCAGCAGACAGCAAGGGACATTGAAAAAGGAATATCACCGGGCCAAAGAAGCATCCACCATCTCACCCAAGCCGAAGCCGACGAAGCCAAGCAAAAAGAGAAGAAGAAAAAGTTCGTGGAGCCCAAAAGGGACAAGGAGAAAGTAAACATCAACGCCGACGGCGAAACCAAAAGAATTCAGTTGGACGCGCATGTCCCAGACAGGGCAGTAACAATCGGAGTCGAGCTAAGCTTAGAAGAAGAACGAGAATTGCTGACATTCCTAGCCAAAAATCAAGATGTGTTCGCGTGGTCAGCCCACGACCTGAAAGGAGTTGACCGAGACATCATCGAGCACAGGCTAGAAATGGACAAGAACATCAGGCCCAAAAAGCAAAAGCTTCGCAAAATGTCTGATGAAAAGGTCGAAGCCGTGAAAGCCGAAGTGCAAAGGCTACTAGACGCCAATGTAATTCGCGAAGCCAAATACTCAACCTGGCTCACAAACACAGTCCCTGTAAGAAAGAAAAATGGAAAGTGGAGGATGTGTATAGACTTCACAGACCTAAACAAAGATTGCCCAAAAGACGATTATCCGCTAGAAAGAGTGGACAAAATAGTCGATGACGCAGCAAACAGCGAGATGTTACCATTACTTGACATGTTTTCAGTTTACCACCAAGTCAAAATTAGAAAAGAGGATGAGGAGAAAACTAGCTTCATCACCCCCTTCGGCATCTTTTGTTTCTTGCGAATGCCCGAGGGGCTCAAGAACGCAGGACCAACATTCACCAGAATGACAGCTTCGGTATTTCCCAACCAATTGCGCGTAAATCTACTAGCTTACGTCGACGATATAGTCGTCAAAAGCCACAAGCACGGGGATCACATCTCTGACCTTGCAGAAACATTCGCAAATATGAGAGCCGCAAATCTACGATTGAATCCTGAGAAATGTGTATTCGGAGTCCGCCGAGGAAAAGTACTTGGATGCCTTGTAGAAACAAAGGGAATACAAGCTAACCCCGACAAAATACAGGCAATAATAAAGATGGAGGAGCCCAGGTCTCTGAAGGACGTGCAGAAACTCACCGGAATAATTGCAACGTTGAATAGATTTGTGTCCAAGGCTGCGGAGCGAAGCCTTCACTTCTTCCAAGTACTCAGAAACAACAAGAAGTTTGAATGGGGGCCTGATCAGAGCAAAGCGTTCGCGGAGCTCAAAGTCTATCTCACCAAGTTAACCAAGCTATGCCCTCCGGAGCCTGGCTCCCCCTTGCTACTTTACATCTCGGCTTCGCGAACTGCCGTGTGCGCAGCACTAATACAAGAAAAAGAAGTGGAAGGGAAACCGACCCAAGTCCCAGAATATTTTGTCTCCGAAACACTCACAGGGTCAAAGGTGTTCTATTCAGAGCTAAAAAAAATCGTGTATGCAGTGATCATGACAGCACGAAAACTTAGGCACTATTTTGAGTCCCATAGAATCATAGTAGTAACAGATCAACCTTTGCATGAGCTTTTCAACAATAGGGAAGCTTCGGGGAGAATTCAAAATGGGCTCTTGAGCTATCAGAGCACGTGGTTGACTTCGAAAGAAGAAGCACCATCAAATCTAAAGTCCTAGCAGACTTTGTTGTGGATTGGACTTCACCAGCAAGCCCGAGCTCCGTAGAGATTGAACAGCCATGGATCGCGTACTGCGACAGAGCATATTGCCACAGAGGAGCCGGGGCTTCAGCAGTTATCACCTCCCCAACGGGGATCAAAATGCGATTCGCAGCCAGGTTAGACTTCCCAGAGAATGAGAGAGCAATGAACAACACAACCGAATACGAAGCACTGTTCCTTACCCTGAGAAAAATGAAAGCATTAGGCCAGCATAGTTTTATTGTGAGATCGGACTCCAAAGTGATTCAGGGCCACGTTGAAAAAGACAGCGAAGCCAGAGAACTAGAGCTGGTTAAATATCTCGCCGCGGTAAGGTCCATGGAAAAACATTTCAAGGGGTTCACAGTTGAGCATATCCCAAGAAACTCCAACAACGAAGTCAATGCATTGACAAAAGCCGCAGCACAAAATCAAGCCTTACCTCCGAATGTCTTCTATGAGGTCCTCACAACGCCTACTGTGAAAGAACCCAAAGCCAAAACAATCAATGTCATAGAAAAATATGATTGGAGAGCACCAATCTTGGCTTTCTTAAGAGGTCACTACAAACCCACCGAGGAAGTGTCCCTGAACCGCATGAGGCAATGAGCCCGAAGCTACGAGATAATCGATGGGGAACTATATAAATCTGGCATATCAGCTCCTACCTTGAGGTGCATCAGCTTCGATGCAGGGAAGGAATTGCTAAAAGAAATTCACTCAGGCTTTTGCGGAGCTCACATAGGTTCTAGAGCTTTGGCCCAAAAAGCGCTGAGGCAGGGGTTTTACTGGCCGTCCATCATCGATGATGCTCACCAATTGGTAAAAACATGCGAAGCTTGCCAGAAAAATTCCAACAGCCAGAGAAATCCTTCGATGCCCACGCAGCTGATACCACCCTCCTGGCCATTGCAAAGATGGGGGATGGACTTAGTTGGACCACTCCCAGCTGCGCAAGGAAACTGTAGATTTGCGACTGTCGCTATTGATTACTTCACCAAATGGGTCGAGACCAAGCCAATGGCAAACATCACGTCTCGCAACATACAAAAGTTCTTTTGGCAGAATATAATTTGCAGATTTTGAGTTCCTAGGGAGCTAACTGTGGACAATGGAAAACAATTTGATTGCAACGACTTCAGAGAATTTTGCCTCACCATGGGGACAAAGTTAAAGTTCGCCTCCGTATACCACCCACAGTCTAATGGAGCAGTGAAAAGAGCAAACGGCCAAATATTCTCCAGCATAAAGAAGTGCTTGTTCAACCAGAGAAAAGGAAAATGGGTAGAAGAGTTGCCGAAAGTAACGTGGTCCCACAACACTAGCGTCTCAAGAGCCACAGGCTTTTCACCATTCAAATTGCTATTCGGCTCCGTGGCCATGACACCAGAAGAAATCAAGAACCAAAGCCCGCGAGTCCTAAAAACACAAGAAGCAGGTTTTGAAGAAGCAGAAAAAGATTTGATCGAGGTAGATGTACTCCAAGCAACAGAGAACTTAGAAAAATATCAGCAAGAAACCAAAAAATGGAGAGACAAGAAAGTCGTGAAAAAAGAAATACAGGTGGGGGACTTGGTCATCAAGAAGAAAAAGAACTTCGACAACCCGGGAAAGTTACAGGAGCCCCGGGAAGGCCCGTTCATAGTAACAAAAAGTCTAAGGCCAGGGTCCTTCTATTTGGCAGATCAATTGGGCAATGCGTTGCCACACACCTGGAACGCGGACAATCTTCTCAAGTACTACCCCTAGAAAATAGACAATGTAAAACTTCAGCTTCGTAAACTTATAAACAGAGCCGGAGCCTAGTTAACTTATGTTTGTTTACATTTTTCAGCACTTTTCCTTGCTAAAGGGGGCTCCAAATCAGGAGGCAAGGTTTTTAACGAGGCGGATCCCTGTACTCAATTTCAGTTTTAATGAAATTACTTCCCCCTTAAATTTCTTCGTCTGCTACTCTTTATTTTTCCGCAATTCATTTCCAGTTGTTTAAATTACTGCAAAGGGGGTTTCTGCCCAAGGAGCAACGAAAAGCAATAAGCTTATGCACGTTGTCTCATAAAAATCTTAGCATTCATGCCTAAGTACCAGAAAATCCCATACAACAACAGAAAAAGTTGCGGGATCAATCGTTTTCTTTCTAAGATTATTGCAAACTCGAAAACAATCTTTTAGTCGAAAAGCAACAAGATTGCTGATATTCGACCATCAAAAAGAAAGTCTGCAAAGCTCGGAGCAAGCTTCGCTAGACTTTGAGGTTTTCAGAAAGCATACCCATCCTATGAAAATGTTACAATCTTTACAAAAAGTCGTAAGCTTCGTGAAAAGAGCAAAAAGGGGGGGTGACGTTTTCTTCAAAAAACAAGTTTAGATTTTCGCTCCTTTCCCGAAGCTAGAGAACGTCAAAACCAACCTTCTCCCGCAAAGATAGCACCTTAAGCCCAACCTTTCAAATCTTTGTAGTTAACGATCAAGAAAAACGTTTTCAAAAAAGGAAGGTGACGTTTTCTTCAAACGAGGCCAACATAAGATTAGAACGAACAAGCAAAAGAGAAAGGCAACAAGGCCAGTGACATATTACAATTTCGGGCACAACCATAAGTGTTTGCTCCCAAGTTTACTCGCCACGCAGGGCGTTCCAAAAGCAGCAGTTCAAAACAAAAAAATTCTCAGGCTTCGACATCTTTATGATCAGCACCCTCGTCTTCCGCATCTCTCTGAGCGCCAGAGTTCGAACCACCAGGGGCCGCACTTACAGGGGATCCACCATCCTCGCTATCATCTTCACACGAGTCCGATCCCAACACCTCCTTTTCCTTAGCCTACAAAACAGAAAAATAAGTAATCCAAGAAAAAGGAAAGGGACTTAAGTAAAAAATCATCGATATAATCCTTTACCTCCGCCAAAAGTCGACGTGCCACGGCCTTAGCGTGTTCTTGCCCGGACGCCTCCCAGAACAGAGTCAAGAAAATCTTCTTGATTACTTGAACATTCTTCGAAGCAACCTCACACTCAAGTTCTTCCGCTTTCGGGAACTTGTAATTCCTGGCACCTAAAGCCAAGAAGTCTGCGCATCCAGTCCTTTCAAGCAGTCCAAGCAAGGTTTCTACACACATCGAGGCTGCGTAATCGCTGGCGCCGGTCATCACGCTAGGGAGGTGATCAAACTCTTGCTCCATCCATTCAAAGATAGCCTTAGCATCTTTTTCACCGGGAAAAGGCAGGGGCTCCGCGCCAAACTCTCCTAGAGCATGAGAGTACTTTTCATACAAAACTTTGAAGTTTTTCTTCAAAACTTCTTCAGCTGCATTTATGAAGTTGTTTTGCCCTTGAATTTCTTTCTTAAGTTCTTCAATTTCAGACTTTTGTGCTTCCTTCTCCTTTTTCTAAGACTCAATAACACTGGTATCATCCTCCACTATCTTTTTAAACTCCTCAAGCAGACCATCACGCTTCTCCGCATCTTTGTTCATATTTTCCGCCGCAATGTTATAAGTATTGACGTTGTCTTTCAGGATATCAATCTTCTCCTCTTGCAGCTTGCGGATATTAGCCAAAGCTGTGTTCTCTTCCTTCAGCCTAAAAACCTCACGGCTCAGCTCAACATTCGCAGCTTGGGTCGCTAGAAACTCCTTCTCTTGGGTGTGATACTTTTCAAGCAATTTCCGGCTAGAAACCATTGCTTTGTAGCAAAGCTCAGCTGACAGAGCAGCCAAGTTGCCAGCCTCCATAACTTCAATAGATTTCTAATAAGCTGCAAGAATATACAGCATGTTCAACCTACTGTAATGCGCAACCAACAAAACAAAGAATAGAAAGCAAAAAAAACTAAGAACTGACCTTGGGGATCAAAAGGCACCGAAGGTCCGGTGCTGGTACTGGCACCTGGCTGTCTCACAATCAAAGAAGAAGCCGGAGCTCTGGGGATTTCCCCGTCTTCTAGACCTTGGCCGTCAGGGGCACCCCCTTCCACCCGCGGAGCGTCCTCAGTTGTCGTGCCTGTAAGCCGAGCAGAATCCCTTAGCTCCCAGAGCACATGAGATTCAATTACCCCACTCTCTTTATAAAACGGCAAACGAACAAATAGTAAAGTTTGTAAGTCCCTCATACCAACAGCCTTATTATAAGAATAAGTCGAAGGGTCAAAGGAGTTTTTCTCCGCAAGCACCATCTCCAGGGTGTGCCCCTCCACAACACCAGATGAGCTCACGGTTTCGGCCAAGGACCGCATGAACTCAGGCGACGTTTTGGTGTCATTCGAGGCTTCGGGGTGGTCGCCAAAGCGTGAAGAGCTCTCCCCCTTATCCTGAACATTCTCGGCTCCGGGAAGTTTGGTACCCTCACCAGCTGTGTCCAAACCACTAACATTTCCCGTGACAGGAGGATCTGTAGCGATTTCCTTGGGACTGGATACGACAACTTTCTCCACCTCAGGCTCGGCTGCGCGTTCCTTGTCTCCATCATCATCGGCCCCCGAGTCAAGGAACTTGTAACACCCTAAAATCCCATCACTAAAACAATGTAGCAACATGGTGTTTTAGTTTTTGTTTTCTAAGGAATAAATAAATTATCAAATAAATTTGGCTTTTAAATATTTAAATATCATTTCAAATAATATAGAAGCAACAAGTGCTTGTGCATCATGGTTTGCAATGCATGGTGTTTATGTTTGATGGAGTGAAGTATTAAAAGTTTTAAAAAAATAATTTGAAAACTTGAAAAGGTTTGAAGTGTTTAAAGTTTGAAAAGAGTTTAAATTTTTGAAAGGGTTTTAAAAGAAAAAGGATTTGAAAAAAAAAGAAAACCCCAACCCTTTCCCCTCTCCCCTTTTCAGCTCAATCTCCACAGCGGCCCACCTCTCTACTTTTCCCTTTTCCCTTCGCGGCCCAGCAGCCAGCGTCGGCCCATCTCTCCTTCCGGCCTAGCTCACCCCGTGCGGCCCGCTCCTCCTCCTCTCTCTCGGCCGCTGCCAGGCGGGGCCCGCACGTCAGCTTCCCCTTCCTCCTCCAGCACCTCCCCCTGCTCCTTTGCAGACGCGGCCGCCGGCCGTTACCACCGTGCCTCCCGCGTCCCCCTTCCTTCAATCCGCTATTCAAGACACAGGGAAGCCCCACCACCACTCTCCTCCCTAACTCCCCTCTTCAGTTACCCCTCCGCCTTCAAGCCGGCCCCTCTTGAAGGCAGTAAAGCCGCCGGTGCCCCTACGGCCATTGATGGCCATTGCCCCGGCCGTCGCTCCTTCTACTCCTCCCTAGCCTATAAAACCCGAGCTCGAACCCAACGCATCCCTTTCCCTCACATGCGCCGAGCCTTGCACCCCTCTCACCTTCGCGCAGCGCCGCCGCCCGAAATTTCCGACCGCCGCGGCATTGCCGGCGCTTGGAGCTCCTCGTCGCCAGTGGACCCCCCTAGAGCTTCCTCTTCCTCCCTCAACGCTCAAGAAGCCCGCCCGAGTACCCTGCGCCTCGGATGCCGTCTTCCACCCCGCCGGACCGGAGCACCCCGACTGCACCTGCCGCCGTCGATCTCCGCCGCTGCTCCTCCCCCGTCGCCGTTCTCCCCTCCCGGAGCCTCGCAGCAAGGTGTGAAGCCCCCCGTGCTTCTTTCCCCGCGCCTCTTGCTCCCTGTCGCCCGTGCGTGCTCGCTGGCCTTGTGCCCGCCGCCGCTGTCCGCCTCGCCGAACGTGGCGTCTTCTCCGTCACCCGAGCCGCCCCCTTGATCCCCTAGTCGCGTTCGCCGTCTCCTCAGCTCCGCGTAGAGCCGCTCCGCGCTCCAAACCATGGCCTCTAGCTCGGTTTCGGCCTGCTCCGGCAAGCTGGCCGCCGTGTGCCGCCGCGCGCTACCCCCCTCCGACGTGTCCACCGCCGCCCGCTGGCCAGTGCCGCTGCTGGCCGTCGGATCCGCAGCAGACGACCAAGATCCACCGCCCCGCCCCGGTCAAATCAAGTCGTAACGGTCAACGGAGCCCCCACCGTGGCCATTTTGCAAAAAAGCCCCCGAGCTTCTCCTTTTCACAACAATACCCTTCCACCGGTAAAAACCCTTGCAGTCAAGTCCTTTCTTTTATAAAAAAACCCCTGAGCTTTTAGTTTTTCCCCAGCCGTTCGTGGCTTGATCTACAGCTCAGATCTGTTCGGCCCGAGTCAACCGGATCAAGTACCGGTCAACCGCGCCTGTCGCCGGCCGTTTTGCGAAAAAACCCCTGAAGTTTCTAATATCACAACCATGCCCTTCCACCTATAAGAATCCTTCAGTTAGGTCCTGTTTTTAGCGTTTAAACCCCTAACCTTCCTAGTTTTTCCCACCGGAGGTCCAACCTTGCCTTTTTACGTTATAAACCTCCGGTTTATATATGTAATTATGTTTTAGCCCCTGGTTTCTTGCAGTTAAGTCCCTGGAAGCCTAGTTTCTTCACAGAAAAGCCCCTGAACCCTGTTTTGGCCATATCTTTTGCGTTTTAGCTCCGTTTTAAGCGTTCTTGGTGTCCACACGACTGTCTCATCAATCCCGTTAGTTTTAACAACGTGTTTTTAGCTTTTAGATCTGTTTGATGTATTGTTTTATTTATTGTATGTTTTCATGTGTGCTCGTAGAAATCGTGCCGGTTTCAAGTGAACAGCCAGTTGGAGTGGATCAAGAGCAAGTTTTTGAAGAAGAAGAAGCACAGTGTGTAGGCAAGGAAGGCAAGTGGACTTCTCCCTCTGCATATTCTTCTTTGTCCTAAATAATTGCATATTAAATTAATATTTACCTTTATTTGTTGCTATGCATAAATTTATGGGAAATCACTTTTTTAAGGACATGACTAGATTTTTATCCTCATTACCTTGAACAACCCTTTTAAATAAATGTTTTGGGTAGAAATGCTTAGTTGCTATACCTTGGGATGGTTCAAATGGAATTTTACAAAAATGATGAATGTTGATCATGATAACTTTGGTGAAAGATGATGCTTTGGTAAATACAAGATCATATGATTTAACTGGAACATGGAGAACCACCCAGGAAAACAGTGCAACCACAGTCCATATGGCTCTGGCTTAGCCAATTAATTAGGTGTGTGATTGTACTGATGACCTTATCCGAAAGGAGCAGAGGGGGGTTGGGGTTGCAGGGGTATAGCCCGGTTCTTTTGGGGTAGCAACCTTTGCTAAGGTGCTGACCACTAGGGAGGGTTATGGTCCGCCCTGATCTGTAACTATGCGGGTTGTTAGTCTTTTGCATGCCTTTGTAAAGGCTTCGTAGTGGACCCCTAGCCACTCACCTCGGAAGTGTTTAATGGTCTGATCAACCCGGGCAACATGGGGAACACGAACTGTGGGTAAAGTGTACAACCTTTGCAGAGTGAAAACTGATCGATCAGCCGTGCTCACGGTTAAGAGCGGCCTGGACCCTCACATGATAAGTGAACTTGAAGAATTGAATTAAATTGTGGTTTTTGTATGGTTTTGAAATGAAAAGTTTTCTAAAGCTTAAGTGGGTTGGTATACACTTACACCTAGTAAATAGGTGCTTGCTAATAAAAATTTGATCAACATTTAAAATGCTAACCGCTGCAAAACCCTTAGCCTATCCTTGATAGCCTTGCATGTTTCTCCCCACTTGCTGAGCTCCAACCATAAGTGTGCTCACCCTTGCTTACCCGCTGTTCAGAGGAGAACACTGGAGAAGAGTACTTCAGCGACTTCGATGGGTTCTGAGGCTTGCGTGCCCCCAGTCATGTGCCTGTGGAAGCTGAAGACGGAGTTGCTTTGTCTAGTTATTGTATGTTCGTTTTAAAGACCTTCGAGTCTAACATCTGAG
This sequence comes from Cenchrus fungigraminus, assembly GCA_036936925.1. NCBI lineage: Eukaryota > Viridiplantae > Streptophyta > Magnoliopsida > Poales > Poaceae > Cenchrus > Cenchrus fungigraminus. The sequence goes on along the minus strand of CM072769.1, from coordinate 103,231,351 downwards.
TGTAATAAAAGATAATGTATTGGTTTAACTCTTATACATTTTTAACGCTGTTTATGGATATTTCACTCATGACGTCTATCATATGTGTGTCAACTTGATTCTGGCGCACATATGAGATGCATTTGGTTTTCTTTGGAAAATCAGGTGAGACAGAACTCCAGGGTATCAGAGGAACCAAGGATGTTCACTATGCGGCACGGCTGCCTCGGTTTTGAGCCCACTTTTTTATGGCGAAGTCCAGGCTTCGCCGCCTTCTCAGTAGAAGGGCTGTTCTCCTGTATCGCGACCTGTTTCTTCTTAGCACGCTCAAGCTGGCTCGTCTTCGAAGAAGACACCGGAGCCACAATTTTCCGCGAGTCAGCAGCAACGGCTTCGCCATACGGCTCCGGAGAACCAACATATTTCTTCTTTTTTATTGCGTCAGCCAGGTCAGACGTAGCCTGAGTTGAATCACGGGCACGCTTAGAAGAAGCCTTGGGATTCGCACGATCTTCTACTTCAACACCAAGTTCAGAGAAAATACGGTTGGCACGACGACCTCCAGTAGGCAGTTTTCACGAAGCTTGATACTCCGCCTCCGTATAAGGACCAAGCAGTTCCACCACATGGCGCTCCACTTCACCCACGAATTCGTGAGCATTCTTTGCTTCAGGCATCTTCAGCCCGAAGCGAGGGAAAGGAATGTCCTTAGAAAACCAATCAACTGAAAGCCATTTAACCTCCCGAGGATTCCAACCTGCGGAGAGGGGCCAAACGTTGGCAGCAACAAACTCCTCGGCGACATCGCGACCAGGAAGAAATTGCGAAGCCAAGAGAAAGGCTTTCTCGCAGTCCTTGAAGCCTCTGGTCTTCGCAAAGTCGGGGCCTGTTATGTAACTCAATGGAGTCATAGTCGAGATGCTGAAAGGATAGTAAGTGGCACCATCGGAACCGCGGGGCATATTGACTTTCACATAAAACAGTAGTTCAACCAGTCATCATCCCACTTGTTCTTATGAGCAGGGCTAAGTTCCACTCTTTCAATGTCCTTTTTTGTATTTCTCCTTCGGGTTGTGAAAGTTATGCACCCAAAGTGATTCTCATAGACAGCAGGATCATCATCCATCTGAAAGTTTTGCTTCTGGATGTGGAGCTCATAGAACCGAACAAAAGCTTCGGTGTCCACCCGCCCGTCGCAAGAACGCACGGCAAAGAAGAATTTGGATAATTGCACGAACGCGTTTGGCGTCAGTTGGTGCAATTTGACGCTGTAACGATCAAGAATCTCAGGTAGGCACCGGGAACAAGGAAACCTTAAGCCAGCGTTGAAGAAATCACGAAAAACCATAGCTTTGCCAGTCCTGGGCTTCGGAGTTGTTTCACCCTTTGGAGCGCGGGCAACACCTTCGGGGAAAAATCCTTTTTCCTCGTAGAATTTGATCAAGTTCTCGGAAACTAGCGAAGCTCCGAGAACAAAGGATGGAGTTTTGGACTCCCTTCCAGCCATTAGGATCGACGGCGAAGCTTCCACCGTCAAAATATCTTCACCAAGAGAGGCCTCTTTCTCCTTGGCCGTTGGCGACGACTCGTAATCAACAATGTCACCAGCCGGCTCTTCTGGGGCTTCGACCGGTGCGATGGAAGCAGCTATTTCTTCTTCAGTCATTGGCCACGCGGTTTGTTTCGTGCGGGCCAGGACTGGTAGAAAGGCTTGGGCTCCGCAAAAGAGCAAGCGCTACAACTCAGACGAAATCGTGTAGCACGCACGAATCCTAAAGCAGCAGAAGCACGCAAAAACAGAGGCTAAAAAGCTTCGGCACTAGTGAGAAAGCAGGGGACACCGACCCCCCTTATATAGCCCGAGGAGAGAGAAGAAGCGCAACGGTCTCGAAATACGAACGGACACCTCGAGAAGGAGCGGTTTCTATCGTTTTTAGGGGAAAATCACGCAAAGCCAAGGGTTAGGGAGCCCGCAAACTCCCCGTCGCCGAAGGTGACGTTTTCTTCATCTTCAGATCGCGAAGCAAAGTCGAGGAGAAGGTTAATCTCGTTATTTAAACGCTTCTGCTCGAGGGGCTACTATTGGGGCAGTAGAAAACCTCACCTCTGGGCACCGGGGATTTGCCAGAATAACAAGATCATTGGGCTTCGATCTCTTTTTGGGCGAGTTAACATAAAGCTTTGGGCTCTGCAAACTTTCACTAAGGAGAAAAACTAAACCGCACATGAGAACGCAGGAATTAGCGCAAAGAACATATCCTTCACGGAGAAAGGAAGCTGGGCTCCGGATGTTTTTCTCGTCGCCAAGGATACCGGGATGATTATTTATCCAAAAAACATCTGATCTCAATGATTTCTCTTTCAGGAAAAACTAAGAAGTTCAAGCTCCGGCAACTTCATCGCGTATCAGGTGGTAACAAGATTAACACCATCGCAAGGTTTGTTGTTGCAGGAAGGATTCCGAAGCTCTTAATGCTAAATCGAGAAGGCGGAGGTCGCGGCTCCGCCAAGGGGCTGAGCCGGCCCATCATTCTCCGCCTCCAGGCTTCGAAGCTGTTGGCATTTTGTAGCACCGTCAACTTAAGAACAGATTTGGGACCCGTCCTTAGTGACTCCACCAAGAAACGCCTTGTAGGCACCTCTCAATGTCACAACTAATGACGTCGGGTTAGCGTGAACATCGAGACTTGCCAAAGGTTAATCTAAACGATCATGAACAAATCTGCAAGTGCACAGATAAACCATTGTAGCATTTCCCCAAGGAAAGAGAGTATTCTAAGGGTATCATATCCGTGGAAGGCAATGGCGGATATCTTAGACTTATGCTTTTGCTCTGAATGTAAACCAAGAGATAGATATAGGGAACAACACACTCAAAGACAGAGGTAAGATAAAAGATATAAGGGGTAGTGTGACACACACACTCAGATCTACCTCTACTCTAGCACACTACGGCTTAGGGGGAACATACGAGTTAGCTCTAAGTTCTAATGTACTAAACATACAAAGCTAGAAGATACAAGAGATGGGCATGAGTATTGCATGAGAGAGATAAGGTTCAGCACCCAGGTACAAATGGGGAGCTAGCCCGCGACGACCAGCACTCTGCGAAACTAGACTTTAGACTCCTACAGCAGGTACCCCAGCGCGGAAGTTGCCCAAGGATCCAACAGGGCTGTCACCACCTGAGGACCGACCTCTATCGTTATGGGGGGTATGCTCATAACTATCATAGCCAGACAACCCAGGCACCATGCCTACATTGCTGCTAGACTCCACCCGGCCCGGGCTATTGTGACCCAGGGTGAGAGCCACCAGAAGACTGGTCAACTAGACCGAGTACCGTAGCTTGAACACAGACCTCATGCAACACTCTCATGTCATCTAACAAGATCAACTAAGGCTAGACATAGAAACAGATATGAACTCTCTTATGTTTGATCAATAAGATCAAAGGGTCATGTTCGTGAAGAACACGAGCCTCTAACTTATGAACAAACGCATAAGGAAGGAGTTTATCACCCGTCAAGTGGATCAAAAGGTAGTGTTCACGAAGAACACGAACCTTTAAATGATGAACAGAGGATGAACTCAAGAACATATCAAACATATGATCCACCATAACTTTATATAAGATAGCTGAATAACTGAAGTAGATCAAAGTCATACAAAGAAATAAAGATAAAAGAGAACTCATACCTAAACTTCCAAGAGGACTTGGAATCTGAATGAGAGCTACTCTAGCCTACCCCCTAGCCTTGGAAACTAAAAGTGAGAGGAGAATGAGAGAGTGGTGTGTGAGAAATGGGAGCTCCTCCTCTTCTATTTATAGGCAAGGACCAGGCTTGCTCGGAGGCTCAAAGTGCTCCAAAACTCCCGGGAGTGAGGCAATGGACCAATAGGGAGCTACCACGTGGAGGGCCAGGATGGAGCCCCCTAGGTCGGTTCGGCCGATCCTAGGATCACCCGGCCCCCTAGGGTGGCCCCACCTAGCGGTCTTCCTCCGGGTGGCTGCCCTGTGGGCCCTCTGATCCATTCCCGGTGCATGGCTTGATTTGGTATCCGAGGTGGGCCCTTTGATCCATGTGAAGTCCATGTGGCGTCCTCTGATTCGTCGGTGAGTGCCTCCCTTGGATTGATGACATGGAATGCCATGTTTCCCTTGGTGGCAGCCACCTCCTCAGCTGAGTTGGCATGGTTTCTTCATAGAAGGTGGGTTTCCATCTCTTTTAAGGGGTAAATCACCTACATATAAATAATCTCCAAGGACAAGTGGAACTACATTATTCAAACCAAAATGCTAATAAATAATGCATATGCCTCTATTTATGTGAGAATATTGAGGGTTTGAAATGGTGAATTTCAACCGTCAACAGGAGCCCGAAGTTGCACAGCGGATAAAGCGTCGGGAGGAACAAGTGGGCGAAGCTCGGGACTCCTCCAAGATTCAACTGCGAAGACTCAGTCAAAAGCTGTTCCAACACGGAACCATCTCCGGTCTTTGCGGCGCATCTTCCGCTCCGCGGTCTCCAGAGTGATCTGCGCTCCGCGAACCACGGCGTTAAATCCGCAACCAGTGTAAAAAACCAAGTTTGCCCCTGAATATTTTTGTTAGGTGTTAGGTTTTCGGGGCATACTTGGAATGTAAATTTAGTCTTTTGGCACTATAAAAGGAGGTCCCTTCCGCATTGTAAAGGGGTCGCCATTTTGGAAAGTCAAGTGTGTAATGTGTTGAGGAAAGTGAACCGCTTAATATTGCTAGTCTTGAACGTGTTAACTGAGAATTGTTCAACGTGTAGCCCTATCTCTGCTTGGGAGTTTTGTGTACCCAACACCTGCGTGGTGAAGCCATGGTGGAGTTCCGGAGCCATGCCTTGGTTTCATCAAGGCACATGTACTTTTGACGGTGATATCAATCTAATCTTCCCTCTACTTTTGATCTACTTCGATGCATGCCTTCTCTCATTCATGTGTGTAGGTAGCATATGATCTTAGTAGGAATAGATCTTATCTATGTCTTGCGGATACATCGAAGTGGTGCATGAACTTACGAGTAGTCGTTCGGTATTGATTACCTTGCGTAGTGACAGTACGATATAGGGAAAGCACCGAACGAACGTGCAATGGATATCTCCTTATCATGGTATGAGCTTTAGGTTAAGTTATCATTTTGGCCGGAGTTGCAACTTGGAGACGGTAGGCTAGTGCTACCTTTTGGCGTGTTACCTTTTGGCTATCAAATGAGATCCATACATCCACCCTTGTTTGTATGTTAAACCCTTATGCAATCTATGCTTCAAGTAGGATTAGACCGGTTAGATGGAGAACCCTAGGTAGTTTGCTTCCGATCCACTGATTGATATCTTGGGTCACCCCTGAGTGAAAAAGGCCACATGTGATCCGTACGCTTGTGGATCAAAATTCGACACGAGTTTCAATCGTCAACAAGCCCTTTTTCTGGCACCGTTGCCAGGGATTGGACTCGAACCCTAGGGAGATATATCTTTCTTTTGGACTAACCCTAACTTTTATCATTGCATATATGCTTATTTTCTTGTTTATGTCCTTGAAAGTAGGTGAAAAGATAGACACAAGACGTTCGATGAGTTATCTACATACACACCCCAATAAGATGATCGTAACATCAAGATTCGCTCTTTAGTGGTAGGTGCTAACTTTTGTTAGTGGCCCATCATCCGCTATCAAGTCCACACCCTACACGAGAGAAAATAAACAAGGTAAGTGAACGTCTCAATTAAAATTTTAAGACTAATGTCTCATGGAGAATTGTTTGGTCAAGCAATAGGTATTGAAAGCTATCACGATGCCCCCAAGATCACAAGATCGAGCTCGTCAACATCTTTGATGTTTCTGTTTGCATCAAGTTTTGCACAGCCTCATGGGAAGAACAACAGAATATCTTTGGATATTTAGAAGCCCCACAAAGTTATGCTTCCAACGAGTCAAGAATCAAGTCAATCGGTGGTTCCTACAAGCGGATATGGCCGAATCACCGATGGTTGGACGTCCTGAAATTCTGGACAGCAAGCAAAGCTGAAGTGAAACAGCCATAACTCCCTCATTTGGACTCCAATTAAGATGAATGAGTACCCTTTGGAAAGGTAATTTCATAAACCCTTCAATAGAATTATATTTTGGTATATGTTCTATTATGTATACAGGGCAAAATCCACGAAGAAGAGGCAGCAGCAACACGATGAGGACAAGATGGTGAAGATGAGGACGACAACAACGAAGAGGAGCTTGGGGAATGCTTTCATTAGACCACACATGAAGAAATTCAGAGGCTTGGAACAAAACAAAGACCCCCGGAGAATTGGCAAATGAAGGCACAAGTTGGCGACATCCGACGCAAGGAGATGTTTTTGGAGCAAACCACGAAGGATTACACACAAAGGACAACATCCAATGGTGCGGACACTTTGGGCTCTCACGCGAAGGCTCATGGAGTTACATGAAGACATTTGAGATATGTGTGAGCCCACAAATAAAGATGAGTGATCCTACATAAAGCAACCTTGACGACATGGGGCACGAAAGGAGAGATTGAGAAGAAGTCTACGCGTGCCACCTCCGATCATCAAGGATTGTTCGCTTTCAACTCCGGAGGACCACTCACGATGAAAAGCTCAAAGGCTAAGGTACACATTAAACTCTCAGGGTACTTTTGGAGATGATATCTTTCTTTCAATATATTCATGTTCATATCCAATAGTATGATTTGATTCTATGCCTTACACCTTTGATGATCATGATAGGCTAGAATTTCTTGAGAATGATAAAGAGGCTATGTTGTGCTTAAACTTTGTTAATTCCTTGCCTAATGAACCTCTGCCTAATGAGAGACTTAGCACTGAGCAAGAAACTTATGCTTCCTTTAATCACATTTTGTTCATCCAATTTTAAATTGTGGTTATGATTGTGTATGTTTATTTTACGTCTTGCAAATCTTGGACTTGCTTTGTGCTTGGTCAAGCTCATGACCTTAAAAGAGCATGTGTCAGGGGAAAACCTGAGTTTCACTAACCATGCAGGTCATTAAATCTTAATCAAGAGGAGAGGAGCCATGCCCCAAAGGAATTGCAAGCTCGTGCATTGCCTTCCCCGAATCTAGAGAGCGGACATCGCTGTTTTCATCAATTTTGAGCACCTGATCAGATATGTAGAAGAAGGAAAAAGTTGAAAATCAGAAGCTCCATCAAGTGCCGATTCCAACGCCTCCAAGATCGATGAATTTTAAGACCTGTACAAGGAGATATGGCAAAAACATTAGGCGTTGCGCAGTCTGAAATCAGATTTGAACAAATTGCAGCGTTGGAGTAAAACGGGCGTAACTCACTCGATCGGAGTCCGTTGGGGTCAACAAAGACTTGATGGAAAGAAAATTTCATGCGCCACGTGTGGAAGTTATTGTTTGCTACATGATCTGATCTGGATAGAGAGGAGAATTCGTGAAAGGAGAGGCAACGATGAAAAACAAAGGAGAAGGAAGGGATGATGATGCAAGAGACAATCGGGCAAGCCTCTCATCAAGAAAAATGATCGTGGCAAGCATGGAGAGTGGATCAAAGCTGCATGTACATCTTCAAATCTTACATGAAGAACCATGGCTTCACGACCATGAGAAGGTACGTAAGAAAGTCGAGCTCTATGACTTTAAATGAAGCGCTTTGCGGGAGGCAACCCATTTTCTTTTTCTTATATATATATATTATATGACCGTCTACATTGAGCTCTTAAACTGAACCATCAAGTAACATTGAACCATTGCTCAATGTCACAACATCATATTGTATGATTTAATTGCTATTGAGAGAGCACCTTGTTATTTGAATTTGGAAAACTTGTAGACCCTTTTTGTGTGCCTATTAGTGTTTAAGAGTCTTCTTATTTGTGTCTTTTTTGAGAGAAAAATGAAGTTTATCACCCTTTAATTCTAAACTTGTGGCTAATTAATCTAGGTTTAAAGTTTCTTTTTAGACCTTCTCCACGTCATGATAATGTTCATTTTCATGCATGCATTGCATCTTACCATCACCATTCTTTTTGCTCTCCATACATGTTTTGCATATAGTTGTCTTGGTTGTTCTCTACACTTAATGATGTATGCCTTCATATCCATGATAATGCTTCACATGTGGAATTTTCCTTAGCAATCTTGTGTAAATGTGGTGTTTAAACTTGCTTGCGGACCTTCATCATCAAGTTCAATAAACCTTGCTAGCTTCCATATTGCATTGGTTGGTCTATGAGCTTTGCAATGTGCTTTGTTTCTCTTGCACTATAAAGAAAATCTTGGGATAAGCGTGGTGTTTTGACCTTGGTTAATAAATCTTTATGCCAATGAAGAAGTTTGGCAACCACTTTGTAAGCATGGAGCTTAGAATTTGGTGTTAACATTGTTTTGTTTTTATACCATCTTATCATTTGCATGCACACTTGCACACACGTACACCCATTATGTTCTTAATTTTCTTTCACTAGATTAACTATGCCACAAGTTAAGATCTTTGGGGATATCTTTGGTTTGTTGGCATAGAGTGAGTATTCCCGACCGTCACCTCGGGGGTACTTTGTGCTTTAGAGTTATTTTGCATACATGGCGAATCACTCCCATGAGTTTGTGATAAAAAGATGAAGTTAAGATCGTCAACACCTCCAAAAACCCGAAAGAAACACCGCTGTCCTCATCAAGATTAAGCACATGTTCAGAGATGTACAAAAGAGGAAATTTAGATATTCAGGAGCTCCACTAAGTCTTCTTTCCAACGCATCAAAATTCAACATTTTAGGAGACCCGTGCAAGGAGTTGCAACCAAATCTTTGGGTGTCACACGTTCTGAAATCAGCCCGGGACAGTTTACATTGATGGAGTAAAAAGGGCGTAACTGTCTTGTTAGAGTCCGATTGGAATGAATGACCACTCATTGGAAAGATAATTTCAAGAACTTTGCAGCAGAGCAATATTTCAGTACATGTTATGTTCTGGAATTTGAAGAAAAATTCGTGAAAGTTGAAGCAGCGATAAAGGACAACATGGAAGGAGGTGAAGACGAGTTGAGAAACGATTCGGACTAAGGCTTGTGATAGAGGGTGGACGTTGAAGGACAATCAAGGCAACAAAGATGAAGATTATGATGATGATCTCTACACATGGCGGTAGGACTTCAAGAATTACAAGATGGTTCATCATCTTCCATGCCTAGCAACATGCTAAGCATGGGGGAGGACTTGGTGGACATGAGAAGACCGCATGGAGTACAAGGATCATGATTGCCACACGATGCTGATTTTCTTCTTCCATGTTAAGCACAATGCTTAAGCATGGGGGAGGCCATGCTACACTTCAAGCATCAAAGGATGGTAACAATTCCTCAACCCTCTTTTTGTCCTTGTCTTTCTATATGTCTGTACATATGTATATGCTTTCCAGAACCTTAGATGCAACCTTTGTATACCTCTGTATAGAATAATATGGCTACTAGGAGTACAACCTAGATTTATTTTTGTTCTCAACAAATAATTCACCATTACCTTGTGCTCACCATGATGATATCTTGTATGCTCTTGCTTATGGATATATGATGATCGTTGCCACTTTGCTTATTCTTGTACTTGGTTTGTATATGATTAAGCTAGTGCTCTCTTTAATATGATCTGAAAATTAAATTAATGCTAGCCAAATCTTTTGTGGAGGTTATGATAACTTGAGACTCATAGTGTTTTTCGTTGCTCTCATTTTTGAATGAATCAAATATCTTTTTTTTGTTCTTAAAATATATGCTAACCTTGTCTTTAATACCACTTGCATTTTGCTCGACCTATCCAAAGCCTTATATTCATTGAGTGCAAAACCTTAGTTTACAAGATTTATTTTTGGGTGCATTGATTCAAGTTTTGATTTCTCTAGCCCAAGACTAAGAGGATGGTCATTCCGTTTTTGCGTACCTATCTTTATGCTAGCCTTTTCTATCCGTCAATTGTAAGTTTCCACATCAGGAATTTTGCAAACTTCGCCGGATATCTACCCACAAATCCAAAATATCTTTTTGTGTATACCTCCTTCACCACAACCCAAAACTTTGAGTATGGATGAATATTTCGAAGAAGATCAAAAGGAAGGTGCCATCAAGTGGAGCAAGATTTTGGGAGACCTCCATGAAAGGATCCCTAGAAGGTTTCAAGTATCTCTCTTCAAGAAAATACAAAAATTTCAGCACTTACCTTGGCAAAATCATCACCTCTTTGCTCAGGGACGAGCTACGTCTAAGCATGGGGGGTTGCCAATTAAGTACTAGTGTAGTCTAGAGTTCAAGGGGAGTAAGAAGAAAAAGAAGAAGAAAAAAAAGGAGAAAAGTGATGAAAGAAAAAAAATAAAGAAGAAAAAAGTATGATGAGAAAAGGAAGAAAAGAAAAAAAGGGAAGAAAAAATAATAATAAAGCTCCTCGGTTCTCTAGCTACATTTGGAGATTTCAAAAGGATTTCAAGATCAAGACCCATACTCATCTTTCCAACCATGTGCAATCTGATAACGAGGACTTCATTTGTGCTTCGGGATCATTCTTTGCCATTTGCACATGTCCACCCATCTCAAAGTGTGTATTTTTCTCTTCCCCCTCCTTGGAACACTATTTTTCGAATGACCTTTTTGATGAGTCTCGGTAAGTCCATGAGAAGCTTGTCTTGTTTTGATAATATCTCAACCATAATATCTTGGTAGGACTAAACTTCCCCATAGCTCCATATAAAGGCTTCCACCAAATATTTGAGACAGGAAAGTAGTCCTAGTAGGCTTGAGAGACAAGATAAGATGAGAGTTCATGAGCAAGATGCAAGGAGGTTTATTATTGATCTTGGTAAAACAATTTTTCTTCATCCTGCTCTTTATTTTCAAAATTTCTGAGATTTGTTTAAAATTTGAGGGCATGATTAATTACTTGTGGAAAGAGTTTAAATGATATCTACCCTCCATAGAGATGAAAGCTAGTTACATTATGGAACTTTAACGAATATAAACTTGGAGAGCATTATGTTTTCTCATGTATGATCAAGTGCAGGGTATGAACATTGAAAGGCAATACTGACATCCATTAAAGGCTTACTCGAGGACGACCAAGGTTTAAGCATGGGAGTGTGTTGGCAGTCGATTTCTGTCAACTAAAAGCACTTGTTACACTTTGGTTTGAGCTTTGAATTATAACTAACCCGTCACTAGGCATACTAATGATGTAACAAGTTCGCATTTGCATGTGGTTTTTGGAGTATGTTGTTTACGCAGGATTTAAGCACTTAAATGAGGACTTCCGGGTAAAGTTCATCGAGCACTTTATGAGAATATCATGAAGCCCGGCAAAAGTTAAGACATGAAGTGAACATGACTCCAAATGACTCGAGGACTGAAGCACGAAGCCGTGAAACTCCGAGGACTTGAACAGAAGATGCGGGAGTTCACGCACCAAGTACCCTTATCTAAACCGTGGGGAAACGACGTCAAGGACCTACAAGAAGTTCGACAAAAATTCAAGGAAACAGAGAAGCGTCGGGGAGGAAGCCCGGGCCGAACCAGCCGAAACGAGCCCAGGCCGGTCGACCCAGGCCCACTGGCCCAGCCCATTCCGGGCCCAGTTTGCGCCCCCCCCCCCCCGCTTGACCTCGACCCTCCTGAGTCTATTTATATCGCCTGCCTCTGACGGCCACCGCATCCATTCATCAGAGAGCCGCCGAATTGAGGAATACACACTGAAGGAAGCCACCGCTGCCGCGAGTCCTCGATGTTGCCTAGGAGATGGCTTAGGCTAGACCCTAGCCACCATGGTTGGGCCTGCGTGGTGAAGCCATGGTGGAGTTCTAGAGCCATGCCTTGGATTCATCAAGGCACATGTACTTTTGACGGTGATATCAATCTAATCTTCCCTCTACTTTTGATCTACTTCGATGCATGCCTTCTCTCATTCATGTGTGTAGCTAGCATATGAACTTAGTAGGAATAGATCTTATCTATGTCTTGTAGATACATCGAAGTGGTGCACGGACATACGAGTAGTCGTTCGGTGTTGATTACCTTGCGTAGTGACAGTACGATATAGGGAAAGAACCGAACGAATGTGCAATGGATATCTCCTTATCATGGTATGAGCTTTAGGTTAGTTTATCACTTTGGCCGGAGTTGCAACTAGGAGACGGTAGGCTAGTGCTACCTTTTGGCGTGTAACCTTTTGGCTATCGAATGTGATCCATACATCCACCCTTGTTTGTATGTTAAAGCATTATGCAATCTATGCTTCAAGTAGGATTAGACCGGTTAGATGGAGAACCCTAGGTAGTTTTCTTTCGATCCACGGATTGACATCTTGGGTCACCCCCGAGTGAAAAAGGTCACACGTGATCCGTACGCTTTGCGGATCGAAACTCGACATGAGTTTCAATCGTCAACAAGACCCTTTTGGTTAGAAAAAGAAAGGAGAGAAAGAAAGAACGAAAGGATCATCATAGTTATGGGATTTAGAATCTGAATATTATCATAACCTTCAACCAAGAAATTATGAGGCACTCCAATAAGATAAGGAGACAAGTTTTTGACCGAGATTTAGAAGATATTGGCTAGATTGGGTTATGCACACACTTTTGCAAGAGAGCAAGATGTTAGGACTAAGGAGAAATATATTGGTCTTGCAAAGAGTTGATTTTGAGAGAGGTTTATGGGCAGCCACTAGCATCATAAGAACGAGTGATCAAGGGGCTACAAGGAACGTCAAGATATGTTTATGTGTTGAGAAGAAGAGCACAAAACTTATCCAAGATTAATGTAGATTATCGGTAGACTCTTATAGGATGTCATGACCATATGCCCGATCACCAGTGCGCGCCTAGTGACATAACCATGTTACTACTGCCACGTACACATGGGGCCCTAGGTTCCGTCGTGGCACTATGGATCACATGGCATGACACTACCACAACAAACCACCAATGACAACCAGAAGGAACAAGTCACTAAAGAAAGAATTGATCCAAGATTTTGGATAGCAAGAAGTGATCGATTTAGTGAAACAAGTTTTGTTGATAACCTGAGAACGTTGAAATACCTTATGAGGAAAGACTTGGACCACAAGATTAGAGAATGTGTGACAAGAAAGGCAGAGTGATCACGACATGGATTTTCACCACCGCCACCTTTACCTTGGCCGGCTAGATTGTTGACAAAAGTTTGGAAGGATTCGACTATGAGCTTGGTGACTATCTTATGATCTCCTAAGAAGTTTCAAAAGAGCAGGGTGCATATTGGGAGGAGGACTAGGTTATCCCCAGTAGCACCATGACTACCTACTCATTCATAGCCATCCCACAGCCTACCACAATTGAGGTTAGCGGCCGGAAAGAAAATTGATATAATACAATTGTACAAAAGAATTGCACAACAATATAATATCAACCACAATTGTGAGAGATAGATGATAAAGATAGATCACAAGATTATGATATAGATTGAAAGGATCATGAAATGTTGGAACAAGATTAAAGGATAGATTGAGATATGTATGCACAACAATGCAAAGGCATGACCCTAGCAAGGACTAGAAGAGGCATGCATGACAATAAATTAAACATGATGATAAACAAAACATGATGACATGTCGCAACATACGCATCTCACAACGACACAAACCTATTACTAGTGTACCTCACATCAAATTTTAGGTGATTAACCATGCTTAAACTGCTAACCAGGTCTAATGCCATTTTGTGAGTAACCGCCCAAGTTAATCCCGTTTAATCGAGTCATCACCACTGATCAAATCAATTAAAAAGGAATAATCCTGGTAGTCCTTGAGATGTGTCATGAGCAATGCCCATGATTTAAACACACCTCACTAAGCACAACGATAACATCATAACCAATACTTCCTCCGTCCCATTTTATTTGCACCTCTAGGATAGGAGGGAGCAACTTAAGGGAGATGCAAAATTACCAATCTACCCTTAAAAAGAAGGGTCTGACATCTACAGGAAGGATACACACCATGATTACATGTACCACTGAGTCTGACACAATAAAAATAAACAAATGTGTGCCAAAAAATTGAGAAACACACAAAGCCCACAACAACAACACACGTGTGGCCAGTGTAAGAAATTACAGAAGCTTCCAGCATCCACGCCATTGAGTGTGGGCATCCAAAATTCAAAAACTTGGCAACCTGGCGCCATTGCCCCACTATAAAATGCCTTCACATGCTCCTGATGAACACAAGCCATCCAAACTCTACCATTGCTTAACACATCCATCTTCTACCATGGCCATAGATCCATCAGGTGAAGAAAGTGAAGCACCCTTGATAGCCTGCAACACAGTTTCATATTTAGCCATGGGCATAGATCTAAACAAACTACCAGGAGAAGGAATTGAAGAGATCTTACCAGACTTAAATCAAAAGCATGCTGATGATGAAGATCGATTTGATCACATCGAGGAAATTTAAGTGCATCCCCTCAAAGGTCAGTTCCACTATCTCCAGAAAGAGGAACATGGTGGTGTGCAAGCCATAGACCTCAATATTCCTGCCTGTGAGGGACAAGAAGAAGAATCTGATGAAGGTAAAATGTTTCTCTTAGTTGCTTTATTGTATAAACAAACTCAGCCGCCAATGAAGTTCTAACTATACCCTACCATATTGCAGTTCTTGCTGTTGACGATGGCCATCAACAAGATGGAGGTTTCAACTTTGATGCTCCACATTCACAAGATGCTTTTGACCTCAACTTAGAAGCTGCTGATCACCAACAAGAGGTGCAGGAAATGATTAGTAAGCCTCAATGAAACTTGATTTTTTTTCTTACTATTTCACTACGCAATTAGAGTCACTAGAATACCAAATGACTAGAGAAATCTAAAAACACCCAAATGACCAGTGCCATTTGCTCAACTAGATGATTCAGTAACACCAACTTTCCTACACTATTTCAAGAAATTTGGTGACAATATAAATCGGTGTGTGTGCTGATGCTATGGACATAGTCTTCGATGAAGAGATTGATGACTCAAACGTTGAAGAAGATGAACATACAAACACAAATAACTCACATAAGTTGTTACTCCTTTTTGCAGACACCATGGAGTACATGCAACACTATGGTGGGTACCCTGATGCTGTGGCCATAAACATTCATGAAGATGGTTTTAAGGACTCCTATTTTGAACACAGTCATGCAAATGAAAATGGTGCACGTCAGACTAGGAACTTGACTGAAACTAAAAGACATGCAATTTATGAGGCATTGCTTGAGAGAAGTGTGAATGGAAGATTAAAAAGGAACACTACAACTAGAGTTGCTGAAATGTTACATGTTAGTAAGTATCAAGTGTGCCATGTTTGGCGGAGAGTGAAGGAGTGTCGTGCACTAGGAAGGGAGGTGGATGTTACATCAATGAGGCCCAAGAACTGCGGCCGCAAAAAATACAAGTAGATCTATCTGAGGTTATTAGAGTTCCCTTACACAGGAGGACTACTATAAGATCGCTAGTTGCAGCCATTGGGGTTACAAAGAGTACTCTACACATGAGGTTCAAGGAAGGGCAACTACGACGCCACTCCAACACACTAAAGCCTCTGCTGAAGGAAGCAAACAAAAAAGAGAGATTGCGATGGTGTATTTGCATGTTAGATCCACAGACATTGCCAAACGATCCGAAGTTCATCGAAATGGACAACATAATCCACCTAGATGAGACATGGCACTACCTCACAAAAAAGGACAGGAAGTACTATTTGGTCCCAGGAGAGGAGGAACCATACATGACTGTGCAAAATAAGAACTCTATTGGGAAAGTCATGTTTTTGACCGTAGTGGCCAAACATAGATATGATGATGAAGGTAATTGTACTTTTGATGGAAAGATATGAGTGTGGGCATTTATCAAAAAGGTACTACACTTGTTTCACTTTCTTACATTAGTTTGTGGTACTCATTTCTAATCTTTACTTCATTTCATATAGGAACCAGCAAAGCGTACAAGCCATAATAGAGGAAGGGGAACCCTAGTCACCAAACCTATCAAGGTAGATCGGGATATTATGAGGTCGTACATGAATGCTAAAGTTCTACCAGCTATTGTCGCAAGATGGCCTCGAGAAGATGCAGGAAAGACCATTTGGATCCAGCAAGATAATGCCCCTTCTCATGTCCCACCATACGATGAACAATTTGCTGCTGCTATAGCACAAACAGGGCTAGACATACAGAATCAATCAACCACCCAATTCCCCGGATATGAAAGTACTTGACCTAGGATTCTTTGCTTATCTTAAATCACTAGCGGATGGTACAATCTCTAGGAATGTGGATGAGCTGATTGAGAATGTACAAAAAGAATTTGATGAATATGACCCATCGGCTTTGAACAGGATTTTCCTAACACTACAAGCATGTTTGATTGAGGTGATGAAAGATGGTGGTGGAAATAGATACAAGCTTCCTCACATGAACAAGGATAGGCTTGAGGCACTAGGAATGTTGCCTAAAAGCCTTAGCGTTGACCAGCAGCTATATGCGAGCGTGATGGAATCTTTAAGGAACTAACTGTATGTGATGGAATCTTGTAGGAACTAACTGTATGCTTTTGTAATTACGCACTAGGCTATATGAGAATGCGAGGCTACTGTTAAAGATGGTAGGGTGTATGCTTTTGTAATTAAGCAGTAGGCTATATGAGAATGAGACGCTACTGTTAAAGATGGTAGGGTGTATGCTTTTGTAATTAAGCAGTAGGCTACATGAGAATGAGACGCTACTGTTAAAGAGGGTAGGGTGTGTGCTTTTGTAATTGTCCCTTAATAATATATGTATGCAATAAACATAGACAATTTTAAAACACTTGGATATTATTACAATTATTAGTGATACTGATTCATATGCTTTTTACAATAGTTTGACTAACACATAAGAACATAGACATTCAGTAGTATATACAAGCATACTTGTAGCAAACGTACATGAGCTTATATTTGACATGGTTCTAATAACACATAAACTTGGACATTCATTAGTGCATATAAACATTGGTTAGAACACACAAACAATGATCATCACATAGTAGATTTCCATGAACCCTATCAACATTATTTCAGGACATAAAGCAACTACAGATCGAAGAAGGCAGGCACGAAAACCTTTAGCATGCTGACGAAGACATCACAAAAGGTTGGACCGATGTGGTCAAGCAACATCTTGAGGCGCACAGCGACATTTGGGTGCATCTCCTCGCCTGTACCCGTGTCTTCTTCAACCTTTATGCCATCAGCATCGCCCTCCTCGGTAGCAACATTGACCGCATCCGCAGTGATGCCCTCGGTTGCCACATCGACACCATCCACCATGACCCCATCGCCCCCAACTGCGCTGCCTTTTGTTTGGGAGGCGACCGAGGCACCTCCCAAACCGGCCAAATCGACACTGCCCGCCTCCATCTCCATGCCTGCCTCTTCATCCTCAGAGTCGGGGACGTAGACGTCGCTGTTGGCATCCACCCTCATGCGACCCCTGCGTTTGATGCAGTACCCGCGCACACAGATCCACTCTCTGAAGTCGCGGCTGTCCGGCTTCACGAGAATATCATCCATCCCTCCACCATGGTTGTTCAGCTTCGCGCCCACACCACGGCGGCGGATCGAGCTGATCCAGCTCCGGCGCCGACGACACCTACCACCGCCAGCCATGACAGTGAAGCGGAGGTGCTTTGGACGGGTAGCGGCACCAACAACACATGCAGATGGAGGAAGTGCTGAGGGGTGAGGAGGTGGAACGCGAGGGGGTTAGCGAGCGGGCTGCTGAGCTAGTTTGCCGGCGGGATTGGAGCTCTCGATGTGTTGCGAGCTGAGGCAGCAGCAGATAGATGCGGATGCGGAACAAACCAGGAGAAGCGATGGGGAAAAAATATCGCAGGCTGTCGTGCGGACGAGTGGTTCCGGTTTTTCCTTTTTTTTCTTTTGCAACGTAATAATTGTTGGCAGCAACGACAGGCTTTTTTGAACCGGTATGTGCTGCTAGTGTCCGCTTAATTTGGGATTTTTTTTGAACCGTAGGGAGGCAAATAAAATGGGACAGAGGGAGTAGCAAATCCGAACATAATTCATCACTTTACATAAATATATTCAAGTTGATTTGCAACAAATTTAGAGTATTTACAGCGAAAGGTTTTAGCATGGCACTCACGATCACCTAAACAGAAGGTTGGCACTATATAAAGATAGTGCCCTCCTCCAGGGGTAGAGCCAGGGAGGGGCCTGGCACCCCCTATGAATGTCAAATTTCTATTGAATTTTTTGAAATTTGAATAAATTTTGAAAATTTAACAAGCTTCCCCCCCCTAACATTCAAAAAATCAACTTTCTGGCTCCGCCTCTACCCTCCTCCAAGCGTAGGCCTTCACTTCCTACCCGCACCAACGTCCGCATGAAAGAAGTAGCCAAAGACTTCTTCCGACTACTGGTCACCTGCAACAACTTATCGGCAGCACCGTGAGTACAAAAGGTACTCCGCAGGACTTATCCAACATATGGGTATATACTTGACCGACTCTCAAGGAGGATGCATTTGGTTAAGTAGCAAGGAAGGTTAATAGGTAATTAATTTTGCATAAAAAGCATCTAAAACAACTTATTATGTTATAAACAAGTAAGGACCTAGCAACCTATAACTCTAAGCCAATCATCAAGCAAATACAATAAGTAAAGGTGATCATGATCATGAACTCAGTTTTCCATGAACTCCATACGATAACTCTACTTTGAGACTCCAAACTCAAGAGCGTGCTCCGTGACCTGGAGCGAGGCTATTGCAATAGATTATAACCCTGCAGGGGTGTACAACTTTTCCCACATGAAAGGCAAGACCAACAACCATACCCTTTTACATAGGATAAGTGTGAATTCATGCCCCCAACCTTTCACATACCCGCACCCAACTATGAACGAAGAGCCGGAAATGTATAGGTGCACCGGACGCAGCCTGATCACACCTCATCCCACCCCACGCTTAATCCGGTCAAGGCTCGGTGCGACTTATGCTACTTGGCTTACCTTCCCAAAAATTAGCATGTGGTCTGTACGAAAAAGGTGCTCAAGAGCCCAGCTACAAAGTTAGTCCTTAATCAACTCAACAAGTCTAACCAAGAGAGCTTCAATCTCAGCTTGGACTAGCACACTTGTTCAAGCCTCGATTCACCATTCAAAGTAGCTCAATATTTTAAACCATCCATAGCTATCCAAGATAATTAAATCAAGCATGATCTATAACTCGCGAGTGGTGGTGAGCTTGCCACCTCTCGACTTCTACCGAGGCTAAGCATAAATAAGCAATTATAAACGTGACACCTAAAACAAGCATACTCATCTAGGAGAGGTTATGCTAGATCAAGGAAGGATAATGCATAAAGATAGGAGCTAAGCAAACATATACACAAATATTGACTTATGCACATAGAAGACACATATATACTTTGTCTGATCCAAAATAAGGTTCAAAAGATGCTTAGGTGCCAGCCTTGGGTGCCAACGGGGGCGTCGTCCACGATGGGGCCTTGTTGTGACTCGCCGACCTCTTATTTCGATACTTCGGTCTCTACACGAGTGTAATGGTACATAATAAATAAATATGCTATGAAAAAAATGCAATGGTATGAAAATGACATGATCTAACATGAAATAACCATGCTAAAATGGAAGCTTAGATCGATAGGTGAAATAATTCGAGAAAACAGCTACTAGATAATGAAAAACAGGAAGGTGAAAAACACTGCAGCATGATCCGGCCATTGTAGCATGATCCGACCTTTTGGCCGGATCATCCGGGAACCGACTGAGCCGACCAGATTATCCAACCGGATCACCCGGCCAAGTCCGGATCTTCCACCCCCAAGGCCAGATCATCCGGGAGTGGCCACGAGTTCAGCAGTGGCGATTTCGGTGACAATTTTGGGTGGGGGTTTTCTTCTAGGAGGTTTGTATGAGTGTCTCAAGATGATTCCAAGTGATAGATTTGGTAGGAAACAAGATTTAGTAGCTCGAACTCATACATGGTGCTTGGACCCCTAGGTTTGCTTGACCCAAAATCAAAAGAGGTTTGAGAGCGATTCGAGGGAGGAGATAGCTCACTGGTGATGGATTGAACTCCTGTGAGGTGCTAGAAATTGATGGAGAGCGACGTCGGAGTAGATCGGGCATGATTCCTTGACTTGAGCTTGAGGAAGAAGAAGGGGAAAAGCTTGTGCTTGACCTTTCACATGGTTTCCGGCGAGGAAGTGGTGGAGTAGATGGTGTAGCTTGCTGGACTTGAGCTCCGGTGGCCCTCCGGCGAAGCTCCGGTGAGGTGAGGGGCTCCTAGGGTGGAGTTCACTTAGGGGCTCCTCCATGGTTTCTTGGATGGAAGAGAGAGGGTGTGAGGGAGATGAATGGGAAGGAGAGAGAGGCATCCAGGGGGTCTGGCCGGGATGGGGACGCACGGGTTGACGAGTGGGGCCACACGGTCGCGTGGCGATAGAGTTTGTGGCTGGTGACACGCACACCACCGGATCATCCGGCCCTACTACCGGGTCATCCGGGATGGCAGAAATTGGTCTGTTACAAGTATCAAGTAAGTTATTTACATGTACATGAACAGGACAAGATTGATCTCTTATTATGTCGCAAGAACAATGCCAATTTCAGAACTGAAAAGTGAAAATTATGATTGTGGAATCGTTTACAAGCAGAACCCCCTTGGCTTAGCTTACACAGCAACAGCAGACAGAACTGAAACTCTACTTGTGGAATCGGCAAGACTTGTTGAAGATCCTCTCCGAAGCGGAGCTTGCCGGCCCACGCACCTTCACGCCCGAGTGCACGATGCGCTGCCTTTGGCCCGTCGTCGCCGGCGGCAGCCGTGTTGGCTTGATCACCTGAATGGTGCGCCGCTGCTTCGCGTCCTCGGCCTCCTGGTAACGCTCGTGGAGCTTGCGCTTTGTCGCCTCCAACTTCTTCTCCTCGACGGTGTTGCTGACGATGACAAGAACAGGAGGCGTCTTCCTCGTCTGCGCTGGCACAAAGGTTGGAGCTCCCATGCTCACTGACAGCTTCACACTGCTGGTGGCGACGGCAACAGGCAGCGTCTCCTTCGTCTTCGCTGGCACGGCGGTTGGAGCTCTCATGTTCGCTGATGGCTTGGCACTGCTGGTTGCGACGACGATCTGAGCGCTCGTCTTGGTGGGCACGGGGGCGTGGGTCGCCAGCGGCCCAGCGCCGCCGTGCTGACGTGACGGCTGCTGCTGCTCACGATTGGGCGACATCGAGGCTGCTCCAGCTGGATCTTCTTCGCTGTTGTGTCAGATTCGGCCGCGGGCACCGTGTCGTCGTGGGGAGGCGGCGGCAGCGGACTGGATGGGAGGCCGTCCAGCTTGGCGCAGGCCCTGGCGATCTCGACCTTGACGCTAGCCCTCCACCCGCGCACGACGTCGCCCGCGAGCCCGCGGACCCGCTCCGACGGGTGCTCCCTCATCAGCGCGTTGACGGCGCCGACGAGACCTCCGGACGCCAGCTCGGTCTTCTCCGGAGGCACCGCCAACAGCGTGACCAGCGACCCAGCCATGGCCTCGTCGAGGAGCGCGCAGAGCCCCTCCGCCTTCTCGCTGTCGCCGTCAGCGGCGTCGCGCATCATCTTGACGATGCGTGCCCTCGCGCTCCGGAACTCGTCGCGGCAGCCTTCGGCGCCGGCGGCCGCCTCGATGGAGGCATCGATGTGCTCGAACGCGCCCAGCAGCGGCTTCAAGCGGCGGAGAGCCATGTCGCCGGACGCCGGCGAGATCTGCGTAGCTAGCGCGTGATCCGCGTGGATGCCGTGACGATTGGAATCAAGATGGGGAGGAAAAGAGAAGACGTGCGGGTGCGGGTGCTCCTCCGGCCGCTCCCTAGCGGGCTTATAAAGGCGGCGGCGGCAATCGGACTCGGAGTCGGAGTAGGAGGAGCCCCGAGAAAACTCGAGGGCCAAGAAAACAGGGCGGACGTGTTTAAATTTCTCCCGGCAAATTTCGAGTCGGAAATATTGGTTTCCTTTTTAAAAAAATAAAATTAGTTTCCTTTTTAAGCGCTGGTTAGGTTAGATTAGACGATGCACGGAGTTGGAAGCTGACGCTTTGTTGCCACACTTTTACTAGTAGCCACACTCCTGTCTCCTGGTCTTCACGATTGATTCGTAACTAGGATCGTGCCCGTGCATTGCCACGGGCAGTAAAAGATTTATATAATGTAATGCACAAAAGAATCAACACATAATAGAAGTAGATGGAAGTAGAAGCATATCACACATAATAATTAATCGACAGTAGCTCCTTCAATTATTTAACTATTGTGTTTCTATCAAAACAAGCCCGACAAGTCAGGCTACAAGATCAAACATACGCACAAATCTTTATTATCCTCTAGGAAGCTATGCTGGTGATACCATCGCATCACTTAAGCTCTCAATTTAGCATCAGGATGATCCATGAAAAAATAAGGCTATCATATGGATATATATCCATCTAAAACAGGGCGTGCTCGACTCAGGACCATAATTGGCAGGTTGTCCTTCATGAGCGCTTCTCATACTCAATGATGTTTGGGACTGACTGCTCTTAAGTCTCTGCATATCAATTAATAACTTTGACATATATAGTTCATCCAGAGTTCACACAAATTATGATTTAATTTGATGATGTCCATACTCCACTTTCCAAATAACAAGATAAGGTGGTGTCTGCAATATACTTCAGCACAAAGAATTGCAGAAAGATCAAAAAAACAAAGCAGGGACAAAAGAGTAAGGCCTCATCCAGGATTTCAGAGTTTGAGATAATGCATCTGCAAGTAGACATGAGGTCTATGAATTTCACGATCCAATCATAATACCTAGAAACTTAATAAGTAAGGGCTTGCAAGAATTTTCATATTCTAGATAGAAGTATCTATATTAAGCTTTCACTGGCTAACAAAACCTTGTATGTTACAGTTCCACCTTAAGTACCAATCTGGTGAAAGTGTTAAATTTGATACGACACCATTTGCTGGTAGAACTCAATCCACATGTTTCCCATGCTGAGAAGATGACAAATATTATAACGTCCAGAAAAAAGTGCATGGATTGGTTTTGTTAAATTTCAGAAAACTCTGCAAATAAATGATCCAGCAGCATTGAGCTTTCCTTAACAAACAGCCACAAGTCACACAACTCAACACCTAACCACTTTCTGAAATAAAAATGCTATGCAAGTAATGCTAATTATCAAAGCTGCAGCAACAGAAATTATTTGACATCAAACAATCCAAAAAGATATCAACATGAGGATAGAACAATAATGCCATAAATCACAAGTGTACCTTAGAAATATAATAGTTGGAATTTAGATGACAAAATAATGTGGTGATGAAGATAATGTGCTGACCCAGTATTGTTCCATTGCAGATCAAGGAGGTGAGAGTCCAGGAATGACTTGTCCAAAGCATAGTACACTGCAAGAAATGAGAACTCACAGATCATTAGTAATGCTAGGTAAATCCTTTACAACTTGTGCAAAACCCAATATCAAGGTCTATGCAAACCCATCCATACTTGTATGAACAAATAAGTTTCAGCCTACAGTTCTTGGTGAAGCTGACACTCTGTCCCCGGCGCATAGCTCTGCACTACCAATGCCACGAGGGAGACTATGGACATAACACTACATCAAGGTAGTTAGTTATTGTTGGAAGAACTACCTTAATAAACACTTTGCTTGCCATCTAAATGTTGCAATTCTCAAGCTCTAAATATTTGCAAGCACTACTTGTGGATTGTAGGAAATGTAGCCATGTTTGCCAAATGCTACTAATATAGCACTACATCCTTAAAAAGGAAAAGGAAAACAAGCCTCTATAAAAGATTGGTGTTACCTACGAAGCTCTTCTCCCAATCCACTTATGGCATCGCAGGCTCTTGCCTATCTGGCTATCTCTTAATATCTAAGGTACATCTCAAGCTTCAGAAAAGTTATGTTTAGTTTGCCAAAATTCAAAAAAATTACATGGTGGTGCCAGGAAAAAAGAGATACATTCAGTAAAATCTATTTACTTATCACAATAGTATAGCATCTACCTTACCAATCCGTTTGTATAGCAGCAAGAGTGCAGTTAAAACCCAAAGAGCACCGTACACAATACAATATTCCTATCATATAAAGGAAACTAAGTGAAAAAAAGAAAGGTAATGGGATGTTAGAGAGCACAATGATACATAAGTCGAAACATTAGACTGGAACAAATTTCACAATACTGAGAAGTAAATAGGAAAAGAGAAGGGGTTTAACAAAGGATAGAAATTGTATATCAATGTTTTAAAGGCTGTAAGCTTGTGTACAAGCAGCGAAGGATATAAATTAAGACTACACATAAGGAAATAAATAAACTGTTTAGCATGGTGAAGCATTTGATAGGCTCTTCCAGAAGTCTAACCAAATATCGAGAGAAGAGCCACATATCAAAGCACACCTCTGAAAATCCTAGTGGTTGTCCTAGATTGCAGAGAATCAAAGAATACGTGGAATGCAAACTCCGTGATCCAAAGTCAAGTAAACTAAAATACCATAGCACCACTTCAGCCTACAGTGATTTAGCACAGGGAAGAGCAGTCTTGCTTAAGTAGCCATCCTCGCTTGATTAATACAAACTAACTGTCTCATTGTGAATTTGATCAAATCAAATCAAATCGAACAATTGTTTCTGGTGCTTACCACTGCTTGCCACGGATCTTGCAGTCACGTACCATGGTGTCTGCCGACCCTCCAGCCAGCATCTACGGCGTCGTCATGAACCCCTGCGGAACAGGAAGATGATCAGATCGAGAATTAAAACTGACGGTGTCACGAGCCATAGCAAGAAAGGAGAGTGGACTGAGAGAGGCAAGCATGTACGTGCCGCCGCACCCGACCTTCCCTGCGGGAAATCCATGCGCCGCACCCGGATTGGGCCGCTGTACCGCCGCGGGGAGTACCAGCATCCTGCAGCCAGGGGTGAGGAGCCAGGCTGCCTCGGCCCAAGCGGCGGTGCCTGAATCGCTGCATCGCGCATCGACTGGACGCCTGGTGGTGATGGTGTCGATTGGAGGACGGCGGCGGGGACAATAGTGGCGGCATCGATTGCGGCGGCCGGAGGCGGATTCCGTCACCTGCGGCGCGGATGATGGGGGCACCACGGAAGATAGATCGACGGAAGAGGAGGTGGACCCGGGAACACCATAACTTAGAACAACAATTATGCAATCTGTGCTGATCATCAAATAATTAGTATTACCAATTTCGGACATTGAACAAAGTGTACTGGGCAAGGAGCCATTGAAAACTGAATGGCTTACAGAAAGACAAATTATGCATGTCAACTTAACAATAGAGTTCTGATATTTCAGTGATTATTGCCCTGGTAGGTGTAAATTGTAGCATGGCAGGCAATTGAAATGGTACACTATTGTGATTTTTGCAATCAAAATGGAAGATAGCCACAGATGCAGTGTCTAAAGCAATACTCAAATTACTTGGATGATAGGACTAATTAGATAGAATTGGTGCTCAAACCAGCAAAAAACAGGAAAAAGACTTCACTCACTGTCTTCTCCCTCTGTTATCCATGGAAGCAGTAGCTAAAGATTCTCTCTTCCTCCATGATGTGCAAGAACAAAGCACAAGAACCAGCACCAGCAGCTCCTGTCGTGCACACAAATCAGCTCAATAAAAAACCTTGCTTTTTTCTCCACCGCAAGCAAGCAGCAACGCTTAGAATTGGGAAAACATCAAATTGCACACAAAACAAAATGTGAGGGGCTTTGGGCACACACATCAACAATACCTGATGAGCACACATAACTATATCCTTCAGCAAGCTATATCCTTCTGGAATTCCACTTCAAATCCTCAAATCTTCAGGTTTCTAATTGCTGAAGCTAAAGGAGGGAAGGTCAAGCAGGAACTAATCAAATCTTCAAGGAAACAACCTGTAAGGAAAGAAGGGAATTATTTTATCTAGCTCCATAATGGCAAAAGCATCACCAAGTGAACCTAGGAGACCTAACAATTGAAGAATGGAACAGTATGTGTTACCACAACAAAACCACAAATTTCTGTTGTGCCAGATCATGATTAATCATGCCTAAGATTATGAAAAATAAAATGGATTGTTGAGAGCTTAACTCTGTAAATGCTGCCGTTACACATAATTGCATAAAAAGATATTGTAGAAGATAATGAATTGGATATAACGGATACCCTAGAAGCCAGTTAGAACATATGAAACCAAAAAAAATAAAGATAACAAACTTTGGATTGTGCAGTTGAAGAAGCATATCATTCTTTCATCACGAATTCAGCTGTACAGAGGACTACCATGTATCTACAGGGCATAAACTCACCTACTCCGTAGATGGGCATTAGAGGTGGACCGTGGACATCATGACAGGTTTTAGACCAAGAAAATCATAAAAAAAATTAACTATACTAAATGGTTGGAACTCGGAACATTCGGACCTTATGGTAATATCGTATTGTAAATCTCACAGAAGAGTAAGAAAACAGAACTGTTACTAAATTGTGCAACTGACATTTAACATATAAGATACATCTGAAAGGACCATACTGGCATGCATTATTAACTGCTGCAGAAATTCAGCAGGATGCTATGCTATGTGTAAACTGTGGAAACTATGCAGGATGCTAAAATTCAGAATAATTCCCCTGGAAAAAAAGCATCACAAAGCGTACATTGTATCTAGCCTGGAAGGACCAATAATGTATCAGCTAGTTTCAAAAAAAATAGTGCCTATGATAGTATACAACCAGATTGGACAATTACCTCGTGACAGTATTTCTAAGATCCCAGGATTTCATCAATAAAATGTGATGTGATAGGCATATAACCCCTACTTTGGTTCTTAGATGTCTGCAAGTCTGTAGTTATTGCCACCCTCGATTGAATTGCAGACATGTATTCAATGGCCTTCTTCTCCACCTCATATTGCACCATAATAGATAGCTAAAAAAGAAGAATCAGTTAGGACTTTTTTTAGCGGAATTAGTTAGAAAATTCATTTATCTCTAAGAGATGCACCACAATAATCAGTATTACAAGATCTATCTGTTATTTTATAAAAAACAAAAGACATGACATTTCACCAAATAAAAGTGGAAATGTAAACTTAGTACTGTACAACTCACATTAATAATAGAGTTAAGCTATTGCACGTCACTATAGCAACCACCAAGGATTATATAATGGAACCAACACAAGTATATCACTATTATAGCATGAAAATAGCATGTTGAGCTATTGCAGATCAGCCGGTACAGAAATCAAACTACAAAACTAAAAGCTAATAGATTAGTTAGTATGTAGTATGAAAATGACAACAAGCAAGGATTATAATAATGGAGCCAACGATAGTATCTCTACAACATGAAAAATGGCATGTTGCTTCACCGTAGAAAAAACAAGCTACTAATTTGTAAAGATTCATTTTGCTAACTACAAGGAAGGTAATCCTTGACCATAGGAGGGGGCAGGACGCGACCAGCTCCTTGCACGACGAGAGTGCGTCGACAGGTGGCACAGCGGCGGTGCGGGCGCGGCGCCGTCCTCCCAGGGATACTCTGGGAGCAGCTCGTCCAGGACCCGAACAGCAGGGCTAACAAGAAGTCTCCCTGCACCGCACCGCATGTCGCGGTGAACACACAGCATGTCACGGCGGAGGCGGGCAAAATCGAGACCGAATCGGATGAAGGAGGACGGGAGCAGGAGAGACCAACCTTGAAGTCCTCGAGGTCGAGGGTGAGGGGAGCGCGGCGGCGGGGTCGACGGTCGGCGGCTGGCAGCCGGCGGGGCAGACGGACATCTGGGCGGGGTTATAATGATCACCGACCTGCTCTTCCTGGCCGGCTCCATGGTGATGTGCTTCGCGCCGGCGCCCGCGGTGATCATCGTCGGCAGGGTCCTGGTGGGCCTCGGTGTCGGGATGGCCTCTATGACGTCGCCGCTCTACATCTTCGAGGCCTCCCAGCGCGGATCCGCAGCGCGCTGGTCAGCACCAACGGCCTCCTTCTGTGGAGCGGAATCGATCCGGGGAGGGTGGAGGCGAACTGGCGTGGAGGAGGACGAGCGAGGAGCGGTTTAGTCCGGGCGAATCACTTGGGCCTGGCAGTAGCTCGGTGTGGCGGCACACGAAGGAGGAAGGCAGGCGAACGAGCGAGCGAGCGTCCGGGCCGCGACGGCGGCGACAGGCTCGCAGCGGAGAGGGAGACGTCCGCAGGGTTAGGGTTTGGGTGGAGAAAGGGATAGGGTGGCGGGGTAGGGGTCCGAGGGAGATGCGCGAGGAAGCGGACGGTGGAGGATGAGGCGGAGTGATTTGGCCCGATCCAACAGACGAAATCGATCGTGATTGGAGGAGCGCGAGGGGGCGAGCGGAGGGGGGACGCGGTCGTCCGCGGTCGTCCTACCGGAAGATTGACGTACCAACTTTTTATCTCCACTTCATTCTTTTTAGTAGTAGAGAAAAAGATTCAATTCGAAGCGATCGATCGTGTGCTAATTTCAAAAATTTCCAAAAAAAAAAGAATGTGCAATTCAACGTTATCAGAATGACCGACTCCTTGCTCAGGTAACATGGGGATTGCTCAGGTAACTGTCACCAGCAGGCTAGCCGGCTGGTTGGCTGCTGTGACAGAAACTTGTTGGCTACAGAATGTAGTAGTTGTGAGTCACAACTTGTTAGATGCAACTCTATTATTTAAACTGTTAGGTGGTTATAGTATGGGCGTATGACATAGTAATATTCATGTTGGATTGTTGGTCACTCATCTGGTTGTGAACATGTTGCATATATGTCCATTCATGTTTTCAGTGTTTTCGATTTGAGGTACCGTTATTGATCGATATATTTTCGATCTGATGATTTCGTTTCTGATGTATTGATTTTTCGTTATCGATATCGTTTTCGAGCATATTATTTACGTATGGTTTCCGAGTAAAAAAATGATAAAAAACGATAATGAATATTTTCGATCGTTTCCGACCGATTTCATCCCTAGCTGAGCGGGGTGAGGAGGACACTTTGCTAGTAGCCACACTCCTGGTCTTCACGATTGATTCGTAAAAAAAATCAATTCGAAGCGATCGATTGTGTGCTAATTTCAACTTTGAAATACGACCGTGCAAAAATTTCCAAAAAAAAAGACCATGCAATTCAACGTTATCAGAAGGAAAAATTAGATCCATAGCACTCAAAGATCCGACATGTAGAAATATACCATCAAAAAATGTTTTTAGAGAGTTTTACCATCAAAGAACCAACGTCATAGCTATTTAGCATTCTGTTGCCCTCCTGTCGGTTTGCCGCCGTCGCCATCGTCATCTTGTATCTGCTGGGAGTTGTCAGGGGCTCAGCGCGGCGACGCTCGGCGGCCGCTGCCGAGAACCAGCTGCCGGTGTCGCCCCAGCGACGGGCGACGACGACGGGGCCGGCCGGGGGAGGAGCGCCGCTGCTGTCCGAGCGAGCAAGGGAAGGCGCACTGGTTGGCGGGTTCTCGGGCAGCGGGTGAGCGGCGCGGGATAGCAAGCGGTGTCGCGTCGGTCATGAGTCATGACGACGTGCTGTTCGCGTGCGGCCGCCGCGATGGGGTCAGAGGGGCATAACCGCAGCTCCTCTTTTTCTCCTCAGACGTCAGGTGCTAGTACATCTTGGTCTTGCTACCAAATTGATTCGACAAGTGCCGATTCGTCAAATCAGACTTTGATTTCTATCATATGTCAATCAATTCAATTGTCATGCATCCAATTTCAGCCAGAAAAGTAAGTTTTACTCCCGCTAGCTGCAGCTCGTTCTATTTGAGCCATTCGTTTCTGGTTGGAAACCGTGAGATCTTGTCCGTATATGAAATTTTGTCAGGTATCAGTCAAGGAGGTGGCAGCAATGAGCTGCTCTCTGACAACTCTTTGACTACCTCTACCGTTTCTTCACCATACGTTCAAATTTTAAATCTATGGTGAAAGATAAAAAATCTGGAGTATTAAATATTGCAGAGCACATGTCATGATGCAGTACCTCTCTGAGAAATAATAGAGACTGCATATACCACACACATGTATATTGGGTGTATCACTCATGTACCATATGAGTATGACAAAATAAAGTAAAATAATTCAACAAAATACAACACAATAGATATGCAAATTGTATCAACATCCCAAAGCACTGCAATTTACAACAAGTAAAAAATAGATTATGAAAAATGTGGGGGAATCTTTTGAAAAATTGTCAAACATCAACATTCTAGCTACGGAGTACTTGCATTTATTGTCCTAATAGAGTACCACTTGAAAGGAGTGCAGAAAAAGATTGTCAAAACATCATGTGCAACAGTGAATGTATCACACATGTACAACCTGAAAATTGCACAAAACATAAAATTAATTCAACAAAGGTATGCTTTATAAAATAACACAAAAGTAGTAATTAACAAGCATACTCCTAGATTACAGAAGACATGTACTTAGTTCCTACAGCTAACCAGGGCAGGTATGAAACAAAGATGCTACCCGCTCACATACGCATGGATTGTTTAAAAACAAAGTAAATGTTAAATTACTTTGCATCGATTACATTCACTGTTGCACTTTTTATAGCATCAATTCTGTACCAACATGTATTACCACAATATAGTGGTACACAAGCGTCATTCGACTAAAATCAACACACTTTAATGGCATTTTTTTATATCAATATGTATATCACAACCTATAACACGATATAGTGTCACACAAGTTGTCGGTACCAACAAATAAATCTGATGGTACCAATTTGCATATTGCTCTACCAACCCCAAAATGATATAAACTGTACAAAACATAGATTGTTGCACCTCTCAAATTTGGGTCATAACCAATAGAACATAGGCTTAGCTTTTTGCAAGACAAAGCAAAAACAAAAGGAAACAAAGTGATAATTTATGTCTATTCAATCACTCCAAGTTCCAGATAATTTCAGAGAAAGGTAAAGCCATTAAATACTTTATTAAGCATTCACATCATGATTGCTAAGGATTTAACAGAGTGAACAGACAGTCACTATTGCTATTGCTGAATCGAGAATCAATGCTCATCTGCAGACAAAAATGAAAGCGGGTGCTTTCGTTGATCTGAACCTGCATAGGCCAACAATAAAGAAGAGTTGGTACTGCAAAAATCACTAAAATCAAAAGGCAACAGCTTGATGGACAAATCTTTCAAGAAAAACTAAAATTATTGTTGCTCGGTAGAAAGAAAGGCACACAACACATAGTCTGAATATACTACCTCCATTCTTAAATAGATGACGTTTAGGACCAGAATTTTCGTTCAAAATGAACTAAATTCTTTGTCCTAAACGTCATCTATTTAAGAATAGAGGGAGTAGCTAAAATCGACCAACCGATGAAAATGTATATTCAAATCTGTAAACATGAATTTCATGATCAGCTCTCACACTCCATGATTTATTTAAACATTTAGAGAGCTCCGACACTCCATGATTTATTTAAACATTCAGAGAGCTAGAGGATATGAAGCCGGCAACTCCGTATATACTCAAAACAAAGCTGTAGTTTCAAGCTAATTACTCAAAACAAAGTTGTAGTCTCAAGCTAATCCAAACAGAGCAGCACCAGCCATATCTCATCTCTGTCTGTTCCATCACACAAGCAAGAAAACCCCTGCCATCCCAATAGGCAAAAACAAAACAAATGATTGCTCTCCAACCTTGCGGAGCAGATGGGCCAGCACAAATTGATCTATTTCACATAAACGAAAACGAATCCATGGACAAGAAAAAGGAGAGGAGATGCAAGAACAGGATGAACAGTTGTGTAGACCTGGAGGCATGCGGTGGGTGCTCAGGTAGCAGATCCGTGCATGGCAGAACATCAGGGCACGATTTAGGGGTCCATGAGGTGTAGCACCCCGATCGAGTCCCACCATCAAGTATAGATGTGTGGGGCTCTGACCACGCGGAACAAGCGCTGGTGCCGCCAGATCAGGCTGAAGCCGTCGTGTTGCGACCACCGTTGAAGCCTCCATGCCAATGACGTTGTCACACCCGTTTTTCCGAAGAAAACCGAATGCATCTCATATGTGTACCAGGATCTCAATTTCACACATACGATAGACATAATGAGTGTAATAACAGAAATAATGCTAAAAAATGTACAAGAAGAGGTTTATTAACTTTTATTACACTCATGGATAGACACGAAGGTCTTTACACGACCATCGATAACTATGACAATCCAGCACTGTCTTCAACTCCACAGGCATCTGACTGGGGGAAACGCATGCCTCAGAACTCATCGAAGTCGCT
Source organism: Cenchrus fungigraminus (assembly GCA_036936925.1). Taxonomy (NCBI): domain Eukaryota; kingdom Viridiplantae; phylum Streptophyta; class Magnoliopsida; order Poales; family Poaceae; genus Cenchrus; species Cenchrus fungigraminus. Next base: position 103,198,941 of record CM072769.1, on the reverse strand, counting down.
GAAGTACTCTTCTCCAGTGTTCTCCTCTGAACAGCGGGTAAGCAAGGGTGAGCACACTTATGGTTGGAGCTCAGCAAGTGGGGGAATATGCAAGACTATCAAGGATAGGCTAAGATTTAGCAGCGGTTAGCAATTTTAAGTTGGTCAAATTTTATTAGCAAGCACCTATTTACTAGGTGTAAGTTCATACTTTCCCAAAATTAAGCATTTAGAAAACATTATCTCAAAACCATATAAAATCATGATTTAATTCCATCTTCAAGTTCATTAATCATGTGAGGGTCCAGGCCGCTCTTGACCATGAGCACGGCTGATCGATCAGTTTTAACTCTGCAGAGGTTGTACACTTTCACCACAGCTCGTGTTCCCCATGTTGCCCGGGTTGATCAGACCCTTAAACACTTCCGAGGTGAGTGGCTAGGGGTCCACTACGAAGCCTTTACAAAGATATGCAGAAGACCAACAACCCGCGACAGTTACAGCAGAGGAGCGGACCATAACCCTCCCTAGTGGTCAGCACCTTAGCAAAGGCTGCTACCCCAAAAGAACCAGGCTATACCCCTTCAACTTCGGCCCCCTGTGCTCCTTTCGGATAAGGTTGTCAGATATTTCCACACACCTAATTAATTGGCTAAGCCAGAGCCATATGAATTGTGGTTGCACTATTTTCCTGGGTGGTTCTCCATGTTCCAACTAAAACATATGATCTTGTATTTATCAAAGTTCACCAAAACTTGCTCATCATTCATCATTTTGTAAAGTTCCATTTTAACCATCCCAAGGTATAGCAACTAAGCATTTATACCCAAAACATTTATTTAAAAGGGTTGTTCAAGGTAATGGGGATAAAATCTAGTTATGTCCTTAAAAAGGTAATTTTCCCATCAAATTATGCATATCAACATTAAATGTAAATTTTAGTTATTATGCAAGTTGTGTGGGACAAAATAGAATATGCAGGGGAGGAAATCCACTTGCCTTCCTTGCTTAAACACTGGGGTTCTTCTTCTTCAAAAAGTTGCTCTTGACCTTCGATCGGAAGCTTTGCTCCAACTGACACGATATCTACACGCACACCAAAAATCATACAATAAATAAAAACAATACATCAAACATTAAAAAAGACTAAAATAAGGTTCTAAAACTGACGGGCTTAAAGAGACGGTCGCATGGACACCAAAAACTCCTAAAAGAGACAAAGGATGCAAAAGATATGGCTAAAACAAGGTTCAGAGGCTAGATTGTAAGAAAACTTGGGCTCCAGGGGCTTATCTGCAAGAAACCAGGGACCTAAACATAATTACGCGTATAAACTCAAGGTTTATAGCGTAAAAGAGCAGGGCTGGACCGCGGGTGGAAAAACCTAAGAAACCTAGGGGCTTAACCGGAAAAACCAGGACCTAATTGTAAGCTTCTTTAAAGGTGGAAGGGCATTTCTGTGATATTTAAAACTGCGGGGGCCTTTTTGCAAAACAACAGCGGCCGGCTGAGTTGACTGTTACGGTCTGGTTTGACTCGGCGGAGGGGGGGGGGACAGATCCGAGCCGTAGATCGCGCGATCGACGGCTGCGGTGGCACGCGAGCGGCTGGCGGCGGCGGACGGCGGCGCTGCGGCGCGAGCTTCGCCGGAAGTTCGCCGGCGATGGCCAAAAGGGCCTCCCGAGCATGAATTGCTACAGGGAAAGCACCAAAACAAAGAGGAGGACATGAGGGTTTCACCTGGGGGCTTGAGACGGTGAGAAGGGCGGCGGTGAAGGAGATCGGCGCGGCGACGGAACTCCGGCGTGCTCCCTTCGGGGCGGCGGCACTATGCGAAGGAGGAGAAGTGGAGGAGCGGTGCGAGGAGTAGAGGAGCTTGGGGGAGTCCTTTATAGGGAAGAGGGACAGGCGGAGGGGCGCAGTGAGGCGGTGGGCAGTGGGGATTTCGGCGAGCACCGTGAATGCTGATGGGAGCTCGGTGAGGAGCGTTTCGGTGGGAGAGGAAGGGGAAGGGGCAGTTCGTGGTGCTGCGCCGCGCATTGAAGGCGCACCAGAGGGGAGAGGGAGGTGCACGGAGAGGGGCGGCGCCGGGAGAGACGGTGGGCGGTGCGGCCCTGGGTGGAAGGGTGGGGCTGGAGGTAGGGGACGACCCTGACACGGGAGTCCCGCCTGTCAGCCGCTGGAGAGAGGGGAGAGGCTGGCGGGCCGGTGGGGTTTAGTTGGGCCCCGAAGTTGAGTTGGGCCGGAGGGGGTTGAACGGGCCGCACGTGAAAAAAAAGAAAAGAGAGAGGGAAAAGACACGGGCCGCCGGGGGGAAAAAGGAAAAAGGGAAAGGCCGAGGCTGGGCCGGCGGAAAAAAAAGAGAGAGGGAGAAACTGGGCTGGCTGGGCTGAAGAGAAAAAGAAGAAGGGTTTGGGGTTTTGTTTTTCTTTCTTTCTTTTTTTTCTAACACACTCAAACAAAACAAATGCAACCAAAATATGATGCACAATCACTTGGGTGATTCTAAATTAATTAAATATTATTTAATACTTTAAGCAAATTTATTTGGTCAAAATTATTAAACCCTTAGAAAAAAACTAAGCCATGTTTCTATTATTTTATTGTGATGGAATTTTAGGGTGTTACAAATCCTACCCCTTAAAAAGAATCTCGTCCCGAGAATCGGAGAGATTGGAAAACAACTTGAGGAGATACAAGCTGATCTTGAAAGGTGTTGGGGGTACTTGTACACAACTTGAATATCATCCACGGATCTTGTTTCACTTCTCCTTCTTCTTTGGGCTGGTAGTAGCAACATACTCAATCCTATCTCCTTGCGGGCTGGTTAAGAGCACCGACTTCTTGGCACACAGAATAATTCCATCATGTTTGCCTAACCAATCCATTCCAAGGATCACATCTATTCCACTAGACATTAGAACTACTAAGTCAACTTGAAAATCTATCTCTCCGATTTTAAGATTGACTTGTGGGCATACATGGGTGGATTTCATTTCACCGTTTGGGGAACCACTAGCAAATGTGTCTTCATAGAACTCATGGGTACATCATGCTTTGCCACGAATTGTGCAGTAATAAACGAATGCGATGCCCCGGAATCAAATAAAATTGTTGCAGGTACAGAGTTGATAAGGAACATACCAAGAACAACAACCTTGGCCTCTTGGGCTTGCTCAGCTGTCACGTGGTTCACCCTACCACGCATGTAGTTCTGTTGGCCTCTGTTACCTTGAGAATTTGGATTCCCAGTGCGTACTTGAGACGATGGCTGACTGAGTCTCCGACCATTGACTTTCTGAGGTGTGCGCTGGGAGCAAATACTGCCATAGTGTCCCTATTCTCCGCAGTTGAAACAACCACTAGGTTGAACTGGGGTGTTGTTCCTCACTGGTGCATCTGAATGATTCTGAGGAGGATTTGGAGCACGTGGTGTCATTTGGTTAAAATCTCCTGGTTCCTAAAATGAGTGCTGAAACTGCTAATTATCTTGATAACTTCTGCCTTATTCACGAGAATGGAACTGAGATCCCTGTGTTGAGTGGAAACAGGGGCGAGTGTTGCAGCTAGATTGTCCCTGAGACTGAAACTTGCGCTTGCGTTCAACAAGTTCCGCATGTTTTCTTTCCAAGCCTATGGCCTTGTCTAGCAAAGTTTGGAAGTTAGGAAAAGTGTGACTCTGGAGCTGGTAGTTGAGTGGCCCAATGAGACCATCCAAGAAATGTTCTTGCCTCTTTGGGTCTGTGTCTACTTCATCTGGAGCATAACGAGATAACTGGGTGAATTTATCCCTGTACTCACTAACAGACATGTTGCCTTGCTTCAAAGCAAGAAACTCCTTCTGCTTGAGCTTGATCACACCAGCTGGGATGTGATGTGTATGAAAACCTTCCTGGAACTCCTGCCAGGTGATGGTGTTAGGAGCAGCATGTGCAACAGTATACGCATCCCACCAATCAGCTGCTGCGCCCTCCAAGCGTCCTGCAACGTACAAGACTTTCTCATGATCGTTACATTGTACTATATCCAGCTTCTTGTTAACAGTCTTAAGCCAATCATCGGCATCGAGAGGTTCCACTGAATGGGAGTAGGTAGGTGGGTGGTGGCTCATGAACTCTCTGTGTTTATTTGCAGGTGGCAGAGGTGCTTGAGGTACTGGCTGGTTCTGTTGAGCTTGCATGTTCTGAACAGTAGCTGTGAGTGCTTGCAACAACTGTGTCTGGGCTGTTAGGAATTGCTGCATTGCTGGATCTATTGCTGGGTTATGTGGTGGATGTGGTACTTGATTTCGCTGGTTAGCTATGTGAGCACGAATCACAGGCGGAACATCCTGTCCTCCTCCTGACCTGGTGTTTACCATCTGATTGTTAGGGGAAGATATTCAGATAGGAAGTTGAATTGATAAAGATAAACAGAAGAACAGGGGTAAAGACTTTAAATTTAACTTAATTATTTTATTAATGCACTTATGGCCATCACTCCATAAAGCATTTCAAACATGACAAAGATCCAACTACAACATGTTTTCACCCAACAAGCAATATTACATCGTTTACATCCTCGCAGGAACGGATCTATCGATCAACTCAAAAGGGTAGGCATCCTATTCAAGAAGACCGGTGGTCGCGATGGACGAGCCGTAGCGGAGCCTCTTGCGGGGTGGTGACATCGGAGTGCAAGGAAACTCGGCGGGCTGCTCTGGTGGCTCCCTGCCATCACGCTCGGCTTCCAACCGCGCGATCTTGGGGTACGCATCTTTCAGCATCCCGTGGGTCTGGTCCAACTCGGCAGTAGCAACCTCCAAGTCGGTGTTGAGTCCTGCAACGACCTGAACAAGGATGTTGAGGCGATTCTCTTCGGGATATCCAACTTGAACCATCGTATGCTCAGTGCCACTGATGCATCGAGGAACGTGATGGAAGTCACTGATGCTCAGCTCATGGTGGCGCCTGGATCGAAGAGACCACAAAGCCCTTCTTGCAGCGTTGTTGACTGAAGCACTGTAGGTGAAGTGGTGTGTGGTGGAGTCATGTGCCTTGATCGTTGGGTAGCCTCTGGTAGTTTCCTCAAAAGCTCTGACGTGAACTCGAGTCTTGTAGAAGGTACCAAGCGGTGGCTCTGTCCAGCTGTGGGTGACGTAGAGGGGCTTCACTGTGTTTCCCAACTCCCGCAGCGTCTGTTGAAGCAGGTAGGGAAAGTAGCCTGGCTCATTCTCCGAGGAGTGAATGCGACAAGCCAGATCCCTTCACGAGGACCGTCGTAGTAGTACTCTTCTGCATCACCGTCGCTGCCCCTACCATCACTAGGGTCCTCCACGACTGGCTCAGCCAATGGGGGCAGCTCCATTCCGTTGTTGGCGTACGGCTGAAACTCGGCCATCTGATAGAACAAAGCTGAACTCAGAGCAGAATAAAACAAAAGGGTACAATTTTAACAAAGGACAAATAAGATAGATTTTTAGGTGGAATTAAGATTTATTTTGAAGAGTTGACACGGCTTTCTAGAAAATGAGTCCTTATTTCGACCATTTCTATCTAAGGCTGCGTCCTACAGTCAGCATAGCTCTGGTACCACTCAGTCACACCCGTTTTTACGAAGAAAACCGAATGCATCTCATATGTGTGCCAGGATCTCAATTTCACACATACGATAGACATAATGAGTGTAATAACAGAAACAATACTCAAAAACGCACAAGAAGAGGTTTATTAACTTTTATTACACTCATGGATAGACACGAAGGTCTTTACACGAACATCGATAACTATGATGATCCAGCACCGTCTTCAACTCCACAGGCATCTGACTGGGGGAAACGCATGCCTTAGAACTCATCGAAATCGCTGAAGTACTCTTCTCCATTGTTCTCCTCTGAACAGCGGGTAAGCAAGGGTGAGCACACTTATGGTTGGAGCTCAGCAAGTGGGGGAATATGCAAGGCTATCAAGGATAGCCTAAGGTTTTGCAGCGGTTAGCATTTTTAAGTTGGTCAAATTTTATTAGCAAGCACCTATTTACTAGGTGTAAGTTCATACCATCCCAAAATTAAGCATTTAGAAAATATTATCTCAAAACCATATAAAACCATGATTTAATTCCATCTTCAAGTTCATTAATCATGTGAGGGTCCAGTCCGCTCTTGACCGTGAGCACGGCTGATCGATCAGTTTTAACTCTGCAGAGGTTGTACACTTTCACCACAGCTCGTGTTCCCCATGTTGCCCGGGTTGATCAGACCCTTAAACACTTCCGAGGTGAGTGGCTAGGGGTCCACTACGAAGCCTTTACAAAGATATGCAGAATACCAACAACCCGCGACAGTTACAGCAGCGGAGCGGACCATAACCCTCCCTAGTGGTCAGCACCTTAGCAAAGGCTGCTACCCCAAAAGAATCGGGCTATACCCCTTCAACTCAGGCCCCCTGTGCTCCTTTCGGATAAGGTTGTCAGATAATTCCGCACACCTAATTAATTGGCTAAGCCAGAGCCATATGGACTGTGGATGCACTGTTTTCCTAGGTGGTTCTCCATGTTCCAATTAAAACATATGATCTTGTATTTATCAAAGTTCACCAAAACTTGCTCATCATTCATCATTTTGTAAAGTTCCATTTTAACCATCCCAAGGTATAGCAACTAAGCATTTATACCCAAAACATTTATTTAAAAGGGTTGTTCAAGGTAACAGGGATAAAATCTAGTCAAGTCCTTAAAAAGGTAATTTTCCCATTAAATTATGCATATCAACATTAAATGTAAATTTTAGTTATTATGCAAGTTGTGTGGGACAAAATAGAATATGCAGGGGAGGAAATCCACTTGCCTTCCTTGCTTAAACACGGGTGTTCTTCTTCTTCAAAAAGTTGCTCTTGACCTTCGATCGGAAGCTCTGCTCCAACTGGTACGATATCTACGCGCACACCAAAAATCATACAAGAAATAAAAATAATACATCAAACATTACAAAAGACTAAAACAAGGTTCTAAAACTGACGGGCTTAAAGAGACGGTCGCATGGACACCAAAAGCGCCTAAAACGGACAAAGGATGCAAAAGATATGGCTAAAACAAGGTTAAGGGGCTAGATTGTAAAAAACTTAGGCTCCAGGGGCTTATCTGCATGAAACCAGAGACCTAAATATAATTACGCATATAAACTCAAGGTTTATAGCGTAAAAGAGCATGGCTGGACCGCGGGTGAAAAACCTAAGAAACCTAGGGGCTTAACCGGAAAAACCAGGACCTGATTGTAAGCTTCTTTAAAGGTGGAAGGGCATTTCTGTGATATTTAAAACTACGGGGGCCTTTTTGTAAAATGACGGTGGCCGGCTGAATTGACCGTTACGGTCTGGTTTGACTCGGCAGGGGGGGCTGATCCGAGCCTGCGGTGGCACACGAGCGGCTGGCATCGACGGACGGCGGCGCTACGGCACGGGCTTCGCCGGAAGTTCGCCGCCGATGGCCAAAAGGGCCTCCCGTGCACGAATCGCTACGGGGAAAGCACCAAAACAAAGAGGAGGACACGAGGGTTTCACCTGGGGGCTTGAGACGGCGAGAGGGGCGGCGGTAGAGGAGATCGGCGCGTCGGCGGAACTCCGGCGTGCTCCCTTCGGGGCGCCAGCGCTATGCGAAGGAGGAGAAGAGGAGGAGCGGTGCGAGGAGTAGCGGAGCTCGGGGGCGTCCTTTATAGGGCAGAGGGGCAGGCGGAGGGGCGCGGTGAGGCGGTGGGCAATAGGGATTCCGGCGGGCGCCATGAATGCTGATGGGAGCTCGGAGGGGAGCGTTTCGGTGGGAGAGGAAGGGGAAGGGGCAGTGCGTGGTGCTGCGCCGCACATTGAAGGCGCACCAGAGGGAGAGACGGTGGCCGGCGCGGCCATGGGTGGAAGGGCGGGGCTGGAGGTAGGGGACGGCCCTGACACGGGGGTCCCGCCTGTCAGCCACTGGAGAGAGGGGAGAGGCTGGCGGGCCGGCGGGGTTTAGTTGGGCCGTGAAGTTGAGTTGGGCCGGAGGGGGTTGAACGGGCCGCACGTGAAAAAAAAGAAAAGAGAGAGGGAAAAGAGACGGGCCGCCGGGGGAAAGGAAAAAGGGAAAGGCTGAGGCTGAGCCGGTGGAAAAAAAAAGAGAGAGGGAGAAACTGGGCCGGCTGTGCTGAAGAGAAAAAGAAGAAGGGTTTGGGGTTTTGTTTGTTTTTTTTCTTTCTTTTTTTCTAACACACTCAAACAAAACAAATGCAACCAAAATATGATGCACAATCACTTGGGTGATTCTAAATTAATTAAATATTATTTAATACTTTAAGCAAATTTATTTGGTCAAAATTATTAAACCCTTAGAAAAAAACTAAGCCATGTTTCTATTATTTTATTGTGATGGAATTTTAGGGTGTTAGAGATGTGCCGCAGCCGTACCTCACAGTCGCCTGAACCAGATCCGCTACCATCTTGCACAGATCAGCCATCGGTGAGACTGGTGCTGGCGGGGGTGGTGCCGTGGTGATAGACGGTGACGCCGAGGCTGCCGCGAAGGTGCTGAAGAAGGGGAGCAGGGAGGCTGCAGCGGTGGCCAGGGCGGCGTCAGAGAATGTGGAGGCGGTGGTGGGGTTCCGGCCTGTGGGGAACATCGCAGCTGAGCCTTGGCCATGGCTGGCCCAGATCAGGCATGTACACCAACAATCGCAAATGCATGTTAGCACAATTTGCAACAATTAAAGAACCAGCAAATCCCGACGACAACAGATCAGATCAGAACGGAGGAACACGCGAGAGAGAAAGGAGACTGGGAACGAACCAGATTGTAAGTGGTCTGCGGGGACCTTGCATGTACCGACGCGGCCCTATTGCCTGGTAGAGGCGGCGGCCAAAGATCCCGCCACTGGCAGATCTCCCCGCGTCCAGAACTCTAGATTAGATGCTTGCTAGGCGTCGGGCCCCTCAAGTCCCCGTGGCTTGCACCGTGCTCACAGGGGACCGCCGTCGGGGTGAGCCGCGCCGCCGCCTGGCAACATCGACCACGCGCGCCTCGCGGCTGCTGCCGCTTGGTCAACGCCTGAGGCCGGCAACGGCAGCCGGTCGGGCCACATCGGCACTCTTGTGCGCGTTAGGCACTACACCGGCGCCGCTTCTCGCTGACGCCCCGGCGGGGAGCACGGTTAGACACCGGCGGATCTGGATCTGAACGTCGAAGCAGAGAGAGGGACGGGAGGAGAAAGGAGGATTTTTTTTTTCAAATGATTTTGAACGAAGGAGAGGGATCTGGTTTTATTGTGTACTCCACCAAACGCATAACGTATTATATCTGACAGTATACGATGCCCGTACCGTATTGACAGGACGAAAAAGCAGGCACTGGACCTCGTGCACAAATCCCACGACCTAACGCACAGATCTTGGACGGCCAGGATAGATCTCGTTGCAACTACAGAGAATTCTAAATCTTCATCCATTTCAGCCACTACTGCCATCGATCGGCCTTCCTCTAGCATGGCCGTGATGGCGGGTCACGCGAGGCAAGGCAAGCAGATGATGCGCGCAGTTACCAAAGGCGGCAGGCAACGGCAAGCGTAGGCTCTTCTTCCCACGCTGTCTCCTCCCGTCCTCGCTCCGCTCGCCACCGCCACTCGCATCGTCATGCCTGGACACCGCTGCGGCTGATTTGCTTGGAGACCTGAGAAAGCTGCCTGGCCCAGGCAGCAACCTCAGGCGCACGATTTGGTCGGCCTGCGGTGGAGATCACTGCCTGGAGCCGCAGCTGCCTGCCAGGGCTGCATCCCAACAAACCGCCGCTCCGGACGTCGTCGCACGCCTCAGGGCAGCTACTGTGTGTGCCAACAGCGAATCATGGGCTGCCAATATCGAACCGTCAAGACAGTAGCAGCAGTCGCACCGTCGTTGTCAGAGCCCAAGGTCGAACCGTGCAGACGCGCCGCACCATCTGCTCCCAAACCGAATTAATTAGTACAAGTTGCTTGGTACTCCATGAGTATGTGGCCCAGATTCACCGAGAGGAAGAAAGTCCATGAGTTTGATGAGAATTTTTTTAACTTATGCTGGCCCTGGCCCCACAAGCGCTGCTCACACTGCTTGTACCGAACCGAACTTTTGTTCGGCCGGTGTCTGAATGGTTCGCACTCGACACTGGAGGTGCCCTCATGCACCTCGAGTCATGGCTCTCCACCTCGGCACCGTCGAGGCTGTAGAAGCAGAGGATAAGGTGGAGGCGCCGCGACAGAGATAGAAGAAGATGATGACGGCGGCAAACTGACAGGAGGCAACAGAATGCTAAATAGCTATAACGTTGGTTCTTTGGATGGTGTCTGAATGGTTCGCACTCGACACTGGAGGTGCCCTCATGGACCTCGAGTCATGGCTCGCCACCTCGGCACCGTCGAGGCTGTAGAAGCAGAGGACGAAGGTGGAGGCGCCGCGACGGAGATAGAAGAAGATGATGATGGCGGCAAACTGACAGGAGGCAATAGAATGCTAAATAGCTATAACGTTGGCTCTTTGGATGGTAAAACTCTCTAGGAAGATCTTTTGATGGTATATTTCTACATGTTGGATCTTTGAGTGATATGGATCCAATTTTCCCTTATCAGAATCACTGACTCCTTGCTCAGGTAACATGGGGATTGCGCAATAAATCTCATAGATTGAGGTAATCAAAACAAAAGGGGAAACAGAGGTCATCAAGATCAACACCTTTCTCCTCTCCATCTTGGCCCCGAACTCGACATACAGGACACTACACGAGTCCACATCATGAATATCGGGGCGAATGCCGGGAGGAGACGCAGCATGATGAACCTGGCGCCCGCGAAGACGGGCTCGCCGCCGGCGTTCGCCGCGGAGACGTGGTCAAAGTCTCAAAGACCCAGCTGCCAGCGCCCCAGAACCATGAGGGCGCCGCCGACAAAGCCGCACGCCCAGGCCGCGGCTAGGAAGCCGTAGACCGCTGCGTCGGCGGCGGAGGCGGACAAGGATGCGCACAGCCGCCCAGGCCACCACCACCGCCGCGACTTCCCGGACGGCGCGGAGGCCTCGCCGGCGTCGGAACCCTGGTCCTACGAGCCACGAACTCGAAAGCGAAGCATCAGTGCAACAGAGCGGAGTGGGAGACTGGGAGTGTGCACAGCAAAGGGGAGTTGATTGTAGGAGCAGTACTAGCAGAGGAGAGGCTTTCGGGCCTGGTAGTGGACTAGTGGATCTTCAGGAAATCCACCTTGTAAGAATTGCTAGCTACACCCGCTAGCCTGTTCCGATCATTTACACAGAATGTCGTTGCAGCACACTCATATGTGATAATGTGAAGAACACTGTTAGTAGTTTTTGAACACGGGGCATCCTAACCTTAATCATGACTGCGCCATGCAGGGCATCAGATGTCGATCACAACTGAATCAAGGTAAAAGGCAGTTTTTATTCACAAAAGGTCCTCATTTACTTGAAGCTTCAAGAGTTTTGAAAACGCAGCAACTCAGCTGTTGAAACCAAACAGCGGATGAAAATCCCAGTACTGAATGGTTCTGTTTACTGGCATCGGACATTACAGTATGTTGCAAGCCTGATCAACCGCCATAATAAAACATAGTGTCAAAGGAAGATAAACTTCTCTACCACTACGGCAGTAAGAGCAGTAACCAGTAGCATCATCACGATGTTTGAGGGACTCAGACAACTGCATCTGAGCTGCCTACGATAACACAAGCTGAAAATCTTAATAGAATGTGAGGAGCTAGGTGAGCTCATGCCAAGAGTTTTCCAGAATTGATGAAAAGTACACACTAGAGTAAAGAATGGCATCTTTGGGTATTGTTACTCATCACGAACTTCCGTACATAAGGCCTCATCGAATCTGTTCATGCGTGGCGCAGACTGAAACTGCCAAGGGAGGAAACAAGTAAACGGTCAGATGTTTTCCAATCGAGGAATCATCGGTGAAAATATGTTCAGATCAAAAGGGCAGATCATCTGTCGTAAATGGCAAAGAATACAGTATATATCAGCTACTAAGGTATCATCATCATATACATAATTTTTCTTTCTTCGCATGCACACACAGCTAATGGAAAGCTCCTGAAGGCATTGGTCAATTCAGAAACTTTGCACAACAGGACCATTCAATTTTCAACAGAACTATCTATGGGCAGCTGACGGTATTATGTAAGAATGTCACAGTGAAAGAAGTAGAAAATGAGATGAATTTTCCCACCTTAATCAAGTTAACAAGAGTTGGGTACAAAGGAACGCAATCATTGCTCTGATAAAAATGGATTATAGATGTCTACAAGTGAAACAAACAAGTCACAATTGCTGTTCAATTAGAGGCACACCCAACTTGTTGCCTATTAAGTTTAACTAATTCAGTTTCACATTCATGTATTAAAAAAAGCTCAAAGGACCAATAATAAAAAACCAAACAAGACAAAATGTACCAAAGCAAGAATCCTAAAGAACAATTATAACAGAAGAAATCTAAAAGGACAGGTGCACTAGAGTAACAATGAGAAATATATTACTGATAAATATGCACAGTGATTCAGTGAAGCGCATATACCTTGCACAGTCCAACAATACGATGCAAAATGGGAGAGGCAAAAGCAGTTTTGCATCGCGTACAGTGACCGTCTCCAAGAAGCAAAATATCTGGTCTCCAACAGGCATGACGCAAACAGGGGAGGCAAACGTGGCGCGCACATCTCTCGACTCTTCTTTCCCCTTGCGCCTTGCTACATGAGAGATCGAGGTCCCGGCGACGATTCCGATGGCTCCCTCCTGACCGCCGCGCCGGCGGTGGGGGGCTCCCCTGCTCCGGCGACCTGGGCAGGCCCTGTCGACACCGCCCGCCGCGGAGGAGCTCCACGGCGGAGCAGAGGAGCCGCGCGGACGGAAGGCGACGGAGAAGGCGCTCGCTGCCGCAGCGCCGGCGGATCCCGGGCGTCGTCGAGCGCGGACGGTGCAGCGCGGCCACAGGCGAAGCGGAAGGGCCACGGCGCTCGCGGATTTGGCGGCGAGGATTTCGCGGAAGGGCCACGGCGCTCACGGAAGGACCACGACGCTCGCGGATTTGGCGTCGTCGAGCGCGGACGATGCAACGCGGCCCCGGGCGAAGCGGAAGGGCCGACGACCGAGCTCCTCGCCGCCGCCTCCCCTGCTCCGCGTCGTCGTGCGGGAGGAAGAGGAAGGGACCGAGCTACTCGCCGCGGAGCTCCTCGCTGCGGCGTCAACACTGCCCGCCGCGGAGGAGCAGAGGAGATCCACGGCGGAGCCGAGGCGGCCGCGGCGGAGGACCAGAGGAGCTCACGTGGCGCCGATTCAACTCCGCAGGCGCCGATTCAAGCTCCACCGACGCCGATTCGAGCTTCTCCTGCCTGGCGACGACGGAGCTCCGCTCCCCCTCCTGTGCCGGCCGCCGGAGCTCTACCCTCTCCTCCCGCGCCAGCGTCTTCTGCGTCGGGTGCGGCGTCATGGCAAGTGTTGTGTCCGTCCGCGACGAGACGCACCGCAACGCCGGCCGCCGGAGCTCTCCTCCCCCTCCCGCTCGGGCCGACGGGCTTTTGCCTTCGAGGAGAGAGGGGATGCAATTTTGCATCCCCTCTCTCCTGCATAGGCACTTTGCCTCGCCGGTTGCATCCTCTGTTGGAGGAGATTCCGGCCGTGCACAGTAGTCAGCGGGAGGCAAAAATGCTTTTGCCTCCCGCTGTTGGACTCAGCCTCACATCATCCCCATCCCTCAACTTGGGGACTGTCACAAGAATCATCATGTTTTGCACCATAAAACCTGTGTTGACGGCAAGACCAAAGTAGGCAACATCACAGAGAAGAGAACCCATCCGCATGAGAGATGCATCTCCTTCAGTGCGTTTCATCAAACTGGCAAGATAAAAAAGTTGAAATAAATGCCCAGTCATGTAGAGTGGGGCCAAGTTGATGCCTTTGGGTAGCCGGATCTCTCCTCTGTTCCTTTTCAGAAGCTGTTCATTGCTTGCCAGCTATGACAAACAACCATAACATATTCAGATGTTAATTATAGATGTAGGCAAGAAAGGTACAACTAAACAAGGGCTGCTGCAGATAAAGAGCTGATATTTCAACATAGGAGCTGGAATTTATTAAGCCAGGTGATGATAAATTCTAGAAGATTGCAAATCTGCACATACAAAGGTCCACTCATCAAACAAAGAGGACTCACACCATGTGACTAGATTATGCTGTTCCTAAAATAAATAAACTAGAAACATCAGCAAATTGACTCTTGGCAGTTGGCACATAATCCTATTAGATAATAGAGGGGACTTTATCCAAGGACTACAACAATGGATTATGTTTCTGTTATGAGTTCTAAATCAGCTAAGATACAAGAGAAGATTGTAAAATTTCTAGTAACAGCTTCAATCTGGAGCAGGGGATGCAACACTAAGATAACTACACTAGGTCGGGCAATCAACAAACTGTCGATTTCAAACATGATCAAGAAATTTCATCAATTAAGTACCTCAAACTCTTCCATAACATGAAAGTACTTAAAGTATATAGTTCTACGCTTAATATAACCTCAACTGTTTAACAAAGGTCATACTTTTAGCTTGAAAACAACAAAGAGAAATGACTTTTGGGGCAATTAGTATCAATACCTTCCCCCTCCTCACCTCCCTCTCCTCCTCCTTGCGCTCGAACTCAGCACGCTCGAGACCACGCACCAGGAGCAGCGGGAAGAAGACCGGGAAGAGCCGAACCATGAGGGGCCAGCAGGCCGCGCGGACGGCGGCGCCGATGGCCTCCGCAGCGGATCCCTCGCCGTAGGTCCAGCGCCCGAGGATCTCGACGGCGACGCCGCAGAGGCTGTGCGCCCAGACCATGGCCAGGTAGCCGTAGACCACGGCGGCCACGCCCTGGCGGAAGAGGGCCGCCGCCGCCTTGAGGAGCGGGCGGCGCACGGGCCCCGCCGGGGCGCGCGGCGCCGGAAGCATCTCTCCCCCTCTCTCAGCGTGCGTCGAGCGGAGAGGAGTGGTTGCTGGGAAGCGGGGGCGCATGGTGGAAGCTGCTGGAAGGGAAAGCGTCTCTCACGGTCTCGCCTGGACTGACGCTTTGTAACCCGAGTGTTGGCATCATTAAATGATAAACAATTCATAATAAATACGTTCCAATCAAATTGTATCAAATCACCAGCTTTCTCTCATATATTACTCTTTCACTTTTCCAAAAATCGTCCCCCTTACAATGAGGATGGCCCTCCTTTTATAGTGTCAAAAGACTTAAATTACATTCCAAGTTTACCCCAAAGCTCTAGCATCTATGAAAAATATACGGGAGTAAACTTGGACTTGCACACGATGCGGACTTAACGTCGAAGATAGCGGAGCGCAAAACCCGCCGGAGACAACGGAGCGGACGACGCGCCACAAAACACGGAGACACGACAGTTCCGTGTTGTAACAGCTTTTGACCAAGTCCAAGTAGGCGGGGCCTTGAAGAAAGCCGGGCTTCGCGATTCGGTGTCTTCGGTGCGCTTCTCCTTGAAGATTCTTCGGCTTCGGCATTCATCTTCGAGACTTCTTGACGTCGGTTTCCCGGAAAGCCCCGGCGGAGCCCAGGCTTTCAACCATCATCCATCATGAAGAAACTCCCGGAGCCCGGACTTTTCCTGTGAAGAAAAAAGACTCAACCCGGTTAATTGCTCCTCGATGTACGATCAACCTGGCGAAGCCCAAGTTCTCGTGTTTCCTTCTTGAGAAACCATCGGAGCTGGATGGTTTTACGGAACGTGTCCCTGAAGCCGAGCGATGATAAAAATTCCGAAGCCTGAACTCGACCCGCAAAAAGATGACTAGCCTTTGGTTAATCCCATACCTCCGTGCATATTTATTTCATGAAATCATCAAGCGAAGTCCAAATTTTCAACTAACTTCTCAAATTAGGCCGAGGCCAAGAGTTTTTTTGGAAATAAACCCCCGATGTCAAGAGGTTATGTTTTCTACCTTCCCAACAGTAGCCTCTCGAGGAGAAGCGCTAAGCTGAAAGATTATCCTTCTTCTCGATTTCTTTTGTGAACTCATCTCGAACAAAACGTCACCTTCGGCGACAGGAAGTTTGTGCGATTTTTGTTTTGGCTTCGCACAATCGACCGTTGATCGACACGAATCGTTACTTCCCGAGGCGTCTGTTCGTATTCCGAGACCGTTATGGTTCTTCTCTCTCCTTGGGCTATATAAGGAGGGGGACGGGCCCCTGCTTCCTCACTCTCGCTGAAGCCCCAGACCAAGGTTTGCCGCGCTTAGTTGCTTTTAGATTCGTGCTTGCTACGCGGTTTTGCTTAGCCGGAAATTTGCATCCTTGTTCTTCTGCGAAGCCCGGAGTTTTTAAGTAATTCTGGCTCGTACCAAGCAGATCGCACGCCCAATGACGGAGGAGGATATAGCTGCTTCTACCGCCCCAACCGAAGCTCAGGAAGAACCTGTTGATGACCTGGTTGACTACAAGCAATCACCGAAGGTCAAAGACATTTCTTGTAGTGAAGATCTTTCGGAAGTCGAGGCTTCGCCATCGGATCTTATGGCTGGTCGAGAGCCCAAGACTCCGTCATTTGTTTTCGGGGCTTCGCTGGTTTCAGAGAACCTGCTGAAGTATTATGAGGAAAAGGGATTCTTTCCAGAAGGTATTGCCTGGGCTCCGGAAGGGGAAACAACGCCGAAGCCAAAGAAAGGCGAAGCCGTGGTTTTGGTGACTTCTTAAATGCTGGTTCGAGGTTCCCTTGCTCCAAATTTCTTCCTGAGATCCTTGATAGATATGGTGTTAAGCTGCAACAGCTGACACCGAATGCTTTCGTTCAACTCTCCAAATTCTTTTTTGCTATGCGCTCGTGTGATGGTCGGGTTTATACCGAAGCTTTCGTTCGGTTCTACGAGCTCCATGTGCAAAAACAAAGTTTTCAGCTAGACGGGAGAAATACCGTCTATGAGAATCATTTTGGGTGTATTACCTTCACCACTCGGAGGAAAAACACCAAAAAAGATATCGAGAGAGTGGAACTCAGCCCTGCTCACAAGAACAAGTGGGATGATGATTGGTTGTCGTACTAGTTCTATGTGAAAGTGAACATGCCCCGTGGCTCCGATGGTACTGGATACTACCCCTTCAGCATCTCAACCATGATGCCTTTGAGCTACATAACGGGCCCAGACTTTGCGAAGACCAGGGGTTTTAAGGATTGCGAGAAAGCTTTCTGCTTGGCTTCTCAATTTATCCCTGGCCGCGATGTTGCGGAAGAATTTGTTGCTGCCGGGATTTGGCCCCTTGCTGCTGGCTGGAACCCTCGGGAGATTAAGTGGTTGTTGGTTTATTGGTTTGCTAAGGAAATTCCTTTCCCTCGTTTTGGGCTGAAAATACCGGAGGGTAAAAATGCTCATGAGTTCGTGGGGGGAAGTTGAACAACGAGTGGTGGACCTGCTTGGTCCCTACACCGAAGCGGAGCACCAGGCTTCGCGGAAATTAGTGACCGGAGGCCATAGGGTGAACAAGATTTTTTCAGAGCTTGGGATTGAGGTGGACGATCGTCCGAAGCCCAAGGCATCGACAAAGCGAACTCGCGATTGTGACGCCCCAGGTTTTTAATTAGCATCATTAGTGCTAATGACCGAGTCGAACGCGTTGACTCTAGTCAAACCTTGGTCAACCTGGGTCATCACCCCGAAAACCTAGTTAACAATCACTAATGACCCTCTTAATCAAGTCAACACACACTTGTGGGCAACCTTTGGTCAAAGTTGGTCAAACCCTAGCTAAAACCCTAGTCAAACCCCAATGTCTTTGAACCTCCTCTGGAACTTTTTCCGCGTTCTCCAAATTTCACCTAAACACTTCAAATTCTCCCAATATAAAAGTTGTCCAGTTTTTTGAGGGACACAACTTTCATGTTGGGTGGCATTTGCAATTTGAAGTGGAAATTGGTGAAAAAGCTCAGTCAACACCATCAGCTCCTGTTCACCAGCGCCGAGAGACATTCAAAGTTTGCCAGCAGTTTGTGCAAACTCCGTCGAGCAAAACACCTGTCAGCCTTTGTAAAAGTTGTAGAGGGTAGCGAGATCTACAACTTTGGTATAAACACTTTGATGCACTTTGGTTGCAAATTTTCGAGAAAAACGTGGTCAAACGAGGCTGCGCGAAACGTTTTGGCGACGCCGCGCCACGACGTCGTGGCCGCGCTCCAGAGCGCGCCCGCGCGCGTCGCGCCACGTCGGCCGCCGCCGTACACGCATGCCGAGGTGGGCCCGCGACCGCCGGTCCGTGCGCCGCACCTCTCGTGACGTATCCCCTGCCACGCGGAGCTCCCCCACGCGCCGGTCAGACCGCACCGCCGTTTGCCCGCCGGACCGCCCGTCCCCTCCCTGCCATGCGCGCCTGCCGAGGCCAGGCCGTCGTACCCGCGGCTTAATGGCCGGGGAAGACTTAGCCACGAAGCCTGCGTCCCTCGCTCGCCTATAAAGGGGCCGTTGTCCCTCCCTTCGCGCGTGAACACCGCCACCGTCCAGCCGAGCCGCCGCCCGCCCGCCATTGAAGGCAGCAGGTCGAAGCTCTAGCTTCCGGGCTCGTTTTCCGTCGCCTGAGCCCTCCACCATGTCCTTACTCCCTCACCAGAGTCTCCCGCGCAGCTCGTTGCCCCGACCGAGCCGGCACCGCGCCGGACCACCACGCGCAGCGGTCGCCGTCCGCCGGCGTCGCTGAGCACCGCCGCCGGCTACTCCTCCGCCGCCAACAACCCACGGAATGGAACCCTAGGTGAGCCTACACCACTCCCCCGCCCTTTCCCGGCCGAGCCGAGCCTTCCCCTCGCCGGAATCGAGCTCCCTCCGCCGGCCATGGCCCAGGGACCCAATTGCAATCTAATGTTTCGTCCTGAGGGCCTAGCTGCGAAATCGGAGGACCTAGATGTAAAGTAGTTTCTTAATTGTTTTGCTGAATCTTGGAAAATGCATAGAAAATCATAGTAAAATCAGAAAAATGCAAACTCAATTTTTTTGGTTTCCCTGCGAATAAACCTACAACTTTTGTAAAGCATGATCTTAGTTTTTCCTGATAGTTTTTGCATGAAAAATAGAAGAGTGATAAACCTAGATCTGTTGTATCTTAAAATCTACAAGTGCTCTGTATCTAATTTTTGTATATGTTGTGTGTTATGTTATGCCTAGCTCCTGTGCCAAAAATTTCACAAAGTTACTGAGTAAATCTTTTTATATGATTTATTTTATAATTATGCAGAATCTGTCTAAATGATTTTTGTAGCCAAAAATAAATAGATTTTTGTGCTCAACTTCTGCATGTGATCTTGATATGCCTAAATGCACCTCTGGTGAATTAATCACAATTTATCTCTGATAGAAATATTTAATCTTGTTTTATGCTTAGATTTGCATTTAAATACATAGTTCAGAATTCAAAAATGTTTGTGATGCACATGCTGGTGTTCTGGTCTTGTTTTAGGCCAGAGTAGCTGTAGGGTTGATTTTGGATGCAGGAGCTCTTTATTTATTTATTTATTTATTTATGCATTTCCCTTAATTTAAATAGCTAGGAAATGTCACCTTTGCATGTATAGGTTTTGTAGCTCTTTTAATGTCCAAACTTGATCCAGTGGATGCTTAGTAGTAATTAGGCCAGCAAGGACCCCCTATCCTTGTTGTATGTTTTGTTTGTGCTTTTAAAAAGTTAAGGTGCACATAAGCTTGTTATTAGGAGTTAATTAGGAAAATGTGTCCTTTAACCTTGTGACCCTTGTGAATGGTTGCATAGCTTAATTTTAGGATCTCCATTTCCACCTTGCTGTTGTGAGTTTCTAATTTGGTTTATTTACATAGATGTGCACACAATTGCTATGAAAAGATTGAATAATAAATCTCACATGAAATAACAGTCATGAAAGTAAACATTAATTAATTGTTGGTCAAAGATTAAACCCTTGTCCATAATAACCTTAATGAAAAGGAATTAATAATTAATTGTTTGTTAAGGTGAATGTGGCCAACAAGAGTTGGATGAAATAATTAATCTATCACTCCACCTGAACCCTGCATTACATTCCGTGTAGAACTCCCTGACAGTAACTATGCGCTCGTGCCGGAAGCCGAGGAAGGAGGAGCTGACGCGGAGCTGCAGTACGTGGAGGTGATCGACGACACCGAGGACCCTCGGGCTAATCCTGCTGACGAAGGCAAGCCCCGGTGCATTAACCAAGTGTTTTTGAAACTTTATGCAACTATCTATGGATGATTGTGCATTTACGTTCAGGAATTGATATGAAACCCTAGATGCATGATCCCTAGGTACCTATGTCTTTACTAGTATGATAGGTCGGTAGCTGCTATGCTATAGGACCGTTACAAGTCGAGTGATGCTTGTCACTCGCGAGAATAGGTTCTTATGTTGGAATCATAAGATCTCCTTAAATGGATTGCTCATGTGGTAAGAGCATGGGATGTGAGCTCCGGTCCAATGACTTTCGTGGGTTAAGTGTTTGAACGTACTAAACACTTGTCGGAAATGGGTACGGTAAGCCTAGTACCTAAATGAGGCGGTGCGGCAACTTTGCGCTACTAATCTTAGGGTTGCGGCCCCGGGCTCGCCACCTGAGTACATGTGTGAAGCTAGGTGACCTCGGTGGCGTAGCCTAGCAAGCCTTGTACTTAAGACTGTAACATCTGATCCCAATCCGAAGATTTTTGGGAACCGCCTGGTGGTTGTCCTCGCGGGGGCACCCTACCGTGTGTTTAGGTCTACCTTGCAAGGTTTAAATCAACTGGTTGTCGGCCTCTCACCGTTATCTGAGACTACTTACTCCACTGGCCATGAGATCCCTAATGATGGAAGTTGATGAATATTATGCTTGATTAATTGTCGTGCACAACTTATGCTTGCAATAGTTGGCTAATTTAGAAAAGAATATTCAACTAGAACTTGCGCTAAAATCTGGAAAGTAAGGACATACTCTTCGTTGCTTTTCAGCTAAAGAAACCCCAGTGGCCAAAAAGCCTTCCATGTCTAGAGTTGGTGAAGTAGTTATCACCGACGGGTAAGTCTTGCTGAGTATTAGTATACTCAGCCTTGCTATAATCTGTTGCTCCAGGTAATGCCTTTGCTGATGTGTGGCCTGGAGAGATCCCACCTGGCTGGGAGCTGGAGTGGGTAGAAGACGATGAATGAAGGCATCATGGCAGGCCTCCCGTGATGTTTCCTCGTGCCATTTAGTTTAATTTCCGCTGTTTTCAAAACTCTGAACCTCGTTGTCATGTCAAAGACTTCGGTTTGTAATACTTAAGCCCTTCGGGGTAAATTTGGATGTTAATCATATGTTGTTCTCTAGACTCGCCTTCGCGTGAGTTTTAATGCATATATGTCGATCCTTGTTGCTTTGTAAGTGATTTACCGGGTGTTAACCCGGCAACTAACGACAGGATGATACTTTATTATTGCTTAATGACCAAAGTGGATTGGTTTAGGTGATAGTACGGTATTTTCCTGGGCGGGTTGTCACAGCGATCCTACTCATGCGGCGGATCTGGCTGATGCCGCGAAAAAAAGGAAGAAACCAGTAACTTCTGAGGCAGCTGATGACGCTATAGTGACCGGAGTCCAAAAGATCGTGGCTCTGGTATCTTCTTCAAAAACAAGCAAACTTGAGAGGGCTAAGAAGAAGATGGTTGCGAACAAGGATATCGACCCTCGTGGCGCTTCTTCAGTGGTTGAGATTGCACCAAAGCTGGTACATTCTGGTTTGCGTTGCAAAAAATCTGGATCTAAGAATCTGCCGCATTGTGAACATTATTAGCTCTGCTGATAATTTGGAGTTCTTGGACTCAGGAACCGATGCTGATGATGATGCAAAGAGTCGTTTGAGTGAACTAGAGGTGGAGAAGGCCGTGGTGCCCAGTTCAAAGGGCACGGCTTTAGTAATTCCCGGTGTTGAGGGCACCAGTGTTTCTGACAAGGCTGCTGTGGGTACAGAACTTCCCGGAGCCGAGAATAGTCTGGACAGGGGTGCTAAGACTGCTTGCCTGGGTGAAATTCCTGAAGCTTCGGGCGATACGAAGGCATCGCCTGAATTTATGAAATCCCTGGCAGAGACAGTGAGCACGACTAGTGCTGTGGAAGGGCCCACGCTGGAGTTGGTTCTTGCGGAGAAGCACGCCTTCGATCCTTCGACGTTCTCTTACAACGCGGCTGTTGGTATGAAAGATTTGAAAACATTATTATCTGTTCGCTTGCCTTTTGTAAGAGAAGGGGGGTTGTGCAATCGCTAGTGCTCTGGGAGCTAAGTGATTCCTTTCGGCTTGCAGGCGTGGTGGCTGGTGACGTTCCGCAGGTTGAGGGCAAAGCCCCCGAAGGTCAGGAATTGGAAGACGGAGAAATTCCCAGAGCCCAAGCTCCTATAATTGTGAAGCAACAGGGGACCAGCACTAGTGCCGGACCTTCGGCGCCTAATTGATGCTCAAGGTTTGTTCCTGCTCTTAGTTCATTTTTTGTGTTGTTGTTTTTATACTAACGAAGGTGAGATTTCTCACATTCTTTGCAGCTTATGAAAAATCTCTGGAAGATATTGAAGCTGGTCTTTTGGCTGGACTGTCAGCTGAGCTCTGCTATAAATAGATGATTTCTAGAAGAAAGGTGGTTGATAAATATCGCTCTCAGGAGCAGAAGTTTTTGACGACTGAAGCAGAGAACATTGAATTGAGCCATGAAATTATCAGGCTTAAAGAAGAGAATGCATCTATGAGTAAAATGTGCAATATGCAAACAGAGAAAATCGCTATTTTGGAGGACAATGTCAATACCTTTAAGACAGCTTCGGAGAATCTGACCAAAGATACAGAGAAGCTGGAAAAAATAGCCGAAGATTTGAAAAAGATAGTGGAAGACGACACCGGAGTCATAGATTCTCTGAGGAAAGAGAATGATGACCAAAAGTTAGTTATTGAAGAACTTAGGAAAGAAGTTAAGGGTCAGAAAAATTTTATAGATGCGGCCGAAGGAGTTTTGAAGGAGCGTTTTCAAACTCTGTACCATAAGTACAGCCTTGCTCTTGGGGAGTTCGGCGCGGAGCCCCTGCCTTTTCCAAATGACAAAGGGGTGAAAGAAATCTTCGAGTGGACGGAACAAGAGTTTGATCATCTGCCTGGAGTGATGACCGGAGCCAGCGACTATGCGGTTTCGATGTGTGTTGAAGTGTTGCTGGAACTGCTGGAGAAGAATGGATGCTCGGACTTCTTGGCCTTGGGCGCCAGAAGTTTTGATTTCCCGAAGGCGGAAGATATAGAATGCGAGATTCCTTCAAAGAATGTATAGGTTGTTAAGAAGAACTTCTTGACATTGTTTTGGGAGGCATCAGGACAAGAGCATGCCAAGGCTGTGGCACGCAGGCTTCTGGCGGAGGTGAGGAATTTTCTTGACAGCTTTATTTTTGCTCTCTCTTTTTTTTGAGATTGCTTATTTTGTTACTTTGTAGGCTAAGGAAAAGGAGGTACTGGAATCGGGCTCGTCTGAAGATGAGAGCAAAGACGGCGAATCCCCCAAGGATGGAGCCCCTAGCGAAAAGAGTCCTGGTGAAGACAAAGATGGCGAAGCTTGAACATCTTCTTGTCTTGTTTTAAGTTGTTGCTTTTGAAACGCCCTGCGTGGCGGCCTAACTTGATGTGAAAACACTTGGGGGCACAATTCCTGTAATATATTTCGGCTTCGGTACCTTTTTCATCATTTTTAGTTTAACTGGTTTTCAAGCTTCGAGAAAAGAGCAAAAAGAAACAGCTCTGTTTTTGAAGAAAATGTCAACCCCCCCTGTTTTTGCTTTTCTCGAAGCTCGAGAATTTTCGTAGAAAAGGCGATGTTTCTTGGGGTACCTCCTTCTTGTCTCGAAACCTAAAGTCTAGCGAAATTTGCTTCGGATTTTGCAGAATTTCCTTTGACTTGGTCTAATATAGCAATCTTGTTGCTTTTCGACCCTTTTGCTTGGTCCAAAGAGGAAAATTTTGAAATTAAAAAACTGATCCCGCAACTTAGTCTGTTGCCTTGTGGGATTTTTCGATACTTAGGCATGAATGCTAAGATTTTTGTGAGACAACATGTGTAAGCTTAATGCTTTTCGTTGCTCTTGGGCAGAAACCCCCTCGCAGAAAGTAAATGACTGAAAGTAAATCGCTGAAAGTAACAAGTGCCAGACGAAAAATTAAGGGGAAACTAATTTCATTGAGACTGAAATTTAGTACATGGATCCGCCTCATTAAAAACCTTACCTCTTGATTTGGAGTCACCTTTAGCAAGGAAAAGAGTACGGTCCTTAGAATATGTAAAATGCTGAAAATGTAAAAGCATAAGACAGCTAGGCTCCGGCCCTGTTTATAAGTTCACGAAGTCAGAGTTTTTACGCTTTATATTTCTAAGGGTAGTACTTGAGAAGGCTGTCTGTGTTCCATGTGTGCGGCAACATGTTGCCCAACTGATCTGCCAAGTGAAAAGATCCTGGTCTTATACTCTTTGCTACTATATATGGGCCTTCCCATGGCTCTTGCAACTTTCCTGGATTGTCGAAATTCTTCTTCTTCTTAATGACCAAGTCCCCTACCTGTATTTCCTTTCTCACGACTTTCTTGTCCCTCCACCTTTTGGTTTCTTGCTGATATTTTTCTAAGTTCTCGACAACTTGGAGCACATCTACCTCGATCAAATCTTTCTCTGCTTCTTCGAAGCCTGAATCTTGTGCTTTCAACACTCGCAAACTTTCATTTTTGATCTCCTCTGGAGTCATGGCTTCGGAACCGAACGACAACTTGAATGGTGAGAAGCTGGTGGTTCTTGATACAGTGGTGTTATGAGACCAAGTTACCTTTGGTAGTTCCTCTACCCACTTCCCTTTTCTCTGATTGAACAAACATTTCTTTATGCTTGAGAATATTAGCCCATTTGCTCTTTCAACCGCACCGTTTGACTGTGGATGATACACGAAGGCGAACTTTAACTTAGTTCCCATAGTCAGGCAAAATTCTCTGAAGTCATTGCAATCAAATTGCTTTCCAATGTCCACAGTTAGTTCCCTTAGAACCCCAAATCTGCAAATTATACTCTGCTAAAAGAATTTTTGGATGTTGCGGGACGTGATGCTTGCCAGTGGTTTGATTTCGACCCATTTTATGAAGTAGTCTATGGCTACAGCTGCGAATGTACAATTTCCTTGAGCTGCTAGAAGTGGTCCAACTAGGTCCATCCCCCATCTTTGCAGAGGCTAGGACGGTGGTATCAATAGTGTGGGCATCGAAGGACTCTTCTGATTGTTGGCATTTTTCTGGCAAGCTTTGCAAGTTTTTACCAAGTGATGAGCATCGTCGATGATGAACGGCCAATAGAAACCTTGCCTTAGTGCTTTTTGAGCCAGAGCTCTGGAGCCGATGTGGGCACCGCAAAAACCAGAATGAATTTCCTTTAGTAATTCTTTTCCTGCCTCGAAGCTGATGCATCTCAGTGTTGGAGCTGATATGCCTGATTTGTATAATTCCCCATCAATTATCTCATAGCCCGGGCCCTTTGCTTCATAAGGTTCAAGGAAACTTCCTCAGTGGGCTCATAATGACCTCTCAAGAAAGCCAATATCGGAGCCCTCCAATCATGTTTTTCTATGACATTGATTGTTTTAGCTTTGGGCTCTTTCACTGCGGGTGTAGTCAAAACCTCATAAAAAACATCCGGAGGTAAGGCTTGATTTTGTGCTGCGGCTTTTGCCAGTGCATCGGCTTCATTGTTTGAGTTCCTAGGGATGTGTTCCACTGTGAATCCCTTGAAATGTTTCTTCATTGATCTTACTGCCGCGAGGTACTTAACGAGCTCTGGCTCCCTGGCTTCGCTGTCTTTCTCCACATGCCCCTGGATGACTTTGGGGTCCAATCTTACAATGAACCTTTGCTGTCCTAGAGCTTTCATTTTCCTCAAGGTGAGGAACAATGCTTCATACTCAGTTGTGTTGTTGGTTGCTCTTTCATTGTTTGCGAAGTCCAGCCTAACTACGAACCGCATTTTGATCCCGGCTGGAGATGTGATGACCGCCGAAGCCCCGGCTCCTTTGTGGCAGTATGCCCTGTCACAATATGTGATCCATGGCTGCTCAATCTTTGCGGAGCTCGAGTTTGCTGGGGATGTCCAGTCTACGACAAAGTCTGCTAGGACTTGTGATTTTATGGTGCTTCTTTTTTCAAAATCCACTACATGCTCGGATAGCTCAAGTGCCCATTTGGAAATTCACCCTGAAGCCTCTCTATTGTTGAATAGCTCGTGCAAAGGTTGGTCTGTCACCACTATGATTCTGTGAGACTCGAAATAGTGCCTGAGTTTTCGTGCTTCCATGACCACCGCATACGCGATTTTTTCCAGCTCTGATTAGAACACCTTTGACCCCGTAAGTGTTTCAGAGACAAAATAGACTGGGACTTGGGTTGGCTTTTCTTCTTCTTCTTTTTCTTGTATTAGGGCTGCGCATACCGCAGTCCTTGAAGCTGAGATGTAAAGCAACAATGGGGAGCCAGGCTCCGGGGGACACAATTTTGTCAGGCTAGTGAGATAATCCTTGAGCTCTGCAAACGCTTTACTCTGCTCTTGCCCCCACTCTAACTTCTTGTTGTTTCTGAGCACTTGGAAGAAAGGAAGGCTTCGCTCTGCGGCCATGGACACAAATCTGTTCAATGCTGCAATTCTCCGAGTGAGTTTCTGCACATCTTTCAGAGATCTAGGTTCTTCCATCTTGATGATTGCTTGGATTTTGTCGGGGTTGGATTGTATTCCCTTAGTTGTCACGAGACATCCGAGCACTTTCCCGCAGCGTACTCCAAACACGCACTTCTCAGGATTTAACCTTAAGTTTGCAGCTCTCAGGTTTGCGAAAGTTTCTGCAAGGTCTGAGATGTGGTCGCCCCGCTTGTTGCTTTTGACGACTATGTCATCCACATATGCCAGAAAATTCTTGCGCAGCTGTTCAGGAAATACCGAGGCTATCATTCTTGTGAAGGTTGGCCCTGCGTTCTTGAGCCTCTCAGGCATTCTTAGGAAACAAAAGATGCCGAAAGGTGTGATGAAGCTAGTTTTCTCCTCATCCTCTTTTCTTATTCTGACCTGATGGTATCTTGAGAATATGTCAAGTAATGATAACATCTTGCTTGTTGCTGAATCATCAACTATTTTATCCACTATTTCCAGTGGGTAATCATCTTTCAGGCAAGCTTTGTTCAGATCTGCGAAGTCTATACACATCCTCCATTTGCCGTTTTTCTTTTTCACCGGGACTGTGTTCGCAAGCCAGGTTGAGTACTTTACTTCGCGGATCACGTTGGCGTCCAACAATCTTTCCACTTCCGCTTTCACAGCTTCAACTTTCTCATCTGACATTTTGCAGAGCTTTTGCTTTTTGGGTCTGATGTTTTTGTCCATCTCTAGCCTGTGCTCGATGATGTCTCGATCAACCCCTTTCAAATCGTGGGCTGACCATGCGAACACATCTTGATTTTTACTTAAGAATGTCATCAATTCTTGCTCCTCCTACGGGCTTAGCTCAGCTCCGATTGTCACTGCCCTATTTGGCATGTGTACATCTAGCTGAACTCTTTTGGTTTCGCCATCGGCGCTGATGTTTACTTTTTCTTTATCCCTTTTTGGCTCTGCAAACTGTTTCTTATTCTTTTTTTCCTCGGCTTCGTCAGCTTCCGCTTGAGTTAAGTGATGGATACTTCTCTGGCCTGGCGTTGTTCCCCTTTCAATATCCCTGGCGGTCTGCTGGTCACCAAATACAGTGATGACCCCTTTAAGCGTTGGTATTTTCATGCATAGGAACAGCTGCCTAAATGCTGCATCGAACTTGTTGAAGAACCCCCTGCCTAAGATGGCTAGATATGGATAATGCATTTCCACCACATCAAATGTGATTAGCTCGGTTCTTGGGTTGTTGAGATTTCCAAAAGAGATAGGTAGTGAATTTTTCCCTAGTGCTCTGACTGTCTTCCCCCCGAAGCCCAGAAGTGGTATGTCAGCCTCTTGCAGCAAGTGTGGGTCTATTATCATTTCTCTGAAGGTTTTGGCGAAAAGAATGTCTGTGGAGCTACTGTTATCTACTAGAACCTCTCCAATTTCCCATCCTGCAATGATGGTTTTGATGACCATGGCATCATTGTGCGCGTCTGTTTTCAGCGTGAAGTCCTCTTCTGTAAATGTGATAGGTACATGTGCCCAGGGTGGCTTTACTGGTGGTCCATCTTGTACTATGGTGTGCACCT
The DNA here is from genome assembly GCA_036936925.1 of Cenchrus fungigraminus. Classification (NCBI taxonomy): domain Eukaryota; kingdom Viridiplantae; phylum Streptophyta; class Magnoliopsida; order Poales; family Poaceae; genus Cenchrus; species Cenchrus fungigraminus. The sequence goes on along the minus strand of CM072769.1, from coordinate 103,170,677 downwards.
TTCTGAAGTAATTCATTCTCATTTTTTTGTTCTCGAACTCGAGAGATGATCCACCCACAATAGGAAACATCTGACGATACGAGCTTTCTTGGTTCTGGGCTTCACTCTGGGAAATAGCCATGATAGAGCCGAAGGTTGGCAAAGCTTTGGGATCGTTCCTTGGGTTGGCTGGCTCCGCTTTGGAACCACATTTGGTATACCGAGAGGTGAAGGTGGGATTTCTTGCATGGGCTGGGTGTTTTGCTGGTTTTGTGGCTGGTACTGGTGCGGTGGCGGTGCTTGCCATGCTAGCTGCGGTTGATTATAGGTGCTGGCTTGGAAGAAGGCTGGGTTTCCTTGGTTGTATGGATGTAGTGGGGGCGTCGTGGGATATGAGTTTTGTTGGAAGGATTGCTGAGGCCAAGTGTGGCTGATTGGTTTAGGTGGAACAGGTTGAGGCTGGGTTTGAGCGGCCCTCTTTTCCTCGGCCATTCTTTCCAGCATTCTTTTGGTTTCGGGACAATTATCTGTGGAATGGTGAGGTTGCTTTCCGTGGAAAGAACAATAAAACAAGCGAGGCCGGAAGTTTTGGTTTTGAGGGGACGGTCCGTTGCCCCTTCCTCTTCCTCTCTGGTTGTGGCATCCCCGGTTGGAAGTTTGCGGAGCTCGCTGTGGAGCTTGGTCTTGTGGGGGGGTTTTGGTTCTGGTTTTGAGTATCTAGCGCAGCTTCGATTGGGAGTACTTGGTTTTGTGGGTACGGTGCCCTATTGTTTTGCACGCTCTGGTGCGTGGGAACCCACTCGTGCTCCCTCTGGGTTTGCCATAACCGATTACTCTCGGCTACTCTTCTCCTATGATCTTCATCGGATCTACAATATTCTTCAAGCTCTACCAACAGTGCCTGCATTGTCTTTGGTTTTTTTCTTGAGAGGTGGGATGCGGTTTGCCCTGGGGTTAGCCCCTTGATACAGGCAACTATGGCAACTTTCTCCGATACATTGGGGTTTGGGATTTCAACTGGAGGAATCTTCTCACATAATTTGCCAGGGGTTCCTTGTCTTTCTGGATACAATAGAATAAATCTCCCTCATCTGTGGTTGCGGCTTGGAAGCCTTGGAAGTTTTGGATAAGCTTGGTTTTTAGGTCGACCCAACTGTAGACTGAGTGCGGGGGTAATAGTGAGTACCAATTCAAAGCCGCGCCTTCGCACGCTATGATAAATGACTTAGCCAAAACCACCTCGTCACCACCGGCCGAAGCCACGACAGCTTCGTAGCTCATGATGAACTATCTTGGATTTATCAAGCCATTGTACTTTGGTAGGGAGATTGTTTTGTAGGTGAAGGGTTGTGGCGCTGTTTCCAGGCCTATAGACAGAGGTGAGGTCGAGTCGACAGACACAAACATTCCTGCCGTGTTGTGGATTGGGAAATTGAACATTGGGTTTTCATTTCGCGGAGGTGGATCTTCCTCATGGTTTGGGGTGGGACTTGGCGGGGTGCGTCGATGAGAATGCAACTCATCCAGCTCTTGCTGCATCTGAGCTAATTGCAGCTTCGCTGCCTTTAGTTTCCTGATTTTCTCGTCAACTTGTTTTTGCGTTTCAAGTTCTAAGGCTATTCTCTCCTTCTCTCGCTTCATGGCTTCGATCTGCTTTAAGATCGAGTCCAACTCTTTTTCGGCTGCGCCCTCTTTGTCGTTCATGAGGCTAGTTTCCGGGTCAGAGCCCTGCGCGGTCTTTCCCGCCACTTTGCTTTTCTCACTGCGAGTGCGTGCTAGATCTTCGTCCTTCGGCCTTGGCTCCGGAGCGACTATGATCCTCTTTTCTTTGGCAGCTACTCTAGGCTCCTCCTGGTCATTAGGTTTTTTCTTCACGGGTGCCATCGTGGGTTCCTTGGTGGCTAAGAATACGGTGGGTGTCAGTGTTTTAGACACCGAGCCTACGACGGGGTACCCGAAGTAGTAGATTGTGCGGTGGGGCTCGCCGAGATCAGGAACACGTTGGTGAGACACGGGGCACTCAATTAGACAGGTTCGGGCCGCAATGTGCGTAATACCCTACGTCCTGTATGCTGCGTGGCTCTGTATTGATTGCCTATGTTCTGAGAGCGGTCCCTGCCTCGCCTTATATGCCACGGGAGGCAGGGTTACAAGTCAGATTGGTACAAGGGTACTATTCGAGTAGGACCCGGAGTAGCCTATACAGGGTATGGAAAGTTATCCTAGTCTTAGTACAAGTCCTTGTCCGCCTTGTCTTGCCTTGTGGTCCACGGTACCAGCACCGTGGCCCACTAGTCGAGTAGTCCAGGTGTATAGGAACTTATCTCCCGGGTATGGCCCACATGTGTTGGTGGGCCCAGGGATGCCCGGTCGACAAGCCCCCGAGTACTTTGTAGTCGAGTATGATGCTCCAAGTAGTCTTGAAGGTCTCCACGAGTAGTTCCCAAGCGTCCCCGAGTTCTACAAGCTTCAATCTTCAATAGTACTTGAATCATCACGAGGCTGGAAGGTACTCCAGCTAACTCCACGAGTAGTCTTGAAGTCTTCTCGAGTTGTTCCCAAGCGTCCCCGAGTACTTCCCTTGAAGGTCTTCAATAATACCCGCTTAGTTCTTGAAATCTTTGCATCAAAGATCCATATGGAAATGCGATTACTAAAATCGCATTCCATATGGAATGTAGCCCCCGAGCCTTAGGTCGAATCTAGGATTCAAGCTGAGGGTCAATCTTCTAGTCTTTGATCTTGCTCCGAAAAATCCGCAGAAAATCCGAAGAAAATATATAGGAGTGCGATTTCAAAAAAAATCGCATCCTATATGGATGTAGCCCCCGAGCCTTAGTTTGATTGACAATTCAAGCTGAGGGTCAATCTGTAGTCTTCGTTAAATAATCCCGTACAATCCTGAGAAAAACAGAAGGACACATGGCACAGAGCCCCCGAGCCTTGAGTCGAGTACTTTCTCGAATTGAAGGATTCAATCTGACTGTAGAATAGTGGCCTGAATTCAGTGAACTGTAGCTGAGTAAAATCCAATTCCATTGAGTAGTCGAGCCCCCGAGATGGAGCCGAGCAGGTCTTGGACTTAAGTCCTCTGACTTAGTTGAAAATTTTGCCTGTGTGAAACCAATCTGTTGAATACAAAGGGTCACCAGGTCGAACCGTTAGGGTTTTTGTTTTATAAATACCCGAAGGGGTATCCCTTAGCGTTTCACTGCTTCCATTCGCCCTTAGATCCAGAAAGAAAGCCCTAGCATCTGTAGCCGCCACAGAGTTCGAGCGTCCACACCGCCAAGAGTGCACACCTCCACCCCCTCGCAGCCCTCAAGCCAATGCGAAAAAAGACCCTCGTGACAGGAAGGATGAAGTCTGCGCCATCCAAGGGACAGAAGAGGAAGTCCGGCCGCGGCAAAAATCAGTTGCCGGAGCCCAAGTACAAAACCGTGGTGATCACGAAGCCACCAAGTCAAGTTGTCTCTTGGAAGAAATCCAAGATGAGGGAAAATGATGTGAAAGCCCTTGAAGCCGCCGGGCTGCTGCGCGAGAAGGCAATCACTGGATGGAGCTCGGCCACTGGAGATGCGTGGCCAATGGAGAAGACCCCAGATGAAATCCTAATGTTCGGCCACTTCGTCGAGCGTGGGTTGACGCTGCCGTCATCAGATTTCTTCAGGGGCTTCCTCGACTTCTTCAAGTTGGAGCACGTGCACCTGAACCCCAACAGTATCTTCCAGATCGTAGTGTATGTGCACTTCTGTGAAGCCTTCCTTGGCATCCGCCCACATTGGGCTCTATTTAGGAAGATATTCTGCCTGAAGCCGCAGCCCAATGCCAATTTCCTGGTGGTAGTCGGTGGTGCCGGTCTCTAGATGCGCCAGAAGGCACAGGAGTTGTACTTCAAGTACGACTTGATTGATTCGAACCAAGACTGGAAGACCAAGTGGTTCTACATCTACAACGCCCCGCCTCAGCTGCCAAAGCCAAGCATGTTCGCGCCAGTGTATGACAGGCTCTGGAAGGACGAACCAACAATGCAAGAGTGCATTCAGATTCCAGAGCTGTTGGCGAAGATTGCGCAGAAGAAGGCGCAAGGCTTGATAGTTGAAAGAGTAGCCTTCAGCTTCATGAAGCGATGGGTACAACCCTTGATGCAGCGGGAGCATCTTGGGTACGAGTACACTAGAGCTGATGATGGCTCGAGGCTGTCTTCAGAAGAGATCAGTGATGATCTTGTAATGGAGGCTGCAGAAGATCTTCAAGAATCTTCACGGAATCCCTGTAGCTGTCCAAGAATATAGTGCTGACAACCCTCCGTGTCTGGTGAGTTTCCGAGAATTAGCCCCTGAGTACTTATTAATAGTAGTTGTGTAGCTAACATTTGCTCTGTTTCGCAGGAGGATGTCTTGAAATTTGTGTCCAATCCTCCTCCTCGTCCTCAGGATCCACTACAAGCGCCAGAGGGAGAGCCAATAGGAGTGGAGGCTCAAGCCCCCCGAGAGTAGTCGATCTGCTCAAGGGGAAGAAGAAGAAGTCTTGGTGGAGGACGCCTCCTCAAGCGACGATGACGGCCAAACACTTCAACAGCGTTTTGAAGTGAAGGGCCATTACGGGTACTCTGGGGCGCCAATCCCCAGTGGTCTCTCCGTGGGAGTAGTGAAGAGGCCGGCATCATCTCTTGCAGATGATGTAACGCTACCGCCACGGAAGAAAAGGACCACAGTGGGAAGTGAGCTGCGAAGAAGATCACGGCCCTGCCATCCATTACAGTAAGTTCTGAGAACTTTAAGTAGCCAATATCGTGTGGAATACTTGTTCTCTGCTGTAATGCCTTGAATTTTGACTTGCGCAGATTATCGAGAGTGCAGCCAATGTGCCCTCGAGTAGCCCCGCAAGAACAGAAGAACCCAAGTTGGTTCCGGCGTCGACCGTCGAGACAGTGGCGCATGAGCAACAAGAAGCCACGGTACCAGGAAGTGTGCTGCCGATGGAAAGTGTGCCAGAGGTGCCGGCGGCGCCTTCATTTTTTGACATGCTGGGGCCAAAAGTCTCGGTGCCTCGAGCTACTCTGTAAGTACCCAAGTACTCGAGTACTTATTGATATTGCTCACTTTGAATTTACTTACCAACTTGTTAATGTAGAAAATCCACTGATGTGCAGTGGGGAGCCTCTGGGAGTAGTCTTGGGGGAGGAGATCAGCTTCCTCAAGAACAGCAAGACGATGTGCTTCCAGAGCCTCAAGAAGTACCTGCTGAAGCTGATGCTGCACAGGCACTGCGCTTCCTCTGGAGCGACGTGGTCAAGGCAGCGGTGGAGGCGGCTTCCAAGCCCAGGGCTCAGCAACCTAATGACATTGAAGCCGTGGTGAATGAAGGCCTGGAGGTTGATCCAGATGCCGGACTGTGCCACGAAGAAATTCCAGTTGCTGAAGCCCTCGTGCTTCAAATTGATGCATAGCTGGCGCTTGAAGACAACCCGGAGGACCGCATAGTGCCGCATGAGCCAATAATTGAAGACACGGCTCCTCTGCGCAGCGCTGCGAAGTACTCTGTAGCAAGCACAAGTACTCAATCCATGGCTGAAGGTTTGATGCCATAAGACGACTCATGCCTGGATGAGGACAACTTGCAAGCGCATGCCGAGATGTTCCGCAGTGTTGATAAGCTCTTCGCGGTAAGTTGTAGTCTCTTGTAGAGTACTTTTTAGCCAAAGATATCTTGTCTCTGACTCTTAAGCTGGTTTTTTTCCCTTGTAGGAAGTAGTCAAGCAGTCAAAACGCAAGACTCGCCTACTCGAGCAACATGCGGCGGACATCGAGGAAGTCACGCAGCTTAGAGAACAGCTGAAGGAGCACAAAGCCTTATCTGTGAAGCTACAAGAGAAACTTGATGGAAACGCCGCCGAGTACCACAACGAAATCCAGAAGCTGACGACCCAGAAGGATGACGTTGTTGGGAAGAACAAGTCTCTGTGCCAAAAGAATAAAGGTATTCCCCCTTTCTGAATTCATCATAGAGTACTTTTTCCATGCACACTACCGTCTGATAAGTAGTCTTGATATTTTGTAGAGCTAACTGAAGAAGTTGATAAATTCAAGAACACAGCTCTGGACTGGCAGCTGGCTTATAATCGTGAAGAAGCAACACGCATGGATCTTGAAGCCGATTATAAGGTGTGGTGCTTGGAACTTGAACGTGAAATGGAGATTCGCATTACCAGCTGGAATGACTTGTTGACATGTATGCAGTCGCTCAAGATCAAGATTGAAGAATTCGAAGGCCTACGCGCAGAATTGAAAGCCTTGACAGAAGTAGTCGAGCTAGTGGCAAATCTCTTCGAGCCCAGGGTTGCTGGAGTTCAGCGTCGTCCGCTTGTGGAGAGGTTGAAGGACACACCGAAAAAAGATTCTAGAGTATGCTCAGAGGCTAGCTTGCATGATCCCAAATCAAGTCTTGAGCTTCATCAAGTCGTTCTACGCCGAGGCGGATCTGACGATTATCATGAACAGAAGATCTGGAGATTGCACCGACGACAGGCTGAGCGGGTTGATGCAACAGACATCTCCAATCACCGAAGCAGTTTCCAAGTTTATTGATCTCCGGTAGATGTACCTATAGGATAAACACTAGGGAAAAACAAGTGTAATTCCAAACAAGTGTTTATGTAATATAATTGAAAACTTGAGTAAGTCAATTATCTGGATCCCTTTGTATTCTTGTGTGTTTGCCATGTACTCGAGTTGGTATTGAGTGTGTGGCTGCAAAAAGAGATACGGTACTCGAGTAGAAGTACTCAAGTCAAGATACGTTCCGAAGAACATTAACTTAATCACGACGAGTTGAACACCTTAGCTGTAGCAGCGTAAAAGAAGGCTTTGTCGTGAAATAAGCTAAGGATAGTAACAAGTCGATATAGGGTAGCAACTTTGTACTAAACACATTGTACAGAGTTTACAATGTCTTAAGTACCTCTGAGGCTATGAGCCTAGTGAGAGAGTACTCGAAAGGAACTTATTCACAACGAGTTGAACACCTTAGCTGTAGCAGCGTAAAAGAAGGCTTTGTTGTGAATAAGCAAAAGACAGTAGCAAGTCGATATGTAAGATAACAACTTTATTACTGAACACATTGTACAGAGTTTACAATGTCTTAAGTACCTCTGAGGCTATGAGCCTAGTGAGAGAGTACTCGCAAGGATGTTCCGAAGAACGAGTAAGACCATAGGGGACAGTGTGATGAACTCATCCTTGCTGTAGCAGCAACTTGTATGAGAGTTCCACTGAGACCCTACCAGAAAGGGTGTTACTCTAGGCCGAAGCCTCTTATTAGAAATAGAGACATGGACAACATGTGCCACTTATTGCTCTATACGACGCGGAGTCGTCTGGAGAGAGTTGTCATGACTCCCTACGAGGTCGCAGAATGAGACTGCCTGGAGAGGATTATCATGATCCCCTACGAGTGATCACAGCTGAAGCCACGAGTAGATACAGCCGAAACTGTCTGGAGAGGGTTGTTGAGACCCCCTACGAGTAGTGACAACCGTAGCTGTCTATTGAGTGGTTGCAACCGAAGCTGCCTGGAGAGAGTCATTGAGACCCCCTACGGGTAGAAGCGACAAAGCTGGTCGATGTTCCAAGAGTTGTCGACTTCTTCGCCTTCAAGAGTTTGGAGACGATACGATCCTGGACCGGTAACCTTTGCAACAGAGAAAGGACCTTCCCATGGTGAGTTGAGTTTGTGTAGCCCTGCCGTGTTCTGGATACGACGGAGGACTAAGTCACCAACGTTGAAGGAGTGTTCCTTAACATTGCGGTCATGATAGCGGCGAATCTTCTCAAGATATCAAGCTGATTGAACGAGTGCGTTGCAGCGAGCTTCCTCGAGACTGTCGACATCCGTCTGTCTTGTTTCTTCAGATACGCCTTCTTCATGCTGGTCAACCGCTGGAGAACGCCACATGACATCAGCAGGCAAAACAGCTTCAGAGCCGTAGACCAGGAAATAAGGTGACTACCATGTGGGAGTAGTAGGCTGAGTACGTAGCCCCCAGAGTGCATTGGGTAGTTCCTTGATCCACTTGCCATCTTTAGTATTTGCAGCATCATACAATCGCTTTTTGAGAGCGTCGAGTACCATCCCATTAGCGCGTTCCACTTGGCCATTGGCACGTGGATGAGTGACGGAGACGTACCGGACATCAATTCCACTATTCTCACAGTACTCCCAGAACTGGTGATTGTTGAAATTCGAACCCAGGTCTGTGATGATGCGATTAGGGAACCCATAGCGATGTACAATTTCATCCAAGAAGTCGAGGACTCTATCAGCCTTGGGATAGGTAACAGGCTTGACCTCAATCCAATTGGTAAACTTGTCGATAGCCACCAGAACTCTTTTGAATCCCCCTGGCGCATTTGGGAAAGGACCAATCATATCCAGCCCCCAGCAAGCGAAAGGCGAAGTTGGTGGAATCGTGATGAGTTTGTAGGCTGGAACGTGTTGTTGCTTGGCAAAGAATTGGCATCCATGACACTTCTTGACTAGTTCCTCTACATCAGCAAGAGCTGTAGGATAGTAGAAAGCACGTCTGAACACTTTTCCCACGAAGGTGCGGGAAGAAGCATGATTGCCACAGATTCCTTTGTGTGTCTCCTCCAAGATTTCCTTGCCTTCTTCGCGAGATACGCACTTCATGAGTACATCAGAACTTGCGCCTCGCTTTTACAGTTGATCTCCAACTAAAACATAAGCCCTGACACGGCATGAGATGCGCTCGGCTTCTGACTTGTCTTCAGGAACCAACTGGTGCTTGATGTAGTCGATGAAAGGAGTTCTCCAGTCCACATCAATCATAAGCACTTCTCGATCAGGTTGAACTGAAGTAGTCATAGGTGCAGATGATTGCTCCAGAATTGATGGTTTGTGTAGTTCATGGACAAAGATTCCAGCTGGCACTTGAGCTTGTGTAGATCCCAGCTTCGACAAGACATCCGCAGTGACATTGTTATCGCGAATAACATGATGGAACTCGAGACCTTGAAATTTGTTCTCAAGTTTGTGTACTTCCTGACAGTACGCATCCATGTTCTCAGCATTGCGATCCCAAGAATCGTTGACTTGATTGATAACCACCAAAGAATCACCATAAATAAGTAGTCGTGTAATGCCAAGAGAGACTGCAAGGCGAAGGCCATGTAGTAGAGCTTCATATTCAGCTTCATTGTTTGAGACCTTCCAGAAGATCTGCAAAACATATTTTAGTTGCTCACCCTTGGGGGAAATCAAAAGTACCCCGGCACCAGCGCCTTCCAACTTGAGGGAACCGTCAAAGTACATGACCCAATGTTCTGGACGCTCAATTGGAGTTGGGACTTGATTTTCCCACCACTCAGCCATGAAATCAACCAAGGCTTGAGACTTGATAGCAGTGCGAGACTTGAACTCGAGAGATAGAGCGCCAAGCTCTACAGCCCATTTAGAAATCCTTCCTGTGGAATCCCGGTTGTGCAATATCTCGCCAAGCGGGTAGCTAGTAACCACATAAATCTTGTACTCATCGAAGTAGTGGCGGAGCTTCCGTGAAGTAATCAGAACTGCATAGAGTAGCTTCTGTACCGGAGGGTAGCGAGCCTTGGATTCTGAAAGTACTTCACTTATGAAATAAACCGGCCTCTGGATAGGGTAGCCACGGCCTTCCTCCTGCCGTTCAACGACAATAGCAGTGCTGACAACATTAGTATTCGCAGCGATGTAGAGCAAAAGCTCTTCATTGGGCGGAGGAGCTGTAAGGACTGGAGGCTTGGATAAGAACTCCTTGAGCTGAGAAAGAGCTTGATCAGCTTCAGTTGTCCATGTAAACTTCTCCTGCCGCTTGAGTAGCTTGAAGAAAGGTAGACCCCATTCTCCAAGTCACGAGATGAAGCGATTGAGTGACGCCATACAACCAGTAAGCTTCTGGACATCTTTAATAGTAGTCGGAGCTTGCATGTTGGAGATGGTGGTAATCTTCTCGGGGTTTGCTTCGATGCCATGATGGTTGATGATGAACCCGAGTAGTTTTCCAGATGATACGCCAAAGACGCATTTATTAGGGTCGAGCTTCCATTGGTACTCCCGTAGCGAAGCAAAGGTTTCTTCAAGATCCGCGATAAGCATGTCTGGATCCCTAGTCTTTACAACGACGTCATCCACGTATGCTTCCACGTTCTTGTGAAGCTGCCTCTTGAAGCACGCTTGGATCGCTCTTTGATAAGTAGCACCAGCATTTTTCAACCCGAAGGACATTGTTGTGTAAGAATAAGCACCAAACGGGGTGGTGAATGCGGTCTTCTCTTGATCAGATTCCTTGATTGCAATTTGATGATATCCGGAGTAGCAATCCAGAAAACAAAGTAGAGCACAGCCCGTCGTAGAATCAATAACTTGACCAATCCGCGGCAACCCGAAAGGATCCTTGGGGCAATGCTTGTTGAGATCAGTGTAGTCGACACACATCCTCCAATCATTAGAGTTCTTCTTTCTGACGAGCACAAGATTAGCAAGCCATTACGGGTGAAAAACTTCCCGGATGAAGCCAGCCGCGAGTAGTTTGGCAAGCTCTTTCTTCATAGCAGCCCTGCGGTCATCAGCAAAGCGACGAAGGTGTTGTCTCTTGGGGGTAGCATTAGGATCGACGTTGAGTGAGTGCTCGATCAACCTCCTGGGCACACCTGGCATGTCAGATGGCTTCCACGCAAAGATATCACGGTTAGCCCGAAGGAAGTTGACGAGCGTGTCTTCCTATTTAGGATCAAGCTATGCACTGATCATGGTTGTCTTGCTGCTATCACCAGTACCAAGGTCACTGGCTTTGAGCAGGACATCACCAATCGGTGCAGGCTTTTGGTTGTTATCCGTCTTCTCAGGAACCTCCAGCTCGCTCGGAGCAAGCTTTTTAGCTGCAGCGAAGACTTCCATCATAGCATTGGGTACTTGAGTTGTCGAAGCAAGTTCTACGGCTTCAGTGTCGCAGTCGTAAGAACGCTTCAAATCCCCTTGCAATGAAAGAACTCCTTTGGGGCTCGGCATCTTGAGTACAAGGTACACGTAGTGTGGAATAGCCATGAACTTGGCCAGAGTAGGTCTACCGAGGATGGCATGGTAAGAAGTCTCGAAGTCAGCAACCTCGAACTTGATGTACTCGGTGCGATAATGATCCTTAGTCCCAAAGGTAACAGGTAGTACAACTAAACCCAAAGGAACAGCTGCGTTGCCCGGGATGATACCATAGAACGGCGAGTTGGTCTTGGTGAGCATATTGGTGATATCCAGGCCCATCTTATTCAAGCTCTTGGCAAACAGGACATTGAGACCACTGCCACCATCAATAAGAACCTTAGTGAGTCTAGAGCCTGCCGCCACTGGGTCCAGAACGAGAGGATATCATCCTGGCTCAGAGAAACTAGTCCATTGATCCGCCCTTGAAAAGGTAATTGGGGTTTCAGACCACTTTAGAAAAGTGGGAGCTGCTGGTTGGATGGACATAATCTCCCTGAGTGCAAGTTTCTGCATGCGCTTGGTTGGAATCCCACCAAATATGACATTGACAGTGTTGGAGGGGTGTTGAAACCCAGTGTCTTTGTCGGTATTAGCCTTCTTCCGAAACCTTGGGTTTGGGTGTGTTGGCTCAGGTGTATTCTTCAGTGCACGACGAAGTTGGTAACACTGCTCTGTAGTATGATCGCCCTCTGGGTGCCATGGGCATTTCTGCTTGGTCAATGTTGCCCAGTGAGAATCATCTTCAGTCTTGCCAGTAGTTTCCATGGCTGCAACAGTGTTGTCGGGCTTGCGCTTGCGATTAGGATTGCTTGAGTAGTTATTACCCGTGCGATTGCCCTGCTGTTGCTTGCCACTGTTGCTTCCACTAGCATTATTGTTGTTGTTGTTGTTCTGATTGTTGCGAAGATGCTTGAACCGATTCCGAGCCTTGTCTTCCTCGTCCGCCCAGTGAGTGATCATCTCCTTGAGCTTGGTGATGTTGGCTGGGCGAGCACAACCGAAGTCTTGAAAAAGCTTATCGTCATAAAAACCATCTTGGAAGGTATCTATGACTTCTTTCTCGGTGACATCAATAATAGTAGCCCTTTTTTCGAAGAAGCGGCGCATGTACTCGTGAAGAGTCTCGCTTTGTTTTTGCTTGATCAGGGCAAGGTCCATCCGAGTACCATTACGGCCCAGAGAACCTGCGAAGTTGCTGGTGAATTGTTGCTTGAGTTGTCCCCAGTTGTCGATGGAGCCGCGTTTGAGGGACTCGAACCATGTGAGGAGGCTCTTGCTCCAGAACAAAAGGGAAATAGATACATTTAGTATCATCATTGCCCCCAGCATTAGTGATAGACAGAGCATAACAGCGCAACGACTGCCTTGGATCCTGCTTGCCGTCATATTTAGAAATGCCATAGGGCTTGAATTTCTCCGGAAGAAGCAGAGCTTGAAGTCGAGCGGAGAAAGCAGGAAAGGAATCAGAGTCCGCATCCTTTTGTTTCTCACGCTCAGCGTGTCTGGTGTTGATTGTTGTGCGAGCATCGTAGCGAGAGTCTCCCGACTTGCTAGTGACGCTGCCTTCACCACCTTTGCCCCTGTTGCTAGCTTCCGGACGCGTGCGTTGAGGAGTGGGCGTGGTGCAATGAACACCTCCACTACTGCCATGGTGACTAGGAGTACTGGTGTTTTGACGTAGCATAGTGTAGGCTAGTTCAGCCAGCTTCGTGACTTCAGCAGTCGCACTATCACGAGGCATAGAGCGACCAAGCAGATTGATCGCGTTGATAGCTTCCTCTGGAGTGCGATATTGATGAGTAGCTACCGCATCCAGAGCCTCTTGAAGATTATGAGTAGGTAGAGCTTCCACGAGTTCCCGACAAAGGTTTGCACGATCAGCATTGCGTTGGTGACGTGCAGTCTTGGCCTCCGCAGTTTCATCAGCAGGAGCATTAGCAGAGAGTTCATCATCGGATACATCATCTGGAAAACGGTAATTGGCACAATGTCCTTGCGGAGTAGATGCATCAATGACGAAAACTTCCCGATAAGGTGAGTGAGTACCCGTACTCTCAATGAGCTCAGTATCGGTGTCATAATCAACAAGCTTGGCACCTTCCTGAAAGTGTAAGTTGTCGAGACAAGCGATAAAGCGCTCCTGATCATCCAAGGTGAGATCAGCAGGCACATGCTCAGGCCAGTAGACAAATCTACCCTCAGGTGTCGATGTGATCACCAGTCCTTGAGCAGGCCAGTCAGTTGTTGTGCTTTAGTAAAATCCGAACCGTAGTCGAACTCGAACTCAAATGAATCCGAATCATAGTAATCGAGGTTGACTTCTGAATCCGAAGAGTACTCGAGTACGATCTTCGAGCCAGAGCACATGAGGTGCTTCAGCACAGCTTGGTAAGCGGCACTGACATGGCGATAGCCGAAGAGAGGTGGTGCTGGGATGTTATCCAGGCTGAGTGCAAGCTGTGAAGAAGAAAGCAACTCAGGCTGAATCGGAGACGAAGTCGAGGTGTACTCGGACTTCGACTCGAGTTCTCTGAGCGGGTCAGAGATCAAAATTTCATTGAAATTTTTGACGAAATCCTCCATCGAAGCTTTTGTAAGCGTCGAGGACTTGAGCTTTGACTCCGGAGTTGATGCCAAGAAACGCAGGAACGATCCGACGCCGTCAGCAATGCAAACCTAGGAGCCAAAGACGAAGGTGTCGCCTTGCTGGAAAGTGACGGTCGGCTTGATGATGACGAGAGCCATCGAGTTCGCCAGTGGATCAACGACGAGATCCCCTACCTGATGTGCCAGCTGTCAGTGTTTTAGACACCGAGCCTACGATGGGGTACCCGAAGTAGTAGATTGTGCGGTGGGGCTCGCCGAGATCAGGAACACGATGGTGAGACACAGGGCACTCAATTAGACAGGTTCGGGCCGCAATGTGCGTAATACCCTACGTCATGTATGCTGCGTGGCTCTGTATTGATTGCGTATGTTCTGAGAGGGGTCCCTGCCTCACCTTATATGCCACGGGAGGTAGGGTTACAAGTCGGATTGGTACAAGGGTACTATTCGAGTAGGACCCGGAGTAGCCTATACAGGGTATGGAAAGCTATCCTAGTCTTAGTACAAGTCCTTATCCGCCTTGTCTTGCCTTGTGGTCCACGGTACCAGCACCGTGGCCCACTAGTCGAGTAGTCCAGGTGTACAGGAACTTATCTCCCGGGTATGGCCCACATGTGTTGGTGGGCCCAGCGATGCCCGGTCGACAGTGGGCGCCTCTGTTGGGATCACAAAACCCCCAAACAAAGAGATGGTTAAACGATGAACAATTCACAATAAATACATTCCAATCAAGTTGTATCAAATCAACAGCTTTCCCTCATATATTACTCTTTCACTTTTCCAAAAGATCGCCCCCCTTACAATGAGGAGGGGGCCTCCTTTTTTGTGCCAAAAGACTTAAAATTACATTCCAAGATTACCCTAAAGCCCTAGCATCTATGAAGAATATACGAGGGTAAACTTGGACTTGCACACGATGCGGACTTAACACCGAAGATAGCAGAGCGCAAAACCCGCCAGAGACAACGAAGCGGACGACGCGCCACAAAACACGGAGACACGACAGTTCCGTGTTGTAACACCTTTTGACAAAGTCCAAGCAGGCGGAGTCTTGAAGAACTCTAGGCTTCGCGATTCGGTGTCTTCGGTGCACTTCTCCCTGAAGATACTTCAGCTTCGGCATTCATCTTCGAGACTTCTTGACGCCGGGTTTCCCGAAAAGCCCCGGCGGAACCCAGGCTTTCAACCATCATCCATCATGAAGAAACTCCCGGAGCCCGGACTTTCACTGTGAAGAAAAAAGACTCAACCTGGGTTAATTGCTCCTCGATGTACGATCAACTTGGCGAAGCCCAAGTTCTCGTGTTTCCTTCTTGAGAAACCGTCGGAGCTGGATGGTTTTATGGAACGAGTCCCTGAAGCCGAGCGATGATAAAGATCCTGAAGCCTGAACTCGTCCTGCAAAAAGATGACTAGGCTTTGGTTAGTTCCCATACCTCTGTGCATATTTATTCCATGAAATCATCGAGCGAAGCCCAAATTTTCAACTAACTTCCCAAATTGGGCCGAGATCAAGAGTTTTTTTTGGCAATAAACCCCCGGGGGCCAAGAGGTGATGTTTTCTACCTTACCAACACCGAGAAATTTGGAATATTTCCATCGTTAAAATTAGACTCCGTTAGAATGCCATCAATCTCTTAGATTTCGCTAGAATGTTATTATGCTGTGATGTTAATTCGTTACAATGTATTTTTCATTTTTTTTCTTATTCATTCCCTTATTTCTCTCTTCTCAAATTATTTGAACGGACCATTTTGCCCTTATCTTCACCGTTCTTTGTTCCTCAGCTCCATCGCACCCAATGTCTTGTGCAGCTGTCGGTGGTGATGTGGGCGAACTCCATGACCCGCCAGAGGTGCGGCACACGAGCGAGCTCCGCTGCCGGTAAAGAGGTGACGTGAGGTCCGCGGCAGGCCAAGAGGCAGCGCACACATGGGTGAGTACCATGACTGGTCACAGTGACGGAGTTAGGATTGAACTCTAAGAAGAGTTGTGATCTACTTCGAGCTAGGATTGAACTCTAAGAGGAGCTCTGATCTATTTCTTCTTCTTTCCTTCTTCTTCTTCTCTAAAATGTAGAGACATTTTTTTTCAAGAATTACACAGTACAACGCAGACGCTCACAACATGCATGCACACTCACCTCTTTGAACACACGTACGCAAACCCTATCCCTATGAGCACCTCCGAAGGACTGAGCACCGGCAGGTCTGGAAATTCCTGAAGTCACCATTGGCACCATCTGATCTACTTTGAGCTAGGATTGAACTCTAAGAGGAGCTCTGATCTATTTCTTCTTCTTTCAACCTCTCCTCTCCTTCTTCTTCTTCTCTAAATTGTAGTAGACACTTTTTTGAGAATTACACAGTACAACGCAGACGCTCACAACACGCACGCACACTCACCCCTATGAACACACGTACGCAAACCCTACCCTTATGAGCACCTCCGAAGGACTGAGCAACGGCAGATCTGGAAATTCCTGAAGTCACCACTGGCACCTCGTTGTCGACGGAAACGTTGAAAGATATCAGAGGGTGAAAGCTAGAAGATGGGAACGCCTTACCTCACGCTAGCAGGCGGCTTCGCGTTATATTGGTGAGGAAGAGCCCCTCACGTGGCAATTACAGAAGACGGCACCGGCGGCCAGCCAAAGTTGGTTACAACAATATCTAGATACAAATCAATCTACAACAACCCTGGCTGGCCATCCAAACTACCGTGTATACAACTTGGTTATCAAGTTACATCAGATTCTACCTTATCTAACACTCCTCCTCAATCACACCTGCCTAAGGTTGAGATTGTACTTGAAGTTCTCCAACTGTCGCACAGTAATAGGTTTAGTAAAACCATCTGCTATTTGATCACCTGTTGGAACAAAATCAATTTCCAACAAACCTCTCATGACTCATTCTCTGACAAAATGATAATCAACTTCAATGTGTTTAGTCCTAGCATGAAACACTGGATTGGAAGACAAATACTTAGCCCCCAAATTATCACACTAGATTTTACCAGCCTTTGGCGCATGGATACCAATCTCTTTCAACAAAATCTGAACCCACATTATTTCTGCAGTTGCATTTGCAACAGCTTTGTATTCAGCCTCTGTACTTGATCTGGAGACCGTAGGCTGCTTGCGCGCACTCCAGGAAATCAAATTTGATCCAAGAAAAATTGCAAACCCTCCTGTAGATCTTCTATCATCAAGTGATCCGGCCCAATCAGCATCTGAAAAACCACTAACCAACAAGGACTTGCATCGACTTATCTTTAGTCCTATTTTTGTGTTTGCCTTCACATACCTCAGTATCCTCTTTACTGCTGACCAATGTACCTCAGTTGGAGCATGTAAGAATTGACAAACTTTATTAACAGCAAACGATATATCAGGTCTAGTGAGGGTCAAATATTGCAATGCACCAACAACACTTCTATAATTAGTAGCATCTTTAGGACCCAAGGTAGTTCCAATAAAGGCAGACAATTTTTCACTTGTTGATGTGGGAGTAGAGACCGGTTTACAACTCCACATGTTAACCCTCTTAAGCAAATCAGAAGCATATTTATCTTGTGATAGGACTATTCCATCACGTACCTTAGTCACCTCCATACCAAGAAAATAGTGCAGATCACCCAAATCTTTGAGTGCAAATTCTTTCTTTAAGTCATGCAGCAAACTTGTAGTAGCTTCTAGGGTTGAACTGACAACAATAATATCATCCACATAGACCAACACAAACACTGTGACTGATCCTTTGTTAAAATAGAATAAGGAAGTATCTGCTTTGGATGCATGAAAACCTAGTGCAATTAATTTTGTGCTAAGCCTGGCATACCATGCTCTTGGAGCTTGTTTCAACCCATATAAAGCTTTATCAAGTTTGCACACATAGCTAGGTCTTGTTTTGTCCACATACCCTGGAGGTTGTCTCATATAAACTTCCTCATCCAAAATACCATGAAGAAAGGCATTCTGAACATCGAGTTGTCTCATGCTCCACCCCTTGGAGACAGCAATGGATAAAATAATTCTGATTGTAGACATTTTAATGACCGGGCTAAAGGTATCCTCATAATCTATTCCATACCTTTGTTTAAAACCTTTTACCACTAACCGACCTTTGTATTTATCCAGAGACCCGTCTGCCTTATATTTGATTTTCCAGACCCACTTGCTATCTATAATATTAATGCCTTTCCTAGGTGGAACCAAATGCCATGTTCTATTTTTCATCAAAGCATCATATTCCAAATCCATGGCTTCTTTCCCATGCTTATTAGCTAGAGCTTCTTCTACACTACATGGTTCTCCAGTAGATGCAGAAAGACCGTATCTAACAGTACCATCAGTATATACCTTTGGTTTGCGAATACCATCTTGAAGTCGAGTCCGAGGTCGAGCTGGAGAAGAATCAGGCGATGGCGATGTTGCTCCTCCTGGTGCAGAAGATCCTCCTCCTGGCGCAGGATCAGGGACAGCGCCTGATGCCGGATTAGCTGCTGGCAGCGCAGACGAGGGGGATCATGTCTCCCCTGTCTCCCCTGGCACCGACGGCTGTGACGTGGCAGCAGCAGGTTGGCTCGCGGGCGACACCGAGACGGGAGTAGTCGGAGCTCGCCGCGTGTCGACGCTGGAGTGGAGCGGAGCCGTCGCTGAGGCAGATTCGCCTGCGCCTGCCGAAGGAAGCGATCCCGAGGAGGATTGGCTCGGAATAAAAAGCAAATCTGCTCCGTGATCTGTGCCAGTGCTGTTATTTGATGCTCCAGTGCCTGTTTCTTCTGTTTCTTCACAAAAATCATTAGTTTTTTTACCATTAGACATAGGATCATCTACTGATTCATCTCCTGATGAAGGATTATACAAGGTTTTTGGAAGAAGAAGGATCTCGTTTCTAAGGCGTGCTCCTGCATTCTCATGTAATTTTGAGAAAGGAAAAACACTTTCATCAAACGTGACATCTCGAGAGATGTACATGCGGCCAGTAGGAATATCAAGACATTTGAAACCCTTGTGAAGATTACTATATCCAAGAAAAGCGCACTCTTTTGATTGAAAAGCAAGTTTGTGTTTATTGTAAGGGCGTAGGTTTGGCCAACATGCACACCCAAAAATCCGTAGAGAAGTGTAATTAGGTTTGGTATGATAAAGACGTTCAAGGGGTGTCTCAAAGTGAATAACTTTGCTTGGAGTTCTATTTATAAGAAAAGTGGCAGCAAGGAAAGCTTCATCCCAAAACTTTAGGGGCATGTGTGCATGTGCCAACAAGGATAACCCTACATCCACAATGTGCCTATGCTTGCGTTCGGCAGCCCCATTTTGTTGGTGCGCATGTGGGCAGGAAACTAGATGTGAAATCCTTATTTTCGTAAAAAAGGAATTTAGCTTTTCATACTCTCCTCCCCAATCTGACTGGAGAGCAATGATCTTTCGATCAAAAGTTCTCTCAACTAAACTCTGGAACTCTCGAAATTTCTCAAAGACCTCAGATTTATATTTTAAGAGATATATCCATGTGAATTTACTATAGTCATCTATGAAGCTCACATAGTATTTGAATCTACCGGCTGACTCAGGTGCAGGACCCCAAACATTAGAAAACACAAGCTCAAGCGGCTGAGAGGAAACACTTGTCGATATAGGATAGGGGAGTTGATGACTCTTAGCTCTTTGGCATGCATCACACACAACATCTTTATTTTAATCAAAAGAACAAGGAAGTTTATGATCTCTAAGAACTTTCTCAACAATACGAAAAGAAGGATGTCCTAAACGATGGTGCCACCTCTCCAATGGCACTTTATTGGCTCCAAGGGCTTGCTTGGAAGATGCTGGTGTAGAGGGAAGTGGATACATCCCTCTTCGACATGGTCCCCTAAGAAGAGTGCTCCTCGTGTCCCAATCCTTGATAAGAAAGAAATCAGGGTGAAACTCAAATAGACATTGTTATCAGACGTAAGATGATGAACTGAGACAATGTTTTTTTGGTAGATGGCACATGTAAGATATTTCGCAGATTAAGATTTTTATCAGGAGTATGAATAGTAGAATGACCAACATGTCTAATGTTCATACCTGCACCATTGGCGGTGTGCACTTGATCACCACCATTATACTTCTCACGAACAACCAGCTTCTCCAATTCTCCAGTGATATGATCAGTCGCACCGGTATCAGTATACCAGTTGTTGTCGACATTGTAGGTGTTCATGACTGCGCCGGCATGCCTCTCCTCAGGCACGTAGTCCTCCTCGTACCTGTGCCAGCACCTGTCAGCGGTGTGGCCAGGCTTAAAACAGACCTGACACACCGGCTTGGGGCCTCCTGGATTGCCACGGCCTTGGCCGCCGCAGCCACCTCCATTGCCATTGTGGCGCTGGTTGAAGTTGGTGTTGCCACCAGTGTTCCGGCCTCGTCCTCCTCCTTGGCCACGGCCGCGATTGAAGCCACCGCGTCCGCGACCACCAGCACCTCCACGTCCTCCACGATTGGCCGAATTGG
The DNA here is from genome assembly GCA_036936925.1 of Cenchrus fungigraminus. Taxonomy (NCBI): domain Eukaryota; kingdom Viridiplantae; phylum Streptophyta; class Magnoliopsida; order Poales; family Poaceae; genus Cenchrus; species Cenchrus fungigraminus. The sequence goes on along the minus strand of CM072769.1, from coordinate 103,150,552 downwards.
CCGAAGATCCGGAGTGACCGCTGCCCAAAAGCTCCATACGGGTTTCAAAGGCAAGAAGCTGAGAATATGCTTCACTTACAGTAACGGTTTCCTTCCTTGCTAGGAGGGAGGTGACGACCGGATTGAACTCCATGTCGAGGCCGGTGAGGATGTATGTCAGCAGCTCGTCGCCGTCGATTGGCTTTCCCGCGGCTACCATCTCATCACAGAGGGTACGCATCTTGCCAACGTACTCTGTGATGGTTTGGCTGCCTTTCTGCGCGGTGGCGAGCGCGAGTCGTGTGTTCACGATCCGCGCCCTATTCTGCGACGCGAACATGGCTTCGATTGCAGCCCACAGACTTGCTGCGGTGTCTTGGACGGCGACTTGGGCGAGCACTTCACGCCCTAGAGATCCGAGGACGAAGCTCAGCACTTGCTGGTCCCGGAAGTACCACTCCCTGTATGCTGGGTTAGGGATGTTGGCGTCCTTCCCATTAGCGTCCTTGCCGGGAATTTCCTCGGCAGGAGCAGCCGAGGCACCGGTGAGGTGCCCGTCCAGACGCGCTCCACGCACGGCAGCACGAACCTGAGCCTTCCATATTGCATGGTTCGACTTGGCTAGTTTTTCCGTGATGATGATGCCCATCAACGGATTGAGGAGGGCGGCATTGATCATGGCGGCGCCGGAAGATCCCATGATTGGAAACTGGTTGGTGCCTAGGCTCTGATTACCATGAAAGATATCAGAGGGCGAAAGCTAGAAGATGGGAACGCCTTACCTCACGCTGGCAGGCGGCTTCGCGTTATATTGGTGAGGAAGAGGCCCTCACGTGGCAATTACAGAAGACGGCGCCGGCGGCCAGCCAAAGTTGGTTACAACAATATCTAGATACAAATCAATCTACAACAACCCTGGCTGGCCATCCAAACTACCGTGTATACAACTTGGTTATCAAGTTACATCAGATTCTACCTTATCTAACAAACGTCGCTTACCACTTAATGCATAACGCCGGAAAATCTTGAAATAAATCCAGAAAAAAGTGCGAGCACCAGGATTTAAATCTTGATGAGTAGCGTCCCACTAGACCGTATTGGACTACAAGTCCATTCGCAGTTGTAGGAGATACTTAGGAGGGACTCCATGGCAATCCGGCCGGTAGAAAGGGCTAGAGCCCCCTAGCCCTACTGTTGCCTCCGTCCCTGACTGGCCAGGAGGTGGCACGGGAGCTCCACTGGCACGGGAGCTCCACAGCGTGGCGACGAGGTCCGCGGCTGGCCAGAGGCGACGTGCGTGGGTGAGCACCGTGTCCGGCCGGTGGCACGACATGCCGATGAGTTCCGCGACCGGCTAGTGCGCAGTGTAGTGGCAAATTCCACGACTGGCTAGCAAGCTAGTGGCGCGCGGGTGAGCCCCGCAACACGGGCACGACCGAGGTGGCCGCCGATACAGGGGCATTTTGGTCTTATTTAGGAGAAAATAAAAAATGAATTGAAAAGATGAAAAGGCATTTGAGTGTGTTAGTTTCATTTCATAATAGCAAAACGGTGAAGCCCATTTGCGATATGACATTTGGACGAAGCCCAACAGTGGCGAAATTCTCTGTATATGCTAGATGCCCTGCCGGAAGCTGATGTGAAGAATTTCTTTTTTAGCAATTTTCAAAGTTTTTAAAAACCATTAGATGCTGGAAACACGTCATTTATCCTTTTATGGATGTGATTTCCAAAATGCACCTTTGCCACTACATGCTTCATTTGAGCTTTGAGCTTTTCATAAAAGGTAATAAAATGAAATTAAATTATTATAAATACTTCCTCCTTCCGAGTTTATAAGGCGCGCACATATCAAGATTCAAACTATTCAATATTTGACCATGGTTTTATGAGTGAACTTTATATGGTTGGATTCTTAATCAAATATACTTTATCATGATTATAAATTTGTAACCATATGAGATATAATATATGATAATGAATGGTCAAATTGTTATATGGAAGACCGTGGCATGTTGTACTATGCCTTATAAACTTGAAAGGAGGGAGTATAATTCTTTTGAGATAAATTTTATTTCAGTCTAAAAACTTTAAAACATCCTCAATGTTCATATATACGGTTATAGCTTTTAGTGAAAAAAGAAGTACCGAGCCAAAGTGACGTACTCCCTCCATTCTTTTTTGATAGGGATTTCACTTTGGCATAATGACCAAAGAAAATAATCTTACTTCTCATCTAATAAATACAAAGATACATTTTTTCATTAGCCATCCAATGTTTGCATCTAGAACTCCTTGCTATATGCGCTATTTATTCATGATGCCCATATGGCCATATCAATGGAAAATAGTCTATCATTTGCAAAAATCTGATTTTTGGAAACATACCTACCAAAAAAGGATGGAGGTAGTATTTTCTAAAAAGAGTTAGTATAGATGCTTTAAAGCCATGTAACAATGGACAAAGTGAAAGCAGTCAGAGTTGGTAGAGTTGCTTGGTATGGGATAGGTTTGAGGTGAGGTATAATAAAGTATCAAATGACATAATGCCCTTTTTCAATAGTAAGGAGCCAATCAAAAGCAATATAACTAGGGTTGTTTCACACAACACGCACACTCTCACACCGTACGCACACACAATATATATAACTAGGGCTGGAATTGTGCTCGTACACATCTTATACTCGTATATGCACACATATCCCACTCTCCACCATGGGTTATAAGGTTTGGGAAAAGAAACCTTCATATCCCTAACCCCAAGCTATGTTGCACAGTACGGGGATACGGATACGGGGATACGGATACAGAGATACAGCGATACGGTATTTTTAAAAAAAAAGCAATACGGGGATACGGCAAACCAAAAAATATGTGGCTGGACGTACGGGTAAATTAAACTAGTAGCTAGTAGGTAATCACTAATCTGTAACCAGTAGGGCAGCGAGAGATTGTATGTGATCGCCGTCTCCGACGAGGTCGTCAGGGAGAACCTGCTCAGGGACGCGTCCTCCACCGTAATCGAACTATGGCGGACGACGGTGAAGGCTGCGGCTGGGAGGATGGTGACAAAGATAAAGCGTCTAAGAACCAAGATGATTACCGGCGCCGGCGGAAGGCGGACGGCGTCAAGCGGAGGCCGGTGGGCCGCGGAGCCGGAGGCTTGCGGTCCTGCGGAGGCCAACGAACCGAGGACGAGGAGCCACGACGCCGCCGGCGGCGGACGGCAGATGCGAATGGGACTAGGCATCGCGAATCAGTATCTATAGGCAACTATCCCGTATCTCATCCGTATCCTAGGTTTTTTTCAATTTTTTTCGACGGGAAAAATGGGATACGAAGGGACACGCGTATCCCTGCCGTATCGTCCGTGTCGCCGTGTCTCCGCGTGTCCATACGTGGATACGGTACCACGCCCACGTATCGGTGCAATGTAGACCCCAAGCGCGGAGCTGAGTTGACCCGACGCCTAGAGCCACTACTATACCTTGCATTTTGCATATACATCGTCTGTGTTTTGACCAACCAAAACCCAAAATATCAGGAAAAAAACCATCAGTTTATCCACTTGTTTATGATTACATTTACGTTTGCGTTAATTTTTTTGAACTAAACAACTATCATGTTGGCAACAAATCTAGTTCTCAAAATACTTGGGTATTCTAAAGTTGCAAGCCGGTTCAGCTATGAGAACACCGACATCCAAGCTTTTAACACATGTATAGTAGTGTGGTAGCTCCTGACAAACCATTACCCAGAATGGTTCTGAAGCATGCAGAGTGTGCATCAGCTGACTATTTGGACCTGACACCCTGGACTCCTGGAGTTCATAAATTCACATCATGCTATGGGCTGATCAACAATCACTGCACCAGAAATACAATGCAAGTAGTGTCTGCAGTAATCGGTAAGTCAAATCACAATACATTCATATTCTAGCTTCAGCATCAAGACTTGTTCTCTGTTCGCTCCAGTTTCAAACAAAAGCTAGTGACCCGAGGATGTGCAGGCCGCCCTGACCAAATGGTGACCCGGCCAGAAACGGAAGATGGTGCTTGAAACCCATGCCATATTGCCATGTCCAGCACCATAGCCCCGGGTGATTGGTCGCCGGACACCTCCAACAACAAGCTCCTATTGCCAGATGGACATTGCTCTCCCAGTCTCCCTTCTCTTAACACTTGTGGCATCTGATTTCGTCACCTGCATGGACTTTCGGAGTTTTTGCCCATAGTCGCTCCTAGTGGTGATTGACTTCTTTATATCCACATCAATTGCTAGTTATCTAATACTCCCTCCTTTCAAGTTTACAAGGCATACTAGAACATGCCACGGTCTTCCCTACAACACGTTGACCATTCATTTATCATATATTACTAGGTTCGTGCCCGTGCGTTGCTACGGACATTCAATTATCTATAGCGTAATACACAAAACATACAATTAAAATTTCTCAATTGAAGACATCACATCTGAAGAACGACTTGAAGTTGAGCGCACATGTTTGATTTATTAATCTGATAATTTGCCTAAGTGACTATGACAAAGACACCCATGGATGATTGTAACCTATAAAACAATTTTGTATCAGTCTCCATCAAATTACACCAAACTGATAAAGAGTATGAAGGTAAATTTCAAACCTCGTTCCTTGTGGCTTCTGTAATTTCTTGGCATTCATCTAAAGTACAATCTACACGATCAATCCTTCCAGCAAGATGCCTCTTTGCAGACTGATATCAGAATAATTCACATTAGTAGAGTTCTGGTTGCGGCAGTACAGTCATAACATCTAGATGTTACCATAAAAGAAAATTAATTTAATGACAGGAGGCATAACCAGTGAAGCAAATCGCCCTGTTCGTTTGGCTTATCAGTCACCAGCCAGCAGTACTATTCTCTCAGAACAAATTAGCCACCAGCTACCAGCCAGCAGTACTTTTCTCTCATAACAAATCAGCGTCAGCCATCAGCCACCAGCCAGCTGAACAGGGCGATATGTCTTTATCTTATTGGGTTCATTTACCCCTCTCCGTTCAACGTAGGGCATAGGCACTTAGTGGAAGTATACAAGAATTATTCTATACCAGAAACTGTGATGGGGATTTGCACGTACAGATAAACTAAAAAAAACTGGACATAAGCATGCTCCCTGTACTATGTACTTGACACTTCTGATCAAAACTTTTGTTTCTAAAAACTTGACTCTCATAGGCATACTTTCCCAAATTTGTTATGTTAAGCCTACCAATCATATTTTTAATATGTTGTTTAATGCAGGGGATGTGGTGGTGAACTTCTGCTAAAAAATGAATGTATATATAGTACATATTGTGTGCTCACTGGTAAAAAAATGCCACGAATATGGACACATAAGGAATACAAATACAAGGTATGGAATCATAATTCATAAGAAAGCATCAAAATATAGGAATTAGGAAACAATCATTGTGACGGTTATGGCCTTGTCCTTTGATATTTAAACTGAACAGCCTTTGATATAGGGAGGTGTATTTGTTTTTCAGTTTGGGAGACCAAATAAATAACATTAATAAATTTTAGAAACTTGTATACTACTTAGTTTAAGGGTTATGAATAAAATGTGGATCACTACAATGCACGTATCAGAACATGAAGGTGTAATAGTAACATTACTGTGAAAGATGGAAGAAGAATCTTACATGAACACTTTCTGAAACCTGATCCACTTGTTTCCCCACTGCATTGCAAGCATCAGTAAATCCTCGCTTCATCACAAACATCATATCAGAAAGTTTCCATCCCTGCAATCGTCAAGTAAGCTCTGATGGAATTGACAATGGCAAAAAAAACATCAAATGGCAGTACGGCACAGTAGGAAATGCATGGGCACTAAAATGACAAGAAAAAAAATTGCAGCCCGCAGTACGATCTAGTTCAGATTTAGTAAATAAACTTTGCTAGCAACATCCTTTCACAAAATGAAAAAATATGTACCTTCCATCTAATGATTAAATAGCCAATAGCTCCAATAACAACAGCTGTTATACCATATGCTCCAGGGCCTGCGAAAGAAATTTTCTGCTATCATCAGTACAAAAGTCAATGAAGTTAGTTGAAAACTAAATGATGAATATTAGGTTGTTCCTAAAATAAAGAACCACTGTGGCCACAAAACAAAATCTAGGATGCAGTTCCAATTCCTACTAAGTTAAAATAACAACAGCACCAACAAGATGAGCAGTTATCAGATAAAAGCTAGCAGGTAAAAAATGATAGCATGTTGAAGATAAAGCACAGTACGAGTAATTGTCGGAAACAGGATGGCAAATCGCAGAAAGCACTTACCAGGTCTGCCGTCAACAGTGACAATAGCGTGGTTTAAGCAAGACTCGATCAATGAACCTTAATTAGCATCCTTCGTCTATCACCTATAAAAACATCCAGTGAAAACAGTGTAAACACTTGATGGACAAGGCTGCATCGTTTAAGCTTATCTCGATTTTTTTTCTTCACAGTATTAGCTACTAACATTTAATTGGGTAAAAAAAACTTCCTACATTAATCCAACTGAGGATCCAAGGCTGGATCATCCCGAATTAATCATGCAACAAATCATGTTACCAACAACTACGGGAAACAATTTTTTTCTTCACAATATTAGCTTCTAAAATTCAATTGGGTAAAAAAAACTTCCTACATTAATCCAACTGAGGATCCACGGCTGGATCATCCCGAATTAATCATGCAACAAATCATGTCACACCAACTATGGGAAACAATGTAGTGCCTGATCACAAGCCATAGTCCATAGAGACACATTAGCACTGTGCATAACCATCCAGAAGAGAAACAGTTTGACCATGTAAAACCAAAGCAATTATAATGGATCAGCAGTACATATGACGGCAGAGTACAATATATGTTACTGCAATGAATTCTGAAAATTCTACCCTCGTTAAACTACCAGTAAGGCAGTACAGCCAAGTTACCAACGCATGTGATGCTTGGCACAACCTGAAGAACGCCTGGTTGCTCTGCAAAACAAACAACCAATGGCCAAATTAAGAAAAGACTTATGTACCAGAATGAATTGTGGAGCCTAACATTGTGTGATCATTTGTGACTCTTCAGTAACCTAAGGCACTGAAATCTGTCATTGATAATGAAGAGTGCTAGCTAGCATGAGAATTGAGATGCATGGCACACAGAGCCTGCAGTCAGATGTAGTTTCCAAAACATCAAAACAGGTATAATGAACTAATATTTGATCATATCATGTTCAATGTCTCATTGTCTCCGTTAAATAGAATGTCGTAAACTTAAGCCAGTTGTGAAAAAAATGAAACATAGCATACATAACTCAAATTAACAGATATAGATCCCAATCCACAAGGAAAACTTCCCATTCCTAGTGTATTCTGGGGCCTCAAGCAATAGTTAAGGATATCAGATTTTGCATTACAACCATTCGGGATAAGTAGATGCTAATTTTGTAACCAGTTTGCCACATGTATAACGTGAAAGAGAGTATCGATTCGTTAATTTTGTTATCCTATAACATGGCATATTAAGTCCAAGCATCCTCTACAGCAGCTTTGAGATTTCAAAAAGCAAATTGAGCACGGATTTGAGCCACCATGACCTTTCCAATTTAGAGAAAATAAGATTGGCCAAAGATTAGAAAGAATAACCTGTTCCCAAATTCCTCTTGCATTGGTGATGGGCATCTTCGGTGCAAACGCAAACAAGAATAATGCCCTCTGCAAAATTTTCCAAGTACAGTGGCGGGACAATGAAGCAAGTGGTAACTGAATCGCAAGAAAATTTAGTGAAGGCCAGGGACTCACTCTTTAACTCCTCGACCTGCTGCGGGGTTAGCTTCGCGGAGAAGCCGCTGGCGGCGTGCTTGTAGTGGTAGAGCACCGCGTCCTTGGCCTGCTGCTCGCTGCGAAACAAACAACCGAAATTCCCCGCATCAAAAAACTCCCCCAGGTCAACAAATTGGATATCAGTTTTTAGGAACAGGTACTAAAAGTATGAGCCACAGCTCGATCAAACTATTAGATCGGAAAGGAAAACTTACTGGCGGGATCTGACTGTAGGGGTAGCGCGGGAAGGGCCACAACTTCGCAGAGCAAGGAGGATTGGAGGGCGAAACCCTAGGGAAAACACCGCCCACGGGGATCATGCAAATAAAAAATCACTGAAGAATACAATGAATATAATTAATCACACAAGCAGCAAGTAACTAAGTAAGTAATCACCGACCTTGGAGAGGAGGTCGATCCAGATGGACTTGAGCTCCTGGCTGACCTTGGGGTGTCCCAGATAATCGGCAAACCTCTTCACGAACCTCTCCTGCTTGTCGGCGTCCCACGGCCTGTACCTCTCTCCCTGAAAGGATCAATACAAGTGGCCTAGAGGGGGGTGAATAGGCCTACAAAACAAATTTCAACTTTTCTTGCAAGTTTACTGTCAGACCTCGGAACCTCTGGGAAAAATCCCGAAACCTCCGAGATTTGCAGGGTTAGTAGACAGCAACAGATCTAGTGCGGATTAACCAAAGATAAAACAGATCTAGAGCTAAGAGAGAGTCTACAACATTTTAGGACAAAGATCTCCACCTGCAAGCAAAGTTAGAACACAAGGGAACAACTAGAACACTAGCAACCCTAATAGATCTAGAGAGACAACAACAAGAACAAGCAACAAGATATATATGAAAGTAAAGCACAAGAGGCACCGATTTATCCCGTGGTTCAGCTCGCCACAAAGGCTGGCCTACGTCCACGTTGTTGAGGTTAGCCACACAAGGCTATGGAGTCTCTTTCAACCCTCTCCTCTCTCACACCTATCACCAAGGTAATAGATGGAGTGTTCCACTAGTCACAAAGGGGTAATACAAACTTCTTGAGGCTCCCACACAAGCTTGGAAGCTCTCAAGCAACCTCTAGCAGTCTAGGAGCAAAGCTCCAAGAGTAATAGATCCACCAAATAAGCTAGGGTTTCACCAAGTGCACAAGAACACTAGAGAGGAATTGGATCTTCTCTTTCTCACTAGGAATCACACCAAACTTGAATGCAAAGGTTGGATTTGGATTCAAGTGGTTGGGAGTCAATGCTTGAGTGAGAGAGAGGTCAGGAGTTACTGTTTTGGCGCAGGAAAGAGAAGAATGACCGTTGGAGGTCAAAGGGGTATAAATACCCTCAGATCTGAATCTGCAACGGCTCTTTTTGAATTCTCGGAACCTCCGAGAAATATCTCGAAACCTCCGAGATCTGGAAGTCTTCAGCAAGCTAACAGGCAGAAGTTCGGAGCTTCCGAGGAAAAACTCAGAGGTTCCGGAAAACTGAGAAAGACAGACACAGAGCTTAGCTGATAGGACTTTTGTGGCTGGGATGATTTTGGTTTTGATATGATCTTTATGCACTTGGTTTCATCCATTACTACTATTAGTATCCCTCTTGATAGTACGGCTTGTCATATACTCAATTTCAAAAGATAAAATAAATTAAACTCCCATCCTTGAGCCATAGCAAGCCACCTACTTGAATTAGGGGTCTCCTTTCTTTCCTTTGCACCTTTCATAAATTATAAACCTGTGATACACACTTAAAAGCTCATTAGTCCTTTAATTGGGTGGTCTACATCACCAAAACCCACTTAGGGCTTGATTGCACTTACAATCTCCCCTTTTTGGTAAATGTTGACAACCTAATTAAAGCATACATTTAATTGATAAGATTGATCTTTTGATGAGATGAATACATGGCTCCCCCTTAATATATGCATTTCTCATTTTGAATAGAGATGAAATGTGTCCTCAAGACATGCTTGCATATATTTAGAGCATGTGAAACAACTGCAATGTATTTAACTCATCGTGGGGTGCAAAGAAATAGTGTAGCATGTAAACGTGATGCATATGACAGATCAAAACATTTCAGAGAACTGGCTGTGTCCAGATCCCGGAACCTCTGGGAAAAATCTCAGAACCTCCGAGTTCTGGTACAGACCCCGGAACCTTCAGGAAAAATCCCAGAACCTCCGAACTCTGTAACAGCAGTTCCAATCAATCATCACAGGCAAGAAAACTACACAACTAAACAGGAGCTAGATTAAGATAAGCAACACAAGCAAGTCTAGCCCTATTACATCACAAATTTTTAAAGTTTTCAAATCCCACAAACTTTGTCCATGACCAGATCCATTACTTGCCAACAGAGGAAAGCATTTAAGTACCATATTACAAACCACTTAAATGAGTTCAGCAGCAATATAAAGTAGCATCTCTCATCTCACAAAAGAGATAAAGACATAGTAGGATCATCTAGATAGATCATCTCAATCTTCCTCTTCTCCCCCTTTGTCAACATGTTAGCCAAAAAGGAGAGAAAAGAAAGAGAGGAATTAAGGCAAATCTTGTCTTCTTCGCTCACTCCAACTCTCATCAGACACAACTTCTTCATCAGATGAAGGGCGCTTGCCACGGTGAGCAGCAGCCTTGTAGCTCTTCCTCATACCAGCAGAGGAGACATTTGACCTTGTCCTTAATTTTGCAAATCTAGCACTGAGTGGCTCATCATCATCTGGTATGTCAGACATTGGGTTATCAGATGGAGGTGCATCTCCCTTTTCTTCCTCACTGCTGGAGCTATACTCAGGAAAGACTGGTGGAGCTACAGGGGGTTGAGCAGGTAGGCCATTGTGCACAAGCAGCCTATTAATGTCCTTTCTGACCTCAAACACTTGTGTGGCAGAATACCTACACAAAGCAAAGTTGTTCTTGATCATTTTCTTCAGCTTTTTGTAAGCTGACATGGTGCCTTTGGTGCTGCTAGGTCCAGCCTCATCATCGTTGGCAGCTGGGGTCCTAGGTGTGGCTGCCTCTTCATATGCCTTGAGTGCTGCTGCTGTCTTTTGGTGCTGCCATTGCTTGACTTGGTAGGAGCAATGCTCACAATCCTTCCTAAAAAGCTTCCCAGTAACCAACTCAATGATATACATGACATAGGGAGCATATGGGAAGTTATCTATGCCATTCTCCATGGTGGTAATGATCTCATACCAAATAAACTTGCTGACTGAGAATGGTTTAGCCTCCGGTAACATTCTGGACAGCAAGTTAGTAGCAAACCCTCTCAAAAAAGTAGAGTCACTCCCTCCCTTTGGAAGAATGGTTTGCCTCAACATATTATTCAGCACATAATACACTGGCTTGAGTCCAAGAGTTGAGCCAGTAGCAAACTCATCCACAAAGTAGGCATCACCAATCTGATTTGGCTTTAAATGGCTCTCAAAATTGATCACCTCCCTGCCTCTGTCCTCTTTGCCAAACCCAAGCAGCCTAGAGAAAGTCAAGAAGTCAACTGTATAATGCACTCCCTCTGTCATCCAATGAATGGTGTCCACAACATCATCATGAAAGAATGTGGCATGAAACTGAGCAATAATTTCTGCATTCCAGTCATATCTAAAACCCATCAAGTCCTTAATTTTGTACTTGTTGATCGCTTCCAAAACATCATCCACCTCTGGTTTACCAAGACCCTCAAAATGTTGCCAATCAATCCACTGCATCTTCTTAATCCTAGGCTTGCCAGACAGCACAGTGCTATAATAGTTGAAGTGAAAAACATTCCAAAATCTTTTATCAATGGCTGCCAACTTGGGTTCTGTGTATGGGTTTTCTTTCCTAGCTTCTTTTACTGGTGCAGAGGTCCCCTCATAGTTGTTATGCTCAAAAGACAGGGAGTTGTCATATTTAGTGGGGGGTTTCTTGGTTGGGAAGCTTCTGTAGTGCACTAGAAAGGAGGTGTCTGCTTCACCAGGTTTAACAGAAGCTGTGATGGCAATAGGAATGGTTTTACCTTCTGTTCCACCATTGTCCTCAAGATGTGCATCAGCACCTGACCCTCTGCCTCCTGAAAGATGTCCAGCCCCTCTGCCTCTCTTGGGAGTGGCCTTCCTGGGTATCACTTGCCTGACAGTGAGGTTGAAGGCCTCTTCTCCTTCAGAGTCCATATAGGGCAAGGGCCTCTTGTCCCTTTTCTTGGAGGAGTCACCAGTCATCTAGAGAAGATAAAAGGTGTAGATGAGAAACAATAGTGAGAAAATGAAATAGAGACAATCTGTGACAGAGTTCAGTTGAATTTTGAATCGAAAGCAAAGCAAATGTTGCTACAAAATCCGGAATCTCTGGGGAAATTCCCGGAGTCTCTGGGATTTTACAGCAACAGTGCTAGGTTTTTCGATTCAACTTTCAACTGAAATCAAACACAAATGTACTACTCCATCGCCACTAAGAAGCATCAAGGAACACATCTACAAGAGATTTTAGGTCTAGAACAGACAGAGCAAACAGATCGGAAAAGATTGGATCATTCACCTCTGATCTGCAGAGGAGAGGGGAGCACGAATCGTCGGCGTGAGGGAGATGGAGGAGAGCAGGGCGCCACCGCTGGAAGCCCCTGACCGGATGCACGTGCGCAATGGAGGAAGGCCCCATAGCCTTGTCGCGACGGGCAAGGGTGGCGGCGAGGTTGACTGGACCAGCAGTATAGACCAAACAGCAGGATGCGGAGGTCTGTGCGACGCGCAGGAGCTTCGTGGCCTAGCAGCTTCGGCAGAGCAGCGCTTGGGCGTAGCGGCGCTGAGGAGCGAGCAGCAAGCGGCGGGTCAGGTGCGTGGCCCGCAGAGAGGCGCAGGACTCGCGGTTAGGTGGCGCAGAGCCGCAACGGGTCCCAGAGAGAGAGAGGGCGGAGCCGTGCGGTAAAGATTTTTTTTATTTACTAGATGCGGTAGAAGAGGAAACCGCGGGGAGAAGGCACGTGCGGTAGGGGAGAGACCGCACCTGGGGATGTCTGGTTAGCGCAGACATGTCTGCACTAACTAGAGAAGATTTGTTCAGCTCTTGGCGTTTTGTCTGGGGTCACAAATGTCTGGGTCACCTTAGACATGTCTGGTCTTACCAGAAAAATTCCAATCCTTTGTGATTTTGTCTAGGGTCACATGGTAGACAAGTCTGGTCTCTCCAGATTTTCTTTTTCTTTCTTCCTTTAGTCCCCATAGGTCTGAATTGCTAAGAGATAAAGAGCGGAATCTCCGAAAAATTTTCCGGAACTTCTGAGATATGGGACAAGAGACAGAGAGCACTGCAATTCTTCCGTTTTTGAAACTTGGCACTATTTTTTTCTTAGGTCGTGAACTCCTTGTCTCAATAGGCTAGTAAACAATCAATCAACACATAGCTATAGCCACTTGAGACAAGTTGGGATATAACATAGATTTTGAAACACATTATGAAAGATTTTGCAAATTTATTTTCAGCAAGATAAAAATCAAACAAGGATGTGCTATAGATCAAGCCACGCAACGAGAATCAAGAATATTTAGCTCATTCCTTAAACTACAGAACCTTGACTCATCGAGGGGTTTTGTGAAGATATCAGCTAGTTGTTTTTCGGTGCTCACATGACTTAGAGCGATATCTCCTTTGGCTTCGTGGTTTCTCAAGAAGTGATGACGGATGTCTATATGTTTGGTTCTTGAATGGCTTACAGGGTTGTTTGCAAGCTTTATGGCACTTTCATTGTCACACAAAAGTGGGATATGGGTAAAGTGACACCCGTAATCTTTTAAGGTTTGCTTCATCCAAAGTAGTTGAGCACAACAAGCACCGACTGCAACATACTCGGCCTCAGCGGTGGAAAGGGCTACTGAGTTTTGCTTTTTAGAACTCCAAGACACTAGGGACCTTCCAAGGAATTGGCAAGTCCCTGATGTACTCTTTCTATTTACCTTGCAACCGGCATAATCGGAATCCGAATAGCCAAGTAGATCGAAAGTGGAGCCCTTAGGATACCACAAGCCAAGGTTAGGGGTATGAACTAGATATCTCAAGATTCTCTTTACGGCCATGAGATGACACTCTTTCGGGTTAGGTTGAAATCTAGCACACATACACACACTAAGCATAATATCCGGCCTAGATGCACATAAGTAAAGAAGGGATCCAATCATGGAGCGATATACCTTTTGATCCACGGATTTCCCATCATTGAGATCCAAGTGTCCATTAGTAGGCATTGGAGTCTTGATGGGCTTTGCCTTCTCCATGTCAAACTTCTTGAGCATGTCTCTTGTATACTTGGTTTGACTTATGAAGGTTCCTTCCTTTGCTTGTTTGACTTGAAATCCAAGGAAGAACTTGAGCTCACCCATCATGGACATCTCAAATCTATTTGTCATAACCCTACTAAACTCTTCACAAAAAGTTTCATTAGTACTACCAAATATTATGTCATCGACATATATTTGGCACACAAAGATATGACCATCAACTTTATGAGTGAAGAGGGTAGCATCGGCTGTGCCTATCTCAAAGCCTTGCTTGAGCAAGAATTCCCTAAGGCATTCATACCATACTCTTGGTGCTTGCTTGAGCCCATAGAGCACCTTATGGAGTTTGTACACATGATTTGGACGCTTGGGATCTTCAAAGCCTGGTGGTTGCTCCACATAGACTTCCTCTGAGAGTGGTCCATTGAGAAAAGCACTCTTGACATCCATTTGGTATAGCTTGAACTCATGATGGGCAGCAAAGGCAAGAAGTATCCTAATTGCTTCAAGCCTTGCCACCGGTGCATATGTCTCTCCAAAGTCAAGTCCTTCAACTTAAGTGTACCCTTGAGCAACCAACCTTGCCTTGTTCCTTATGACCACACCATCTTCATCTTCCTTGTTCTTGAGAACCCATTTGGTTCCAATGATGTTGGTGTTGGGTCTTTCCACCAACTCCCACACTTGATTTCTTTCGAAGTTGTTCAACTCCTCTTGCATGGCCACCATCCAATCGGGGTCCTCTAAAGCTTCTTCTACCCTGGTAGGCTCAAGAGAGGAAACAAATGAGTAAAATGCGCAAAAATTTCTGAGTCGAGATCGTGTTGTTACCCCTCTCCTTATGCTTCCAAGGATATTGTCAATGGGGTGATCCCATTGTATAACTTGATGCACCCGAGGATGTGATGGCCCGAGAGGTTGATGTAGGGGTTGGTCTTCTTCATTTTCATCAGCTTGAGGCTTAGGTACACTTGTATGATCATCCTCTTGCTGATTGGTTCCCTGGTTCAAATTGTCTTGTGGTACTGGATCCCCAGACCTCGGAACCTCCGAGGAACTTCTCGGAACCTCCAAGGTCTGCACTTCTGCAGAATCAGGGACAGTAACAGTTGGCCCTTGGATTGGTGTTGAAGCTTGGAGTTGTTCTTCATCTTCCTCTTGTGCTTCAACTGGTCTAACATCACCTATGGCCAATTGCTTGATTGCTTCACAAGCCGGCTTCTCTTTACCTACAACACTTACATCAACTTGCTCCACTTGAGAGCCGTTAGATTCATCAAACGTCACATCTACCGTGGTTTCAATCCTTCCGGAGGTTAGATTGAAAACTCGGTAGGCATGCTCGCTTGGTCCATAACCAAGAAGAAAACCTTCATCAACTTTTGGTGCAAACTTAGAGCTTCGGGGCTTCTTGTTTAGAATGAAACATTTGCACCCAAACACCCTAAAGTAAGACACCTTGGGTTTTTTACCGGTTATTAGTTCATATGAAGTCTTCTTGTAGAACTTGTGAAGATAGAGGCGGTTGATTGCATGGCAAGCCGTGTTGATAGCCTCGGCCCAAAATATATCTTGAATCGTGTACTCATCCAACATTGTCCTTGCCATGTCAATAAGTGTTCTATTCTTCCTCTCAACCACCCCATTTTGTTGAGGGGTATATGGAGCCGAAAATTCATGCTTGATGCACTCTTCATCAAGAAACTCTTCCACATTGGTGTTGTGGAATTCAGAGCCATTGTCACTTCTCACTTTCTTGATAGGTAGCCCGAACTCCCTTTGTGCTCTTCTTATGAAGGTCTTCACCTTCCCTTGAACTTCACACTTGTCAAACACAAAGAACACCCAAGTGAAACGAGAATAATCATCAACAATGACCAAGCCATATTTGTTACCACCAATACTTATGTAGGCCACCGGTCCAAATAGATCCATGTGAATGAGCTCCAATGGGCTTGATGTCATGGCCACACTATTTGGTGGGTGAGGTGCACCTACTTGTTTTTCGGCTTGGCATGCTTTGCATATCCTATCTTTCTCAAATTGAACATTTGTTAGTCCAAAGATGTGCTCATCTTTCAAAAGTTTGGCCAAGTTCCTCATGCCAACATGGGCTAGTCGGCGATACCATAGCCAACCCATGCTAGATTTTGCCACCAAACAAGTCTTTGGCAAAACTTTACTTTTGTTGAGATCAACTAGGTAAAGCCTACCCTTCAATCGACCTGTAAGAGCAATAGAGGAATCCTCCCTTCTTAAGATGGACACACCCTTATCCAAAAAGTGACAATCATATCCAATCTCACTAAGTTGTGAAACGGATAGTAGATTGTAACCCAACGGCACAACATGAAGCACATTAGTAATTGAATGATTTTGAGAGATAGGAATGTTACCAACTCCAACAACTTCTCCTCCTTCATCACCTCCATAGGCAATTCTTTCTTTTGGGCCTTCCATTTGGAGGTAGGTGGAGAACTGTCAGGGGGTGAGACCTGGATAGATCCGCTAGGGGGGTTGCCCTAGTGGTTTGCAGGTTAATGGAGGATCGGGACCTAAGAGCGTAGGTGGTTATGCACGTGGTGCACACGGAGCTAGGCGAGTATGACGGCGAAGAACAGGGAGACAAGGGTTTATACTGGTTCGGGCCTCCGGAGAGTAAAACCCTACGTCCAGTTGTGGTGGATTATGCGAGGATGAAGATGAGTTGTCCCTGTGCATGGAGCCCTAGGCCGCCTTATATGGGGGGGCGGGCTAGGGTTTGCATGTGCAGGTCGGTTGACCCGTGTCGGGGTCGGTTACAACTGTGGGAAGTCTATCTCCTGGATTACAAGGGGTATCCCGTGATACACGGAGTCTACGGGCGGCGGCGCGCCTGGTCGCCGTGTCTTGTCCTGCACGCCAAGGCTTCGCGGGTCTTCCGGGAGCTTGACTAGGTCGCTGGGCCCACTTGTAAGGTCGGCGAGTCTTCTGGAAGGTCGGGTCCACCTGACAGGGGCCTCTGGGACCCTGGCCGGTGGGGACCCATGGGTACCCATGTCTCTCAAGCCCCCGATCGACGTGTAGGTGTAGTGGCCGAGGCGGGGTCGTGTCAAAGAGGAGCAGGGGCGCGGCACCGTCAAGGTCGTGAAGGGTGCACGGGGATAAAAAAGAAAGAAACCCCTCTGATGCGCGCACAAAGTTGAACGTCGAGCTTCTGAGTCAAAGGTCCATAAGGTCGAAGTGAAGACGAGGTATAGATTTTGCAGAATCGCCGACCTGACCGGAATCAGGCATGTTGTAGTAGCAGTTGCGACCTTAAGAAAGGTCAACAAGCCTACCAAGGGTAGGTCGAGCCGAGATGTGATGGAAGCGGGCTTCCATTAGGTCGAGGCGACCTGAAGAAAATAGGGCGTCGAAGACGCACTAATGTAGTAGCCCCCGAGCAGTAAAGCGACCAGTATGGCCGGTTTGATGCTCCAAAAGAAGAAAAAGAAGAATTAGCCGAACCTACGACCTTCTGCTTAGGAAACAGATGCTCTTGTTAGGGTCGACGCTAGATGACAAGAGCTCCAGAATCTTGCAGAGGGTAGCAGGCGACAGGTCTGTCACAACCAGAGCCACGGGTGCACTGTACGGTCACGGGCCAGCATACTCATGAAGCACGGGTCGCTGTCGCCCGCAAAAGACAAAGATGCCTCAGTGTGTAGTCAGGTAGGGGTCAGGCGCGCCGATGCCTTTCACAAGCGAACAGTGACCTCATGCTCCATGAGGCTACAGTGGTCTTGGGGATAAGGACGCCACGCAAGTTGGCCTTGCGAGTGGGACTTGATGTAGATGCCTGTGGGTATAAATGGGTGCCCAGGGCTTGAGGCAAACCGCACCAATCTTCAGAGGGGATCCGAGATGACCCAATGTAGTAATATTTCCACACCGTGGACAAGTGTCCGCCCACCAGAGTGTAGTGGTAATGCAGTTTATGCTTGGAGCTAGAAGAATGCTTGCGAGGCTCGAAGAACTCGACTGGCCTCTTCGCCCAGCCTCACCGAGGAGCCCGGAAGGAGTATGAAGCAATAGTTGCATCGTCGGCCTTGACACTTTCAGGCCTGATGTGATGCGGGTGAGCACCACGCTCCACCCAGTGAGGTTGGTGTTAAAGCTCGGACCTTCTGCAATCTTGCGGCGAAGCTTAGACTTGATGTTGGGCGCTGCAGGAGACCGGTTGGTGCGCGAGCAGAGGTGGCTGTGTGGCAGCTGCCTCCACAGTGGATGTAGAGGTCGTCGAGTAGGCCCTGAAGCCAGAAGAAAGCTTGCGACAAGCCTTATTAGTGTAGACTTAGTCGTAAGCACTTTGGAAGGTAATTCAGGACCTTTAAGATCTTTGTATCTTGTAATTTGGCCAAGGGCCAAACTCCTTGTAGCTTATGAAGCTGTAAATATAGTTTTGCATGAGCAGTGTCATGGCTTTAGGTAGTTTGTAAGGGCGCCCGGGCTGCAATGGTACGGATACCAAGGTCCCAGCGGGGCTAAAATAGCATGCCGACCTTCGGGAGGCCGTCCGTAGAGACAAGGGACCCGTGTCGACCTGGGTCGGCACGGGCGTTGTGCAGTGACACAACGCAGGTAGTCAACCTAGAAAGCCTAGGTCTGTACGACCTAGGAGGCAGCGGGGCCTTAGCGACCTCAGGGAGGTGCCACTTGACCAAGTGGCCGCCAACGGGCAGAGGAGACATTAAGCACGGGGCCGTCGGTATAGCCATGAAGGCAATGTTTAACAGGTAGCAGGACCTTTAGCAACCTTAAGGAGGTGCTACTTGGCCCGGAGGCCGTGCACGGGCAGTAGAGCCAGGGAGGTGAACTTGCTAATGAAAGCTGAGGCGACCTACCAAGCGGTAGTACCTGTCGACCTTGAGAAGGTGTTGTCATAGACCCGAAGGTCATCAAAGTCCAGGAGACCTTGAGGAGAATTATGGGGGGGGCTTGAACTAAGGCATAGTGAGTCCATAGACATAAGACCGTTGGGTGGAAAACCAACGGGTATGGATTCCCGCACGGCTCGAGCCGTCACTGCCTAGAGTCGTTATGCCGAAATAGCCGTTAGGCGATGTAACCGTTGGGTCGCCGGTGATGTCGCCGAATTCGAGGGGGCGTTGGGGTGCCGCGGCCCACCGCACTGACGCGGCCCAGCTATAAAAGGCCGAGTGAGGGGTCGAGGACCCCATTCGCTTCCATTCCCCGCAAGAGCTAGGGTTCCCGATCTGCCACCAGGAGCTTTAGCGCGTAGATTCGTTGGCGCCGCCGTGCTTAGATCCGCCGCGCCTAGCGCCGTCGTATGCACCAAAAGACCCTGGTGGTTTTTAGAGCTAGATCCACCAGTTTCGAAGAAGAGGAAATGGCCCCGGAGCTTGCGCCGGCTCCGGAGAAGGTGTGAGAGCACTCGGTGGTGACGGAGGCGCATCTGAAGGAGCTGGTGGAGCGCAGGCTGCTGAAGCCCAGGGAGCAGGTGGGCTGGAGGCCCGCCACCGGCGAAGCATTCCCGTCCGAGAGAACTGGGGAAACCGTCGCCTTCGTCGCACACGTCGAGCGCGGCTTTGGAGTCCCGGCGGGCGACTTCTTTCGCGGGCTGCTGCACTTCTACCGCATCGACCTCGCGCACCTCGTCCCCAACGCCATCACCACGGTATCCTCGTTCATCCACCTGTGCGAGGCATGCCTTGGGATACCGCCGCATTTCGATCTGTGGCGGTATTTCTTCGAGGTGAAGAAGACGGGGAAGAACGGCATCGTCGGCGCCGTCAGCTTCATGCTATGCTGTCACATGAAGACGGTGTACATCGACATGGTGCTGCCGGATAACACCCAGGGCTGGCGGCGGGGCTGGTTCTACATCAACAACCCCAAGCCAGCGCTACCGACCAGGTTGGGGCTTGCGCCGGTCCCGGTGCCAGAGTGGACCAACCAGCTGACGTCGCGGGAAATGGACACCATCAAGCCGCTGCTGGAGGACCTCGAGCAACGGAAGGAAGAAGGGCTGACCGGTGGAGCGGTGGCCATTAGCTTCAGCCGGCGGCTGCTGCAGCCGATCCAAGATCGGGTGCACCCAGCCTACGAGTACTGGGGGCAGATCGACCCAACCCACGTGCAGCAATGGAAGGTCTCCAAGCAGGAGATGGTGGCGCGGGTGAGGGAGCTCTTCAATGGGGTGATCCGGAACCGAACATGCCCCAAGGCGTTCTCCCTCACACGGCCCGCAGACGTGGTATGTTGCTAATCGACCTTAATTTCTTTGTTGTTGTTGTATTCTTCTTGTGTTGAGACGAAGGCCGACTGGTTTCACAGGGTCGTGAAGGTCTGTTCTGGTGTCCAGCTCCCCTCGCGGACGAGGGGGAGCGCAGTTTCAAGGTCCGGGCAGAGGAGGACGTGAGGGCTCCACCGCCGGAGTTGTTGGAGAACTACCCCTCCGACTCATCAGTGGGGGGTAGCGATGACGAGGATCCGCCCGTGGTGAGCTCCGTGCCGACAACTCGTCGTACGCGGTAGGCCACAGCAAAGATTCCAGCGCACAAAGGCGTCAAGATCATCTCTGCCACCATTGAGGCGGAGAAGAAGAAGAGGAAGAGGAAGGTCGTCGCCGCGTCGTCGGAGACGACAAGGACTGACACCGAGGTCGTCTTCGAGGAGCGTGATGACGCGGTGTTGCGCAGCGTCACCGGAGGGTCGGGTGACACGGCGACCGTAGGTGAAAGCAATGCCCTGCCCGCGGCTACCGGCGAGCAACAGCAGAAGGCGAGCGCGGAGGGCGTGAGCAACCAAGGGTCGCAAAAGAAGCCGAGACGGGAGCCGCCCAGGCCAATGTCGATGAAGCTGAAGACTGGCAGCGGGTATGTTGCCAAGCTTGATTTATGCTGTTCTTCATCTGTGCGGTTCTGTCGAGCATGTCGGTGCTGACAAATATATGCACCTTGGGCAGGGGGACTCCTGCTATTTCTGGTAGCAGCAAGAACGCCTCAGGCCAAGAGGCGTTTGGCTGGAAGGTCGAGAAGTTGCCGGTGGGGCAGTCGCCAGCGACCTCAGGCGGGGACTTCACCAGTAAGGCCCCTGAGATCGTGGAGACAACACCGTCGGCACCGGCTAAGGTCGCTGCTGAGGTCGAGCAGCAAGAGGAGGGCCCGTGCCAGCAGGATCTGCCGGAGTCGAGTCTGCTGGGCATGCAGCAAGCGGAAGCCAGAGGTGCAAGCGGGGAAGCCGACGAGCAGCCCTGCTTCTACGAAGGTACTCCGTGGGAGGACGACGTCTGGGCCGACGCCAAGGATCTTGAAGACTTCAAGGCGGCGCAGGTGACCATTGGCAGGACGCTCGCGGTAAGTTTGTATTAGCTTTGGAGCTGCCTCTTGGGTTTGTACCGACGCGATGTTTTTAACAATCTCGATGAGTGGTTGCAGACTCTTGCTGAGCGCGCGAAGAAAAGGGCGACCCTGTTGAAGGAGGGCGCCAATCTTCACGCGGAGCTAACAACGACCCGGGAGGCCGTGCTTCAGGCCAAGGTGGAGGCTGCGAAGGAAGTAAGAAGCCTAAAGGACGAGGCCATCTTGAAGGATCAGGCCATCGAGGCCTTGAAGCGGGAGCTTGAAGCTACAAAGCTGAAGGCGAAGGAGGCGGAGGACGAACTGAAGGTCGCCGCTGCAGGTACGTCATAGGACGCCCTTGTGTTGTTATGTAAGCACGTCGTGGTGACCCACTCTTGACCTCGTCGTGTACAGAGGCCAAGAAGAGGGAGACTGCCTTGAGGAAGGACCTCAAGGAGTCGAAGGAGCAGGTGAAGATCCTCAAGGAGAAGCACCAGGAGGTCATCACCAGTGAGTATTACTTCACCCGGAAAGCTGCTTATGAATTTGGGGTGCGCAGGGATCTAGAGATCAACCTTGGCCGGGCGATGCAAACTCTTATTGATCATCAAGAGATGACTGCAGATCTGGAGAAGGAGTTGGACGACCTCAAGGAGGTCGCCGAGTACCTTGTGGACGTTTACGCCCCTAAGGTTGAGGGCGAACCACAAGGGCTCGTGGAGCGGTTGGACGGCGTGGTAGGTCGCATAAAGACCTTACTGATGGACGGTGGCAAGCTTGCTGCCGCTACCGCGCTGGCCGTGGTGAAGCACCACGAGCCGTCGTTCGACCTTGAGAGGGTCAAGGAGGAGATCGACTTGGCGCAGGCAGTGGGCAGCGAAGACATTCAGGCCGCCGCGGAGGAAGTTATGAAGAAAATAGACCTGCAGTAGTAGCTTTGGTCGGGGAAACAGTTAGTAACAATGAAGGGTTGTGAACCCCTTTTGATGTAATATAAACATTGCATGAATGAAAAATGCATGTCCTGTGATCCCTTTTCTGACTTAATATACTCGTTATAAGAACGCAAAGATAACGAAGTTGCGAGACCCCTTTTCCTCCTCTAACCCAACTCGGTAGAGGAACGGCTTGCCGACCACACGGCTCGACGTTGGAGGCTTAGGTGTGGCCGGTGCGCAGAGGGGGTCGGGGACCCAAGGTCAGGCAACCCCGCGACCTAAGAGTGCTTATAAAGTGCATGAGAAGTTACTATAAGGGAACATTGGTAAATAAAAAGGTAAAGACCCCAGGTCGAGCGACCCTGTGGTTGGCAGAGCCAAGCCCCCGAGCGTGAAGGGCCGAGCTTAGAGGCAAGCCCCCTAGCGTGAAGGTCCGAGCTTAGAGCCAAGCCCCCGAGCGTGAAAGGCTGAGCTTAGAGCCAAGCCCCCAAGCGTGTCGAAGGGGAGGGGTAAGCAGAAAACAAACAAGCTGAAAGAGACATCTTCATATATATATTGAATTACAAGGAGTAGAATACATAGCTTTATTGTGATACAATGCTCCTAAGGATAGAAGCGACGTAAGTGCTCGATGTTCCAGGGGTTAGGAACACCCTGGCCATCAGCCCATTGGAGGCGATAGGTCGTCGGTCCAATAACCTCCTTGACTATGAAGGGGCCTTCCCAAGGTGCAGAGAGTTTGTGCATGTCCTTGGTGTTCTGAATCCGCCGCAGGACTAGGTCGCCAACGTTGAAGGAACGCTCCCGCACGTTGCGGTCGTGGTAGTGACGTAGCTGCTGCTCGTGGCGAGTGTGGCGCATGAGCGCAGCCACACGGTGTTCCTTAACACTGTCGAGGTCGAGGCGGCGTGTTTGCTCTACTTCTCCTTCATCGAAGTGCTGGATGCGAGGATCACCGAAGGCCACATCGGTGGGTAGGATAGCTTCTGATCAATAGACCAGGAAGAAGGGTGAGTACCCTGTAGCCGAGCTGACATGGGTCCTGAGACCCCAGAGGACATGAGGGAGCTCTGAGAGCCACCTCGTGGCGTAAGGCGCTGAGCCGTCGAAGATACGACCTTTTATGGCCTGTAGGACCATGCTGTTGGCACACTCGACCTGGCTGTTACACCGCGGGTGTGCCACCGAGGAATAGTATACGTCGATCAGGCTGTCCTGACAGAAGTCCCAGAATTCGGCCCCTGTAAAGGCCGTGCCAAGGTCGGTGACGATCCTGTTTGGCACCCCGAAGCGATGGGTAATCTCCTCGATGAATTTGGCCGCTTCTTTCGACGTGACGCTGGATACGGCACGGACCTCAATCCACTTGGTGAACTTATCCACCGCCACGAGTATGTGCTTGTAGCCACCGGGGGCGGTCTTGAAAGGTCCCACAAAGTCGAGACCCCAAACTGCGAAGGGCCACGACGGGGGGATGGTCCTCAGGGCCTGAGCCAGGAGGTGTTGCTGCTTAGCGAAGAACTGGCACCCCTTGCAACGACGTACAAATTCTTGGGCATCAGACACGGCCATGGGCCAGTAGAACCCGGATCTGAAGGCCTTGCCCACCAAGTTGGCAGAGGCGGCGTGGTTGCCACACTCACCACCGTGGATCTCCTCCAAGAGCCTGAGGCCCTCGGATCGCAGGATGCACTTCATCAGTACTCCAGTAGAGGCGGACCTCCGGTAGAGCTCCTGACCGACGACGACGTAGTTGGCACTACGCCTCGTGATCTTTTCTCGCTCCGCCTTATCCTCGGGTACTCGATGCTCGAGGAGGAAAGCAATGAAGTCGAGGCGCCAGTCATCTTCTGTGTCGACCATGAGGATCTCGCGACCTGCGGGCGAGGTAACCTCATCATCGGGCGACTCTGAGTCGGGGATGAGCTTGATGGATGGCTTGCGTAGGTCTTAGACGAACACACCGGCCGGAACTAGTGCGCGCTTGGATCCAAGCTTGGAGAGGACATCCGCAGCAACGTTATTGTTGCGTCAGACATGATGGAACTCGAGCCCCTCGAAGTGACGCTCAAGCTTGCGCACCTCAGCACAATAGGCATCCATCATATCCTTCTTGGCTTTGGAGTCTTTGCTGACTTGGTCGATGATGACCTTGGAGTCGCCGTAGGCCAAGAGGCGCTTGATCCCAAGGGAGACGGCGATGCGGAGCCCGTGGATGAGGGCTTCATACTCGGCGCCATTGTTGGACGCCTTGTAGTGGATCTGCAGGACGTACTTGAGGTAGTCACCCTTAGGGGAGATGAATAGAACTCCCGCGCCGGCTCCTTCGAGGTTCAGGGAACCGTCGAAGTACATCTTCCAATGCTCAGGTCGCTCCGGCGGTGGAGGCTGCTGGATCTCTGTCCACTCTGAGACGAAGTCTGCGATGACTTGGGACTTGATGGCCTGCCTGGGGCAGAACTTCAGGTTGAACTCGCCTAGTTTGATAGACCACTTGACAACACGCCCAGAGGTGTCACGATTCCGTAGAATCTCGCCAAGGGGAAAGGCCGAGATGACCTTAATCTTGTGGGATTGGAAGTAGTGCCGGAGCTTTCGCGAAGTCATAAGTAGCACGTAGAGCATCTTCTGGGGCTGGCTGTACCTAGTCTTGCTGTCAGACAGGACCTCGCTGACGTAGTAGATAGGTCGCTGGATAGGGTAAGGTCGCCCCTCTTCAAGCCGCTCAGCCACTAGGACGGCGACCACGAGGGTGGTCGCCGAGATGTAGAGCAATAAGGGCTCTTTGGGCGCCAGGGGCACCATCACCGGGGGCATCGTGAGGAAGGTCTTGAGTTGCTCAAGAGCTTGGTCCGCCTCCTCGGTCCAGACGAACTTGTCTGCCTTTTTTAGCAGCTTGAAGAAGGGCAAGCCTTTCTCTCCGAGCTTGCTAATGAATCGGCCTAAGACCGCCATCATATCTGTGAGTTTCATGACGTCCTTCTTGCCAGTAGGTCGCTTCATCTTGAGGATGGCCTCCACCTTGGTGGGATTAGCTTCGATGCCCCGGTTGCTGACCATGAAGCCCAGGAGCTTGCCGGACGGGACACCGAAGACGCACTTCTCTGGGTTGAGCTTCCAGCGGTAAGTGCGGAGGTTGGCGAAGGTCTCTGCGAGGTCAGCTATGAGCTGGTCCTCATGGGTGGTCTTGACGACCACGTCGTCGATGTAAGCTTCGACGTTCTTGTTGATCTGGCTGACCAAACACTTCTATATCGCCTTCTGGTAGGTCGCGCCAGCGTTCTTGAGGCCGAAGGTCATGGCCGTATAGCAGTAGATGCCGTGGGGCATTATGAACGCCGTCTTGTCTTGGTCAGAGACCTTCAGGGCTATCTGGTGATACCCTGAGTAGCAGTCGAGGAAGGAGAGGAGGACGCTCCCGGCCGTGGAGTCCACGACCTAGTCGATTCGCGGAAGAGGGAAGGGGTCTTTTGGGCAGTACCTGTTGAGATCGGTGTAATCGATACACATTTTCCATTGACCGGTTTTCTTTGGTACAAGAACCGGGTTAGCGAGCCAAACCGGGTTTTTACACTCTCGGATGAATCCAGCAGCTCGGAGCTTTATTAGCTCTACCCTAATGACGTCCTTGCGATCTTTCGTAAAGGGGCGAAGCTTCTGTTTGACAGGCTTCGCCGTTTTGCTTACATCCAAGGCGTGCTCAGCCAGCTCCCTAGGAACACCTGGCATATCCGATGGACTCCAAGCGAATATGTCGGCGTTATCCCGGAGGAAGCTGGTGAGCGCGAGTTCCTATTTGGGGTCGAGCCCGTCGCCGATCACCACCGTCTTCTCTGGGTCGGCAAGGCCGAGGCAGACCTTCTTCGTCGATGGAGCCGCGTCGAGGGCGGTCTCAGTGCGCTTCTGCTCCGGGACGGACTGGTCGACGGGGTCAACTTTTTCGGCCTCAACCACCAAGACCGCGGAGGCCTCGGCAGCGGCGGAGGTCGCAGCGAGGTCGAGGGCCTCCGTGTTGCACCTGAAGGAGATAACGAGGTCCCCTTTGATGGAGAGGACCCCTCGTGGAGCGGGCATCTTTAACACCAAGTAGGTGTAGTGTGGAATGGCTATGAATCTGGCCAACATTGGGCGACCTAGGATCGCGTGGAAGGAGGACTTGAAGTTTGCGACCTCGAAGTTGAGGTACTCCGTGTGGAAGTTCGCCTCCGTACCAAAAGTCACCGGGAGGGAGACCCGACCCAGTGGTTGGGCCGCCTTTCCAGGGACAATGCTGTAGAAAGGCTCGTCGCACTCCGTCATCTTGTTGAAGTCGAAGCCCATCTTCTTAAGGGTGTCAACGAAGATGATGTTGAGGCCACTGCCTCCGTCGATCAAGGTCTAAGAGAGCAGGGCTCCATCCACCGTAGGCTCGACGACGAGCGGGTAGGACCCGGGGTCTGGGATATGAACCCAGTGATCAGCTCTGGAGAATGTGATCAGCTGCTCAGACCATCGTAAGGGTACGATTGGGTGAGTGTGGACGAGGTGAACGTCGCGCTTGTCCTTCTGGTAGCGCCTCCTGCTGGAGCTGGACTTGATCCCACCGATGATCATGTTGATCGCGCGGGTTGCGGCCTGGAAAGGCCCATTGGGGTTGCCCGACACCGGCGGAGGGGGCAAGTTCGTCTCATCACGGGGAGCCGCTGGGGCAGTGTCGTTGCGAGGTGGGTCGCTGCGAGGTGGCTCACGGCGATCGTCGTATCGCTCGTCGCGGCGGTTGTCGCGGCGATCTCGCCGGTCGTTGCGGCGGTAGTTGTTGTAGGGGCGGTTGTCGCGTCGCCCGCCGTCGTTCCTGGGTCGCTTGGGGTCCGCGGAGGAGCTGAAGGCCCTCTTGAACTGAGAGCACTCGTGGAGAGTGTAGGTGGCTCCCTCATGGAACCCGCAGATGCTGTCGAGCGCCAGGTCGAACTCAGCTTGGTTGAAGGACGAGTTTCTTCGCCCTTCGGCTGCCAAGACCTCGGAAGGTCGCTTGCGGAGTTTCTCCGCCGCGGTACTAGATGTACCAGCATTACCAGCGTCGAACTGGTTCTGGAGGGCGTCTTCTGTGTCCATCAACTTGTTGACGATGATCATCAGCTCCTTGACGTTGGTGGCGCCGGACTCATGGATCTTCTCGAAGATCTTAGGGTCTTTGAGGCCCTTTTTGTAGCTGTCGACGATCTGGTCATCCCTGACGCCGATGCACTTATTCTGATTCTCGAAGAACCGGTTGTTGTAGTCGCGTAGACGTTCCTTAGGCTTCTGCACGACCCGCCCCAGGCTGAAGGCGTTCCCAGGGCGATTGTAGGTCGCCTGGAAGTTCGATGTGAAGGCCTGGGACAGATCGGCCCAGGTCTTGATGCTGCTGGGCTCGAGGTTGTTGAGCCACAGCGAAGGGGATTTACCCATGACTAACGGGAAGTAGGCCGTCATGTGGTCGAAATCACCACCAGCCGCCTTGACGGCGACGTAGTAGGTCGAGAGCCAGATGTTGGGGTTGGAGCGCCCGTCATATGGCTTGATGTTGGGCTTGAAGTTGTCAGGGTACTTCACGCTCTTGAAGCGGGCATCCAGTGCTGGGAAGACGTTGAGCGCAAGGTCTTCGCTGGTGCCTCTTACCGAGGTGGCATCTCGAGGTGCAGAGTGGACGCTGCACTCTGGGATGACAACCTGGGAACGTGGCTGCCGATCCCTGTCGACCTGGACGATGGCGGGATCGCCGTGGTCAGCATCATACTTGGCACGTCGCTGATTCTCGATCTCGTGTTGATCGCGGAGCTCGCGCTCCATGATGCGATGGACGCCGCCAGGGGCGCCGTACTCACGGTCGTAATCCAGGCGGCGACAGAGCTCGCGCTCCTCTCGCTCCTGGTGGCGTTGGTCAACGACGGTGCGGGCGTCACGAGCACGCCTGTTGGCGTCGAGGTTGACGCGCAGATCCCGGGCAGCAGCAGGCTGCTGGGCGGGTTGCTCAGGGTTGTGCTGAGCGACCTCCTCCTAGACGGGGGAGAGATGACTACGCGCAGGTCGATGTGATCGACTGCACGAGTGGCGAGTAGAGGACAACGCGGCAGACCTAGAGGCCACACTGTTCTCTTCCACCATGGTGTTGGCGACCCGGAGGTACGCGAGGGCCTGCTCAGCTTCAGGCAACTAGACTTGCTGGAGCCAGGTGATGGCTGCGCCCAGGTTGGCCTGGGGGCTGTTGAAGGTCGCGATCC
Source organism: Cenchrus fungigraminus (assembly GCA_036936925.1). Taxonomy (NCBI): domain Eukaryota; kingdom Viridiplantae; phylum Streptophyta; class Magnoliopsida; order Poales; family Poaceae; genus Cenchrus; species Cenchrus fungigraminus. The sequence goes on along the minus strand of CM072769.1, from coordinate 103,121,967 downwards.
CTGCTTCCTCGAACTCCAAGCACAGATCGCGAGCGTAGGGCAAAGCACACCGCTGCTCTTCCGCACGTCGCTCAGCGCGGTGGGCGTTTGCTTGGATGCGAGCCGCCTCCTGGGAGTTGGTTGCACCCAAGCGTGGTGGCTCGTTCTTCGAGATCACCATCACCTGATGGAAGACGATTTCCAGGTCATTCGGGGCGATGCGAACCCGGACCTTCTGGAACTTCCCACAGTCCGGAGACTGGGTAGGTCGCTTAGCTTGGCGAGAGAGCTCGTTGTCGATCTTCTTCCGTAGGCGGCACCCACGGAGGGTGTGCTTTGCACCTTTGTGGTAAGTGCAGGGCACATCGAGGGGGTCGCGCCGAGCGCGAGGCGCCGGCCTTAGGTTGCGCGAAGGTCACCGGTCAGATCGGATCTGAGGAGGCGTGGAGAGTTGGCTCAGACGAAGACTGGGCGCAGACTTCAGGCCGAAGGGGAAGGTGTCGTGGCGCAGCGCTGTCTGCGCCGAGCGTTGAGCTCGTTCGCAGATCTCCAGGGTTTCCCTCATCGAGCCAATGATGCTGTCCATCCCCTGGACAAGGTCACAGGGTTTGGGCGGGTGGGTCTCCGATACTAGATCGGGAACAGGAACGGCGGCGGGCGCCGTGATGACTTCTCAGAGGTCGCTGGAGGAGTCGAGGCCGCCGGGGCAGGTGAGGTCGCCGTGAAGGATCCAAAGCAAATCTCCACGGGGTTGGCGAGGAAGGCCGCCATGCTTGCCGGGAAGACGACACCAGATTGGGCCACCATGCTGCACAGTGAGTTCCCGATCGCCCCTACCTGGCGCGCCAACTGTCAGGGGGTGAGACCTGGACAGATCCGCTAGGGGGGTTGCCCTAGTGGTTTGCAGGATAATGGAGGATCAGGACCTAAGTGCGTAGGTGGTTATGCACGTGGTGCACACGGAGCTAGGCGAGTATGGCGGCGAAGAACAGGGAGACAAGGGTTTATACTGGTTCGGGCCTCTGGAGAGTAAAACCCTACGTCTAGTTGTGGTGGATTATGCGAGGATGAAGATGAGTTGTCCCTGTGCATGGAGCCCTAGGCCGCCTTATATGGGGGGACGGGCTAGGGTTTGCATGCGCAGGTCGGTTGACCCGTGTCGGGGTCGGTTACAACTGTGGGAAGTCTATCTCCCGGATTACAAGGGGTATCCCGTGATACACGGAGTCTACGGGCGGCGGCGCGCCTGGTCGTCGTGTCTTGTCTTGCACACCAAGGCTTCGCGGGTCTTCCGAGAGCTTGACTAGGTCGCTGGGCCCACTTGTAAGGTCGGCGAGTCTTCTGGAAGGTCGGGTCCACCTGACAGGGGCCTCTGGGACCCTGGCCGGTTGGGACCCATGGGTACCTATGTCTCTCAAGAACATACTCTTCTCTCCGGTCATATGATGTGTACAACCGCTATCAAGCACCCAACTTGATCCACCGGAGGAGTATGCCTACAAAACACAATTAGTTCCTTCTTTTAGGTCCCCAATTTGACTTGGGGGCCTCAACGTTAGCAACCAAAACCTTAGGAACCCATAGTGATCTTTTCACATATATGTTGGACTCATTTCCAACATACGAGGCAACAACTTTACCAAGTTTGTTGCGTCTCAATACATAGCTAGGTTGAGAGGTGGTGGATGCATGAGCCTTGGTCTTGTGTGCAAACTGGTTCCTCTTGGGTAGAATAGGATTGTTCTTGACCTGCACACAAGTGTTAGTAGTCCTGGGAATCTGTTTGGACCCGGTCTTGACCTTTTTCTTTGTTCTATCCTTGCAGACCTCGGAACCTCCGGGAACTGCTTTCTGAGCAGACTTGGCCTTCCAGACTCCGGAACCTCCGGGTTTTGACTCCGGAACCTCTGAGGTCTGGGCAAACAGAAGCCCTTTGCTTTCAAACTTGAGGCATTCTTTTGCCTTGATGACCTTTCTTTCATTGACCTTGCCACCTTCAATGTAACCTAAGGCAGGATTCTTCTTGTACAACATTTTCCTACCCTTGGGAAACTCTTCCTTCTTGTTCTCCTCATTCATGCACCCACTAGCTATGATTGAGTTGAGCCTAGCAATTTCCTTCTTCATAGCTTCCATGTTAGCAAGGTTAGTAGCATAAGCATTTAGATCAAGATTATAGCATTTCTCACAACCCTTGCTGGTAGAGGCACTAGAGTCACCCTTTGTATTCGGAGGATTTGAGGTGCTACTCCAAAGAAGACTATATTGCTCCTCAAGCTCTTCATTCCTCGTCTTGAGAGAATTACATTGAGCTTGAGAGGCATCTAGATCCTTCTTGAGAGTAGCATTGATGCTCTCCGCTTGGTCAACTTCCAAGCGCAAAGCCTCAAGCTCACTCATGTCCGACACAAGAAGATCTTGGATTTTCTCTAGTTCCTCTATCATTTTGGCTATGAAGGCTCTAGATTTCTTATCCATTTTACTCACAAGATCATTTATTTCATCACCACTAGATTCATCACTAGAGTCTATTTCCGACTCTTCACTAGGTGGAGGAGAGGGAGATTTGGATTTGGATTTTACCTTCTCACCCTTAGCCATGAGACAATGAATGGATGGACTTCCTTCATCATCACTTAGGTTGTTGAATAACCTTGATGTAGGGGAGTGCTTCTTGATGGCCACGGTTGCAACTTTCTTCTCCTCTTCATCACTTGAGCTTTCATCACCGGAGTTCCATTCATGGCCAATGTGAGCTTCTCCTCCATATGTCTTCTTCTTGTGATAAGTTCTTTGACTTCTCTTGTAGTTGCTCTTCTTCTTGTCATTCTTTTCATTCTTCCCATCTTTCTTCTCATTTGGGCAATCCGTAATGAAATGCTCCGTGCTTCCACAATTGTAGCATGTTCTCCTTTGCTTGTTGGGATACTTTCTCTTGGAGAACTTGTATCCTTGCCTCTTCAAGCCTTTTCTATATCTTTGCATGAACAATGCCACATCTCCAATCTCAACCGGAGAGCTCTCTTCTTCATCTTCACTTGACTCACTTGAGGAGCTCTCTACTTCAACCTTTCTTGTTCTTGACTTGGATGTCTTGTGTGAAGTAGAGGGCTTGCTTGACTTGAGAGCAACTTCCTTGACCTTCTTGTTGTTCATCTTGCTCTCTAGCTCTCCAATCTTCTTCCTATGTTGGATATCTATATCCATGAGCTCATGTGTGAGAATCCTCCCAAGAACATCATTTGGGGAGAACTCATCAAATCTTTTCTTCTCTCTAATCAAGGTGACTAGAGTGGGGTTTCTAGGAGCAAATGCCTCCAACATCACTTTTACCACAAAGTGATCGTCCAACTCATCACCACCCAATCCTCTAATCTTTCCAACTATGACCATCAACCTATCAAACATATCTTGTCGCCCTTCTCCTTCCAAGATAGTAAACCGATTGAGCTTGGCCATGTGAATGCTTATCTTCGACTTCTTCACTTCGTCCACACCCTCATGAGCAATGTGGAGTGTCCCATACTTCCTTGGCAATCTCCAATCCATTCACCCTATTGTACTCTTGAGCACTCAAGGAACTAAGGAGAATGACCGAAGCTTGAGCATTCCTCTTTATGTTGCGGCAATCTTGAGGTGTGAGGTGATCTTCATCTTCAGGATCATCAAAACCTACACACACAATGTTCCACAACTCCAAACTCAAACCGGTTAGATAGACCTTCATCAAGTGCTTCCATTTAGCAGAGTTAGTCCCATCAAATAGGGGTAACTTGCCAACGGGGCCATTGAAGTTGTCCTTTTCCTTAGAAAAAGTAGACAACGCATCATAGTTAAAGGATACTCTTCCAAAGGCCTTCTTGTGCTTAGGCTTGGGCTTGAGTGTTCTCTTGGGCATCCTTGTGGCGTAGTACTCATCATCCTCATCTCCATTCTCACTAGAAGATGATGATGATGAAGATGATGAGGATGATGATGATGATGATGGTGGAGGTGATGACTTCTTCTTCTTTCTTCTCTTCTCTTCTTTCTTCTTCTTTTCCTTCTTTGCTTCCTTGCTGTCCTCTTTCTTCTTCTCTTCCTTCTTCTCTTTCTTCTTCTCTTCTTTCTTCTCTTTCTTCTTCTCTTCTTTCTTGCCTTCCTTGCTGTCCTCCTTGGAGGTAATCTTGACAGCTTTCTTGAGCTTGTTCCGCTTGTCTTCAGCAGAGGTTGAGCCCACTTCCAATTCAGATGCTCTGGCATCTTCATCATTGGACATGTCCTCAAACCTCTCCTCCTCTTCATGTGCCTCATCTCCACTTGCCATTTCCTCACACGATTAGGTGTTAGAGAGGATCCAGGCTCTGATACCAATTGAAAGGATCAATACAAGTGGCCTAGAGGGGTGGTGAATAGGCCTACAAAACAAATTCCAACTTTTCTTGCAAGTTTACTGTCAGACCTCGGAACCTCTGGGAAAAATCCCGGAACCTCCGAGATTTGCAGGGTTAGTAGACAGCAACAGATCTAGTGCGGATTAACCAAAGATAAAACAGATCTAGAGCTAAGAGAGAGTCTACAACACTTTAGGACAAAGATCTCCACCTGCAAGCAAAGTTAGGACACAAGGGAACAACTAGAACACTAGCAACCCTAATAGATCTAGAGAGACAACAACAAGAACAAGCAACAAGATATATATATGAAAGTAAAGCACAAGAGACACCGATTTATCCCGTGATTCAGCTCGCCACAAAGGCTGGCCTACGTGCACGTTGTTGAGGTTAGCCACACAAGGCTATGGAGTCTCTTTCAACCCTCTCCTCTCTCACACCTATCACCAAGGTAATAGATGGAGTGTTCCACTAGTCACAAAGGGGTAATACAAACTTCTTGAGGCTCCCACACAAGCTTGGAAGCTCTCAAGCAACCTCTAGCCGTCTAGGAGCAAAGCTCCAAGAGTAATAGATCCACCAAGCAAGTTAGGGTTTCACCAAGTGCACAAGAACACTAGAGAGGAATTGGATCTTCTCTTTCTCACTAGGAATCACACCAAACTTGAATGCAAAGGTTGGATTTGGATTCAAGTGGTTGGGAGTCAATACTTGAGTGAGAGAGAGGTCAGGAGTTACTGTTTTGGCGCAGGGAAAAGAAGAATGACCGTTGGGGGTCAAAGGGGTATAAATACCCTCAGATCTGAATCTGCAACGGCTCTTTCTGAATTCTCGGAACCTCCGAGAAATATCTCGGAACCTCCGAGATCTGGAAGTCTTCAGCAAGCTAACAGGCAGAAGTTCGGAGCTTCCGAGGAAAAACTCAGAGGTTCCGGAAAACTGAGAAAGACAGACACAGAGCTTAGCTGATAGGACTTTTGTGGCTGGGATGATTTTGGTTTTGATATGATCTTTATGCACTTGATTTCATCCATAGCTACTATTAGTATCCCTCTTGATAGTACGGCTTGTCCTATACTCAATTTCAAAAGATAAAATAAATTAAACTCCCATCCTTGAGCCATAGCAAGCCACCTACTTGAATTAGGGGTCTCCTTTCTTTCCTTTGCACCTTTCATAAATTATAAACCTATGATACACACTTAAAAGCTCATTAGTCCTTTAATTGGGTGGTCAACATCACCAAAACCCACTTAGAGCTTGATTGCACTTACACTCCCCGGGCTGCTTGAAATCGTTGGGCTTCGTGATCCTCTCCTTCTGCCTCCTCCCCGTCACCCGCCTCGCCGGCACCGGCACCGGCGGTGCGTGCCGCAGCGGCGCGTGCCTGGACGGGTAGTAATCCACCTCCTCATCCCGGTGCACCGTCTTCTTCTTCTCTCCGTGCACGTCGAGTGGAGGGAGAGGTGGACGAAGCGCCGCGAGGCGGCGTGCGGAGGGCGCGGAATCGGCGGAGTCGGCGTGCGATTTGGGATGGGAGGCGCGGAATCGGCGGAGTCGGCGTGCGGTTTGGGATCGCATACGGAGGGACGGAGCGGAGGGCGCGATGCGCAGCGAAGGAGGCGGGGCCCGAGGCGCGATGCGAGCGGAGGAGGCGGGGGCACAATGCGAGCGGAGTCGAGGCTGCGGGTGCCGCAGGGGCGCAATGCGAGCGGAGCGACGAAGCGGGGGCGCCATGCGAGCGGAGGCACGGGGTTGGACCGGAAAATGACGTACCAACAAATTGTCTAGATTTCATTCTTTTTAGTAGTAGAGATATCTCATATGGTTACAAATTTATAATCATGGTAAAGTATATTTGATTACGAATTCAACCATATAAAGTTCACATCATAAAAGCAAAAAATTAATAGTCAAATTAGTGATCAAATATTGAAAACTTTGACTCTTGATATGTGTGGGCGCCTTATAAACTCGGAAGGAGGGAGTACTAGCTAACAGATGTAGCCGATTGAGTGCTACATAACCAAACTGGCACCCCAGTTTTGTAGCCAAGCAAGAACAATGCAATATACACAATCTTTTGAACGAAAGATTAAAAGCCAGATGAATCACAAGCCGGAACAAAAGTTAATCCATGCATCCATATTCATCCCAGTATCAACACAAGTTCTACAGCATTGATAGGCTTCCCATATTAATTTCAGCATCAACACTAGTCCTAGCTATGGAAACAGCCATCAGAACATACAACGCAATAACATAGGTCATGACATGTCCAAAAAGGTCTGAAAGGTGAGTATACAACCAGTAATAACCATCCCACATCGTTACTCTGGATGGTCAGTTGACAGTTGAGATTTCATCTGTCATGACAAACAGCCACATTACTCACCCTTGCTCAAAGAACCGAAAGCAACCACAGGCCAAGAGAAGGTCAGCTGCACATTCCACAAATTGGGAGTCATCAATTAGATTACAACACATCCATGCTACATCAATCCATTTTCACACAGCCATTGCAAATAAAAATAATAAATAGAGCATGCATGATGCAGCCAGATAATCAACACATGAATCATAAATTACAACACACATTGATAAGTAGTAAATATCGGTCAGATTGCATGTTTGCTTTCTGAAACGTGATATTTGAATTTAACAACTATTGGGCTCAGACCATGTTGACAGCTATGGGGACTGCTAACAACGATCTTTAGTCATCATTTATGAAATTTCAGCATATGCAACAAAAAATAGAGAAGCCGCCTTAGAAGAGAACAGCACATGCCTGTTTCCTTATGTTACTGTGTCACAACAAAAGACTATCACTTTGCATCAATATTCAATAATAGCATACTTGGTAACAGAAAACATATAAAATCATACATATTTTTTCAGGTCATAAATAGAAGCTCCAAAGATTTAACCTTAATCATTGACCGTTCATATAAAGACAGGTAAGCATCAGAATATTAGATGAGTACCAGAATAAATTACAAAACACATAAGTAATATAAAATACCAGTCATATCACACATTTGCTTTCTGAGATATGATATTTGCATTCCAACGAATATTGGGCTCAAACCATGTTGACAGCTGCCTAGGGATTACTAAATCATTTTTTAATAATCATTTATGAAATTTCCACACATTGAACAAAAAATGGAGATGACGGCTTTAGAAGGGAACAATACTAAAACTATTTCTTTATGTTGTGCCACAACAAGTGACTATTACTTTGCATCAATATTCAATAATAGCATACTTGATAATAGAAAACATAGTACCATATCATTTTTTTCCAGGTCATAAATAGAAGATCCTAAAGATTTAACTTTCATCATTGACAGTTCCACTTGCACTCGGTAACTTAAAAATACAGATGAGTATCAGAATATACCTTCAGGGATCCACACGCTCATCATGCCGACGGCGATACAGACCAATTGGCCCTAACAAACCGCCTCAACCTAAGCAGCAGATACGGAACAACAAGACAGCAGTATTCAAGCCATAACGCCAGGCATCCAGCAAGGGCGATGTCGGATCCAGATTCAGCAAGAGTGGCAGCCCTTTCATCAGCTGGATGCTGCAGCAGTTGACGCCGGGAGCCAGCATACCAGACCGCGAGACCGACGACCATTTCCAGCATGCAGCATGGGAAGATGGAGATCATGACGCCGTGGGCCATTGCATCGGATCCACGGAGGTGGCGGCTTTCACGCCCCACGGCGAACCCCAACTCGGGAAGGTAGGGGTAAACCTGTGCTCCACCCGCAGCCTAGTAGAACAACAGCAACCGTCGAAATTAGCAAACAAGCCACGCAGGAGATGCTGATTCTCGGCAAATTAACCGAGGAATTGAAGGCGGCAGGCGGATTCGCCCGAGAAGCAGCCCACCTTGCGGACCTCGGACTCTGCCTGAGCCTCCCGGAAGCAGAGCAGGAGCATCAGCAGGAGCGAGACGAGGGCGACGGTCGGCGGGTAGATCATCATGTGGCGGTACATGAAGTCGCCCCACACGGGCCCGTCCACGGCGAGGCAGCCCCCACGACCTCGGCGATGTGGCCAGCGACGATCACCCAGTTCCCGCCGAAGACGAACACGAGGAACGCGACCAGAGCCACCAGCCGACCGCGTGGGATCCCTGACGACTTCGCCCCAGCCCCGGCCTCCGCTTCCGTCTTCGCCGCCGCCGCCGCCATGGGGAAACCCTAGGTCCGGGATACTCTGGCGCGGAGGAGGGGGCGGGACAGCGGGTGGGGTGAGTGGTTGGAGACTGCGTTGGACTAGATGAGAGCGAAGCGTGAGAAGTGGACTCGCTCGCGTGCGCGTTCGCGTCCGTGCCCGGCGCGGCCTCGGTCGGTCGGCCTCGTGTTGGGTCCGCCGGAATGTGACTGCTCTGTTTACTCTGTTTTTTTATGAAACTCGGCCTCGTGTCGGCTGAGCGAAGGTTTCAGCATAAACACCTGAGAAAGATGTTTTTCTTGTGTGACAAAAAAGTGTGTGTTAGCTTGCATGAATTGCATCCTAACGAACTTCTCTAACAAGTTTAGGCCTTGTTTAGTTCGCTGAAATTTCACTAAAATGTTCACCTAAAAGACCGTGTCAGTTCATTTCTTTACTCTGCCCCACGCTTCTCCACACGCCAAAATTTCACCAGTTTCACCCATCTAAACAGGCCTTAGGACACTATTGGTCCTAAAGTTGGAACAAAATCACGTCTATTTGCCTCTTTGGACATGTATTCTTTTTTGAAAAAAGTGTATGTTGCATCCTTCAAGTATTGCAAAAGTGTGATATTCATCTTTCATATTTCATTTGATGCAAATCAACTTATTAACTAACTAATTTGGTGCATTTATCATCTCACGTTATAATTTAACAATAGTTTAGTGAAATCTACTGACTGGTTTATGCCACATTATCAGTTGAGTAATCAATAATCACTTCCTAGGGATGCAATATGCTAAGTCGAAAATATAAAGCTCACAAAAAGTTTTAGTAAATTCACTAAGTTGGATACTCTGTAAATTCTTTCTGAAAAAATTAATGAAGCCCATGCACACTCAATTATTATAGAGATTGACTAAGCAGTAACTAGCAAGATGATTACACGGTTTAAACTACTATTATATGATAGTAAATCATCGTTAAACTAAAGCGAGGATGATAAATGCACAAATTCAGATATTTAAGGGGTTGATTTGCAGTTAATGAAACACGGAGACGAATGTCACACTTTTGCAATATTTAAGAGATGAAAAATACACTTTTTCCTTCTTTTTTCTTTTCTTTTTTTTGCGAAGGGTCTCTTTGATCATATGCCATGAATTTCTTTTTGTTACCAAGACTCTTGGCCAAACCAAGCAAAATCATGGCCTATACTTACATGCATCACTGACCAAAATGCAAACCGGAAAGTTGGAGATTTCATTCAACTGCAGTGGTAGTACTCCTAAATTCAGAAGATTTAGGTACAATCTTGCGCAATGCTATCCCTATTGCTGTAAGTTTGAGGACCCCTATGCCATTTAATGGACATCTTGACTTAAATAAAGATGGAAAGAGTGTTGATCAAAAGGTATATCATTCCATGATTGGGTCTTTGCTTTACCTTTATGCATCTATGTCTGATATTATGTTTAGTGTGTGCATGTGTGCAAGGTCTCAAGCCAATCTTAAGGAGTGTCATCTTATGACAGTTAAGAGAATCTTTAGATATTTAGTGCAAACTCCTAACCATAGTTTATGGTACCCAAAGGGCTCCACTTTCAATCTACTTGGCTATTCCGATTCGGACTATACCAGTTGCAAGGTAGATAGAAAGATTACACCCAGGACTTGCCAATTCCTTGGGAGGTCCTTGGTGTCTTGGAGTTCCAAGAAACAAAATTCCGTTACCTTATCCACCATCGAGGCCGAGTATGTTGCAGCTGGTGCTTGTTGTGCTCAACTACTTTGGATGAGGTTCACTTTGAGAGACTTTGGTTGTAAGTTTAGCAAGGCGCCACTCTTGTGTGACAATGAGAGTGCCATCAAGCTAGCTAACAACACGTAAACCACTCAAGAACAAAGCACATAGACATAAGACACCATTTCTTGAGAGACCACAAAGCCAAATGAGATATCATTTTAAGCCATGTAAGCACCGAAAAAGCAACTAGCTGATATCTTCGCCAAGCCTCTTGATGAACTAAGGTTTTGTGCTTTGAGGAGTGAATTGAATATCTTAGATTCTTGTAACTTTGCTTGAGATCATGCACATATTCGAGTGTTCTTAGATAAGGAATTTGACAAAAGAAAAATGACTGAAAAAATCCTTGTGTGGTTTTGCGTTTTCAAAATATTTGGATTTTACTAGGTTCAACACTTGGACTATAGTTTCCATTGCTTGACTGTTGACTAGTATCAAGTGTTGAACTTCTCGAGCTCACATATATTACATACACGTCCATCCAAAACTTATCTACATCAAATTCCTTGCAAATCCTATAGCTGGGTCAGGGGGAGTGGAGTCTCCGGACTTGACCGCAGATACTCTGGGTTTCCCGGAGAGTCCGGGCCCGGTCCGGATACTCCGGGCCTTTGGGGTATATATACCCTTTCACCACGGTCAAAACATAGTTTTCACCTTTTACCGCTTTGACTCACCCCGGCTCTCTCCCGTCGCCCACTCCCTCTCCGTCGCCCCAAGGTGATTTCCATCTTCCCTCCCTCCAAATCAAGTGAGAGTGAGAGAATCAAGGCTCCAAGGAGTGGAGAGCAAGGATCTACACAAGGATTGAGGGTTTGAAGTTTCTCCCCTCTCCTTCCCTAAGGTGTCTTTGGTACCCTAGCCCGATCTACTTCACTTGGTCGTTTCTTTCGATTTCTCTTAAGGGAATGGATAGGGTAGGTTCTATTGGCCTTGGATCTACATTATCTCAAGTTTCCTGTGGTGGATTTACACGACATTATCTTTTAGGGTTTCGGTTGGAAAACCCAGAGAATCCGGGGATGCAGCCCAGACACTCCGGACTTTACGGAATGTCTGGACTTTTTCCCGAAGACTCTGGGTTTTTTCAACTAAAACCCTCCTAGGTAGTGTTGCATATGTCTTCCACGAAACTTCTTCTCATTTGAATCTGTCATTTCTATCCCAGATCATGAGGAAGAAGTACAAGGCAGATGAGCCGGTGATTCAAAGAAGAACCAAGGCTAGACATGATCCTCACACCTTGGAGGTTGTTCAAGAAACTTTGGGTCTAGGTTCTACTCAAAGAGCAACTAGAGCAAGGTGTGAACCTGTGTATTCACAGCCAGAGATTGAGAAAGTGGAAGAACCTCAAGGTGGTGATAATGAGGAAGAGGAAGATGATGGGGGTAGTGGTCAGTTCAGGGTTGCTCACCAGCGTCATGGGAAAGTGAGGACCAAGAGTGTCCGAAGACCAGTGGAGGGTCGCTCCCTAGTGATGAGTGATTGACAACATTGTGTGGACTGATGCTTGTCTTAGTATTGCAGGTGCAGGTTGTGGCTTGACTCGTGTTGGTGCACATGAAGAACAATCGCGAAAGGTCTATGCCGTGGTGGCCTCCGGGTGATGGAGAGACAAGTAGGCTTGGTTCGATGGACCTGGTGGCCGATGGGGTCAAGTGCGAGCCGCATGGTGCAAGAAGAGCGAGTTGAAGTCATGGACATAGGCCGGTGCAAGGTGGCGGTTCGCGACCGAAGCTTGCACGTGGGGTTTGGTGGTTTACCCACAAAACCATCGGAGGATGATTTCTCGGTTTGGGCCTCAAAACCGAGCCCGAAGGCCCAACGCGACGGAGACGGGGATCCGGGAGCGTCGGGAAGCTTCGAGGCAGGGGGCACGTGGTGTGATTGCGGGGTTTGCGTCGAGGCTAAGCAAGTCCACGGTGGAAGCGTGTCCGCTCGATGGGAATATCTGAAGACTTGACCAAATTGCCCCAGAGGGGTGTGTATCTTCCTTTTAAGTTGTAGGGGTAGTGTGGTCATTTGCCTTCTCCGGTGGACTTCATATAAATAGCAGAGAGGTGGATGGCATCTCTCTCTCTCTCTTGGCTCTAGCTCTCTCTCCCCCCAATGATTTGCTTCCTTCCTTCGATCCATAGGCTAGACAATTTCTTGTATAGAATCTGACCTCTGGATGTATGGAAGAATTCATCGTTGTGGTGGTATCTTCTTAGCTCTTTGTGATTTTCATGTTATTTTCGGAGCTATTTTTGGTGGTTTTTGTGCTTCGCTTGTTATGTGGATTTGTGGGGGTTTCTCTTTGGATTTCTTTTGAGGGGATCATGGGTGGATGTCTTGTGCATCTTTGTGGATGATCTTGACCCCTCAAACGCCGAGATTTGCCCTCGATTCGTGGATTTTGGGAGTAGCTCTTGGTGTAGGCTTGTGCTCGGGAGATTTGCGTTTCCAGTTGATTGGATAGGTTTGGGGCTCCAATATTTTAGACATAGCATCTCCTAGAGACGCTTCTCATCTACCTAAAATTTGGGCTCCATCATCCAGCGGTTTGGGAGATCCGTCGATCGGAAGTCGGGGTTGACCTTGCGGCCAGGCTGCTCGCATGTTCTGGAAGACACACCGACAGTCCGCGTGACCCACACAGACAGTCTGTCTGTTATCCAGTTCGTCGCGTCTTCTTCGTGTTCTAGTGAGTTCGTGTTTTGATCCGTTGGAGTGGCTGAGTTTTGTTGCACTGTGTTTGACGGACAGTCCCCCGGTCAATGACGCACAGTCTGTGAGGGTCGGTTCGAGGTGCAATTTCTAGTGGAGTTCACGGAGGGTCCGAACTGTAGTGTCAGATAGTCCGTGAGCTGACAGACAGTCCGCAAGTGAGCGACGGACAGTCCGTATAGGCCCGCTGCGTCTCTGGAGGTTTGGTTGGATATCACAGATGGTCCGTCCTAGTTCCACGGACGGTCCGCCAGTGTGCCATGGACAGTCCATCCCTTTCATACAGACAGTCCATCCTAGACTTCGCATATTTGGCTAAGTACTTTGGTTCTTGTCTTGTGCTTCCGCTTCTTGATTCGTGGCTTATCTCTAGCACTTGTAGGCTTGTGTGTGCCTAGTCTAGAGTCTCTCTTGTGTGTGCGAGTGATCGAAGTGACAATCAGGGTATAGGCTGAGTTCATCCTTCGGGAAGAATTTTTATCGGCTTTTATTCACTCCCCCCCTCTCTGGTCGCCTAATCGGTTCTTTAAATAGTATCAGAGTCGGTTACAGATCTTCTTGATTCTAACCAGTCTAAATATCCAAAGATGGGCGACTACGGAAAGGGGTCGAGTCCTCCGCACTTCGATGGCAAGAATTACCAGATGTGGCAGAGGCACATGGGCGTGTTTCTTCGTGGCAAGGGTTAGTTGCTTTGGGATGTGACTCAGGATGTGAATTATTGAGGATTGGATTGTCTGACGGTCAGTGGATGGCCACTCCTTAGTGATGAGTGATTGACAACATTGCGTGGACTGACGCTGTGCTTTGTCTTATGGATGTAGGCTTCTGCTTGATTTGCGTTGGTGCAGGTGAAGAAGAAGCGCGAAAGGTCTTAGCCTTGCGGGGCCTCCGAAGGACTGGAAGGACAAGTGGGCTTGGTTCGATGGACCCGGTGGCCAGACGGGATCAAGTGTGAGTCACATGGTGCGAGAAGAGCAAGTCAAAGTCAGATGGTAGGTTCGTTGGTTGATCCGAAAGCCAACATCGAGCCGGGGCGAACGTGGCAGTCAAGTCGAGGAGCTCGGCATGGAGGCTGCACCAAGCTTGCAGGGTTTGTAGTGGTTCACCAGAAAACCACTAGGTTCCTTGGTTGATCCTCAAAGCCAAGTCCGAGTGGTCGACGTCTCGAAGTTGCATCAGGCTGGTCTGACTGGTGGGTGTAACACCCTAATTTTGAAAAAAATTGTTTTAATAAAATTTGAATAGAAACAATGCTTTGAGATTAAGGATCATAAGGTGTATTTGAATTTTTAGACATTTAAATATATTTATGAAAATTAAATAAATAAATATAGGAGTTTAATGTTGCATACATGCTGAAGCATTGCTTTTGTTTGGTTGAATTCAAATTTGAATTTGAATTCATGTGTTTGAAGTTGTTTTTAAAAATTTAAAAGCCTTTTCTTTTAACCCCTACCCTTTCTACCCTTTCTGGCCTGTCATGTGTTTCGACCCAGCTCGAGAAGTCCATCTATGTCCCCTGTACTTCTTCCGCCATTCGCCTTTGCTCCCGGCCCAGTTGAATCCAGCCCAGCACCGGCCCACGTCACCCCGCTCCGCCTTCGGTCGCTGACCAGGGGGTCCCACCCGTCATCTCCTTCCTCCGTCTCCTACTCGGGCACGACTCAGCCGCCGAGCCCGAGTCCAGCACTGCCCCGCCTCCGAGTTGCCGTGGAGCGTACGCCAGGACCCCGCCGCCCTTTATAAACTCTGGAGTACCCCCGCTTCCTCCCAATCCAACTCCGCGGTCGCCTCCAACCTCTCGCAGCGCACGCGCTGGAACCCTAGGAAGCCGCCGCAGCCGATCCGCCGGACCGTCGCCACTCCCTAGATGAGAAGACGGCCAGGAGGACCGCAAGGAGGTGAGGAAGATGCGGGTGCTACACGTTTGTGTCCAGGAGCCCCACAGCGCGAAGACGAGCTCGCCGGAGTCGTGTATTCCGCCGCCGCCACCTCATCGAGCCGTGCGCCGCCGCCAGTCACCGAGCCACCTCCCTGAAACCCTAGATTCGATCGTTGTCGCGCCCGCAACCTCTCTGGCTGCTTCCCGTCGCTAATCGGGCACCCCAGCTCGATCCAGAGCGAGCTCGCCGGAGCTCTGCTTCAGCGCCACCGCCCGCCGCTGTCCGCGCTGCCGGCTGCCGCTTGCGTATCATCCCCACCGTCCAATCCAGATCCATCGGCTCAGATCCATCCGCCGGAGTCAATACTGGTCAGCGTAATGGTCAAAGGCTGCGTGGCTGTGCCATGTTTCAAAAAAACCCCTGGTCTTTTAAGTTTTACAAGCCGGTCCTTCCACCTTATGAAAACCCTTGCAAATCGGTCATTTTCCTTTCGTTTTAACCCCTGGTTTTTATAAAAATAGTGCCCGAGGTCCAAAACCCTAGTTTTTCACCCAAGTCCTTCTATTTTTAAGTTTCTTTACGATTAAGCCCTCGGTTTCTTGCAGATAGACCCCTGGAACCTTAGATTCTTCACAGTTATGCCCCTGTACCTTCTTCTAGCAATATCTTCTTCGTTTTAGCCCCGTTTTTAGCGTTCTTTATGTCCAAACGATCGTATCAAAGAGTAGATTATCTTTTTGCCTCTATTTTGCTTTGATAATACTGTTTGGTGATTGTTTCTTATTTTATTCCATTGTTTGCTTGTATGTACTTGATGTGATGCGTAGAGAACGTTTGGGCTGAAGGATTTGAAGATCAAGAAGCTCAAGTGTCTGAACAGCAACAAGGATCTGTTGAAGGCAAGTCTACCTTGATGCATACCTGTTTACCTATACAACATGCATTTAATTCACTGTTCTTACTTTTGCTTGCATTAAATTGATGGGACCCTTTATAAGAACATGACTAGATTATTTTTTTTATCCCTTTACCTTGAACAACCTGGGTATTTACTTTTATTGTTGGGTAGCTCTCGCTATGCTTAACTTGGTGGATGGTATTAATGAAACTTTTATGAAACTTGATTTATTTATGCTATACCTTCATTAATACAAGATCACCTTGTTTAACTGGAACATGGAGCGACCACCCAGGACAACAGTGCAACCACAAGGGTATATGGCTCTGCCTTGGCTAATTAATTAGTGACTCTAGTGTTGGGGTGATCTTACCTGATAAGGGCAAGGGGGAGCGCCAGTGGGGTATAGACTCGCTCTAGTAGGGAGTTGGTCTTTGCTAAGTTACGGTACCTACTAGGGGACTTTATACTCTGCAATGACTCGGAACCATCGCGGGTTGCTTCACACTGGGGAAACTTTGTAAAGGCCTCGTAGCATCCCTATGCAATCACACCTAGGCAATGTGGTATGATGCTTGGCCGGCATCGCGTGGTTGGGTTTAAAGTTCCTAGAACTTTTACGCGACTTGTGGTGAACGTGTACAACCTCTGCAGAGTGTAAAACTAATCGATTAGCCGTGCTCACGGTCAAGAGCGGCCTGGACCCTCACATGATTAATCTATGGAAGTCAATGATTAACTTGATGCATCAATCTTTATTCATGTTGTTTATTCTCTTATGTTAATTGTGGGTTTGGTATAAACTTACACTTGCAAGTATTTAAGTTGCTAATAAAACTTGACCAACTAAAATGCTAAATGATTTACCCATCAGTCTCCACTATAAAGCCTTGCATGTTATGTTATGTTTCCGCTTGCTGAGTACGGCATGTGCTCACGCTTGTTTCATTATTGCAACGACACAATCTGGATGCTGTTCAGACTTGGAGAGGTTTGAAGATTTCCCTGGAGACTTCGACGACTTCTAGGCGGGCGTGCCACCAGTCAGCTGCCTGTGGTGTTGACCCTATCCGCTGCGTTGCTACTCGTTAATAATAGTTCATTTATGAGACATTTTGGTCTGTAATAAAGTTTAATACTCTCTTTACATTTTGGCACTGTGTTTTGGTTATCACTGAGTCGTTATATGTGTAAACTTCGATCCTAGCGCACATATAATATGAGCATTCGAATTGGCCTTTAATTCGGGTGTGACAGTGGGCCTCACCGACCTGACCGGTGGTGGACACCGGTCTGACCGGTGGCGGCCGAGGAGTGCCGGGTGACTCGAAGTGGAGGAGACGTGTCGGGATCGCAGGCTTGGCGTCGAGACTACGCGAGGTGTGATTGTTGGGCATCCGTCCGATGGAAAAGCTACCAAGTTTCCTAATTTGCCCTTCAAGGGGTATGTATCACCTAAGGGCATTTTAGTCTTTCGCCCCCACCGATGAACCTCATATATAAACTAGGTGGAAGAGTGTTGGCAGCCATCTCTTGGGTTTTAGGGTTTTCATTTCCTCTTAGCATTTTTCTCTTTTAGCTTCCTATTTTCCTTTGAACTAGCTTGAGAGCTTCATGGTGAGATCTTTAGAGAGGGATGGATGTTAGGGAGGCAAGCTAGACATTGTATGAATCTTTCCTTTGATGTATAGAAGGTTCAGTGTGTTTCTTCAAGTGTTTTTTGGTTGTCTCTCCCGTTTCTCTTTTTGGTGATTTTCGGAGCCTTTTCTTGGCGATTTTCTTTCGGTGGATTTGAGGCCTCCCCTTTGTGGATTTGTTGCGGGATTCACACATGAGCCCCTTGTGGTTCTTTTCTTGGTGATCCCCCTCTCAAATCCGTGGGATTAGGTGCTCAATTTGGGGTTTTCGTTGGGGTTTCGTGGAGAGGTGTTCTTGGTGTTCATCTTTCGATTCCTCTTGATTTGGTGGATCTTTGGGGACTACCTCTTAGGCATGGCTCGTTTTGAGCTGTTACACCTATCCCAAAGTTTTACTTGAATCTATGGAGCGCATCGGGTGATCGAAAGGGAGGAGTTGACCCGTGGGTGGAGTTCGTCTCGAGCTGCCCAGGTGCCACCGGTCTGACCGGTACAGTAGATCGGTCTGACCGGTGAAGGCTGTTGTGGCTTTTCTCGGGGAGTTCATCACCAGGGTGTTGATTTGGCTCTTGGCTTGCTGTTGGTTCGATCCAGTGTAGTTTTAGCCTTTGGAGCATCGAGTTCTTGCACTTGGGGGTTTCCAGCCTAGACCGGTGTGTTGTACCAGCCTGACCGGTGCAGGGGCTTTCTGTGGAAAACCTCCGTGCAGCTCGAATGACCCGCCTAGAGGTGGGAGGTGACCTGGTGTGTCTTTGTTTGGTGTCAGGTGACCCGGTTGTGTGTTTCGATTGACCCGGCCAGGACCGGTCTGACCAGTGCAGGTGACCGGTCTGACTGGTGCCGCGTGTTGGTGCTCTAGTTCCTTGTTCCGCTGTGTTCTTGAGTAGTTTGGGAGGTTTGCTAGTTCCTAGGTCCAGTAGCACTCTAGTGGCTGTGTGGATTTGGCTAACGAGGTGTCAAGGATCTTGGAGTCGCGTTTGGGACCATAGGCGAGTTCGACTCTTCCGAGAAGAATTTTTATCAGCTCCCATTCACTCCCCCTCTTTGGTTGCCATTTTGGTCTTTCAATTGGTATCAGAGCCAGATACGGATCATTGAAACTTTAACCGGTTGAGATCCAAAGATGGCGGACAATGAGAAGGGTTCAGGTCCTCCCCACTTCGATGGGAAAGATTACCAGATGTGGGAAGCCCGGATGGGCGCGTTCATGCGTGGAAATGGTCAGTTGATTTGGGATGTGACGATTGATGAGAACTGTCATTACGGACACGTTCCTTTTGCCCAGATCAAGGGATATGTTCGATGCTAACAACAAGGTTGTGGACTATCTCTACCGTGCTCTCTGTGCATCTGAATTCAATCGGGTGTAAGGAGAGCGGTTGGCACACAGGATATGGACCCAGTTGAGGAATGCTCATGGTGGAAACAATCAGGTGAAGGTGCGTCGCTTTATGACCTACCGGAGGGAGTACGAGAATTTCACTCATCTCTCCAGAGAGTCTGTGGGTGCCATGTTTGAGCGCTTCACTCTGATTGTGAACAACATGAAAGCCAACATCACCCAGATCTCATACAATGATCATGATAGAGCTATCAAGCTCTTACGCGTGCTGGATCTCGATGTATGGAGTGCAAAAGTTGAGGCGATTCAGGAGTCCAGTGTGTATGAGACCTTGACAGTGGATGAGATGTTCTCTAAGCTCAAGTTGTCCGAGGTGGACCGAGGCTTGAGAGCCAAGAAGGGCAAGGGCCCTACTGATGATAGTCTGGCTCTTGTTTCTAGACAGAGAACTAAAGCTAATCATTCTTCTCGGATGTTTTCTCTGTCTGCTCTTGCTTCTTTGCCAGATGAAGAGTTCGAGGTGCTGGATGATGATGATCTTGCTTTGCTAACCAAGAGGTTCAGGCGCCTGAACGAGAACCGGAAGAACTTGGAGGAACTCAAGGAGGTGCTACAAGTATGGAAAGGACATGCACTTCTTCACTGAGTGTCCCGAGGGAGAAGAGCACAAGAATGAGTACAAGAAGCCCGAGTACAAGCAGGAGTACAAGCATCGTCTGAAGGCCGAGTACAAGCAGATTGAGCACAAGCACCGCTCCCGGAACCACCACTCCAAGCACAAGAGCCGGGACGAGTACAAGGGACAGAATAAAGGCGGCTACCACAAGAAGAAGTCTCGAGCGATGGTGGCCGGCGCGAGCGACATCGACACTTCTTCATCCTGCTACACCACGTCGAGCTCCATGTTGGCGTTTCTTAACGTCACCACCACTGGCGCACTAGCGTGAGTGTGTAAGAAACTCTTGGGTACACTGACGAGTGCGAACAAATCCGCAAGCGCACGGATACACCATTGTAGCACTTCTCCCTTAGAGAATGAGTATTCCCGTTGGGTTTTGTTCCTAGGACGGAGAGTAACCAGAGAGGGTCTATCCAAGAACACCAGCTTCTACTGAGTAGGTAGGGATATGAGAAGCACTTTCTTAAGAGACTTAACTCTCAAGATGGATCTGTCCGCTATTAGTCCTCCCCGTGGGGCGTCAGCCCATCCTAACTATTTAGGGAGAGGCCAATATACTGGCAACGGGGCCCAACTCGGTATGCAGGCGCGGAGGGTTCCAAAGGGTCCAACAGGCTGTCACCACTGCGGCCTACCTCTATCATTACGTGAACGCACGTGGTCTTCGCAGGATAACCAGAGACCAGACACCGCATCTGCACCCCAGATAACTACTATAGCGCGGTTACGTCTGTCGATCCGCTAACAACACTATAGCAACCTGTATAAATACGGAACCACGAACTAGAGAGAGAATGTAATCAAATCATACTAGTCATCGAGCTACGGAGCAGAAAGAAAGCTATGGATGCAAACAAATGAGATACAGCAAACTTACTCAGCTAAACAGGATCAGAGCATGCAAATAGATATATGAACTAAGGAACTAGCTCTAAAGGATCAAAGCCTTGTGTCATGAAGAACACAAGCCTCTAACTTATGAATGAGCTAAGAACACAAGAACAAATCAAACATGCATGATGTCCACTATAGTCTAAATAAGAAATGCTGAAATACTCACTTTGGTCTAAATGAAGAACGAGCATCCATGAGGACATCAACTCACTCCTCACTCCTACTCTACCTCTCAACTAATCCTAGTCTAGATCTCTTCTCAACACCATTCTGGCGCATAGAGGTGAGAATCACCTCACATGGGCAGAATTAGAGAGAGGGAGAGAGAGCTACACAAGAGAGAAGTAGAACTTGAGAGCTTGGTGGTGTGTGTACAATGAGGCCCCTCCCCCTCTATTTATAGGCAAGGGAGTGGCTTGCTCCAGGGCTCCAAATGCTCCAAAAACACCACGGGATGCAGCCAGGAGCCAATGGGAGAGAGCCACGTGGAGGGCCAGGATGAACCGACCCTAGGTCGGTTCGGCCGAACCTAGGGTTGGCCGGCCCCCTCGGCTGGCCTCCCGGCCTGTGCTTCCTCTGGCTCGCTTCCATGTGGGCCCTGATGCTCCTCCTCTGTGCATGGCACTGTGACAGAATCGCCCAAAATAAATCCATATTATCACCTAAGCCGGTCCACGTGGCTCATAAGCGATAACACAGATGTATTTTGTCGCCTCTGCCGGGTCATGCCCGGTGAATCACTTATACAGGATCGAGAATATGTGCTAAACCCACTCGAAGGCGGGACCAGAGTACAAGTTCAATATTACATAAAAGTCCACAGGTACATCATATTACAAACCAGGTTTTTCGTACATAAAGTAAAGGTGAGACAAAGTTTAAACAACGGAAATTAAACTAAATGCGTGATACACATGGGAGGCCATCCAAGCATATCACTCCTCATCATCATTCTCCCATTCAATCTCCCAACCATCTGGAATAGTACCAGGCCAGGTGGGGTTACCTAAAAACCACAAATTAAGCAAGGCTGAGTATGCTAATACTCAGCAAGACTGACTCGACAAAAATAATAGTATAACTAGACATGCAAGGCTTTTTGGCCGGTGGGTTTGTTTTGCCAAAAGCAACTAAGAGTTGGTCCTTACTTTCCATTTTTAGCTCAAGTTCTAGTATGTTTACCATTCTAGGTAAGCACCTATCTAAACAAGCATGGTTCTTCAAACAAGATTAATCAGTCAACAATATTAATCCAAAATGTTTCATAAATAAACATGGGGTAGCCAGTGGTCAAGCCGACTCAGATAATGGCGAGTGACCGACGATCGATCGATTTATATCCTTGCAAGGTAAACCCAACATACACAGAAGAAGGTAGACCCCAAAGAATCCAAAGAAAAACAAATGCGGGGTCTACCCCGACCAGGCGGTTCCCGTCATTCCCCAGATTAGGGACAGATGCCACAGTCCTAAGTACAAGGTTACTGGAACGCCCTCACACGGCACGTCCAGACTCACACTTGCACTACCGGAATCAAACCGGGAGACGCATCTCAAGAGTAGTAGCGATAAAGTCCCTGCACTAGTTCATTAGGTACTAGGCTTACCGGTCCCATTGTCGACAATCACTTGGTACGTTCAATATCTTAAACCAGCACCATGCTACTCGGTCGAGACCGAACCCATTGCTCTTACCACATCAGCGAGTCAGATTAACCAACTTATGATTCCAACATAAGCATCCTATATCTCGCGAGCAATGAGTCATTACTCGACTTGTACCGTATCCTTATAGCATGGCACTAGCGTCCTAACATACTAGTAAAAGAGCATAGGAATCCTAAGGATCATGCATCTAGGTTTCAAAACAACTCCTGAAACTTAATGCACAAGTGAAGCATAAATACTGAAAGTAAAAGTATGAGTTTAGAAAAAGGGTTAGATGCAACTCCGGTGCTTGCCTTCTTCTAACTCAGCACTAGCCTTGGGCTCTTCTGGACTTTGGTCCAGGTCTTGCTGCCCACTAGCTTGATTCAATTCCCCACTAGCGGATCCCTCCTCTTACTGAGTGAGAGTGTACGTTCCGTTGGGTAAATCTTCACGTTTATGCACATGCATTAGATTATGGTGTAAGTGGGAGAATTACCACTAAACCCAACTCTTGTTGGCCACATTCATCTAAACATCTAAGAAAACTCACAAAAAGTATTGTGGGTGTGGTGAGGGTGAACTAACTACTATTTTGATGGGGATTGTGTGCACATCTAAGCAATTTAAATCACTAAACTTCATTAAGAGTAGGGGGTGAGTGATGGTGGACTAGTTATGACTTTGATGGTGATTGTGTGCATATTTAAGTAAATTAAATTATCAATCTTCACCAAATAGTAGGGGTGTGTTTAAAAATTATTCTAAACAGGGACTGAACATAAACACCTTTATTGAACTTAAAAGATAAATAAAAATCTTATTTATTCCATTTTAACTAGCCATCCATCCATAATTCATATTAATTAAAATATAACTCCAACTGGTATGAAAATTTTCACACATCAGCACATGACTAAGAAAAGCTTAAATATTAATTTTTAGCTCCAGATCGTTTATAAATTAATTTAAATGAAAAAGACAAGATTCAGCCTAGATAAACTTCATTAATTCATACAAAAAGATTTACTAATCTTTTTGACCTCAACTTTTTCCTACAGTTCAAACATGACAAATCTAAGCTCCTGACAAACACATTCAAGTGGATCCATCATATTGTTCAAGTTATGCATTTAAGATCCTTCACAAGTATAAATACCAAACACCATTCAAACAAGCTCCTAAAATTACCATTATTTTTCCAGAGATGATTAACATCATGAAAAAGATCTAGGGTGCATAGGTGATTACAAAAATTCTTTCTTGAGGGGACTATAAAAAGCATCAGGCTTAAACTAACATAAAGATTCCAAAAATCATAACTCTAAATCTACTCAACAAACATGTGTGAAACTTGGTCACAAATCTTTACATAGCTCACAGAACAACATATCCAAATTTCATATCATTTGCATGAGTACATGTTGAATTACAATAAAAGTACCTCAAATTGAGTTTGAATTTACATTTCAAAACTATCCAGAAAATCCCTATACAACTTTTCTAAACGTTGTAGATCTGCTCACAAGGAATCCAAAACAATTGGATTTACATTTTTCTGAATTTTCTACGATTTTTAACAGATTTTCTAAGTTGCAGCTAAAACCCTAAAACACATTTACAACCCGACCCTTGAACTTATTTTCCAAAATTACGTATAGGTCCTCACTTTACGATTTAAACCCTGAAAAGAATGAAATCGAAGCAATGTAGTCCTCGCCGGCGAGGAGGAGGTCGCCGGCGGTGACTGACTGCCGGGATTGGCCGGGGAGCGGGCCTAGAAGGATTGGGGACGTACCCTAGACCGATTCTTGGGCTCCGGTGATGCTGAGGTGGTCCAGGGATGGTCGGCGGCGGTGGGGGTGGCCGGCGGCCACTGCGGCTGCTCTGGCCCGGCGTACTGCGTCGTGGCCGCAACAGGCAAGTGCTCGGGCGCGGGACGAGGTGGTCACGGAGTTGAGCAAGAAGCGAGGGGGGGCAGCGGAACAGGCCAGAGGCCGAGCAGTGGCTACGACGGCTTAGAGCGCCGGGTGGTGCTCTGCTCCGCCCGCACCAGCGCTCGGCGTGCGAACCGGGAGGGGGTGGTGAGCTCGTCGAGGATGACGAGACGGACGAGGAAACACGCGCAACGCCCTCGCTTCTCCCTTTTATCCCGCGGACTGGCACCAGGGGCGCACCCGCATGGCCATGGTGAGGCTGGCGCAGGGCATGGCTGGCGCGTGTCGCTTGAGCGACACGCATCGCAGATGAGCATGGTGTACGGAGGACCATGTGGCGGAGGGTCCACAGTTTCGCGAGGGTCCGTAGCGAGGCCCCTACGCGACCGTACGCCGGAGCACAGGAGGTTCGCCACGTGGCCGGCGCGGCCGAATTTCCTGCGCGCGCTCTGGCTCTGCGACGGCGTCGGCGTCGTCTATTTTAATTCGAAGTGCCTACTTTCAAAATTGCGGAACTCCCAAAAGTGGCAACTAAGTCAAAAATCTCCAAAAATAAAAGTTGTAGAGGAGCTAAAGAACTACAACTTTCCCAAAGGGCAACCTATGTTTTGGTGAATAGATTTGTGGGAAAAACTCGATGAACTTGCTGTAAATCTCGGCCCCGGTCTACTGTGCACAGCGCGTTCAACTCGAATTTAAGCGAACTTCCACTCAAAATTTGAATGTCCGCCAATTATGAAAAATGTGTTCCCGGAGATAAGGAAAAACTTTTATATTGGCCGATTTTGAACTTTTATAGTGAAATTTGGAGAACGTGCAAGAAAACCGAATCAGCCTTTTGGAGCTCTAGGGGTTTGACCATGATTTGAGGGTATGACCAAGGGTATTTGTGTAAAAGTGTGCACAATCATGTAAAACATGCTTAGATACTAATTAAACTTGATTAATATGACTAATTGAAGTACATAGTGTTAATAAATATCAGGGATATTACAGGCACGTTTCCTGGCGGTTTAGTTAGCAAAGTGGGCCCATGGATCCATGTGATGCTGACATAGTAGCGTATGATTTGTCGAGAGCTCTTCACATGGATCAGTGACATCATGGATCCAGGAGAATCCATGTGGCAGCCCCTCATTGGCCAGCACTTGAGTGACTTGGATTGGAGTGGAGTGAATGTGCATGGATTACTCTCATTTCTTATGCTAAATACCTGCATTCTATTAAACATCGACACTGGTGGAAAGTATTAGTTTAAGCTCCTATTCTAGTGTGGATGTGCAATTCATGCTTCAATTTGCAGGAGTTGAGGGCCATGAAAATGGTACTTAACAGCCGTCAACAACACCCCCACACTTGACCTTTGCTCGTCCTGAGTGAAGAGGAAACAAAGCCAAGTGGGTCATGAATACCAAAGAGTAAGACAAACATAAGAGATATTCAAAGTCATACCTTGCTCCTGTGAACCTCTGTGGAGTGGCTATCATGTCTCCTCGGGTGATTGAAAAGTAGAACAGTTGTTAATCAAGTCACTTATGCACCTGATGATAAACACCTTGGGGTTTTGCAATGTTTTTCATAAACAAAACTCTTGGTGGCTTCCTCGTTTGATTCTCTCAGATCGCTCAATGTGTATATGTCCTCACCAAGGCATTGTTGCCTTTCTTCATCCTACTTCTAATGATGGCTATATGTGGAGCTCAGGGTAGGATAAAGAGAAAGCACACTTGCATCACATATATTGCAAAGTCAAAAACTGGATCCACAGAGAAAATCAAATCATACCATCAGACCAAGATGTGCACCGATATGACTATGGGAGTATGATAAGGTGGATACTAGACCCGGAATGGGTGCTAGATATTACCATACATATATGATGAGAACTGTGGGTTGATGGTAAGGTGGACACTAGCCCCGGAATGGACACTAATTATTACCATCAAGATTATGGAACTCCTTTTTTGCATGACCATCTCTCTCCTTTTTCCTCCTTTATTTTAGACATGGGCTATCTTTTCTCTTTCTCTCTTTTTTTCATCATCATGCTTTGAGCATGTGTCTTCATCATATTTTTTTTCATAGCCCATGTCTCTTTTTGAAGGATACTTTTAGAGAGAGAGAGGTCACACTACATAGGGAGCTTTTATTTTTATGAAATGGATGAATGATACAATGCTAACTTCTAGTGTAGAAGCATAGCAAGGGGAAATAGGTGGGGTGCACATGAATGTTGATCATGACAGTAATGAAAAGAATTCTCACAGGGGTCACAGAATTTGACAAAGCTCAATGAAACAACAAGCAGCATATGAGTATAAGGTTTTCAACTATGAATATCATATGGCTCTAGTAGGATGGTGGCATATCAAAGAGGAGCCTTTCCAAGAGATTTTGAATTTTTCAAAAATAAATAACCCAAGAGAGTTAGTCATCAAAGCAAAAGATCATATCATCTAGCTATATCATACTCATCAATTACTTAGGTGAACATGCTTGTCCTTAAGACGGGTATGGTTCACAAGCATCAGGTAGATAACAAGGAATAAAACATATGTGAGTCTACTCAGGCATCAAGCAAGTTGGGTGATCTTTAGCATCAACATTCGAGTTTTAATTTATAGAGATAGACGGATATAGCTTATAAAACTCAGGAATGAAAGAGAGTGAGTTGTCGAGATGCAAACCGGTGCTATGCATGGGAGTTGAACCGTGAGAGGCTCTCCATAGGAGCGAGCTCGTGCGGGTCCCATTCAGGTTCTCTGTAGATGATCGATCGGCTAGCACAGAGTGCTCACAGTGGGTACGTACGAAACATCGTGCCTGCATTGGGAGAGTCGTGGCTCTCTCCCACACTGTCTCGAACCTATATGTCCTCTAAAACAAAAGACCAAAGTAATGACACAAGGGTGGCTAGACCGGGTTACATGACCGGTGAGCCACTTTATTCAAATTCAAAATGTTCTAAAAGATTAGGCGCTTACACACATGAAAGGAAATAAATGAAATGAAGGGAAATAAACCTAGACCTAGACTAGCGCCTAATGAACTAAAGCTGGGGCTAATCCCCACTACTCGGAAAGGATCTGCTCCTTCCCCTCAGCAACTGCCAGCCTCTGTAGCTTCTGGGTCATGTCCTCCTCCAACTGGCGATACTCAAACTTGAGCTCGCGGTACTCATCCCTCTGCTTGGCCAGCCCTTCAACTAGTTTTTCATGCTCTACGAACAGATCAGCTAGTTTGTGTGCCAGCTTTGCTAAAGCACGGGTCTTCTTGGCGCCATTGCTCCGGATGTCGGCGAGGATCCTGATGATGTCTCGCTCCCACTGCGGCGGCTTGTGGTAGGGCGTACCATAGCCTCTAGTGGCGGCCTTCACTCCGAAGATCTTGCACCGGGTTTGTGGGAGTGGAAACTCATCCCACACGTCCTGCTCGTACGTGTGACAAAAGGCCTCTCCGTAACTGTTGAAGTCGGAGCCAACATAGCGCTCTCCCGGCTTCAAAGGGGGCCCAGGAGGATCATCAAACAAGACACGCTTGCATGCAGTAGTCTTGTTCCCCATGGTGGCCGGCCTAACTGGGAAGGAAGGCGGTGAGGAGGAGCCTCGACGGGACGACTGCACCAAGGAGTCGGTGCGTACCCTTCGAGTGCTCTCCACACTCCTACCCCTCTCAGGAGTCATGGCCTTCGGCGATCCTATCATCTCATCCAGGTCGTCAAGGTTGACAGGACGAGAGGAGCTCCCTGCTCTTGAAGTGAGGGGCGAGGCCACCCTACGGAGGTGAGCAAAACCGTAGCCGGCCATGGATGCACTGGGTCGAGGGAGGTGAATTGGAGGAGATGGATTCTGCGCGACGCGAAACTCGTCGTGCGGCAGGGAGAAGGTTTCTGGAGGAGAAAGAGACGCACACGCGAAAGAAGAAGGGAGGCAGCGTCACCAGGGCTTCAGCCGAACCAGGGTTCGGCCGACCCTAGGTGGGCCCCTCTGGCCTTCCCCCTTCTCGTGTGGGCTCAAGCAGGCCTCAGGACCAAAGGCCCAGGTGGATTCCCCGAGATAGAAAGATTGGCTTAGGCTAAAGCTAGGATAAGGTTGGGGTTGAATAATCAACCTCTACTATATAATAACTTTGGCCAAGCCACTAGTATAACCATAGATAATCTGGGAAAACTCACCTTGACAACATACTTGGTCCACCAAAAGTGTAGAAACCTCTGATGGGGATCATGAAGCATTCACCGTGTCGCCACGATGGTGTTGCCTTCCCGTGGTCCTTTTGCTTACTCCTTTTTATCTTGGAATTTTTCTTTCTCCTGCATAGTTAGTGTTCACAAGATACCCAAAGGATAATTCTTCTTAGGGAAACAAAATGAGTCCCAAGAACACTCAGAGTGTGGGTGTCTTGTGATCTCCTGTCTCAACTCATGGCCATCTCCCTTGCAGATAATGTGGTGTGATGATAAGCTCTGATCTGCAAGGTTAGTGCATATACGAACACGAGCCCCAAAGGATATATCAAAGCTAAAAGCAAGCATGATCATCCAGGGGGCCGAGGTAGCCCTGGGGTGGTCACGGGACTCGAGAACTATAGCACTAGAGTCGCGGAACTCGGAGATGAAAAGATCGAGCACTGAGGCTAGTGCTCCTGCAACAGGAACCGATCTCCGAGTGAACTCAAGCTCAGAAAGACACTCGGCCTCCAAAGAGAATAGAGCATAGACTCCAAAAGGCCGGTGTATGATCAAGAAACCAGAGTTCGGATGAAGAACGAGATTTAACTCGCTCTTACCTTAGGAAGAGGTTATGATATTTTCATCAGAATGATGGAAACATCCCGAGGTTTGGCCTAAGCTTCCATTGGGAGGCTATGGATAAGCTAGAAAGTGCAACTCCCATTGGGCATCGATCACGTCAGGCACGAGGTATGAAGTTTAAGCTTCTCTTAATTGATCGGCATCGATCGATGGGCTTAAGATAAGAAGTGAATGCACCCCATTCGATCGGTAAATAATCGTGCTCCTTCGGTCTGGTGAATGAATCCAATGGATTATAGAGCAGAGACCGATGTCTTGGTTTATACGAAACTTCAGTGCAAGGCACTTCAGCTCAAACCTCAATGTAGAAACACGATAAACCTCTCATACCCTCCTTAGGAGATAGCAGTTTAGGATCGAACAGGCCATCCTGGCCGGGAATGATCGTTCTTTCCAAACCACTCTCTCTATCCTCCCGCGAGACAAAGCCTCGGGGAGAAGGTCTAAGAAGATGCACAAGAAGGGAACCCAAAGGTAGATCTCGCGCCACGAAATCTTTCCCTTAGACTCCTGCTATTCAGGAATGACACCTTCAGCCAGACCTCAGAAAGAGTGGACATGAAGTCTCGGGCTCGGCTGATGGTAGATCTAGGTGGCTCAACGTTTCCTCTGGTGGGCACCTCATTGACCGGGATGCAAGGAGAGCTGAAATCTCGGAGGTCTCCACGATCTCTTTTCCCTCGACAGCATCCAAGTGAACAAAGGATCCTCCAGAGAGAGCATTAAGCCTCATGGCATCGTCCTTCCGCAATCCGAACCAGAAGTGCTGGAGCAACATCCAATCGGGAATGTAGAGGACTGGGCAATCTTCCACCGCAGAGGCGAAACGATGCCATGCCATTCCTAGTGATTCCTCCTCACATTGCTTGAAACTGAGAATCTTATTCCTTAGCGAGATGACATGTTGTATCGGGAAGAATCGGGAGCAGAAAGCTGCCCTCAAACTTTCCCAAGTAAGGTAGTCTCTACCAAAACAACGGTGCCAATCCTGTGCTTTCCCAGAGAGGGATAGTGGGAAAACTCTCTTTTTCGAGCATCCGATGGCTCTCCGGTCTTACCCCGAGTTTCAATCAGACGCTCGTAGTCTCTCACATGATCAAAGGGGTTCTCATGACTTAACCCCGAGAAGGATAGGTCCTGAATTAGCTTCATGAGAGAGGGGTGAAGCCGACAGCCAGATGTAAGAATGGGTCTTGACAAAGATGGCTCTGAGGGTTCACTCCTCGAAGGTGGAAGGTGTTTACAAGGATAACCTTCCATGGGTAGCGGCGGTAGAGGTAGAAGTAAAGAAAACAAAAAGTATATCTCAAAGGGTAACGGGGGTAAAGGTAGAAGAAAAAAAGAAAAAAAGATAAATACGAGGATAGACGAGCTCGAAGCTTAACAACAGCCGTCCCCGGCAACAGCGCCAGAAATGCTTGTTGGCGTTTCTTAACGTCACCACCACTAGCGCACTAGTGTGAGCATGTAAGAAACTCCCGGGTACACTGATAAGTGCGAACAAATCCGCAAGCGCATGGATACACCGTTGTAGCACTTCTCCCTCCGAGAATGAGTATTCCCATTGGGTTTCATTCCTAGGACGGAGAGTAACCAGAGAGGTTCTATCCAAGGACACCAGCTTCTACTGAGGTAGGTAGGGATATGGGAAGCACTTTCTTAAGGGACTTAACTCTCAAGATTGATCTGTCCGCTATTAGTCCTCCCCGTGGGGCGCCAGCCCATCCTAACTTTTTAGGTAGAGGCCAATGTACTGGCAACGGGGCCCAACTCGGTACGCAGGCGCGGAGGGTTCTAAAGGGTCCAACAGGCTGTCACCACTGCAGCCTACCTCTATCGTTACGCGAACGCATGTGGTCTTCGCAGGATAACCAGAGCCCAGACACCACGTCTGCACCCCAGATAACTACTATAGCGCGGTTACGTCTATCGACCTGCTAACAACACTGTAGCAACCCGTATAAATAAGGAACCACGAACTAGGGAGAGAACGAAATCAAATCATACTAGTCATCGAGCTACGGAGTAGAAAGAAAGCTATGGATGCAAACAAATGAGATACAGCAAACTTACTCTGCTAAACAGGATCAGAGCATGCAAATAGATATATGAACTAAGGAACTAGCTCTAAAGGATCAAAGCCTTGTGTCACGAAGAACACAAGCCTCTAACTTATGAATGAGCTAAGAACACAAGAACAAATCAAACATGCATGATGTCCACTATAGTTTAAATAAGAAATGCTGAAATACTCACTTTGGTCTAAATGAATAACGAGCATCCATGAGGACATCAACTCACTCCTCACTCCTACTCTACCTCTCAACTAATCCTAGTCTAGATCTCTTCTCAACACCATTCTGGCGCATAGAGGTGAGAATCACCTCACATGGGCAGAATTAGAGAGAGGGAGAGAGAGCTACACAAGAGAGAAGTAGAACTTGAGAGCTTGGTGGTGTGTGTGCAATGAGGCCCCTCCCCCGCTATTTATAGGCAAGGGAGTGGCTTGCTCCAGGGCTCCAAATGCTCCAAAAACACCACGGGATGCAGCCAGGAGCCAATGGGAGAGAGCCACGTGGAGGGCCAGGATGAACCGACCCTAGGTCGGTTCGGCCGAACCTAGGGTTGGCCGGCCCCCTCGGCTGGCCTCCCGGCCTGTGCTTCCTCTGGCTCGCTTCCATGTGGGCCCTGATGCTCCTCCTCTGTGCATGGCACTGTGACAGAATCGCCCAAAATAAATCCATATTATCACCTAAGCCGGTCCACGTGGCTCATAAGCGATAACACAGATGTATTTTGTCGCCTCTGCCGGGTCATGCCCGGTGAATCACTTATACAGGATCGAGAATATGTGCTAAACCCACTCGAAGGCGGGACTAGAGTACAAGTTCAATATTACATAAAAGTCCACAGGTACATCATATTACAAACCAGGTTTTTCGTACATAAAGTAAAGGTGAGACAAAGTTTAAACAGCGGAAATTAAACTAAACGCGTGATACACATGGGAGGCCATCCAAGCATATCACTCCTCATCGTCATTCTCCCATTTAATCTCCCAACCATCTGGAATAGTACCAGGCCAGGTGGGGTTACCTAAAAACCACAAATTAAGCAAGGCTGAGTATGCTAATACTCAGCAAGACTGACCCGACAAAAATAATAGTATAACTAGACATGCAAGGCTTTTTGGCCGGTGGGTTTGTTTTGCCAAAAGCAACTAAGAGTTGGTCCTTACTTTCCATTTTTAGCTCAAGTTCTAGTATGTTTACCATTCTAGGTAAGCACCTATCTAAACAAGCATGGTTCTTCAAACAAGATTAATCAGTCAACAATATTAATCCAAAATGTTTCATAAATAAACATGGGGTAGCCAGTGGTCAAGCCGACTCAGATAATGGCGAGTGACCGACGATCGATCGATTTATATCCTTGCAAGGTAAACCCAACATACACAGAAGAAGGTAGACCCCAAAGAATCCAAAGAAAAACAAATGCGGAGTCTACCCCGACCAGGCGGTTCCCGTCATTCCCCAGATTAGGGACAGATGCCACAGTCCTAAGTACAAGGTTACTGGAACGCCCTCACACGGCATGTCCAGACTCACACTTGCACTACCGGAATCAAACCGGGAGACGCATCTCAAGAGTAGTAGCGATAAAGTCCCCGCACTGGTTCATTAGGTACTAGGCTTACCGGTCCCATTGTCGACAATCACTTGGTACGTTCAATATCTTAAACCAGCACCATGCTACTTGGTCAAGACCGAACCCATTGCTCTTACCACATGAGCGAGTCAGATTAACCAACTTGTGACATCAACTCACTCCTACTCTACCTCTCAACTAATCCTAGTCTAGATCTCTTCTCAACACCATTCTAGCGCATAGAGGTGAGAATCACCTCACATGGGCAGAATTAGAGAGATTGAGAGCCAGGTGTGGTTCGAGGACCGGTGGATGGTCGCTTCCTGGTGTGATGAGTGATTGACAACGTGGTGTGGACTGATTCTTGGCTAAGTATTGCAGGTGCAGGTTGCGGCTTGACTGGTGCAGGTGCAGGTGAAGAACAAGCGTGAAAGGTCGTTGCCGGTGAGGCCTCCAGGTGTGGAGAAGACAAGTAGGCTTGGTTCGAGGGACCCGGTGGCCAGCGGGGTCAAGTGCGGGCCGCATGGTGGCAAGAACGGCAAGATGAAGTCATGGACGGTTTCTTGGTTGAGCCTCAAAACCAAGGTCGAGCCGGGACCACGTGGGAGCCGAGTCATGAGTGGTGATTGGCGGAGGCTACACCGAGTTCGCGGGGTTTCCGGTGGTTCACCAGAAAACCACTGGGTTCCTTGGTTGATCCACAAAGCCAAGACCGAAGAACCGAAGACGGAGGTGCAGCAGCTCCAGACCGGTCTGACCGGTGGGTCTGACCGGTCTGACCGGTGAGGAGCACCGGTCTGACCGGTGTGCGACGACGCAGTCCGGAATCTTCGAAGCGGAGGACACGCGTCGGGATCGCAAGGCTTGCGTCGAGGCTAAGCAAGTTTGCGGTCGCTGGGCATCCGTCCGATGGTGCGAAGACAAAGACTTCCAATTTCGCCCTCGAGGGGCATGTATCCCTAGTTAGCTAGTAAGGGTATTTTAGTCTTTCGGTTGCCTCCATATAACCCAAGTGGTGAGAGGATGGCAGCCATCTCTTGGAACCCTAGCTCATTTGATTTTCCTATTTTCCTTCCTATTTTCTTAGGATTTTCGTAGGACTAGCTTGAGAGCTTCATGGTGAGATCTTGTGAGAGGGAAGGATGATCGGGCGGCAAGCTAGACCTTGTATGAACCTCTTTGGTATGTATAGATGATTCGGCGTGGTTCCTCAAGGCTTGGATGTGTCTTTCCCGTTTCTCCTTTTTGGTGATTTTCGGAGCCCTTTCTTGGCGATTTTCTTGGAGCGATTTCGAGGCCTTTCTCTTTGGGATTTGGTGCGGGATGTATGCATGAACCCTTCGTGGTTCTTTACCCTTTGATTCCCCTTCCAAATCCGTGAGCAAAGGGGCTCGATTTTGGGGTTTTCGTGGCTCTAGGGTTAGAGGCGTTCTTGGTGGGATTTCTTCGATTCCTCTTGATTTGACAAGTTTTGGTGGACCAAATCTTGGCTATGGAGTACCCATGAGGTGTTCCTACTATCCCCAAAGTCTTGTGCAAAACCGTGGAGCGGATCGGGAGATCGGGAGTTGGATTTGGAGGAGTTGACTCGCGGGCGCTGTTCATCCCGAGCTGCCCAGGCACGACCGGTCTGACCGGTGCTCTTGACCGGTCTGACCGGTGCTAGCCCTTTGTGGGTTTTTGTCTCGGGGAACAGCCTTGTCCGTGTGGTTTTGTCCCGTGGTCCTGCTGATCAGTTCTTGGAGTGTTTGGAGTTGTTTTGCTAGGATTTGTGAGGGGTTCTTCTTCCTCACAGGTTGTGTTTCGTGGTGGTTTTTGTTCCAGGGCCTAGAGGATTCACTGAGGCTTCCTGGAACGTTTGCTGTGCGGCTGCTATAGCCACCGGCCTGACCGGCTCTGTCCACCGGTCTGACCGGTGTCACCGGTCTGACCGGCTCAGGCCATCGGTCTGACCGGTGTAGCACAGGCAGCAAGCCGTGCAAGTTTCCGCTGTGTGTTTTGGTGAGTTTTGGCTAGGAAGGTTGAGTGTTGGTTCCTAGGACCAGTAGCACTCCAGTGGCTGCGTGGTCTTGACCAACTTGGGTAGTTGGATCGGAGACGTGAGTTGGAAGCCGTGTTCGTCTTGTTGGAGTTCTCATCTCCTTCGAGAAGAATTTTTATCGGCTCCCATTCACTCCCCCCCTCTCTGGTTCGCCTAATCGGTCCTTCAATTGGTATCAGAGCCGGTTCGGGTCTTTATTGACTCTTACCAGTCTAAGATCCAAAGATGGCGTACCAGGAACGGGGTTCGGGTCCTCCGCACTTCGATGGGAAGAACTACCAGATGTGGCAAAGGCGGATGGCGGCGTTCCTCCGCGGAAAGGGTCAGATCCTTTGGGATGTCACGGTGAACACAGCTTATGTTCATCCGATGAACTTCCTTGCTCCAGGATCGAGGGATATGTTCGAAGCCAACAACAAGGCTGTCGACTACTTGTTTCGTGCTCTGTGTCAGCCTGAATTCGATCGGGTTCAGACAGAGGACTTAGCTTGTAGGATTTGGGAGCAGTTGAAGGATGCTCATGCTGGGAATGCTCAGGTTCAGGCTCGGATGTACGCGACTTACCGGAGAGAGTACGAGAACTTCACTCATCTCCCCGGCGAGTCCGTCGATGCCCTTTTCCAGCGATTTACGGTCGTTGTGAACAACATGAGAGCCAATGTGGACGTCCTCCCATACAATGATCATGATAGAGCCGTGAAGCTCTTGCACTCGTTGGATCGTACCGTATGGGACGGGAAGTTTGAGGCTATTGTTGAGTCCGAGAAGTATGACACCTTGACGGTGAACGAGCTGTTCTCTAAGCTCAAGTCGGCTGAGTTGGACCGTGGTATGACAGCCAAGATCGAGAGCCCGACTGATTCTCATAGTCTCGCTCTCGTTAGTGGCAAAGGAGCTAAGTCTAACGCTAACGCATCCTCCAGGATGTACTCTCTGTCTTCTTTGATGTCTTTGCCAGATGAGGAGTTCGACGTGCTTGGAGAGGACGAGCTGGCGTTGCTGACCAGGCGGTTCGAGAGGCTGCACGAGAACCGGGTGAACACGAGGAGGACAGCACGGACGTGCTTTCAATGCGGCAAGCCAGGACACTTCGTTGCCGACTGCCCGGAGAAGACGGAGAACAAGGACGGCTACAAGGACGGCTACAGGCACCGATCGAGCAAGGATGGCAAGTACCGATCGAGGCGCGATCACAAGCACAAGAACAAGCACAAGGATGAGCGACGGTCGAGGAAGAAGGATGGCCGCGGCAGGAAGGCCCGAGCAATGGTCGGAGCGAGCGACGTCGACTCCAGCTCCGCCTACTCTTCCTCAAGCTCGAGTAGCAGTGAAGATGAAGGTGATCGGCGCAAGAACAAGAAGTCATCCAGGAACTTGAGCGGGTTGAGCTGCTTCGCGAGAGATGGCTTCTGCGGCATGGCCCGTAGCTCCGGCAGCAAGAAGAGCCACCAGAGTGACTCGGACTCTGACTCCGAGGATGAGGTATGTGATGAGCTCTCTTCTTTGCGCAAGGAGAATGATGAGTTGGTTGACTTGCTTGATAACCGCGATCACATGCTTAGAGAGGCCAAGAAGATGAGGAAAGAGCTTAGGGCCTCACTAGAAGATGCTAGGAACCGTGTGGCTGAGCTAGAAACCCAGAACCTAGATGCTAAGCTTGAGATTGATTCGCTTAAGGCTTCTCCTGTGGTTTCTGATGAGATTGATTGCTGTGATTGCTCTGTGTACCTAGCTGATCTTACTGCTCTTAAGGATAAGCATGCTTCTACTTGTGATGAACTAGATATGCTTAGGGTTGAAGTGGCTGAGCTTAAGTCTAGACCTGCTTTGCTAGGTGCTTGCACTTCTTGCCCGGTTTTGCATGGAAAGATTGATGAGATGCATGCTTACACTGTTTCGCTTGAGGCTAAGTTGAAAGAGCCTATTCCCACTTCTTGCTCTACTTGTGAATTGCATGCGGTTAAGAATTTGGAGCTTGCACATTATGTTGATCGCCTGCAGGATGAAAATGATGAGCTGAGAAAATGTATGAGCTGGTTGTCGGGTCAGGAGCCACAGCTCGGTATCATGATAGCGGCTTTCAAACGCTATGATGGTCAGGCACTTGGGGCTGACAAGCTTGGAGAGAACCGTGGTGAGGGAGCTGAGAGAGTTGGAGAGATTCCTATCCCACCACCAAACAGACACAAGAACAAGTTTGAGCCCAAGCCCAACCATCTCAGAAACAAACTTGACACTACTCCAGATCCACCCATATTCCCTCACCCAACAAATGATTTTCAGAAACCGGTGAAGTTTGTGAGCCCAAAGGGAGGTGAGGAAGGAGAGAAGAAGGGTGAGAAGCCGAGTGGGCAGCCCCAACCCAAGCCTAAGCCTAAGCCACAGCCCATAAAGTTCCACTGTGGGTATTGTGGGAGAGATGGTCACAAGGATGAGTTTTGCTTCAAGAGGAAGCGTGAGGAGAGAATGGCTAGAGAGTGGGCTAACAGGGACAGGTACCACCCCTCTAATGGTGTACCTGAGCCTCGTATGCAGATGCCCAGGGCCAAGGCGATTGTGAGAACGGTTCCGGCTTGGGGAGACCGGAAGGCTGCAGGTGTTGCTGCTGGCCGAGCCACACCGGTCAGACCGGTGCAGGTCTGGGCAGACAACGAGTCGGATTTCGTGCTCGTGAGGATGCTCGGTTTGGTTCTGGAGGTCGTGGTTCTGGTGGTTGGTCTGGAAAGTTTGCAGGTGGTCAGTTTGCTAGGCGTTCTCCACCTCGTGCTCAATACGAGGGTGAGAAGAGTCGTAGCTTTGAGTTGGAGCGGAGGTACGATCCACGGTTTCCCTTTCGTGGTTTTCGTCCTCCTCCAGCTAGAGAGGGTTGGTTCCCTCGTGGTGGTTACCGTGGTGGTAGCTTTGATAGGCGTGATGATTTGGTTTGTGCTAACCCCACTTTGGAGCAAATGGCTCGGCACTGGTTTTACTCTTTTGGTACTAACCCCAGTGCTGAGTCGTTTGTTCACTCACGTGCTCGCTTTTGAATTTCAGGTGGGAGACTTGAAGAACATTTGGTTGATTGACTCCGGTTGCTCGAGGCATATGACCGGAGACAAGGGGTGGTTCTCAAGTCTCGTCCCGGTGGTGACAAAGAAGTACATCACCTTTGGGGACAATGGGCGAGGGCGTGTGCTGTCAGAAGGTGAGATTAAGGTAAGTGACAAGATCACTCTCAGGCGTGTTGCTCTTGTTCAATCGCTTGGATACAATTTGCTTTCTGTGTCCCAGTTGTTGGATGAGGGTTTTGAGGTGTTGTTTCGGCCTGGTGGTTCTCGGATTTTAGATTCTCGGGGGGATCTTGTTTGCATGGTCGTTCCCGAGGGTCAAGTGTTCCGAGCTGATTTTTCTCAGTCTTCTGGTGTGGAGCGTTGCTTCTTGGCTGGTTCTTCGAGTGAGTTGTGGAAGTGGCATAGGAAGTTGGGTCACTTGAGCTTTGACCTTTTGTCTCGCTTGAGTAAACTCAATTTGGTCCGAGGATTGCCACGATTGAGGTTTGAGAAAGAGTTGGTTTGTGCGCCGTGTAGGCATGCCAAGATGGTAGCCTCTTCTCACCCGCCTCTCACCGATGTGATGACTGAGCGTCCATGCGAGCTGCTCCATATGGACCTTGTTGGCCCAGCTCGTGTGCGATCTGCGGGTGGGAAGTGGTATGTCCTTGTTGTGGTGGACGACTACTCTCGGTATGCGTGGGTGTTCTTTCTTGAGGAGAAGGGGGAGACGTTTGGTTTTGTTCGAGATCTTGTCTTGAGGTTAAGAAACGAGAGGCACGGAGATGCCATACGAGCGATCCGCAGTGATAATGGCTCGGAATTCAAAAACTCTCGCTTCGAAACCTTTTGCCATGACTTGGGTCTTGAACATCAGTTTTCGAGTCCGTATACGCCTCCCCAGAATGGCGTGGTGGAAAGGAAAAACAGGACCCTGTGCGAGATGGCTCGGACGATGCTCGACGAGCATAGGACTCCGAGAAGGTTCTGGGCTGAGGCGGTCAATACCGCGTGCCATGTGTCGAACAGGATCTACCTCAGGGTTCACAAGAAGAAAACCTGTTACGAGTTGATGCACGGTCGCACACCCAAGGTGAGTCACTTCCATGTCTTTGGTTGTAAATGCTTCATTCTGAAGAAAGGGAAGAAGTTGGACAAGTTCGAGGCTAGGTCTGTCGATGGTATTTTCTTTGGTTATGCATCTCATTCTAGAGCATTTCGTGTGCTCAATCTTGAAACTAACCAAATCGTGGAGACTTGCGAGGTAACCTTCGACGAGACACAGCCACGTAGTCAGCTTGTTTTTGAGTGTGCAGGTGACGACGAACTTGGCGAGGAGATCTTTCAGGAGGAGGAGCATGAACATGGAGATGATGAAGATGGCGGTGTGATGCCCGCGGCTGAACATGTACCTACTACTTCGACGACGATCGAGAATGGACCCTCTCCCACACCTACAACGACAAACCCAGATCAAGGCGAAGCTGCTGTTGAGGGGGAGGTAGCATCAAGGCGAGAACCTCCCCGACGAGTGCAAGTGGATCACCCAGCTTCGAGAATCATCGGCGACATGAATGAACGTACTACACGGTCGAGGGTTCGGAACAATTCTCATTTCGCTCATGCTGCTTTTGTTGCCACTTTTGAGCCCAAAGACATTGGACATGCGTTATCTGATCATAATTGGGTTAACTCGATGCATGAGGAGTTGGAGAATTTTGAGAGGAACCAAGTTTGGGTGTTGGTTGACCCTCCCCCAGGGTGTAAGCCGATTGGGACAAAATGGGTGTGGAAAAATATAGAGGGAGAGAAAGGAGAAGTGGTGAGGAACAAGTCGAGACTTGTTGCTCAGGGGTACAGTCAGAAAGAGGGGATCGACTACGAGGAGACTTTCGCTCCTGTAGCTCGTTTGGAGGCGATCAGGATCCTTCTAGCTTTTTCCGTGGCTAAAGGGTTCAAGTTGTACCAGATGGATGTGAAGAGTGCTTTCCTGAACAGTGTGTTGGAGGAAGAGGTGTTTGTGAGGCAACCACCGGGGTTTGAGAGTGAGAAGTACCCTCACCGGGTATACAAGTTGAGGAAGGCGCTGTATGGGTTGAAGCAGGCGCCTAGAGCTTGGTATGGTAGGCTGAGGGGGTTCCTGTTTGAGAGAGGGTTTGAGATGGGGAAGGTCGACCAGACCTTATTTCTCCTTAGGCAGGACAGAGATATCCTGATTGTGCAAGTATACGTGGATGATATTGTCTTTGGAGGCTCGTCTAACTCTCTTGTTGCAAGGTTTGCAGAAGACATGAGCAGGGAATTTGAGATGAGCATGATGGGCGAGTTGCAGTTCTTCCTCGGGCTACAAATCAAGCAATCAAAGGAAGGAACATTTGTGCACCAAGCTAAGTACACCAAGGACATTGTGAGGAAGTTCAAGATGGAGGACTCCAAGGCCATGGCGACACCTATGAGTACGACTACAGTTCTTGATGCGGACGAGGAAGGTGAACACGTGGACCAGAAGGAGTACCGGAGCATGATCGGGTCACTCCTCTACTTGACGGCGACGAGGCCGGACATTCAATTCTCGGTGTGTCTGTGCGCTCGTTTTCAAGCTTCTCCGAGGACTTCGCATCGGCAAGCAGTCAAGCGCATTTTCAGGTATTTGCGACACACTCCCGACTTCGGCCTTTGGTACTCTGCGTCTTCTTCTTTGGCGCTTCATGGATTTTCAGACGCGGATTTTGCCGGGTGTCGGTTGGATAGGAAGTCCACTTCTGGGACTTGCCAGTTCTTGGGTTCTTCTTTGGTATCTTGGTCTTCCCGCAAACAGTCGAGTGTTGCTCAATCCACTACCGAGGCAGAGTATGTGGCCGCAGCTAGTTGTTGCTCTCAGCTCCTTTGGATCACATACACCATGAGTGACTTTGGTGAGGAGTATACCCATGTCCCACTTCAATGTGATAGCACCAGTGCCATAAGCGTTGCAAAGAACCCAGTGCTCCATTCCAAAACCAAGCACATAGAAGTGAGGTATCATTTTCTGAGAGACAACGTAGAGAAAGGGAAGATAGCTTTGATCCATGTACCCACACATGAACAACTAGCCGATATTTTCACCAAACCCCTAGATCAAGCAACTTTCACTCGTTTGCGGGGGGAGCTTGGTGTTTGTTTGATTTCTTGAGTTGGCGTGTGGGAGCTCTTTTGTAGCATATGTATAGCTTTCCTTTGTGCATTTCTTGCATTTGGCATGGCATATGTAGCATGATGTATAGGCATCTTTGTATCTTAGGTTGCATGCATTTTGTATCATATGCATTGTTTAGGAAAGGCTTCTCCTATACACATTGTTCACCATGGAATGACATATATGTCTTTGTGAGCTAATTTGGTAAGCTATGGTTAGTTTGGCTTAGCTCTTGATAATCTTGGTTTGTATCCATGGTTGATGGCTATGTTTTTGAAAAATTTCATATATATGCTCTCTTGTGAGTAAATGCCTTTACATGATCTTGACATGTTTTAGTGGCTTGGCTATGCTTAATTTGTGGTTGGATAGCTTATTTTGATCATATGGGGCCAAAGGCTCATTTGCCATCATGAATGTTTAGCCCCCATGCTTCATCTTGTGGAGGGGCATAAGTTCCTTTTTGTCGCAAAGACATTTCATGTACCAATTATAAATCTGAAAATGAAATGTAAATTGCTTGAAAAATGTGCTCCCATGTCATATGTGCTAATTTTAATTTGCTTTGGGTGCTAAATCGTTGCATGATGCCTACCAATGAGAAGTCTCATATATAGAAGTAGGCACATGGCTCGGTGGCTTTGACATGACATGAGGTGCTTGTGGGTGTTTATGATGGTCTTATGCTTAGAATGGTTGTCCTAGCATGAAGTTTGTGTGGCTTTGCCATTTTGACATGTTTTGCTCATGTTTAGGACTTTGCTCATGAGAGGGTGATTTTTCGCAAAATTGCTAAATTCTATCTTAGCTTCGCCCAATGGTTGTGAAACTTGGTGATCATGAAGTTTATGTCTTTACGAAGCTATAGAGTATCTAACTTGCTCGTTTGGACATGTGTAGCATCCTATGTTGAATTTTGTCTATTTGAGAAGCTCTAGGTTGCATTTTTTGCATTTTTGGCTTGATTCATGCATTGTCAACAAGGGGGAGAAGTTTGAGCATGTTTTGGCCTACTGAATGCATTTGGAAGGTTTTCAGGTGGTTTCGAGCTATTTTTGGGCTCTGTTGTGCACCGGTCTGACCGGTTGAGGTCACCGGTCTGACCGGTAAGAGTGCTGGTCCTGTTCACATGTTGCCCACCGGTCTGACCGGTGGTGTCGACCGGTCTGACCGGTCAGAGCTGAGCTGTTGCAGCTGCTCTGTTTTGTGAAGTGGTTCGCATGCATTTGTCCAGGGGGAGTTGCATCGGTTTAGGGGGAGCTTGCATGTGTGCAGGGGGAGCTCTTTGTGGTTTTCGAGCTTTGGTTTGATGGTTTGTGCTCTTTGCTTGAGCATGTTTTGTCTCGGATGTGTCGAGCCGTTGCCCTTACCTAAGGGGTCCGAGACTTGTCTTCTTCAAGTGATCTTGCTCTTTGCCTTTTCTTTGGCTTTCGATCACTTGTTGGAGTTTCTTTTAGTCGTTTCTTTTCTTTTCCTTTTCTCTTGGTTACCAAAACGTGTGTATTGTCAATGCACTCATCAAGGGGGAGATTGAGAGCCAGGTGTGGTTCGAGGACCGGTGGATGGTCGCTTCCTGGTGTGATGAGTGATTGACAACGTGGTGTGGACTGATTCTTGGCTAAGTATTGCAGGTGCAGGTTGCGGCTTGACTGGTGCAGGTGCAGATGAAGAACAAGCGTGAAAGGTCGTTGCCGGTGAGGCCTCCAGGTGTGGAGAAGACAAGTAGGCTTGGTTCGAGGGACCCGGTGGCCAGCGGGGTCAAGTGCGGGCCGCATGGTGGCAAGAACGGCAAGATGAAGTCATGGACGGTTTCTTGGTTGAGCCTCAAAACCAAGGTCGAGCCGGGACCACGTGGGAGCCGAGTCATGAGTGGTGATTGGCGGAGGCTACACCGAGTTCGCGGGGTTTCCGGTGGTTCACCAGAAAACCACTGGGTTCCTTGGTTGATCCACAAAGCCAAGACCGAAGAACCGAAGACGGAGGTGCAGCAGCTCCAGACCGGTCTGACCGGTGGGTCTGACCGGTCTGACCGGTGGGTACCGGTCTGACCGGTGAGGAGCACCGGTCTGACCGGTGTGCGACGACGCAGTCCGGAATCTTCGAAGCGGAGGACACGCGTCGGGATCGCAAGGCTTGCGTCGAGGCTAAGCAAGTTTGCGGTCGCTGGGCATCCGTCCGATGGTGCGAAGACAAAGACTTCCAATTTCGCCCTCGAGGGGCATGTATCCCTAGTTAGCTAGTAAGGGTATTTTAGTCTTTCGGTTGCCTCCATATAACCCAAGTGGTGAGAGGATGGCAGCCATCTCTTGGAACCCTAGCTCATTTGATTTTCCTATTTTCCTTCCTATTTTCTTAGGATTTTCGTAGGACTAGCTTGAGAGCTTCATGGTGAGATCTTGTGAGAGGGAAGGATGATCGGGCGGCAAGCTAGACCTTGTATGAACCTCTTTGGTATGTATAGATGATTCGGCGTGGTTCCTCAAGGCTTGGATGTGTCTTTCCCGTTTCTCCTTTTTGGTGATTTTCGGAGCCCTTTCTTGGCGATTTTCTTGGAGCGATTTCGAGGCCTTTCTCTTTGGGATTTGGTGGGGGATGTATGCATGAACCCTTCGTGGTTCTTTACCCTTTGATTCCCCTTCCAAATCCGTGAGCAAAGGGGCTCGATTTTGGGGTTTTCGTGGCTCTAGGGTTAGAGGCGTTCTTGGTGGGATTTCTTCGATTCCTCTTGATTTGACAAGTTTTGGTGGACCAAATCTTGGCTATGGAGTACCCATGAGGTGTTCCTACTATCCCCAAAGTCTTGTGCAAAACCGTGGAGCGGATCGGGAGATCGGGAGTTGGATTTGGAGGAGTTGACTCGCGGGCGCTGTTCATCCCGAGCTGCCCAGGCACGACCGGTCTGACCGGTGCTCTTGACCGGTCTGACCGGTGCTAGCCCTTTGTGGGTTTTTGTCTCGGGGAACAGCCTTGTCCGTGTGGTTTTGTCCCGTGGTCCTGCTGATCAGTTCTTGGAGTGTTTGGAGTTGTTTTGCTAGGATTTGTGAGGGGTTCTTCTTCCTCACAGGTTGTGTTTCGTGGTGGTTTTTGTTCCAGGGCCTAGAGGATTCACTGAGGCTTCCTGGAACGTTTGCTGTGCGGCTGCTATAGCCACCGGCCTGACCGGCTCTGTCCACCGGTCTGACCGGTGTCACCGGTCTGACCGGCTCAGGCCATCGGTCTGACCGGTGTAGCACAGGCAGCAAGCCGTGCAAGTTTCCGCTGTGTGTTTTGGTGAGTTTTGGCTAGGAAGGTTGAGTGTTGGTTCCTAGGACCAGTAGCACTCCAGTGGCTGCGTGGTCTTGACCAACTTGGGTAGTTGGATCGGAGACGTGAGTTGGAAGCCGTGTTCGTCTTGTTGGAGTTCTCATCTCCTTCGAGAAGAATTTTTATCGGCTCCCATTCACTCCCCCCCTCTCTGGTTCGCCTAATCGGTCCTTCAGATTACATTGATTGCTCTGTTTTCCTGTCTAATTTGACTGCTCTTAAGGAAAAGCATGTCTCCACAGTTGAGGAACTAGATATAGCTAGGATTGAGTTGGATGATATGAAGTCTAGATCTAGTTTGCTTGGTGCTTGCAAGTCTTGTCCTGTGTTGCATGGAAAACTAGATGAATCACATGCTAGGATTGTTTCGCTTGAAGCTGCTTTGAAAGCTCCTATTGCTTCTACTTGCTCTACTTGTGAATTACATGCTGCGAAGAATATGGAGCTTGCACATTATGTGGATCACTTGCAGGATGAGAATGATGAGTTGAGGAAGATGATGAGTTAGTTGTCGGGTCATGAGCCTCAGTTGAGTG
Source organism: Cenchrus fungigraminus (assembly GCA_036936925.1). NCBI lineage: Eukaryota > Viridiplantae > Streptophyta > Magnoliopsida > Poales > Poaceae > Cenchrus > Cenchrus fungigraminus. Next base: position 103,077,458 of record CM072769.1, on the reverse strand, counting down.
TAATGATGGCTACGTTTAAGCGCTTTGATGGCCAGACTTTAAGGTCGGAGAAGATTGGTGAGTGTAGTAGTGAGAGTGAGGAGAAGATTGAGGATATTCCAGTGCCACCACAAACTACACCCACAAACAAGTTTGCACCCAAGCCCAACCGCCTACTAAACAAACTTGACACTGTTCCTGATCCACCAGTGTTTCCCCACAAGACAGTCAATTTTCAAAAACTGGTGAGATTTGTCAGCAACCTTGGGAATGTGTTTGAGGGAAAGCCAGAGAAGAAAGAGGTGGAGAAACCTAGTGAGAAATCACAGCCAAAGCCAAAATTAGTCCGCTTCCATTGTGAGTATTGTGGGATAGATGGTCACATAGGTGAGTTTTGCTACAAGAGGAAGAGGGATGAGAGAATGACTGAGTGGACGAACAAGGACAGGTACCACCCTTCTCATGGTGTGCCTGAGCCTCGTATGCCACTACCTAGAGGAGAGGTTGTGGTCAGGTCTATACCAGCTTGGGGTGATAGGAGAGCTGCTGATCAGGGTAGGTTCACTGGACGGGAGGCACCGGTCAAACCGTTGCACCCCAGAGAGGTGACCAGTTTGGTGTTCGTGGTCACAGTGGTGATAGGTTCAGTTCTGGTGGTCGTGGTGCAGGTGGTAGGCAGTTTGAGTCTGGTTGTGGCGTGTTTGCTAGAAATGGGTGTGCATGCATTCTTAATTTTGTATCTAAATGTATATTATTATATTATATGATTTTTAACTTTTTGAAATTAACAATCTTAAATATACATAAAAACATAATCTTCATATCTTTTTGCAAGTTGTGCTTGTTTAAATAATTTTTAATTTTTTGTCTAAAATAAATGTTCCACAGGTCATCATATATTTTGAGACATGTCACGGCAACTAACTTAATAAATAAGGAAATTGTTGGTTGGATATTCCGCTGAAAGATTAGTAGATCACAATGTAGTTGCACTAGCCAAATAAAAATAACTAGTATTTTTACAATAGCATATTAAAAAATGTTCACTATATATTTTATGTGGCGGTGATATTTTTGTAAAAAAATGTTTTATATAGAATCATCAATGAAAAATATTTAATCTAGAATCATCAATAAAAAATCTTTAAATTATTTTATTATCTTTAAAGATGTATATATATCTATTTGATTTCAATGATATTTTAAAAAATTTCTTCACAAAGTAAAAATCTTTTGGATTTTTGGTGATTTTGCCCCAACTTTGAAGTGCAAATTGTGTTTTTACCCTCATTTTTCTAACTTTGTGATTTTGACCTTAGCTATTCACAAGCCATTGTGATTTTTCCCCTTATCTTTGGGCATTTACCCCTGTTTTGACCATTGACTAAGGGCAACGTGCTACTGGTGGTTACCCTTTAGCTACTGACTTTGGGGAAGAAGAAGAAGAAAATTAACATTTAAAAAATATTGCTCTTTTCATTGATTTTTTTTTTGAATTTGTTATATTCATATGTAGTTTAAAAATTTTGACTGTGCTACTAATAGTGATGTTGATTATGTTATTTTGAATGTTAGTCTAACTTTTTAAAGTTCTGAAATTTGTTAGGTTGAAATATTAATTTATTTTAAATTTTTAGGTTAATATAATTTGTTGGTTTTAAAATTATGTACTTCGACCCGTTCCTCCCATGCTACGTTACACTGATAGGTCGAGCATGTGTCGTATCATGTATCCGATATGCGCTTGATATGTATCATAAAGTATCTGAATAAAATAAAAAAAATTAAATGTTGATATGTATAAGCCATTTCCTGATACGGCTGCCCTCCTCATCCTCCCCTAGTCCCCGCGACCCGCGCACAGATGCACCTCGTCCTCCCCACGAGCACCTTCTTCCTTCCCGCAAGATTGATCCGACGGTCGGCCTGTGTGACAGCTCCTGGACACTCATCTCTAGGTGTGGGTGATGCCATCACCCACACCTGGAAATGTGGGTCAATAATTGGGGAGCTCTACTAGCCACTATATGGCAATTTTTCAGATCGATCGAAGCATGCCAGCCGTCACGCTGCCATATTTTGTCCCGGCCCACGCCGCACCAGCCAGGGCCCTCGACCACATCGACACCGCCGCACTCGGACATCCTCCACGTCACGCTGGCCGGGGCCCTCTCTGACTGCAATGCTGCACCGTCCACGGGGCTCTCCAACCGCCGCGCGCGCCACGAATCCACACTGACTGTCAATACGTCATCTCTCCGGGCCCGTCCCCGCCCCATCCTCCTCAACTACTCTCTCCCTTCTTCCATTTAATTAAATTTTGTGTTATTGAATTTTGTACTATTTGTTAGATTTTGTATTAGTTTTTAAATTTTCGTACTTTTTACTATTACTTTAATAGTTATGAACTATTAATAAAATTTTGTAGGATAATATGCCAATACATCGCACGTACAGAGGTCCACCGGACCCTCCACCACCACCTCCAGCGCACCTTGTTGGGCCTTCCTTTCCTGTCGGTCATGAACCCGCACCTGTTACACAAGACTTACGTCGGAATGTGGTATATACTTGCGACCTTAATATTTTTTCCGCCTTTTGTTTTTATTGTAATAATGATAACTATTTTTAGTATTTTAACTTGCATTGAAGCCTATTTCACCAATGGAATGGTTAGAACAAGTTATATATAAGGTGACTGAACAAGCTCATATGGTGGTACATTCACAAGCGAGTCCGATGCGAGGAAGCTATGTGGTTTCTCTAACAATTAATTGTGCAGGCATGCGAGAGCAGGTACTTGGTGACACAATTAATATGCATGTTAATTCTATTGCTGCATAACAGCCACATGTGCCTGCAGCAGACACGGTGAGGAAGGCACCTATTGAAATAGAACGTCAAACAAGACATGTATTCCTGGTTGCAGTTACTGGAAGATTAAAGCTCATGAACATAATATATTCGATGTCACTGAAATGCCTAAATGGATATCACCATCATATGAATCACTGATTGTATGTAAATAATACACTTATTACTCATTATTTTGAAACTTTCATTTCCTAATCGATCAATTGCCGATTTGTATGTATATACTAACCCTTTTCTTGGTTGCCACTTCAATCTAGGACGCACTGTATAATAGTTTCATGCATGCTGATAAGGAAATATGCGAGGTCTTACGTCAAGTGCTACAAAACATTGGATGGACATTCATGATACCGCACCCAAGTCCAGTATGTGGCAGTTGGCAAGCTGACATTACACTATCGTCATCCACGAATTTGGTGCAAATATTTGGAGAAACATTCTTGACGCCCTACATGGCTAGGGATAGTGCATATATATATGCACTAGATTATGTTGATAGGTTCTTAGGAATCAACATAATTGATATTAATTACAGTTTGTATCGTCTGATGATTCAAGGTCATGACGTGCACCATCCTAGATTCTAATTAACTATGTAGTAGTTAATTCAACTCTATTTTATGTACAATAATGAACTCTTTTATAATGTCGTAGTTAATTCTACTCTATTATAATTGTGGTGTTTTTATGTATAATAATGGAAGACTATTTTGTAATGGAATATATCTGTGTGTGTTGATTTCCCTATGGTGTTTTTATGCAAAGTGTGGGTGTGTGTAGTAGATGTATTTTTCGCGTACCAACTTTCACATTTCATCTCATAGGAATATGAACTCTATACCAAAATTGTAGGTCTCTACGAGACATAAAACTTTGTAGTTGTGAAGTTTTTCAGTTGAGGCCATTTTATAGATCCAAAAAATATTTCACATTTAAAAGAAATAGGTGGAAGGATTTCCAGGTGTAGGTCAAGGCCTCGCCCGCACCTGGAAATGCCTCCACCTATATAACCCGAGCACTTCGAGGACTTTCCAGTTTTTGCTTGAAGCACCTGGACGTCGGCAGGCTGCCAAAATTTCCAACGCTGCGCCGCTGCCGTCGTCCTCTCTCCTCCCTGATCGGTCCACCTCGCTGCCGTTCCACCCCTTCGCCCCTGCGCAACTGGATCGCCATGTACCCACTGTGCGCCTCCCCGGCCGCCGTACGTGTACCCGCCGCGCGCCACCGGTCTCCTCCCCCGGCGCCACCGCTAGTAATGATACATCCCTCTCCCCCGTGCCTGAGACATGGTAGGCCCGCACCGTGCGTGCTGCGCCGCGGCCCCTTCTCTCTCCCTCGAGCCTTCTTTGTGCAATGCGCGACCACCTGCGCTGTCGGCGTCGGCACCGACCGGCCGACCAGTCTCCCCGGCCAGCCACCTTCGATTACATCGCTCTTGTTTTTCTTTTTATGTGTGGAATGAATTCACTCTGTGTAAACCCTACTTTTCGTGAATATAAATATATATATTTGAAATGTGAATGATGTGTGGTAGTATTCGGTTGATCTGGGTTTAGTTTCAGCTATCATTATCGTCGTCAAGTGTTGTTGGTGGTGGTCGTCGTGGCGGCCGTGACTTTGGCGGTGTTGGTGGCGGTGGCTTCGAGGATGTCGACCCGTTGCGTCGCCATCCAGGACTTCACTGTCACTGTTAGATGGTCTTGCCAATAGGTGATCAGTCACGTGGAACAATACCCAACGTGGTAATATAATGATCGACATTTTCTTTACATATATATCTTTTTTACACTTGACATGCAAAATCTCTAATTTTAGTTACATATATATTATTACAGGTTATCAAGAATATCAGATGGCTCAGGGATATTGTCGAGGATATGTCTGGTACTCCTCTTGTAGTGCAAACTGAGCGTGATGATAACATGACAAGACTGCATGTCTCTTTCTCCATACCTGCTCGAGGTGTAGACTAGCGGTCGTTGCCAGTAGGCATGCCACACCCAATGGTTCTCGTTGAAGCTGTGGGCGACCCACGTTTTGTTAGGTTGACCCGATAGAGGACTGACGTGGAGAAATGTCTACAGGCTCTTCCGAATTTTGGGTGCTTCAGATGCCACTTTTCCTATTATAAATTAAAGCAATTTGAGGAAGGTGAAAGTAATGTGGTTCGTACTGCTGAGAGGCTTTGCATGGCTCATCAAGATGTGGTATAAGGTATATGTCACACCCGAATTTAAAGGCAAATTCGAATGCTCATATTATATGTGCGCCAGGATCAAAGTTCACACATATAACGACTCAGTGATAACCAAAACACAATGCCATAACGTAAAGAGAGTATTAAAATTTATTACAGACCAAAATGTCTCATAAACGAACAAATTATTAACGAGTAGCAACGCAGCGGATAGGGTCAACACCACAGGCAGTTGACTGGTGACACGCCCGCCTAGAATTCGTCGAAATCTCCAGGGACATCTTCAAATCTCTCCAAGTCTGAACAGCATCCGGATAGTGTCGTTACAATAATGAACACAAGCGTGAGCACATGCCGTACTCAGCAAGCGGAAACATAATATAACATGCAAGGCTTTTTAGTGGAGGCTGATGGGTTTAAGCATTCAGCATTTTAGTTGGTCAAGTTTTATTAGCAACATAATTACTAGCAAGTGTAAGTTTATACCAAACCCATAATTAACATAAGAGAATAAACAACATAAATAAAGATAGATGCATCAAGTTAATCATTGTCTTCCATAGATTAATCATGTGAGGGTCCAGGCCGCTCTTGACCGTGAGCACGACTAATCGATTAGTTTTACACTTTGCAGAGGTTGTACACTTTCACCACAAGTCGCGTAAAAGTTCTAGGAACTTTAAACCCAACCATGTGATGCCGGCCAAGCATCATACCACACTACCTAGGTGTGATTGCATAGGGACGCTACGAGGCCTTTACAAAGTTTCCCCAGTGTGAAGCAACTCGCGAAGGTTCCGAGCCGCCGCAAAGCATAAAGTCCCCTAGTAGGTACCGTGTCTTAGCAAAGCCCAACTCCCTACTAGAGCGAGTCTATACCTTGACTAACGCTCCCCCTTGCCCTTATCAGGTAAAGTCACCCCAATACTAGAGTCCCTAATTAATTTGCTAAGGCAGAGCCATATGCCCTTGTGGTTGCACTGTTGTCCTGGGTGGTAGCTCCATGTTCCAATTAAGCACGGTGATCTTGTATTAATGAAGGTATAACATAAATAAATCAAGTTTCATAAAGTTTCATTAATACCATCCACCAAGTTAAGCATAGCGAGAGCTACCTAAACAACAAATTAAAAACCCAGGTTGTTCAAGGTAAAAGGATAAAAATGATCTAGTCATGTCCTTAATAGGGTCCCATCAATTTAATGCAAGCAAAAGTAAGAACAGTGAATTCAATGCATGTTGTATAGGTAAACGGGTATGCATCAAGGAAGACTTGCCTTCAATAGATCCCTGTTGCTGTTCAGACACTTGAGCTTCTTGGTCTTCAAATCCTTCAACCCAAACGTTCTCTACGCATCACATCAAGTACATACAAGCACACAATGGAATAAAATAAGAAACAATCATCAAACAGTATTATCAGAGCAAAACAGAGGCAAAAAGCTATTCTACTCTTCGATACGATCGTTTGGACATAAAGAACGCTAAAACGGAACTAAAATGAAGAAGATATGGCTAAACAAAGGTGCAGGGGCATAACTATGAAGAAACTAGGATTACAGGGGCCTAACTGCAAGAAACCGAGGGCTAAAACATAAAGAACCTTAAAAATAGAGGGGCTTGGGTGAAAAACTGAGGTTTTGGACCTCGGGCACTAATTCTATAAAACTCAGGGATTAAAACAAAAGAAAACAGACCTATCTGTAAAGATCTTTTCAAGGTGGAAGGACCGGCTTGCTATATTTAAAAGCTCAGGGGCGTTTTTGAAAAACTGCACGATCACGCGGCCTTTGACAGTTATTGACTTGGGTTGGATCAGATCCGGGCCGTCGGATCTTGATCTGGTGGTGGTGGCTAAGGTTAACGGCGAGCGGCAGACGGCGACGCGGTCGACGGCGAGCGGCGGCGCTGGGCAGAAACCTCGCCGGCGAGATAGGATCTCGAGCTGGGGGCTCGATTGGCAACGGGAACCGGCCGGGGAGATAGCTGGCGGAACGGCGAGCTAAACTAGGGCACCAGGGAGGCGGTGCGACCAACGGCGACGGTGCACAGCTCGGCGCAGCGGCGGCGGCGGAAGATGCGCCTCCTGTGAGCTCGCGTTTGCGATGTAGGGCGTCCGGGCGAAAACGAGTAGCACCCCTGGGTTCGTTACCTCCTTGCGGTCCTCCTGGTGACTTCCTCGACGACGGAGCGGCGGCGGACCGGCGGATCAGCGACGGTGACGGGTTAGGGTTCCGGTGGCGCGGCTCGGGAGCTCAAGGCGGCGGCAGATTGATTTGGGAGGAGGTGGCGAGGCTCTGCTGCTTTTAAAGGGTCGGGCGGGGTCCTTGGCGTGGCCCTCAAGCCGACGCGGAGGCGGGGTGGAGTGGGACTCGGCCACGGTGGTGAAGTCATGCCCGGGGCGGAGTCGGGAGGAAGGGGATGACATATCGGCCCCACTTGGTAGTGGTTGCGGCACGGCGGTGCTCAGGCGGGCCGCGCTGGGATGAAACAGGAGCTGGGCCGAGCGAAAGCGAACGGGCGGAAGAAGATAGAGGGGCACGAACAGACTTGGCTGGCTGGGCTTAAACAAAAACAGGCCGGAAGAGGATAGGGTTAAGGGAAAGAGGAAAAAGGGTTTTTGCAATTTTGAAAAAGGTTTCAAACTCATGAATTCAAATTCAAATTTGAATTCAACCAAACATAAATAATGCACCAGCATGAAATGCAACAATAAACTCCTATATTTATTTATTTAATTTTTTTTAAAATATATTAAATGCCTAAAAATTTAAATACACCTTATATTCCTTAAACACAAACCTTGTTTCTATTCAAATTTTATTGAAAACAATTTTTTTGTAAAATTAAGGTGTTACAGTATATATCCTTTTTACTCATTCTTAATTAACTTATTTGTGTTACATATTTTTTCACTTTCATTACATTGTTATATATATCTCATCATCATCTTATTGTGTAGGATCTCTTTTATTCAACCTATGCCTCAATAAGCTTCCGTGTGATTCTTAATCAAGTCGTGGAAAGAATTAGGTTGGATTACTGTTGACGGCTGCTAAGTGCCACCTTTAAACCGTTAATTCCTGCATAAAGTAAATGTAAAGTGATCATCAACACTAGAATAGGGCTTAAACTAATCATTCCACAAGTGTTGGTGATTATTCAAGTGCAGGTATTTAGCACAAGAAATAGAGAGAAAGCATGCACATTTGATCCAAGCTGTTCAGGGCCTCATGGACCCCTGAACCAAAGGCATGAATATGGCGTCATTATAAACAATCTCAAATGCCAAATTGGATTGCACCATTAGGACGGCCTCGTCGAGACAATCGAAACGGATATATCATTTGTCTACTTCGGAGTCCGGATGGGAAAGATATGCACAAGACAAGATAATACTCCTAATATCTTGTGAGCCCGGTGGGACCCACATTAGGTCACGTGGCGACATGCTGTCACATTGGATACCATGTGTCCATGACACCTCATCAATCCAAGTGAAGCAATCACCGACGAATCAGACACCATCACGTGTGCAGCACAAGGATCCAAGGTCCCACTAGGGACCCAAACCACCTCAAAACTCTGCATGTACCTGGAACCGTCATAAGAGCCCACATACCAGTCACACAGAGAAAGCACAAGCTAAGAGGAGGTGGGCCCAGGTCGGCCAAACATAGGGTCGGCCAACCCGGGATTTCCGCGGTTCACCATCAGCTTCCGCGTGGTGGTTCCCTATTGATCCCTTGCAGCGTTCCGGGGTGGATTGGTGACATGGCGTCCATTGATTGGTCAGTGGAAGGTCGGTTTGGCTCCTTCCCCTGGAAGCTAGAGAAGAGTGCAATGCAAGATTCCTTGCCACATGTCGCCACGCCATTGGCTTCGCCCAAAGCAAGCTACACATTTTGGAGAGGATTTGACCTCTTGACAAGCCACCCCCTCCTCTATAAATAGGAGGGGAGGGGCTCCCTTTTGGAGTGCATCCCAAGCTCCCTCTCCTCTCATTCTCCTCTTGGAGAGGTGAGTTCTCACCTCCCAAGATGTAGTGTGTGAGTGTGTTAGAGTGCTAGTTGGAGTAGCGGTGAGGAGTGAGTTGATGTCCTCGTGGATGCTTGTTCTTCATTTAGACAAAAGTGAGTATTTTAGCATTTCTTATTTAGACTATAGTGGACTTCATGCATGAATTATATGTTCTTATGTTCTTGGCTTGTTCATAGTTTACAGGCTTGTGTTCTTCGTGGCACAGAGCTTCGATCCTTTAGAGCTAGTGCATTAGTTCAAGTATCTATTTGCATGTTTAGATCTTGTTTAGCTAAGTAAGAGTGTTGTATCTCATTCGCATCCAAACCTTCCTGTTGCTCTGTGAATCGATGATGAGCTAAGGATTGGTCGTTCCTTCCCAAGTTCTAACTTTCATATTTATACAGAGTGCTATAGTAGGGCTTCCGGAACGTCAGATAGAGTCAGGCTATAGTACTAGTCAGTAGTGTAGACGTGGTGTCTAGACTACTGGTTATCCTATGGATACCACGTGCATTCGCGTAAACGATAGAGGTAGACCGCAGTGGTGTCAGCCTGTTGGACCCTTTGAAATCCTCTGCGCCCGTATACCGAGTAGGGCCCCCAGGCCGGTTGCACACTTAGACCTTTGAAAGCTAGGGTGTGCCGATGCCCCATGGGGAGGACTGCATGTCGACCATGTCCTTTCCTAGTCTCAAGACCCTCAGGAAGTGCTTCTCATCCCCCATATCTATCCCAACCAGAGTTTGGTGTCCTTGGACCGTCCATACTAGAATAGAAGATAGTGCACATAGTTCCTTGGATTCGATACCCTTGGAATACTCTCCTTCCTCAGGGAAGTGCTACAGCGGTATTTCCGTGCGCTTGCGGATTCATTCGTACCCGTCGGTATACCCGGTTGCTCTTATAAGCTCCCTCTAGGTGTACAACTAGTGGTGACGTTAAGAAACGCCAGCAATTACTATGGTGGGTAGCTGGCCTTCACCAGAAATTGGAAGCACAAAGCAACTCTAACTTTCCACAGCATAGAAGAACCTGATGCTCTATTGTTTGATATTTGCAGTGCTATGTGTGACAGTCCTCACTCCTGAGGAAGCAGAGCAGAGTGCATTCGTACGCGCTCTAGCTTATTTTGATGCAGTTGTAGGCTGGACGATTGGATACATTAACTATATTCCATTTCTATGTGTGTGTGTGTGTGTGTTGGATTAGGACCTATGTAACATTATGCATGCATGGCTCATGCATTAATTGTACCCTCTTATGAACCTATATGAATTAGCTAGTGGTTGATGTATGAACTTATTAGTAAGTAGTAGTGGTTGGTGTACAAACTGTCACTATTGTATATGCTATTCACTCGTAAATCTAGCATTTGAGAACTGCATTTCACAAATTTGGCGCGAAAAAATTGGCGGGAGCGAGATTTCCAGAAACGGGAGACCCTATCTCCCACACCTGGAAAAGCATTTCCAATTGCGGCGTTGTACCCGCTCGTGGAAACAGTTATTTTTAAAAGTGACAGCTACAAGTGGGTCAACTGCCCCCACCTGGAAATACCATTCTGAGCACACCTACAAATCGTTTCTGTAGTAGTGCAAATCCCTAACATATAGTATTTGTATTCAAAATTGATCTACTAGATTCGATCTTTTGCAATAGTTACTAGGTGTACATGTGTACACCATGTCGAATGTTGGGTCCGCCCCTGATGGTGGAGGGGTACTGGATGGAGAGGCGGCACTCGTGGTCACACAGCACGGGGCTTCCCTCCACGGTGAGGCAGCACTGCATGTACCTGGCGATGTGGAGGATGCTGGCCAGCCAAAGCACACCGAGAAGGAACGCGAAGAGCACGCCCGGGTGACGAGCCGACCGCGCGGGATCTCCGGCCTCACCACCGCCGCCATGGGAAACTCAAGCTCTGCAAGCTTCAATGCTGCAAGCGAAGGGGATTGGTTCCCACCGTTTAGACAGGGACGAGCTCCAGCTCCACTTCTCGCAGGACTGGTGATTCCACTCCTGAACTGGGTGACCCATCATAAACTAAGCCGGTGGGGGTAAGATCGTCCCATGGTTTTCATTAAGAAGAAGAAACCTTCTCCCGGCTCAGAAAACCTCCGAACCCCGGTTTCACCGGCGAGGGGATTTTTTTAAAATCAACCTCATAATTCACTCCAAAGAGGAATCGAACCTGGGTGGTTGCGACCATACCTAAGCTCCTCTAACCAACTAGGCTAGAGGGCTTTGGTTGGGTGACCCAACATCAACATCCACATTATTTGTAAATCCGAGGCTCAGAAATGGAGCGGCCAATTGAGGGAAAATGGCATTGGCACGAAGGGAATAAAGAATCCTAATACCTGGCGCTATCCTGCACCACGGGGCCACATCTTTATCCCGTACAACATCAGTCCGGCGAGCATGAACAGCACCTACATAGTGACGGAGGTGGCATCGACAGCCTCCTCCGCGACGCCGCCGCATGGGAGTCCTCGCTATTGGACCAGCACGCGGCGATGGCGGCGCCGTTGGCGATGAGGTTAGCGCACACGAGGCCACAGAAGCAAAGGAGTGTCACCACTGCATCAGCGGCGACAGAGCAGGACAAGTAGCCGACGGAAGGAGAAGAAGACGCTACCGGTGAATGAAGGCGTAAAGTGAAGTCGAGTGAGTAGCTGCCTATGACTAGTGGACCCTGTGCGGTCACCCATGACATGTGGGCACTGCGTGGCCGAGGAGAGAAAATTGCTATTATAGGACTCCAAACAATAGGCTTTGCTATAATAGGACTCCAAACATGAACTACGCTAAAACGACACTCGAAACGTTGTGACTTTGCTATTATAGGATTTTTCTCCTTTTAATCATTTTTCTCATCTAAATACATGTATTTAGACCTGAACGGACCCTTTTGCCCCTTGGGCTGTTCACGTAAGGGTTGCTGGCCGTTGTTTGCCGTGGGGGTTGCTGGCCGTTCACGTGCAGGCTCCCGGCTGCCGGCCTGGCTGCTGGCCGCTGCACGCTGCTGGCAGGCGGCTGGCCGCTGCATGCTGCTGGCCGGCGCCTGGGCTGGCTGGCCGCTGCATCCTGCTGGCCGGCGCACGCTGCAGCACAAGAATTTATATGTACATATAATTGCAATTGATACATAAAACCATGAATTTAGCACAAACGAGTTCATCTCATAAAACCATGATTGTAGCATAAACGAGTTCATCTCATAAAACAAGACCATAATTTAGTTCCAAACGAGATCCAAGACATATGAAAATAAATTATGAGTTTACATCTCATCACAAGTAAAATAATTCATCATCCAATGTGTAGCTTTCTTTTTGGAGTCATCTTTTTTGGTGGTGCGGCGGGAGACATCCTCACGGGACTACTGTTGTCGGTTTGTGAAGACGTGCCCTCTCCTAATAACATCGCAAGCTTGCTGCACACAAAAATGATACGATAGTTAGATGCTTTGAAAAACTAATATGCACTGATTGTGTTAATATTCCTTACCTTCTAGTGACCCTTCCTAGACTATCCCGTAGGATTTCTTCTCTAGTCGGCCTCTGTGGAGTATTAGGTTCTGCTGGCACATCTTTAACATTCTTTCTAGGTTGTCTACGCTCCCTACAAGTAATCAAATAAATTAATATTATCATTTTCAGTCAAGTTTCTTGATAAAGAAAATCAGTTCTTACCTCTTCTTTTTTGTCCCATTGAGTGGGCACTTGGCACTAGCTTGCCTGTGACCTAATAGTCCACATTTTAGGCAAGTCATAGGACCTCTGATCTTCTTCTGTCCATTTCCATTTGTTGGAGCAGTATCATTATGACCCTCGTTGGTAATTTCATCATCTTTGGATCCTTTCTTCTTCTTGTGTCCACCTTCCATCCATCCCTTCATTCTTAGTTTCCTACGTCTTCCAACAGGTAATTTAGCAAGAGGTGCACCAACCGGAAATGGTAGGTCAACTTGTGGCTGTTGTGTTTTATCTAACATCGGCTCAATCTCTCTTCCATAAGCAGCCCTGAATCTATTCACTGAGTAGTACTCATGCACAAACTGTTCTAGATCAACTCCTCGTTGGCGGGTTGCATAGGCCAACACATGTTGACATGGTTTACCAGTGTGCTGCCACTCAAGGCAAGAACATGTCATCTGGTGTAATTTGACAATATGCCTCTCATCTTTGCCGCTATGATCCCACACCTCTGCACTCCAATTAGAACATGGTACAATTCTCAAGTGTCCCAACCCTCTAGTATTTGCCTTTAGCTGAACTATAATAGCTGGAAGTATCTTGCCTTCAGGTAGCCTGTATGCAATATTTCTTCTCTTGTTCCACAGTACCATGATCTTTTCTCTGATCTTATCAGCAAGGTCAGCAACAGGTAAGTCTTTATGGTCTCTAATCCAGTTATTAAATGACTCAGCAATGTTACTAGTTATGCAGTCACACTTAATTTCTGGATTGAAACCACACCTATACCATAGTAGCTTGTGATTGGTATTTAACCATTCCACTGCTTTTGGTGATTCACTTGCCATTTTTGCAATATTCTCATAGAATATATCCTCTCTGTAAGCCCTTGCTGCAGGATATATCTGGCCAAACCCTTTATGTGCCTTCTGAAAATTTTTTACCATATGATAAAAGCATTCTCTTTGCTCTGCATAGGGGAATACAGTCTTCACTGAAGTCTCCAAACCCTTGCAAGCATCAGAACAAACAGCAAGGAGTGGAGGATCACCTATAGCCTTCTTTAATTGTTCCATGAACCAAGTCCAGTTGTTTTTTGTTTCAAAAGCTATGAAGCCATAAGCAACTGGATACATCTAATTGTGACCATCAACTGCTACAGCTGCGGCCAACTGACCATTCCACCTTCCATTAAGTGCTGTAGCATCTATGCTCAAATGAGGCCTACAACCTTCCAAGAAACCATCAATGCATGGTTTAAGAGCACAGAAAAAACGATGAAAATATATTTGACCATCCTCGCCCTCAAATATGTCAATCTCAACGACACTCCCGGGCATCCGCTTCATTACCTCAGCCTTCCACCTAAATAATAGCTCAAAACTTTCTGACCATTTTTCATAAACCTCATCAAGAGCTCTTTCTTTACCTTGCCATACAGTGTAATATGCAATTTCACACTTGTGCTCTCTCTCCAACATCTTCTGCAGTTCCTTAGCACCAATATGTGGATCATCTATAAGGATACTCACAACCTTGCTAGCTACCCACTTGCAAGTTGGAGTTGTAGTTCCCTGCCTCATGCTGGACATACACGTATGCTTATCGACTAACACTGTTACCTGCAAAACAAAAAAAAAGATTGATACTAATTCACATAACAAGTAGAACTAATGAAGTAGAAAAAATATTCACCTCCACAGTGGCTTGACCTTTATGTTTAGTGCCATTTATCCTCCAAGGGCAAGGACAATCTTCATCACCAGACTTGCAAAAAGCCCTGTATTTTGTTTTACATGACTTCTCTACTCCTAAATCGAACTCCTCATTGATTGCAAATTGGCGCACTGCCAGCTTGAACTCATCCATTGTTGGGTACAATGTTCCAACCTCCATTGATGGGTTGTTCTTATCATATGAAATGACAATCTCACATGGTACGGCATCACTGGTAGGAATGGCCGCCCCATCAGTATTTTCTTTATCATTCCCCTGTTCATCCATTCGGCAATCAAACCCCTGTGCAGGTTTTTTTTTTTGTGACCTTATCCGTCAAACCCAGAAGCTCACACATCTGACTCTCACTCATAAGATCAATACGACCTTCATCATCATGTGTTTCCACCATCTGTATGGTATCCCAATCAACTCTTTCTATATTTTCCACATCATCTACTTGGGACCTATAAACAAGCAAAATCAATGTTTACTACAGTCTACTACTATCTACTATTGTGGTAAGAAACAACACAAATCGTTAGGGCCAATACCTTTGGACATCAAACACGGGAAGATTGTACTCTTTTGTCGGATGAGGAACTGTGGGCAGCAACGCTCTCGCTGCTACAACACTTGCGTCGGTAGGGCTAGGGCCATCAACTGCCATGGCTAGCGCATCCAGGACACCAGGCAGTTCGGCCATGGCACCTGGCGGCTCGACCACAAAGCCAGGAGCCGTAGCCATGCCTTGGTCGGCCATGGCAAGGGCATGCTCAACATCGGGGGCGGCGGCACCTGATTTTCACGTGAAGAAGAAACTTGTGATCATCACGAAAATAGCAAAGGTAACGGCATCAACACGATGCCATGACAGGTACAGTAGTTATACCTTCTTCTTCGGCTCCCGGGACTTCTGCTCGGCCTTCTTCTTGACGTCGTTCTCGGCAGTTGACGGCTTCATGGGGGATCGGGGCCTGGCCACGCTGGACATCAAGGGCGGCCGGCTGCCGCAACCCTAGTGCGCCACCGTGGGGGCAAAGGGCAGGGAAGGACGTCAGCGGGAGAGGGCCGGTCGCGGCCGGCAGATGGAGGGCCGGCGGACGGACGGCCGGTGGACGGACAGCCGGCGGACGGAAGGCAATCTGACCGACAGCCGGCGGACGGAAGACCGGCAGACGGAAGACCGGCGGACGGACGGCCGGCGGACGGACAGGCGGCGCCGGCGGTCGGACGGTCGCGGCCGGCGGATCAGGCTCCATGCGGCGGTGGCGGTGTTTCTGCGGGAGATCAAGGCAGCGGCATCCGTGTTTCCTTCCTGCAGGAGACGAAACGAACAACATGCTTTCTGCACGTACGAATGCCAGATTGATTACGTGAAATAGCCCCAGGTGCAAAAGAGTCCATTCAAGGCAAAATACATGTATTTAGATGAGAAAAATTATTAAAAGGATGTATTTAGATGAGAAAAATGATTAAAAGGAGCAAAAATCCTATAATAGCAAAGCCACAACGTTTCGAGTGTCGTTTTAGCGTAGTTCATGTTTGGAGTCCTATTGTAGCAAAGCCTATTGTTTGGAGTCCTATAATAGCAATTTTCTTGGCTGAGGAGGGGAGAGGGTTAAGACACTGGTTTGTAACCCAGTTGAGACAGACTATCATTTCGTAAGAAAAACCATGAACTTGAGGTGTTGGCGAATCGCTTGACCTCTGGGATCCTCTTATGTGCTTTGATTCGATTGTTTTCTGCTCACGCTCCTGCCTAGATCCGGTAGTTGAGCAACGGGGGATTATCATGGTATCAGAGATGGTTATCCTCGGCACGTTTCCGGCGGCGGCGCGGTGATTCCTAGTGAGCACTGGTCGATTGGAGTTCGGCGTTTTGATTTGAGTTCTTCGGGAAGGATTTGGTGAGCGCGATTCGTCGTGGCCTCCTCCTAACCGGGCGCTCAATCTGAATCTGCTGCTCTTCTCACAACTCTACACTAGGACACCATCATTATGTTCCCTTTGTTTGGTGCGTCGATCTTTGATGCACTTCCAGAGCCAAGCTTTCGAATCTTGTCCGATCGACACGGTGTGTTGAGGTTGTGGCTTACCAACAAAAAATCCCTCAATTCACCCGGATTCGAGAAGTAAAACCCCATTTTTCCCCAATCTAGCAGCACTTGGATCCAAGTCTAGGGTTTTAGAGCAAGTCTCTGTGTAAAATTCTGAGTGCCTAAGGTCGATTTTGAGCGGCGGTGGCGTTGGCGGGTGGTGCTCTTTGGTAAAGGTTGCAGAGCACGTCTCCGTGTAAAATCCTCGATCCAAATCCGCACCACAGGAGTCAAGTTTCTGTTGCTGTTCACCTACTCTGGGTGCATTGTGACGATGAGGAGCACAAAGAGGGGGTGACGAGCGTGCGGCGATCACTTCCAGCAGCCAAAATTGCGCGTACCAAGCGACGCACGACAGCCCAGCCGTCGGCGCAAACACAGATAGTGCTTGACAAGCTAGAGGCCACGGATGCCATCAACGACGAGCACTGGGAGAAGCTCAATCCGAGTTTGGATCTGCTCTTCTCCAAGGTGTCCACAGTGGAGAACAATCAGGTACAACTAAAGGCTCAACTTGACCTCAATTCTGAAGTAATCGATAAGGGAACTAGTGAGCAAGTCACCATGGCAAAACAGATTGCTGAGAATGGTAGGGCTATAGCACAGTTGCGACTTGATAAGGCTAAGGAGAATACAATAGATGTTGACAAGATCCCTGCTCAAGAGTATAATCACAGAAATTCTGGGTTTTCCTTCAACAATCAGGTGGCAGCTATACTGAGAGTAGCAGGCCAAACCATCACATCCCAAAGATGCCTTTCCAGAAGTTTGATTGCACAAACCCAAGGATTTAGATTGGTAAAGCTATCAATTATTTCACAATCTATAGCATTCCTAGGTTCCTCTGGGTAATAGCATCTATTGTGGCATTTGATGAAAATGCTTCCAAGTGGCTTCAGGTGTACAAGATGCAAAATGATCTAGGTACTTGGGAACAATTCTCTGCAGCAGTAGAGGACCACTTTGGCACCTATGACTACAAGAAGGCCATGAATGCAGTAATGCAGTTGAAACAAAAGGGGTCTGTGCAAGAGTATCATCAGGAATTCTTGGATGCAAAATACCAATTACACATTGCTTTGGATGATGCATTTTTTGTTCAGAAGTTTGTGGGTTGCTTGAAGGAGGAGATCAAACCCATGGTACAGTCTTAGGATCCTGACAAGTTAGAGAGAGTTGTACATTTAGCTTCATTACAGAAAGACATAGTCCTCAAGAGCAAGTACAAAACAGCCAAACATGCATTCCAACCTAGGAGTTTTCAGCCTCCAGTCAAAGAGAGCAAGCAGCCACAAGTTGAAGGGGAACTGTGGAAAGCTAGACAATCAAGAGATTATAAGAGAGCCAAAAATCTATGCTTCTATTGTGGAGAACCATACAGCCCAGCTCACATAGAGGTGTGCAAGAAAAGACCTAAGAGACATATTCATCAGTTGTCCTTAGAGGAACTCAACATGGATCTCACAGATGATATACTATTACAGTTGGAGCAAGAAGATGCTTTTGCAGTAGAATTGTGCCACTTGTCAGTTAATGTCATTTCTAGTGCTCCTAGTGAAGACACTATCAGACTGAGAGCACTAGTCAAGAATCAAGTAATGCTGACACTTTTGGACTCTGGCAGCTCCAATTGCTTTATTTCCTCTGCCTTTGTAGCCAAGTTGGGAATCACTCCTGTCCCAGCTGCTCCTGCAAGAGTGAAAGTGGCAAATGGTTCAGTTATGTGGAGCACAAAAATGGTACCCAAACTCAATTGGTGGATTCAGGGCCATACCTTTGAAACTGACATGAGAGTGATAGACCTGAATGTCTATGATGCTATTTTGGGTTATGATTGGTTGAAACCTAGAAGCCTAATGATTTGCCACTGGGCTAATAAGACCATTGAGTTCGAAGAGCAAGGTACACTGATTAAGCTCCAAGGAGTACTCTCCTCTCAAGAGTTAGCCTTGCAGGAAATGTCATCTGAACAGTTGATGAATTCGACCAAAGGGAATGATGTGTGGGCCTGTGCATTGGTGGAACTGGTACAACCAGAAGAACAAAACAAAATCAAAGCTGCAGTACAACAATTGCTCATGGAGTTCAAAGATGTGTTTGTACCCCACAACAAGTTACCTCCGCAAAGAGATTATGACCATGACATTCCTCTACTACCAAATTCAATACCTGCCAACTCCAAGCCATACAGGTACTCACCTCTTCACAAGGATGAGATTGAGAAACAAGTAAGATAGTGGCTAGAGGTTGGCCTAATTACTGCGAGTTGTAGCCCATTTGCTTCACCTGTGTTGTTGGTCCAAAAGAAAGATGGCACATGGAGGTTCTGTGTAGACTACAGGAAGTTGAATGCTCTAACAATCAAAAATAGTTTTCCATACCCATTGTGGATGAAATTTTGGATGAGTTGGCTGGAGCAAGGTTCTTCACTACCTTGGACATGAATGCTAGTTATCACCAAGTCAGAATGCTTCCTGCAGATGAATATAAGACTGCTTTCAAGACCCACCATGGGCACTATCAGTTTAGAGGGATGCCTTCTGGTCTCACCAATGCACCAGCAACCTTCCAATGTCCGATGAACTCTATTTTACAGCCTTATCTCAGGAAATTTGTTATGGTCTTTCTAGATGATATCCTGATCTACAGCAGGGATTTGCAATCTCACTTGGAGCACCTCAGATCCATTCTATCATTTCTCAGGGAACATCAGTTTTCTCTGAAATTATCCAAGTGCTCTTTTGCTCAAGAGAAGCTCAAGTATCTAGGACATGTCATTTCTGCAGAAGGAGTTGCTACTGACTCAGCTAAAACTGAAGATATGTTGAAATGGCCCATTCCAACCTCACCTACTGAACTTAGGGGATTTTTTGGTATCACAGGCTACTACAGGAAATGTGTCCAGCATTATGGAATAATTGCTAAGCCCCTAACAAATCTCCTGAAGAAGAAGCAAGCCATGACCCAAACTCCATTAGGATGCAACAGCCCAACAAGCTTTTGAGTCACTCGAGCAAGCCATGACCCAAACTCCTATTTTGGCTTTACCAGACTTCTCTCAGCAGTTTACTCTAGAAACTGATGCTTGTGATACTGGTATAGGAGCAGTGTTGATGCAACAAGGAAGACCTATAGCCTACCTCAGCAAGGCTCTATCACAATAGCACAAGCAACTCTCCATTTATGAGAAAGAGTTCTTAGCTCTAAGTATGGCTGTGGAAAAGTGGAGGCCATACCTGCAGAAGAGAGAATTCCTTATCAAGACTGATCATAAGAGCCTATCTTATCTGGGAGAACAACATCTTCAATCTGATATGCAAAAGAAAGCCATGACACGGTTCATGGGGTTACAGTTCAAGATCATATACAAGCAAGGCAAACAGAATTCGGTAGCTGATGCATTGTCCGGAGTGGGTCATCTGATGGCTGTCACCCTGCTCTCAGAGCTCAAACCAGCCTGGATAATAGAGGTTACTAATTCTTATGTCACAGATTCTGAAGCCCAAACCCTATTGCAGGGACTGGCAGTAACAAGGCCCAATGAAGCAGGATTTTCTCTATAGCAGGGAGTAATCAGAAAAGGCCACCAGATTTGGGTGGGTAACAACTCTGCTCTGAAAACTAAGCTTTTAGCAGTCTTCCATTCCTTAGCAATTAGGGGTCATTCAGGCATTCAGAGCACCTATTCTAGAATCAAGAAGTAATTTCTCTAGAAAGGACTCAAAGTAGATACAGAAAACTTTGTTAAGCAGTGCCAGGTCTGTCAACAGGCCAAGCATGAACACACACACCTAGCAGGGCTGCTTCAACCTCTCATAATACCTCAAGGAGCTTGGCAGGATGTAACTATGGACTTCATCGAGGGCCTACCGAAGTTTGAGACATATGACACAATCCTAGTGGTGGTGGACCGGTTCTCTAAATATGCACACGTTATCCCACTATGACATCCCTTTACTACCCAGATAGTGGCTCAAGCATTCTTTGACAATGTGGTGAAGCTCCATGGCATGCCCACATCCATAGTATCTGAGCACTGCTTATCATCCCCAGACTGATGGTCAGAGTGAGAGAGTCAACCAATGTCTTGAGATGTTTATCAGATGTTCAATATATCAAACTCCCAAACAGTGGAAGAAGTGGCTGGCACAAGCTGAACTCTGGTACAACTCGGCTTATCACTCCACTCTAAAATGTTCACCTTTCAAGGCTCTTTATGGGTATGAACCAAACATGATGGCCATTCCTTTGGAAACTACCTCAACACAAATAGAAGCACAAGAATGGGCTCAAGAGAGAGCAGCCTATAATGAGATCTTGAGGACTAATCTCTTAGAAGCTCAGAACAAATTCAAGTTGCAAGCCGACAAACATAGAGTGGATAGGGAATTTCAAGTTGGAGAGCAAGTGATGCTTAAGCTTCAGCCTTATGCTCAACATCCAGTGGTCAACATACCATTTCCTAAGTTGGCCTTGAAGTACTTTGGGCCATACATAGTGTTGGAGCAGGTAGGGAAGGCTGCATACAAACTAGATCTCCCAGATGATGCCAAGGTACACCCTGTGTTCCACATTTCCCAACTCAAACTCTACACACCTGATTACACTCCAGATGCGAAGAAGGAAAGAAACGAGACGGGGGCGATTGGCAGCGGGATTCGCGGGCGGGATTCGCAGCGGGTACGCGAGCGGGTATGCCCAACGTCCGGTGAAAAAAGAATGAAGATTTCAACGAAAGTATTTTCTATCATGCAAAAAATGGTTACCCCCTCCCCACTTTCGTCTCCTTTTTGGCGCTGCAGATGGGGTCTCATCTGATCGGTAGGTCCTCTTGTGAGGGGTAAGGGGTAAATTTGTTGGTAGGAATTGTTTTTAAAAGAACTCGTTTTTTATAGTATAGATACAAACGGAGTCATATTCAGAGTCTCTAATTTCTGATACTTGAGGAACAGTACCATGCACGAATAACTCAACAAGTACAGCATTGCTGATAGAAAAAAAAACGTACAAAAAAACACCCATGCCGGAACAGTACCATGCAGGTCCATGCAGCATGCTTGTCCATCTACTTGTCCCTGCAACCCGAGCTACAGGTTCTACGGGTTTTGCAGAACTCCAGGCAAAAGCACGTTCTCAATGCAGGTCCATGCAGCATGCAACAGTGCCATGTAACAGTGCCATGCAACAGATCAATGCGACAGATCAGAAAAACCATACCTGAAGAACCATGGAAAACCAAGCTACAGTGCCAATTTCCTCCATAATCTTGCCCCTCTCCTTGTCCATCTACTTCAGCCCAAGCCTCCGGCGACAGGCCTCCGCTCCGCTCCGTCAGAAGTAGGCGGCCTTCTCTCTTGATATAATTTGGATCATCATTCAACAGATAGCATAGCATGCTACGGAATTCCTCTGCTTTGCTAGTAGCTCTGTCTTTTTTTTAAGACATGCAAAGCATGTTTTTCATTAAGAGAGGAGCAAAGAGTTACAAAGAAGCAGCTTTAGGAGAGACCTAAAGCGCACGCCAACAGCAGAAAAACAAACCGACCGGAAGAGAAAGAACCCGACTCACACCACCACCAACATACAACAAATGATACAAAGAAGCAGTCTGCTGCAAACAAGAGCGACAGGGCCACACACTCATCACCGGACGCCGAAGAGCTAGAGGCCTAAGAGGGGCCGGGCGTGGAGGCTATGCAGGACAATGCCGCCAGGGGGGAACGACAAGGACGCCGCCATCGTCCATCTCTCCACGAAGGAGAGAACAGGTTTTCACCTTGCAGACCACGAAGAATGGAGCCGCAGCAACAACACCTCCAGCGAGGAAGCTACACCCACAGGCGCAGCCGTTGTCGGCCCGACGGAAGTCGGGCGGGGCTTTCGCCAAGCTCCAAGCTCCAAGCTACCTCCGCGAAACCACCAAGAAGGCATGGTGTCGGACGGCCGGTGGGAAGGCAGTGTGCAGCCGAGGCGCGAACACACCTGAGGAACAGCAGCAGACCGAAGACGGACGACCCATCGACCTAGGACTCCTTCCTACAGCGGCACGTGAGGAACAGCAGCAAGGTCGGCCTCGGGCGGCGGCGGCGGCATGCGACGAGGCAGACGGGCCACAGCCTCGCGATGGGACAGGGAGCGACGAGCGCCACCGGTGCGACAGGGCCGGCGCAGGAGGGGGTGACGACACCGACGGAGGGCCAGGGAAGGAAGAGCCCGGCCCGAGGCCAACGACGAGGCGGAGCTCCGGGGAGGGAGAGGGAGAGCTCGGCCCCGCGGCCGATGGCGGGGCGGACCTCCGGGGAGGCTGCAAGCAGGGCGCCGTCGAGGGGACCGGAGGGGAGTAGCCATGGCAGCCAAGAGAGGAGGGGGGCCGTGGCCGTCATCACAGAGGGAGGCGCCGAGGCTTCCATCGTGAAGAAGAGCATCGTGGC
Organism: Cenchrus fungigraminus; assembly: GCA_036936925.1. NCBI lineage: Eukaryota > Viridiplantae > Streptophyta > Magnoliopsida > Poales > Poaceae > Cenchrus > Cenchrus fungigraminus. The sequence goes on along the minus strand of CM072769.1, from coordinate 103,054,441 downwards.
CGCCGAGTAGGAGGAAGACGCAACCACCGCGGAGGAGGAGGTAGCCGCGGCCGCCGGAGCGAGGACGGGGTGCCATCGCGGCCGAGGAGGAGGGGCGCAGGGCCGGCCACCGTGGAGGGGTCGAAGCGGGCCGCGCAGGGTTGAGCGTCATCGAGGAGCTGAGGGGCGCCCGTCGTCAGACGCCCAGGACGGCAGCAGGCCCGGCGGTCCCAGAACCAGGGCGGCGCGCGCAAAGCCACGGCAGGCCGGCAGCCACCGACGGAGCCGGAGAGGGCGGCGCACGCAGCGTCGAGGGCGGCGACGACACCGACGGCCCCAGATCTAGGGTTCGCGGACGCTCAGCGGGGGAGGACGGGGCGAGGCGGGAGGGCCGTCAGCGGAAGCAGTCGGCGCACGGAACCGCGCCGCGGAGAGCGGATCCGGCACCAAGACGGCGGGAAATCGCCGACGACCGTGGGGGCGACCTCAAGGTGATGGTGTGAAGAGGGGGGAGGGAGGCGGAGAGGTGGGAGGGGAAAAGTGGGGGAGAAGAAGGGAAACGCAAGGTCGCCAGTTGTGCGACTCCCCTGCTGACCGCCGCCGCCGCCGACAAGGGAGGAGGTGGCGGCGGCCGACGGGAGCCGCAGAAGGGGGAGGCTAGGCAGCGCGGGGGAACCCCTCGACCCTCGTGTCGCCTCCGCAAAGACGACGTGAGGGTCGCGGGAGGAATATCCAGAACGTGCCTTCTCGCTAGTAGCTCTGTCTCTTGCCTGAATGGTGCTGGAAGCTTTGACGCGCGCAGCAAAGCGACACAGCGAGGCAACAACCCGAAGCTCCACTGGGGCGCCAACAACAATTCAGCAAGATGTGGCATCCAGTCGTGAGTTGTACTTGTACATGTGTACAGGCTTTGGCCTTGCCAAGTCCTCGAGCAAGCATTGGTAAGCTAGAGGATGCAGCTCTTCGCCTACGCTTGAGGTTGCGACTACCATGCAATGACGCATACATTTGGGTATGTACAGGTGCAATTTAAGGATAAATATACATGTTTCTTAATCATCTGTCAAAACGACACGTGTCGACACAAAACGATTCTAGCAACAGACGTGCACACATTGTGTGGGCAAACCAAACTAATCTCGTTTATCTTCTTTTTTAGCAAAAAGGGAACAAAGCAATCGAGCATGCATGCTCAAGCATCAGTTGGTTTCGTTAAAAAAAATCATCTGTCTTGTCCAATACTCCCTCTATTCCAAAATTATAGATCGTTTTGACTTTATTAGATTCGTAGACTTTGTTACGCAATTAGATATACATTATGTTTAGATGCATAATAATATCTATGCATTAAAAAACCAAAACGACCTATTGTTTGGGAGCGGATGGAGTACTCTACTACTCGAGATGGTAAACAACTGTCACACAAATTTCCCCTTTAGCATAACTTATGGGTACAAAAATGCATGAAAGATATGAGCATTTTTGTTCCTAATTGAATCATGGTATATCCGTTTCCACAGATGGTTTCAGTACATAAAGCACAACCGGTAATGTGTTGTAGCTATTATGGAGTCTTGTTACACCAAACCCCTTGTAGCTGAACTAATCATTCAGTCACTTGCCAAGTGTAAACTGAATTCGGTCTACTCCGGTGAAACATCATGCCTTTCCGAACTGAAAATTCAACAACAACAAATTCAGTTAAAATAAGAAGAGAATATACACAACAACAGATATTATTACATCAGTATGTCAAAATGATCTAGAGTGAAATGGAATGTCACAATTAGCAAGTACTACTTCCATTCTGAATTATAGATCATTTTACCTTTTCTAGGTTCATAAATATTATTATGCATCTAGACATAGTTAGAACAGATGGAGTACTGAAGCTATTCTCCAAGCATGTAGTGCTGTCATTTGGATGAAAAAATGAAATCAAAGGCAGAGGAGTTGGGAGAAGGAAACTAATTGAAATAAGCCCAAAACCACAAAATTAGGCCTTATTTAGTTCGCAAAAAATGTTGGTGTTTTAGGCCATCTTTTTGCAAAATGCTAAACACCCCTTGCAAACTTGGTCTTATAAAGTTTTGCAATTGGGAGCCAACACATCCAAAACTAGCAAAACATGCATTGCCCACGTGCCAACACTCCCACCTTTATGCAAAAACTTTTGGTGCATCTAAACACTTCTACCAAAACTCAGGAAGATTATATTTGGTGGTAAAGAAAGTTGCAAAATCTTTTTTGCAAACTTTGCAATCTAAACACACCTAATTCCACGCTAACTTTGAATGACATTAAGCAGCATTTCTTTTAAGGCATCCATATATCCTATGGAGGTTAAGACTATGTACTGCAATAAATAAATCTCTTATTGTGTGTCAGCATCGTAATAATGTTGCAAATGATTCTAATTTTTTCTAGGATTATTGGATCAAGAATTAATGTTTAGTAACAGTTTTGGTCCATATACTAGCCAACATTCTTTTTTGTTGAAATAATACTAGAAAGAAAATATGAAGCCAGCTACAGATGCTCAAGTACATTTGTATATGTATGTAAGAACATATGAAGCCAATTACATAACTGTTCTAAATGTATAAGCCAATTTCAGTATGATTTTAGTAGTAGGAAAGAAAATACTCAATCAATTCATAAGACAACAAACGTGACAACAAAAGATGGCATAACTCTTCTAAGATGCTGATAAGCTAATATCAATTTCCATTATTAGCTAACATTAAGTAATAAATACAAATCGGCACCTTGATTGTATGTCCATTTCTCAAGAAACTAGAAAGAGATGACCAATTCGGAAAACCACCCTGGTACTAGTCAAACCTTTACCCTGGTTAGATTCAGCTATTGGGTGGAAACTCAATGCACTACCAGAATCGTCACATTTGCCTAGAGTCCGGCTCTTTGCCGAGAGCCAAATAAAAAACTCTCGGCAAAGAAGGCTTTGCCGAGAGCCATTTACACTAGGCCACAAACGATTTGTGCTGACACTTGCAAATTAGTGTGCTAGCGGGTGCAATTGACAACCGCCAGCACTGTGGTTTGCAGGGGTGCCGGTTCATCACCCGCCAGCAGTAACATAATAGTGCTGGCGGGCAACATAAGGAACCGCCAGCAGAAATGGGGACGATTTCTGCTGGCGGTTGCCATATGTTGCCCGCCAGCACTGTGCCCCTCAATAAAACCCGACAGCTTCTTCTTCCCCAGCTACCTTCCATTGGAGCTTTGCCCGAGAGGAGCTCGGGAAAAGCTCCAAAAACACCCAATCTATGGGGGGAAGGTTTTGCACTTGATTTCCTTGGAGGAGGTGGCTATATAAGGTGAGTTTGTGCTATTCCAACCTTCTTTTTTACCTTTTATCCATCATTTCTAGCTTCATTATAGATTTAGCTCTCTAGATCTAGGGTTTGCTAGCTAGGGGAGAGAGAGGAGTGAAGAGTGAGAAAATTAATTATAGATTATTTTTTTAAGTAGATTGTTATGCAGATTAATTGTAGATTCGCTATGTTTGTCATTAATATAATTAGTTTCATTAAATAAAAAAGAGAGAAGTGAAAAGAGAGAAAATTAATTGTAGATTATTTTTTTAAGTACAGTGTTATGCAGATTAATTGTAGATTCGCTATGTTTGTCATTAATATAATTAGTTTCATTAAATAAAAGGTAGAATTGAGTTTTTAATTATTGTGACTCATTTATTAATACTATATGATTAAATTAGTTTCTAAAATGTAGAATTTTTTCATAGGTTGTTTAACATGGATCACAGAGCATGGATGTATGGCGTACAGAGACATTCTTCTACATTCATGACAGAGTTATCAAAGTTTCTCGAGGTTGCGAAGAAGCACGCTCACATTTGCAAGTCAAAGCAAATACGTTGTCCGTGTAGTGATTGTTGCAACAAACTTGTATGGGAGGATCCTAATGACATCAAGATGCATTTGATACAGCGAGGTTTTATGAAAGGATACACAACTTGGTCCCACCATGGTGAGGCAGTGTCTACTTTCGACAATGCAGACATTGGCACCGGGTATGATGAAGTGGGTGACGAAGATGAAAATGATCATGTCATGATGGATGATGCTTTTGACTGTGGAGATGAAAATGGTAATGAAACAGATGCACCACAGGTGGACGATGAATGTGATGTTGATATGGAGGAAATGTTGCGCCACATTGAACCGGAGGTGTTGGTAGGGAGTGCTAAAGGGTTAGAAAATTTTGGGACACTTAAGAAGGCAGCAAAGGAACGTATGTATGAGGGTTGTGGGAAGGAGTGGACAGTGTTGCGTTTCATCCTCAATCTTCTGATTGTTAAGGCTAAATTCGGATGGTCTGACAATAGTTTTAACGAACTCCTTACTTTGTTGGCCAACCTGCTCCCGAAGCCTAACCTTGTGCCAAAAAACACATATGAAGCAAAGAAGATCATCAACACATTGAAGATGCGGGTGCAAAGAATATAATACACGCATGCAGGAACCATTGCATATTGTACCGCGGTGACTATGCAGAAATGAAGAAGTGTCCTAATTGTGAGGCTAGTCATTACAAAAGTAATGCTGATTTCGACGCAGAACATGTCGCTAGCACAAAAGGCGGGAAGAGGAAGAAGGGTGGAAATAAAAGTGCAGGTGCTCAAGTGGGGAATGAGTCTAGTATTGGTACCACTGACACGACTAGTCAACGTAAAGTCCCTGCCTTGGTGATGTGGTATTTGCGGTGGAGGACCGTCTAAAGCGATTGTTCTCGAACCCAAAGACTGCCAAACTAATGACTTGGCATGCCGATCGCCCAGAGAAGTCTGATGGGAAGCTTAGACATCCTTCTGATGCTCGCTAGTGGAGGACCTTTGATTCCGAGCATAAAGACTTTAGAGATGAAAAAAGAAATATACGGTTCGCGTTAAGTACAGATGGCATGAATCCATTTGGTGAAAGAAGCAGCACGCACAGCACATGGCCAGTGCTGATGACCATATACAACCTTCCCCCTGGCTATGTCACAAGAGAAAGTTCCTTTTGCTAACCATTCTAATCCAAGGGCCGAAGCAACCTGGTATTGACATAGATGTTTTCCTGGAGCCATTGATGGAAGATATGGAGAAGTTTTGGAAATATGGGGTTGAGATGTGGGATGAGTACAGACAGGAGAAATTCACACTTTATGCAATTATCTTTGTTACCATTAATGATTACTCCGCCCTATTTTCTGTGTTGGGTCAGATAAAAGGAAAGACAGCTTGTGTAGTTTGCGTTAATGGTACAATATCTGTGTACCTAAAAGGATCTACGAAGATAGTGTATATGGGGGCCAGACGCTGGCTACTGAGGAGTCACAAGTACCGGAAGATGGCGGACTATTTTGATGGAACGATTGAGGGAAATTCTGCCCCACAACCGGCCACGGGTAAAACCGTATTTGAAATGTGTCAGAAGGTCAAGTTCAAACTCGGTAAGAAGTCAAAAGATAAAGATGGTGTTGGAAGGAAGGAGGCTGAAGCTACAGAGAAGGCCAATGATGTGCCTTTCAAGAAGATGTCGATATTCTTTATGTATTTGCCATACTGGAAAGACTTGGCGGTGCGCCATGCCATTGATGGGATGCATCTTCAGAAGAATGTGTTTAATAGCACAATCGGAATCTTAGGCTTAACGGGCAAGGTAAGGGACGGACTGAAGTCACGTAAGGATCTTGTTGACCTAAAAATCAGGCCAGAGCTCCACCCGCAAGAATGTCCTAATGGTAAGCAATACCTTCCCCCTGCTAGCTACAACTTAACACAAGATGAGAGGTTGGCTATCTGCAAGTGCTTGCGCGAGCTGAAAGTGCCTACCGGATTCTCATCGAACATCCGTTCACTAGTCTCGTTGAAGGACATGATGCTTACTGATTATAACTCTCATGATTGCCATGTGATGATCACTGTTTTTCTTGCGATTGCGATCCGAGCTGTCAAACCAATATTCTTTAAGATGGTTATCACAAGGATGTGCTACCTTTTCAACTTCATTTCGCAGAAAGTCATCGATTCAGTAGAATTGGAAAGGCTTCAGCTTTTTATGTTGGAAACTCAAGCGTAGCTCGAGATGTGCTTCCCTCTGTCCTTTTTTGATATCATGGAACATCTAATGGTCCACATGGTCGAGCAAATTACTGAACTAGGACCTTTGTACTTCCATGAGATGTGGACGTACGAACGGTTCATGTCACTTTTTAATGGATGGATGAAACAACAAGGCATTTCCGGAGGGCAGCATGATTGAGAGCTACCATACTGAAGAGAGTGTTGATTGTTGCATAGATTACATAAAAGATAAGAAAGCGGTCGGTTTACCGTAATCTCGACACGAAGGGAGATTGTCGGGGCAAGGTACCATTGGAAGGAAAAGATTTATTGACGAGGACAACCAACAATTGGAGAAAGCACATGCAAGTGCTCTACAACAACTTGCAATAGTGGAGTCATTCATTGAGCAACTGGAAAATGACATTTGTGTGGAAAATAATGATCGGGACGAGGATTGGGTCATCAAACAGCAAAAGTGTCGTTTCCCATCATGGTTAAAAGAACATGGACATCTATTTCAAGGAAATTCCATACACGATGCAACATTGATCAGGTTGGCGGTTGGTCCATCAAGCAATGTCACCTCATGGCAAACATATGAACTTAATGGGTACACCTTCTATACCAAGGCAAAAGACAACAAGAGTGTCGCTTACCAAAATAGTGGTGTTCGCTATGATGCAATTGATGCTCACGGAAACAACAGCACTTTCTACGGTTTCATAGAGGAAATATGGGAACTTGACTATGGAGTAAATATCCGGATCCCCTTGTTTCTGTGCTGGCGGTTGATGTAAGGCACCGCCAGCACTGAGGTCCTCTGTGCTGGCGGGCGGGCGCCGGCTAGCACTGAGGGCCATTTGTGCTGACTCTAAGTTGCTGGCGGGTGATGCGCCCGCCAGCATAGAGGCGTTTTAGCCGTGAGCACAAATCTTTTCTGGCCTAGTGTTAAAAAACTCTCGGCAAAGAAAAAACACTCGGCAAAGAGACTTCTTTGCCGAGAGCCAATCGAAAAACTCTCGGCAAAGCCACGGGCTCTCGGCAAAAAAAATCAAAATAAAAAAATCACTTTCTTAAGTCCAAACTTTTTGTACCATCAACATACACATATACAAAACTTATGCTCAAATTTGGCACAATTTTAACTCTGTTTGCTATATTTAATAATTTTATATCATTCTAGACATTTTTTGTATACGTCCGATTTGAACTGCAAGTGCATTAAATCATAGAGTAAAGTTGGTGAAAAAATGATATTCATGTTCACGAGACATCTCTAAGACCATGTACATGAAATGAAGCTAAATTTCCGACATTTGGTTCTCTGGTCATGATGAAGATCGTGAGGTAGAAATATTTTAAAATTATATAAAATTCAAATAAAGTTTGAAAATTATGAAATTTGTCTAATGATCATGATATCATATGTGGAGGTTATGGTAAAAAATTGAGAATGTTTTGAATACTTTAACACGTACGCTGTTTAGAAATCAAAACATCTCACGAGAAGTTTCTTTGAACTAATATCACTAGGTTTGATGTCTTAGAGAAATTCAAATTTGAGTTTGACTACAAAAACTTTTTTATAAGTAATATACAGCATAATTAGTATCATGTTACATTTTGAAAAAATTTCAAATCTATTTGCTATTTTAATAATTATTTTTTGGTTAAAATTGTCTATGCCGAGAGCCAGGTGGAGGCTCTCGGCAAAGGCTTGTTGGGCCAGCCGGCCCATCAACACTATAGCCGCCTAACCCTAACCCGCATATAACCCGCCCCCTCCTCCCACCGACCGCCGCCTCCCAATCCCCACCCCGCCTCCCGCCTCTCTCTCTCTCTCTCTCTCTCTCTCTCGGTCTCTCCGCCTAAAACGCCGCCGCCCTCCTCTCTCCTCCGTCGGCTGAGTCGCGCTGCCCCCTCCTCCCCCTCCGCTTGCCCCTCACCTCGTGGCGAGGAGCAGCAACGGGGCGAGGCGCGGTGGCAGCGGATCCGGCGCCCTTCACCCTCTCGTCTTCCCTCAGATCCACCACCGGGGGAGGAGCTCGAGGCCGGACAGCAGCGGATCTGAGGCCCGGTGCGACGTGCGGATCCTCCCCCGGCGCATCTCCTCCGGCGCGTGCATCTCCTCCGGCGGGCCGACGACGGATCTGCGTGCATCTCCTCCGGTGGGCCAGCGGCGGATCCGCCAGGTTCTCCCTCTCTCTCTCTCTCAGCTCCCTCCTCTCTATTGGTGCTGCTGATGGTGGCAGGTGGTGGCGGGTGGATGTGGTGGCGGCGGCCGGCGGCGTTGCTGGTGGCGGCGGCGTTGCGGGTCTGAGGTGGCTCTCGGCAAAGAGCTCTGTGTCGGCCAGACAGTGCCGAGTGCTCTGTGCTGAGGGCTCGGCACAGACTCTGCCGAAGGGAAAGTGGCCTGTGCCGAGAGCATCTTGCTCTCGGCAAAGACGGCGATTCTGGTAGTGATGGGAACTAGGAATTAATTTGGATAATAGGAACACAACAAAATTGTCATCAAGAAATTACCACACTACAAAATATAGTCAACTTCAAGTTTATCCCAAGTATTTTTTAAGTCAAGTTTATTCCAAGTTGCGAACACAAGTATAGTCAAGTTTTTCCTTATGCTTAGCAGAGTTACTATATACCCAATCAAAGTATGCCATCATGAAAAATTAAGGCAACACCAATCAACATCAACCTATCAACATAAAACATTATCTTAAAAAGACAATTGTTGCACCACAGTCTACCAATTGAACAAGCATTGAAGCAAAAAACACACAATACACAAGACCATGCACTGAATGTTGGATGGTTTCCTCCATTTTGGCTAGGCAACATGAATTTAAATCAATCTCACACTATGCCAAAACTGAACCACAATCATATCATTTTGTTGCCTTACAGTATATCCCCGCACTAGTATCTCAAGATGACATTCCAAAATTAATTGACAACTAATGTGCTTCATATCATTGATAATCCTATTTAAATCCTACATATACTTATAGGCGACAGGTAATTAAAACTATGCAGTAAAGAGTGGTTATCAAATTTTCTTAAGTTCGTGAAGAAGATCGGAGATACCATTAATCAAACCAAAATACGGTGAACAACATAACCTCCATGCCTAATCTAAAAAAAACATAACCTCCATGCTTGAAACGGAGGCCTAAACATAACTTGCAAGCAGTTGAGATATAAATGACCACCAGACAACTAATTGTGGTGGCAACCAATCTTTCGATATGCAGAAATTACACCCAACTAAGACTAAAATATGAGTTTACATACTGGTAAGAGGTGAAGATTTTGTACTGATTAAGTAGAGATGATTGCATGACAAATTAAAATTAAAATTAGAATAATGTAGCAATTAAACAATCTATAAATTTCATAAATAGTAGCTACTCCATCTGTCATCAAATAAGTGTCGTCCGGGAAGCGTGACAAACACGCTTCCTAGCAATACTTATTTGGGGACGTAGGGAGTACATCAACTAGAATTGAAGCTCCATACGTGTTGCACACGTACATAGTACCATTTTTTTGAACACTTTTTAAATATTACATGGGTAAAGAGAAATTAACCCCCATCCTTGTTGACCCCAAATGTCTGAGCGCCAATTTACATACTGTGCCATTAATTACCAACTCGATTAAATTGGCAAAGACCAATGAAACAGATGTTCCACTTCAATGCATATGTTCAAATCAGAATCATGCAAACAAAACTCAAATAAATTAATCCAACATCACAAAAATGTATGCCCAGTTTCCTTTAACTACCGAGAATATATATCAGGAATCATGAAACCGAGATAAGGAATACTCCCTCAGGTTTATTTTTAGGAGTCGTTCTAGAGCGACGCGCGAGTAACAAAAAAAGGAGTCGTTTTGTATTTTTAGCGTCGTTTTGGACGACGATACCCCTGAGTAAATACGATTGCCTCGATCCAGCTCCCGGCCGTTCGCAGCACGCGTGCATTCTTCTCCCTTCGTCTTCCGCACCTCACTTTTAATACTAGTACGTCTGCGGTCGCTGCTTGTCATGCTGGAACACCGAACGCAGCTCGCCATCGCCGCTACTGCTCGCCGCACCATCGCTAAACGCTGCTCGTTGTTCGCTCTCGCCGCGCCTGCCATTCAGATTGAACCCGTCGCCTTCCTGCAGTACATGCGCGTTGAGGTCGAGCTGCTCGTCGACATCGAGCTCGTCTTTTTGCTCCGGCCGCAGTGCGTTGAGGTCGAGTTATTCGCCGACGTCGAGCTCGTCATCTACCTGCAGTCACGGCACGCGCTCAACATCTCCCGTGCGCGCCATGCACCCGAGGACCTGCACGCATGCAAAATCACGTGAACACCAAAAACAAAAAAAATTGAAACAGCCGAGAGTCAAACCAACGACCTCCTGTCTCTAGACTCACTCAGCTAACCAGTTGCACATGTGTCGGACTGTTGTGTAGAAGTATCTGCGGACCTATTTAATAAGGGTAAACATGAAAAACTTGATACTAATTAATCACTACGGGAGACGCCCGCTTCCCCGAGTGCCAAATGCACTCGGGGAAGGCCTACCGGGGATGCTTCTCACGGGGAAGCGGCCTTCCCCGAGTGCCAAATCTCGTGCACATGGGGAAGCCTTCCCCGAGTGCCATGCTCCCTCTCGGGGACGATTTAACGCCGTCGGCGCCATCTCCCGGTTTTTTTTAAAAAAAACTCTTCCCCGAGTGCAACACTCGGGGAAGAAATTTCTTTTTTTTTTAAACCTCTTCCCCGAGTGCAACACTCGGGGAAGATATTTGTTTTTTTAGAAAACCTCTTCCCCGAGTGCCCATGGCGCGACACTCGGGGAAGAGTTTCCCCTTTTTTTTAAATACCCTTCCCCGAGTGCCAAATGCCCGGGCACTCGGGGAAGCCCCCTTCGTTTCTTCTTTTAAAATTATCTTCCCCGAGTGCCGCTGCCCAGGCACTTGGGGAAGCCCCTTTCTTTTTTTTCATTTTTTTTTCTTTTTCTTTTTTTGCTTTACCGTGTGACAAACAAAGCATATATTTATATAAACCACAAATCGACTTCAATATATCACAAACCACATTTATAAATGACAAACGACACATCCAAAAGTACACATCCAAAAGTGTGACCAAATATCTCCGGAATCCACAATATATTACAAACCACACATCCAAAAGTACACATTATTCCAAGTTCACAAGTGCAATACATAAAAACGAGTCCGCGGGCGGCTCACGACAACTGGGAGGGTTGGGATGTCCCAACGTGCGATCCCAGCGATGCTGTAGCTGGGGATGGCCCGACGCGCGATCCCGGCGATGCTCCAGCTGGGGATGCCCCAATGTGCGACACCGGCGACCCTCCGACATGGTTCGACGACGCCCCCGAGTGCCACTGAAAAAAGAAAGGAAATTGCACGTGAGTAACAAGATAAAAATCTAAGTTGTAAAGAAAAGTTGAAAATTTTGGCAGCACCTCCTCTGCATGGGGAGGTTTCCAAAACCTGCAAGAAGAAGGTCAGCACGAAGGCCGACAACCACATTTCCGGCACGAAGGCCGACAAATCAACAACTCTGGCACGAAGGCCGACACATCAACAAATCCGGCACGACGGCCATCACTAGGTTTGACACTAAGCATTAGCACAGAAAGTAAAACAATCGTACTCATACTCACCGGAGTGGACTCTCGACGAGGTGGTGGTGGTGCAAGCAGTTGTGTTGGGATCTGCCAACCTTGCTGCTCCCCAAGTTGTTGCACGAACTTGAGCAAACCTTGTGTCTGGGCCTCCAAAGCTTGTATCCTCTGATGCTCGGCCTCCCGCTCGGCCAGCTGAGCCTGTCGCTCAGCCTCTCACTCAGCCAACAGGGCCTCCTGCCGGTCCCGAAGTTGCTGAATCTCAGCCTGCAACATTTGACACCAATGTTCCAATAATGCAGAGCTAAGGAACGTAAAAGTCAAAGAACGACTAATGAAAGTGAGAATACTTACCTGGAGTGACGTCATCGCTGTCGGCCACTGGCTTATGGGCACACTAGAGCTCGTGCTCGCTGCTCGTAGGCGGTCAAGAGAAGGAGTAGAGGCTGTGTCGAGGATGCCGTCGCCAATGAAGAACCGCCCATGCTTCTTGCCTTGTCCAATCCTCATCACTAGCTCAGGATCAAGGTGCTCCTCAGTCCTCGGGTCGTAGTCTGGCCCGTGGACTAACCTTGACACCTCCGTGTACGAACTAAGGCGGGTGTGGATGCTGGAGTTGGTGTACGCCTCTGGGCCTGCATCCGGGTTGTACTCGATGTTGGACTTTGCCGGGCCCATGTGGGCCAGAGCATACGCCACGAGTTGGCCAATTGGCCGGCCATCGTGTGCTGCCTCCTACAAAAAAGGCAACATGTGGTTAGGAATCATGCAGAATTGAGCGCGGCTAGATTAGACAAGTTGTGGCGACTTACATATGTCTTTTTGTATTTGCTGAGGCTGGCGCTGCCCTGATGGTGAGGTGCACCTGGCATCAACATACGGTGCTCTCTTTTCTCTTGGTGCACCTTCTGCCAGTCCGCGTCCAACCGTTTCTCCACTACAGCAGCCCAGCAATCGCAAAAGGTGGCGCACCAGCTCGGAATCACCTACAAGCCATCAGAAGATCAAATTAGGCATAAGTAATCTGAAAAGAGATCAATAGGAGACGTTTTCTATTTACCTCAAGGTACTACTCCTTTGTCAGAATCTCTGTCTCACTTTGCGCCTGAGTTCTGTTGATTGTTCTCTTACGATAGGTGGCGTTGTAGTCAATGTGCGCCTGCAGGCGGGCCTCATAATACAAGTCCGAGACACGCCTTTTACAGGAAGCGTAAGCCACCTGATACGCCCTTTCCTCCTGTCCCGGCTGGCATCTGAAGAAGTCCTGCATAAAGACACGAGGTATCCATTATTTTATTTCAAGAATGACCAATGAAAGCAATGAAATGAGGGTCGTAGAGTGAGAAAGGCTTACCCACAACTCCGAAATCACCTGATCCGCCAAGTTTCTGTACGGTTAATCTGCGGGGAAGAGGGCGTACTGGTCAAACGAGGGTAACTGTCCCTCCACATCCTCCTCTGACTTGTACACCAGGCCAGGGAAGTGTTCCCTACACAGAAGTCCCAAGATCCCATTGACATTGCGAGCCTCCACCCCCTCCTCAACAAGTATCCAGTTCCTGCACAAGTGGTTAATAATAGTTATTATTAGTTCTTATTATGATTTTTCTATATATCAAATGAAGAACATATGAAGTTACTTACCTATCCCCCTCGGGTGCAATCAGTGGGCGGCGGTCAACAGGAATCGGTCGCTTCGGGAGCTGGCTGGGACCTCGCTTATAGGGTTTCGAGGCTGCAGAGGAAGTCGAACCCCCTGCCCCCTCCTCGGACGTGTGCGGAACCCCCTCCTCGGACACGTGTGGAACCCCCTCGTCGTACATCTGTGGAGGGACGTCGTCGTCCCTAGAAGAGCGAGAGGATCCGAGGTCGTGGTCAATCGACGCCTCCAGCCTGGGCCTGCCCCTCGCCCTCTGCCTCTTTGACGGCTCCGGCTCCCCAACCGGTGGCGGCTCCATCTCCCTCGGTCTCGAGTAAGCCGAGCGACACCTCCTAGTGGGCCCCATCACCTGCAATTAAAACAAATAAACCAGTATTAGTCTAGATAAATGAGAAGTACTTAGCAAGGAAGCAAAACAAAGAAAATGTATTTACAAGTATTAAAACGAGAAATATTACATGTTTTTCTAATATTTACAAGTATTAAAACGAGAAGTATTACATGTTTTTCTAATATTTACAAGTATTAAAACGAGAAGTATTACATGTTTTTCTAATATTTACAAGTATTAAAACAAGAAGTATTACATGTTTTTCTAATATTCTTCATGATCGGGATTATCTGGACGATAGGTATCGTCATCACTATCAAGAGCCTCCAAATCGTCAACAGCCTCATCCTCATCGCTGTCATTGTCTAGTTGTAGTCCGTCAAGCATTTTCAAGTCTCTCGGATCATGCACCTCATCTGCAGCTTCCTCGTCAACAACCCATTCCTCGTCTACTTCCATTTCAATATCTTCAGTTAAGTCTATCTCAAGCATCCCTGGTAGCCCCTCGTCTTGTTGATAGAACTCCCCGTCATCCGTGGGTGGGTTCAAGTTGTAATCATCATCGTTTGGGCGAGCACATTTACCATGTGGTGACACCTTGTGCACAATATACCAACCCTGAAGACGTGGGTCGGTTTTGCAAGCATATGGACAATAATAAACTTGCCTGGCTTGTTGAGCCACAATATAGACATCCTCTCCTAGATAGAAGGAATCTTGTCTAATTTCGACTATCCCAAATTTAGGAGACTTTTTCGATACTCCAGGATCAAACCACTTGCATTTGAATATGACTGGCTTAGGTGCCTTTTCACCATGGAATTCGAGCTCGTATATTTCTTCAACTATGCCATAATAGTCCTCAGGCTCCTTATGCTCCTCGTCAGGCATAACTACTCCAGGCGTAAATACTCCGGTATTGGTGGTCCTTGGATTGGGCCGACTCTTCTCGTACCTTGTTGTGTGAAAGCGATATCCATTCACGTCATAAGCATTAAATGACAAGACCTTGTAGTCAAAGCCTCTAGCCACTTGTCGTAATTCGACATTTATAGACAAATCACTTTTGCACTACAAGCTCAAGCAGGAGAGAAATGAAATTAGGCAACTATCAACACTAAACTTGGAACGACCTAAGTTGGCAAGAAGGTACCTTTCTTTGAAACCATGTAATGAAATCATGTTCAAGAAGAAGGTTCTCTCGTTCATGTTCAGTAGGTGGCCTTGGATCATGCCAGTATTCATCAAAAAATTCCCTGCACCGACAAGCAACAAGGTTGTTGGATGCAGAAAATTTATGAAGTATGTAACAAGTTCGTTGAGAATTTACCTCTGATACTTGTCGACTTCGTCAAGGTTCGTCAACAAGTACAACATGATCTTGTGCCACTCTGGATTGGTCAAGAACTTTGTGGCCGCTCCACTTGACCTCCCACGTTGCCCTTTGTATAGGCTGAGGGTCGATTCATTTTCGTCCTCGTTGTAACGAGTGGATGGATTATGCACGCTTGGAAGGTTGTCACTATAGTATGTTGTTGTGAAGTTTGACACCTCCTCACGAAGGAATGCCTCTGCTATGGAAGACTCAATCCTGCCTTTGTTTCCACATTTCTGGCGAACAGTCTTTAGCAATCTCTCGATTGGATAGCACCAGTGGTTCTGCACAGGCCCCCCCAATCGTACCTCGTTCGGGAGGTGCAAAATGAAATGCTGCATCGACAAGAAAAAGCCAGGTGGAAAGATCTTCTCCAACTTACAGACCAACTCGGGTGCCGTTTTTTCCAACTCCTCAACCACTTTTAGAGATATCTCCTTGGCACAAAGCTGGCGGAAGAAAAAACTCAACTCTGCCAGCACCTTCCAGATATGTTCAGGGACGTAGCCTCTAACCATCGACGGAAGAAGCCGCTCAATCCATATGTGGAAGTCATGACTCTTCATCCCTAAGTCTCGGCCAGTATTTGGGTTCGCTCCCCTCCTCAGATTCGCTGCAAACCCATCAGGGAAACTTAATGTCTGCATCCATTCTATCACTTCTGTCCTGTGCTTCTTTTCCAAGACGTAATCGGCCTTAGGCCTTTTCCATGGTTTGCCATCTCTTGGAGGCATCATGTGTAGCTTTGGTCTGTCACATAGTGTTGCCACGTCTACTCTGGCCTTAGGGTTGTCCTTTGTCTTGTCAGGAATGTCCATGAGTGTTGCCCAAAGTGCTTCGGCGACATTCTTCTCAGTGTGCATTACATCTATGTTATGTGGAAGGAGAAGGTCATCACAATAGGGAAGCCTCTCCAATCCCGGCTTATGAGTCCACATATGTTTCTCACCATAGCCCACAAAGTGATCTTTGTTTGGCTTATCTTTCTTTGGATTAAGTTTCTTTCTTTTACCCTTCTTTGGATTATCTTTCTGCGTCGGTAGCACAAGAGCATCTATCTGAGCATGAACCTGAGCAGTAGTCATCTTCTGAGGTACAGGGCCGGTCACTGTGACACCTTTTGTGAAGTTCTTAGTGTCTCCTCTGAATGCATGGTCAAGAGGGAGGAACTGTCGATGCTTGTCGAACGACGAGAACTTGCCACCCTTCTTCAACCAAATGAACTCTAGAGCTGCCTTGCATACCGGGCATGGAAACTTCCCGTGGACACACCAGCCAGCGAATATCCCATATGCCAGGAAGTCATGCATGGAGTACTGGTACCAAACATACATTCTGAAATTCTTCTTTGTAGCTCGGTCGTAAGTCAATACGCCTTCATTCCAAGCCTTGATCAATTCATCATAGACAGGCTGCATGTACACACCCATTTTGTTTCCCGGGTGTCCAGGAATTATCAACGTCAAGAATATGTTTTGTCGTTGAAGTAGGACCCCGGGAGGGAGATTTAGGGGGATAGCGAACACGGGCCAACAAGTGTATGGGGCCGACATCATTCCATAAGGATTGAACCCATCCATTGCCAGCGCAACACGTACATTACGGGCCTCTCCATCTTTGAGACGATGGTTGGCATTAAACATTTTCCATGCTTGACCATCTGCTGGATGTACCATCTTGTCAGGATTGTATCGAACGCCTTCCTTGTGCCATGTCATCTGTTTCGTAGACTCCTCGGACATGAATAGCTGTCGGAGCCTCGGTATGATTGGAAGATGTCTTAGGACTTTCATGGGGATGTTCTCATTCTGCTCCTTCATTCCATCACCCTTGTCTACCTCCACATACCTAGAGGATTTACACTTTGGACAGTACTTTGCATCCTTGTGTTCTTCCCTAAATAGGACGCACCCCTTCGGACAACAATGTATCTGATCATACGGCATCTTCAGTGCCCGAAGGAGTCTCGTTGACTCGTGCAAGTTACTCGGAAGATGATGACCCTCCGGAAGCAGTCCCCCAATAATTGCCATCATAGCATCGAAGCAGGCTCGAGTCATGTTGTGCTGGGACTTCAACCCCAATAGGTGCCCAATGGCATCAAGTTGAGAAACCATTGTCTTCTCATGTAGGAGCTTCTGTGCTGACTCCAACATGGCCAAGAACGCCTTAGCGCTCGGCTCTGGCTCCTCCTCCTTATCATCCTGCTCGTCCTCCGTAGGCCTTTCAGCGAACGTCGCATCCTCATAGTCACCTAACCATCCTGGTACCCCACCATCACCATCAAATGCCTCCAAGCGTCGTCTCATGGCCTCCTCTCTGGGACGATAGGCTTCACCATGGCACACCCACCGGGTATAGTTTGGCATAAATCCATACTTGCAAAGATCCCTCAACATTACTTCCCTTGTTTTTTTCTTCTTGTTTTTACATTGGCTGCAGGGACAAAATGTGTCTCCCGCTCCCTTTTCCTTAAATGCATGGTCCAAGAATTTCTCGGTCTTATCCATCCATTCACGGGTGACTTGAGTCTGACTTGGGCGTCCCGTGTACATCCACTCACGGTTATCCATTCTCTAGCATATACACATAACGCAGTAATATAACCATCAATCGCATCTGCACGGCGTGCCTACTGTCTAATAGGTAAGGATAGGTCCTAATCCCACCCGCCGATGCGTAGATAAGGTTAGTTTCCATGCTCTACTCCGATCCGAAACGGAATTTCAGCAGCACCTCCCCGCTGCTCTCCCGATACACGTCCTGGAAGGGAGAGTGTGTATCCGGAGAACAACAGAGAGGTGGTGCCGAAACTCCATCTCGGATCCGAGCAGAACATGGAAACTAACCCATCTACGCATCCGCAGGCTGTCCAAAAAACGTGGACAATCCGAAACAGATACGGTCATAGATATACAAAGATCCGCATATCTCCAACCGTATCTGTTTCAGACGGGAGACGCCTAACTAGGCTACACCGATCTACGTACGACAACGGTAAGGAAAAGAGCTCAATTATACCTAGGGTGGCGGTGGAGACAGGCTAGCAGCACAGTGGCGAGTCGGTGCACTGACGAGTCGGCGCTGTGCAGGCAGGACCGCAGTGCCGACGAAGACGGTCGGGGTAGCCGAGGTGCTCCGGGTTCCCTCCGATAGGTCCTGCCCTGCAAAACAAGAAAAACAATATTATAAGTACAAAATTTCGGCAGAACCTCCCCTGCACGGGGAGGTTTCCAAACCTGCAAGAAAAAAGCCGGCTCGATGGCCGACAACACATATACGGCACGAAGGCCACACATCCACAATTCCGGCACGAAGGCCGTCAACGACACATACGACACGAAGGCCGACACCCAGAGCAGGCCCGTGCACGAAATAAACTAAAATTGCTTCTGACCCATACCCACCAATTAGTATGAAAGGAAATTTGCAAGTATGACTTGTTTTCTTTTCTTTATGGATCTGAACCACTGGCAAAAAGAAATATAGAAATGGAGCAAATGGGAATGGACTTGCTACTACTAGAGTATGTACAGCCACTACTTGCAACTACATGTCCTGGAGAATCACTAGTTTAAGTGTGCGGAGAGGGCGGAGCATACCTCAATTTCATGTTGCTGCTCTCTTCATGATCCCAGCCATCGTCATGCCACCTAATCTGAGGAAAAAAATTTAAACCTTAGCATATCCAAATTAATTAAAATCGTGTGTCCACGGGGATGGATAAGCTCACCTCAGGGCTGGCGGCAGCCGGCGAGCTGGGGAGAGCCGACGGGGGCAGAGCAGCGCCGGCGGGGGAGGAGGCACCGGCGGGGGCGGGGTGCTCTGGTGGGGGCGGGGGCACCAGCGGGGGCGAGGGGCGCCGGTGGGGTCGGGGGCGGGGGGCGCCGACAGGGACGGGGCCGGGGGGCGTCGGCGGGGGCGGGGACACCGGCGGGAGCGGGTGGCGCCGGCCGGGACGGGGGCGCCGGCGGGGACGGGGGCGCGGGTGCCAGCGGGGACGGGGGCGGGGGCGGCGCCGACGAGCCGGGAGCGGGGGAGGGCCGGGGGACGGGGGCGCGCCGGCGGGCGGCGGCGGGCGGAGTGTGCGTGCGTGGGTGCTGGTGCCTGTGTGTGTGCGCGTGGGTGCTGTGTGCTTGTGTTGGTGTGTGGGTGAGTTGCGTGGGCCGGCCGGCCCATTAGGGTTCACCCCCTTCCCCGAGAGCCCTGGTTTAGCACTCGGGGAACGTTGCCTCTTCCCCGAGTGCTACGCTGAGGCACTCGGGGAACTAATTTTTTTTAGCTTTTTTGCTCTATTTTTTTGTGAGGCCTTCCTACATTATTTAAAACTCTTTGCTCAAATTTGGGGTAATTTCAAGTTTTTTAGGTATATTTCATTAATTTTTTTTGTTTTGTTGAATTTTTTTCAGACTTCAAATTTGAACTACAGGTGCATGAAATCATATAATTTGGCGATTAAAAAATGATATTCATGATATTTGGTGTACATTGAGGCCGTATCCAGGAACTCACATGAAATGTCGAGCATCTTATTGCCGTGACATGACGAACAACTTACGGGAAAAGTGTTTCTAAATTACAGAAAATCCGGACGAAGTCCGAAAATCACGAAACTTGTCGGGACATCATGTTATCACATGTAGAGGTTGTGTGCAATAATTGAGAAGATTTCGAGCAAGTTGGGATGTTGGGTGCTTGAAACCCAGACATCTCCAGGTGTGTTATCACATTGATCACATGTGGAGATGTCTAGGTTTTAGGCATCAGACGTTGCAACTTGCTCGAAATCTTCTCAATTGTTGCACACAACCTCTACATGTGATAACACGATGCCCCGACAAGTTTCGTGATTTTCGAGCTTCGTCCGGATTTTCTGTAATTTAGAAACACTTTTCCCGTAAGTTGTTCGTCATGTCACGGCAACAAGATACTCGACATTTCATGTGAGTTACTAGATACGGCCTAAATATACACCAAATATCATGAATATCATTTTTTGAATCGCCAAATTATATGATTTCATGCACCTGTAGTTCAAATTTGAAGTATGAAAAAATTCAACAAAACAAAAAAAACTAACGAAATATACCTAAAAAATTTGAAATTACCCCAAATTTGATAAAAGAGTTTTAAATAATGTAGGAAGGCATCAAAAAAAAATAGAGCAAAAAAACTAAAAAAAAATCAGTTTCCCGAGTGCCACCGCGTAGCACTCGGGGAAGGACCCTTCCCCGAGTGCCAGACAACGGCTCTCGGGGAAGAGGCTCCTTCCCCGAGTGCCGGCGCAAGGCACTCGGGGAAATGGCTACCTTCCCCGAGTGCAAGAGCATGGCACTCCAGAAGATTTTTTTCAAATTTTTTGCAAACGGTGCCGTCCAATGCCGCCGTCAAATGCAAAATTCCTTTTGCGAGGGCCCCTCTTCCCCGAGTGTTGCACTCGGGGAAGATGGATTTCCCCGAGTGTCTCCCTTCCCCGAGTGCCGTGCGCTTTCCGGCACTCGGGAAAGCCTCTCTTCCCCGAGTGCAATTCTTCCCCGAGTGCAACACTCGGGGAAGATTGGCTTCCCCGAGTGCCCGATTTTTGGTACTCGGGGAAGAATTTGGCACTCGGGGAATTTCGGTTCTCCCGTAGTGAATGACTCCTTGGTATTAACAATCTTGTCCTAAACGACTTCTAAACTAGAACCGGAGGGAGTACCTTGGATGATTCATTGGGCCCACTTCACATTCCGTATCTCCTCAGTTGGATAATCATGCCCGGGATAAGGAAGAAGCATAGAACAAGCGTGGCGACCAACATTGCCATGCTACTGAGAGCAGAGCCAAACTTCTCTTGGTAGGTGCCCATCGCCGGCGCATGCGCTTGAATCAGCTGACCCACCAACATGACAGGGACGCAGAGGTAGACGACCACCAGAGCCAACGTGACAGAGGCAGGGCCAGCGTTCTGGCAGGGGCGTGCTCCACCTCCACCGCTCGCAGGACGGCCTCCGAGCTGCACGTCGGACCTCCTGGCGACTCCACTCCCGGCGGACTGGGTGACAAGGCATCAACACCCTCACAATTTGTTGATCGGAGAAACAGAAATGGAGCAGCGAATTGGGGGAGAAATGGCATGACGGCCGGGATGGTGGAATCATACCGCCTTGGGCCACCTCTCGATGATCCAGAACAGCCGCGGGCCGGCGACCGGGATCAGCACCGCCATGGCGACGAAGGCGGCGTCGGCGGCCTTCTTCGCGACGGCAGGCGCGCGGGAGTCCTCGCCGCAGGCCCAGCGCGCGGCGACGGCGGCGCCGTTGGCGGCGATGTTCGCCCAGCTGAAGCAGCAGAACGCGAGGACCAGCGCGTCCGCGACCCGCACGAGGAGCCCGCGCAGAGCCGTCCTTGCTGGCGGCGGCGGCGGCGCCTGGGGCGGTGCCGCCGCCGCCTCGATGACCGTGAAGGAGCGTCCCCGCAGAGCCGCCGCCGTCCCTGCGGCATGCGGCGCCGGAGGCGTGCGGGGTGAAGCAGCGTCCGATGCCTCCGTGTCCGCCACGGCGAGCGGGTGCTTGGAGCCCGAGGCTCTGGAAGGTTTCGGCGAGGTGACGGCGAGAGCGCGTGCGGCGGCGGCGGCGGCGTGCGGGTGACGTGACGAGTCGGTGCGAGGATTGTGCCGGCCGTGGGTTTGGAGCAAACCCGGGCGCGTCGGGGCCTTGTCGCCTTGTGCCTGCGTGGTGCGTGCCCCTTTGTCTGGTTCGCGTCGAGGCTCGAAACGGTGGGTCCAGACGTCCAGTTATCCACAACACAAGCACTGACGGCGCACCTGCGGGCGGACGCACGGACCAGAGCGGCGGGCCGGCGACGAGGTCCGAGCGGCACGACGGAGCGCCCGGGCCGACCGCGCACACGGCGAGCACTTTTCGCGTACGCGCGTCCTGATGCTACGACATAACGCGGTCGTCGCGCCGGTTCGTGGGGGAATGCGGCAGTGCACGCGAACGTGATGAGGTGAGGCGCAGTGCAGCGCGGGGGCGGCACATCGACGGTGCCTGCTGCCCAAGTGGCCAGCGGACGACATGTCTGTGTCGGGCAACGCTCTCGCGGTGCCTTTTTTCAACACGTGCAAATCACGATTTTGATTAAGAGAGGAGAAAAAAGTCTTTCGGTTACAAAACAGACAGACACTAAGTCAGACTAAAAGAAAAATAAGGGTTCTAGGGTGCTACACCGTCCTCACCGGGCGAACATCTAACAGACGAGCAAGCAGAAAAAATCCGGCACGCGCCCAGGATCTAGGCTCATCCAGAATCGCTGACACAAGCGCCATCGGCATGAGAGCTTTTCTGTCGTGAACGCGCATATTCCGCTCTCTCCACAGCGACCAAGCGACCAGCCAGATAAAAGTGTCAAAACCTTTCCTTCGCACTTTAGCAACATGTTTCTTAACGAAACGCTCTCGCCGTGCCGGGCCGTGGTCGTCACGCGTGACGGCGGACTGGACCCAAGCTGTACGTACGCCTCTCGGAACTGAACTAAACGGTTGCACTGCACTGCCGCAACACCGGCGACGGCCACTGTGACCGGCGATCGCGTCGGACCTGATGCCCCTAAACCAGCTGGTAACAGCGGATCGGAGAGCGTGCTCAGCCGAGACAGAGGATGATACGGCAGGGCAACGGTGACCGCATCCACGCAACAAGCCGACCCAAACCGAACAAAGATGTCGAAATCCACGAGAAACTCTGTTAATGGGGTGCCACGTACTGCTAGCTATTTTATTTTTTTTTATTTTTTTAAAGTAAGGAAAAGTTATATTACTTCAAATAATCAAACAATATAGCATTACAATCATGTTCTAAAGCTACCGACACGCAGGTCAGAACACCTTTAGAAATAAAATCAGAAGATAGAACTCTCTTACCTATCGGGACCAACACATGTGCCACCTGATTAGAGCTGCGATGGCAAAAGGAAACTCTAGAATCCTGAACATACTCAAGATTATTTTAGCTTCTTCACTGGTAAAACAACTAGAAGAAAAATTTCGAGAAGAATCTTTGAGTGCATTGACTGTTCCCAGACAGTCGGATTCCAAACACATAGGCCCTTGGGAAGACAGAAAGAGCACGACGGATTCCTATCAAGGAAGCTAAACATTCGGCTTCTTCAGCAGAATTGCACAACTGATCACTTCATGTGACACGCCATTATACTTCATGTGACCGGCGATCTGCAATAAATCTTTGATGCATTAACATCTTTGGCAACGTTGAAAAGTGGTAGTCCTCGCGTTCCAAATTGCAAGTCGTTTTAGCTTTTCTAACTTTACTATGCACTTAGATATATCGTATATCCAAATGCATAAACAACTTAGATTTGATGTAGTGCAGCCGCTGTCACTACTCGGCAACACAATTTTCTGGTCAAGGAATAACACACAGAGCAGTAGAAATGCACGACGTAGCGCAAAAGACAATCTTAGGAAGCGACTGCCTCATCAGTAGCACAAATAATACATCTAATTTGGATGCTCAATATTATTTGGGGACATCATGTCCAAGGATGAAGAAATTTTATGCGGGATAGACATATCCTAGCTGATGAGTACAGCTGTCAGCTTATTCTTGCACAATGGTTTCATCACAGAAACGACACAAGCCCTGCTACTACTGCAATCATTTGTAGTAAACCATCATCGCGTCACTTGCCCCAGGTGAATACGAACTACTCTTCTACTCAAGGAAGTGATGCCATGTGTTCCAGAACTGAAATAGCAACACAATACAGTGCCAGGTTAACATATAAGTACATAGATATAGAAATCGATAGTCAATGAGTGAAGGGAGGATAGTGGATACCCTAGATTTTTCATGCGCCAAGTTGTTGCAGTAACATGAACTTGGCAGGATTCAGTTCGCCGGAGGATCCCTCGTCAGGATAATGGCCAAGTTCGGAAGAATGACCCAGCAGAGTGTAACCGAGGCAAGAATGGTTCCAAGCTCACCGAGCCCGGTACCAACATTCTCAAACCAGGAACCCTTTGCCGGCACAAGCCAATGAACCGCCATGGGCACACAGCACAAGAGGATAACCAGCAGAGGCGACCGAGGCCAATCCGAGCAGGAAAAGAACGGCGCTGCACCATGGTGCCGGAAAAAAAAATCCACAAATCTTGATTCAGAAATCGCTCCTGGCCATAACCTATGAAGGAAACCAGATCATGGCTCGTGGGGAGTATTGACAAGGGTCGAGCAGGTGGATCCAATCCAAACGATACCTCGCGCCGGCGTGCCTGCCGGGGCGCCGCCGGAGCAGCGTGAGCGACGACGTTGAACCTGTAGGCCAGCCGCTGGAAAGCGAGCGGGAGGAGCAGCCCCATGGCGACGAAGGCGGCTCTGGAGGCCTGCGTCGCGAGGACGTCCGCGCGGGAGCCCTCGCCGCAGGCCCAGCGCGCGGCGACGGCGGCGCCGCTGGCGGCCTGGTTCGCCCACATGGCGGCGACCACGGCGAGGGGCGCGGCGTCGTCGCCCGCGGGCAGCTGGAGCCCGCGCAGAGCGTCCATCGTCTTCGTCTCCACCGCTGCCGCCGGCGCCGCACGTGGTTTAGCAGGAGCAGCCGTCGCCTGCGGCGGCGCGAGGAGTGGAGTGGTGCCCGCCGCTGGTGCGTTGGAGTCCGCCATGGGGCCGGGTGTGGGAGCGCGCCGGCCGAGAGCGAGAATGCTTCTCGCGAGGGCGGAGCGCGTGCAGTGAGCGGCTGCTTTGCTGTGCCGTGGCCGCCTGTGGGGGTGTGTGGCGCTGGCGAGCTGGTGGTTTTATGATGGCTGCGGAGTGAGTTGGCGTTCGCGTCGTGGCGTGGGGACCGGAAACGGAGTAGTAGCCCGGGAGCGTCGCGCCGGTGTCCTGTCCGGTGCGTGCCGCG
Source organism: Cenchrus fungigraminus (assembly GCA_036936925.1). Classification (NCBI taxonomy): domain Eukaryota; kingdom Viridiplantae; phylum Streptophyta; class Magnoliopsida; order Poales; family Poaceae; genus Cenchrus; species Cenchrus fungigraminus. Next base: position 103,029,446 of record CM072769.1, on the reverse strand, counting down.
CGCCCGAGCCCAACGGGAAAGGAGCCGAATTTGTTGGCTTGCTAGGCAAAAAGCTTTCGTGATCGTCATGCGATACGAACGTTACGTGTCGGCGGCCTCAGACCGGGGGTCGGGGCTCGCCGTCGACGCCCGCGCGCAGCACATACGCCGGAGCGGCAGGTGCTGACCGAACCTACGGCGGCCGGGCACGTCGGCGTCCTCGCGTTCGCTACTACATCACACACCGTCCTGTCCGTCCATAAGCCATGGGAACAGGGCGACGCGCGCGCGGGCACGCTGCAATAATGGCCTAGGCCTACGTCTACGTGCTCCGGTGCTCGATCGAAAGAGAGGATGACAGGGCCACGGTGATCGCGTCCATGCATATGTTAAGATTAAAATCTTTCTTTGGTATCTTAGGAAAGGAGTAGTCTTGACCAAAGATAATTTGGTTAAAAGACAATGGAAAGGGTGCACTCAATGTTGCTTTTGTAACAAATCGGAAACTATTCAATATCTTTTTTTTATTGTCCAATAGCCAGGTTGATGTGGATGACAATAAGTTTTACTTTTGGGGTTAGGGCGCCTGCAAGCATAGCTAATCTTTTCGGTCCTTGGCTTAGAAGTTTTCCGAATAAGCAAATGAATAAAGTGATAGTCGTTGTGGCTGCGTTTTGTTGGGCTTTATGGCTCTCCAGAAACGAAATCGTATTTCAAAAATCAAATTTTATTGCAATTTTGCAGGTGATGTTTAGAGGAACTTTTTGGATTAGGAGCTGGTCCATCCTATCCAAAGATGAGGAGCGAAGCATTTTGAAGGAAGGTTGCCATTGGATTGAGTCAATGGCTTTGGAGGTCTTCAACAAAAGTGGATGGAATGCCCGGAAGCGTTTGGAGTTTTAGCTGTCCGGTGTCCAGTTAACTATGTTACTATGCATAGTGCTCTTGTCGAACCGGTTGTACCCTTTGTTAGTCTGTACTGGGGAAGTATTCTCCTGTGAGGGTTGCGTCTTTTTGCTGTTAAGCATTAGGTGCCGGTCGTATGGATCGAATGATGGTTGTAAACTATGGCTGTAGGCATTCGTGGAATGCCGGTGCCGGAACTGTCATGTTCCTTAATCTAAAAAGATTGCGGCCGTCGTCCACGACAGGTCTTCTCAAAAGAGGTTTTCTTCGGTACACAATACGACCTGTACGACCAGTTGGAAAAGGACTCGTATGTAACAGAAAAGGACCTATATGTAAGGATCGGACGGTTGAGATTAATTCTATATGACCGGTTTTTTAGCTGTTGTACGGTAGTATTCAAAGGTCGTACTGGTAGTTGAAGGGTATTATCGAAAATATAAAATGTCATTTTTGTAATATATAAAAACAGAGGGGGGAGGTGTGCACGGGTGGACTGGGTAGCGGGGAATTTTTTTTTCTAAAACATATATCAACCAAATTACCATTTTACCTTTAGAGAAAAACCGAAGAAACCGACAATACAACCGTTGTAACGTATTGTGTACCGAAGAAAACCTCTCTCAAAACTCAGGTCGATCCAAATCAAAAAGGTCGTGCAGACCAGAATCTCTTCAACACACTAATCAGTTGCGCAAATTGCAGATGAGATCAGAAACTAAAGATCGTTTTGGGTAATTCAAGAGCAGATTCCTATGCCAAATGCATCCAAGACCATGGTGCATCAAATAGCACCACAAACTGCCACAGTACATTTCATGAGGCACACACCATAACTCGTCAACAGAATTTGCTCAAAGGAAACCAAAACAACAGCCCAGCAAGGTAGCAACGACAGTAAACCGGTAGCACATACAGCATTATTCAAGTCTTAACAGTACTCAGGCTCGCTTCATGCACATGTGAGTAGGCAATCGACGACTCCACATGATAGTTCTGCAATGTTCCTGCGACGAGCTCCACACACGGTATGTTCTCCAACCTCACCAAATACGATACCAGCCGAGGGTTCAAGTAAGTTTTAGTGCCAGGAAGTTCGATTCTCGGGGTCTAGAGCAGTATAAGCGCGCGCACACTCAATCCAGCCTCCCAAGCAAGTACGCGACCTGGACCTCCTTGGTGAGCGGCATGATTCTCCTGTAGAGTCCCGCGACCAAGCTGGGGTTGATCTTGAACACCGGTGGGGTCCTGATCTTCATATCTTGCCCCAAGATACTGGCCTTCACTTCGACCCTGCGCTCGATGGCGCGCTCCACCGTCTCGTATGTGAGGAGTTGCATGAGCTGAACACGGTCCTGAATTTTGCAGCACGTGGCAAGAAAATAGGCACATGAGTAGTTTGCAAAGGAATCAAATTATATATTTGACTTGAAGAAACTCTGCAAGTAAGACAAAAAAAAATGGACATAGAAGGTGTAGACATAATAGCATGAAGCAGAAGCACAGACCTGGGCTTTTATAGCTGCCTTGTAAGCTTCAGGGGACTCTAGAAACTTGGCCTCTGCCACAAACTTCCCATAGTGGATTCTTTTAGAGAGTGCCTGAATGATAAAACAAGGCACAGTGAATAAGAGCCAGACTATACACATGCAAAATTGCACAAGTCACCAGTGAACATCAGCATAAGTACTGTGAAAATGACATCACAAAAAACAATGGCAATAGAAAACCTTGCATGGATTGCTACTTGAAGATGTGGTTCAACCTGTTTGCTAAAACATATTCTTTTAGCCAAATGAAAATTGCAGCTGAGTAAAGGAATTTTGACAATAAAGTAGTTGACTCAACACAAGCAGATGTTTACCCAAAGTACTTAAGTGGAGTAGAGGAGTTCGTTGACATGAATATGAGATGTACCTGCAGGCAGGAAGTGTCACAAAGAGCACTGGATCCATAGTTACCATCACTTCCTTCTTTCGTCAGTCTTGGAAGAAGTTCATTGAAATACAATTTCCAAATCTTTGTGTTGATGTTAATAGAATCAGCAATGGAATGCAGAACCTATGCAAAAGAGAAGGGAAAAATATGAATCCATCTGAAGTTTACTGTCATGGTCATAAGATCAGGACATCTCATTAGCATTATGAGCCTTGCAATAGGACACTCCAAATGCAGCATAAACAGATGTTTCATGTCACAGATGGACTGTTATGGCACAATAACAGTGCTTGTACAACAAGATTCATGCAGAAAGTGTCAAACCATCAAAGGATTAAATTGAAGCAACTTATTAACTGCTAAGTCATCATCAGCTCTATGAATTAATAAATATAGTGCTACTTTCACCTCTGCTCCAGCTAAGGTAAGTTAGGAGCTTTAAGCATTTGCATTTACTCAATGTCAAAAGAGCACATGTTGCAAATAAGAAGGCATCTTTTTAGAGCTAACAAAAAGAAAAAATAGACCCTTGGCTTACTTCAACTCAATGCAAAACAATATGAGCGGAGCTATATACAGCTCATTTTGTGATATATTGGAGAAACTAGAGTATCTTAGAAAACAGGGAACATTTTCAACCTCCTCTACCCAAGGTCTCTGGCATTTATAATTATAACAGTAGCAAACTGCCTGTACGTTGTTCACTAATTGAGCAGTGATCAATATATGAGCTCTAAAGGACTTTTAAGTCAGGTGATAGACAACTGTAACAAAAGAAGTCAATCTATCTACCTATATGAAGAAAATCATATATTAGCCATTTAGCCTACAAATGGTGGGCTATATTTCTTATACTGATGAAGAAACTACAAAATCATCAAGAGAAGCATTTGACGGCCAAGAAGAACAAGCATTACCTTGGGGTATTGCAAAGGTGGCAACAGTGGCTCAGGCAGATCATCTGGAAAGAATGGGTGCTCATCTGGGCTGTTGTATCTCCCAACCTATATTAAAAACATTAGCAACTTTACCAAGCAACAATCAATTGTTTTTGTTTAAAAATTCGAAATGGACTCACCTGCACATGGATCTTTTCAGTTTGTTTAACCATAAAATCAACCAAAGATCCTTCAAAACCATCCATGTGGAAAAAAGTGCTATCATATGTATCAGCATTGTAACGATACTGGGCTCTCTCCAAGAGGCCAAATATGATGCTGTCTTCCAGAGTAATCAAAGTTTGTCTGATGCTATCCAATTTCAGTTTTTCACTTCGATCGACCCTCCCTTCCCTAAGAAAAGTGCACCATTAATAAAAAGAATGGAAAATTCCTTCAGTATAACCAAAACTGGCTTTCATAAAAGAAAAACAATAATCCAGGACAACATAAGAGAGTTCAAGTCTTTCTGTAAAAAAAACAACAAGGTTAACATCCAGAGTGCTCCATGTCAATTCCCTCAAGATTCTACTTGCGTTTCTGAAATAGTTTCACCAAAATTGAATGAACCTTCGTCACAATGAAAGTATGAAACTAAAACATATGTGTCATCAAAGTACACTGTGAACTCTTTACCACCAAGTCTCCAGACCTATTATTGGTGGAAGTGACAAACAACATAGCTGGAAATTTCCACAGTTTAGTTACAACATACAACAACAGAAACATGTATTGCATACAGGCAACAGCACGATTTAGTCTCAAGTAATGACCTCTAATAAGTTGACTCTACCACAAAATAATTCAAGTTCACAGATGTCAACACCATGTCCATTTTTTACACAGTACTAAACTATTTGTTCTCAGAAGACAATTCAACAAGGAGCCCCCCCACTTCTAGGTGATCAATCCTCCAATCACCACCAAACAGTGAGCCAAAACTTTGCCAATGCAATTATAGAATCACCATAAAACAGCCACAAAATTGCCAATTCAATCACCACAATACAGCCACAAATTGGATGCCTGGATTCATGCAATTAGTAATTCAGTATCTAATAAAGCACAGATGGTCGAATCCAGGAGGACTACTCTCAGAAATGAAAGCGCTAGTCCAAATCTCCCAATCGATAACCAACAAAATCCAAATCCAACTCCAGAATCAGCACAGGAAATTACAGCATCACTACAGCCAGCTACACACGCGCAAAGCACAAACCTGCTACTACATGCCTCCCGTGGAACCAAGCACAACGATCCTTCGTCCACCAAACGATTTCTTTGTCTAGCAACTGGAAGAACTAATCCCAGAAACAGAAACGCTAGACTGCTAGAGCACCAACTCCTCCCAGTTCATAACCAACGTAGATCCAGAGATCCCGTTCGAGGATCGGCAGCACAGGAAATCAATCACCACACGACATCCAGCCCTACACGCGCAAGCACAAACCCACGGAACCCAACCCCACATGCCACCCCACGGAACCAAGCGCAACAAATTAAACGATTGCTAGCTACTCAGCTAGAAGGAAGAACCCAATCAGTACGTATACGTACTTGGCCCCGGGTGTCCAGAGATCCAGAGATCAGGATCACTGGATCAGCACAGGGAAATTAATCACCACACCACATCCAGCCCTACACAAGCGGAAGCGCAAACCCGCCACATGCCACCCCACGGAACCAAGCGCAACACAAATCAAACGACTGCTAAGCTACACAGCTAGTAGGAAGAACCCAGTAAGCACGTACTTGGCCCCGGGGGTCGCGGAGTTGCTGGCCGCACGCAGCGCCTTGGTCCTGGTGGTCGCCGCCGAGCCGAACCCGAAGCCGACGCGGCTCCTGCCGTGCGCTCCCCGGTGCGCGGGCGCGAGCACGAGCGCGGCCGACGCCGCCGCGGCCTTGGTGGTCACCACGAACTCCATCGCCACCAACCACACCCCGCTACGAGCACCTGGGAATCTGGGATTCGGGGCGCTCCTGGGAGGTGGGTGGAAGAGGCGCTGCTAGGCCAGGAAATGCCGGGGGATGCGGAGGAGTGTTGGAGAGGGGCGATGGACTTGGAGGAGAAGTAGGTGGTGGGACTTGCGGGAGTGGGAGCCAGACTGGCTGGCTGGCCAGGAGGACGGGGAAGGGATAGGCATCCCTTCTACTTTTGAGTCACCGCTACGTGCCTACAAAAAGTGCATAACAGGTTTATTAATTTCATTTAATTACATTTATGAATTCTAAAAGTGCATTTTAAAATCCATAAACTTACGAAGTCATTCATTCGTATGTCCATATTATTTCACATGAACATCTACCACTGACAAGGCATTGTGACTAGCATCTTCTCTCTCATCCCTCCCATCTCTCTTGTCCGACGCGACTTTTTGCCATTGTGCACGTTGTGGAGAGCACTCTCCACTCTCCGATTTAAGTGATTTTTGCAGTCATACGCTCGTAACGATTAACTTTATTTTAAAATATTGTTAACTATTTATTTTACTTTTTTTATATTATTATTTTACACCAAACATAAAAACAATATAACAAGTAGTGATAAAATAGTATAAATACATATGAAAAGATAAAGCTCACCATTCTGAACGTGTGACCGCAAGAATCACCTAGATCGGAAGTACGAGCAAAAACTAATAATCATTTTAAGATCTAAGGACTAAATTGTAAATTAAAAAATTGAAAATCACCCATTAAAACCGCTTGATAGTCAAATTTGAATGATTTTAACAATTGAATGGTCAAAGATTTCCGGTTTTGAAGTTCGATGGCCAAAACAAAACTTAACTTATAATCGAATGGTCAAAAATAAACTTTTTTCCGTCCGAATATGAGGTTGAGGGTGAAAGTTAGAGGATTTTCTTCCAAAATCGGGAGATTCGGGCACTTGAAAAAGAAATATTGATTGACGATATAGCTTCTCTCAACTCGTAAGGATGACTTTATTGATTATTGTATCCCGTAACTTCAAAATTTAAAAAGAAAAATGTCACCACTTAATATATTTTATATTATTTATCAACTAATTTTTATAAAATAATTCTTTTTAATGAATAAACAAACTTGGTTAAGGTTTTAGCAAATTTTCTGAAATAGGCCCACATTCAATCCGAAATTAGAAAAAATGTCATTGAATTGATTAGCACAAACCGGTTACTTTATGGATGTTCCACACAACTTTTTTAAAGCAAATAGAAGTGATGCACGTTCCGTGCCGCTCATTTTTCTTTCAAATAGATGAGACGTTAACACATATACATATACAGGTTGTAGGCCATTATTCCAACTTTTTTTTAGAGTCAAACTATTTTATCTTTTGACTAAAATTATAGAGAGGATTACAAAAGTTTATGACACTGAATAGATATACTATAAAAATAGATTTAATGAAGAATCTATTAGTACGTATTTTATATTACAAATTAATAGATTGTTGTATAACTTTGGTCAAACTTAAAATACTTTGACATGGCATAATCTATCAGCCATTACAGCGATTTTGATACGTCGTAAATGAGTTAATATTGCACCTATCGAAATGGCAATAATTTAGTAGAGGCAGAAATTATGTCATTACCATCTGGGACCAAATTAGAACTAATAACAGAAGCTCTATACTTATATTCACACCAGATTTAAGCTTAAAACATAAATTGGGATGCAATGGTCCCCAATTAAATTAAGTTCCTACTGAACATGGTCAGATAGCAATGCCAAGCATCATCAAACAGAATTTGCTCCCAACATGCGCAAATCAACAAACTACTCGTGAATTAATTGGTGAGGAACGAATACCTTCAATTCAGCTCTCCAAAGCCCTCCCACACGGAGAAAAAGCGTGGAACAAAGCCAAAGCACGAAATAGCAAAGGCGACAAAATTTTCAACCTCTGTGAGCCCAAAGCTAAGCATTGCAAGCCTGCAGCCGTTTGCAGGCGAGAGCATGGCTGGGTGGGAGACAGGCAAGGACGGAGCCTTTGCTAGTTGATGAAACCCTAACCCTTTCTAAAGACTTTTTTGCCCAAACTACAGCTTTCTAAGCTTGAGTGCATACGCTGTTAATTAGCTCTCCTGGCCTTTGTTAAGAAACAGATATGCACGAATTAAGTTCAAGCAGAAGAAGCACCACTCCATGGTTTGAACTAGTTTGTAAGTGTCTGAATAATAATACCTCGATTTATTCTCATGATTATGCCTCCATATATATAAGTATTCTCATGACCAATTAGCCAAACAAAACGAGGTGATATCAATCCAAGCTAAACTGCACAAAAACATCCTGGAATAGTGCATGATGATTTATTTGTCTATTCAAAATAACAATTATGCAGCATAATAAAATTATACCTTATGGGGTTTAGTTCCACATTGAAAATATATAGAGAGAAATCGCAATATATAAGATGTGGTGTTTCTCATCCATCATGAGATGACTAGTTGATTTGATTAAATATTAGGCCCAAAGCCTTAGTTGAATTGTGGCCTAGTTGATTTGGTCCTAAGATTGTGGTGGCTAGTCTTGGCCTCTTGGGTAGTAGCCCACGAGCTCCACAACTAGCAATCACAATCTTAGGACCAAGTCGGCAAGTGTCATAATTCAACCAAGGCCTTGCGCCAAACTCAAGTCAAACATCTAGCTTGATGTTGTGTCTTGTGTTTGCAATCTTTTTTTTTTGTTACTAGGACTTTGATCTTTTACTCAAAAGTTCACAAGCGAGTGGCTCATTGCCATTTTTATTTGCATAAACAAAAAAATACTCATACAAAGTTGTTTGAAATGCCACGTGAATAAAAAAACCATGTCAATATATCACAAGTGTCAAGGTTGTTTATATTGGTTAAACCAACCCAATGGACTAACTGATGTTCCATGATGATGATGATAATTATTATTTTACTTCGCCTAAAGAGCCTAATTTTCTCCCTTTTTTTATACTTCTTACATCCCAAATTATAGATCATTTTACTTTTCTAAGTTCATAGGTGTTTGTATATATACATGTATATATAGTGTATGTTTAGATCCATATAAATACCTATGGACCTAGAAAAACTAAAGTGACAAATAATTTGCAACAAATGGAATATTTTCTATTTTCAATGTCTTTGAGGGATCCATGTGAAGAGGGGGGGGCTCCCTAGCCGAGCTCTCGCTTTCCTTCATCTAGTAATCTATATCAACCTGTGGGTTCCTTTTTTCCATATTGGTTGTTAACTTGTTTAGAAAGGCATGGGTTTATTGAATTCATCGAAAAATATATGTAGTACACAATAGAACCGGTCCGATTAGACAACAGAACAAAATTGCTAGGATTCAATTCATTTGTAATGAATTCATTTTACTCCTATATATGGATCAGAGAGGTTATTCTTCCATCAAATTGTCAAGGTTTCGCTTTGAACTGACTAAATATGCATCCATAGACCATTATATAGTTTGTTTCTCCATATCAATAAAAATTTCAAGCGCAGAATAAGCACCACTCAATGGATTGAACTAGTTTTTGTATGTGTTTGGACAATAATATCTCGACATATATTGTCATGATTATGCCTCCATAATATTCTCATGACCAATTAGGCAAGCAAAATGAGGTGATGTCCAAGCTAACTGCGTGAGACATCTTGGAATAGTGCATGATTTATTTGTCCATTAAAAATAACAAGTATGCAGCATAATAAAACTATACCTTATGGGGGTTTAGTTCCACATTAAAAAAATATAGAGAGAAGTCACAATATATAAGATGGGGTGTTTCTCATCCATCCTCATATGACTAGTTGATTTGATTAAATTAGACCCAAGGCCTTAGTTGAATTTAGTTGAATTGTGGCCTAGTTGATTTGGTCCTGAGATTGTGGTGGCTAGTATTGGCCTCTTGGGGTAGTAGGCCATGAGCTCCAGGACTAGCAATCACAATCTTATGACCATGTCGGCAAGCTTCAGAATTCAAGCAAAGCCTTGCGACTAGCTCAAATCAAGCCAAACATATAGCTTGATGGTGTGCAGTGACGGATCTAGGAATAAATTTAGGGGGGGCTTTCTTCTCCTTCTTCTTCCTCTAGCCCCTCCTTTCCTCATTGTTCTTCCACAAATTTGTATGGAGGCTTAAAGGGTTCCATTGAATTTCCAGCGGTAGGGGGGCTCGAGCCCCGCCCGCCTCACCGCTGGATCCGTCCCTGATGGTGTGGCTTTTGTTTTGAATCTCTTTTTTTTCTTACGGAATTATGTTGTCGAAAGATACCCATCCGATCCGACCACATAAGTTGCTAGGGTGCAAGTTTGTACGTGTTCGAACAATAGGTCCAACATTCCGACATGAATCTAATTATTATGCCTCCATTTGCCTTATCACCGATTAGCTTGCATTGAAATTAAAGTAGCTACACAGCCAAATAATGTGACTCTTGGGTCTACCTGTCCATGAATTATTCCCAATTAGGCGAGTCTCAGTAGAGAGGGTCATCACATATTTACCAAGACTGTAAACTTGAGAAGTGTGCTAGAGGAGGGTCATGGTGATGACACTTCTTTCTCATTCCATGACACTCCTCTTCCTCTCTCCTCATAAATTTGCTGATGTGGCATGATATTTAATGCTCATGACCCTCCCCACTGAGACTGGCTTGTGAACCATCTCCAACTCGATTGATACAATAGGGGTGTTTGGATGGAGGGGTAAATGGGATAAATAGGATAAATTTACCCTAAATTTAATCTAAAAGTGCCAAACATATGAGGTAAATGTGGTCGAGCAAATATGTAACCTCCTCTAATTTCATTTGCCTCTTAAAAGTGTCAAATTAGGGTAAATTTGCGGTAAATTTACCCAAACAATCCAAATATGCCCAATGTTGCCACAACCTAGACCTCTTGGAGCGTTGTATTGCTAAGCAACATACATATGCGCGCGGTATAGGCAAAGCGAACAGAATCTTAGGCGGAAGTGACTGCCTCCTCATTAGAATTACAAGTAGCTTAACAACGAGTACAAGCAGAATATTCGGCGAGTGTCACTTTAAGATAAAAGAGATAGCCTCATTTCAAAACTAGAGTCAGTCAGATACACGTTAAGGGAAGATCATGAGGATGAGCCCTTATCCACCAGCGCCGCCAGCCGCCGAGCCCCCACCACAGCAGAGGCACCTAAGGTCCTGTTAGTTTGGGAGTGAAAATTTTGGGAGTCTCTTTGAAGACTTATTAGGGGTAATAAACATAGACTATTTACAAAACTAATTACATGGATGGACGAGAAATCCCGAGATGAATCCATTAAGCCTAATTAATCTGTCATTAGAGATTGGTTACTGTAGCATGATGTTGACTAATCATGTATAATTAGGCTCGTTAGATTCTTCTCGAAAATTAAGATAGAGGTTGTGGAATGAGTTTTGTCATTAATTCACATTTAATATATTCTTATCTGAAGATTGATGTGACAGATAGTTGGTGAAATATTTGGAAACTAAACAGAGCCTAGGCTGGGTTCTCAACTCCGAAAGTGCGAATTTTTTGGTGGAGAGTTATCCAAAATTTCCTTCCATCAAATGCTGAGTTGGCAAGGCGTCACATTCGGGAGGACAGCCACTGCACAGCTTGTGGTAGTGATTTGGAAAGTTTATACCATGTTATTGTGGAGTGTCCGTGGGCTAAGCACTTTTGGTCTGAAGTGAAGAAATTAACTGGGAGCAAACTCCCAGTCCTCCATCCAATAACTTGGGCAACAGACTTGCTGCAAGGAAGTTTATGCTCCTTAGCCGATGCAGCTCTCTTTGTTTGTGGTGGTTGGTCTCTCTGGTCAAGCCGCAACGGGCGTGAGCATGGTCGGAATAGGTGGAATCCCATAGCAGCGGCTAAGCATGTTGCAAATTTAGTGGAAGAAATGTTATGTTTGGGCAAACGAGCAGATTGTTCAGTACCAAAGAGTAAGGAGCGCTGGAGATTGCCTGAAGAAGGGTGGGTTAAAGTGAACACAGATGGCTCCTTTGATGCTTGTATGGGGCATGGTGCTGGTGCAGCAGTACTACGTGATCACCATGGGGAGGTCCGTGCAGCTCAAGCGAGATGTTTTGGACCGGTGCATGAAGCTTTGGTGGCACAAGCAATAGCAGCACATGATGGCTTGATGTTGGCGGCACAGCAGGGATATACACAGGTTATCTTGGAGTCTGACAGTGCTGTGCTAGTCGCGGCTTTAAACTCATCGACTTTGGATCGTTCGGTGGTTGGAGGCATTTGTCATGATATTCGAGAGCTTAGCAGGTCCTTTTCTTCTTTTCAAGTTTGTTTTGTTCGTAGAGAAGCAAACTCTTTAGCGGATAGATGTGTCAAGGAGGTCTCGGTTGAGTCTCCGGTTAAACTTTGGCTGAACTGTTTTCCGCAGTGGCTTGAGGAAGCAGCAGCCTTAGATTGTAACCCTGCTATGGAGTAATGAAAGCTCTTGATACTCAAAAAAAAAAAAAAAAAAACTCTGTGTTCCCTCATCATACAACTTGCACGCAGTGATGCAACCAAGCTACAAGATGTCAGGGTGCGTTCAAGTCCAAGATGTTCACATCGCGCCATGGCCATAACAATTTTATGTTAGAGAGCAGCAAGATCAAGTCACCACTCACCAACATAGTTTGCTGGGGAAACAACACAATTTGCTAAAAGAAAATAGGTGTAATAGCCAAAATCGTCTTTGAACTATACCCAAAATATCAAAATAACTTGGCATCAGGCAAATGCATAACATGGGCAGAGGAAACAGAATAGCAGCATTAGCACTTGGCAGAGTACATACACCTCCAGTATGAAAGATAGCACGAAACTGAAGTTCATGGGATGTTTTCTACGCATAAACTATATGAAAGGTAGGCATATATCCTGTATGAGTACGTTCTATTAGCCTCCACAATAGATTCACGAGTCAGAGAACAACAGGTAAGTGGTAACGATTCCTAGCCTTGAACCACTTGTGGTTGAGCTAATCATCATCAAGTCGCTTGCATTAATCGCAGAAGGTAAACTGAAGCTCTTCCGATCGAATAAATGGCATCTGTTCCCAGAACTGAAATTTGCAGCAATGAAACATCAGCTTTATGCATAGGAATCGGTAATCAAAATGGATCGAATAACAAAGAACACATCCAGCTATATCCAATATCAAATTCTTTGTTGAAATGGAATGCAGCACTTTTACAATCCACACTGAAATTGCCACCAGTGATTGGACAACTAAATAAACCAGCACATTGTCTGATGTTGTGTCAATTCAGTTGTCACAGCAAGTGCTAAAGTATACAGACTAACTAGATGTATATACGGAAGCATATTAAGTTCACCACATTAAGTTCGATGAATGCAGGTGCACATTAAGTTCACCTCACAACCAATTATGAAAACAAACTTTGGTGGATGTTTGGTTAGGATAATCCAGCACTCGGCAGGTTTTGATGCCGACTTCTCATTCACCTAGATGTATGGAAGAAATACTAAGCATAGGCTCATCCTGAGACAGCAAGGTATATACAGTTCTCAATTTACCAGACACTACAATCTGTACATGCCAATAAGAGAGCAACAAGATTGACAGGGTCGTTTTAGTTCAATTCGATATTGACTTAATCACTCAATGAAGCAACTAAAAGCAAATTCACTATGAGATTTTACTAAACTCGTGGAACAGACTATTCCCTGTGAACAGAGCAGTAAACACAAGACTAGGCACCAATCTTCAGAAACTCTGCCCCTGAGTCCCCGAAACCGTGACAGACATATCCATGCGGCATGTGGGGAGTTTACAAGAGTCAAACCCCAGCTGATGAAGAAGGCATAGAGCGAAGAAGGATCGTATGATACCTTGGATGACCACACCACACGCTATGCTGCCGTAGAACTGCCACCATTCGCCGTAGCAGCCATGTAGCCGAGGACCATGACGGGGAAGCTGTAGACGCATGTCCAAACACAGAACAGGAAGAGCACCAGCTCGATGGCGCTCACGCTGCAGCAACCACCAGCTCTCTTCCCAGCCTCCGCACGCCGCAGCTTCCGCAGCCGCCGTGGTGATGGTGGTGGTGGCGGCGGCGGCGCCCTCCTCCTCGCCTCGTAAACACGGGAGATCAGCAGGGCGACGAGGCAGAACATGCAGACGTCGACCGGCCAGACGTACGCCTCGTCGCTCAGGAAGCGCTCCAGGGCGGCGTTCACGCCGGTGGCTTCCCGGCCTCCGCGCTGGCGCTGGGATTGACATGGGGAAGTAGGGAACGGAACGAACCACGCCGTCAGCACACAGCAAAACACAGCACAAATCCCAGGAGAAGCAAATTGAAGGGGGGGAGGAGCAAAGCCCGGCCACGCAACGGGTTACCTCGGGGATTCTGACGCGGACGGTGTACAGCCGGAGGGAGATCTGGGAGAGCAGCGCGGCGACGAGGACCAGGGGCGCGCGGAAGCCGGTGAAGACGTCCTCGACGCGGAGGCCGCGGCCGCGGGTCCAGCACCTGGCGATCGCGACGACGACGCTGGCGGTGAAGACCCACGTCGTGGCAACCCAGGTGTAGAATGCGGCGGCATCGGAGAGGAGCGCCATGGCGTGGCGGCGTGGGCTGGTGGGGCGCGCGGCGGCGGAGGGCGCTGGAGGTTGGGGAGGAAAAGGGATGCGAGCGGCCGGGGGTTTTGTGGTGGGTGGCCAAGTGGGTGACGGAAGCTTGTGGGGCTATCGGGTGTGAAATGGTGCCACACCTCTACATTTTCCCAGGCCGCCAGCTGTGGAGAGGAATAAATTTTGTGCAGCTAAATTTGGTTTCTGGCACTGCTTTGAATTGTAGTAAAATGTTCTTGTAGCTTTTCTAGCTTGTTGAATTAAAATCTTATCCTTTACTAGTATTTGGTAGCTACAAGTTGAACAAATTAAATTAGCTGGATATTTCATTCGCCCAGTAAGTTGAGGTTAATTCCATGTGTATTATTTGAAGCAAGACTTCATGTCCACTGTCGATTTGAGTTATTGTAGATTTATTGCGTCAAAGGAGGGGATGGATTTTCAAGGGATACGATTAACACAATGGTTTACGGGGGAGGTTCAAAAGTAGAGGCAATTCATCAAAGGTGTAGAAAAAGGAACCACACCTCCACATAGTTCCTCCTATTCTTTTGTTTGGCGTAGTTTAACATTTTTTTTGGACGAACAGGCACGAGAGTGTGCCTGTTTTATTGATAAAGAAGAGAGTATAGGAAAGCGGCTACGCCGCAGAAAAAAACTAAAAGGTTTTACTCTCACGATACGAGAAGCGCTAGCTCTTTCGCCCAGCTACAATCTAGGCCGAAGCCTCGTCTCTGATTTTTGCTATCATCGCCGTGGTGGAGGACTCACGTCTATCGAAGGTTCGTGCGTTCCGCTCTTTCCTAATCTCCCAGATGATCAAAAGTGCAATACATCTCAGTGCTCTCCTCGGTGTGTCCGGCACCGTGGTGATCATGGTCCACCACTGCAGGGTGTTGTGGGTCAGTTGCCAGTTCGCAGGATTCAAGCCCGGGTGTGATGTCCAAGCTACTACAAGTTCCCAAATACGTTTGGTGTATCTGCAGTCCGCCAACAGATGATGAGCCGATTCCAACTGGCGGCGGCAAAGAACGCATGAGTCGTTGTGCGGTCACCCACGTGTTGCAAGTCTGTCCGCCGACCAGACTCGATCCTGGAAGATGAGCCACGCGAAGAATTTACATTTTGGTGGCGCCCAAGATTTCCAAATGGAGCTTATAGAGGGGGTTGCGGTACCCAGATATTGCGCCTTGTAGGCCGATGCAACAGAGTACTCCCCTGTTTTTGTTAGCTTCTACGTGATGGTGTCTAACCGGTCCGGTTGGACCTCAGTAGCCTGGACCAAGTTCCAAAGAAGCACAAAAGATGCCAGATGGTCGTTGGTGAAGCGGCCGTCGATGTTTAGGTCGCGTATCCAGGTGTCATTATTTAGGGCGTCACAGACCGATCGCTTCTTTTCCGAGAAATTTCGAAGAGATTTGGTGCAATATCCTTGGGGTGTTGCCCCTGAAGCCAGCCAGACTCCCAAAAGTTGGCCTTCCTTCCATCTCCGATGGTTATCGTGGTGCATGCAGCAAAAAGTAGTTTGTCCTCATCATCGTAGGGTGTTCCAGTGCCTACCCAAGGCTTGTCGATGGAAATCCATTGGTGCAGAGCCATCTAATGGGCAATGCCCTTGCAAACTTAATCAAATTGGGGATGCCTAGCCCACCGCTCTCCTTCGGCAGGCAGCAACGTGTCCAGTTCACTTTACATTTCCCCCCATCGGTTGTTTTCTGTGGGCGGGCGTTCAACTTTTTATGTTTCCTTGCTTTTGCCGGCCCTCCCTCATCCGCCAAACACCATGTGAGCAACTTCCAATGATCCAAACCAAACATGGAGCATGTAAAAGGGTAAAATATGTTAGGAGGGAAATCTAGGCAAATCGTGTTCCAAAAGCTGATCTCTTCGAGTTGGAAATCTTAATTGCACGGTCCAAATGCGGATTTGGTTGAGTGCAAAATTGAATATTTCGATGTCAAAGTCGTCCTTCAAGCTCTAAATTGTATATGGATAGCAAGGTGAAAATGGCCCTAATTGTCTTCAGTTCCAGCTTGAAACTCGTA
Source organism: Cenchrus fungigraminus (assembly GCA_036936925.1). Classification (NCBI taxonomy): domain Eukaryota; kingdom Viridiplantae; phylum Streptophyta; class Magnoliopsida; order Poales; family Poaceae; genus Cenchrus; species Cenchrus fungigraminus. The sequence continues at coordinate 103,013,049 of CM072769.1, read as the reverse complement.
GTATTCATCTTTTTTTTTTTGAGATTACACAGTACAACACAGACGCTCACACCACGCACGCACACTCACCCCTATGAATACACGTACGCAAACCCTACCCCTATGAGCACCTCCGAAGGACTGAGCACCGGCAGATCTGGAGATTCTCGAAGTCACCACTAGCGTCTCGTCGTCGACGGGAACGTCGCTTACCACTTAATGCATAACGCCGGAAAATCCCGGAATAAATCCAGGAAAAGGTGCGAGCACCAGGATTTGAACCCTGGTGGGTAGCGTTCCACTGGACCGTTCTACCATTGGACTACAAGCCCATTCGCAAGTATTCATCATTCAACTCCATGCGATTTGCTCCAACCAATTTTTTTTTTGAGAATCACACAGTACAACGCAGACGCTCACAACACGCACGCACACTCACCCCTATGAATACACGTACGCGAACCCTACCCCTATGAGCACCTCCGAAGGACTGAGCACCGGCAGATCTGGAGATTCCCGAAGTCACCATTGGCGCCTCGTCATCGACGGGAACGTCGCTTACCACTTAACGCATAACGCCGGTAAATCCTGGAAAATCCAGGAAAAGGTGCCAGCACCAGGATTTGAACTCTGGTGGGTAGCGTCCCACTAGACCGTCCTACCATTGGACTACACCAAATATGTAACTTGACTCATTCTTCTTTCAAACAGGCCCGTCCCTAGGGGGTGGGCAGGCTGTGCACCGCTCATGGGCCATGAGGTTGGGGGCCATGAGTATCAAAGTGTATAGACCGGTAGACCATACATATTGCACGCATTGATGGCTTGACGCATCACACAGAGAGAAGAGGAGGCGACATCGACTAGGGCATTGAGAAGGATATTTTAGATACAATTTATTTCGATAGTGTTCTTGAAGATTTTGCATCAAGAAATGCTCAAAAACGTCTTTTCAAAAAGCACTAAAGCACTGTACTTTTATTTGAGGTAACCATTATAGTTATTTTGCCCTTTTTTAATATTTTTGATGTACGGTTACTTTTACAAGAAGAATTAAATATATGCTACAAGTTATCCCTTATCAATATTATTATATACTGTAATCATTATATTAAAAATACTCCATTAGATTGTCAGGTTCTTAGTGTCTTACTGGCCCAAAGGCTCATAAAATTTGTAGGATGGGGCTGCTTTCAAAGCAGTTGTTTGATCACAGAAAAAATGGAGGTCACCGAGAAATACGTTATCAGTTCAGAAATTTCTTGAATTCAATGTTTTTGTGTGTCGGACAAAATTTAGGGAAAATCCTCAAGTTGTACACAAAATAACCGATTATTTCCAAATCATCAACCAAATATGAAAACAACACATAAAAACGCATATAAATGGAAAAAGATTTAGGGATATGGGGAGCAAGTATGAATTTTGGGCCAACCTTTAACGGTTTGGGGTGTGAATTCAAAGAGTTGAAAATTTTGACTAATAAAATAAAAAAGAACTCAATCAAGAAGAAACGTGTATATCGGATTTCTCGTTTTTTTCCCAAGACGATAGACGAGTTAAAAGCAGTGGCATCTGGATCCATCGAAGCACAGGGCGATAGAGACGTTGGGAGCGCGTTCGGCCCTGGCCGAGGCGCTCTCGCCTCCGCACACTAAAGCAAGAGAGCGGCCTCTCACACCCAGCTCAATTTCTCCCTCCGTCCCAAATTACTTGTCACTGTTGATTTTTGATCGCAACATTTAACCATGTGTCTTATTCAAAAAAATTAGTGGTGCAAATATGCAAAACGTCAAATTATATTTAAAATACCTTTTGATAATGAAGTAAGTCACCAACAAAACAAATAATGTAAGTATAATTTTGTAAACAAGACAAATGATTAAATATTATTATAAAAATCAATTATAAGTAATTTGAAACAAGGGAACATGTTGCACACAGGCAGTGTCGTCGATCAGTGCATGCGCGCGTCTCACACGCCACTGGCCGGGCTGATACTGCCTGCTTCTCATATGTCGCGGCCTGTATGTAAGTCTAGCGTAGAATTTTTTTTATTTTTTTTCAATTTGCAAAATTATACTACCGTTTTGAAATTTTACAAAATTATACCACTAACGCCGTGGGTCACGGCGGTTGGAGGGCGTTGACGGCGTTTGGGGGGCGCCACGGCGGTGAGACTTAACCACCACGGGCCACGGCGTTATGCCCTAGCCGTCGTGGCCCATGGCAGCTAGGACCAGCCGCCGTGGCCTACTGTGGTTAAGGTCATTTATTTATTTTTTACTTTGTGAAAGGAAAAAAAGAAAATTAAGGAATATTGGTTCAATTATTGAGAACACAATCACAATAAGATCTAGTTCAAATATTACAATACCATGATTTAAATAAAATAGTAGTTCAAATATTACAACACTACAGGAAATACTACAACATCATACAAAATGACAAACTTCAGTCATTCTTGCGATGTGACGACAAAGGTTTAGCTTTCATGGTAGCTTTTATAGTAGGTGGATTAGCAACACACGGGTCTGCTGGTGGAGCATAACGGCCACCCCAAGGAGGTTCCTCTCATCTTGCAATGGCATCTGCAGTTTTTTCTTGCAAATACTGATGCATGTCTGGTGGAGCATAAAGAGCATCCCAAGGAGGTTCCTCTCCTCTTGCAATGGCATCTGCAGTTTTTTCTTACAAATAACGAAGCATACCTCTTTCCAACGTGCTCATTTTCTTCGGATCAGGTGGTGTATTTGTGTTTTTCTCCTTGTGGTGTGACGAATCACGATCACCATTACCATCCTCACCCCCTCCGGCAGCAGCAGTAGACATCTCTAATTACTGTTATAAAATATCTAAACTAATTACACTATTCGAAACTAATTGAACTAATTACATAAAATAAATAAAGAGAGGAAACTTACCTAAGAGGGAGTAGCAGCCCGTGGGGAGAGGGAGGCAGCGGTAGGGCGGGGCGGGACGGCTGGTGCCATCGCTCTTTATATAAACGCGGCAGCCGCCGTCGGCCACGGTGGTTGGAACCTACCGCCGTGGCCCACGGCAGTCGTAATGATTTTTTTAACTTTATGACACAGAAAACGAGCAGGTAATAACGAAAAGCAAAGTGACATATTAAAAAGTAGTCATCATCACAAATAAGAGTGCTGCTGACATGATACAAAGTAGTGATCCTAATCTAGCAACGCCTCTTCTTGTTGTGCAGCCTGTCTGCTCGCGCTGCGGCCCGCGTCTGGTCGCGAGGGTACGTCAACGGGTCAGGTGGGTGGATCTGCCGACGCCTAGCATCAGCAGCGGCATCCGGTGTCGCCATCGCCGCCGGTGACCCTGCTACCTGGTGGGACGACCCTGGCAACCCGCTCGCCTGTGTGCCTGTGGGTCCCGCGCCTCGTAGCTGCGACCCTCCTGCCTGCGTGCATCCTCCCTCTGTGTCCACGTGGCTGGCGCGCCTCCCAGCTGCGACCCTCCGAGCTCCTCCTGCGTCGACCCACCGTGCAAGAAGTCGAAGTCGTCGAGGTCGAAGTCGTTGAACCCTCCCGTCTGGTCGTCTAGGTTGGAGTCAGAAGGCTCGCCGGTGCCAACGAAATCTGGAACAAATAACGTAATTAAATCATGAATCATAATTAATAGATTTTTGTATTGTTATATAGTTAGAGATATAATTGTGGTCATTACCTGTGTGAAGAGCAGTGCCAGTGGACGAGGAAGGAACAACTGCTGGTGGTACTACTGGTGGTGCTCGTACCGGTGCTGCTGTAGGTCCTCGTGGTACTGGTGCTGCTGCTGCTGCTCTGGGATGCATCCTCCAGGGGGTAGGATGCACCGGAGGGCGCAGAGCGTAGAAAGTGGCCGGGAAGGGTGGCTGTGACGACGACGACGATGCCTGGTGCGAGCGACCAGTCGAGGCGGAGCTGGAGGACGACTGGGGGTACCGTGGAAGCAGTAGTAGCGCCGGGTTACCGCGGTAAGGAACCTCGTGGTGATACCCTGCATCCTATCCCACGTCTGCTCGATATCCTAGTGGGTCATGAGGTGCAGCCTCGTCCTCGACTCCGCTAGAATATGCGAGAGGTCCGCAATCACGTCGTACTGCAAAAGATGTTATTAGTAAATGTTACAATGTTTAGTACCGTAAGAATAATTACTTGAATTTTCAAACTCACCGCGGAGTCGTAGTGCTGATCCCGTCGCACCGGGTAGGTGGCAGCAGGAATGATCACCCTCGCCGCGTCCGGAATCAGCGCTGGTGGCTGTGGTGGAACGAATATCACACGCGTCCGAGTCCTCGGGGTGTACCACAGGATGTACGCCTCTCACGCCGTGTCGTCGTGCGGTCGGTCCTCGATGACGACATTCTCCGCCGTGGTAGCCCAAGCGTCCACGTACGGCTGCACGCTCGCAACCAAAGAAACACGTCCCGGGACTCCCCTCCGAGACCACCTAACACAAATTAGACATATTCGTCAGCGGCTAAATCTTTGAACGCGGAATTAAATTTAGAAATTGACGAGAACTCACCTATGGACGTCCGCCAGAACAGTGTGCACCACAGGCAGAAGCGACTCTTGGTACAGGCCGAACTGCCTCATCACCCTGTGGACGGCGTACTCCTCCACGTACATGTCGAACACCAGGAGCGTCTTCGTCATCCAGTAGTGCTGGTCTCGGAAGCAAAAGGAAGAGATGCCCTGTGGTGCGCGGCCCGCGACAGCCGCCTCTGAGTACGGCGTCCACCTGACGTCCGCGTCGGTCAGAGAGTCGAACTGTCCCACGAAAAATAACAGAAAAAGTAATTTTCTACATTTTGTACATTTTGTAGAACAGAAAAAGTAATTTTCTAGAATTTCTAAACAAGATAAAGTAATTTTCTACAATTTCTACAACATGAAAACTATTTTTCTACATTTTCTAGAACAGAAAAAGTAATTTTCTAGAATTTTCTAAATAGTATAAAGTAATTTTCTACAATTTCTACGACATGGAAACTATTTTTCTACATTTTCTAAAAAAAGTAATTTTCTATAATTTCTAAACAAGATAAAGTAATTTTCTACAATTTCATGGAAACTATTTTTCTACATTTTCTAGAAAAAAAAGTAATTTTCTAAAATTTCTAAACAAGATAAAGTAATTTTCTACAATTTCTACAACATGGAAACTATTTTCCTAAATTTTCTACATTTTCTAAAACACAACAGAAAAAGTAATTTTCTAGAATTTATAAACAACATAAAGTCATTTTCTACAATTTCTACAACATGGAAACTATTTTCCTAAATTTTCTACATTTTCTAAAACACAAAAAATAATTTTCTAAAATTTCTAAACAACATAAAGTAATTTTCTACAATTTTCTAAACTAAAATTTAAATTTTCTAAACAAAAATCTAAATTTTCTAAACTAATTTCTAAATTTTCCAAACTAAAATCTACATTTTCTAAACTAATTTCTAAATTTTCAAAACTAAAATCTAATTTTCTATACTAATTACAGAAATTAAACTAATTAAGAAAGGAAGAAACCGTACCTGGGAGAGGGAGAGAGAGGCTGCGGCGGCGGTATGGGTGGGCGACGGCGGCCGCCGTCGCCCCTTTATATAGGGGAGCCAGCCGCCGTGGGCCACGGCGTTTAGGATCTACCGCCGTGGCCTACGGCGGTAGCAATTCCTACCGCCGTGGGCCACAGCGGTAAGCTGCTGTGGGCCCACAGCCTCATCGGACCGTTGGCGGTACGCCCAACCGCCATGGGCTACGGCGTTTAGGCTTCCTACCGCCGTGGCCCACGGCGGTTAAGCCTAAACGCCATGGCCCATGACGTTGGTGGTATAATTTGTAAAATTTCAAAATATTAGCATAATTTTGCAAATTGAAAAAAAAATATATAAAAAAATTCTCTAGCGTAGTACATCTCTTTCGGCCCGCAAAAAGAAACGTGCGTACACTATTTACTATGCAGGCGTTCCGGGGTTCTCGACCGGGCACTACTAGGGAATGAGGCTTCCATCCCATGCAAAATTTGACATCAGTACCGGTTATTTTGCGCCCCGGTACTAATATGAACAAGGCCAGGTACTAATGTGAAGTGGAAAGGTGCCGCTCCCGCCGCGCGCTCGTGAGAGCACATTAGTACCGGGTGGGAACTAGCCCAGGTATTAATGTGTCCACATTAGTACCGGGGCTAGTTCCCACCCGGTACTAATGTGGGCAGGCCACATTAGTACCGGGTGGGAACTAGCCTTGGTAGTACCGGGTGGGAACTAGCCCTGGTATTAAAGTGGATACATTAGTACCGGGGCGAAACAAACCCCGGTACTAATGTGAGCAGCGTTACCGCCGTCCGTGACGCCGTGGCCGGGACTTAGAAATTTTGCATCCGCATTCCCTCTTTCTTCTCCTCTCCTTTCTCCTTATCTCTTATTTATTCTTCCTCATCCGCTCTCCCTCTCTCTTCTCATCTCTCCTTTCTTTTCCTCTTCCCCTCCTCTAACTCGATCCCGACCTCGATCCCGACCGGTGGCGCGGCCTGGGCGGCGCGGCCCTCCCGTGGCGTGGCCTCCTGGGTGGCGCCTTCGGCGCGGCCTGGAGGCCGGCGCGGAGGCGCGCCCGCGGCCGGCGCGCCCGCAGCCGGCGCGGCCTAGGGCGGCGGCGGCCCTGGCTCGCGGCCAGGCCAGGCCATGGAGGCGCGGCCGCAGCCAGGCCAGTCCTGGGCGGCGGCGCGGCCGCGGAGGCAGGGCCACGCGGGTGCCGGCGGGAGTACTCCTGTGACGCCCCAGGTTTTTAATTAACCCTAGTTGCCGGTCAAACTTGTTGACTAGGGTCAAAGCACGGTCAACCTGGGTCATCACCTCGAAAACCTCACCAACACTCACCCATTAGCATCTTAAGCAAGTCTAGCACACTCTCCTTGGTCAAAACCCTAGCTAAGGGGGACAAACCCTTTGATGTCTTTGTGTCGATCCGGAACTTTTGCCGCGTTCTCCAAATTTCACCTAAACACTTCAAAATCCCCCAATATAAAAGTTGTCCAGTTTTTCATGAGACACAACTTTCATGTTGAGTGGCATTGCTGATTTTGAGTGGAAAAGGTGCTAAATTGCCAAGAAAGCTCTGGGTTCCTGTTCACCGAGACATGGAAATTCCCCAAATTGGCATTCGAATTTCTCCTTCGATTTGAATCTATTTCAAATTCGGTTTCAGCCATGTTGTAGAGGATTAACTCACCTACAACTTTCCTATCTACAAGTTTTAGAGCTTACATGCAAAGTTTCGAGAATCGTGCAAGCCAACAGGGGCACTTGGGTCGGACCGGACCGGGGACGCGCTCAGCGCGACGTCACGCGCGCGCGCGTGTCCACGCGTCGCCGCCGCGCCGCCGGCCGTACCACAGCGTGCCTAGGAGTCAGCGCGTGAGCACGGCTGACGTCCGCCTCGTGCGCGCACTCCAAGACGCGGCCTCGGCCGGTGAGCCCGCGCGCCACGCGGCGTGCGCGCGCTCGCCGCGACGTCGTCGGTCCGCCCGCCGCGCACGCACGCCAAGGCCGCCGTACCCCCGCATTGAAGCGGCGGGAAGGCTTAGCCTCGAAGCGAGGTGCCTCCGCGCGCGCTCGGCTATAAAAAGCTGCCTCCCTTTCTCATCCCGCGCGTGAGCACCACCGCCGCCGACCCGCCATTGCCGCCGCCCCGGTGAGCTCGCACTCCCGCTCGCTCCCGCCGCCGGCCAAAGCTTCCTAGCCCTTCCCTAGATCCCACATGAGCTTCCACCGCCGCACATTGATCCTCCCCGCCTCGAGCCTCGCCGGAACCCGAGCCGCAGCGGGTGCGCCGCCGCGACCTCGCCGCCGCCGCTCGCCGGAGCCACCTCCGGCCACGCCGCCACCATCAATCAACCCGTGGTGAGCCCAATCGCACGCCAGTGTCGCTTGTTTGCCAAGCCCGGCCGCCGTTCGCCGCCGGTGAACTCTCCTGCCGCCACAAGGGCATATGTGTGAAGGCCAAGGGCTTAGTTGTGAACCTAGGGACCCGGTTGCAATAGAAAGATTCTTAGTTTCTTTGCAAGTCAGTCCAGTGCCCTAGAAATAGCTTAGAAATTCATAGAAAATTCAGAAAAATGCAAACCCAATTTTGTTGGTCTCAGTGAGAGTAGCTCTGCAACTTCTGCAAAGCATGACCATAGTTTTGACTTGTAGATTTTGAATGAAAATTCAAATTCAGTTTGACACCTTTTTGCTATAGTTCAAAATCTAGAAAGGATATGTAGCTGAATTTTGGATATGTTGCTAGACTTGTCATGATTAGACTCTGGACTAAAAATTTCACAAAAATGTTGAACAGATCTTTTTATATGAATTACTTCATATTTATGTTATTTCTGCTCTACTGATTTTTGTAGCAAAATATATATTGAATTTTTGTGCTCAACTTGTGGAAAAGCTCATGTTATGCCTAGAAGTAACTTTTCTGAGTTTATCATGATTTTACCTCTGTTAGAAATATTAATCTTGTTTATTGCTTAGATTTACATTTAAATGCATAGTTCATAATTCAAATTTGTTTGTGGTGAACCTATGGGTGTTCTGATCTTGTTTAGAGTCAGAGTAGCTGTAGGCTTGTTGTTGGATGCAGGAGCCTTATATTTATTTATTTATGCTTTTCCTTTAGTTTGCATGGCTAGGAAATGTCATCCTTACTTTTATAAGTTTTATAGTTCTTTTAATGGCCAAGTTTGATCCAGTGGTATGTTTAGTAACTTTAGACCAGCAGGGACTCCTACCCTTGTTTGTATGTTTTAAGTTTGGCATTTACAAGTTAGATGCATAAGCTTGCTAGTGGGAGTTAATTCCAAAAGTGTGACCTTTTGACCTTGTGACCCTTGTAAATGGATGCATGGCTTACTTTGGAACCTTTAAATTCACCCTTGCTGTTTTAAACATTTAAATGGAAATATTTACATTTATGTGCACACCTTTGCTATTGAAAGATTGAATAGTAAATCTCACATGAAATAACAATCATGAAAATGAACACTAGTTAATTGTTGGGCAATGATTAAACTCTTGTCCATAATAACCTTAATGAAAAAGAGTTAATAATTAATTGTTTGTTAAGGTGAATGTGGCCAACAAGAGTTGGATGAAATAATTAATCTATCACACCACCTGAACCCTGCATTGCATTCCGTGTAGAGCTTCCTGACGGTAACTACGCGCTCGTGCCGGAAGCCGAGGGAGGAGGAGCTGACGCGGAGCTGCAGTACGTGGAGGTGATCGACGACACCGAGGACCCTCAGGCTAACCCTGCTGACGAAGGCAAGCCCCGGTGCATTAACCAAGTGTTTTTGAAACTTTATGCAACTATCTATGGATGATTGTGCATTTACGTTCAGGAGTTGAAATGAAACCCTAGATGCATGATCCCTAGGTACCTATGTTCTTACTAGTATGATAGGTCGGTAGCTGCTATGCTATAGGACCGTTACAAGTCGAGTGATGCTTGTCACTCGCGAGAATAGGTTCTTATGTTGGAATCATAAGATCTCCTTAAATTGATTGCTCATGTGGTAAGAGCATGGGATGTGGGCTCCGGTCCAATGGCTTTCGTGGGTTAAGTGTTTGAACGTACTAAGCACTTGTCGGAAATGGGTACGGTAAGCCTAGTACCTTAACGAGACGGTAAGGGATTTTACTGTGACTAATCTTGGGATGTGTCCCCCGGCTAGCTACCGGTGGTGCATGTGCGATGCTGGGTGCCTTGCAGGGTATACCAGATAGCCTGTACCGAAGACTGTCGCCTTTTATCCCGAACCGAGGACTTTTGGGAACCGCCTGGTGGTTGTCCTCGCGGGGGCACCCTACCGTGTGTTAAGGTCTACCTTGCAAGGTTTAAATCAATCGATTGTCGACCTCTCACCGTTATCTGAGACTACTTACTCCACTAGCCATGAGATCCCTAATGATGGAAGTTGATGAATATTATGCTTGATTAATTGTCTGCACAACTTATGCTTGCACTAGCTTGCTAATTTAGAAAGGAATAATCAACTAGAACTGGTGCTAAAATATTGAAAGTAAGGACATACTCTTTGTTGCTTTTCAGCAAAAGAAACCCCATTGGCCAAAAAGCCTTTCATGTCTAGAGTTGGTGATGTAGTTGTCACCGACGGGTAAGTCTTGCTGAGTATTAGTATACTCAGCCTTGCTATAATCTGTTACTTCAGGTAATGCCTTTGCTGATGTGTGGCCTGGAGAGATCCCGCCCGGCTGGGAGCTGGAGTGGGTGGAAGACGATGAATGAAGGCATCATGGCAGGCCTCCCGTGATGTTTCCTCGTGCCGTTAGTTTATTTCTGCTATTTTCAAAACTCTGAACTTTGTTATCATGTCAAAAACTCCGGTTTGTAATAATTAAGCCCTTCGGGGTAAATTTGAATGTTAATCTTATGTTGTTCTTTGGACTCGCCTTCGCGTGAGTTTTAATGCATATATGTCGGTCCTTGTTGCTTTGTAAGTGATTTACCGGGCGTTAACCCGGCAACTAACGACAGGATGATACTTTATTATTGCTTAATGACCAAAGTGGATTGGTTTAGGCGATAGTACGGTATTTTCCTGGGCGGGTTGTCACAGCTGGTATCAGAGCCAGGTTATATGCACCAGAGATTAATTAATAACCTTAATCACGGGTTTTTGAATAAAATTTGCCAAGATTGTTTGGATTTGCAAAACACGTTGGTCCGTTAAGGATAACCTAGACCGAGAGGCCCTAGAGGGAATTTTGGGTTCTTTCAGGTGGCTTATTAATCTATGGTTTATTTTGCTAACTCCCAGCACATTTACTTTCTGTCAGAACTTACTTTCTGCACAACCATACTAGTTCATCACGTTTTGCCATACGTGGTGGTACCACAGGAAAGTCCTGTGAGGGATGGATGTGACCTATTCAAATGGGCACCCACGTCGCGTCTGCGTCTCATCACGTTTTGCTATACGTGGTGGTACCGCATGGAAGTCATGCGAGGGATGGATGGGACCTATTCCAAAGGGAACCCACCGTCGCGTCTGTGTCTCGCCACGTTTTGCCATACGTGGACGTTCCGCATTTTGTATATGCGAGGCAAGGATCCGCTTCATTCCAAAAGGAGCGTATCTGAGGTTGGACGCTGTCCATGCAGCGGCGTGACGCATGGATACTGTTTCTATAAGTGAACGGTACTGTATGTGGACGCTTCTGTGACGTGCTGGCACGGAAGGTTCTTTTCTGCAGGTACATAACAGCGCTTCGTTGGACGCTAAGTGAGTACCGTGTAGCTCTCGACTAGCTATTATAGGGAGAGACGAGTAAAAGCCTTGCCACCGGTACTGACTTCGAATTTTTGGCTTGATTGCCGTGTGAGGTCGAATAGGACGTCTTGCATGCATACTAAAAGTCGAAATAATTAAAATGGACCCAAAACAGAACTTATATGCTCTCTAAGGAAGTTTTGCTAGTGTGTGGTTTATGTGAACTAGATTACCTCTCATGCATAGGTGTTGTGCTGTCCAAAAATCTGTATTGCTGCTAGCTTGAATTTTTGCACCAGATTCTAAAAATGTTTAGACTAGTTGACCTATACCAAAGTTGCTCCATAACTAATCTAGTTTTTGCTCGCAAAAATTCATGGTCATAACTTCTGTAAATCTTGAGTTGTACCCTTTTTAGCGAACTCAGGTCATGCTGTTTTTCAGGAAGGCAGAACCTGAAACTTTGCAACTTTCGACCTTGTTCCTAAATGATCTAGCTCAACCTTTGAATACCAAAAGTGTGTATAAAAACCTTACGGAGTAGCCTGTAAAATTTGAGAATTTTTGGGGTTCTGGATTTTTAGTTATGAATTTTTATTCACAGCTGCCAGAATTTGCACCATTTGACATGTTGCTCTCTTTTGAGTTCTAACATGCGTTACATTTTTGTACAGATGGCTGCCCCCATGTTTCTCGAGTACGGCGCTGACGGTTCGGTCCGTACCGACGGACTGCACTGGGAGGGTTTTCCACGCCTTGCGTGGGAGGCACTCAGCGTTGCTGGCTACACCATTCCGCCTGTCTACGAGGCACTCGAGTTAGAGCACCTGGGCGTGCCTCGTTGCAGAGTGACCGTCACTGTACCACCTCACCCGGACCACCCCGACTGGTTCGACTTGAGCTCTGTGTACTGGGGTTTTCGTCTGCAGGAGTCCTTCGAGTCGGCTGCCCTCTGGGTATTGACGGATTTCTGCGACCATAACCCGACGGTTGTAGCACTATCACCATTTGGACTGTTTCCGGCGGTGAACCCGCACGATCCGGCATGGAGGGACCGTGTGGACCACCTTCAGGAGTTACTGATGCTCGCAGTCCCACTGGACGTCACGCAGACGCTAACGCATTGCCTGGACGCTGTGTTCACACTCCAGGGCCTGCGCAACACCCAGCAGCAAGCTTCCAAGCCCAACGCACCCCCACGCAACATCGGTGAACGCCGTTGTTACAATTGTGGACAGCCGGGGCACTACATAAGTGATTGCCCCAAACCTAAGCAGAACAAGCCCAACCAACAGAATCAAGGTTCAGGGGCCAAGCCGGCCAATCCGGCTAAGAAGCCAACGGTGCAAGTCCGCCAAGGCAAGCTGAACTTTACCACCATGAGTGACATCCCAGAGGGAGCTCCAGTGCTTACGGGTACATTCTCTATCGATGACACCCCTGTTAAGATTTTGTTCGATTCTGGAGCTACCCACAGTTTCATAAGTGAAAAGCTAGTAGGCAAATTGGGTTTGATGGGTTCTCACATTAATTCGGCTTATAAAATTGTCACTCCGGGTGGGTAAATCTCTTCTAGTACCTTAATCCGTGGAGTACAATTAAGGTTGGGAAGTAAGACGGTTCAAACAAACCTCATTGTCATAGGCTTAGAGGGTATGGATGTTATCTTGGGTATGGATTGGATGACCCGACATAAGGTGGTTCTAGATATCGCAGGTAGAGTTGTAGCAATCAATTCACCTACGGTCGGGCACACCACATTGTACTTACCTTTTAAGGACGGTGCAGACCCTTGTGCCTATGTGACCATTATCTCTCATCTTGAAGAAATTCCAGTAGTTTGTGAATATCCTGATGTCTTTCCTGATGAGTTGCCTGGCATGCCACCAGACAGGGATGTCGAGTTTGTGATTGAGCTCCAACCGGGCACTGCGCCCATTTCTAAACGACCTTATCGTATGCCTCCCAAGGAATTAGCTAAACTGAAAAACCAACTCCAGGAATTGTTAGATAAGGGCTACATTCGCCCAAGTTCTTCTCCTTGGGGTTGTCCCGCACTCTTTGTCAAAAAGAAAGATGGTAGTTTGAGGCTATGTGTTGACTACAGACCGCTCAATGCGGTGACCATCAAAAACAAATATCCTCTTCCCCGCATTGATGTTCTTTTTGATCAGTTGGCTGGAGCCAAAGTTTTCTCCAAGATCGATCTTCGTTCCGGTTATCATCAAATCAAAATTCGACCTTGTGACATTCCCAAAACTGCTTTCTCCACTTGTTATGGTCTCTACGAGTTCTTGGTGATGTCCTTCGGTCTCACAAATGCCCCAGCCTACTTCATGTATCTCATGAACTCCGTATTCATGACGGAGCTTGACAAATTCGTAGTGGTCTTCATCGATGATATTCTAATCTATTCCAAAAATGAGAAAGAACATGCCAAACATCTTCGAATTGTCCTACAGCGTTTGAGAGATCATAAGCTCTATGCTAAATTCTCCAAATGCGAATTCTGGTTGGATAGTGTGAAATTCTTGGGGCACACTATTTCCAAAGATGGCATATCCGTAGATCTTAGCAAAGTACAAGAGGTGATGGATTGGAAACCACCCAAGTCCGTACACCAAATCCGCAGTTTTCTAGGTTTGGCGGGTTATTACCGCCGATTCATTCCGGACTTCTCCAGGATCGCTAAACCTATGACTGAACTGCTCAAGAAAGGAGTAAAATTTGTATGGAGTGAAGCATGTGAGAAAGCCTTCCACACGCTGAGACAACACTTAACTTCAGCCCCAGTGCTAGTGCAACTGGATAATTCCAAACCTTTTGAAGTTTTCTGTGACGCGTCAGGCACTGGTCTCGGTTGTGTTCTCATGCAAGAGGGCCGAGTCATTGCCTATGCCTCACGGGCACTTCGACCCCATGAGATCAATTATCCCACCCATGATCTAGAGCTAGCAGCGGTTGTTCATGCTCTTAAGATTTGGAGGCACTATCTGATGGGTAATCGTTGCAATATCTTCACCGATCACAAGAGTCTCAAATATATCTTCACTCAATCGGATCTCAACATGAGACAAAGGAGATGGCTTGAGTTGATTAAAGATTATGATCTAAAAGTGCACTATCACCCCGGGAAAGCCAATGTTGTTGCGGATGCTCTTAGCCGCAAAGTTCACTGTCACCATCTAGAAGTGGAGCCGTATAGTGACACCTTATGTGAAGACATGAGGAAGCTTAACTTGGAATTGGTAGAGCAAGGAAATCTATATGTCCTAGCTGCTGAATCCAATCTTTATGATAGAATTGTCACTGCTTAACGCAATGACGAGGGCATACAGCTAATCAAACAGAAGTTAGCAGAAGGAGATCCCAAGTATACCTGTTTCCGGAGGGATGCAAACGATGTGGTATGGTTTGGGAAATGTCTTGTCGTTCCCATTGACCAAGAAATTCAGAAAACCATCTTTGATGAAGCTCATCTTTCCAAATTCTCCATTCATCCCGGAAGCACCAAAATGTATCAAGATCTGAAGGAAAATTTCTGATGGTCCAATATGAAAGTCGATATAGCAAAATATGTGTCAGAGTGTGATACTTGCCACAGAATGAAAGCAAGCCATTTGAAATCGGCGGGTGTACTCCAACCCTTGTCGATACCTATGTGGAAATGGGATGACATAAGTATGGACTTCATTGTGGGTTTACCCCTGACTGCTAGAAAGAAGGATTCTATTTGGGTTATCGTGGACAGACTCACCAAGACTGCCCATTTCATTGCAGTTCATACTACTTATTCAGTGCAGCAATATGCAGAGTTATATATGGATCAAATAGTCCGTTTGCATGGAATTCCGAAGACCATAATCTCGGATAGAGGAACTCAATTTGTAGCTCGTTTCTGGGAGCAATTGCATGAATGTTTAGGAACCAAGTTGATCCGTAGTTCCAGCTATCACCCGCAGACCGATGGTCAAACGGAAAGGGTAAATCAAATTTTGGAAGACATGCTACGGGCAAGCATCCTGCATTTTGATAAAAGTTGGGACAAGTGTTTGTCCTTGGCAGAGTTCTCTTATAATAATAGCTACCAAGCTAGTTTGAAGATGGCACCGTTCGATGCTCTTTATGGACGGAGATGTCGTACTCCTTTGAACTGGTCAGAAGCCGGAGAAAGGACACTCTTTGGTCCGGACTTAGTCAAAGACGCCGAAGAGAAAGTGCAAGTGACACGGGAGAACTTGAAGTTAGCACAGATGAGGCAAAAGAGCTATCACGATAGAGGAACGGCACCCCGACAATTTGAAGTTGCTAATTATGTATACCTAAAGGTTTCACCGACCAAGGGTGTGCAAAGGTTCGGTGTTAAGGGAAAGTTGGCCTCGCGCTATATCGGACCTTATGAAATCATTGAAGTATGTGGGCCAGTAGCTTATCGCATCTGACTTCCGGAGCGGTTCTCCGCAGTTCACAATGTATTCCATGTGACCCAACTGAAGAAAGGCGTGCCTGTGCCTGAAACCGAAGTGATCACAGAAGCAAATGCTTGGATTGAGCCAGATTTCTCGCTCATCGAGCATCCCATGAGGGTGTTGGACAAAAAGGAGAGGAAGACCCGAAGACAAACCGTAAGGATGTACAAGATACAATGGAGTCATCATACGGAGGAAGAAGCAACTTGGGAGACGGAAGAGTATCTCAACACCAAGTACCCGGGTTTTCTGCAATCTCGAAACCGTGAGTTCTACTACCTACCTTGTTTTTCTTGAATCGAATCTCGGGACGAGATTCCGTTTAAGGGGAGTAGGCTGTGACGCCCCAGGTTTTTAATTAACCCTAGTTGCCGGTCAAACTTGTTGACTAGGGTCAAAGCACGGTCAACCTGGGTCATCACCTCGAAAACCTCACCAACACTCACCCATTAGCATCTTAAGCAAGTCTAGCACACTCTCCTTGGTCAAAACCCTAGTTAAGGGGGACAAACCCTTTGATGTCTTTGTGTCGATCCGGAACTTTTGCCGCGTTCTCCAAATTTCACTTAAACACATCAAAATCCCCCAATATAAAAGTTGTCCAGTTTTTCATGAGACACAACTTTCATGTTGAGTGGCATTGCTGGTTTTGAGTGGAAAAGGTGCTAAATTGCCAAGAAAGCTCTGGGTTCCTGTTCACCGAGACATGGAAATTCCCCAAATTGGCATTCGAATTTCTCCTTCGATTTGAATCTATTTCAAATTCGGTTTCAGCCATGTTGTAGAGGATTAACTCACCTACAACTTTCCTATCCACAAGTTTTAGAGCTTACATGCAAAGTTTCGAGAATCGTGCACGCCAACAGGGGCACTTGGGACGGACCGGACCGGGGACGCGCTCGGCGCGACGTCACGCGCGTGCGCGTGTCCACGCGTCGCCGCCGTGCGCCGGACGTACCACGGCGTGCCTGGGAGTCAGCACGTGAGCACGGCTGACGTCCGCCTCGTGCGCGCACTCCAAGACACGGCCTCAGCCGGTGAGCCTGCACGCCACGCGGCGTGCGCGCGCTCGCCGCGGCGCCGTCGGTCCGCCCGCCGCGCACGCACGCCAAGGCCGCCGTACCCGCGCATTGAAGCGGCGGGAAAGCTTAGCCTCGAAGCGAGGTGCCTCCACGCGTGCTCGGCTATAAAAAGCCGCCTCCCTTTCTCATCCTGCGCGTGAGCACCACCGCCGCCGACCCGCCATTGCCGCCGCCCCGGTGAGCTCGCACTCCCGCTCGCTCCCGCCGCCGGCCAAAGCTTCCTAGCCCTTCCCTAGATCCCACTTGAGCTTCCACCGCCGCACGTTGATCCTCCCCGCCTCGAGCCTCGCCGGAACCCGAGCCGCAGCGGGCGCGCCGCCGTGACCTCGCCGCCACCGCTCGCCGGAGCCACCTCCGGCCACGCCGCCACCATCAATCAACCCGTGGTGAGCCCAATCGCACGCCAGTGTCGCTTGTTTGCCAAGCCCGGCCGCCGTTCGCCGCCGGCGAACTCTCCCGCCACCGCAAGGGCATATGTGTGAAGGCCAAGGGCTTAGTTGTGAACCCAGGGACCCGGTTGCAATAGAAAGATTCTTAGTTTCTTTGCAAGTCAGTCCAGTGCCTTAGAAATAGCCTAGAAATTCACAGAAAATTCAGAAAAATGCAAACCCAATTTTGTTGGTCTCAATGAGAGTAGATCTGCAACTTCTGCAAAGCATGACTATAGTTTTGACTTGTAGATTTTGAATGAAAATTCAAATTCAGTTTGACACCTTTTTGCTATAGTTCAAAATCTAGAAAGGATATGGAGCTGAATTTTGGATATGTTGCTAGACTTGTCATGATTAGACTTTGGACCAAAAATTTCACAAAGATGTTGAACAGATCTTTTTATATGAATTACTTCATATTTATGTTATTTTTGCTCTACTGATTTTTGTAGCAAAATATATATTGAATTTTTGTGCTCAACTTGTGGAAAAGCTCATGTTATGCCTAGAAGTAACTTTTCTGAGTTTATCATGATTTTACCTCTGTTAGAAATATTTAATCTTGTTTATTGCTTAGATTTACATTTAAATGCATAGTTCATAATTCAAATTTGTTTGTGGTGAACCTATGGGTGTTCTGATCTTGTTTAGAGTCAGAGTAGCTATAGGCTTGTTGTTGGATGCAGGAGCCTTATATTTATTTATTTATGCTTTTCCTTTAGTTTGCATGGCTAGGAAATGTCATCCTTACTTTTATAAGTTTTATAGTTCTTTTAATGGCCAAGTTTGATCCAGTGGTATGTTTAGTAACTTTAGACCAGCAGGGACTCCTACCCTTGTTTGTATGTTTTAAGTTTGGCATTTACAAGTTAGATGCATAAGCTTGCTAGTGGGAGTTAATTCCAAAAGTGTGACCTTTTGACCTTGTGACCCTTGTAAATGGATGCATGGCTTACTTTGGAACCTTTAAATTCACCCTTGCTGTTTTAAACATTTAAATGGAAATATTTACATTTATGTGCACACCTTTGCTATTGAAAGATTGAATAGTAAATCTCACATGAAATAACAATCATGAAAATGAACACTAGTTAATTGTTGGGCAATGATTAAACTCTTGTCCATAATAACCTTAATGAAAAAGAGTTAATAATTAATTGTTTGTTAAGGTGAATGTGGTCAACAAGAGTTGGATGAAATAATTAATCTATCACACCACCTGAACCCTGCATTGCATTCCGTGTAGAGCTTCCTGACGGTAACTACGCGCTCGTGCCGGAAGCCGAGGGAGGAGGAGCTGACGCGGAGCTGCAGTACGTGGAGGTGATCGACGACACCGAGGACCCTCAGGCTAACCCTGCTGACGAAGGCAAGCCCCGGTGCATTAACCAAGTGTTTTTGAAACTTTATGCAACTATCTATGGATGATTGTGCATTTACGTTCAGGAGTTGAAATGAAACCCTAGATGCATGATCCCTAGGTACCTATGTTCTTACTAGTATGATAGGTCGGTAGCTGCTATGCTATAGGACCGTTACAAGTTGAGTGATGCTTGTCACTCGCGAGAATAGGTTCTTATGTTGGAATCATAAGATCTCCTTAAATGGATTGCTCATGTGGTAAGAGCATGGGATGTGAGCTTCGGTCCAATGGCTTTCGTGGGTTAAGTGTTTGAACGTACTAAGCACTTGTCGGAAATGGGTACGGTAAGCCTAGTACCTTAACGAGACGGTAAGTGATTTTACTGTGACTAATCTTGGGATGTGTCCCCCGGCTAGCTACCGGTGGTGCATGTGCGATGCTGGGTGCCTTGCGGGGTATACCAGATAGCCTGTACCGAAGACTGTCGCCTTTTATCCCGAACCGAGGACTTTTGGGAACCGCCTGGTGGTTGTCCTCGCGGGGGCACCCTACCGTGTGTTTAGGTCTACCTTGCAAGGTTTAAATCAATCGATTGTCGGCCTCTCACCGTTATCTGAGACTACTTACTCCACTGGCCATGAGATCCCTAATGATGGAAGTTGATGAATATTATGCTTGATTAATTGTCTGCACAACTTATACTTGCACTAGCTTGCTAATTTAGAAAGGAATAATCAACTAGAACTGGTACTAAAATATTGAAAGTAAGGACATACTCTTTGTTGCTTTTCAGCAAAAGAAACCCCATTGGCCAAAAAGCCTTTCATGTCTAGAGTTGGTGATGTAGTTGTCACCGACGGGTAAGTCTTGCTGAGTATTAATATACTCAGCCTTGCTATAATCTGTTGCTTCAGGTAATGCATTTGCTGATGTGTGGCCTGGAGAGATCCCGCCCGGCTGGGAGCTGGAGTGGGTGGAAGACGATGAATGAAGGCATCATGGCAGGCCTCCCGTGATGTTTCCTCGTGCCGTTAGTTTATTTCCGCTGTTTTCAAAACTCTGAACTTCGTTATCATGTCAAAAACTCCGGTTTGTAATAATTAAGCCATTCGGGGTAAATTTGGATGTTAATCTTATGTTGTTCTCTGGACTCGTCTTCGCGTGAGTTTTAATGTATATATGTCGGTCCTTGTTGCTTTGTAAGTGATTTACCGGGCGTTAACCCGGCAACTAACGACAGGATGATACTTTATTATTGCTTAATGACCAAAGTGGATTGGTTTAGGCGATAGTACGGTATTTTCCTGGGCGGGTTGTCACAACTCCCGGGCGGCGGCGCAGCCGCCGAGGCAGGGCCACGCGGAGGCCAAGCCGGCGGAGGGCGCTGCTCCAAGCCTCCAGTGATTTTGTTGAGGTCTGCGAGCTTGGATTTTGTGATTTTGTTGTTCTCTTGTTGTTCTGTGATTTTGTGAATGGGATTTGTATTGTGAATTGAGATGAGATGTGAATCTTGTGATGAAATGAGATGTGAATCGTGATGAGATGAGATATGAATGTTGTGTTTGTGTGTTGTGATTATGTGGAAATGAGATGAGATTGAGATTGAGATGAGAAAACAAAAGAAAAAAGAGAAAAGAAAAAGAAGATGACGGAAGGGAGAGACCGTCAGACGGACGGAAGGAGGGAGGGGGCGGTGACGGAGAGACGACGGAGAAGGGGCAACAATACCGGTTTTCTCCCCCGGTACTAATGTGACTTCACATTAGTACCGATGGGACAATACCGGTTTGAAAACCGGTACTAAAGGGGATTCAGACCCGGTACAAAAAGCCTTTTCCCTAGCAGTGGGGCAGTTGCACACGTCCACCAACCTGTACGTATACGCTCCGGCCTGTTGATGACGCGTTGTTTGCCTACACTAGGTGAATTCTTTGCGTGTTGCTGTGGAATATGTTACTTAATTTTTTATGATTATTTGATGCATTTGGAATTTTTTTTGAAGATTTGAGCTCTTCTTTTCATGAGGGTAAAATATATTTTACTTGATAGATAACTGAGGATGATATAATATTTAATTGATAAAATAAAAATATTATCAATAGAAATTATGAAGATGATATTCATGATTTTGTTGCAATATGATGTTGAACACAAAGGTTGTACATAACTTCACTTGCCGATAGAAAGTAAAGATATCCACAACTCCACACAACAATTAATAGACAAAAAGTAAATTTGGAAAGAGTTTGTTACCTGGGTAACTAAGGAGGTTGATCTTGATATATAGAGGTGAAATCAATTTATGTACCTACACAATTCAGAATGATTTATGCAATAGGCTGCTGTAGGTCGCTTGTGGCCCAAACACGCTCGCTCAGGCCTGTAAGAGCTAGGCCATATGACTGTCTGCACCTGAATATATGCGTATCAACAGCCTTCTTCTCTTCTCAAAAAAGAAAAAAAACAACTTCTTCTCCCTTCTCATACCGTCTCTAGACGCGCGCGAGATCCCGCCACTGACGGGAGCAGCCTGATGGAGGCGAGGGCGGTGCAACTACGCCTTCCTCCCTCCCTCACTCCCTCACCCCTCCTTGTTTCCCCTGTGGATGGAGCATGATGGTGGGGTCGAGGCTGGGTGAGGTGGCGCAGCGCGGGCTAGCGACAGCCTCCTTCGGGCAGGATCCGACGTTAGGGTTGAAGCCGGGCGAGTAGGCGCGGCGTGGACGGGTGGCGTCCTCCTCCTCCCGGTGGCGACCTCCTCCTCGAGGCCGGGGTGCGTCCTCCTCCTCCTCCAACATGTGCGGCTTCCTCACCTCTAGCTACCCGCCGGCCGCTCTCTCTTCCCCCTCTTCGTCCCAGCTGCGCTGCTCTTCCTCGTTGGCAGTTGTGACTCCCTCCTCCCAATCGGCGGCCACAGGAATGAACCGAGGGGAAGCGTGGCAGTTGTTTGGGGTTCGTTTGTAGGATGAAGATTGTTGTACAAGCTTGCGGTGCGAACGTTTTATGAATGCGGTGGTGGGGATGCGAGGCGGCGGCGGTGGAGATGCGAGGCGGTGGGGAGGCGAGGAGGGTGGTGCGGGGGAGGTTAGTGGGGGTGACGTGAGCAAATGACATGGCATACTGAGAGTTCAGAGAATAAGTCAGCGTGGTGCTCGTATATAGTTTTGTAAGATGATGATAATGTGTGTTTAGTTTCTTTCTTGTTCGGAGATGACGTGCACCACCATGCACGACCACTCGCACGCACCCAGCACGCTCCTCTCGATCCGCCTGGTGTCGTGCACGGGTACGGTGGCGGCGTACGTGCGGCGGTGCTCCATAGACCCAATGGCCCCGCCACGCGGCCCCGGGACGTGCGCTCGCCCCGCGTCCTATTAGGATCGGGTAATAATATTATTCAATTTTGAGCTAAAGGGCCTTGCAATTTAGCCTAAGAAATCTAAGGATCGGGCCCTATTAGGATCATGTCATAATATTATTCAATTTTAAACTAAATATATATAGGGTTTAGTTGGATTGTGAAGAATGAATTAGGGTAATGATCCATTACCACCCCTTGCCTCAGCTCCTCCCTTGTACAATACGTACCTTACAGAATACTGATCAAAGCAACAACATTACCACCCCTTGCCTCAGCTCCTCCCTTGTACAATACGTACCTTACAGAATACTGATCAAAGCAACAACGGGCGCCCTTCTTAGGGCCTGTTCTTTTGTGTGAAAAGAAATAGTGAAGTTACAAATGAATAGTGCTGGAATAGTATTTCTTGTGAGAGAAGATGTGATGGACAGGATAGATAAATAGTGCTTTTCACTATTCATTTGTGACCAAAAGAACAGATCCTTAAGTACCTTGCACGCGCATATATATGCCGATCCTACTACAGCGCTCCCATCGCATGCCAAGCAGTCCTTGCCGGCGCGCGGTACGTGGTGCAGATGCCGTGCTCTCCCTCTGCTGCTCGCAGGCGCCTGTGCACCGGCACCACCACCGGCCATGGCGTTCGGGTCGGCAGCGCGCATGCACGAGTCCCCGCACCACCATGCACCCAGCTCCTCCGCCGTGTCACACGGGCGCGCGCCGCCCGCACCCACGCGCTGCGAGCGATCAGGCCGCGCTCGCTGTGACGCTCTCATGGCGCGCTCTCTCCCTTTGCATCCTTCGCAGTCGCAGCTCCCTCTCGCGACTCAGCTAGCGGTTCCGAAAAAGACGATGTTGGATTGTTGACCGCAAAACCAGTTCGGCGCGTGGTCGCTCCAAGCGACCGCGCCGCCCGTCCAGCGCGCCTCACGGGAGCTTGCTTCTCTTTTTTTTTAGTTTTTTTTCAACAATTCTTCTTATACATAAGTTATGTGCACAACTCGCCCTTATGGAATAAGTTATGCACACAACTCGACGTTTACAGAAAAAAAATTATGCGCACAACTTATCGTTAGATAGAAAAATATATGCACAAGTTATTCTTCAATTAGTTGTGTATACAAGTTGTACGCACAAGTTTTGCGCGAATCAAACTTATACTGAAAAATT
Organism: Cenchrus fungigraminus; assembly: GCA_036936925.1. Classification (NCBI taxonomy): domain Eukaryota; kingdom Viridiplantae; phylum Streptophyta; class Magnoliopsida; order Poales; family Poaceae; genus Cenchrus; species Cenchrus fungigraminus. The sequence goes on along the minus strand of CM072769.1, from coordinate 102,989,901 downwards.
ATGTGACAAAATTTATAAGTCGAAATTATACATCAAAGTTGTGTGTATAAGTTATAATATTCCAAAAATAAAAACTCGTGGGAAGAAAAAACTTTTCAGAAAAGAAAAGTTAGAAAGGGAGGAGGCACAGCTGAACCGGTCGCTGGGAGCGACCGGTCGCTGATTAGCGAGGCCCATTGTTGACACGTCTCCCCCCGTGTTCCACACTTCCACCCCGTGGGAAACCACGCGTGCTGCGCGCGCGTAGACCACGCCGGGGACCGATCGTGCCCGGCGCTCAACCCGCTCCGGCCTCCGGGCACCGGAGCCCATTCTGGTGGCTCGTGGCATCGTGCGTGCGTCAGCATTGCTTGCTTGACTAACTCTAAGACTGTCCGCACTCGTCAAACTCCAAATTCAACCTCTAAAGAGAATATTCCTGCCTGGTCATCGATATTTTGCAGTTCAGTACCAGTTTTTCCGCACCAGTCAACCTCTATATTCCAGACTCCATACCACCCACCCACCCGTAGGACCCATATGTCAGCCTCTCTTTCTTTAACTCTTCTCTCCCTCCTTCCCCGGTCTCTCTCTCCTCCCCATCCTCTGCTCCTCCGCCCATCCGCCCGAGCGCCGCCGCCCCCTGCTCTCCCTCCCTCCCGGCGGCGGAAGGAGCTCCTGGAGGTCGCGCGCGCCGGGCGCAGCCGCGGCGGAGCTCCCTCCAGCTCGCACGCCTCTGCTCGGCTCCTCTCCTTCCCGCGGTGGAGCACGCCGGCGTGGCCAGGTGCGACCTCCTTCTCCGCGCCAGATCCGGCTGTCCCTGCCCTCTCCGGCGGTGGAGCAGTGGAAGCCGGCGATAGATCCAGGCGAGTTCCCCGCGCAGCTCCCCAAGCGTGGCCGGACGCGACTCCAGCGGCGGAGCTCGCACGCGCGGAGGCCGTGACCGAGGCGAGGCGGGGATCTCGGACGGCGGAGGAGCAGGGGATCTCCGGCCGTGGCGCCTCCTCCCTACCGCGCGGCGCAGGTCGTCGACGACGCAGGGGCGAGCTGGGGCGGCGGAGCGCTGGATCCCGGCGGGTGCGCGACAAGGTAGAGCTCCGCGACGGCGGGGCACGGCCGGCTCCCCAACTCCGGCGCTGGCTGATGTTGCTGCTATCTCGCTCTCGCTCTCGCTCTCTCTCTCTCTCTCTCTTCTGCTGTGGCAACGGCGACGGCAGGGGCGACGGGAGGCCGGCGGCGCGACGGCGGGACGAGGGCGGTTGGGGATGGCGCGAGGGTGCGCGGGCCCCGCACGTAGCGTTCGTTCCGGACGACGCTGGATGTGGCGTCCGACCGGAGGAACGGAACGATTGCGTCGCTTTTACAGTCCCCTGCTGCGGGAGAATGAACGGTAAAAAGCGACGCCACCGTCCACCGTGTCCCGGCGCGGTCGGTATGGCGGTCCCAGTGCGGACAGTCTAACTGCAACGGTTTCCCCTATCACCTCCCGGATCGGTACCTGTAGCGGATATCGCGATTTGGAGCACTGCAGCGGCGTCCCGTACCCGGCTCCGTATCGTCCGGGACTCCAACACCCTCCGGTAAATCGACAGGGTGCCCCAAATCAAATCTGCGGCGCTCCGTCGCGTCCCCGCCGTCCCCTCGCCCTTCTTCCCCTCGCGCCTCCGCCGTCCCTGCCCCTGCCTCCGACACCGCCGCGTCCGCCGCCTCCCGACGCCGCCCCTCCGCGGCCTCTCCCCCTTCCCTCCGACGACGCCGCGTCCGCCGCCTCCTCCTGCCCTCCGACACCACCGTGTCCGCCGCCTCCCCCTGCCCCCCGACACCGTCGCGTCTGCCGCCTCCCTCCGCCCTCCGCGACCTGCAGCCGGGCAAGACAAGGGCTTGGCCAGTTGGCCGGCCTGACGGAGCAAAACGCCGCTGACCTCACCTGCCTGGCTCGTTCCTCCTCCACGTCCACGCCTACCCCTCACCCTCACCGTCGTTGTGGCCGCGTCCGCTTCCTCCTCGCGCGGTGAACTGGAGAGTGTTGGACCGACGTTCTCGGCTAGTTCAAGGTACGATTTTCCCATATGCTATACCCTTTTCCTCAAATCGATTGTGAATCCATAATTCGACTGTGAAACCTCCTGTTATACCTCGTGTTTGGTCACTAGAGATTGTCGATTGATTGGTAGATTTTGCTTCAATTTAGGCATTTGTTGCTAGGTCCCATAGTATGCGCAGAGGCTTGCGAAATCTGAGTCTGTTTCTGCAGTAGCCATCACGGTTGCCTTTTGGGTAGTGATTTGGAAGCATATAGAGTGTTTGGGCACTGTTATATTTTTTCAGCACAAGTTTTTGACATAACAGAATGATGAATGAATAAGAATAATGATGATACATAAGTTTGACAGCTGATCTAGAATGCTCATGTCCTCTAGTTACAGTTTTGCATGTCACTGAACATCTCATTGGCATGTCACTGAAAGCAGGGGAAGGTTGAATCCTTTTCAGTTATAGTTTTGCAATTTTCTTCTTTGCTGTCCTCAACTGATTTATCACAATTGGGAGTTGTCAAGTTAATTTAACTGCCATGTCAAGTCATTATCTCTGAATAACTACCCTGAGAGCGAGTGGCACTTGTTATGTAGGAATCCTTGCCTTTTCTGTATGCTTATTTACTCTATGAACAACCAAGTATTTATCCTACAACGGCCTAGAATAATTTTGTGAAGCTGCTCTCTAGCTGTTGTATGCTTCCTCTACTTAGCAGTTATCTAGTTAGTATTTCTTGCTGCTTGCTCGAGTGATAGCTACGGATAAAAGGGGGAGAAGCATACTCTTGCTGTCACTGATGGAACTGTTTGGAAACATCATTTGCTTCCTGTGGATTGTGTAACTATTTCTTGTGGAGTAGAGAGCCAACCATTCAGTCATAGCATACAATACTTTTCAAACTGTGTAACTGATGCATGCATATGTATTTTAAGATATGTACTGAACTTCTGCCATAATTTCAAACCTAGATAAGATAGTGGTCAGTAGTGGTCACTTAGGTTCAGAGATATGTTGCTATTAACCTTGCCTGATCATGAGCTAATGTGCATGCCTATATCTTTATGTTGCTGTTGTCTTACCATATATATCTTGACTGCCTTTTTCTTTGCAACAATGTAGGATGGAAGATTTTTTTGCTACACACAATGACCCATCAGCTGGTTTCTTTGGAGAAAGTCTTGTGGATGCAGCACAGGGTGTTGGGCAAGGTTTTGAATCTGCCGTGAGTGCTTCTGCTGCACCACCCACTGGGCGCTGCAAGGTGGTAGTAACAAGGAATAAGCTGCCCAACTTCACAGCTTATGAAGACAAGGTGCTTTGCAAAGCGTGGCTGGAAATTAGCTGTGACGCTATCACCAACACTGGTCAACGGAAGGAAGCATTTTGGGCTCGTGTGCATGATAGATACAACTCACAGTGTGGCAGCTATCCAAAGAGGACCTCGAAATCACTCATGGGACGTTGGGATTACATCAAGGCGGAAGTAAGCAGGTTTGCTGGATACATGGCTGACAAGATTCGATCCAATCCGAGTGGGATGACAGATGCAGATAAGACCGCGGCTGCTGCCTCTGACTTTGCAGTCATAGAAAAACATAACTTCACTTTGATGCATTGCTGGCAACTCCTGAAAGATGAGCCCAAATGGAACGAGCTCAAAAGAAAAACGGACACTCCTCAAAATAGTGGCACCTATTTAAAGTCCGGTGAGCAGCGCCACTTTCTGGATCTTGATCCTGATGATTCTTCCCCAGCAAACTCTTCTGCAAGAAAGCGCCCCATGGGGAGGGACGCAGCAAAAGCAGCTAAGAAGAAAGCTGCTTCAGCTTCATCTGAGCACGCGTCCAAGGTGCATGACTTCTCCACTCAAAAGTTTGAGATGTTCAAGGTAATTGAAGTTGACAGAAAAGTCAGGCTTGATGAAATGGTTACTCTGGAGAAGCAGAAGGTGGAGGACACTCGAGAACACCGCCTGGTGATGTTGGAGCTGGAGAAGAAAAGGTTGGCTATGGAGGAGAAATGCCTACAGATGGAGGCAGAAAAGAAAGAGGAGGAGGACGAGCGCATACTGAAAATTAAGTTGGATGAGTGCCAACCAATGGAACGCATTTACTATCAAACTCTACAAGAAGATATCCTTCACAAGTTGCTGTCACGACGTCAATGACCACATCATTGATTCTCAAGCTGTGAATGCTTCTGGAATAATCAGTTTCAGTTTAAGTTTTGAACCTGTGAAGTTGTAATCTTATTTTCTAAATTATTTATGTCATGTGCTTATGACTGGAGCTCAAACTGAGCTGCTACTTGAGTTATTGTACTTGAGTTGTAACTGGAATTATTTATTATTTGTCAACCTGAGATTTCAATGGCAGTTCAGTACATTTGTCATGTCCATCTTAACTGCAGTTATGGGTAGATGTCAACCTGCATTTTTTTCCATTTTTTTTTGCCAATCTCTCTTAATAGTGTATGACATGAACTTGTTCAGATTCCATTTTTTTCCCCATTTTTCAAATGCAATGTAACCTTGTACTAGTTCTGCCAGGTAAATTGTGGCTGACATGAACTTAAAAATAGGAATCCAACAGGGAAGATCCTATCTGTAAAGATACATCACGCTATTTTTGTCAACAATACACTGTCTTGAAACTTATGCTTATCAAACAAATAATTGCCTCCGTTCCCTCACCTTTTCTTATGAAACAATATACTGTCTTGGCCTCTCTTTGATAAAACACTGTATGCTCTCAGCTATTCCCTCACCTTTTCTATTCTAAATGAACCAAGCTTGTGGCACCCTCTGATAAATAGCCTGGTTAACAAGCATTGTCTGACAGAAATGATACAACATTCTGGACAATTGTTTTCGGGTGATTGACTAAGCATCTCCAATACACCCATACATGATACACCATTCTGTGATTATGCTGACCAAACATTGAAACAAAAATGTGCATAAATACTGAAACTCATACATGCAGGTGAAATCGAGTACATAAATATCCATTTGTCTTACATATGAATAACTTTTAATCAAGGTACAAGATAACAAGAGATGCATCTGTTGACATAAATAATTTAGAACAAGAATCAGGTACATGACACAAATAATTTAGAATGAGTATTATTTCAAGTACATGACACCCATTGAGTATGACATCTAAATGGAACCATATCGCATCCAGTTGTGCTCGATAAGATCATTTTGAAGCTGGGTATGCATTGCTTTGTTACGTAACTTGTGATGTCTCTCTACAAATGCTCTCCGCTCTTCAATATTGTCAGAAGGTGATGGCCTGACTGTAGTGCCAATATTTTCGAAATTGGTATTGGTGGCCTCAGATTTCTCGTCCTCCACAATCATGTTGTGCATTATGATACAAGCAGTCATGATGTCAGCCAGACGTTCTCTGTCCCATCCATAAGCTGGCCCACGAATCACCGCCCTTCTTGCTTGGAGCACTCCAAAAGCTCTCTCTATATCTTTGCGTGTACTCTCTTGCAGAGCGGCAAAATGTGCAGTCTTCCTCTCCATAGGATGTTGAACGGTCTTCACAAACGCAGGCCAATCTGGATATATACTGTCAGCAAGGTAATACCCCATGTCGTAAGTATGCCCGTTGATTGTGAACTCAACTGGAGGTGTCTCTCCTCGGACATAAGCTGAGAAAACAGGTGACCTCTGCAGCACGTTGATGTCATTGCAGCTGCCTGGAAGGCCAAAGTAAGCATGCCATATCCATAGATCACGAGATGCTACAGCTTCTAAGATCATGGACGGCTTCCCGTGTCCAGTGAACTGGCCCTTCCAAGAAGCAGGGCAGTTCCTCCACGACCAGTGCATGCAATCCATGCTACCATACATGCCTGTGAAACCACGACTTTCATTCTCTTGCAGTAGACGAGCCATGTCATCAGGAGTTGGAGAGCGGAGGTATTCCTCCCCAAAGGCATCTATAACAGCACTGCAGAAATGGTGAAGCGCCTCACGAGCAGTTGACTCACCAATCTGAACATACTCATCAACAGCATCTGCCGGCATACCATATGCAAGTATGCGAATTGCGGCTACCACCTTCTGCAAGGCGCTCAATCCCAACAACCCAGTACAATCCAAACGTTGCTGGAAGTATGTGTCCACTGACTTAACTCCATCAAGAATGCGGAGGAACACGTGACGCCTCATCCGGAACCTTCTACGGAACTGCTCAGGTGTGTACACACAGTTGTCAGCAAAGTAGTGGTGTATTATCCTTGTCTCTCCGTCACCATGGTCTCTGGGCACAAGTCGTCTCGTATGTGCTGAGCGGTGGAATGAGCTTTCCGCTTTCCGCTTCCATGGCTGCCACCATAGAGGCCATCTCTTCATCATCATCATCAAGCAGCAACTCATAATTTGGCCGGTCCTCTGCAATCAAGTATCGAAGCAGGGCTGAATCATCATCTTCCATGGTTTCGTGCAGCCACATCGATGAGCGAGAGAGATCCATGGTTCACAAGATTGAAAAGATAGGAGCCCTGCATGTCAAAGAAAAAAAAATCAGAATTGTAGGAGAACATGCCTTAATGAGACAATGCCATTTCACAGTACATATATTAGTTGAAGTTGCTCAAAGAAAACAAAAGGAGCCATTCAGACTAAATGGGCAGACCAGGTGTTCATCCAATTATTCAAGTTGGCACAATATGCAAGCAAGGTACAGGAGGAAAAACTAAATGCATTCACCCAGAAAATGTTTTTGGATTACTGTAGTGCAAACTACAGTATGCAACTTTACTTATGTCTTGTAATCATTTTTTAGCAAAGGGAGAGAAATGGGGACTGAAGACTGAAAAATAGCACATCCAAGCATCTTGTTCTAACTTATGTCTGACTAAAAACTGAACTGAAGTTCTCTATACACCCAAGATATATGATATCCCTGCACCTACAATCCTCCTCTGTCCCTCTCAAAGTCTTCTTATTCACAGCCAATTAACCACTAATCACAAGCCAATTCACTTTATTTAATCTACATACATATCATGTTGCATCTCAATCGACCAAAAAAAGAGGGAGGCTGCTACTCTTGCTTGAACATCCTATAGGTAGGTGTAAACTGCAAGTGCTATTGTCTGACTGATGTTTTCTTATTTCTGTCACGGAGCATAACTTGCAGATATCTTGAGCAAGCAAATCGGCAAGCGAGGCAATCTTGAGCAAGCTATCAGCAGCTATCTAAAACTGAAGCAAAGCTATTAACAGAGGCCCAAGTTAACTAAAACTGAAGCAAAGCCATCCTAAATATGGTGCACTAATCATGTACTCCAGGTCACAAGAACCATCCTTCTGAAAGCACATAATAGGCATGACTAATTCTACCACCATCAACAAACAGTGATCACGTGTGAGAGAAACTGAAAATCTCCAGGTGTACCGAGAAAGCAGGCACCAGTTTCTTTTTCATAAGAGGCAGCTAGTGCAGAGTGAGCCGGCTAGAGGATGAAACTACTTTTCTTGGCTGCCTCCAACACCCCAATTGCAATTGAAAATTTATATGATAGGATGAACTGCTAGTACTGCTACATGTGACAGTGAGCTGCTTGCAATTGGAAATTTATATGATAGGATGAACTGCTAGTTCTAGTCGGCACGACCTACTACCGCAGCAACCAGTGGCAGTGAGTGGTGAAGGCCAACACGGAGCTCACCTTGGCGAGATTGAGAGGGTCCTCGACGGCGGCGCGCAGGGCGGTGAAGTGGTCGGCGTCGAGTACGCCGTCCAGATCAGGGAGAGCCGGGACGGTGAGGAGAAGGTTGTCGACCTGCGACGCGGCTCGCGTGCTGCCAGTCGTGGGCGGGTGGGCGGCGCCGTCAGGGTGCGCGGCGAGGTCGCGCGCGGCGACGACCGCAGCGACGGTGAGGGTGAGGATGTGAGAGTGGCGGTGGCGGGATGGAGGCCGAGCGCCGGGGTGGAGCGCGAGGCCGAGGGCCAGGGTGGAGCGCGAGGCCGAGGACCGCAGGTACAGGGCGGCGGCGACCGGCGAGGCGAGCGCCGCGAGCGCGGCGTGCGCAGGAGGGGGGAGGGGGATTCGGGTTGAGATTTGGGGATCACCGTTGCAGGTAAATGACATTTAGAGGATGCATTTTGTTATGGGATCCTCCAAATACTTCTTTAGGGGATGTTTTTTAGGGAACTTGCAGAAGCGCGCTCCCATGGTCGGGGTGCTAGCTCGATCAAGTCTGCTGGTCGGCACCCCGCGCGCGTGTGGCGACGGTAGTACCGGGAAAATATATAGCCGCCTGTTGGCACCTTTTCGGAACCGACACACGGCGTGTAGAGGAGCTCGCTGCAGCACCTCTACACAGGGCGGTCAAACCGTCTATGCAGAGCGGTCAGATTGTGTTAGCCGGGGTGAACCGGCGGTAGACCTTCAAACGCTCGCCCGGGAAGGATCCCGTCGGGGCAGGCGCACGTAGGGTTGTCCTAGGGTCGGTAGGCCACCTAAGACACCCTCAATCGACGTAGAGACGAAGGAGGAACAATAAGTAATAGATTGGAAAAGTTTGGGTAAAGAGAAAAGGTAAAAAGATAAATAAAAATATTTTGATTGGATCACGCTCAATCGGTCGTGGCCCTTTATATTTATAGGGAGGGGAGGTCTTGCCCCATTAGGAATCGAAACAATTACAAAAACGTATGAAAATACAACTTCTAACCGGTTTTGGCAGGGCAGGAGGGACGCGGTCTGACCGCGTGTCCGACGTGCAGATCTTTCATAGGTCATATCTCTTTCATCCGGACTCCGAATTGGACGTTCTATATATGGATTTTGATGTACTCGACGAGACCTATCCAATGGTGAAGTCCAAATTGCCTTTTGAGGATTTTGACCAGGGCGGTCAGACCGCCTATGTAGGGCGGTCAAACCGGTTTTACCCGGTCCTACCAATTTTGGGTGTCAACATATGCCCATCTGTTTTATGGCAAAGCTTTGCGTGCCAGAAAACATTCTTTTAACCCAGAATTGACCAAGGACGATGAGAAACATTGCATCGGCCATATATTTTTTCTAAGGGCGATAATCATCTTATCGGCCATAAGCTTACTCTTAGCTCAAGGAATGATTTGCTTCGGTCTCCATACCTTCTTAGTACCTACTGACCTTGTTGGCATGGCCGCTGGTTGTTGCTCCATTGCTCCTTGCTTCCGCCGCCGCTGCAATCTTCTTTTTTTAGTATGAGATAAGTCTGAGGGACACCACCTCGGCTGAGTATTTTGAGTCTTTCTCGCTGTCCTTCTCATCTCTTTTAGAGTTAATGGATGCACTCTTGACCAGATTATTATCAACAACAAACGGTCTTTGCATTGAACCATTATTTACATATGTAGGAGGATATTGAATCATATATGAGCGCATATGTAAATTAGCATAATACAAAGGTGAATAATAGCAAGGATATGACCAAGACCATGGTGAGGTCGGTCCAACATATGAGTAAGGTGCAGCAGCATAATTTTCTTGAGTTTTGCAAGAACAAGATATATTTTGAGATTTTGGTGAAGAATTCAAATTTTTACCTTTATTTGGCCGACTCCTTTGTTTTTGACTTGCTCCCTTCTTCTTGTACTTAGCCAAAAGCTCCTCGAAAGTCGGCGTCACCTTTTTCTTTAGATCTTGCTTGAACCTCTTGTCACTAGATGGACCGGCCAAACCGCCTTGGGCGGTCAGAACGCCTCCTTGGGCGGTCAGAACGCCTTGGGCGGTCAGACCGCCTCCCTGGGCGGTCAGACCGGCTGCTGCAGAAGCGGCACATTTGCTTGGGCCTTGCCCCTCGAGCGCTTGAGGGCCCTTCTTCGATAACTTCTCCTGCACCTTTATCACCTCTGGAACAGCAAGGCTCTCCTCTCCAATGATGATATTTTTTCCATTGACTTTTTCGGCTTGATCCGGCCGAATTAGCACTTTTGGATTGTTTAACTCAAGCACATGTACTGGAAAAGGATTATGATCAACTTGCATATCATGGACCATCAAACGACCTTCATTAATGGCTAATTGTATTTGTCGCCTAAATACATTGCAATCGTTAGTAGCATGAGAGTAAGAATTATGATATTTGCAATAAGCACGTTTCTTCAACTCTTCAAGCGGCGGCATAGTATGAGATATTCTGATGTTTCCAAGCTTAAGTAACTCATCAAAAATTTTATCACATTTGGCTACATCAAAAGTATACTTAATTTCTTCTTGCCGATTTTTGCGGACCGGCTTTAAAGAAGCACAAGTACTAGGTTTATCTTTGCTAGACTATGCAAATTCAGCAGTGTAGACATCATTACTCTCATCATCTGAATCATTAGATGCATAATAAATAGGACGATTAGACTTCTCACTGGACTTTTGCGAACTCTTAGATTTCTTAAGTCGGTTTTCATTAGCTAGAGCTTTTTGCAATAACCGGCTCACATCCAAGAATTCTTGACCATCTAGCTTCTCTTTATGAATATCAAGCAAACCAGAGTAAGCAAGATCAGCTAAATCTCTATCAGAAATTATCAAACTATAGCACCGGTTTCTAGTATCTCAAAATCTTCTAATATACTCAGAAACAGATTCATTGGGTTTTTGCTTAACCGATACAAGATGTGACAATTTCAACTCAGTTTCACCAGTAAAGAAATGATCATGAAATTTATTCTCTATATCAGAAAAAGTATAAACTGAGTTGGGTGGCAGAGAAATAAACCAAGTAAATGCAGCATCCGATAGAGATAAAGGAAACAATTTCATTTTACAAATATCATTAGAAGCAGCTGCACCACATTGTATAGTAAATTGGCCTATATGCTCTAATGTACTTCTACCATCATCCCCAGTAAATTTAGTAAACTCTGGTATTTTAAATCCCTGTGGGTATGAGATATACTCGTAATTCTCAGGATACGGTCTTTGATACGACCGACTCTTAGTTTTAGGCTCTGTACCAAAAGTTTGTCTAAATATCTCGAGCATCTCTTCTCTAAATCCCTCCATCCCCAAAGCGGTTCTAGGTCTAGCCGATCCAGGATGTGGTGCTCGAGTTACAGTAGGTTATTGTGTGCTATATGTTGATGTTTGGTTTGGCAATGTGTTAGGAACATGATGCAACGAACTATTAGGAACATATGCACTTATGGGTGGCTCGCTATAAACAACTGTATGTGGCATCATGGCATTAGTAGCGACCATTGTATTCCCTCCACCAGCCAAAGCACCAATGGTAGTCCGGCTATGTATGTGGTGGATGGGTGGTGCACCAATGGGGACTTTAGGTATATTCAATTTTGAAAAATCATCTACTATGTTGTCTTTAGGATTTTCAGTATTAGAAGTAGATGCATTAATATCATCGCTAGAAATTTGTTTACCAAATTTGGCCTCTATACGATCTAAACGAGAACTAATCGTAGATTCAAAATTTTCACTCATGGCAACAAATTTGTTATTTAAGCTAGCACTAACAGCCCCATCAATCAGATTAGCAATATCTGAATTAATTTCAGGAGGAGCATTAGATTGTACCTTAAGCGCGGGAATTTAGATGCCGACATCCTTGTCCTTCTTGACGTTCCCTTGACGATCCACGGAGAAGTGCGAGACATATTGCTTCATGGCTTCTTCTTCCAACTCCTGGATCTCGCGCTCCTTTTGTTCACGAATCTTCTTTCTGATTTCAGCAAGCACCTTCTGCTCCTCAACCGATGTTTGTTCAACAATCGGCCTTGCAATATTTGCAGCATCAACCTCAACGGGTATAGGTAGTTTACCGGCCATGGCAACTGATTGATCTTCCTTCTTCCCCAGCAGAGTCGCCAATTTGTTGGCACCTTTTCGGGACCAACACACGGCGTGTAGAGGAGCTCGCTGCAGCACCTCTACACAGGGCGGTCAAACCGCCTATGCAGGGCGGTCAGACCGCGTCAGCCGGGGTGAACCGACGGTAGACCTTCGAACGCTCGCCCGGGAAGGATCCCGTCGGGGCAGGCACACGTAGGGTTGTCTTAGGGTCGGTAGGCCACCTAAGACGCCCTCAATCGACGTAGAGACGAAGGAGGAACAACAAGTAATAGATTGGAAAAGCTTGGACAAAGAGAAAAGGTAAAAAGATAAATGAAAGTGTTTTGATCGATTAGATCATGCTCAATCGGCCGTGGCCCTTTATATTTATAGGGAGGGGAGGTCTTGCCACATTAGGAATCAAAACCATTACAAAAATGTGTGAAAATACAACTCCTAACCGGTTTTGGCAGGGCAGGGCGGTCTAACCGCCCTGGGGACGCGGTCTGACTGCGTGTCCGACGTGCAGATCTTCCATAGGCCATATCTCTTTCATTCGGACTCCGAATTGGACGTTTTATATATGGATTTTGATGTACTCGATGAGACCTATCCAATGGTGAAGTCCAAATTGCCTTTTGAGGATTTTGGTCAGGGCGGTCAGACCGCCTATGTAGGGCGGTCAAACCGGTTTTACCCGATCCTGCCAATTTTGGGTGTCAACACCGCCCATTCTGCTTGCTCTACGCTGGAACGGGCTCAATCGGCAACTCATGGCCTCGTAGTCTAAGACTGCCACCGGAGGGTGGGTATAGCCATATAGATAAATTCACTCTTCTTCGTATCCAAATCCAAATTTTTTACCCTCAATCTCATTCATACTCAATAGATAATTAATTTTGTACTAAATTCTATACAAACTCAATTGATTATTTGTATCTTCCTCATTTCTTTAATGGATAAATTTTTTCTACTCACACCCTCCTATTTAAGAAGTGTGTGGATTTAAATATGAATTATGAATAAAAACAACAAGCATATGTGCACCTGTGGCTGCGGCACTCTCTCTCTTAATGCATAGTAGGCCCCGGCAGTCTGGTGGTCGGCCTTCCAAAAGAGAAAGGGTCAAGGCCCGGAAGCAGTGACTCGAAACCCACCGCGAAACTGCAGTGGAAGCAGAAAGCAGTGGCGGAGCCACCAATCTGGCAAGGCATGGCGGCCGCCATACCTGACCGCGTGCAAATCTAATTATATTTATGTATATTTTTATACAATTGCAATTTATATGATAATTTTTAATATATTTATGCATATTGTGTGACTATATTTATGCATATTTGATTACTATATTATACAACTTCGTCATAGTTAGATTTTAATCCTAACTCTGCTACTATCACGAAGGTGTCATTTCGCGCCACCTCTTCAATTCATCCACCACCATGTGCCCCACCCAGTGGCTGCCACGCACACTGTCACCAGCCCACCAGCCCTACCCACCCTGTTCTTTTTTTTAAAACTTTAGCAGGAGCACTGCTATGTCATATAAGGAGAAGAAACATGCCGGTTCTTACAAGCTCTGATATTACGTAAATTAAGGAAAACTCAAACTCATAAAACAAGACTATCATTCTTAAAAAACTAAAACCCCTCTTGCGGCAGCACATCCTCCCCACACGTCAAGCTTCTCGAGGTGATTTTTTTCCTTAATAAGGGTGAGAATGCGGTTTGGCGCTGAGTACACTTGCTCGAAGATACGGCAATTGCACTCCTTCCAGATATTCCAAGCAGAATAAATCAGCAAAGATGCCACCCTGCGCCTGTGTTCCTTTGGTGCTGAGTGCAACGTCGTATTCCACCAGTCTTCCAGAGATGAGTCTGTTGTCGTCAGTGGCACCAACCCATTTGTCCAGCCATTTACCAGAACCCAAACTTGCCGGGAGAATACGTAGTGCAAACAGAGGTGTGCTGCCGTCTCAGGTAACTGATCGCATAATGGGCACAAAGGGTTACACGGTTAGTTCCGAAGCTGGAGCTTATCAGTCGTGAGTAACTTGCTCTGAAGCAGTAACCATGCAAAGAATATGTGTTTCCCTCCCGTCTTGGCCTTCCAAACAGCAGTGCAATTAAAGGTACAGAAGGTACCTTTGAGTTGAATCTCATAAGCAAACTTAGCAGTGTACTCCGTACGTGCCATCAGCCGTCCATCTCAACACCAATTCATCTTCCCTTGGGAGTAACTGCACATCCTGAATAAGCGACCACAACATGACCAGTTCAGCTATTTCCTCTGCATTAGACATCCTCCACAGGCCCCGCGTCCAGTTGTCGTTCTGTAAATCCATTGCCACGGTTTGATTTTTCCTCCATGCCAGTTTGTATAGCCTCGGCGCAATATCACGCGGTGCACAACCCTCTAGCCATGTGGACTCCCAGAACTTTGCCTTGTTTCCATTTCCCAGTCGCACCAAGGTGGAGGCCCTAGACAGTTGCTTGTCTGTCTCATTACATGGCACCTCAGTCCCCACCCATGGGCGATCATGTTCAGTCCATTGAAACCACAGCCAGCGCAAACGCAAAGCCCCACTGAACAGCTCCAAATCCATGGCAACCAAGCCTCCCAGCTTCTTCAGCTTTTGCACATTTACCACTTCACCAAGCAGTAGCCACCATGCACCTCCTCATCCCTTTTCCAAAGGAAACCCCTTCTGGTTTTGTTCAGTCGCTTGAGAGCCCATTTCTTTGGAGCAAACACGGTCAAGAAATAAGTTAGGGCGGTGGATAGAAAGGAATTCAACAGCTTTAGTCTTCCAGCCTTGTTTAGGATTTTTCCTTTCCAAGTAGGCAACCTGTTAACCATTTTATCTATCAAACGTTGGATGTCTACTCACCTCAGTTGTCTCAGGTGCAAAGGGAGACCAAGATAAGTGCAAGGAAAGGATTGAATTGGGCAGGCAAACCCTTCCATCACCTTAGTTAGATCAATGCCCTCACACTGGATAGGGTACACCGCACATTTACCTCGATTAGTGATCAAACCAGACACTTTACCAAATAGCTTGAGAACCTCTACTACCACCTGAATGTCTTCCTTGATCGGGTTCACAAAAATCGCTACGTCATCTGCATACAAGCTGGCCCGCAATGTTGCAGTTTCTATTGTTGATGGGTGAAAGCAGTTCCATTGAAGAGGTAATTTCCAGTAGCCTTTGCAAGGGTTCCGTGGATAAAATGAACAGCATGGGTGATAGTGGATCACCCTACCAAAGACCAGTGTAGTGCTTGTACCACCACCCTCTTGAACCATTAGGGAACACCGCAAAAGAGCAGGAGGTCAAAAGAATAGAGACTCAGCCTCTCCATTTGGGCCCAAAACCGAAATGCTCCAGAACCTCTGGCGGATAATCCCACCTCACATTGTCGAAGGTTTTGGCAATGTCTAGCTTTAGAAACAATCCCGATTGCTTGCTCATGTGTAGTGCTTTGATGAGATTTTGGGTGTATAAGAAATTATCTTGTATACTACGTCGACGAATTAAAGCACTTTGAGCCCGGGAAAACAAGGAGTTGGGGTCAGAAGCAAGCCTTATAGCAAGCAGTTTGGAAAATATTTTTGCAATAGAGTGCGTCAAGCTGATTGGCCTGTAGTCAGTCATGCATTTTGCGTCAATTTTCTTGTGGAGGAGCACAACATGAACCGAATTCAATTTGTCAAAGTGTTGATCATGCAGTTGGTAGAAATAGTTCACTGCTAGCAATATGTCTTGACACACCACAAACTAGCTATTCTTGAAAAAAACCCATATAAATCTATCCAGCCCATGTGCCTTCTCAGCCGCAATATCACTGATCACAACATGCAGTTCCTCATAAGAGAAGTCGTCTTCTAGGTGCTGCAGATCATGCCTTGACCCTCTGTTCTTTCCTTCCAAAGTGAGAGCTAAAATGGTCAAACACCACCTTCTCTTTATCCTCCTGCAAGAAAAAGGTGCCCGCTGGATTCTCCAAGGACTGAACGTGGTTCTTTCTCCTTCACCATTTGCTTGCAGGTAAAAGATCTTAGAATTAGCTTCAGCTGCTCTGATGGATGTTAGGTGGGAGGCCTGTCGAGCCCTCAATTTTCCCACAGCCGTCATACCCAGGAAGCAAACTTTTAAGTCTCTATTTAGCTGGATTTCTTACTCTATCAAGTTTCTGTAGTCTTGCACCACATCAAGTATCCCAATCAATTGCTTGGTTGCACTCATCATGACCTTGTTATTGCCAACTATTCCTCTCGCCAATTTCCGGAGGGCCACCCCAGTTCTCTTTAGCTTTATATGAAGACATAGAAAAGGATTTGTGACATTAATACTTTGATTCCACGTAACTGCCACTACTTCCTTATAGCCTTGAAGCCTTGGCCAGAAGGACTCAAAATGAAATCCCCTGAAACGGTTCACCGTTTCATTTCCAACAATAAGCAATGCTGAATGATCCGAAGTCCATGAAGACAAAGCCTGTAAGTGTACATATGGCAGCATCAAATAACAGGAAGTTGTACAGAAGGCTCTATCAATCCGAGTTTGTGTGTGTTCATTGGACCAAGTGAACTTTCTTCCACGGAGGTTTATTTCCTTAAGCTCTAGGTCTCTTACCTTCTATCAGCCGTCTGTTCAAATTGGAGTTGCTTTTGTCTGACGCTTGTAGGATCATGTTGAAGTCTCCAAGGACAAGCCACTTGTCCGGTACATTCATTCTAACCCATCGCAACTCACCCAGAAATTGCAGTTTTTCCGAATCCCCTTGCGGCCCATAGACAACAGTAATGCACCAAGACACAAAACTTGAACAAGTGGTGATCATAGCAGTGACTGTGTGAACTCCAATCTCTACTGCAGAAATTGAGTAATGCTCACCATGAACAGCCAGCAAAACTCCCCACTCAACCCAACTGATGGCAGCACCACAAAATTGTTTGAGAAATTGCTTCCCAAGATCTCATTCACCAAACTCCTATCAATTTGTTCTAACTTTGTTTCCTGCAGAGTGACAATTGTTGCTCTAGTGTCACTGATCAAATCTTCGACAACTTGCCTTCTTCTTGGATTATTAAGACCTCGAGCATTCCAATTTAGAATTATATTGTTGTTCATTCATGTAGAAGAAATAAACCTCAGCAAACCAGCCAGGAAGGGCGCACAATACTCCCCGGCCATAGAATTATCCAGCAAACTAGACTGCCAGCCGAGCCAAACCTCTCCAGCATGTAGCACTCCCCCAGCCAACATGAACTGAATGGAAAAAAGATCACAGGTACAACACAGCCTAAACACCACCAACATCCTCTGCCCAGCCGGTGAACCACCAGCATCCACCACCCTTTCACCTCCCAAGGAACAAAGCAAGAGAAACAACATAAACTAAAAGATACATGTGCCCGTAGAGGAGCACCCCCCGCCCAGAGCCGTAGCTCAAACTTCTACATCAACAGCCAGAGCCGCAAGACCACCAGGTCCATCATATGACAAGCCCGACGCATTCCTCATGTTACCAACAAGCTCCTTCGACATTAGTGCAGCGAACTAACCATAGAAAGACTGCTTCAACTCCTTTGTGGGTGGGGCATTGGGCACACTGGCATCAACATCATGAAGCTAAAGCAAGGTAACCTGCGCATAGACCGTATGCACAACAACCCCTCCCCTGCCTGGTTTGTAAGACCGACGCTTCAGGTGCCCGGCACCGGGCCATCAACACATACAGTTTTCCTGCTAAGAACATTCTTGCCTCTTCCCACAGGAGCACAAATTAGATACTTTTTGAGAGGAACCGCCAGCCTTGCAATTCCCCGAGCAAGACCTCTAGCGGGACCAGATCCTCTAGGGTCCTTGTTCAACCTGTCATCGGCCGTCCCTAAGATCAGCCTGCCACAGAGGCAGGAGCAGGAACATCACCATCCTCTCCGCCATGCAGTGTCAACTTGAGATCAAGATCTTCAAGAATAGACCCCGTTGGAGAGCGGTGCTTGTCAGACCCAACAACATGGCCCACCTCACCAGTAGCAGCCCTTGTCACAACAGGCTGGCCCATGGTACATAACTCGAGGTTCTCCTCATCCTCGGGCCCATCGACAAGCTCATGATCTTTTCCAGCCAACACAATCGACAGGAGATCAGCATATAACAGCTCATCCAACTCTGCCTCCATATGCTCCTCAAGATCTGTATGTGCGAAGTAGGTCAAGCCATGATCCACAACACCAGCACAAGTAGGCTGATCTCCTGTGTCACCATCGCAATACACCGCATCCTTCCTGACTGCGTTCTGATAAGAGACACCTCTCCCATCTCTTCACCGCTTAGCTCTACAACACTGATCTGCCCAATGTCTGGCTGCTCCTATCCAAGCTGAACTGGGTATTGTCCCCCTGACCAGACTGTGTAACGCACAACCCCGCATGCTTTTAAGCTTGAACCTCCTATGCCTCTCTATTAAGCCTACAAGCTCTGAAGTCTCCTGGCATGTGTGCAATACCATTTTGGACTCTTCTTCCTTGTCTGGATTGCGAGTCACATACGTTGCAGTTGGCTCCACCGAGCACTGCAGATTCTCAGCAGTGACATTTGTCTAGTTCTCCACAACGAAATTTGTCTGATTTTCCTTGGTCACTAAAACCTCACTGCCCAGCTGTGCACAAAGAGTATCACTCGGCTTCTCTGTACCGTGCTCGCCCATGAGGAGTGTTTCTGCTTGTGCCCCCACCACTACTCAACTCATCAGGCAACTCATCAGGCACTCGTGAAGCCACAACAGTTGTAGTTGGCTCCACCGAGCACTACAACGGCATGGGCTCACTGTGCACAGAGTCAGTATGTGGGGCGCTCTCCTTCATCATGGGGTCTACCCAACACAGGTCGCCAGATATACTTTCACGGAATAGGCAACCGCCAGCTGGCTCTCTCCGATCCGTGTCTCTGACTTCACTCTGCTTTTCCTGACACACCTGTGCACTAGCTTTGACTTTCCACACACTGACAACATGGGCCCCATCATGTCGGGATAGCTCCCACTCGGAGCACCGCCACGGCGTTGCTCACCCTATTGGAACTGCCAACCACCCCCTTGTGCACTACTCGAACCATGGTAGTAGCTGCTTTGTCCTCCTCCACCTCCTTGATGTAGAAATGGCAGATCATGTGGGTCTTAAGGTGGGAACTACATATAGCCAGCACCTGAACCTCCACCTCCTCATGGCGACGATCTGTCGTGCAACACGCCTCTACTCCGGCAATTGACGGCCTTTGTCATCAGGTACTCCCAACCTCCACAGGAACGAGTGGCGGTTGGGCCACTCCTCCTCCAACTCCTCATCCGGGTGGCCGCTAATTGGGTTGTCAATGATCGTGTGCTGGGGGCTCTCAGGAAGTGGTGAAAAGTTGAGCACTTGATCAACATGAATCAAGATCTCGTAGCCAAGTGCAAGAGCCGAATCACATCTCATCGCAGACACAGGGTAAGAGGCTCCTTCCTGCTCAAACTAAAATAGATTCTCAGCAAAAGTCTCTTGCGGTAGTGTAACAGGCTCATCAATATCCAAGTTCCCCACCAAAGCAATCTCATCTAGCTCATTGGTCCATAACCAAAGCCGAAGGCACTCTTCCTCCTCCGACTTCTCCATATCACACACTTCCTCATCAATGAAGGATGACAGCGGGAATAAGGAAGCAACAGTAGAATCTTGAAGAGCATGACTAGGTACTCGATCAATGCACAAAGGAACATGGTACTTGAACTTTGAGAGCTCAGCCAAAGCACCAACCTGACGTGTCCAAGGGAAGTAGTTGCAGGCCGATGTGCCCGACTCGCAACACACCATGGCGATGAGCGGCGTTGCGCTGGTGCTGGGTTGGAACCGACGCAGGAACGAGGCACCAGAGAGCTGCGACACCTCCCGCTTGATGAGGGAAGTGTCGAGGTGCACCCTCGCATCACGCTGGACTGCGAGTAGTGCAAAGATCTCCAACGAGTGCTCCTCCTCACGAACGGCATCAGATCTAGGTGCCACAGCCCGGATGTGCGTCGGACGCTACCCCGGCGCCCCGGGGATCCTGGTGTGGAGAACATAGCCGTCCTCTTCCATGGCAGCACCACGCGCACGGCTGCACGACGAGAGCCTTGGAAGCTGTTCAGCTGGTACAGACTTGGCATATCTCGGCTTGTTTTGGCTTATTTTCTCTCACAAAATACTATTCAATCTACCAGCCGAGCACTATTCATTCTACCAGCTGAATTGCTTGTCGACGGAAGCAATAGTAGAGGGGTGCGACGGAGGCACAACGGTGTCGATGGGAGCGTCAGCGGTGGGAGCGTCAGCTGCGCTGTGGGGAGCATCGTGGGAAGCAGCAGCTATGTGGGAGCGTCAGCAGTGTGGGCAGCGACGGTGATGGTGGAAGTGGATGGGCGTGCAGCAGGGTGCTACGACGCAGGAGCAATAGCAACAATGGGGGGGGGGGGGCAACGAGCAGCAGAGCAGTACCGTGCCTTGTGACCAAACCGCAGGCAAAGGAGGCACTGAGGTGGGTCACGACAGGAGGCAATGCGGTGCCCAGCGGAAAGACAGTTGAAACAATTACTCCTCACCTTAACTCTGAGCTGCTCCAGCCAGGAGGTACCATTAGATCCTGGCGGTCCATGGTTGCCGCAAAACTGTGTGGACCGAGCCAGCGGGGCAGTACGCCGCTGCCTCCCCATGCTTCCTTCATCATACCAAGCCTGACCTCCAAGTTGAGATTCCGACGGAAAACAGGGCTTGAAAGTCCTTGGCCGCAACAGGGCATCCTTGAGTCCTTGGCCGTACCTCCTTTGCCGTCGCGTGCACATCTACAGCAGCAAAGCACCGAAAATCCTTTGCTACCTGGGTAGTCCTCTCCAAAGCAGCAACAACTTTGAACGAATGGTCTTGTCGAAGAGCTGCACCAGGCAAGTTGTCTTGTCGGTGAACAGGAGCTCCAGATCCATATCCAGCCTATGGATCCAGCGCCACACCTTGAGCAGGCGGGGCTTTGGAAGAGAGGTGGGATTGGGAGATTGCGTGAGTTGCGTCGTGAGGGCTGGGGTTGGGGTTGGGGTTGGGTTTAGGCCTTTAGGGCTCACTGCCGGCAGAGTACCTGTCAGGAATAAACGCGCCACTGCGTCGTGCCGAGCGCGTGCGTGTCGTGCTGTGCGTGAGTCGGTGCGTGTGTCGCACCGTGGCGTGGTACGTGATGCACAGGTTTGGTGTGCGTGTGTGCTGCAGTCTGTTAGGATCGCAGCTGTTAGAGTTGCTGATCGTGTTTAGAGTCTAGGTGTAGTACGTGTTGGAGTCGAGGTGCAGTACGTGCACGTTTGTGTCCAGGCTGCCAGAGTCATAGGTGGTTAGGAGTTAGTTGTGTGCATGGTGTGATCCGTGAGAAGGATGCCGCATCGTGTGGCGAGCGTTTGGCTCACGGCGATGACGAGTGAGTCTCGCGGATCGTGGCACGGAGTCGTGGTGCGCGTGGAGGTGTGTGCGATGGCGAGGAGGTTGGCTCCGGTGTCGCCAGGCTCTATATGTATGCCCGTGTACTCCTGTGCTCGTTTTGCCGAGTCCAGTTTGTTTAATAGAAGCCAAGATACAGGAGCATCGGCTCCGCGGCGTTCGTCGCCGGCAAGTCTTTGTGCGTGGTCTCCGACTCCGGCGAGCTGTTCCCGAGTGTGTGAGCGAGGGCAAGGCCAACAATTGGTATTCAGAGCCAGTTCGTAGAGGAGATGAAGATCGGCGACTCACCGAAGAAGGAGGCCAGTTCGAGCTCGGGTGTCGCCATGGAGCGCGTCGTGCCCGGCTCCGGCGTGGTGGAGCTACCGCTGCTGTAAAACCTCGGATTTTCGAAAGAAAACCCGAATCCCTGTACCTTCGCGATAGTCCCTGGATCAGTGGCTATCGCGTACAGAACGTCTCACAGATAGTAAAACATAGTCATACTTCGCATCACATAAACATTAGTACATAAATTTATTACATGTCCATTATGGAGTACATCAGTACAAGCCTCTTGGCTGAATCAGAGTGAAATTATACGCAGTGGTAGCTAGCATCTCAGAAGGGTCTCCATCTTTTATTCTTCTCGCCACAGGCATCCTTGAGCGAAGTGACGCATCCCTCAGTCGTACCATCCATCGGCGTTGTTGTCGTACTCGGACTCGTACCCTGCACACCCAAAGTCTATCCCCAAGGAGTGGGATAGGTCCACATCACCAACTGTATGCAGCTTTAAGTGGCCTAACTTCTAAAGGGAAGGAAAAGAGACAAGGAAGCAGCTCGGGTTTTCTATGCAGCAGCAGCAGAGTAGCATCAAGATATCTCCATCAAGATCCCAACCCAAAGCTCTCAACACAGCTCGGAACCACCTGGTCACCCAGGGTCCCGTCTCCACATCCTACTCCCATCTAGGGTCGATGCGAGAACTTCCTCTCCTCGCACCTCAATGATTGCAATCGGATCCGCGAGGTAGAGGGAGCCACTCTCCTCTCCCCGGCTGCAACCACGGCTCACCACACTCTCAACTACAGGGGGAAGGTAGAAATCCCAAAACATGAGAACCAACAATCCACTGGGCTCGTCCATGACCGAGGACGCGGCTATAGTTATAGATCGAACAACTCTGCAGAGAGTGTACACCTGTACCCAACCCGGAATGGCACCCGGCCGGTGTACGGCTGACCGAGCCCATCCTACCGTGCGAACTCTCGGTAGTTACGGTCCCATCCTGCATCCGGCCCTCAAAAACGGTCCCCCCCTCAGAAGGGACGGTACCGGAACTGTGAAATGCCCCCGTGTGGCCACACGGGAGTCGCTCTGAGAGGGTGGTCTCACCTCCACCTCTCCCCCACTGATACCCCGCTATCCTCCTGGCAGGTATGGTTCCGCACTTGCCGAGCTCAACTCGGCCCTAACCCTACGCTCGGCGAGGTGGTGTGTACGTAAAGTCCCGTGAAGCGGTTGGCCCACTCGGTTTCAGACCGGGGCGAGCTCATATCCTCCAAGCGCAAGTAAAACCCCAACACCTAGGCTCCGAAAACCGTCAAAGTAGGGATACACTGAGGAGTGCACCCCTATCCCCGATCCCAGATCGGTTGTTTCGAGCTCACCCCCGCCAAAGTACCCAAAACACCTTCTCCTGCCGGTTTTATCCCACTCACACCAAGAACCACTATTCCCATCCCAACACATGCATCGCGAAGCTCAGCGTATATACACGCTTATAATCATATATAGTAGTAGGACAATCAAGGACAGGGTATTTAAAGTAGGCAGTGCAAGGTTCATCAACATGCATATAAAGTAGAGCGCTAGCATACTATTTTGCGATGTCTAATAGGTATTCAAAATCAGTCGGGTGTGAACCTGGGGTCGGGTAGTCCTCCGCGGCGTAGTCGTACTCCGGGATCAGCTCCCCGGCTCCAGCTGCTCCTATTAACGCGTAAAAGAAAATAAAGAACGGTCCTATTGCAATTAACTCCAAACGAACAGCAATTAAGAGCCAAAAGAGAGCAAACACTAGCCTAGCACGGAGTTTAAGACTTTAGAAAATTTCTGGAAAAGGTTTTGTATTTTTCGGAGCGAAAACGGATTTACTAGGATTTTCCAAAGATAAAATAGTTTTCTGGAAATAAAATACGCATACACAATAGCATTAACTTTAGGCTGTCTACTGGCTGGCTCTAAAGGGCTTAAAGCTAGCTACTGGCTGGCTGCAGGCCGGCTACTTGAGCTGACGGGGCGGCCACATGGCGGCTTTAAGCCCAGCTGCAGCCCACGTGGCCGCTGGCGTGGCCGGCCGCACGGGATCCCGGCGGGATTCGCTGTGGCGTGGCGTGGTGCAGGCAGACGTGCGTCCAGGGATGTGATTGGCTGGCCGCACCGGATCCGGCGGATCGGCTATGGCCAAAACCACGTGTGGTCCTGCGTGCACAAGAAAAACCCCACGGGTTCAGGAGCGACCTAAGGGTGCTCGACGATTTGCCCCAAAGGGGGTGGCGGCTCGGCCGCACCTCACCGGCGGCGAGATTTCACGGCGGTGACCCGGCCTGCTCCTCAACAAGGCAGGACCGAACCACAACTCGCCCAGGTAAGGAAGGGAACGGCCCTTGACCGGGCGTTGGCGCGCGACGGCGAGACGGCGCTGCGTGGCGTCTCGGCGCGGGATGGGTGGCGACGCAGCGGCGGCGTTCGCGCGGGCGAGGGCGCGTGGGGACGCCCAGGTGCTCGGCGCGTACGCGTGGGAAACCAGTGAGGCAGAACGGGTCTAAAGGCCGGGATTTCCACCCATGTCCGGTGCTCGACGGCTTGGCCATGGCGGAGCAGAGGGTCGGCACTCCCGGCGACAGGGAACCTGAAAAGGATAAGGCGCTCGCGGCCGACGGCGTCATACCAGCGGACGCGACCTCGTCGACGGCGAGTGCACAAGGAGGACCCCAAAGGCCTCACCTCTTCCCCACGCCCGCGCGTGCGCTACGGCAACCCGCGTGGCGAAGGCCACGACGGCACGGCGAGCAGGACGGCGAGGTTCGGTGCAAGGGGGCAGAGCCAAGGGCTCGACTTGGGCCTCTCCGACGGCGTGCGCGCGTGCGCGGGTGCACGGGCACACGGGTGTGTGCGAGGGCGCACGCGTGCGCATGCCGGGGTCACGGCCACGACGGCGACCGTGACGGCGACAGCGACACGGCGGTCGGGACGGCTAACGCGTGAACGAAAACAAGGGAGAAAAGCGAGCGGGGCTGCGCGCGTGGCGACGACGGCGGCGGCAACCTGCAAGAAGCTTTCCCAGCCTGGCTCGATGGCCGGCATCACCAGCAGCGTGCGCGGCGGCGCGGTGGCAGACACGGTGTTCCCCCTCGGCTCAAAGGCCGGGGCATCCACAGATGAGTGGGGAATCGGTCCTCACCTTGGTGGTCTCTGGCCGAAGTGAAGGCGTCGGTGAAGGGGCGGAAAGGGGTTCGTCGGCGACGAAGGTGATGGCGGCGGCGCGGGTAGAGATAGCAGAGGAAGCAGGCGCGCTCGGCGACAGCAGGTCCGGCTCCTCCTCACGGGCGGCTCCGGTCTTCGCGGCGAACGGCGCTCCCTCGGACGGCCTCCGATCTTCCTCTCCCTTCTCTCCTCCTTCTCCTCCTTCTCCGGCGAGCGGGCGGTGTGGACAGGGGAGGATTTCCCCCAAGGCGGCTAGGGTTGGGAGCTCCCGGGGGGCTGCGGCGGCGGCTACTTATAGCGGCGGGCGCGCGGGGGCACGTGGACGGCGCGGATGCGCGGGAAGGCGCGCGGCCGCATCGTGACGGCGCCCCCCTGCGCGGCGCGGCGGCGCTCGGCCCACCGGCGTCACAAAAGGAGAAAAGGAGGAAGGTGACGACGACGACGTCACGATGACGTCAGCGTGACGCCACGCGGGTCCCACCGGTCAGCGTCTACGCGCGGGCGCGCGGTGCGCGGCGGCGTCCGGCGGGCGCGTGGGCCGCTCTTGGGCCGAAAGGGGCGACGGGCCAGAAACGAGGTTGGCGACCCATGAAGGGAGGTAAAGGCTTTCCTAATTATCTTACTCCTATTTTCTATTTGATTCAAATTTGAATTCCAATTCAAATTTGAATCCACTCCAACAAATCCAAATAAGTCCAAATGAAAATCCAACTTCTCACACTAACATTTTATAAGTCCTAAAATTATTGATTGACTTAAATTAAATCTAGGAATAAGGGAAGGGAAAAAGGAAGACATCCTTAAATTATTTCATGAGCACTCAAATACAAAGCAAAAATTTTGAAATCCATAATTTTACAATCAAGCAAAATCAAGGATGTTACAGCGGCTGACCAAGGGCAACTATCAGGAGTGGTCTTTGGTTATGCAGGTGTCGCTGGAGGCGCTGGAGCTGTGGGACGCGGTGGAGGGGGAGAGCGAGGACCGTGCCAAGGATCGGCACGCGCTGGCCGCGATCCTCCGTGGTGTGCTGCCGGAGATGAAGGCCGGGCTCGCCGTGAAGAAATCGGCGAAGGAGGCCTGGAGCTCCGTGAAGAAGATGCGCGGCGGCGACGAGCGCGTGAAGGCGGTCAACGTGCAGCGGCTGATGAAGGAGTTCGAGCTCCTGAGCTTCCGCGACGGCGAGACGGTGGGTGACTTCGCCGTGCGTGTCGATCGCTTGACTGCGCGTCTGCGTGACCATGGCGAGGTGTTGATCGACTCCAAGGTGGTCCGGAAGGTCCTGCGCGCCGTCCCAAGGAGACTCAAGTAGGTGGCGGTCTCCATCGAGATCCACGGCAACCTCGACACCATGACGTTGGACGAGCTCGTCGGCCAGCTTCAGGTCGCGGAGGAGGCGGACGCCGACGACGAGCCGGTGGCCAAGTCAACTGTTGCTCGCCAAGGCCCAGTGGGAGGCACGCTCGCGCCAACTTGGCGGCGGCGGGCGTCACGGCGGCGGCGGCGGCCATGGCGACGATGACGATGACGGCGGTAGCAGCACAAGCTCAGGGCGCGGTAGGAGCCGCTACCGAGGAAGGTGCTTCGACTGCGGCGTGCATGGTCACATGGCGCGGGACTGCCCGAAGAAGAAGAGGGAGAGGGCGCTGCTCGCCGACGTCGAGGAGGAGGCGACGCTGCTGTGAAGGTCGCATCCATGGTGTCGCGTTTAGGAGGAGATTGTCAGGAATAAATGCGCCACTGCGTCGTGCCGAGCGCGTGCGTGTCGTGCTGTGCGTGAGTCGGTGCGTGTGTCGCACCGTGGCATGGTACGTGATGCACAGGTTTGGTGTGCGTGTGTGCTGCAGTCTGTTAGGATCGCAGCTGTTAGAGTTGCTGATCGTGTTTAGAGTCTAGGTGTAGTACGTGTTGGAGTCGAGGTGCAGTACGTGCACGTTTGTGTCCAGGCTGCCAGAGTCGTAGGTGGTTAGGAGTTAGTTGTGTGCATGGTGTGATCCGTGAGAAGGATGCCGCATCGTGTGGTGAGCGTTTGGCTCACGGCGATGACGAGCGAGTCTCGCGGATCGTGGCACGGAGTCGTGGTGCGCGTGGAGGTGTGTGCGATGGCGAGCAGGGGCGGAGCCAGGGAGGGGCCTGGCACCCCCTATGAATGTCAAATTTCCATTGAATTTTTTGAAATTTGAAAATTTTAACAAGCTTGGCCCCCCTAACATTCAAAAAATCAACTTTCTGGCTCCGCCTCTGATGGCGAGGAGGTTGGCTCCGGTGTCGCCAGGCTCTATATGTATGCCCGTGTACTCCTGTGCTCGTTTTGCCGAGTCCAGTTTGTTTAATAGAAGCCAAGATACAGGAGCATCGGCTCCGCGGCGTTCGTCGCCGGCAAGTCTTTGTGCGTGGTCTCCGACTCCGGCGAGCTGTTCCCGAGTGTGTGAGCGAGGGCAAGGCCAACAGTACTGGACGACGACGAAAGGGGAGGGGCAAGGAGAGGAGACGCCATGGAATCCCTGGTTTCCCTTCCCGGGGTTCTCGGCTGCTTCCACCGCCCTGTTCTTCCTAACCGATGTTTCTCCTAAAAAAACCACTCCAGGACAAGGAGGTCCTGTAAGGCTGTAAGCTAACGCAAATCGCTAGCGTCGGGTTGCAACTTGCAAGCATGCAGCAGATAGATGAACTAAAACCACACACATGATGATGCACTACATGCATGCATTGTACTTTAATTTTGCCCAAGAATCAAGTTTATTTCAAGGCTCAGCGCAAATAATATTAATCCATATCTCAGATAAGAATCAGAGCACATGTCAACACACATAGTGATAGGCGACGAGACATAGTAAATGGGAAAATTAAAAGGCAAATAAACATATACTAATCTCATAGAACCGACTGGTTACCATCAATCCTCATTAATTATTAGCACACACGCACGATTAGATCTTTCTCTCTACTGCCCAAGCATCAGTAGAGTAGTAGAATAATAATATGCACACACACGATAAAGGTCTGGCTGCCACACTTTTCTGCTTCTAGTTACATGTACAACTGATGTTGGCAAGAGGCCGGCCTCTGCGAATATTAATTAAAGGCAAAACCAAACAGAGGGATATCCTATATATAGATGATCACAGTATCTCAGTTTAATCAAACGGTTGCAGATCACAACCGGTAAAACTCTGGTAGCATCAAGTCATCATGTTACTCCAACCGCTTGTAGCGCTCTGTAGTCCAACTAATCACCATATATCAGCTTGCAGGAGGTAAACTGAAGCTGTTGCACTCCAAATGGCATTGTACGTCAAGCAGTTGAGAACTGAAATTGCAACAACAGGGAGAAGTTGAGAATTGAAATTTATAGAGAGCAGCACATTCAATAATACATACTAGCACATCAAATTCTTGTGGGTGAAATAATGGAATATCACAATCCTCAAGTTGCACACTGTCATTAAATAAACTGAAAGCCTAGGCAGCTAAATGACCCAAGACAGGAGCTAACTGATAAATTTCCAGTTTGTGCGACCAATTTCATTATAATAAAGTGATGGTGTAAGAATGTGTTGAAGGCCATACTTTACACTAGTTAATTCACTGGGTGCATCTCAGCTTCATCATATCAATATTTGTGTGAATTTTTGCCGTTTATGGTGGAAATTGAATAATCAAATGGGAGAAGTAAACAGAAAACCGAAGAGCAAGGACTATTATCTGCAGCTCCTTAATTCCATGATAAAAGTTCATACTGCATTGCCTTTATTTAACCAAATCACCCAGAAGATTGAAGTGATAATCTTACTTCAATCAATTCATAATCTAACTTCAATCAATTATAAATATACAGCTAACCAAAATTTAGTTTCAAATAGTAATTGATAACGTTAAAAACAAAAGATAATTGGTAAAATTAAATGCAATGAACTGTATGTCCATTTAGTAGTACAACTCGGCATCCCGTGTTACTTTTAAAAACAAGCTTTGAATAGTGTTTATCAAGCATCAAGCACTCATATGTTTCCTTATTGTTTGGCTGAACTTCCAGAAACCGATCTGAAACCATATATCTACATTCAAATCAGATATATAGGATCGGAGCAAACTAGATAAAACTGGATAGGCAATCTAGAAGATTCACACCACTGTTGTACATGTGAGATGCAATAGTGCTAATCCAGGCTTTACAGTGTCAGGATAGTGTGGTATCCAATAACAGTAGTAAGGGGCATTAAAACCAGCCATAATCAGTACAAATCATCTACAAACAACAAATGAAAAATGAAACAAAGGAATTGTGTGCTTGTGTTTGTCTTGGCTAACTAACTATTCATGGAAGTTTATCATGTTGATTAATCATATGAAACAATGCATTATTAGTACTAAAGAGAGTACAAAAAATACAAATACAAACAAGAAGTAAAATGATCTCTCACTATAACTATGAAAAATTAAAACATTCATGACTCTGGAACTTACAAAAGCTTTCCCCCACGGTTGGTGAGGAACAGGATCTTTAATCTCAAAAAAAAAAAAAAAAAAGAGGAACAGGATCTTTTGAAAATTCAAAGACACCGTACCATAGTTCTAAAATTTTAGATGAAGGAAATTTATTCTGGTCTCTCTGCATGAGGCATGTACTCAACTAATTATTCTTCCGTTGAGAATGTTAACGAAATAGCTCTGAATAACACAACTAATTAAGTAGTTCTCAGCAAGAAATTAGAGTGTGTCACGTAATAATTAACTTCAAAAGCGCATTGTGTCCCCTAGGCCCATGCTTGCTCAACAACAACCGGATAAACTCAACAAATAAAAGACATGCAAACTGCATATGATGATTCGTATGTATGGTGCCATAATATCAGATAACAAGAAAATCAAGCTGTCCAAAGTTCAACAAACCCTATTGCTTAGTTAGATTAAAGCTTTACACATAGAAAATCCAGCATTGAACAACTCTCCATGGAAATGAACATTTCATAGTCCGAGATGAAGAGTTAATAATACCAATAATTTTGCAAAAATAATGCCCATTAACTAATGAAATGGAAGCTTTTTAAGATGACTAGTTAGCAAATGTTAATACTGTTGCATATTTACATGTGCTTAGATCTAATGCTTCTTGTAACAAGCATAACTAGCAAGCTGGCCTTGGAATGAAAAATGCATAATTGTACTGAACTCCCAAGTTCACTTATGATAGCTCATATTTGGAGTAAGCATATGACTTATTATAGCAACTAAAATCCTAAAATACAGCCCTGACATCGTCCAACTGACATGGAAACTGCCCCAACATTTCCAAAAAGTTTTCCAGTGAACAAGCATTGCAACTTTTGAAAATTCAATTCTAGTTGGAATAGACAACAGAAGTTAAAATCAAGCACATGGATGATTATTATACGGTAGCTGGATTCGGGGGAATTGAGCAAACGTATGTAATCCGTAATACCTTTGCATTACGATCACGCACGGTGCGCCCACCGTCGGAAGCGTCTCCGAACACGCAGCCCCATCCACCGCATCACCCTCCTCACGGCGTCGGCAAACGCGCCGACGGCGAAGCCGATGATGCAACCGGCGAACGTCGGCCACCAGACGAACGCCTCACCCATCAGATGAGCCCGTTCTTCCGCGGCGGCGGCCGACGCCGATCCGTTGCCCCAGGCGCCGCCGCTCCAGGGGAGGAACTGCCACGGGAGCAGCATCCACCGCTCGACGGAGCCGATGAAGCCCGTGCAGATGCGGGAGTTCTCGCCGGGATCGAAGCCGAGGGAGCGCGGGCAGAACCCGCACGGCGGCGCCCACGGGGACGCCGCCACGTTGGTGGCCTCCCTGTCCGTGAACACCCGGAAGGCGCACTGGTAGAGCGCCCAGCTGAGGAGAAGCACCAGCGTGTGGAACAGCGGGGTGCTGCGGACGTAGCCCCTGGCGACGGCGCCGATCGCCGCGAGGTTGAGCGCGCACGCCGCGGCCGCCACGGCGTAGAAGGCGAGGCCGTCGTCGGGGACGAGGAACACCGCCATGGGTGCGGGGAGCCGGCCGGCCGGCCGGGGAGCGCAGGATAAGCTTGTGTGATGGAGGGGGTAGATGGAGGAGATCCAACACCGGGGAGGCAGAAACGGTGGTCGCGGCGTGGAGCGTGAGGTGGGAGTGGCGGAAGGAGGAAGGAAGGCGAGGGCCAGGCAGCCGCACGGGCTTTAAGGAGAGGGCTCACCGGGACAGCGTGCCCCGGAGCTAGCCAGACGCAGGCCAGGACGCCGCCAGGCGGTCCACAGGTCAACGGGGACCGTTTCATGTGATAGCTAGCGGCGCCGTGCGGCCGTGCCGAGACCGAGAGAGAGTTCACTGTGGGCCCGACGCGCGGCTGTTTAACTTTTAACCTTTTGTTTTTTTTTTCCTTTTTCGTCTCCAGGCGCCCGGTCTCTCCAAAGACGGCTGGTGGCGCCGGCGCTCTACGTGTACGTGCAATGGCGGCCGCCGCTTCTCTGACGCGTGCTCCGGCTGGTCGACCGGCCAAGTGAACCCAGCGGTGACGGGTTAGCTGCTGTGATCACCGGCCGGCACCGCCGTGCGCCGGCGAGGGCCAGCGCAGGTTGTGTGTTCGACGACGAAGCAGAATGGCTGCGGCACGCACGTCTGGTAGGGTGCTCGCATCGCGTCCATGCCGAATGGCGACGGCGCGGTTAGCGTCCGTGACAGGGCGCAACACGATCCTCACTCTCCAGGTTGAAAGCGCTGCATTGTCGTCTTGTCGAGCGAGCGTGACAGACCAAGTCTGGTCTTCCAGCACCAGCAGCGTGCGTGGCGACGCCCCCGGCACGGGACGGCACACCAGCATCCACGTCTGGGGGCTCCTATATGTCTAGTGGAAGGTAGATAGTAGATGTAACTTCCAGCTCATTAGGCCCATTTACTAATTCATCTTCTTCCTCAGTGTTCTTCTTCCCTGCGACCTCCACCCCCGCCGCCTCCTCCACCACCCCCAGCCGGCGGCTGCCTCGCCGCCGCCCACCGACCACTGCCACCCTCCACCGCCGTCCTTCCTAACCCGGCTGCTTGTCGCGCCCCCGCCGCCAGTCCCTGGCCCACCGGCCGTCCAGCCCTGCCCGGCCGGCGGCGCTACCGCGCCGCCTCGCCTCCGTCGCCGGCCGAGCCGCCACCGCCGCCGGTCCTCCGGCGCACCCACCCCCTTCATTTCTAGGTCCACAGGACAATGGAGCCCCCGAAACTCGGACCCCGAACCCCCGAAACCCTAACCCGCCGCTGCCTCGACCACTTCCCCGCCCGGCGGCAACCTCGCCGCCGGCCGCTCCGCCCACCGTCCGCCCGCTCGTCTTCTCTCGTCATTGGAGCCCCCACCCGGCAACCCCGAACCCTAAGCTAACCCACCGCCGCCTCGACCACCACCCCGGCCGGCGGCGACCTCGCCGCCGGCCGCTCCTCCCACCTCCCGCCCCTACTCGCTGGCGGAGACAACCATGGTGACAGCAGCGCTCGCGAACCCTAACTCGTGGCCAGACTCGTGGGGAAGAAGGAGACCGTGCGGCTCACAGGAGCCGCACGAATCTCAAACATCGGAAGACCATTGGGCTTCCTACCTTCCGGAAGATATATAGGATCCCGTCCTCACCTCGGGTTGGGGTTGGGTTTGGCGGGTTGCTGGTGTGGGGACGATCGCCGCGTGGCCCCACCGAATCAGCCTCGGCCACCGGTGGAGAAGTGTCAAGTGTGTGGTGGGTGCATGCTCTTGCCCTCCTCTCCTCGTGCGCGGTCCTGTCCCGGTTTGTCTGTCTCGATAGAAAAAGGCAGGTAGGTGAGGCATGACATGATGTCCCTATGCTCCAAACTGCAAAAGACCCGGGGGCCAATCCTGGACGCGCCCTCCCCTTTGGGCCGACCGGCCACTTTGCGGCCGAATCTTTTGGGGTCCCGGCGACGCTGCCGGCCGGCGGAGACGACCGCCGCGTCGGCGAGCAAGGCAACGGCAGCGAGCCGAATGAACGCCATGGAAGCAATGGAGGAGGACGGGCTCCTTGAATAACAGAGTAATAACCACCACCCCTGCCTGCTGAACAGCATATAGCACATGATCTCATCGTGCTGACGGTCACCCAATGTACCCAGAAAATTAATGCAGCCTCTTCGAATAGCCACTTCTCGATCGGAGACAGCGGCCCTGCTGGTGGTGTTGCTGCTTGGGCTCGTCGTGGTAACCGTGGTGTCCCACCTTGTTCTGAGGCTTGCATTGGTCTCATGTCCAGACACATACACGCTGATTGGGTGAACGGCGGTGGAAACGGATTGGTTAAATGGCGGTGGCGGCAGATCGGGAAAAGAGGTGGCGGCGGCCACGAAATGGTGGAGGTGACGGCGGAAACAAAATGTCCGCGGCGGCACGGCCACGAAATGGTGGCAGCAAGGAAACGGTGGCGGCGGCCACGAAATGGTGGAGGTGACGGCGGAAACAAAATGTCTGCGGCGGCACGGCCACGAAATGGTGGCAGCAAGGAAATGCTGGCG
Organism: Cenchrus fungigraminus; assembly: GCA_036936925.1. NCBI lineage: Eukaryota > Viridiplantae > Streptophyta > Magnoliopsida > Poales > Poaceae > Cenchrus > Cenchrus fungigraminus. The sequence continues at coordinate 102,956,600 of CM072769.1, read as the reverse complement.
GCGGCATCAGATCTGGTAAAGATGGGAAGGGAAATGACCGGGACGCAGGGTTGGGTCGCGGAGGGGATGGGGGGCGGCGGGGTGAAATTAGGAGGCTGTCAAAATTAGTAAATTTGCAACAATTACCTAGTTACTCTTACTAAAAATAGGTCTACAGTGCATACCACCACCTGGTAGTATGGTCTACTGTAAAAGAGCCCGACTGATTAAGGCCAGTAATTTCCGGACTCTATTTGTTTAACTACTGATATTATTCTATTTTGCTTACTGAAACCATATGTGCCATTTTTAACAGGAAGTTTTATACATAATTCTTTCCACAGACTAGTGCAAATGTTAATAGCAAGGTTCCTATTCATCATCTCTAGTGGTTGCTAGAGAGCAGGGAGGTTAGAAACCGGCGCGGCTTGTCTGCCGTGCTGGTGAAAAGTCACCAAAAAGTACGGTGCAATGAGTCTTGGTGAACAGTTCGTGTGGCTGTTTACACCGGAACGCAAACACTGTTAGCAAACGCCCTCGTCCATCCATCTAGGAACGGCCGGTCCACGAGGGGGAGCAAGTCACATGTACAGTGTTTTGGTGAATTTTCACTAACAAGTTAGAGAATCCCCAGCGGTTAGAAACGAGGTTCGGTTACTGTTGGTTACTGTTGAAGGCTGGAGCACACCCTACTACTCAAGATGATGTATGTTTTCTACATGATCTAGATGTTCTGATTCTGCTGTCCATTATTCAACTCTGTTTTATTGAAGCTTTTGATGATATTGAGTATGCAGGTGTCATGGACAGATTCACTAATTTGCAATTTTGAATCAGTTGATGTAGAATGTAAACTTGTGAAGTAGGTCTTTTTTTTAGAAAAAGGAAATGTGAAGTAGGTCTGAAGGATGCAAAAGAAATTTTTGAGCCTGTTACCTATTTTCTCTTCTCAGTACAAAGATTCACACAGCTCTCCCGTGCTTTTAAAAAAAGATGTAAGGTTTCTTTTGTTATGTAATTCATCCTAGACAAATGATTTATTTAATTAATCATTCAAATATGAAGCCGGCTTGCATGAAATTTTTACTATACAATTATATATATTGTTCCATACCCAGGGTATGAAATATTGTTCCATACCCGAGCCAACCATCGGTGCCCCGTCTCCACACGCGCGGCCCTTCTCCCGCGGTCCGGCTCCGATTTTTTCTCAGGTGCGCGTGCGTGGATCGTGAATCGTGCGTGGGCGCAATAAACAAATTTGACTTCGACGGTTCTGTTCCGCGCGAACCTGCCTGGCCCGGCGAGCGGCTGCAACGGCCACGGGATTTTGTCCTCGGAAACAACCGTTTCAATTTTTTGGCAAAAACTGATATTTTACAATTTCAATGGTAAGATCATGTGACGTGTGCGTCACATATATATGGTTATTTTACTTAAAACTAGTAGATTGGCATGGGGACACTGATCAATGCAACGACTGCTTGGAATCGATTTCTTTGAGCACCTGGAGATGAAGGCGGTAAGATAAAAAAAATGGTTACGGTGTACCAGGAGACACTAACATAAAAACTGTGAAGTTGGATCACAAAGATCCAGATTTGTGTTGACACCTCATCGATTTTACAGCTTGATTACACTTGAAGTACATAAAACTGGAACATAAAGAACTTTCTTATTTGTAAACCAAAGTAGCTTGATCACAAATGATGCCCACTATGAACGCAAAAAATTGGAGTCAAGGGAGTTTCCAGTCATAAATAGTGAACACACTTTCCCGGATACAGGTGGCCACTGCCACAATAATACAAACAACAGGCTCGTGTAGTCCACCACACCTCATGGCTGTGACTTTCAAACTGGACAATATATTTTCCAAATCATCCAAGGAAATCAATTCTCCTTTGCATCCTCTGACCTGCATACATGCAGTTGTTAATTCACTCACTTATCAACTTAACATGCAGAAATAAAATCCTATGGCAGGAGGGGTATACTATCACCATGCACATGGGAAACTATGAGGTGATTGGCTGGAAGTTGATAGTCTAAACAAATCAAAACATGACGGGGGTATGTTTCTCGCTATTATGCCATCTAAAACTAAATTCTACAACAGCAGAAAAAAATGTGAAAATTAACAGGGAAAAAGTTTTATGGATAAGACTAATGGACAAGGTGGATTCCTGTGAAAAAATCCTGATTACATTCACCATATCTATTGTCAGCATGTTATATTCAGTTAATTGCAGCATGCAGACCCATGATGACAAGTACTCATCTCCATTTTGGAATAAATAAAATTGCATGATGGCACAAAACCTCAGCTATTACAACGAGGAACCATCTTAAAATGATCTTGGCAATAGAACATTGGAAAAAAAATCAAGATTTAGATTTGTTATCCACGCACAGGATAATTAATTACATTCGAGAGGATGGAAGCAAGGAAGATGACAGGATATCCGACAAAATAACAAACTTCAAAACACAAGATCAAATTAAGTTAGAAGGGACAAACAAATCTTCTTGTAAAAGGATACCATGTACCAATAGTACAAAAACATGGCATGAACTGGCAGCCTGACTTAGGAATTAGTCTGCGAATTGTTCAGCCAAGATCAGTAGGATAAGTGCAAGAAAAATTGATGTTCACACTCGAGCACTTGATATACATATCTGGCCAAGCTTATTAATCAATAGCAAACTTGTTCTTTCTATATATGAATTAAAGTATAGACACCCACTAGCAATTGTCCTGAAACAAGACTGGAGAAGCAAGCAGCCCAAATCGACAACTGAAGAAACAAGCAGCTATATGTTTGAATTCTCTGCTTTCAGATATACTGAAGAAAGAATACGAGCTGTCACAGTACCACCACAATCAAGAGATACAGAGGTTCCTTCTAAAATAGTTGCAAACCAAAAGCAACCTGAAAAATGCTGCCTAGTTTAGCACTACAGCTAACTGGATTAGTCACAACTTGTGATTTTATCATCCACGCATGCAATTTAACTTTAAATCGATCTGTAAAAAACAACTCATAGGTTCTTGAAAGCAGAGACGATCAATTCTAAGGGCATTTGCTCAAACACAAGGTGCGCATCAGCATCACCAATAGTTTATTTGTCAAAAAGACATACGGAAGAGGCAAGAAACAGTAGTGACAGGAGCAGTCACCTGGTAGCCTCATGAACTGGGCTATGTCCCCTGCGAACCGCCATAGCTGGCCCTTGTAATTCTCTGTGATGACGGCATGCACCGACTCATGCAGATTTTGCTATGGTAAAGCGAGGATATCACAACGCTTCATGATATCCGATCTGAAAAAATAGGCATGAGAATCAGCTAATCTATCACAAAAATCAAAACAATAGGTTATAATTGGTCTCCGTTATAGCTGGATTCTTGAGAATTTCAGAAACTAAACAAAGGCTGATATACCGTTAATAATCAGCAACTGGTCTGATGGTTAGCAAGGCTGATATGCTTCTAAAAAGGTCAGCAAGGCTGATATGCTAAGTTGGGCATCCTTCCATGCTTCTAAAGGTTAAACACAACATATTTTGCTTAATACAATGAGGAACCATGACTAGAATGGTCATGGAGGGCATGATACAGTAGAGAGTGAATGCCTAACGCAGTAGCCTAAAATCTGAAGAACAACCCATTGCTTAAAGGAATGAAATGTTGGGTTGGATTCATTAGATAATTGAGAAGTGCATAGACTTCTAGAAAGAAAAGGCATGTATGAGACATATGAATGCACATCAAAATCAAGCTGTTCTCAGCCTCCATCAGTTTATTCTAATTAGTATTTCTAATTCAGAATTAAAGAATGTACTCTGTATTTAGCACTCTGGAACACACATGGATGGAGATAGATTAGATCACTTCTAGAAAGAAAAGGCATGTGTGAGACATATGAATGCACATAAAAATCAAGCTGTACACATGGATGGAGATAGATTAGATCACCTGAATCCATCAGAGGACCCATCATGGTCAGAACAATCACACGATCTGAAAAGGCTAAGGATGGAGCTGAAAAGCTCAAGATCACAAGTTCGTCCAGTGGACATGGAGAGTCTTAGGCCGGTGAAAGACATGAAGTAATTGCCAAACCTGATGTAGGTGCCGAGCACCTCCACAAGCCGCTGCTACGCGGTATCATGCTATTGTGCCTAAAAATCAAAAGATACGAGAAATTAAGCCTTGTAATGCTAGATATAATCCGCAACAAAAGAAACACCAAATTTCAGCATCTGTTTACGAATTACAGAGCATTTCTCTTATTTGTTTATTACCGTATATCATTCACAAACTTAGGGTATGTGCCGCTAAAATAACTTCAACACGTCATACTTTCTTTTTTTTTAATCAAACACGTCATAGTATTTTAATGCAAACAGATTTGTTATTAAATTAGCAGCTAGGTGCATAAGGAATACAAATTGGACAAATCTAATTCTCTCTCTCTAAAAACCCATCTTGACAGGTTTTTTTCAGCTGGCTGCTGACCTCGTTCACAATGGCATTTGTACATTGAAACTGAAATCGAATCATGTAAGAAGCTAACCTTTATGGCTTTAACAGCTAGAAGATGAGCTTCCTGGTTTTGGAGTCTTGAAATTACAGCTTGTAGTATGTTTGAAAACTATAGCTGAAATTGCAAAATGAACATTGATTTTTTGACTGATTGATCCTAATTTCAATGCTAATTTCAACGTAATAAAAACTGAGTACATATTTGTTGTCACATGAGAATCAATCTGCCACCGTCCAAAAGAATCCATTGTCCTTTCAACCAACCAACACAAGCCATCAACACTGGGACATTCACTGAAATGTGGAGTGTGCATGAGCATCAACGACAATTCACCAGTCAAAAACACACACACAACATGCAAAAAATGCTTGTGGTCAGAGGAGTCACCTGGGCACATCCACTGAAATAGCACCTTCAACTTCTCCATGGTGCAGACATGCAAAAAAATGCTTGTGGACAGAGGAGTTCATGCAAGGACATCCTAGTAGTCTATTTTTTCCTACCTGGAAAATCAGACCTGGGAATCAGTTGATCCTGTTATAATTGGAGTCAACAACACCAGCTAATTTACCAATTTTGTGCTAATATAAACTGAACTGTAGTAGTGAATTTGTTGATTGATAGTGTAGTGGCAGAAACAACAAACTAATGGATATTGGTTGCACATATAGTGAAAACAGTACAAACACTCACATTTGAAAGGGTCCTAACCATTCACTACCTGGAACATGAAAATATTAGAGACCAAATTTCAGTACATTGGTAACAGTTCTGGGGCATGAAAGCAATTCTGAATAACTGACACACTAGTTATAACTCATTAAGCTGAGCAACGATTCCAGAATACTTCCTACAATGTCGCTGGAAAAGTAGTTAACTAAACAAGTGAATAAACTCTTCCAAGTTATGGTCAATCAGAATAATCATAGCCAGCCCATAGAACATTATATAGTTCCGACCAAGCACATAAACACCACCTAGTCTTCGTCACCCAGATAGGCACCTACCGAATGCATCGGTCGGAACAGGGCCGTCCCAGCAAAAAAAGGGCCCTCTACGAAATTTTGAAGTGAGGCCTACTAAGCTAGAGAGGCAAAAAAAAGTTATAGTATGATGATGTTTACATAGAAACGAGATAATACATACTTTTCGTATTCCTTCAAATGAATTTTCAAATGATAAACTTATAATCAATCTTCTCCCACATGGCTAATTCGCTAATCTTTCATGTCTCATTTCTTTAATCAGATTATTTCATCATTTTAGAATGCAAGTAGAACTTTGGCAGCTTGAATTTAGAAAAGATGCAACAGTCACATGAATCCTAAAAATAGCTATATTTTTTAATATGTTTTTAAAGAACACGTGTCGTATTTTCTAGACCATTTGACATGTTTTGGATCATAGAACGCTAGATTTCTAAACCAAACTGAGGAGCATATTTATATACAAAAAAGATTAAAAGGAACAAAATTCAAGGATAGATATCAAACCATCAAACAACAATGGAAGAAACAAATTAACCTTGTCTGCGAGTTGTCCTGTCCCGGTTGGGCCTAGAGGATGTAATTAAACACGTATGGATGTAATGAAAAAAAACACATCTCGATGTCCTCCACTATCAGGGCTTCAAGGAGGGCACTACTAGTAGGCAGGAAACAACATTTGGGTTGGAGATTAACAGAATTAATGAACTACACAGCTGAATATTAGAGGCCCCTGAAAATTTGAGGCCCTGTTCAGCCGCACTTGTCACACACCCATGGGGACGGCTCTGGGTCGGAACCACGCTAAGTATATAGCAGGCAGCTAGCATCCCATAAGCACAATGAGGCCTTAACAATTTTGCAATTGTCTTCTACAAAAAAATTCCAATTGTCTCCTACGAATACGCACAGCAGTGGCGCAACAAAGAAAAAAACAGAAATACCCAGATATGAAGATGAAGCACCATCGCTCAGGGATGGAGCAGTGGAGACCAAAGATATCTTGTGGCCAACGTCTATAGCTCCACTGCTTAGCGAAGCACCCACCTAGCAACAAGTAGGTGATGCAGAAAATTGGGATCGAGAATCACACAAATCACTCACAAAATGAAGCAAGTGGAAGGGATTTGTCTGTATGATACCTGGAATTCCACAACTGTGTGCAACAACTGCTGATGCTGCACGACAGAGCAGAATCAGCTGATAGCCACCAATCATGTCCGATCGGTGATGTGGACCTTGTTTCCCACCTCTAGCTTTGTAGCAGCTTCCTCAATGTTGTTGCCGTTGGTCGATCCCCAGCAGCTGCCAGCTCGATGTCGTTGCCGCTGGACGATTCCCCACCTTCGCATGCTCATCAACAACGGCGCCACCGCTTCTGAAGCCACGGTACCACCTAGAAGGGGCAAGCGCATCCTGGAACGGCCACGGGGTATAGCAACAGGTCAGGTCAAGAAATCGAACAAAATCTATAGATCCAACGATGTGGGGGTCAGAGGGGGCACCTCAAACAGCAGGAAGGAGATCAGAGCTTGATTCATTGTCTCCGATGATAATGGATACCGCAGAGGCATCGTTCTCCGGAGATCTAGTCGACACCGAACCGGGGCAATGGAGACGGAAGGGCTGCGAGCGGGAGGGCGGTGGGTCGGGTCCGATGCGGTCGGGAGAGGCGGTGAGGGATCTCAGGGGACCGGGTCTCGCGGCGGCGACAGAACTGTGGCGGAGTACTGGGGCGCGACCTGGCGGCGGGGGGGGGGGGGGGGGGGGGGGCGGCGAGTGCATCGGAGTCGAATGCCGCCGGGATAGGCGGTGATTGAGCGCAGGGGAGCGGGGCTAGCTGTGGAGGGGGGCGCTGGCGGTCTCACCGGCGTCGAGATGCCTGTGGGCGGCGCAGCAAAAGGAAAACGGAATGGAGAGGAAACTACCGTAGGGAGAAATCGAACGTGAGGGATCGAGGAAAAAAAACAAAAACACAAAAACCGGTAGAACCGGCCGGGTGCGGATGGGAGGGCGGGTGGTGCGTCGATGGTGTGCAGTGACCGGCTCGGGTATGGAATATTATTTCATACCCAGGGTATAGAATATATATATATATATATATATATATAGGAGGGGTAATACCACATTAATTGCAAGAAGAATAGCTATGTTTGAGTGACATGAATGCACTCAAGCAGGTGTAAGACATATCATCAAAAATTTATCGATAAGTCCTGAAATCATCTGCAAGGCTTAGAAGGTATGGACAATAAAAAATTTGTCTACTATCGAGGCACTATAAATACGACAACCCTTCTCTTTTTGTGCAATTTGTCTATCAGGCACTAAAAATAACCCTATTGTGTGGACAATAAAAATTGTTTCAATGTCCTCAAGAAAAAATCATAGGAGAAATATAATTTTCTGTATATATACCAACGTTCCTTGTTCTCATGTTGCACCTGTTTTCTTCAGTATTCTGGTGGATCGATAAAGTTCTCTGCCATAATTCAACCAGTTGCATATAACATTTTCTTTTTTAATACGCCCTTGTGGCATTGTTGTAAATTTTCCATATGACTGACTGGTTCTGCTATTACTACTGACGTTGTTTTCATCCATTTGGATGCAGGAAGGATATAGAATTAGGCGCTTGTGATGAAGATCGACGGTGAAGTAGGTCTGGCTGACATCACTCAGCATATGCTTGGTGTAGTGGTCACGCTTAGTACTGTATTGTTTTTAGGAAAAGTTATCATGCTTATTAAAGGACCCAAACAATTGATCAGTGTGTGTTTATTGTAAGTGGTCAAGCATGATCCATTGTTTTTATCACGCTTGGTACTTCTCGCAGCAACGAAGCTAGTGGAAATGTTTCTTTAGCTAGGAGGGTAGGAATTTAGGACTGGGTGCCAAGAAATTTCTGTAGGCACTGACTGCTGGGCTAGTTCCTATTATGCAGAAGATTTTCCGTCCTATAACATCAAAGACAGGCCCGCAGCCATGTGACTCATTAGCAAGGGGCCAGCTGTCCACAACAACCTCCCGCTTCACACCCTTCACACGCCCCGCCCTCCTCGAGCGCCGTCGCTGCTCCACCACCGCCGGCGAGATGTGGATGAAGAAGGCAGCCTTGAAGGTGGTGGATGCTCTCTAGTGAGTTCCTCCCTCCCTCCCTCATTTCCTCCCTCCTCTGTCGCTCTGAGGGTCAAAGCCGTAGGCGAATCGAAGTGCACCAATAAAGGGGGTGGGAGAACGCCTTGCTTTGCTTGTAGCATCATCATCATCATCGCTCTCTGAGCGCGTGGTAGATCCATAGGTGTAGCGGAGGCGATGGAGGGCACCTTGGCCATGGATGCTCCTCGACCTCTCGAGGGCCAAGCATACTCGAAACGAGTTGTCAGTAGTGCTTTGCGAGTCGTGAGCATGCTTTTATTTATGAGAGAATTACCAGGATGACACTGGAAAAAATGAGGGTTTCCTATTTGACATCCAACTTCAGTTTCATTCCTATATGTTCCTGTTCTCACTTTCAGTTTCCTATTTGACACTTCCGTATGTTCCTTCCATTTCATCCATTACCTGTCTACGTGAGGCTAAGGGGAAGTACTAGAATGGCCCTACTCTTAATCACGTGAGAATGAACATGTTGGTGTTGACGAGGAGACCAATATGTTGACTTGTACTACTCCATCGAGAAATTTAGAAAAGTATATGGTGCATTAATCCCTCCTATGCCTGACAAGAGACAATGGCCTAAATCTACCCATGGCTTCTTCATGCATCCACCACTACTAAAGTCTGTGGTAGGCATAAAACTAAGAGGCGCAAAGGTTGTAGTGGCAACAAGGGGCTAAAAGGGCAGCACCAATGTCCAATATGTAAGAACTAGGGGCATCACTAGCCTAAATGTAGGAAGGGCAGCAAAGAAGACATCGAGGCAATGAAAACTTTGAAGTACTTGCTTATGTACAGGTTTCATCTTTATGCAGGTTTGATTTTTATTTACATCAGATTATAAATTTTATATTTTCTTATGTAGAGGGACACCAAAAAAGAAGAAAAAGGTTGCCAAATCAGCTTAGAGTACCATTGTGCAATTGGAGGATGAAGCACCACCACGTTCTATGACTTATCCCCCAAGTTAGGTCATACTCCACTTCCTGCATTTAGATTCCAAATTTTCCTTACTTTAATTATTACTGTACCATTTAGATGTCTGATCCTAGTACTTTAACTATTAATGACGTAGTCCAAACTTGGCACCTGAACCTACAACTAATAAGAAGAGAAAGGGCACTAACTCCACTTCTGGACCATCACCAAGGTAATTAATCAAATCTTGAATAAATGTTCTTTCAATAGAAAGCTAATGGTGACTTCTAAGTATCACACTTATTTTTGTAGCCTAAGCTTGGAGATTTACAAGTAGGAAAAAGGGAAAGTTGGGTTTCAGTAACTCTGGATTTGGCATCCATGGTCATTTTTTCGATTTGATCTCTAATTTTTTTCATACACATGAACTTGTACAGGTCAAGAAGTGGTTCAAATCAACCTGAGTTTCCTATGTCCAAAGACAAACCAGGTGTTCTTGAGAAGTTTAAGGGCAAAAGGAGGAAGAAAGTAGTAGATACAAATGCTGCAAAAAATATTTTCTTGCAGCTTGATAGCCCTGCAAGGGGCACAAGGAGCAAAAAAAAAACTTTAGTCTAGTAGTCCTGCACTTAGCACTAGAAGCAAAAGGAAGGTTGAGTTTGTGATTCCTGTATGACAAAATTGCATGTTTATGTGTCATGTAATGGATGTAAAACTATTTCTGGGCATGTACTGTGATCATTTTGAACCTGTACTACTTATGGAGAGTTGGTGCATGTCAGATTGTTGTTTAAGTTGGTGCATATCAGATTGTTGTTTAAGATGGCTTAACATATGGATCTTGTCAATGTGAACCTGTACTATTTGTGGAGAGTTGGATGCAAAAATTTTTTTTGTTTCAGATGGTTTTTTGTGGAGACTGTTAAATTATTTTTGCGGAGACTGTTAAATTATTTTTGTGGAGAGTTGGATCTTGTCAGATGGTTTAACATGATAATGAGATCTCTATATTAATTCCTGTACCACATCGCAACATCATGATGTTGTGCGCCCGTCATTTTTCCAGGCAGGCTGCAAGGCAGTAGGCTGCATGCGCAAAAAAAGCAGGAACGCAGGCTGCATGCGCAAGTAGGAGAAAATTGAAACCAGGGGTACAATGGTCATTTTCCCACAAACTTAACTGTGTTAGGCACTAAAATAGACGAAAGTGTCAAATCGGAAACCGAAAATGAAGATGGAAACATATAGGAAAGAATGTGAATTTGGATGTCAAATAGGTAACCAACATTTTTTCCGGTGTCATCCTGGTAATTCTAATTATTCAATTCATGTGTTCGATAGCTTGTTTAGATTGGAAAAATAGGTGGGATGAGTATTGGGTGAATAGTGGAAATTTGGAAAAAAAAATGGTGAGGATGTGATGGGAGAAAAGTGTATTGGGCCACGTGCTATGAGAGAGGATGTGATGAGTGAAGGGATGGTGAATAGTGGAAATTTGGATTAGGTGCTTAGATTCAAAAAAGTGGTGAAGATGTGATGTGATGAATAGTAGATTAATTGGTTTAGAAATTATTACCAATTTCATATTCTATCTCTATAGCTCGCCAGTCGCGCAACTGATGCAGTGCAAAGCGTCTGAGATCGTGCACAAGTACAACGAGGATGTCATGAAGGTCGTCATCCCCAACTGGGAGCTGGTGGAGAAGATTGTCGACTGGGTGAAGGACAAGTTCTCGAGGAGGAATAGAGGAAACCCGCATCCCATGGTGACCGAGCCGATTCCTGGAGGAGCTGACCACAAGCCGACCGGTTCGTCCTCGAGGTGGTTGATCGCCGGGGTGCCGTCCTCATGGTGTATGGTGGTGGGTGGACCCTGATCCACCGTGAGGTGAGGATTTAAATTTGGCAGTTGACATCCGTTTCTCATCCTACCACATCTTCGCATTCCTTGTGGTGCACTTGTCGAAGGACGCCCATGTCGCACTTGCTCTGGTGTTGCTATCTATGGCATAAGGTATTTTTCGTATGTTGCTCCTATTGTGATTTTCTGTTGTGATTTTGCAAGTCTTTTTTGCTACAATTCGCATTGGTATAGTCCAACTTTGGTCTGTGATTAGTGCGAAGAAATAATTTTGAATTTCTACTCCACAACTATGGACTAAACCTAAAATAGATGCCACGTCGGCATGCCACATAAATATCAATTAAGTTTATAAACCCAATAACAAACCAGTTTCAAAAAACATGATACTTGAAATACACTTGTGTGAAACCTCTAAATCATATCATATTAATTCTAGCTTATGACTTTATATATTTGCAAGCCCAAACAGAGAAGACTAAACAACAATTCACTATTAAGGAGATGAATCATATACAATTTGTTGATAGTGGGTGGGTCTATTAATGCTAATATGATGACATGAACATGACAAAATACTCATTTTTGCAATAGCAAGTATTAGCTCCATTTCAAAATATAGCTATTTCAAATTTTGTTCTAGAATATAGCTATTTATGAGTTCTCAAGTGGGTTATTTGACATGAGAGGTATAAAATGCCCTCCATGCATGCAAATCAATTAGGCATGTAGATTTGCATGCAAGCCTACCACTAATTAAATAGGAAAGGTATAATTGTCCTATTAACTAGCATATGAAAATTAATGAAGGGTAATACAGAATTTAATTCTATATCCTTAATCCATCAAAAAAAGTCTAGGAGTAGCTATATTCTCAAATGGAGGGAGTATTACAATAGAGTACTCTTACACTTAGGTGTCGCCTAACACAAACACTATCACTCTTTCTTCTACCTAGCACTACTATTTTGCTCTCTTCTACCATACCCTCTCATTCTCCATGTTCATAGGTGGATGGCATTGTAGTGAAGGAGGTTCTACATTTATAGGTCGGGAGGTTCATAGGTTGATGACATGCGTCCCCTTCTAGAGTTTTCACTGGACAAATATATATATATATATATATGTTCTACACTATTCTAATTTCTTCATGTGAACAACATCTAGTGCCTTCATGGAAAATATCGTGGATCTTGAGTTGTGGGGAAGGTTCTATAAGTTTGTATTGCTTCCCTTTAACACAGTTCAAACCACATTTCATTTATGCAGATTCCATATCGGGAAAATTAGCATGGCAATTAAAGTAGTACCACCTGATAGCTCTAAGATAGCACATGGACATCATACTATCAAGCAAAGTATCCCCTAAAATACGAACCCATGGAAACATCCTCAATTTCTATTTGGACAAATCGACAGAAACTTAGGGGGTGTTTGGATCTAGGGACTAAAGTTTAGCATTTGTCACATTAATTTATCGTTCGACTGCACTCTTCAGGTTTTTCTTCTTGACTGCAAGCTGCTCAGTAAGCACTTTCAAACAGGCCTGGCGGCCAACGCACCATGGCGGCCAAGCTAGCTAGGGGGGTCGATGGCCTCGCTGCAGCCTCCACGATCACCCTCCCAATGAGTGTTTCAACAACGCTGGCCGGTGGACGCGATGGACACGACACCCCAACAAGAATGCATGATATATGAGTTGGGTCAAGCACACGTGCAACTTAGTTAAATTCCCAATCGTTGTTGAACGATAAATTAAATGAACGTGTGGTATCAACACGTTAGACACGATGTAGCGACAGGCAAGCAGAAGCATCATATGAATGGGGAAATTAGGCAAATAATACAACTTCAGAAAGCAATCGAATGAATATCATCTTAAGCAGAAGTAGATATGCTTCATTCCGCTCTAGTATCATTCTGTAGCAGAGTGCTAGACTGTGGGCTGCATAACAGAAGTGATAATTGCACTAATCTCCAACCTTAGCGTGAAGACTGGGAACTGTCACAAGTTAACTATTAGCATATCCCTGGCGTTTACACATGATTTATGAACAGGAAACTGTGCTACACAACCTGGAGTAGCATCACACATGTCTTCTGAAAGGTTATGTATCATCACACCTTACGTATTTCAAATTACTTGTGGCGCCGCAAATGGATTCTCCTCTGACTCTTTAACATTCGCGGGGTTGGTTGGGTTTCCGCTTTTCAGGCATTTACGTGAACATGAACGTCAAGCCGGACGACCTGTAGGTCTATGGCTTCGACTACGACTACACGCTGTCACACTACTCTGAGCACTTGCAGTGCCTCATCTATGATCTCGCCAAGAAGAACTTGGTCAATTGCAACACCTCGCAAGTTCCAATTGCAACATGGGTGCCATATCAATCGCAAACGGTTGGGAGCGTAGTCGTCGCTACTGAACGTGGTGGCTGCCGCAACACATGGGGACGACATGCTGCTGCGCATGGTGACCGGCACAACACGTGGGGTGGAGTGGCGCTCCAATCGCGTGCAGTGCTCATCTCCGAAGGCTCGTTTTCCCCTTAAGATGCAAAATACAATCATAGGTAACATTTGGTGGACCTGAAGGAACCAACAACATGATTTTTTTTCTTTTATAATCCAGAGTTCCAAGATGTGTCACCGCACTAGGATCAAATATTATAGGCAGTAGTGCTCACATCTATCATCTCTATATGTTAACTATTCCAAATAAAATATTTCAAGTTACCTAATTTAACAAAAAAAGTGTTATATTTTGTTATGTCCAATCCATTGAAAATGTTAAACCTACAACTGGAGTAATCACAACTTGTCAAGTATTCTAATTGCAACTAGGATAGTAACCCAATTACAACTGAGGTAATAAGCTTGTAATTATGTTGTTAAAAATCATTTACTGCTATGACAATAGCCCAATTACAATGTAATAAAATTGTTGGAATTGGTCAGGTTCTCCACCGCCGCCGAACCGACGAGTTCGGTTGCTCTTGCCTCATGTACCAACCATCGTCCACACTCCGCACTAGCTCACGTAGTGCTAGTGTCGGCCCTAGTAAAGCCATTCGCACTATGTCCCTGCACCAAAATGAAAATATTTCAAGTAACCTAATTTAACAAAACAAAAAGTATTATATTTTGTTATGTCAACCTATTGTAAATAATAAATGTAAACCAATCAATACTGCGTATATGAGTATAGTTCTATCACACATGAATTTTGTGGATTGATTTCTTATTAAAAAAATATAAGTCAAAGTGAATCAAATTGTCACAGTGCCATGAACCAATTTAACAAAACAAAAAGTATTATATTTGTTATGTCCAACCCATTGTAAATAATAAATGTAAACCGATAAATACTGCATATATCAATATAGTTCTATCACACATGAATTTTGTGGATTGATTCCTTATTAAAAATTATAAGTCAAAGTGAATCAAATTGTCACAGTGCCATGAACCAGTTGCAACAAAACTACTAAAATAATTACTATTAAGTATATGTGCACAGTTGGAACAAAAAATAATGTGTGGATTGAGCTTTGATAAAAAAATAAGTCAAATTAAACCAAATTGCAACTTCGGTCATGGGCAGTTGCAACAATAAATCTAAACCATATATGTGTGCACATTTCCAACACACATAAGTATGTGGGTTGAATTCTGATAATAAAAAAAATTCAAAGTGAACCGAATTGCCACAGGTGCCATGATCTAGTTGCAATAAAACTAGTAAAATAATTACTACTTTGTATATGGGCTCAATTGCAATACATTTGAATGTGTGGACTAATCTTTGATAAAAAAAATTCAAAATAAATCAAATTGCTACTTGTACCATAGGCCAGTTGCAACAATAAATCTAAACCAATTACTACTGTGTATATGGGCACAATTGCAACAAAAATGAATGTGTGGGTTGGGCTCTGATCAAAAAGTCAAATTATACAGTTGCAACTTGTGCCATGGACTAGTTGCAACAATAAATCTAAACCAATTTCTACTTTGTATATGAGTACAGTGCCGACAAACATGAATGTGTAGGTTGAGTTCAGACAATAATAAAAAACAAAGTGAACCGAATTACCACTGATGTCATGTGCCAGTTGCAACAATAAATCTAAACTAATTTCTACTGACTATGGGCACATTTCCGACACCCATGAGTATGTGGGTTGAATTCTGATAAAAAAAAGATTTTCAAAGTGAACCGAATTGCCACAAGTGTCATGAGTAAGTTGCAACCAAACTACTAAAACAATTACTACTTTGTATATGGGCTCAATTGAAATACATGTGAATGTGTAGACTAAGCTTTGATAAAAAAAAGTCAAAATAAATCAAATTACAACTTGTGCCATAGAACAGTTGCAATAATATATTTAAACCAATTACAACTTGTGCCATAGGCCAGTTGCAACTTGTGCCACAGGCCAAGTTGAATTCCGATAATAATTTTTTTAAAAAAATAAACCAAATTGCCACAGGTGCTATGAGCCAGTTGCAACAAAACTACTAAAATAATTACTACTTTGTATATAGGCTCAATTGCAATACATGTGAAGACTAAGTTAGAATTGAAGTAATTACAAATTACAATTGACATGTTCTCTAATTACAACAGGAACAGTAGTCTGGTTGCAACTTGGATAACCGACAATTACAACTACACTAGGTGCAGTCTAAATTAGAATTGGAGCAATTACAATTGAGACGGTCCTCCAATTGCAACAAGGTTGGTAGCCCTATTACAACTAGGATAACCTACAACTATGATTACACTAGGTATCCTCCAATTGCAACAAGAGCAGTAGCCCAATTACAATTAGGATAACCCCCAATTATGACTACAGGTGAAGCCACACACATGAAAAAGCACTATCGTGTGTGCAATGCTATGACTGCTAATACTAAAAGCAAAAGAACCAATTGTGCTGCTGAAGTAACCTGTTACTCAAACAAAAAAAAGTAACATAATTACTGAACTAAATCCTAAAAATATTCTATGATGTGTACTCGGTATATTGCATTCTAGAAAGAAGAAACTGATAGAGAAATAATTAGCAATCCAAAAAATCAAGCAGTGTGGCGTAGTTCACAGCATCGTATCAATATGCAGATGGAATCACTGCTGCCATCACCAGAGCATATCAATGGTAGCGAGCTGCAACCGAGACCAAATCATTAGAGTTTGAGATTTAAAATTCAAAAAAATCTAGGAGCACACGCAGGGGAACATAACTGTAGAACGTGAGCTGCGGTCGTGGGGATCCTGTTTGCCGCCAGCCACACGCGAGAGGAAGCCGACAGGCACACGAAGGCAGCATTGGCCGGTTGGTCCAGCTAGGCCCTACAGCTACACCTCCTCGTATTGCCTCTCTGACACGGCGTTGCCGTCCCTAGGGGCCGGCCATATCATGGATTTTGACACTGCTGGCGTCGTCGTGCGCACAAAGAAAAGGGACAACGACTCCACGCCCTCTAGCGCCGCCGTTCCTAGGATGGGTTGCGCTACCTTTTGAAACATCCGATCCTTGGTCAACTGTCGGCGGCGGATCCAGCGGAGTGAGCGCCTCCATAGGACGGGGCTTCCTACAGACCCAACCACGAGCTTCCCGACGAGGAGGATGGATGGGTGGCGCATAATCCGGCGATCGGAAGAGAGGCAGAGTGGATCGGAGAGACAGAGGAAAATTGATGTCCTGTGGTGTGGGGGGAGGAAGTTAATGGTGCGCTCATGTCGGGGGCCAAGATTTAGCTGAGATGGTGCGGCTGCGTGTTTGATTGGCGGCTTGGTTGGACCGGTTGGCCGGGGTGCATTCTATACAGAGAATGCACCCAGGTGCATAATATACATACAGTATATCTATACTACACCTAGGTGCATCTATATAGAGGATGCACCCAGGCCAAGGCGCGTGCCTGGTGCAGCCAACCGGCGCGCCAAGGCAGAGCCAACCGCGCGGAGCGGTACCCTTCCCGAACCGCTCACTTCCTTTTAGGACACGGAAACAAAAAAGGTAACCTCCCAAATCCGCATTTCATCCCCCACACCCCACTCCGCGCATCACCGGTCCCGTCGCGCGAACCGCTGCTCCCGTCATGCGATCCGCCGCCACCACATGATCCCAACCGGCGCGCCACGACGTAGAGGTCCCCGCGGCTCCACATCCGCCAGCCGGCGCCCTTGTGCGCGTGGGGGAAGCGGGCCAGCGGCCACCGGCGCACCACGACAATCTGGATTCGGTCGCGCGGCGGAGCAAGTTGAGTAGAGCATCGTCGCATTGTTGAGATTCGTTGCTTGAGCTGGTGCTAGGTCAGTTCCTCACCAACGTCTCATGTGTTCGCCCCGTATCATCAATTTTCGGCACGCGTGCTCGCATGCGTGATATGTGTTCCTCTGGGTAGAAGTAGGGTTTGATTCATGCGGATTTTTTCATAGTCGAGCGCTGGTGTGGACCCCCCTGGTCGGAAGTGCTACCTTGTGAGTGCATCTGTCTTCTCTCCCGCGCACCTTGTCATCTGACCAATTTCTAGGTAAGAGCGCAAAAATAGTTTGCTCACATCCCCGGTTGCAATTCAACCTATTTCGTGTTGTAATTTGCTTACATCCCTGGTTGCAATTGGTTAACGATGTTTGTAGTTAGTAACCGGCTTATTTTGGTGGACATATTTTCGTGTATGTTTCTATCCTTATGTTGCAGTAGTGTATGCAACTGAATTGAATTGGTGGTTGAATTGGACCGAAAGTTGTATTTTCATTCATTATCAGTTTAGATTTGATTATCAGTTTAGATTTGCAACTCAGGCGCATTTTGTGGTAACATCCCTTGGTTGACCAATTGATGCAACTAGTAGTATCAACTGATTGCAATTATTAATTGGTGTATTCGTGCGCATACATTTTGAATGGGATAGGCAGTTGCCATTTGTGATTACATATGTAACTAGTTTAGCTATTTTAGTTGCAACTGGTCTGATGTTCTAGTTGTAATTAGCTTTATCTTTTTTTACTGTAATCCATTTTCTGGAAAGTTGCTACAACTATTGTCGCCCCCTTGTTTGTGATTTACATGCACTACTTTTTTGCGTATGGTAGTCTGATGTGTTTTTTGTTCAATGGGCAGTGTTTATAATGAGCTCAGAAGGGAATGCAGCAGGCCTTTAGGGCGGTGATGATCGCCGTCAGTCCCCCCGTGTTGTTGTGTAGGACCACGGGAAGGAGAAAGCTCGTATCCCATGGAAAGAGAGGAAGAAGAGATTAAGGCTAGGCACGGAAAGACAGCAACCAGCCCAAGATGGTTTTGAGGGTGCCTTTGATGGTTGCAGCGATGCTGATGGTGATGTAGAAAATGAAGTCAATAATAAGAAGCACCGCATCCAACCCCTTGTAATCTGGTGCTCTCCTTCAAAATTTCTAGAGGTCATTGTGGCACTCCCTAATGAGCTCATTGGTGAAATAAAGTCAAGGGGTTTTGGTGGACTTTTGGAATTCAAGCCAAAACATCTGGATAGGACATTGCTTACCTTTCTCATGCAGAAGTTCAATCCAAAGACTATGAGATTAGATATTAGTGGCGGTAAATACATAGACGTTAATGAGCATGGTGTTTGGTGTGTGTTTCAGATACCAAGAGTTGGTAGCGACCCACCCTCTATGACCGATGCAGAAGCTCATGCTAGGCGGGATGAGTTGGGCCAACAAATATGTCCCAGCACATATCAGAAGCATGGTATTAGAATTTCTGATATTGTGAATGGTCTGATGAGCAAGAAGCTAAAGGGGCCTTTGGGTTTGAGGGCATTTTTTATGGCTACATTCCAGTCTCTTCTTTTCTCTAACACCGACACCCACATCAGGCTTGATGATGTGATGTACACTGAGGATTTGGATAATATGGGCAAGAGGAACTGATGCAAAGCAGTGGTTGGTGATCTTAACAAAGTTGCACACTTGTTTAAAAAGGATTTTCCGCTTAAGGGCATCAATACACCTATCTTAGGATGCGACATCTTTCTGATGGTGAGTTTATTTTTTGCTTTTGTCATTGCAGTACTTTCGTTTTTCAAATGTTCTTTTTTTCATGTTAATGTGGCATACCTTGTTTGTAATTTGGCTATATATTCTCGTTGCAAATAGTCCTATATTGACATTTTTTACCTCGCATCTTTTCGCTGGCTTTCACCCGGATTAGTTAACTCAGTAGCAACTTTGTGTCAGTCGAGTAGTAACTGTGCATTAGCCCTATTGCAAATGTTGTGTCAGTCGAGTAGTAACTGTGCACTAGCCCCTGTTGCAAATGTGACATGGCACCGGTAGCAATTCGTTCATGTTTTGGATTTTCCCTTCAACTAGTTCTTTTTTTAAAAAAAGATGCAATCTAGTAATGTTCATTGATCATTTTTTGATGCTTTATGTCGATAACTTGCAGCATGGGTTACCTATAAACTCATTCTCGTTGCCCCGATGTGCAGTTCTAGATTCAAAAATTATTGATAAGATTTCATCCTTCAATCGCAGGGGAGATGCCCCAAAAGGTGATACTGAGGATGGTCACCTCAGGGTAAGATCATTGTTTTTGTTGTTTTTTACTTCTCTTTTTCTTTGTTCTTTTATTTATGCAGCATGCAACTTCATACTTTCTTATAATAATTTCCTATTTTTTTGAAATGGCAGTTGAGAAGTATAAGCAACACATGTTACACACCACTTGTTGTTGTCCCAGCTTTAGCTGCTGCTACTATCCCTACCGGCACCTCAGCTGCAGGCACTCCCGCTGCTGCTGCTGGTGCTTCATCTGCCGCTGGCACTTCATCCGAGGGGGGCGACAGATCCTACGACCCCGGGGGACATGGCCTTATTAACCTGCAGCCCCCTGTGCTACACCGTTATCCTAGCTTGAGTGCTGCTTTTGGCCAGAGCATTGCTGATTTAGTTGGAAGAAGCAGAAGGTCAGAGGCTGATAAGATTTTGAAGGCTTTTGACGAGAACAGCACTCAGGCCCAGGTGTACGCGAGCAAGGCTGCTAAGTACATTACCATGGCCAATGAGCTGATGGCAAGAACTCACCACGAGTGTTTCAGCGGCATCCAGAAGCTGCTTGTCGATGCCTGGGTTGAGAGGCAAGCTGCCAATGAGCGTCGAAGGGGTGCGAGACATTCTGCAGGAGCATGTACTTTTTATTATAGTTTTTAATTCATTCATATAGTAACTGCTACTATACATGTGTTGCAATTGGTTGAGGGAGTGGGGGCATATAGTACCTGTAATTTGTTATTGTTCTTTGTCCGCGACTTGTAATTTTGTTATTGTTTTGTCTATCATTTTTAATGCAACAGTAGAATCTATATCCGGTGCCGATCTAGATGAGCAGGAAGTAGCATTTGATGAAAGAAATATTTTACAAGAAGAGTCGGGCGGAGGATATGATTTAGGACACATTTCATCTCCTCACTCAGGCCCAGGTACCCTTTGTTGTATCTTGTGTTTCTTTGTTTCATGTTGCAATCACCACCATACATCTATTGCAATTAGTTGCAATTTGGCAGTATAATTATGCCAGTTTACATTTTTCTTTTCTTTTTATGGTGTGCAAACAGGAGCAGATGAAGGAATTGGTCGAGGAATTTCTGGATCACCACCCTACCATGAAGATAACACAGAAGAAGGTTTGGGTGGAGGAGGAGGCCAACCACCTCAGGGTAATGATAGAGAACAGATTCAAAAACCCCCAGGTACATTTGTCGCATTCTGTTTTTTACTTATGTTGCAATCAGGACCAGAGTTGTGTTGCAATTAGGCAGATCAGACTAATAGTTTTCATTATGTTGGCTTCTCTGTTATTTTTTTAGAAGAAGGAATTGGTGGTGGAGGAAATTCTGGAGCACCACCCCAGCAAGTAGATAACATAGGAGAAGATTTGGGTGCAGGAGGCGGCCAATCACCTCAGGGTAATGCTGGAGAACATATTCAAAACCCCCTAGGTACATTGTTGCATCCTGTTATTTATTTATGTTGCAATTACTATCAGAGTTGTGTTGCAATTGGATGATCATATACTAATAGGTTTCATTTTGTTGGCTTCTCTGTTATTTTTTTAGAAGAAGGAATTGGTGGTGGAGGAAATTCTGGAGCAGCACCCCAGCAGGTAGATAACAGAGGAGAAGATTTGGGTGCAAGAGGCGGCCAATCACCTCAGAGTAATGCTGGAGAACAGATTCAAAACCCCCCAGGTATGTTGTATCCTTTTATTTATTTATGTTGCAATTAATATCAAAGTTGTGTTGCAATTGGATGATCATATACTAATAGGTTTCATTCTGTTGCCTTCTCTGTTATTTTTTTAGAAGAAGGAATTGGTGGTGGAGTAAATTCTGGAGCAGCACCCCAGCAAGTAGATAACAGAGGAGAAGATTTCTTTGACGTTGCAGATGAAATTCGTGAACCATCACCATGTACTTTGTTGCATTTCTTTGCATTCTTTTTTTCATATGCCTGCAATTATCATGGGAATTTTTCAATCTTTTTTTTTTCTGCAGCTCCGGCATCTACGCCACGCGTTGACGAATATTAATGTGAGGATGACAATGATGGAGAAGATTATGATGAGGAAAATGTTGGAGAACGGATTCAAAACCCCCCAGGTACATTTGTTGCATTCTGTTATTTATTTATGTTGCAATTACGACTAGAATTGTGTTGCAACTGAGCAGATCAGACTAATAGTTTTCATTCTATTGGCTTCTCTGTTATTTTTTTCAGGCGGCGATGGACCTGAAGTTCCGCGCGGAGATGATGATGCACATTCACCCACGCTAATTGAAACCATACCACATCATCCCGAGACAGTTTCTATGAACCGCCCAGCTACGCCATTGTGCAGCAGCACTGATGACGCCCATGAGGCAGGCATATCAAGTAATCCATCCATTAATGCTACCTCTCTTTTTTTATGTATTCATCATGATATACCTCTTTTTTCTGTTGATATCCTAAACTCTATATACTTTCCCAGCACCAAATCCATTATGTGGTCCTTCAAAGGGTGTGGAGTCCATATGCAACATGCTTGAACATCTTCCCTCGTCGACCACCCCACTAACCAGGTGACATGATGATGCAATTAAAATTCTTCAATGTTCGTTTGATTCATTATTTTCTTTTGTTTTACTTAGATCTCTTTTTACACACAGGACACCACTGGTCCAGATCCATCATCCCACACGGTTCCTCCTGAGGTTTGCAACATTATCCTGTTTTGGTTTCCCACAGTGTAGTAACTCATGTTGAAGTATCATGTAATTGATCTGTTCTATTTGTTGCAATTTTAATTTTACAGAACAAAACCAGCAAGGATGGAGGTGGAGGCATGCAAGCACAAACCGGGGACACCATTGTTGAAGAAGACACCCAACGTGAAGCAACAGTCACATACAACAGAAGGGGTAATATAATGGCATAAGTGAGTTGAAAGGAAAGCTAGGAGTTCCTACTAAAGGAAGCCATAAAATCTCGAGAAGAACATTAGAGGCCAAAATCAGAGATGGTGCAGCTGATGACCTTTTTGACACCTATTAGACTTTACTTCTTGTTGACAAGATCATTGCTCCAGATACAGCTGCATACATTAGTACAAGATTTTTAGAAGTGTGTCCAGACGTAAATAATTTGATGAACTACGACTGGGTTGGCTACCTTATATACAATTTTAAACGTGGTGCGAATGCATTAAACCTGAAGAAGAGACACAAGGGTGCCAACTATATTCATGGATCCACATATCTCCTTGGAGTAAGAAATATAAATAGCGCTTTCTGATCTTGCCATTTTATCACAGATCTGAGATAATTTCTTTCAAATTTTTGCGAGCATGCAGTTATATTGCCTTGATTGGCTGAAGAGTAGTTCTATCAAACCACCTATTGGCAAACCTCGGTTTTCGCTATGGAGCAATGCACTACGACTTGAACTACAGGCTCCCCACAAAAACCTGCCGGTAACTGCAGTAACATAATAATTCAACTTTTTTTGAGAAATATAATTCAACTTTTTGGATGAATACATAAAGAGAACGTATAATGACTAACATTGATTGTTCACATTGTTATTTTACTTTTGTAGTGCAGCTGAGAAATATTGATGATACTTGTTATGCAAACGACTTTGGCAAAACGGTGGCAACTTCAGAGAGGGACACCACTAGAAAGTGCAATACAATTTTTAAGGAATTTGAGGGTATTAAATTCACATGCTCTTATGCATTATTTGTATTGATATTCCTTTGTTTACTTTCTGGATTGACATGAATATGATATATTAACAACCACAAGTTAGTTTATGTTCCACAGATAAAAAAAATTGTCACAAGTTACGTTATTGTTCTTAGACACCTCTCCTGCCTGTATAAGAAATAAATTAATGTTCTCTATGCATGCATGTCCCATCAATAGGTAAATGGAGCTTCTCCAAATGGTTCAAGTTTTCTTTCTCAGGACCTCAATTACCAGAGAACACCAACAAAGGTAGAAACATTGACTGGATATATATATTCTTTTTGGAAATCAAATGACATAATTTTTTTAGGCTACATCAGCAAGAAATCTTGGTGAGGGTAACCAAGAAAACATCATTTGCCAGAAGGAATTTGATCCCATGGACCGGGAGAATATTCAAGACAAGTCTGCAAGGGAGAGCACCTCATCTGATTGCTTGGAACTATATTCTGAACAACAAATGGGGTACAATCTTCACATTCTATTGCCCATTTATGATTTTTTTTATGAATCAAATATGGGCAAGTATTGACAACCCAATTTTCCCATATGGATATGTCAAAGGAGCAATATCCACTTTTAGATGATAGGCACATAATCTTTTATGTTATCTGTTACAACAGAGAGGAAGAAATCCTAATAATCGATAATGGGTCACCAAACAAAACAATTCTTTTGGCACACTTTGTACTTTTGGCAAATGATCACGCATACATACACTAAACCGTGCAGAGCTCCTGAAACCATTGAAGGAACACTTGGGTTGGCGTCGATTATAACTATACATCCTACACTTCATGAGCAATTTGGATGGATCACTGATCTAATATTACTAATTCGGTGAGTTTGTTGATTTATATATAGCAATACTCAAAACCGTACTAATATTCATTCTTGCAAATGTTGGCATGCAGAGCTCCTGAAATCATTGAAGCAACACTTGGGTCGGCGTCGATTATAGCTGTCTACGTACAAGTATTGTTTCATGAGAATGACTTGCATTGGCTGAGGCCTTAGATGGTATTGTAAGCGACTGTGTAATGGATGGAACAGAGACGTGCCTTCGATATGACTTTTCCTTTCGAGTCCCGCCAGTGTCTAATCTCATTTGAAAGAATGTTGGCGTGCAATCACCTTAGTGTCTTTCAAAATTTCACCTTAGTGTCGATTCTACGTGTTACCTGCACCCGTTCGATTACAAACGAGCAATGTCTCTGGTGTTGTTTGACCGGCGTAACCTTCACGGTGCCCCGGTTACGCAGGATGGACACTGATTTTCCATGCATGCGAGTTCCAGTTACGACTCTAGCTCGCACTCTATATATATGCCCGACACCGCCGGCAATTTCACGATCGTGCTTCTATGATTGACTGATTCTGGGTTATAGCTGCTTGTTACATCCAACAAGACACTAGGTTACGCACCAGCATGGTTATGCACCAACCAGGCTACATTGTTCCTGCAACACCGACTATGTTACGCACAAATAGGTTTCAGATGCATGCGTAACCTAGACATGTATGGTCATGCAAGCATCCATGCTGCATCCGGTCGTGTCGATTCGGAGCATAACCTGCACTCGCTCAGATACTGCAACCCTGACTGGGTGGTGTCGATTATGCGCGTAAGCTGGACCGGCTAGGTTACGCACCATCCATGTTGCATGCCTCCTGCAACACCACCGACTGGGTCGTGTCGGACCTGCGTAACCCTCGCCTCGGTGGTTACGCACGAGCCATGGTGTCTGCGTGCTGCAACCCCGACTGTGCCGTGTCGATTATGCGTAACCAAGCGGGTGCAGGTAACCCCGACTGGGTGGTATCGATTCTGCTCGTTACTTGCGCCATCTCGGTTTGTGGAATGTAGGCAGTGGTTACGAATGTGAATGTTACATGCACGAGCTCGGTTACGCACCATCCGTGCTGCAACCACGACTGGGTGGTGTAGGCCCACTTGTCAGCGGTTCCTTCTCGTTTCCTTCTCCAACTCCAACACATATAGAGTAGGGCGGAAGCACCCGATTGCTTCGTTCTTAACTCAACCGGCCATCACGTCCAGCTGCTGATCCCCGCCGGTGACGTCCCCTCTGCCCCGCAACCCGCCTCCACCAGTCCACCGCTAGGCCTACCTCCGGCCCGCCTCCCTTTTCTAAGGCCGCCGAGCCCCCGACAACCACCCAAACCGAAACCCTAACCGTTTTTATATCTGGATATTTCCCTGTTCATCTTATATCTAGAAATAAGGGATTCCATCCTTCCGTTTTTATTTCTGGTGCTATGTAGTAGATCGATGATGGAGGATGACGTGGTATGGACCACCATCAACGTCGGAACACAGTCGTCAGCAGATGTATCTAGTCATCCTTGCCGATGGTTCCAACTTGTGGTTATGGCCCTCATGTACATGATCAAAGAACCACAACTCCTGCTTCTTATCCTCTTTAACCTTGACATAAGCAGGGCAGGCACACCTTCTGCTCCCTTTTTCAGTTTGCTTCGGTTCTTCTTTGTTTTTCTTAGTATGCCATCCAGATCTGCTGCAGACCCAATGGTTGGACTCCTTGTTGGTTCTTGCTGCCCTCAGACTGAACCCAGCGAGCTTTGCGTAATCCTGGTAAAATATGTATGCAACGCTCTTTGTGGGGAATTGCTGCCCCTGTCTTGGTAGAAACACTGCAGCTATATTTGGATCCTGCAGAAAATCAGTGATGAACCGGTGAGGAATTCAGGCACAACAGGTTATTTTAGCACATGGTTTTCTATCCAGCATTGAAATGCGCTTTTAGAATTGATAATCGGTAACAGATTTGACAATTGGTAATCGGTGCCCAAATTTATGCAAATGGTAAATTACCAGGTTGCAATTTTCGTTTGACTCACATGTAAAAACCTGCATGTGTATGTTGCAATTTGTAACTGTGTTATGGGCATATATGTAATTGAAGAATATGATCATATCCAAATCAGGAACTAGTTTCAGGCTCTTTATGATATGCAACTGCTAGTAGAGTTCCTACAATTCAAACTTATTTTTACAGTTTTTTTAAGTCAAACATGTGCAGGGACGAGGTGTGCATCAATCTGGCTGTAACATCACAGGCAATTTTTTCCGAATCAATCCGATGGGGAACCTCATCAACGGCAGGAGGGGAGGTCGAGTGCTTACCGGGTAGAACTAGGGCTAGACAAAAAGCTCGTAGCTCGTTAGCTCGCTCGGCTCGCAGCTGGATCGGATCGGCTCGGCTCGGCTCGATGCATTTTCCAAACGAGCCGAGCTAGGAATTTTGCTCGTTAGTTATAACGAGCTGGCTCGAGCTGCTCGCAAGCAGCTCGTGAGCCATACGAGCTGAGCATGTGTAGCTGGCCAACAGCCCAAGAAAAGCCTACGAGTGGAGCACCCTGAACCTGAACTAAAACCAGCCCAACGACCCTTGGTTACTCGACTCCACGGCCACCACCACTCATCTCCATACCTTCTTGTTCAGCAGAAACCTTATCCACAACTCCACAAGCGCATCGGCAAATTGGTATCCTCCGCCGTTCCCAGCTCGCTCCCTCACATAGGTGCGCCGTGCGGGCTTTCCCCATCCACGAAATCAAAGAGGGTAGCAGCGGAGGGAGCAACCTGATGACCTGATGGAGCTATGGAACTCGCATCAGCTCTTCCCCTCAAGCCAAGCTTTAGGAAGCGGCCATGCTCTGTGCGGATGCTGCACAAGCAAGCTCCAGTACCTCAAGCCTTCTCACGGGCATAAACTCCGTCGCCTACGAGGCCACGATGTGGTCAGCAGTTTGCATCTCCCATCTCCAATAATCCAATTCGTGTTTCTCTCTGTTTCCTGTACGTTTTTCTTCCATTAATGCCATGATTTGAGTATAATCTTTGACGAATGATGCTATGAGTTGAATAATCTCTGATGAACTGGCATCAAATCGATTCAGGGGATTGTAATGTACGCATTTGAATGTTGTGTATTGCCTTTGCGAGCTCGCAATGCATGTTGTGTTCGCTCCTTGCACGAGCTCGCGAGCTGGATCGAGCCAGCTCAAGCTTTTAACGAGCCGAGCCGAGCTCAAGTTTTGGCTCGTTACATTAACGAGCCGAGCCAGCTCGTTAATATAACGAGCTGGAGCGAGCGGAGCCGAGCCGAGCCGAGCCGGCTCGTTATCCAGCCCTAGGTAGAACAGACGCTCGGTATCTGGAGTCACCAGGTCCCCCGCAGTTAACGTCGCCGGCGGCATCAAGGTCGTCATATGGTGGAGGGGATCAGCAGATCCGTGTGTCGCGGACTGCGTAGGAGCAGGAGTCGAAGGCGTCGCCATAGGCGGAAGCATCGGTGATAGACGATGAGCTCCATGGTCTCCCGATCGAGCTCCGTTCGGTGACCCTCCCGGGTCACCCCGACGAGCTCCATCCACCCCGCGCATACCCATAGCTATCGCGCGAATCAACGCAGTATCAGCTAGGATCACTGGAGTAGTTGATGCAGGCTCGATTAGCAAAGGGGGGGCATCTTCTGCGACGAGATTGGAGGCGGGGAGAGCCGGTGGCGCAATCTCGACAGCGGCGGCGGCAGCGCAACCTCGGGGGACAGGGCGATGCGTTTATTATGTCCGGATGTTTTCCTTTTTTGATGGTTTCTTACTTGTCGTTTAAGAAATACGCATGCACACACCCGTGTCGTAACTAATTCACAATCAACGTTGCAATTTCTAACACCACGGTGTTGCAATTGGCTCCCGATTCGGACCGAACCAATGCGCGCGGGCTATTAATATATGGGCCGGGAGGACGCGTGCGGCCCACGCGCAGAGCGGAATCCGCGCGGGAGACGTATATTATTATCTGTGCGCGGGGGAGGGGATGTAGGGTCTGTGCATTCTCTCTATATATAATAATAAATAAATAAATAAATAAATAAATAAACAGAAAAAAGCAAAAAAAACGAACGTGCTCAGGTGGGCCACTGACACCACAGCACATGGCCCATGGCCGCGCGGGAGCCTCGCACCCGCGCACGTGGGACGCGAGCCGGTCGCGAGCGCTCAGAGCGCGCCATTTGTCAAATTAGGTTTTGCGGGCAGTGATTGCCTTTTGCAGGCATCGTGGTTCGTGGGTTTTAACACTTGAGCATGTCCTTGCTGTGCACGAGTCTAACGACTCGTTCTTTTGAGTGAAAGGAATAGTGAAGTTACAAATAAATAGTATTAGAATAGTATTTTTTGTGAGAGAAGATGTGATAGACGGTAGTTTTATGTCGGCTTGTGTTACGGGTCGACACTCTGTTCGCTTGGCTGGTGGCTGGTGCTGATTTGTTCTGACACAAGAGTACGCTGACAGGTTGTTACCTGTTGATTTGTTCTGAGAAAAAAATATCGTTAGATGGTGGCTGATAAACCAAACAAACAGGGTCTGGTGTGGATCAAGGACACGCATCGGTCGGTGTGTGTGAGAGAGAGTCCAATTCCAAGACTCGGCAGCTTGGTTAAAAAAAAGAAAGAAAAAAAAAGACTCGGTACACGGCAGCTTAACGCATTGGTCGGGCCGTCGGGGTTCACATGATCATGAACTCCTGACAACTCCATTCGTCTTAAATACTTATCACTACTGATTTTTTTCTTATAACTTTATCATTCGTATTATGCAAAAATTTATTGTAAGAATAGAGAAAAGATAAGTCATCTTAAAAATACCTATAATAGTAAAAGATGTTTTATTTCAAATAAAGCCGACGATACTTGCATAATTTTTTAATAAGAGGAATGTTGAAAGTTGCAAAGAAAAATTAACGATGACAAATGTTTCGATACGAAGACAATAGTTTTTAGACCTCGTTTGGATCACATATAGATTATGAGAACCTAGAAAGGAGAAGTTTGGTTATAACAATCTGGAATTGAAATAACAAAAGGCTACTTTGTTTGGTTTCTCGGGTGATCATATAAAACTAAAATGACTACAATACACTTTGGCTCATTCACCCTTCTAAGAATTGGAAGTGGTAAAATTATAATTTGCCATCGAAGAATCCAAAAAATTAAAGCTAGGGAACAGGAGATTATGGATTATGGGTGGGGATTTCCGGAATCCCCTGTAGCACAATCTAGCTAGTTTGTTGGTTCTGATTCTGTTTTTTCGATCATGGATTATATATTTCCTTGCAAGCAAACGGTCGTAGGCAGCATGGCAGCTCGTCCGGTGGCTGCCCATGGCGTTCTACTTCGATTCCTGTTGTTTCTGAAGAAGCAGAGTGCAGCCCCCGGGGATTGGCACGGTGTACTGGGCTTTGTAGCATCACCTATTCACCGTCTGCTTTTAATTTCTTCGAGGTAAAATTTGCTCCAGGACACCGATAAAATGTGACTTTTGCCACAAACTACTAAAAAAACATTGTCTTTGCCGGGGTACACTACAAAACCATATGTACATTTGCTGAAAGACACTATGGATGATATAATAATAATTTCAACTCCAAATGCTTCGATCTGGACAAGCATACCCTATCCTTTACATGCTGATGATCACCGTAATCATTGTAAGAAAAAAATAAGAAGTAAGAAAAGAGGGAAAAGAATGAATGTGAAAGCAAGATTATCCATGAGCCAATATCAGATTCAGTAGCATTAGTGCATGGCGCAGCATAGCAAATCTGCCTTGGAGCAATCATTGCGCACCACAACATTGAACTCCATGAATGTTGCAGGCGCGTCAGAGCAAATGCAGCAGCAAAGGAAAAGAAGCTCACCGGCGTCCCGTGCTGCTTGTCCGCCGCACACCGCTGCGCCGCCGCCTGGCAATGCACGCCGCCCGTAGCCTTGGCATGGGCCTGCGGCCTGCCTGGAGCTTGGCCGAAGCTCCGTGCCAGCTGGCCCAGCATTCCATGGCGCGATGGGGGAGATGTAGAAGTTGCTGGGGACTCGGGGTTGACCGCCCCAGATCATGCAGCCGAGGACGTCGGAATTGGCTGCCCGGGGTCGCCGCCTTTGCCATCGGGGTTGGCCGCACAGGCCTCCCAACGCGGCGGGAGGGGAGGAGAGGGGCCTTCGCGGGGGCTGCCGGGCGCAGCTACCGTAGGGGAGGGGCTGCGCGCCTGGAGGAATTGCCGCCGCTGCGACGGAGAAAAGTTCTGGCTTGAGAGGGGAGAAGAAGATAAGATGGCAAGGGCAAAGTAGTCATTTCGGGTGACTCGTCAATTAAATTGAATACAATAATACTGAAAGTGTATTGTGGCAAATGTACACGATTTATTAGTGTCTTTCAGCAGTGACTCAATTTTTCAATAGTTTGCAGCAAAAGCCACCTTTTAATGGTGTCCTGGGGCAAAATTTGGAAAAAAATTGGGTGCAGCAGTCCTGCAAACCCATCTCCGTGCAGGACGCTCCCTGAACCGTGGACCCGAAAAATAGACGTGCAGCTCCGCTCGCTGGTCCTGTTCGGCTGCCTTGCGTTCTCGTCAGCTCGCAAGCGCACCCGCTCGGCTTGCAGGAAGCTCTCGGCTCAGGACGGCTGGTAATCCTCGCAAGGCTCACAGGACAGCCGGGCTCACGTATTAACAACCGCTATATTGCATCATATTCTCATGATTACACTTGAGAACGCATCTCCTACTACGACGGGCATGGCGGTCGGCGGTGCAACTCTCCTCTGTTGCCCGGCACGCCACATGCACCGTGGCAGAAGAAGGCCACCGAACCTCCTCTCGTCAGATGCCATCCTCCTCTACTACAGCACGCAACACAGTCCCATTGAGTTGAGTTCTCATTGAAGTGCTTGATTTAACAGTCTTGTATTCCAGCAAACTTCATCTTCCCAGAGCTAGTGTTAAGGAAATTTGATCTTCCCACACCCAACCTTGAGAGCAAACTCACACATGAAACAGAACCTTGCTTGACGTCACCGCAAACCAATGCAGATTGTACTTATGGTAGAAGATGCTCTTAGCCCTTGATAATTTAACAACCTGTCAAGAAAATAGTTAGCACTTCACTTTACCACAAGGATTCAGCAAGGACAAGGAAGAATTGTTTACCATCTGGTTCAGATCTTTCTTCAATTTAGAGATCATGTTTTTCCATTTAAGAACTTCCTGCAACTCTGGATTTTTCAAGTGCAAACTATGAACAAAGAAGTCCAGTTCTCTTATACCTGAATGGCCAAGCAAAGTGCAACCTTATCTGCAATAGTTATACAAACCGAAGTAGTCAAATGGACAGTATACATTGTCAATTTCATCAGGCACAGTAGCAAATAGTATCTCTTGGCTTCTTTGCAGATTTATAGTTAACAAACTGCAACTGCGATTCCTAGATAAACCGGCATGCAGCGACGAAGGGGTCATACAATCAGTAGCCGTCGGTGGAGGAGCCGGAGCCCTCGGCAGCGAGGAGTACGCGGGCGGCGTCGGAGGTGCGGCCCTGGCGGCAGAGGTTGTAGAGGACTAGAGGTACATGCAGGGGCCTCCCATCACGGCCAGATTTTGTCGATGATTGTGGCGGCGGCGAGGGTTGGAAGGAGGTGAAGGAGGAGAGGTGGTGCGGCTGAGTCGAGCCAGACTAGTAGAGCTGGGCGCGCTTGCGAGCTGCATCCCGTCCCACACAGAGGAGCCGAGAACGCAAGGCAGCCGAATAGGACCAGCGAGCGGAGCTGCGCATCTATTTTTTTTGGGTCCAGGGTTCAGGGAGCGTCCTGCACGGCGATGGGTTTGCAGGACTGCTGCACCCAATTTTTTCCCCAAAATTTGCCTTTCTTCGATGGAGACAAACCGGGAAGAGTTCTATGAAATATGAATCCATCATCCATGCGCGAGGACCGAGAGTCGTAGGGATCGGGACGGCAATCCCCACAGTGGAGCAGCATGCCGACAACCAAACAGATATGCATGGGTTCTAAGTAACCCCAACGCCGAGGAGGATTTGGTGGGGCAGGGAAGGTGGGCCCGGGCAAGGTTGCTGTCACGCTGGCGGAAACCGGTTGCTTTCATACGAATTGCATTTTGAGTGCTTTGCTTTAGGAGTACGGAGTAATAAGTGGATATCATCTTAAACAGAAGTACATATGCTTGATTTCTGTTGTATAGCATCATTCATTACGGGAGTGCTGGCCTGCTGACTGCATAACAGAAGTGATAATTGCACAGAACTCCAACCTTAGCGTCAAGACTGAAAACTGTCACAAGTTATAACTAGCATATCCCTGGAGTTTCAACAACGATTTCCGAACGGGAAAATGTGCTACGCATGCAACCTGGAGTAGCATCAGACATGTCCTAAAAGGTTATGTATCATCACACCTTGACCTTATGTAATTCAAATCCATTGTGGCATGGTTGCACAAATTAACTCTGCACTGACACAGAAGACAAGAAGTTCCTCTACTCCACGCTCTCCATGCCTGGAATTCGAACAATGTTTGTCACCTTAAAAAGAAATCACCTATAACAACAAACAGAGCACGAGAGTAGGGCAGGCGGCAGCAAGATATCCATCATAACAGATTAACAGTAGATATCAACAAAGACTAGCATGAAATGGAACACGAGATGCAGTATAGTTAAGTAGTCGAGCAAAATTACTTCATTGGCAAATCTGAAATCCAAACCAGCTACCAAACACAAGATAGCAACTCAGCACATCATTTACCAATCGCATCAGGACAATATAGAGCGTACGCCGAATAATCCAATGAGCATATTAAGCACCAGAGTAGGCTAGTGAGGCAGCTACCCATATTACATCAAAACAACATATTGCAATAAATAGACAGTATCTCTTGCACATAAACATGTCACACTATCCGAACAAATGGTGTCTAGAAGAAATGCTACTATCTCTTCATAGATTACCATGTTGGTGCCAATTTTATCTACGAACTGACTCAACTGTCCATTCTTATCTCAAGTTGTATTCTAGATGACTATCAGATCGGATGGGGAAAGCATTATCGTTTAACGAAAATAATAACATCAAACAATGTTTGCTATAGCAGCTGATGATAAAGTCCACAGATTATGCCAATTCTAACAAAATAAAGGCAACGACCAGTTGGGTCTTTGTGATGGCAGTATGGCACTGGCTGGGAATGCAATAAATATTCTCAAATTAGTTGATAGTATCATAATAGAGAAAATATTCACATCAAATAGACTTTGATCTCAAATTCTCTCATCAACTAAACGTGTTAGAGCCGATCACCAATAGATGCTAAATTATACAACTTAACTACAATTTCATCCCACATAACAGAAGTCAGGATAATCTTACTGATTTACTTTTGGACAAAAATTTTTCACTGGTTGTTGAGCAGTAAATAAGAGTTATAGGACTCTACCAATATATAAGGATAAACTCCGGAAGAAGGATCACTAGCTAATATAAGGCCAACAAGCACTTAGTACATATACTCAACAAGTACAATCTTAAGCAATCACAAAGAAAGTATTGAATGATCAATGCAATCTTACACATCCGCAAAAAGAATAGAATTGGAGTTTGGAATACACAGCATAACAACTGGCAGCTATCTAAAGAATCAAATGTAGAACCAAATAAGTAGATCAACATATGTCAGTGAGTCAGTCTGTAGGCAAAATTAAACTATGTTTTGCAGAATGAAATAAGCCATTTGTAATCTTGTAAAAATAATTTAAACAGAGATGGCATATATGCAGGAGGAAAAGTACCAAAAGAATAAATCCCACACGAACTTTGAAAGGTTTTTGGCATTCTGGACATGCATATTCTAAACTAACAATTGGTGTGTCTTGACTCTCAATACATCTAACCTCAGCAATGGCATCATTTGCTCAAGCAGAAAGATAACCAAGGCTAGTAAAAAATACTAAACTCTAAGAAAATAACTCCGTAAAATACATTATTTGTAAATCTACATCACCTAGAGGCATGTTGTTAATTAAATAGTAGTACATGACAATTTATTATGTCAGACATAAGAAACTTTCTCATGCTGTTCAGTTGGAGATTCAAGTAACAACTGAAAAGCAGTGTTGCTTCCATCCATGATAACTTAGAATTCACAGCAGCTTAAATAACAGAATTTTAACCTGAGCTAAGCATTAGAACTGAAATATACGAGACAGCACACTATGGTCTTCGGCTAAATGCCTGAACTTCAACTTCTATGATGCAGGGTAAGTCAGATATTGATCACCAAACAAACAGAGGATCATCCACATCAGTAAATTACAAGTAGTACGACAAAAATTGCATGGGTACCTTGCACGATTGATGCAACTGGGACACACCGACTTCACCTTGGCATGTTCCTCAGCTGGACCAACATATACGGAATGAAGACGCAGATGACCATGGCAGAGCAAGCAATGATTCCAATGTCACTGATCAAGGCAGCAGTCCCCAGCAGGGTCTCAACACAGCACCTCTTTGCAGGGTACCGCTCTTGCAGCAGCAAGCTTACCATCATGCCCATGGAGAGGACGATGAACATCAGCAGCGGTATGAGGCCATAGCCAGGGCGCTGACGCCAGCCGCGCGCTCCAGGGTGCTCTGAACCATGTAGCTGCACGGTGACGTACACGCCCTCAATCTGCGCGAGCAAGGAGGAACAATTACCACAAAATTCGCGTATCCAAGAACTCGAAATGCTTACGGGGAATCACTAGATGTCTAGATCGACTATTTAGATTTAGGGAGGGAAGGAACGGGGTTGGGAATTTGGGATCACGCACCAGTACCAACCGCACGGGAGGCTCAGGTGGCCGTCTGTCGAGGCGCAAGAACAGCAGCAGGATGGTGAACGGGCAGAGGAGCAGCTCAGCGCCAAGCGCCCGCAGGAACACGTCCCTCGCGAAGGCCACCACCGCCGGCGCGTAGGGGTAGCCACCGACGACGGCGTAGCGCGCAACGACCAGGGCGATGCTGGCGGCGCCGCCCGCAAACATCGCGCCGACGAAGCCGTAGATGACGCCGTCAGCCACCGCCGCCTTCAGCTCCGCGGCCGCAGGCCTCCTCGGCGCCGGCGCCGGCAGAGGCGGCGCCCGGTGTGGGGCCCTCGCCGCCGCCTCGATGTCCGCCATGGCAGCGCGAACCCGTTGCTCCAGAAGATTCATTGGGAGGGTGGAGACGTGGAGTGGAGGAGCGGCGGACTGGGCTGGGTTGGTGAGAAAAAGGCGCTGACCGGGGAAAAGGGAGCGTGCCGAAAAGGCACGAACACACTCGGCTACGGGTGTGTTTAGAAGCCCAAATTTTTCCAAAAAACATCTCATCATCTATCACATTTTATCATATCACCTCTCTCTATTTATCTGACGGTACAGTGTATTTTGCACCAAATTTGACCAGAATTATCAAATTTTGCCCAAACGTTTGGATTCTAAACACACCCTACTTTCAATTGCATTTCAAAATTTTCACTTCAAATTTCGTAATTCCGGTTAACAAGCCATGCTAGGAAATTTGTTGAATGACCCTCGCAAACTCGGAACTAAACTGAACGACACTAAAGCTCAAAAAAGAACACAACAAATAGAATCATATAGATGAAATAGTTGCTCTTGATGATGCTTTTATGAGCTTTTTTTTGCGGGTAACCTTACGAGCATTTTGGTTGGACGTATTTTTGAATTTCAAGTGTTTGCGCTCAAGGTGCTATAATTGAGGTGCCAATATTGTTGGTGAGGTCATATCATGTTATTCTTAATTAATTATACACTACTTCGATGAATGTAATACATAAATTCGTTTTAGACTTAACAATAACATGAAAATTGTGTAGAACAGTTAGACAGCAACCGTCTCTAAGTTTTTACTATACCACATAAAGAGTTGTTTCTTAATTTTTATTAACTATATATTAACTAAAGCTTATATACAGGTGACATATTAGCTGGATTTAAAAGCTAAGATTCCAATGGAAGAGCGATTTAAATGGGACTGCATTTAAATAAAACCACTCATCGATCATTACTATGTGTTATATATATGTAACCACTACGGCTGTCGCCGCCAGGGGCGGAGCCAGGAAATTTGGTGACCGATGTCAGTGGAGAGTGCTAACTCATATACTTCTATGGATTACATTAATTAATAATGATAAAATATTGTGAGATTACAAGGTCTTACAATAGCGAGTGACCTTCTACAATTACAAATTCTTTCTACGATTTTTGCCCATTGTATGAAAGCGAACAATAACATCATCATTTGGAATGATCGCTAGAAATCCTTGTTCCACAAAGCATATGATACAATCATTCATAAATTCATCTCCAATTCTGATTACGTAGTACTGTCTTCACAATTTTCATTGTTGAAAAGCACCTCTCCACTGATGCAGTAGCGATGGGAAGAACTAGTACGAGCTTCAGTAGACGATAGACCAAAGGGAAACGAAGATGTTTATTTGTACTCACCATCAGTCTACCAAGCTCAGAAATACTATTCAACTTGGAAAATCTTTCATCAGCTCTCATATTATCAATGTAAATAGGAAGCTCACGAGCAAGATCTTTTAGTTGCATTAAATCAAAATCTTCTAGTATGATTTTGCCAACTCCATCAAACTCTCCAAATTAAAAGCATCAAAAGAATTCTTGGGAGAAGCAATCTGGGTAAGTAGTTTAGAGTTCACCTCATCAAAGCGATCATTGAACTCGGCAAGTTGCAAGTCAATAATGGGGTTCAGACAGTCATATCTGTAGTGCTGATAATTTGTGTGGTTGGTTTTTTTTTCTTATGTCGATTTATATAATCTTCCTCCATATCCAACTTAGGAATTCCATATTCTTCACAAAAAGAGTATACAGTCTCCAATAAAGATTCCCAACCATCATCTCTAATTTCTTGAAATTTCTGCTTGGCTATCTTCACCTCTACCATAGCCTCTAAGATATCTTTATCTTTCCTTTGCAATGATAATGACAGAGCATTTGCATGTCCTAAAATAAGCAACATCAAGTGCAAGTGGAACACAGTCAAAATCCTTGATATAGTCCATGAGACCACGAGCTTGACGTCTCTTCGCATCACTTGGACCTTCTTTTTCAACATACTGGAGCACATCAATAACTTCAGGGAACAAATTGCTTATGCTCTTAAGGGTTCTATAATGAGAACCCCAACGTGTGTCTCCGGCTCTTTGAAGGGACTGCTCTTGATTTAATCCAGTGCCAATATTTATTTGTCCGCAACCAATAGCCTTTCTAATTCTCTCCTGTTGCCTTTCTCGAATCATATCTTTACGTTTGCAAGAAGCCCCCACAACACAAAGTAACAGGGATATCATGTCAAAGAAATCACTAGCATCATCATTCTTTTTAGCTACTGCTACAATGACTAATTGGAGCTGATGAGCAAAGCAATGGATGTAGAATGCTGAGCTATTCTCTCTCAAGATTAAAGCTCTTAAACCATTAAATTCACCTCTCATGTTACTCGCTCCATCATAACCTTGCCCTCTGACTTGTTTTAAGCTCAATCCATATTTAGCAAATAGATTATCAATGCCAGATTTGAGACATGAAGCAGACGTCTCTTTCACATGAATAATTCCAATAAGTCTCTCCTTTATGACCCCAAGCTTGTCAACATACCGCAACACCACTGCCATTTGTTCCTTGCCAGAAACATCAGCCGATTCATCTACTAATAGACAGAACACATCCCCATCAATTTCTTCAATGATAGATTTCACTATAATCTGGAAAAAAAACCAACATTGTGAGTTCATATTTAAGTGAACAACGATATGTAAAATTAATATAAAGACTACTTAACTGACCTCAGCAAAACAATTAGCAATGTCCTTTTGAATTTCAGGAGCTACCATCTTACAATTAAGAGGAGCATTTTGAATAGCCTTCTTGACCTTTTCATTTTCTTCTGCCAAAAGTAGCAGCAACTCTCGAAAATTTCCCTGATTTGTAGACTCTACTTATTCATCATGGCCACGGAAAGCTAAACCTTGATGCAGCAAGTATCGAACAGATTTAATAGCTGTAGTCAATCGAAGGAGATAGTTCTCTTTTTTTACATCGCTTTTCTTGTTCAAAGCAGAACCAATTGATTGGTCATGTTTCAACAAATTGTCACATCTTTTTACAGTTGTATTGTGAAAGCTATCACAATTGCTGCCTGCATGATCTCGAAGCCTATTACTTTGGTTATATCATTTCCAACCATCTACTACAAATGCATCATTCCCACCTTGGCCCACATTGCTATCTCTGAATGAGTAGCAATATAAATAGAAACACCTATCCACCTTCTTGCTGTACTCTAGCCAGTCATATGTGGTGAACCATTCATGTTGACACCGACGTGGTGTACCTGCTATGATAGTTTGTGGAAAACTGAAACCAGGTGGTGGTTTGCAAGGACCTCTAGTCAAATAGTTTCGTCTTACTTCATCTTGTAGCTTTTGTCCTACATAATCTAATATTCTCCTTCTATCTGCAGGATCATAAGGTAGCTCATCCCAATTTACATCCTTTCGTGAGATGCGTGAAGGATGATGGGTAATAGGATTTGTGTTAGATGCAATGCAATCTCTTGATTCTCTTCTAGGAGCCGCTGCATCACGATCCTCACCATCATCAGTTGGAGGATCTTTTCTTTTTAAGAATCGTAGCAGCACACTTTGATTGCCTATTAATTGAGTGAGCATAATTAACAGTTTAACACAAGAGAGAGGAGAGGGTGCAAAATATCTAATAATTTAAGTATTCAACAACCATTATAATGAATTAGAAAAATAATTACTTCATTACCTGGCATTTGCTTTTGCTAAAAAAAATAGATCGAGCCAGACTCCTTCCAGTTTGCAGTAATCAAGTTGTTTCTGGCTTCAAAAATCAGAACACTAGCATCTAACAGATTGAAACAATAAAATTTCAGACTCGGAAATCAAATTAGGGTAAAAGACCTAATTGAATTGGGATGAGACCTCACGCAGGAGAGGAGTCGAGGAGGAGCTCAGCTACACGTCTCC
Source organism: Cenchrus fungigraminus (assembly GCA_036936925.1). Lineage (NCBI taxonomy): Eukaryota > Viridiplantae > Streptophyta > Magnoliopsida > Poales > Poaceae > Cenchrus > Cenchrus fungigraminus. The sequence goes on along the minus strand of CM072769.1, from coordinate 102,916,898 downwards.
ACGGCCATGCCGCCACGGTGCCGTTGCCGCCGTGCCGCCTTTGCGAACTGCGCGAGAAGACAGGACTGTGAGGAGCTGAGGAGATGGCGAGATGCCGATGTGAAATTGGAAACGAAACGTCGTCTGCGCCGGCATTGGTTGCCTCGTTGCGTTGGATGGCTAGTCAGCTACGGCTTTGTGCCTTTGTGGGCTCTGGGCTGTTGCTAATCGAGATTAGATAATGGGCTAATGCTTGCTTGCTGGCAGTGGGCTGGGCTGCCGATGTCAGGGGTGATTTTTTACTGATGTCATGCACTTAATTAGCATATGTGTACAAAGGGTTGCGGCAAAGCCATCGATGTCAGTTGACATCGGTGGTTGCACGTAGCTCCACCACTGGTCGCCGCTCCATATTCCTTGGTACCATGCATGCGCCATGTCGAGGCAATGAGCCTTCGGAGCCTTTCCCCCACCAGGGCTAGGAAGAGCTCCAAGCCGAAGGTCGTTCTTTTCCCTACTAGTCAAGTTTTTCTTTTATCTTATGCTAAAATCATATTTTTCATGTCTTATTTAATCTATGCCATGTAGGCTAAAAGCACTCACTGCTTTGATCTTATCTCTTGAGCAATCAATTTGAATAAAAATAGATAGAACGAGAGGCAGGGCGCTTTGATTCAAGGGTATTCAATTTGATAGCGATTATTTTTGCAAAAATTGTATATAGTGCATCCTAGCTATATGTCACAAAACAAAAATAGACAGGCTCAAATTGAATCCAAACAAAAAAAGTCCACCTAGGCACCTACTTGGGCGGCTCCTTACCCCCAATACTGCCCATGCATGGCGGCCCAATCGGCCAATCCACCTCTCCGAGAGGCTGAGAGCACAAAGCATTGCTGACTTCCAATCCTCCTTTTCCTCATCTCAATCAATTCCAATGGCAGTTCTGTGAGGGAGGCCAAACTGTGAGGAGATTCTGATGGCCCGGTGGGAGTCTAGGAGCCCAGGTTGGAGGAACCACCCGTGGACCACAGGATCCAAAAAGAGCTCATTGATCCTTGTGCTCATGAAAGAACCAAATTTATCACGGACAAGAGTGATGAGTGTTTTGCAATTTTTGCTGATGAGTCAAGTGATGCATACAAACAGAAACAATTGGTTCTTTGTTTGCATTTTGTCAATAAAACAGGAGAGCCAGTTAAGTGGTTTCTAAGTCTTGTCCAAGTTAAAAATACTCTACATCATTGACTTTTAAAGAAGCAATTGAGTCCTTGCTTATCAAATATCAATTGTCCCTGTCCAAGGTACGTTGTCAAGGGTATGATGGAGCTAGCAATATGAATGGTCATGTTGATGGTTTGAAGAAACTAATTATCGATGAGGATCCTTCTACTTATTATTATATGTTCATTGCTTCACCCATCAACTTCAACTAACGCTTGTAGCAGTTGTTAAGGAGGATATTGATTGTGAATGGTTCTTTGGGAAACTTTCATATCAGTTGAATGTTCTTGGGATACCTTGTAAAAGTGTCTGCCTACTTCACATTGCTCGAGCTCAATACATGATTGAAGCATTGAAATTGGGTGAGATTGAAACCAGGCAAGGTTTGAATCAAGAGATAGGGTTTAGCAAGGTCATGAGATACATGATGAGGATCTCACTACAGAACTAGAATGCATGTTATTTCTTGTATCCTTTAATTAGGAAAGTTCTCTTTAGGGTTGGGAATGAAAGTAAAGGGGCTGAGGCTACAGAGATCAAATTAATTATGCTCACAATATTTAAGTTCTTTGAGTTTGTTTTCCTGCTACATTTGATGAATGAAATACTTGGATACACAAATGACTTGCGCAATGCTTTGCAAAAGAGAGAACAAGATATCGTAAATGTAGTGAATCTTTTGGAGTTCACAAAGGTAGAACTGGATGTTTTGAGAGAAGATTTTGGATGGAAAGCATTTTTTTACCAAGGTCACTTCTATTTGTGAGAAGCATAATGTTAAAGTTGTTGACATGAATGGGAAGTATATTCCTATGCAAAGATCAAAGCATTTCTACAGAGGTACCATCAATTATCACATGTTTTGTGCTGATATGTTTTTGGGTATCATTGATAGGCAAGTTCAGGAGCTTAATAATATGTTTGATGAGGTAAAGACAGAGCTACTTAGATGCATGTGATCATTCATTCTAGTCAATTCATTTTCTGCTTTTAATTATGAGAACTTGGTTAAGATTGATGGGTTTTCTATCTGCGTGACTTTGAATTTGAAGAAATGAACCAGCTTCATTTTTAGCTGCACCACTATATCAATGATGTAAAAAAAATGATGAAAATTAACTTCAAAAATTTGAGAAGTCTAGAAAATTTGTTTGTGATGCTAGTTAAACAAGGAAATGTTTCTTCGTATGAAATTGGTTATAAACTTCTCAAATTGGTGCTTGTTCTCCTTGTTGCCACTACTGGTGTTGAGAGGGTTTCTATAAAGAATTTGATAAAGAACAAGAGAAGAAGTGAGATGGGGCAGAAATATTTGTATGGCTGCTTGGTCACATTTATTGTAAAAGGAATTCTTTTTGCAAGCTAAGGATCAGGGCATTATCACCTATTTTCAAAGCATTAAGGATTGGAAAGTTGTCTTGTAGCTTCTTGTAAGCTTTGTTACCTCTTGCTATTTTATCCTCTATTTACAAATGTGGTTTATGCTAACAATATTCTTAGCATAAACCACATTTGTATATATATGCGCCTAATGCAATACATATAACAGAAGTGATATTTCACCTTCTTAATTACATCATTCATAGATTATGATATATCCACAACGGTTTATTATTTCCAGCCAGAGAGAACTATGGCTGGTGGCTAGCAGAGTGCTGACAAACTGCTGCATAACAGCTAGAAGTGATATTTCACCTCCTTAATTACACCCTAGATTGCGATACATACATATCCACAATGGTCTATTTTTAGCATGTAGCAATCACCACAGCTTGCAGCTCCAGTTACTTGTGGCCGGTTGCAGTAATCAACATTTCACTGACACGGAAGACAAACATAGATCCTCTACACCAGCAAAATGGTACTCAAAACAGGCCTAAAATTCAAACAAGGAAAATGTAAGGTACGCATGGATTGTAGCAAGTCTAGACTACTCTAGAGTCAAATAAAATGTTGTACGATTTAGGTCCTACAGTCATCGACAAAACTGAAGTCCAAATCTTGCACCAAGTAAACAAAAACCTCTAATTCACTCAATTACTCACATCAGTAGCAATGGAACAGGAACTGGCCTGGTTATTTAGGAAGGAACCTATGATGATTAAAAAGTCATACTGTAAAAAAACAACTGGCTGTAAATTAAAATGAAGTAATGCCTGAGAAGATAGGGCTTCTGGGAAATATGAAATGTATATGCTCGTGACTTCGTCATGATGCCACATAGTTCCGCAAACATCGATGAACTTAATGCTTCTACTATGATATATCAAGTCTATGATCATTTTCTTTTTCTATTGAAGTCCCATGACAATCAAATTGGATAAAGGGAAATGATCAAAGCCAAAGGAACACAAGAACATCAACATATGATGGCAAACAACACCAGTTTAAGCTAAAGTCAATAAGTCATGGATATATATATAATAAAACAACACCGAGTCGGATGATGTACCAACTTAGTTTTAGGAAATAATATAATGACACGGTAGGGGACTCGCTACTGTTTCTGCTAAAGAAAACATTTAGGGAAATTCATTGATCAAAGAGGGTTAGAACGAAACTTAGTGTTCTCAGGTATACAAGAAACCTAAAATTCTCCAGTCACCAATAAACACTAAGTCATAGAACAAAATACAACTCCACCCTACAGCAAATATAGTCCAAGATCACCTTTGCAGAAATTGCATTAACTCAATGCTACCGTTTGAGTTAATTTTGGAACCATAATTTCTCACTGGTTGAAAGAACCATGATATATACTATTTACAAAGGTGGAGAAGACTACACAAATCAGGTCAAAGTCATTGATGACTAGGAAGATAATTACTACCCATGAGTAACCAATTCATTGCATAGGAAGCCCTCACTATAAGTAATAAACAAATATAATCTAGAGAGCATTTTAAGCAGAGTAGAGTTTGGAAATCACCAGTTCACTACATAGTAATAATAGACAGCTTGCATTCTCAGACAGTCGACATGCTAAAATCAAATGTATGCACTGGTGGAAAAACGACTTTTGATCCAACCTTTTATTCCCGGTTGAACTTTGGAACCGAGACTAAAGGGTTCTGGGCGACGTGGCCTAAAATGCCCGCGAAAGCCCCGAACCCTTTAGTCTCGGTTGGTATTACCAACCGAGAATAAAGGCTTCGCATCCACCGACTAGGTCGCAGGAATTATTGGCACAACTATTTAGTCTCGGGTGGAGTTTTCACCCGAGACTAAAGGGTCCTCCTTTAGTCTCGGGTGGGAACACCACCCGGAATTAAAGATTTGGTCCCGGGTGAGGTTCCCACCCGAGACAAAAGAGGGGCCTTTAATCTCGGGTGCGGAAACCACCCGAGACAAAAAGCTGTTGCCACCCACCGTCCCTTCTCTCTCCTCATCCTTTATCTCATCTCCAGTCTTCTCTTTTCTCTCATCCTCTCTTTTCTTTCTCTTCTTCCTCCTCACATCTCTTCCACCTTGTGCAGGGGATCGGAGACGGAGCAGCCGGCGCGGCGCGGGGCCACCAGCGCGCGGGGCTCCCGACGCGGCACGGGGCCGCCGGCGCGCGGGGCCGCCGGCCAGGCGCGTGGGGCCGCCGGCGCGGCACGGGGCCGCCGGCGCATGGGGCTCCCGGCGCGGCACGGGGCCCGCCGACGCGGCGCGGGGCCGCCGGCGCGCGGGCTCCTGGCCAGGCGCGTGGGGCCGCCGGCACGGCGCGGCCGGCGCGCGGGGCTCCCAACGCGGCACGGGGCCGCCGGCGCGCGGGGCTCCCGGCGCGGCACGGGGCCGCCGGCGCGCGGGCTCCCGGCCAGGCGCGTCTCTGTCGGCCCCGGCGCAGTCGTCCATGTACGCCGTCGTGCCCTGCGGCGACCCTAACTGCCGCGGCCTCGACTCGTCGTACTGCGCGTCGTCGGGTAACAAGTGCCGGTACGAGGTCCTCTACGGCGTGCAGGGCAGATGTTGGGTTGTTCTTGAGTGTTCTTTTTTGTTTGCAAAATCGAATCCATGTACAGATTGTGATGGAGAATCTTGTGTGAATGGGATGAAATTGAACTTGTGTGCATGCTGTGAATCTTATGTGAATTGATTTGTATAATTTTGAAAAGATGAATTTGTGATGAACGAACAATTTGTGAAGTGTTTTGTGTTCTTGATTTGGAGCTTGAGCTCCAGGATGGATAATGGAGGATGAGGGATGAGAGATGGGGGATGAGGGCAGAGGAGGGGGGCGGGACGCAGGTGTTGACGTGCCTCACCCTTTGTTCCCGGGTGGGAATACCACCCGGGAATAAAGGCCGGTTGGCCACCCGGTGACAAAGGGGGGTCTTTTGTCTCTGGCATTTAGTCTCTGATGGACCTTAGAGAAATAAAGTCTTTGCCAACCGGGACTGAAGGCTATTTTTGACTCGCTCATCATGTGGCTTTGCTTGAGACCGTAATATCATATAAGTGCCTCAGATATATCACAGATGAAATATGCATATAGAAACTTGTACAGGGAAGACTTCTAACTAACAGTTGAGTCTCGATACAACAAACCTCACCTAAAATATTTCCACAAACATAATTTTCCCTTATGAACTAATTAAACAGTTAAAATAGATACTTTGCCAGACTAATATCAACATTTTCATTAACTTTTGCTTAAATTTAAAACTAAAAGAATTGAGATATGCACAATAAAACCACCAGGATGAAGTCATAAAGCAGAGGAAGTAAAGCTTAGACAGGTTGCATTGAACTCTATGGACTATGGTGGTTCTATACTATGTATCATGCATGATCCCAGTATGAGGGCTCCATAACCAGCCATGAGATGAACTAAATTACCTGGCAAGACTTTCACATTGCACATTCTTCAATAGAACAAAATACTGAATAGCAAAACAAAAACATTGTAACAGAGAAAATCGTTTGTAGCTCTGGCCTCATGTTACTGCCAAATTAGCACAAGAACAGATCTACACTACAAAATTTCCGCATCAGAACCATGGAACAAAATCTAAATACATGCCATCTCACACAAGGCACCAGTAAACACCAATTTTCATAACAAGGTTGCCAACACATCAAGCAATAGTAAGTAGAAGATGCTAAAGAATAACGTTATATCTCCACATCAATAAGCTGCTAACGATATCAAAGAGACGAACAAACGCGCACCTTGGATGATTCATGGATCCTGGGCCATGAAGTCAATGTAATCCAGTCGATCCGCGCTTCAGCTTCGCGCAGGTAGCCCTCAGTTCGGCCAGAACTGCTAGGAATTTGACGAAGCAGTACGTAACACACTGAAGGAGCAATCCAATGTCACAAAGCATGGACCCAATCCACTCCATCCAAGACCCCTTGGCCGGCACAAGAATGAGCATCACCAAGCTCGGGATCAACAGCACACACGGAACAAGGAAGATGCATCTAGAGACGACTGGAATATGGCGCGCATCCTGACATCAACCGCGTGCGCCGCCGCCGGTGCTCTCGTCACGGCGGCGGCGCTGGGTCGCAGGTCCCGCGGCGGTCTCCACCCCCACTGATCTGCCAGTCACACAGAACCACAAAATTCAGACACCCAAGGCTGTGAGGAATGGTCACAGAGGAACCACTAGAGCAATAATCGATTAGGGTTAATTGATGGAAAGGGGTGGGTGAGATGGCGCACCAAGAGCTCTACGCTGGCATCGGTCGTCGTGAGGATCCCGCGGGACTAGGGGTACAGCAGCAGGGAGGCGAGGTGGAGCAGGGTCATCGTGTTGATGGAAGCCACGAAGTTGACCTCCGCGACAGCTGCGGCGCGAGAGTCCTTGCCGCAGGCCCGGCGCGTCACGATTACGACAGCGGCGGCAGCAGCGCACTCCATAAGCGCGGCGTGGTAGAAGCAGACCACGGCCTCGGTGGCCAGCGAGAGGCACCCACGCGCCGCGCTCCTCACCCTCGTCGGCAGCGGAGCTGTGGGCGCACCAACGACGCGCGCCATGGATCTGGTGGCGGATTCCTCGTGTGGGTCGTGACGGTGGAGTGCTGGAGCGGAGTGGAGGAGCGGACAGCGGAGTGGGTTGTTGGTGAGGTGAGCGTGCGAGGCGTATGAATACTCGTGTGGTAGTGTGGGAGGAGAAAATTTATGCAAGGAAGCCGAGGAGGCCGGGGCCTTGCCGCTTTCCAACGACTGCTCATGTGGCAGCGTGGGAGGAGAAAATCGTCAGTGCACCTAGCACCAAAAGCGTGTCACAAAAAATAACTCAGTCCGGATAATTGTTAGCCACATATATCTTTATATTGCACTCCCTCTGTTTCTCTATTTCAAGTTATAGGTCATTTTGGCTTTTTAAATTGGTAAAAAATAGGCACTTTGGTCCTTGGATTTTACACCGAAGATCAAATTTGTCGTCTATCAACTTTAGATTACCAATTTAGTCTCTCAACTTCCATTTCTTGATCAAACTCATCCTTATGCAGGCATGGTGCTCTTAAAAAAAGTTGCTTTTGCCTTGGTTCATGTAGATCAAAACATGTCAAAATATGCTTTTTAAACTATTCTAAAAAACATGCCTTTTAAACTAAAACAAAATATGGTTTCTAAATAGTGTCTGTACTCATACTCTTTAAACTCATTCACATGCTCATATGAATTCGAATGGTAAAATATATGTAATCAAAAAGTATTTCCTCATATATTATTTTGGTGTGTGTGTGTGTCTATACATAACTCAATGTATGTAGGGCTCCCATGTATGTATGCATGCTCTATAGTGAAAATCAACATGTGCTCACATACTCAAAGTACATGTACTATACACGCTCCATGTATGTATTCATACTCCCTCAGTAAATATATGTATCCTCATATTTATTTTGGATCATATGTTATTGTAATTCTAAATGTGAAAATTGAGCAGAGAAAAGAGCCAGGGGTAAAACAACTTTTCATATAAGTGTCATGCCAATATGGAGCCACATATCAGCAAAAGAGTGAGTTTAACCAAAAAAAAGTTAAGAGATTAAATTGGCCAATCTAAAAGTTGGGATGAAGTCGACCCTTGGTGCAAACTTCAGTATGTGACCAATAAAATGCTTATTTTGCCTTCTAGATTCATAATATTTATTATGTATCTAGACATAAGCATATATCTAGATCCATAGTTAAATCTATGCACCTATAAAGTGAAAATGACCTATAAACTGGGATAGAGGGAGTACATAGCTTACAACCATATGATACAATCTCATTGCTTGGGATTTATTTGTTCATTTGCCTATGAATTTTGCATCATTGTTTACAATACCTTGATTATCATATATCTGAACAACAAAAAAAGAAGATAAATTCTTTACATTTTGCAAGTTTTGGGGGCAGTTTGGACCTTATCATGTGTTTGCACTCAAGGTGCCAATCTTAGATAATACACTTCACTGAATCCAATGCAAATAATAATAACAATAATTTTCAGGCTTACTAAAATGATGAGGGGTATCTGTCATGCTTGCTCCTTTTGTCGTAACTCTTGATGAGCGATCAGTTAGTATAAAGAATGGATGAGTCATAGCCTCATAGGTGATAAAAAGGAGCCCACTCATTATCATGAAAGAGGAGCTCATAAATTAGTGCAATTAACGGATGTGAACATAAAAAATAATAATGGAAAATTTCCTTGGAATGACCTCTGCATTTGGTATATAAAGCGATGATGGCTAAAGTTTTTGAAAAAAAGACATCTAAAAAACAGTTGAAGTTACAAGTGCGGGTGGCACAAAATTCTCAACATGATTTAGAGCTTTGTTTTGGTACTTGGATAGTACTGGGTAGTACCTTGTACTATCCTATTGGTACCACATGGAACTACCTGGTATCACCGTTAGATCTCATCGAATGGACGATGTTGGACCCACCAAACTGGTACTATCTGGTAATATCTTATTGATACTATCTGGTACTATCACCGTTAGATGAATATCTCACGTTAAATACAAGCACTCTACAATTTTTGATGAGGACATGGCGCCCATGCATATGTCCATGAGTGGTGCATGGAGTGAAGAAGAAGGAGTCCAACAATATTTTCCAAGTCAAGAGGGAGGTCCGAGGCTAATCCGGTTCGAGTCCCCAAGGTGGAGGCCCAAAGCAACTCAAGTTCGAGCCTAGTTCGGAGTCCAGGAGCAGCGCGCACTAAAAACGACACCCCGGTCGCATAAGGAGTTCGTTTTGGACGTTCTTTATATGGGTGGAACGAGATTTTTATAGAGCTTCCAATGGCACTGGTTTCAGGTCCAAATTCATTCGGAGTCAACAGGAATCGTCGAAAGAAGTTGACATCTAGAATCTGCCAAGCTGTTGCGTCACCAGTTTGTCAGGCCTTTAGCCCAAGTTGTGGGCGCCCCACCCTTGGTCGCCCCCAACCCTAGAACGCCTCTCATATACTCAGTAGCCGCCGCCTTAGAAACTTGGTTTTTGTTTAGTTGAAGTTTTCGAAGTCGAAACTTTCGTGATTCATTGTAACTGTGACGCCAAGTCCTTTTGCTGTGATCCAAGGCCCCTGTTCTTGCATCTCCTCGACTGTGTCGACTAGTCCTTTCGAATCGAGTGCTCGAACTCCATTGATATTCGCTTCATTTACATCTGTAATATTCGATTGCGTGTTTACCATTTTCTTGCTTGTGTTCTCGATTCGCTTGTAGGGAAAAGCCTCCGTGGCGAGGTCAATCAAGTTGTGCTTGGTTGATAACCAACGGAGCAGTGGTGTAACGGTTGCAGGGTCCGAATCATGCTGAATCGAAGCCAAGATCGCCAATGTCGAGTCTCCACCAATCGACATTTCCATCTACCTCTCGGAAGATCAGGCCATCGCCTATCATTTGGTATCAGGATTCCAGGTTCCCGTGAGGTATTATCGTGTGCCCTTTAGATTCATCTTGTTTTTCATTACCTATAGTCCAAAAAAAATTGCCCTACAAAAATATATCTGCTATCCTACAACCTAATTTGTGGCCCAGAATTTTTCTTTTCAGTTTGCTTTTCTGAATTTTAGTCCCTCGTGAGTCGGTGTGTTCATCGTGTCTAGGTCTTGTTCTTTGGTCCAGTTTGAGTCGAGTCTGATCTATATCATGTGACGTGTAGCACTGGGCTCTCTTGCAACAATTATCTCATCATGCTAGTTTGCGTAACGAAGAAGAAAGCAAAGGAATAGCAGCTTTAGTGTCAGCATCCAATCAGTTTTTCCCTAATTTTGCTATTGCGCAAATCAGTAGAGAAGATCAGTTCGTGCGGTTGGTTTTGTGGCCGTGTGTATCTTAATTAGTTCCATTTTTTGGGTCGAACTAGGAAAGGAAAGGCTGAGTTTATATATATATATATATATATATATATATATATATATATATATATATATATATATATATATATATATATATATATATATATATATATATATATATATATATATATATATATATATATATATATATATATATATATATATATATATATATATATATATATATATATATATATATATATATATATATATATATCCACAATCTTTTGCATGGTACCCTTCCTTTTCACGTTGCTCGCCATAACACAAGGTTGTAGCATATCAGGCGACTTCTTGTTGTCCTTTGTTCCAATCCGAGTGTACCTGAAAGTGTGCATATGCAGCTTGCATTCTTTTGATTTATGATAGCATTTTTGTGGCACTTCCTCATAGAAAAAAAAAGAGAAAGCAAAAGGCAAGACGTGCAACACAAAAAAGAGCCGCACTGCAAAAAAATCAAAAGTAAAAGGCAAAGGGTGCTGAAAAAAAAGAAAAAGCCGCACCAGAAAAAGAAAAGAAAAGAAAGAGCTGAAAAAAAGAAAGAAAAAAAGAAGAGAAAAAATTCAGAAGTACTTGCATCTTTTGAGTCCCATGCAGAGTTGTATCCATTGCTTGCTTGCACTAGGTCCGAGACGAGTTTAGGCCGGTGACATAGACTAGTTTGGGACTACTTTTCAGTCTTGCAATTTTGAATTTGAATTATTGATATTCCTTGCTACCATATTGAGCCTACCTAAAACTCCACATATATACTTCTGTCAGCACAGGTTCACCTTGCAACTGTTACACCCGAGCTCGACAACAGATTGTACCGCCCTGTTGGCTTTGGTACGAACACTTGCAAGACGGTGGTAAGCCGCTTGAGATATTGCATTCCACTTCCACCACCACCCAGTAGTTGCTAGTTGATAGGGATAATACTTTTGTGTTGTCTTTTTCTGTCTTCTAGCCATGACAGGTTCTTCATACTCACCAACATACAATGGTGTGGGTGTTGATGCATACACGGAGTGGGAAATTGCCATAGAAGAAATTTTTGCTACTCGTTTTATGTGTCCAAGGAGGAAGGTAAAAATGCAGCTAGTGTTTTGCGACACTCAGCTTTAACTTGGTGGGAGTCTTTAAATAACTCTGATAAACCTCAAACTTGGAATGATATGAAAATTCTTATGAGAGAAACATTTTCATCCACCTTCTACATTGAATTCAAATGATGAGGTGCCTAATTTAGAAGATCAGTCCATTGTTGTATCTCTTGCTCCACCTAACCTTTTGCCGGATTCTGAACAAAAGCAAGAGGACAAGGATGACATGGAAGAAAATGAGGAGCTCACATCCTCATGTGAAAATTCAGAAGTACCACTTCACAATGCACCTGATACTTCTACTGAGGACACAGGTAATGACCATGGTGCTATACTCACGGAAGGTGAGAATTGTCATAATATGCTGAATTTTTCCACACACCATGCTATCAAAGAGCAATTGTTAGTGGAACCCTCTCTAGATTTATCTTTGTCACATGATGATTTGCTTGATGTTCCTTGTGATAAAGATGAATTGTTTGATAATGCTTCAGCTTTACATGTTTTGGAACCAAACACTTCTACTGAAAATAAACATGTTATTCCTATTGCGAGTGCACGTGACGAGCAAAAATTGTTGTCTTCTTTGCATACTTTGGGTTACATTGAATTTGATGATTTGTGTAATCTTGATTGTTTAGAAGAGAGACTTTTTGCATATGCTAATTTGCCATGGTTGTCTAGACATTTATATCATGTTATTGGCAAATATAACAACAAAGGACAATATCTGATACATCGGGTTTACATTTGTACAGATCTGAATTATCCTTTTGTTGTGCAAGATTGTGATCGATTAGAAGCAGCGACGGAGGCAACCGGGGGGGGGGGGGGGCTCAAGCCCCCCTATGGCTCCGTGCACGTTAGAACCCCCCGGCATACCTTCTCAAATTTGTATACACGTAGGAGGGGCTTAAAAAATACAGAAATGTATTACCGTATATTGGGCCAACAAGATATATTTCCGTCCCAAACTCAAAGCCCAACAAGGAAATTAGGAAAACCCTATCCGGTTCCAGACTTCCCGTTCGTGACTTCCTCGTTTCCTCCCGTCCGCGGACCGCGGTCCGCCGTCTCCCGTCCTCACGCGTCGCGCGACCGCGCTGTCTCCCGGTCTCCCGCCCGCCGCGGCGCCGCCGTCTACACTTCTCCGGTCTCCATGCATATGTCCATGAGTGGTGCATGGAGTGAAGAAGAAGGAGTCTAACAATATTTTCCAAGTCAAGAAGGAGGTCCGAGGCTAATCCGGTTCGAGTCCCCAAGGTGGAGGCCCAAAGCAACTCAAGTTCGAGCCCAATTCGGAGTCCAGGAGCAGCACGCACTAAAAATGACACCCCGGTCGCATAAGGAGTCCGTTTTGGACGTTTTTGATATGGGTGGAACGAGATTTTCATATAGCTTCCAATGACACTAGTTTCAGGTCCAAATTCGTTCGGAGTCAACAGGAATCGTCGAAAGAAGTTGACGTCCAGAATCTGCAAAGCTGCTGCGTCACCAGTTTGTCGGGCCTTTAGCCCAAGTTGTGGGCGCCCCACCCTTGGTCACCCCCAACCCTAGAACGCCTCTCATATACTCAGTAGCCACCGCCTTAGAAACTTGGGTTTTGTTTAGTTGAAGTTTTCGAAGTCAAAACTTTTGTGATTCATTGTAACTGTGACGCCAAGTCCTTTTGCTGTGATCCAAGGCCCCTGTTCTTGCATCTCCTCGATTGTGTCGACTAGTCCTTTCGAATCGAGTGCTCGAACTCCATTGATATTCGCTTCATTTACATCTGCAATATTCGATTGCATGTTTACCATTTTCTTGCTTGTGTTCTCGATTCGCTTGCAGGGAAAAACCTTCGTGGCGTGGTCAATCAAGTTGTGCTTGGTTGATAACCAACGGAGCAGTGGTGTAACGGTTGCGGGGTCCGAATCGTGTTGATTCGAAGCCAAGATCGTCAACGTCGAGTCTCCACCAATCGACATATCCATCTACCTCTCGGAAGATCGGGCCATCGCCTATCAATTTCCCTATGATTTATTCCTTTTTTTACAATTTTAATTTGAGCTTAAATTATACAGGTAGATAAAAATACGTGTTTTGCATTGTTCTTGTGATTTATCATTCACTAAAGCTTGCATTTTGTACGTGTTAGCACCTACTACCCTAGCTTTCAGGGTGCTTGGAGCAAACATATATTTTCTCAGGTCACACCCCGACTTAGACTAAGTCCAACAATGCGAGGCAATTGCAGTTTTGCCTCTCAGATGGCTACTGTGCACGCCCGGGAGCCCTCCAACAGAGAAGGCATCGGGCGATGCATTTTGCCTGCAAAGGAGAGAGGAGAGGCAAAGATGCACTCCCTCTCTCCTCGAAGGCAAATGGCAAGCACGCGTACGAGCAACGCGTGGCGGTGGCGCAGGGCGAGCGCGAGGCGAGCGCGGGGGCGCGAGCGCGGAGGAGGAGCGCCGGCGGGAGGCGAGCGCGGCAGAGGAGCGCCGGCGGGAGGCGAGCGCGACGGAGGAGCGCATATTGGTCTCGCCGGCCACCTGCTCCTTCTTCCCCAAGCCTCTGCGCTGCCGGAGATCCGCTATGGCCTCCGCACCGCCATGGCCTCCGCGCCGCCGGAAGTTGGGCCAGGGGAGAGCGCCGAGGACCCACCCGCCGCCGTCCATCGACCCCGGCCTTCCCGCCCACCGAATCGATCTCGGCGGACGGGCACGGGCGGCCAGCTCGCTGCTGCCGGCGAGCACGAGGACAGGCAGGGAGAGGAGGAAGACGCCACCGGAGATCCGCCGCCGCGCAACAGCATGTCGTCGTCCACCTTGCGCTGCGGCCGGCCACGCGGTCTTCCTCGATCTCTCCGCCGCCCACCACCTCCTCTGCAGCTGGTGCCGGATCCGACCACCGCGGGCCCCTGCCACGCCTCGCCGGGGAGGGAAACGCGTGCCGCGGCGAAGATGAGGGAGGGGGAGGAGGGTGGTGGAGCCCGAGGTCGAGCTCGTCCGCCGCCATCTTCAGGGCCACCGGCGAGGGTGGGGTGACCGGATCTTGGTGCCGCGCACAGGAGGAGCACAGGAGGATCTCTGGCGGAGGACGGGAGTGCTTGTGGCTTGCGTTTTGCTTTTGCCTTGCGTCGGTTGGAGACAACGAATTTTGCACGCGCGAGGGATGCACTGTGTGCAATGCAAATGAAGGAAATGCATCAGCATTTTGCCCATCCTTGTTGGAGTTAGCCTTAGTTTGTTTTTTTCCCAGGAGGTCAGCCGGCTTTGAATTGCACCACGCATGGAACACTGCTGACCGTTTAATTTGCGCCACCGCCGGCAGACGTGTGCCTCCTGTGACCTGTGTGTCGTGTGACTCTGTGACTGTGAGTGTGAGTGACGGGTCTCCCCTGTCGCTTCTGCAACAAGGTTTGGCAGCATGGGCCGTCGGCCGCCGAATGCTGCGTCATGCATGCCCAGTGATGGAACTAGGAACAATTTGGGGGGCAGCCAAAACTTCATAGTGTTTAGGGGGAGTACTGTTCACATTTTATTTAGAATTATAGGAGCTATGCAAGATTAATTTGAAATTTTCATTTAAGCATACTTTGTAGCTGGAAAATTCTTTGTAGTTGTGAAATTCTCAATGCCATGACCTGCTATTCTCACCGTGTTAGGGGGGCATGGCCCCTTCCAGCCCCCTCAGTTCCGCCACTGTGCATGCCCAATGCTGCTTTCACTGTCACTGTAAACTCTTGAAGCTGCTCGCATGCATCCGAGTCACAGTCACCACCATGGAACAGGCAGACAACGAAGTTTGACCCAAACTGTACAACAATACAAATCCAATCCTGAATCATTTTATGTTGATAAGGATGACTAACATCAGCTCTGACCATCTCTATAGAAGAACATCAAATCAATACATCATGATTCAACATACTCCGTACAACAGATGGCTCATGGAAATGTGCACAAACGAAGAAGGTGTTTGGTTCGTGCTATGGTAACGTAAAAGCGTTTGGAATCATATTACAATGTATTTGGCACTAGAATGGATGATTACACTGTTTGTTTAGTTGCACTCTGGTAACATAATCAGATTACAGTGAGGGAGAAGGGGTAACAAGCTTCTGTATATATTGGTTACGTAAGGGATTTGATTACGGTGTCAATTGATTAGAAGCCACCACACCCAAACATATGTAATGGAGTTTCTTACCTTCCGTAATCATATTATGTTACATTTGACTCAACCAAACACCTCTGAAATGTTAGGAGAGTCATTATACATGCCATCATTTAGCAGAAGACATGGCTGTGCATTCGAGCAAGTGCATGGGCGGTTGTCGGGCCTGAGCAATGGTGCACGTCTTTGAACCGGATGGAGGGGATTTGTTAGACCCACACGATGCATTGTACAAAGCTTGTTTTCTTTAGAAAAAGGAAATTGTTTCCTGCCTTAGTGCCTCTGCAACAGCACGCAACAAAGTTCTTACATCATTCTCAGTATTAAAGCTGATAATTAAATAGGAAAAGGAGCACACATATAATAGAAAAATCAAAACAGAGTCTATTATTGCACAAAGCTTCTTGGGCCTACTCAACTGTCGCCAGAGTTTGAACTTGTCGCCGCAACATCTTCCATGAACTAATAATGCTGAAAGTGGCAGCATATATATACTTCCTCGTTCTCTATTATTGAAAGGTATATTTTCAAAATTCAGGTTTTCACAATTGATAATCTTATTTACTACTACCTCCATTCCAAATTATTTGTTTTATCTTTTCTAGATATATTCCTTTTGTTATGGGCCTAGATATATATTTATGTCTAGATACATAACAAAAAGAATGTATCTAGAAAAGTCAAAATGACAAGTAATTTGAAACAGAGGGAGTAAGAATGTGGGCTGCACCAATAAATTGCATCTACAACGAGGAATCATATCACTGCCACCATTGTAGGACTGATGTTTGCAGTTATTTTTCTTGGACATTATTATGTCAAGGTAAAATATCCCTATCAAAAAAGACTGGAGGGACTATTTCACATACCATCACTGCTGGTATGCGGAATTCATTGCCCATATGATTCATGGTGAAAACATCACTTGTGCTAATATGTGTAAAACTTTAGTTGATAAAATCAAAACAATATAGCCAGCATAATCCAAGAGCATAGACACCACACTTGTTACGTACGGTGGGCACATGATGACCAGAGAACACGACTAGGCTACCACCGTGTCACATCTCTCATGGAACCGATACGCGTCGTACGTGCAAATCGGTCAAAACCGAACTGAGCACGCTGTACCCATCGACCAATTAACTTCACACCACCAAGTAAGTGGCACCAGGAAGGCAAGTACATCTCTTATTACCCATTGGAGACCTGCAAGCAAACACCATGGAGATTTCCATGTCTTGATAGTTTGTTCACAGAAATTCATTCCATGCCTTATGGCACCATGTATCTTTAAGACTCCTTAGCTGAAGAACCTCTCCATGTTTCCATACTTCAAACTACTAATTCAGTTACTGAGAACAAAACTACAAATTCTCTCTTGTGATCTTATTTGGTTCCCTTGCTAAGCATAATCACTACGACTTGATTATGACATGCATGTCCTAATGTTTTCATGAAAACATTACGACATGAATGTATGTAGAGGAGAACAAAAATATTGGTATATGAAAAACTAAATTTCTATGATTTTGTCAAGAGAAAACTCATAAAAATAACTTCCACACAACCGGGCACAATTTAGTAGTGTCGTGTAGAAAATTTCCAAAAAGAAATATAGTAGGTAAAATGGATATTTTTATTGAATATAGTACATATTAAAATGGATATAAAAATAGTGGAGAATTAAAAAGGGGATGGATTGGATTACTTTTCAATTTAAATTGTACTAGAGTGGAGGTGTGGAGTGTGGACTACTACTGATACTTGGATATTCATTGGATTTCTTTTAGTTTTTGATATGGACTTCGATCCATTCTTAGGTATACGTACTACTTCGGTCAAACACCATCGAACTTACAGAAGAACAATACCTGACTTGTAGGCTGGAATGGTGCAATAAGACATCTTGGGCATGGTTCTCCAATTACTAGACTACTGATAGGTAAAATAGAAAGAGACAGAAAGCTCAAGAGTCATGCAAGAATCCTGGAGATAGTGCTTAAAATAGGGCAGGTTCGAGGAATTTTTCAGAGACACAACAGTACATGGTATTTGGAATCCGTGTGCCTTGCCTTGCCTACTTGATTTGATGTTTCTATACACGACCTCTACAAATTTTCCCAACGCATGATTTGAAGTTTATGTTCTTGTAGGAACATACTTTTGGTCCCGAGAAGAGTGGCACTGTTAACACCTCTGGACAGCACAGGAAGGAGTGGTCCAATCCCTAGCCAAAAAGCGCAAAAGCACTTGGTAAGCTTGGTATTATTTATATGTTTTCCATTTCTGCATTTCAGTGGTACCTGATCTATTTATTTCTTAGCAAATTATCTTACAATCTGGTACTTGACACATGCAGACAAATGTTATGGTTTGTGCATATCATGTTTATCTGATTATGTCAACATAGGTACTTTTAGAGTAGTTTTATGTTGCAGCCAATATTTTGACATGTCAACATATTACTCTTATTTTAGGTGACTATAATAAGCCTATAATAAGCCCTAGTTCCAGATAAGAATTCACAAGAACTGGATGGGAAGGCACTGTACACCATAGGACGCAGTCTAAAGCATGGACGTGTTCCAATAGGTGATGGTCCTGTGGACAAGGCACTTGTTTTAGTGCATGGTAAAACATTACCTTTTAAGCCAATGAATCCCGATGATTATGAAAGAGTGCTCCAAGAAAATGAAAGGGTGCTCAAAGAAAATGAGAAGCTGAAACAGACCAACAAGATATTTTTTGATGAAAATAGTGTTAACCGTTCACTCATCATGGTAATAGTTATTTCACTGTTTCTAGCAAATAACATGTTGGATGCATGTATCTTCATTTTGGTGCCTTTTTCAACTGCAGTCAATGTATGCTTATTTTAGAAAAGAGCCGCCAGCAGCAAAGTTATTACGCCGTCTAGAAAACAATTACGCACGTCGTCAACATGTTACAAATTTACTGTACAATTCATGTTCTGTATCTGGAGGATATTTTATCTAGAGAATTAATATTGTTTGTGGAAGAATGCCAATATGAGTTGCAGCAGTGAAAAAGGTGGCTTCTTGTTGATTAGAAATGTCAGCCTTAGATTAATTTCATGGCAAGGTCTGTGTCCAAGGATCAAGTAAAATTGTGTGTTCTCTGCTAGGTTCATCTTGATTGGTCCAACCATTGTGAGTTGATGGAATAAATAGTTTCTCTGATCTATCTGTCCTTACTGTCAAGATCTTATCATTTTGTTGCTGCCATAATGTTCTTTGGATGGGAACTAAACCCTCATACCAGACTTTATTGATTTTGCAGGCTCCTGTATACCCATGTGGAGGCTCTCACTCAATTGACTACAGGCACAGCAGTGAGAACATCGACGACGAAGATGATGACTACAACTACCATGAAGGTGACGATGGTGATGAGGATGAGGATGAGAATGACGACAATGACAACGAAGATGATGATGGGGATGGTGATTCCTACAGTGAAGGTAATGGTGATAGTGATCTTGATCCCTACCCAGGAGGTGAGGCTGCTGGTGAGGCCTCTGAAGGCGATTGATGATAATCATTGCTGTGACATTGCAATATTTGACAGGGGTTGACTGGTAGGATGTGGTGTTAATGATTTGGGTCTCTTTTGGTAGAAGCTATCAAGCTAACATATGATGTGTAGCTGATCTTTTTCTAATGCATTTTGTGGATGTGGGTGATGAGGCATGATACAATATTAGCCTTCTAGATTATATGCAGTCATGATGTATGTGATGTCGATGTTTGCCGTATATGCAAACAAGACTTGTAATGAACAATTAGATGTTGTGCACTATTGTATTAATGTAATTAAATTTCTCTCAACTCATTGAGGCTATTGAAACATGATTTTTTTTAATTTTCCTTAATCTGTGCAAATATTTTCTTGGCCTAGAAGAGCCATTGTTGAAAGTTAATTATTGGTGACGATCTGCCAAGGAAGCTGATCTAACTTGGCGTCAGTAGATGCCAAAAAAATACAACATTACCTTGCCATAGTGTCGTCAATTTAATCCCTTTCCTTGGCTGTCGTTGGCATCGAATGATCAAGAAAAGAATTTTACTTGGCAGGATTGTACTATCAAGAAAACTTATTTACTGGGCGGTTAGCACATTTTCTTGGCACATCGATCAAGGCGCCAAGATTATAAACTACCTTGGCACGTAATTTATCGCCGAGGAACTAAATTAGATTAGCAGGGTTCAGTCGCCAAAGAAAATTGATTACTTGGCAGTTGGAACATTTTATTGGCGGTTTTGCTCCATCGCCAAGAATACAAACTACCATGGTGGCTGGGACATTTTATTGGCGCCTGGGCAAATTTAGTATCGCGGAAGTTACTTTGGCAGCTAAACAGCCAAGAAAACAATCTTTGGCGGTCGCCTGCCAAGAAAATTTTGTTTCCTTGGCACTTTATACTTGACAGATTTTACTTGGCGGTACACTGCCAATGACAGTTACCTTGGTGGTATACCTATATGCCTTCGTGGTTTTTGGCCACCAAGGCTAAACCAGTTTGGTGTAGTGTTTCAGTCAGTTGTGAAGCTGAATACTAAAGTTTTGCAACGGGTTTTTTCCTTATCGCCAATATTTATCATAATCTATACTATAAAGAATGAGTTCTTTTGAAAACTTTTCTCACCCAATTCGGGTCAACCTTACCCCTCACGCTGGACCTACCCGTCTTATATTTAGGGAGTGGGTAGTGTGGATGAACCATAGAAATCACAATTTGGGAGATGATTCTGCCAAAAAGTGACTTTTTCTCACCAAAATTGTTTCTACCCGCTCGCTATACCCGTCGTGGCCCCACCGCACCTGCCGTTCACTGATCGAGATATGTATCCTTTCCTGTCGTGATGTGGCACTAAATAAAATGGGAATGGCTTATGATTTCCCGTCCCTGTCGCGTACACTTGGGCCTAGCGCCCTAGCCCAATAAGGCAATAGCTTCTATCAGGAGATTAGGCACGAGACATTAGATGATTTGGTGGATTTTGGAGGCTAATTCAGGTGCAAGTTAATCCCACATCGACAGTTGTGATACGGTTTGTGCTGCTAATAATAAGTGCACACCGTAGTTGTTGTATCACCCAATTCGGAAAGGTGTCAGTCGTGGCTCGGCGTTCCGACTGCTCGCCGAGTGCTACCCCTTCGGCACCAACAAACGAGTGATAATGACCGAGAGGCACGAGCTCATGCGGACGAACGACGCGAGAGGCGATGGAGACTCGATGTCGAGTCAAGCTTGGGCGGCTCAAGCAGATGGTCCCGGTCCGTGTTGATCAACATTTGTACTCCATCAAAAGATCTGAAGTTGAGGCAGCGACGGTGGCATGCTGATGAAAAGGACGACGTGCAGCGGCACTGCTGGCTCCCGATCACCGAGAAGGTACCTCGACATCGATGAGGTAACTCTACTACCACTAAAGAAAGATGGCCGCCAAGTCCTATTCGTTCGTTTTTCATTCTTTAGATCAATGTTATGAAGAAAAAGGTACAAATGTATTAGATTCTCGCTACTCTGCATATTAGCTTCTTCGATTCTGCACATTAGCTTCTTCTGAAAGGTATGTTAAGTAAAATTCAATTCAACTGAATGCATAGAAGCTAGAACGATGGTGTCTTCATAATTTCTAGAATTCTAGGAGATTGAGAGAACCAAGTCTCTACCTACAGTTATTCTGTTACAACTAACTACCGGACTATGATTTCCTTGCATATGGAGTTCTTCGATAGCGATGCATCAGGCAAGGCATTTGAGGAAATGTCCATGATCAAATGGTCGGGCAGATAGGTAATTTAGCTGCGTATTATCTCAATTAATTTATGTTGTTAGGTTTTAGTGCCCAGGTTTTAGATAATCTGTAATGCAATTTTTGGTGTGATTTACCATCAACTTTGTCTCTTTGATCATGGACATTTCCTCAAAATCAACAAGGCATTCTTGGTCATAGTAAGTTTTAGCATTGAGTTTTTTGTATAGTTTTAGTGCATTGGAATAGAATGAATAACAACATTTTTTTATAAAAGCTATTGATAATAAACTGCCTGCTCGAAACCAAATTTCCAGTTTTCTTATATGGTTTCGTGGCTGATTTTTATTCCATTTTGTGGTTGAACCTGCAGTTTGAAATTTCAATTCCAAGTCGACCAAGACCATGGAGTTTGAATATCACTGACCTGCAGTTTGAAATTTCAATGGCAAATCGACAAGCTTCGTCAGTCGCAACAAAGCTGAAGAACATGGAGTTTGAATATCACTGCAACATGATCCAACTTCCTGCTCTTTGGTAAGATGAGCTCGATCCTTGTAAAAAATGTCAGTCTACTGCTTCCATCAGGTGTCCCTATTATATTATAGGATCTCACACCAAGATGGGTAGCCATAAAGAGGGGACTTTTCTTAACATACTTTATTCATGAGAAGCTACAAACTAGATCTCAAGTTGTGATGGTATTGTGGTATATTGGTTTCTGCATGCCAATTAAGAGGAGTTCGGTAACTTTTTAGGGTGGAAATCCAATGAGCTCCTCAAGCGAGCAAGGTTACATCCTTGAGGGTGAGGTTTTCCTTGGGAGATATTGGTCTTAGAGAGGGATGGCAACAGTAGGTCGGTCCTGCGGTGGTGGGCATACGAGCGGTGAGACCATGTGATGGTGGTACCGCTGGCCAAGGCCGACTAGATCGTCGGCTGGGTAGCGTAGGGTCAGTGCAACCATGTCAGGAAACATGCGCGGAGGAGGGCGGTGCGGAGACAAACACAACAACTTGACTACGAGTGGAAGACGAGGGTCATTGTTGCTGGGATTGGGATTAAATTTCTTTGTTCGGGTGTTTGGTGCTGATTTGAGGTAAAAATATTGTTGACTCGTTGGTGTCAGGAGGCTAGTGCTGATTTGTTATGAGAAAAAAAATTGTTGGCTGGTGGCCAATAAGCTAGACGAACAAAAAAAATTTAATATATATATTTTTTATTGTGTGTCGCACGCAGACTTACCTATATAAAAAGTATTGTGATTTTCTAGTACACACGTACACTTTACTAGTCTATACTATAAGGAGCGCAACAATTGAAAACTTTTCTCACCCAAATCGGGTCCACCGTACCCCTCACACCGGACCCACCCGTCATATGTTTTTAAGAGTAGATAGGGTGGAAGGACTATAGAATGACCAAAAATCACAATTTGGAGAGCGTTTCTGCCAAGAATGAATTATTTTTGTCACATGTCGCAGTCTTACCCGCCCCTATACCCACCAGGCCTGTTCCGATCTCATACGCGTCCCTTCTGTAGTCTCGTCGCTCCACACGTGCGCCCCCTATCCCATGAGAGAGGCTAATTCTGTTTGCCTGTTCCTAAGCTCCTATAGGCAACAAAAGAACTCAGCTTAATCTGGTGCCTTGCTGGAGGACCATCACGGGCCATGACGAAGTGAGGAGGAGCGGTAGCGTGCGGCCCGAGCTCGACTGCGGCACGTTCTCCCATGTCCAGAGGAGGTGGCTACCGATCCCCTGCAACAGCGCGCGCCCGGCCTAGCGGCGGCTTTCTGCCTATCCTCATAGGAGGCGGCGAGCGGTGTAGTAGCCATGTGCCGGTGGTGCGAGCTCAAGGACTGCAGCGTCGTCCTGGTCCGCCTGCGAGCGGTGGCGGCAGCGGGTCATCAACTTTGGTGGACGGCACAAGGGACAGGCAACCTCCCCGCAATGGCAGACCGGCGAGGCTGCGGTAGGAGCCAACAGCGTGCTCCGCGACGCGATGGCCGAGGTCAGGCGGGTTGGAGTGATGCCGCAAGCTCCCGGCAAGGAGCTCTGCGGGCAGCGCGAGCCGGGCCGGGCCCAGCGCTCCCTCTCCCTGATGCGGATCTGTGCCTCGATGTCAGGCCCATGGTGGCTCCTCCGGCCGCATCTCAGCGGTGGGGAGCGGGTGAGGTCTACCGCAGTGGGGAGAGGGTGCGACGGCAGACCGGGGCGGCTTGTCCAGAGTGGATCCCGGCACGGGCATCCCACTCCTCCCCGGCATGGATCGGACTCTGCCTCCCAAATCCCGATCCTCTCACAACGCCGTCGCTCCGCCGCCTTGCCACACCTCAACGATGGGATGCCGAGTTGCCGACCATGAAGGGCTAGCTTCACTAGCTTACCTCCCCAAGTCTACTTTCCCTAGCTAGCGCATGGATGGGGCTCAGCCATGGAGATGCATGCAATGAACCTGCCGTCGCTTTGGATCTTCCTGAAGTCGGTCATGGAGCCAGGTGTGGTGCTTATTTGCTCGGCGAAGATGGGACGATGAATAGCTTGTTTCACAAACAAAACGGGGGGAAGGAGATGGCTTCTGGATTTGGGAGGGAACATATGCTAATTGGATTTAGTGGCTATGGTGAATTGGCTAGAGGGTAATGAGCTTGCATCCTGTACTCTCCACGGGAGAGGAGTAAGATTTGGTTCTCACACTGAGAGAGAAGAAAAGATAAAATCAAACACTATAAGAAACTATTTAATCTGTGACGCATTCTCCGCGGCGTTTTCAGAAAACATCACGAATGTGCATTGCAGCCCAAAACACTGCGACGATTTGTTTAATTCGTCGCGATTCTACGACGTATTCCTTTTTTTCGTCACAGATGTGCATTGAAGCCCAAAACATTGTGACGATTTGTTAAATTCGTCACGATTCTACGACGTATTCCTTTTTTCGTCACGAATATACATTGATGGATATTGGAGCCCAAAACATCACGATGATTTGTTAAATTCGTCGCAATCCGGCCCACAACGCCGTGACGTTTGAGCAGATTCGTCGCGATCAGTAAATAAAAAATAGTCATATTATGAATAGGAAAAATTGATAAGTTAAATTAAAAAAACAAAAAAAATAAGAAGGTAAATAAAAAATAATCATATTATGGATATGAAAAATTGATAATTAAATTAAAAAATAGAAAAATAAGGAGGATCAAAGACTTGAACTCACAACCTCTTGATCACCTAGCAAAGGTATAAACCATTGAGCTACAAGTTGTCTTGTCCACAACAATTGATTTTCAATTCTTTTGAATATGACTCCGCTCGCAGCTCTGGACGCCACCTCAGCGCCACCTGCTCAGTCGTCGCCACCTCCACCTCCGGAATATCTGGCGCAAAAAATAGGGTGGAAGGGGGACTCGAACCCACGACCTGTGGGATGGGAGGAAGTTGTGCTACCACTGAGCTACAAGTCGAGTTGTGTTTGTTTGCAGAAGTTTATTTATATATACTTTAAACACTTGTTGCTTACGTGAATAATAAATAAACAAAAAAACTATGCAGCAAGGGGGATTCGAACCCTGCACGCAGGACTCAAAATTGAGAGCGCCTGCCTTCATACCAACTTCTAACTTGTGCTATGATTTGTTGTCTAGTTTGATAAATCCTTACAAATAGAAAAAACGCCCACGGATTTAATCCGGAGCTGGGGCAGAAAAAAGGAGGGGTGGGGAGTCGAACCCGCGCCCTCACAAATCAAGAGCACAAATACTACCACTAGACCACTTCGTCAGTTGTGGTGGTTCAACGATAGTTTATTTCATATACAGAGTGGTGGAGCTTTGGAACCACGTGGCAACACTTGGATGGTCGAGTTGCTTCGCCGAGTCCACGTGGCGCACGCTGAGCTCGTTTCCCCCATCGTTTTTCCTTTTTAATCTATAATTAAAATTTGAAACTAGTGTTTCTCGGTCATAGTAACTCCAAATTCATTGATTCTTTTTTTTATTTTTTGTAAAATCATGATTTTTCATGTAATATCATTCGTTTGCATATTAATTACTATTTCATTTATATTTTTTATACAACTTCTTTTCTTGTATTAAAAGAGAATAAATAAAAGATATTTTTCAATAACAAATGGTAACATAACTTCATATTTTCTAATGTTATGATAAATATAAGGTTGTAGCCAAGTTTGAGATGCATACGACTTTGAAAATGTAAATCACCACTCAAATCTCAAAGTTTGTGTTGAGTTTTAGAAAACTATAAGAGGGATGTATCCATTTGTAAACAATGTAGGTTCTGTTGTTATCGAAATCATTTGAAAATTTTATTTAAAGTTTAAACATCCATAAAATGATTCCATGTCAAGTTTTAGAATTTTCGGAGAAGTTTTAGATATTATTATCATTATTTTATAACAAGGTGACTAGTACAAGTTTGAGTTTTTCATATAAGTAAATTGATTTTTTTGTCAATCTCCTAGATGTGTGCTAGAATGGACCATAGGCACCTAAATACAATTTTTTTGAATCTTATTAGAGCTACATATAGGTCAATTTGGAATTACTTTCGGTAAACATGTAGAAATTCATTTAAATGATAGAAAATAGCAAATATACGTGAAAATTCATGAAACTCCTAGGTGACAACTTATATGATGTATTTTACATGTGAAAAATGTTTTGAGGGTATGTAAGATAATAGTTTTTTCAAGTTACTTCACAAGGGTGTCTTTATTAGGTATTTAAAAACAGAAAACAACTTTTTTAAGAAAAAATGGTAATATAACTTCATATTTGCTAATGTTATGGTCAACATAAGATTGTGTCCAAAATTTAGATGCATACGAGTTCAAAATAATTATGAGGTATTCAAATCTCAAAGTTTGTGTTGAGTTTTAGAAAACTATAAGAGGGATGTATCCATTTGTAAACAATGTAGGTTCCGCCTTTATTGAAATCATTTGAAAATTTTATGTAAAGTTTAAACATCCATAAAATGATTTTCATGAGTATGACAGGCGGGTCCCACCGGCGGTGGAGCATATAGAGAGTTCAGTTTAGATATGTTGTTGGATGTCAACAACTTTTTGCTAGCTATTTCATTTTCCATACTAGCTAAATCAAGATTTTAGCTAGTGATTTTTAGAGAGGTTCTTGGAGTTGCTCTTACTACACAAGATGTGTTAATTATCTATATTTCAAAAAAATAGAAAAACAAGTGGCAATGTAAAAAACAAATCCCGCTAGGAAATTGTGTCCCCCGCGCAACCAAAATCCCGCCAGGAAATGACTATAATACCCATAGGAGTCCCACCCTCATCGGTCAACCAAAGAAGGTCACTCTAGTCATTTCCCATAGCTAAATCACCCCAATATATTCAGCGTTCCAGCAAACCTAGTGCAATTCCCCACCTCCCGCAGCCTCCTCAGATCCGCCTCTCTCCCACCCGACGCTCTTCCCTTCCCTCCTCTACAGATCCACCGCCCCTCCCCTCCCCTCCCGGTCACCACCGCTGCCACCCACGCCGCCGCAGCCCGCGTTCCTCCCCTGACGGCGCCGTGTCCTGCAGATCCGGTGGCAGTCGACGCGGATGCAGGCTGCGGCGGATCTAGCGGCGTCGGAGCGAGTAGGGAGCAGGGCCGCGCTGAACGAGTACATCGCAGCGGTGCGGAAGGTGGCGGAGGCGCTGGTGCCCTTCTACCCGATGGCGGGGCGGCTGGCGCGCAACGAGGACGGACGCGTCGAGATCGACTGCAACGCCGGCGGGGTGCTGTTCCAGGAGGCCGACGCGCCCGACGCCACCGTCGACGACTTCGGCGACTTCGCCCGCCCGCCGCCTCGTCGTCTCCACCGCCCGCGCCGATCCGGAGACCCTCAGCTCTCTACCCCTCGCTCCCGTGGATCTGCGCGGCCACGGCGATGGTGGAGCCGGAGCAGGAGCAGCGCCCGCTGCTTGAGGTTCGTCGCTACACGCCTCCTCCAATTTTATCCGAGCATGACGCTGCCAGTCCCCGCTGCGCCCTCAACAAAACCATTTGAAATCCGGACCAAGGGAATTAGGCTGTGGGTGGTGCTTTGCTTCGCCGAATTGGTCAACGATTAGGACCCACCGTCCTTACTGGTGCTCGAATTTTACGCCCATCGTTTGGCTCCGTTTTGACCACACTAGGGAATTTTTGCTGTGCACTGTCACCACTCCTTGATGTGGACTATATACCTTGTTTCATGAGTCTCCTATGTTACGAATACGAAATTCAACCTGATAGCCATCATAACTGTTTTTTTAGATTAAGATCTTAGCTGGTTAACGATGCTACTGTGGTAGTGTTTTGGATGTTTAGCTTGCCGTTCAGGTTCACTGGCTAGGATGCTTGCCCGTGCCAAAAGAAAGCTCTAACCACATTACTGTGTTGATTATGCTGAAGTTCGCTCTGGATTATTATAACCAAGGTCCATTTAGGGACATCCTTTGTCAGTTCAGACTTCAGAGTTCATACTTGAGAGCCAAAATGGATAGGTATACCTATGTAATTAACAGTTGACCAGCTACTATTTGTCAACTAACAACCATGGCAATATACAGTTTGTCATTAGAGAAATTTCTCATTTAGCTACATTGCGTCAGTGAAGTAACTGTAACTAGAATGTGAAGTTGCACTGAAGATTACTTTAATCAGCCTCTTCCGCAACATTGTGCTAATTACTACACTCCTTTTATTCAGGTAGAGCAATGTGTCACATCTATACCAGAAGATCATGAAGCCACATGTTGGGGCTGTGGGCTCCGGCTTGTCTTTGCAAGTTATTCACCTGTCTATAAGTGTGGCTGGTGCGGAGCAATTACACAAAGCGACCAGACTGCAGGTCTTGTTCTTCATGCTCTTTGTTATATGTAGGTTCCCTGTCTCTTGCAATCAGCACAAGTTATAACTTGACAGAGCTATTTGTTTATTCATGCAGGCTCACCCAATTGCTAGTCTCAGGATCAAGATTCAAAGATAAGAGTTCCAAACTCAAACCCTCAATCCCCTCTACTAGTAATCCTTAGGTGTCTGATCTGTTTAGTTGGTTCAGTTAAGTTATTGGTTCCTGATCTTTGTGGCTGCATTCTTATCTTGTGATGGTATATGATGAAAATGCTACTAGTGATTAGCATATAATCTCTAGCACTTCTATTCTATTGAAATAAAATGCTACTAGTCATTAGTATATAACAACAAGTTGTACTAAAGCACTTGTGCTATCTTTGTTTATACAGTTAGGAAATCTTGATCCTGAAATTTTTGTGCCAGTAAATCTAGCTGTATATCCTCAGGTCTCACCAACTGAATTTAATTCTGATACACAGCCTCGATAGCGATAGTACTTATGTTGCTTCTGCTATGATCGTTGATTAAAGAAAGTGGTTCTACAATTGAAGATTGCTTATACAAATTGTCTCTCTTTGTTTTTACTGCAGGCCAATCACAAAGGTTACTGAATTGCAGTGAATTTGCCCTGGTTAGAATTTTGTTTGCTACTTTGAATGCATCTACCTTTCTGCACTAGTCTGTTGCCTTCTGTTTGTTCTAGGTGCAATTTGCATGATCTTGGAGGCTATACCATGTGTGTGCTGGGCTTTCCATTTTTTGCTTGTGATACTTTTACTATTAATCATAAGATTGCAACATGCTGATGCTTAATTTATCATGTATCAAGCCTCCATCTGAACTATCACTTGCTTGTCATGGCTTCACTACCATGTTTGGTAGTATTAACAGTTCAAACCCTACCTCAATCGGAGCAGTTTTGATTTGTTTTTGGTAATTCTTTGCAGAGCTAGCATTTGTGGTGAGTCTCACTTGTTGGAGCTAGCAGTAGTAGTTGATGTATGCACAATTAAATCACCAATGCACTACTATTTTAAATCAATCAGCATGGTTAGAATCTTCTTCCGGTTTTTTATTTAACTTTAGAACAAGCAGGATATGAGCTCTTGTGTGGACTAAGAATTTCTGTGCAGTTCAAATTGGATATCTATGTAGGTGTTTTGTTTCCCGTAGCAGGTCTGTGCTTTGTAGAAATGCCAAATGAGATAGGTGCTTTGCTTATAATATAAATTCATAGTTATTCCTTGAATATGAGCAGGTCTGTGCTTTGTAGAAATGCCAAATGAGATAGGTGCTTTGCTTATAATATAAATTCATAATTATTCCTTGAATATGAACGAGTTGTATGCCTGTATCTAATTCATTCCTGTATCTGAATATGTAAAATAACTAGTAATACCTATGCAGAGCTCTTGGGGATAATCAGGAGCAGGAGTAACTGCAGCGGCTCAAGGGCAGATTACCTGATGTCGATCCAATTAAACAGATTTGAAGCTATCATGTGCAGGTCTAAAAGATGACAGATGCAAAACAAGCTGCTTTGAAGCTATTTTTTGTGATATTAATTGAGTTAAACTGATTTTCATGTTGATGAGATGCTAAAAAATCTAACATTGTATGAGATGCTTCATCTGTTGTGATGAGATGTTGGATTATAATTTATCCTTGTAAAGAGATGCTTCTTTGATTACATTGTTTGGTTTTTATTTTGTTTTGGGCTGAAATGAAAATGAATTGGTTTAATGAGCTTGTATGTGAAATGGGCTGAAATGAAAATGAAAATGTAGATTTAAATCAAAATCCACATCACCGTGCCACGTCAGCATCCTTGGCATTGTCCACGTCATCACCTATCATCCATGTCAGCAGTCACTGTCATCCATGTCAGCAGCCACGTATCATCCATGTCAGCAGCTACGTCACATCTTTGTCGGTAGCCACGTCAGATCCAGTCAGCAGTCACGTCACATCCAAGTCAGCATCCACATCAGATCCAAGTCAGCAGCCATGTCACATCAGTTCAGCAGCAATCGTGACGATTTATTTTGTCACGGATAGTGGGCTGGGGTTGGGCTGGATGGGCCTCAGCTACTCCGTGACGATCCAGATACGTCACGGACTGTGACGTTTTTGAAGAAACGTCGACCGATTTAATCAATGACGGTCATTCCATCACGAAAATTTAAAATGTCGCGGACACTGATTTGCGACGAATTTTCAACGATCCGCGACAGAATGATTGTGTTACGGATTAAATAGTTTCTTGTAGTGAAAATTGTGAGATTTTTTTTCATTGCTTAGATAGAGATTAGTCACGAAATATTTGGTGCATGGCAGGAAACTGATTTTGTAGTATGTCTGCATATGAAGATAGGATAGTTTCACAACCAAGCAGCAGATGTGCCAACACATTTTCATAGTAAGAGTATAGAAACAAGAATTGGCTTTAAAGTTTAATTTTAGTAATGCCATATTAATAGATTTGATTTGATAATGCAGTTTCAATATATTTTCTGACTAAATTCATAAAGAATCACTTTTTTGGATCATAAAGAAGCACATTGACTGATAAGACTTCAGTTTTTTTCATACTGACAGCATATCATGTAGTAGTTATATGCGTTGCTGGTTTCAGGGTGTTGTGGGCTCTTTGTCTTCTATGAAGTTTGCCGGAAACCATATAGAAGTAGGAATCCATTAATTCATTGTTAATCCCTATGTCGCTGTAGTACAATGTCTGAAAATAAACTAAACTTTTGATTCATGCAGCAAATCTGGAAGTGGACAATGACCCGGAGGGGTGACACTTGAGGCAAACCAGAAGGCAAGTGAGAGCTTCCTGAACTAGAGCATACTACAGTCGGAAAGCTATGAGATCAGTGGTGATCCCAGTGATGTGTGCTGCTGTTGGATGGAATCAATTTGCTTATTACCCATTTGGCTGCTGTAGAACTTTTACTTATTGCGGGAAGGTGTTCTCTTTTACAATTACATTGATTGGCCCTTTAAGAGCAGTAAATCACCATTTGAGGTAGACAGGAAAGCAAGGGCTGCTACAGTAGGTTTGTGCATAAATAAGACTCTGTGCAGTGGTGTGGAGTCCTTGACAAAAGAATCATATAAGAGAAAGAACAACATTGAGCTGAATTATTTGCAATGGATCTGATTGGCTACTTCAGTTCGTACATATAAATTGCTGGGCCAACCGATGGGCAGTAGGTTGCTGCATGTTGTTTGTCCATTGCGCTGGCGTGGAGTCATTGGCAAAAGAATCATATAAGAGAAAGAACAACATTGAGTTGAATTATTTGCAATGGATCTGATTGGCTACTTCAGTTCGTACATATAAATTGTTGGGCCAACCGATGGGCAGTAGGTTGCTGCATGTTGTTTGTCCATTGCGCTTTGTAACAAGTGCTTTCCGTCATATTGTACTTTTGGTTGCATGTTTGCTTTCATTATCTGGCTTTGACACGCAATTGAGTATATATATGCAACTACTCTGGTGGATCAGTGAGCTTGGGCAAGAGATACAATGGCGTTCCTGGTAGTAGTGATGCCATTAATTTTTGGAGCACAGGTAGCATGCACCCAAACTGTTTGGTGAAATTTATGAGCACAGGCTCTCTACTATTTGCTTCATTTGCAACTTGCTTCCTCACTTGTACATAGTTAGGATAACTACAAAATTATTTCAAGAAGAATGCTTTGGAATTTTGGCACAACCATTGCAACCCTATATATGAAACAAATGTTTATTCTCCATGTACTAATTTGGACTTTATTTCCCTTATTTTCACTATGCTGGTCAAATAAAATATTGTTAACAATGATGCAAGTTATCTCATTGCAAAAAAGATGATGCATGTTATTAACATATCATGATCAAACTATATACTTACATTTTAGCTAAAGAAAGAATATAGATTGTTAAAATGGATGGTGTCGGGCATACTCCCCGGGTACCCATACGAGGAAGGATGAAGACGGACTCCTACTAGAATTCCCCTGTAATCCTATTAGGACTCGTTCCGTGTAATCCTATTAGGACTCCTGCCTTGTAACCGACTAGGAACCCGCCCCCTGGACTATATAAAGGAGGGCCGGGTACCTAGCCGGGCATCTGAACAACCCAACACCAAGCGCAGGGCGCCATACTTGATCCCCCAAACAGGACGTAGGGTCCGCCACCTTGGCGGCCCGAACCTTTATAAATCTTGTGTCTCGTGTCCTTGCGCATACCTTCGAGTTCTCGGTCTCCCGATCACGATCCTCCACCGCATAATTAACTACCTCGGGTACCCCCTTGGTAGGTTTGCCGGTCTAAAACACCGACAGCTGGCGCGCCAGGTAGGGGTGATCATCACCACCGGGCGAATTCGAAGGACCTTTTCATCATCAAAATCAATCTACTCGACGACAAACAAGTCAAGTCGCAATGCAAAGCAAGTCGCCGAGTTCTGTCAAAAACGGAATCGATTTCCGTAGTCTGTTCGTGCGTCGGCAGAACACGCTCAACTACGCCGTGCGATCGGGTGCCTCGGCTCGTCACGCGGCTCGTCGTCGACTACTTCGCCTACGCCGCGCGTCCGGGTGCCTCGGCACATCGCGCGGCTCGTCGCGCAGCTCGTCGCGCGTCTCGTCGTCGACTACTTCGCCTCGCGCGGCTCGTCGTCGACTACTTCGCCTACGCCGCGCGTCCGGGTGCCTCGGCACGTCGCGCGGCTCGTCACGCGGCTCGTCGTCGACTACTTCGCCTCGCGCGGCTCGTCGTCGACTACTTCGCCTACGCTACGCATCCGGGTGTCTCGGCACGTCGCGCGGCTCCTCGCGCGGCTCGTCGTCGACTACTTCGCCTCGCGTGGCTCGTCGTCGACTACTTCGCCTACGCCGCGCATCCGGGTGCCTCGGCACGTCGCGCGGCTCGTCGCGCGGCTCGTCGCCGACTACTTCGCCTCGCGCGGCTAGTCATCGACTACTTCACCTCGCGTGGCTCGTCGTCGACTACTTCACCTACGCCGCGCGTCCGGGTGCCTCGGCACGTCGCGCGGCTCGTCGCGCGGCTCGTCGTCGACTGCTTCGCCTCGCGCGGCTCGTCATCAACTACTTCGCCTACGCCGCGCGTCCGCGTGCCTCGGCACATCGCGCGGCTCGTAGCGTAGCTCGTCGCGCGGCTCGTCGTCGACTACTTCGCCTCGCGCGGCTCGTCGTCGACTACTTCGCCTACGCCGCGCGTCCGGGTGCCTCGTCACGTCGCGCGGCTCGTCATCGACTACTTCGCCTCGCGCGGCTCGTCGTCGACTACTTCGCCTACGCCGCGCATCCGGGTGCCTCGGCATGTCGCGCGGCTCGTCGCGCGGCTCGTCGTCGACTACTTCGCCTACGCCGCGCGTCCGGGTGCCTCGGCACGTCGCGCGGCTCGTCGTCGACTACTTCGCCTCGCGCGGCTAGTCATCGACTACTTCACCTCACGCGGCTCGTCGTCGACTACTTCGCCTACGCCGCGCGTCCGGGTGCCTCGGCACGTCGCGCGGCTCGTCGTCGACTACTTCGCCTCGCGCGGCTCGTCGTCGACTACTTCGCCTGCGCTGCGCGTCCGGGTGCCTCGGCACGTCGCGCGGCTCGTCGCGCAGCTCGTCGCGCAGCTCGTCGTCGACTACTTCGCCTATGCCGCGCGTCCAGGTGCCTCGGCACGTCGCGCAGCTCGTCGTCGACCACGCGCCGTCTCGCCGCTCGACTTCTCATCGATCGGTTGCACTGGCTCTCGCCGTGCGCCCGGTCGCTCCGTCTTGCGGCTCGACTACTCCGTGCGCTGCCGCTCGACTTGTTGTCCGGTCGCACTGGCTCTACTTCAGCCACGCCGTGCGTCGCGACTACTTGTCTCGCGGCAATACCGGCTCTACTTCGAGTACGCTGCGCACCACTGCGACATCGTCTTCCGGCCGCATCGCGTCGACCACTCATCTTGACTAGTTTTCCAAACTAGTCGAGAGCGACAGAAACGCCCCAACAACTAGTCGGAATCAACTCTGACTGGTCAAACTTCAGCAACAATTGTCGCGGCTCCATCTCCAACCGTCACGGCTTCATCTACAAGACTGCCCTAGCGGCAACAGCTAAGTCATTTATTTAAATGATTGTTTTTTCTTCTTTGGCTTGTCTTCCATGCGCAGGACAAACACGCCAAGGACTACCCGTCTGTGCATGCTTCTACGCGGGAACTACCCTTCAGAACTGCACAATCTCAAGTCCGCTACGGCGGCACAAGTCGACGCCAACGGTCGCAATCTAAAGTCCGCTACAGCGGCACAACTCGACTCCAGTCGCATCAACAGTCTGCCCAGGCAGCAACAGCTAAGTCATTTATTGAAATGATTCCTGTTTTCTTTTCTTGGCTTGTTCTCCTCATTATGTAGGACAACATGCCGACTACTCATCGGTGTACGCTTCTCGGCGGGTTTTTCACGAGGGCTACACTCTGCTGACTACTCTTGGGGTATATCTATCAAGTCACCACGAGCCCACTTCATCAACTCGGGGGCTATCCTAACGAGGCAGCTTCTAAAGTCCGCTTCGCGCGGCAACTTAAAGTCGACTCCGGTCGCACCTTCGCCTGCTTCGGCGGCATACTGCGTGTGTAAGCTTTGATGGAACTTAGCTGTAAGTGGCCCTCGCGTCCTGGCGACGATGGTACCTAGCTGCACGTGGTTTTCATACCCTGTACCATGGGTTTCGTACCCTAAGTACTCGCGCTCTGTACCATAGGTCCTAGTACCCTAAGTACTCAAGTCGACTTCTATAGTCGCAACCTCAAGTCCACTCCGGTGGCACAAGTCGACTCCGGTCGCTCCCAAGCCCGTTCCGGCGGCAACCGTACCTTGGGTCTGAAATCCATGGCCCAGGTACTCAAGTCGATTCCGGTCGCACCTTCAAGCCCGCTCCTACGGCAACCGTACCTTGGGTCTGAAATCCATGGCTCAGGTACTCAAGTCGACTCCGGTCGCACCTTCAAGCCCGCTCCGGCGGCAACCGTACCTTGGGTCTGAAATCCATGGCTCAGGTGCTCAAGCTCGCTCCGGCGGCAAAACTATTCGTTTTCTCTGATTTTTCATTCGATTTTACATTCCGGAAGTGCTTTTTGTTTTTTCATCTCAAAGTCCACCCC
Organism: Cenchrus fungigraminus; assembly: GCA_036936925.1. Taxonomy (NCBI): domain Eukaryota; kingdom Viridiplantae; phylum Streptophyta; class Magnoliopsida; order Poales; family Poaceae; genus Cenchrus; species Cenchrus fungigraminus. Next base: position 102,881,333 of record CM072769.1, on the reverse strand, counting down.
GCGTGGCACAAAGTCAACTACTATAGTCACATCTAAAGTCCGCTTCGCGCGGCAATCTAAAGTCGACTTCTATAGTACCATATCAAAGTCCGCTCCGTGCGGCAACTAAAGTCGACTTCGGTTTTCAAGTCGCATCTCAAAGTCCGCTCTGCGCGGTACAAAGTCGACTTCGGTTTTCAAGTCGCATTCTGATGGCATCTAAAGTCAACTTCGGTCGCATCTAAAGTCCGCTCTGACGGCACGGCTACTTCTCAAGCTCCACGGCTCGACGCCAAACTACTGCTCGGAATCTCTCAAGCTCGGGGGCTCTACTACAACAACTACTCAACGTGACTCATACGACTCTCTTATCTCGGGGGCTACACGCTGCAAGAGTACTCGGATGATGGCTTTCACGAACACTGAAGACCCTTGAATTGATTACCTAATCATTTCAAGGCTCGGGGGCTACTATGTTATACCCATCATTCAATTTTTCAAAACGGAAGATTCGGAATCAAGACTGACCCTCAGCTAGAGTCTACGACTCAACCTAAGGCTCGGGGGCTACTTCATATGGAGTGCGATTTTGCAACCGCACTTCCATATAATCACGACTTCAAGACTGATGAGCTGGACCACCTTCCAGCCTCGTGGCAGTTCAAGTACTATTGAAGACTTCTCCAAGCAGTACTCGAGGACGCTCAGGAACTACTCGAAGAGGCTTCAAGACTACTCGAACTACTAGTCTCGACTACAACGTGCTCGGGGGCTTGTCGGGCATACTCCCCGGGTACCCATACGAGGAAGGATGAAGACGGACTCCTACTAGAATTCCCCTGTAATCCTATTAGGACTCGTTCTGTGTAATCCTACTAGGACTCCTGCCTTGTAACCGACTAGAAACCCGCCCTCTGGACTATATAAAGGAGGACCGGGTACCTAGCCGGGCATCTGAACAACCCAACACCAAGCGCAGGGCACCATACTTGATCCCCCAAACAGGACGTAGGGTCCGCCACCTTGGCGGCCCGAACCTGTATAAATCTTGTGTCTCGTGTCCTTGCGCATACCTTCGAGTTCTCGGTCTCCCGATCACGATCCTCCACCGCATAATCAACTACCTCGGGTACCCCCTTGGTAGGTTTGCCGGTTTAAAACACTGACAGATGGTGATCCAAGAATTGCTTGTGGTAGTGGGTATATACAACAGTTTACACCATGGACAATGTGATAAAGTCTAGATTCAGTCATCAGTTCCCAAACCACCATCAGAACTTATATTTAAACTAGTTAGATTTGAATATATGAAACATGAGTTAAATGGTTTATATAATGCGTGCGTGTCACTCGTGCACTTTACTAGTATATATGAAAATCGGGAATAAAAATCCCCTAGCTATGTCCCGTCACCACTAAGGCAATAAGCCGACAACGACAAAGGCTCTGCCGTTCCGTCACCCACTCGCACACACCTGCTTTTCCACGAGGCCCTTCACTACTAATCCACCAACCCCAGGCGGCAGTGTCCCCACCCCAGCCATATGCTCCCACACCCGGTTCAGAACCCAAAAGCTCCTGGAGCCCACAGGGTTCCCCGGCTGCCTCCCATGGCAGCGCTCCACCTCCACTCCGACGACACCGGGTTCCACGCCCGGGCCGCCATCGCGTGGCTCCTCTCCGCGTGCCTCGCCGCGGCGATCCTCAGGGGCTGGATCCGCGGCCAGGGCTTCCACGCGAGGACCGTCCACCTCGCCACGCTCTTCTACAGCACCTGGCTCTCCCGGGACGCCCTCAAGCTGCACTTGGCCTACGGCATCCTCCCCGAGGTACCTCCGATCCGTCGCCGGCGTGCCCGGCCCGGCCCTCTTGTTCCTCTGTTCGCAATCAATTTCGTCGGCATCATTAGCCAGATCTGTGGTTTCGTTTCTGACGATGATTGTCTGATCTGATGGACGACGGTTACCATCGCGTGCAGTCCCGCAGGCAGTGCAGAGGCCCCTTAGTCGTCAGCGTGCTGTCGATTGGGGAACGCATCCTGAGGGACAACAAGGCCTACTTCACTGTGCTGCTCCACGTTGCCGCCGTCTGCTTGTTCGCGGGGCTGGCCGTGGGTGCGGCTGTGGGGAGCGCCACCATTTGGGGGAAGAGAATGCCGGCGGCGGCGCCGCCAGCAGGAGTGCGCCCGACTGTGATTGTGCCTGGAAGGAGGGGCGGTGGTCCCGGTGGGATTGGAGGCACCATCCTCGTCGAGATTCTACTCTTCATTCCCTGCGTTTTGACATGCTTCCACAGCGTGCCCATCATGATTCTTGAGTATATGGCTGCGACTGCGGCGAATTGCGGCGACGCTGCGGCTGCAGCGGCGTAGCCTGCTGTGGTAAGTTATAAGATTCTTTGTAGTATGTCCTCGTTTGTTGATCGATCATGCTTGGCATTATATTTTGTGTACCGCCAACTCGATCGGTTTGAATCTGTCAGCTAGTCAATCGAAGAAGACTTGCAAAGTTGCTGCCTAGTCTTTGTCTCTCGTGCGTTTGGCTTCAATGCTTGTTCAAAAGGGGATATATATTCTTCAGTAGGACCAATTTTCATGCCCGGAATGCTTTAGTTGCTACTTGAATGTGCTTATTTGATTGCAGAATTGCCATGTGGTCCTTAGATTATTCCTGTCTTTAAAATTCTAAATGGAATTCTGACTGGGATAAGCATAAACCAAAATGTGGGTTGAGCTTTTAGTTATTTTCCACTCCTTTTTTTATGCTGCTTAGGCTTATATATAGGTGGCATCTTCTCAGCTTTCAAATATGCAAAGTCATTAGCTATAGTCTTTATCCTTAAAAAATCTTTTTTATTTATTTTTAGCTATTGTACTCCACCTTTTGTAATACTCATCATGCTCATTCTAACCCATGCATGCATTAACCTGGGAATTAGATTTAGTAAGTACTAGGTTCACAAGTCTCACAACACAAGGCCTTCCAATGTTTGTATACCCATCTCAGTTTGTATATCACATGGGCCATCACAGTGATGTTTCTTTTAGAAAAGATAATTAAGATTCCGATTTTGCAATAGTTAATATATCTTTGCTTACTATAGTGAGATTGTATTGAACTTTTATCTCTTACTGATTTTTTTTGTTCGGCACACCCTCTATTCCTGTTTACTCACTGTACAATTTTTGACCGTTTGATTAAATATCATTTAACAACTTAACCCAGAGCTTTCAACATTGTTGCCTGATTTGAATGGAATAGACCAGTATGTATACTATATCAATCCATCTCTATAATTTTTTTCTCTGTAGTAGTGTTGCATTGTATTTCAATTGTTCCTAGATGTAATGACCATGTGAGAGATGCAAGTCCTATATTATTCCAGTTGCGTTCACTTAACGATACCAATTGATAGAACTGGCTATCTATTTATTTTGACTACCAGTTTCTGTATGCATACTGACATTTGATGTTTACCATTTCAGTTCTGGAACGCAACATGCGGCACTCTGATGCATGTTGGAATAAAAGAGCTTTAGCTACCGTCCGCAAGTGACTTTGATCATTAGCTGAACCATCGATGGAAGAGTAACAAGCTTCAATTGCTGCTGCACTTTAATAGCTGCTGTACTTCAATCCTCAAACATTGAGAGGAACTAATATAATATAGTGCAGCTAGGATATATATATATATATATATATATATATATATATATATATATATATATATATATGTGTGTGTGGCCATCGCCCATGTACATTTCGTTACATTCAGAGCCATAGAATGAAGTTCAGCTTTGAAAACGTCAGTTGTTGGTTTCAAACGTTCTACATTCATATCATGGAAAGGCAGCTACTAGTTGTGTTCGTGAGATCCTGTTCGATTTATTTCCTCTTTCTGTTCGTGTGATCTGCTGCTGCGCATGGCCGATCGGTCGGTACTGATAGATTGTTGTGAGCACGACCAGCATCATCATCAACCTCACAAGAACTGATGAATCGTGCAGTCTCTGGTGCTTCTTTTCTCCTGAGGGCCGGGAGAATAGAACAGGCGTTGTGCAAGCGGTAGTGCGAGACCAGCAGTTGGTGCGCTTTGGGCGACCACACTGGTGAGCAGGGGTCCCCTGACATAATGCGTGTGGTCGACTGGTCGCGTACCCAAAGCCAAGACTCACAGTCAGGTTTGTTTGGCTGTTTTGCCAGCGAACCTTTGAGTCCAGGCTTTGGACAGCTAGCTAGAGCTAGCTAGACCGATCCGAGCCTCAGCCCTCTGGTAATCAGGTTCATCATCACTGGGCCACGCTCATAGGAGTCGGAGTCGGAGTCGGAGCTCCAACAGGTTCTCCCTAGCTATACCCGGATGCCAAAGCCCACACCATGTACTTCAAGTAAACGATAGCTTCAAGCTAATTCGCATCCGAAATATCACCACGCTCCACAATGCAAACTATTACCACTTCACCATTGAATAAATCTAAAAGGACGGCACATCTATCACACCAGCGACCAACACATATGAGACCTTTTGAGGATAAAGGGCAGATGGAATGTCAGGCTACATATCTTTATTTCCCAGAAAACATGCATGGCAAACAGTTTCAGGTCTATAATCTAGAAGGGCTACACAGCACCTTTCTAAGCATCAAAAGAGTAGTTCGTCAGAAGCTACTACGCAAATTTAATGCAAACGATTATTCAATATACAACATCTATCACGGCACTTCCACAATGCTTCGGAAATGCGATAGCGTCTGTCACATGTAACATGTCACTCCAATTACTTGTTACTGTAATCAGATTTTCATTGACAGGGAAGATTATTCAAACTTCTACTCCAGGGAAATGCCATGCGTTCCAGAACTGAAATTACAAACAAACAAAATATTAGGTTTCCACGTATGAATAGCTAGTATAGTATAAGGCATGAATATGTATATATATATATATATGCATTGAAGCAAAGTGAAGATTGTGACAAAACTGAAAACCAAAGTAAGCAACCATCTTCTCATAAGGAAGGACAAGAATTAGTTGTTTACAAAATAAAAAGATGTGATGTTTAAGAGTTCATGTTGTAATGAATAATCAGTCGCAGAGAAAACATATATAATATGTCTGACCAGATGAACGCTTTGAGAAAAACTCCCTCTCCATCAAATAGCAATATACTGATGATATACAACGTACCAACATTTCTAGTCTGGACTCCAGACTAACTAATATCAAAATAAATTAAAGGGACAATGACTGAAGGAACATAAGAGCAGCAACACACATTGGTAACATCAACTCAAGCACCCTAAAGTCCATCTATCAAATAGGTTCTTCAAAAAACAAAAGGCACACCTGCACAGGTTAGATTGTATGCCAATGCTGGTGGTTTGCTGGAAACGTAGGTGGGGTGGAGGGGGGGATGAATTTGTGACCGAATTGAACATGAGTCTAGCTGCTAAAATCAATGCTTGTACAAAATCACAAGTAAAGAAAAGAGTGATGCAACTATTTCAATCCAAAAAAGGAAAGCAACTCAGAAGCTGAATCCAAATATGAATTAATTTGCAAAACATATGCCGATATAGTGATATGCCTCACTGGTTGAGCAGCGAGTACGATTTATAACCATTTACCAAGATGGAGGGAGATTGGGTAACAAAAAATGCTAACAAGGAAAAGAAGCAATATCTTATGGTAATCACCAAATAAAAATCTCACATCCCACCTTAATTAATAGAGCAGACTACGAGCTTGCTAGAATCACGATAAATTTAATTGTTGAGATCAATTTAGAAAGAACATCAACTGAAATATTGCTAAAATTCAAGTGTAGAACACAAATTGATCATCCCTTATATACTTTGCTTGAAATCTATAGAGTCAACTTGGAAAATCGTTTAAACGGGATACAGATAGAAAATCACTGTATAAAAACAAACAATTTGTGATCCATTTGACAATCACATTATTTACTTCCGAAATCAAACAAAGTTCAATGAAGAGAGCATAAAAGAACAGGCATTCGGAAAGAAATAAAATAATTTAGGAAAAACTGCTCTCGTGGAGTCAAAAGCAGTTTGGAAGGGGTTCTATCCTTCAGGAGGCTGATGAAGACATCAACTAAAGCATTCCACAAAGATGTGCGCCACCCCCCCCCCCCCCCGCCCTATTGAATTTGCTTTCATCTTGGTTGGAGACAGAGAATGCATTGTGAATTGGTACACATATGCAAGAGAAGAGAAAAAACATCTGGATGGAAACGTCAAGGCATGAACAAATTGGATTATTTTCACTTATGGTTTTATGCACACACATGAAGCCAGGTCCATCAACCCACCATATATATATGCATGCAATTTCATGATGTTTATGAAATTTCCCAGTCCCCACTACATAATCTCAAGAAGCTCAAAATATTACTCAGTGGCAAATTTGAAATTAGGACATAACAGAAATCAAAACATTATTGTGTCAACTCATAGCCCTCTATCATCTAGAATATCAAAACTCACAGGGTCAAAAACTAATTTGTGCAACACTACCGGATTCACGGGCTTTGCCGAGAGCCCCAATCCTCTCGGCAGAGGCCGCTTTCCTCTCGGCAGAGCCTCTGCCGAGAGGAAGCTTTCGGCAAAGCCCTCTCGGCACACTTGGGCCGGCAAAGGGCTCTTTGCCGAGAGCCAGGCGGGACCCTCTCGGCGGATATGTGCCGAGTGCCCAGATTGCTCTAGGCAAAGCTTGATGAAAACGAATAAAAAAAAGAAAACCCACGGCCGCGGGCCCACCGGCCGTCCGTCGTGGCCCAGCGCCGCCGGAGCTCCGCCACCGTCGCCTGCACTGCCGCCACCACCACCGCCACCTGCACCGCTACCACCGCCACCTGCACTGCCACCACCGCCACCCGCAACCACCAACCGCCGCCAGCAGCGCCCGCCGCCACCACCAGCACCCGCCGGCGCCACCACCACCCGGCGCCACCAGAGAGAGAGAGAGAGAGGGCGCACCACACTGGATCTGGGAGGAGGCCGCCGCGCCGCACACCATCGGATCCGTGACAGGAGGCGGTCCAGGTCGCGTCGGGAGGTGGACGAGGCCGCGCCGAATCCGGACGGGGCCGGGCCGCGCAGGGAGGAGGACGAGGTGGCCGCGCCGGAGGAGGACGAGGTGGCCGCGCCGAGAGGAGGACGAGGTGGCCGCGCCGGAGTTGGCCGGATGTGCCGCCACCGCGCCTCACCCCGCTGCCGCTCCTCACCATGAGGTGAGGGGCGAGCGAAGGGGGGAGGCGAGGGACGGCGCGGCGCTGTGCCGGCGGCCACCAGATCTACGGAGACCGAGAGAGAGAGGAGGGAGGCGGCGGCGACCGAGAGAGAGAGAGAGGGGAGGGCGGCGGCGGCGGCGTCGGTGGGCAGGAGAGAGGGAGGGGGAGGGACGGTGGGATAGGGTTAGGGGAGGGGCGGCTTTTTATATGGGAAGGAGGCTGGTGGGCTGTGGTGGGCCGCTGGTGGGTTGTGGTGGGCCGGGTTAGTTCTTTGCCGAGAGCCCACCATCCAGGCTCTCGGCAAAAGCTCAATTTTCATCAATTTAAATATTGAAAATAGCAAAATAATGTAAAAAAATTTCAAAACTTAACATGATATCATTTATGTTGTATATTACCTATAGAAAAAAAATTTAGTCAAATTCAAATTTGAATTTCTCTTAAAGGTGTCTCATGAACATGAATATCATTTTTTCGCAAACTTTACTCTATGATTTCATGCACTTGTAGTTCATCTCGGACGTATGCGAAAAAATACCTAGAAAGAAGTAAAATTATTAAATATAGCAAATAAAGTTAAAATTGTACCAAATTTGAGCATAGGTTTTGTATAAGTGTATGTTGAAGATAGAAAAAATTTGAAGGCAAAAAAGTGATTTTTCAAAATTTCTTTGCCGAGAGCCTAATAAATAGCTCTCGGCAAAGAATTTCTTTGCCGAGAGTTTTTCTTTGCCGAGAGCTTCTTTTCTTTGCCGAGAGCTTTTTATATTGCTCTCGGCAAAGATTCTTTGCCGAGAGTTTTTTATTTTGACTCTCGGCAAAGAACAAAGCTCTCGGCGAATCGTCGATTTCCGGTAGTGCAAGAAGCAGTTGTACGATATCAAATTTCCACACCAAAAGAACAAAATAAAATCTAAACAGATGTTAAATCACACTAGGCACCGATGTTACAAATACATCAAGCAATTGCAATAATAAGCAGAAGCCGCTAACAAGAATGTGTGACCATCCACATCAACAAGCAAGCTGTATGGATCGGAGAAAAGAGTGGAAGCAGCACACCTTTCAATCGTTCTTTAACTGGGCAGAGATAGACCTCCACTTGGCCGAAATTGCTGCGCAGAGGATGAAGCAGAACGCGACCGAGTGAATGAACCATCCGATTTCAGCAACCAGATAACCAGCAGCCATCTGATAGGAGTTGGCCGGCGCGAGCATCAGCATCAGGAAGGCCACGACCATGAACGAGCACGAGACGAAGTAGATGCTTCCGGTGACGGGGCCGATGAGCGGATCCGGACGGCGGCGTGCCCGCCTGACGACGTTCCCGGCGGCAAGAAGTCGCTGCGCACGCGCGATCTGCCCACGACTCCACGAGAGACCACCGATTACCCACAAATTAAATTCTCACACACGCACAGGGCTTAGGGGATGGGATGTGATCGCGCGCGTACCAGTGCCTCTCGGATCTCGCGCTGGTGGTTTATCTTGAGGATCTGGGCGATGAAGGCTATGACGGCGAAGTAGAGCATGGTCCCCACGGCGGCCTCCCCACGGCGGCCATGAAGGCCTCCCTGGCGGCGGCCGCGGCGAAGGAGTCCCTGCCGAAGGCCCGGCGCACGGCCATGGCGGCGGTGCCGGTGATGTTGCACAGCAGCAGCGTGCCGAGCAAGCAGCAGAGGGCGATGCCGGCGACCACCTCGAGCTCGATGTACCCGTACGCAGCGGGCGGTAGCCCGCGCGGTGGCGGATGAGCAGGAGCCAGCGCCGGCGCCCGCGGCTGGCGTGCGGCGGCGCGTGGAGGCGTTGGCGGCCCGATGTCCCCCATGGATTCGCGAACCCTAGGCGCCAGAGGATTCCCCTGTGGGGACTGCAAGGGTGGAGGTGGAGTGGTCGCGTAGAATGGACTGCGAGGGAGTGGAATGGACTGCAGCGGAGTGTTGGTGACTGGTGAGGTGGTTGGGGCGCGCCGAGGATGACTAGGACGGAGGACCCCGACAAAACGGGGCGCGTGCCCGAACCGGCTGAGAGAATATGCTTAACCCCACGCGGTATCTTGCACCCAGCTTGATAAGCATGCTAGCATCATTTAGGAAAAAAAAGGAAAAGCCTAATTTCTACCCTTGAACTACAGCATATACGTCTAATTTTGGACCTTTGAATGGTTTTGCATTTTCTACAAATTCAGAAAGTTTAGGTTTCATGAAAAAAAATTTTAAGTAATTCATGTCAAATCAGAATAATATCAAATTGCTACTTAAAAAATTAAAAAAATGTAACCTATCTATTGTTCTATTTGGCATTATTTGAATCTTAGTTGTTCATGTTCTTTGTAAATTTCTAGAAATGCAAAACCACCATCAAAACCACCCAAAAGACCATATTTACCATGTTTTGATAGTAGGATGACCCTCTCTGTCCGGTTTTGTAGCTGCAGGTTGAAAATCGTACTTTTATTATAGTTGGTGCTTGAAAATCAGACTTTTCCCTTCAAGAAAACAGTTTTCATGCTTGATTTTTCCAGCATCATTATTTGCTAACCCCAGATATTTTTATTTCGCCATCGATATCATTTCAAAAATATTTTTCATGTCAAATATCCTTCCCCCAGTTATTTCTTTTGTCGGAACAGTGTTTTGTTTGTATTGGGTTCCAAAATTTTCATGCCAAAGGTGTTCTATCATCTACGAAGTTTATGTATGCCTGAGCTGAGTAGCATGGGTCCAAGAAGAACTGAATCAGTTGTTGGAACTCAGTGATGCCGATGGCGTGGGATGGTTCTTCATGGAAAAAACTTTTAGCTACTCACCGGTCCATAAATTTTCATGCTATCATCATTCGACTTTGTACCGAAACATTGTGAAACTGTAACTATAAAATTTTGTACAGCCACCGAACACCAATCTACCAAAGACGGTTAGCAGTAGTACACAGAATATCACGTGCAACGGATCGATCGAAACACAACAGAAACACCATGACCCGGTTGAACAGGCAATTTTACACCAAAGCATTTTTGCGGCTGCAAGTACGTAGAAACCTCCACATCACACCGTCAACTTCGCCAGAAATTTATTCCGTGTCTTGGCGCAGAAAGCTCCCAACATTCCCAGACATACATTTTTTCAGTTGCAGCAAGGCAGAACACATTCAATCGTGCTTCCCGTTACAATTCGTTAGAAACCTGACATTGTTTTGTCCCTGACTAAGCATAATCACTAGGACTTGATCACCATTCTCATAGTCAGACGGCCACGCTTCACTGCTCATCTTCATCCGTAGAGATCTTCAATAGTTCCATAGCCTTCCTGCAAAAAACAAAGGTGCGAAACAAATCTCAGCTGTAATCACAGCAGCAGTCTATCATGATGGAAATAGTAGCACAAAGAAACGCTGAAAGGAAAGTTGTCCAAGCACATGGCCTGGTGCCATTTGACATATGATAACTGCTTGTTATTGATGTATGCACACACAAAGGACAAACAAAAGGTAGCAGGTTATTACCGTAGTTCTCTCAATCTCTTCGTTTCCAGGATCCAACTTCTGCGCATCCAGAAGAGCGTCATAGGCTTGCTTGTGCTCCTGAGGCGTAGCAAATCCACACACATAAGACAACCACACCTCAGATAGATTGAAGTATATAAGCAGATCGGCACTTTGGCAGGGTAGGCGTGTATCTCACCCCGAGAAGCATGTGAGCTGCAGCCAGACGATAGCAACCTTTGGCCCAGTCAGGTCGCATCATCCTGCACTTGTAAGCATCTGACAAGGCACCTTCGCCATCACCCATTTGCAGTCGACAAAGGCTCCTGTTTGAATATAGCGTTGCATTTGGTGCATGTTCTATAGCCTATATGGTCAAACAAGACAAATCATACAATTACATTTCCCCATCTTAAATGATAACAATTGGAAACTAGATTGTAGCAATTATTTGTGTTCTGTAGACTACAGAGTTCGCTCACCCAAACAGATAGATCAAGACCAGCCTGCAAACTTCTTGGACTAAGATTCATCGTGTAGCAAGGGAAAAGTTTGTGTTCTACCAGTGCTACAACATGTTGCAGTCTTCTATGAACAGTTAAAACTGTGCATTTCAAATTATTCATTATTAGATCTTTCTCAAAAAAAAATCATTATTAGATGTGCTCTCAAGATGGTATGGGTTTTAGTTTGTCTATATCATCTAACCAACTGCATCAATGCAGAGTCATGTTGAAATGGATGAAATTACAAGACTGTCTTCATTATTGAGTTACCAGAACACTTTGTAACTCGTGCAAATTAGATAAAGATGAGAAAAAATTAGTTGGCAAACCAAACAACCTTTTCTCATTTACTTTTTTATAACCAATAAAGTTTCCAGTTGGTTCCCTACTAATGGGACATGCTATCTACTTTACATAGAAAAGGTTCCAAGACTTACACAACTATAACATTCTGACGCCGATGCATAATCCTTCAACTTGAAAGCCTTGCTTGCCAGTGACTTATACAAAGCATTTCTTCTTGTAATGTGCTGTTCCTCCTAAACAATTAAATAATAAAAAATTTAATGCAAGAAAGATTTATATTTGGATACTAAATAAAACATATTTCTCAAGAATGATCTGATAAGAAAAGAAGCATAACATCTTTTTCTCAATAAACCTTTTTAGCTTGTAGTCTAGAATGATTTGTCAGTGTAGGTAACTCACATGGGCAGCGTTTGAGATATAGTGGTTAGTTACACTTTATTATTGATATGGATTCTACTCATAAAAATGGAACTGATTGTAACGTACTGTACATAGTTTATCCAATCTGTGATTCCTGGAAAACAACTAGCTTTCGCTCTATGGATAACCATTGCGAATTCATGAATAAATTTTGCTCTGCAACTCTGAACTTTTGATTCAAAGTTATCAAAAGGCCAGTCAAAGGAGTATGACAGTAAAGTACAGTATACACATAGAACAATTTGCACGACAAGGGAGTTCAAGGTATACATAGCATACCATTGGCTTTGCAGATTCCAATTTTGCATGAGAGATTACCCCATCAACACTCCAGTTTGGAACACCTGGAATTGGTGATGTCAAGGGAAATAGCATTTCAACTTCTTCCATGCAATCATTTAATGCAGCAAGCTCCACTGGCAATCTACCCAACTGCAACAGTAAAGAAATTGCCATTTATGTAAACATTAATGAGATAATTCAACAAGGTAGGCATAGAGAGAACTGTGATATCATTTGAAATGACCGCTAGTTACGGTAGTATTGGAGCAGTAAGTTAACTAACTCATATACCAACATGGGGAAAAGTCATCTGCCAAGTAGAACTCAAAGAGATGTATTCAGCAATAATTTAGGCACCAGGCACAAGAATTTCTTTTGCATCTCACTGACGTGAGACTTCATGTGTCACCACAATTATCCATTAGTTGTAAAAGAGCTAGCTACATCAACTGATCAAAAATTGCACAAAATAGAAAGCATACTTTTAATGAATTTGTCCATGATAGCTACATATTCCCTCCATTGATTTCTATACACAGAACCACAGAATTTGAACATTATTTTAATCTATGGTGGATAAGTAATGACCACAACAAAGCAACGAGTGAAGTAATTTCAATATGAAACTGATGGTACAACTACTTTTTTGTCAGTAAACATACATAATGTTGGTTGAAAACTTAAAGTTACAAAATTAGAATGTTGAAATGCATGTGATGTACAAAATATAATAGAAACCGGCAAACTGCAATTAAGACATGGATTCCTGATCTTCCTTCATAGCCCGATAGCACATTATAAAGTTAGGATGTTTGAAGACTACATGATCAACCAAAGTAATCATAGCTAGCTCTAGAGAGTAACAAATGTAAATCAATGAGTATATTTTTCCCTTAAAGCTCAATCTGATAGTCAACAGAAAACAACAATATGCATCTGTGATATAAAATTAAAAAACTACTAGAATGGAAGGTCAAAAATGATATCCTCATTGCCTAGGCACAAATGCAGTGTCTTGCCAAAGCAGTAAAACTCATCCTAGAACAGCTCCACAACATAACCAGAGAAGTTGAATAATAAATACTATCATATAAGAACCTAAAGAGGCAGAGTGGAAAACTGGACAGTATCAGAAGAACATCTAGAGATGATATATAAAAATATACATCATCTGGAATATTAGGGTCTGCTCCAGCCTTTAAGAGTAACCGAACTTCATTCGTATAACCTCCCTGCATCGTAGCAACTACTAGAGGTGATGCCATAGAGCCCTTGCTGTTGACATCAGCACCAGCCTGTGAAAAGGATTCATACAATTCCTTCTTTAAAAAGTGGCATAAAAGTAAGCAAAGTAGCATCGTAGCAGAAGTTTAACAAACTAGTCAAGAACTCAAGAAAATACTGACCTTAATTAGTAGCTTCATGCATTTCAATGAATGGTAAAGAAGGGCACCCATCAGTGGAGTGTTGAGACCAAAAATGGTAACATTTGGCTGAAAGAAGAAAATGAGCGGTCCACCTCAGTAACTTGGTAAACAAGGAAACCAAATTTTGAGTCAGAGCAAAATACTGTACGAGGAACTAATGAGATAATATAATCCTACTGTTCTACCTTCTAAAGATAAGACAGTGGTTATATAAATCAATAATGATAAAGGGTTCAATTGACATCAGACAGTTCCTATTTTGAGAAACGAATACTCCGTGGACTATGCTGGAAAAAACACGCTTACAGTTCAAATTTGGCACCCAAATTCTCTAAGAGGGAATTCAATTGGATTTAACTAATCAGATAACATTCCATGAGGGCTGATTGAATCATACCCCCTCTGTTTCAAATTGTAGGTTGTTTTGACTTTTCTAGGTTCATAGATATTTGTATGCACCTAGACATAGAGTTTATTTAGGTGCACACAAACATCTATGAACCTATAGAAGTCAAAACGACCTACAATTTAGGACAGAGGGAGTATAATATGATCTTTAGTTCTTTACTATTAAGGTATCCTAAATGGTTGCCCAGACCAGGTGAGGCTATCTCACGGTCCTACATGGTATTGGAATAATATTGCCTGAACAATTTTGTTTAGTACCACGATGACAACATACACCATAAGATCATCTATCGGAAGTTACAAACAGAAAAAGGGAAGAAATAGGTTCATGGGTTACCATAAGGATAGAGTAGCCCAGACAACCAAAAACACATACATGACCATGTCATCTGAGTAGTTGGCCAAGTAAAAGAAACATCTATCTATCCATATTAGCTCTTGAAAAAAATGAAATAATACGCATCAGGGCTATATATACATTTGCGTGGTGATCCAACAAAATCTTCACAGTCTTATCCTGCTCATTGATAGCAGCCTGAAGGAGTGCTGTCCCACTGCCATAATCTATGTCAACAGGTATTCCTTTTGAAAGCAGGAACTCTGTTACCTTAGTACTACCTGTGAGCAAGATGGGTTCGCAAATCCATAAGTTATGAACAATAGAATAAATAGAGAACATAATAACAGAAAACCTAAAAATCCATAAGTTGCAACACTACAAGTAAGCACCGTAAGGAGCAAATTTATCACTTTTAGCAAGTGGTATTCCAAAAGCAAACAAGTAATCATACTCTCCACATGAAAGATGACACAAAAGACTTCTGGTTGAAAGTATGGCTCACAAGTTCACGACATGACAACAACATATTTGGTAATACAGAAGATAAGTTGCTTGTGCATTTTGTGAAAGAAAAGTAACCACTAACCAGTACATGCGGCATGGTGTAGAACACAACGCCTTTTATCGTCTGCTTTCATTAGATCACCACCATGATCAAGAAGATACTTCACAGTAGAAACATCACGAGACTGAGCAGCACTCATAAACGGTGTCACACCTGCCATTAAAAGAAACAGTTCACAAATCTCATACAGCAAGTGCTAAAGATAGTCATAGATGACAACTGTCAGTCAGGTCACAAACCACCATCTGCAGTCATATTTGCATCCCCACCAAGCTCCTCCACCAAGTACTTGCAGACCTCCAGATTGCCCGCACACGCTGCGCAGTGCAGCACCCCCACACCATCCTTTTGAAAAGAAAAAACCGCAGCCCGGTCGCCATTTCCTGCTTTGCCAAGGCTCGCTGCAATGCCTGTCTCCCAAAGTAAACATCATAACACTGAGGAAGCAAATAGCCAACTTGTGCAACAAAGATAGCAAGAAAAAAAAACATCAGTATGTGAGCAGCAGAAGCAAGAGGCAACCAAGACAGGAATTACTTTGCACAATGTCGTCGCATACTGCAGTCACTAGATAACAGAATAACTTGGACATCTACACCGGTTAATCATGCCCGTGAGGCCGATGAGCAGGCTAGGAACACGTGACGGGATCAGGTAAGACATACACAGCATCGCCCCCAAAAACTGATAATTTCCAAAGACGTGAGGACAAAGATACATGCTGCATTGAACTCCCAGTACCAACGATTTATGACAAAAAAAAGTTAACTTTCTTTCCCCTAAGAGGTGATATTATTATGGGAGATTGGTGATCTTACCCCTACTATGCAGTCTAATGGTGATTTTGTCCCTATTTTTCCAACTTTGCGATTTTACCCCTACTTTTTAAGAATGAAGTCTCCGTTTGCCCCTATTTTTAACACTGTTAGTTGGAGGTATCTTAAACAAATAGAATAAATGAGGAAAATGCTGAAAGTGGTAGAAAAGGACCAAACTACCCCTAAGGCCTCATTATCCATCCCTCTCCGGCTCTCCCTCATTTCCCCCGCTCTTGACCGGGTGACCACGACTCTCCACTCCAACCATGAAATCGAGCGCCGGCAACAAGCAGTAGGTGGCGGCGCATTCGAGGGCACGAGAGGCGGTGGCGGCGAGGTCCCAGGTGGCGCATTCGAGGGTGCGAGAGGAGGCCGTGGCGGTGGCGGCCAAGTCGCCGCGTGTGCTTGGGGCGAGGGCGCAGCCGCGCAGGGTGGCGGCAGCCAAGTCGCAGCGTGCGCGTGGGGGCAAGACCGCAGCCCAGTGTCGCTCCGTCGTAGCCCTCGCGCAGGCGTGGATGGCGGCGGCGGCAGTGGCGCAAGCAGCAACCCAATGCGGCTCTGTCGCGACCCAGCACAGACTCGAGGTGGCGTGCCGGCATCGCAGCCCAACGCGGCTCCGTCGTGACCCAGCATATCGAGGCGGCGTCGCAGCCAGCACGGATCCGTACGTCGTGACCCGGCATAGACGCGAGGTGGCGTCGCGGCCCTGGCGCTGGAGCCAGGCGAACCAGAGCAGGGGCGCAGGTGTGGCTCCGAGGCACACACGCAGGTCGGCGAGAAGGCAAGCAGCCAAGAATTACAGTACACAGAACGCCGGTAGTTAATCGTGTGATGGTGCCAGGAGTTAGTATTTTAATAAAATTTGTCAAATTTCTCTTGACTTTGAAATGTATGTATGAAAATATTGGTAAGTTTGGTAGAGAAAAATTGATTTTAAAAATCAATGAAAATGAGTCTGTTTTTTTCTTCAAAATATGGGTAAAGTAAAAAAACTTAGAAGGTACAGACAAATTCTCATGGGCAAACATGTCTTTTCATACCAATTTTGACACCGTTAAGTGATGTAAACGGATGAGGGGCAAACCCTTTCTTCAGTTTGAAAAAACAGGGGCAAAATCACAAAGTTGAAAAAGTAAAGGCAAAATCACCATTTCATTCCAAAACAAGGGCATAAACGCAATAGCCCCTATTATTATAATCAGGATTACAAGGACCGCCCAAAAACAGCATAAAGTGTCACTACGCTTATAGAACCGAGTCAAATTAGGGGGCTAATTAATCTAAGCACGGGAGCACGCAACCACGCAAGAGCTAAACATGAGGGAGGAAAAGGGAATCGACGGATGCGGGTATACCTTTGATCCGGCCGAGGTTGCCCTCCAAGGCAGCCATGATGAGCTCGTCCTCAGCTGCGCACACATACACACCAAATCCAAGGAAATCGGCGTTAGAAGGGGGAAAAAAAAGCAAAATGCATCTTCGCATTCTCCGCACGCGCGCGCAGAAGCAGAGCAGGAGCCAGGAGGGGGCTGGGGGCGGGGGCGGGGGCGGGGGCGCGGGGCGTACTGGAGCCGTTGCCGGTGCGGCGGCAGTAGATGAAGGGCGTCTCCATGGCTCGCCTAGTCCCCGGCGTGGCCACCTCTCGATTATCCCCTCCCTCCTTCTCTCGCCCTCTCGGCGGCAGTAGATGAATCCGGAATCCGGAGGAAGGAGAACTGGAGCAGAAGGATTTCGGAACGCACGCCGCCTGCGCCGCTGCCGCGGTGGGGGGAGGAGTTGCGGGGTTTCCGCTTTGGCCCTGCGGGTGGAGTGAGGTGGACAGGGCGTTGATGCACCGGCCGCGGCGGTTCTGCTGTGGCAGTGCCACAGTTCACTTCGCTTCGCTTGCAGGGCAGCTGGGTTTACCAACACCCGGCGCACGGGAGTGTCCGGGCGCGGCCGGCCTCCTACGATTTCGCTGGAGTGTCGCCAAGTCTACCTGCCTCTCAGTGACATGGATGGCCCACGAGGAAGAGGGAGCGTTTGATAGGTGGATGGCTGAGGGGGTCACGGCCTCACGGGTGTGTAGACGACCCAGAGGCTGGCCATGGCCCATGGCCTCAGACCCACTGAAATTTTAGTGAAATGAGATATGTGCTGCTAAAATCAAAATGCTAAGATACCATGTGTGCACGTTTTTTTAAATTAGTCCTCTAATGTGATCATTGGTAATTAGTAACTTAGCATTTCAATTCAATCTTCAACACATACGCATTTCAATTATGATCCTTTGGTAGTAATTGATAGTTTACCATTCCAACGCCATACAAGACAAGATGTGGAGACTGCACTTAACTTGTCGTCTATACATATTGGTCAGTCTTAATGGAAGTTTCATTGAAGGTTTCGTAACATTAAATTGTATGCCACATCATCAGTTTTGCTAACTTAGCAGCCTAATTATGAGAAGAGAGGAGAGAAGAGTTTCATCATCATGAAACCCAACTGACGTAGTTACCAAGTTCATGAAATCTCCATGAAACTTGCATTGAGGATGTTATCGTTTCATCACAAGATGCATTTGATCAAAACTCCATGTGAAAATTAAATGCTCCAAACTCTCTATGAAACTGTGCAATGAAATCGTGTACTGAGAGTGACAGTTCCATCTCATTTCATAGATGTCATGATAGCAATGCGATGAAACCTTGCAACCCTCTATGTTTAAAGTGGGTCGACACCAACACCAAGTACCATTGGTCATTGGAGGTCCTCCCGTCCCACCGCTGACTCCGCCACTGCAAATGACTAAATGAAAAAATTGTTGTGGTGTGTAGTACGCTTTAGGACGAAAACTATTGCATAATAGACAAGGGTAAAACGTGGGGGTAAAGACATCCTCATGATGATTTTTTTATTAACAAAATTTAATTTACACATTGAACAGAAGCGTCGAGTGGACAAAACTTGGAAGGAGGTCGTGCGCGGAGCAGGTGCAGCCTGCCGCATGAGAGTAGATGTTAAAATAAATGGATCTTGTGTTATTTATTTCTGATTAAAATTAAAGTCCATTGGATTAATACTAGGGGAACTTGAATAATACCGTACGAGTATTAGAAGAGGATTTTATTCAACTTATGTGGTAGACCAAGAGTACACCACTTGTGAAGTTGAATAAGGAGACTGACGAGCCACGCCACCCTCCTTCTCCTTCTCAACTTGCCAATTCACAATCTCAGATACTCTTATTTAGGAGATCTCTCCCTTCTTCCTCATGTGTGCTGCTTCTTCGCGCACGGTACCGGTGAGAGCATAGCCTCCCGAACTCCGGAGATGTCTCCCTTCTTCTAGCCTCCGGAACTCCGGAGATCTCTCCCTTCTTCCTCATGTGTGCTGCTTCTTCGCGCACGGTACCGGTGAGAGCATAGCCTTTGAAAATCCGACTGTCGTTCAAGATCCTGTTCGGGATAGGTGGTCGGTAAGGTTTTTGGGAGCGTTTGACGCGACTGCTCGCTCCCTGTTCGTCTTCTTTCTGGTTTTGGGTACATACTAAAACTACTCGGTTTCTTTTGGTTTATGTTAAATATTTGTTTAAACATAAACAAGTGCACATGCTTTATATCACTCACAATAATCATACTGTTGAAATACCTGTTCAATTGTGGAATTAAAATATACCGAAAATAACCTATTGTCTAACAGTAGAGAGTAGCGGCCCGAGGATGATCTTGTTGGGGTCCGTCGTCGCGTGCCAAGAGTGTCGTCAGTGTGTGATACTTTGTCGTGTGCTGCATCAGGAAGAGAGGAAGGGAGGGGAAGAGGGAGCACAGGCTCGCCGTTGCGCCTCCAAGCTAGATCTCCGCCTCTGTCGCCGGAGAGATTCTGAGCTCCTCCGTCCATGGGGCCCCATCTGGGTTGGTTGGGGCCCTCTCCTCCGCGTCGTGCCGGTCTCAGCTGCTCTTCGTGCGGTCGTCGACGAAGGGGTAGCTTGGGGGAGGGACGCCACAGAGCAGCGACAGCCTACGCCGAGGAGGACAGGCACCGGGAGGAGCGGCGGCCGTCACCGAGAAAGGAGGGGCGCCATGAGAGGGGGGGAGAGAGAGAGAGGAGAGCGAGCAGGAGGGCGAAGAGAACGGGGAGGAAGAGAGGGGGCGAGTGGATGAGGAAGAGAGAGAGAGACTGACGAGTGGTCTCATATGGTGGTAGTTGGTATAGAGTGTGAGATATATGAGATGTTTGATTGCCGGCCACACTTTGCCACACCTAAGCTTAGGTGTTTGCCACATTGTGACTTGCCACACTTTGTGGCAAAACTAGACTGTTTGGTTGATGACTAAAGTGTGGTGATTTTTATGTGGCTGGTGTTTGGGTAGCAGCCACAAATATTTCATGAAAGTAAATATGTATTGTTTGGTTTGGTGTTAAAATGAGATAAGATATTTTCTTCATCAAGCAAAACTGAGGTAAAAATCCTACAAATGTATTTTTGAAAATAAAATCAACTAGAACAGTGCTTAAATACTTGTATATGATTGAACCCTTATGCTGTGGTAGCCCCGCGGTTGAAGTGTGTGAGCATTGAATTAAAAATGATATTAGGTGCGGTAGTGACTTGCTGACTGCATGCAGCTGCACAGATGAGGGAAAAAAACAATGCGTCTGTGGGCTGCCACATATAGGTGCGTGGCGGTGAAAATAAACTCTCGCCACATGGTTGCCGTAGAAAAATGTGGCGAGCACCTGTGGCGAGCCGAACTTAAATTACGAAACAAACACCTACCAAAATTTATGTGGCGCGCCTAATGTTTGGTGTGACAAACTATGGCTGGTAACCAAACATCTCCATAGAATGACCAGTTCCGAAAAACTGGATATAAAGAAGAGAATTTCGATGACAAAGTAGAATATTTTTTAAAAGGATGAAAACAGAGTAACATGAGTACAGCCAACCTAAGCCTTGTTGGTATATTATTTAAGAATACAAGTTTTCATGCTCTATTTTTCCAGCATCATTATTTGCTAATCCCCGATCATTTTATTCCGCCACAGTATCGTTTTAAAGAAAATTTTCATGTTCAAATAGTCAATTATCCTTCCTCCAGTTATTACTTTTGTCGGAACAGTGTTTTGCTTGTATTGCGTTCCAACTAGTCTCATGCCTGAGAATTTCTATCATCTACATCAAGTTATTTGCCAAGTTTATCTGTGCCTGATCTGAGTAACATCCGTCAAAGAAGAATTGAATTGGTTGTTGTAATTCATTGATGCCGATGGCGTGGTATAATTCTTTATAAATTTATGAAGAACCATACGACGTCATCGGCATCAATGAATCGGTCCATAAATTTTTCGTACTACCGTGATTCATCTTTGTACCAAAACATTATACTCCCTCCGCCTCAAATTCCTTGTCATTTTAACTTTCCTAAATACATTTCTTTTACTTGTCATTTTAGCTTTTCTAAATGCACTTATTTTGTTATATATCTAAACATAAGTATATATTTAGATTTATAGCAAAAGAAATGTATTTAAAAAAGTCAAAACGACAATAATTTGAAACAGAGGGAGTAAAAACTTTCACTAGATACAACCACCGAGCACCAATCTACCAAAGACGGTTAGCAGCAGCAGGCAGAATATCGCGTACTGCGGATCGAAACACAACAGAAACACCATGTGCCGGTTGAACAAGCAATATCACACTGTTAAGTTCGTCAGAAATTACTGCCATGTTTTGGCACAGAACGCCCTCCCAACATTCCCAGACCTCTTAACATTTTTTCAGTTGCAGCGGGCACAAGACATTCTCTCGTGCTTCCCGTTACAATTCGTTAAGACTCCTGACATTGTTTTGTCCCTAACTAAGCATAATCACTAGGATTTGATCACTATTCTCATAGTCAGACGGCTACGCTTCACTGCTCATCTTCATCGGTAGAAATCTTCATTAGTTCCATAGCCTTCCTGCAAAAACCAAAGGTGCGAAACAAATGTCAGCTGTAATCACAGCAGCAGTCTCTCTGTCGTGATGGAAATTATGGCATAAAGAAACGTTGAAAGGAAAGTTGTCCAGACACATGGTCTTGGCCTGTTGCCATTTGACATATGATAACTGCTTGTTATTGTTGTACACGCACAAAAGGGACAAACAAAAGGTAGCAGGTTACCGTAGTTCTCTCTCAATTTCTTCGTTTCCAGGATCCAACTTCTGCGCATCCAGAAGAGCGTCATAGGCTTGCTTGTGCTCCTAAGATACAGCAAGTCCAGGCATATAAGACAACCACACATCAGATAATTGATGTGTATAAGCAGAGATCAGCACTTTGGCAGGGTAGGCGTGTATCTCACCCCTAGTAGCATGTGAGCTGCAGCCAGACGATAGCAACCTTTGGCCCAGTCAGGTCGCATCATCCTGCACTTGTAAGCATCTGACAGGGCACCTTCGCCATCACCCATTTGCAGTCGACAGAGGCTCCTGTTTGAGTATAGTGTTGCATCTGGTGCATGATCTATAGCCTATATGGTCAAACAAGACAAATCATACAATTACATTTCCCCATCTTAAATGATAACAACTCGAAACTAGATTGTAGCAATTATTTGTGGTCTGCAGACTACAGATTTCGCACACCCAAACAGGTAGATCAATACCAGTCTGCAAACTTCTTGGACTAAGATTCATTGTGCAGCAAGGGAAAACTTTATGTTCTACCATTGCTGGAACATGTTCTAGTCTTCCATGAACAGTTAAAACTATGCATTTCAAATTATTCTTTATTAGATGTGCTCTCAAGATGGTATCAGTTTTAGTTTGTCCATATCCATCTAGCCCACTGCAGCAATGCAGTCATGATGGAATAGATGAAATTACAAGACTGTCTTCACTATTGAGTTACCAGAACACTTTATAACTCTCCTCGCAAAAACAAAACACTTTATAACTCACGCAAATTAGAAAAAGAAGAGAAAAGATTAGTTAGCAAGCCAGACAACCATTTCCCATTTACTTTTGGATAACCGATAAAATTTCCAATTGCCTCCCTACTAATGGCACATGCTATCTACTAAACACAGAAAAGGTTCCAAGACTTACCAAACCATAACATTTTGATGCCAATAGATAATCCTTCATCTTGAAAGCCTTACTTGCCTGTGTCTTAAACATCGCTTTTCTTCTTGCAATGTGACGTTCCTCCTAAACAATTAAATAATATATTTTTTTTAATGTAAGCTAGATTCATATTTGGATTACCAAATAAAACATTTCTCAAGAATGACCTGATAAAAAAAGAAACCTAACATCTTTTTCTCAATAAGACTTTTTAGATTGTAGTCTACAATGAACTGTCAGTGTAGGTAACTCACATGGGCAGCATGTGAGATATAGTGGTTAGTTACATTTTATTGATATGGATTCTAGTCATAAATAATCCTGAAAGTTAACGACTCAAGGTCTTGACATCCATAAATAGATGCTGGATGGCAAATAGATTAGCACGACATGGATTGCCGAGACCACTAGCTGTGCCTGCTAAGAAATGACCAATCACCTTCTAGTCCGCTGTGAATTCACAATACAGGTGTGAATTTAGTGTTGAAAATCTGGCCTCATTTAATGCAAAAGGAGGCAAAAGCGCCTACAGAATATATACAAAAAGTAAGTTACAGCAATAAGAGTAAAACAAAGAAATAATAAGAGTATGGAACTGATTCAACTGTACTGTACATAGTTTATCGAATCTGTGATTCCTGGAAAACAACTAGCTTTCACTCTATGGACAACCATTGTGAATTCATGAATAAATTTTCCTCTGCAACTCTGAACTTTTGATTCAAAGTTATCAAAAAGCCAGTCAAATCTCACTATACTTAAAGTTGAGGGAGAAAATGGCCTATTCTCTACTACAAAGGAGTATGACAGTAAAGCACAGTGTAAACATAGAATAATTTGCGCAACAAGGGAGTTCAAGTTCAAGGTATACACAGAGTACCAATGGCTTTGCAGATTCCAATTTTGCATGAGAGATTACTCCATCAACACTCCAGTTTGGAACACCTGGAATTGGTGATGTCAAGGGAAATAGCATTTCAACTTCTTCCATGCAATCATTTAATGCAGCAAGCTCCACTGGCAATCTAACCAACTGCAACAGTAGAGAAATTGCCATTTCTGTAAACATTAATGAGATAATTCAACAAGGCAGACATAAAGTTTGTGATATCATTTGAAATGACCGCTAGGTAGTATTGGAGCAGTAAGTTAACTAACTCATATATACCAACTTGGGGAAAAGTCATCTGCCAACTAGAATGTCATGGGCGGCAGCCAGGGGTCTTATGGGCCGGCTCGGCAGGCCCATTAGGGTTAGGATTAGGGTTAAGTCCTTTCTTAGAGGTCAAGGAACTCCCTCTATTTAAAGAAAGGGGATGTATCAATCTAGGTAAGCAATAAACAAACAAATTTAGTTTCTCATCTAGCTTCTCCATTATCTCATCTAGCTTCTCTGCAATCTCATCCCCTGCTGTTCGGCATCACGCCGGCAATTATCCGCCACGGCCGAAGGGTCGTGACAACTTGGTATCACGAGACCAGGATTTACCCAAGCTCTCGGGTCGTCCATGGGCTCTCCGTCTGATCTTGATGCTCAGAGAAAAGCACTCCGCGTCCTTGTCGACAAGCTCGCCAGGAGGGTGCAGGCAATCTGCAACCCAAAAGCGGCGGGGCGGCTTCAGGAAGCGGCAGTTGTACGCCTACAGGCCGCGACACGAGGCTTCCTCGCAAGGCGCCAGGCTCGGGCGGTGCGGGCGCGTTCAAGCCCGACAGAGCGGGCGCAACCTCGACAGGGCACCGAGGGCAATCCCACGGCGACGACGGTGCTGCCTCAGGAGGCGGCGCGCGCCCTCTTCGCGGAGTGCCCGGCGGCGCTGTCGCACTTAAGTCGGCGACGCAGCAGCCAGGGACGGTGCTGGCGCAATTCCGCCTGGCGGCGCGACTTGTCTTGGCGGCGGGTGTGCAGTACAGGCCGGCTCGGCAGGCTGAGGCGACACTGGCGCAATTCCGCCCGGCGGCACGACCTGCTGGGGCGGCGGCGGAGCAGTCCAGGCCGGCTCGGCAGGCAGAGGCGATGCCAGTGTGGCTGCCAGAGGCGACGCTGGCACACTCCGCGACGGCGGCGCGGTATGTACGAGTGGTGGCGCATAGGGCGCAAACTCTGGCGCCACGCGTGGTGGTGTGGGGAAATCGGGAGCCGCGCATGGAGGTGCGGCAGACGCGGGCAAGGTCAGGCCGGCGGCGCGCCTCGCAGAGACGGGCGGACGCAATCCGGCTGGGGCGGCGGTTTTCTCGGCGTTGTTTTCGGCGGCGGCGTGCTTCAGGTGAAGTATCCACGGGTGGGCAACGACCAGCTTCGCCATGGGCCTGGGGCAGGCCAGGTTGGTTTTGGGCTGGTTTTGACCGGTTGGAGGCTGCCACATATTGCAAAATTTGGTCCGCCCTACATCAACAGGTGGGCTGAAGTTGAAGTTGGCTGAATTCCTCTTCGCGCGTCAGATGGAGATTTCCCAGATTAGGAATGCTTGCTTCCTAGTCCAAGAGTTTCATTTTAGTTTGCAATAAAATTAAGCTGAGATGTAAAAAGCTTAATTTTTTAGGTAATAGGTTAAGTATTGAGTCGAGTCTTTTTTGTGCTGCAGCTCGAGGACGAGCTGCTCAAAAAGGGTGGAGTAGTGTCATGGGCGGCAGCCAGGGGTCTTATGGGCCGGCTCGGCAGGCCCATTAGGGTTAGGATTAGGGTTAAGTCCTTTCTTAGAGGTCAAGGAACTCCCTCTATTTAAAGAAAGGGGATGTATCAATCTAGGTAAACAATAAACAAACAAATCTAGTTTCTCATCTAGCTTCTCCATTATCTCATCTAGCTTCTCTGCAATCTCATCCCCTGCTGTTCGGCATCACGCCGGCAATTATCCGCCACGGCCGAAGGGTCGTGACATAGAACCCAAATAGATGTATTCAGCAATATTTTAGGCATTAGGCACAAGAATTTCTTTTGCATCTCACAGACATGAGACTTCATGTGTCACCACAATTATCCATTAGTTGTAAAAGAACTAGATACATCAACTGATCAAAAATTGCACAAAATAGAAAGCATACTTTAATACAGCAATAATTTAAGCATCAGGCACAAGAATTTCTTTTGCACCTCACAGACATGAGACTTCATGTGTCACCACAATTATCCACTAGTTGTAAAAGAACTAGATACATCAACTGATCAAAAATTGCACAAAATAGAAAGCATACTTTAATATAGCTACACATTCCCTCCATTGATTTCTATACACAGCACCACAGAATTTGAACATTATTTTAACCTATGGTGGATAATTAATAACCACAACATTATTTTTGTTAGTAAACATACATAATGTTAGTTGAGAACTTGAAATTACAAAATTAGAATGTTCAAATGCATGTGATGTACAAAACTAAAATAGAAACCAGCAAACTGAAATTAAGACATGGACTCCTGATCTTCCTTCATAGCCAGATAGCACATTATAAAGTTAGGACATTTAAAGACTACATGATCAACCACAGTAATCACAGCTCTTGAGTGTAACAAATGTAATGAGTATATCTTTCCCTTAAAGCTCAATCTGACAGTCAACAGAAAACAACAATATGCATCTGTGATATAAAAATAAAAAACTACTAGAATGGAAGGTCAAAAATGATATCATCATTGCCTAGGCGCAAATGCAGAGTCTTGCCATAGCAGTAAAACTCATCATAGAACAGCTCCACAACATAACCAGAGAAGTTGAATAATAGACACTATCATATAAGAAACTAAAGAGGCAGAGTGGAAAACTGGACAGTATCAGAAGAACATCTAGAGATGATATATAAAAATATACATCATCTGGAATATTAGGGTCTGCTCCAGCCTTTAACAGCAACCGAACTTCATTCGTATAACCTCCCCTCATCGTAGCAATTACTAGAGGTGATGCCATAGAGCCCTTGCTGTTTACATCAGCACCAGCCTGTGAAAAGGATTCATACAATTCCTTCTTTAAAAAGTGGCACAAATGAGTAAGCAAAGTAGCATCATAGCAGAAGTTTAACAGACGAGTCAAGAACTCAAGAAAATACTGACCTTAATTAGTAGCTTCATGCATTTCAATGAATGATAAAGAAGGGCACCCATCAGTGGAGTGGTGACACCACAGCAGATAAAGTTTGGCTGAAAGAAGAAAATGAGCGGTCCCAATCAGTAACTTAAAATTCAAGGAAACTAAATTTTCAGTCAGAGAAAAACAGCATACAAGGAACTAATGAGACAATATAATCCTACTGTTCTACCTTCTAAATATCAGATAGTAGGTATACAAATATATAATGATAAATGGTTCAATTGACATCAGACAGTTCTTATTTTGAGAAACTAATACATCATGGACTATGATGAAAACAAGCATGTTTAAAATATTGTAAATATATTTATATACTGAATGTAAGAAAAGGAGCATTTTAATTTAGAACGCTTGGTTACAGTTCAAATTTGGCATCCAAAAATTTTTAAGAAGAAAATTCAATCAGATTTAACTAATCAAATAACATTCCATGAAGGCTCATTGAATCATACTCCTCCACTTTCAAATTGTAAGTCATTTTGGTTTTTCTAGGTTCATAGATATTTGTATGCATCTAGATATACACTTTATTTAGGTGCACACAAACATCTATGAACCTAGAAAAGTCAAAACGACCTCCAATTTGGGACGGAGGGAGTATAATATGATCTTTAGTTCCTTACTATTAGGGTATCCTATATGGTTGCTCGGACCAGGCAAGGCTATCTCGCTGTCCTACATGGTATTGGAATAATATTGCCTGAACAATTCTGTTCAGTACCACGATAGCAACATACACAGTAAGATCATCTATCAGAAGGTACAAACAGAAAAAGGGAAGAAAGGTTCATGGGTACATGACCATGTCATTTGAGTAGTTGGCCAAGCAAAAGAAACATATACCTACCCATATTGGCTCTTGAAAATAAAAGAAAAATGAAATAATGCGCATTAGGGCTATATACATTTGCGTGGTGATCCAATAAAATCTTTACAGTCTTATCCTGCTCATTGATAGCAGCCTGAAGGAGTGCTGTCCCATAGCCAGAGTCTATGTCAACAGGTATTCCTTTTGAAAGCAGGAACTCTGTTACCTTAGTACTTCCTGCGAGAAGATTAGTTCGCAAATCCACAAGTTATGAACAATAGAATAAACAGAGTACATAATAACAGAAAATCCAAAAATTACCAAGTTGCAGCACTACAAGTATGCACCGTAAGGAGCAAATTTATTACTTTTAGCAAGTGGTATTCCAAACGCCAACAAGTACTTATATTCTCCACATGTTCACAACATGATAACATATTTTGTAATACAAACGATAAGTTGCATTTTGTGAAAGAATAGTAACCACTAACCTGTGCATGCGGCATGGTGTAGAACACAGCGCCCTTTATCATCTGTTTTCCTTAGATCACCACCACGATCAAGAAGATACTTCACAGTAGAAACATCACCAGACTGAGCAGCGCTCATAAATGGCGTCACACCTGCCATTAAAAGAAACAGTTCACAAATCTCATACAGCAAGTGCTAAAGATAGTCATGGATGACAACTGTCAATGAGTTCACAAACCATCAGCTGCAGCCATATTTGCATCCCCACCAAGTTCATCCACCAGGTACTTGCAGACCTCCGGATGGCCCGCGCACGCCGCACAGTGCAGCACCCCCACGCCAGCCTTTTGAAAAGAAAAAACCGCAGCCCGGTCGCCATTTCCTTTCCCAAGACTTGCTACAATGCCTGTCTCCCAAAGCAAACATCATGACACTGAGGAAGCAAATAACCAACTAGTGCAACAAAAATAGCAAAAAGAACCTCTGTGTGAACAGCAGAAGCAAGATGCAACAAAGACAGGACTTTACTTTGCGCGATGTTGTCACATACTGCAGTCAATAGGTAACAGAATAACTTGGACACCTACACCAGCTAATCCTTAGTGCCTGTGAGGCCGATGAGCAGGCTAGGAACGCGTGACGGGATCAGGTCAGACATACACAGCATCGCCCCAAAAACTGATAATTTCCACAGACATGAGGACAAAGATACATGCTGCATTGCCGACTCCAACCACCAACGATTTATGACCAACTTTTTCCCCCTAGGTGATATTATTATTATCATCATGATTACAAGGACCGCCCAAAAACAGCATAAAGCGTCACTCCGCTTCTAGAACCAAATCAAATTAGGGGGGCTAATTAATGTAAGCACGCAAGAGCTAAGCATGAGGGAGGAAAAGGGAATCGATGGATGCAGGTATACCTTTGATCCGGCCGAGGTTGCCCTCCAATGCAGCCTTCATGAGCTCGTCCTCAGCTGCGCACACACCAAATCCAAGGAAATCGCCGTTGGAAGAAAAAAAAATGCAAAATGCATCTTCGCATTCTCCGCACGCACGCGCGCGCGCAGAAGCAGAGCAGGAGGAGGCAGGCAGGGGGGGGGGGGAGCGGGGCGTACTGGAGCCGTTGCCGGTGCGGCGGGGGCAATACATGAAGGGCGCCTCCATGGCTCGCCTCGTCTCCGGCGACTTCACCTCTCGATTCCCCCCTCCACCCGCCCTATCGCACTCGTCCCGTGAAGAGGAAGAGGAGGAAGCTTCCGGAAGAAGAACTGGAGCAGAGGGATTTTGGAAAACACGCCGCCTGCGCCGCGCCGCGGTGGGGGTCGGGAGGAGTGGGGGGGTTTCTTCGCCTGCCTCGCTTCGCTTCGGCCCGGCCGGGAGGAGAGGTAGACTGGGCGTTTGGTGCACCGGCCGCGGCACCAGGAGCTTTCTGCTCTGTCAGTGTCACAGTTTCACTTCGCTTCGCTTGCGGGGCAGCTGGGTTTACCAACACCCGTTGCACGGGAGTGTCCCGGCGCGGCCGGCCTCCCACGATTTCGCTCTCAGTGGCACGGGTGGCCCACGGGGAAGAGGGAGCGTTTGATATATAAGGGGGGTGTTTGGTAAAAAGGTCCTCTGAGTCAGGCCGGACCCTGACGGACCAGGCCCATATGATGCGCAGATTTCGATTGGTAAAATTGCATCTCACAGACCGTTTTATTGTTTGGTGGGCTGCATGAATTGGTAAGAGTACCTTGCACATGGGCCAAGTTAGGCTTACCCTACCTCCTCATCTCTCCCACCCGACTCACCTCCCTGCCCTCCACCTGCGCCGCCGCCGGCTGGCTAGACCGCCGCGCGCCGCCCCACCTCCGGGCCGGCGAGGCCCCCGCGCTCCGCCCCACCTCCGTGCCGGTGAGGCTCCTGCGCGCCGCCCCACCTTCGTGCCCCAGCTCGCCGGCGAGACCACCATGAGATCTGCCACCTCCTCCGCGCGGTGCGAGATCCACCGCCTCCGTCGCGCGCTGTGCTCTGCCGTGCCGCCTCCGCAGCGCCGCCTCCCCCGTGTTGTCCTGCTGCCGAGCGGCTGCCGCCAGCTCGGCTTTCCCCCGCGCTCCGCCCCGAACTCGTGGAAGCCGATTTCCAGGTCCACGTCAGCAATTAGCAGCTCGACCGCCTACGCGGGATGCAAGGTCTCCACCGCCTGCCTCATCCTACGCAGCCGCAGCGCGTCCGCCCCGTGCAGCACCGCCTCGACCGGGCAATGAGCGCGCCCGCGTCCAGCTCCAACCCGGCGGCGGTGACCACGCCGTCGTGCCCCTCCAGCACTCGCGCCATCTCCCGTGACAGCGCGTCGTCCTCGGCCACCGCGCGTCATTGCAGGGCGTCGACCCGCGCCTGCTGCACGGGACCGAGGTTCCCCGGCCACCGCACACCAGCAGCAGGTCTGGGAGTTGGCGCCTCGAGACGGCGCTCGGACTCGGTGTAGAGAAGGTGAACCAGCGTGGTGGGACGCCACCCGACGAGCCAGTAGGCGGCGCCGCGCTCCGCGGTGACGGGTCGCGACGACGGCACCGACGGGACCACGTCGGGACGGCGGGACCTTCCTCTCCCTTTGTCTGCCTCCGGTTCGTGTGAAAGAAACCGTCGCCCTCTTCCTCTGTTTCACGCGTGGAAGAAGGACCGGAGGTGACGCGAACGAGGGCTTCCAGCCTGCATCCCGGGAAACGACCTCCTCGGGCGTTTCCTCGGATGCAGGCTCGCGAGCCTCATTTGCATCTGCCGGGCCTGGCTCCACGGGCCGTCCAGGCCAACAAACGGGGGTGAATGCACCCCGCGGGCCTAGCCACCAGGCCGGCGCGGCTACCAAACGCCCCCTAGATGTCCATTCGGGCCGCCCGACCTGGCCCTAGCCCGGGCCCGGGGTGGCCCGCCCAACTGCGGGTTGGGTCTAGCCCGACACTAAGTCACGTTGTGTCGTGTCGTGCCCTCCCACAGGTTGTGACGACGGCCCAAGCCCGGGCCCGTGGGCCAGTTTCGTGCCGGGCCAGCCCGGTATAAACCAACCCTACACCTGTGCTCGGGCGGCCCGAAACCCGCGTCGTTGAGGAGGCTGAAGATCTAGCTCGCAGCTCCGGCCGCCGGCACCCGCACCGAGCTGTCGGATCTTGAACCCGCGCCGGTGGCTGATGAGAGGAGAGAGGGAGGGGGAACAGCACTACTACGCAGATGGTGGAGCAGAGTAGAGGCCTTGAAGGCCGGCGCTGCCGCCACTCAGCGGTAGAGAGGAGATAGGAAGGCGTCGAGGAGTCGCGGCCGCTGGGCGCGTCGGCCTCTTCTGTGGGGCCGGGCAGGCCACCGCGCCGACGTTGACCCTACGCCCATATAGGCCACGGCGCTACGCCGCCACCACTGGACAACCGAAGTTGCGGAGGGGCCATTGTCACCGGCGGAGAGGTCAAGGGAGTGAAAGAAGAGGGGGCTGGCGTATAGATGTCCAAAAAGTCCGTAACCCGACAACCCGCACGGAAGCACGTTTTTTGGCCCTGTCCGAATCCAGCATGGCACGATACTCTTCGAGCCCAGGCTGGCCCGGCCCGGTGCCTCGGCCCGGGCGTGGGCCGCCACCCCAGCACGGTAGGCCGTCCGGCTTGGCACGAAAATAACAAGTCGTCCCGTTAGTGGTCCGCATAACCCCAACCACATATATACTTGATGAGGCCATGGACCAGGACCCACCAAGACCCCTGAAAAACGTAGTACGGACCCACGTTTGGCACGCTCCGGCAGCTAGCACAACGAGTGCTACGCGGCCCGAGCACGTGAAGGTCCGTACAACCAGTTTCCGCCATGGGCCAGAAGACAGGCGGCCCGCGACCATTCGCACCCTCTTCTTTGAGTACATGGTGGCCCATACGACAAGTTCCCGCCTCCACTCCCGACTACTCGCTCGCACGAGTAGTTTCCGCCTCACGGTCGCGGCTACTCGACTCGCACGAGTGGTTTCCGCCCCGCAGCCACAACTACTCGTTCGCACGAGTAGTTTCCGTCACCGACCCGCGCAAGCTTCGCAGGGAAGGCGCGGGGCGTGTGGGCCCACCAGATCGAGATCCCGGGATCTCCGCGCACGCCCCTCCGTGCACCGCCACGCGTCCGCCCCGCCGCGGCGGTCCTCCCGGGTCCGGCCGATTCGGTGTCAGGGGACGGATTCGTCAAACCCTGCCACGAATGGCACAGTGACCGTCGTACCGCGGACGGCGTAATGGGCGCTGGACGGCGTACGGTACAATACACACTACACTCTAAGCATCGGAAGACGCGGCATAGATCACCTACTCGCACGAGTAGTTCTCCGACTCCGACTAGTTCAAAACTTGGCCGTCAAGGCCGCAGGTACGCAGGCCCCGTTGGTGTCTCGTGATACCCTGGTACACGGCTCGCGACGTATCCGTCTCCCTGCACGGGTCCGCCCTGGCTAGGGTGATCCTGTGTCAGAGGACGGGTCCTTCTGCCGCTCCTCTGCAGGGGCGGTGCGCATCGTACCACGGAGGGCACGGGGAGCGCTGTGACACCAACGGCACAGTGCAAGCCGTCACCTATCCCTCGATCTCCACGGTGCAGACTACTCCATCAAGAAAAGACAAGCCCCTGATCCACTTACGAGATCAGGGCAAGTACTCTGCCTCCTGTACCCGACTAACTACTCGGAGGAGGGCGCAGGGGGCCCCGGGACGGCTACTTGGAACGCACGGGATCTGCACCGTCACCCAAGGCCCCTCAACAGTGCTTCGCCGCTGTTGCTACCTGACAGCCCGACGCAGAGAAGGACGTCTCACACTGTAGACTAGCTCACACACTCGATGTAACCGCCCTGGGCTCCTCCCTTGCGACTATAAAAGGGAGAGACAGAGGCACACACAAGACGTGTTCGTTTCCACCCCCCACACGCACTTAGCATCGATATCCCATCTCATACAACGCAAGTATTCACACACACTCACTCACGTACGCAGACTTCTGCTACTTGAACCACTCGCACACCAGGGACTTGGGCTCTACACCCTCTCCCGACCTGTTTGTACCCCCTACTACAAACTCCCGAGCATAAGGAACACTTCCTCTCTGACTGGACGTAGGGTATTACTCTCCGGAGGCCCGGACCAATATAACCCCGAGTGTCTCCTGTGCTACCGTGTGGATCAGAATATGCGCTCTTATATAAATTTACTTGCCGGTGGTACCGAACCCCGACAGTTGGCGCGCCAGGTAGGGGCCTTCGCGTGTTTTCGCCGTTCTTTTTAGGGTCCGCACGGCCCTCTCATCATCCACTTCGACGAAAGCCTCCACCGAGCCGCTGCTGATGGATTCCCCTGTGGGATCATCGGAGTCGCTCATGGCTGGGCTTGAGCTCCGGTTCGGAAGCCTGAACTTCCGAGCGACCGGAGACGGCTACGACATGCGCCTCGTCAACGAGGTCACCGACGCACCTGCACCGACTCCCGCTCCGACCGTCCTGCCACGCTCACCTCGATGCAAGAGGCGCTCAGGCAAGCGCTCGAAGCGTGCCAAGGCAGAGCGGCACAGGGCAGCACGTGCTAGCTCCCCTCTGCGGGTTGAAGCTGGTACACCGCAGCCTGCCGGCGCAGCAGAGGACTCCCTGCCGTCAGACTCGACGGAGCGCATCGCCAGGGAGGGCGCCCCGTTACCACCTCTTCGTAGAGGAAGGTCCTACGTAGCGGCAGCGTGTTCCTCTTCATCGAGCATGGACTGGGCTATGTACGAGAACTACCCCAGCCATCGCCTCTGCTGCAACATGGGGCTTGCTGCGACCTCGCCCGACGAGCAGTACCTCATGACCGACGGTACCGATGACATCTCGGGTCCGGAGTGGGATTACTTCGGGCTTCGCGATGCTGACGCCTTCCGTCATTTCCAAACAGCGGCGGACTACTGTTTCGGCTTCTCCGACGACTCTGATGACGGGGGTTACGACCCCTCACGCGAGTGCTTCGTCATTGGCAACGCCCCGGTGGCGCCAGCACCGGCCCACACTCCGGATGGAGCACTTTACTCCGCTCACAGCTCGACGACGGACAGTGTGGTTGAGGCCTAAGTCCCTCCCAACGCCGCCGCACAGCGTGCCCGATTGGACGAGTTGGAGGACGCCCAGCGCCGGCTCGACAATGAGCGGGCCCAGCTTCACCAACAACTCGGGCAGGACCCGAACCCGACTCCCGCTCGCGCACGGGCAAGGGACGTTCAGCAGCGCATCATCAACGACGACCGAGACGTCGTTGACGGCACACCCGTCTTCAAAAGGGCGTCGCAGAACCTGGCGGCGGCTGCGATCCTTCTCCGAAAGGTACCAGAGCTGGCCACGCCTCAAGAGAAAGAGATGCATAAGCAAATCAAGACACTCCTTGAGACTGCCGCCGTGCAGCGGGCGGAGAGCTCCGCTTCTCGACAGCGGGGCTCGCAAGGTCACGGGCACTCCGAGCCGCGACAACCCGTGGCACCGTCGCAGCAACTACGACGGTCCGAGGAAGTCAACGTACCAGTCAAGACCCAACTGGGACCCCACCGTGACGCACATGACACCATCAAGGTGCGACAGAGGGCTGACGTGAGTCAGCACGATGACTACGAGGAGCAGCCTCGCAAGGAGTACAACCGGCGACGCGGAGGCCAGTACGACAGCGACGAGGACCGGAGCAGGAGCGGTTCGCCTGACGCCCAAGGGCCTCGTGCCTTCAGGAAGAATGTGCGTAGCGCCCGCTTCCCTTCGTGCTTCAGGGCTCCGACCTCCGTGCCCAAGTATGACGGCGAGACCAACCCCAGCGTCTGGTTGGAGGACTACCGACTGGCATGCAACGCCGGCGGAGCGCGGGATGACCTGTTCATCATCAAGAACCTGCCGCTACATCTCGCGGACTCGGCCCGCACGTGGCTCGAGCACTTGCCGCGGGGAAAGATCGACAGCTGGTCGCAATTGCGCGACGCCTTCATCGGCAACTTTCAGGGCACATACGCCCGACCAGGGAACCCCTGAAACCTGGGCAACTGCAAGCAGATGAAGGGCGAAAGTTTGCGCGACTACATCCGACGCTTCTCCAAGCGGTGCACCGAGTTGCCCAGCACCACCGACACGGATGTCATCTCGGCTTTCCAGAACGGCACCACGTGTGCCACACTGATCCATCGGATCGGGCGACGGAAGCCGCAGTCTACTCGGGAGCTGCTCGACATCGCGACCGACCATGCCAACGGGGAGGAAGCCGTAGCCGTGACGCTCAGCACCGTCGCAGGCAAAGGGAAGCAGCCAGCCGAAGCTGGCGACGTGTCACACCCGTTTTCCGAAGAAAACCGAATGCATCTCATACGTGGGCCAGAATCATAAATTCACACATATGATAGACAAATGAGTGTAATATCATAATACAATGCTCAAAACGTACAAAGAGAGATTTACTCATAACGTTAGACTCGAAGGTCTTTACACAGTCATCGATAACTAGACGATGAAACACCGTCTTCATCTCCACAAGCCTCTGACTGGGGGAAACGCATGCCTCAGAATCCATCGAACTCGTCGAAGAACTCTGCTCCAACATCCTCCTCTGAACACATATAGGCAAGGGTGAGTACACTTATGGTTGGTACTCAGCCCGTGGGGGAATATGCAAAGCTATCAAGGGTAGGCTAAGGCTTTCAGCGATAAGCATTTTTTAAGTTGGTCAAATTTTATTAGCAAGCACCTATTTACTAAGTGTAAGTTTATACCAACCCAAAACTTAGCATTTATAAATCATTCCCTCAAACCATATATAAACCACGATTTAAATTCCATCTTCAAGTTCAATTATCATGTGAGGGTCCAAGCCGCTCTTGACCGTGAGCACGGCTGATCGATCAGTTTTCACTCTGCAGAGGTTGTACACTTTACCCACAGTTCGTGTTCCCCATGTTGCCCGGGTTTGTAAGGCCCTTAAACACATCCGAGGTGAGTTGCTAGGGGTCCACTACGAAGCCTTTACAAAGGCGTGCAAAAGCACCAACAACCCACGACAGTTACAGCTCAGGGCAGACCATAACCCTCCCTAGTGGTCAGCACCTTAGCAAAGGCTACTACCCCAAAAGGACCGGGCTATACCCCTGCAACCCGGAGCCCCCTGTGTTCCTTTCAGATAGGGCCATCAGATAATTCACACTCGTAATTAATTGGCTAAGCCAGAGCCATGTGGACTGTGGTTGCACTGTTTTCCTGGGTGGTTCTCCATGTTCCGATTTAATTCATGTGATCTTGTATTACCATAAAGCACCAACTTTATCTTAACCAGCATTTTGTAAAGTTTCATTTCTATCACCCCATAGTATAGCATCTAAGCATTTATCTACCCAAAACATTGGTTTAATACAAGGTGTTCAAGGTATAGGGGTAAAAACTAGTCATTTCCTTAATAGGCATTTCCCATCAAATTTATGCATAACAACATATAAAATTAAAGTGTGATAACATGCTTGTTATTAGGACAAGAAGAATATGCAGGAGGGGGAAAATCCACTTGCCTTCTTCACCTAAAAAGTGTGGTTCGTCCTCTTCAAAAGACTGCACCTGCTCGACCTCGAACGGCACGTCCTCTACGATTCACACAAGAAAACATGCAATAAATAAAACAATACATCAAACATTGCTAAAAGACTAAAACAAGCTTTTAAAACTATCGTGCTTGGAAAGATGATCGTGTGGACACCAAGAACGCCTAAAACGGAGCTAGGACGGAAAAGATATGGCCTAGACAAGATCTAGGGGCTAGATTGTGAGAAAAACTAACTTCCAGGGGCCTATCTGCAAGAAACCAGGGACCTAATCCTAATTATGCTTATAAACAGAAGGTCTAACATGCTAAAAACCAACTAAGGGCTGCGGGACATAAAAACTAAAAAGGTTAAGGGTCTGAGCATAAGAAAAAGGACCTAATAGTAAAGATTCTAATAGGTGGAAGGGTGTTGTTGTGATATTTAAAAAGGACAGGGTTTCTTTAGGAAAAGTGCCGGCGGACGCCAGTGTTGACCATTACAAGAGGATTTGACTAAGGGTTGGGATTGATCTGGGCCTTTGGATCGGGATCGATCGGCCGAGAGCGGCGGCAAGCGAACGAGCGGCGCTGGGCGTGCCGGCGACGGCGGCGCACGGCGGCGCGCGGCGGCGGGGCTCGCCGGCGAACTCGAAATCAAGTTCCCGGGCTCGGTTTGAGGCGTGGCTAGGCTCTACACGTAGCTGGTGATCACGCAAACTCAACCAAGGGACCAAAACAGCATCTAGGGCGGTGGAGAGACGACGCGGCAGCGCAAGGCGGCGGCGGGCGGTGAGCTCGCCGGTGAAGCTCCAATTCGAGCTACCGAGCGCCTAAACTCGACGGAAGTAGGGCTAAACTGAAGCTTAAGAGGAGGAGAATTCACCTAGGGCTCGGGAAGAAGGAGAACTCGGCGACTTGAGGAGATCAACCCGCCGGCGGAAGCTCCGGTCTTCCTCCCTGGGGCGACGGCGCGGCGCGAGAGGAGGGAGCGGGGAGCTCGGTGCGAGATGGAAGCGGCTCAGAGCCCTCCTTTTATAGGTCTCAGAGAGGGTAGGGGAGGGGGCTCAAGGCGGTGGAGCTCGGCCGGTGGCCATTAGTGCCCGGAGGCGGTGGAGCCGAGTGGGGGGCGGTTTCAGGAGGGGAGGGGACGAATCGACAGCGCCGGCTTATTTACTGCGGTTCGGTGGGGAAGGGGAAGAGGCGCGGGAGAGGGAACGGCGCCGGGAAGGCGGCGGGGTGGCGCGGCCATGGGAGGAGAAGGGGGCGCACGGCCGGCGGGAGGTCAGGGACGACCCTGACGGGTGGGTCCTGTCGGTCAGCGGCTGAGGGAGGAGAGAGAGATAGGTGGGCCGGCGGAAGGTACACAGGCCGGCTGAGGAGATTTGGGCCGGAAGGCCTGTGTGCGGCTGCGGGCTAAAGAAAAAAAAACAAAAGAGAGGTGGGGAGATAGGTGGGCCGCAAGAGGATGTTTGGGCCGTGGCTGTGTTTAAAGAAGAGAGGAGGGAAAGAAAGATAGAGGGTGGTTTCCAGACTTTGAGATTTTGAACTTTTATTTGAAAACTACAACACACAAACAAACAAAACAAATGCAACGGCATGTATGCATTCAATCACTTGGTGAATTCTAAATTATTTAAATTTTGTTCTAGTATTTAAAAGTCAATTTTATTTGATCCAATTATTTAATCCTTAGAAAATAAAAATCTAACCATGTTTCTATTATTTTAATGTGATGGAATTTTTAGGGTGTTACAAATCCTACCCCCTTAAAGAGAATCTCGTCCTCGAGATTCGGAAAGATTTGGGAACAACTGAGGAAAGTCTTCCATAAGCTCATCTTCTCTTTCCCATGTAGCTTCATCCTCCGGATGGTGACTCCACTGAACCTTGCACATCTTAATGATTTTACTCCGAGTGACTCGCTGTGATGTTTCCAAAATTTTGATAGGATGTTCTTTATAAGTCAAGTCATTTTTCACATCAAGCTCCTCCAAGGCTAATTTATTTCCTTCAACCTCTTTTGCACACTTTTTCAACTGAGAGACATGAAACACATCATGTACATCTGACAATCGAGTAGGTAAGTCTAACTGGTATGCCACTTCTCCTTTCCTTTCTAAGATTTGAAAAGGTCCAATATAACGAGGGGACAACTTTCCCTTAATCTTAAATCTTCGTAGGCCTCTCATTGGTGATACCTTGAGGTACACATAATCTCCAACTTTAAATTCCAAATCACTTCTTCGTTTATCAGCGTAACTCTTCTGTCGTGACTGTGCAACTTTAAGATTTTCTCGAATTATTTGAACCTGTCTTTCAGCTTCTTGAAGAATCTCTGGACCGAAGACTTGACTTTCTCCTGTTTGATTCCAAAATAATGGTGTCCTACACTTTCTCCCATATAAAGCTTCAAAAGGGGCCATCTTGAGACTAGCTTGATAGCTATTGTTATAAGAAAACTCTGCGTATGGCAAACTCTTATCCCAACTAGTGCCATGCTTTAAAGCACATGCCCTTAACATATCTTCTAAAATCTGATTTATCCGTTCTGTTTGACCGTCAGTCTGGGGATGATACGCGGAACTGAAATTAAGCTTTGTATCCATTGATTCATGCAACTTCTCCCAAAAACGTGACGTAAACTGAGTTCCTCGGTCTAATACTATTTTCTTTGGAACTCCATGTAAACATACTATCCTTGACATATACAACTCTGCCAACCTAGCTCCTGTATATGTTGTTTTGACTGGTATGAAATGGGCAACTTTAGTCAACCTATCCACAATAACCCATATGGAATCATACCCATCACGAGTACGTGGTAATCCAACAATAAAATCCATTCCAATCTCTTCCCATTTCCATTCAGGTACCTTCAATGGTTGGAGTAAACCTGCTGGTCTCTGGTGCTCTGCTTTTACTCGTTGGCATATGTCACACAAGGCAACATGACTTGCTACATCCTTTTTCATTCCAT
Organism: Cenchrus fungigraminus; assembly: GCA_036936925.1. Classification (NCBI taxonomy): domain Eukaryota; kingdom Viridiplantae; phylum Streptophyta; class Magnoliopsida; order Poales; family Poaceae; genus Cenchrus; species Cenchrus fungigraminus. The sequence continues at coordinate 102,841,545 of CM072769.1, read as the reverse complement.
ACCACCAATATTTTTGTTTCAGATCTTGATACATCTTAGTACTACCAGGATGTATTGAATATGCTGAGTCATGTGCTTCCTTTAGTATGGTTTCACGAAGATGGTCAATTTCAGGAACACAGATCCTGTTTCTAAACCAAACAGTTCCCTACTCATCTTCAGTGAAATCTGGAACCTTGCCCAAACCAATCAATATCTTGTACTCTTTAATTTTCTCATCATTCAGCTGACCTTTCCTAATCTCCTGCTCAAGCGTGGACTCAACTTCCAATGTTATAGCTTCATTTTGAGCAACAATTCCTAAATTGAGTTGTGCTATTTCCCAACACAATTCCTGAGGCATCAAACGAGCTATGAGCATATTTGCTTGGCTCTTCCGACTCAAAGCATCTGCCACAACATTAGCTTTGCCGGGATGATACTGTATATCGAGATCATAGTCTTTGATTAACTCTAGCCATCTGCGCTGTCTCAAATTAAGATCCCTCTGAGTGAAAATATACTTCAAGCTCTTATGATCGGTAAAGATTTTGCACTTATTTCCAACCATATAATGTCTCCATATATTTAGTGCGTGCACTACGGCAGCCAATTCCAAATCATGAGTGGGGTAGTTTTGTTCGTGCTTCCTTAACTGCCTAGAGGCATAGGCTACCACTCTTCCTTCTTGCATCAAAACACAACCGAGACCAAGGTGTGAAGCGTCACAGTATACATCGAATCCCTTGTGGATATCAGGCATTATCAACACAGGAGCGGTGGTCAACCTCTTCTTAAGTTCTTCAAAGCTCTCTTGGCATTTAGCATCCCACTTAAACTCTTTTCCTTTTTCCAACAATGATGTGAGGGGTTTCACTATCTTTGAGAATCCTTCAATGAACCTACGGTAGTAGCCTGCCAATCCAAGGAAACTCCTGATCTCAGAAACGTTCCTGGGTGGCTCCCAGTTTAGTACATCCTGAACCTTGCTTGGGTCTACCGCAATTCCTCCATCGGTGATAACGTGCCCAAGGAATGAAACTTCCTTCAGCCAAAAATCACATTTGCTAAACTTGGCATACAATTGATGTTCTCGCAGTTTCTGCAACACTAACCTCAAATGCTCCTCATGTTCCTCTTCATTCCGAGAGAATACGAGGATATCGTCAATGAACACTACCACAAACTTATCAAGATATTCCATGAACACCTTGTTCATCAAGTACATGAAGTACGCTAGTGCATTCGTCAATCCAAAGGACATAACAGTGAACTCATATAGACCATATCGGGATATGAATGCGGTCTTGGGAATATCTTCGGGTCGAATCTTTAACTGATGATACCCTGAATGTAAGTCAATCTTGGAGAAAACTTTGGCACCTCTCATCTGATCAAACAGATCCTCAATTCTAGGAAGGGGGTATTTATTTATAATGGTTACATCATTAAGAGACCTATAGTCTACACACATCCTTCTAGAACCATCCTTTTTGTCAACAAAGAGAACAGGTGCTTCCCAAGGAGATGAGCTAGGATGGATATACCCTTTTCTTACTAACTCCTCTATTTGTTTCTTTAATTCAGCCAAATCCTTAACATCCATTCTATATGGTCTTTTAGAAATAGGAGCAGTGCCGGGTAAAAGATCAATCTTGAACTCAATATCACGATCAGGTGGCATACCTGGTAACTCATCAGGGAATACGTCGGGGTACTCATTTACAACCCTTATTTCTTCCAAGGCCTTCCCTTGTACCGTATTCATTGTCCCTTGTTCTTCGAATGAGGCATCCACCTTGAACTCAATTCTATTTCCTTGCGGGCTGGTTAAAACCACTGACCTCTTGCGACACTGAATAACTCCATCATATTTGCGTAACCAATCCATTCCAAGAATTACATCTATCCCCCAGGATTTTAGAACTACTAAGTCAGCTAGGAAATCTATCTCATTAAGTTTAAGGTTCACCCACGGGCATATGTGACTGGCTTTCATCTCACCACCTGGGGAGGTAACTAGCAACTATTTCTTCATAGGATTCATGGGTAGATTATGTTTTTCCACAAATTGATTTGTAACAAATGAATGTGATGCTCCAGAATCGAATAAAACGGATGCAGGTTCAGAGTTGACAAGGAACGTACCAAGCACAACTTCTGGAGCTTCCTGGGCTTGTTCAATCGTCACGTGGTTTACCTTACCACGCACGTAGTTCTGCTGGGCCCTATTGCCTTGAGGAGTAGAATTCCCAGTGCGAACCTGAGAAGATGGCTGTCCAGGCCTCTGTCCATTACCCTTCTGTGGAGTTTGCATCCCACGCTTGGGACAGTTGTTGGCATAATGCCCCAACTCTCCACACTTGAAGCAACCACTAGGCTGAACTGGTGTGGTGTTTCTCACTGGTGCACCTGAGGCATTGTTCGGGCGATTCTGCTGCTGATTAGGAGCGCGAGGAGTCTGTTGATTAAAGCGCTGGGGCTGCTGAGCTGAACGCTGGAATGACTGGTTCTGCTGAAAATTTCCTCCCTGTCCTCCTGAGCGAAACTGAGGATTCTGTGGTGCATTATAGCGGGGACGTGCATTGCTGCTGGACTGCCCTTGGGACTGGAACTTGCGCTTCTGCTCGCCAAGTTCCTTACGCTTGCTTTCAAGACCGATAGCCTTGTCTAGCAGAGTCTGGAAGTTGGGGAAGGTGTGGCTTTGGAGCTGATAGTTCAGTGGCCCTATGAGACCATCCAAGAAACGTTCTTGCCTCTTTGGATCTGTGTCCACTTCATCTGGAGCATAACGAGACAGCTGGGTGAACTTGTCCTGGTACTCACTGACAGACATATTGCCTTGCTTTAAGGCGAGAAACTCCTTCTGCTTTAGCTTTATCACACCAGACGGGATGTGATGTGTACGAAAAGCTTCCTGGAACTCCTGCCAGGTGATGGTGTCAGCAGCAGCATGTGCAGCGGTGTAAGCATCCCACCAATCGGCTGCTGCACCCTCCAAGCGTCCTGAGGCATACAAGACCTTCTCACGATCATTACACTGTGTGATATTCAGCTTCTTGTTGATGGTCTTAAGCCAATCGTCAGCGTCGAGAGGATCCACTGAATGGGAGTAAGTGGGCGGGTGGTGGCTCATGAACTCTCTATGCTTGTTCACTGGTGGTGGAGGTGGTGGGGGTCCTTGTGGCGGCGGCTGGTTCTGCTGTGCTTGCAGATTCTGGACAGTGGCGGTAAAATTCTGAATTAACTGCATCTGTGCCGTGAAGAACTGCTGCGTCGCGGGATCCATTGCTAATCCTTGAGGTGGAGGAGGGACTTGATTATGCTGATTAGCGATGTGAGCACGTATCACGGGTGGTACGTCCTGTCCACCTCCTGACCTGGTGTTTACCATCTGATTGTTAGAGAAAGGTATTTCAGATAAGAAGCAGTATTGGTAAACATGAGTAAGAGAAAAGGGGCTAAGATTTAAATTTAAACTTAATTATTTTATTAATGCATGTGTGGCCATCACTCCACAAAGCATTTCAATCAAAGCAAAGATCCAAATCAAGCATGTTTTCAACCATCAAACATTTATTACATCGATTACGTCCTCGCAGGGACGGATCTAGCGATCACAACTCAGGGGTGGGCATCCTATCCCAGAAGACCTGTGGTAGCGGAGGAAGAGTCGTAGCAGAGCCTCTTGCGGGGTGGTGACTCCGCAGGGAAGGGAGTCGCGTCAGGCTGGACGGGTGGCTCCCTGCCATCACGCTCGGCCTCCAACTGAGCAATCCTGGCGTAAGCGTCCTTCAACTTGTCATGGGTCTGCTCGAGCTTAGAAGTAACACCCTCCAGGTCGGTGTTGAGTGCTGCAGTGACCTGGGCGAGAGTGTGGAGGCGTGGGTCCTCGGAGCCTGCCAACGGTACCACCGTCTGCTCAGTGCCACTGGTACGACGAGGGATGTGGCGGTAGTCACTGAGGCTCAACTCCTGGTCATGCCTGGAACGAAGAGAGAACAGAGCCCTCCTGGCGGCGTTGCTGACGGATGCATGGTAGGTGGAGTGAGGTGTAGTAGAGTCATGCATCGTGCGCGAGATGTAGCCTCCGCCGGTATGGTTACGCTCCCTGATGTGGACTCGGGTCATGTAGTAGGTGCCAAGCGGTGGCTCGGTCCAACTGTGTGTGACGTCCAACTCCAGCAGGGTGTTCCGCAGCAACCAAGGGAAGTAGCCAGGTGCCACCTCGGACGAGTGCATGATGCAGAACGGTTCTCCCTCGCGAGGACCATCATAGTAGAAGTCATTGTATTCCTCAGCACCATCATTTTCTTCTTCATTGTCATCTTCTGTCTCATCACCATCCTCTGTGTCGTCGCCGGAGTCATCCGGGTCTCCAGTGCGGGAACAACTGGAGCGACGGGGGCAACTGGTGCGGGAACAACTGGAGCGACGGGGGCAGTTGGTGGCGGCACCTCCACTGCCGGTGGGGAAGGCAGAGCCCGCGGAGACCTCAACTCTCCATCAGAGCCGACCTCCAGGATAACTCCATCACCCACATTGATGAAGTAGTATGGGTCCTCCTGCTCCTCCTCCATGGGCTGGACCGGAGGGGGTAGCTGTGCTCCAAAAGGCTGAGTCCAGGCCATCTATGGGATCAAAACCGAACTCAGAGCAGAATAAAACAATAAGGGGACAAAATTTTAACCAAAAGCAAATAAGATAGATTTTTAGGTGTATTTAGGGATTTTTTTAAGTGAGAGAGCTGATATGTCTTTCTAGAAAATGTCCTTATTTCAACCATTTCTATCTAAGGCTGCGTCCTACAGTCAGCATTGCTCTGATACCACTCTGTCACACCCGTTTTCCGAAGAAAACCGAATGCATCTCATACGTATGCCAGAATCATAAATTCACACATATGATAGACAAATGAGTGTAATATCATAATACAATGCTCAAAACGTACAAAGAGAGGTTTATCATCTTATTACACTCATATCGTTAGACTCGAAGGTCTTTACACGGTCATCGATAACTAGACGATGAAACACCATCTTCATCTCCACAAGCCTCTGACTGGGGGAAACGCATGCCTCAGAATCCATCGAACTCGTCGAAGAACTCTGCTCCAACATCCTCCTCTGAACACATATAGGCAAGGGTGAGTACACTTATGGTTGGTACTCAGCCCGTGGGGGAATATGCAAAGCTATCAAGGGTAGGCTAAGGCTTTCAGCGATAAGCATTTTTAAGTTGGTCAAATTTTATTAGCAAGCACCTATTTATTAAGTGTAAGTTTATACCAACCCAAAACTTAGCATTTATAAATCATTCCCTCAAACCATATATAAACCACGATTTAAATTCTATCTTCAAGTTCAATTATCATGTGAGGGTCCAAGCCGCTCTTGACCGTGAGCACGGCTGATCGATCAGTTTTCACTCTGCAGAGGTTGTACACTTTACCCACAGTTCGTGTTCCCCATGTTGCCCGGGTTTGCAAGGCCCTTAAACACCTCCGAGGTGAGTAGCTAGGGGTCCACTACGAAGCCTTTACAAAGGCGTGCAAAAGCACCAACAACCCACGACAGTTACAGCTCAGGGCGGACCATAACCCTCCCTAGTGGTCAGCACCTTAGCAAAGGCTACTACCCCAAAAGGACCGGGCTATACCCCTGCAACCCGGAGCCCCCTGTGTTCCTTTCGGATAGGGCCATCAGATAATTCACACTCGTAATTAATTGGCTAAGCGAGAGCCATGTGGACTGTGGTTGCACTGTTTTCCTGGGCGGTTCTCCATGTTCCGATTTAATTCATGTGATCTTGTATTACCATAAAGCACCAACTTTATCTTAACCAGCATTTTGTAAAGTTTCATTTCCATCACCCCATAGTATAGCATCTAAGCATTCATCTACCCAAAACATTGGTTTAATACAAGGTGTTCAAGGTATAGGGGTAAAAACTAGTCATTTCCTTAATAGGCATTTCCCATCAAATTTATGCATAACAACATATAAAATTAAAGTGTGATAACATGCTTGTTATTAGGACAAGAAGAATATGCAGGAGGGGGAAAATCCACTTGCCTTCTTCACCTAAAAAGTGTGGTTCGTCCTCTTCAAAAGACTGCACCTGCTCGACCTCGAATGGCACGTCCTCTACGATTCACACAAGAAAACATGCAATAAATAAAACAATACATCAAACATCGCTAAAAGACTAAAACAAGCTTTTAAAACTATCGTGCTTGGAAAGACGATCGTGTGGACACCAAGAACGCCTAAAACGGAGCTAGGACGGAAAAGATATGGCCTAGACAAGATCTAGGGGCTAGATTGTGAGAAAAACTAACTTCTAGGGGCCTATCTGCAAGAAACCAGAGACCTAATCCTAATTGTGCTTATAAACAGAAGGTCTAACATGCTAAAAACCAACTAAGGGCTGCGGGACATAAAAACTAAAAAGGTTAAGGGTCTGAGCATAAGAAAAAGGACCTAATAGTAAAGATTCTAATAGGTGGAAGGGTGTTGTTGTGATATTTAAAAAGGACAGGGTTTCTTTAGCAAAAGTGTCGGCGGACGCCAGTGTTGACCGTTACAAGAGGATTTGACTCAGGGTTGGGATTGATCTGGGCCTTTGGATCGGGATCGATCGGCCGAGAGCGGCGGCAAGCGGACGAGCGGCGCTGGGCGTGCTGGCGACGGCGGCGCACGGCGGCGCGCGGCGGCGGGGCTCGCCGGCGAACTCGAAATCGAGTTCCCGGGCTCGGTTTGAGGCACGGCTAGGCTCTACGCGTAGCTGGTGATCACGCAAACTCAACCAAGGGACCAAAACAGCATCTAGGGCGGTGGAGAGACGACGCGGCAGCGCAAGGCGGCGGCGGGCGGTGAGCTCGCCGGTGAAGCTCCAATTCGAGCAACCGAGCGCCTAAACTCGACGGAATCAGGGCTAAACTGAAGCTTAAGAGGAGGAGAATTCACCTAGGGCTCGGGAAGAAGGAGAACTCGGTGACTTGAGGAGATCGACCCGTCGGCGGAAGCTCCGGTCTTCCTCCCTGGGGCGACGGCGCGGCGCGAGAGGAGGGAGCGGGGAGCTCGGTGCGAGATGGAAGCGGCTCGGAGCCCTCCTTTTATAGGTCTCAGAGAGGGTAGGGGAGGGGGCTCAAGGCGGTGGAGCTCGGCCGGCGGCCATTAGTGCCCGAAGGTGGTGGAGCCGAGTGGGGGCGGTTTCAGGAGGGGAGGGGACGAATCGACAGCGCCGGCTTATTTACTGTGGTTCGGTGGGGAAGGGGAAGGGGCGCGGGAGAGGGAACGGCGCCGGGAAGGCGGCGGGGTGGCGCTGCCATGGGAGGAGAAGGGGGCGCACGGCCGGCGGGAGGTCAGGGACGACCCTGACGGGTGGGTCCCGTCGGTCAGCGGCTGAGGGAGGAGGGAGAGATAGGTGGGCCGGCGGAAGGTACACGGGCCGGCTGAGGAGATTTGGGCCGGAAGGCCTGTGCGCGGCTGCGGGCTAAAGAAAAAAAAACAAAAGAGAGGTGGGGAGATAGGTGGGCCGCAAGAGGATGTTTGGGCCGCGGCTGTGTTTAAAGAAGAGAGGAGGGAAAGAAAGATAGAGGGTGGTTTCCAGACTTTGAGATTTTGAACTTTTATTTGAAAACTACAACACACAAACAAACAAAACAAATGCAACGGCATGTATGCATTCAATCACTTGGTGAATTCTAAATTATTTAAATTTTGTTCTAGTATTTAAAAGTCAATTTTATTTGATCCAATTATTTAATCCTTAGAAAATAAAAATCTAACCATGTTTCTATTATTTTAATGTGATGGAATTTTTAGGGTGTTACACGACGGTCCGTCCGCATCAATCAAGAAGAAGAAAAACAAAGATAAGAGGTACCGTGAGGATACCTTGGTGGCCGCTGTCGACCGAAAGACAGTGAAACCTAGAGGCAACCCTCTGTCGGGTCACTTCGAGAAGCTGTTGGATGCCCCGTGCCCCAACCATGAGGGCCCGGTCAAACACGCCTTCAAGGATTGCAACCTGATGAAGGCCTACCTTGCCGACACACTGAAGAAGCGGAGTGATGCTCCGATCGGCGACGAAGGGAAGGACAAGGGTAATGACGAAGGTGCTTACCCTCGTGAAGACGGAGCCGTGATGATGATCTTCGGAGGCTCGGAGGCGCGGCTGCCCAAGCGTCAGGAGAAGGTGGTCCGCTGAGAAGTCTACCAGCTCGAACAAGCAACTCCGACCTACCTGAAGTGGTCAGAGATGCCGGTTACATTTGACCGGCACGATCATCCCGACCACATACCGCGACCGGGTAGCTACCCACTGGTCGTGTCACCCTTGTTCGGCACCAAGCGTGTGCACAAGGTACTGATGGACGGAGGCAGCAGCCTCAACGTCATCTACATGTCGACCCTGGACGACTTGGGGATTCCGCGGTCCCGACTGCGGCCGTCAACGGCGCCTTTCCACGGGGTCGTACCCGGGATGGAGGCGGTCCCACTCGAGCAGATCGATCTGCCCGTCACATTCGGAACCCCGAACAACTTCCGAACGGAAACCCTCACCTTCGAGGTGGTGGGGTTCCCAGGGACGTATCACGCGATACTCGGAAGGCCATCTTACGCTAAGTTCATGGCCGTCCCCAACTACACGTACCTCAAGCTGAAGATGCCCGGCCCGAAAGGCATCATCACGGCTGGTACAACTTTCCAGTACGCATACGAATGCGATGCTGAGTGCTTCCAGTTCGCTGAGGCACTAATTCGGTCTGAGAAGCTCACCGCTGAGCCACCCTCCGAGGACCAAGAAATCCCCGAGACGTCCAAGCGTGCGGCTTGCTCTTTCGAGCCCGCCAAGGACGCCAAGGAAGTGCCCGTCTCCGTCGACGGCCGCACACTCCGTATCGGGACGGCGCTCGGTTCCGACTAGGAAAGCGTGTTCGTTGACTTTCTCCGCGCGAACCTCGATGTGTTTGCATGGAAACCCGCCGACATGCCGGGGATTTCAAGGGAAGTCGCCGAGCACAAGCTTAACATTAAGCCTGGCTCGAAGCCAATCAAGCAGCGTCTGCGTCGCTTCAACTCCGACAAGTGCAAGGCTATCGGAGAGGAAATCAAGAAGCTTATTAGTGCAGGGTTCATCCGTGAAGTCTACCACCCCGAGTGGCTAGCAAACCCTGTACTTGTTAAGAAGAAGAATGGAAAATGGAGGATGTACGTTGATTACACGAGCCTGAACAAGGCATGTCTGAAAGATCCATTTCCTTTACCGCGCATAGATCAGGTAGTCGACTCGACGGCCGGGTGCGAAACCCTCTGTTTTCTAGATGCTTATTCGGGATATCATCAGATCGCGATGGATCTGATCGACCAACTCGCCACCTCGTTCATCACCCCGTTTGGCGCGTACTGTTACATTTCCATGCCCTTCGGGTTGAAGAATGCAGGGGCCACATTTCAGAGATGCATGCATCGCGTCTTTGGGGATCTCATCGGACGGCTGATCGAGGCCTACGTCGATGATATCGTGGTCAAGTCAAAAAGGTGGGCGACCTGATACCCGACCTTACCGCAGTCTTCGAGAAGCTGAGGGAGCACGGCATGAAGCTGAACCCCGAGAAGTGTGTCTTCGGGGTCCCCAGGGAGATGCTACTCGGGTTCGTTGTATCAGAGTGCGGCATCGAGGCAAACCCCGACAAGATCTCTGCGATTACGGGCATGGGGCCCATCAAGAATCTGAAGGGGGTGCAGCGTGTCACCGGATGCCTCGTTGCTCTCAGCAGGTTCATCGCCCGACTAGGAGAGCGCAGCCTGCTGCTGTACCAGCTCATGAAGAAGTCGGAGCACTTTCAGTGGACGCCAGAAGCACAGGAAGCACTCGACTCGCTCAAGTAACTACTCGAGAGCCCACCGGTGCTCACTGCGCCGGCTGAGGAAGAGCCGATGCTCCTATACATCGCTGCGACGACCCAGGTCGTGAGCGCGGCGCTGGTAGTTGAGCGAGACGAGCCTGGGAAGACGCAGAAAGTTCAGCACCCTGTCTACTTCGTGAGCGAAGTCCTCTCCAACTTGAAGACACGATACCCACAGATACAGAAGCTGATCTATGCTGTCCTCATCACCAAGCGGAAACTCCGGCATTATTTTGACTCACATCGCATCACGGTGGTGTCCAAGTACCCGCTTGGTGAAATCATACGGAGCCCGGAGGCGGAAGGCAGAATCGCTAAGTGGGCCTTTGAGCTGATGGGGCAAAACATCGAGTATGCGCCCCGCACTGCCATCAAGTCGCAAGTGTTGGTTGACTTCGTCGCTGAATGGACAGAGATCCAAACACCTCCTGCTCCCATCGAGCACGAGACGTGGCTCATGTACTTCGACAGATCCCTCATGAAGGAAGGAGCCAGGGTCGGACTCGTGTTCATCTCGCCTCTGGGCGTGCGAATGGAATACATGGTCCGACTACATTTCGCGGCCTCCAACAACGTCGCTGAGTACGAGGCGCTCATCAACGGTCTCCGGATCGCCCTCGAGCTAGGAATTCGACGCCTCGACGTCAGGGGGGACTCCGACCTAGTCGTGGGACAGGTTATGAAGGAGAAAAACTGCATAAGTCTGAAGATGGCCGCCTACTGCCGGGCGGTGCGCGGACTGGAGGACAAGTTTCACGGACTCGAGCTCAATCATGTGCTGCGTGAGTACAACAAGGCGGCTGACACCCTCGCGAAGGCAGCATCGAATCGAAAACCTGTCCCGCACGGGGTCTTCGCCAGTGACCAGTACGAGTCGTTTGTTCGTTCCGAGGAGGACAAGACGCCAGAGCCATCAACACAAGAGGTCATGGAGATCGACAGGGCGCAAGAGCCCAACCTCGAAGACCCTGACTGGATTCCGATCCTCGAGTGGATGGTGGAAGGAAAATTGCCACCCGACAAGGAGACGGCTCGACGCATCGCTCGCATGGCCAAGTCGTATAAACTGGTCGACGGCGAGCTCCGTCGAAAGGGTGCCAAAGGCATATTCATGCGGTGCATCTTGGCTGACCAAGGCAAGGAGCTGTTGCAGGAAATCCATGCGGGCACTTGCGAACATCACGCCGGCCCAAAAACCATTGTCGGAAAGGCTTTCTGACAAGGTTTCTACTAGCCCACCGCGGTCGCCGACGCAACTTAGATCGTGCGCAGCTGCGAAGGCTGCCAGTTCTATGCACGACAAACCCATCTCCCGGCGCAGGCTTTGCAAACCATTCCCATCACCTGGCCATTCGCGGTCTGGGGGCTGGACACGGGCCACTGAGGAAAGCACCCGGGGGCTACACCCACGTGTTCGTCGCCATCGACAAGTTCTCGAGGTGGATCGAGGCCAAGCCCATAACGAATGTCCGTTCCGAGGAAGCCGTCACGTTCTTCACTGACATCATTTATCGGTTCGGGATCCCAAACTCCATCATCACCGATAATGGCACACAGTTCACTGGCAAGAAATTCCTCAAGTTCTGCGACGACAACCACATCCGTGTGGATTGGGCCGCCGTCAATCATCCAAGAACCAATGGGCAAGTGGAGAGGGCCAACGGCATGATTTTGCAAGGTCTAAAGCCGCGGATATTCAAGCGTCTCGAGAAGTTTCGGGCGACGTGGGCCGCGGAGCTCCCGTCAGTCCTATGGAGCCTGCGCACCACTCTGAGTCGGGCTACTGGTTGTATGCCTTTCTTTCTCGTCCACAGGTCGGAAGCGATCCTCCCAATGGACATCGACAATGGCAGCCTGTGAGTTCAAGCCAACACTGAAGAGGGCAACCAGGTCACCCTCGAGGACGCCATCGACCAGCTGGATGAGGAACGCAGCGTCGCCCTCTTCCACTCAGCACAATATCAGCAAGCTCTACACCGCTACCACGAACGCAACATACGGGAGCGCGAGTTTCAAGTCGGCGACCTCGTCCTCCGACGAGTTCAGAGTAACGAGGGGCGACACAAACTCTCACCTCCATGGGAGGGGCCGTTCATCGTCGACCAAGTACTCCGTCCAGGAACTTTCAACCTCAAGTACGAGGACGGCAGGGTCATCTCCAACACCTAGAACATAGAGCAGCTACGCTGTTTTTACCCTTAAGTATTTATTCTATTCTCATTTTATGACAATGCAAGAGCTCTGAGCTACTTTTCCTTTCATGAAATGATTTCTTTTCGCAAGCTTACATCTTTACTCAAGTGAGATGTCTTTATGCTTGTCTCACCCCATGGGTAAGTCTCCGACTTGTCCATGGGCTCGGGGGCTACCCGGGGGCTGTGGCCCCCCTCCCCTAAGCATTGCGAAACCTTTTTTCGATAAAAAACCATCCATGGTTTCTAGTATGATCGACGCGGCACACTCACATTCCTCAAAGGGAGATGAATGATGACTCCAGCGGTCATGAACCTGCGCTCGTCCGGGCCCCGAGTACTTACGCCCCCGCAGCTACGGTACAAAGACCCACGAGCAAAGTTTATAACCTCAAGCCATCGATCACTCGCCCTTCGAAGGGATTCCGAGCAACCGTTTCGAACTCTCAAGAGTTTTCTCGTTTGCAAAAACATGTACACGCACCTATCTTTCTCCGAAGTACTCGGGGGCTGCCCGCTCGAATAGTAACGCTTCTAAACTAAGCTCGGTCGAGTCGCCTAGTTCCTACGCCTCCGCGGCTATGGAGCAAGACACCGTCAGCAAGGTTTTAAGCTACACTACTCGATGCACAGGTCCTCCAACTACTCGAGAAAAGGACAACAACCAATCAAAATGCTTAAAACTTGAAATAACAATGGGTTCACAACCCACGAGTTCGCCATAAACATCTGGCCCACAAGTTTTTACAGGCATGATTAAAAAGCCTCGGCGAGGCAATCTAGTTTTTCTTTACAGGCCCAGGTCGTGAAGGGCGTGGTTCAGCATAGCCTTGGTGAAGTCGATGGCGCCTTCTTCGATACTGTCGTACTGCTCGTTGGAGTAGCCCGGGCACCATCCCTGGCCAAGTAACCTTCTGTCCAAGTCTGGGTAGTACGATAAGAAGATGGCCACCACCTTGCGGACGGCGTCACCAGCCGTATCTATCGACTATTGACGAGCTGTCGCAGGGATCAACTCCAAGCGGTCCTTCAGATGGCCGGGAGGAATGCCGAGATCGTTGCACACCTTGATGATGGCCGCTCCCATCCTGTTGTGGATCGTCTCTTACTGCGTGATCTCGGTCTGGGCCTCCGCGAGCGACTTTCGCTCCTGCTCGAGCTCGGTCACGACCTCTGGGTAAAAATGAAAAGACCAATGTCAGCGAAGAATGAGCTAATCCAAGGAAGGCGAAAGATGAAGAGGACACGGCTCTTACTATTGAACTTCTCGTTAGCCTCCTTGAGCAGCTCCACCAGCTTCTGGTTCTCGACAAGGCGAGTGGTCGCGGGGCTCTTGTGATCCGTGACCTCCTTCTGCAAGTCGGTGCGGGCCACGCGGAGAGTTGTACACCCCAGAGGAAAGATGATGCCTTGAGTCAAGAAACCGCACAGAAACAGAAAGCAGAGATGACAAGTCGCAAGGTACTCACCGATGATCTCGTTCTCGCGCTTTTGCGCAACTTCCTCGAGGCGGCGCTTCTCGGCGACGACGCTGCCAACTTGAGCCTCGAACGTCGTCACCCGCTCACGAGCCACCTGGAGGTCAGACTCGGCCTGGCCTGCCCTGGTCTCGAGCTCCGCCTTCCCTTGGTGGGCGGTGCGGGCAGCGGCCTCAGCATTGGAGCATAGCTCCGCCGCAGCCTGCTCCGCCACCGCCATCTTTTCCTCGAGGGCGGCCTTCTCTGCCTGCGCGGTGGCCACACGGTCTTCAGCAGCTTTCGCTCTCGCCTCAAAGGACGCGCGCTTTGCTGATAGACCGACCTCGCTGTCTGTCGCCGCGAGGTGAGCCGTGGCCAGGTGCGCCTCCAGCCGGACCTTCTCCGCGCGGAGCGCTTCAAAGGCCCGAGCCTTGTCCTCAGAGCGCCCGACGAGCTCCTGGACCACATGTGGGTCGCACGATTGAGAAGAAAAGGAAAACAAGCATGAGAAAGGAAGAGGAAGAATGAGGGCTCACCCTCAAGGCGGGGACCAGGTCCTTAATCGCCCGCTCAGACTAGCGCCGCGCCATCTCGATCAGACGCAGGCCGCGCTCCAGGCGGCGGCGGGCCGCCAGCTCAGCGTCGCTATCGAGGTCCAGGCCTACTGAGGCCTGAATCGGCGATACGGACACTATCCAAAGCGGCGGGATCTCCGTCTCCTCCTCCTCCTCTGCCGTTGAGGTAGCCGGCCTCTGCTCCCTTGAGCTCTCCCCGACCTCCGCGATCGGGGGTGGCATCTGCTCGCCCACCATCCTGTCGGGAGAGACGGCCGGTGAAGGCGACGCCGGAATGACGATTACCGCCGCAGGGGCAACGTCCGATGCGGCGACCGACGAAATGGGGACGACCCCCTCGGTCACCACGATCACCGCCGCGGCGGAGACACCCTCAGAGCCGTGGTCGTACGCCTCTACCACCTCAACAGTGTTCCCCGAGCCCCCCACAGACTCGGGGACTCGGGTCTCCATCTCCACCTCCGCCATGGCCCTCCCCGCCCCCTCAGTGACTCGGGGGCTGGGGGCACGACGCCCACGGCGTTAGCAAGCGTCCCCTCCGGCAACTCGGGGGCTGGCCGCTCAGCATCTGCATTATTGCCCGCCCCCGTCGACGACTCGGGGGCTGGCTGTCCATCATCCTCCACCCGCGCCTCGGGGGCGGGGTTTCCATGGAACTGCTCTGGGGTGTCGGACAGGCACCTCGCCAACTCGACCGCGTGGGCCGAGAGTGCTTCTTCAGTGGGGGCTTCGCCCCCCAAATCCATCGTCCCCATCGACAGGTCGCTACGAGTCGGGCTCGCAGCTCTCTGAGGGGGGACGGTCGTCACCTGGGTCCCAGACCCACCTGCTTCTCCTACCACCGCCCCTGACTGAAGGGAGGACGGCGGGTCACTCGACGACGGCACATCCCCTCCCACCTGAGCAGGGCGGCGCAATGACTTGATGGGCGCCGGCCTCATGGTGTGACGGTCGGGCGCCCTGAATCAGGAAAGATGTCACGACGACAAATGAAAATGCGCTCGCTAGAACCACAAAGCAAAAACCAGAAGGTCGCAACTCGGAACTCACCCCTCTGCTACGTGGCGGGGCCGCTTGAAGCCGATCGTGGGCTTGCGCGGGGACGCCGCCCTCTTGCTCGCCGACGACGGAGCAGATGTCGGAGGTGGCGTCAACCCGCCTCTGGCAACGACGACCGACGCAAGCCGCCGTTGGGTCGGGGGCGGCAACCCGCTCTGGGCTACTGGTGGCGGGGAGGCCGCCGGCATGCTCCGCGGCTCCCGAGACGGGCACGCGGAGGGCGAGTGAGACCTCCGGCGCGAGGAATGGTGGCGTGGGCCATCGCGCCTCGACTCGTGGCGGCTGGAGTCACCGCACCGCGGAGAGCTCCGGTCCCTCTCACGGCGGTCCCGCCGGGAGGCGCGGCCGCTCGTTCCGGGCTGATCAGCTCGGGAAGAGGAGGGGGGCGCCCGCCGGCTCGAACTAGCGCCGGCTGCCGTCGAGGCGGGCATCGATCCACCGCACGATTGTGAGGATGGCGCCGTCTCCTCATCAGTCCACTCGAAAGGGGAATCGTCCTCATCTGTATCCGCCGGCGCCGACGAGGGATCCTCATCATCGGAGACGTCCCTCTCCCCGTTGCGCCGGCGCGAGGCGCGTTTGTCGTTCCTCTCCCGTTTCGCGATCTCCTTCTGTTAGTGGGTCCTCCTGCGTTCCCCCCGCCGCTGCTGCCGAGCAGCGGTGTCGCGGGTGATCGTCCGGTCCTCCTCCAGCGGAGGACGAGAGGTGAGGACGCGCACATCCTTCATCTGCGCAAGCACAAGAACGATTACCACCCGCGACCGCGAAGGACAAATCAAAAGGAAGTCAAGGGAAGACGTACCAGCTCCGCAGTGGCTGGAGAGGGGAGCATCTATAGCAGGCCTGGCGGCGGCCAGAACATCTAGGTGACCCCGGTGGCCTGAGACACCCGGCGCTGGACCTCGTCCAGCGAAGGCAGCGAACGAGCGGTCATGGTCCCCTCGAAGGGAGCGCGGTCGTCCGTCATCTCCCAGTGGCGCAACACACGGCGACGGAGCGGGACGACCCCCCGGGTATGGTTGCCGCCGATCAGGGTGATGAAGTTCACCCCGTTGTCGCGTAGTCTTGTGAGGGCGGCGAGGGCGCTGTCGAGGAACTGGGGACGATCTTTCTTATCCGGCCCGTAGCTCCACTTCGCCGGCACCCGATCGTACCACCGGTTGGTGAACTCCGGCAGCGGATTCTCGGGGTTGTTCTTGAGGTAGAACCACCCTCGGTGCCACCCGCTGTTGGAAGTGGTCAGGTAGGTGGGGATGTACTCATCCATCCTCCCCTGCTTCCCGCGGAGACCGGCGCACCCGATGGCCGCCGCGCTATTGTGGTCCTTGACGACGACGAACTTGTAAAAGTACCGAAATAGGTCCCAATGCGCTCCCTGCTCCAGGTATCCTTCGCACAAGGCCTCGAACGCTGCCATCTGCTGGATGCCGTTTGGGTTGTGGTTCTGAAGCTCCAAGCCGTACTCCTCGAGCACAGTGCGGATGAACCGTCCCGCCGGGACGGAGAAGCCTCGCTCGTGGAACAGCACGAACGAGACCACGTACCCCGCCAGGGGCTGAGGGCTGCTCTCCGGCCCGGGAACCTTCCACTCCTCCGCCGCAGTCAGCGGCGGCAGCATGCCGTCGGAGGTGAGGCGGTCGAGCTCGGACCAGGTCACCGTCGAAGACGACCAGTTCGACATCGCGTCAGCGATGGTGGACGACCCGGGTTTGCGAGCAAAGGCGGGGCAAGCTTTGTGGTGTGCGTGGCGAGAGCGAAGACGAAGGCAAGAGACGGCGGCGGTGGAAAACACAAGGAAGCAGAAGGGGGGAAAACTAGCCGGTGCCCGTGGTATATAAACGGGGGAATGATTACATCTACCCCCGCAGTTAATGCCCGTGTCGCCTCGGGCCACGCCCTCTGACCATCGAAGCGTCGCCCCTCAAAAGGCGCACCCCACCACTGCGCGCCGCCCACGACCGAGCCGCCACGTCACCCGGAGTGGGACCCGGCGATCCCGCGAATCGCGCGAGATCTCCGCCAGTCACCCCACGATTCGCGCCACGTGGCAAGCCTTCAGTCTCCGACTTGTCCAAGATCTCAACATTTAACCCCACGCACAAGTCTCCGACTTGTCCGTGG
The DNA here is from genome assembly GCA_036936925.1 of Cenchrus fungigraminus. Taxonomy (NCBI): domain Eukaryota; kingdom Viridiplantae; phylum Streptophyta; class Magnoliopsida; order Poales; family Poaceae; genus Cenchrus; species Cenchrus fungigraminus. The sequence goes on along the minus strand of CM072769.1, from coordinate 102,824,246 downwards.
GCTCGGGGACTACTACCCGCGGGTCCGCTCGCGCGTCCCCACCAGAGAAAACACAACAAAACTTCCTCGTCTCCGTGACAGTTGATCCTGGGAGCGTGTCTCCGACTCCCTCACCAGGCTCGGGGGCTACTGATGAGGCCATGGACCAGGGCCCACCAAGACCCCTGAAAAACGTAGTACAGACCCACGTACACGCTCCGGCAGCTAGCACAACGAGTGCTACGCGACCCGAGCATGTGAAGGTCCGTACGACCAGTTTCCGCCATGGCCCAGAAGACAGGCGGCCCGTGACCATTCGCACCCTCTTCTCCGAGTACATGGTGGCCCATACGACAAGTTCCCACCTCCACTCCCGACTACTCGCTCGCACGAGTAGTTTCCGCCTCACGGTCGCGGCTACTCGACTCGCACGAGTGGTTTTCGCCCCGCAGCCACAACTACTCGTTCGCACAAGTAGTTTCCGTCACCGACCCGCGCAAGCTTCGCAGGGAAGGCACGGGGCACATGGGCCCACCAGATCGAGATCCCGGGATCTCCGCGCACGCCCCTCCGCGCACTACCACGTGTCCGCCCCGCCGCGGCGGTCCTCCCGAGCCCGGCCGATTCGGTGTCAGGGGACGGATTCGTCAAACCCTGCCACGAACGGCACAGTGACCGTCGTACCGCGGACGGCGTAATGGGCGCTGGACGGCGTACGATACAGTACACACTACACCCTAAGCATCAGAAGACGCGGCATAGATCACCTACTCGCACGAGTAGTTCTCCGACTCCGACTAGTTCAAGTCTTGGCCGTCAAGGCCGCAGGTACGCAGGCCCCGTTGGTGTCCCGTGATACCCTGGTACATGGCTCGCCACGTATCCGTCTCCCTGCACGGGTCCGCCCTGGCCAGGGTGATCCTGTGTCAGAGGACGGATCCTTCTGCCGCTCCTCTACAGGGGCGGTGCGCATCGTACCACGGAGGGCACGGGGAGCGCTGTGACACCAACGACACAGTGCAAGCCGTCACCTATCCCTCGATCTCCACGGTGCAAACTACTCCATCAAGAAAAGACAAGCTCTTGATCCACTGACGAGATCAGGGCAAGTACTCTGCCTCCTGTACCCGACTAACTACTCGGAGGAGGGCGCAGGGGGCCCCAGGACGGCTACTTGGAACGCATGGGATCTGCACCGTCACCCAAGGCCCCGCAACAGTGCTTCGCCGCTACTGCTACCTGACAGCCCGACGCAGAGAAGGACGTCTCACACTGTAGACTAGCTCACACACTCGATGTAACCGCCCTGGGCTCCTCCCTTGCGACTATAAAAGGGAGAGACAGAGGCATACACAAGACGCGTTCGTTTCCACCCCCACACGCACTTAGCATCGATATCCCATCTCATACAACGCAAGCATTCACACACACTCACTCACGTACGCAGACTTCTGCTACTTGAACCACTCGCACACCAGGGACTTGGGCTCTACACCCTCTCCCGACCTGTTTGTACCCCCTACTACAAACTCCCGAGCATAAGGAACACTTCCTCTCTGACTGGACGTAGGGTATTACTCTCCGGAGGCCCGAACCAGTATAACCCCGAGTGTCTCCTGTGCTACCGTGCGGATCAGAACACGCGCTCTTATATAAATTTACTTGCCGGCGGTACCGAACCCCGACAATACTCAACATAGAATTCCATCCAAACCCTAACTCCCTCCGCTCCTAGTCTCCTACTACACGCCGCCGCCACCTCTCGTGGACCCCCCGTCTCAGCATCGCCCGCAAGGCCGTGACTCTGCCGTCCGCCTCCTGTGAGAGGACACCGCCACCCCACCTCTGCCGCAGCGCCGCCCCCTTCTTTCACTCCCTCGACCTCTCCGCCGGCGACGATGGTCCCTCCGCAACTTCGGTCGTCCAGTGGTGGCGGCGCAGCGCTGTGGCCTGCCCGACCCCACAGAAGAGGCCGACGCGCCCAGCGGCTGCGACTCCTCGACGCCTCCCCATCTCCTCTCTACCGCCGGTGCGGCGGCGACGCCGGCCTTCAAGGCCTCTCCTCTACTCCACCATCTATGCTGTAGCGTCGTTCCCCCTCCCCCTCTCCCTCTCATCAGCCATTGGTGCGACTTCATGATCCGGCAGCTCGGTGTGGGCGCCGACGGCCGGAGCTGTGAGCTAGATTTACAGCCTCCTCAACGACGCGGGCTTCGGTCCACCCGGGCGCAGGTGTAGGGCCGGGTTATACCGGGCTGGCCCAGCACGAAACTGGCCCGCGGGCCCGAACTTGGGCCGTCCTCACAGCCCGTGGGCGGGCACGACATGGCACTGTGTGACTTAGTGCTGGGCTAGGCCTGGCCCGCAGTTGGGACCTGGCGGTCCGAATGGACATCTATAGGTTGGCACCGCAACGGAGGTGGAGGTGGCGGTGTCCTCTCGCGGGAGGCGGATGGCGGAGTCGCGGCCTCGCGCCCGACGCGGAGACGGGGGGTCCGCGAGAGGAGGCGACAGTGGCGTATAATAGGAGAATGGTAGTGGAGGGAGTTAGGGTCTGGATGGAATTCTGTGTTGAATATATATGTGGTTGGGGTTATGCGGGCCACTAATGGGCCGACTTGTTATTTTTGTGCCGGGCCAGACGGCCTGTCGTGCTACGGTGGCGGCCCACACCTGGGCCGAGGCACAGGGCCGGCCCAGCCCGGGCCCGAAGAGTATCGTGCCGTGTCAGATTCGGACCGGGCCAAAAAAACGTGCTTCCATGCGAGCTGTCGGGCTGCGAGCTTTTTGGACATCTATAGTTTGATAGGTGGTGAAGAGGGAGCGTTTGCAACAAGGACAATGTTTAGATTCCTTCTAGAAATTTTCTGAGATAAAAAAATCTTGCATGCATGGAGTACTAAATGAAGTTTATTTGCAAAATCTTTTCACATATGAGTACAACTTTGCGTGATGAATCTAATGAGCATAATTAACCCATAATTTGCTACACTAATGATACAGTGACCATCATCTAATCATGTGGTCAAAGACCTCATTAGACTCGTCTCGCGAATTAGCGCAGAGTTGTGAAAGTAGTTTTGTAAACTGACTTTATTTAATACCCCTAATTCACGGTCAAATGGGACTGAAATTTTTTCCAGCCCTATCTAAACATTGCCTTGACGACCCAAAGTGCGTGTTTGGTTGATTGAGTGAAATAAAACTACATTCACAACATCGGATTTAATTCGCGAGACGCATTTAACAAGGTCTTTGATCTCATAATTAGAGAATGGTTACTGTAATGTGTAGTAAATCATGGATTAATTAGGTTTAGAATTAGTAGCTTAGCATTTCAATCTTCAACAACACATGTTTTAATTATGATCCTAGTTAGTAGAGATGAAAGCGGATCAGATCGGATAATACCTTTTCCACATCCACATTCATATTTTGTTGTCTGATGTGGAGTGGAACGGATATTACACAAATGTGGTTACATATATGATTTTTTTTTGGATGTCGAAAATGGTGTGGAGTAGGATCGATGTCGGAGTAGACACAGATTAAAATAGACCGATAATACATGCTTATGTTCAGCTTCTTAGGGTGATCAATAATTTTTTTAAAAAAAACTGTAAAGTAGCAACATAATATGAACAATATTTTTTATGTTTCGCGAATAATGGAAATGATCTTCACGATCTAGAATGACACTTCACACTCGACATCGAACAAAAATTATTATCCATGAGTATACTATTGCACATATTCTAACATTATTTTACTGGCATATATGAGTTTAGGATCACATGTCGGACATTCAATGTGAAAGGGCACTATCGCAGAGGAGGCTCGTTTTCATTGCTAGTTTGTAAGAATCGTAAGCTTGTTTTGTTTTGTTTGTTTCAGCTAGAATTTGTTAGTTTTAACAAGTTTCCTAATTCATAGTTTTTCATCGTGGTATATGTTACAATCTATCTACTTCTACCCAAATTTATTATGTAGATGCCTCACTTTAAATAAAGATAGATATAATAAAAATTAAAGCATGCATTTTAGGAATTTGTACTCCAATTGTAAAGTGTGCATAACTTTTCTCTATTGTCTTTCTTTCTTTATTTTATTTCTCTTCCCGACAGCCCAGAGGTCAATCGAGCATCATCTTAAATTTACTTCTCTCTTCTCCTTTCTACCTAAAGACGAGCCGACTGTTGATGGCTGTTGGTCACGACTCCAAATTCACAAAGCATAGTAGTTGACATCTTTCTTTCTCGTTTTCATCGGAGAGTTTTCACGTTAAGCAAGAGTCAAATAAAGTAAAATGTGCGTCCAAACAAATAAGCTGTATAGCACAGGTGGTCAAGTGCCTCCCTATGGAGCTGTTGTGTCACACTTTCGAATCTTGTTCAGACTCATTTTTTTAAAGTTGGGTTGGTTTTCTCTGATGTTTTTCCCTTTCACCTGCGCGTAGGTTCGGTTTTCGGCCGGTTCGAGTGGGAGGTGCGCGTGGGACGTTTGGTTTTCCGCAGTTCGAGTGGGAGGTGCGGTTTTTCCCTTCTCTCCGCCGGTTCGCGCTTGGTTTTCGACCGGTTCGAGTGGGAGGTGCGGTTTTTTCCTTTTCTCCGCCGGTTCGCGCTTGCTTTTCGCCCGGTTCGCATTAGAGGACGTCGGTTCTTCTCCTTTCCTGTGTCGGTTACTGTAGACGGACGAAAAAACAGGCAAAATCAATCCTTGCTTTAATATTAGGTAGATATATATATATGGAAAAAAGTTATTTACAGTTTACAAGGCCAAAGGTCCAAAGAGAAAGAAAGATTTACAAGAATCTACTCAACCACAAATTAAGTTGGTCTCTCAACTGCGGCTTTACCCTCAAGATAACCGCCTTTAACTCCTTAACAAAGAAAACTTTCCAAGAAGCAAAAGAAAGTCTCGTACCATCAAAGATGATGTCATTCCGGTGAGACCAAAGTGCCCAGCAACCTATAATGAGAACTTCTCTGAAAAAGGCTGCATTAAAATGAAGCCTTGCATGAAGCACCATTGATTGAAAATCCAGAGAGAGATCCCAAGTAGGTAAGTCCAACATGCATCACTAAATGGGAAAGAGAAGAACATATGCCTAACATCTTCTTCCACACTGCTGGCACAAAGAACACATGAGTAGGAATGCAAAAACATGTTCTTTCGATGTAGCAAAGTATTCAGTCTGTCTCTGAGTAGGAGGCAGAAAAAGAACTTGTGCTTATTCTGGGCTCTTGATTTCCATTGCCACTTGAAGAGTGGAGAAGCAGGATGTGAATCCTGAATGCAGAGATAAGCCTTGTGACTAGAAAAAAAAAATCAGATTCCCAAGAATAAGACCAGATGTCATTTGAATTCAATACCAGATTCAACCCTTGGATATCAGCTTTGAGATCTGAAAGTTGCTGAGAGGCAATCTGAGAAATGGGCAAAAAGAAGGATATGCTGTCATCCCATTGCAAGGACTGGCTAACATAACAAATTTTCTTTCTTGCAAAGGAAAATAATTGTGGGTAGTTGTCCTTTAAAACTCCCAAATCCCATGGATCAGACCAGAAAGAAACAGTGACACCTTTGTTGACTTTGCAAGTTGCAAATTTGAAAGAAATGGGAGCCAAAGACATGATGTCTCTCCACCAAAAAGAACCAACATACTTTCTTTCATGTGGGGGTTTACCAGAAGAATACATCTTACTCCAGGTCAGCTGCACCCAAGGCAAGTTCAAATTATTGTAGAATTTGTGAAGAAATTTCAGAAGAAGGGCTGAGTTATGATTCTTCAGATTTATGATTTCCAACCCACCATCTTCTTTGCTGCGACAAGCATGTTTCCAGGCCACTAAGTAACCCCCTTTCTTGGACAGATCTCCACCATGCCAAAGGATATGCTTTCTATATTTATCAATTTGTTCCAGGAGGTCAGTTGGTAGCTTGAGGGTGCACACGTAATAAGTTGGTAAAGCTGAATAGATGGAATTTACCAAGATGAGTCTCCCACCATAAGACAGATGTCTAGTTATACCCATTAAATGTCTTTCCATCCTAGTTAAAACTAGAGATAAATCCTGAACTGATGGTCTTGTGGTACCCAAAGGTAAGCCTAGATAAGTGAAGGGCAACTTTCCAAGTTGACAGCCAAGAGCATTGGTTAAAGAATCCCATCGATTTTCATCCACATTAATAGGAACCAAAAAGGACTTGTCGAAGTTAACTCTCAACCCAGTTGAAGAGGCAAAGGTTTGTAGCACAGCTTTAAGGTGAGATAACTATTCAGGATCAGCTGGTAGAACAATAAGAGTATCATCAACATATTGAATAATTGGGTAGTCTCCACCAAAATTATCTCCCAAAGGATGTTTGAAGTTGCCAAGCAAAGCTTCTGCATTTATTATTGACTGCAGGAGGTCAGCACCGAGAACAAAAACAAGAGGTGACAAAGGATCACCCTGTCTCACCCCCCCTCTTGCACTTAAAAGGCTTTCCAGGGATTCCATTAAGAAGGATGGATGAGGATCCAGATGAAAGAACAACTTTAACCCATGAGATCCATTTCTCAGAGAAACCTTTGTGTCTCATAACCTGTAGGATAATGTAACACCCCGCCCACCAAAGCCGCACCGCCCAGCCCTTCCGTAGGGGCGAGCACGCGTACACATAGCACCCTGCTTACACTTTCGTCCTCGCTTCGTGTAAAAGGGTTAACCCGAGGGTGGTATGGCTGGTGGACAAAGGCTTATAAGTTGGCTCCACCCTTGCTCAACAAGCAATGTGGCACTAAACACGCGCACCTGCGCTCATGAGCCACTCATGGGCCATCCAAATTGGGCCGGGTGTGACATTCACCCCCCCCAAAGAACCTGACGTTCTCGTCGGTCCAACTCACCCGTCCAGTGCCGACCCATACGCCATGCCGTGTGCCCCATCCCAGGCCCACACGCGCATGCATATGTCCGCACACTGACCCGAGCAAATGTCCAGGAACCTTCCCTCTTAGCACACGACCGTACGTCCAGTGCTGACCCATATGCCATGCCGTGTGTCCCATCTCAGGCCCACACGCGCCATGCGCCCTATGCCCGCACACTGACCCGTACGCGCAACCGCGAGGGTCAGCTCTGATACCATTTGTAACACCCCGCCCACCAAAGCCGCACCGCCCAGCCCTTCCGTAGGGGCGAGCACGCGTACACATAGCACCCTGCTTACACTTTCGTCCTCGCTTCGTGTAAAAGGGTTAACCCGAGGGTGGTATGGCTGGTGGACAAAGGCTTATAAGTTGGCTCCACCCTTGCTCAACAAGCAATGTGGCACTAAACACGCGCACCTGCGCTCATGAGCCACTCATGGGCCATCCAAATTGGGCCGGGTGTGACATTACTCTGTCACACCCGGATTTAAAGGCAAACCCGAATGCATAGAATACATGTGCGCCAGGATCAAGTTACACACATGCATCGACTCAGTGAATACCAAATACAGTGTCAAAAGCGTAAAGAAAGTATTATAACTTTATTACATGACCGAATGTCTCATAATCGTAACAAAAGCGAGTACTAGCAGCGGAAAAGGACGTCTCCACAGGCAGCTGACTGGTGGCACGCCCGCCTAGAAACCGTCGAACTCTCCAGGAAAGTCTTCAAAGCGTCCGTCTGAGCAGCAACCGGGTAGTGTAGATGCAATATAGAAACAACAAGCATGAGCACATGTCGTACTCAACAAGGGAAAACTCTATAACAACATGCAAAGGCTTTATGGTGGAAGCTTGTGGTTGCGTAGCAGGTCAGCATTTTAGTTGGTCAAATTTTATTAAGCAAGCTGAATTACTAGCAAATGTAAGTTTATACCAACCCAGAGATTAACATAAGCATCATCATCATGAACGAAAGTAAATGCAACAAGTTTAATCCATCTTCCATAATTTACTCATGTGAGGGTCCAGGCCGCCCTTGACCGTGGGCACGGCTAACTAGTTAGTTTTACACTCTGCAGAGGTTGTACATCTTTACCCACAAGTCGCGTAAAAGTCCCGAAGAACTTTAAACCCAACCATGCGATGCCGGCCAAGCATCATACCACACTACCGAGGTGTGATTGCATAGGGACGCTACGAGGCCTTTACAAAGATCCCCAGGTGCAGGCTGCTCGCTAGGTTACTTGACAGTGCAATGCATAAACCTCTCTCAGCTGCGAAGCTACCATAGAGCAGATCAGTCTGAGGGCCGGGCTGTACACCAACTACCGGCAACCCCCAACCCCTTTCAGGTAAAGCATACCTAACACCAGGTTTTCTAATTACTTGGCCAAGACAGAGCCATATGTCTTGTGGTAGTACTGTTTTCCTGGGTGGTCGCTCCATGTTCCGATTAACACAGGTGATCTTGTTTAATGAAGGTATAACATAAGTAAAGCAAGATTAACATTGTTGTTCATTTAAACCACCATAATCCCAAGTTGAGCAACTAAGCAAGGTCTACCCAACATAAACATAAACCCAGGTTGATCAAGGCATAGGAATAAACAAAGCTAGTCAAACCTTAACATAGGTCCCATCACATTAATGCAAGCAACAAATAAAAACGGTGTAATTAAAATGCATGTTGTAATAGGATAACCGGGAATGTAGCAAGGACTTGCCTTCTACCAACGCTTGCTGCTGCTCAGGGTCTTGGAAATCTTCAACTTCAGCGTATTCCACGTACGGATCGTCTTCTACGCACCACATCATTCACATACAAGCATTCAATGGAATAAAATAAGAAACAATTACCAAACAGTACTAACATAACAAAACAGGGGCATAAAACTGTTCTACTCGTCGAGACGATCGTGTGGATATAAAGAACGCTAAAAACAGAGCTAAAACGTAGAAGTTACGGCCTAAACAAGATCAGGGACTCAACTGTAAAGGAAACTAAACTTTCAGGGCTAAAACGAAGAAAACTGGACCTAACTGTAAGAAAAACTCTACGGTGGAAGGACCGGCTTAAGAAATCTAAAAACGCAGGGGCTAAACTGCAAAACTACCAAGCAAAGGCTGGGTTGACCGGTATCCTCCGGTTTGACCCGGGATTAGATCTGATCTGGGCCGTGGGATCCAGATCGGACGGCTGCAGACAGCTGGACGCGACGCGCGGCGGCGCAAGCGGCGGCGGACGGCGGCGGGTTCGCCGGCGAAACGCGATTGCGAGATCCCAAGCACGGTTCGTGACGAGGATGAGCTTGGGATGGAGCGGGCGACGCGGAGGACTCGTACAGGACAACGGGACGGGCGCACGGGCGACGTCGGCGGCGCGCGGCACGGCGGGGCGGACGGCCGCGACGGCACGAACTCTGGCGAGCACACGCGGGCGGTTCAACGCATGAGCGTGCCAACGTGTGACACCGGTGGCTTCCTCACCTCGTGGCGGAGCTTCGGGCGTCCTTCTCGTCGGCGGAAAGGCGACGGCGGAGCGGAGCTGCGGCGGCGGCGCGGCTAGGGTTATGCGGGGCGGTGCCGGGCTTGGGGCTAGGGTTTTGGGGGGGAAAAGCCACGGGTGGAGGCGACGGCGCCTTATAAAGGCTGAGGGGTTGTGCATCGGCGTGCGGGCCCAGGGATAGCGCGGGCGCGAGATGCGGCGCGGCCGGGATCGGGCTCGAGCTCGAGTGCGGCTCGGGCGGGAGCTCGGGGATGACGGCACGGGGCCCACCTGTCGGTGGCTGAGGGAGAGGGGATGCGGAGCGGGCCGGCGCTGGGCCGCAAGCTAGCTGGGTTGGGAGCCGAGGTGCGATGCAAGACTCAGCAAAGGAGTCTGGGGAGCAGCGGCAGACTTTGGCCGCTCTGCGGAGTTGGGCTGCAAGGCCGACGGGCTGAGGGACGACGATCACTCCAGCTGAGAACTCCAAGGGCCTTTGACGGACTTCCCTAAACAGGCCGCAGGTAAAGAAAAGGGAAGAGAAAGGAGAAAGGGTTTTGTTTTTTTTTAAGGATTCAAACATTTGAATTCAAATAACAATCTGAATTCAACCAAACAAAAAATAATGCGGCAGCATGTATGCAACAAACATCAAGCCATTTATTTATTTTCGAAAAACAAATAATGTTTTTTTTTCCTGTGCTATATTCCCTGTAAAGAATTAAATGTTGGGCAAAATTTTAAAAATTATGGGAAAATCGTTCTTTAAATTTTCTTCCTATTCACATCCTGAAATTTGGGAATTTCAGGGTGTGACAGATAACCTCATGTTCAATTTTATCAAAAGCCTTTTCAAAATCTAATTTCAGCAGGACAATCTCTTTCTTAGATTTATGGCAAAGATGCAAGAACTGGAAGGCCCAAGCTAAGCAATCCTGAATGGTTCTGCCCTTAATAAATCTATATTGATTTTGATGCACCACCTGAAGGATAACACTTTGCAATCTGTTGGCAAGCAACTTGGTGAGAAATTTCAGAGAGTAGTTCACCAAAGAAATGGGCCTAAAATCATTAATCTGTTGAGGGTTGTCCTTCTTTGGGATTAAGGTATCAGAGAACCATTGATACTTTCCAAATTTAAATTTCCAGATGCAAAATCTCTATAAAGCCTGAAGATATCCTCCTTGATTATTGACCAATATCTTTTAAAAAGGCCCCATTGAAACCATCAGGTCCAGGTGCATGATCTGAAGGCATGTCTTTGAGAACAACCAAGATTTCATCCAAGGCGAAAGGACCATCCAAACAAGGCAGATTAGAGGGTTGAATAAGTTCTGAAAGTTCATACAAGATATCAGTGAATTCAGAGATACCCAATATGTCTTTATAAGCATTCCAAAGAATCCCAGCCTTTTGATCATGATCAGTAACTATTGTGCCATCACCAAGAGTGAGAGAAGGGATAAAATTCCTTCTCAAAGAATAGGTGGCCATAGTTTGAAACAGCTTTGTATTTTCATCCCCAAATTTGACCCATCTAGCAGTATTCCTTTGCTTCTAATAAATTCTTTTTTGCTTCTAGCAGTTTTGCCAAATGTTTTTTTGACCAAACTTCGAAAGGCTCTTTCCAAATTACTCAATGGCCTCTAATCCTCAAGACCATCCAACAGGGCAAGCACAAAGTTTCCATTATTGAATATTGAAGGCCAATTTTTTTGGGGGACATTTTGATTCTTTTTAACAATGCCTTCAACATATGGTCGCATCGACATAATTAAGACTGCTTTTATTGATGATACCTTTTCATGATGTTATCCTATTAGGAACAGTTGCATTGGTGGGCCAACCTTCTGTGTGTGAACTAGACCAAGAGCCACAAGGTTGGTTGACGTGTGTTGTCTGATTTGTTGAATTGTTGTGTCAAATGACCAATGGTGGATTCAGGATTCTACAATAGGGAGCTCTCCTTCTTTCTTTCTCCCCCCTCCTCTCATTTTTCCTTCTTCGCTCCCCTTCCCTATTCTTCTTTCTTAAATTTTGTAGGGGGAACTAATAAGTGGGGGGGGGGGGGGGGTAGGGAGGTGGGGCACGAGCCCCCACACCATCCCACTGCTAACAATGACTAAATGTGAAATTATTGTTCTATGTAGTGTGCTCTACAACAAAGAATGTTGCAAAATGAACAAAGGTACAACTGGGGTAGCTAAGGATACATATTTAACAAAATCACAACCTCTAGCTCACTTGTACCTGATGGTAATAAAGGCTTCCTCGTAATGATTTTTTATACATACCTTACTTGTACATGAGAAAATGTTTGGCAAATAGAGTCTATTATGCTTTGAACAGAAGTGGTGAGTTGACAAGACTTGGGAGAGGAAGAAAGCAATGAAGGCATCAAGATAATCATTTGCGAACCCTAGCTAGTTGATTACCTGAATGCAACAAGAAATAACCATTCTGAGCAGCCTAGAATTGAAAACATGATGGGTATAAGGGTAGTATTTTGTTGGTTCATGCTTGGATAATATGGTGAAAATTATTTTCACCTTGGTAATCAAATTTTGAGTGAGGGCATGTTCCCTCACTAGTCTAACATAGGTCAGCCCCTGAGTGTGGTCAGGTAATGGGTGATGGGCTTGCTTGGACCCATAGATGCTTGTGTCTATGTGAAGCGTTGTGAGTGCACATGCTAGGATCCTTGCGTGCTTTTGTTTGTGACTGCAATGAAGGCAATACTTTCAACATGCTAAGATCCTTTTGTTCTGTAAATGACTCAAGCTTGATGAGTACGTAGACCATATGTTTGGAGCCAGATGAGTAGATCTTTGTGTTTGATCCTACCTCGACCCTAGAATTAAGCATGGTATCACATAAGTAGGATTCGCAAAACACATCACATGCATTCCAAATCCTACAATTGCATGTAAAAGTAGCTTTAAGTTGCCAACATGTGATTGCTTCATATACTAGCACTTTGTTGACATAACACAGACTATTTGTCACCACACCTTATTATTAGTAAGCCTAAGTACCCATCTTAGCATTGTGCTGATATTGCATGAGATCATCCCTGGATTACCAGCAACGCCAAGTAAATGTATATATGGCTCTTCCATAAAAGATGATCAGCTCGGTTGGATTATCTGTAACCAAAAGGTACTACTAAACAGCTAGTAACTAGATCCAACACAAGGTTTGACACGCTATATGAACTTCTGAAGGAGAGTAGATGCAGGCACAACCGGCCATGACCATAGTTTTTATTCTCGGAAATAAAAATTTATCGGGGGTCAATGATAAAGAGGAAAAACAAGATATATCGGAAATATCGGACCAAATTCAAAAAAATTCAAATTAATTTTAAAAAAATTTGTAGAATTTGACTTGAAACTATTCATAGACTTGAAACATCGGAAACTATTCATAGACTTAAAAAAATTCTATGAAACTATTCATAGAATTTGTAGCAAGATATATTAATTGATTGAAGCATATATCGGAAATAAAAATTTGTAGAATTTGACTTGAAACATCACTTGTTCATAGATAAAATTAAGAATAAAACATTATGAGTACGGGATTATTGCGCGGCTGAATTTGAGTCGTCTGTGTAAAGTAGGAAAAACAGGAAAAATTTAGCAGATATCTAATTTTATCGGACCCTACGGATATAAGGGAAATTTCGGAAATATCGGTGATTTTCGGCCGATAAAAAAAACCATGGCCATGACGGCAGGAGCATCCTGTTGTTCCACTTCACTTGGCGGCAGCTGGGTTTACCAACACCAGGCGTGCCGTCCTCCCACAATTTAGCCGCGCAGGTAAAGAGAGACTAGCGTCGCTGTGGCAGACGCGTGATTGTGCGAACAAGCTGCAGAAGACTCCCATCGTGCCAAATCCAAATGGATGATCGATCGATCTGAGGGAAGGGCAACGTCAAATCTCTTCAGGTTTCGATCATGCACTCATATGCTGAAGGATTGTCAAAACTAGTATAATGCATCAATGCAAAATGAAAATGAATGAAAGCTGCTTTCAGAACCAAAATAGGATTATCGCGTATATAAGTTTTGCAAACTGGATGTCAGGGGTGGGTCTAGGATTTGGAGAATGGGTAGTGGGTATTCAAAACTTCAAGTGGTAAAAGGAAATTGCTCCTTTTAATGCCTAATCCTTGATTTTAGCGTGCATAATTGATTGAAACATCACGTAATACTAATAATTATATAACAAATTAGAGTATATAACATAGAGTTGAGCATTATATCGTTCAATTCGTCGAGTTAAGATCATAACTTGAATTATATTGTCTACACTACAAGCAGGTTATTTGGAAATGGGGCTAAATGGACTACACGCGAGCACTTGGTTCAAGTCCAGACAGATGGCCTCTCCAAAACTTGAGAACAGTACCAACTGATGAGCTATTTCTTGGCGCTGGTTATCGATCCCAAACATGGGTTTTGGGGCAACTTAACGCAGTACACTATGGAAGGTCCTTTTGCTACGTGAGAGAGTAGTACCACAATGGGGAATTAACGATTATCTCTTAGAAATACTTATAGTCTGTTTGGTTTGAGGAACCACCTCATCCTAAATGAGATGATCCATAATGAGTTGATCCTACAAAGTTTGATGGGATTAGGGATGAAAGTGGTACGGATATTATCCGTCCGACCGACCGACCGAAAGGTTCAGACACTCAAATGGTAAGACCGTATTCGAATCCGGACATTTAATATCCGTAACTATCCGTACCGCATTAGTATCCGGAAATTCAAAGTTGAATTTCTATGATCCAAATATGATGAATATCACTATTCGACAAAAAATATATTGTCCGTATCCGTATTCGATCCGAGAATTCAGTCCGAGAAAGAAAAACTATCTGTATCTGTATCCGCGGTATCCGTCCGTATCCGATCCGTTTTCATCCCTAGATGGGATGACCTCATCCCTCATATTTATACTAATTATATTAGCTTGTGAGGGATGAGGTGGTGAGGGATCAACCCATTCTACTCCTCAAACCAAACAATAATAATGAGGAGTGACAAGATGATTCCTCAAACCAAACACCATATTAATGCACCAAAACCTATTATTGTTTCGCATGATAATTATCCCACTACTACATTTGGAAGTAATACAATAATGCAACCTATTAATATTGAGGCTACTGTGTACCGCATCAAGCTCGCCATGCCATCTGTTTGTAATCTTATTTTTGATGCAACACTAAAATCTGCAGTAGTAGTAGTGTCATATGCATTTGTTTGGTGAGCCTTGTTGTATGAAGCTAGTATCTCTCTCGTCTTCTTGATTTCTTGTCGCAGTCTTTGCATAGATTCCTTTAAGGGCATGTGCAAGAGATGGCTTTGAAGGTCAACATCGCAAGTATCTAGACACGGTGTCAAATAAAACAACCCTACTTTGTAGACGATGATTCTTGTAAATCTCGAGTGAACGATTAACATATTGCATCAAGCGGTAGATATTGGCCCGTTCCTGCTTGAAAATGGGCCGACGAGGCGTCCCTATTGCACAGAGACGATCAATTTCATCTTGCACCTCTCTTGCCAAAGTGTGTTGAAATATTTCTCGAGACAACGATGACGTTCTAAGTATCTCAACTTGACCATATGGACGTGTGCCAAATATATCCTTAACGTATAGAGCCCTGACTTTTATCCTATGAGCTTTAACACGGTCGTCTGGAGTCCTGGCCTGCAAAATAACAAATGTTTAAACCTGACATCGTTTCTTTCATGTACTACTGAAAAAATGTATGCTTTGCATATATGGAGCTGAAAAAATACAGCATACATCCTGAGTGGGATTATATTAATGCAACACACTGGCACATTTGGATGGATATGGATTTTATCTTGAGTCAAATTAGTCCTGCTCCTGCACTACCTCCGTTCCTAAATACTCCCTATGTTCTTTGAACTAACTAAATTATTCTAAACGTCATATCTTTAACTTTTTTCATTAGCTTGACTATTCATAGTTTTTTACACATGTTTATAAAAATGGATAAATATATAAACTAACCATAAATTACTTTGGATTATCTTACTTTGACTAACTAGCTGATTAAATAAAAATTGTTGGTCAAAATTTGATAAAATAGTCATATATCTAAGAATAGAGTTAGTAGTAACTCTCTCAGTTTTGGACACCCAAATTTAAATCCAGATGACAGTGCAAACTGCAAAAATATTTTACTAAAAATATAAAATTGCGAATAAAAAAATATAGGCAGTTTTTAACCATGAACTAGCATGCGAATACTACCAACTGACCAGAAACTAAGGGCTTGTTTAGTTCGGCAAATTGCCACTTTTCACCCGTCACCTCAAAACTAGTCACACTACTTAGGAGTATTAAAAGTGAATTAATGAAAAAACCCACTCCATGACCCCCAACTAATTCACGAGATGATTCTAATGAGCCTAATGAGGCCATGATTAGATAATTGCATGCTACAGTAAACAATATCATTATAATCTCTAATGATGAATTAATTAGGCTTAATAGTAAACAATCTCTATATGTGTTTTGGGAATTTGCATCAAGTGAAGGTCCAAATGATGCGAAGAGGCGTCAAGCTAGATTTTGATTTTGTGTTCCACCTGCAGTTAATGTTGCTTATTTGGTACATGCAAATTCTTTGTCACTGTCATTGCAAAGGAAAGATAAAGACATCTTGGAGGACATGTTTTTTTTAAAGAAAACTGTGGAGTACCCCATAGCGCAAATGGTGTCACACCCAGGATTTGAACCCTAGGTGGGAGCCCTCCAGCCAGTGGTCTTTACCACTCCAACTGTGAGCCCCTTGACTCTTAGAGGATATGTTATAGAGGTGAAGTTAACCAAGCAGAAACTGTAACACCCCAGATGCTGCAAAGGCCCAAGATGTTACTAAACAACCTCTTCTCATGTTGGAGTATGAAAACTCAACAACACAAGCCTCAAACAGAGTAAAATACGAAAGCAACAACATAACCAATATTGAAAGATAAACCACACACCAACATTTAATTAGCAACTTAACAAAATAACCACTAAAAAACAACCACATTCATTAAGATGGTAACACAAAACATCACCACAAGTATACTCTATGCTCATTATAGCAAAATAAGGTATCATTATTATTGTTAAAAAAGAAAAGTGGCATGACGTGAAGATGTGTAGCTACTCCCATCCCTTAAGGCCATCGACTCAAGCACCTGGAAGGTTAAAGGGGTGTGAGAATAAATCTTAGCAAGCAAACTGCTTTACCAAGTTATTTAAACCACAAGTTCATTAGGCATCAATTTAAACATAGATACAAGATAAAATGAAAGTCATCCTCATATGAACAAAAGAATAAACCGCAACCGCTTATTTTCTTTGGATGATCATGTCCTCATATCCACTTTCATACCAATGCATAACTGAAATATAAAAACCACAATGAGTGCAAATGCAATGCAAATGCCATGTTCACTGCCTCCATACCCAACATGGTATGAAGCTGCATTGTACCCCTCTTCAGGCAACGTACGATGTTGTACCAGTACGGTCGCGGCAAATAAGCCACGACATCCACGAATGATGTGCAATGCAATATGATGCGATATGGTGCAACTGCAAGTATGTTTACCACTTGTGCCACATACAACCACATAAAAAAACATACCTCTTACCTCATGATGGGATAACAGCCACACATATTTTTATAGAAGAAGTATATAAAAAATTTGACAAACATCATAATCTTAAGTAAAGGAATTATTCTTTGGTAAGGTTTCTGAACTTGATTAAAATGTAGGTAGAATAAACAACAAGTTAAAGCTGTAGCAAAACCACTGCTATGTTTACTTGCCTCAAAGCGATGAAACAAAGGTCACTAGGCACGGTCCGGAGCAAAACCACCTGTTTAACATCATCAACTCAGTACATGTCACCCAAACAAACACATACAAACAATAGGCATATCGCTCCTATGCTCGGAACTGTCGAACAAGACAAAATACCAAAAACCAGCAACACCACAATCATCCTACAAGAGAAATGCTATCAAATAAATACATTTTCAGAAACTACAGAGAAAGGAGAACAAGTTTCAATGGTCAAAGTATTTTTATTCACAAAAGAAACTGTCCTAATCTTCGCTTCCATTCAGACTACCGAATTTGACTTGAATTCTGACAGTCAAAGGTAAAACCTTGATATCTCTTAAACCGCTGAACCAAAAATTATGAAACTTCACCAGAGAATGAGCAACTATATTATCCACAACTTTGACTATATGACTCTTTGCAGTAAAAATCATTAAGATAAACTAATCATCAAAGCAACTTCGAGTTCTGAATCTGAGAACAAAAACTGACAGTCCACTTTAGAATTTTATATCTGGAGTTCTAGCCAACCAAAAATTATCATCTCTGTCTATATGAAAAGCTTAATAAAAACCATAAAACTTTGATATTCATTTGGAGAACTGATTGGACCCTTAAGATACCTTAAAACTGAATAGATCTATTAGTGTTCTGAAACTCGTCAGAACAAAATAGTCAACTTTGAGCTGCAATATCTATTAAACCATCGGTCCAAAAATTATGATATAAGACTTTGTGAAAAAATCTTGGAGTCATTCACAAAAATTTCTTTAGGAGGAAAAATTAATTCAGACTCTAACATGATCGTATTCGAGGAGGAACAAAAACTGCCAAAACTGTCAACCAGCACATACTAGTCACGAGTTCCACCTCCAATTCCCCCACTAATCCAACGAAGGAGGCTAATTAACAGCACTAAATCTCATCCAAAAATAGGGGATTAGATCAAAATATTCTCACCTTGATCCTCCAAAAGACCTAGGGTTGTGCAGACGTTTTCAATCTTCTCCTCCCTTCCTCTTTCTCTCCTTCTATCCCTTTTGTTTTCTCGGTGGCAGCAGCAGATCGCAAGGGGAAGAAAGGGTGCACTAGGGCCGGCAGGGGAGACGACCACGGGGTATGAAGCAACCGGCAGGCAGAAGTCACGGGAAAAAGAGAAGTCCTGATGCAGGAAAGAATGGGTGTGGACGATCCAGTCACGGTGGAGGGGTAAAAGAAACGAACTCCTAATGGGTAGTTAAGGTCACGCTCATTAAGGATGGTCACTGTGGTTTTTTATTTGAAAAAAATAAACCAAACTTCCTCAACTTGCAACACATTCAGCTGATAAACAAAACAAGCGTGTGGGTAGCAAAACAGAATCGTCTTGACGAGCTCGACGCAGTGGTGGTCGCCGATCATCCATCCGAGATACCGTTCAAAAAGTCAATTTTTTGGCATCTTTTCCAAGTGCTCGGTTAACAACTCTTGTAAAAAAATCTTGGGTGTTATAGAAACGTCAACAAATTATTAGATATGATGGTTGGGATTCTTTATTTGCGAGTGTATGCTCCTTTTGTAAAGAACATGGCATTCCTATGTTGGATATAGAGGAGGACCATATTGATTGTCAAAATCCAAGAAAAAAGACCAATCACAACACCTATCAACATTATAGATATGATTGCATGAACCTAATTATTAATTTGCACCTTTCAGAGTTTAATGATCGTTTCAATGAGGTAGACTCTAAACTGCTTACTCAGATTGCTGCTTTTCAGTCCCAAATTTTTTGAGGCTTTCAAATTTGAGAGCTTGATTGAGTTAGCTAAGTCATACCCTGATGATTTTGATTCAACACAACTAAAGGATCTTGGTCGTGAGCTTCACATATACATTGATAATGTGTGAGCTGATGAAAGATTTTTTAATTTGAATACTATTTTTGAGCTTGCTAAGATGACAGTTTCTACAAAGAAGCCAACTGAGCAGAGCGCCGTCGGCAATCATTGTTTTGTCATGCTTGAGCACTGATGGACAAAGACATTGACGCAAAGAAGCAAGCAAAGCAGAGCTGTTTGTTCACCCGTCGTCGTCATAGGCTCACAATTTAATTAGATAAGGTAGTTTTACCTTTAGACCCCTGAGGAATCTCCAAACCGCAAGCTCTATTCTTGTCTCTTGAAACTTTTACCGATAACCCTCTGTAAAGATCCCACCTTTGCACATAAGTCTCACTCTTGCTTTCAAGCTCCATTCTTGTCTCTTGAAACTTTTACTGATAACCCCTGCAAAGATACCACCTTTGCACTCACTTTCACAAGATAAGATGTAAGACAATTCTTTCACTCTTTATAGTATAGATGCATTTTCACCTTTTCTTGTCCAACTATGCTAAAGTTTAGCATTTTCATTTTGGATGTGCTAGTGTTAGAATTTTGCACTCTCACCTATTATGACTTAAGATCAAAAAGGGGATTTATACATAAGGTTTGACTATATGTGCAACATATACAACGATCCTGCAACCAACAATGGATATTATGGATGGAATGATCGGAGTTGCCACGACACGAACAAGAGCTCCACCATGTTCTTATCTAGCACACAAATCAACGTGATGAACATGCGACCTTGTGCTTGTTGGCCACACACTGCATGCGTAATACTGTGACCTCAATGTCAAAAAAAATCTGAAACAAAGAAAGAAAAGAGCAAAACAAGTTTTGCGCGCATAAGAATCACATCATCTTCTTGATGATAGATCATACCCTATCTCGATAATCATATTAGTCCATAGGCGATTGACTTCTCTTACATCTGCGATTGGGCTCGGTAGCAGACTTAGAAAGACAAAAGGAAACTAAAGGAGCAGTACTAAAACTGAAAAGCATATACGACTATAGGATGGTTAGGTGAATCTCTCCCTCGTTGGAAAGACAGGTTGCGCCTTGCGCGTCAATGATTATGAGTATTAAATGTAGATTAATGACAAAATCTATTCTATAACCTCAGGTTAAATCTCAAGATGAATCTATTAAACTTAATTAGTCCATGATTTGACAATGTTTTTCTACTGTAAACATGTGTAATGATGGATTAATTTGGCTTAAAAAATTCATCTCGTGATTGATGAGTTCTGAAATTAATTTTTTTATTAGTATCCGAACACCCTCTCCGCCATCCCATTAAATATCCGATGTGACACCGTAAAATTTTTCACTGATGAACTAAACAAGACTAAATTTCAAGTGTGAGGGTAAACTCAAGTCCAAGTCTTTATTTGTTCTTTTTTATTTTCTTGTAAAACTTTATAGTATATCTTTAACCTATCTACCATAATGTAAAATGTTATATTATATATTGAGTTTTGTTTTAAGTATATCACTCCAATTTAGGTCTCTATTTAGTTTTGTACAGGGGCCTAGAATTTTTCGGGATGGCCCTGGTGAGGGAGGAAGAGTCGCCGAGAGGATACACAGAGGAGGAGAGGAGAGTAGTGGTTTGCCAGGGCGAAGGCTCTCCGAGTGGCTTTGGGTTTATAGGGGGTGGACGGCCGGGACGGTTCATGTTCTCTTTAATTACAGCTGTACCCTACATCGAAGATATTTTTTGGTGTTCGTCTTCTACGTGTGCCAATAAATTAATAAATTAAGCTTTATTTGGAAGGATAAGTACTAGGACTGCTTCGCTTCATTGGAAGCGTTGCATTCTGGGTGTCAGGGTGTGTTCAGTTCAAAAAATTTTGGACAATTAATACAAGACTTATTAGAAGTATTAAACATAGATTAATTACCAAACTAATGATATGGATAGACAGGATTCCGAAATTGCAAGACGAATCCATTAAACTTAATTAATTCATTATTAGAGATTGTTTATTGTAGCACGAAATTATCTAATCATAACATATTTAGGCTCATTAGATTCATCTCGCAATTTGAGCATAGTTTTGTCATTAATTCACGTTTGAGAAATTTTAGAGTGCTTGTTATTTTTATGAGCCGTCCATCTGATGAAATCTAACGGTGGAAGTACCAGGAAGTATCTTTAAGTTCCTACGAGGAAGTACTAGGAAGTATCAATTTTGTGAGACCCATAACAAATTGTAATTATAAAAATTTTAATTGAGAAAGGGTATATGAGTAAATTGGCATGGCTCCCACCGGCTCCCTGTTTTATATCTAAATGCCTAGTAGCCGATGGCTGTGCGTGGGGAGGCAACGGCAGAGCCGGGCGGAGCGGCAAGTGGCGTGGGAGGCCGGCGGCACGGGGGAGCTGGCCGGCGGGGAGGACTGGCGGGGTCGGCGCACTCAGACACCTTCTCAGCTTCGTGGCTTGCGGCCGCCGGCTTGGATCCTTGCTGAGCATGGACCCTCACCACTTCCGAGGGGCGAGGGCTGCAGCGCCGCCGCTGCCACGGGCGAAGGCGAGGAACAGGGCGACGAGCTTGGGCGACGCCATCTCTTGGTGATGAGATCGAAGGGCTTGGAAGTAGGAGCTAGGAGGATGCAGCTATGGCGCTTTGCCTGATTGTTGCGGATGGCGACGTGGGTTTGGCCTTCAATTTATACTGCTGACGGCGTTGAGATAAAGCATTCAAACATTTCTTGTGATAAGATTGGACTCTAATCCTCTACCGATGCTTCTGAATTTCTGGTCGACTATCCTTGAAAAGGATTAACGAAAGCAAGGAGTCTTACTGTCTGAGGCTCTGCCTCTAGTTTCTTTTGTCCGTATACAACGATGAAGCCTTCTTGCAGTTGGCAGTCTGGTTGATCTGAAGCAGGTAAAGTTTGGCGATACGCACGGTCTAGTCCAGATGAAGTATTGAAGTACTGTTGTTTGTGTTAATTTCAACTACGGTGAATTTATCGGGCTCTTGAGTCCTGTAGGTGCTAGGCACTTCAAGTTCAGACATTTGCAGGGAGCTAGTTCGGTGCTTCTCAAATTCAGACCCCGGTCCTCCATCATATCTGATTATCTGAAACGCTGTTGAGCATGACGACGACAGACGCCATGCCGAGCCGGAGCTATGGGTCCTCCTGGACGCAGAGCAGCCCGCCTGAACATTCCCGTGGCTCCATTACCTCCAAACCTGACCTGCAAGAGGGTCACCGGGCAGCGGCGACAGTACCCGGTTCCAACTGGGCCAGAGGATAGGCACCGGGTCGCACGGTGACAGCGGAAGAGGGTAGCGGAGCCTTCAGCGACCGGCTATCGTCGACGTGGCTTGGGAGGTGGCGAGGGGCGCGGCAAGAGATGGGATCAGCGCCGTGAGACAGGTGACAGAAACGGCGGCGCGCGCGACCGTGAGAGACAGAGGGGAGAGAACTTGACAAGATTACCATATTACCCTTTTCTTAATTAATTTATTTTTTTAATTAATCTGGTGGTGGGAAAATCAAAATACTTGTTACTTCCTACTACTTCCAGATACTTCAAAAGCACCTTAAAAAACCTCTTCACGATTAATTCTCATATTTAGTGGGGAATGTATCCTATGGAAACTAGTTCACCTATGCAAACTATGGAAACTTTGATCCTGTCTACAGATTGCGCATCTGATGGCTCCCTGTATAGGTGAGATCATTTTGCACTTAAACCCCTCCACCATTAACAAAGGTAATCACTTTTCTTCCTGCTTTACCTCTTGACGCCGGCCTCCCTCGTGATGCTGCCTCTAGGTGTGCAAATTGGTTATAATGTGATGCACCTCAGAACCTCTTTAGTTCAATTATTGTACTATTTTTTTTAAAATTTTTTAAGAAGTAGTACAAATAGAATCAAAGAGGTTCGGAGGTGTACATAACGGTTATTTCTTTGCACCCTTAGCTGCCTCCCCCGCGCGAGGCTGCTGCCGGAGCTGCTCTCCGACGTGGTGCGGCACGTCGAGGCGTCCGGCGGCCAGCGGTGGCCGGCGCGGAAGGATGTGGTCTCCTGCGCCTGTGTGTGCTGCCGGTGGCGCGAGACCGCCGTCGCCGATCGTGCGGCCGCCGGTGGAGTCCGGCAAGATCACCTTCCCTTCCTCGCTCAAGCAGGTGAGGACGGGAGCCGCGCGGTCTGCGCTCGGCGCTCGCGCGCAGGCCCAGTAGGGTGCTAGGTTGCTGTGCCGATTCGGTGTGCGGTGGTGGGGGTCTGTGGACTGTGCCTCTTGTCAGATCGATTATTCCTTGAGAAGGGTTCGATTCGTTCAAAGATGCGATTTTTGTCTTTAGATTCGTGATTTGGCGAAGCTCCTGAAATGGGATTGAGGAGTTGGATTACGATAGTTCCGTGAGGCTTGAGGGACGAATTTGGTCACGACATACTCCAGTTGTTGCTACAGGACGCTGATATTTCTTACTCTTGCCCTGCTAATGGTGGACGGCGGCCTCGCGCCACCGGCGGCACACGCAGGCGCGGGAGATCACGTCCTTTCGCACCGGCCACCGCTGGCCGCCGGATGCCTCGACGTGCCGCACCTCGTCGGAGAGCATCTCCGGCAGCAGCCTCGTGTGCGGGAGGCAGCATCACGAGGGAGGCCGGCGTCGCGAGGGAAAACATGAGTTACGAGGAAAAGGTGATTACCTTTGCTAATGGTGGAGGTACTTAAGTGCAAAAAGATCTCATCTGTACATAAAGTCATCGGATACGCGATTTGTGGGCAGGATCAAAGTTTCCCTAGTTTGCATAAGGGCAGCGAATGGGCTTCTAGTCTAATAGTAGGACGGTCTAGTGGGACACTAAACACCAGGGTTCAAATCCTGGTGCTCGCAACTTTTTCTGGATTTATTCCGGGATTTTTTGGCATTAAGCATTAAGTGGTAAGTGACGTTCCCGTCGACGACGAGGCGCCAGTAGTGACTTCGAGAATCTCCAGATTTTTGTCGGTGCTCAGTTCTTCGGAGGTGCTCATAAGGGTAGGGTTTGCGTACGTGTGTTCATAGGGGTGAGTATGCGTGAGCGTCTGCGTTGTACTGTGTAATTCTAAAAAAAAAGTTTGCATAAGAGCAGTTCCAATGGAGGAAACTAACACGGTTTCCATAACACAAGAAATCATCTATAGAAATTATTCTTCACAGTGGTGGTGTCTTCGAGTAATAATTATTTTTACTTTCTCTTTCCCAATTTCATTAATGGGAAGTGTTGCATTAATCCTATAGAAACTAGTGGTTTCTTCTCATTGGTAAATTCATGATTTCTTGTGCATTAGGTCAAGAGTAAATATAGTTTCTTCATAAGGAAACCATTTCTATGATTTGTGCTCTCTTTCCTCATTAATTAAGCTGTCACATCACCATTTTGCTTGGTTGGCAATCTAATTAATAAAGATAGAAACTATCATTAATACTTCACTACGATATGCTCCCTATTTAGTGTCTCTAGTTTGGATGTGAACATCAATTTTTTACCATTTGAAATATTTGTAAGGGCATATAGTAATAGAGGCAAACTTTGCGTTAAAAAAATATTTATGCTCCTTGTACATATCCCAAAATATGCAAATAAATTGTCGAACACATTACGTGTGGACACAATATAACATACGTCATTGCAACTTCATCATCTCCCTCCAACTCTTTACAAAGTCCCCCGCGCGCCATCCTGTTTGTTAGCGTGCTTTTAGTTAGCAAGTAGGGGTATCGCTGGCGCTCTGCTATGGTGTGCTGCTAGAAATAAAAAAAAACTTTGCAACAAATGACTTGCAATTATTTATTTATTCTGTACCAATGTGACAAGTTTAATTTACACATCATCAATACTATAAAGAACGAGTTCTTTTGAAAATAATTCTCACCAACAAATCTACCTCTTACCCCTCACAGGAGGACTCACTGGTCAGCACAGGGCCACCAAAAACCAGGGCCACCAAAAACGTCAAAAATCCAGACGAAAGTGGGGAGGGGAACCATTTTTTCGACCTTAGAAAATACTTTTGTCGATTTCCCCATTTTTTCTCACCACAGGCAGTGCTTACCCGCCCCTGTACCCATCCCCCCACCCGCCCGCGGCCCGTCAATCACGTTTGTGGCATCCCTTTCCTTTTCTGCCGTGTCGCCTGCCTTCCCCCGACCTGCGCGCCGCCTCCTGCCTATCCCGCTCGCCAATCCCATTGATGCATTCGAGCGGGGTAGGGGCTCTCGGCACAGGGCATCGTGGTCGTGACGGCGGTGGGTGCGGGAGGGGAGGACCAGAGGCTGCGGGGGAGAGGCCGACGCAGGGCACCACGGCGGTGGCAGCGGCGGCGCGGGAGGGATGATGGGAGGCCGCGGGGAGGAGGTGGGAGCCGCTGAGCTAGGGCTTTCGTTGAAGCGACGGCGCGAGCGAGCTCCCCCGCCGAGCGTTGGCCTCGGGACCTGCCCGCGGGAGTGGCGGCGCGGGTGACCTCCCAGACGAGGAGCCTCCCGTGTGAGCGGTCAAGCTCCCCGGCGAGCTAGGGGAGCAGCGGTGCGGGCGAGTCTCTGACGCGGTGACCGAGGTGAGAAATTGAAGGGACACGGTGGCAGATGTAGGCTGCGGACGTAGGCGGCGGCGGCTCCAGTCCCAAATTCTCCACGACCCCACCCAATCTCCGGCGGTGGCAGCAAACCTTCACCACTTCTTCAACACATGATCTCCGACGACTCCCCACTCCACCATCTTTGCGGCCGCCTCGCCTCCTAGGTACCGGTCGCTCCTCTCCTCCCTCATTCTCCTTGCAGTAACATATGTTCCTAATGCGGGTGTTTCTCAATCTGAAAGCGGCGGCGCTGGTGCCTGGTGGTGGTGTTACCTTCTTGTCTGGAAGGAGCGGCGGCGGAGCTTCAATTTTAATGGTCAGCCATGTGGATGCTCAGATACTGTTGGTGGCCCGAAGAGAGGATGAGCCACCGATCAGGGCAGATGCCAACACCATTGTTTATGCAGGTACTTTCCCTAAACTCCAATCCAATCTCAAATGTTCTCGAATTAGCAGATGTCATTCGAAATCAATCCTACTGAATTGCATGTGCAGTTGCTTTCTGCTGAACGTTCACAAGTCTATTCTTGCCGGAACGAATTGGAGATTGTTGAATCCTCTTTCATTACTTTGATGTGGTATGTTTAGTGTTCAGGAGCTGCACTTTTCTTAGGAACGATAGGTATTCATTGCAATCTTTCTAGATGACACCGATATTTTTATGCTCCAGACCCACCCAAAGCTATCAATATATAATTATGCGACTGTACATAGCCATTAAGTAAATTTGGGGGAGGTATTATTTATTTCAGTATACATTATTTATCTACCAATATGTGGAGAGCAGAGTTACTATATACATGCTTGGGATGGCATCTGGTGGTACTGTATTTTATTATCTCTATCGTCCTTTTTGTATTAGTGCTTGTGTGATTTGACTTCTAACTGATTTTTGCTAATTGTGTGAGGTGAAGGAAGCAATTATGAAAAAAAGCTCATTGCTACTTGCTTGTGTGAGGTGGAGGAGGAAGCGATTAAGAAAAAAATTGGAGGTCGAGCACTGATTGGGCACATCTTGCATGGTCAAAGACTCTAATGCTCGATCAAGTAAGAATATAGTATGCCTACAGGCAATATTTTAATTTTAGAAGCATCTGGAAAAATTGGGATGTAACTAACAAGAAATTGCCAATGAATTTTCTCTTTATTATAATTGTCACATCCCGGTTTTTCAAAACCTTTAAAAATAGCTTCTTAAAATTTTTCCAAAAACATATAGCAATTTCACATAAAGATCCTTGCATTTTTCTTTAATTCCAATGCACCTTTTAATTTAAACCCTAGGTTTCATATCCATACGAGTGGCTAATGTAACATCCCTGATGTTTGATTATGCTAATGACCTTAATTAGAAGTGCTAATCATGGTTAATTAGTTTCTAAGCATGTTTGACAAGATTTGTCACACTTTTACACATAGGCCCTTGGTCAAAGTCATAATTCTAGGTCAAACCCCTATAGATCAAAAATGCTGATTTGGTTTTCTTGCGCGTTCTCCAAATTTCTCTATAGAAGTTCAAAATCGGCCAATATAAAAGTTGTTCCTTATTTCCGGGAACACATTTTTCATAATTGGCGGACATTCAAATTTTAAGTGCAAAGCCGCGTAAATTTGAGACGAAGTTTCTGCGCACAGTGTAATAGGGCCGAGAATTCCTTCGTTTTCAAAGCGTTTTTCCCACAAATCCGTGGATCAAAACATAGGTCGCCCTTTGTGAAAAATGAAGGTCTATAGCTCCTCTACAACTTTTAGTTTTGGAGATTTTTCACTTAGTTGGCTCTTTTTGAAGTTATGCAATTTCGAACAGTGGCACTCGGAATTGGAAATGGCGTCGCCGTCGAGTGGCCAAGCCAGAGCGCGCGCACGCGCACTAGCGCCGTCCTGCCACGCGTCGAGCCGCGCAAACTCCGGCGTACGGACTTGGAGACCGTCGCTGTGGACCAGTCGCCCGTCGTAGGAGCCTCCGCCTCATCCATCTGCCGTGCGCCGCGCCCAGGACGTGTGCGCGGCCTAGCCGCGGGCCCAGCAGGGCCACGCGCCGGCGCACGCCGCAGCCGCGGCCTCCTCTTGCGCATGCAGGGCATCCACCTGGCACGGCCGCGTGCTAAAGCCCGCGAGGCCTTCCCCAAGTCAGCCGTCCTCGCCCTCACGCACCTGTCTCGTTTCGCCCGCGCGCGCCAGGTCCCGCACGGGGGAGAGCAGAGCCGCCGCCCTGCCCTCGCCACCCTGCTGGTCGAGCTCCTCCCTTGTAGCCGCGTCTTCCTTCTCCTTCACCTTCCACTGGTCATCCTCCACTCCTCCGCGCAACAACCAGGCCGCCAGACGCCGTCGCCGTCCGCTGCATCGAGCGCCGGTGGGAGCTGCCTGGCTGCTACGCCGTGGGGGGTCACCGGAGGTACTTCGAGCCGAGCTCCACCTCCAGATAGCTAAGGTAGGCCACGCACACGCCCCGGGATCTGCTCGCCGGCCAACTCCGGCCAACAGTAGCTGCCGGCGAGGTCCAGACCCGCCCAGGGACCCAATTGCAGTGATTGCAATCTTTCCAGGGTGATTTATGCAAAGGAAGGGCATATGTGTGATTTCTGAACTTAAGCCGAGGGTCCCTTTGCAAATGTATACTAGGGTTTAGGCTGCAACTTCAAAAATCTGTAGAAAATTATAGAAAAATCGGAAAAATATAAATCCAACTGTTCTGGAATCCTTGTGAGTAGATATACAACTTTTACAAAAGTTGTATAGGCTTTTTCTGTTTAGTTTTTAAATGTAAATTCAAACTCAGTTTGACGCATATTTGTTGTAATTCAAAATGTACAAACGCAAATGCAATGAAATTTGGATATGTTGTTGTGTTCTTCATGTTCAGTTTTGTGACCAATTTTCACACATGTTTGTGATGTAGAACTATAGTTATGATTTTTGTAAGATCTATGTGAGTTTAAGCTTGATGCTTTTTATAGTTCCCTCAAAATATAATTTCTTTCAGCACCAATGCACCCTAGCCCTTTGTTGTGATGTTAAGCATCTTTAGAAAAATAATGATGATTTTAGGAATCTGTTTGAGCAGTGTTTGGTATTTATGCTTGTAATGGATGTCAAATTCATAACTTAAAATATATGATGAATTCACTTGAACATGTTGGGTTAGAACTTAGTTTTGGCATATTGGATCTGTAGAAAAAGTTTGGCATCAAAAGGGCTAGTAAATCTTTTTGTGTGAATTAATGAAGTTTATCTAGGCTGTCTTTTGTCTTTTTCATTTAAAATAATGTATAAATGATCTTGATCTGAAAATTTATATTTAAGCTTATTTTGGTCATATGCTGCAGTGGTAAAATTTTCATGTCAGTTGGAGTTATATTTTATTTATTATGATTTATGGATGAATGCTAGTTATAATGGAATATATAACTTTATTTTATCTTTTAATTTGTTTTAAAGGTGTTTAAGTTCAGTTGCTGTTTAAAATGAATTTAAGCACAACCCCCATACTGATGGTGAAGTTATGAGTTTAACTTTCTTAGATATGCACACAATCACCATCAAAGGCATAGTTAGTCCATCATCATCCACCCCTTTAATTTTAATGAAGTTAATAATTTAATTTTGCATAGATGTGCACGCAATCACTATCAAAGTAAGTATTACTCCAGTATCACTCACCCCATACCTTAATGAAGTTTAGTAAGCTAAATTTTTTATATGTGCACACAATCCCCTTTTATATAGTTGTTAGCTCACTCTCACCACACACCATACTTTTGTGAGTTTTCTTAGTTGTGTTGATGAATGTGGCCAACAATAGTTGGGTTTAATTGTAAAATATCTCACCTTCACCTTAATACTAATGCATATGCATAACGTGTAGATCTTCCCGACGGGACTTACACACTCACCCAGGAGGAGGAGGGATCTGCTAGTAGGGAGTTGAACCAAGTTAGTGGGCAGCAAGACCTGGACCAAAGTCCAGAAGAGCCCAAGGCTAGTGTTGAGTCCGAGGAAGGTAAGCACCGGAGTCACACATAACCTTTTTAGATTAAAAGCTCATATCTTTTACCTTTCCAGTATTTATGCTTTACTTTGTGCATTTAAGTTTCAGGTTTTTTATGAAACCTAGATGCATGATCCTTAGGACTCCTATGCTCTTTTACTAGTATGTTAAGAACGCTAGTGTCATGCTCTAAGGATACGTACAAGTCGAGTAATGACTCATTGCTCGCGAGATATAGGATGCTTATTTTGGAATCATAAGTTGGTTAAATTGACTCGCTCATGTGGTAAGAGCAATGGGTTCGGTCTCGACCGAGTAGCATGGTGCTGGTCTAAGCTATTGAACGTACCAAGTGCTTGTCGGGAATGGGACCGGTAAGCTATTGAACGTACCAAGTGCTTGTCGGAAATGGGACCGGTAAGCCTAGTACCTAATGAACCAGTGCGGGGACTTTATCGCTACTAATCTTGAGATGCGTCTCCCGGTTTGATTCCGGTAGTGCAAGTGTGAGTTTGGGCATGCCGTGTGAGGGCGTCCCAGTAACCTTGTACTTAGGACTGTGGCATCTGTCCCTAATCTGGGGTGTGACGGGAACCGCCTGGTCGGGGTAGACCCCGCATTTGATTTTTTTTTGATTCTTTTGGGGTCTACCTTCTTCCGTGTATCTTGGGTTTACCTTGCAAGGATATAAATCGATCGATCGTCGGTCACTCGCCGTTATCTGAGTCGGCTTGACCACTGGCTACCCCATGTTTATTTATGAAACATTTTGGATTAATATTGTTGACTGATTAATCTTGTTTGCACAACCATGCTTGTTTAGCTAGGTGCTTACCTAGAATGGTTAACATACTAGAACTTGAGCTACAAATTTGAAAGTAAGGATCAACTCTTAGTTGCTTTTGGCAAAACAAACCCACCCAGCCAAAAAGCCTTGCATGTCTAGCTGTGTTTTTTATTTTGACGGGTCAGTCTTGCTGAGTATTAGTATACTCAACCTTGCTTATTTTGTTGTTTTCAGGTAACCCCATCTGGCCTGGTGCTATTCCAGATGGATGGGAAATTGAATGGGAGAACGATGATGAGGAGTGATACATTGTGGATGGCCTCCCATGTGTATCCCGCGTTTAGTTTATATTCTGCTGTTTAAACTCTGAACCATGTTTACTTTTATGTACTGAAAAACCTGGTTTGTAATATTAAGTACTTGTGGACTTTTATGTAATGTAATGTTATACTCTGGTCCTGCCTTCGTGTGGGCTTAGCACATATCTCGATCCTGTGTAAGTGATTTACCGGGCATGACCCGGCAGAGGCGACAAAATAGCTCCTGGTTATCACTTATGAGCCACGTGGACCGACTTAGGTGATAATCCGGATTTATTTTGGGCGGTTCTGTCACAGCTAACATCTTTCCTCACCCCAAAATTCTTCTCTAACTTTTTCTAAGGATTTTGTAGAGCACTTACACATCTTGGTCCATTCAAATTTGAAATCCAAATCCAAATTTCAATTCAAATCCATTCTCAAATAAATGGAAACCCCCTCTAAACTCTAGTGGGCCGGCTACCTCAACTCTAGCCCATAGAAGTCCGTCCCACCTCCTCCTTTTCTTTTTCCTCGCGCACGCCACCACCCTCTTCTCTTTTGCACACGGCCCAGCACAGCCCAACCCCGACCCAGCTCGCCCCCGCACTGACGTCGTCGTCAACCTCCCGCCCCATCCCCCGCTGCTCCCCTCCGCCGCGACATTGCCGCCATCTCCCCGCCCTTTCCCCTATCCCGCCGCCCTGCCCTCGTGCGCGCCGCACTTACTTGATGGCCGCCGCAACTTTTGACAACATGGTGGTCTCACTGAGTCCCCGCGCCACACTTCGCAGCAGCACCGTACCACGCCCGAGCTCCACAGTGGTCGCGCCTAACGCCTCATCTCCTCACCCGGCGCCTCCCTTATCTAGCCGAGACGCGCGCCGCAACCCCCAGCCCCAAGTCAACTCTCCAGTGCCGCTTGAACTCATCCGCGGCCCCTCATCCGCTCGCATTCACCACGCCATGATCGCCGGCTGTGAACGAGCTCCAGAAGCGCCGCCGCTGGCATCGCCGCCCGATCCTCCCCTCCGCTGCTCCAAGATCCTCGCTGAGGCGAGCATCACACTCACCTGCAGCACCCAAAGCCGCCGCGCTCACATACCCACCCTAGCACGCCCTCCCGAGCCCTAGCCCTTGGCGCCGTACTCGTCGCCCTGGCGTAGCGCTGCGCCGCGCCCCAGAGCTCCGCCGCAGGCTGCCTCCTCTCCTGTAGCAGCACAAGCCGCCTGACACGCGCACGGTAGTCGCCTGCACTAGCTCCGCCCCTTATCCCCAACCCTTTCCCCCTCTCCGCAGCCTTATCCGCCGGGCGCCGATGACGTCGGCATGGCCGCCGCTGCATAACAGCCACCTCCCCTCCTCTCTCCGGCCTATAAATTAATAGGGACGAGAGCCTCACCGAGCTCCACACACCCACACACACTGCACCACAGCCCCTCCTCTCCTCCCGGCGAAGCCCTGCTCCGCCGACGAGAGCACAACGCCGTCACCACTTCCTTGCCGGGCTACACCCGAGCCAAGGCTCCGGCGAGCTCACCAGCCATCACGCATGAGCGAAGCTCTACTCCGCCAAAGCCAGATCATGTCGTAGAGCCATAGGTAACACCACCGCTGCTTGTTCCCCTCTGCTGCTTGCCGCCACGGTGAACTCAATTCTGGCCGTTATGCTGCCGGAATTGAGCACGCCACCGTGTTAAACCCCTTCAGATACGGTCGTTGTGCTGCCCGAGCCACCACTTCCCTTTCCTCTTTCTTCCTAGCACCACCGCTGCGATGCCGAGGTGCCGCCGCCACACCGGCGAGCCTACGGCCATGCTCCGGTCACCTCACACCCCAGCGACACCCTCTCCGCACTCACGGGTCGCCCGCACGCACAGACACCCACTCACACGAGCACCGGAGCCCTCACAGCCTTGTTTCCCTTTTCCACCGAGCGCCGCCGCCACTCTGGCGACCTCGTGTTGCGCCGCCATGTCATCTCCTGCCACCATTGCACCACCCCTAGCTCCGCCGTGTCCCCCTGAATCCGTAGAGCCGCTTGCCGTCGCCAGAAGCCCCCTGTAGCGGCCGGCGGTGAGGACTCCGGCGAGTCCCCTGCTCGTGCTGGTCTTGGGCGGCGCCGCCAGTCGCCGTCAGACGCCGTCCTGCCTCCCATCGCTGGCATGTGGGCCCGGCTGAGATGGCGCCACGCCACCGTTTCCCTTCCTTTTCCCCTTTCCCACATGCACCCAGTCCACATAAACAACAGGCACACGGGTACCGCGCCGGCTGCCACGCCAGTGCGGTCCACCACGTGGACGACCGCGTAGATGCCCACGCCAGCCGTGCCAGCACCGCGCCGCGTCAGCACCCTGCCCCATCTGTCAGCCGCACAACCGTGGCAATTTTGCTACGTACACAGCCTAGTGTACCCCAAGTTCTAGTTAGCCATCTTAGAAATTCCCAAAAATTCCCAAAAATTCACCATAAGTCTTAGAGGGCCCAAAAACCCTAGAAATGTTGTCCAATTCATTTTGGCACATTTCTAGATATTAGATTTCTTTTTGTTCTTTTTCAACCTATAGAAAAGCCCCTTTACTGTACACGAAAATCTGTTTTTCAATATTCTTGATTCCAAAAATTCCACCAAAATTTCTAAAAATAGTAGAAGCCCATAGAAGCCAAATCATATCTTAGGAACATGAAATCTCCCATTTATAGCCGTAGAATCATTCAGGCATCCATTTTCTTTACTGACGGGTCCATATTTTATGTGACCGGTTCGATCGTCTCTTGTCACGTTCATCACCTTCGATCTTAGGATCTCACCCTAGATTCTTAGATCACGATCTCATCACTCTAGCATATGTTTGATGATTTCTATGATTGATGATTGATTTATATTCATGCGTATAATTGTGTTACTATAGATCAAGTGTGAATCAACGGAAGATCAAGCAAGGCTCAGAAGACGATCGAGATCAAGACAAGGAAGCTCAAGACAAACTCTATAGTCTTTCTCCCTCATTGTATTAAGGCAAGTCCCAGCAACACCCCCTTGATCATACCTTAGTCACTGTTTTTAATTAAAATGAACCCATATAATAAATTGATATGCATTCTGCTTTAAGGACTCGATGGTCTCGATCTCGATTCAGTCGACGATCGAGCATCATCTTAGTTTATTTATTCACAACTATTCATGAAAGGATCACAGTTGATAGGGAGAGATAGATTAGGGGTAATAAAATAAACCCACTTAAGAGAGTTAGACTCCCTAAGGATGGACATGGGAGTATGGGGGCAGCCTTAGAGGAGGATCCTATCCATGCTTACTCCGGTCGTATAAGGATCGGTTCTCGGGAAAGTCTTTCCAGTGTTTAGTACGACCATACGTAGCCAAAAAGGCATAGCCTATCGGGAATGCCTGTTTATGTGCGGCCTTGGATCGCACCCCACTACTGAACCTAGTAAACCATCCCAAGGGGCCGTGGTCGGCAACGGATGCGCTGGAGCAGGACCTTCGCATAGTCTCAGGTTTGGCCCGTACAGGTCATCGGGAACGTTATGGCGTCTTGGTGATGCGGTGGTATTTATACCACACTTTATTGCATATGCTTTTGTCCCGGGAACGTGGACCCGCGAGGCGGGTGGTGGTGGAATGACCCCTACTTAGGCCCTAGTGTAGACGTGGATAGAGCTAGGGAATGTTCACTACGTGAAAACCTCACATAGGTCACGCAGCATTTGTAACGGACCCTTAACACCCGTTACATGGACCCCATCTGTAACGGTTGTTGTTTGGCGCCCGTTACGCATAAGCGCGGCAGGCTCGACCACGACCTCGCCCTGACCTCACCACCATAACGCCCGTTACCAATGATGACTTCTGGTAACGGACTTCTTAAACGTCCGTTACATGTTTTCTTTGTAACGGACGTTAACATGCGTCCGTTACGAAAGTAAAACCTATCGGTAACGGACTCTTTAAGTCCGTTACCGATGACTTTCCTATTGGAGACGCGTTGTTTTTAGGACGCATTTCATTTTATGACGACCCAATTGGCGACGCTTGTTTGGAGCTAGCATCTCCTTTGTTTCCTCACAATAGAGACGCGTGTTGTTATTACGCATCGTTGTTTTTGCGTTCCGACCACTCTGATATCTCGGACAACTACACTCGCTCTCTCTCCTCTGAGGGCCCCACTCGCTCTCTCTCCTCTGAGGGCCCTACTCGCTCTCTCCCCGCCGTTGCTGCAGCAGCATTTTCACGCGCTCTCTGAAGGCCCCACTCGCTGCGCGCGCGCTCTCTCTCTCCTCAGAAAACCGGCGCTGCAGCAGGCTGGCCGGCCGCGTGCGTGACGGCGAAAGGTACCGGCGGACGTCGACCGCGGCGCGGCATCCCTCCGCGCCGTACATCATCCAAAGCAGCAGCTTATCCTCCTCCTCGGGCTCGACGCCGTCCTCCACGCCGTTGCCGTCACCGTCCTCCGCGCCGTCGCCGTCGCCGTCGCCGCGGCCGCGACGCCTCGACCTCCTCCTCGGAAGCGCTCGCCTCGTAGACAGTCCTCGTCAAGGTGGAAATTGCCCCCTTTTATTGAACTTCGCTGTCCTAATCCTCTTACTCATCGGTTTTGGTGATGCATTATGCTCATTTGATGTATGAAAATTGCAGATGGCTGCTGCTGCTCGGGCTTGGATGTACAGTAGTAAGTCTCGAGATTGGGCCAGTTTCTTAATGGGGGTCAATGGTTTTCTAGATCAAGCAGAGGCGGATATTAGAAACCGTGGTGTTTAGGCAATGCTTTGCCCCTGTATAGATTGTCTCAATGAGAAGAAGTTCGGACAACGGGATAACATTTTTCATCATTTGATCACACGTGGTTTCAAAGAAAATTACACGTGTTGGAATAAACATGGTGAGGAAGGGCTTAATGAAGTCGAAGCAGGATGCCTAAATGAAGGTGAAGCGCGACACCATGCTACAGGCCTTAATAATGAAGGGGCAGCGCTATGCCATGTTGAAGAGCTTGATGAAGGTGGAGTTTTTGATGAGGAAAATGAACCATTCCCACCAATTGTGATGAGGCCTGAGGATATCACTGATCAAGAAGTTACGGGCTTCAATGATGGTGAGTTGTTGCAACGTGTGCACAATGTTGATCAAATGTTGCGGGATGTTGAGTTTCAAGGAGTGTATACATCTTCTGAATTAGCGAGGCTGAAGCAGTTCGTTGAAGATTCAAAGAAATACCTCTATCCTGGTTGCAAGAAGTACTCTCGCCTTTCTGGTGATCTAAAACTTCTGCAGCGTAAGGCAGATCATGGTTGGAGCAACAAAAGTTTCAAATAACTATTGGATCTCCTTAAGGACATGCTACGCGAGGGAAACCAAATAGCCGAGTCTGTCTATGAGGCAAAGAAGATAATTTGTCCTCTGGGAATAGAGGTTGAAAAAATTCATGCTTGCAAGAACAGTTGTGTATTGTTCCGTGGAGATTATGCAGACCTTGACAAGTGCCCCAAGTGTGGGTTCGATCGGTACAAGAGGAAAAAAGATGGTGGTGATGATAACAATGCTGATGATGACGAGAACGAGCCCGTGGAGATCACAGGCAAGAAGAAGAAGAAGAAGAAGAAGAAGAAGAGGGTTAAAGAGGCTCCTGTGAGGGTAGCATGGTATTTTTACATCATTCCTCGGTTGAGAAGATGGTTCGCCACACGAAAGGAGGCCCAATTCTTGTGTTGGCATAAGACACGAACGAAGGAAGTTGGCAAGATTAAGCACCCCGCAGATGGCTAACAATGGCAAAACATTGATTCCCACTTTGAGGAATTTGCCGGTGAAAGCAGGAACATTAGGTTCGCTATGAGCACAGATGGCGTGAACCCATTCGGTAACCAGAGCTCAACACATAGCACCTGGCCTGTCGTGCTGTCAATGTACAACCTTCCACCCTGGCTATGCAAGAAACGGAAATACATGATGATGACAATATTGGTCTCCAGGCCAAAGCAACCTGACGACCGTATTGATGTCTACTTGAGGCCACTAGTTGATGACTTGAAGATACTTTGGAAGCCTGGTGTGAAGGAGATTTGGGATGAGTTCGGCCGTGAGGAGTTCACATTGCACGCCATGTTGTTCACCACCATCAATGACAACCCGGCTCATCGCAACCTTTCTGGCCAGAGTAAAAGGAAAGGTGCAGCTTGCCCACACTGCTTGGAAGAAACTTGTGCAGTGTGGCTAAGAAATTCAAAGAAATTCTCATTTATGGGGCACCATCATTTCCTCAGCAAGAAACATGCCTACCGGGACATGGATTGTCAGTTTAATGGGGAAAAGGAGAATCGACAGGCGCCAATGCATGTTACTAGAGATCTGCTCCACTTGCAAGTCAAGGACGTCAAAACTATCGAGGAGTTACCCAAATTGTCTTAAAAGAAACTTCGCAAAAGAAAGAAGCGAGATGGTGAAGAAGACGAAGAAGATGGGCGAGGAATGTGGAACAAGAAATCAATTCTGTGGGAGCTAGAGTATTGGCCGCTTTTGGATGTGCGTCATTCGATTGACAACATGCACGTCAAGAAGAATGTGTGTGAAGCTACTTTGGGAATATTGCTACAACAGAAGTCGAAAGGAAAAGATCATAAAAATGCAAGGGATGATCTTAAAGAAATGGGCATTAGGCCGGAGCTCTATGCAGAGGAAACAGACACGGGGATGGACCTTCCCGTTGCTGCAACCACCTTGTCAAAGGCAGAGAGAAAAGAATTCTGTGAGTTTTTGCATGGTTTGAAAGTACCTTCGGGCTACTCATCGAACTTCAAGAGGCTAGTGTCGGTGAAGGACATGAAAATGAATTTCAACTTGATGAAATCTCATGATTGCCATGTGTTGATGACATCTATTTTTCCTGTTGCACTAAGAGGTATCAAGACAGAACTCATTCGTGACGCGGTCACGAGCTTGTGTTTATTCTTCAATGAAATAGAACAGAAGGTGATTGATGAGGAAAAACTATTGGCCTTAGAGAGGAGGCATTTCGAGACCTTATGCCTGCTTGAAGCTACCTTCCCACCATCATTCTTTGATCTCATGCTGCATCTAACAACACACCTCGCGAGGGAGATCTGGTACCTTGGCCCATCTTACCTTCATCAGATGTTTCCATATGAGAGGTACTTTGGATTCCTCAAATCATTGGTACATAACAGGTAATTTCCGGAGGGAGCCATTGTTCGTGGCTATGAGACCATCGAAGCAGTGGAGTGGGCCATGGGTTATATGGACCCCCAAAACCCCATTGGTGTGCCTCGTTCACGGCATGAAGTTAGGCTTTCAGGTGTTGGGACCCTGGGGAAAAAGTCAATCACTCCGCACCCAGAGGACTTCAGGAAGGCTCATTTCACCGTGATAGAACAGAGCATAGAGGTTACACCATTTGTCAATGAGCACAAGCAACAACTATGTGAACAAAACCCTGGCTGTACTGAGGATTGGATTGCAAAGAGGCACATGCAATGCTTCAACAGGTGGCTCCGAGATTATGTCCAGCAGGGTGGCAGCGCTGCTATAACCGACGATCTAAGAAAACTAGCAGCAGGGCCATTATTCACTGTTACAACATATCAAGCAATGGATATCAATGGATACACGTTCTACACCATGGCCCAGGATGCCAAGAGCGTCTATCAAAATAGTGGTGTGCGTGTACGGGCTGTCGACAATAAGAAGAACACAACCACATATTATGGTCAAATAGAGGAAATTTGGGAGCTTGATTATGTAGGATTCAAGGTAGCCTTGTTTCGGTGTAGATGGGTCCCAATGCGAAGAGAGCTATGATCAAGGACAAATTTAGTTATGTTAGTATTGATCTTCGGGTCTTTGGTTACAAAATCGAACCGTTTGTCTTCGCCAAGGATGTTGAGCAAGTGTTCTATGTACCTGACCTTGCAAAGAATAACTAGAGTGTGGTTTTGCCTGAAAAAAAAGGATTGTTGGGGTTGAAAATTTTGTTGACGAGGAGGAATACAACCAGTTTGATGAAAGTCCATCCTTTCACACTTCATACATGCCCCGAGTCTTGGGAGCTGACAAAACACCATACTTGCGAAGCGACCATCGTGAAAAGATCCATATACAAAAATCAAAGAAGAAAAAGAAGCAAGATTGATTTCTGCTGAATCCGATCCTTTTTGTAAAATGCAGGGATGTCTATTGCTGGAAATGGAATCCTTTTTGTAATATATATAGGATGTGTATTGGTGGAAATTGAATGAATCTCCTTTCTGTAATATATGATGCCTAAGATACTGTCTAAGATGCCTATATATTCTGCCTAAGATACTGCCTAAGATGCCTAAGATACTGCCTAAGATTCCTATAAGCGAGATGTGCAATTAGTAGTACCACTCATCTGAGAGTATTGATATTATTTTGTCTACATTTCGTCAAACTTCAAAGAGTTTGACTCCTCGATAAGCGAGATGTGCAATTAGTAGTATCCACTCATCGCAGACGCGTCTCCTGCATCTTCTCTCCAAAATAAATAACTGTTGCCCCAACCCCTTATTCTACTCGCGAAACCACCACAGCCCCTTCATCTACCCGCGAGAAAACCACAACTGCCTACACTCCTCGTCGTGCCTCCTCCGCTCCACGCCAAGCGACTTCCCTTCCACGCCGGCACTCATGGCATCGAGGGAGCACCCGCGGTCGCTCACGGAACTCCCGGCAGAGGTGCTGGCGATCATCGTTGGCCGAGTCGGTGCGACATCGAATCGGCCTATGGAGGACCTCTGCAGCCTACGGGCAACTTGCAAGGACATGCTCCGCCCCTACCGCGACAGAGACGTTGGTAGGCGCCTGGCACTAGATCAGGTTTCAGTCGAGCAGATGCAGAACAACGACCCCGTCGGCTACAACGTCTTCCTTCGTAGCCTGGCTGTAGCCGGCAACCCAGTGGCCTGCTTCCTCACCGGGATGGATGACATCTTCGGCAAGAACCACAGCCCTCAGCCTCCCCTCGATGAGCTCCACCGTGCTGCCAAGGACGGGCACAGAGGGGCAGCCTATGTGGTCGCCATCTTCCTCTACAGAGCCAACAGCGGGGCCGACGTCGATGCCACTGCAATTGCGTACATGAAATAGGTTGAGGGCGAGGAGCAAGGGCAGTGGTGTCCGCGTTTGATCAACAATGTGCAATCCCTAGATTTTTGGCATCGTGGGGTCAATCTGGTTTGGCAAATTAGGAGTGTCGCCCTCCGCCGTGGCCTCCGCCGGCCAACGCTGCCAACGGTGGCGGCGCGAGGCAACATTCAACATTGCGCAGACAAAGCATTCTGCGGTACGGCGTCGAGCCGGAGGAGGTTTTGCATGTATTTCTGTAGTGATGAATGTAGGCTTCGTTACGAATGTAATGTCTTCTTCTATCGTGTAAAGTATCGTCCAATCGGTTATTGATAGACAAGAATTGATTTCTCACATTTCTGAGTCAAATCCAAGGTTGCGGCGCCCTCTACTTCCTCCTCTGTTCTATTGGAATGAAGAACAGTTTGTGTGGGAAAATGAGACGAGGATTAACCATCCCGCGTCTCTAATAGGAGTGGGGACCAGTTCTATTGGAACGAAGAACAGTTCTCATTTCTCCTTTTAATCTGCAGTCAAATTTTGTAACATGTATTTCTCCGTCGTGCTTAGTCCAAATTTCATGATTTTTTCCTATTTTTTCTAAAATCCCCATCTTTTCATTAATTTCATTGTTTAGTGTATATTCCGTTTCGTGAATAATGTTTATATGCCTTTATCTTGTTCTTTGTAAGTACAACATAGAAATAATATTTGTTTTCCACAACCAATAGTAATGAAACATTGCATTTCATAATCTTAAGGTGAACACATGCTTGTGTTAAAATTTCAAATGCGTACGAGATCGAACATGTTGCAAAGTGTGGAAAACTTCAATGTTCAAGCAACATTCTAGGAAACTATGTGAGAGATGTAGCCATTTGTACACAAGTATATTCTTCCCTTATCGAAACCATTTGAATTTTTTATGACAAGTTTAGGTACCCAAATTATGTTTCCACGTAAATTTGTAGAATTTTTGGAGCAAACTAAGATGTTATTAGAATTATTATATCACAAGCATGAGATGTATATTCGAATTATAAGAATGTTAGGTATACAAGTGTGACTGTTGATATTTTATTAAAATACTAAATGTCCAAATATGAATTGATGTTATTTTTAATGAATTTTTAGGCGCTGTTTTATCGGCTCTAATATTTGATGGATGCGAGTTTCAGTTCTAAAAAATAGTGTCGGGCCCACGCGTCAGTGTCAGTAGCCTATATAAAGAAGATAACCACCTGGACCTACCTGCCAACGAGGCGATGCGATTTTTCTAACCAGCGTCGGTGATGACTATCCATTGTCTCCAAGATCGAGTTCATCACAGGAGGAATAGATACTGTAGGCGACGCGGATGGATCTGCCCCCGTCTCTTAGATCGAGTTCATGACATATATACAAAATCCAACAACCAAACCAACCAGTTCATAATCGACAAACAAACTAAGCAGTTCATGATCGACAAACTAAGCAGTCCAACAACCTGACGAACAAACTGACGAACACACAATAATCACAAACACATTATTAATGGTACAGGAGTAGATCAATTAGTAGGTCGCCGCTGTCAGAGTCCTACCGTCGGAGCCGTCGTCGCCACCGTCGGAGCCGTCGTCGCCGCCGTTGGAGCCGTCGTCACCGAGAAGAGACCGCTGGACCACGGGGAGCTTCTCAAGCTTTTCATCCAACACGTGGATCCTGAAGGCGAGACCCTTGACGCTGCCATCCTTGTTATGGTCAGGCGCCTCGATCTTGAATGCTTCGCCAACATCTCGGAGCTTCATGAACGTGCCCTGGAGCAGTTCGACGGCGAAGCTGGTGTCGGCAGCCTTATTCTTCTCCTTCTCCTTGGGCGCCACTGGTTCCTTCCCCTTCTCCTTGATGGTCAACTTCCTCTGACGACGGCATTCGTCGTCGTCATCCTCTCTTCGTCCCCGCTTCGCCGACGGGTCACTCGACACCATGCTCTTCTCTTGCTCTTGTTGGTGTGATCTCTCATTGACCGGAGGTTGTTGTTTTTTTTGACTCGTGGAGGTTGTGGTTTTTTTATGGCGAGAGGGAAGAAGATGAAGCGAAAGAAACGATATGATTACAGAGCAACCAGCAGTCGGGGATTTATGATGACAAGACGTGAACCGTCAGGGCGCCTTCCTCCCCACGCCCCACGTCCCCCTACGCCTCGGGAACCGTTTTTTGGGAGCAAAACCGTCCAAAAACATGCGTCGCATTTCAATTTCGCAAGAAGGTGGAGGGGCAGGGGCAGTTGTCGGGCCCACGCGTCAGCAGCCAAACCGCGTCGCATTTCAAGTTCCATATTATTAGTAACGGGTTTTTATAAATGGCTGCGTCACATTTCAATTTCCAAACCCCGTCGCATTTCGATTTCCAGATCCCATCGCCTTTCCATTTCCTTCCCTTCTCCTTCATGGCCGCGGTGTGCTTCATGGAGCTGCTGCCAAATGAACTGGTCACCCAGATCATCCTCTGCTGCATCAAGGGTGAGCTCGTCATTCGTTTCCTGATCCTTCGTAATCGGGTCTGCGGCACCTTCCGGCGCATCTGCGACTCGGATGAGGTACTCCTGCAGGTGTCGCTGCGTGAGCTTCGTAAAGAGTGCAAGAATCGCTACGTCAAGTCCTTGTTGGAGGAGCGCTTCCGCCTCGCCAAACATCCGGAGGCATTATGCTTCGAGGGGATGGAGAGGTTGATGAGGCGGCAGAATCCCGATGAGGGTCTGGAGCTGGTCGGAAAGGCCGCTGCCAAAGACGCCGGTGCGAAGTACTTCTTACCGATGCTAAAGTACCGTCGCAACCCTGCGGACCCCGAAGCGATGGCACAGCTCCACGAAATCAGCGGTGGGCCGTCGCCCCCTGACGGGCGTTGGAAGAACCACAACCTGCACTGGCTGCGCTACCTCGTCCGCCGGGATCTCCAGAACATTGCGTGGTGGTACTAGCTTCGTGACGGCGACGATGACATTCCGTTGCTGCCCGTCCAGAATCCCCATGTCTGCATTTGGGCAGCGGGATGTAGGCACTACGGGCCGGAGACCCCAGGGATCATCCACTACTGCAGCACCGAGTGTCGCATCCATCATGAGTTCGACCTCTGGACGCGTGGATTCAGCGTCGCAGTGGAGTACGCCGTCA
Organism: Cenchrus fungigraminus; assembly: GCA_036936925.1. Lineage (NCBI taxonomy): Eukaryota > Viridiplantae > Streptophyta > Magnoliopsida > Poales > Poaceae > Cenchrus > Cenchrus fungigraminus. The sequence continues at coordinate 102,781,163 of CM072769.1, read as the reverse complement.
CCATGATGAACATCGGGATGTAGGCGGAAGCATCAATAAAAATTATGTATCTTGAATGTAAATAATTACATATTCTGTGTCGCATCCACAAGATTTGATTTGTCACGTTTCTGAGTCAAATCGAAGGTTGCGGTGGTCTCATTTGCCGCATTAGAGGCCTAGGGTGCCCTCTTGGATCTCAAAGCGGGCACGGCGGCAGCGGTGGCGGTGGCCTCTACTAGTCTGCTTCCTCCTCTGTTCTATTGGGTGGGCGTAGGAGACGAGGATTGGAGGGACAAATGAGACGCGGGTTAACCACCCCCTCTATTCTATTGGAATGAAGAACAGTTCTCATTTCTCCTTTTAATCTGCAGTCAAATTTTGTAACATGTATGTCTCCGTCGTACTTAGTCCAAATTTGATGATTTTTTCCCTATTTTTTTTCTAAAATCCCATCTTTTCATTAATTTCATTGTTTAGTATATATTTCGTTTCGTGAATAATGTTTATATGACTTTATCTTGTTCTTTGTAAGTGCAACATAGAAATAATATTTGTTTTCCACAACCATTAGTAATGAAACATTGCATTTGGTAATCTTAAGGTGAACACAAGCTTGTGTAAAAATTTCAAATGCATACGAGATCGAACATGTTGTAAAGTGTGGAAAACTTCAATGTTCAAGCAACATTCTAAGAAACTATGTGAGAGATGTAGCCATTTGTACACAAGTATATTCTTCCTTTATCGAAACATTTGAATTTTTTATGACAAGTTTAGGTACCCAATTTATGTTGCGACGTCAATTTGTAGAATTTTTGGAGCAAACTAAGATGTTATTATAATTATTATATCACAAGCATGAGATGTATATTCGAATTATAAGAATGTTGGGTACACAAGTGTGATTGTTGATATTTTATTAAAATACTAAATGTCTAAATATGAATTGACGTTATTTTTAATGAATTTTTAGGTGCCGTTTTAACGGCTCTAATATTTGATCGATGCGAGTTTCATTTCTAAAAAATAGTGTCGGGCCCACGCGTTAGTGTCAGCAGCCTATGTAAAGAAGATACCTGCCGACGAAGCGACGTGGGTTTACTAACCAGCGTCGGCGATGACTATCCATTGTCAGCGTCAGCAGGCAAACCTTGCGCGCGCTGTTCAAAATTTCCCACATATATTGACTATAATGCCCATGGAATTCCAATTCCACAAGAGAGCCCTTCAAGGGCACGCCAGTAATTTCCGTGAACATAGTAACACGCGCGCAGGGGACATATACTCGGGAGTCTAATTCAGACAGATCCACCACGCCTACACTCTCCCCGCCGCCGCCCTGCTCCTTCTCCAGCCCTAGACCGTCGCCGCCGCTCTCCCCGCCGCAGCCCTGCTCTTCTCCAGCCCCACCGTTCCCGGCGTGACGTCGGCGAAGTGGCTCCAGCCATGTCGACAGTGACGAGGACGCGGTTACTAGCGTGTGGACGGCGTCCCGACCAACCTAGAGACGGTGACGCGGATCCGGCATCCCCGGCCACGACGACGAGCTGGCCACCTCAGGCAACGAGGTGACGCGGATCGGGCCTATCCGACCACCACGAGAACAACTACTTCATTCGCGACAGAGGTTAGTGCTGCTTGAACACCCAATGCCCTCTCTCTGCTCGGCCACCCAATCTGCTATTCCTGTCAAGGTGGATTAGGGAGACATGCTACTTTACAGTTGTTCACATAGGATTATTCTTCTGGAATTGCCTGCATTAGTACAACATGCCTTAATAGTTCATTTTTAATTGATTGGCTGTGGATTTGACGGATGAATTTTGTTGCTCCAAGTCTGTTTGAATAAATTGTTGCTAACAAATGAACTTATATGAACTGTTGAAAATTCTGTTATGCTTCGAATGTACCAAATCGACAGTTATGGTTTGGACCTGTTAGCATACTTTAATTCTAATTGCTTTGTCCTCTTTGTTGCATATACACATGGAACACACAATTCATTACTGCTGAAGTTGGATAAGGAAGCAGTTGAAGGAATTTAGTCTCTACTTTGATATATAAGCATATTGCTTCACCCTGTCAAAATGGTTAGCACCTATCCCCAACCTGTATGCTAATATCAACTATTTTGCCTGTCAGAGAATAAGAATTTATCTTATTTTGTTTAGGTTTTTAGTCTAGCTTATGTTGCTCTACTGACGACCTGACATATCATCTATGCAGTCTCCCACAATACCAAACTCCTCTACCTCCAGTGCACCATCACAGCCCATCGACGGTGAACCTTGTTCACAGCCTATCGACGGTGATCCTTCTTCACAGGGTCACTCAGCACATACTGCTGCGAGTAGTACTCGATCCCGCGGGTCAAGGACACAAACCAAATGGCCAGAAGACAAGTTGACCGCAACTGGACTTGATAACAATTATTGGCCTACCCTAGATGCTGCGAGGGATAGATTTGTATTGGTCTGTGGCCCCATTGCTCGAGACAGGGTGTCAATCAACAAGGCAGTTGAAGATCTCTCACCAATTGAGAAGGAAGAGATGTTCACAGTTTTAGAGGAAAAGCTAGATTACCCAGCCAATCTGGCTGAATCTGTTCGCAAGAAGGCAGTTAAGGCAACTATGTCAGAGATTGCAACCTTGCAACGGCGGTTCAAGACCCATTTGTACAGGAAGAAGAGGAACAAGAAGGCTGGACCGCAGATGGAAGGCCTAGTTGGTGAAGCAGTCACCAGAATTGTCTCCATTCTAGCAGAATCAGGCTTTGATATAAGGAAAAATGTACTTCATCCTCCCTAATCACCACCTGTCAGTAGCAGTGAGGAAGAAGATGTGCATGGCCTCGAGGAAAAAGATGTGCATGGCAGTGAGGAAGAAGAAGCACGTGACAGAGAGGAAGACCATTGGCAAGTCAGCGAGGACGAAGGTAGTCAACAGCACATTGATAGTCGATCACGTATGCTAGACACAATAGATAAGCTGACAGAGCCAACGAAGTGCAGCCCTTTGGATGGCTTCGGGAATAAAGTGGAGCTCGCACTAGCCAGTGTCTTTCCATTGCAAAAGACTCTCCATACAGTACCGGTGCAGGATGGGTATGCTGTGGTGCAACCTAATTATGTGTGGGGCAATACGGGTCACTACCCTCTGCCTGTACCAATTGGGGGAGATGAAGTAACAACCCTAGCTGAGGCTCTCTGTCTAAGGATCCAATGGTCAAAGAACATGATTCATGTACCACTCATTACGAGAAATACCAACCCTGCTCCCACATCAGGTAGCAGGGGTACAGCATCAGATGGAGGTACTGCAACTCAGCGTCAGCAAGAGAAAGCTCAGCAGCAGCAGATCAGCAAAACTACGCAGCAGGAGCATCGACAACAACAGGAGGACATGCAATCTCCGCCTAAGAAGCAGCAGCAGATCAGCAAAACTATGCAGCAGCAGGAGCATCGACAACAGCAAGAGCATGACAGGCAATCTCCGCCTAAGAAGCAGCAGCAGATCAGCAAAACTACGTAGCAGGAGCATCGACAACAGCAGGAGGAGGACATGCAATCTCCGCCTAAGCAGCAGCAGCGATAGGTGGTGGACAGGCAATCTCCGCCTGAGCAGCAGCCACCGCAGAAGAAGGAGGCCAGGAAACCTCTCCCTAGAGATGAGCTTCTTAACTGTTTTTGGACAAAATGGGATCCAAAATACAAGCCTGCTGTGCCTATGTTGTCAGAAGAGGACTTACAGGCTGCTGGACCGAATTGTGCCAGGTTGCATGCTTACGCCATGGAACACAGTAAGGATAAACTTAGTTTTCCAGCAAAGTTGCCTGAAGACTCTTTTCATGTTGCCGGTGATTTAATGTTAAACATTGCATTCAGTCACGTGTATGACCTTATAACCCTGGTTGCTCTGGATGAGACCTTCTTGAGGTTGTGGACATTGTAAGTGCCTTAAAACCAAAATAGATATTTTTTAAATTTTGACCACAAAGTTCATGCATGCTAACATTTGGATTTTTTGTAGGAAAATGATGGACAAGGCAGCGGAGATGAAGATCAGTGTTGGATTTTTGGATCCACAGGTTCTCACAACCACAAAGATTGATAAGCAGTCTACCCTTGTAATAAAAGCATTGAGAAATGCAATGACGAATGACTATGTGGTGGGTGCCTTCTGCACCGGTGGCCACTATGTAACACTGATCATCTGTATGAAGTTCAAAGAGGTTTGGTATCTAGATTCTGCAAAACATCATCCCGCGCGAAAGTTCGAAGACCTCCGAGCACTTATGCAATGGTCCGTACCTTGTAGGTTTTGTTCACAAAATTCAATCTCTTAGTGTTTCTAATCGGTATTGCTGATCATGCAGGGCCTCTGAAAATACCTGCCCAAAGGACGAAGTGATGAAAGGAAAGAAGAAAAAGCTAAAATCCAATCTAACATTCAAGCACAAGCCAAATACCACTGTAAGACCCAGGTTTTTTTATGGTCCCTTCATACCAAATTGGTACTGCATTAACTTGTCATTTTGGTACCTCGATGCGCAGTGTGCTCAGCAGCCATCGGGGTCCATTTTGCATGGATTCCATGCGGCATTCAATATGTTCAAACTACTCGAAGACATACCTCACATCAAGAAGGCTGTTGTAAGTAGATAATGCTCTCACCCTTGTCTCTGCTCATATTCTCCATTTTATTTTAGAAACTGATTTGTACTTGTATTCTCATAATTACTTTATTTTGCAGGATTTCAAACCTGCCCTAAATGTTTCTACAAAAGATCTAAAGCCGGTCCGGGAGATGCTGTGCGAGTACGTTGTTAAGGAGATCCTCGACCGAAACGGCAACCTCTATAATGGTGCACCGTGAGTTCATTGTACTGCCTGACAAACTTGAAACTTGTTGCATTCAGGCTAGTTTAGTACTGCCTGAGAAACCTGCTTGGCTGAGGTCAGATGTTGCCTGGTTTAGGCAGCTTTCTCAGGACTCCATCCAAACAAAAACCACCGATGACGAACTTGAAACTTTAGCATGCATGTCGATCTGATGAGGAACTTGATGTGATCTCGCATTGTGTATATATATGTGATCTTGCTTGTGTATATATGTGATGAGAATATGTTTGTGATGTCTCCTTGCATTGCTGTGGTGGCTGCCAAATCCTGACTATTTCCAGGATGCAGCCCCTAATCTGGTGGCTGCCAAATCCTGGCTGGTTCCGGGATGCAGCCAGAAAACGGGCAGGTTACTGTAGGTGCCCTACATATCGGTCACGGGCGTTAAGTAAGGCACGTTACAAAAAATGATCCGTGAGTAACGGGCTTCACTTGGAACGCCAATTACAAGTATGAAAAAACTGTAACGGGTCGCATAAAGGCCCGTTACTAATACTGACCGGTGGACCCTAGAAGTTGATGCTTTTGTCGAGACAGAGGAGACGCGCTTCCAGAGCACGCGTCTCCTGTCGTCGAGATAGAGGTGACGCGCGTCCATAGCACACGTCTCCTTTCGTGGAGACAGGCGAGACGCGCGTCCAGAGCACGCGGCTCCTTTCGTCCAGATAGAGAAGACGCGCGTCCAAAAAATGCGTCTCCTTACGTGCAGACGCTTGTCCACAGCAAACATCTCCGATATTGAGTTCATGTAACGGGCTGGGTTTCTGTACCCGTTACCAAAGGTCCATGTGGGCCCAGAGAAACAAACATTTCAGGTGACCGGTAACTAGTTTCGGTAACGGTCTTGGTTAGACACCCGTTACTAATACGTGTTATGAGTAACGGGCTCAGTTTCTGCGCCTGTTACCAAAGGCTCCGGTGGGCCCGGAGAAATAGCCATTTCAGGTGACCGGTAAGTAGTTGTGGTAACGGTCTTTGTTCAACGCCTGTTACAATTACGTGTCATCAGTAACGGGCATCAGCCCGTTACCTTTGTTGGCTTATTTGTAACGCTTGATAGGTAACGGGCGGTTTGGCCGTTACCAATATCCATCCGCGCCCGTAACCAATGTTTGTTTTTCATGTAGTGGTTGTCCACTGATGGATGATAATGTAATCCATGCGGGGACATCGGTGGGTATGGTTCATGTGGCCAGCACCGCCAAGGCCATGGTATGGGCTGGTCAGACGTATGGGTACAGTGTACGCCTCTGTACAGAGTTTTGATCTATTCGAATAGCCGTGGCTCTCGGTTATGAGCACTCTTGGTAAAAGCTCCCGTTGATTAGATACATTTTGGGTGGGGATGGTTTAGGTGAGACGGGGCTTTGGCCCTTAGAAAGTGATACGGCAGATGTCGGCTCAGTGGACCCCGATGGTCGTTGAGTTTAATAAAACTTGGGAATTGGTAGGGGAGGCTACGTGTTCCCCCTCCAGGACCAACCTACTTATTAATTATACTTGCTTTACTTTCCGTTTTCCTCAGAATTTACTTCACCTGCATTTATTTACTTTCGTAATAATCAAGACCTGTTCCTTTCCATCAGCAGTCTTGCATATAGACATAGGTTAATTTTCCTATACGTTGGGATTTGCTGAGTACCTATTTTAGGTCCTCACTCTTGCTTCCCTATCCCTTCTATTCAGGAGGAAGAGAGGACGAGCTTCGTCGCAGGGGAGGGTCTGTCGACCCGTTTCCGGACAAGCTGCATGAGGTTATGGTTCTGCTACGTAGATCTCCGCTGCAAGTTTGAGGTTTCACTTTTGGTAGAATTCTTCTCTTACCCTCAAACTCTTTTAAAATAATGTCTTGTTTGTCTTACGATATATGGATCTGATACTTCTTGTGAAGTGCCGGTACCATCAGCCGGTCCAGGGAATGGTACTATTAGCAACCGGGCACCCGGATATACTTATTTAAAGTATATAAAGGGTGGATCCCACAGGGTGGTATCAGAGCTATATATGTACGTAAACATGCTTAGATAGCTCTAAACCCTAAAAATCACTAAGTTAGATCCATATTCTTACCCCCTTCTGAAAGACAAAGAGATAACAAGAACTCACAAAAGAAACTCTGTCCAGAAACTCAAGTAATGGAAGGAACCAGCAGGATTGATGAAGCCGGATGGATATACTTAGATTGTGCCAAGAACACCGGATTCCCTCAGATTCTATGGAATGCACTCACAGAGTTAGGATACACTCAACGACCAGTATATAAGGGCAAAGAATACACAGCTTATGGCTCAGAGCGATGTGAAGTGATCTTATTCATGGGTCCCTCTCCACCATATGCCAACTGGAAGACATGGCCAGCCAGTACCTTAGGCACTCGATTTGAAGACGCAATCCAAGAAGTATCAAGAAAAGCCCTAGTCGGTGACGGAACTGGGAGGTCATGGGGGCAGCAACAGTTGAGACGGGGCTGACGCGGTTCGCTCGGTCAACCGTCTGTTTTAACGGAAGAGATTTGCTTCGGTGATCCTCTCCGTGAAAATAGCACGGATATTAAAGCAAATATATAATTACTTTAATTAAATTCGTTCTGGGTTTTCTCTGGGCCTGCCGGCCTGGTCCTACTCATGTCCAGCTCATGCCCAACCAATTATCTCTCGATCTCATCGTTCCTGACAGTGCTCCTGCTAATCTTACAAAAAAATCACATCGTTCCTATACGCTCGTTTTGGGTTTTGTTTCTCATGCATGTAAGAAATTAGTTTTTATTTTAGAAATTAGTTTAGAAAATTTAGAAATTAGTTTAGGAAATTTAGAAAAATAGTTATTTATTCTAGCAAATAGATTAGAAATTTAGGAAATTACTTTATCTTGTTTAGAAATTCTAGAAAATTACTTTATCAGGTTTAAAAAATGTAGAAAAATAGTTTTTCTGTTCTAGAAATTATAGAAAATTACTTTATCATGTTTAGAAATTTTAGAAAATTATTTTTTCTATTTTAGAAAATGTAGAAAATGTAGAAAAATAGTTTACCTCTTGTAAAAATAATGGAAAATTACTTTATCTAGTTTAGAAATTGTAGAAAATTACTTTATCTATTTTAGAAAATGTAGAAAAATAGTTTCCATGTTCTAGAAATTGTAGAAAATTATTTTATCTCATTTAGAAATTCTAGAAAATTACTTTATCTGTTCTAGAAAATGTAAAAAATGTAGAAAAATAGTTTACATGTTCTAAAAATTGTAGAAAATTACTTATATTGTTTAGAAATTCTAGAAAATTACTTTATCTGTTCTAGAAAATGTAGAAAATTACTTTATCTAGTTCAAAAATTGTAGAAAATTACTTTATCTGTTCTAAGAAATGTAGAAAATATAGAAAAATAGTTTCCATGTTTTAAAAATTGTAGAAAATTACTTTATCTTCTTTAGAAATTCTAGAAAATAAGTTTATCAGTTTTAGAAAATGTAGAAAATTACTCTATGTTGTCTATAAATTCTAGAAAATTACTTTATGTTGTTTTAAAAATGTAGAAATTACTTTATCTAGTTTTTGTAATTATTCATTTAATTTTTGTATGCAGCTGCAGCTATGGGTCAGGCTCAGGATCAGGCTCAGGCTCAGGCTCGGGCTGAGGCTCAGGCTCGGGCTGAGGCGTACGTGACGCCAGAGTTGTTCGAGGCTCAGGTCGACCGCAGGCACCGCTCGTACCTGTCCGCCGTTCTCGGAGAGGATCTTGGACACGTACATTCTCGCACTACACGCACGTTGTTGCCGATCCACGACTGTTGGGTTCCGAAGTACGTGAACTGATTATATGTTATTGTATGTACCTTTATTTATATTTTTGTTTTAACTAATAAATTTATTTTATTTGTTTCAGGCTACGCGCTGCAGGACTACTGCCTGTAGCGCGGTTAGTCGAGGGGGACAGGCTGTGGGACGCGATTCCTCGGAAGGATCGCATGACACGGTTCCAGTTCGACTTCTCCCTCCTCTGCGCGCTTCTAGACCACTGGAGGCCGAAGACCCACACGTTCCACTTCACCGTCGGCGAGCTGACGGTGACTCTTCAGGACACGTCTCTGTTGATGGGCCTTCCTTGTGAGGGCGAGCCGATGGGGCCTATGGACATCTCGGCCGACTGGCGTACTGAGTTCCTCGCTCGGTTCGCGAACGTTACTCGGAACGAACGCTCCCCCGCCCCGTACCAGGAGTTCACGAACTCTCACGGACCCACCTTGACCTGGTTGCACCAGTTCAGCGTACGTACCTTGACCTTATATTTTTCTTCATTTTTGAATATATGGAGACAATGTAATTAACGTTTGATTTTGTTTGTGTAGGCTGATTACCTACCAGATGACGCCGAGCTCGAGACAGTCGACAGGTTCTTTGAGGCGTACTTGTTGTGGCTGTTTGGATTCGTGTTGTTCTGCAGTTCGCAGGGAGACGCGGTGTCGAGGTACTTGCTCCCTCACGCTCGGAGGATTGCCGACGCGCCCTAGGACGCGGTGCCCCAGATCGGTTGGGGCAACGCTGTTCTTGCCTGCACGTACAGGGGCCTGTGCTCAGGGGTGTTGAAGGGTCGTTCTGACCAGGCGATCCTTCTCGGCTGTCCTCTTCTTCTTCAGCTCTGGTGCCACGAGCGGTTTATGATTGGTCGACTCTGCGTCTCCCACGAGCCGTACGAGCCCCTTCCAGAGGGCCATGACCCCAGCGATCGTTTCACCATGGGATCGCTCTGGTGCCTGCGGACGGTAATTTCTTAACTTTCACTTTTAATTTGTCTCTCCATTTTGTCTAGTTTGGTCAATTCACATTTCGTTTGTATGCAGGCCTTGTACGCTCATGAGCAGACGAAGAGGGCGTACAAGGACTTCGTCGGACAGTTCGACTCTCTGACGGACGCGGACGTCAGGTGGACGCCGTACTCAGAGAGGGCTATCGCGACCCGTGCACCACAGGGCTTCTCGTCATTTTACTTCCGAGACCAGCACTACTGGAAGACGAAGACGCCGTTGGTGTTCGACATGTACGTGGAGGAGTACGTCGTCCACAGGGTGATGAGACAGTTCAGCCTGTACCAGGAGTCGCCTCTGTCTGTGGTGCACACTGTTCCTCAAGACGCCCATAGGTGAGTTCTCGTCAATTTCTAAATTTAATTTCGCGTTCAAAGATTGAGCCGCTGACGAATATGTTTAATTTGTGGTAGGTGGTCTCGGAGGGGAGTTCTGGGGCGTGTTTCTAGGTTCAGAGGGTGCAGCCGTACGTGGACACTTGGGCTACTGCGACGGAGAACGTCGTCACCGAGGACCGGCCCCACAACGACACAGCGTGGGAGGCGTACATCCAGTGGTACACCTCGAGGACTCAGACGCGCGTGATGTATGTTCCACCACAGGCACCAGCGCCGGTTCCAGACGCGGCGAGGGTGATCGTTCCTGCTGTCACCTACTCGGTGTGACGGGATCAGCACTACGACTCGGCAGTGAGTTTGAAAATGCAACTAAATATTCTTATGGTATTAAACATTGTAACATTTACTAATAATTTCTTTTGCAATACGACGTGATTGCGGACATGTCGCAAATTCTAGCGGAGTCGAGGGCGAGGCTGCACCTCATGACACACCAGGATATCGAGCAGACATGGGAGAGGATGCAGGGCATCACCACGAGGTTCCTTACCGCGGTCAACTACCACGGTAACCCAGCTCTACCACTGTTTCCACGGTACCCCCAGTCGTCCTCCAGCTCCGCCTCGACTAGTCGCTCGTACCAGGCACCGTCGTCCTCGTCACGGCCACCCTTCCCGCCACTTTCTACGCGCCGCGCCCTCCGGTGCATCCTCCCCCCTGGAGGATGCATCCTCTAGGGGTACCAGTTCCCAGAGCAGCAGCAACACCAGTACCACGAGGACCTACAGCAGTACCAGCACGAGCACCACCAGTAGTACCACCAGCAGTTGTTCCTTCCTCGTCCATTGGCGCTGCTCTTCACACAGGTAATGACCACAATTATATCTCTAACTATATACAAATACAAAAATCTATTAATTATGATTCATGATTTAATAATGCTATTTGTTCCAGATTACGTCGGCACCGGCGACCCTTCTGACTCCACCCTAGACGACCAGACGGGAGGGTTCGACGACTTCGACTTGGACGACTTCAACTTCTTGCAGGGTGTGTCGACGCAGGAGGAGCTCGGAGGGTCGCAGCTAGGAGGCGCGCCAGCCACGTGGGCACAGGAGGGAGGGTGCACACAGCCAGGAGGGTCGCAGCTACCAGGCGCGCGACCCACAGGCACACAGGCGAGCGGAGAGACGCACCCATCTCCAAGAGGGTTGCCAGGGTCGTCCCACCAGGTTGCAGGGTCGCCGGCGGCGATGGCGACACCGGATGCCGCTGCTGATGCTAGGTGTTGGCAGATCCACCCACGTGACCCGTTGACGTACCCTCGCGACCAGACGCGGGCCGCAGCGTGAGCAGACAGGCTGCACCAGAAGAAGAGGTGTTGCTAGATTAGGTTGCATATTATTTAGACAACAGCACTCTTATTTGTGATGATAACTACTTTTTATTATGTCACTTTGCTTTTCGTTATTACCAGCTCGTTTTCTTTGTCATAAAGTTAAAAACCAAAAAATTAATCATTAAGTTAAAAAATTCTTGCGACCGTCGTGGACCACGGCGGTAGGTTCCGACCGTTGTGGACCACGGCGGTAGGTTCCAACCGTCGTGGCGGACGGCGGCTGCCGCGCTTATATAAAGGGCGACGGTAGCAGCCATCCCGCCCCACCCTACCGCCGCCTCCCTCTCCCTACGGGCTGCTACTCCTCTTAGGTAAGTTTCCTCTCTTTATTTAATTTATGTAATTAGTTAAATTAGTTTAGAATAGTATAATTAGTTTAGATATTTTGTAACAGTAACTAGAGATGCCTACTACTGCTGCCGGAGGGGGTGAGGATGGTAATGGTGGTGGTTATCGTGATTCCTCACACCAAAAGGGGAAAAACACAAACGCAGCACCTGATCCGAAGAAAATGAGCACATTGGGAAGAGGCATGCTTCGTTATTTGTAAGGAAAAACAACAGATGCCATTGCAAGAGGAGAGAAACCTCCTTGGGATGCTCTTTATGCTCCACCTGACATGCATCATTATTTGCAAGGAAACACTGCAGATGCCATTGCAAGAGGAGAGGAACCTCCTTGAGGTGGTCTTTATGCTCCACCTGCAGACCCGTGTGTTGCTAATCCACCGACTATAAAAGCTACCAAGAAAGCTAAACTTTCGTCGTCACATCGCAAGAATGGCTGAAGTTTGTCATTTTGTATGATGTTATAGTCTTTCCTGCAGTGCTGTAATATTTGAACTACTATTTCATTTGAATCATGGTACTATAATATTTGAACTGGATCTTATTGTCATTGTGTTGTTAATAATTGAACAAATATTCCTCAATTTCCTTTTTTACTTTCCTACTAGATTATTATAATTTCATAAAGCAAAAATAAATAAATGACCCGAATCGCGGTACGCCACGGCGACTAGGCCTAACCGCCGTGGCCCACGACGGTTACGACTAACCGCCGTAGCCCACGGCGGTTAGGTGTAGCCGCCGTGGAGTCCCCCCAACCGTCGTGGATGCCCTCCAACCGCCGCACCTCACGGCGGTTAGTCTCCGCCGCCGTACGCCACAGCGGTTAGCCTGCAACCGCCGTGAGTCACGGCGGTGGTGGTATAGTTTTTGATAAATTTCAAAATGGTGGTACAAATTTGCAAATTGGAATAAAAAATATAAAAAAATCAGCATGCAAGTCATTACGACACCTGGACCTGCAGTGGCCAGTGGGTACTTTAATATGGAGAATAAGAGCAACTCCAACAGCTCTTTTATATGATTTTCCATTGCTAAAATATGAAAAACGAACGAAAAATGCTATTCCAACAGCTTCGCAAAACCAGCGGCTCGTCATCCCGCTCGCAAAAACCAGGCTGCCGCTCGTCAAAGATGGAAGACGCCTCCCACTCGGTATCCCTCCCGCGCGCGCAATCCAAGGCCTCCCGCCAGCTCGTCGTCTGCGCGAATCCATTTTCCCACGCCATCCCTCCCGCGCCTTTGCCCACCCGCCGCCGCACCGGCTGCCTTCGTCGTTGCTGCGCGTGGGCAGGACGCGGAGCCGCCGCCGCGCAATCCATCGATTTCACATCGGGTGTCTTTGTTGTTGCCGCGGGCAGGATGCGGAGCCGCCGCCGGCGCTGCCGCCACGTATAGTCCACCGTTCACCTCCCTTTGCTCTGTTGCTCCGGGAAGGGTGGAGGTCAATCCCAGGACCGCCGGTCGCTTGGCCTCTCGCCGCCGGTAGCTGCTCCCGCCGGAGCCTGGCCACAGGGGCGGGAGCTCCTTGCGCCGCCGGCCGGAGACCCCCACGGCGTCGACGGTAGGGGCCGGAGCTCCTCGCGCCGCCGGTCGGAGCCCCCCGCAGTGCCGAGGGCAGGGGACGGAGCTCCTTGAAACGCCGACCGAGAGGGAGGACACGGCGCCGCCAGGGAAGCCGGGAAGGGAGGGAGGGACCGGCGCCGCTCGGACGGGAAGAGGCTGACCGTGACCAGCGTCGGCGCGAGGTCCACGTCCTCTAGCGGCGGCGTGCCGGGCCCGAACAGGTTGGCCACCGGGTGGTCCGCCGTGGCGCCCTCCGGCAGCGACAGGCGCCAGTACCAGCCGTCAGGGCATGAGCTGGACGTAGCCGCGGACGGCGGTGTGCGTGAGCTCCCCGCGCCTGGTGGGGGAGCCGAAGCGCACGGCTAGGTGGTGCGCGATGGTGTTGCCGACTGAGTCGCCCGAGATGAACACGCGAGCGAGGTCCGCAGACTCGGCGACCCACGGGTCCCCGCCGTCCCGCGCCTGCGCCGCCAGCCACAGGACCGCCGCGGCGCCGGCCTCGATGGCGGCGGGTAGGACGCGAAGCGCGGGCAGGACCAAGACGCGGAGCCGCCGCCACACCGAGCGCCTTCACCGTCCCCGCGCCGCACGCCGAGAAGGAGGACACAGCGCCGCCGCACCGAGCGCCTTCGCCGTCGCCGCGCGCGGGCAGGACCAGGACGCGGAGCCGCCCCCACACCGCGCGCCTCCGCCGTCCTCACGCCACGGGCCGAGAGGGTGGACACAGCGTCGCTAGCAGGGAAGCCGGGGAGGATGTACGGGAGGAGGTCGACCTTGTGGGGGAGAAATAGAATGACAGGTGGGCTACGTGTGTCAGTGAGTGAGTGGTAGGTGAGATTTGGAAAATGAAAAATAGCTATTATGTTGGATTACTTAATAGAATTATGAAGTTTTCTATTTTTACAAAGAGTAAAATCTTCAAATCTAGCTAGTAAAAATAAAGAGACTGTTGGAGTTGCTCTAAGCTGTGTATTTGGTTCCAGATCCTTCAGATGTGGTTCGGATAGGAACCAGAACTGCTGCAACACCGTTACAGAGAGGATGGATGAAGGAAGTACTACTACTTGCGAATTGTGATCACTGATAGATCGATCGCTGCATGTGAGAATGTGAATTGCCTGGTTCTTCGCCCTAGTTTCTCCAACATCCTCCGCTTCACGTTGCCCATTGTGCTTCTCTGAATCCGCGAGGGCAGCACTGGCCGCATCGCCACATGCCGTCGCCGTCTCGAACCGAGACAGTGCACCGTCGTCCTCCATCCGCACAGCGATCGAATTGCGCTGCCGCCGTCCGCCCGTCCGGCCGCATGTGAGAACCGATGGAAACAAAACGCGAAAGGCGTCGATAGGAAGATGGAACCAGAGACTGCTTCTGTAAACCGGCCCCGAAAAAAAGTCCCCCGCGTCGCCCCTAGGGCGACACGGGCGGAACGCCGCCGCCGCCTGTTCGTGTGCCACCGCCTCCTTCTGCCTCCGGCCCCCGTTCTCCCTTGCCCCCGGCCTCCTAGCCGGTGGCAAGGGGAGCGGGGGTTCATCTTTAATTGATCGAGTCTTTAATCGAGTTCTCTTAGGTTTAGGGTTTGCTCGCCGCCGATGCTCGGCGGTGGAGTTAGGATTTGCCGGTGGAGCATGGCTCCTCTGCGGCTTTGTTTTCCTGGCGGCGCCGGCGATGCGGAAGCGACGGCGTTGCAGAGGAGTAATTTCTCCCAGCTTCTTCTGTTCTCCGATGGCGATCTACTCCGACGTCAACGGAGAGGCTGGGGAGACCTGTCCAGGAGTCGAGGGCCGGCGCATCGTCGTCTTCTTCAGGTGATGATGTTGTTGACCCTGTTAATCTCAAGGAAGATGATCTTTGGAAGAAATCTGAGCATTGCTCGGGTTGCCGGTGGTGGAAACGAAGGATGCGTCGTGGGTACTGGAGTTGGCCGATGCGCCTGGGAGGCACCGTACTCGGCTGATTCGCCTAGCAGTAAGCCCTCCTCTGCGGCCTCCACTTTGTGGAGTTTGGCTCTGGTGCTCGGCGACGATTGGGAAGCGGCTTCGACGGCGGTGACGAACGGATCGCTGAAGACTTCGAGGAAGATGAACAGGAGTTTTGAACTTCTTTGTGAATTTCCTTTTCTTTCGGGTCTTGTTTGTAAACGGACCGGTGTAATGCGCTAAGATCAATACATGTTCTTCTCTCAGAAAAAAAGAAGATGGAACCAGAGATAATCGTGTGATAATGGGCCAGGCTTGGTCTTGGTCCGGGAAAGGGTAGGGCCGGACACAGAGAAGACGACTCAAGACAGAAAATTAATTAAAATTAATGACTTATTTTCTTTAACATTTGTGCTATTTTTATGGAGAGGACCACCGGAGCAAAACCCTTAACAGAATAAGTAACAGAAGCGGACGGAAGTGCTAGGGAAGGGATGATTGAAAAATTCGAGTGTCAAATAAGGATGAGAAAAATTTCCAGTGCCATATAAGGGATTGAAATCTTTTGAGTGTCATAAAAGGAATTCTCTCATTATTTTCACCTGTTGTGCTGCTGCTGCTTTCTTTTTTCTTTGAACAGATCGCTTTGTTGCAGTTGTATACTTGTACTTGTCTTCACATAGTTGTTGCTTGTGTGGGATTTTCAATGTTTAGTCAGCATGGTTTTCCATCGAATTTCCAGTTCGCTATGTGGAATAATAGCAAACACGGCCAGCGATGACAACGAACACACCATAGTGGCCAGCGAATCATTTCAGCTGAGACTGACTCCAGCAGTTCCCTCATCGAAGCCCGCATACGCAAAATAGGTGACCCAATAGCACTGTACAACAATGTGCGCATGCGCATCCTCATAATGAGGATGTTGGCCTCTGCAACCCCAAACTCGGGAGTTCTCTCTCTTCCCTCATCTCCTTCTCTCCCAACCGCCGCCGTGGCGCCGTCTCTCTCTCTCCTGCTGCTTCCCCACCTCGGCCACCTCCTCTTCCTCCACCCCAACGGCCTCCTCCTCACTCCGCCGTGGTGGGACGGCCTCTGCAGCGCCCTCCTCCCATATGCCGTGGTGAAGGGGCGGCGGCGACCTCGGCGAGCGGCAGCCTCCTCCCATGACGCGGTGGGGGCGGTAACCCCAGCGGCCTCCAGGTCTTCCTCCTCCCCGGAGGAGGCGCGTGCAGGCGAGATGCTGCGGGCGGAGGCTCAGCACGATGGCTTATGGACGCATGCGACCTCCCTGTCCTCTCGCCGCTGCCGCAGATCCGACCGCCGGCGACCTCCCTCTCTGATCGGAACGGGGGTGCTCGATCTTCCGTCAGGAGAAGGATAACTCGTTTTGGTGGAGGGCGACACACCGATCCGGTTTCAGATCCAAAGACCCAAACTCCTGCAACGTTAGCACCACAACTCCTTTGGTTATCAACCGTGTCACAATCCGGTTGACCTTGCCGCGAAGGCTAATCCCTGCCAGCGAAACGAAGAACACAAGAACTCGAAAGATATGCAGCTCTAAAAAGACAGTGACGGCTGCAGATGAATGCTTGAATCACATGAATGTTGGAGTTTCACAAACTGATAACGGCGACTGTTCGACAACAGAAAACTCTAAGAAAAACCCGAGTCTAAACACCGGCGGCTACTGAGTTTATACCCTAAACGAGGCGTGTTAGGGTTGGGGGCGCACCGGCAGGGGCGCCCACAACTTGGGCTGAAGGCCCGACTCGTTACAAGGCCGAGTTGGCCCAAAATAGGTGACGCAACACCTTTTCATGGTCACACAGTATGATCCACAAACCTTCTGGAGCTAGGACCAGAACCAAATCGACGGTGTCGTCATCACCGTTCCAATGAGTTCTTATATGTCTCGTTTCGACGTCGTATGATGGAGATATCACCGAAACCGTGAATAGGTGTAGGCTGATTCCGAACCGGACGTGGCAGCTTAGTCAGAGACGAAGTACAGCTTGGGGAAGGTCGTGGCGTGTGCGTGTCCAGCAGCTTGGCGATGTCCTCATCACTCTCCCCTCGCCAGAGCCGGATCTGACATGGCTCCTCTGCTCACCCGCACACCTCATCCCTCTGATTTGTCAACTCCTCTACACGCACACGTGGCACTGGCGTCGCGGCCGCTGACCCGATGATCGGCTTCACCGCGGATCCCTCGGCGCGGTCGCGGCTGACGATGCCCCTCCTCATCGCGCTCATCTTCTACGACGTCTCCGGTGGGCCCTTCGGCATCGAGGACTCGGTCCGCGCGGGCAGCGGTGCGCTGCTCCCGGTCCTCGGCTTCCTCGTCCTCCCTGTCCTCTGGTCCCTCCCGGAGGCGCTCATCACCGCCGAGCTCGCCTCCAGGTTCCCCACCAACGCCGTTTACGTCACCTGGGTCTCCGCCGCCTTCGGCCCCATCGTGGCCTTCCTCCTGGGATTCACCAAGTGGGCGTCCGACACGCTCGACGACGTGCTCTAACCCAGTGCTCTTCCTCGACCACATCCGCTGTAGCGGTGCCTTCGTCCTCCAGTTGGTGCTCCGCACCCCTCCCCCCTCTCTCCCTCCTCGTAGGAACCAACTGCCACAAGAGGATGCGCGAGAAGATGTGCATGCTTCTGTAAGACGTGTTATTTTGCGAGCTCGAGTCCTTTCTCTCTCCTTTGCGCACAAGGTGAATTTGAGGATGCAGACGCTGAGACGCGCGTGGTTGCTGCGGTCAGTCTGAACCAGCAAAGCGAATGGTAGCGGCGTAAGTTTCCAGAGTCAGAGTCCAGTCTTCTGTTTTCCGAGGATTCGGCGTCCGGGCGGGTAACGGCATGCGCGCCAATTTCAAAATAGGAGCCCCAAACGCGCCAATTTCAAATCATCTGCTGGACTGGGCTGATTCAAGCACCTCAAACTCAGCCCATTTTCTTTTCTAAACTGGCATGGGCTGGCTGCTCTTTTCCTCGCCAAAAAAAAAAGAGAGAGCATTTAAGGGTGCGGAGCTTGGCCCATTTCAAGTTTGATGATAAACATAAATTGGGCTGCTGCTATTTTATCTTTACACACTGAAAGAAGAATTTTTTTTATATATTTTTTTCAATTTGCAAAATTATACTACCGTTTTGAAATTTTACAAAATTATACCACCAACGCCGTGGGTCACGGCGGTTGCATTGTAAACGCGCTGCAACCGCCGTGGCCCACGGCGGTTGTAGGGTGTCCACGACGTTTGGGGGGACGCCACGGCGGCGAGACCTAAACGCCACGTGCCACGGCGGTTAGGACCAGCCGTCGTGGCCCATGGCGGTTAAGGTCATTTATTTATTTTTTTACTTTATGAAAGGAAAAAAAGAAAATTAAGGAATATTGGTTGAATTATTGAGAACACAATCATAATAAGATCCAGTTCAAATATTACAGTACCATGATTCAAATGAAATAGTAGTTCAAATATTACAGCACTGCAGAAAAGACTACAACATCATACAAAATGACAAACTTCAGCCATTCTTGCGAAGTGACGACGAAGGTTTAGCTTTCTTGGTAGCTTTTATAGTAGGTGGATTAGCAACACACGGGTCTGCTGGTGGAGCATAACGACCATCCCAAGGAGATTCCTCTCCTCTTGCAATGGCATCTGCAGTTTTTTCTTACAAATAATGATGCATGTTAGGTGGAGCATAAAGAGCATCCCAAGGAGGTTCCTCTCCTCTTGCAATGGCATCTGCAGTTTTTCCTTGCAAATAACGAAGCATACATCTTTCCAACGTGCTCATTTTCTTCGGATCAGGTGATGTATTTCTGTTTTCCCCCTTGTGGTGTGACGAATCACGATCACCATTACCATCCTCACCCCCTCCAGCAGCAGTAGACATCTCTAGTTACTGTTATAAAATATCTAAACTAATTACACTATTCGAAACTAATTGAACTAATTACATAAAATAAATAAAGAGAGGAAACTTACCTGAGAGGGAGTAGCAGCCCGTGGGGAGAGGGAGGCAGCGGTAGGGTGGGGCGGGACGGCTGGTGCCATCGCCCTTTATATAAGCGTGCCAGCCGCCGTCGCCCACGGCGGTTCGAACCTACTGCCGTGGCCCACGGCGGTCGCAAAATTTTTTTAACTTTATGATACAGAAAACGAGGAGGTAATAACGAAAAGCAAAGTGACATAATAAAAAGTAGTCATCATCACAAATAAGAGTGCTGCTGACATAATACAAAGTAGTCATCCTAATCTAGCAACGCCTCTTCTTGTTGTGCAGCCTGTCTGCTCGCGCTACGGCCCGCGTCTGGTCGCGAGGGTACGTCAACGGGTCAGGTGGGTGGATCTGCCGACGCCTAGCATCAGCAGCGGCATCCAGTGTCGCCATCGCCGCCGGTGACCCTGCAACCTGGTGGGACGACCCTGGCAACCCGCTCGCTTTTGTGCCTGTGGGTCCCGCGCCTCGTAGCTGCGACCCTTCTGCCTGCATGCATCCTCCCTCCTGTGTCCACGTGGCTGGCGCGCCTCCCAGGTGCGACCCTCCGAGCTCCTCCTGCGTCGACCCATAGCTGATCTCGAGCCTGATCATGAGCCTGATCCATAGCTGCAGCTGCATACAAAAATTAAATGAATAATTAAAAAAACCAGATAAAGTAATTTTCTAGAATTTCTAAAAAAGATAAAGTAATTTTCTACATTTTCTACAACATGGAAACTATTTTTCTACATTTTCTAGAACAGGAAAAGTACTTTTCTAGAATTTCTAAACAGGATAAAATAATTTTCTACAATTTCTAAAACATAGAAACTATTTTTCTACATTTTCTAGAACAGGAAAATTAACTTTCTAGAATTTCTAAACAAGATAAAGTAATTTTCTACAATTTCTAAAACATAGGAACTATTTTTCTACATTTTCTAGAACAGAAAAAGTACTTTTCTAGAATTTCTAAATAAGATAAAGTAGTTTTCTTCAATTTCTACAACATGGAAACTATTTTTCTACATTTTGTACATTTTCTAGAACAGAAAAAGTAATTTTATAAAATTTCTAAACAAGATAAAGTAAGTTTCTACAATTTCTACAATATGTAAACTATTTTTCTAAGTTTTCTATGTTTTCTAGAACAGAAAAAATAATTTTATAGAATTTCTAAACAAGATAAAGTAATTTTCTATAATTTCTACAATATGGAAACTATTTTTCTAAATTTTCTACATTTTCTAGAACAGAAAAAATAATTTTCTAAAATTTCTAAACAAGATAAAGTAATTTTCTACAATTTCTACAATATGGAAACTATTTTTCTAAATTTTCTATGTTTTCTCTACGTTTTCTAGAACATAAATAAGAATTTTCTATAATTTCTAAACAACATAAAGTAATTTTCTACAATTTCTACAACATGAAAACTATTTTTTTAAAATTTTCTACATTTTCTACAACATAAAAAATAATTTTCTAGAATTTCTAAACAATATAAAGTAATTTTCTACAATTTTCTAAACTAATTTCTAAATTATCTAAACTAAAATCTAAATTTTCTAAACTAATTTCTAAATTTTGTAAACTGAAATCTAATTTTCTAAACTAATTTCTAATTTTTCTAAACTAAAATCTAAATTTTCTAAACTAACTTTTAAATTTTCTAAACTAAAATCTAATTTTTCTACACTAATTACAGTAATTAAATTAATTAAGCAAGGAAGAAACCGTACCTGAGAGAGGGAGGGAGAGGTTGCGGCGGCGGTAGGCGTGGGCGACGGTGGCCGTCGTCGCCCCTTTATATACGTGAGCCAGCCGCCGTGGGCCACGGCGTTTAGGACCTACCGCCGTGACCTACGGCGGTAGCAAGTGCTACCGCCGTGGCCCACGGCGGTAAGCTGCTGCGGGCCCACAGCCTCATCGGACCGTTGGCGGTAAGCCCAACCGCCGTGGGCCACGGCGTTTAGGCTTCCTGCTGCCGTGGCCCACGGCGGTTGAGCTTATCCGTCGTGAGCCGTCGTGGCTCACGGCGTTGGTGGTATAATTTTGTAAAATTTCAAAATGATAGTATAATTTTGCAAATTGAAAAAAATATAAAAAAAATTTCTGAAAGAAAGTTACTTGTGTTTTTCTCTCAATATTATGCGTAGTTTTGCATTGGATGGTATTGTCAATGATAGCAAACATGACGTGATCTCTAGTTCACTATTGTGAACGAGGTAAACTATTCGCCGATATATGGTCTCAGAATATCTCTACTTCTAAAAAGCTTAAAGAGTATACAAAACATCGCAACAACTCGCACTTCTGCGCCTCCGCTCCGCGCTCCGCACGCCCTGACGATTGATTCTTACAGTTGATCAAAGGTGGCAAGGGCGTGGACGGCCATTGTGCCTTTCACCCCACACTGTGGCCCCTCTCGCACACCCCGTGCATCCATTTTTGCCGTTCACATTTGTCTCATGTCCCATATCGTGGTCGTAATTGCCCATGGATGCCGATCCAACACGCATTCGCCTTTGCTGCCTCCAACAACGCTGCTTTGAACCTAATTTTAGGAGGCCTTCCCCACGAAGCCTTCCTCTCCCCTTCCTAGTCTCCTCCGCTGCTCTTGCCCGGGCCCCTCCCTTCCTCCCCTCCGGCGTTCGCCGGCGGCGAGAAGGGCAGGGAGCCCCTCCTTTGTGTAGATCTACTACTTATTTACTCGTTCCTTAGTTGCCTTTATGGCTTGTGCCCGCAGTGGCCAGTACTGCCTCGGTAGCGTCGCCGCCGTCGCCATCGCCGTCGTTCTTGGCTGCCTCGTCGCCTGTCCTTACGCTCCCAAGGTATGTTTAAATAAAATAAATCATCCCCTCCGCCAGGCGGATCTCTTCTCCAACTCCTCCACTTCGCTCCGCCCCGTGATCCGCTCACCGCCGACCCGTCTCCACCGCCGCTCCACTCTGACGCCTCCCCCACCGAGCAACCTTCGTACCTGCAGATCCAGATCCAACCAAGCACAACTCTTTTGGGCGCTGACCAGATGGGCTCATCTCCCCCCCGGGCATCGACATCGAGCCATATCATTCACCGCCGGCGACGAGTTTCCAACAAATCCTTCGGTCCGCCGGTGCGATCTCCATCAACGGCTTCGTCGTCCCTCCTTCAACCGTCGCAAGGCGCGGTTCCTCCATCTGCCTGTAAGCGTCTCCGGCACCCCTACTGGCCATCGACGACGAGCTCATCCTCGTCTCCGCCGATGCAGTTGCGTTTATCCGGTCTCTGGACCGTTTTGTAATTCGGCCTTCTTTGAAGGACCGCGTTGTAAGTTGGTTGCTTAATCTATAAAGTGGTGATTGTCAAAAAAAAAAAACAACGCTGCTGCCCTCGCCTCCACAACGCCAACTGGCGACTGGTGACGATCTCCCATTCGATCCAATTCAGTCAATGCCACTGTCGTCGCCTCCATCACACAAACCAGGTAAGCCCCTATCTTCAATCGAATCATGACCCCATCAGATCAGTACCTTTGTCATCTCCAGCACGTAGATTGACGTCGCTGTCGTCTCCAACACGACGACCAAGGAGACCTTCTTGTCCAACACCAACATTTATAGGGGGAGGGGGCTCGAGCACCCCTAGTGTCCCCCCTCCCGCCTTACAACTGCAAATGACTAAATGAAAAATTGTAGTTGTATGTAATGCACTTCAGGACCAAAATTGTTGTAAAACGGACAAAGGTACAACGTGGGGGTAGCTAAGGATTCATATTTGACTGAACACAGAACACACTAATGTATCTGATGGGATAGCTAAGGATACATATTTGAGGGCAGTCCCAATAAAAGAAATCATCTGGTTTTCATATCATACGATTTCGTATCAAGAAACTACTTCTCCACAATGCAAAAATTTTCAGGGAACTTCAGACAAAAAATTGTCCAATCATCCACCATATTTCTCTCTCCCACCTCCGGATCCTTTGTGCATCCCCGCCACCGCATTGACCACCCACACAACCTTATCTCTTTCCCCTCAGACCGTCCGGCGGGCCGCGCGAGCTCCTACCGGGAGCGGCGGCGCGCTGCTCCCCGGTCGAGCTTCCCCGCCGGCAAGCGGGCGCAGGCGCGGCGAGCTCCTGCCGGGAGCGGCGGCGCGCGGCTCCCCAGCCGAGCTTCCCCGCCGGCGAGCGGGCACAGGCGCGGTGACGCGCGCGGCTCCCCCGGTCGAGCTTCCCCGCCGGGAGCGGGTGCGGCTGCGCGGGCCATGGCGAGCTGCGGCTCCTGCGGGTGTGCGCACAGGATCTGGAGGAAGCCCATGGAAACGAGGCAGTTTCTTCCCAATGCGATTTCTATCGTTTCTTCGTGCTTCGATTCTTGCGTAGACGCCGTTTCGTCCTCAGGAAATGATTTCTTGCTTTCCTCCTCTCTCTCTCTTCATTAATTTGTTCGCCACATTAGCAAATTGGTAAGTTGTCAACGTAATTAAGAAAGATAGAAACTCCAATTAATGTCCCATTGGGACTGCCCTGACAGAATCACTAACCTAGCTCAGGTGTACCTGAGGGTAATAAAGGCTTCCTCATAATGATATTTTTAAAAATATGCTATCAAGAGAAGGAAAATTTGTGTCAGTTATTTGAGTATCAAAATGATTTCAAATAAAAAAACTTGAACTACAAAGGTGTAAATCTTGACAAAAGTTACAACTTTCGTATAAATTTTATATTCATTCGAGTTCATATAAAAAAATTATGATTTTTTGAGTAGACTACTCCATTTCATATAGTGGTAGGTGCACTGTAGCGTCTCTGCTGCCGTTTCAAAGGACGATTTTAAGATGTCGTCGGCACCAGAGTATGGTTTTGCAAAATTTTCATTCAACCATATATTTTTGAAAAATCGTAAACAAATACAAACAATAAAAAATCGGGCAACACGCATGCCGCCATGCGAGGAGCCGCAAACGGGCCAAAGATAATGGTGTTGGGCCCTCTGGAACATGAATACATTTTTCAACTACCAATTAGTAATATTTTTCTCTAAACATCAAATTAGCATCACTTATTTGCCATCAGTTATAATATTTTGTCTCATATCAAATCAGCATCACGTCCATCATCAGCCAGACGAACAATACACCATGTTGGCTTTCTGCAGCTACTTCACATCACGCGAACCAAGATTCAATGCAGGTCAAGGCGGAGTCTCTCAGTAGTAGTTGGCGTATGCTGTGTCTCTTCTCCCTCCCCTCTTCCTTCTCCTCGAAGCTTCCCTAGCTCTCGCCGCCGCTGCCACCGCCCATCCTTGCCGCTCCACCTCCACCTCATCTCGTCGCCGCCTCTGCGGCCGTTCCCAAGTCCCCCTGACCCCTTCTCTCCTTGCTCCGGCGCTCGCGCCGGAGTGGGGAGGGAAAGGGGCCCTCTTAGTTTTCCCCGTAGTTGTAGTAGTAGGAGCTCCGTGAGAGCTCCCCTGGGCGCCGCTTTGCTCGTCGTCGTCCTCGTTGCCGTCGGTAAGCACGCCGCCATGGTATACATAAATAAACTCCTCTCTCTCCACCAAGATCTGGATCTACCACTCACCTCGTCGCCTCCGTCTCACTGTCGTGCCTCAGATCCAGTCTCCATCGACCCGTCTCCGCCTCAACATCTCCACCGCATCCCTAGTTCTTTCAAGAAGGTTCATGGTAAGCAGATCTGCTCGTTGCTTCTGGGGATGTTTCCCCTTCGGGCTCTTAGATTGGGGGGTGATGGATTTGTGTTGGTTGTTCCGATGTTTCTGTGTGACATCGTTGAACGCTTCCTCTTCCTTTTGCCTCTGCTCGACGATGATTGTTTCTATGTGGTTGTTCCGATTCCTTTTCTTAGTGTTGTTGAACGCACTTGGTTGCAATCATCTGTGGTTTGTGGTGACAGTTTCATGGTGGTTGTTCCGATGTCTTTCTTTGCCGTCGTTGAACACGTTTTCTCACTGTTGCTTGAGCTTCTGCCTATGGGGGAACCTGCTCCATGGTTCTGTGTGGTTGTTCCGGTGTCTTCCTCGCTGTAGAACGCACAGGGATGTTGCAGAGCGTGCCTCTGCTGTTAACCGTCTCCAAGCAGTTTACACTCATCCGGATTCAAGTCCCTGCATATCCTTCCGCCACCGGCTCAGCAGTGAGCCACCCACTATTGTTGAAGACAACGATTTTTGGTCTGCTGGTGACAGCTACATCTTCATCCTTCAGTCATCGGCGATACTCTTCATCGACGGCGTTTTCGACTTCTTCAAACCTTCGTGTGAAGGCCATCCGCACCACTGCAACTTCTTGCAGCTCGACAGCGTCCTGCTTTCTTCCGGGGGCGTTGGATCTTTTTCTGTAGACTTTTCTGTAATTGGCTTCCCTCTAAGGGGCCTAGTTGTAATATAGCTGCTTTAATATAATATAAGTGTTGTTTGTAATAAAAAAAACGCAGGCCAAGGCGACGCCGTTGATCCGGCGAAGGTGCAGATTGAAATGACGAATGGTTATGATTTTTCTTTAAAATGTGCTGGGAATTACCACCATTTCAAACGGTGATTTATTATAAATTTTCGTTTGCTGTAATTATTTTTGTAAAATCATAAAAATAGAAAAATAAAAGGCCCCCTTGTTTTGAGAGTATAAAAAAATAAAAATAAAAAAGCTCCCAATTGAACCGGCCTTTTTTCTGCCTAGCCTGAGCACGGCTAAATGCTCAGGTCTAGTCTAGTTGGAATGTCGAATAGAATTTTTGGAGAAAATGTTTGGTTTTCTTTTCAAGATCTATTAAGAGTATTAAACGTAAACTAAATACAAAATTAATGACACGAATGGACTGAAAATCGCGTGACGAATTCATTAAATATAATTAATCTATCATTAGAGATTAGTTACTATAGCATGACGTTGTCTAATCATAACATAACTAGACTCGTTAGATTCGTCTCAAAAATTAAGGTAGAGATTGCGGAATAGATTTTCAGCCTGTTCGTTCGGCTTATCAGCCACCAACCAGCAGTATTTTTCTCTCAGAACAAACCAGTCACCACCAACCAGCCAGCAGTACTTTTCTCTCAGAACAAATCAGCACTAGCAACCAGCCACCAGCCAAACGAACAGGCTGTTTATCATTAATCTACATTTAATACTTTTAATTAGTGTCTGAATATTGATGTGATAGGTAGTTGTAAAATTTTTGGAAGTAAACAGGACCGTGCCGGACTAGTAGTGCATACTTGAAACTCTCTGAAGTGTTTGATAGAAATTTCAGGTGGCAATGTCGACACAACAAAAAAAAAGTTTGCCGAGCTGTCCACGAGGCCACGACGAGCACGATTCGCTCGTCCGAATAGAAAAGGACAAAGAAATTTGGGGTGCCATACTAGTAGAACATCCTTGAAACTTCAAGACTAGAAATTTCAGGTGGCAATGGAGTTTTTGTAGTTCGTATTCTTTCTTGCCTCGCACCGAATTTTGTTTCTATGTACTGTTTAGAGCACTTGCGTGTTTTTTCTAAAAAGAGAGAGCCCACGTCTATACGAGCGAAGACAATTGAAAACTTTTCTCATCCAAATCGGACTCACCTTACCCCTCACGTCGAACCCACCTGTCATATGTTTTTTGGAGTGGATAGGGTGGAAGGACTATGAAAGGACCGAAAAATCGCAATTTGGAGAGCGTTTCTGCCAAAAACGAATTATTTTTCTCACCTAACATCGTGTTACCCACCCCGTTGTACCCATCAACTGTTTCAGGACTCTTAAGACGTCCGCGTTTACCCCCGCGCCTCTCCCGGGTGGCAGAGCCACGGCTGGACGCCACCCCACCCCTGCACGCGCCACACCCTCCCCTCCTATCCGCTTTGCACCCGCCCGCACCGACGAGGTATGAGGCCCACCTGCGTCGCTCGCCACGCCAGTGAGGGAGGGGGCCCACGAGGCACCGCCCGCCCCTCGCTACGTCGACTGCCGGTAGAGGCATAGGGGGTCGTCCCATCACCTCGTAGACTGGCGGCACAAGCAGGCCAGGAGCCACCGCGTCAACGACCGAGGCCACCAGAGGAACGGCTGCTAGGGCCACCCAAGGTTGAAGCTACCGCGCCGGGGAGTCGAGGCTCGCAGCCGCTTGCCACGCCGGGGGTGACGGAGCTGGTGTCGGCCGGAGCCGCCATGGTTGGGGACGCCCTCCCCTTCTCCTCATCCACGATACGACAACGACGGCCGAGCTCGCCGCCTCCTTGACCATGCGACGCCGTCCTCTCGACCTTGCCCGTCGCGCTAGCTTCTGCTTCACGGAGCACCACCACGGCATCAGCATGGCCTCCGGCGCGCGGTAATGGAGACGCTAGCGCTTGCAGAGCCACCTCGCCCCGGATGTGCGCTGGCCGCCAGAGAGGCGGAGATGCGAACGTCGGTGGAGTCGTCCTCCCCTCGAATGAGTGCTGACTGCCAAAGATGCAAGCGTCGGCGCAGCCGCCCTCCCATCACACGCGCGCTAGCCGCCGAAGCCCCTTTCCTCGCGTGCGTTGGACACTCCGACCGCCATACTTGCATTGCAAAGGAACAATGGAGGCACATGTGTTCTTGTTTCTGGCTCACTGGCTGCCCATCACACAGCACACATATGAGATTGCAAGGCCAATTTCAGGCAGCTTGATTGTCTGCCGTTAGAAGCTTCTGATGAACAAGAAGCCATGTGAGAAACTTACGCTTCATCTGAACAAATAGCCCATCACACAGCACACTTATGCGGTTATGCTTTCCAGATGAGTTGTGCTTCAATTCAAAAGTGCAACAGGATCCTTGGAACTAACAAGAATAAGCTGATTTTGCAGTGTTTACAATCTGAAGTTACACCAGATTCCAAATGTCAGCTTGCACATTATTTTTTTCTGAAAACGAAGAAGCTAATAGTTCAGATCACATGAGACAAGCCATTCTGATAGAGATGATTTAGCTTCATTGGAATGCATTTTCTCTATGAATTCAGATGTTGATCATAGAAATATAGCACTTTCACCTGCTGAGTTAATTGTGTGTTTGCACCTTCTCAATGCTCCCTCGTGGTTGACAGAAGATGTGATAATTGAATTATCTAAAAAAGCTACAAACTCTACTTAATATCTTAACTTCAGAAGACATCTACTCATATGTTCTTGGCTTCAAAAACCCTACCTTATATGGCGCAAACCATTCTCCAGTAGTTGGCAACCTATGTGTAATTCTCTCATACAAGCCTTGAAGACTTTGATGATTTTTGTTGTTGCCTCAAGTGCTCTTTGGAATCATATGTTGTTGATTAGTGCCCAATATTATTTTGATAAACATGTATGTATGAACTGTAATATTTTATAATATTGGGTGATTCGAAATTATATATATAGTTTCATATTTATACCAATTTCCCGAGATGACACTGGTGATGTCCTGCGAAAATAATAAGAGAAAGGATACGTGATGACAGTAAACTGAATACTATCAACCTGTTTTCCAGAAGAAAGATAAATTTTTCCCTGAAAACGAATCAGTGTATTTAGTTAGTTATATGATGGATCATTGACAACAACAATAATTATGAGAGATTTGTTTCGGTACTCTGAAGACATCGGTTGAGGCATGAACATTGAATGTTCTTTTCATACGTGTGGTCAAAAAGTTCACGGTCAGAGCTTTCATATGTATTTAAAAGTAACCATGTTTCATAGTTAAATTATGAATATATAAATTGTTGTGTTCATTATTTTCTAAAAATTGTTGTGTTCATTATTTTCTAAAAGCTTTGTGATATGAATTATGTTTCTTGGTTATTGAATATGCAAATACAACTTCATTTTATAAATATATTTTTATTATGATATTTTAGACACGCGCGTGAGCATTTTACTAGTGATGAAAAAGAAGTTGACACAAAAAAAAAGTTTGCCGAGCTGCCCACGAGGCCACGATAAGCACGATTCGCTCTTGCCCGAATAGAAAAGGACAAGCCCCAGCGCGGCGCCACTTGATGAACTCCCCCTGTTGACTTTCTGCAGCTGCTTCACATCACGCGAACCAAGAAGATCCAGCGCACAAGCCAAAGCGACGTACGCCCGTGATCCGGCGAAGGAGCAGAGCTGCCAGCCATGGGCATGGAGATCGCCAGGGTTGACCTCCGCGGCGTCGCGCCCGGCGGGCCGGGGTGGGAGGCCGCACGCGCGGCGGCGACGGCGTCCATGGTGGCGCACGGCTGCGTCGTCGTCGTCGCGCACGACGATGCGCTCGGCGCCGACCTCCGCCGGGCGCTGTTCGGCCGCGCCCTGCCGGAGCTCTTCGCGCTCCCGCTCGAGGTCAAGCAGCAGACGGTGTCGTCCAAGGGGAAGTACAGAGGCTACATCGGCCAGGTCCCCGGCATGAACTGGGAGAGCCTCCGCGTCGGGGAGCCCACGAACGCCGACAGCGTCCGCAAATTCGCCGACCTCCTCTGGCCGGAGGGCGGCAACCAGGAGTTCTTGTGAGAACACACACACACGCTTGATCCTTAGTCCTCTATCTTTTTCCTGCCATCTTGGGAATCTCAAATTGAGATGCTCTGTAGTCTGTTCTGAATTGGGGGAAACGAAATTAATCCCTTTCTTCGTGATGTCCGGCTATGCCCAGTGAGACGATCGTGTCGTTCGCCAAGAACATGCGGAAGCTGGAGGAGACGGTGCAGACGCTGGTCCTGGAGGGCCTCGGCGCCCGGGGAGAGAGCGTGGCTGCGCACCTGGACAACCTCGGTCATGGCATCCGGATGTCGCACTACGGCGCGCCGCTGGACACAGAGACCAGCATGTCCATGACGGCGCACTGCGACGACAGCATGGTGACCATGATCGTGCAGCACGAGGTGGAAGGGCTGGAGGTGCACGTCGGGGGCGGGCGCTGGGTCGCCGTCCCTCCCGAGCCCGGCACCGTCGCCATCGTCGCCGGCGAGCAGCTCAGGGTACGTACGATCGATCCTCGGTTCGCGCCTGCTTCTCGATCGTTGCCGTCACGATTCCTATTTCGATTTATGTTGATTCTCACTCCGTTGCAGGTCGTCACGAACGGGCGCGTGCCGGCGTGCCTCCACCGTGTGAGGACGCCGAGCAACCGCGAGCGGTTCTCGGTGCTGTTCGGCCGGCGGCAGAAGGACGGCGTCGCGGTGCGCGCTCTGGACGAACTCGTCGACGCGGAGCACCCCTTGGCGTACAACCCCCTGAAGCACGAAGAGTACTCCAAGTGGCGTTACTCGGAGGAAGGGCTCAAATTCGAGGATCCACTGAAGGCGTACTGCGGAGTGGAGAAGGACGGCGCCGCCACCATGGTTTGATCGCAGCTCACAAGTCAGCCTTTGTTCATCAGTTCCGAAGTCGCTACCATTATGAATGCCGTGTTGTTAGTACAGTTGATCTATTGAAACTTTGACCTTAAATACCTGTTCACAAACTGATATTGAACATTTTCAAGTGGCGAGTGAAATTTTATTTGGCCTTTCAAGGTCTTTTTGATATATATAGCAGATAGCACTGACAATGCACAAACGTCCCCTAACAAGCTCCGTACAATTTTAGGCAACATTTGCTAATATGGCTAACTCTTGCAAAAAAATAAATAAACCAACAATTGCAATAATCCTCCTCTTAGAATCATATCCTCCTCAACTTTGCCATTGTCCACCTGGCGGGCACGGCCTTCACCTAACAAGCTCCAGGCCTCCAGCAACAGCACAAGATGCAGAAGACGGCAACAGAGCAGGAGGCTTAGGAACAACAATAAAAATAAAAGCCATGGTATGGTGTGTGTTGAGTTTCCCACATTGTAAAAGATTTGGTCTTTTTTATCACATCACACAAACAAACAAAAGATTCACAACTCAATGACTAACTTATGGTTTTGAGGGATAACAAAAACACATACTGATGGTGCCCTTGACAGTCACAACACAGTGACTAACTAATAATGGTTTGTCTGTCTTATCTAGCAACACAACATTCATGTTGCCTGTGGTGCTTCAAAACACATTCTTGGCAGCCAGCTAGCTGAATTAAACGCCTCGAAAGTTTCTTCTAAATTAAAACACTATGTTCTGCACATCCGTCCTCAGATCATCCAGGCAGATCACTTCGGTGGCCTCCTCTTTCTTCTCCTTCTCGGCAGATGTCAGCTTCTCATCCAGCTCACTTATTCGGTCAGTTGAAAGCCAGTTGATCTCGCCTTAATCTCGTCAGGACTCTCTGCACTTTCTGTTGCTCGGACGACGACTGCACCTTGGAGCAGTGGATTTTCCATCTTTTGCCTTCAATGCAAGAACCACCCTACTACTACATATACAAAACATAAGCACAACGTTCTAACAGACTAAGCACTACATACACAGAACAGAAACACCAGGTATAGTACTCAGATGAGGATCTGATCCTTACCCGCTGGCAACATTGTCAGATGAGGATCCCTTGTGATAGTGCTGGGGTGGCATAATGGGCATCTCTCCAGCTTTGCTGCACGCATGTACAACAGCACATATGAGGAATATCAGTTTATATATATAATAACAACAAGCAGTCAAAACCACTCTTTAATTATTATAATGCAAGGTAGGGAACGAACTTGGGAAGCATGGTATCCTTCATTACCCAAGAGAAGCACATGCTATATATGCTATGTGTTGAAAGCAGTAAGGCTAACCTGTCCGGTGCATCATCCGCAGTACTCAATGTGGGCAGGGTTGCTGTTTCAGAGAAGAGCAGGCTGTGATGGCTCACGCCTGCTATTCCCTGTCCCTCCAGAAACTTTATATGCTGCCTAAAGGACTCATCCCTGTAAGATGCATAACAAATAAACTTCTCAGCAGTTTTCAGTAAACCTGGAAATATGAGTAACTACTGCACACTGCTTGAGCAAAAAAAAAAAAAGTCTAAAAACAAGCAGCTACACTTTTCTAGGGCACTCCATTGACTTCTGCAAGTAAGAAATGCTTTATGCGTAACGAAATTCCTACAAAATTACCGGAGGAGATTCAACACTTTTGCACTGCGCAAGTCATGCCTAATTGACACCACTGTAACATAATTTATATGATAGTTGCACATGTGACTGTATCATCAAGATTTAATTAATTATGCTCCATTAAATGAAGTTCAAGTAAAAAGATCCCTTACATATCAACTTGTTGACCATACTCTTCTTGCAGCTGCTTCTGCGTGAGGGAAACATCAAAACCTTGTTGTGGCAAACTAAAAAGATCACGAATCTCCTGCGGGCACAAACAAGATAGCCGTAAATATCTGGTAGGAGATTGAGCAAAAATGACATAACATGAGATCAGGAAAAAGTACACTCTTGCTGAAGTAGCATGTTTGCTCTTTTTGCTCTGTAGCTGTCCTGAACAGAGCCCCCTTCAAAATCTGGGAAGAAGATCATCTATTCTTTTACAAATTTTAAATAAAAAATAGTAATTACTTTCTGAGATGAAAGCTCACGGAACAAGGCTGGAGAAATACATGAAATAAAAAGAGCTGTGATCACATAGCTACGTAAAAAGGACATCCAAGTACATGGATACATTCCCATTCACATCAGCAAAAAACAGCAACTTATTATACACCTAGAAATCAGATTTTAGTAGTAGGGTCCATACTGTTGCAGAGATAAATATAAGGATGTAACAAAAATTTCACCATGTAAAACCTTGTAACTCTAGATCATATACTCCTAATAATTGGTTCAACAAACCAGAAGGTAAGACTGATATTGAACCTGTAATTTGTATATCTTTTCTTCAATGGTTGCTGATGTCATCAGCCGGTATACAATGACATTTTTTTTCTGGCCAATTCGGTAAGCGCGATCTACGCATTGATTGTCTGTACTGTAAATGGAAATACAAGTGTGTAAGGATAAAAAAACTTGTAGTGTTAAACATTCATTCAAGAAAAGTTATGCGCTTAGGTGTCATTGTTCAGATATATACCTTGGGTTCCAAGCAGGATCAACTAGTATGACGCGTGTTGCCTTGGTGAGTGTCAACCCAAGTCCGCCAACTTGTGCGGTTAGCAAAAATATTTGAGCTCCGTCAGGACCCTCTTGGTCTTGGAAGTTCTGGAGGATGCAAGTATATATGTAAGCAACCAAGCAGGTATGGTCAACTCTATGACATAAAGCTCACGGAGAGAACCTCCACAATCCTGTTCCTCTCAGAACCCTTGATTTTGCCATCAATGCGCAAGAACTTGTAGCCCTCTAACAATATTGCTTCCTGTTACAACAAACGAACAACTGAACTGTTGAGCAAACAGACCCAAAAATGTAGGTAATCATTTACAAAGAAAAAAATTATTACAATGGATAGACTTGTTGACAAAGAAACTCCCACTGAAGATTACAAGAACATTCTAATGCCAAAAAGTCAAAGATTAAAGATGCTTTATGCCAGAAGTAGATCACAGGTAAAAAAGGCTACTGGCAAGCTAATTCTCATGTTATCAGACCAATTGCTGTCAAGTTCTTCCAAAGAAGTGTGTATCAACCACTACCGAAAGGAAAGAAAGCTCTATATTGATGCAGTATTTATTACCAATAACAGTATTGAAGCTTCAAAGACAACCAAAACAGATGTAATGTTACACTTTGGCTTGCACAAATGTATTTTAGTTTCACCAATATCTACTAACAGTGACGGATCTAGAATCAGATAATAGGGGGGACTGAACACCTTCTTCTACCTCTAAACAATAGAAAAGCTTCATCCATAGTTGAAAAATTCAAGAAGAAATGAGAGGACCCCCCCCCCCCCTGCTGGATCTGTCGCTGTCTACTAAAGGCAACTAGCCATATATGTCATTGTTCAGTTACGAAGCTTATCCCTGTGAACTGAGACTCAAGTAAGTAAAGGTCCCAAAAAAAATGTATCTATGCAGCAATGTATTGAACTATCGATGTATCAAACTAGAAAAAATGTAATCCCAAAAATCACAAGAAAGTGGCATGTGCCAAGGCAGGGTAAATTACAAAAGAATTAAAATAGCAACAACATACCTGAATAAGGTTCAGCATTTTACGGCTATGCGAAAAGATTAAGACATGATGCTTCTCTTTAACAAGGTTCCGCTGCAATATGAGAAATTACTTATATGAATTTAATATTAAGGACAAATGCATAGTAACAAGGAAAATGGGCATGCGTCCAATAATACTTACCAACAAAGGCATAATGAACGATAATTTGCATGAGATGACATCATTATCATCATGAGCCATATCTGCAAGGTTCATAGCCATTTTTTCTACCATTTCAATGTGTTGATCCTTTAACATTTCAACCATTCCAATGTCTTGATCCTTCAACATTTCTTCCAGGACATCTTTAGCACCTCTCTTAGTCAATAGCCATGGGTGATTACATATTATCTTCAGTATCTGTTAGAGAGAATATAGCAGTGTACCAAATATAATCACACCAATAAACATAAATAAACATACGCAAAAACTTTTCTACAAGGCTATAAGGAAGCTAGTTTTTGAAGAATAGAGAATGTGCATCCCACCCCACACAAAGAAAAACACACAGCCACACAGGAAAGTCAAAG
Source organism: Cenchrus fungigraminus (assembly GCA_036936925.1). Taxonomy (NCBI): domain Eukaryota; kingdom Viridiplantae; phylum Streptophyta; class Magnoliopsida; order Poales; family Poaceae; genus Cenchrus; species Cenchrus fungigraminus. The sequence continues at coordinate 102,746,350 of CM072769.1, read as the reverse complement.
GAGTTAACCTCAATGGGAGAAGAAAACATGTATGCAAAGGAAGGTAAACGGTGTAAATAAATTTTTTTTGTAAGGTGATCTTACAGTGATAACGACCAGTGGTGATCCCTTTGGTTCTATAGCTAAATGAACCAACTCACTTTTTAGAAAAGCTTCATATAACTTCCTCTGTGCCCAGAAAAAGGTCATCAGTCGAACATCCATTAACCAATATCTCAAGCAAGTTTTTACAACAATGACACCAAAGTCAAACCTGAAATGCTGTAAGCTTCAGCCAGACAATTAATTAATTCTTCTTGGCGTCACTGTCAGGGAAAATTTTACTTTTCATGCGTCGCAAAAGGTGTGGCTTGATCTTCTCTCTTAGTTCCTGTGAAATGTAGTTCAAAACCAACCAAAAAACACATTACATCAAGTAATGAGCAACATACTTAACAGTTAACAATATTAATCTGGAATGGTGAGTGCACAAAAAGAGAAAACTAAACATTCTTGCTCTCTTAGTGCTTCAACTGAAAGTTGATTTGAGTTATAATCTAAAATCTGACTACTTTGTATATATGAATTGCTTTCAAGGGTCCAAATCAAAGAGGGATCTACTACTTTGTATATAAACGAGTCACCCATATTACACAATTTGTTGATGTCTAACTGTATTACTATATCAAAGTCAACAATGAATTTGTGCTTCAAGCCTACAGATTCAGTGAGTAAAAGACAAGACATATCCTCCTAGCTTGGCTAAACTCTCTTGCTTATCCTTCTTTTCGAGAATTTGATCTGTACAGTCCTCTTCATTCTCTTTGTTTTTAGTTTTTCATTTCTTTCAGTTTTTTCCCACCTTTGTACAGCTAGCTACCTTTGGGAAAGTTTCATGTATAGTACTGAAATACACCACAATAGCAAGAAACTGGAAACCATCCATATATTAGTACATTATAGACAGAAGAAGGTCAAGATAGAAATTGTTACCTTTGCTGCATTTGATCATACAATCTTCTCTCGAGCAGTAGCATTCTTGTCATTTCCGCGAAGGATACCCGACTCATACCTCATTTTGAACCTGTAACAACAAAGGGGGAAAATGAGACTAGATTGTGCGATAAAGTACCTTTGGGAATGCAGGAATGATAGGTTTGAATGTATGGAATTACTGTTGTTCATCACCCAAGACATCCGGGCAACAGAAATTGAAAAGAACCCACATTTCCTGCAATAATAATCAAATTTTTATTTGCAACATATATAGTACATCACACAAAAGTTTCAGGAATTGAGAAAGGGGATAAGGTAATACACCTACAAGTTATTTTGGATAGGCGTCCCAGTGATCACAATGCGACGGGCACAAGGTATTTCAAACAAGCTTTGGGACGTTTGTGACTCCTTGTTTCTAATTCTATGCCCCTCATCAAGAATGACGTAATCCCACAATGTCCCTTCCTCATCGTCGTCATCATTGTTGTTGGAATCGCCTCTTATCAGCTTGTAATTGCTCAGGACAATCTCATAGGTTGTTAGGAGGACACCACCCTCCTGTAGAAAGAGATGGAGTGAAACATTGGCCAGGATCGATTACAACATCTTGGGAGGGATTATGATTTATTCTAAATGATGATATGCAAAAAAAAACTGTGTAATCATTTTTTTAAACTGTTATACAATACACATTGCAAAGTTACAGTAGGCCAGATCGAGAATAACCCCTATGGAAGATACCTTTGTGGTAGAAGAACTTACCCTGAAAGCGTATATGAGCTCATAACTGCGAATAATTCTGTTGAGATCATGGTAGCTGCCAAAAATAGAAAGGGATAGATGATTAACACTAATTAACAGGACTTAGATCCTTTGAAGATAAAAGATATACTGTACTGTACTCTCTGATCATCTCGTTAAGGCCCGCAACCGAAAGCTCCTTGGTCCAAGTCTTCATAAGTGACCTTGGAGCAACAATCAGCGCCCTCTTGATTAGGCGAGAACGAAACAATCCAGCCAGAAATGCAGTTATCTGCGCCACAAAAACAAGGTCGCATGCTTCCATTAGTGGGTTCCACAACTAAATGAACTGGTGACAAAGGATGAGGAATTGCCAATAAAAGTCACAATATGAAGCCAACTGGGAAATGGCTAGCAGGGTATATATAGAGTAACAAGAGAGCTATGTATTTGCTTCTGTCCGCAGAAAAAAGTTTTCAGCTCCCTATGCCTTTAATGTCGTCAAATGGCACTGAGCAAGAAGCAATAATAAGATCAAGAAAAGAGTACAAGCAGAAGAAGGGTGAGGGTGAGCACGACTGACGAACCTGCCTGGTCTTGCCAAGGCCCATGTCATCCCCAAGGACCCCCCCGGTTCCCCTGCAATGCAGATCCCAGTGCCACCGGAGGCCCTCACGCTGATGAGGGTAAAGCTGCTCGAATATTCTTGCTGGGATCTTGTACGGCTTGGATGACGTTGCAGCAGTTCCAGTTGGCTCCATCTTGTAGTCCTCGGTCTTTACCCATCCAACGACGTCCTCAGCTTCGGGGGGTCTCTTCATTGATGCCTTGAGCTGCCCCAGGCCGTCATCGCTGATGTCGTCGTCATTGTTCCTGAATGTTGATGCCGCCTCGGGGGGTCTCTTCATTGATGCCTTGAGCTGCTATTCTGGGTGCCTGGCGGTGAGGTTGGGCTTGTGGACGGACAGCAAGTCGAGGCCGGCGGTGAGGTCGTCCATGATGGCGCGGATGCTTTCGCAGTCGTCATGGTCTTTCTCCTCCTGCTGCTGCAGTTCCTGGATGAGGGTGGTGGCGAGCTTGCGTAGGCGGCGGCGGCGGCCGGCGATCTTGACATTCCTAGCTTCTCCAACGGCAGCGGCTTCTGCGGGAACAGATGGAATTAGTGGATTGATTGAAACGGGAAACAGAGAGGCAGGCAGACAGCACAGTTCCGTACCTGAAGGCGGGATGTGATCAAGGTTGGCGTCTTGGCGGCTGCGGGCGAGGCGGAGGAAGCGGTCGTTGAGCGTCGGGGTGGCAGCAGGGTGATGACGATCGGCAGGGACGGCGGTGGCCAGCTCGTTGATGTCGTCTTCGAGATCGTCATCATCCCAGAGGTCGAAGGGCGGGGAAGACGCCATCCTCCGCCTGCTGAGGAATCGAACCGAATCGAATGTAGGGGAGGATTGGGGACGATCAATCGGGCTCCGGGCCTCTGGCGACCGGCGACGAGGGAGGCTGGTGGTGAGGTCGTCCATCATGTCGCAGGCGGCGAGCTTGCATAGGCGGCGGCGGCCGGCGAGCTTGACCTTCGTGGCTTTTCCATCAGCAGCGGCTTCTGCGGGAACAGATGGAATCAGTGGATTGATTGAAATGGGAAATAGTGAGGCCAGGGGCGGGCCCACATGTATTCATGGGTATTCAGTTGAATACCCATTATTTTTGCAAAAAATTTTTATACATATAGTGTACGTTAGGTATATATATCAAAAAAACAAAATATACACGCTCAAATTGACTCCAAAGACAAAACAGCCCAAACTGACACCTACCTGGGCCATTTGCTCTTGACGTGTTGCAGGCCCATGGCCCAATCGGCCGATTTCTACCCACCCAAGCCTGAATTGACTCCATCTCCGATCCGTCCTCTGCCAGTCTGCCTGCTGCGGCGACTCGCTTCGTAACCCTAGCGAGGCAGCGAGCAGGTCGCCAGGTCGGAGCCCGGGAGTCGGACGGCGGCCGACGGGTCGGCAGGTCTGCAGGTCGGCGACGCCTCGAGGGGATTCCGGCGAGGGCGAGACCGCGACGGGCGACAGCTAGGCCGGCGGCTTGTGCGAAGCTTGCGCCGTTGCGCCGAGCAGCCAGGCGGCGGCGCTGCTGTGGATTGAGGCGGTGGGCGGGGCGGCCGCGGCGGCCGCCGGGCGCTGGCCCAGTGCTCCACTGCTCCTTCGGCTCCTCCCAAGTCCCAATCTCTCTTCTCTACTTCTGAACCTCTCAGGTGAGCCAACAAGCCGTGAGCAACTGAGCATTTCTATTGTGTTTTGTCTGTAGAATTGGGAATTTGGGAAATGGGATTACATTGCATAGCAATTTGCTGGTGACTTGTGAATTTGTGATGACAATAGCAGTGAAACTCAGGATCTTAATTGAATAATTGTAGGTCTGAAACATGAAGAGGAGGAATACTGCCACCACTGATTTGAGGTATTTCTTGGCAAAAAAAGCTGCAAAGAAGAGACAATCTGAACCGGAGAGTGCTACCCCATCTTGCAATGAAAACCAGATGCAGATTGTGGTATTCCAAGAGCAAAGTGGAAGTGGACAGTCTGTTAGTGAACAAGCCTCTGTTAGTGGAACAAACAGAGTACCACCTGAACCTGAACCAGTGAGAGCTACACAACAGCAGTCAGTTGAGCCCCCAATAATGGAAGTTAACGAATCTGAATCTAGTGATGAAGAAAAAGATGACTATGACCTTGAGCATGATCCTGGACTTAGGGCTCCTATCTCAAGCTATCCTATCAATGACCAAGATTCAGTTAGAAGAGCATACATTGCAATGGGGCGATGTCAACCAAAGATGAAGACGCTGAATTTTCCACAGCATGAGTGTGGAGGTAAGCGCCGATTCAATCCAAAGTGGTTTGCTGAATTCAATTGGATTGAGTATAGTGTGCAAAGAGATGCAGCATATTGCTTTGTTTGCTATCTGTTCAAAGATACTTGTAATTTTGCTGGTGGAGATGCTTTTGTTAATGAAGGGTTTAGAAATTGGAATATGAAAAGGAGAATTCGTAAGCATGTTGGTGCTATTGATAGTGATCATAGTAAAGCTGAAGAGAAATATAGATTGTTCACGAGACCTAAAGCATCAATCCGTGAATCCATTGCATCAAACACTTCAGAGTACAAGGCTAAGTATCTAGCTCGCTTGACATGGTCACTTAAGTGCATAAGATATTTGTTGCGTCAAGGGTTAGCTTTTCGTGGTCACGATGAAACAAAGAATTCATTCAACAAAGGGAATTTTCGGGAACTTTTAGCATGGTTGGCAGGAAACTTTGAAGAGGTTAATATGGTGGTAGTAGAGAATGCACCAAAAAATTGTCAGATGATAGACCACAAGATCCAGAAAGATCTCATTGAAGCTTGTGCTCATGAAACAACCAAATTTATCATAGAAGAACTTGGTGATGAGTGTTTTGCAATTCTTGCTGATGAGTCAAGTGATGCATACCAACAAGAACAATTGGCTCTTTGTTTGCATTTTGTCAATAAAACAGGAGAGCCAGTTGAGCGGTTTCTAGGTCTTGTCCATGTTGAAGATACTACATCATTGACTCTTAAAGAAGCAATTGAGTCCTTGCTTATGAAATATCAATTGCCCCTTTCCAATGTACGTGGTCAAGGGTATGATGGAGCTAGCAATATGAAGGGTCATGTTAACGGTTTGAAGAAACTAATCATGGATGAGTCCCCCTCTGCTTATTATGTTCATTGCTTCGCCCATCAACTTCAACTAACGCTTGTAGCAGTTGCTAAGGAGAACACTGATTGTGATTGGTTCTTTGGGCAACTTTCATATTTGTTGAATGTTCTAGGGATGTCTTGTAAAAAGATCCGCATGCTTCGCATTGCTCAAGCTGAATACATGATTGAAGCATTGAAACTAGGTGAAGTTGAAACTGGGCAAGGTTTGAATCAAGAAATGGGCTTAGCAAGGCCAGGTGATACACGATGGGGATCTCACTACAGAACTGTGATGCATGTTATGTTCTTATATCCTTCAATCAGGAAAGTTCTCTTTAGGATTGGGAATGAAAGTAAAGGGGCTGAAGCTAATGGAGCACAAACTATGCTCACGGTATTTAAGTCCTTTGAGTTTGTTTTCATGCTACACTTGATGAATGAAATATTTGGATACACAAATGATTTATGCAATGCTTTGCAAAAGAGGGAGCAAGATATTGTAAATGCAATGGATCTTTTGGAGTTCACAAAGGTAAAACTGAATGTTTTGAGACAAGATTCTGGATGGCAAGAATTTCTTACCAATGTCACTTCTTTTTGTAAGAAGCACAAGGTTAAGGTTGTTGACATGAATGGGAAGTATATTCCTATGCAAAGGTCAAAGCAGTTTTACAGAGGTGCCATTAATTATCACCGGTATCATGCTGATATGTTTTTGGGTGTCATTGATAGGCAAGTTCAGGAGCTTAATAATAGGTTTGATGAGGTAAATACACAGCTACTTAGATGCATGTCAGCATTCAGTCCAGCCAATTCCTTTTCTGCTTTTAATATTGAGAACTTGGTTAAGCTTGCTGGGTTCTATCCACATGACTTTGATTTTGAAGAAACGAACCAGCTTCGTTTTCAGCTGCACCATTATATCAATGATGTCAGAAGTGATGAAAACTTCAAAAATTTGAGAAGTCTAGCAGAATTGTCTATGATGCTAGTTAAACATGACAAGGTTTCTCGGTATGGAATCGTTCATAAACTTCTCAAATTGGTGCTTGTTCTTCCTGTTGCGACTGCTGGTGTTGAGAGGGTCTTTTCTATAATGAATTTGATAAAAAACAAGAGAAGAAGCAAGATGGGACAGCAATATTTGAATGATTGTTTGGTTACATTGATTGAAAGAGAATTCTTCTTGCAAGCTAAAGATCAGGACATCATCAATCATTTTCAAACCATTAAGGATCGGAAAGTCGTCCTGTAGACTGTACCTTGTAAGCCTGCTGTTTTATGCTATGTTTATTTTACATGATGTCACTTTCATATGTTGATCATTTAGTACTTGCACATTTTAATGTTATGATCTGTTTTATTAATCAATGATGCTGTCAGCCTGCAACTGAATTCTGTGCTATGTAACTATAATAATTTAGGTTGCCAAAAAAATTTTTGCCACATGAATTTTTGAATACCCATGGTTCAAATCCTGCGCCCGCCTCTGAGTGAGGCAGCAGGCAGACAGCACAGTACCTGCAGGCGGGAGCGGGATCGGATTGGGGTCAGTGTCTCGGCGGCTGCGGGCGAGGCGGAGGAAGCGGTCGTTGAGGCCGTTGGGCGTGGGGGCGGCGGCAGGGTGATGACGATCGGCGGGGACGGCAGTGGCCAGCTCGTCGTCGATGTCGTCGTCGAGATCGTCCCAGAGGTCGAAGGGCGGGGGAGCCGCCATCCTAGCTCCGCCTGCCGAGGAATCGAACCGAATCGAAAGGAGGTTGGAGGAGGGGATTGGGGACGATCAAGAAGCAAGCTCTGGGCCTCTGGCGACCGGCGGCGAGGGGGGCTCTTTATCAGCAGGGGGAGGAGCAAGCAACGCGGGGAGTGGCAGCAACGGCTACCAATCGAGTGATCCAAAACGTCTCTGCCTCCGGAGTTGATGGAGGGGAGCTGCGTCGGGCGGCCGCCATTTCAAATTTCGAATATCAAAACTGATTACGGCCCCGCCACCAGCGAAACGGGTAGCACAGCGCAACGGAACGGAACGGGAGAGAGAGGGTGTCGACTCACTCGTGTTCCGTTGAACGGACGGGACTAGTGCATCACGCCGCCGCCGTATTCCTTTTCACCTAAAAGAACCAGCCCTAATGCGTCTGGATCATTTTTGGTGTTTCGGAATAATCAGGATAAAATAGCTGTCCTTTTTAACGTATTTCCTCCGTCTCGGTCGGGAAGTTTGTTTGTGAAACAAATATGAATTTTTTAAAACAATTATTTAGAGATAAATGAAGTAAGAGCTAAATTTGGATGCATAATTGCATATGTGTCGTAATTCATTTGTAAGAGCTAAACAACATGACAGTGGTAGGTAACTCTACCACATCCTCATGTAAGTCCGTCTTATTGTGCAGCTCACCAAACGAAATCCTAGCCTAACCAGCACCACTAAATGCACCACTAGCTCAAACCTGGTTCATGAGCCTGGTTGAGGCAGCCTAGGCTGCCGAACCCTAGGCTGACGGTGGTGGCGTGCAGTGGTGCCGACGACACAAGGAGCCTGATTGGTTGGTGTCCAAAGTTGCCATACCAAATATTTGGCAGGCCAAAATGTGGGCATACCCTACCAAAATCTAGGCAAAATTTTCGCAATGAGTCTTGGTTAGATGCCAACCAAATAGGTACCAAAATTTATAGACTTACCTTGATTTTGGCTTGGCACATTTGGATACTAACCAATCAGGCCCAAGGTGAGGGTCAAAGTCTCCTTCTACTCCACGATGCCAGCTGTCCACCACGTTCTGAGGAACCAGCACAGTGTTCCTGTCGCCTGCGCCCCGCAAAACCAATCAACCAATCCATCTCGACGATGACCCTCAAGATCCGACTCTTTCGACCGAAGTATTTGGAATGATCCTCCCCCAAATTTTGTAACCGGTTTGTGGGTCGTGATCTCTATATGTGCAATTGAATAAAAAAATATATTACAAACGATGACGAATAATCAATGAAAGTAAACACATCAAACCGCAAAAGAGATACGATATTTAACGTGGAAAATCCAACACGAGAGGAAAAAATCACGAGCGCCAACCAGCAAAACTTCACTATGTCGAGAATCAGGTTACAACGTCTGAGACGACGGCTTACAAGAAGATGAGAGAATGATCTCAAAGAGAAAACCGTGACGGGATATATGACCCGTACCGTGCCCCCCCCCACCCCAGACACGACCTAGGTGTGGGGCTCACCACAGCATGCCACTTCTACCTCCGTTTCGCTCTGTCAGAAGTCGGCCTTTAATATGTGCTGAATTTAGATCATAGCTCAACAAAATGAGCAGTTAGCGAGTAAAAGAAACAGCCAATCCATTGCCCCCGCAAAACAATCAGCCAATCCATTACTCGGCAAAACTCTAACATGACGCCAAAGTAATTACGTAACGTTGGGTTTCCTGGTGACATTATGAAGAAGCATGCATGATCTTTTGATACTACTGAATAAATTTTCCTAATAATAATTTAAATGATCATACGTGCTTAGGTGTTCCTTTCGTGCTCGCATAAAACATAGGCCTACGATATCTTCATATCCCATTCACAAACTACTCGAAAAAGGCGTTCTTTAGTGTTCACATAAAACATACTCCTTTTCCAAATTCAGATCGGAGTTTTTTTTATATATAAAGTTTCAGATCGGGGTAGGTGGTATTCCATTGGCATTGGTCCGCGTAGGGTGTGGTTAACGGTTCCCAGATCTCAAAATTAAGGATGACACGTTGAGGTCACTGAAGAGTAAAAGGCACCTCGCCATTGATAAACAATATATTTAAACTTGAGATAAATATAGAAAATATGAGTACGAGGATTCGAATCCAGGATAGACAGCGGGTTCCACACAATTAAGTTTACCAACAGAGTTATGTTTAGGAGTTGTTTGGTGGCTAGCCACAGCTAGTCAGGCCACAAGCCACCGCACCACAACCTGTGGCAAGCCTTTTGACCGCCACATGCCACAGCCTGCCCCTCCGCAGTGGCGGAGGACAGAATAAATTGAAGGTATGGCAAAATCAAATTGAAAGTAACACAAAGGTGATCCATTTGGCAATGAAGCTTTAATCAGAAATCAGAAAGTGCAATATGTATCTCTCAATTTGGCCTTGTTCTTCCGCTTCAACACCATTTTAGTCTATGCAACTCTAATTCCCTAAAACGTGCTCTGCTTCTCTTGCCAGCAAGCGAACGGTAAAGAGGCATAGGCAGATCACCTTGCACCATCACCTAATTGAGAACCGTCACCCACGTAGGGTTGCGAGTTACGACGAACGCTCACCACCACGGTGGACAGGAGCCGGCACACGTGTGGATTAAAGCGCTTCATTGCCAAATGGCTGCTGTTTGGGCCATTAAGCACCATAACACTCGATCTTGTAAACGTTTGGCAACCGAACATTTGTTTTCTCCCTGAGCCTCATGTTCAGTAGCAATTCGTATATAAGACAGGCAGCCATGGGATTGGTGTATAGATGCAGCTATGGGAGGGGAATACTTGGAGTTCTATCGGCAAAATCAAGGTATGGCGAGTGCCATACCGAGCCCTCCGCCCCTACCCCTCCGTTTACTATGCCGTGGCGACACTGTAGTGAGGCAATGTGTGGCCGGGAACCAAGCACCCCCTTTTTTTCGGGTAAAGAGAGCGTTTTATTGATTACTCAACAGAGTTATTACAATCTTGAGCAATCAGATGCTCCACACAGGCCGGAACTCGGTTATGCCACACTGCACTATGACCTAACCTCCTAGCGAGCTGTGCTAGTTCTTGTGCTACTTTATTTTGCTCTCTCTTTACATGTTTAAACACTAACAAAGGCAAGCTTTCTCTCAACCCAACCGTTTCCTTGATGATGAAGGTTGAGGGAGATCTCTGTAGACCAGGCGAGCGAAGAAAGTTGATCGCTGTCAGGCAGTCAGACTCTAGCATAGCCGGCTTTGGTGACCATCTGGATGCCAACTCGAGTCCTTCCCTGCAAGCCATGAGTTCTACCTCCTCAGCACTAGCGGCTTGCTGGATGGTGCCCCATGCCGACAAGATAACTGACCCCACATCATCTCTGATCACCACACCAAAGCCGGCACTTCCATCATTCGCAAAGGCCTCGTCCACATTGATCTTGACTTCCCCAGACGCCGGTCGTAACCACCTGAGCTTCTCCTTTGGCTTACGACCAATCTCTAGCCTGCTTGTAGCAAATAGGGGCCTCTTCCCTTTGTCATCCGGTTCTGGTCCTTGTCGGATGGAGCACAGTGACTCCTAGTAGTTCAACAGGAACGCCACTGACCCCATGATTGACAATTTCCGGGTCGAATGAGTGAGCTCATTCCGAATAAACCATGCTCTCCAAAGAATGAGCACCAACTTACCAGCCATCTCTGCATCGACCTTGTCTATGATACGCAACATCCACTCATGGCCCGAGTACTGCAGCTCCTCTTCCCTTGGTAGCGCCCAGCTGGCCCTCAAAGCTTGCCTCAGATGTCTCGCATGTGGGCACATAAGAACAGCATGATGCACATCCTCCTTCTCTCCACACAGGGCACACGCATCCAGGACCTCCATCTTATAGGCTTTTTTGTTTGCCTGTGTTGCCAGGCCATTATGAACCACTCGCTGTAACACCCCAGGTGTTTAATAAAGATAAATACTAGTGTTAATCATGTTTAATTGGCTCATAAACATGTGTGACATGATCTTGCACACCTTTGCACAAAAGACCTTGGTCAAATTCCCAAATCACGGTCAAACCCTAGATCTCCTTTAAGGCTGAAATGGTTTTCTTGCGCGTTCTCCAAATTTCACTATAGGAGTTCAAAATCGGCCAATATGAAAGTTGTTCATTATTTCCGGGAACACATTTTTCGTAATTGGTGGACATTCCAATTTTGAGTGCAAATTGGCCAAAAATCGGTTTGGCTGCGCTGTGAACAGTAACTCGAGCCGTGGAAAAACTGCAAATTCGGCCGACGTTCCCGGGCAAACCGTTGATCAAAACATATGTCGCCCTTTGGGAAAGTTGTAGATCTATGGCTCCTCTACAACTTTGCTTTTTGGATATTTTCAAGTGTGTTGACATTTGCGAGAGTTATCCAATTTTGAAAACCGATACTTGAAACGGGGATGCGCGTCGCCATTGCCGTCGTCCGCTCGGCGCGCGCGCGCAGTCCACCAGCACCGGGCACGTGTCGCTCACGCCGTCGCCGGTGTACGGTCGACCCGGCCTTCTCGTAGTGGACCCGCAAACACCCTCGGGGGTTCCGCACTCTCTCTGCGCCGTGCACCGCGCTCAGGAGCGCGCTGCGGCCTGGCAGCGGGCCCAGCGGAGCCACGCGCCGCCGTGCGCCGCAGCCGCGGTAGCGCGCGCATGCAGGCCGAGCCAGCTGGCCTCCGCCCGTCGCGCGCAATGCCCAAAAGCTCGCCTACAACGCGCATGTGTCGTCCTCGAGTCAAAACGAGCCGCACGCCGCTGTCGCCTCTCGTTCGCACGCGTCGCCGGTTCGCCGAACCTGTCGCCGCCGCAAGCTCTCATGTCCGTCGCAAGCCGACGCCGCCCTACCCCTTCTTCTCATCCCTCTACCTCCCCTGATCCTCCCTAGCACCCCTAGCCCTTCCCTAGACCTCCCCGACGCCTAAGCCGTCGTCGCCGCCCGTTTTACGGCCGCCACGGCCGGGCCAGCAAGCTCCGGCGGGAGCTCTGCTCCGCCTCCGCCGTGGGCGACCGGCGGCGCCCGTTCCGGCCCCGCCTCCACCTCTCCTCGTTAGAAGCTCCGTCACAGCTCCTGCAGCACCGCCACACCGCCGCCGGGTCGCCAGACCGCTCCACCGCCGGACACCAGCAGCGGCGGCGGGCGGTCCAGGGCCGCCACGCCGCCGGCACCCGTCGGCTCCGTCCCAAGCCCGTGCAATACCCCAAGGAAGCCCGTGAAGGTACAAATCGGTCCTAGGGCCGCTCACCGTCGAGCTCCGGCGACCGGACCGCCGCCGGCGAACTCCTCCCGCCGGCAGGGACTCAATTGCAGCGTTTTGTTTCTTTCTAGGGTTGTTTCCGTAAACCAGGGACCTCTGCGTAATATTGGAAAATAAGTTCGAGGGCCCGGCTGTAAAAGTGTTTTAGGGTTTTCAGCTGAACCTTTGAAAAATCATTAAAAATCGTAGAAAAATCAGAAAAATACAAATCCAATTTTGTTGGGTTCCTGGTGAAGAAATCTACCTTTTCTAGAAAGCATGTATAGGGTTTTTCTGTGTAGTTTTTGAATGAAAATTCAAACTCAGTTTGAGGTGTTTTTAGTGTAGTTTAAAATATACACATGATATGGACTTGAATTTTGGATATGTTGCTCTGTATGACATGTTTAGTTTTGTGACCAAAGTTGACATTATTTTGATGTGTAGATTTTCAGTTATGATTTATGTAAGCTCTATGCTAGATTAATCTTGATGCTTTTTATAGTCCCTTTAATAAACTTTTCTTTAAGAACCAGTGCACCCTAGGGATTTGTCTTGATCAATAGAGCCTCTGGTAGAATGGATGTGATTTTAGGATGTGTTTTGATATGTGTTTTGGAATTAATCTTGTGTAGGAGTTTAAATTCAAATTTTGAAAAATAGTTTGAATCTGCACCTAACCTTTGGTCAGAGGCTTAGTTTTAACATGTATGACTTGTAGGAGAAAGTTGAGATCAAAAAGTTTAGTAAATCTTTTTATATGAATTAATGGTGATTTACTAGGCTGAAATTTGTCTTTTTTGTATAAATTAATTTATAAATGTTCTTAATGTAAATTTTGGTGTGTGATCTTAGAATAGGTATATGATGATGTGTGCAGAAGCTTAGATTTATTTGGAGTGTTTTTGATTTAATATGGATTTATGGTTGAAATGCTTGTTTTATGTATTTAAATAAAGAAATGGAAATTAAGGTGTCAAATTGTGAAATCATGTTTGTTTCTGTTTTTATTAATTTAAACACACCCCCTTGCTGTTTGGTGTAGTTAAGTAACTTAAATTGCTTAGATGTGCACACAATCACCATCAAAGTAGTGTTTTGCTTATCATCACACACCCTAATAATTTCTGTGAGAAAATGATAATGTTTGGATGAATGTGTCCAACAAGAGTTGGTTGTGTGGTAATTCTCCCACCTCCACCATAATCTAATGCATGTGCATGTAAACGTGTAGATCTTCCCGACGGGACATACACGCTCACCCAGGAGGAGGAGGGAGCAGCTACTGGAGAGTTGAATCAAGTTAGTGTGCAGCAAGACCTGGACCAAAGTCCAGAAGAGCCCAAGGCTAGTGTTAGTGTTGAGTCAGAGGAAGGCAAGCCCCGGATACATCTAACCCTTTTTCTAAACTCATATCTTTACTTTTCGTATTTATGTTATGATTTGTGCATTTAAGTTTCAGGAGTTGCTTTGAAACCTAGATGCATGATCCTTAGGACTCCTATGCTCTTTTACTAGTATGTTAGAAACGCTAGTGCCATGCTTTAAGGACACGGTACAAGTCGAGTAATGACTCATTGCTCGCGAGATATAGGATGCTTATGTTGGAATCATAAGTTGGTTAAAATGACTCGCTCATGTGGTAAGAGCAATGGGTTCGGTCTCGACCGAGTAGCATTGTGCTGGTTTAAGCTATTGAACGTACCAAGTGCTTGTCGGGAATGGGACCGGTAAGCCTAGTACCTTCTGAACCGGGGCGGGATCTTTCTAGCTACCGGCTTGGGTTGCGTCTCCGGGCTAGCTACCCGTGGTATAGTGTGTGAGTCCGGACTGGTCGGGTTAGACCCTCCGGATAACCGTGTACCAGAGTTTGTAGCGTCTGATCCCAAACTGTGGGATGTTGGGAACCGCCTGGTTGGGGTAGACACTGCACTTGGTCTACCTTCTTCCGTGTATCTTGGGTTTACCTTGCAAGGATATAAATCGATCGATCGTCGGTCACTCGCCGTTATCTGAGTCGGCTTGACCACTGGCTACCCCATGTTTATTTATGGAACATTTCGGATTAATATTGTTGGATGATTAATTTTGTTTGTACAACCATGCTTGCTTAGCTAGGTGCTTACCTAGAATGGTTAACATACTAGAACTTGAGCTAAAATTTGAAAGTAAGGATCAACTCTTAGTTGCTTTTGGCAAAACAAACCCACCAGCCAAAAAGCCTTGCATGTCTAGCTGTGTCTTTTATTTTTGTCGGGTAAGTCTTGTTGAGTATTATTATACTCAGCCTTGCTTTTGTTGTTGTTTTCAGGTAATCCCATCTGGCCTGGATCTATTCCAGATGGTTGGGAACTTGAATGGGAAAACGATGTTGATGAGTGATACTCTATGGATGGCCTCCCATGTGTATCTTCCGCTAGTTTTATTTCCGCTGTTTAAACTCTGAATCACCTTTACTTTTATGTAGTCAAAACTTGGTTTGTAATTTTAAGTACTTATGAACTTTTATGTAATGTAATGTTGTACTCTGGTCCCGCCTTCGTGTGGGCTTAGCGCATAAATCGATCCCGTGTAAGTGATTTACCGGGCATGCCCCGGCAGAGGCGACAGAATAGTTCTTTATTATTGCTTAATGGCCACGTGGACCGGCTTAGGCGATAATACGGAATTATTTTGGGCGGTTCTGTCACAGCTGGTATCAGAGCGAGTTATGCACCAGAGTAATTAAAATAACTTAACAAACTTGTTTTTGGAATAAAATTTGCCAAGATTAATAATCTTGCTAAGTGAGTAGGACGTTAAGGTCTAATCTAGTCCGAGAGGCCCTAGAGGGAATTTTTGGGTTCTTTCAGGTGGCTAGTACTCTATGGTGTATTTAATCTGACTTCCAGCACATTTTATTCCTGTCAAAACTTACTTTCATGCACAACCATACTAGTTCATCACGTTTTGCCATACGTGGTGGTACCACAGGGAAGTCCTGTGAGGGACTAGTGGGACCTATTCCAATGGGTGCCACGTCGCGTCTGCGTCTCGTCACGTTTTGCCATACGTGATGGTGCCATGGGAAAGTCCGTGAGGGATGAGTGAGGCCTATTCCAATGGGTACTCACGTCGCGTCTGTGTCTAGCCATGTTTTGCCATACATGTGCGAACCCGCAATAGGCGGAAAGGACAACTCCATTCAAACGGAGGTGTCCGAGGTTGGACGCTGTCCATGCAGCGGCTTTACGCATGGATACCGTTTCTATAGTGAACGGTAATGAATGTGGACGCTTTTGTGAGTGCTGGCACAAAAGGTCTTGAATATCTGTGATTTTCTGCAGGTACACTAACCACGGTTGTTAGGAACGGTAATTTAAGAAACGAATAGCCTCCGACTAGCTATTATAAGGAGAGACGTATATGTATGCCTTGCCACCGGCACTAACTTCGTTTTTGAGCTTAAAAGCTTTGTGAGGAAGTTTAGGACGCTTTTTGCATCATGTAAAAGTTATCAAACCAAAACTGAACTTAAATCATGTGTTGCTTGGTCTCTACTTAATTTGTGTTTCTTAAGGACCAATCATGATAGTTTGATGCTTTGATGAAGTGATAAGCAAAGATTGTAACTAGATGCTGTCCAATTTTTTTTTCTAAGGATTATCTAGAAAATTTCTGGCCAGATGCTCTTTAGGAACATTGTTCATCACCTAGTTAAGGTTGCTCTCGGAATTTCTCATGATTTTAGGATGCTTAAAACTGAAGTTAGGATCAAATTTGCTAGGCAAGGTCATGCTGAAATGCTGTCCAATTTCTGAGTTAATCTGAAAACTCGAATTTTCACACCTTGTTCCGAATAGTGTTTGCTTAGACAATCTATACCAAAAATGTTCCATTGATAGCCTACTTTGTGCTGTCAAAATCTCATGGTCATAGGGTTCTTAATTTTTGAGATATGATCTTTTTAGTGAAGCACTTTCCTGCTGAAAATTTCTGGGCAACAGCACTCTAAAAATTGATCAGTTAGACCCCTTTTCCAATCTGAATTGGTTCGACCCTTGAATACCAAAAATGCTCCTTAGGTATCTATCTACCTCCTGTAGAAATCTCAAGGTCACTAGATTTTTAGTTTGGGAGATATGCCCAAAACATTAGGTCTCTGCCCTGCTGAATTTCAGAACTAGTGATCTCTGAAATTCAAATTTTTAGGTCATCTTCCTTTGAAATCCAGAGCAAACCTTGAATACCAAAGTTGTTTAGAATTTCATATTCTGCATGCTCGTAAAATTTCAGCATCGTTACAGTTTTGAGCTGAGAGATATGGAATTTTTAGTGACCCTCGGCCTGCTGTCCAACAGCCCTGACAGCAAAGCGATATCTGAATTTTCGGGCATGATAGCCTCAGCATTATCTCTAAGTTGAATACCAATATTGGAAGGCACGAGATTTTACATCCCCTGCCTAAAGATGATGATATTTAGGTGGTGGAAGAATGCTCCACGTATGTTTTTGAAGTTTTTATCTACAGATGAACACAATCAGTGCAAGATACATCTATCTCCATTTTCTCTTGGGATGGTTTCTAATAGAAGCATACCCATATCCTTGCCGAGTCAAGTGGAACCCCGTTGTACTCTCCTGATGGCTTATACACCTTTTCTTCAATTTAAAGGCGATCCACCAACTTCCTATGGCTATGTAAAGGTGATCACTCCACTTTCCTTGCATTGATATCCCTACTTTGATCACTATAAATTCTCAGCCTTGACCTAAAAATCCTTATGCTTGCTCACAAACAAATAAATGAGAACATGGTTACAAGGCATAAAAAATCTGTTGGTAAGCACGTGAGCATCATCACCGCATGCATATCTTGCAACCTTAATGACATAAATCATGAGCATGGAAAATGCATTGCACAACATGTGCATTTGGGACATTGGATGAACTAACATGCATATGTCCTGATGGTTTCCCATCTTTCTACTCTATCGCCCTTTTTGCTGGTGATGTTGTTGTTACATAAACGAAGGTGCTGCGACGGAACCTAGGGTATCATGTGTGCTGCAGCCATGTGATTACCACTAGGAGCGCGCTAGGTATCTTGGTTTGTGAGAATGCGACTCACCGCACCTATTACTTCTCAACTCTATGTTTATCCTCTCTACCTTGACTAACCTCATGGGTGAAGCAAGTCATGCTGACATTGCATCATGAGCACCATATCTCATGAGCATACGCATCACGCATCCATAAACATGTGCATCATCATGCATGCACCTCATCATATACATATCATGTGCATCTCTCACTATGCACCATGACATATACACTAAAAGATCATATGCATAAACATCATATGCTCATATACATATACATCATACTATATGCACTGCATCATGAGCATCCACATGTGCACCATCCCATTGTTGCACGAGTCATTTCCCATATGCATAAGCATTGTCATCCCATGACTCATCGAGTGCATGAGTTTCAGCTCAAAATCATTACACCCTGGTGTGGTGTATAAAGTAATTAAAATACTTCATTAAGATAAACCTTGAGCAAGGGTATTTTCCTCACTCCCTTCCCAATTTTGTTTCCAAAATCTTGTCACTTGCCATTGACAATTGTACTTTCCAGGATACTCTAAGAGTTGACCTTTTTATTGATCTCCTAAAAGCAAATTCATGAACCTCTGTAAACAAATTTACCCAAATATTTGAGGTTTCCCTTCTTTATGGGAATCTTTTTAGAACCTTTCAACTTGGTCTTCTTCCTTCTAAATTTCAAAATTCACTTGGTAGTGACTCAACTAAGCTGGTTGAAGGAGTATGAGCAAGTTCTCCAAAAGTTAAGATAAGAAGAGCCTTCTACTGAGTCAGTGATCTTTGGTCCTTTAGCACGTTTCCTCCTAATCAAAGGAACCGGGATACCAGTAAATAAAGGATAGGCAAAATCCTTTGATAGGTTTTCCTTGGTACAATCCCAATTTAGGATGGTAGTTACTCCAACTCTTCTCTTTCTCCCAATGTCACGGTCAATCCTCTCGAGGGCCAATTTGACTCTTCCATATCCATGCTTCGCCTGTTCTGTGCTGCGGCTGATCGTGGCCGTCTTGTCGTCAAGGCATCCAATGCCGGCCACCATCGTGCCACATGCCGCCACCACACCTCCTTGCCACCGGCCCCTACCCAAGTGGCGCGAGCACCACCGCCACTACATCACGGTGAACATCAATAAAAGGAGCATCTCCCCGTCGACTCTCACCACTCATAGTTGCATCCAGTTGAGCCACCACCTTTCGTCGCCCTCCCTTCTCTCCAAATGTTTCTTTGAGCAGACATCGGCCACTTTCGCCGCTTACGACATTCCTCGTTGATTAAGCTCTTTCCTCTATCTTCCCCAGCAATGTGAAGAAGAGTCAAGCTCCTGCAGCTGTTGGTGTCAGTCCGAGCCTTTCCATGAAGCTCGTCCACTGAAGGTTTGGTGCCAACATCACAAAGAAGAAGCTCGAGAAGAGAGCCACAAGAGGGAGCCAACCCCACATCACCAACTATGGGTCATTTTCTGGAGATGTTTGATTCCATCTGCTGGACTCTAGTAGGACTGTACGTCTGCTTTGCGGTCCAATTATTGATGGTTTTAGTTTTTCATGTGTACATTCATCGCCCGCTTCCTCACGAGCGACATTGATGATGTGTGAGGCAGCCCATGTACCTTTTATCATCCTTGAGATTTACATACGGAAGAGTTTATCTTTGCTCTGTGGTTTCCTCATGAAACCCGTTATCTCCCCAAGAGGTTTTCCTCTAATCTTGTGTTGAATCTCGGGACGAGATTCCTTTTAAGGGGGGTAGACTGTAACACCCCAGGTGTTTAATAAAGATAAATACTAGTGTTAATCATGTTTAATTGGCTCATAAACATGTGTGACATGATCTTGCACACCTTTGCACAAAAGACCTTGGTCAAATTCCCAAATCACGGTCAAACCCTAGATCTCCTTTAAGGCTGAAATGGTTTTCTTGCGCGTTCTCCAAATTTCACTATAGGAGTTCAAAATCGGCCAATACGAAAGTTGTTCATTATTTCCGGGAACACATTTTTCGTAATTGGTGGACATTCCAATTTTGAGTGCAAATTGGCCAAAAATCGGTTTGGCTGCGCTGTGAACAGTAACTCGAGCCGTGGAAAAACTGCAACTTCGGCCGACGTTCCCGGGCAAACCGTTGATCAAAACATATGTCGCCCTTTGGGAAAGTTGTAGATCTATGGCTCCTCTACAACTTTGCTTTTTGGAGATTTTCAAGTGTGTTGACATTTGCGAGAGTTATCCAATTTTGAAAACCGATACTTGAAACGGGGATGCGCGTCGCCATTGCCGTCGTCCGCTCGGCGCGCGCGCGCAGTCCACCAGCACCGGGCACGTGTCGCTCACGCCGTCGCCGGTGTACGGTCGACCCGGCCTTCTCGTAGTGGACCCGCATACACCCTCGGGGGTTCCGCACTCTCTCTGCGCCGTGCACCGCGCTCAGGAGCGCGCTGCGGCCTGGCAGCGGGCCCAGCGGAGCCACGCGCCGCCGTGCGCCGCAGCCGCGGTAGCGCGCGCATGCAGGCCGAGCCAGCTGGCCTCCGCCCGTCGCGCGCAATGCCCAAAAGCTCGCCTACAACGCGCATGTGTCGTCCTCGAGTCAAAACGAGCCGCACGCCGCTGTCGCCTCTCGTTCGCACGCGTCGCCGGTTCGCCGAACCTGTCGCCGCCGCAAGCTCTCATGTCCGTCGCAAGCCGACGCCGCCCTACCCCTTCTTCTCATCCCTCTACCTCCCCTGATCCTCCCTAGCACCCCTAGCCCTTCCCTAGACCTCCCCGACGCCTAAGCCGTCGTCGCCGCCCGTTTTACGGCCGCCACGGCCGGGCCAGCAAGCTCCGGCGGGAGCTCTGCTCCGCCTCCGCCGTGGGCGACCGGCGGCGCCCGTTCCGGCCCCGCCTCCACCTCTCCTCGTTAGAAGCTCCGTCACAGCTCCTGCAGCACCGCCACACCGCCGCCGGGTCGCCAGACCGCTCCACCGCCGGACACCAGCAGCGGCGGCGGGCGGTCCAGGGCCGCCACGTCGCCGGCACCCGTCGGCTCCGTCCCAAGCCCGTGCAATACCCCAAGGAAGCCCGTGAAGGTACAAATCGGTCCTAGGGCCGCTCACCGTCGAGCTCCGGCGACCGGACCGCCGCCGGCGAACTCCTCCCGCCGGCAGGGACTCAATTGCAGCGTTTTGTTTCTTTCTAGGGTTGTTTCCGTAAACCAGGGACCTCTGCGTAATATTGGAAAATAAGTTCGAGGGCCCGGCTGTAAAAGTGTTTTAGGGTTTTCAGCTGAACCTTTGAAAAATCATTAAAAATCGTAGAAAAATCAGAAAAATGCAAATCCAATTTTGTTGGGTTCCTGGTGAAGAAATCTACCTTTTCTAGAAAGCATGTATAGGGTTTTTCTGTGTAGTTTTTGAATGAAAATTCAAACTCAGTTTGAGGTGTTTTTAGTGTAGTTTAAAATATACACATGATATGGACTTGAATTTTGGATATGTTGCTCTGTATGACATGTTTAGTTTTGTGACCAAAGTTGACATTATTTTGATGTGTAGATTTTCAGTTATGATTTATGTAAGCTCTATGCTAGATTAATCTTGATGCTTTTTATAGTCCCTTTAATAAACTTTTCTTTAAGAACCAGTGCACCCTAGGGATTTGTCTTGATCAATAGAGCCTCTGGTAGAATGGATGTGATTTTAGGATGTGTTTTGATATGTGTTTTGGAATTAATCTTGTGTAGGAGTTTAAATTCAAATTTTGAAAAATAGTTTGAATCTGCACCTAACCTTTGGTCAGAGGCTTAGTTTTAACATGTATGACTTGTAGGAGAAAGTTGAGATCAAAAAGTTTAGTAAATCTTTTTATATGAATTAATGGTGATTTACTAGGCTGAAATTTGTCTTTTTTGTATAAATTAATTTATAAATGTTCTTAATGTAAATTTTGGTGTGTGATCTTAGAATAGGTATATGATGATGTGTGCAGAAGCTTAGATTTATTTGGAGTGTTTTTGATTTAATATGGATTTATGGTTGAAATGCTTGTTTTATGTATTTAAATAAAGAAATGGAAATTAAGGTGTCAAATTGTGAAATCATGTTTGTTTCTGTTTTTATTAATTTAAACACACCCCCTTGCTGTTTGGTGTAGTTAAGTAACTTAAATTGCTTAGATGTGCACACAATCACCATCAAAGTAGTGTTTTGCTTATCATCACACACCCTAATAATTTCTGTGAGAAAATGATAATGTTTGGATGAATGTGTCCAACAAGAGTTGGTTGTGTGGTAATTCTCCCACCTCCACCATAATCTAATGCATGTGCATGTAAACGTGTAGATCTTCCCGACGGGACATACACGCTCACCCAGGAGGAGGAGGGAGCAGCTACTGGAGAGTTGAATCAAGTTAGTGTGCAGCAAGACCTGGACCAAAGTCCAGAAGAGCCCAAGGCTAGTGTTAGTGTTGAGTCAGAGGAAGGCAAGCCCCGGATACATCTAACCCTTTTTCTAAACTCATATCTTTACTTTTCGTATTTATGTTATGATTTGTGCATTTAAGTTTCAGGAGTTGCTTTGAAACCTAGATGCATGATCCTTAGGACTCCTATGCTCTTTTACTAGTATGTTAGAAACGCTAGTGCCATGCTTTAAGGACACGGTACAAGTCGAGTAATGACTCATTGCTCGCGAGATATAGGATGCTTATGTTGGAATCATAAGTTGGTTAAAATGACTCGCTCATGTGGTAAGAGCAATGGGTTCGGTCTCGACCGAGTAGCATTGTGCTGGTTTAAGCTATTGAACGTACCAAGTGCTTGTCGGGAATGGGACCGGTAAGCCTAGTACCTTCTGAACCGGGGCGGGATCTTTCTAGCTACCGGCTTGGGTTGCGTCTCCGGGCTAGCTACCCGTGGTATAGTGTGTGAGTCCGGACTGGTCGGGTTAGACCCTCCGGATAACCGTGTACCAGAGTTTGTAGCGTCTGATCCCAAACTGTGGGATGTTGGGAACCGCCTGGTTGGGGTAGACACTGCACTTGGTCTACCTTCTTCCGTGTATCTTGGGTTTACCTTGCAAGGATATAAATCGATCGATCGTCGGTCACTCGCCGTTATCTGAGTCGGCTTGACCACTGGCTACCCCATGTTTATTTATGGAACATTTCGGATTAATATTGTTGGATGATTAATTTTGTTTGTACAACCATGCTTGCTTAGCTAGGTGCTTACCTAGAATGGTTAACATACTAGAACTTGAGCTAAAATTTGAAAGTAAGGATCAACTCTTAGTTGCTTTTGGCAAAACAAACCCACCAGCCAAAAAGCCTTGCATGTCTAGCTGTGTCTTTTATTTTTGTCGGGTAAGTCTTGCTGAGTATTATTATACTCAGCCTTGCTTTTGTTGTTGTTTTCAGGTAATCTCATCTGGCCTGGATCTATTCCAGATGGTTGGGAACTTGAATGGGAAAACGATGTTGATGAGTGATACTCTATGGATGGCCTCCCATGTGTATCTTCCGCTAGTTTTATTTCCGCTGTTTAAACTCTGAATCACCTTTACTTTTATGTAGTCAAAACTTGGTTTGTAATTTTAAGTACTTATGAACTTTTATGTAATGTAATGTTGTACTCTGGTCCCGCCTTCGTGTGGGCTTAGCGCATAAATCGATCCTGTGTAAGTGATTTACCGGGCATGCCCCGGCAGAGGTGACAGAATAGTTCTTTATTATTGCTTAATGGCCACGTGGACCGGCTTAGGCGATAATACGGAATTATTTTGGGCGGTTCTGTCACACTCGCCAAGCAAACACCTTGACTTTCTGTGGTACGGGAAACCTCCAGAGCAAATTCCAAACTGGCCGATCTCCTTCTGTTCGCCTGCTCGAACTTGCCATGTCACCGTGATCACGAAGATTCATTCCCAGGTGATAAGCGCTCCGAACCGAGAAACTGCCAGACTTTTCATAGTGCCATGCTACAAAATCCTCCTCCACGTTCCTAGGGATCTTGATTTTAACAATCTCTGCAATGTCGTACTCAAAGAAGTACCGTTGTAGGATCTCCTCATTCCACTGCATTGTCTGGTTGTCGATAAGTTGAGATACCCACTTAAATCTGCACGGTCTTTTGCTCTTGGCTGGCCGAAGTGACCAACCTCTTGGTAGCCATTGGTGTCGCCAGATCTTGATCTTTGACCCATTCGCCACACGTCAGATGGTACCTTTCTTAAGGAGCTCCAGGCCGTGCATGAGAGCTTTCCATGTCGGGGAGGTTTGAGATGGGAATGTTGTGTCCAACAGGTCACCATTAGGATAGTATTTGGCCTTTAACAATCTGGCGCATAGACTATCAGGGTACTCGATGAGCCTCCAGACTTGTCTTGCAAGCAGAGGTTGATTAAACATTTGGAAGTCCCTAAACCCCAATCAACCACGTGTTTTGCTTCTGGTGAATTTCTCCCATGCGATCCAATGTGTCCACCTCGCACCATCCTGTGTGTCCCACCAATAGCTTCTGATTCCCCTCATCAATTCTTCATAGAATGTCCCCGACAACTGGAAAATACTCATTGTGTAGGTCGGAATAGCCTGGGCAACCGCCTTTATCAACACTTCCTTGTCCGCCGCGAACAAGTGTTTCTCAGTCCATGTCGCCATGCGCTTGCCGAGCCGTTCACACAGTGGTTGGAACCGGTTCTTTTTCTGCTGCCCTTCAGGAGTTGGGAGGCCTAGGTACTTTGGTTCGAAATCAATTCTTTCAACCCCAAGTACCTCTCGTATCTCCTTCTTCCTTTGATCCTCCAAATTTTCTCGAGCAAGCAAAGAGCATTTTGATGGGCTTAACTTCTGACCAGTACCCCTTTCAAAGCGATGAAGTAGGTTGATGACTTGCCCGGCCTGTTCCACATTTGCTTTGAAGAATAGCAAAGCATCATCCGCAAACAGTAGGTGTGAAATACCAGGGGTGTGACGAGATATTTTCAGCTCCTCAATTACACCATCATGAACTCCTCTATTCAAGGCAGTAGATAGGGCGTCAGCGACAAAAAGAAATAAATATGGCGACAAAGGATCACCTTGGCGAAGACCACGAGATGGGCGGAAGGGTTCAAGCAAAACCCCATTGAGGCGCACCGTGTAGTGGACGATGGTAACACAACTCATAATCCACCGAATCCAGACACTGTGAAAGCCCAGCCTCATTAACACCTTTTCCAAGTAGGACCAATCCACTATGTCATACGCCTTTGATAAATCCAGTTTGTAAGCACAAAAATTATTTTGTTCCGTCATGCCCTGCTGAATAGCATGGATGCACTCGAATGCAATGAGTGCATTATCAGTGATCATGCGTCCCGGGACAAAAGCACTCTGTGTAGGAGAAATCAGTTCACCCAAAATAGGCCTCAGTCTATTCTCCAGACATTTAGACACGATCTTATATAGCACATTGCAGAGACTTATTGGCCTGAATTCTGATAACCTCTCCGGAAATGCAACTTTTGGAATGAGAACAATAGTAGTGTCATTTACCCCATCCGGCATTATATCAGTGCAAAAAAATCCCTTCACTGCTCGAGTAATTTCCTCCTTCAAAGTTCCCCAATTACGCTGAAAAAAACGAGCCGGGAAACCATCCGGGCCAGGGGCTTTTAGGGGGCCAATTTGGAAGAGGGCATCTCCTATCTCCTCGCCAATAAACTCCTTGCACATCATCTCATTCATCTCATCCGACACTCTACTATCAAAAAGAGAAATGAGCGGGTCTGGACTCTGGATCAACTTCATCATCTTTCGTGAACAGGTCTTGGAAGAAACCTTGAGTTAAGTCACCCAAGCCCTTCCTGTCCTCGCACCATTGCCCATCCTCCTTCCTTAGCTTCTTTATTTTATTTTTCCTAGAGCGCCATTGAGCTTTCTAGTGGAAGAATTTAGTGTTTCGATCCCCCTCTTTCAACCAAGTAATCCGAGACCTTTGGAGCCACATCATCTCTTCTCTATATAGGAGCTCATTCATCCGATCCACTGTACTCCGAATTTCTGAAATATTTGCCGCATCATCGCTGCCCTGTAGAAATTCCAGCTTAGCCCGGAGAGATTTGAGTTCTTTCCTGACCAAGCCAAACTTCGCTCGGCTCCAATTATGTAGTGAATCCATCATCCCTGCGAGTGCCCGCGCCACGAGTGCCCGCGCCACATCGCCCAAACAATTTTTATCCCCTGCAGCACGCCATGCTTCTTCAATTTCCGGCACTAGTGAATCCTCCCTTTCCCACATAATTTCATACTATTTTATTTTACTCTTCATAACAACTAGATCACAGAAGACTTGTAAGAGCACCGGCAATGATCAGAGCAAGGGGAGACAAGGTGTTTGACAGCAGCATTACCGAACCGGCCTAGCCAAGTTGAGCAAGCGACTGCTCTATCCAATCTCACCTTGACATTTCTTTGGCCCTGTCTCTTAAACGTCCAGGGAAGTCCAGAGAAGCCCAGATCATGGAGGTCACACGCTTCCAAAGCCGCCCAGAATTCATCCATCTGACGTTCACCCCGTTTCCTGTTGGAGAAGTGCTCAAATTGCCACATTGCCTCATTGAAATCTCCCATTACAGCCCAGGGATCAGGCACCCTGTCCTTTATACGCTGGAGCAGCTCCCACATATGCTTCCTATCCTCCACCCGCGGTTCACCATATATGAAAGTTAGCCACCACGGTGGGGCTGATGGGTTCTCCTTAACTTGGATATCAATTAGCCGGCTACACATGCCCAAAAGTGTGACTGAGATCGACTCATCCCAGAACAATGCAATACCCCCACTGTTTCCATCACTTCCAACAGCAAGACAACCTTTCAGGCCCAGACGCCATCTCAAGTTTTTCATCTTTTCCTCACTTTGCCTGGTCTCCGAGAGGAAAATCAGCTTAGGGTTGCGGGACTACATAAGAGCAGTCAAATCACGAACTGTCCGGGAGTTCCCCACCCCCCCGGCAGTTCCAAGCTATAGCATTCATTGCTCCTGACGGGCCTCGTCATGAGCACCCGTCAGGTTTTGCGCAGGAGAATCCACAGTGCGATCGCACATCACAAGCGAATAGTTTGTCATCCCCAACACGCTGTTACCACCACCAGACACCTTCCCCAAGAAAAGGTCATGCACCATCTTCCCTTCCTTCTCTAAATCTTTAACCGAGTCTACACTGCTCGGCTTGAAGATTTTCTTATTTCTCTTTTCATATGGATAAATTGGCACTTATTTTCCTAGCCCCTTTAGCACGTATAGGCCCTCCACTAGGGCCTCTAGTCTCCCAGAGCCATTAAGCTCGGCTCCACTCTGAGCAATAGGTTCTGAATTTTCGCTAGAACCCACAAACGAGTCCATACCAGAAACCTTTTGTGGCACACCTTCCAGAGGACCGTCAACTGCCATCTTTGCCACACCCTTAGCCAGCGCCTTCTCTACTTCTGCTGCCTCCTCTCCTCCTTTGTCCACCGCCTCCTCTTCATTCTTCATGCTACTGCTCTCCTCGTCGCCCTCCTCCTCTCTCCACCCGCTAGAGAAGGACCTAGCTCTTCTTGGCGATGCATTGGACAAAAAGTCTCCAACAAGCACTCTTCTCCTTTGCTCACCACTGAAATTGAGCCCTCGCTTTGCGGATGGAACAGCCGCCGGAATAACCATACGATGCCCGACGTCTCGCTTCTGAGGGGAGCACCGCAACACCTTCCCATAGTAAACATCTCCCTCCTCACCATCATCATCCGGGCATTCCCGTTGAGCATGGCCAATACGGCCACATGAGAAACAAAAGTATGGAATATTTTTATACTTCACCATAAACTCCATGGTCCCGTGCCCTTTAACCTTCTGCTGCACCGAACGTAAAATGGCTTTCTCCAAAGGAAACTCAACTTTCACCCTCTTATAATTATTATGCACATCTCCAACCTCGAGTACCCTACCAACTTTTGCTCCTAGCACCCTTGCAAATCCCTCTGTCATCATCACCACTGGAATATCATAGATACGGATCCAAAGATTGATGAACTCGATTTCAATCTCTGAAGTCCTCCACACCCCATCATACGGCACAAAAATCATGGCGTCCCCTCCTCTGAACCTCCATGGACCTCCGTCTAGCACCTTCCTCCACAGCCTTTCTGAATCAAACTCAACAATGAATCTATTATCCCCTATACTTCTGAATGGAATCGCTTCCTTCTTTCCCCAAGA
This sequence comes from Cenchrus fungigraminus, assembly GCA_036936925.1. Lineage (NCBI taxonomy): Eukaryota > Viridiplantae > Streptophyta > Magnoliopsida > Poales > Poaceae > Cenchrus > Cenchrus fungigraminus. The sequence goes on along the minus strand of CM072769.1, from coordinate 102,718,617 downwards.
TTTGCTCAACTCATTGAACACGGTCCAAGCATTAAAATCTTGGCCAGTGTAAAAATGCGCAAGAGCATACCAAATTTTATGTGCCATTGTTGCCTCCTTATCTTGCTCGAAATCATACTCCTCCTCCTCCTCCTCCTCTTGGTCTCCCTTAGCCGAGACTATCAGAACCATCCTTCTGTCGGCGTTCTCCTCCTGCGCTTGCTTTCCCTTTACCTTAGCGTCGGACGCCGCCGAAACTTCCTGTCTCTTGCCCTGCCATGCCGCTCCTCACCCATCCTCTTACTCCCAGATGTGTCGTCTGCTTTGTCACGGATGCCTCGGCTGCCCTTCATCACGACGAGGGAGCGCGCCAAGGTCTACAGACCAGCTTACTGGCTTCGGATGGGAACTTTCCTCACCGGAGACCCCTGATCACCCCACCAGAAACGCTGTGTCACAGAACCCTAGCCGCCACCCAAGGAACGTCGCCTGGAGGACAGAGAAGCACGTAGTTCCAAAGACCAAAACGATGGGATCTTATGTGGATGTGGACTCCGAGTCCGCAACGTAGACGAGAGTCTTGACGGCACCACGGTATCGACGATCCGGACTCGAGGAAAAATCCCCAGTCAGTGCACCGCGCCTCGCGGCCGGTGATTAGGCTAATGCTCCCGCGACCAGCGCGTAGCAGATGATGCTCGGGGGAGGCGTGCCTTCCCGATCCGGCGTTGGCCGTCGATGACTAAGTGTCACCACGGCGGCGGCGATGAGATGCTTATGCTTGGCGCCGGCGTCGCTCAACATTCGCCCACGACTCCGGAATCGCCATGATCGCCACTCCGGGATTTAGGCGGTAGTTGCAGCAGTGCTTTACCTAACCTTGGCCTCAAAGCACCCCCTTAGTTGGCACACAACTTTTTTTTTCTAAAAAAAAAAGTTGGCACACAACTTTTTTTTAGAAATGATGGCAAGAGCTTTGCCAAATTTTTATTAGGAGAAGAAACATAACTTTTCTCTCCTGATTTTAATAGTTTTGATTTAATATTCATTGGAAATCGTTGCAATAATACCGGTTTGGTGTTCTATCAGCTAGTATTGCTTAAAAGCTCGTTCTTTTGGGTGAAAAAGAATAGTGAAGTTGCAAATAAATAGTACTGGAATAATATTTTTTGTGAGAGAAGATGTGATGAATGTGATAGGTAATAATACTTTTCACTGTTTCTTTTAAGCCAAAAGAACATGCAAGTCAGCATCAGATATGATGCCACCAGTCAGCCGAAAGCCGAACAGGTGACGGGTTCTCACAGCAGGTCACAGTCATATATGATGCCATCAGATATGATGCCCGACAGTGTTTGGATGGGGTGAAAAAAATTTCACTTCTATTAAATGCAATTTTGATCACTAATTAAGAGTATTAAATAAAATCAGTTTCAAAACTACATTCATAACTCTGGCCAAAATCGTGAGACGAACCTAATGAGGTATTTGACCGTATGATTAGAGCATAGTTACTGTAGCATCACTATAGCAAATCACTAATTAATTATGCTTATTAGATTCGTCACGTAAAATTACACTTATGTAAAAAGATTTTACAAATAAATTTTATTTAATACTTTATAGACGAAAGATTCCTATCACCGTCGCTTCTCTTGGGCAGAGAGCATATAAAACGTCACGTCCTCACACAGACACAGTCACATGATTGAACTCCGCTCCTGCTTATCGGAAATTCACTTTGACGCCGCTGTGCCGCGGCGGTCCGGCGGAGGTCTCCAGGGCCATTGAATTTCATTTTAATGGACGGCGTTGGAGTAGGCTAGTACTGGCAAGCGAGTAGGAGTAGGTGCATAGGTCGTGTTTAGTTCCTCAAAGGTTCTCAAAATTTTCGTATTGCAAACCGTATCACCTCTTACAGAACATGTTTCTCAATGCAAAAATTTCACCATATTTACCAAAAATTTCACCAACTAAACAAGTTCTAAAATAAAAACAGCAGTTGTTCCCAAGGAGAAATCGGCTGCGGTCCCATCCAGTAATAGTACAAACTAAAAAAAATAACATATGTTTATCCTCCCTTCTATCCTATCAATTTTCTCTTTATTACTTTTCACATTAGAATTGATACGACTTTTGAGGATTGTTTTGGAAGTGATGTTTTGAAACATGAGTGAACAAATACATCCAGGAGAAACCTAGGAAGTTTATTGCGTCAACATCAATATACTATTTTGTCCTTTCAAATCTATGTGATTTTTCCAATGAATTGCTAGGAATTTCAAATGTTCATAATGGTACATAATGTTTATGCAGAATGAGGACCATGGTTGGTAGAAAAATATATGTGGTGCTTGTTGTGTTCAATTTGGAAAAATAAAGTTGTGCGAGAAGTCGGGAAGGATTGAATTTGCAAGGATTTGAAATTAAAATGCTTTTTACTTGTGGATATTTTTTATTTATTGCAAAGTAGAAAAAGGAACCAATCCTTTTTTTGGCTTTGTGTATGCTCATGCTTTGAGGGTAATTTGTTTGCTTTTTTTTAAAAGAGAGAATCTACGTCTTACATGTTGTACATGTCATGTGACTAAATGAGCAGTACTTTCGTAAAAGTTTGTGATAATTTTTGAACTGCCGGTAAGAAATAAGGGTTTCCGTAAATAAAAATAAAAACAGTGAAAATAAAATCTTGTGAATGTTCCGTGGTCCTTTTTATTAAAAAAAAATACTATTCATTCCAATCTTCTCTCTCCGATAGTCCTGTGTTCTTTTCTCTCTCCGGTAGACCTTTATAGCGTCTGACAACAATGAGTCTGTTTGAATGCAAAGGATAAATGTTTACTCTAAAGTAAATGTTTTGCCTCTTCTATTTGCTTCTAATAATATTTACTCCTTGACATGTTTGGATTGAGGGGTAAATGTGGATGTGGATGTGAGAGAGAGGGCTGAAGTTCACCACAATTTTACTCTAATTTGCTACTTTTTAGAGATAAATGGAATTAGGAGGCAAAACATTTACCTCACCACATTTGCCTCACATGTTTGACATCTTAGAGGTAAATGTGAAGTAAATTTGTCTCATTTACTCCTCCATCCAAACGTCTCCGATGTTTCTTTGCATTTTCTCTTTATACCATGTTGAGCTATTTCTTCAAATCCATCAGAACAGCTGGACACTTTTCAACACCTCCGCCGGGGCACACTGGCTCCAAACCGACGCTTCCTCCTGTTTATATATATACGTGTATTCTTGTGTACTCTGCGTAACAAATAGCCGCAGAGAAAATGGAAATCGCCAGGGTTGACCTCCGCGCCGGCGTGGTGCCCGGCGGGCTGGGGAGGGAGGCCGCCCGCGCGGCAGTGACCGCGTCCATGGTGGCGCACGGCTGCGTCGTCGTCGCGCACGACGAGCTCAGCCCGGACCTCCGGCGGGCGCTTTTCGCCCGCTCCCTCCCGGAGCTCTTCGCGCTCCCGCTCCAAGTCAAGCAACGGGCGCCCAAAGCGGGGTTCAGAGGCTACCTCGGCCAGCTCCCGGAGCCCACGAACGCCGGCAGCGTCCGTGCCTTCGCCGACCTTCTCTGGCCGCCGGCAACACGGAGTTCTTGTATGTGTTTGTTTCTCTCCGGATCATCTCGCGAATTATATTACGATGCTTTGATGAAAGACAAAATAAGAATCACTTAGCTCTTTCATGTCATGGCGTCAACCTGTACACAGTGACACGATCGTGTCATTTGCCAAGAACATGCTGAAGCTGGAGCGGATGGTGGAGAAGCTGACCCTGGAGGGCCTCGGCGTACGTGAGGAGAGCATCGGCAACCACCACGGCTCGGTCGCCCACGGCGTCCGGCTGTCGCGCTACGGCGCGCCGCCGGACACGGCGATCACCAGCATGCCCATGCCGGCGCACCGCGACGACACCGTGGTCTCCGGGATCGTGCAGCACGAGGTGGAAGGGCTCGAGGTGCGCGTCGGGGACGGGCGCTGGGTCGCCGTCCCTCCCGAGCCGGACACCGTCACATTCGTCGCCGGCGACCTGTTCAAGGTACGAGCCGATCGGAGCCGCTGTCATCATGCACGGTTCCTCGATTGATTGTTCTCACGCCGCCGTCGGCCGGCGCGTTCAGGTCGTCACGAACGGGCGCGTGCCGACGTGCCTCCACCGCGTGCGGACGCCGAGCAACCGCGAGCGGTTCGTGGCGCTGTTCGTCCTGCCGGCCCAAGGACGGCGTCGCGGTGCGCGCGCTGGACGACCTCGTCGACGACGAGCACCCCCTGGCGTTCAAACCCTTGAGGCACGTGGAGTACGCCAAGTGGCGGTACTCGGAGGAAGGGCGCGAATTCGAGGATGCGCTGAAGGTGTACTGCGGTGTGGAGGACCAAGACACGGCCATGGTTTGAACGATGGCTGCTCATGTCTCGCATGTCACCATTATCCCACCAATAATTTTAAAAGAAGGCTCCCGTCCCGGAGGAGCCGTTCGGGCGACTCGGGGGCGACCGGGAACCCTAGCCGCCACCCCTCTTTCTCGCCTCCCTCACCTCGTCCCTGCCAGAGGGGGTAGCCGGAAAAGTCGTGCGATCCCCCGAGATGGCGGAGGTGGAGCATCTCCACCCGGCTCGCTCGTGGCGCGTCCAGACGGGGGGCGCTCCGCAGCGACCTCGGCGGCCCCCGGGCGGCTCCAGCCGCCGGCGCTGCTCCCTCCGCCGTCGGATCAGGGCGTGGGGGGGGGCAGATCTACTGCCCTCCACCCCCACGCGAGGTCCCCTGCTCCCACTCCGCCTCCTCCCCTTCTTGTCCGTCATGCTGTTGTGGTGGATGCCACCGACCGCGTCTGTCAGCTCCGGGCTTGTGGTGCTTGTTCCGGCAACGGTGCCGCCCAGGCTGTTGGGACCCCTGATGGCCCCTGGGCCGGGAGTCCCTAGGGGCTGGATCTCACCTCACCGGACATGCTCCACCAAGCTGCTGCTACTCGTCGGCTCGCCGGGCTGCGCCTCCACATCCCCGCCGAGGCCCTTTTGCTGCCCTACGCTGTAACACCCCAGGTGTTTATTAAAGATAAATACCTCCATTAGGGTGGTTAATCATGTTTAATTGGCTCATAAACATGTTTGACATGATCTTGCACACATTTGCACAAAAGACCATTGGTCAAAATCCCAAATCCCGGTGAAACCCTAGATCTCCTTTAAGGCTGAAACGGTTTTCTTGCGCGTTCTCCAAATTTCACTATAAAAGTTCAAAATCGGCCAATACGAAAGTTGTTCATTATTTCCGGGAACACATTTTTCGTAATTGGCGGACATTCCAATTTTGAGTGCAAATTGGCCAAAAATCGAGTTGAACGCGCTGTGAACAGTAACTTGGGGCCGAGATTTCTGCCAACTTCGACCGACGTTCCCGGGCAAACTGTTGATCAAAACATATGTCGCCTTTTGGGAAAGTTGTAGGTCTATAGCTCTTCTACAACTTTGCTTTTTGGAGAAAGTCAACTTCTATTCAAATTTTTGAAGTTGTGCTCCTTTGAAAACTGGCCAACCGAACTGTTTTTGGGTGTTGAACGTCGTCGCCAAGCTCTGGAGCGCGTGGACGTTGAGGTCCGCCGGACGCGTGTCAAGCGCAGGCCGCGCCGGTGCACGGGTCTTGAGTTCTCCGCGGTGGACCAAAATGCCGTGGGTAGCTCCGCCCTTCCTCTTGCCCTGCGCCGCGCCCAGGAGCGCCGTCGCCGCTTCGCCGCGGGCCCGCGCAGACACGCGCCAAGCGCCGCGCAGCGCCGCGCTACCTCCTCCGCATGCAAACACGGCCATGGGGGCCACGACGCCGCCTAAGCTTCGCCTAAACCCGTGATCAAACCCCCTGGACGCCCTCCTCTCGCTCTTTTGCCCGCCTCTTGCCGCTGTCGTCGGAGCACCGCAGAGCAAAGCTCCGCCGCCGGTCCGCCATTGCCGCCACCGCCAAAGGTCGCCGTCCTGGCCAAGCCGTAGCCGCCCAGAGCCCTCCAAGCCTTCCTCCATACCTCGTTAGCATCTCCCCGCAGCAGCATTGCGAGCGCAGGCCGTCGCCGGCCGGGTGCTCTGCTCCGCCGCCGCCGCCCCTGTTCTCCGGTGTGCAAGCTCGCCGGAGTCCTTCTCCGGTCAATCTTTCCCACAAATCATGCGAGGGTGAGCACCAACACCTCCCCCGCCCCAAGCCCGGCCAACTCCGGCAATAAACCGCCGCCGGCGAGCTTCCCTGCGCCGGCAGGACCCCATTGCATCGATTCAAATCTTTGCAGGGAGTTTTCTGTAATCTAAGGACCCATCTGTAATTTCAAATTCTTGATCCAAGGGTCCTTCTGTAAGTGTTACTTGAGTTTTCAGCTGCAACTTCAAATATTCGTTAAAAATTGTAGAAAAATCATAAAAATGCAAATCCAATTTTGTTGGGTTCCTGGTGAAGAAACCTACCTTTTCTAGAAAGCATGTATAGGGTTTTTCTGTGTAGTTTTTGAATGAAAATTCAAACTCAGTTTGAAGTGTTTTTAGTGTAGTTTAAAATATTCACATGCTATGGACTTGAATTTTGGATATGTTGCTCTTTATGGCATGTCTAGATCTGTGGAAAAAGTTTGCATGATTTTGATGCATATATTTTCAGTTATGATTTATGTAAGCTTTATGCTAGATTAAGCTTGATGCTTTTTATAGTCCTTTTAGTAAACTTTTCTGTGACCACATGTACACCCTAGGGCTTTGCCTTGTTGATTAGTACCTCTGGTATGATGGATGTGATTTTAGGGAATTGTTTAATAGATGTTTTGGATTTAATCTTGTGTAGGAGTTTAAATTCAAAATCTGAAAAATAATTTGAATCTGCAACCATGCTTTGGTCAGAAACTCATTTTTGACATACATGACCTGTAGGAGAAAGTTGAGATCAAAAATTTTATTAAATCTTTTTATATGAATTAATGTTGATTTGCTAGGCTGAAATTTGTCTTTTTCGTTTAAATTAATTTATAAATGATCTTAAGCCAAATTTTGGTGTGAGAGCTTAAATTAAGCATATGTTGCTGTGTGCAAAAGATTAGGCTCATTTGAAGTGTTTTTGATTTAATTTGGATTTATGGTTGAAAGGCTTGTTTTATGTAATTAAATAAAGAAATGGAAATTTAAAGTGTTAAATTGTGAAAACATGTTATACTTCTGTTTTTGAATGTTCAACACACCTCCTTGCTGTTTAGTGAAGTTAAATAATTTATTTTGCTCAAATATGTACACAGTCACCATCAAAAGTTAACCTTAATTAATGCATGTGCATAAACGTGTAGATCTTCCCGACGGGACGTACACGCTTACTCAGGAGGAGGAGGGATCCGCTAGTGGTGAGCTGAACCAAGTTAGTGGGCAGCAAGACCTGGACCAAAGTCCAGAAGAGCCCAAGGCTAGTGTTGAGTCAGAGGAAGGCAAGCACCGGAGTCATATAACCTTTTTGGATTAAAAGCTCATACCCCTTTACATTTCAGTATTTATGTTTTGTTTTGTGCATTTAAGTTTCAGGAGTTGAATTGAAACCTAGATGCATGATCCTTAGGTTCCTATGCTCTTTTACTAGTATGTTAGGACGCTAGTGCCATGCTCTAAGGATACGGTAGAAGTCGAGTAATGACTCATTGCTCGCGAGATATAGGATGCTTATGTTGGAATCATAAGTTGGCTAAATTGACTCGCTCATGTGGTAAGAGCAATGGGTTCGGTCTCGACCGAGTAGCATGGTGCTGGTCTAAGCTATTGAACGTACCAAGTGCTTGTCGGGAATGGGACCGGTAAGCCTAGTACCTAATGAACCAGTGCGGGGACTTTATCGTTACTACTCTTGAGATGCTTCTCCCGGTTTGCTCCCGGTAGTGCAAGTGTGATCCTGGACGTGCCGTGTGAGGGCGTTCCAGTAACCTTGTACTTAAGACTGTTGCGCCTGTCCCTAATCTGGGGAATGACGGGAACCACTTGGTTGGGGTAGACACTGCACTTGGTCTACCTTCTTCCGTGTATCTTGGGTTTACCTTGCAAGGATATAAATCGATCGATCGTCGGTCACTCGCCGTTATCTGAGTCGGCTTGACCACTGGCTACCCCATACTTATTTATGGAACTTTCAGGATTAATATTGTTGGATGATTAATCTTGTTTGTACAACCATGCTTGCTTAGCTAGGTGCTTACCTAGAATGGTTAACATACTAGAACTTGAGCTAAAATTTGAAAGTAAGGATCAACTCTTAGTTGCTTTTGGCAAAACAAACCCACCAGCCAAAAAGCCTTGCATATCTAGCTGTGTCTTTTATTTTTGTCGGGTCAGTCTTGCTGAGTATTAGTATACTCAGCCTTGCTGTTGTTGTTGTTTTCAGGTAATCTCATCTGGCCTGGATCTATTCCAGATGGGTGAGAACTTGAGTGGGAGAACGATGTTGATGAGTGATACTCTATGGATGGCCTCCCATGTGTATCTTCCGCTAGATTTATTTCCGCTGTTTAAACTCTGAATCACCTTTACTTTTATGTACTCAAAACTTGGTTTGTAATTTTAAGTACTTGATCTTTTATGTAATGTAATGTTGAACTCTGGTCCCGCCTTCGTGTGGGCTTAGCGCATAATTCGATCCTGTGTAAGTGATTTACCGGGCATGACCCGGCAGAGGCGACAGAATAGTTCTTTATTATCGCTTAATGGCCACGTGGACAGGCTTAGGCGATAATACGGAATTATTTTGGGCGGTTCTGTCACATACGCCTTCCCGACCATTGGTGTGGCTAGGCCATTGTCGCCGGGGCGTTGGGGTCCTGGGGCACGAGGGCCCTGTGGACCCCGGTGCTTTGTCAGCTGTGCTATGTGCGCGAGGCGACTACGGCTACATTCTCCGCGGTCGTGGCCGTGAGCATACATCGCAACAGCTGCCTCTTCGTCAAGGTTGTACCTTAGTGCAGGGTGCCCTCACTCATCTAGGGCTCGAGCGGTGGCGATGTGCGATGCCCGTGGCGGCTCGCCGATGTTCGTGTTGCTACGCCAAGCCCTAGTTGTGGCCGCCAGTGTGGACGACCGCGGTGGCAGCGCGGGCATCCATTTCTTGCGGTGCTTCGTCTTCCCGCTTGGTGCCCATTTGCTGAAGCTTTGTTGGAGATGTGCAGCGAAAGTACCACGCTCGATGCGTGGGAGGTGACCCACCTCCACTTGGGGAGGTGCCCTACCTCTGCTCTATCCCGCTCCCTTGGTGTTCCTGGGCTCGCTCGCCGCCTTGCAGCTGGTGGTGGTGGGTGGATTTGCAGCGAAAGCGTCACGCCCGGTGCGCGGGGAGGTTCTTGCCTCCGCATCAATCCACTGCCGAGCCAACTTGCAACTTCTGTCCTCCACGGCTCTGTTTGTTCGCCAGTGCTTCGTGTCTCTCCCTGTAGTTGTCTGATCTTGGACTTGCTATGCCCTTGGTGCCTGGCTCCTTTGTGACTTGACGAATGTCCTTTCTTGGCACCTCTGCTCCGTCAGCGTGCTCCTTGTTGGTGTTGTCATCACATCTTATGTCGGGTATTTCGTTCTACCGATCCGTCATTCCCCCTCAAGGCTTCCTCCCCTCGGACGGCGTTGGATGGTGGTAGGCGATGGAGCCCGGATGTGTGTCTTGGTGTCACCACTAGCTTCAAGGGAGATCGTCGTGTCTGGTGAAGCTTCGACTTGCGTGCTCCCCAGCATCATTAGTCCCCTTTTCGTCGACTGGCTCTCAGAGGAAGGGTATCGTCGGATCGGCGCAACACGAGAGGTGGCGCGGGGGTGCGTTGGTCCTTGTTGTAATCAGCGAGCATGTCGCTTGATGGAATCATGATCTGAAGATCGGAAGTTGTCTTTCTTCTTGTGTGGTAAAAGGTCATAGGTCTGTGTCTCTCCTCTCTTGGCTGTTGTGTTGTTTTTCTTTCTTCCTTGGATGTGTCCATCTGTATCATCTGCTCATATACCTGTACATGCACCCGTGGTTTGCCACATTTAATGAAGAGTTAAGGCCGGCTTCTTGCCTGCCGTAGTCCCTTAAAAAAACTTAAAAGAATGTGTCGTCGTCCAAAAGAGAGTAATAAAGAATGTACCATTTCAAAGTGTATATACTTATCAAGATCCAAGCATTGCAATATTTGACCAATAATTTGAATTTGAATTTGTAAGTGAGGATTTAAGTTGCAGCATGCATGCAGTCAATCTATTGAAACTTTTGCAATGAATTTAAGTGTACATACACATAAACAGAAATTGAATAGTTATAAGTGATGAGAGCAAATTTGTCTTTAAAACTCTGTTATAGAGCATTGATATATCGTGCGTCCTGATAAGGTTTAGTCCATGTAATAGCTGTAGCTGAAGGCGGAGTTTGAAGAAGGCGTCTTCGACGTGTTTCGAGTATGGCGTGTGTGAACGGAAGTCTTTGTAAGTGTGTGTGGGCCCGAGGGGTCAGTGAAGGAGGAGTGCTTTAAGAGCAGCACTTGTAACGGGAGATACACGACTCTGTTTTGCTTATTGCATTATGAACTTTGGGGTGTCAGGGTTCATCACCCGACCTCGTTCTATCTCTGTATTCCGTCTGTGATCTGCTCACGCCTCGGTAAATCACCGTTGGCCTACGGTTTGTAACAGATTGGTATCAGATTCAGTCTCCTGGGAGCGCTATATGTCTCGAATCGCAAGAATTCCGTCGGTGTTGAGCTACCAAATTGAGTTGGTTTTGAGCGATCTGGTTGTGTGCCGCGCAGAACCGGCCACGATCGGAATCCTCTCGTAAATCCTTCTCACCGGGAGCTCCGCTTGCGGGCGATTTGATTCGGAGTGCGTTCGCACAGTCTCATCTGCTGCGATTCGGATTTCTGGTGGCGTAAGGCGGCAGTGAATTGGGATTTCTAGCGGCGAGAGGCGGCGGCGATCGGATTCTCTGGAGGCGAGAGGCGGCGGCGACCTGGTTTTCTGGAGGCGAATGGTGGCGGTAGACAACGATTCGACGAAATCAGTACGTACTGCAAGGGCGCGTCCGTAGATCTTCTGTGTATTGTTCGTGGAGTTGAAGTAGTGTCTGTGTTAATCCTTCGGCTTTGAGCGACGAGATTCGGGCCTCTGGGCGTGAGGTCACAGTAATTCGAATTGTTGTTCGCTTGGCTTGAGGTCAGACATCACGGCTCCACCTAAGCCCTCAGTACAGACCCAGATATTACTGTCAAAGATGGAGGAATTTGCAAAGAGTGAAGAGGAGAAATGGAATTCAATCACTGATAGTCTGGATGTGTTATTCAACAAAGTGGAACAAATTGAGAAAAATCAACAGAATGTTGAAGTGAAAGTAGACATGTCTACCAAAGTGCTAGAGCAGATGCTAAAGGATCAACAACTGATGGCTAAACAAATTGAGGCCACGGGAAAAGCAGTGGCTAAACTCACTATTGATCAGATGACACAGAGAGAAGATCCACATGATGACTCAACTGATTCAGATAACACAACAGATAACCCATTTGCTAAAAGCAAACCAGCAGCAATGGGTACATCTAGACACCATCACAACAAAAGTAACCACCATAATATGTCAACAGGTGAAAAACCGCAGAACACTCGCTTTGGCTTCACTCCTAAGATGAATTTTCCTCAGTTCAATGGCAAGAACCCAACAATTTGGAAGAACAAGTGTGAGGATTACTTCGAGCTGTTAGGCAATCCTCAATCTATGTGGACTACAACAGCTACCCTGCACATGGATGATAATGCAGAAAAGTGGATGGAATGGTACAAGGTGAAGTATGGGCTGGGGTCTTGGGAAAGTTCTATCTCTACAGTTCAACAGAAATTTGGGGCTTATGATTATCAGTATGCTATTGATGAGCTACTGGAGCTGCAACAAACTGGAACTGTGGATGAATATGCCACTCAATTTGAATCTCTTCAGTACTAGATTACCATGCATGACCAGGGAATGGGAATGACATATTTTATCTCCCAGTTTATCAAAGGTCTCAAGCATGAGATTAGGTACCCAGTGCAGGGCCAAGTGCCTATTACTATGGAAAGAGCTGTGAGATTGGCTAAGATACAAGAATCTATACAAGAAAAAACAAGGAACAGGTTTGCCACAGGCACTAATACTGTAAAGCAACCACCCCCTTTCAATAAGTGGGAAAACAAGACACAAGCCCCTTCTACCCAGCTTAACAAAGAAAGACAGACGAGGGATTTCTGTAGAGCCAATGGGTTATGCTACTATTGCAGAGAGCCATATGATGCTGCTCACCCAGCTAAATGCACAAAAAGGCCTCAATCACAAGTGAATGCATTAGTGCTAAATGATCTAGATGTTAACCTGACTGTGGAAGTGCTTGCCCAACTGGATATAGAAGATGCCTTAGCTGCTGATTTCTGTTCTTTATCCATCAATGCTATTGCTGGTACAGAAGAAGGAGAATCCTTGAGGCTAAGAGCACTAGTGAAAAATAAGGTGATGCTTATGTTAGTGGACAGTGGCAGTTCACACTCATTTGTCAGTTCCAGATTTTTGGAGAAAATTGGGATTACTCCTATACCTACAACTCAAACAAGTTAAAGTAGCCAATGGGGAAATATTGATCACAAACACTTATGTGCCAAAGATGGAGTGGTGGATACAGGGTCATTCTTTCCACACTAATATGAGAGTACTAGATCTTCCAGCTTATGATGCAATCTTGGGGTATAATTGGCTTAAAATTCACAGTCCTATTCAGCATCACTGGGAGAACAAGACCATGAAGTTTACATACAAGGGAGAAGAAATTCTATTGAAGTGAGTGGTGACTCCTGGGCTACAAATTGCTGAAGTATCCATTGAAAGTATGCTTAAGTGGATGGCTGGAAATGTTGTGTGGGCCATGGCAGTAGTGGAGACTATATTGCCTGAAACTCAAGAACTCCCAGTACACCCAGAAGTGCAGAAGGTGTTAGATGAATATCAGGATGTCTTTGCTGAACCAAAAAGGCTTCCTCCTGAGAGACCATATGACCATGCAATTCCAACAGTGCCTGGAGCCACACCTGTGAATTCTAAGCCCTACAGGTATTCTCCTTTGCACAAAGATGAGATTAAGAAACAAGTGCAAGAGCTATTAGCTGCTGGCCTTATTATACCTAGTACTAGCCCTTATGCTTCACCAGTATTGTTAGTTCAAAAGAAAGATGGTACATGGCGATTTTGTGTAGATTACAGAAGATTAAATGACATTACTATCAAGAACAGATTTCCAATGCCACTAATTGAGGAAATCCTAGATGAACTAGCTGGAACCAAATATTTCTCTAAGCTAGATATGAAATCTGGTTACCGCCAAGTAAGGATGAAGCAGCAAGATGAGCATAAAACAACATTTAAGACCCACCATGGTCATTTCCAGTTCAGGGTAATGCCATTTGGATTAACAAACACACCTGCTACATTTAAATGCATTATGAATGATATATTTGGTCTTTTCTTGAGAAAGTTTGTCCTGGTATTCTTGGACGACATACTTGTGTACAACCCATCTTTGGAGAGCCACATTGATCACTTGCAACAAGTAATGGCAAAGCTCAGAGAGCATCAATTATTTATGAAGCTCAGCAAGTGCTCTTTTGCACAAAGCAAATTGGACTATCTAGGCCATATAATCTCTGATGAAGGAGTGGCCACAGATCCAAGCAAAACTGAAGCCATGATTAACTGGCCAGTTCCTACTACTGTGACTAAGCTTTAGGGATTTCTGGGTCTCACTGGATATTATCAGAAGTTTGTAAGAAACTATGGACAAATTGCTAAACCTTTGACTCAACTGCTGAAGAAGAAACAATTTCAGTGGTCTGTGGAAGCTCAGAAGGCATTTGAAGCTCTTAAACAAGCTATGACCTCTAAACCTGTATTAGCTTTGCCCAATTTCAAGGAACCCTTTGTGGTGGAAACTGATGCATCTGACTTGGGGGTTGAAGCCATCCTGATGCAAAAAGACCAACCAGTGGCCTTTCTAAGTAAAGCTTTGGGACCAATCCATAGCAAGCTGTCTATATATGAAAAAGAGTTCCTTGCCTTGATCATGGCAGTAGAGAAGTGGAGGCCATATTTACAGAGGCAGGAATTCATAATTCGCATTGATCACAAAAGCTTGTCTTACCTGTGTGAACAAAGTTTGCATTCAGAGATGCAAAGGAAAGCAATGACTAGATTAATGGGGCTTCAATTTAAGGTGGTTTATAGGAGAGGCAAGGAGAATGTTGTTGCTGATGCACTCTCCAGAATCAATCACTTGTGTATGTTGCAAGCTGTCTCTGAAGTACAACCTGTGTGGATGCAAGAAGTGCTTAATTCCTATTCCACTGATCCTGAGGCACAGAAATTATTGACCAGCCTGGCAGTGCATAGTCCCAATGAAATAGGGTTTTCTCTAGATAAAGGCCTCATAAAACACAGCAACAAGATTTGGATTGCCAAGAATACTGCTCTACAAACCAAATTGATCAGTGCAATGCATTCCACTGCTATTGGGGGTCACTCTGGGGTGAATGCAACATATTATAGACTCAAGAACCTCTTTTACTGGAAAGGAATGAAGCAAGATGTTGATAGCTTTGTTAAACAGTGCCAAATTTGCCAACAGGCCAAGCATGAACTCAGCCATCCTCTGGATTATTACAGCCACTTCCAATTCCTCAAGGGGCTTAGCAAGATTTATCTATGGATTTTATCGAGGGCCTTCCGTTATCTGAAGGAAGCAATGTTATACTTGTGGTGGTGGATAGGTTCACAAAATACAGCCACTTTATACCTCTGAAGCACCCCTTCACGGCGCAAACTGTGGCCAAGGTTTTTCTGGATAATGTGGTCAAGTTGCACGACTTTCCGAAGACAATTGTCTCTAACCGTGATAGAATCTGGAACAACAACTTCTGGAAATCATTATTTGCCTTAGTGAAAACTACTTTACTGATGAGCTCTTCCTACCATCCGCAGACAGACGGGCAAACAGAATGAGTTAACCAGTGTCTTGAGATGTACCTACGTTGTGCGGTACATGATTCCCCAAAACAATGGAAGGCTTGGCTTTCACTAACGGAACTCTGGTACAATTTAAACTTCCATTCTTCTTTGGGCTGCTCCCCTTTCCAAGCTCTTTATGGATACACTCCATCCATGGGGACCTACATTCCTACTTCAGAGCATGAACAAGGCACAACTGCTGAGTTCTTGAAGGACATGAATGATCATTTGGCCAAACTCAAACATCTCGCTGCAGCCCAAAACAGGATGAAGGTTCAGACCGTCATCGTTCTGATAGGGACTTTCAGGTGGGGGAGAAAGTACTGCTCAAACTGCAGCCATATGTGCAGCAATCAGTGGTCAGCATGCCATTTCCTAAGTTGGCTTTCAACTTCTTTGGGCCATATACTATTCCGGAGAAGATTGGTAGAGCAGCATACAAACTGGATTTGCCAGATCACAGCCTGATACATCCAGTGTTCCATGTCTCCCAACTCAAACCATTCACTCCAGATTTCTCTCCGGTGTTCTCTGAATTACCCAGGTTAGTGGATCTGAGTGCTCATGATTTACAGCCTGAGCGTATCATCAGCCGCAGGCTCGTCAAGAAGGGCAACCAAGCAGTGCCCCAGGTCCTTGTCAAGTGGAGCCATATTCCGGAAGAATCAGCTACTTGGGAGGATCTGTACGTCGTCAAGCAGCGTTTTCCTGATGTCATTGCTTGGGGACAAGCAATTTCTGAAGCCCGGGGAGGTGTAACAGCTGTAGCTGAAAGCGGAGTTTGAAGAAGACGTCTTCGACATGTTTCGAGTATGGCGTGTGTGAATGGAAGTCTTTGTAAGTGTGTGTGGGCCCGAGGGGTCAGTGAAGGAGGAGTGCTTTAAGACCGGCACTTGTAACGGGAGATACAAACTCTGTTTTGCTTATTGCATTATGAGCTTTGGGGTGTCAGGGTTCATCGCACGACCTATTCCGTCTGTGATCTGCTCACGTCTCGGTAATTCACCGTTGGCCTACGGGTTGTAACAGTCCAACCTTGTGCTTTGGTCATTCTAGCTAGCACATGATTTTTTTTTTCATTTTGCGCGCGTGACAGAGGATTAAAGTATTTGCAACGGCCGCTTTGGCGTCCTGACTGACATAATCCAATTAACGGGGCGCTATATTTTTATACACGAGACGAGAGATAAGGACAAAACGTCACATGACCACACCATTTACTCGTGCCCGTACGTTGACTTCTGTATGACTGTAACGATTAACACAAGCCAGAGCGGATCGACAGCGTAGCCGCGGAGGAGCAGTCCATGGAGCTCGGCAAGATCGACCTCTGCGGAGTGGAGCCCGGCGGGCCGGAGTGGGAGGCCGCTCGCGCCGCGGTGACCGCTTCCATGGTGGCGCACGGCTGCGTGGTCGTCGTCGTCGCGCACGACGCGCTCGCCGGCCCGGAGCTCCGGCGCGCGCTGTTCTGCCGCGCCGTGCCGGAGCTCTTCGCGCTCCCGATCGAGGCCAAGCGGCAGAGCGACTCCCGCTGGGGCCCGTTCAAGGGCTACATCGCGCAGCAGGCCCCCGGCACCGGCACGGCCATGGAGAGCGTCCGCGTCGCCGAGGCCGCTGACGCCGCCCGCGTCCGCGACCTCGCCGACCTCCTCTGGCCGCAGGGCAACCAGGAATTCTGGTATTACAAATCTTTGAGCGTTTCGTTCGATCTGAATTCCAATGTTCCTGCGCGTGAATTTTCTCATGGGAATTCCTTTCCTCGTGGCGTCGACCGACCGACCGACCCGGCCGGCCGTTCAGTGACACGATCGTGTCATTTGCTCAGAGCATGCTTAGGCTGGAGCGGACGGTGGAGAGGCTCACCCTGGAAGGCCTCGGCGTCGGGGAAGAGAGCATCGCCAACCACCTCGCGTCGCTCACCCACGGCGTCCGGCTGTCGCGCTACGGCGCTCCGCCGGACACGGAGACCACCAGCGTGTCCATGAAGGAGCACCGCGACGACGCCATGGTCACCGGGATCGTGCAGCACGAGGTGGAAGGCCTGGAGATTCAGGCCGGGGACGGGAGCTGGCACGCCGTGCCTCCCGAGCCGGACACCGTCACCTTCGTCGCCGGCGAGCAGTTCAGGGTATGATCCGATCGATCAACCACACTCCTCCGACCCGTCAGGCGTCAGTTGAAATCTCACTCCGGAGCTACGCCGACGTGTTTGGTGCGCCGCGCAGGTCGTCACGAACGGGCGGGTGCCGGCGTGCCTCCACCGCGTGAGGACGCCGAGCTGCCGCGAGCGCTTCTCGGTGCTGTTCGGCTGCCGGTCCAGGGACAACGCCGCGGTGGAGGCGATGGACGAGCTCATCGACGGCGACCAACCGCTGCTGTACAAGCCGGTGACATACGAGGAATACCTCCAGCATGCATATCCGGAGGTCCACAGATGAAATCAAACTGGAGAAAGATGGACCCGTCGCGGCATGATTTCTGTTCAACAATGTACAGTACACCTGCAACTGCAAGAAGCAAATAAAACGGCAGGAAAGCTCCTAGCTCTGATGTTCGTATCATACATATACAAGCTGTAGGTATCTCTGTTGGAGTACTTGGTAAAAAGCCCGGTAACTAAATTCCTTCTCAGAGGTTTGGAAAGACCCTCGAATTTGAGATGCATTGGACGCTGGTTGCATCACTTTGAATATGCAGTTGCAGACAGGAAAAGGAGCGCTCAATCAAGCCAACAAGGCATTATATTGATGCAGCAAGGTTTGATTTCAACCATGGAACGTACAGGTAATAAAGGTAGAAAAAACACAATTGCCTGAATTGCCAACGTACTATCATGAGTTGATCAACTAGCTAGGGGTAGTACAACACTAATCAATACACTTGGTTAAGGCAAAAGGGGACAACAAAAACGTACACTCCTAAAATATGTATGTATCTGATCTATCTGAAGTCTCAAGTCTGAACCATCCTTGGTCTGTGATGTATCTCTAGTCTGAACGACCATCCTGGGGCAAGGACGAAAGGTACAGTTGCACATTGATCATATACTCTCTTTTTTTAAAGAACTTGATCATATACTCTCCGACCAAAAATGTGAAGTTGGCTCACCCAGGAAGAACAAATTTCCAACTGGGCGGCTGTTGCAAAGTTTCACCTGAGGAAAGTGCAACCCAAGAACATGAAAACATAAGCCATCAGTGAAGTAAGGAACTCAATGGACCATGTAGGTGGGATGATGAAAGCTGGTAGGACTGGGACAAGTAAAGAACCTAAGATCCAGCCTCCCACAAAGACTCCAAGCCTGGAAAAACAAACAAATCAAAACTTGGGGGCACGACTAGTACCAACTAAAATAGCATGTAGTGGGAATTCTCACTAACCCTGTGGCGGATGCCCTGACAAGGTTCTTCATCTTGTCATTGAGGAAGTATATGCATGATATGAGTGACATTGCAAGCTGCAAAAGAGAAACCTGTCAATGGCTCTGTCCAAGATTTGCTACAGCCTTACAGCTGAAAAGATTACTGTATTAAACTTAATCTTAGATATAAAGTCTGTTTATGATTTCAATTCTCAAATAAAAAGATCTTCCAGACACTGTGATTATCTGATATTTGGAGGTAGACACTTGAGAAAAGAACTTTGAAGGTACTCAGTAGAAAATCATCTAAACCCCTTGCTCCCTTGAGGCCTTAATGAGAACGAAACCTATGATCTCATACAAATACAGTCTCGGCCCTTAAACAAACCTGTATGATTCAGGGAGGGCAGCTCCCCAAATTTGAAAATTCCAAGACATAAAACTGTATAATGAAAGGTTCGAAATGAATCCAGACATACCTGAAATGCAGGCCCAGTCTCAGCAGAAGTTGCAATGCTCCACCCAGCAATGAAACCAAAAAAAGCAAATCTCCTTGAAATAATCTCCAGGGATGGCACCTCAAAATATCCAAGCAGTGCTTTAACCCATGATGGGGATTCTTCAACTTGCTTTTTTAGTTTGCTTTTAAGATTGATTTTGGAATGCTTACGATGTGAGTAGCTATTCATTATTATCTTATCATAAGCACCCTCAATAGCCTCCTCGCTTTCTTCATACCCAGAGTATTGCTTTAGAAGAAAATTCCGTGCACTCCGGACCTCTTCTTCAGATGCATCATGATCAACACCAAGAAGCTTGTAGGGATCCCATGATTGTTGTCTAGGAAACACTGGAACTCTCTCTGCAGATACACACAAATAGGTCAACTACAGAAACAATAACTAATGCTGGTACTAAAAACAACCACCCGCACACACACAAAACTGAAGACATTCAACATAAATAAATAACTGAAATGGCAGCAATTATGAAGAAAAATTTACAGAAAGTTTAACTGTTAGCCGCCAAAACAAAATAACAAATACTAAAGGGTATGCATTCAAGGTTACAAGTTAGGCTAAGCATTGCCAATCCCATATCTCCACTATAATTGCAAGATTTTCACTTCACATATCAACATAAGAACACCATACATAATTCAAAATGTTTGTCCTGACTAGTGAATAAGCTTCCGAATTCTTTTCCAGTTGGTTCAACAACAGGAACTGGGAGTTTGAGCTGAAATAGGATTGACTAACTCTACATTAACAAACTGTGGCCCTAGAAAAAATTACAGATCCAAAGAAAAGTTATAGGTATTTCTGCATAGCCTTATAAATGGAGACAGGTAAATCTTAGCTTCACAATATGGTGAGTAAGTTTTGTACCTAGATTGCATCTGGTTTGATCTTTATCAAAACAACGAGTCCACAGGGAAACATTTCTTATCAGCCAGTAACCATTTCCAAGATTCACTAGAAATGCACTGAATTGGGGGCAAACTGGACTATCTCAGTCTCACAATATGGCGGGTAAGTTTTGTACCTAGATTCCATATGTTTTGATCTATATCAGAACAAAGAGTCCACACGGAAACGGACCTTATTGGTCAGTAACCACTTCTTAAACTCACTAGGAAAAGCACTAATTTAGGTGAACTGCGCTGGGTGATACTCAAGCAGGAAATTTTTATGGATTTCACGGGGCAAATTGCGTTTCAGTATTTTTTTTCTTATCTCAAAGAATGATAAAGGTGACCAAATGAGAAGATTCTTGGAGACTTCAGTTCAGGTTTAACATGCAACGGAAAGGCGGCATGCTCAGTAAGTTGCTCTGTCGG
Organism: Cenchrus fungigraminus; assembly: GCA_036936925.1. Lineage (NCBI taxonomy): Eukaryota > Viridiplantae > Streptophyta > Magnoliopsida > Poales > Poaceae > Cenchrus > Cenchrus fungigraminus. Next base: position 102,698,409 of record CM072769.1, on the reverse strand, counting down.
TTGCCTTCGGATGATTGCTAAGCTTTTTGTTTAGGCTGAAAGAACCTCGTTTGGCAACAACCTGCCAAGTTTGAATTGTTTTTTTTTAATATTTTGAACCAGAGAATCTATAGCATATATACAGGTATACTTGGCTACTTGCAATGCCTCCGCAGTTTAGCTCCCTAGGTAAGCAAAAGTAGCAGGATGAATTTGTACATTGAGCACGGCATTAACTAAGGCACGGTTTCTCTGTCCTTACCGCTACCGTAGCCGCCGGCGCCGACGGAGAGGCTTCCGGAGCACCAGAGCCTCGCCAGGGGCGCGCCTCTTCTGCCCGCCGGACCATCCTCCGCCCCAGCTCTGCAAAATTCCCCCAAAGCCAACACCAAATAATCAGCGCGTGGAGGCGGAAACTAACGGCCCGACTTGCCAAGGCGTCGAGAGGATGGAATCGAGACGAGCGTACATGTGGAGGGGAGGCCTCGGGGGCCGGTGGAGGGGGCGGGCGGTGAAGGCTGCCCGGTTGAAGGCGGCCGCGGCCTGCATCTCCGCCGCCTCGGCGAGGGCGCGTGGTTGGGGTGGGGCTGGGGGAAGTCGGGGGCGGGGGCGGGCCGAAGGCGGTTTGGGATGCGAGGTCGGCGAGACAGAGGAGACGGAGGAGGTGTGCGGCCGGCGATAGGATAGGATTCGTGCAGAACGACGGAGGAAAAAGCAGCAGCCGGCGGCCGGCGGCGTGGTAGGTAGGTAGGTAGGTGAGCGTCGCATTTTAAATGGGCCAAGTAAAGGGCCTGATCCATGAGGCGGAAGGACCTGTGTTTTGGGCCATCGAAGCCGGTCTTAGATGGGCCAAGTTTGAACAATTTTGGAGAGTAAGTTTGAACAATTTGATTATTGGGATCCTTGAACAATGAAACAACACATACAAACAGCTTATGCTATGCCCAATTAATTGTCAATCTTAACGCATAGAAAGAAACACAGTTGCCAGATCTTGAAATGCGGTATCACTCAAAACATATACTGCGAAGTCTGTAGCAGTCACAATACATATTCCCTCGGGTCAAAGCAACTCATGAGGATAAGGAAATTCCATGGCCAACAGGGTAACACAATTGATGCAGACAAATCTTCAACTGTTTTGTGTGCCTGAAGTCAGAAAGAGATATTAAATTCCCTGTTATAGAAGACAGGAGCAGAGGAGCTAGAGCATAAGGTATGATAATCAGTGGTCGCACTATCACTAAATAGTGCAAAGAAGATTTGCATATTATGTGCCACCTCGCCTGAGATTGCAGGCTATAAGATGTGGCACTAAACAGTGACCAAGAATGAATATTGAATTGTCTATGTCATTTTTACATCCAACTTCAAACCTCCCACCAGTTCTTATTTAACACCATCTTAACACTAATATGAAAAATAGGTGATAAGATCTGAATAGGCTATTATGCTGAATATGCATTTCAATTTTCAACAATTGAAATCATGAACTCTTACATGGAAGCAAGAGCATGGCTACATCTTCCCGTCTTCTGGTTTGTCTGACTTGTCTGCGTTGTCTTCCTTCTTCTCCCGCAGTCCCCAAAAAAGGGTAATCTTCAGCTTTGCACATATATTTCCAAGAAAATCCAGTCATAACACCTAACATTACAGGATAACAATTCATCTGAAAGTTAGGTCTAGTGCTTAGAGCACATTTCACTTTCACCAAGCCCATTAAAACAAAACAAAAAAAAGGGCATATCAGTTTGGTGGTAGAGTTTCATAGGTTATTTTGTGTGTTGTTACATGATTCTACTTTTCTCCATTCGTGTTAAGTTGTATTCCATGTAGAGGGTACTGTCATGTATCAACTGCTACCAATGAGCAGGATTTGCAACACAAATGTATTGGATCCTTTATGTGGAGTGCAGAGCAACATCTCAGATTAACATGACGACGAACATTTCATAACATACCAACATGATGACAAACATTTCATAACATACCAACATGATCAGATTAACATGATGACCAACATTTCAAAGCACTAGGTCCATATTACAGAAGACTAAGGTCACTGAGAACACGGTGCTCAAAAGCATACATCATTCACTACTACTTGCCTAGTTACCGAAAGAGAGATCACCATTGCCTCCTGGCCACCTTCTTCACTTGTTCTTCAGGACGACTGCCAACAGAACAGCAACCAGCACACCAAACAGAGCCAAGAGCAGCCCATACAACATCCTGATCCTATTCTCTACAGTAGAACATGTTGTCCTAGCAAGCCTAGTCCTCATGGCCAGTTCCCTCTCCAACCTTTCCTTCTCATTGATGAGATGCTCCTTCTCCCTTGTCCATGCTACCTTCTCCACTAGCAGTGCTTCTTTCTCGACCTGGGCATCATTTCTCAGTTGAATTGCTGTCAAAAGATCGATTTGAGCCTCATTTGCTTGCTTCTTGAACTTGCCAACAACTTCCCAAATGGATGAAGCCACTTTCCGGAACATTGGAGGCCACTTGGCATCAATCCATTCAACGAAGTCACACCTGTTCTCCTTTCCCTACATCACATATACATACATTGCTAAAATTGCCATTCATAACAGTAAATGGAACACGCAAAGACAAGGGCTGCTGGAAATCTAACCCTGAGGGGACAAGCAAGGTAACGCCGGCCGATGTTGTTGCCATCCCAGCAAAGCAAGCGCTTTGGATGCTCCCCATGGTGGCATCTCAAATCTTTTTTAGTGCACACACCTCCCCACTCCTTTGTCTCCATTCCTTCATTGATTTCACTATCATCATCACTCTAATAAATTACAAACATCAATGTCAGCATGAGTCAGCATCACTCTAAATTGCAAACAGTGAAAACAACGAACTTTGACACATAAAAGATCAAGTAGAAATCAAAGTTCCAATCCACAATACCCTAACAGTGAAGTCAATGAGCACATTCAGTAGTACTTAATCCTAATGAGCACATTCATTACTTACCCTGACAGTGAACCCTAATTGATCAAGTAGAAATCCAACCCACGAGACCCGCGGGCCAAAACACCTTATGCAACCTACCAAACATGGGCCAAAATGGTGGGAATAGCCTGGCATGGGCCGACCATGGACTAACTCTAACCAGACTAACACTAGCGCACCCTACCAATCACACCCTTTCACAACATCGAACATACCTCTCCCTGGCCATGCAATAATGCCAACAAATCTTTAAGCAAATCTTTAACAGTAAAATCATTGGGATCAACACCAGGAAGCTATTGTTTCACACAGAAAAGAACCAATTAGTGACTGAGATGTTGAAGTTGAATTGTATCTGTATGTCATTAGTTTAAAAATAAAACATACCGAGTTAAGGACAGATGCAACAAATGATGTGTCTTCAAACAACTTACTCATATCAGAGTCACTGGATATGTCAGCATCCTGGAAAGACGACATTTGAATAGCTGCATATATAAACAATCAGAATGACATCAGAACATGGGAATATTAGAACATGTGGTCGATAAAAGAAAAAAGGCTTTCTAATAATAGGTATCAATAGAAAAAGAAAACACCACAGTGAAATAGAGAAGATTAATAAGATGTTCAGATAGTACAATTTTGCTGATACACTCACCACTGGAAGCAGAGATTGGTGTGGAAATCCACACGGAAGTCCACGCAGATTCTCCCCCATCAGAAACCTCTTCCCCCCTTGGGCACGCCTTCCACAAATCATTGCTTGTCTGAAGAAAAAAACATACATCAGTTAAAAATTAACAAGTGCCTCCACATTATCCATTATGATAACTAATGCTAGGACCCTAAATTACTTAGGGACCCTCTTAAAAATAAATTCTTGCTTCCATTTCAAAACGACAATTACACAAGGATCCCCTATAAAAAAATTCCAGCTTCCATTCAAAAATGACAAATTACATAGGGACCCCTTAAAACAGAAACACACACAAAAATGAAGAGTAAAAAAAGAGAGAAGAAAAGAACAAAATGCTGTGGTGATCCGTACATTGATGGCCAAATTGATGCTAAAGAAACAAGAGCCAAATCACACCATTCTACAAGTAATGCCCTTTTAAAATACAATATTTGCTATCTCTGAAATTCCATTTTACCAATCCATTTCATACAAAATTCTTCTCATAGTATCACAACAACCAAAAACAAGTCAGTATCGAGGCATCACTAAGCCACCTGCCAGGTGATGCTTGCCAGAGTTTGAATGACTACCTATTTGATGCAGTTTACAAATTATCCATCCATCTTAAACATGACAGCATGTTGTCAATTTCCAAAGGAACTGAACTAAGGTAATTCTTACTCCCACACAGTATTACCACTTACGACCCTCCATTTTTTATGCTTTTAGTTATTTTGCCATGCTACAAAATTTCACCATCTTCGGGTTACTTGGTGGAAGATGGACCCCAGAAATTTACTTAGCTTTGTTTGCTGCCTGATATCTGACAGAGATTTGCTTGTTAATGCATGTGCTAATGTTACCTTTATGTACCCTTTTCACTTTCAGGCTCAGCATGTTAGATTTTTGGAAGAATTCGATACGGTAAACTGCCAGTTCTAGAATTCTACCTTCAAACCAATCCGGTAAACTTTATATCACTGAAAGATGTCGCCATAAAAAAATCTACCACCTTAATAAGTTTTTCATACGGGAAAAGCAAGTGTAGGAGGAAGAAAGCTGTTGATAGTGGTGAAGACGGAAGGATAAACAGTATTGACAGCAAAGGCGACAGGATTGGTAGATTTGTAGCAGTGACATCTTTTGGTGGTACTGAAGTGTACCCGGTCAATTTAATGATAGATTTCTGAAACTAGAAACTATGGTTATCACGGATCGACCTTGTTTTTTCGATGATTTTTAAGGCAATAACTACAACTGAAGAGCAGAATAAGTAGTAATGAAACATTAAAAAAAGGGATTGGGCCAAGCAGCCAGTTGAAGTGTTAACTGTGGATTGCTTTCACCATGCTTTACCATCACTGACATTAATTATGAGAGCAACATTTTCTAGTCTAGTGCTAGGTTGAATGCCCTCATTCGCAAGGATTTCAACAAACTTGTCTAACTAGTTCAAACTGATCACACTTTTCAGTAAGAAAGAAAGGCAGTGGCCCTGTTAGGAAATACCTGGTTTAGGTAGCAGGTGAAGTCAGAAGTAAAAAACTTGAGGTATGGAGCGCATCCATTTTTCTCACAAGGGACCTTGAACGCCGACACCACACCACGAAGGCACATGTCAAGGCTGAGCAGATACAGTTCTGTGGCTTGCATCAAGTCGTGCTTGGGATTGTACTCGTAGTTATAGACTTTGAGGTAGATGACATGAGGCTGCAGTGTGCTGATGACCGGAAAACTGGGTAGCAGTGGCAGATCATTGTAGTTTGGGTCAAGCCAGAAATCTCCAATGCGGACCGAGTGCAGCAAGTGCCACTGCCATTTGTTCGAGCTCTGGGGGCTCTTGAGGATCCATGTTGTGAGCATCATGTCAGCCACGGGGATGTCTCGGTAGAAGCCCTCAATTGAGACGAACTGCAAGGTGTCGTCGTCGATGCAGCACAAGGAGCGGTACGCCTCGGGGCACCCCTGCTCCTGCTCATTCGCTGCACCTGTCTCGATCTTGGGGGGCAATGGGGTGTAGTGGAAACGACTTGCAGTGTCGTCAGTCTGGTTGTAGACCAAGACCCCTGACAAGAGGTCAACCCAGCAGAGCGAGGTGGGTCCAACTGCAAATACCATGTCTGCATGGAAGGAGTCGGAGGAGATGGGGAGCTCCACCTCCTCGGCGATCCACTGGCCCACCCCGCCGGAGATCCACGTGAAGAGTGTGGGCTTGCTTGTGCGGGGGTGGCTCTGGCCGCCTCTGCAGAGGAGGAGCTCGGCGAAGAGGTACCCACCATCGGACCGCGATTGGATGGCGGCGGTGCCGCCTCCCAACTCCCGTGCTATGTGGCGGGGGGCCGACCAGGGGGAGTGGTAGACGCCGTCGCGCGGCAAGATGGGCGGGACGATGGCGGCGGAGTTGGCCTGGGTATCGTAAATCATGTAGAAGCCAGGCTCAATGGTGCCGGGGTAGCAGTCGCCGAGGCACAGGAGGAGCAAGCTGTTGTGGCTCCCGGCAACGTAGGCGGCGCCGGGGTAAGAGCGCCTGGAACGGCTGGGTGGCCAGGCGGTCTTGATTGACAAGCGAGTCACGGCGGGGGCGTCGGCGACCTCAGAAAGGCAGGGCTCGATGGCTTCCAACACGTCGCGGTAGTAGGCATTTTCGTCTTCATCTTCTTCTTCATAGTCTTCGAACGAGAAGGCCAGCGGCTCCTTGCGCACGGCGGCGGCGGCGCTGGGGCTGGAGGCTGCTTTGCGCTCGCGCAGCGCCACGAACGCCCGCGCCTCGACCTCCTCCCGGATCTTCTGCTCTGCACCCCCCCTGCTCTGATCGTACGAAAGCCCTCCTGATTCTTGGATGAAGGCTTCGAGTTCATCGACGAATCTCACGGCGCAGTCGACCAACGCCATCGGCTGGAGTCCCATGATTACTTCTGGCGGCGGTGAGTGGGGGGCGGATCCGCCGGCGTGGAGCCAAGATCGAGGAGGAAGAGGGGAACTCTTTCCTGGTCAGGATAAGACGGCGGCGGCGCACAAGAGAGAGTATGACGCGAACCCGCAAACCAAAGCGACCCTCGGAAAAAAAACCCCCGCAACCAAAGCGAACGGTCGAGATCGTGGGGAGGCTGGAGGACTGGACGGAATTGTGGACGTCCGATGGGTGGCGGGTGGCGGCGGCGTGCAGAATCATCGTGGACGTCCTGATAACCAAATTGATTCACCAGCATTCCTTATCGCATATTGATTCAACAGGTATGTGGTTCACCTTCTCTTACCAGATCGCCTAGAATGGAAAGAGGTTGATGTTTTCTGGCCACCATGCAGGCAATTGCAGAAGTACTCAGCAGATCGCCTAGCATTTGTGATCCTAATTGATACAGTGACATGATTTTTTAGAAAAGGGAATATATATTAATATCTCAGCCTCTGCATCGACCAATGCATATAGTTGTGATTATATATTTCCAAACAGCCCATGAGCCGGCACGGCACGGCAGGCAGCGTGCCCGTGCCGGCACGGCCCGAAGGCCAGTGCAGTGCATGGGCTGCCGGCCTGGCCCATGACACGGCACGGGCGCATCCGCGGCACGGTGGCCGGCACGGCCACCAGGCCGGCACCGCACGGCCCCAACGGCTCTTTTGGCCGTTGGCCCAGCCCACACTGCCCACCCCTGCGCCATATAAAGCCGTCGGCCGCCCCATCCCTAACCCTAAATCATTCCCCCCCCCGCAGCCGCAGCCCGCAGCTCTCTCTCTCTCTGCCTCTCTCGCTCTCGTCCGATCCAATCCGCCGCCGCCATTCGCCTTGAGCTCGCCGGCCCTGCTCCGGTGACCTCGACACCTCGCCGGCCACTCCTTCTCCCTCAGTCCCTCTCCTACCACATTTACGGCCTTCCCTCCTCCTCCTCCTCCTCCGGTGTACCATGTGAGTCGTTGAGTTGTCTATTCTTCCGCCGCCACTCGCCGTCGGTCTAACGGTGCTTGTCTCCTCGTTCTCTGCTTGGATGCTGGCTCCCTGGTGAAGTGTTTTAATGTTGACGTGCCATGGGCCGACACGGCACAGCGAAAATGGCCGTGGCCCATGGGCGGCATGGCACGGGTAAACGGCCCATGTGCCGTGTCATGGGCCGAAGGCCTGGCCCATAGCACGGTCAGGCACGGCACGGCGGCACGCCGCGGCCGTGCCGCGTGTCGTGCCGGCACGACACGGTGGCCAACTATAGCTGTGATACAGTGACATGATATATTGCTAGGTTCAGTAATGCCTGATCCTAAATGATGCCAGCTCCTAATTGATGCACGATTCTAATTGTTGTTGGGACAAAGTAGAAAGCATTACCTCGCTATCTTCTCTGACAAGCATATCCAGGTACTCAATTACATATCCTCAAAAACTGATTTCTGTGTGTGTGCATATTCAGACTAACTCAAAGAGTGTTCAGTCATGCGTCATGCGTGCATCTTTTCCTGTGTGCTTAGGACTACCTTGTGTTAAATTTGCCAGTTACCTGGTGACATTATAGTTGTAAATGTTACCTTCGGGTAGTTGCTCATATTAAAGGCATATTAAAGGCACATTTAGTTGCTAAATTTGCCAGTTACCTGGTGACATTATAGTTGTAAATGTGACTTTCAGAATACCTTGGGGATGAAAGAGCAACGTACCTGCACCTTCAATTGGCATGATCTGCAAATAATTGACACTCAACTAGAGGGGCTGGACGACCCTTTCACCGATGATGAAATTTGGTCAGCAATCTCACAAATGCCTTCTGAGAAAGCTCCAGGCCCAGATGTTTTCACTGGATCCTTCTACAAGATTTGCTGGCCAATTATCAAAGAGGAAGTGGTTAATGCTTTTGGTTGTATCTACAACTTGCACACAGGACCCCTACCGAAACTGAACAAGGCATCCATCACTTTACTACCAAAGAAAAGTCTAGCTGAAAAGGTTCAAGACTATAGGCCTATCAGCCTGATTCCACTCCTTTCCGAAATTGGTTTCTAAGGTGATGGCCATCAGACTGACACCCCGCATTGACAAGCTGATCTCCAACTCACAAAGTGCTTTCATAAAGAAGAGATGCATCCAAGACAACTTTCTTTATGTCAGGAATCTAGCAAGGGCATACCACAGGACTCAAACGCCGGCCTTATTGCTGAAACTGGATATTTCCAAAGCATTTGACACTGTCTCTTGGGAGTACCTGCTGGAACTGTTTCAGCACAGGGGATTCCCGAACCAATGGAGGGATTGGCTTGCGCTAACTTTCTCAACTTCAACGTCATCTGTTATGTTGAATGGAGTACCAGGTCCAGCAATTGCTCATCAGCGTGGTCTTCGATAGGGAGATCCTCTTTCACCTTTCCTCTTCATTCTGGCGATTGACACCCTGCAGAACTTGTTCAACATCGCTACTGAAGAAGGATGCTTGTCAACACTGAGAGGCCGTCAGGCAAAGTTAAGGCTGTCTCTGTATGCCGATGACGCTGTGATATTTGTCAACCCAATCAAGCAGGATGTCGACATGGTGACCCAAATAATGCAGCATTTTGGGGACACGACTGGATTGAGGATAAACCTACAGAAAAGCACTGTGGCGGCAATCAGATGCACTGATCTAGATCTTGATGACATCCTGGCCTCCTTCCCGGGACAGAGAGTGAACTTCCTGCTCACATACCTCGGCATCCCCATCGTGCTGGGCCGCTTGCGCTTGGTGCACCTTCAGCACATCAAGGACAAAGCGGTGGCAAAATTAGCTGGCTGGCAGTGCAAACTACTGAACCCTAGGGGACGGAGAGTGCTGGTGCGGTCGGTGCTCACTTCTCTACCGGTGTACATGCTAACTGTCCTCAAACCCCCCAAGCAATTCATCAAGGAGTTCGATAAGGTTCGCAGGCGCTTTCTTTGGGCGAGAAACCAACAGTTACATGGAGGAAAATGTAAGGTCAGTTGGGCGAGGCTCCAGAGGCCGATTGAAAAGGGTGGCCTTGGAATTACTGACCTTGATGCCTTCGGAAGAGCCCTCAGACTCAGGTGGCTCTGGTTCCAATGGAAGTACCTCGAGCGCCCATGGGTTGGCACGGAGCTGCCAGTTGACCAACTTGATCTGGCGCTCTTTGCAGCAGCAACGAAAGTCACTGTCCACAACGGCCAAACAATGAGCTTTTGGTTTTCAAACTGGTTACCAGGGGGCGCACCAGCAATGCAGTTCCCCCTACTATACAAGCATAGCAAAAGGAGGAACCGGACAGTGGTACAAGCCTTGCAAAATGACCACTGGATTTCTGATGTTATGCAGGACCTAACTGTACCTCTTCTCGATGAGTTTGTCAACCTGTGGGGACTTGTGGAGGATGCTGGATTTCAGCCACATGCTTTGGAGCCGGACACAATCATTTGGACTAGAACTTCATCAGGGGAATATTCAGCCAGATCGGCCTACAGGATGCAATTTGAAGGCGACACCTTCTCATCCTTCCCCAAGACAGTCTGGAAGGTTTGGGCACCCTCTCACTGCAAATTCTTCCTCTAGCTGTTGCTCCAAAACCAGGTCTGGACGGCTGATCGGTTGCTAATCAGTTAGTGGCCGAATTCATACTTCTGCCAGCTTTGTTTTCGCAACCTAGAGACTGCACCACATCTCTTTATGCAATGTCCAATAGTGCACTCGATCTGGACACAAATCAGCAACTGGTGTGGAAGACAGTCACTGAACCCAGCAAATTGGGACCTGGACTCCACCCTGATGGATTGGTTTGAAGCATTGGCTGGGAGCAATGCTGACTCAGCAACCAAAGGTACTCGATCGATGGCATTCTGGTGGTCTGGAACATTTGGTGCGAAAGGAACAACAGAATTTTTAATGCTACAGAAAAGTCCATCAACAGGTTGGTTCAAGAGATCAAGGATGAAGCTAGATTGTGGTGTGTAGCAGGGGCCAAACACCTTGCCTGTTTAGTTGTTCAACACAGTCGCGAGTAATCGCTTTATTTTCTTTTGTGTTGTGTTGCGGGGCTATTCCGATGCCCCGGCTCATCCTTGTGATGGGTTAAACTTGGCGCCTCTGGCGCCTGTATTTGCTCATCTTCTTATTAATTAATGTCGGAATCATTCCGGGTCTTTCAAAAAAAAAACATCTCTGCACCCCTTTTTCGATCTTGCAACTCTCATGTAGTCATGTTATCTGTTTGCACAATTGAAGTATCATTTCTTCTACCCAATATATTCAGAGTAACCTTGTAGTCGGTAGTAGTTTTATGGGACTGTCTCCTCATAAGGTGACTGATAAATTGTATTTCCGTCAGTCACCCGTCTACACCGTTGTGTATTGAGATCCAACAACCATCCAAATTAAAAGAAACGCTAGCTAGTCTGTTTTCTTCCGCAAACGCATTACGCATGAAACAAGCACACGCGCGAGGTATAAAAGAGAAGGGAGAACTTAACAAAGCAGACACACAATGAACATAACCATTTACACTGGTTGTCACTATCTTAACAAAGCAGGACATAAGACCCAACTTGACACCGTGCCTCTCAACAAAATTATCTTTGTAATTAGAACACAGCTTCATCATGTTAGTCCGCTTGTCTTTGTAATCAGAACATGACTTCTTCGTTCATGTTAATTGTAACAGCCCAAAATATTTAATCATGACATGGAGCATACATGTGCATCATCTCTAGCATCATTGCACTTAATTGAGTTCATTGGTTTATCTTTATATCTGAAATTAAATTAAAAACTTACCTTTTTCATGTACCTTGTGAAGGAACTTATATTTTTATCGTAAAACCTATATTGGGAGATGACTTGATTAATTAGTACTTCACAAAATATGAATTTAGGTATTTTATTCCGGAATTTTAGAGATCATCTTAAAGTCAAACAGTTTATCCGAAATTTCAAAAGTATCCTTCCGGGAAGATTTTTCATTTGAAATCTGCAATAGCTATGATGCCAAATTCAAGCAAAATGGATTACTTATGATTTATAGAATCTACCTAAAAAATTTCATGATTTTTAATGATCTCTAGATGGGTTGTTTTGATTTTACAAAATGAGTAGTTTTTACAGCAATTCATCACCTAACACCTCTATTGCTGAAGCGAGAAAAAACTTCTCGAAAGTACGGACAATTCTTTGAGACCCTAGACAAACTTCTTCACAAATTTTCTAGACACCCCAGACATCTCTCCCTTTTGTCTCCCCTCTGCAGCGATTTTTGCCGGCTTGCCTGCATGTCCGCTGCATGCGCGCACGGCCTGACGCGCGTCCAGCGTGGTCGCCCCCTCCCGTCGCGCCCCACGTCTGCCTCGCGGGTCTCGCACCGTTCCGTCCCTGCCCACAGTCCCGAAGGGGAAAAACCGAGCCCCTCCTCTCTCCTGTTCCTTCTCCCTCCCTCTCGTTTCTTTCTCCAGGGCAGCGAACCAGGGGGCTCTGCCTCTGCTCGCCCTGTCCGTCCCGGGAGCAGGCGCAGGCCGGCTAGGCCGTGGCCCCAGCCGAGGGTGAGCTCCTCCTTCTCCTCTCCATGATTCCTTTCATCTCCAAGTCAGTTCAATCACACTGTTTTTCACAGGTCTTTCCCCAACTTCGGAAATACAAGTTCAAGCCCGATCTCCTCCATTGTTGAGTCCCCTCAACTTCTGAGCTTCTGAATCATTCTTCCCCATCCTAGGTGAGGTTTCCTCTTAATTTCCTCATTCTCTCTCAAGCTTTGGAAGCTTCTCCATTAAGCTCCAATGGAGGTTCAACTCCATTGTTGATGCATATCATCCAAACCCCCCGTGCATGTCATTTCTTTTGCCTAAAACTGAATCTTCATCACCTAAGGAAGCTATAGGATCAAACCTCATTGCAATCGGTTACCGGAATCACCGGCAAAACCATTTTCGGGCACTTGACGAGAAATTTACAATTCTACCATTAAATATAAACGTGAATAAATTCTTATTTTGTGTAGGATTTAATTACTCTATCATATATTAGATGTTTTGAATTGATCTACTAGTATGATAAAAATAGTTTACCTCCTTTTCATTCATGTCATGCATCATTGCAACATTCATGCATTATTGTTAATTATATACATCATTGCATTCATGTAGAGATCGAATCGTCGGAGCAAGAGGAGGTTGAGACCGAGCAAGAGCACGTTGTTGATGACACTTCTCTTGAGAACCAAGGTAGGCACCTAAGCATTCTTTAACCCTATTTTGGATCAATTCGAGTATATGTGTCTTGTTTGCGCATAAATAGTATTTATGTATATGATTGTTTAGCTAGCTCCTACTTGATGCATTACCCTCCTTGATCTAGAATAACCTTCCTTAGGCAAGTATGCTTGATTTGGTGTCACAAATTTAATTGCTTAATCATGCTTAGCTTCGGTAGAAGTCAAGAGGTAGCAAGGTCACTACCACTTGCAAATTTTAGGATGCTGATTCAATTAATAATTATGGTTAGCTATGAATGATAAATTTGAGCTACATGAAAAATGATTCGTGACTTGGGCAAGAATGGTAGGGTCATTCAAGATTGGAGCTCTTTTGACTTAGTCTTGCTTAAGTTGATTAAGGCCCGATCGTTATCGCTGTGATACTTGAGCACTTTTTTAGTACAAACCACATGCCTACTATGGGCATGGCAAGCTAAGTAGCATAAGTCACACTGTACCTTGACCGGATTCGGTGCGGGGTGGGATGAGGTGTGATCAGCCGTGTCTGGTGCATCTATACACTTCCGACCGTTCGTTCATAGTGGGGTGCGGGTATGTGAAAGGTTGAGGGCATGAATTAACACTTATCCTCGATCAAGGGTATGGTCGTTGGTCTTGCGCTTCGTGTGGGAAAAGTTGTGCACCCCTGCAGGATTATAATCTATTGGAATAGCCGCGCTCTCGGTCATGGAGCACGCTCATGTATTTGGACTTTAACGTAGAGTTTCGATGTAGCTCATGGAAGATTGAGCTTATGATCATGATATCACTTTACTTATTGCAATTTGCTTGATGTTTGGCTTAGAGCTCATAGAATGCTATGTCTTTTGCTTATTGTAACTTGATCAAATGTAGTTGCTTTTTATGCAAATTTAATTACCTATACCAATCCTTGCAACTTAACCAAATGCATATTTCTTGAGAGTTGGGCAAGTATATACCCATATGTGGATAAGTCCTGTTGAGTACCTTCTTGTACTCACGGTGCTGCTGTTAAGTTGTTTTCAGGTGAGGCGCAGCCGGAGCCCATCTTTGGGTACTTCCTTGCCGAGGACGGAGGTCCAGGGAGGAAGTAGGTGGCCATGGCTAGGAAGGGCACTATCGGCATATAGTGTTTACCTTCTTATTTTGTGATGTATCGTATGAGCGTGATGATAGAACTTTACGCTGCAAAACTCTAAGACTTATTGTAATGTAAAATTGAATCTATATTTGTAATGTGATGGACTATGTTTGGATTGCTATGTGATGATGATGTTCATCTTGTTGTGCTTTGTGAGGTGTGTATAAATCCTGGGCATTGCTCATGACACATCTCAAGGACGACCGGGGTTATTCTCATTTAATTGAGTTGATCAATGGTGATGACTTGGTTAAATGAGTTTAACTTGGAGGTTCCTCACAGCGTGGCATCAGAGCTCGGTTAACATTCTAAGCATGGTTTATCACTTAATAAATGGATGTGAGGCACGTAATTAAAATGGTGATCACTGAATTAATTTAGTATTACTAAATGTTGATTTTTTCTAAGGTTATATATCTTTATATGGTGTAATTCTTATCTTTCATAGAGCTTGTCTTATCTTATGTGCTGCATTTATATGATAAGTTTAAAAATGTTCTCTAACTCATCTTGTCTTGATAATGATAGATGGCGGAGAACTATGGCAACCTCGTCATGGTCACTCGGGCTGAGGGTGTGCAAGGCTTCCCTTCCATCCTCAACGAGATGCTATGGCGGGGCAACTTCTTGTATCGACCGGAGTATTCGGTCTATGCGAGAGGGCTTGGGCCAGGCATGGTGGACTTGCCATCATGTTTATCCCTATGCGCCTAGTGGAAGGGGTGAATCACTCCCACAATTTCATCGCCCACGGTACCTCAGTGGGCATGGCAATTCAAGAAGTGGCATATAAAGCTATGACACACCTCCGTCAAGAAATTGGAGAACTATGGATGCCACCATTTCAACACTTTCCAAGGCAAGGACCACAACCGGGGGTGAATGTGGTTGACATAGCCCCGGTGGGTGCTTCTTTGTATGAGAGGCGTATGTCAGAGTTGGTGAGAGCTCAAGACCAAAGCATGAGATGCCTTCGTTGGGAACTAAGGGAAACCAGACTTCGTCTCAACGAGCTACAACATGCTATAGAACCTTATGTCCGCTCAGGGCATGTTCAAGAGCATGTGCTCTATGCCAATGATGCTACCGTGCATGAAGAAGCTTTCAACATTTTTACCTATCCTTTTGTTCATGGCATTACACCACCCCAACATGGTGGGATGCATGTTCAGATGCTAGCCGGGTTGCGTGTTTGCCACTTTGCTCCTACTGATTGGACTAGAGAGACCATCTATGGTGGGCAACCAGAGAATCTCACCCATCTGGAAGCCAATCCCAGTGACACCGGATCACCCAACGCCCAGCTCCTTGATGTGTTCCCACCTTTCTTCGCGAGGGCTCCCTATGGTCCTAACTAAATTATTTGTGTAATCTCATGGCGGTTACGAGACTTTGCAAGCTATGTGACTTGCTGTAATGTACCGCCTATTTTATGTAATCAGAATAGTTAATTAGTGAGACGATGTGAGACACTAATTAGCTATCATGCTTATGTAATGTACTATTATTATCTATGTGGACCTCCGTTATTTATATGTGTGTCGTTGTGAGATATTCGTATGTTGCGGCATGTCATCATGCATTATTTTCATGCATGCATCAATTTATTTTATGTGGGAATTATTATGGGTTTATATTCTTGACCTTGCAAGGAATGTATAATTCTATGCTTGTTGTCCAAAATTCTTTAGTATCATCCTTTCATGATCTACATTATCTATTACATCATATCAAAAAAATTCTCACACATTTGTGGTTGATGTGTACTTGTTGTGCAGTTTTATTGTGCAAGTTGTATTATATCAATTTTCTTCTTGTCTCTAACCTAAGGTGTGGTTGGTGGCAGGATGGTTGATAATCAGCCGGCGGGTCAGGGTGATGGGGAGGATAACTTACTACCTCCTCCTAATTTAGGCCCAGTCATTGAGGAACTTCTTAGGAGCGCAAATGAGGGCTAGTTAGTTCAAAATCAAATCCTCCAAGCTCTTAATGCAGTTGCCCAAGGTCAAGGTGGTGGCAATAACAATGGTAGACCTCCAAATAGGGGCCATCCTGCTTTCATGAAAACACAACCTCCAATCTTCCGAGGGTCAGATGAGCCCCTAGATGCAGATTATTGGATCTCTGCTATAGAGGATAAACTTGGGCTCTTTGAAAATACTGATGATGAGAAAGTGACCTTCGCGACACATCAACTTCATGATGCCGCGGGAGTGTGGTGGAAGGGCTATAAGGCCCAAGTGGTTGCAGGACATCGTATAACTTGGGATGAATTTCGCAAGGCTTTCCGTGAACATCATATTCCCAAGAGTGTCCTCAAAATAAAAAGAGATGAATTCCGTAAGCTTAAGCAAGACAATAAGTCGGTGCAAGAGTACACCAATACTTTCAACTACCTTTCTCAATATGCTCCCAATGATGTTGATAAGGATGAGAAGAAACAAGATTGCTACATGGAGGGCCTATCCTTGAAACTTAAAGTCCAACACTCCAACATTGATTTCAAGGATTTCAATGATTTTGTAAGCAAATCGATCAAGGTAGAGTATAATTTGAATACACTTGAGGCGGATAACCGCAAGAGGGCTGCCCCTTCTTCCATGGGTGGTAGCTCAAGCTCTCAACGCCCACGCACAGGACCTTCTCCTCCACCCCGGATTCCGGGATTTGGTGCTCCTCAGCCAATGTGGATGGCACACCGTCCTTCAGCACCGCAAGGGCAACCTCCTCGCCCTAGTGGACAGCCGGGAGGCGGTGGTGGGAATTCTTCTTCTTCCAAGGGGTCGTGCTATAATTGTGGTGGGCATGGACATTTCTCCCGCGAGTGCCCTTGTCCCAAGAAAAATGGAGGAAATAATGCTCCCAAGCCTCCTATGCCTCATCCACCAAATTTTCAAAAAGCGAAGAATGCTCAGCCTCCCAAGTGGGGCAAATTAAATCACATCACTGCTAAGGAAGCTAATGATGATGATCAAGTGCTTGTTGGTATGGTTTCACTCAACTCGATCAAAACTCGAGCATTATTTGATTCTGGTGCATCTCATTCCTTCATGAGAAGAAATTTTGCCTTTAAGCATCAATTTCCAATTAGAAAAGTACCTATTCCATTTCATATTGATGCCCCGGGTGCAACCTTAGTAACTCATGAATTGGTCAATCTAGCTCAACTAGATGTTGTTGGTCTCACTTTCATAGTAAATTTTGTGGTCATTAATCTAGAGGATTTTGATATCATTATTGGCATGAATTGGATGACTAAGCATGATGGGATTATTAGATGCAATCCTTGTTCTATTGAACTTAAACATCCATCCGGTTCACGGGTTGTTCTTTCTCTTCGTGGAAAGAGTGGCCCTCAACTCTATACACTTAATGCTCATGTCAAGCCAGAATTAGAGGCTATTCCGATTGTATGTGAATTTCCGGATGTCTTTCCTGAAGAATTACCGGGGATGCCTCCTGACCGGGAAGTGGAATTTGTTATTGAATTACTCCCCGGAACGCCCCCAATCTCCAAAAGACCCTATAGAATGCCACCTGATGAACTTGTGGAATTAAAGAAACAATTGCAAGATCTTCTTGACAAGCAATATATTCGTCCGAGCTCCTCACCTTGGGGATGCCTGGCTATGTTTGTGTCAAAGAAGGACGGAAGTCTAAGAATGGTGGTGGATTATCGACCACTAAATGAAGTAACCGTGAAGAACAAATATCCTCTTCCCAGGATTGATATCTTATTCGATCAGTTATCTGGTGCTAAGGTCTTTTAAAAAATCGATCTTCGCTAGGGTTATCATCAAATAAAAATTCGTGAAGGAGACATTCTGAAGACGGCTTTCTCCACGAGATATGGGCTTTATGAGTACATAGTGATGTCTTTTGGGTTAACCAATGTCCCGGCATATTTCATGTACTTGATGAATTCTATCTTCTTTGAAGAACTGGATGTCTTTGTCATAATCTTCATCGATGATATTCTCATTTTCCAAGACCGAAGAAGAGCATGCTGAGCATATCCGCATTATTCTTCAAAAGCTTCGTGATCATCGCCTTTATGCCAAGTTTAGCAAATGTGAATTTTGGCTAAAGGAAGTCTCTTTTCTTGGCCATGTTCTCTCTGAAAATGGTGTGGCTGTTGATCCGGGCAAGGTGAAGGATGTGCTTGAATGGGAACAGCCCAAAAATGTTAAAGATATCCGGAGTTTTCTTGGACTTGCGGGATATTACCGTAGGTTCATTGAGAACTTCTCAAAAATCTCAAAGCCAATGACTGAATTGTTGAAGAAGGGTATTCCTTTTAAGTGGTCAGATGCTTGTGAGGAAGCTTTTCAAACTCTCAAGACCAAACTCACGTCCGCTCCTATCCTAGCTCAGCCGGATATCACCAAAGGCTTTGATGTCTATTGTGATGCTTCAAGAATTGGGTTAGGGTGTGTTCTCATGCAAGAAGGCCGTGTCATTGCTTATGCTTCTCGCCAATTAAAGCGACACGAAGAAAATTATCCTACTCATGATCTTGAACTTGTTGCCATTGTTCATGCTTTGAAAATTTGGCGGCATTATCTTCTTGGCAATCCTTGCAATATCTATACTGATCATAAAAGTCTCAAATATATTTTCACTCAAGCGGAGCTTAATATGAGGCAAAGAAGATGGCTCGAGCTGATCAAAGATTATAAATTAGAAGTTCACTATCATCCCGGCAAGGCTAATGTGGGTGCTGATGCATTGAGTCGAAAGGCACATTGCAATTGTTTGCATGCCCAATCCGGAGTTAACACACTTTGTGAAGATTTTCGGAAGCTCAATCTCTCTATGGTCAAGCATGGATCACTTGCCTCTCTTGTGATAACTTCTGATCTTATCAATCAAATTAAGGAAGCTCAAAGGGAAAATGAAGGAATGGACAAAATCCGAGCTAGAAAAATGAAGGGCGAAGCCAAGGAGTTTATCATTGATGAAGATGGCACTATTTGGTTTGGGAAACGCTTAGTCGTTCCCAAAAATTTTGAGCTTAGACAGAAAATTCTGGCCGAAGCACATGAATCTCAATTCTCTATTCATCCCGGTAGCAACAAGATGTATCAAGATGTGAGAAAAAAAATTTGGTGGCCTCATATGAAAAGAGAAGTGGCTCAATACGTGGCTGAATGTGATACTTGCCAAAGGGTGAAGGCCGAACATCTCAAGCCGGCTGGAACTCTCCAACCCCTTCCTATTCCATCTTGGAAATGGGAGGACATCTCTATGGATTTCATCAACGGTTTACCTCGCACTCTCCATGGCTATGATTACATTTGGGTCATTGTCGACTGACTCACAAAGTCAGCTCATTTCCTCCCGGTAAAAACTTCCTACACCGTGGTAAAGTATGCCGAGCTTTATCTTACCAAGATTGTATGTCTTCATGGGGTACCCAAGACTATTGTTTCCGATCGAGGCCCTCAATTCACCGCTGACTTTTGGGGGAGTCTCCATGATGCTATGGGTACTACTCTCACTTTTAGCACCGCCTACCATCCTCAAACCGATGGCCAAACTGAGAGAGTAAATCAAATTCTCGAAGATATGCTTAGAGATTGTATAATTATTTATGACAAGGATTGGGAAACTCGCTTGCCATTTGCTGAATTTTCCTACAACAATAGCTTTCAAGCAAGTATTGGAATGTCACCTTTTGAAGCATTATATGGCCGAAGTTGTAGAACCCCTCTAAATTGGTCGGAATCTGGAGAACGTCGATACTTTGGCCCTAGCATTGTCAATGAAGCTGAGGAAATGGTGAGGACCATTCAAGAAAGACTCCAAACTGCTCAAGGCCGCCAAAAGCATTATGCAGATAGGCGTCATTGAGAATTAAACTTTCAAGTTGGGGATCAAGTTTATCTCAAAGTTTCACCATTTAAGGGCACAAAAAGATTTGAAGAAAAGGGTAAGCTCGCTCCTCGCTATGTTGGTCCATTTCGGATTTTGGCAAGGCGCGGGGCTGTAGCTTATCAATTGGAACTTCCACAATCACTTTCTTCTCTCCATGATGTTTTTCATGTGTCCCAATTGAAGAAATGCTTTAAGGAAACAAACCCTAATGATAGAGTTGTTCATATTGATGACATCAATCTTCAACCGAATCTTTCCTACAAAGAGCATCCTATAAGAATTCTTGATCAAGCTGAGAGAAAGACAAGAAATAAAGTCACAAAATTTGTGAAAGTGCAATGGAGTCGCCATTCTGTGCGGGAAGCAACTTGGGAACAAGAAGATCAACTCCGGAAAGACTATCCAAATCTTTTCATAGATGAGTAAGTTTCATCACAACTCTCTAATATATCTTACTCCTTTTCCATCTATCTAGTAGCTTGTTCTTAGACTTGTTAAATCTCGGGACGAGATTTTTCCAACGGGGGCAGAATTTGTAACAGCCCAAAATATCTAATCATGACATGGAGCATAAGCATACATGTGCATCATCTCTAGCATCATTGCACTTAATTGAGTTCATTGGTTATCTTTATATCTGAAATTAAATTAAAAATTACCTTTTTCATGTACCTTGTGAAGGAACTTATATTTTATCGTAAAACCTATATTGGGAGATGGCTTGATTAATTAGTACTTCACAAAATATGAATTTAGGTATTTTCTTCCGGAATTTTAGAGATCATCTTAAGGTCAAACAGTTTACCCGAAATTTCAAAAGTATCCTTCCGGGAAGATTTTTCATTTGAAATCTGCAATAGCTATGATGCCAAATTCAAGCAAAATGGATTACTTATGATTTATAGAATCTACCTAAAAAATTTCATGATTTTTAATGATCTCTAGATGGGTTGTTTTGATTTTACAAAATGAGTAGTTTTTACATCAATTCATCACCTAACACCTGTGTTCCTGAAGCGAGAAAAACCTTCTGGAGAGTACGGACAATCCTTTGAGACCAGACAAACTTCTTCACAAATTTTCTAGACACTCCAGACATCTCTCCCTTTTGTCTCCCCTCTCCAGCGATTTTTGCCGGCTTGCCTGCGTGTCCGCTGCATGCGCGCGCGGCCTGACGCGCGTCCAACGTGGTCGCCCCCTCCCGTCGTGCCCCACGTCTGCCTCGCGGGTCCCACACCGTTCTGTCCCTGCCCACAGTCCCGAAGGGGAAAAATCGAGCCCCCTTCTCTCTCCCGTTCCTTCTCCCTCCTCCTCGTATCTTTCTCCAGCACAGCGAACCAGGGGGGCTCCGCTTCTGCTCGCCGTACTCGTCCCGGGAGCAGGAGCAGGCCGGCCAGGCCGTGGCCCCAGCCAAGGGTGAGCTCCTCCTTCTCCTCTCCATGATTCCTTTCATCTCCAAGTCAGTTCAATCACACTGTTTTTCACAGGTCTTTCCCCAACTCCGGAAATACAAGTTCAAGCCTGATCTCCTCCATTGTCGAGTTCCCTCAACTTCTGAGCTTCTGAATCATTCTTCCCCATCCTAGGTGAGGTTTCCCCGTGATTTCCTCATTCTCTCTCAAGCTTTGGAAACTTCTCCATTAAGCTCCAATGGAGGTCCAACTCCATTGTTGATGCATATCATCCAAACCCCCATGCATGTCGTTTCTTTTGCCTAAAACTTAACCTTCATCACCTAAGGAAGCTAAAGGATCAAACCTCATTGCAATCGGTTGCCGGAATCACCGGCAAAACCGTTTTCGGGCACTTGACGAGAAATTTACAATTCTGCCATTAAATATAAACGTGAATAAATTCTTATTTTGTGTAGGATTTAAGTACTCTATCATATATTAGATGTTTCGAATTGATCTACTAGTATGATAAAAATACTTTACCTCCTTTTCATTCATGTCATGCATCATTGCAACATTCATGCATTGTTGTTAATTATATACATCATTGCATTCGTGTAGAGATCGAATTGTCGGAGCAAGAGGAGGTTGAGACCGAGCAAGAGCACGTTGTTGACGACACTTCTCTTGAGAACCAAGGTAGGCACCTAAGCATTCTTTAACCCTATTTTGGATCAATTGGAGCATATGTGTCTTGTTTGCACATAAATAATATTTATGTATATGATTGTTTAGCTAGCTCCTACTTGATGCATTACCCTCCTTGATCTAGAATAACCTTCCTTAGGCAAGTATGCTTGATTTGGTGTCACAAATTTAATTGCTTAATCATGCTTAGCTTCGGTAGAAGTCAAGAGGTAGCAAGGTCACTACCACTTGCAAATTTTAGGATGCTGATTCAATTAATAATTATGGTTAGCTATGAATGATAAATTTGAGCTACATGAAAAATGATTCGTGACTTGGGCAAGAATGCTAGGGTCATTCGAGATTGGAGCTCTTTTGACTTAGTCTTGCTTAAGTTGATTAAGGTCTGATCGTTATCACTGTGATACTTGAGCACTTTTTTAGTACAAACCACATGCCTACTATGGGCATGGCAAGCTAAGTAGCATAAGTCACACCGTACCTTGACCGGATTCGGAGCGGGGTGGGATGAGGTGTGATCAGCCGTGTCTGGTGCATCTATACACTTCCGACTGTTCGTTCATAGTGGGGTGCGGGTATGTGAAAGGTTGAGGGCATGAATTAACACTTATCCTCGATCAAGGGTATGGTCGTTGGTCTTGCGCTTCGTGTGGGAAAAGTTGTGCACCCCTGCAGGGTTATAATCTATTGCAATAGCCGCGCTCTCGGTCATGGAGCACGCTCATGTATTTGGACTTTAACGTAGAGTTTCGATGTAGCTCATGGAAAATTGAGCTTATGATCATGATATCACTTTACTTATTGCAATTTGCTTGATGTTTGGCTTAGAGCTCATAGAATGCTATGTCTTTTGCTTATTGTAACTTGATCAAATGTAGATGCTTTTTATGCAAATTTAATTACCTACACCAATCCTTGCTACTTAACCAAATGCATATTCCTTGAGAGTCGGGCAAGTATATACCCATATGTGGATAAGTCCTGTTGAGTACCTTCTTGTACTCACGGTGCTGTTGTTAAGTTGTTTTCAGGTGAGGCGCAGCCGGAGCCCATCTTTGGGTACTTCTTTGCCGAGGACGGAGGTCTAGGGAGGAAGTAGGTGGCCATGGCTAGGAAGGGCACTATCGGCATATAGTGTTTACCTTCTTATTTTGTGATGTATCGTATGAGCGTGATGATAGAACTTTACGCTGCAAAACTCTAAAACTTATTGTAATGTAAAATTGAATCTATCTTTGTAATGTTATGGACTATGTTTGGATCCCATGTGATGACGATGTTCATCTTGTTGTGCTTTATGAGGTGTGTATAAATCCTGGGCATTGCTCATGACACATCTCAAGGACGACCGGGGTTATTCTCATTTAATTGAGTTGATCAATGGTGATGACTTGGTTAAATGAGTTTAACTTGGAGATTCCTCACATTAATCCTATATATAGAATAACACACAATAAACAAACATACACAATATTGAGAAATATTGATGAGGGGTCATGTAGCAACCTTGTTAAAGAAACAGTGTTCAGCAAAAAGGGGAGAGAGATCAATTAAACATTCAAGAAAAGATAGGTCAAATAACAGCATAAATCACCAAGTGTGTCCAGCAATCATAGAAGAAGTAAAAGAGTCCTGGACAGAGAAAGGTGATAAGAATTGCTAACAGGGTTTTGATATTTGAAATGTGGGATGACATGGAAGGGAAGGGCTCTGATGAATAGGTTGTTCTTCAAAATCCTTGATCAAAAAGGAAAGAAACCTAAAACTGGAGGAATCAGTTTCTTTGTAAGCATTTTTTTTTGTAAAATTATGTAGGCAAGGACAACATATGCTCAGTTTTGGCCTTAGATAATCTTTGTCCCTACACAACACAACACTAAAATCCTATGGCTTGAAACACAGAAATATGTTTGATCATGTGTGATTATAAAATCTACAATTAAATAACCAAAAAAATCATACTACAATGTTAGGATATAATTATGGTACAAATTATGTGTGATTTTATTCTTTTTTTAACTCATTAACAACAACATTTGAATAATTTTAGAAGAAACAAGTGTTTGTGCATCATATTTTGGTTTGCATGGTTTTCCTTGATGGGTGTTGTTTTGAAAATCATAAAAACACCTAAACCTCTCATCTCTTTCTTCTTTTCCAGCCCAACCCAGCCTCCCTCTCTTTCGCCCTGCTCGCGCCCCGTAGGCCGCCAGCCTTGTTTCCTTTGCAGCCCAGCAAGGTCCATCGGCTTGCTCAGCCCGTTTCACTCTGTCGGCCTAGCTCCACCCTCCTCTCTCTCTCTCTCTCTCAGCTGCTGACCGTCCGGGCCTTCCCGCAGCCCCGTCCCCTGCCTCCAGCCGCACACACCTGCATCTGACACGCCCCGCCTGGTTGTTTCCCCCCACGTCTCCTGCTCTCCTCTCCTTCAATCGCCTCCATCAAAGCGCATTGAATATCTCTCTCTCTCTCTCTCTTCAATCTCCCTTCAGTTTCCATTTCGTTTCTTCTAATCAGGGCACCCCTTGATTGCAATCATGGCAATGGCTATTGATGGCCATCTCTCCGCCGGAGCCCCTTCCACTCCCCCCTTGCTTTATAAAAGTCGAGCTCGAGCCCCTGTGTCACCCCTTTCCACACATGCGCCCT
This sequence comes from Cenchrus fungigraminus, assembly GCA_036936925.1. NCBI lineage: Eukaryota > Viridiplantae > Streptophyta > Magnoliopsida > Poales > Poaceae > Cenchrus > Cenchrus fungigraminus. Next base: position 102,673,829 of record CM072769.1, on the reverse strand, counting down.
CTCTACACCCTCTCACCTTCGCGCACGCGCCGTCGCTTGGAGCTCCCACCGCCGGGCCATTGCCGGCCGCCTGAAGCTCTCTACTGTTGGACCGCCCTCTCTCGTCGCTAGACCGAGCCGTACCAGGAGCGTCACTGAAGATCGAACCGCGAGCGCCACCCGTACCCCAAAACCATCGTCGTCGATCTCCCTCACTACTGCCTCTCTGTCACCCATTTCTCGCCCGAGGCATCACGTTGTGGTGAGAACCCCCCCCCCTTCTTATTTCCTTGGTCTCCAGCGCTCGCCGCACATCGTCCGCCTTGCCGGCCGTAGAGCCTCAGCCGCCACCCAAACCGCCTCTCTAGCACCCTAGATAGGTTCTCCTTGTTCCCAACTCCGCGCAGAACCCTTCCGCGTTCAAAACCGTGGCTGGGAACTTGATTTCGAGTTTCCCCTGGCGAGTTCCGCCGCCGGCGCCCCGTGCGTCGTCGTCTGCCGCTGCCCGTCCACCCGCAGCCAGCAGCCGCTGCCAGCCGTCCGCCTGCAAATTTATGGTCCAGATCAGCCCCTACCGCGAGTCATTAGACTGTGTACCGGTCAAGTCAGAGCCGCCCACCATATTTTTGCTTAAGAGCCCCTGTAGTTTTTGTGTTTTGCATTTAGGCCCTCAGTTTCTTTTTGTTAGGTCCCTGGTAGTTAGTTTTCCTCACAGTTAGACCCCTAGACCTTGTTTAGGTTTATCTTTACGTCTTAGATCCATTTTTAGCGTTCTTGGTGTATATCCAATCGTCTCAGCGAGCTTGTTAGTTTTAGCAGAGTGTTTATAGCTTTCAAATCTGTTTAGTGTACTATTTTATTTGCAGTATGTTTTCTCGTGTGCTCGTAGACATCATGCCTGTTTCAGTTGAGGAGCGTATCGGTGTTGATCAAGAACAGCTCTTCGAGGAAGAAGAATCTGAGTTTTTAGGTGAGGAAGGCAAGTGGTCTTCTCCCTCAGCACATTCTACTTTTGTCCTAATTACACGCATGTTATCATACTTTATATTTATGTTGTATTGCATAAAGTTGATGGGATAATCTTTTTAAGGACATGACTAGACTTTATCCCTATTTCCTTGACCAACTTAGTTTGAATAAATGTTTTTGGGTAGATAATGCTTAGTTGCTAGATTTTGGGATGGTTAAAATGGATCTTTACGACAATGAAAGTTATGCTTAATTTTTTTATGAACTTTGGTAATACAAGAACACTTTATGTAATCAGAACATGGAGAACCACCTACGAAAACAGTACAACCACAATGTCATATGGCTCTGACCTTAGCCAATTAATTAGGTGTGTTGTTTATCTGATAGCCTTACCGAAAGGGTAGAGGAGGGTCGGAGTTGCAGGGGTATAGGCGTATATCCCTGTCCTCTTGGGGTAGCTGTCTTTGCTAAGGTGCTGACCATTAGGGAGGGTTATGGTCCGCTCTACTACTATAACTCTTGCAGGTTGTTGGTTTTCCGCATACCTTTGTAAAGGCTTCGAAGTGGACCCCTAGCTACTCACCTCGGTAGTGTTTAAGGGCCTTACAAACCCGGGCGACATAGGGAACATGAGCTGTAGGTAAAATGTACAACCTCTGTATGGATGCAGGCGGGGCGGGTTGCAGATGACCACCCTGCGTCCGCACCTGCCACAAATGTATACGCGGACTGAAGTGGCAGCCCGCAAGCATCCGCTAGACTTTTGCGGGTATTGCGGCAACCCGCATATGGCCGCATGCCTCGAATATCCTCTGCTAGCTCGTATGCATGCATTCACACCATTGGCACTTGCAGGGGTGATCAGCTAGCCTCGATCACAAACGAAGCAGCACCAATCGTCATTGCAAGCGCAGGCTTTCACACAGCGTGAATGCCAGTCGTCTGCCACACTGACTGTTCGTTTGCACAGCAGCAGCACCAACACCATATGTCCATATGCGGCAACAACATCAGTCCAGTAGAAAAGAGAGTCGATGATGACGATGAGCTGCTCGGAGCCTCGGAGGAGCGACAACGATGACGATTGTGATAACAGATCGCTGGGGTACCCAGAAGGGATCGACGGTGACCAAACGATCGCATGGATCTGCGCCGCCACTAGCCGAGCTGTCGAAGCAAGCCTACCGGCCGGATGCAGGGTCCAGAACGTCAAGGCGTGGCGTTTCCTTGATGGCGCAAGGCCGGAGCTGTTGGAGACTCAGAAGAGCGCACCGCCGAGCGAGGATGAACGTGTGCCGGACGACGGCGGCGGCAGCAGCGCGTGGCATCTTCAAGCGAGCGGCATCAGCGGACTCAGCTACAGCGTGGGCGTCTCCATCGGCATCCTCCTTGTTGTCTCCACAGTCACGCTCGCCGTCTAGTACTTCTGCACCCGCACCTCCATGCTTGTGGCCGTCAGAGGGGATCAAGAGTTGAAGACAGACTTGCGGGATTGCGGTGCCGCCGGGCAATTGCGGACAACCCGCGTAGAGATGCTCCGTCTAAGCGAGCTATGTTTGCGGGAATTAGTGGGTTTGCTGGCGGGTTTGCCCAGCGGGTTCGCGGTAGAACCCGCCCCGCCTGCATCCCTAAACCTCTGTAGAGTGAAAATTGATCGATCAGCCATGCTCACGGTTAAGAGCGGCTTGGACCCTCACATGATAATTAAACTTAAAGATGGAAAAATATGTGGATCTTGGTTTTGAAATTAGATGTGGTTTCTTTTGCTTAAGTGGGTTGGTATACACTTACATCTAGTAACTAGGTGCTTGCTAATAAAATTTGACCAAAATTAAAATACTAACCGCTGCAAAACCTTAGCCTATCCTTGATAGCGGTGCATCTTCCGACACTGGCTGAGTACCAACCATAAGTGTACTTACCCCTGCTTACCTATTGTTCAGAGGAGAACAATGGGGATGAGTACTACAGCGACTACGATGAGTTTTGAGGTATGCGATCCCCTAGTCAAGTGCATGTGGAAGCTGAAGACGGAGTTGCTTCGTCTAGTTATCATTTGTTCAAGTTAAAGACCTTCGAGTCTATCGTCTAAGTGTAATAAAGATATTGTAATAAAGTTATTTAACCATTGTACATTTTGAATAATGTTTATAGATATTTCACTCGAGACGTCTATCATATGTGTGTGAACTTGATCCTGGCGCACATATGAGATGCATTCGGTTTTCCTAGTAAAACAGGTGTGACAGAAGTGGTACTAGAGTAATGTTTGACTGTAGGACGTAACCTTAGTTATAGATGGTCGAAAATTAAGGATTCTACATCTAGAAAGCCATGTCAGCCTTCAAAATGGTTATTTAAGCATAAAAATCTAATTTATTTTTCATTCCTTTGTTAATATTCTATCCATTTGTTTTTATTCTATACTAAGTTTGCTTATTGTTCTGTTAGTTGAATCCACCACTGGTGTTTTCTAATATAAGTACCTAGGTTGCCTACCCTCTTATGAATTTCGATAGAATCGTTCCTGTGAGGACATGCGATGTAAATGTTTGCTGCTTGAACACATGTTTGATTTGGAGTTTTTGTTTGTGTAAGTTGTATTGTGGAGTGATGGCCGCAAATGCAACAAGAAAAATTGTTAAGTTAATAAAGTTAGTTTGCGTTCAAATTTGAGTTATCTTTTTCTTTATCTATCATGCAAATCTGGTTGGTACAAAATTCTGTTCATGCAGCTCTCTAACACAACAGTGTTGTTTTAATTTTATCTCGGGCTACAGAACTTTGTTTGATGTAAATCCAGTCGGATAGTTCACAAATTTCATGGATGATTTAATGTCAAAACTTCAATACCATAGGGTATATAAATAGGGAGGTATGTACAAAAGAATGGAGCTATCAGAATCTGTAAACTCTGCTGACACAGTCACATTATTTAATTTATATCTCGAGTTGTAGACTTCTGATTGAGGTGATTCTAGTCGGATTAGTTTTGTAATTTGGCAAACCATGTCTTGGTAAAATTTGATAATTTTTTTGTTAAACCTTCTGACAGTTACATCTGATTTATTGGGACCAACAGAATCTGTCTTAGTTTGGAATTCATGTTGCTTTATCTTGCTGAGTTTATCTCTTTATGCAATCATCTAAAACAATATTTCTAACGCTCACATGGTAAACACCAGGTCAGGAGGAGGTCAAGACGTTCCACCTGTGAGATGTGCTAATCAACAAAATCAAGCACCACCCCCACCACCCAATCTAGTAACGGATCCAGCAATGCATCAGTTCCTAGCGGCCTAGATGCAGCTGTTGCAAAATCTTACCGCCACTGTTCAAAACATGCAAGCTCAACAGAACCAGCCACCACCACAAGCATCTCAGCCACCTAGAGACAAGGACAAGGAATTCATGAGCCACCACCCTCCCACATACTCCCACTCAACCGATCCCTTGGATGCAGATGATTGGTTGAAGGTTGTCACTAAGAAGCTGGAGATGACACAGTGCAATGATCGTGAGATGGTCTTGTATGATATAGGTCGCTTAGAAGGTTTAGCAGCTGACTGGTGGGATGCTTACACTACCGCGCGTGCTGCTCCTAACACTATTACTTGGTAGGAATTCAGGGGTAGTTTCCGTGCATACCATATTCCTTCTGGTGAGATAAAACTTAAACAGAGAGAGTTTCTCGCTCTAAAGTAAGGCAACATGACAGTTAGTGAGTATCTTGACAAGTTTACTCAGTTGTCTCGTTATGCACCAGATGAAGTCGACGGAGATGCAAAGAGGTAAGAATGCTTTCTGGATGGTTTGATAGGGCCACTTAACTATCAGTTGTAGAGCCATACACTCCCCAACTTTAAGATGTAGTTGAACAAGGGTATATGTCTGGAGAACAAACGTATGGAACTTGGTGAATAGAAGTGCAAGTTTCAATCTCATGGACAGTCTAGTAGCAACACACGCCCCCACTTCAACTCATCGCAGGGTTCTAAGTTTCGCTCTAGTGGACAAGGTGGAAATTATCCATAGAATTTGCAGTTACAAGCTCATTTCAACAACCTTAGCATTCCAACCAACAGACACCACATGTTCCAAGTCCTCATCGGGATCGCTCAGGTGCACCAGTGAGAAACAACTCCCCGGTTCATCCAAATGGTTGTTTCAATTGTGGAGAATTGGGACATTATGCCAACATCTGCCCGAAGTGCAACATGCAGACTCCTTAGAAGGGCAAGGGTCAAAGGCTCGGACAACCACCATCACATGTACGCTATGGAAATGCAAATTCTCAGGTCAACAAGGGTCAACAAAATTACATGTGTGGTAGAGTGAACCACGTGACAGCTGAACAAGCCCAAGATGCTCATGGTGTTGTGATGGGTACGTTGCTTGTCAACTCTGAACCTGCAATAGTTTTATTTGATTCTAGAGCATCACATTCATTTGTTACCGATCAATTTTTGGCAAAGCATAACCTACCTATGAGTCCTATGTGGGCACCCTTGTTAATTAGTTCCCCGAGTGGTGAAATGAGGCCAGTCATTTATGCCCGCGAGTAAATCTTAAAATCATGGGGATGGATTTCCTAGCTGATTTAGTAGTCCTAAAGTCCTCAGGAATAGAAGTGATTCTAGTAATGGATTGGTTGAATAAATGGGATGAAGTTATTCAGTGTCATAAGAAATGAGTGCTCTTAACTAGCCCATAGGGAGATAGGATCGAGTTTGTCGCTACTGCCCTATCCAAAGAAGAAGGAAAAGTGAATCAAGTTAAAGGAAAATTTGTGGACGAACCATTATCGTTGCAAGAACTAAATGTGCAAGGTGAGCTTATGGAAGAATTTCCTCAGCTGTTCTCCAATCTTTCTAAATCTCGAGACGAGATTCTCTTTAAGGGGGTAGGATTTGTAACACCCAAATTCCATCACAAATACAATGTAAGCAACATGGTGCTTAAGATTTAATTTTCTAAGGAATAAATAAATTATCAAACAAATTTGGCCTTTAAATCATCAAACAACATTTGAATAATTTTAGAAGAAACAAGTGTTCGTGCATCATATTTTGGTTTGCATGGTTTTGCTTGATGAGTGTTTTTTGAAAATCATAAAAACACCTAAACCTCTGGCCGCACGCACCTGCATCTGCCGCACCCCACCTGGCTGTTTCCCCCGCGTCTTATGCTCCCCTCTCCTTCAATCGCCTCCATCAAAGCGCATTGAAGCACCGGCGTCTCTCTCTCTCTCTCTCTCTCTCTCTCTCTCTCTCTCTCTCTCTCCCTCTCTCTCCAATCTCCTGTCAGTTTCCCTTCTGTTTCTTCTAATCCTGGTGCCCCCTTGATTGCAATCATGGCAATGTCCATTGATGGCCATCTCTCCCACTGGAGACCCTTCCATTCCCCTCTTGCTCTATAAAAGTCAAGCTCGAGCCCCTGCGTCACCCCTGTCTGCACCTACACCCTCTCTGCACCCTCTCACAGTCGCGCACGCACTGTCTCTTGGAGCACCTACTGCTGGGCCATTGCCAGCCACACGAAGCTCTTTGCTATTGGACCGCCCTCTCTCATCGTCAGACCGAGCAGTACCAGGAGCACCGCCTCAAGATCGAACCGCGAGCACCGCTCGGACTTGGAAACCACCGTTGTCGATCTCCCTCACTGCTACCTCTTTGTCGACCGTTTCTCGCCCGGAGCTTCACATTGTGGTGAGAACCCGCCCCCTCCTTGTTTCCTTGCGCTCTAGCACCCGTAGCTCCTGTGCTCGCTCACTAGAGCCGCACCATCCGCCTCACCCAGCCTCGGCCGCTACCCATAGGGGTGGGCAAAAATTCACCGAAACCGATTAACCAAATCGATTTAACTGAAATGTCGGTTAATCAATTTTTTTGTGATCTTATTCGGTTAAGACTTTGTCACTATTAGGTTAACTGAAATATATTCGGTTTTGAATTGGCATTAACCGAAATTCTTTCTAAGTTGTTATATTAAACACTAAAGTTGTCACTATTTACATATTCAAATGTATTTCTGGTAGACTTTATATGTTAGAAGCATTATTTGTTGTTTTTTCCTTTTGTTTTATTGCATGATCGATGTCTAGTTAGGTGATTTCCAATACAATTATGCTATAACATTATCTTCTATTGAAGTATAATATGTATTTCGGTTAACCGATTAACCGAACTGATTTAACCAAAACTGATTTGCGTCAGTTATTAATATTTCAACAACAAATTCGGTTAACACTTCTCCACAATCGAAATATTTGATAACCGATTTAACCGAACCGATTTAATCAAATTAACCAAATGCCCAGGCCTAGCTACCCAAACCGCCTCCCTAGCACCCTAGATAGGTTCTCCTTGTTCCTAGCTCTGCATTCAAAACTGTGGCCGGGAACTTGATTTCGAGTTTTCCCTAGCGAGTTTCGCCGTCGGCGCCGCCGTGCGTCGTCGTGCGTCCGCCTGCAGCCAGCAACCGCTGCCAACCGTCTGCCTGCAGATCTACAGTCCAGATCAGCCCCAGCCACGAGTCAACAGACCGTGTACTGGTCAACTCAGAGCCGCCTGTCGTCTTTTTGCTGAAGAGCCCTTGTAGTTTCTGTGTTTCGCGTTTAGGCCCTCGGTTTCTTTCTGTTAGATCCCTGGTAGTTAGTTTTCCTCCCAGTTAGACCCCTAGACCTTGTTTAGGTTGTATCTTTAACATCTTACATCTGTTTTAAGCATTCTTGGTGTCTATGCGATCGTCTCAGTGAGCTTGTTAGTTTTAGTAGAGTGTTTATAGCTTTCAGATCTGTTTGGTGTACTGTTTTATTTATTGTATGTTTTCTTGTGTGCTCGTAGATATCGTGCATGTTTCTGTTGAGGAGCCTATCAGTGTTGATCAAGAACAGCTCTTCGAGGAAGAAGAATCTAAGTTTTTAGGCGAGGAAGGAAAGTGGTCTTCTCCCTCAGCATATTCTACTTTTGTCCCAATCACAGGCATGTTATCATACTTTATATTTATGTCGTATTGCATAAAGTTGACGGGATAACCTTTTTAAGGACATGACTAGACTTTCTCCCTATTTCCTTGATCAACCTGGTTTGAATAAAGGTTTTTGGGTAGATAATTCTTAGTTGCTATATCTTGGGATGGTTAAAATAGATCTTTATGACAATGAAAGTTATGCTTAATTCTTGATGAACTTTGGTAACACAAGAACACTTTATTTAATCGGAAATGCTAACCACTGTAAAATCTTAGCCTATCTTTGATAGTCGTGCATCTTCCCTCACTGGCTGAGTATCAACCATAAGTGTACTCACCCTTGCTTACCTGTTGTTCAGAGGAGAACAATGGGGAGGAGTACTAGAGCGACTACAATGAGGTTTGAAGCATGCGATCCCCTAGTCAAGTGACTGTGGAAGCTGGAGATGGAGTTGCTTCGTCTAGTTATCATTTGTTCGAGTTAAAGACCTTCGAGTCTATCGTCTGAGTGTAATAAAGATATTGTAATAAAGTTATTAAACCTTTGTACATTTTGCATACTGTTTATGGATATTTCACTTATGACGTCTATCATATGTGTGTGAACTTGATCCTGACGCACATATGAGATGCATTCAGTTTTCCTTGTAAAATCAGGTGTGACAGGGCCTTGGTTGGTTTATAGCATTTTTGTGGATCTTATGTCGTCACAAAATCACCATGTAATAGGGGATTTTCGGCTACAGTGGTAACTTTTATGATGTTCCTTAACTTTATCACTAAATTTGATCAGATGTGAAATTTTTTGACGATATCAGCCAGGAACGTCATAAATCAATGACGATAAAAATTGCGCCACCAAAATTTCGTCACTAATCAGCATTTTTCTTGTAGTGTCATCATACACAGGGCCGTCCTACAGGGGGGCAGCCAGAGCGACGGCCGAGGGCCCATCAGTCTGGGGATCAAGTCTACTCATGTATGAGACATACACATATCTACAATTCCTTTTCGAATCCCGACCAGTTGACCGATCCCTTCACTTGAGCCTTCGACGTTTCGTATTCACGACATGTATCTCACATGTGGTGTTGATGGGTGACGGCGTGCGCTGTGTGGCCAGCGACCGTCCGCGTCTGCCGAGGTGATGAGTCGGCGAGTGTTCTCTCCGTCAGCCTAGACATCGAGACGAATATGGGTTTAGGGTTTAGGTGTGTTCAGTGTTCTTCGCCTGCTTACCATTAGTTAATCTTTCCATTAAATTGTTGATCATGCAACATCACATTCCCAGACTCGGACTGATTGATCCTGCACCAGGTCCATCTCCTCCTCCACGTCCTTCACCAGCTTTGGTGGGATCCCGAGGCGGTCGAACTTCAGTTCCCACGCGTAGTAGCCTTCGACGTACTCGGGCCGGTGCAGCGTCGACATACTCGCCCCTTGAGCCGCCCCGGCACCGGTTGTTGGCACCTGCGGTACAACCCGGCCATCAGGCCACACTAGCAACACCTCGAACGCAGACCTGGGTGCTGGTACGGCTGCCACCATCACCTGACCGCCAGCAGGGGTCGAATCACCATCAGCAAGAGCCGTGACGCCCCTGCGGCCCTCCGCCTCTCTGCCGGCGGCGTGAAGCTGTTCCCACCCCCGCTGGGACCCTCGGACCATCACCGCGCGAAGGGCCTCCACCGCCGCCTCTTCTCGTCGCAACGACCCCGCAACCGCCGCCTCCGATCACGGTGTCATCGTTGTCGCCGGCGCAACCGCCGCAGCTGCCGTTGGTCGTGGTGTCCTCGTCGAACGAGGCCTCGTCGTGCGTGGCGCATCCAGCGTCCCCACCTTGAGTGCTTTGGTGGGCGCGAGCCCAGGAACGGCGGGCGCCCAGCTGGCGCCCAGCAGGTCGGACACACGCCGCTTGCGCTTCTTCAAGGGGTTTTGGGGCACGGCCCCAAATCAATCGACACCATCGATGATGCGCCTTCGTCGAGAGGCGCCGCGTCCACCGCGGAGGAAGGCGTGGCGCGAACCCAGGACGGCGAGGACACGGGCACAGCGAGGGCTTCCTTGCCCTTCGACGTTGAGGCGGGGGCTTCCTCCTCCCTGTCGGAGACGGTCCACTCCCCGTCACTGCTGCGTCTGGCTCCAGCGACGGTGTGTGTTCTGGGGGCAGCGAGGAAGAGAGCCCTTCCTCCTCCCGCCTCCGGTACTCCTCCTCGTACGCCTCGAACTGCTCCTTCCTCCTCTGTTTCCTCGCCTTCTCCTCGTCCGCCTTCGCCTGCTGTCTCTGCTGCTTGACGCGATTGGCGGCCCAGGATCTAGGCGTTGGGGGGTCCGACGAGGGGACATCAAGACGCACTCCCTGTCGCCACAATCACGGTTAAAGCGAACACCAGAACATACGAACAGAGCGAGGGATCAGGTCTTACCAATGAGGGATAGCCCGGCTCAGGGCGCATCGTGAATGACCACAAGTCGTCATCGCTATTAGCCACCGCCTTGGGGTTCACCGCACGCCTCGCCCTCGTGGCCGCGTATGCCTTGGCGAGCGGCTCCTCCAGCAACCGCAAGCCCGCCAAGGCCGCGGCGTCGGCGTCGCTCCTCATTGCATAGATGGGGAGCACCCTCTCCATGAGGGGGATCACCCGCCGGTGCTGGAAGTTCGTGATGACGGCCGCCACGGTCAACCCAGCATCCACCAACTTGCGTAGGGCATCAGTGAGAGGCTCGAGCTTCTTTTGCCTCGCCAGAGGCGCCACCCCGTACGACCACACGTCCGGTTTCGCCGTCAGCACCTTCCCGGTGTACGACGGGAGCCCGGCGCCGGCGTTGTGCAGGTAAACCACCCCTTCTCCCAATCGGAGTTGTTTGATGTCATGGTGCAGGGCGGGTAGAGATCCTTCCTGGACTCGCGCCCCATGAACATGAGGCCGTCGGCATGAACGGGCCTGCGCGTCCCCTTCTCCCCACTGGTGGCCGTGTGGAGTTCACCTCGGAAGAGATGGACCCACAGGTCCAAGTGCGCCGGGATCCCCAAGAATCCTTCGCAAATGGCGACGAAAGTCGCCGCCTGCACGAGATGGCATTGGGGGCGAAGTTGTGGAGCACCACTCCGTAATGGTGGCACAACCCCCGCATGAACTTGCTCGCGGGGGAGTTGAACCCGTGCTCGTGTAGCCGCACGAAGCTCACGACATAGCCCGGCGGTGGAGTCAGCTCCCGGTGCGACGCCGGCAGGATGATCCACGCAGGGTTCACCTTGTCACCGACCAGCGCGAGCTGCCCGCTGAGGACAAGCCCCTGAAGGCGGATGAAGGGGGCGGAAGCTGGAGCGAAGCAGAACAGATGCGCGCGCACGGATCTGAGACGGCGGAGCTCGTGGTGGAGGAGAGGGCGAAGTGGGAGCAGCGCTTGCAAATGGCTAAAGTAAAATCCCCTTCCCACATCTCCTATTTTTATAGAGTAGGGGGACGGATTACCTGATGGTGCGGTGGGCAACCGCAGTAAATGCGGTGGGTGCCGCCAGTCGCTGACAGCAGGGCCCCACCACCCCGAAACCACCACGCGCGTACGCAGGCATAATTGCCACGGCATGGTAAAACAGGGGGAACTGTACCACATCATTCCGTATTCACCCACCACCCACGCCACCTCACCTAAAAAGGCGCGCCCACTCTGCCTGCTCTGTGCCACGTTGGCCGCAACCACATGGTCACGGTAACCGATCGGTCCACGACCGAATTCCAAACATTCAAGGGGCTCCTTCTCGTATGAGGAAGACCCCCTGAACCCACCAACCAGGGGTTCGAGGCCTAACCCCTCGAAAGGGTTCGGCAGGCGCCCCAGTTCGAGGGAGTCAAAGGTGGCAGGACGTGCTCGCTCGAACATGCCCTTGAAAGCTAAATTCGAGGGGCGCCATGGGCTCATCCTATAAACTGTTACTGATCAATGGCTCGAGGCCCGGCCCACTGAGGGTACGACGGGCACCACAGATGCACCTCGTCATGAGGACCTATACATGGCCAAACGGGCGGCCCGGCCTGCATAGGCCCGGCCTAATAATCGTGCCAGGCCATGCCGCCCGGCTGGCCGACCTTTCGGCCCGGGCCTGGCCTCCTTCACTCTTACGCAGGCCGGGCCGGCCCATTAGCCTGCCAGGCTAGACAGGCCGGGCGGCCCACCGGCCTGTCATAGAAAGAACCACCACCAGTTGTAGAAAATCACATGGAATACAAAGAACACAATCTTATTTCTCAAAGATAAATAAATCAAAATATACTCATCAATATTCATCAAACATTCACAAAGACAGCACACAGCAGACAGACAAATGGATGTATCAAAGATAAAATTTATGAGCTATTTTATTGGCTGCCTCATTAAAAACCTTTCTAGGTAAAACTCACACCTCGTGAGGAAAACCCTAGAAAGGAAAAGAGTACAGCCCAGCTCTAGAGTTCTTAGTGTCTTAGGATTACAAGTTCAATGTACATTACATAAATAGTGCAGGAAAACTAAATAGAAAAGATAAACAGTCAACAGGCTCCTTCAACTAGCAGCAGTGCAGCACCATCATCCAGCTTGAGCAGCAGCATCTTCATCCAGGTACATGTTCTCAAAAGCCAACTCCAGCTCCTTGGTCTCCTTCTCCACATTGTGCTGCAGATGACCATCAGCAAGCTCTCAGTCCTTCAAGCAAGACAACATCTCCACCATCTCACTTGTCAACCGTTGTCACCGCTCTTCAAGCACCTTGCCAGCAAGACTAAAAGTAGACTCAGATGATATTGTGGAAGCAAGTACCGTTAGCTCATCTTTAGCAAGTATAGAAAGAATAGGGTAAGTTCGCTTATGCTCATGCCACCAGTTGAGGATGTTGAAGTCTTCCTCGTATTGGACGACACAATCACTGTCAGGGTATGAGGACAGCTCTGAAAGAGCTGCAGGAGATGGAAAAGAAGCACTACCTGTCCTCCTTCCTAGTTGAGAAGGACCACAACTAGAAGAGCTACTCACATCAGAAGAAAAGATTTTGTTCCAAGCCATTTTCATCTTACCAAAACTAACAGTTGCTGACTGTTGGGGTCGATGCAAGCGAGCATCACCAAACTTAGTTTCATACCTTTCAAAGACCTTTGTTATCTTACCACGCACCTCAGGTGGGAATCTAGAGTAATCTGTACTAGTATAATTAGATACAATCAAAGAACATTATGAAATCCTTTCATCTTAGCTCTAGGATCCAATATAAAAGCAAAGGCATATAGCATAGGTATGTTTCTCCAGTATTTTAGAAACTTATCCTTCATAGGAACAACAACATGTCTAAGCAATTCATCATACTCATATGCATTGAGATGACCAGCAAGTTCAAGAATATGATGCAACATTAGAGAAGATGTAGGATAATAAACACCAGACAATGCAACAGTTGAGTCATAAAAGGTTTCAAGGAATTCCAGAACCTTTTCAGCAACATACCAGTGGTTATCAGTGAATAATGGCAAGCCATTACGAAAAGGATGATGAGTTTGGATAAAGGTAGAAAAGGTACTACGATATGGAACAACATGCTTGAGCATAATGTAGGTAGAGTTCCATCTAACATCCATGTCCAAAGCAAGCTTACGAGGACGTACACCCATGCTCATGCAAAAGCTTTTGAATGCTGCAATGCATTGGTTAGATGAATTCAAGAATGATATAACAGTTCTAAAATCTTCAATGTAAGGCTTCAAACGTTTCATGCTAGATTTAACAATAAGATTTATAATATGGCAAGCACAACGTTGATGCATGAAAAGAGAACGCTTTTCTTTTACCTCATCTTCAGTTGCATCAGGAGGTAAAGCAGCTAGTATGTAACCAGAAAAAATAGGAGACAATATATCCATGGCTGTAGAGTTAGAAAAGGCATTATCAAGAGTAACAGCAAAGATCTTATCAGTTAAAGCATACTCATCAACCACCATGGATACACGCTCTGCAATGTTAGCACCAGTATGTGATTCATCAATAAATCTCAGAGCAAGCAATCTTTTTTCTAACTCTCAATCAGCATTAACAAAGTGAGCAACCACACTAATATAATCCTCCTTAGCATTTCCAGACCATATATCAGAAGTAAGACAAACAGAGGAAACAGATGACAACAAGGTTTCCTTAAGCTTAGCACGGCACTCAGTAAAGTGTTTCACAAAATCTCTGGTGGTGGTTTACCTAAAGGATTTAGAGAACCTAGGATTATGAGCATGGGTTATATACTCTTCAAAAGCATTAGATTCACCAAAACCTAAAGGCAGATCCATTTTAGCAATCAAGCGACAAAGTTCAATACGTGCAACAGACTCCTTATACTCCCAATGATGGATAGAACCATCAGGGTTGTACTTCAAAACAGATTGAGCCATGTGATTAGTTTGATGTTTCTTACCACAAGCAAGAGCATGCCTTTTCAAATGGCCAGTACCACTAGAAGATTTGCCAGAGTATTCATGACCACAATACTTGCACTTAGCGCCATACCTGACCTTCTTACCGTTCCTCATGGTGAACATCTCATCGAAGTCATTCCATACCTTAGAGGTGGACTTCCTCTTCTTTCTGACAGCGATGCCGATGGTAGTGGGCAACGGCTCCTCCGGTGCGCCGGCGCCGGCAGCGGCAGCAGCATCACCGTCACCGAAAAGGTCGATGACACTGGTGACAGCGCCAACCCGGCGCCGACGAGCATCCTCCTCTGCCGTCCAAGGCATATCAGAGGTGGGGGTATCAGTCTCCATCTCCACAAACCCTCTGACGACCTCGGCGGCTCCGCCGACAACCACTCAAGCTCCTCAACGGCGCGTGCCTCACCCGCTGGAGCAAGACGGCATCGTCGACCTACAAGACGAACAAAGGTCAAGGATTAGGAGAAGAGGAGAGATCTCGAGGACTCGAACTCGATCCACTGGAGAAGAATAGAGAGCATGTCAGGAGGGAGGAGGCAGAGGTGCGGAGCGCGGAGGAGAGATTATTGTACCTGGAGAAGAACTCGATCCTGCAGCGGAGCGGCCCTGCGTCGAAACGTCGGTCGAGATCTGGAGAAGGAGGGCACACCGGCGGGGGAGAGGGCAATTTCGGCAGCGGAGATGGTGATTCCGGCGGCGGGGAGGCGAGTTGAGTTGGGACGGGCGGACGGCCAACAGCGAAATGGCGAATAGAGTTGCGGCAGTGGTGGCCGAGAGCCGGGAGGGCGAGAGGGAGTGGGATTAGGGTTAGGGTGGGAGGAGGGCCGCGGGGTGTTTTTATACGGGAGGCAGGGGAATATGGCCATTGCAGCGTTGCGGGGGGGCTGTATTTTAACAGGCCTTAAGCGGGTCGGCCTGTTATATAGGCCGTGCTACGGGCCGCCCAGCAGGCCGACCTAGCGGCCCAGGTCCGGCCTGCTATATTAGGCCGTACCGGCCCGGCCTACTGTCATTTCGTGCCAGGTCGTGCTTAGGTCGGGCCTCGTGCCGCCTGTTTAGCCTGGCCCATTTGGCCATCTATACGAGGACCTACTGATCAATGGTTCGAAGCCCGGCACAGCGAGGGTTCGACGGGCACCACAGATGTACAAAGACGAGGACGCATGGCGCTCCCCGCAAAGCCCTACTGGTCAGAGGAACAGGGCCTGACCCTCGAAGGGTTCGAACAGGAGCCTCATATCGACAGAGTCAGGAACGATCAGGGCGTGCGCAAACGAGCCTATCCCCGCACGCGAAGTTCGAGGGCGCCCCACATATCGTGTTCAAGGCCAGGACAAGGGCAGCCAACTGAGGGATTCCATCGAGGGAGTGCTTCCGCGCCTGAAAGTGCATCTAGGCCCCTAATTATTTTGGTGATAATGACAATTATAATTTGAGTATTTGATGGTTTATCTAAGATGTGTGCAGGAATAAAAGAGATAAAAATTCATATGTGAAAGAAAGGACCTCAATTTCTTATATTTGTGTTGAAGCTCAAATGGTGATTTAAATTTGATTTCTATTTTGAATTTGAGTTTAGGCAACACCGTACTATAAAGAGGGACGAGATCGGTCAATCAAAGTTTGCTGCAAGTGCTTGTCTTGAAGAAATCTAGCCACAAATTGCTAGCCAAAATCCTTAAACTCCTTGAAAAAGCTTAACCTAGCTGCCACAGCTCTACCGGGTCAACCGGCCCAGGTGGCCGAATGACCCGGCACGACTCTGGTGGCTGCCGGGTGATCCGGCCCCTCTGGTCGGATGACCTGGCCCTGGCGCAGCAACAGCCCAACGGCTCTTTTGAAGGGAGGGGGTATTTATACCCCTTCACTTCTTCCTCCTTGAGTTGCTACCTCCCACGAAAGAAACACTCCCTCAAGCTCCATTCCCCCCTCTCCACTCCTCTCCAAGCCATTCCAAGCAAGGATTCTCCTAGGGTTTGGGTGTGAGAGAGTTTTGAGGTGCTAGTGTGTGCTCCTTGAGCTAGCTCTTCACTTGTTCATCTCAAGAAGCACTTGTGGCAGCCAAGATCGATTTATTCTCGTTTGTTACTCTTGAAGCTTGCTTCTAGACGGTTAGGCGTCGCCCGTTGAGTTCCCTCTCCGTGTGGAGCACCCGGGAAGGTTTGTATTACCCATCCTTTGTGCATTTCTCTTAGTGAGCACCAATCTTCCTTTGTGGGGATTGGGTGAGGCAAGAGGCTCTTCGTGATAGCCCTCCCTTTGTGGGATCCTCAACGGAGACGTAGCTTCCTTTGTGAGAGTGAACTTTGGATTAAATCTCTTGTATCTTGCTTTGTTTGAGTTCATTCCTTTTCTCTAACCCTAGAAGCTAGTTTTGGATCGATCTACATATTTGTGTTGTTCCTTGTGAAATCCTTTGTTGGAAGTGGTAACTAGTTCATATACGCAAGTTTTGATTCATATACATTCTGCAAATTCAAGTTTTATTAAGATTATTGCACTCTATCTTCGCGCGTTGGTTGATCCGGCCCAAGTGACAGGGTGACCCGGACCCCCCCCCCCCCCCGGGTCATCTGGCTCATTGAGCCGGGTCATTCGGCCCCTGATCCGCTACTCATATTTTGCATAATTTTAAAGTGATCCTATTCACCCTCCCTCTAGGCATCATAAGATCCTTTCAATTGGTATCAGAGCCTAATCTCTTGATTTAGGCTTAACCGCTAAGGGATCAAGATGTTGGGGAGTGGTGGTGAACTCTCCGCTCAAGAACTCACCGCCAAGGAAGCTCAAGAGAGAGAGCTCAAGGCCGCTCAAGACCAAGCTGCAGCTCTAGAGGCAATGGGGAAGGCCCCAAGCCGTACACCATCCAACGTCGCAAGGTCTGATGATTCCTCCTCCGACTCTGACTCGAACTCCGATTCAAGTGATGAAGACGTCAAGGATGGTGATGATGATGCAAAGAAAGCGGCGAAGAAAAGAAGGAAAGCCAAAAAGAAGAAGAAAGCAAAGAAGATGGTTAAGAAGCTCCTCAAGAAGATGATCAAGAAGGAGCAAGAAAAGCACTCTCACTCCGGCTACTATGAAGTACCATTCCACTACGGACACATTCCGGGGAACAATCCTAATGACAAATTCTATTCCGTATATTTGGGAAAGCCTCCCCACTTTGATGGGAAAGACTATCCCAAATGAGCTTATGATATGCAAATGCACCTTTACGGGCTTCACCCTTCTCTTTGGAAGATTGTGTGTGTAGGTGTGACAATTCCCGCCGAAGGTGAAGCTATGACAATCAAGCATGAACAAGACCTCCACCGCAATGTACAAGCAACTAGGGTCATCATGGGATCCTTATGTGCTCAAGAGTTCAACAAAGTCCGGAACATCCAAATTGCTAAGGTGATTTAGGACACACTCAAGGAAGCACATGACGGTACCGATCATGTGAGAAGAGGCAAGATTGATTTGATTCACGGAGAGCTAGAGCTATTCATCATGAAGGATGGAGAAACCATGAGGCAAATGTATGATAGGCTGATGCTCCTTGTCTCGGACATTAGAGCACTAGGAAGCAATGATTGGGAAGATGAAAAGGTCACAAAGAAGTTGCTAAGAGCCTTCACACCGAAGAACCCAAACCTAGCAACTGTTGACACATCTTATCTTATATATTTATAAGTCAACTAAACATGAGAAAAGGGCATAATTGTTAATACCAACTTAGAATAGGGTGTCACTAACAGATTTTCTGGAGTTTTGGTAAATTATATGATTCCAGGGACTATTCAGGAAAATATGAAAAAGAATGAAGTATAGAAGGCTCTAGAAGGCTCCGGAACTCAACGTGACTTAGCACCCAAGAAAGAAGCATCTAGAAGGGGTAAGGACCCACCTGGCCGAAGTGGGCCCCGAGGGGGCCCACCACAGACCGGTCGGTCCCATGATGGGACCAGTCGCCCCCCCCCCCGGTGCCACCTCAGCCCTACTTCCAGAAGATTCTTCCACCGCCTATGAGGATCAATCTAAACCACATGTTAGGTCGGTTTGATCGAACGGTGCATGTCATCCCCTCAGGACTATATAAGCAACCCCTGACCCCCCTGGCAGGGAGAATATCTCTCTATCATTACATCTCATACACAGAGATCAAGTCATCAAGTCAGAGATACTACGCCATAGAAACACCATATAGCGAGAGTAGCTAACTAGTCTAGATCTAGGAGGAGGCAAGGCGTCTACTTGGCTCCTGATCGTCTAGAAGCTGGTCGAGATACTGATCTAGCTTCGCCTTTGTAAGTTCTTTATAAGTTCCTTACATTTGCTGTAGAGACATGTGTTCTTATCAATGATTATATTCGAGATTATATGCTTTGGTGTTTATTATGATTACATGTTTAGCATAGTTGATTTACCTTTATATTCGTGTATGGAGTTGTATAGCCCTCACCTAGATCATCTGTTAACATGGGTGAGTGGTAAAGATAGTGTAAGCGTGGTGCTTATACTGTATTTACCTGCGATTGCACCCTACTTGCCGGGTCATGTGGTAGATCGTGGTGGTGACAGCACTATTGAGTCCTTTGCAATCCACCCCCCGTGTGTAGGACTAGTGGAGCCTTATACTGTTTGGGTTGTTTCAAGTTTCGGCCTTGATCCTCCTGGATAGTCTCCCCATGCATAAGTATAATAGTTCTTCTTCCATGATTGTTAAATATATTGCACTAATCATAGTTTGTATTGACATATAGTTTAGAGTTACCGGGGAGTATCCTCGCTAACTAGGCTGTGAATACGCTTCTCTTTCTATATTGACACTTTCTAATGGCTCACTATGTTATGATTTGATCAATGCTATCATTATCTTATTCTTTATGTGACTTACACCTGTTTATATCATTTGATATATTTTGGCCACTCTACATTACACAACTGAGATATAAGCATGTACTTGTTGTTATAGATAGAAGACTTCTTTCCCTGTGGTAGAATATAAATACGATACCTAGTTTTACTCCTAGTTAAAATGCTACACTGGTATAATCATATCTGTGCGCTTGCGGATACCCTGTTTATATATATTTTCTTATCTAGAGATCCAAGGCATATGTAAGAGTACCAATCTATGCGTTTTAGTGGCACTTCTGTCAGGGCTGACAACCTATATCGAGTTGTGCTATGACTCGTATCGGATTCATCTTTTAGTTTATCTGACAACAACATCTGATATACACTTAGCATCATGTTAAGATATACCTTTGCATTTCTGGCGCCGTCGATAGAGATGGATCTTATATCTGTTTCTAGTCGATGACGTTAGCAATGTCAACAGCAACCATGATAAGGAGAGACCCAAACTACTACAACTTGACTCACAATCAACTTCTTGGTGAAATCTTGCATCAAGAGCTAGTTGATCAAGACGTGGAGAAGTCTCTTAGTTTGAAGATGAACAAGAGTCTAGCCCTTAATGCTAGCTCTAGTGAAGTGGTGGAAGTAAAGTTCAAGACTTCCAAGACTAAGAATGAAGATTCTAGTGAATAAGGAAGCACAGATGAAGAAACCGCCTTTGCCATAAGAAAGTACAAGAAGTTCTTGAAGTTCAAGGCATCAAGGAAAGGTGGTGATGATAGAAAGAAGAAGTCACAAAGGAAATGCTATGAGTGTGGAGATTATGGACACTTCATTGCCGAGTGTCCCAAGAACAAGAATGAGGAAGAGAAGAAGTACAAGAAGAAGAGCAAAGAGTACAAGAACAAGTACCAAGGGCGTGCTCACGTGGGTCAACAATGGGACTCAAGTGATGAAGATGAAGAATCAAAGAAGAAAGGCATGGCAACACTTGCCATGGCACAAGGAGCATCTTCACCACGCCTCTTCAACAACTTCTCCGATGATGAGGATAACTCTCACTTTTGCCTCATGGCAAGAGGGAGCAAGGTACAAGAGTCAACCACCACATCCTCTCTTACCTCATCATCATCCACACCTAGTAATGATATAGACAACCTAGATGAGGAAAAAGAAATGAAGGCCAACATGATAAAGCAATTTGGTAAAAAGGGTCATAAAGAAATTAAAAAGCTTTTGGACAAATTAGAGGAAAAGAAGGAGATTCTCCATGAGCAAGAAGACTTGCTTATCTGTGAAAAAGAAAGAAACCTTGCTCTAGAGAAAACCCTTGCCGAGGAGAAAGCTAAGGTGGAGAAGTTGACCATAGGCTTGTCCTTGGCCAATGACTCTAACAAGAGGATGCTAAAAGACTACTCTTTGGCAAATGAATCTTTAGCTTCCCTAAAGGCCACTCATAGTGAGCTTCAAACAAGCTTCTCATGCTTGACGGATAAATACAAAAATCTTAAAGCAAACTATAATACTCTTTGGGAAAGCACCAAGGTCGACCCTAAAGCAAACTTTGGCTCTAATGCCTCCACTAGCAAAGGTTGCTCTATATGTTCTAATGTTGATATAAATGCTCTTAAGACTAACCTTGCAAGGCTTGAGGAAACAACTAAGAGTAAGGATAAGGAGATTGCTCGGTTGAACATGTTGATCAAACAAGGCAAGTTGGGTGCCAAGTCCATACCCAAGGCAATTGACACAAGAGGACTTGGACACTACAAGGACAACAAGGTCAATGGTAGAAAGGTGGTGAAAGGGCATGAGATCCCCTTGTGGAACAAGGGAGGCTACCTCAACACTATTATGGATATTGCCTATGGAGTAACCACCTCCACCACAACACAAGACAAGCCAAATGTTGTGAACATCACAAAAGGAAATGGTGGGGTTAAGTCTCCACCAAAGGCATCGAAGAATGTGGTGGAACACAAGCCTTCTCCCAACTACACTTGTGACTATGTTGTGACCTTGGACCACAATGGTAAAATGGTGGTCAAGTATGTTGGAGCCTACGCCATGAAGGCTATGAGGAAGAGTGTGTAGGTTCCAAAAGTTTATGCTTCTAACCTCCAAGGACCCAAATCTTTTTGGGTACCTAAACCAAAAGCTTAAACTTGTTTTGTAGGCCTACACCTCCGGTGGAACCGCATGGTTGATTGATAGTGGAGCCACTAATCATATGACCGGAGATAAAGGCTTGTTTGCATCCCTTGAGCATTATGACACCCCTACGGAAACTATCATCTATGGAGATAATGGTCAAGGAGATGTGATTGGTCTAGGTAAAATTGCTATCTCAACAACAAATTCAATTGAAGATGTTTATCATGTTCAAGGTTTGGGGTACAACTTGTCTTTTTCACAACTTTGTGAGAAAGGCTACAATTGTCTCTTTACCAAAGAGGGTGCGACCGTCTCTAGAAGTGAGGATTCCTCTATTGTCTTTGCGGGTCACCTAAGGGGAAAGCTTTACTATGTGGATTTCACAAAAGTAAAGGTGGACCATAAGGCTTGCTTAGTGGCAAAATCCGACATGGGTTGGCTATGGCATCGCCGACTAGCCTATGTTGGCATGAGGAACTTGGCCAAACTACAAAAGGATGAGCACATCCTAGGACTAACAAACATTGTTTTTGAGAAAGATAGGTTATGTAGTGCATGTCAAGCGGGAAAGTAAGTTGGAGCGCATCATCCCGCCAAGAACATCCTTTCAACATCAAGACCGTTGAAGCTACTACACATGGACTTGTTTGGACCAATTGCCTACATTAGCATCGGTGGTAACAAATATGGTTTAGTAATTGTTGATGACTTTTCCCGTTTCACTTGGGTATTCTTTTTCCAAGATAAAAGTGAAGCAAATGGAGTGGTCCAGAAGTTCATAAGAAGAGTTCAAAATGAGTTCGAGCTAAAGGTCAAGAACATAAAAAGTGACAATGGCTCGGAGTTTAGGAACACTCAAGTTGAAGAATTCCTTGATGAAGAAGGCATCAAGCATGAACTCTCTGCTCCATACACTCCTCAAAAAAATGGCGTTGTTGAGAGGAAGAACCATACGTTGATTGAAGCGGCAAGAACAATGCTTGATGAGTACAAGACTCCGGACTCATTTTGGGCGGATGCCATCAACACTGCGTGCCATGCTGCCAACCGCCTCTACCTCTACAAGTACTTGAACAAGACTCCCTATGAGATCATCACCGGTAAGAAACCTAGTGTGCACTACTTTAGGGTCTCTGGGTATAAGTGTTTCATACTTAACAAGAAACCCAAAGCCTTAAAGTTTGCATCCAAGGTTGATGAAGGTTTTCTCATTGGTTATGGAACTAACGAACATGCCTATCATGTTTTCAACAAGACCACCGGTTGTGTTGAGACCACGGTAGACGTGAAATTTGATGAATCCAACGGCTCTCAAGGAGAGCAAGTTAGTGAAAACCTTATAGATGATGAAGAACCTCCAAGTATATCCATCTTTAGAATGGGCACCGGTGAAGTGATGCCAAGGGAAGTTCAAGTTCAAGCTCCGGTTGACACAAGCAATCAAGATCCACCATCATCAACAAGAGTTGAACCACCTAGTTCTCAAGTTCATCAAGATGAAAGTCAAGCTCATGGTGACGATCATGGAAGTGGCTTTGATCAAAGGGAAGAACAAGGTGGTGAAGCTCAAGAACAAGCACCCCAAGTTGAAGATGATGATGATAGGCCTATTCAACGTCAATCTCAAGCACCACATCCAAGAGTTCATCAAATGGTTCAACAGGATCACCCCGTTGACAACATCCTTGGGAACATCCAAAGAGGGGTAAGAACTCGCTCAAGATTGTCAAACTTTTGTGCGTTTTACTCGTTTGTTTCCTCTTTGGAACCTCTTAGTGTGGATCAAGCTCTTGAGGATCCGGATTGGATTATTGCTATGAAAGAAGAGTTGAACAACTTCAAGAGGAATGAAGTTTGGGAGTTGGTGCCAAGACCCAAGCAAAATGTGATCGGCACCAAATGGGTTTTTAGGAACAAGCAAGATGAATTTGGTGTCGTCACAAAGAACAAGGCAAGGCTCGTGGGCAAAGGCTACACTCAAGTTGAAGGCTTGGACTTTGGAGAGACTTATGCTCCGGTGGCAAGACTTGAGTCAATTTATATACTCTTGGCCTATGCTACTCATCATGACTTCAAGCTTCATCAAATGGATGTGAAGAGCGGATTCTTGAATGGACCTCTCCAAGAAGAAGTTTATGTTGAACAACCACCGGGCTTTTAAGATCTAAACTTCCCCAACCATGTGTACAAGCTCCATAAGGCGCTCTATGGGCTCAAGCAAGCTGCTAGAGCATGGTATGAATGCCTTAAGGATTTTCTTCTCAAGAATAGTTTTGAGATAGGCAAAGCTGATTCTACTCTCTTCATTCAAAGAAGTGAAAAAGATATTTTTGTTTGCCAAATTTATGTTTATGACATTATCTTTGGGTCTACAATGTGTAATCAATTGAATTAGCAAATGTTCAGGTGCCACACGGATGCCTTTGATCTATAATCTCTCTCATGCATCTCTAAGATTCATTTTTTTCTCTTCCAGATCTCGCAAATGTTTGCTGGAGCTGAAGCTAGGTGGCATTCTTCCCTGATGCAACGCGACAGCCTCACCCTAAACTCAGCAAGGTCTAGGTGAATTTCGCTCCCTCCCTCTTTACTCTATAGGCTGGGCACGACCACCCCTAACAGAGTAACAGCACGTGCCGCTACTCTATTTTTTTGGGTGGAATGTGGTGTTACACATCAGAGAATCAATACGATTAGGGAACCTTGTGATTTCTGGATGTCGTGAGGATTGGAAAGGGTCCTGGTTATAGGATTTAGTAATTTGATTTGTGTAATTATATTGTTTTTCTTTGCATTATCCGCCGTGTATATGTGAGAATTGCTAACCGTGACAGGTATGGAAATTCATTACCCTTGGACATCATGTTTCTCTGTCAAGATCTGTGCTCACTATGAGATTGTGCTCCTTCATTCACTTTGATTTATCCTTATCCAAATTAATAACTTTTCAGGTGTCGCGAGAAGAAGCCATGGAAATTGAGAAAACTGAATTATCCTTGTACAAAAGCGAGTTAACACCTGAATTCTACTTGAATCAAATGCTATTATTTGTTCTTCTAACAAATTTGATAGGATTTAGATATAGATAGTTACTGCTTTACTCTTTGTGATTGGCAAGGTTATATCTGGTCAAGCTGATACTTTGTTATACTTTTTTGGCTACTTTGATAGTCCTGACTTCATTACGGTTATATTGTATTTACAGGTTGAAATGGACTTGGGTACAGAGAGGCCAGCAACAAGCTGTAGTGCGGGACAATTCTTATTTTGGTGGTCACATGTTGCCACAACTAAGGTTAGGCACCTGACACTTGTAGTGTGTCTAACATGTGGCGAAAGCAAACAAGTCAATCTGCTAGAGTTTGGTGTTTAACCAATTTGCAATGATATATTTATTCTATCCATGTTGATTACATTCTTTTCTATATATAGTGCCTATTTAAGGACCTGATGCAGTTGGAACAGAAGATTTGGCTATTGTTTCCCCCAATCATCCACCATGGTATCTCTATTTCATTCATGGTTTTCTTTTCAGCTCCAATTCAAATGCATACAACATTCTAATTTTCAGTATGCTCCAATGCATGCATCAGTCTGATTGTGTGAAATGTAATATGGCATGGTTATCTCTTTTTTACCTTATATGCAATTCCAATTTTGCATTGCAATTGACGTGTTATTTATGGATCAGCGGATTTTATCATCCAGGATGTCAGAAATCCTTTTTACTCTAGGAAGATTGTGAGATCCTTCTCTGGGAATACATTTTTGTTGTCAATGTACTTCAGAAATTAAACTTACGCAGCTAGAATTATTTTTTGGGGGTTAACCAATGTTTTCTCCCTCTGTAGTCCAGATAAGTAAGTTAATTCAGTACATACATGCAGTCCTCCACCTGTGGTGCCTGCTCCACCATGATGCACATAGAAATCCTATTTCCTGATTAGGAAGTTATATGCAGTGGCGGAGGCAGCGGTGGGTCGGGAGGGGCTGGAGCCCCTCCTACCGCCAGCTGCCTCCATTGAAGTCCCTCCAAGCCCCCCCTAAAAATTGGAAGAGGAAGAAGAGGAATAACCAGTGGTGAAGCCAGGAATAGCGCCAGCTGCCTCCGTTGAAGTCCCTCCAAGCCCCCCCTGGGCGCTATTCCTGGCTTCACCATTGGTTATATGCATATATAAACAGAAACTTATATTGGATAGAACAAGGTTAAATATTATCCGTATACCTGCTCTCATCTTTTATGAATTGATTCCAATTTAAAATTCAATTCCCCAGTGGAAGCTGCTATGAAACAAATGAATTGAAGCTTGTACGGATTTTGATTTGACAGGAACTTGGAGTGAAAGTTCTTTCACTTTTTTGTCCTTCCAAGTCCAACCATGGTGCTTTTAGGTCTGGATATGAAGTTGGGATGGACTATTGAAGATTTTGCAGGTGAGATGGTATAAAAATATCTGAAAGTATAAATTATATGCAATTTCAAATATGTAAGTTGATGTATGAACCTTGCGTTATATGATCATTCTTTTTTCTCCTTTGGGGGTTGCTGCTCAGTGCCCCTGTGCATCATGTTTCTATGCAGTTTTAGTAAAATATTGGTGGCCTAGCATTTATTATTGCTAACAGAAGTACTTTCGAATGTCATAAGCTTGTGCCTGTCAAGATCTGTCACTCTTCTATCCATGTGTTTAGCTCATGTTAAGGGTATGCTCATGGCTGGGGGAAATAGTTTTTGTTCTTGACCTGGACATGCTATGGATGCTTTAAGGTGAAAATATGCAGAATACCCCATGGTACAGAGTGCTTAGAAGTTAGAAGAACCTAATCAAATGTTTCACCCCCTCACTGATAAAATAGAAAAATGTAGAAAAATTGTACTAATATTGCCCTAGATCAAGCTATTATTCTATTGAATCGAGTTATCCAGATAAATTATATTTCATTTATGGAATTGTAGATAGCATGTATATAGATTAATCTGAGTTGGTACCAATGTTCACTAACTCGCTGCTGTGTTCAGACTCTGCTTGCAATATAATGGCTTCAACAATGACGGTTACTTGGTGCAGATTAAGAGCAATCAATATACATTCTTTATCTCCCACAAGTGAGGTTGAAGGAGATGTTTCTGATGAAAAAAGTAGAAAATGTTTAGGAACATAATAAAGTGTGTGGGATGCCTCACGGCGAGAGGAAGATGCACCATATTTGAGTAGCATTAGGGGCTTGTATTTGTAAAAATTGTGGTTGTATGTGTGAAAAGTGTGATATGAAATTCAGATTACCTGTTTATGATTTTGAAGACCGTAGAGTCATACAGTATACAATTATTGTACTATTTTTTGTTATACAACATATAATTATTCTCCTTTTTCATACCATGAGAGGTTTTGGTTGGTTGCAATTATATATCTCCTTTGGCTATTTAATTTGTATTACCAAAGTGAGCCGTAGCGTTAGCACGGGCATTATACTAGTCCCCTTAGTAAGGGGACCCCTTATGACCGTCCCCGATAGTAGCCCCCGAGCCTTTGCGGGAATGGGAACCAGTCCGGCAAAGGATGCAGGTCCTAAGGCGAGGCCCTTAGGGGATATGTGCGGGACTTTCCCTTTGATCATGCATATTTTTTTGTGGGGGCGCGCTAGCGCACCCGCGGGTGTAAGCCCTCGAAGCCTTGCAGGAGTGTGTGCACTCGTGCAGGGCTTGAAAGCGTCGAGTGACGGGCTCACCTCACGTTTGTTTCAGCCGGCCTCGGCGGTATTTCAGCCGGCATCGGCGATCTACACGGGTGGAGCGGCGTCGAGCTTACCCAAGGCGCCCTTAAGCGGGTTTGTTTGCTCGTTCAGGGGTTAACCCTCCACGGAACGTCGTGGCTGAGCGAGACGATCGTCGGGATGGTTGTGGTGCGAGGAGCCCCCGAGCCCTGGCCCTGTCAGGGACGATCAGGTAAAGTCCTCGGCTTCGTATTACAACCCTCGTCGCCCTTTCGCAGGGACGAGGGGTGAGATGATCCATGCTTCCCTCGAGCGGGCAGCGAGTCATGGATGCCTTGGCGAGCTGTTAGCTGATAATTCAAGTGGACGTCTGTGCCCCGTTCGATAGGGGTCGGCTCGTGGTCCGGAGACACGTCCATGAGAGTGCTTGCAAAGGTTTGCCAAGCAGGGCTCGGTCCCGTTCGATAGGGGCCGAGGGTGCTGAAAGGATCTTGTGATGCCTAGAGAGGGGTGAATAGGTTCACTTTAAAATTCTGCAAAATCTGAGCAGCGGATTAGGGGTCGGATGACCCGGCTCAGTGAGCCGGATGACTCGGGGGGGTCCGGGTCACCCTGTCACTTGGGCCGGATCAACCAACACGCAAAGATAGAGTGCAATAATCTTAATAAAACTTGAATTTGCAGAAATTATATGAATCAAAACTTGCGTATATGAACAAGTTACCACTTCCAACAAAG
The DNA here is from genome assembly GCA_036936925.1 of Cenchrus fungigraminus. Classification (NCBI taxonomy): domain Eukaryota; kingdom Viridiplantae; phylum Streptophyta; class Magnoliopsida; order Poales; family Poaceae; genus Cenchrus; species Cenchrus fungigraminus. Next base: position 102,646,005 of record CM072769.1, on the reverse strand, counting down.
AATTTCACAAGGAACAACACAAATATGTAGATCGATCCAAAACTAGCTTCTAGGGTTAGAGAAAAGGGATGAACTCAAACAAAGCAAGAGACAAGAGATTTAATCAGAAGTTCACTCCCACAAAGGAAGCTACGTCTCCGTTGAGGATTCCACAAAGGGAGGGCTATCACCAAGAGTCTCTTGCCTCACCCAATCCCCACAAAGGAAGATTGGTGCTCACTAAGAGAAATCCACAAAGGATGGGTAATACAAACGTTCTCGGGTGCTCCACACGGAGAGGGCACTCAACGGGCGACATCTAACCGTCTAGAAGCAAGCTTCAAGAGTAACAAACGAGAATCAATCGATCTTGGCCGCCACAAGTGCTTCTTGAGATGAACAAGTGAAGAGCTAGCTCAAGGAGCACACACTAGCACCTCAAAACTCTCCCACACCCAAACCCTAGGAGAATCCTTGCTTGGAATGGCTTGGAGAGGAGTGGAGAAAGGGGGAATGGAGCTTGATGGAGTGTTTCTTTCGTGGGAGGCAGCAGCTCAAGGAGGAAGAAGTGAAGGGGTATAAATACCCCCTCCCTTCAAAAGAGTCATTGGGTTGTTGCTGCGCCAGGGTCGGGTCATCCGGCCAGAGGGGCTGGATCACCCGGCAGCCACCAGAGCCGTGCCGGGTCATCCGGCCACCTGGGCCGGTTGACCCGGTAGAGCTGTGGCAGCTAGGTTAAGCTTTTTCAAGGAGTTTAAGGATTTTGGCTAGCAATTTGTGGCTAGATTTCTTCAAGACAAGCACTTGTAGCAAACTTTGATTAACTGATCTCGTCCCTCTTTATAGTACGGTGTTGCCTAAACTCAAATTCAAAATAGAAATCAAATTTAAATCGCCATTTGAGCTTCAACACAAATATAAGAAATTGAGGTCCTTCCTTTCACATATGAATTTTTATCTCTTTTATTCCTGCACACATCTTAGATAAACCATCAAATACTCAAATTATAATTGTCATTATCACCAAAATAATTAGGGGCCTAGATGCACTTTCAATCTCCCCCTTTTTGGTGATTGATGACAACCATAATTTGAGCTCACAAGAGAGGAATAAAATTCAAGGATTGTGTCCAATTATTTAGAAAAGAACTCCCCCTAAATATGTGCTTGTTCAACTAGAATGGCCTCAAATGCCTATTGCACATATTTAGAGTAGGCTCCCCCTAAATCATTGCATACAACACATGGTGCATAAGTGTGATGAGCAATAAACCGTGATGTATATGACAAGATATATCACAACAATAAAGTGAGAAACAACATATCATCAACCAACACATGCATCACACACGATTAATAAGGTTCATTACATCACACTAGCATAATAGAGTAACACAAAGTCTTACATAAATAAAAGTTCTCACTTGGCACAACCATCCATCACACCATCACACAACTTAGTTCATTACATGTCCACTAGACTATTACATGAATAGCATGATAAAAGATAGATAGATAGATAGATAATTTTTTGTGGGGGGCTTCCATCCTTCAAATTTCACTCCCCCTTTGGCAACAAGCACCAAAAAGGGAAGCTACTCCTCGTCGTCCTCTTCCTCCTCACCATTATAGTCCTCTTCTTCTTCTTCATCATCATCCGCCGGGACCCAAGAACTAAGGTCCTCCCAAGGGTTAGGAATGCGAGAGGGAGGATCAAACACCCTAGGTTCATGCACCGGAGAGTGTGGAAGATTGAGCCTAGCTGCCATGTCCTTTTGATTCTTCTCATTCCTATGGAGCTCTTGGGCCAACCATTGCCTGTCCGCCTCACGCTCTCTAGCGTTTTGGCATTGCAAGTTAAAGCAAGCAAAGATCCCTTTGGCAAGAAAATTTAGCTTTCCCTTCTTCTGCCTAGGGACCCCCTGAGAGTGAGAAGCACCTTCCATTGGAAGGGGATCAAATGAACGCCTTGGAGGTTGAGCTTGAGAGGATGAGGCACCCGCATCACCAGGTCCATCAATAGGATATATGCCCGGATAATCTCCCTTAGGATTAATGCCAGTTTGATGCTTGCCAAGTTTGAAAGTTTGGATGAGCTTGCCCTTACTAGTTTGATACTTCTCATGAGGTGTGTCGGTTTGAAGATCAAGTTTGGTTGCATGCTTGACAAGCATAAAGATATACGGAGCATAATGACAACCACTAGAAGCAGTGTATGAGCATGTAATGATCTCACTCCAAAGAAAATGACAAGCATTGTATTGAGGTAGACCGGGAGCCATTTGATAAAGCAAGTTTCTAGCTCTATGTGAGATGTTATCGGAATCCCCAGCTCTAGGAGTGAGAGTGTACCTAAAGAGTAGGTTTAGCATCTTGTAGTAAGGGGTGAGACCACTAGTATGACCATACTTGATGTTTCCATAAGCTCTATCATACATGAACTTCATCTTTGTCACCTCTAACTCATCTCCACTATGAAGGCGCACAAGATCATTAGAGAAGCAATTTGTGGATGTGGCGCCTCTAAGCTTAAAGAGATTGGCAAACTCCCATACAAAGATAGAGAATCTCTTACCCCCAAGAGTGAAGTGCATGGTGTTGTTGTCATTGTCAACATAGAGAGTTGCATAGAATTGTGCCACCACTTCCTCTGACCAATCACATGACAAACCCATAAGGTAGGAGACTCCCATATGCCAGCAGTGATTATACACAGCTTGAGTAAGTTCTTGAAGAGGAGGTGGTAAATCATGCAAGAACTGCCAGTCAATCCACTTCATCTCTGTGGTGACGCGACTCTTAGGTAAGATGGTGGACTCATACCAATCCGCTTGAGGAGCAACCCAAAACCGATCATCACCAAAGAAACACTTTTGGAGCCGCCTTGGGTCTTGAAAGCGATGAGGTCTCATGTCGTTTCCGCTTCTCATGTAGTTCACCAAAGGAGGATCACACCTACAACGCTCCGGAGCGTGAACAAGAACTACCGTGTTCACATAGAGAGAGATATCCATGTCCGCATCATAGCGATCTCCAACTTCACTTGAACTTGCTCTCTTTGTCCTCACACCAATGGAGGTAGTTTTCTTCTTGAGGACGGGATTGCCTTCTTGTCCACGGCCATGACCTTGTGCACGAGAGGGAGGTGCTTGTGGCTTGGACCTTTTGGCATGAACATGAATACCGTACTCCTCATCCGAAGCACGATACTCCTCTTCCTCACTTGATTCTTCCGATTCAATTTCCTTGCCTCGAGCACTTCCTTTGTCTCTACCCATCTGTAGAAGTAACCGATAGGAATTAAGATAGGTAAAAGACTTGAAGATTGATAACGGATTTGAAAGAAACAAAGCTCGCTGGGCCGTCCAGACCCTGTCCGGGTCATCCAGCCAGAGGGGCCGGGTGACCCGGCGGGTCGGGATGAACCCTAATCGAGGGCATGAATGATTGAGTTATCGAATCGAAACAAGATCACTGGGGTGTGTTCTAGAATCTATATGGAAGCATTTGACCGAAGGAAATCATCTAGAACAAACCACATTGAGAGACGGAAATTCGAGGATTTGAATGGATTTTACCATTGGATTCCCGCGAAGTTTCCGGGTGATCCGGAGAGGAAGGAGCACTTGAGGAGGGGAGCAATCCAAAGCCCCCAACCATGGCCAAAACTCACGGTTGAGCTCGAAAACCGCCAAGGGGTTGAAAGGGGCAGCGGCGGCGGTTTGGAGTGGAGAGTGAAGGGGGATTTAGGGTTCATCCGCCGGCCGCGGGCCTTATATACGCTCAGCGACAGGTCCGGGTGACCCGACCGGAAGGGGCCGGGTGACCCGGCGATCTCCAGAGGCTCACCGGGTCATCCGGCCAGAGAGGCCGGGTCACCCAGCGTGCTCAGAGAACGCCCAAAAATACTAGAGATGAGGGATATAGAGATTTTGATAGATTTTGAGATTAAGAAATATAAGAATATAGCTAGTGGACATATAATAAACTTTTAACCACAAGTGACTAGCCACAATCAACAATTCATAACAATAGTCACTTGGGCTAAAGATTGATCCAAGGATCTCAGAAACCAAATTTTTTGAAAAACTCACACAAGAGAAAGAAAATAAAACTTTTTCGACTTATCTAGGCAACAATCAAGTATGTGCAACATGTCAAGCCAAGTTACGAGAATCTAAGATATTTAGTTCACTCCTCAAAGCACAAAACCTTTGCTCATCTAGAGGCTTAGTGAAGATATCGGCAAGTTGCCTCTCTGTGCTTACATGTCGTAGAGCAATATCTCCCTTAGCCTCATGATCCCTTAAGAAATGATGTCAAATATCTATGTGCTTTGTTCTAAAGTGTTGCACCAGATTGTTTGCTAGCTTGATGGCACTCTCATTGTCACACAAGAGTGGAATCTTACTAAACATACAACTGTAATCACTCAACGTTTGCTTCATCCACAAGAGTTGTGCACAACACGCACCGGCCGCCACTTACTCGGCTTCGGCCGTGGACAAAGCAACCGAATTTTGTTTCTTAGAACTCCACGACACCAAAGACCTACCAAGAAATTGGCAAGTCCCCGTTGTACTCTTTCGATCTACTTTGCAACCGGCATAGTCCGAATCGGAATAGCCAAGTAAATCAAAAGTGGAGCCCTTGGGATACCATAAGCCAAGGTTAGGAGTGTGTACCAAATATCTAAAGATTCTCTTAACGGCCATTAGATGACACTCCTTAGGATTAGCTTGAAATCTTACACACATGCACACACTAAGCATGACATCAGGCCTAGATGCACAAAGGTAAAGGAGGGAGCCAATCATGGAGCGATATACCTTTTGGTCAACCAACTTCCCTTCTTCATTGAGATCAAGATGTCCATTTAATGCCATAGGAGTCTTGATGGGCTTAGAATCGGCCATGTCAAACCTCTTGAGCATATCCTTCACATACTTGGTTTGACATAAGAAAGTCCCTTCCTTCATTTGCTTGATTTGAAACCCAAGAAAGAACTTCAACTCGCCCATCATAGACATCTCGAATCTCTTGGTCATAATCCTACTAAACTCTTCACAAAATTTATCATTAATCTAGCAGAATGGGCATCTAGCACAACAGGCATCTCGGAATCACAGGTGCCGTCACCGCTCTTGGGGCCCTTGGGCGCCGCATCCGTTCCTCGGCACTGCAAGTGCCGATGCTCCCAGGCGCTAGTGTCGACGTCGTCGCCGCGCACGCCACGCCATGGCTCATGCGTGAGTTGCCGCCCAAGCTTCCTCCTTCACGGGGGCGGTGGCCGCCACCACATGGGAGTGGGGGATCCTCAAGTAGAGGAAAGAGAAAAAAGAGAAGGGGGAGAGGGATCGGCATGTGCGGGGGTGGGTGCGTGCGCGATGGCGGACCGTGGCGGTGGCCGAGGAGATCTGCGAGCAGCGTTGGACGGTGGTGGAGGAGGAGATGGCGGCGTGAGGGGGGCGAGGAGTAGCACCTCACCCGGCAGCGGTCGGCACGCTCCGTCACCGCGCCTCCGGGAGCTCCGCTGCCGTGCCTAGGGGAGCTCCGTCGCCGCGCCCCCAGAGATCTAGCCGCCGTCGGGGACGGGAGGTGCGGCGCAAGTGGGTAGGGAAGGGAGGGGAGGGGAACGGGAAGAGACCAGCAAGGGAATGGGAGGGGTCGGCGTCTCGTATTCTTCTCTCGCGTGTCTCCTCGATTTCCTCCCGGGTCGGCTTTTTTTCCCTCCCGGTAGTAGGCGTGTGGGCACCTGAGGAGGGAGCGAGGGATTGATCCAAAGAACTTGAGCCGTTGGATGTGAGTGAGTGAGTGAGAGAGAGAGAGAAGATGAGAGCATCAGTTTGGTTCGTTGGATTTGGGTGAGTAAGAGAAAATTTGGTTTGTTGTGTACATTTTGATGGGTGTACTTAGTTGTGGCATGACTGTTGGGATGTTTGGCTGTGTAGGTTTAGCAAAGAATTGAACTGGTGAGTTTTATAGTAGAGTGATAATCACTCTCGTTAAACGTGGTCACGTACGGACAAGTTTAAAAGAGGAACAAGGCACGCGCCAGGCCCGTGGCCTGCTACGGCCCGGTAATGGCCCAGGGCTCCTCGTTGAGGAAGCCCACTCGCGCGACCCGTTCTCCGCCTCGCTCGAGGGTCCCGGCCCCTCGAGCGAGTTTCCGCCTCGCTCGAAGGTCCCGACCCCTCGAGCGGGTTTCCGCCTCACTCGAGGGTCCCGACCCTCCTCGAGCGGGTGACCAACTGCGCCTCGTTCGAGGCTGTCCCCCGGCCAACGGCGCACCGTCTCTCTGCTCCACCTGACAACAGAATTTAATGCCTGACTCCACGGTGGGACGCCAAAGTCAAGAGCGAATCCTCCTCCACGTTGCGCGGCTGACACAGCCTACACGCTTGACACCGCAACTGTGCGGCCTAACCCGCCATTGTGCGGCCATCCCTGACCCTGTGCGGGCGCCGCGCGGCACTGTGCGGACAGGCCGGTGTCATTCCATGGCACTGTGCTACCTGCTCCCGTCATTCCCCTGCAGCGAGACCCTCGAACGGGCGTGGGAGCACCCTCGAAGGTGTACGGGTGGCGAGCAGGCGCACGCGCTGGCCGGCGCCGCCGTACGAGCGACGTGCGCCGCGTCTCCTCCGCCATCTCCGGCACTGTGCGGCCATCCCAGACACTGTGCGGACAGGGTGATGACGCTCCACGGACCTGCACCGCCAACTCCCGTTCTCTCCTCTGCGGCTGGACCCTCGAATTGGCAGGAGCACACCCTCGAAGTCATGCCCGGACAAGTACTGGAGTCACCACGCCGCCCGCGGAAGCCAGAGCTCATCACCAACTCGCGTCAGGAGCAAGGACGTGCGAAGACAAGACCCCTGGCACCACGCCTGCTAGTACACAGTTACTGTATAGATCAGTGTGCGACCCCACTGAAACTGCCCTCCCTTGGCCTATAAAAGGGAGAGGCAGACACCCCTGCGCGGGCACGTTCGCCCATTCGCACACACTCACTCGCAACACCCACTCACGCTCCACCATTCTGATATTGGCACTTGCCTCAATCATCTTAGAAGGGATCTGGAGGGCTTGCCTCCTCTCCCGCCTTGCTTGTAGCCCCCCTCTACGAGCACCACCGGTGCAAGCTGATACAGTGCGCGAGCACACCTTGCTGGACGTACGGCCCCGCGGCCGGAACCAGGATAAACCCTCGTCTCCCTATTAGCTTTAGCACCGACCATCGAGAGATAAGATCACAACGCTAATTACTAGTTGGTGCCGGTGCATATCCGGACACCGACAACATCATTAAATTACCAAAAGACTAAAGTTTGTAAGAGATCCGATGACCATAGATTTTCTTCTACACTTTTGCTCATGTATTCAACAACTTTTGAGAAGCATGCACATTTTCGTTATTTTAGATTATTTTTTAAAACTATTACATGAGACTTTAAAAATATTTATATCAAACTTCAAAAAAGTATTAATGATTAATTAGTACGTATTACCATATTCATTTTTTTACTAAACAAAAACATATAATCAAACTTGAAATCATTATTGAATATGAAATTGAAAATATTCCTAATCAAAATTTAATTTTTATAAAAATAGTTAACAAAGACATAATAATAGTTTTCTGAACACCAAAGATTTTGGTCCTTACTGAATATGTGACCATCACGACACAAATATCAATTTTCATAACGCACAATGATTTGTTCTTACACCAATATATTCTAGTCTGATATTAAAAAATAGAGATATTGTTTGTGATAACACTTAGATTGCAGATGCATTGATTTAGACACTAAGTTAAGTATTTTACAAGTTATTGGACTAGTTTGCACCTACCTAATAAGTTATTGTATTAGATTGATTATTTAATAAGTTGTTGTACCAATCTGCATTCACCTGACAAGTTATTGTACTAGATTGAGCATATTACAAATTATTAGACTGATTCGCAACCACTTGACAAGTTGGTGTATGATGAGCGCAATTTACTCTTAAAAATAATATAGAGAAAATTCCCTATGTGCCGCTAGGAAATGTAACTCATCCATATGTGCTATTGGAAATTAGGACATCCCTTCTATGCTATTTGTTTAAATTTGTCATTCCCTATGTGCCATTGTCGTTAGGTCCCGCTGTTTGCTGTTAGTGAGCCCCACACGTCAGTGAGTCCTGGTCATGCACGTGGCGATGAGGATGTGTGGGATGAGCGGGGCCACTACGTCACGCGGGTAGGACGCCGCGACGTGTTGAGGATCTCGCAGGCACTTGTGGTGCGCGGGAGCTCGACTCTGCCGCGTCCGGTACAGCGAAATCGCTCCCAGACATGCTGAGCGTGCCTGCGACACCGCGTCCACCTTGCAGAACCACGCGTCCACCATCGTTGTGTCTTCCATCTCCACCGCCTGGGAAAGTTGCAGCCGGCAGGCACTGTGGGCACGCGGAAGAGGAGGCGACGACCAACGAGTGGCGGTGCCGGAAGCACCCGGCCGCCGCGAGATTCAGCGGCTGGGTGTGCCCGTACGGCCACCGCGGCCGGCTTCTTCGCCTGTGCCCCAACTGCACGCACGTGCTTCCTGTCCCTGCACAAAGTCGTGTGCTTCCCCGTCTTCCTCCTGGACGTCCATCGGGAACACCGAAGAGCGCACTCGCGGCCTGTGGCCGCGGGCTCCTCGCCGTGTTTGTCGCAGCCACCGCCCGTTACACGGCACCAGCATCCGGTGGCGGGAGGTGGAGGGTGCGGGTGTGGTGTGGGGCTAGCCGCCATTCTGGAGGACGATGAGAAAGGGTTGGGCCTGCCGCGCTCGTGCTCCGTCCGCGACTGCAGTATCGACAAGTGACGGCGGAATAGTATAGAAGAGATGATCTAATTTTCAATAGCACACAGGAATGAATTGTATTTTCCAGTATCATACAAAGAATTTTCTCAAAAATATTTTTTTTAAAAAGAGAAGATGTTCACGCCACGTCCATGTCCAAGCACGGCAGAAAAGCGCGGTTGCTCGTTGCCATCTTCTCCCAAACAGTACGTGTACGTAGCTTTTTGCTTTTGCCTGCCAACGATATTTCCAAGCTAAGTGGTGCGTTGTCACGATGTTTTCTCTAAGTTTTGCTCCTGTATGCGGCCATTAGGTAAGCACGCAAACATCCAAATGGGTGGAGCGAGTGAAGAAGTGAAGTGCATGGATGGATTATATTGCACGGTGATGGTGACGTACAGCTAAAGTGCATGCAGAGTGGTTTAAAAGTTTGTTTAGTTTGGTAGAAATTTTTGAAGTCCCCTTTCAATATCTATTTGGAGTATTAAACGTAGACTAATTATAAAATTAATTACAAAGATGGACAAAAAATCGCGAGACAAATCCATTAAAATAATTAATTCAGTATTAGAGATTGTTTACTGTAGCACGATGTTGTCTAATCATAACATAATTAAGCTCGTTAGATTCGTCTCGAAAAATTAAGAGAATTATGAAATAAATTTTTTTCATTAATCTACGTTTAATACTCATATTTAATGTCTGAAGATTGATGAAGAATTTTTTGGAAAATTTTTTGCGAATTATATACAAACTCTAAAGTTGGGAGAGGGTACGAGTTCGACAACATCATCCAAGACACAGCTTTCCATTCTCAACGGCTTGCTCAACCCGTACCACTGGTCTTTTTCCATCGGTGCGCGGCGGTGCTGCTGAAACGGTAGTCTCCCCCCTCTCCCCCGACACGAGCATGAGCCCTGAACGGTCTTTCTAAAAGTTTCATCAAAATTTCTCACCTACAGAATCATGTCAGTTCATTTCTTTTCTCTACACACGAAGTCCAATGCAAAAACTTTCACCCATTTTCACCTACCTAGACAGAACCTAACTAACTAGGTCATACGTACAGCTTGAGACGATGCGATGTGGTTGGAGTCGGAGATCAAACGAGAGCCACCGATCTCGGTTAACAGCTTTGGAGGCCCTGCATTGAAGAAGTTGGTATTGCAAGCGACGCTTCGCGGTTTTCTTTCCATGCACCATGCTCTCCGAGTTCTTACAATGATTTTAAAGTACCACCGCTGGTACTTTTCATTCTTATTTTGCTTATAAAAAAGAATTAAATGCATTTGCACATAATTAAAAGAATTATATATATATATATATATATTATAGTGATTTCTCACTATTTTTCATGCGTGATCCCACCAAATTCTAAGTTGGATGGCTTTCAATTTTTTCAATCTCTCGAGTAATGATGGACAAGCGATAACCAAATCCCAGGCCTGTCGGGCCATCGTCTAGGTTAGAGCAACTCCTTTGTTCAGTTGATTTGGCTAAGTGAAATACCGCACACAAACTCTCACAACCAAGAGGGTGTGCCTTCCGTGGAGACCTACAAATTGAAGCATACAAAACTCATTTGCAGACCGGATTCTAAAAAATAAATGTCCAAAAATTAGCTCTCAAATCTCCGCTGGTTGTAATAGAGATGTCAATAAGTGGCTGGTTGGCTGGTATTTGAGAGAAAAGTACCGCTGGCTGGTGGTTAGTGGTGTTTGTTCTGAGAGAAAAATACTGCTGATTGGTGGCTGATAAGACAAACAAACAGACTGAAAGTAGCTCATGAGCTAGCAAAGTTTTCTTTTGTTTAATAGGATCGGAGCACTTGTATTTGGGCCGATGAGCCTCCTAGGTTAATGATGTAATTTTGCTTAATGATCAATAAAGCTAGCTATGATGGCATTCCTTTAAAAAAAAGCTAAACACTACCTCCTGCTCTGCAGGTGCGTTCGTCCCTCTGTCATCTTTAGATGACGAAACGCAGGTACTCCATGGCTACATATAACTATAACTACCACCCCATGGCTACTCCCAACAGCCAAATTCCTCCCAAATACAAATTCCGCCAAGTGACGAGGCCGGTCAGAGAAGGCATTTTCCAGACAAGGATATCCGTCTGCATGCGTCACCAGTCGGCAACGAAATAGCAGTCAAACCTCGTGAAATTTGGTCATATATATCTAAACATCTTCCACCACCGGTTCAATAACAACATACGCGTATCCGGTATCCCCTAATAAGCTCGTAAGCGCACGATTCTCCCATTGGCATTTGGCAGCCTCTCGATAGGCGTTCGCATGCACGGCGCCACCTGATAAAAATAGCGGCAAATTATTGGTCCGTTTTGTAAAACACGAGTGTGCAAGTCAATAATGATGCCGCTTTCAAAACAAGAGGCGCCCGTACTTTTACCCTCTGCTGGCATGCATGCATGCATATCCCTTTTTCTGTGGCTGCAGTGAACTGAGATTATCAGTCAATCTTCCTTCAATCACCACACAACCAACACACACAAAAGTACAGAGTTGACACACGAAACGAATGAAGCTAAAACTTATCCCACACCGATGAATATATAATTGATCTCTTAATTGGAAAAAAAACAAGTAAAGACAGACAGGAACATGTGAGCAGATGTGTCGTTAGGAGCTTGTCCTCTCGACGCCATTAGTCTCCCCCCATGTGATTGTGGTGGTGATTTGATGCTTAATCCGCTTCCCAACCGACGGCTTACCGAATCAGACCAAACCTCCAAGACCGGAACGAGAATCGTAGTCCTTCTTGTGCATGTACGGATATTCGTACTTCGTGGTTGCTTCTCGTATACGAAATAAATATATTAATATAATAGCATGATGATGGATAACTTTTTTAAAAAATAATAAAGCATACTACTTAGTTCACAAAATATCAAATAAGATAAAGATGCCGGGTTCCAATTTTTAAAGACAAGTGAGAGATGGAAATACTGCCAGCCGGTATATTGTCACGACAAGATGTACGTACGCGTATACATAAACGTACATATATACGTGTTCCTACTACATGGATGGGTGATCATCCATGATCACTGCCAACGGATATATATTTCCTACTGCTGCTGATTCTTACTCAGCTCGGGAGCCATACGTACGTACTACGGAATCACTTGGCATAGTGTTGTTGGCTCGTAGCCTTGTACAATCACGTAGCTAGAAACAGAGTTGGGAGTTGGATAAGAGGAAGTCAGAAGGCGAGGAAGAAGCGCTTGTTGGCCCTGCCGGCGCCGCCGCGGCCGATGGAGTCGGCGGCGTCGAGGTTCTTGGCGATGAGCTTGCGCGTCTGCCGGCTCCGGATCTCCACCCGCATGCTCTCCGTCTTCTCCACCTTGCCGTAGCCCGCCGCCGCCGGCGACGACACCGACGCCGCCTTCCTCCCCGAGCCGCCGCTGCCGCCCCTCTTCCCGCTGCCGCCGGTCCGTAGCCTCGACTTGATGCCGTCCACCAGCCGCCCCAGCTGCCCCATCATCACCATCGCCGCGCGCTCTTCCGGGCTCTGCAGAACACACGCAGAGAGAGAGAGAGAGAGAAACATGAAGCACCGCATGAATATAATATACAGCTTCAATTCATGAGGTAAGCTAGCTCTAGCTGCCAGTGATGAGCATGGAGACTGGTAAGGAGCCATGGATGGATGAGTAGCTGAGCGCCGAGTCGCGGATTTACCTGAGCAGGGCGTGGAGGCGATGGAGAGAGGAAGACGAAGGCGAATGCAGCAGAAGAAAAGAGAGAAGAGGCCGGTATGGAGAGGGAGAAGACGGGCAGGCCGGTCTGTACCGGTGTGGTGGCTGTATTTATGGCGACACCGGAGTTCTTTCAGGACACGAGGACAGGGCGCGAGTCAGAGAGCGAGCGAGCTCTCCTCCATGGAAAAAAAAACAGAGCGAGAGGCAGTGAGCTCGCTGGCTCCACAGTGAAGGGGGGAAAATCTGAGGAGAGTAATAAAGCTGAAAACGACCTGAGAAATTGACAAAGAAACAGTAAAAAATACTATTTACCCGTCACATTCATCACATCTTCTCTCACAACAAATACTATTCTAACACTATTCATTTGCAACTTCACTAATCTTTTTCACTCAAAAGAATATACAAAAGGGCTTTAACAAAGCGGGATGTGATGACGCCGTTGTAGAGGTGTAGTAGGGACGGTTGACGAAACGAGTTGCGTGATGGTGAAAGAGATCCGTCGCCGCCGAGATATCGTGTCCGGCGAGCCGTTGAAAGCCGTTGCGTGAGGAATATCAGAATATGGGGTGGGCTCGGGCGGTTGCGGTCAGGCGGGGGTGCGTGCGTCCAATAGTCCAATCCATTCATTTCGCGGAGAGCAGAATTGTCGCGCGCGCGGCCGAGCCGTCGTCGTCCTCCCGTCGATTTTCTGCCGCGAATATGGCTCTGTTCATATGGCAGTTCGAATGATCGCGGGAAATCCGGGATCCTGCTGTTCGTGCTCGTTTTCTGGCATGTCCTCCAGGGTCAAAGGGTCAGGAACCGCGCGCTTTGCAAGGTGGCATGTGAAACACGCAGCACGTTTGCAAGGTCGCGATTGCGAACCGTGTGACCGCACGGTTCTGCGGCGGCAGCGTGATGGTACAGACTATTGGTGATATTGTGTATGTTGCTACGAAAATTTTTTAAACAAAAATTTTAAGGTAAACTCTGAAAGCAGACAACTAAAGTGATTGCGGTGATATTCTTTTTAAATATGTCCATTTTGTTGCTACAAAACTTCTCTTAAATTATTGATTCTCTTAAAACTTCTCTTAAATTAAAGTACTCACAAAAAATCGGTGTGAGACATAAATAAATGGTCAGAGTGGGATGATATAGTGTTAACATGGATAATTTGCATGGGGTGCATCTATATAGGTTATATAGAAGAATTGTATGGCTAAAGCCCGCAGATGAGGGGGGAGCGACCGAGACTGCTGCACTGAGAGACTCTAGATCATGATTAGACAATGTGGTGGTATAATAAAAATGTGCTAATAACAAATTATTTAGGTTAAAAAAATTCAGTCTCCCAAAAACAAAAATCAGACCACTGTCTAAATTAATTTTATAATTAGATCATACCTAGTCATTGTAATTAGCATTCTAAAACCCGATGTGACACTATAAACAATCATGAACTAACAAGGCCTGAGCAGTAAAGTATTCAGTATAGAATTCCCTGACGTGGCCTCAAGTACCTTTCAGTTCCCACGGTTCTGACGTCGGATTTTTTTTTCTTTTTCAGATTGTTGCTGCACCGCGAATTTCTGAAGTAGGGTCAGGGGGCAGAGGCCAAATGGACTGGTTTTGGGGGGTCAGAGGCACTTTGCTCGCGAGCCGGCCAAGCCACAAGGGGCCGCGGATTCTTTCCTTCTACCCCGCACGCTGAAAGCGACCGCCACTGGCATTGCCTCCACACCACTGCTGAAGCCAGGATGCCGCGGCGGGCGGGCGGCCGGCGGCAGGTCAAAACGGGAGGATGCAGACGCATGCTGCCGCGTGCAGTGCATGGCGCCGTGTGGTTCGTGGCATGTTGCTGATGGCGCGACGCCATTGCTCGTTCATACAGTAGTCGAGAGTTGGCGGGTGACCCATCACGAATCGATGGACGAAAAGGCTGAGAGAACTGAGATTGCAGGAAAGAAAAACCTCCATGTCTGACGATGATAAAGTATGATCGCGTCATCATCTGATAAAGAAAAAGGACACATAAAAAAAGGGAGATGCATGCTCGGCCTCATTTGCCTGAGATGCCCGGCAGCTAAGCTGCTATCTTCCCAACCGCCCCTCCCTCTCGATAACCTCTCAGCTGCTCCATCACTCAATCAAACCATCACCGAGCCACACGCCCACACCCACTAAACCATTAGGCTAGACAACTGGTTTGTTGCTGATTTATTCTGCAAAAAAATATTGTTATCTGGTTGGTGGTTGATTGGTGGTGTTGATTTATTCTGAGAGAAAAGTACTGCTAACTGGTAGCTGATAATCTACATGAATAGGGTGACAACTCCCAAAGCCCGCATTCTATGCTTGCAAAACACTCCCTCTGTCCTAAATTTTTATTCATTTTATCTTTTCTAGACCACACAGGTTTTTACACGAATCTAGGTACATAATACCAAAATTTACTGTATCTAAAAATCAAAATGAGTAGTGATTTGGGATGGAGGAAGTAAAATTTAACGTAAACAATCACATATCACATTTGCAAAGTCGAAGAGAGCTTCCCTGGTTGCAAAACTTCAGAGCATACTCTACAACCAATAAACCTTTCATGTCCAAGGCTACTAAAGTTAATATCACCATGCTTTTTTATGTAAGAAAATTAGAATCCGTTCAGCTTCCTTTTTGCGTAGTGTTTTTTGGTGGAGTATTTTATCTCACAACAAATTAGCCATATAAATCAACAGAAGTCACTTTAAGGTTGGCAGAACAGGCTCTTAACAAGTCACTTTTTATGTTTAAACGAATTGGATGAAAGAAAAGCAAGCCATTGTAACCTTAGGCTGCAATCAAGTGGAAAATGATTTTATTTTTAATAAAAGATAACATGAATTTAATGGTGTGAATTGTGGTCATTTGTGTTTCCGATTGCATCAGAAACATTATTAGCCCACCTGTGTGTGCATCGGGGGCTGCGCCATTCTCAGAAAACGAGAAGCCCAATCCACGAACAGGCCGAGGCCCAAAAGCGCATCCAGAGCCGTCCCGACCCAGTCAATCTTGATCACCCCCGACCTTGCTCCTCGTGCTCGAAATCGAACCCAAACCAACCACCACCACCTCCTTGGCGGCTCCTCCCCTCCTCCCTCCCACCATGGCGGCCGTCGCGCCTCCGCCGGACAACCTGGACCCGCCGCCGTCTACTCCCACCTCCGCTCCGGCGGCTCCGCCCGCCACGCTCACCCCGCCCCCCGCCGCCGCCTCCACCCCGCCAAACCCCGCGACCCCGGGCCCCGCGGCGCCAAGCCCAAACCCTAACCCACCTCATGCCCCTGCTCCGGTATCCACTCCTCCGGTGCCCCCCGCGCCGGTCTCCTTCGCCGCCAGCTTCCGCCCGCTAGGCGCGCCCCCGCCGCCCCCACCGCACCAGGTGCATCAGTACGGCTCGGTGCCGCCGAACCCGGGATACCCTATGGCGCAGCCGATGCAGCCACCGGGCGTCCCCGGCGTTATGCCGCCTGGCGCCGTCCGCCCGCCGCACATGTACGCGCCGCCACAGCCGGGCGCCTACATGCCGCAGCCTGGACATGCTGTCCCCCATCCCGGTGGGTCCCCGATTTCCTTCTCCGTTAACCTCAGAGACGCTCGACTGTCCGTCTTAATTAATTTAAAGGATGATTAATCTATGCCTCGCCTGCTATTTGTATCTGGTGTTACCACTGTACTCTCGAGGCGTTCCGTGTGATGCAGTGTTGAGAATCTCTAGTGGGTTTGGGGAGAACTGAGAGGATTTAGGATTTGTGCGTTCGACGTGGGTAGGGTTTTGGTTAGTGTTTACAGGTGTGCTGCTGCCAGTTTAGTGTTAGAGAAACTGGGATCCGCTCGCTTGATAACGATGACCGGATATTTCTCTGCTACAGCGGTGGTCGTGCCAGCCTTTACTCCCCACAGCGAGAAGTGCCGGCTCGCGTTTCATTCTGCAGCTCTAACTGAAGCTCTAGATCATTTGCTCCCTCACTGAGTGTGGTATGCCAAATGTTTGAATTTGAACTGGTTATGTTTACATTAATTATCAAATTGATTTACATGCTTTAGCTCGTCTCACTGCTTAATTAGGCTCAGTTTCTTTATGTACTTAGATGCTTCAGCTGTGGGTTGTTCCAAAAACTTGCTAAGGTATCATGATTTTCTGCTGTCTAAATTCTGTATGCTTGTTATACCTTATTTGTGTTGGTTTCGTTCATTTCTCTTGTTGATACGGAGTGTAGAGATAGTGACACATTTGCTTAAGCTCTTATATTTGAGTAGTGCATTGCAATGGCGTGAGCTATACCGAGTTTCAATCAAAATAACCAATACAAGTATGTTATCCTGTCCATGAGGCACTGACAGGTAAGGCCAGCTTTACTAGCTCCTTTCATTTCAGCAAGATGTTGCTTTCATCGATGTTCATTATTGTATTCTGAACTGGCAAGATACTTGCTTACCTATTCAGTCAGCTCTGATTTGCGGATGCCATTGGGCACCTTCAATGTTTCCAGATGTCTATATTTTTTGATTCCATGTCTTCCAAGTTTGTGCACTACGTGTTCCGAGGTTTAATTTGTGCACTATCTGTTCATAGGATTAATTTGTCTACTTATTGTTTTACTTCATGGGCTGTTACTAATGTGGTTGCATAGATGTTTCTTTTGTTTCTCTCTGCAGGAATGCGTTATGCCGCACCACCATATCCTATGGTTCATCCAGGCTTTGTTCCACGTCCAATGCCTCCACCTGGTGTTGTGCCAATTCAGCGCCCACCAATAATTCCTGGGATCCGTGGTGTTCCTCCTTTAGTAGCCCCAGCTGCTAGGCCACCTGCTCCAACTGTCACGCCAGCTGATAAACCACCGACTGCAGTTTACGTTGGCAAGATTGCTCCAACAGTAGACAATGATTTCCTTCTTTCACTTCTTCGGGTATGTCTTCTTTTCTTCAGTGATTTTAAGATGTATGTATAGAGGGTCCTGCTAAGGTACACCTCTTTACCTCTAAGGAGGTAAGATCTCAATTAAATCTGGACCCTTGTAGAGGAAAAACAATTATGGAATATAAAAATGGTATTAATCCACTTCTATCCAACTACTCATCACACGCATGCATGTGTGCATCCATAGATGCCGTTATTAACTCCTGCAGTCCGGTCATATGCATGCATGCATGCAGTTATAAAAGATCTTTTTTATTTTTCTGTGAGTTTTTCTTAACAAACATTGAAAACCTAAATTGTTACTAGTAAACCTTCTACCTGCTGCACAAGATTTATTTGCATATCACCTAAGTTAAATTCAGTCAGCTTCTTGTAAATCACACAGTACAGTAATATGCATGGAAGATGTTATAACTCACACCTGTCACGCATGAGAAAAATTGTTACAACTCGCAGGTCATATTATAACATAAAACATCCCATGTCATCAATAAGAGCCTATACCAGATCGGACGTAAGGGGGAAAAATCATGTGTTGGTACGTTGTGGGTGCATGCGTGTGTGAGCGCAGTTAGGATCCTATCCAATTTTCTGATTTTAAAATATATAATAAAAATTAAACCTATTACCTCCTAGGAGGTAATATGCCCTGTTTCAAAGGCGTCACCTAGGTGTCCAGGCGGTCCCTGCTCGCCTTGGAAAACCGGCCGCCTTGTCGCCTAGGTGTTGCCTAGGTGCTAAGGTGTGCTCAGATTTTATAGGACGCCTTAACGCTTTTAAAACCATGGTAATATGTTTTACATCGACGGTCCACATTCATTTTGGAGTACCGAAGCAAAGCCCATGTATAGAAAGGCTGATTTGTTCCTATATCAGTATGCTTTCTTGCTTTATAAGACAAGTCTTTAACTTTCTATCTAATGTTTGACCATGTTCAGCTTTGTGGATCTGTCAAGAGTTGGAAACGTGCCCAAGATCCAAGTAATGGAAAACCTAAAGGTTTTGGGTTTTGTGAATTTGAATCTGCCGAGGGCATCCTTTGTGCAACACGGCTTCTCAACAAACTGAGCATTGATGGTCAGGAGTTGGTGGTATGCATTGTTGCCTAATTCTTTTCCAAAGGGTGTTGTCTAGCAGTTGAGTTCCTTTGGAAGAGCTATGGTATACAAAAACTATATGACGCTACATGATAATTGAAAACTGTTTGCATGTTGTTTAGTTACATCTTGTATATTAAGATAGCAGCAGTTGTTCAAATTAGTCTTTCATGATGTCATGATCATGTTCTGGTTTCTTTTAGATCAGAGTGCAAAGTTGAGGAACCAAAGTTATGGCTGGAAATGGATTGAATATGATCTGGATACTGCTTTTACCACATTTGTTTCCATAATTTAAATTGAACACAATACAATCTTGGATGTGGATACACATCAAATGTTATACAGACATGAATACAAATTGAGTGTTTTTTGCTTCACTACTATACTTAACTTAAAAGCTCTAGAATTTATACATAACATATTTTAATTTATTAAATAATGTTTTGGTCGCAGTTTCATATATTTTCATCATCCTGTTAATCCAATGTATGTTTTAGTAAGTTCTTAAACTAGTATTAATTCTATTTAGTATGTTCATTCATCTTTCTTTTTGTACCAGATTAATATTAATGATGCCACCAAGGAGTACCTGAAGAAACATGTTGAGGTAAAGAAGAGGGCACAAGAGAAGGCGAAAGAAACAGAAGATGGAGGCGGGGATGGCACTACAGCTGTTGCTGAAACTGAATCATCAAAGCCTGTTCCTGATGAATCAGATAAGGCGGCAGGAGATTCTGTAGATAAGGACAGTGAAGATAACACTAAGAAATTTGGAATCATTACTGATGAAGACTCTGAGGCTGATAAGGACGTTGCAGAAAAAATAAACAGTATGATTGAAGAGTGGTTAAAGACTAGACCCCCACCCCCACCACCACCACCACCACCATCAGTTCAACCATCAGCAGATAGTTCTGGCGTAGATATCACGAAAACTGGTAAGAGTTCTGCTAATCATGTTTCCTTTTTTTTGCCTTAAACATTGATTTGTTGCCGATGCAGGATAATTACATTGCCTTAAACATTGATTTGTTGCGGGTGCAGATTCTGATGATAAGAATGATGCTGACACTGATAAAAGGGCAGCTAATGAAACTGAAAGATCAGAAACTGGCTCTCCTGATAGGAGGAAGGATAAAGAACGTGATAAGGACAAACGGGACAAAGATCTTGAAAGGTATGAACGTGAACGCGAACGTGAAAGAGTTAGGAGGGACAGAGAAAGGGATAGGGAGAAGGATTATAAGTATAGAGAAGCAGAAAAGCATTTCAGGGATCGCCTCAAGGAGTGGGAATCTAGGGAGAGAGAGAAAGAATATCAGCGACAGAATGAAAAGGAAAAGGAGAAAGATAGAGAACGTGACCGTAGAAGGGAGATCCTGAGGCAGGAAGATGAGAGTGATGAAGAGGATAACAGGAAAAGGAAGCGAAGGAGTAGTAGCACACTTGAAGAGAGGAAAAGGAGGAGGCAACGTGAAAAGGAGGAAGATTTGGCTGATAAAGTAAGAGAAGAAGAGGAAATTGCGGAAGCAAGGAGGCGAGCTGTAGAGTTGCAACGGCAGGCAGATGAAGCAGCAGCAGCGGCGGCCGCAGCTGCTGAAGAGTCTGCTACACTTATGGAGGTTGATGGTGATGATGAAAAGGAAACAATTGAACAAAACAAGCCAGCTGTTGTGGAGGTTGATAACATTGCAAGCTTTGCTAATGGTGCTGGTGTTGGTGAGTGTGAACATCTTTTTATCAGTTTATCTTATTTGCCTAGTTGCTATTTCTTTTTTTTTTGTAGAATATCATGTTCCTGTTTCATTTGCTTTGCTAATACTGCTGGTGTTTGTGAGTGTGAACATCTTTTTACCAGTTTATCTCATTTTCCTTGTTGCTGTATCAATTTTTTTTAGAATATCATGTTCCTGTTTCACTCATTTCTTTTCCTTGCATTCCCCAGGTGATGGGCTTCGCAAAGAAAGTAACAGTGAAGAAACAAGCATGGCACTGGGTCAAATCCCAGATACCAAGCAAAACAGCAACGCCCCAGCAAAGAAACTGGGTTTTGGTCTGGTTAGTTTTGGTAAAAGGACATCTGTTCCATCAGTTTTTGCTGAAGAGGATGACGAGAATAATGTTGATAAAACCATAAGACCTCTAGTACCTATTGATTACTCCAACGAGGAACTACAAGCTGTGCAGGCCAATTCTTCTGCTGGGCCAAATGTTGCAGCAGCTGCTGAGTTTGCGAAGCGCATCTCAGTTTCAAATTCGAAGGAAGAGAAGAGTGAAACCGATAAGGATAGGAATAGGAGATCCAGCGAAGCTCGTGTTAATGACGAGCGGAGGGAAAAAATGCATGATCGAGAGAAAGAGAAGCCCAAGTCAGAGAACAAGAAGATTTTTGATGCAAAACAATTAATTGACATGATCCCAAAGACAAAGGAAGAGCTTTTCGCCTATGATATAAACTGGGTGATATATGACAAGGTGAAATCGAATCAATGAGCTTGCACTCTTATTAACTCGGAAGCTGAATAGTGACATGTTCTTTCATCTGTTAAATTATTTTGCACTACTTTGCACATGCATGCCATTTCTGTTTATTTCACACCTGTGTTTGTAGACCAACCATTAACAGCTGGTATTGTTCCCATGAGTTTGTAGCTAGTATTGGATTTGCAAACCACCCAAAAACATATACTTATAAAGCCTGGTATATATCTTCATGCTGCCCAAATTTCAGCTGATGAAATATCAGCTTGTCACTCTTGAAGTTAGACTACATGTTTTTTTGCCACCCCACCCCCAAGTCTGTCATCCTTTCTTTTTCTTTTTTTTTTGTACATGCATTTCTGTTCATCTGTTGTCATTGTATTCAGCATTATGATTTGATATTTTCTTGGTGCAGCATGAGTTGCATGAGAGAATGAGGCCTTGGATTTCAAAAAAGATCATCGAATTTCTTGGTGAGGAGGAATCAACTTTGGTGGATTACATTGTATCTTGCACAAAAGACCACGTCCAGGCAGAAAAGATGCTGGAGCTCCTACAGTCAATTTTGGATGTTGAGGCAGAGATGTTTGTCCTCAAGATGTGGAGGATGCTTATATTTGAGATAAAGAAAGTCGAATCAGGACTATCAGGAAGAACAAAGGCATGAAGCTAAGTCCGTCACCTTGTATGATCTTTTCTGATTTACGTCACTCATCAACTGTTATCTCACTTGTAAGTTCATACTGTACTACAAGCGAAAAAACCATTTTTAGTGAGACTGAATTGATGGTTTCTATTATTTTCCTCTTCTGATGTAGAAATGTATACGAGAAGCCGAGCACTGATGAGATATTTTGCGTAATTATATTTTTTTTGATAGATCAATTGCATTTGTGATGCATTTCTTGTGTTTTCTGCACCCTCCTTTTGTTCGTTTTAATGCTGTGTTGTGTACCGCAATGAATGAATGTTCATGATGGCAGTGGCCACAATTAACTCACAAGTCCTGTACTTGCTACATTATGTGTGTGAAAGTAGTTAATCAATCTGCGTTGCTACATTATGTGTATGCAAGAATGAATGTTGATGATGGCAGTGGCCACAATTAACTCACAAGTCCTGTACTTGCTACATAATGTGTGTGAAAGTAGTTATTCAATCTGCGATGCTACATTATGTGCATGCAAGGAGGTGGAAGAAGTACAGGGAGCCGCCCACCCACCCACCCAAGGCTGGATCTTGGCTTCGCTGTTGCCCCTGGCTATCTCCAGATGATATGGAATTCACCAAAGATGACTACTCTGATAGAGATGATTTGTTCTAGGCTACTGTAACCCGATCGGCTACTTGCGGAGAGGGAGTCCTGTTCGATTGAAAACTATGATATATCCGTGTATGATATATTGGTTCATTTTTTAATGAAATTTTTATGATATGTAATAATATTGTTACGATTTATTTTTATAACTGTCACATTTATGAATAAATAGATTCTAACATACATGTGATGTACATCCGACTTTGCTTGTAAATTCGGGTGTAACATCCAAGTAGGTAATCTTAAAAAATACAAAGAGATAAATCTAAGAACATATCAAGGAAGAGCCTCAACATATTCAAATCAACTATAACCGAGCAAATAAGGTTTAGTTAAAGTTAAAGTTTAACAATTGTCCCTTGTAATGTTCGGATGCTAATTAGGAGGACTAAAGATGAGCTAATTGTAAAACTAATTGCAGAAGACTTGAGCTAATTTGCGAGATGAATCTATTAAACCTAATTAATCAATCATTAGCACATTTTTGCTCTAGCACCACATTGTCAAATCATGGACTACCTAGGCTTAATAAATTCGTCTCACGAATTAACCTTCATATGTGTAATTAGTTTTATAATTAGTCTATGTTTAATACTCCTAATTTGTGTCAAAACATTCAATGTGACAGGTGCTAAAGTTTAGCAGGGTGAAACAGAAAAAGGCCTTAAGTTGGCAAACTACAGTATTTTCTGCACACATTTGATATTCTAGTATAACATGAGCCAAGTAGGAATAACTGTACACAAATCTGAATGTATGACAAAGCAAATAATTTTCATCATTTATTTGCAATAAGATAATTATTTATTAATTATAACAACCTTATGTGGTGTAGTGTGTAGTTGCCCAGTCTCAGTACATAGTTTCATTGCACGATTATCTAGGCCGGGTACTAGAGTTTCACAAGGATGAAACTCGTCAAACATATGATGAAACCCCTCCTCCCCTCTCACCATCACTGTGCTGATGCTTCCAATTTAGCATGCCTCTGGCAGAAGGACTTGATCCTTTCAAGGGCATTCTCAAGAGTTGGTACATCCGAAGCAAAAGTGATACGAATCCAGTCTTTCATTCCTAATGCACTTCCTGTAAAAAATACTCATGAACGTAGTTCTTTTTGTAACAGGATACCATAACAGTTATATCAATCGCTACACACCGCTTTTTCCTAAATTATAGTTATTCCCAGCCAAAATTTCCAGATAATGGAATAAATCAAGTACCCCAGCCTTTACATGTTCTCAGCCAAATATGGACGGACTTCTCCAATGTGAATATTTTACTTATATTATACTCCCTCCGGTTTGGTAAAAGAAGTCGTTTAGGACAGCGACACGGTCTCCAAAACACAACTTTAACTTCTTTTTTCTATAAAAATATTTATTAAAAAGTTATATATGTATACTTTTATGAAAATGATTTCAAAACGAATCTATTGATATGATTTTTCCATTTCTAAACTCAACAAATTAAAAGTTATTCAACATTTATATTCCCAATGTTTGACCCAAATCTTGTCCAAAACGACTTCTTTTACCAAACCGGAGGGAGTACCTATTCACAACCTTCGTGTGCTGGTGATTGGTAAAATTGCCTTACTGAGTTCAGTAATATATTGCACTGCATATTATACCTACTTGTATTTTATTGCTTTAGATAATGTTACACATGATGAGAAGGAACAATGCTATAAAAGGAATATCAACATACAAGAGAAAAATATATATCCGGGGATATAATTTGATATTTCGAATTGTAACGTTTGTTTTAAGCATGGATACCCTATAGTAAGTACTAGATATTACAATTGACGACAAAACACTGCTAATATAGAAGTAACCAAAAATAGCACATATAAAAAGGGAAGCCCGGTGCTCGTAGCTCCTGCTTGTGCAGGGTCCGGGGAAAGGTCCAACCACTTAGGGTCTTTTTGTACGTAGCCTTTCCCTGCATTTCTGCAAGAGGCTGGTACCAGGACTCGAACCAGTGACCTCAAAAGTAGCACATATATGGATGTTAAATGTACCTGGTAAAACTATTACAGACTCCTCTTTCGCCAACCTGCAGCAGAAGTCCAAATCGTCCAGGATGCCATCCAAGCAAGAAATATCCAATTTTACCTGTACAACAAAGTCCATATTGTGTTATGATTGAAATCATGATGCACTGAGAATTTTATCTAAAGCATATTGTTACTGAATCTCTACCATGACAAACATCGATCCCTCTGGCTTGTGAGGGCATGTAATGCCCCTAATCTCCTTTATTTTACCATAGCATAAATCAGCTGAGTTCCGCAAAAGATCAAGTATTTTGTTGAAGTAATCTTGCTTGGTGTTGGCTATTATTTGAGGGACTGCACCCTGTATGACATAATTAGTAGAATGTTTGACATCAGCTGAAATATAATCTGATGTTCTAATAAATATTGTTCGATATTTCGTGTACAGATATACCTGAATAAATGTTGCAGGATCATTTGTGATATTAATATAGCTTTCAATCGATTTGTCAACCTGTAAAAGAAATCAATGGTACACAATTTAAAACTAGTCAATAAAATAGGATGCTCAAAAACACGAGATTGATTAATATGATTTGGAAAATGAGGCTCAAAACATATCCAGCATATTGTATAGTTTAAACTCATATTTTTATCACTATTGAGTTGCATGCACCAACCAGTTCAACCCAAAAACTTAAGCTAATGAGGAAAGGTGGGAAATTCACTTATACTCCAACACTCCCCCTCACGTGCAGGCTCCCCCAGGCCGCATACGTGGATATTGGAGTGAGCTGTAATTATTTTAATTAACGCGCCCGCCAGGATTCGAACTCAAGACCTCTGGCTCTGATACCATATTGAGTTGCATGCACCAACCAGTTCAACCCAAAAGCTTAAGCTGATGAGAAAAGGTGGGCAATTCACTTATACTCCAACAATCACCTACATTCTTGTTATCATGAGATGCATTGGCCGCTACAGATCATTTGATTGGAATCAAATTTGCAATGGGTATACTTGACGATGACGATATGAATCACTTCAAAAATAAATGTATTTGTTCGCATCATTGACAATTCCATCTTCCGGGTTCCAACAGTTGACTTAACGTTAGAATAATAGATAGGACAAATAAATTACAAGGACATAGCATATGTGATTATTTGGCAAACAACATAGAGTTGTAGATGGCAAAATTAATCTCAACAGTTTTTGCTTCGTTTCTCGGTTTTCATTGTTGATACAATCCTATCAACAACGATGCTTCATATTATTCTATTTCCATTAAAAAGTGTGTTTTGTCATTAATAATGATTTGTCACCAAATTAACATGTCAGAATAATATTTATTTTCCAATTTCCACTATTCCTTATGGCACTTTGGTAAAGGGTATTGTAAAAACCTCGTCTGTATTATGAAATAAAGTTGCCATCAAGCAGTCATCCTCATCAAAGAGTTTTGGTTGCATCACCAAAAAATTATCACACTACCTAGTGGCAATTGTATTTACTGATTAAAAAAAACTAAGGACAACTTTCTGAAAAAACAAATAACCAAGGACATAGACATCACATTGATCCTATCGTATGCTTTTGGATGCAGTCAAAAGGAAACCCGCTGAATATTGAAGTGCTCATGCTCATATATCTACAATGGACACTGGAGATCTTATTCCATTAGATAGAAGTCCCTGAATCCAAAAAGGTCACCAAGAGAATTACTTCACTGGTTCAGCATGTATCATGATACATTCTTTGTTTTATCTAAGTAAAGGACTCAACCATGGGTGGAGATGCCCCTTTGACTTCTTAGTTCTGTCAAAACACATATAAATATTTCTTTATTTTCCAAACATTATCAATATAACCAGAAAGAAACACTGAATCCGTCTACTATTTGTCTGCAGAAATTTTCCAGTGAGAAAACTTTCAGAAGAAGCTAAGCAGCTGCTATAAACTATCTGCATTATTCTGTCTGCAGAGGATGGGCTCACTTGTTATTTAGAATGGGTCCACCATCCACCTCTGCTCAGAGCGCATAGCGCATCTCGAACAGTCAAAGTGTTGTACAGGTAGAATTAATCGAAAGCTTAAGGAAACGCATAAGGAGACAGATCAAATGTTTACCTTGGCTTCCTTTAAGATGCCATTCGGGTCGCATGTTGCTATCCAACCAAGACGCCAACCAGGCACAAGCCATCTTTTAGATATAGATCCCAGGGTGATCACCGGAACTATATCCGCAAAGACACCCATCGGTATAAAAGGCTTATTCCCAAAAGCTAAATGGTCATACACCTCATCGGCAATGACTATTATTCCAAGTTTCCTTGCAGTCTCTGCAATCTGTTCATTGCAGCACTAGAAATTTTCATCGCGTAACAAATAAGGAACACAGCCTAGGAAATATTTGTCGAAGAATTTATATACTTACTTTGGCCAAATGATCATGTGAGTACACACTCCCACAAGGGTTACTGGGATTTATAATGACCATCGCAACCGTGTTCTCATCAGCAAGAGCCTCCACGGATTCGAGGTCAGCCTCCCAGCCTCGTTCAGGAATAAGGTTGAAATGACGTTCCTCTAGATTACTGAACATGGTCCGTGACTCATACAAAGGAAACCCAGGTTTGGGAAGCAAGATGTTGGAGTGAGGCTGCGCGAGGATGGAGATCATGATGTCAATAGCTTGGCAGCATCCAGCAGTGAGGTAAATATCATCCGGTGAAAGCTGGTAAGGAAGATCCTGAGATAGGTACTCCGCAATAGCACTGCCAAAGTGCCAATTCAAGGCAAAGGTGTAAGAGATAGGTTCAAGAACACAAACTTTATGGGAAGAAAAAAGTCATGCAAGTTAAATAGAGGGGTAAGAAACTGTATGATACAGGCAACAAAGCGTAGAAGATGCAGATTTCTCATAAAGACTTTAACTGTTTAAGTGAATCAGCAGATTGCACAGTTCTGTGGATAACAACTACAAGAAAGTAGTTCCACGAGAAACTCAGCATCTTCCCTCAAAAGTCAGAACCCTGCATCTGAAAGCCGCCTACTGTTTTGGTTTTGCACAAAGGTAGTTGACTTTCTTGGATAGGAAAACTAGTGAATAAGCGACTTTGGCCAGTGGCAGACAAATTTATTTGACGTGGTTAAGCTCAGTGAATTGCTCGATTACATTACTAATCGATTAACAAACACAGGAAGATGTTGATTTCCGTGAGAATTATGCATCTCAAATCTGCACAAATGCAGTTGGATCAATGTATCGAGCAGGAAAAGGTGTTCCACCTGAACCTGAAGCACCACGACTGTGACACTCCTATTCTGCAAAGAGATGAGATTGACTCTGTCCATGTGGTACTAGAGAGTCAGAGGTGGGCGAGAGGCATGGCCACTCACCGGCGCGCGGGGAGGACGCCGACGGTCGGAGAGTACCCGCTGTGCTTCCCGGATCGGAGCGCGTTCACTAAAGCGTCCTCTGCCTCCGGCGGAGGCCTGAAGGAGGCGCAGGCGGTCGGGTCACCGCTGCCGAGCGTCAGCACGGGCCGCGGGCCCGAGGCGTCTACCGAGGAGAAGACGCGGCCAAGCACCGCGCGGATGCTCATGCTCCCGGCGTCCGCCAGCGGCGAACCCCGCACGGGCGGCCGAGAGATATGCCATGTCGTCGCGCCGGCGCCGCCGTTCCCCTCCATCGCTTGGACCTCCGCCGGCGCACTGGTTTCGCTTTGATGACCACGATTTACACTTTTTTAAGTATCTCTCGAGCCTCGCATTGGCATCTTCGCACGATGGACGTCAGATTGGCAAAAACAAAAACAAAGAAAATACAGGAAAAGGAAGACCAGTTTTCGTGCTAGAAAATATTCTGTTCTTCCACTTAATTCTTTTCTCCGCAGAACCTCTCAAGCTCCATCAGGTCTCCTGTTTTCTTGCGCCAGTCCTTTCCATTTCTTTTCACGGGTCAACTTGGCTACTGAAAACTGACAGTCATGGACCGAGAAGCTTATAATGTAGAGAGCGGCCGGTAATGTTCAATTGGCACCTGTCACCTGTGGATGTACTAGGACTAGGTGGTGCGATCGATTTCCAGTTCTGTAATTATTGGTGATCATTCCATGATGCATGGTGATGGTGAATGCTTGCTGCTTGAGTTTGATACACAAATCTATAGCTCATGATATTGCCCACAGGGTGGAGCAGGGGTGCTAACCGGCGCGCCGGTAGGACACCGACGGTTGGGGAGTAGCCGTTGTGCTTCCTGGAGCGGAGTGCCTCCACGACGGCCTCCTCCGCCTCGAGCGGAGGCTTGAAGCTGGCAGAGGCGGTGGGGTCGCCGTTGCCGATTGCCAGGATGGGGCGTGGGCCGGAGCAGTCGACGGCGGAGAAGACGCGGTCGAGCACCGCGCGGACGCTCATGGTCCCCGCGGCTGCTAGCGGCCCGCCCACGGACTGCCGGCTGATGCGCCACGGCCGCCGTGTCATTCCGGCGGCGTCGTTCCCTTCCATCTCCTTTCTCGTGGTTCTATGATTTTTTTAGAAAAAAACAATTATCCTATTGTGACTTCTGCGAGCGACTAGGGGGTGTTTGGATCCCACCTCGACCAGAGAGGAGTTTTAGGCACCTCCAAATACCTCTGATTAAAGAATGAATAAAACTAGTCTAGTCTCTAGTCAGAGGTACCCTAACTTTTGGTGATTAAAACTCTCTTTGCATTTATTAAGAGAGAGAAGAGAGAAAGGGAGAGGAGAGAGAAGGAGGAGGGAGGGAGAGAGAACCATTTAATACTGACTATTTTTAGTTACTCTTCAAACAGGGGTGACTAAAATTTTTTAGTCTGACTAAATTTTAGTCAGGTGACTAAAGGGATCCGAACACCCTCTACAACTAAAAAACAAAGCGAGCGACTACAACTAAAAAACAAATCAAAACCTACAAAAGGTTGGTAAACGACACATCATCTTCTTCTAGGTGCCAGAATGGTAAAAAAAAATATTTGATTTTTGGAGCCAAGAAAAAAACAGGAGTGGATGAGCTTCCAGCTATATCTGTAAAGCTCCCATTTCAAGCGATGTTTGTGGCCGTCTCTAAAACTTTTGTGAGTTATAGAGAATTATAGATAGACAAAATCGGAGATGCAGTCGGCGTATATGGTCTTTGTGTGTACATCACCTCTTGCGTCGTCTCTTTATCCCTCTTTCTGCGCTCGAGTTTCTTTCGTCGTCAACGTTGTACATTTGAATGTTTATTTCATACTCCTTCCGTCTCTGAATATAATGACTTGTTGATTTTTGCTGATCATATTTGGTCACTGTCTTATTTAAAAATTTGTGAAAAATATTATATATTTTGTTATGACATGTTTTATTATCATGTATATTTTAAGTATATATCATAATTGTTTTTATATTTTTATAAATTTTTTAATAAAACAAGTGGTCAGACGTGATAAAAAAATTCTTATATTTTGGGACGGAAGGAGTAGCTATGTGTAGGGGTGGGCGTTCGGGTTACCCGATTAGTTCGGGTCGGGTAATTCGGGTTTTGCGAAATTCGGGTAATGAGAATCATTACCCGATATCAGCTCCTGAAAAACACTACCCGCAAGTTCGGGTACCCGCAAAAATCGGGTTCGGGTTACCCAATTTACCCGAAATATATAATCAAAGTATACACTCAAACACACATAATGTTCCATAGACTAGTAGTTTGTGTTGAATTTCAACTACAAGTTGAGAAGAATAGTATATTATAGTCACTTGTTCAAACTAAGAGAATTATATTGTAATAAAGTGACAATTTCAAGTGTTCAACTAACAACACATGAATAAATACAAAGACAAAGACAAATTTCGGGTAGTTCGGGTACCGGAATGTATTACCCGAATTACCCAAACTAATTTCGGGTAATCACAATCACTATCCGAACTTGGAATCGGGTACCTCGGGTTCGGGTAATTCGGGTTCGGGTTCGGGTAATTCGGGTACGGGTAATGGGTATAGGGTATTTTGCCCAGGCCTAGCTATGTGCTCCCTCCGTTCTAAATTACTTGTATCTAGAAAAACCGTTACGGGTTAAAACGATTGGAAGCTTATAGACATAATTTTATTTTGGAGGGTCTAGAGACATGAGCTATGTCAACGATACTCGTGGTGCCTGGATGAAATGTGAGCTCCGGATGGCATGATCAAGCCCGGATGGGAAGTTTCGATCGCAGACATCGGCAGTTGTACCCTGTTCGTGTAGCTTATCAGCCACCAGTGAACAGTATTTTTCTCTCAGAACAAATCAGTCACCAGCTATCAGCCAGCGGTATTTTTTCTCTCAGAACAAATCAGCACCAGCAACCAGTCGTCAGCCAGACGAACAGAGTCAGCCCGTGCATTTTTCTTTTTAAGAATTGTCGTAGTACCTGCAAACTCTATATCTTTATTACTCTCTTCATTCCAAATTATAAGGTTGTTTGACTTTTTTTCAAGTTTGACCACTCTTTTTATTAAAAAATATCTATTTTTGTTGTGACTTGCTTTATTAACGAAAGTTTTTCAAAAATGACTTAAATTTGACTAAGTTTAATAATTTTTAAATAAAATAAATGACCAAACTTGGTGTTGGAAAATCAAACGATCTATAATTTGAATTTGAGGGAGTACCATATAAAAACATGAAATTTTCATAAATAAATGTAACGAGAAACGAAGTGTGGACCAAGAAATGAGCCAAATTATTTCTTTTGCGGGAAATTTGGATCCATACCATTAAAAGATCCTAAGGTTTAGATATATACCATTACAAGTCAATGACACGTGGGATTCACATGAGTCAATGACATGTGAGGTCAATGGTATATATCTAAACTTTAGATCTTTTAATGATATATGGATCCAATTATTCGTTCTTTTCCGGCCCACGCACGAATGTTTCTCGTCGGCCCAGCCCATCACTCCCAACCTGCCTCACCGCAAGTTGCCTTCGCCTCTCCTCCCCTCCCTCCGCCCCAACCTCCGCCGCGGCGGCCGACATTGATAAAGCCCTAAACCCACTATCCTTTCTCCCCTTTCCCTCCCACCTCCCTCCTGCCGTCCATGGCTCGCCTAACCCCCGCTAAGTCCAAATCCACCAGGAAGCCCGAGCCCTCGTCGTCCTCCGGCATGGACGCCGCGGCGGAGCCGAACCCGGAGCCGCAGCGGCGACCGAAGCGGGACAGGTCGGCGGGTGGCGGCGGCGGCGGGAAAAAGGCCAAGTCCGGCGGGAGCAAGAAGGCCAAATCGGGCGGGTTCGAGTCCATGGGGCTCTGCGAGGAGGTCTACCGCGGGGTGCGCCACAAGGGGTACCGCGTGCCCACGCCGATCCAGCGCAAGACCATGCCGCTCATCCTCGCCGGCGTCGACGTCGCCGCCATGGCCCGCACGGGCTCCGGGAAGACCGCCGCCTTCCTGCTGCCCATGCTGAACCGGCTCCGCCGCCGCGACCCAGGCGCCGGGGTCCGCGCGCTCATCCTGTCCCCCACGCGCGACCTCGCGATGCAGACGCTCAAGTTCACCAAGCAGCTCGGCAAGTTCACAGGTGCGTGTCCTCAGTTTTGCTTTCTGTAGCAATTAAGCTGTGAGTTATGTTGTTGTTGTTGTTGTGCCAATTAAGATTTCTGCGGCACTCTCATAGTTGCTTAATTGCAATAACATAGTCGATCCTGTTTGAGTATAATGTGTTTGTAACTTTGTATCCTTGTGCAATGTGGACATCACTTTTTATTTATTTTTTCCTGCAATGTGCCTTTTCACTGGAAAAGATTGCCACAATTCAATTGTAAGAGTAGTGACTTGGTTTTCCCCCATTTTGTAGACCTAAGAACCAGCGTAATTGTTGGTGGTGATAGCATGGAGAGTCAGTTTGAGGAGCTGTCAGAGTGTCCTGATATCATAATTGCCACGCCAGGCAGGCTCATGCACCATTTGAATGATGTTAAGGACATGACTCTTCGTTCAGTGGAATATGTTGTGTTTGATGAAGCGGATTCCTTGTTTAGCATGGGGTTCGCAGAACATTTGCATGATATTCTGAAGAAGCTAAGTGATACACGACAGACATTGCTCTTTAGTGCCACTTTGCCGAGCGCCCTTGCAGATTTTGCGAAAGCTGGTCTTCGTGATCCGCACATTGTGAGGCTCGATTTGGACAAAAAGATCAGTCCTGATCTCAGCCTTGTCTTCTTCACACTGCGCCAGGAAGAAAAGCTTGCCGCCTTAATGTATTTGGTCAGGGAGCGCATCAGCTCCGAGGAGCAGACAATGATTTTTGTTTCAACAAAGCATCATGTAGAGTTCTTGAACATTTTGTTTAGAGAAGAGGGTTTAGAAGCTTCATTATCCTACGGTGCTATGGATCAAGAAGCTCGTATGATTCATATTTCAAAATTCAGGGCAAGGAAGACTATGCTACTTATTGTGACAGATGTTGCTGCAAGGGGCTTGGATATTCCCCTGCTGGATAATGTAGTGAATTGGGACTTCCCTGCAAAGCCTAAGTTATTTGTTCATAGAGTTGGTCGGGTAGCTAGACAGGGTAGAACTGGAACAGCATATACATTTGTGACTTCAGAGGACATGCCATATTTACTGGACCTACATCTTTTCCTTTCAAGGCCTCTCAAACCTGCTCCAACAGAAGAGGAGCTTCTAAAAGACATGGATGGTATAAATATGAAAATCGATCAAGCCATTGCAAATGGGGAGTCAGTGTATGGGCGTTTTCCTCAAACAGTCCTTGATCTTGCCTCTGATGGAATAAAAGAAGTCATCAGTGGATGTACAGAGTTGAATGCGTTGGAAAAGCCATGCGCTAATGCTTTCAGATTGTATCTGAAAACTCGTGCTGTGCCTTCGAAAGAATCTATCAAAAGGGCAAAAGATTTGCCTCGTGAGGGTCTTCATCCAATTTTCAGGGATGTTCTTCGGTCAGATGAGCTTTCTGCTCTTGCATTCTCAGAACGTCTTAAATCATTTCGGTGGGTATTCTAGCTCAAAAAAACATGTTTTCTTGCTTTTGTTTAAGTTGGCATCTAATGGATCTTCTTCACTTCAAATCATTCTCAGGCCAAAGCAGACTATTTTAGAGGCTGAAGGTGAAGCTGCTAAAGCAAGAAACTCTAAGGTAACACAATGTTTTCAATTCCTTTTTCAACATCAGATTCTAGGTTCATCTGCAACTAGCAGTCAACACACCAAAGCCTTTATGTTGATTTATGCTGTAGGGTAATCAATGGTTAGATGTGATGAAGAGGAAACGAGAAGTTCATGAGGGGATTATAAATTTAGTTCATCAGAAGAGTTCTGTTGATCCAAGGCCAGAGGTAATTGTCACTGTGAAAGTTAGCGATTTACATACAACCAGTACTAAGAAACCTTAAGAACTGGACACCATTGCAGGCAAGGCATAGCCTTTGCAAGCTCGAAAAATGGCAGTTGTTCTAGCAAATATTTCTACAATGAATATAGTAATGGAAGCATTTTGCCGTTTCCTTTCTTGTTTAAGATAAGATCATCGGTAGGAGGATAAGCTGTACTTATTTCTAATATCCTTTTCCCAAGCAATCAACATCCGCTCCTGCTATCCGCTCAGTCTCAGTGGTATTACCCTGTAATTTCCAGCACATGCTGCAGTGTTTTGCATTAGTGCAGATGTAAAACACGCCAGTATTTTTTTTCTATGTATACAATCAACATGTGCATTAGCAATGCCTGGCTTTGTTTATTTTAAAGGCTACTTTGATAGTCGTTATGGTAGTATCTCTATTTTGACAGTTTGTAGTTGGAACATTGAAATGTTAATAGACAGCATTCATTATTACCTTTTTTTTTGCTGTTTACCCAGTGCTACAGTAAAGGTGGCACTTTTTCTCTCATGCTTTATACAGTGAGTTATGGTCTATCTTATTTCCATGCAGGAAGATGATGACATTTCAAATTGGGAGAAGAAAGGTCTTAATTTCTTTTACTTCCTTTTAGTTTTTCGGACTATATTTTGAGCTATGTTGGTATTTCTTTTGTCATTTTGCTCATTCCAGAAGTTTGTGGTACGAAACGGAAATCACAGAGCTTTAGAGATGAAGATTACTTTATAAGTTCAGTACCTCAGAACCATGTATGCTTTTTAAACCCTGCTCAAAGAATTACTAGAAATGTTGATCCAGTTCTTAACCTACAGTTGGTTACTGTAGTAGTTTGAGCCTAACATCATTTTTTTGTGTTTGTTTCCCTTTTAGCATTTGGAAGCCGGGTTGTCTGTGAGGAACAATGAAGGATTTGTCGAAAACAGGTATATGCTTTATTTTATATGATTGTCGTTTTGAAATGGAAGCAAGGCATTTGCTCCCTCTGTCCCAAATTGCTATTCGTTTTAACTTTCTAGGTACATAGCTTGTCAAGATACATGGCAAAAGTTATGTATGTTGAAAAGCCAAATGAAATAGTAATTTGGGACTGAAGGAGTACTTTATCTTTATTATTGCAAATCTGCAATAGCCATTGATGAGTATTTCTTCTAGGGCATGTTTAGTCAACAAATTGAAAATGTGATCTTGATTTTTGAATGGTTTGCCTTTTTTTTTTTTGGTTTAATGTTGGTTGACATGTGTTGCTTTTGGCTTTGCTGTGCTTATTTTTTAAACTAATGTGAAAGCACTCCTTCAGGCACATCTGATTACAGTTTTAACAACTTATAGAATCCAAGTTTTGGTTTGTCTATTTATCTCTCATGTTTTGGTTTGTCTATTTATCTCTCATGGATAATTTCTTTAGTAACTTTCAGAATTTTGTCATTTGAAATGCAATGATGTCTATAACATGGATGTAACGGCAGATGACAAACACCAAATATTTGAAAGCAGTTCCACCACGAGACTATCACAATCCACATCAATGTCAAATATAGTTTAAATATCATTTGATCTTTTCATATTCAGTTTATTGAGCATATCACAATTCAGCAAAATGTGCAGCAAATCTCATACTTCTTAGGATCTGCCATGCTCTTTGGTTGTACAATACTTTTTCATATCCCAAATTTATCTAGTTCATGAAATTGAGAATGTAAGTCAAACTTACTGCTGTCATGCAGATTGGATGCTGCTGTTCTTGATCTAGTCGATGATGAAGCCTCTGGTATGCAAGCACAGAAAACTAGATATCACTGGATGAAGGTATAATTTTTTGCTAGTAATGTTGATAAGTTATAAACATATTGCATTCTGAATCCGCGTGCCTATTTTGCTATTGCAGAACAAGTTTGTCAAGTTGAACAGTGGGGATCGTGTGACAGCTACTGGAAAGGTAAATCTCTTGCATGCTATGCGCTATTATGTTTAAAACAGCCGCAAAGTTTACAGATTGTTGACTTGTACAAATTGTGCCCCTGACTTTTCTGTCCCCGACTTTTCTTAGATTAAAACAGAAGGTGGTGCGAAGATAAAGGCATCAGCAACAGGGATCTATAAGAGATGGCAGCAGAGGACACACAAATCAATCAATATTGGTGGGAAATCTGGTCACTTTGCAGAAGAGCGCACATCCAGTGCAGGTAAATGCTTTATGTTTACCTTCTATGCTGCAAGTTTGAGCTGAGCACCATGTCCTTCCAAATTCTGTTTTGCTTTCAATTCGTTTCGTGATGTACTTGTAAAGGGTTTGTCACTTCTCATTGTATTGGCATGAAAACTAGTATGTTTTCTCACAATAGAAATCTGTTAAGATTGTTGCAAGTGCTTGGTCAGTTGAGTTAATTAATCATTGCATTTGGTAATGTGGTACTTCTGTTAACTTTTTACAAGTGTATTGGCTCATTTGAGCTTGTGCTGTTTAGTGGTACTACTTTAGAAGCATTGAACTCCGGTGTAACCAGTACTTGACAGACACTATGACCTAGTGCAGGTGGTTATCATGGAGGGAACAATAAACACTTCTCAGGTGGCCGTGGACGCAGGTCCATACCGAATGCCGATGTACCCTCTGAGATAAGGAACCCTGATCAGATGCAGAAGAGCAGGCAGAAGAAGGCGGTGGAGATCACGCGGTTGAAGAACAAATCCGCAAAGGATGGCAAATTCCCGAACAAGTTCCAGAAGAACCGGAGGCCCGACGGGAATGGCAAGGGGAGGGGAAACGGGAAGGGAGCTGGGAAACGCGGGTTCAGTAACGGACCTGGTAAAGGTGGGAAGGGGCCCAGCAAAGGCGGGAAAGGCAAGGGCAAAGTGAAGGGTAAGGGTGGCAGGTGATTGATGCCTCGGCTTAGCGGATTCGGTGCTGATCGTCTAACGAACGTGTAATGTTACCGCTGAAGCAGAAGGGTGGTCAGGTCTAAAGATCCAGGAGCGGCTATGTTTTAGCATTGCAGGGGACACCACCTGTGCTGCCCACAGTTTTGTTTGATTTGTACCGTAGGCAAAGACCTTAGTGTGAAACTAGCGTGTCCTGTGTTTTGATGAGTGGATCAATGACGGAGCA
Source organism: Cenchrus fungigraminus (assembly GCA_036936925.1). Taxonomy (NCBI): domain Eukaryota; kingdom Viridiplantae; phylum Streptophyta; class Magnoliopsida; order Poales; family Poaceae; genus Cenchrus; species Cenchrus fungigraminus. The sequence goes on along the minus strand of CM072769.1, from coordinate 102,609,117 downwards.
AGATTCTCCTGATGACTAGTACGATTCTCGTTTGCATACAGATTCTAATTGTTTTTCTATGCTCGGTGGGCCTTTCCTGGCACGCCAAAGTTGCTCCGAGGGCATCGTTGTTTGTGCGACTCTCGCCTGTGGTCTGGTGATGCCTGATGCGTTCGTGCGCTTTGCGCCTTTGCCTTCTGGGAAACAGAGATGGACGGACGACGGCTGCCGGAGCTTCACTCATGGGCTCAAGGCCACGTGCCCAAAGATAGATGGCAACGTTATTCGCAATTCGCAAAATGTTCCACCAGATATGTTCCCTTGATCGCAATTCGCAACATCATGCTGCGTCCGCCTACGGTGCCAACATTCTAGGCACGGCATGGTGCCAATCAAGTTTCCCAGCTCCAAATCCGTCTAAAAGCCACCAAACCACATAAGTAAGGAATCCTCCACCTCAAGCCTTAAATCCCTTAACCCCAATTCTAATTTATTCTAGAATTATGGTGACTTGGCCTTGTGCATTTCATCGAAGATATAAATTCACCTTATGTTGTAAATCCTTGTTTTTTACGGAGAAGATTCAGTCTTAAACTATGTCAATGGGACCACAAACTTCACAACCCCATTGCTCCAAACATCTTTTCTCTCTTCAAAGGTTAGGAGTACAGAGTACTCCTATTTGGAGCCACTATCTCTAACAATTAGCTAGGGCCTAGGGATATTGGATTCACCAGCTTAGAAAGTGGTCAATTGGCTAGATGGACACTAGCTAATTTTTAGTAGCCAAGTATTAGCTATATGAATTCAAACAGACCCGCTCTATCCAATCTCACAGATGTGCAGAGCATGGTGTGCATGTGCTGCAGAGTGTAGCAATACATAAGCGTGTGTATGACTGTAATTAAAAAAACAACAGTACGGGACTCTCTCTGGGCCCTTTTGCCCATCAACGATACAGAAACGCCGGCCCACGTTATTTTATTCTCTCAAACCGGAAGCATCTGGCACGCACGATCCCAGTTTGTTCGGCGCCGGCCGCCTCCATTTCCTCCCCGACCGCGCGCCACCGCCGCGCCGCCGCGCCATGGCCGCACATGCACCGGCGGCTCCGCTGCGGCGTCGATCGCCATCACATGCCGCCCTGACGCGAACCAACGCGACGGGTGATCTCTTTGGTGACGCCGGCCGCCCCGCCGGGGAACCCCAGGCGCCGGCATGTGACCTGACGCCGCCGTGGTGGAAAAACCGCGCCGCAGCAGCGTCATCGATCGTGCTCCACACACACACATTTCTCTCCCTCTTTCCTTTCTTTTATGACATGATGATTATTTATTTCGGATAATGTTTTGAGAGTTCGCAGTTGATGGAATCAATATTAGGTGTGCAGCTTCCCGATGCTACTACCTCTCTCCTGCTACTACTTTTTTACTTTTTTTTAAAGACGTGCAAAGCACATTTTTCATTAACAGAGGAGAAAAATGTCTTCCAGTTAGATTGCAGACAGGCACGAAACCAAACGAAAAGGAGACAAGGGTTCTAGGGGTCTACACCGTCCGCACCGGGCGAACACCTAACAGACGAGCAAGCGGAAGAAATCCATCACGCGCTCAAGATCTAACCTCATCCAGAATCGCAGGTACCAGCGCCACCGGCATGAGAGCTTCACTGTCGTGGACGCGCCTGTTCCTCTCCCTCCACAACGACCAAGCGACAAGCCAAATAAAGGTGTCGAAGCCTTTCCTTCGCACCTTAGCGACCTACTTCCTAGCGGAGCACCACCAATCTGCGAACTTCACAGGGTGGTCCGGGGCTAGGTCCTAGAAAAGAATATGCCTGAGTGCCGAGAACTAGGTCTCTCGGCTGACACAGTCCACAATCAGGTGATCCAGCATTTCTGACTCCTGTGCGCAGAGCGCGCAGACATCCGAATCCCTGAGCCCGTGACGGTGTAATCTGTCCGAGGTCCAGCAACGGCCGTGCAAGACCAGCCAGGCGAAGAACTTGCATTTCCCCGGCATATGAACCTTCCAGATCTGGTGTGCTTCGAGGCTCTCAACGCGACCGAGAAAGAGGGCGGAGTAGGCCGAAACCGAAGAGTAAACCCCGCTAGACGACCACTTCCAAATGAATCTGTCAGGCTCCGACGTGAGCCTAACCTACTGCACCAGGTCCCAGACGGTAAGGTACTGTAGAAGCACCTGCACTGTCCTGGTGTGGGTGATGCCCGCGACCCAGCGTAACCCTGCCGCCCCAATCTGCAGGCCCTCACAGCCTCACTGACCGTGCGGGACCTTCGCACCCTCGGTGAAACCGCGGCCCAGAGGTTGGAGGCCAAGGCTTTGATGGAGCATCCGGAGATCCAGTTGTCCTCCCAGAACAGCGCGCGGGCACCGTCCTCCTCCTCCACAGAGATGGAGGCATCAAAGAATGCCTGCAAGGCCCGGTCAACTGGGAAGCAGAAAGCCGCCCACGTCCGGTCCGGGTCCGTCCGCGCAAGCCAAAGCCAGCGCAGGCATAGTGCCGTACCAAAGACGCGGAGGTCTGGCAGTCTAAGACCCCCGCAGCGCGTAGGGTAGGTGACATTCACCCAAGCGACCAGACAGCGACCGCCCCAGGCCACCTCTGTGTCAGACCAGAGGAAGCCTCGGATGAGAGTTTCGACCGCGCGCAGCACCCAGAGAGCGATGGTGATCGCCATCGAGATATGCACCGGGATGGCAGAGAGGGTGGATTTGGCGAGGACGAGACGACCACTACGGCTCAACAGTCTACCTTGCCAGGGAGGTAGGCGCCTGGCGACTTTATCGACTAGTGGCTGTAAGACGACTTTGGGTAGCCTCCTAATAGAGAGAGGTACCCCAAGGTAGGTGCACGGAAAATCAGCGATGGTGCAGAAGAGGATAGAGTGGACCAAGGACATGTGGTCCTCGGAGCAGTTGATGGGGTAGACCTGGCTCTTGGAGTAGTTAGCCGCCAAGCCAGAGGTGTTCTCGAAGAGCGACAACACCGCCTTGACGACCCTCAGGTCTAGCTCGACCGGAGAAAAGAAAGCGACCACATCATCCGCATAGAGAGAGGCACGAAAGCGGATGTTCCTCCTGAGGTTAAGAAGGAGACCACAGGATTCCGCTTTGCGGAATAAGGCATGGAAGCATTCCATGACCAGCACGAAAAGCATGGGAGATAGAGGGTCTCCATGGCATAGGCCCCGACCATGGCAGATCCGCTGCCCAGGGACACCATTAAGCAGAATCTTGGTTGTAACACCTCGTGTTTTTAATCAAGTGTCACTAGAGGCTAATCACATCCCTGATCACCCTATGATCATTTGTGCTTAAGCCCTTAATCATATTAGAGGTCAAACCCTAGTCAAACCCCCTAAGCCATGAACTCAATCTAGAACTTTTGGCACGTTCTCCAGTTTTCACCAAAACACTTCAAAATCGGCCAATATCAAAGTTGTGCAGTTTTTCAAGGCCTACAACTTTGATGTTGAGTGGCATTTGAAATTCGAAGTGAAAACATGTGAAAAACCTTGGTCAACGCTTCCAGTTTCTGTTCACCAGCACCGAGAAAATAGTCAAGTTCAAGAGCTGTTTGTGCTCGATCCCGTGAACGAATCACCTAACGGCCTTTGTAAAAGTTGTAGAGTGATAGTTGATCTACAAGTTTGTCAATTGGTGTTTGGATCACTTCTATATTGAAAACTCGAGTTTGGGTTGGTCAAACAGGGGCACATCAAAATGTTTGAAGCCAGAGCGCCGCCCCGCACGACGCCGTCACGCGCGCACGCCGCATCGGGCACCGCCGAGTGACCGGCTGCAAACACCGAGGCATACGGGGACCCACCGGTCCGTCGGGGTCGCTGCATAGGATTGGACGCGCGAGGCAGTAACAGGCCTAGGCCTCTAGGCCGGTGCCACGCGCCGCGCCGCCAGCCGCCGGAGCGCGCACACCGAGGCCGTCATTGGCCGGCCGCGCCCGCGCACGTCGCCGCACTTTCCCGGCAATGCCGTCGTCACTGTGCCGCGCTAGGGTCACGTCATGACCTCCTCTCCACGCCACGACCGCCTATATAAGCCCCCGCTCCTCCTCTGCCCCGCCAGAGCTCTCCGCCGACGCCATTGCCACCGCCGTGACGAGCTCGCTCCTCCTCTAGCCCCCGCTGCTGTCGGAGCACTTGAAGCTCCTCTCTAGAGTTCCAGTGAACTTCCCCACCTACACATTCACCAGTCCCGCTCCTCTCCGCGCCGCCACGGTCTCGCCGCCGCCGCTCGCCGGAGTCATCCCCGGCCACACTGCCGCCACCAATCAACTCCTGGTGAGCTAAATCATCGACCCCCCTCATTTGTTTGTCTGCCCCGGCCCTAGTTTGCCGCCGTCGAACTTGCTCCGCCGCGGGAGGGCACATTTGTGAGATCAAGTTTTGCCTAGGGTCCTCTGAGTAAAAGCTAGGGACCAATCCGTAAGGATTTTAATCTTTCCAAGGGTCGCAGTGAAAGAAGATTCTTCTTCTTTTGCTCATAAGTCCTAAATCTTGTAAAAATCATAATAAATCATAGAAAAATCCTAAAAATGCAAAACCAATTTTGTTGGTTTCCTTATGACCAGACCTACATCTTTTACAAAACCTGTATATGCTTTTGATGCATGGTTTTTGAATGAAAAATCCAAATCAGTTGGTATGAGGTTGTTCATAACCTGAGTTGTACACATGTGCTAGGCCTGATCTTTGGATATGTTGGTGACCAGCACTAGTATAGGCTATACCTAAGTTTTTGTACAAAGTTACTGAGTGGTCATTTAGTTATGTTTTATTTTGCTTTGTGGCTAGATCTATGTATCTCTTTCGTGCAGCTTTATATATATGTGTTCTGTGGTCCATCTTTTGGATATCACCTTGTTATGCAGAAAAGTAATGCTAGTAATTTTATCATGAGTTTAGGAGCTGTCTTTATATCTATTTCTGAATGATGCTTGTTTATGAAGTAAAATCTATAGCTCAGTTTCCTTTGGTCCAGTGATGCTTATCCTTGGCACAAGTGATGTGTATATCATGCTTAGGTTATGATAGAAAGTTGGGCTACCTTTGAGTTATACATCTCTCTGAATATATTCTTTGTGAATAAATAGGCTGAAAATGGTTATTTTTGTGTAGCATGAATGAAATAGGTTCTGAGGATATTTTTTGGTGTGTAACCTAGTTTTAATCTGTAGTAGCTCTGAGTAAAATTTGAGCAGCAGTGCATGAGTATTTTTCCCTGTATTTAATATTCTTGCTTTTGCTATGAATATCTTGTCTGATTTTTCATGCTCAGTATATAGCCTTGTTTGCCATGAAATTTTACCAGTGTCTCTGTTACAGTGCCATGTGCTCACACAAAAGTTTTCAATGCAAGATGTTACATGGTTTAACCAGAATAAATTTTGGAATAAACTAAGTATATTAAAAAGAGAAATAAAGAAAACTCCTTTTATGAACTCATGTGTGGTATAACCCTTGAAAGTGTTACCAATGAACCTCTGGAAACTAAATTGATTGCATGTGTGCTAATTCTAATCTAATTAAATAAATGTGCACACAATCTTTATTAAAATAATAATAATTAAATAAAGGGTTTGATAATTAATCTTAAGGAAGAGTATGCTGGATATATTCTTGCCAAAGTAAATGTGCTCAACATGCCACCCTGAACTTAATACTTGTTGTTTGGCTTACACCATCCTCAACACTTAACTCCTGCATTGCATTCCTCCGTATAGAAGTTCCTGACGGTAGCTACGCGCTCGTGCCGGCTGACGAGAACGAGGGAGCAGGAGGAGACGTGCACTTCGTGACCGTAGAACAAGACCCGGACCAAAGTCCGAAAGACTGTCTGACTGCTGGCGCTGCCGAAGGCAAGCCCCAGTTCAACATACACCCTTTTTACAAATTCTGAATTTATGCTTGATTATAAAGGTGCATTTACGTTCAGGAGTTGAATGGAAACCCTAGATGCATGATCCATAAGTACCTATGATCTTTCACTAGTATGCTAGGTCGCTAGTTGCTATGCACTAAGGACCCGGTACAAGTCGAGTGATGTATTTCACTCGCGAGAATAGGTTCTTATGTTGGAATCATAAGAGTTGTTAAATTGAATTGCTCACGTGGTAAGAGCATGAGATTTTGGGCTCCGGTCCAATGGTTAAGAGATTAAGCATTTGAAAGTACTAAACATTTGTCGGACATGGGTACGGTAAACCTAGTACCTGAATGACGCGGTGCGGGAACTTTAGGCTACTACTCTTGGGCTGCTGCCCCAGTCTTGCAAACTGTGGTGCATGGTGACGCTGGATGCTAGTGTGAGGCATGCCAGCTAGCTATGTACCTAGGACTGTGGCATCAGTTCCTAATCCGACGAATGACGGGAACCGTTTGGTTGAAATCGCTCTTTGTGAGGGTTTTCTCCCGTATGTTTAGGTTCACCTTGCAAGGTTATTAATCGATCGATCGTCGGCCTCTCACCGTTATCCGGGAATAGCTTAACCCTCTAACCATGATAATCCCTCTATGATGAAATGTTGATAAATTTGATGTTTGATTAATTGTTTGCACAAGTATGCTTGAATTAGTTGCTTACCTAGTAATAATTGATCTACTGGAACTTGAGCTAAAATATTGAAAGTAAGGATCAACCCTATAGTCGCTTCTCGGCAAACCAAACCCAACAGCCAAAGGCCAAGCATGAATAGAAGTTTAAGTCTTTTATTTCAGACGGGTAAGCCTTGCTGAGTATTAGTATACTCAGCCTTGCTATATATGTTGTTTTCAGGTGATAATGTTTGGCCTGGTGAAATCCCACCCGGCTGGGAGCTGGAATGGGTGGATGACGAGGAGTAATGGCATTAGGGATGGCCTCCCATAATGCCAAGTTATCGATTAGTGATATATATTTCCGCTATTTCAAAACTCTGAACCATTTACCTTTGATGCAAGGACAATGTTTGTAATAAATAACCCTACGAGGAATTTGGATTAACTTGTAAGGTACTCTGGACTCTCCTTCGTGGGGGTTTTAATGTATGTGTTTCGATCCTCTGTGTGGTTTACAAGTGATTTACCGGGCTATGACCCGGCAACACTCAACTGGATAATTCTTTATTATCGCTTAATGACCAAAGAGGATCGGTCTAAGTGATAGTACGGACTTGTCTCGGATGGGGTTGTCACAGTTGGTACCAGAGCATCCGTATACACCAGTGTAATTAGTTTAATCATTAATTACAATGATTTACAATTAAAACTTGCCAAGATTGATTGGATTTTGAAAAATACGTTGGATCGTTAAGGAATGTTTAGACCGAAGGCCCTAGAGGGACTTTTTGGGTTCTTTTTAAGGTGGCTAAGTACCATGGTTTATTTATACTAACTCCCAGCACTTCTTAAATCACGTGTTTCATACGTGTGTGATACCGCATCATGAGTATGCGAGGGTCGATAGGGCAATCCATTCCACGGATCCTATCTTCTCGGTTGGATGTCCACGTGTTTTATAAGTGTGCTACCGTGTGCAAGTCATACGAAGGATGCCATGTTCTATTCAAGATGAACATGTCACAGGTTGTGATGTCACCACGTTTGCTATACTTGTGCATGATTCCGCATTACGAACATGCGAAGGGGGACACCCTCCATTCGAAAGGGGCGTGTCTCAGGTTGGACGCTGTCCATGCAGTGTTAAACGCATGGATACCATTTCTATAGCGAATGGTAATGTATGTGGACGCTTCCGTGTTGTGCTGGCATGGAAGGTTCTTTTCTGCAGGTACACTAACCACGTTATCGCGATCGTTATGAACGACATGTAGCTCCGACTAGTTATTATAGGGAGAGTCGCTTATAAAACTTGTCACCGGCATTAACTTCGTCTTTTTAGATCCATAAGTGTGAGGTCGTTTAAGACGTGTGCATGCATCATAAAAATCAAATGAACCTAAAAACTTGATGTTCTACCCTTGTGTTATGCTCCTAAGTTGTTGTTTGATCTTAGAAAGAGTTTCTCTATCTTTTGATCCTAGTTGTTTGTTTCTGTCAAACTTAGGATGTTGTCTGTTCATGAATTTTTAGAGCCATTTCTAGGATGTTTCTGACTAGGTGACTTTTACGAAGGTTGTTCCTCATCAAGTCAAGCATCTACTGTGAATTTTTCACAATTTTAGGAATTCTCAGTCTAGAGTTATGATCAAAATAGTGAACCTCTGCTCTGCTGTTTTTCCTGCTGACCTTCCTTTGGAAGAAGAATTTTTAGAGCATTTTCCCTTCAGATCCAGATCTACCTTAGAATACCAAAAATGTGCATGATTATGTCACTGAGTTGCTGTAAAAAGTTGGGAATACCAAAAATGTTGAGTTATGAATTTTTGTTCATACCACCAGATTTTTATACCCTACGCATGTTATACTCCTTTTCGAGTTTTAACGTGTTGTACCCATTTCTTGTACAGATGGAGTACCCGGAGTTTTTCGAGATTGACGCAGATGGTACCATGCATACCAACGGTCTCCACTGGGAGGATTTTCCCCGTGTTCTGTGGGACACCCTGCGCGAGGTGGGCTACACCGCTCCACCGACGTACGAGGTGCTCCACTTTTGGGACCGAGGTGTGCCCTACGCGCGTACCGTGGCTACGGTGCCGCAACACCCTGAGCACCCCGAGTGGCCCTTCTTGAGCATGGTGTTCTACGGAAACCGTGGCGTCGAGTCACTCGAGTCTACAGCTCTGAGGGTTCTCCACACATTCTGCGAGCAGCACCCAGAGGAGGTGATGCTCACCGCTCTGGGGTTGTTCCCGACGCTGGACCCACACGACGAGGGTTGGCATGAGCGCTTGTCGCTTACCAGCGTGTTGCTCACCGCCGATCCTCCAGCGGTCACTGTACAACAGCTTCTAAGGTTACTTGAGGCGCTGTACAACGTGCAGGTCTTCCGTCTCGCCACCGAGGCTATACTTGCGGGTGTGATCCGCGAGACGTCCGCGCTGACCGACGTCATCTACCGCGACTTGCAGCAGGAGCGTCATATCTCTGCTCACTTGCAGCAGGAGGCCGTGTTCTTCCAGGACCAGCGTACACAGTGGGAGCAGGAGCGAGCCCAGTACGTTGACCAGCTGTACGCTCGTGACGACACCATTGACAGGCTGCGTGAGGACAACGACAGACTGCGTGTAGAGTATATCCAGGCCGTGACCCAGTGTATGGTGCTAGTGCAGAACGTGGCAGAGATGCAGAACCAGGTGATTGATATGGAGGTTGAGGTGGAGGTGTGACAGGCGATGGCACACCAGCAGCAGCAGCCACCAGTTCCTCCACCAACAGCACCTGTCGCTCCGGACGAGCTGCGGGGAGCTTCGGGCTTAGACGAGGACAGTGTTGGGGGACCACCCCCAGACTCCCCTCAGACCAGCACTGGCTCCGCTGCTGGCTACTAGTTTACCAGATGTTGTTGTATGGAGTTACCAGGTACTCTTAGCTTAGCCTTATCAGCTAGATTTTGTGGAGGGATTAGGCTGCTCAGAGAGTACGTGGGATGTGCTTCATGTCCATGTATGATGTGTTGATTAGGTGATCCACGAACTATGCATCATGTAATGCTATTTGGATGAAAACCTTGTGATGTATGTTTCGTGAATTATTTCGGGTTGTTGCGATCGAAATTGGATCTTGCACTGACTACCAAAGTTGTGTGAAATATTCTCAAGATCATGCTCACCAAAATTCATTATGTTTGCATAAGCTTACCGAGAATTATAGCAAATTTTGTGCAGCTCGGCCTCCTGTGAAAACAGCTAGGCAGAGACTCGGTTACGGAATTTTTCGAGCATGATGACATCAAAGTCTGACCCTGAGTTGAATACCAATGTTGGAGCTTATAAAATTTTATGCTTACTGACCAAAAATGAGAATTTTCTCATGTCTGGGCAGAAAGTTATGAATTTTTCGTTACGAGCAGTGCGCTGTCCGGTCTTAGCTTATGGATGTTACGAGTTTTCGTCTTAAATATTCTTCTTGTGAATTGAGTAAGCAAGCTTGCGAATATGTGACTAATGGAAACTCCATGAATTTCAGATGGTGGGACCGACACGCACCTCCCCAAATGGTTTTGGTGCAAGTGGGAGTGAGGCTCCGCCACCTCCTCCCCACATGACGATACAGGAGCAGTTCATGGCCACCCAAACGGAGGTGATGCGCCAGTTACTGCGGACCCAGCAACAAATAGCTCAGCAGCTACAACAAGCCCTGCGTGGGGGAAATAATGATGGTCTACCTTTGGTCACCAAGTATGAGCACTTCTACGGCATGAAACCTCCAACCTTCGAGGAGGCCAAGGAGCCTCTAGCTGCTGAAGCATGGATCAGGGCCATTGAGACCAAGTTCTCAGTATTCACCCTACCGTGCTCGGAAGAGTGAAAGGCTAGCTTTGCCGCCTTGCAGCTTCGTGGTGTAGCCCTGATGTGGTGGGAGCACTACAAATCTATGGTTTTGGCTGGACATCAGGTCACATGGGCTGAGTTCAAGCGAGCCTTTAAGGAACATCACATTCCTAAGGGTCTCATGGATCGTAAGATGAAGGAGTTGCTGGCACTGAAGCAGGGGACTGACACAGTGTACGAGTACGCTAAGAAATTTAACTCCCTGTGTCAGTACGGTGGGCATCACATTGATAATGATGCTAAGAAAATAGAGCGTTTCCGTGATGGACTGGATGGAGAGCTCTATGAGAGGCTTAATCTCTGTGAGCCGAACAACTACCAAGACCTTGTGAACAAGGCCATCTCCCAAGAGGACGCTATGAGAAGAGCCCAGAAGGACAAGAAGAGGCAGGCTGGATTCACCACTTCTGGTGGATTAGGCAAGAAGTTCCGCTTCGTCAAGAAGAGCAATCAGGGAAACTCCCAGTCATCATCATCAGGACACTGGCGAGTGACCCAATCCCAGAACAAGCCCTCTGGAAATTTCCAGTACTGTAAGGCGCAACAGCAGCCTTACAAGCCCAATGCACCCCCTGTCAACAATAATGCTATCAAGGACCGTCACTGCTACAATTGCGGGCAGCCAGGGCACTATGCTAACGAGTGTCCCAAGCCAAAGCAGATCAAGACCTATCAACAAGGTGAAGGGTCAGCAGCCAAACCGGGCAATCAGGGTAAGAAGCCTACCGTGCAAGTAAAGCAGGGCAAACTGAACTTCACTTCTCTGATGGAGATGCCAGAAGGAGCACCAGTGCTGACGGGTACATTTTCTATCCGAGGCTATGCAGTTAAAGTACTGTTTGATTCTGGTGCAACACATAGTTTTATAAATGGACAAATTTTGAACAAATTGGGTGTGAAAAGTTGTCAAACAAAACAACCATTCTTGGTAACCACACCTGGTGGCTGAGTTTCTACTAGAGACCTATCTTGGAAAGTGCCTATTGAACTAGGTAGCAAAGTCTTCCCAACCAACCTCATTGTTTTGGACCTAGAGGGCATTGACGTGATCCTAGGCATGAACTGGTTGGCATATCATCAAGTCATTTTGGATCTTGCTACCAGAATGATAGAATTGAACTCTGTCTTCATGAACGAATTGGACAAGTTCGTAGTGGTCTTCATTGATGATATTCTCATCTATTCCAAGAACGAAGAAGAACATAAGAAACATCTTCGGATTGTTCTACAACGATTAAGAGATCACAAGCTTTATGCTAAATTCTCTAAATGTGAATTCTGGCTGGATAGTATGAAGTTCTTAGGTCACACTATTACTAAGGATGGTATCTCCATGGATCCTAGCAAAGTGCAGGAGGTCATGGATTGGAAACCACCCAAATCTGTGCATCAGATTCGCAGTTTTCTGGGTCTAGCTGGCTATTACCGTCGATTTATTCCGGACTTCTCCAGAATAGCTAAACCTATGACTGAACTGTTGAAGAAAGGTGTCAAGTATGTGTGGGATGAAGCTTGTGACAAGGCTTTTCATACCCTGAGGGAACATCTCACATCAGCCCCAGTGCTCGCACAGCCAGATACGACGAAACCATTTGACGTGTATTGTGACGCTTCTGGCACTGGCCTTGGTTGTGTACTTATGCAAAACAATAGGGTCATTGCCTATGCCTCACGAGCACTGAGACCTCACGAGAAGAATTATCCTACCCATGACATGGAGCTAGCAGCAGTTGTGCATGCCTTAAAAATTTGGCGGCATTACCTGATGGGAAATCGCTGCAATATCTTCACCAATCACAAGAGGCTTAAATATATTTTCACTCAATCGGATCTGAACATGAGGCAAAGAAGGTGGTTGGAGTTGATTAAGGATTATGAGCTAGAAGTCCAATATCATCCAGGCAAGGCCAACGTGGTTGCTGATGCGCTTAGTCGCAAGCATTGCTATTATACCGCTATTGAGCCACGTAATGAAACCTTATGTGAGAAGATGAGGAAGCTTAACCTCGAGGTGGTCGAGTATGGGAACCTAAATGTCATCTCGATTGAATCCCCTCTCCATGAGAGAATCGCTTTAGCTCAGCTCACCGACGAAGGAATCCAGAAAATCAATCAGAAACTGTCTGAAGGAGACCCCAAGTATGCTTGTTTCCGGAAGGATGAGAAGGAAATAATTTGGTTCTACCAGAGATTAGTCGTACCCCAAGATCCGGAAATAAGAAAGGAGATTTTAGATGAGGCTCACCTCTCTAAATTTACCATTCACCCTGGTAGTACAAAGATGTACAGAGACCTTAGGGAAAATTTCTGGTGGTCAAACATGAAGGGTGAGATAGCCAAGTATGTGTCCAGTTGTGATACATGTCAGAGGATCAAGGCTAGTCACCTAAAGACCGCAGGCCAAATGCAACCTTTGTTTGTACCTGCTTGGAAGTGGGATGACATCAGCATGGATTTCATCGTAGGATTGCCCCTCACTCCCAAGAAACATGATTCCATCTGGGTTATTGTGGACCGATTGACCAAGACCGCTCACTTCATCATTGTCCACACTACCTATTCGGCTGAACGTTATGCTGAGATTTATGTTGATCTCATCGTGCGTCTGCACGGAGTTCCAAAGACCATTCTATCTGATAGAGGCACACAGTTTCTTGCTCGTTTCTGGGTGCAAGTGCATGAGTCCATGGGTACCAAATTGATCCATAGCTCTAGCTATCACCCTCAGACCGATGGTCAGACTGAAAGAGTAAATCAGATAGTGGAAGATATGTTAAGAGCATGTGTCATTCATTTTGACAAAACTTGGGATAAGTGCTTAGCCTTGGCAGAGTTTGCCTACAACAACAGTTACCAAGCTAGTTTGAAGATGGCCCCTTTTGAAGCCTTATATGGACGAAGATGTCACACCCTCTTGAATTTGTCACAAGCGGGTGAGAGGACGTTATTTGGTCCCAAACTAGTACAAGAAACCGAAGAGAGAGTGGAAGTAATCAGAGAAAACTTGAGAGCCGCTCAAATGAGACAAAAGAGTTATCATGACAAGGCTAAGGCACCTCGAGAGTTTGAAGTTGGTGAGTTTGTCTATCTAAAGGTGTCACCAACCAAAGGTGTACAGAGATTCGGAGTAAAAGGAAAGTTAGCGCCCCGCTATATCGGTCCTTATGAAGTCACTGAGAAGTTCGGCACGGTTGCATATCGTATCCGACTCCCAGACAGACTCTCCGCAGTACACGACGTATTTCACGTCTCGCAACTGAAGAAGTGTGATCAAATACCGGAAGCAAGAATAATCGACGAGACCAATGTAGAGGTAGAACCTGACCTAACACTAGCAGAATACCCAATGAGAGTGCTAGATCAGAAGGAAAGGCAGACCAGAAGGCAAACGGTTAAGATGTACAAGATACAGTGGAGTCATCACACGAAAGAAGAAGCCACCTGGGAAACGGAACAATTTCTCAACACCAAGTATCTGGGTTTTCTTCAAAACCAGCATCGTACGTAACCTTTTCCGGCTATCTTTTAAAATTCGAATCTCTGGATGAGATTCCTTTTAAGGGGGGTAGGCTGTAACACCTCGTGTTTTTAATCAAGCGTCACTAGAGGCTAATCACATCACTGATCACCCTATGATCATTTGTGCTTAAGCCCTTAATCATCTTAGAGGTCAAACCCCTAGTCCAACCCCCTAAGCCATGAACTCAATCTAGAACTTTTGGCACGTTCTCCAGTTTTCACCAAAACACTTCAAAATCGGCCAATACCAAAGTTGTGCAGTTTTTCAAGGCCTACAACTTTGATGTTGAGTGACATTTGAAATTCGAAGTGAAAACATCTGAAAAACCTTGGTCAATGCTTCCAGTTCCTGTTCACCGACGTCGAGAAAACAGTCAAGTTCAAGAGCTGTTTGTGCTCGATCCCGTGAACGAATCACCTATCGGTCTTTGTAAAAGTTGTAGAGTGATAGTTGATCTACAAGTTTGTCAATTGGCGCTTGGATCACTTCTATATCGAAAACTCGAGTTTGGGCTGGTCAAACAGGGGCACATCGAAATGTTTGAAGCCAGAGCACCGCCCCGCACGACGCCGTCACGCGCGCACGCCACGTCGGGCGCCGCCGAGTGACCGGGCACAAACGCCGAGGCATACGGGGACCCATCGGTCCGTTGGGGTCGCTGCACAGGATTGGACGCGCGAGGCGGTAACAGGCCTAGGCCTCTAGGCCGGAGCACGCACGCCGAGGCCGTCATTGGCCGGCCGCGCCCGCGCACGTCGCCGCACTTTCCCGGTAATGCTGTCGTCACTGTGTCGCGCTAGGGTCATGTCATGACCTCCTCTCCATGCCACGGCCGCCTATATAAGCCCCCGCTCCTCCTCTGCCCCACCAGAGCTCTCCGCCGCCGCCATTGCTGCCGCCGTGATGAGCTCGCCCCTCCTCTAGCCCCCACTGCTGTCTGAGCACTCGAAGCTCCTCTCTAGAGTTCCAGTGAACTTCCCCACCTACACATTCACCAGTCCCGCTCCTCTCCTCGCCGGAATCCGAGCCGAGGCGGCCGCGCCGCCACGGTCTCGCCGCCGCCGCTCGCCGGAGTCATCCCCGGCCACATCGCCGCCACCAATCAACTCGTGGTGAGCTAAATCATCGATCCCCCTCATTTGTTTGTCTGCCCCGGCCCTAGTTCGCCGCCGGCGAACTTGCTCTGCCGCGGGAGGGCACATCTGTGAGATCGAGTTTTGCCTAGGGTCCTCTGAGTAAAAACTAGGGACCAATCCGTAAGGATTTGAATCTTTTCAAGGGTCACAGTGAAAGAAGATTCTTCTTCTTTTGCTCATAAGTCCTAAATCTTGTAAAAATCGTAATAAATCGTAGAAAAATCCTAAAAAATGAAAAACCAATTTTGTTGGTTTCCTTATGACCAGACCTACATCTTTTACTAAACTTGTATATACTTTTGATGCATGATTTTTGAATGAAAATTCCAAATCAGTTGGTATGAGGTTGTTCATAACCTGAGTTGTACACATGTGCTAGGCCTGATCTTTGGATATGTTGGTGACCAGCACTAGTATAGGCTATACCTAAGTTTTTGCACAAAGTTACTGAGTGGTCATTTAGTTATGTTTTATTTTTCTTTGTGGCTAGATCTGTGTATCTTTTTCGTGCAGCTTTATATATATGTGTTCTGTGGTCCATCTTTTGGATATCACCTTGTTATGCGGAAAAGTGATGTTAGTAATTTTATCATGAGTTTAGGAGCTGTCTTCATATCTGTTTCTGAATGATGCTTGTTTATGAAGTAAAATCTATAGTTCAGTTTCCTTTGCTCCAGTGATGCTTATCTTTGGCACAAGTGATGTGTATATCATGCTTAGGCTATGATATAAAGTTGGGCTACCTTTGAATTATAAATCTCTCTGAATAAATGCTTTGTGAATAAATAGGCTGAAAATGGTTATTTTTGTGTAGCATGAATGAAATAGGTTCTGAAGCTAATTTTTAGTGTGTAACCTAGTTTTAATCTGTAGTAGCTCTGAGTAAAATTTGAGCACCAATTCATGAGTAGTTTCCCCTGTATTTAATATTCTTGCTTTTGCTATGAATATCTTGTCTGATTTTTCATGCTCAGTATATAGCCTTGTTTGTCATGAAATTTTACCAGTGTCTCTGTTACAGTGCCATGTGCTCACACAAAAGTTTTCAATGCAAGATGTTACATGATTTAACCAGAATAAATTTTAGAAGAAACTAAGTATATTAAAAAGAGAAATAAAGAAAACTCCTTTTATGAACTCATGTGTGGTATAACCCTTGAAAGTGTTACCAATGAACCTCTGGAAACTAAATTGATTGCATGTGTGCTAATTCTAATCTAATTAAATAAATGTGCACACAATCTTTATTAAAATAATAATAATTAAATAAAGGGTTTGATAATTAATCTTAAGGAAGAGTATGCTGGATATATTCTTGCCAAAGTAAATGTGCTCAACATGCCATCCTAAACTTAATACTTGTTGTTTGGCTTACACCATCCTCAACACTTAACTCCTGCATTGCATTCCTCCGTATAGAAGTTCCTAACGGTAGCTACGCGCTCGTGTCGGCTGACGAGAACGAGGGAGCAGGAGGAGACGTGCACTTCGTGACCGTAGAACAAGACCCGGACCAAAGTCCCGAAGACTGTCTGACTGCTGACGCTGCCGAAGGCAAGCCCCGGTTCAACATACACCCTTTTTACAAATTCTGATTTTATGCTTGATTATAAAGGTGCATTTACGTTCAGGAGTTGAATGGAAACCCTAGATGCATGATCCATAAGTACCTATGATCTTTCACTAGTATGCTAGGTCGCTAGTTGCTATGCACTAAGGACCCGGTACAAGTCGAGTGATGTATTTCGCTCGCGAGAATAGGTTCTTATGTTTTAATCATAAGACTTGTTAAATTGAATTGCTCACATGGTAAGAGCATGGGATTTTGGCTCCGGTCCGATGGTTAAGAGATTAAGCATTTGAAAGTACTAAACATTTGTCGGACATGGGTACGGTAAACCTAGTACCTGAATGACGCGGTGCGGGAACTTTAGGCTACTACTCTTGGGCTGTTGCCCCAGTCTTGCAAACTGTGGTGCATGGTGACGCTGGATGCTAGTGTGAGGCATGCCAGCTAGCTATGTACCTAGGAATGTGGCATCAATTCCTAATCCGACAAATGACGGGAACCGTTTGGTTGAAATCGCTCTTTGTGAGGGTTTTCTCCCGTATGTTTAGGTTCACCTTGCAAGGTTATTAATCGATCGATCGTCGGCCTCTCACCGTTATCCGGGAATAGCTTAACCCTCTAACCATGATAATCCCTCTATGATGAAATGTTGATAAATTTGATGTTTGATTAATTGTTTGCACAAGTATGCTTGAATTAGTTGCTTACCTAGTAATAATTGATCTACTGGAACTTGAGCTAAAATATTGAAAGTAAGGATCAACCCTGTAGTCGCTTCTCGGCAAACCAAACCCAACAGCCAAAGGCCAAGCATGAATAGAAGTTTAAGTCTTTTATTTCAGACGGGTAAGCCTTGCTGAGTATTAGTATACTCAGCCTTGCTATATATGTTGTTTTCAGGTGATAATGTTTGGCCTGGTGAAATCCCACCCGGCTGGGAGCTGCAATGGGTGGATGACGAGGAGTAATGGCATTAGGGATGGCCTCCATAATGCTAAGTTATCGATTAGTGATATATATTTCTGCTGTTTCAAAACTCTGAACCATTTACCTTTGATGCAAGGACAATGTTTGTAATAAATAACCCTACGGGGAATTTGGATTAACTTGTAAGGTACTCTGGACTCTCCTTCGTGGGGGTTTTAATGTATGCGTGTCAATCCTCTGTGTGGTTTACAAGTGATTTACCGGGCTATGACCCGGCAACACTCAACGGGATAATTCTTTATTATCGCTTAATGACCAAAGAGGATCGGTCTAAGTGATAGTACGGACTTATCTCGGATGGGGTTGTCACCTTGGTGCTAGCAGTCGACAGGATGATCGAGATCCAGTTAGTCCATGTGCGTTGGCAGCCAACTGCCGAGAGGAGCTCTAGGAGAAAGATCCACCCTACCGAGTCGAAAGCTTTAGCTAGATCAATTTTGAATATGATCCTAGGAAGCTTCCGACTAGAGAGCGTTCTGACGGTGCTAAAAACATAGCGGAAGTTATCGTGGATGAGGCGACATTTGATGAAAGCACTTTGGTTTGGTGAGATTAGGGAAGGAAGGTGACGGGCGAAGCGGTTGGCTGCTGCTTTGGAGAAAAACTTCCCGAAGCTATGAATTAGGATGATGGGGTGATAATCTGAGAGAGCGACCGGGTCGGGCTTTTTAGGTATGAGCGTGAGGAGAGCATCATTCAGGTGGTGGAAGCTGCGGAAGTCCAGACCAGAGAGAGTGTTGAACGCCCGCAGCACGTCACCCCTGATGATCGACCAGCACGACCTGTAGAAGCGACCAGTGAACCCGTCCGGGCCGGGGGCCTTGTCCAGAGGAAGATCCTTGACAACCTCCCAAACCTCGGCCTCGGAGAAGGGGAGGGCGAGGTCCCCCAAGTCCAGCCGCGGAAGGCCCAGCTCCTCAAAGTCGAGCGTGCAGGAACGCTCGTGGCTGGTGTCAAGGATCCTGTCAAAGTAATCAAAGGCTGCCGCGGCCTTTTCGTCTTCACGAAAGACAGCGACCATCGACCATGAGGGAGGGGATGAAATTCTTTCTTCTACGGTGGTTGGCGTGGAGGTGAAAAAGTTTAGTATTAGCGTCCCCCTCACGAAGCCACCTAAGGCTAAACTTTTGCCGAGCGATCGTTCGCTGCAGCGAAGTCAGACCGAGGTAGCGGAGCTTGAGGAAACGCCTCAGAGAAAGCTCCTCAGGAGAGAGCGACCGGGAATCCTGTGCGACCTCGAGACGGAAAATGACCTCCTTGGCAACCTGAATCTGCAAGCGAATGCTACCAACCGCCTTGGAGCTCCATTTAACCAGCGCCTTCGCCGTCTCACGAAGAAGGTGATCAATCAACCGTAGGGGGTCCGCATCAAAACGCGGCCCCGACCACACCGCTTTAACAGTGTCCAGGAAACCCTCCACCTTAAGCCTGGAAGGTGAAGCGTTTCTTGAGGTGCGCCACGCTGTCATGGTTTTCAACTACTCTTTTACTCTGATGCTGTCGTTGGTCAAGTCTACTCGTACACCACCGCCGGACTACGTCTTCTGTCTGTGTGTCTGGCTTGAAATGGGATAAATTGTAGCTCGTCAAACTTCCTTAATTTCCTGATCTTTTTTTTTATCTCTATCCTTTTTTAAGGAAAAATTGTCACACGTCAGCTGAAGTCACCCTCTTGTAGTGATCTAACGCATATAGTGTTGGGCCTGAAAAACAAGCAACTTGTGTGGCTGTATACATGTAAAATATCGGGAGGTACTTGGAAGAACCTTGTGTTATGATTTTTTCATGATTTTCCACCTGATTTAATGAAATGTTACGAAATAAATAAATAAAATTGGGTGTTGGTCTCAAAATTTCAAGCACTATAAAATTTCTCAAAGGGGAAATATCCAGCCTCAACATTTCCAAAAAGAAAACATAAATGGGATGCCTATGCTTTCTAGATTCTGGTAGGAGGGAAGCTGCCTGGTTTTGATTCAGCAACGGGGGCATGTGAATTATCTCTGCCTCCCAAAGGATGCAGAGATGTTCATGAGTTAATCTGAATATATCTTTCAATCGACATACCAAATACGAAGAAGGCAACGAGAAGGGCACACGGCTTGTCAGCATGGCTCAACCTGATTTCCATGGGCAAAAAGCTCCTGCTGAAAAAACAGCCTTCATTTCTTTTTTTAAAAAAAAACTTCAAGTCAGACCACAAGGCACATAAACTTTGTCCTACTTGACATGCCCCCATGCCACTTCCATTCTGCGGCATGGGCCAATCAGCTTTGTTTCCATTTTCAATCTGCAAGTTGCTTTCCTTATCAGGACGGGGGTTGGCAGCTCGAACTGGCCTGGAATTTGTCAATGGCGAACAAACATGATAAGTCTACTGAATATGCATTGCTCTTGGTTGCGCCCATGTAGCTTCAATTATACACACACGCACCAGCATGTTTTGCACTTCTTCTCCCTCCCTCCACCTGAAGCAGATTGTTTATGCAAAGCTGTTTTATTTTTGTTTATCCTGAGCATTTCTCCCTCATTGCGCTGTTGTGTTGTGTCCAGTGGCAGTGCGCCATTTGGTCAGAAACAGACAACCAACTGAACAACCACTAGAAAATATGCTGCAGATCGATGGAGTGATAACTTTTTAAAAACAAGCTAATTGTCACCTCGATCAGCAGATGCAAATATATTATCTTTTCCATGCCTGGTTAGCTGCACATCATGCATCTAGAAAAAAGTCAGATCTGTGCCAGATATGGCAAGTGCTTTCCCAACTACTCCCTCCGTCCCACAAAAAGGTGCAATCCTAACTTTTTTAGGACAGATTAGTAGTGACATCAAAAGACTTCAATACTCTCATTTGTTAGCCAAATGCAGTAAGTTTTGACATGCAGATCGGATCTGATTGTTTAATTAGACAACTAATTAGATCTATTTTTTAGGATTGCATTTTTGTGGGATTTTTTTCAAAAGCTAGGATTGTACTTTTTTGTGGGACGGAGGGAGTACGGCACATCTGTTGAGCATTCAGCGGAGTTTGAATGCCAAGAAGGGAAAGGCAGCCGACCAATCCTCTTTGGCCTTCACCGAGGGCGAAAAAAGGGTAAGGAAAAAACAAGGAACAGACAGAAAGATAAGGTAGAAATAAGAAGACTAGGCTGTGGCTTTTAGTAAATGGAATCAGATGTGACTTGTATTTGCATCACTGTCACCGATACAGCAATCTGGATAGAACAGGTGGTAGGTTAGGGACTTGACACTTGGGTAAAATTTGTCCCTGATCTGAAGAATCTGGGATAAGATATGTGGTGGGAGTATTCCTAATCCTGATTAGGAGGAGCAGTAGTAGTACTGTTCCTCATGTCATCAAAAGCATGATCTCACGGACAAGTGAAGGACATCTTAGAGGAGATGTCAGCTGAAAGTTTTGCTCGGTGCACATATTTAATTCAGCTTATCCTGCTATGTGTATCAGCTTTCAGCTGTCTGAAATATCTTGTATGTCTGTTTGTTATATTTTTTAGTGAAGATATCTCTTGAAAACTTCTTTATAAAATTTGATATATGGTTGAGGGGAATGATACTGCTACTAAAGAAAACTTACATCATTGAGAATATGGGATTGGTGAGAATTGGTACCTACTTTGCTCAATATGACAAACCTAGCAAGTAGCAGGCATTTCACTAGGTTTTGTGTTGGATGACTCGACTCGATCAGAATAACAGAATCAGAAGCTTTCCATAAATCCACTGCACTAGCAAATGTCAATTGATGAAGAACACTCTCTAATAATGGCTTCAAGTTGCAACATCTGAAGGGAACTCTCCTGAAACCCAAACGCAATTGGTGCGGGATTCCTCATCGGTTTCAGCTGCCTTCTCCACCTTGTTGGCCGACATCTCGTACTATTAAAGAATTTAATCCGGAGGGAAAAAAAGTTGTCAACCTTTCGTTAGCTTTTTCATAAAGAAAATGCAATGAACTTTGAATTGCCAGAAAAGCAAGACAAACATCCACTTGTTCTGATTTCTGAATATCCGATCATGAGAAATGTCACACCACATCATAGGTGTACTTGAGCAGAATAAATTTGATGGAGAACTTTTTCGCACGCTTCCCCTGGTTGACACTTGCAAGATCCACTTTCTGGAAACTGAATCTATCCATGTTCAATCATTTTCTCGATGCAGCCCGTAGCATGTTCTAGTGAGTATGTGAGTCATGACATGGACAATACAGCCTCTTGGTCCTACACAGAACTACAGGTATGGAGACAATCAGCCAAGCATGCTTCAAGGATTCAGTGCTTACCACCCTCGGTGTCTTTTAGTTTATTTACTGCCATTTGAACACAACACATCGCAATCGTTCGAGTAAGTTTCAACAGTGAGTTGAATTCTGAGCCATGAAAACGAATAGGCTTCTTCTGATGCAGCTTGGCCTTCAGAACCTCCAAAAGCCAGATTCGCAGCATATATTCCAAACACGACAACTCCACGTGTTACGTAATTAAATTAAAACGATGTTTACTACAAGCTCATAAAACTTCTTAATTTTTTGCGACGCTTTTTTAGACTAGTCCTAATCCATGTGTCATACACATTACAGAAGGTGCCATGTCAGCCGCATTTTTTATGATATGATAATTGGCAAGTAGTTATTAACGAGAAAAGAGATGAAAGGAATTTCGTGCAATTAAATGAAAACCATGCATTTCTAACATATCTCTTGCTTGCATGTATTGTGTCTAATGAAACGTCAAGCAACAAAGTATTTTGTTACTTCTGTATAGTATTCTTGGTAACGCCTCGAATAGTTAATCGTAGCCTAAAACCTCATCACAACCGTCGGCTCAAGATCCGACGGCTACTGAACCCTTTGACCAGCGAAACCAGGGTCAGATTTCTGTGGGCGAAAATGCAAATCTAACAGTGCAGACCTATCCAATCGAGTACATTCATCTAGGACGGTATATATGGTACAACATCTACCATAACTTTTCAATTCCTGGCGTCATCAGCTGAGAGAGAGAGAGACGTAGAAGCTGCAAGTTGCAATGCAACCTTTTCGTCCTTGCGAGAGATGGAGCTCATCAGATCAGGTCGCTGTCTGCGCGTGCCGATGACGCCAGATCGATCGAGCTCTAGGGTTCCTTGGCCGTTTCAATTAAATTGGTCCAGGCTGATCTAGAGAGTGGAGCAGGAGCCCTGCTGCTCGTTCGTTGAATCGGCCAGCCGCATTGGTTATGATTTGAATTGTCGACCTTTTTGTACCAATCAGTTCGCAGCTCTTCTTCGCTTAGGCCTGTTTAGTTGGCCAAATATTTTTGGGCCCTCTTATCAAGTATGATTAGGAGGACTAAACATAGACTAATTACAAAACTAATTACATGAATGAAAGTGAAATCGCGAGATGAATCCATTAAGCCTAATTAATCCATCATTAGAGATTGTTTACTGTAGCACGACGTTGTCTAATCGTGACATAATTAGGTTTGTTAGATTCTCGTCTCGAAAAATTAGGTAGGAGTTATGGAATGGGTTTTGTCATTAATCCACATTTAATACTTCTAATCAGTGTCCGAAGATTGATGTGACGGGTAGTTGGGAAAATTTTTGGGAACTAAACAGGCTCTAAGTGCATATTCCCTCCGTCCCACAAAAAAGTGCAATCCTAGCTTTTGAAAAAAATCCCACAAAAAATGCAATCCTAGAAAATAGATCTAATTAGTTGCCTAATTAAACAACCAGATCCGATCTGCATGTCAAAACTTACTGCATTTGGCTAACAAATGAGGGTATTGAAGTCTTTTGATGTCACCACTAATCTGTCTTAAAAAAAGCTAGGATTGCACTTTTTTGTGGGACGGACGGAGTACGAACTAAGCCACGCAAGAATTTTGTTGGAAAATTAAGGGCATTGGTTCTGAAGAATTAGATGGGAAAAATGGCCTATTTATTATCCTCTATATAAAAGTTTGGAGTAATAATTCGGTGAAAAAAATATGAAAACAGCGAACTCAGTTGTTGTTAAGATTTCTTACGGTGAAACTTATTACCAAGATTCGAGTTCTCAACTCGGTTTTGATACTTGCATTTTCTAAATTTTATTTCATAATTTAACAAAAATTATTGATAAAAGGCAAAGAGACACGGAACTGCGCATTATTATCATTGCAGCCATCGATTTGCATTCAGTACACGAAAGCAATCGGAGCAGCGGAGGAAAAAACATGTTCAAAGGGATTAGAAATGTAGGGTGTGTGTTTCTGGACACGTCATTTCTCCCTTGCTGGGCCCTGCAGGTGAGGTGCATGGGATCACGCATCATAAGCCGGAAGGTACACGTACATACATGCAACAGAAACGGGTTAGTGCGACAACATGACAAGACAATATGATGTTATGGGCGTCCAAACTGCTATGATTTGTTGATCCGTCGCTGCACGAGCGAGCATCACTGATAGATTAATGGTATATGCACGGAACAAACACATTTATATAACAAAATAAACGATGCATTTTAACTAGTGTGTGAATATCTGAGCTCGAGAAAATAATACTTATTTTACCTGAGCTTATAGAGGTCATGTGCAAAAAAAGGAATGGATAAAAGGATGCATTTAGCCTGTAAATAATTAACAACCATTTTTTTCTCTCCAAGTTAACTCTAATTTGTGTGCACCTAATGAAATCATCTTTGGCCACCGTTGTAGGGAACATGGACCATAATCAGGGCATGTGTGATTTTTGTGATCAATAGCAACATAGTTTATGGGGCTTATATGTTTTACTAAGTATTTTTATGCAAGATTAAGTCTCATATATGGATGATTCGCAAAACTTAGTCTCATATGATTTCAAGTGAAAAGCTACCAAAGTTGGAATGCAGAGATTCATCGAAGTGGACAAGTTCCATATGCATACCTTTGTCCACGTTGGTGTACATGTTGCGCCCGGTGATTTTTGTACACACAAAGATCTTAATTATGGCTCATGTTCGCCTAAACGGAGGTCATATGTGTCGTTTAGGCTCTAAACAGTGAATTAAATGGTTGGACCATTTAAAACCCATTCAAAACCTTCAAAACCATCTAAACAAATTTGGTTAATTGTGATTACATACACTAAGTGACCATTTAATTCATAGTTTAGTCCATATGAGGATTACAACTACCACACTCTACATTGAAGTAACTAACATCGTAAGTATATATATATGAAGTGTTGTAGGATATAGATTTCTTCTAAAAAATATTTTGTAGAGAACTTACTTTTTACATGTGCAAATATGTAGACCAACTAGCACGTTTGACTTTTATGTAAAAAAATATGTATATTTTATTATCACTATGCAAAACCGTTTAGACTGTTTAGACACCATTTAAGCAGCCCAAACACTAAACAAAAAGAGGACCGATTGTTTACCATTTAGCGTTTAGGATAATATTGCCTAGTGATTTTTATTCAAGCCGGATGGTACGACGAAGGGTGTACACGTAGGAGTGTTCCCCATGTGCAATGCGCAAACAATCACCAGATGATGTAGTGATCAGTGTTCTACATGTCATAGCTTCATTGGATCTGAAGTTTAGAGAAGTCCATGTCCTCGTAGACTTGCAAAGGAATCCAAGTCATACCGAAGTGCTAATGGTGAAGATACAATACAATTAACACAAGGAAGGGTTGATCAGTAGAAGAACCATCTGTGTGTGCAGGCAACTCAACTAGCTTGAAAACCACCTTATGTGTGATGGGAAGCGAAAGAGCTAGCCATGAGCCCCAGGGCCAGGGGACTCTTGTTCCTCATTTCTCCTAAAAAATAGGTGGGGTATCCATTGTTTTTGTGTGTATAGGGGGCTGAAGCCCCCCCCCCCCCTCTCCGACCCACCGGTGGGCTCAAGGGTCTTGAGAAATTAAAGTTGCTAATTAAGAGCTTAATCTTTTTATGGATATTCTTCAACATGGACCATGAGTGGAATTTAATCCACTAATGTCTTGTGAACTCTCTCTCTCTCTCTCTTGATCATCATGTTACTTCATCCATTTACTCTCAACATTTATGTTTATTTTCTAGAATTGTTGTTATTGTGTGTTGCTAGGATGACATTGGATAAATTTAGCACATCAATTTAGATGGTCCTAATCCAACCCTATGACAACTAAGTCTTGATTTACAATCTCTCCTATGTATTCTTTATGCGACTATGCCAACTACTTCACCTTCGTTCTCAAGGGGGTTTATTGGTTAATTGGTTGGTGCATGTGAACCGTAATATTAAGTTAGTGATATTTTCTAATACAACTCTAAGAAAATTTATTGCATACCTACTCAAAGGTACATTACATACGTAAGACATGCATTGAATCAATCTTCTTTAATTATATTTTAGTTAGATTAGTCGGTTCTAGTTCATACAACTCAATATTGCACCTTGTAGCCGATTTCACTTGGTCACTACTCTCTCTGTCCTATAAAAAGTATAGTGGTAGCTTGAGTGTTTGGCTCCTAGCCATATTATGCCATTGCCACGCCACGCTGCTGCTGAAGTTGTTGTGCCGAAATCGGTGCCATAAGTTGTGGCAAGTATGCAATCTATTTTAAACTGGTATTGATGTCGTTGCAAAAGCATCCGCCAATACACTGTGATGCTGCCCCACCTGCGCCGCAGGTGGTGGCTTGCAACCAAGAAGCCTCATAAATTTTTTCAACACATAAATTTTCTTGACACCCTTGTGGATTAGCTAACTCCACCTATTTAGGTGTTCTGCTTTCCTTTTTTCGTTGGCATAAACCATGACATACAAATTTGTTCTAACACTTGAGTAGGCATGCAAGGCAAGTATGGCGAAAAACTTGTAGTCCAATTCCTAATATTTTCACTCTTTGTGGGACTTTCAAAATATCAGAAAGTCTTTTGATAAAAAAAATCTATAGCCTTCTCAAAATCTACACCACAACTTAGGCCCTTCATCACATGACACTGAGGAGAGAATCTATTCCTTTTCTCTATGATTCCAAATCTACTCGAATTGAAAATTTTGGGCAGACTTGCTGGTTGCCAGTACGCAACAGATGAACAAGTGTGTCCACGTGTCCAGTTCCCCTTGGAAAAAGAAAAATGCATTTCAAGCAAGGGAAGTCAACAAAGTAAGTAATTAACAAAACTTCGGCCAACCTTAAACCTCGGTTACGTGTCCGCGATCCGCCATCAGAGGCTGCCTAGATCCCAAAATTAATATTTCTCCACTAAAAAATGTCCATAACCCCCCAATTAGGAGGCAGCGTCACATCCTAATACAGGGGCATTTTCGTCAAATACCCACCTACCAGTGCCCCCGCTCGCTTCCTATAAAACCCCCCGCCTCCCCTGACGCTCACAACTTTATCCGCAGAATTCAGACAAAAAAGTCTCAAATAAAAAAGAAAAAAAAGGAAAAGAGGGAAAAAAAAACTTGTAGCGGCATCCACCACCGGAGGAGCTCCCATCCCTCAGCGTCAACCCCCTCCGCGAAAATTCTATTTGCATTCCGATCCCTGGCCGGGCCGGCCGGCCACCGGAGGGAGCCGCCGCCGCTCGCCGGAGGAATCCACCCGCGTCGTTCACCTGCGGAGGGGCCATGGGGTTCTCGCTGTACCCCATGAAGACGTCCACGCGCATGCTCTGGAGCACCAGCTTCTTCCGCCATAAGCTCTCCTCCTCCTGCTGCTTCATCTGAGCTCGCCCTCGATCGCCTCGGCGGCCGCGCGATTGCTAGCAGCCGTTGGAGTGTGTGCGCGCGTGCGTGTGCCTGTCCCTGTGTGTTTGCGCGCGCGCGCGCGCGCTCGTGTGGGTTTCGTTTCGTTCTTTGGGAGGAGAAGGGGGGAGGAGAAGTTTCGTAGAAGGAAGGGAGGGGAATCAGCATGGATCCGGGCCGCGTCGGCGTCGACTCCGGCGGCGCGCGGCGGGGCGGCGGCGGTGGCGGAGCGCAGATGCTGCTCTTCGGCGGCGGGGGCAGCGCCAACAGCAACGGCTTCTTCCGAGGTGCGTGACCCGTGGCCGACCGTGGACCTGACCATGGCCACTGGCCAGATCTGGGATGGGATCGCCGGTTCCTGAGCGCTCCGTTGTGTTGCTTCGCAGGTGTTCCGATGGCCGTTCTAGGCATGGACGACGCGGTGCGCGTGGGCAAGCGGCCCTTCTTCACGACGCACGAGGAGCTCATGGAGGAGGAGTACTACGACGAGCAGGCGCCGGAGAAGAAGCGCCGGCTGACGGCGGAGCAGGTGCAGCTGCTCGAGAGGAGCTTCGAGGAGGAGAACAAGCTGGAGCCGGAGCGCAAGACCGAGCTCGCGCGCCGGCTGGGGATGGCGCCACGCCAGGTGGCCGTCTGGTTCCAGAACCGCCGCGCGCGCTGGAAGACCAAGCAGCTCGAGACCGACTACGACCGTCTCAAGGCTGCCTACGACGCGCTCGCCGCCGATCACCAGGGCCTGCTCGCTGACAACGATAGCCTCAGGGCACAGGTAGCTGCCTCATCCACCTCGTCTCGCCTCCATGGTTAAATCGATTTTCTCGTTGCAGTAACCAGTAATTAGCTTGGTCGCCGGCCCGCCGCTGTAGATCGGAGCACCTAGCCTAAGGGGATTGACTAAGTAGAAAATGTCATCCAAATCCTTGAACTTATTGGTATTGACCACTTGATAATTTAGCTGTCATGAATTGAGCTACAGTTTTCATGAATGGTCCTTAAGCTCCATATTAATTTCTACTTGGTACCATTGGGTATAGCCTGTCTGTAGTTCCATGTTGTCGGAGATAGAATTGCAAGCGCTGGAGTAGCCCTAGGAACTAGTGTTAAGATTTAGGAACAAGGAATATGTGTTAATTTCTAATAAGGAATTGTTTGTCAAATTAGTGTCACCATCAGTACTACTAACATCACTGAAGCATGGGCTGTAAAAGGAACATACTCTGAGAACACAGTAACTGTCAACCATTCGCCCAAAACAATAGAAAAACTTACATATTCAGTAGTCTTGCTATGGTCGTAAGTTATTTCCAGCGTATGAATTTATATCATAAAACTTTGTCAGCTTGTTCTTTCCGTAAAGACATCTAATGAAGACCATTTTAAGATTACAAGGACTTGAGGGTTTTATTAGAAAAAGGTAGTTCTTGGACTTCAAATATTCTTGAAGGCCAAGGGCCTCTGTGCAAGATGTTGCCTTCCCATGATAGGCTACTGTTTGTAAAATTAAATAAGATACCACTTTTGTCGCCTTCAATTTGGCCATAGGTAGTCATCAGCGGCGACCCACTACTGGATGTATTTTAGCTATTATACAATTTAACTCCATAGTGCTTAGGAATCTTGGGTACCTATCGTTCACCTCATCACCTCCCCAAGTCTAAACCCGATAATTATGCTGATCTATGTGATGTGAAAGAGTTAACTACTCTAATCTATGTATCACACCTTTAGAAAGACAGCTTGCTTAATTGTTATTTTCTGTCAACTGTTGTAAGAAGATATCTATTGCCAAGTACTCAATCCTATATTCCTATCGTAGGCAAATGTATTGTCTTTCCTAATTTTAATCAAAACAATTGTTTACTTTAGACTTAAACACGTATAAGAACAATCTCATCATCAGCAAATGTAGCATGTACAAATACTTACCGAAATGAGCAATCCTTAAACCCACTATGCACTATGTTTTCAGGTGTCTTCAGTAGGGCTTAATCTTCGAGAATAAAAAATGGATTTAAATCTCAAGGAGATCTTGGGGCAGATGTGTTATATAATTCTAAAGAAAGATGTAAAAAATTAAACCAATCTCATTCGTAAGACACAAAGAAATATAAACACCGAAATTCTGCAATCCTGGCTAAACTATGTTTTCCATATGTCCCGAATATTGGCTGGATTTTTTCTTTTTGCTGCTATAAATATGCGCACCTCTATATCTAGTGCTTACTTGAGAACTGAAAATATTGCACCTGATGTTCATGGCATTAGCCACATTTCTGCTATCTTCACTAGATGCATCCCCTTTTATAATCCTTTGAAATTTAAATATTCTTCATCTTACGTAGAGCTGCCAAAGGTACAAAGAAAGATAAACATTGAAATGCTGCAATCCTGGCCAAACTGTGTGTTTCTGTTTTCCATAGGTCCTTACTATTGGCTGGATCTTTTTTTTCTACGCTATAAATATGCCGACCTCTATATCGAGTGCCTGCTTGAGGACTGAAAATTTTGCGATGCTATCTTTACTAGATGCATCCCTTTTTTATAATCCTTTGAAATTCTTCATCCTATGTAGAACTGCCAAGTAGATGGGGACTGGTTGGACTAACTAATATATTGTTATATTTTGTACTCAGATCAGATTGTACTGATTACCATAACCTATGCCATTTCAAATACAGAAGACTACCTGTGAAATAGGGATATATACAGAACGTGCTGCGGTTTTGCTGTGCCTTTTCAAAATGGGCTGATCTATATTGCTAATTTCCACTGTTTATCACTAATACCGTCTATTCCACCTAACTATTTGATCGTCACATGCTTCTTAAATGTGAATGTACATAAAAAATGATAGACCCAGAGGATGCTTCATATCAGATCACAATGCCTGCTAAATACTTTTTGATTGATCACAGCGATTTGCACAATTAACAATGTCTGCAACAGGTGGTCACCTTGACGGAGAAGCTGCAAGGCAAGGAGACATCCCCGTCGGCTACCAATGCTGCCCAAGATGCCGATCATCTGGACGAGCACACTGCTGCTTCAGGCACTGAGAAGCTGCTGGAGCAGCAGCTCAGGGATGACCTCCTCAGCAGCGGCGACTGTACTGGCCATGGTGCCCTCTCGTCTGAGGAAGAGGATGGTGGTGTGGTCAGCGACGAGGGCTGCAGCTTTCACCTTCCGGACACCTTGTTTGCTGCTGCCGAGGTCACCCACCATGGCGGGGAGGAAGCACAGCTTTTCAACTGGACGTCCTGGTACTGGAACAACTGATCGGTGGATGGATGGATGGATGGATGGATGGATCCATGCCACATTTGCAAAGGAGAAAGTCCCCTCCTAGTTTCGAGCCTTTTCTGCACCGCAAAAATGTGCCGTCAAAATGTTTTTATATTAAGTGATAAAACAGTACTGATGTTGTTGTAAGTTAAGTTTTTTGAAGATTTTGTATGTTCATACAGAA
The DNA here is from genome assembly GCA_036936925.1 of Cenchrus fungigraminus. NCBI lineage: Eukaryota > Viridiplantae > Streptophyta > Magnoliopsida > Poales > Poaceae > Cenchrus > Cenchrus fungigraminus. The sequence continues at coordinate 102,578,251 of CM072769.1, read as the reverse complement.
TAATATGCTTTGAACATGAGAATTGAAAGGTTGAAATAAGTGGACGTGTTGGGCTGTTGTGCAATAGCAGGCCTCTTGTTTTATTTGACGAGTTTTTATGTACATCCAACTTCTCCCCTACATTTTTGTGTATGTTTTGAAAATGAGTTAACTATCCTCTATGTGCTACTGAATATTGGAGATGTCAGAAAAATAATATTAGAGAAATTATTGACTTCCATTGAAAAAATGATGATTTCTCTCATGCCATCAACAAAGTTTTTTCATGGAAAAGGCAAGGGATAAGGGAAATTTTGATTGTAAATGGACCATGCCTTCTTCTATGATAGATCTGAGAATTTGGCATCATGATTGAAACCATAGCTTGATAGCGCTCAAGGAGTGATATATGTTGATCATCTGACCTTGGAAGCCATTCGCATAAGTTTATGTATTTTTGTTCAGGCAGTTCGTCTTCCTCAATTATTAGATCTTCCAATGGAAATTTTAGCTCCTTGAGCCAGAAACTTGAAAACAACATTCTGGAAGCCATACACTAAAAATTTACCAAATTGTTTCTTTATAAATATTCTAATTTACACTTTTGATGTAGCCAAATTTGCCATTTGGATCATATTTAGGTTTCGTAAATATAGCACTAGCACTTGCACCGACGACAGACATTTTTGCGACTAAGCAAATACAATGCAATTTAGTTGTATGTGGCAATAACCTAATGGAGAATAGTCCAATACATATGAGCAGTCGATTTCGATTTCTGTAGTGAGGAACAGGGGAGATACTGTGCAGAGGATATGACAGCAACAAATCCTGGCCTCACTACCCTGGCTTTAGGGAGAGTGAGCGTAACTGAAGGGAGGTAGGCACTAGGCAGGTAGCCATTAGCAAAACCATAAGGTGCTGCAGCAATCTGTCAACATTGATGTGTCCTCATCAGCAATCTTCGCCAAAATCTAGTAGGCTTTGATTAGTAGATTCACTTCAGATTTAGACTCATCTTGAGATATTGGTTGTGCTAGGCTCCTTCGAGAGGTCATCTACGTCGACTCTCTATCTCAAAGGTAAGTACCGTCCAATCTTTGGTTGAAATTTCGAAATTTGGGGTTGACTATGAGCGTATGGCAACATCTCGCTAAACAAACGAATTTTGGGTTGTATCTTGTATTTAGCATAAACAAAGAAGAAACTTGAAGTGAGCGTGTACATGAGCCCACAACCTACAATTTGAAACACATGAACATTGAAATTTGAAACGCATGATCAGAACAGAGAGTGGGGGGCACAAGCGATCGATTGATTTGTGCTCAAATCAAAATTGTAAAGACATGGTACATATTCTTAAATGGGCCAACATTCTTTGCCTTTCGGAGAGAATAGGAATATTTTGGTGGGCCTTCATCTTAGAAAGGATTGTTTTTTTTTCCTTTTTTACTCTTCCGTTTATTTGTGTTTTCTCTCTTTGTATTTGGAATTTGGATGCTCTATAAAAAGGAGTGTATTTTTTTCTCATGCAAATCCAGGAATAACAAATGAGCTGTAGAGATATTTTTGTTAGGTTGATCTCTCCGCCAATGGACCCAACGGTCCATTGGGCCCTTGACTCGCGTCCTGATCGGGGACGCCCAGCCCGTTAGAAGGCTGGTGGGCCCCTATCGCGCATCGCTATAAGAGGGAGTGGGGACCACGTGCGCCAGGTACGAGGTTCGCCGCCACTGCCACAATACCTCACTCCGAACCCTAACCCGATCTAGTGGGACGCGCTGAAGCAATGGGATGCTCCACTGCGCCCCAAAAGAACCGTCGCCCCGCCGTTCCTGTCCTGCACTGCGCGTCGCTGCCATGTGCAGACTACATCGACAGAACTGGGGATGCGAACACGAGTTTGAGGTATGTCATTCACAGAGCATTACCCGCTTGATCTACTTCTAGCCGATTCACATTTTCTTCAATGGTATCAAGAGCCTTGTCTAGTGAGTAGATTGAGAAGGGAAAAGAAAATCGAATCGAATAAGAAAAGGCAAAAGGAGCTTTTTTCCCGAAACCCTAACCCAGCATCTGAGAATGGAAAGGATGGGAGAGATGAGGTCCTACCAGGGGCCTTACCTCGCAGTCGCCATCACAGCCGCCGGTGTTGCAGTGGTACACGTCGCGCGGATGGAACGGACAGGGCGAGTCGTGCGCTCGCCGGACCTCCGCCGCTCGCCGGCGTGAGGGACAGGGGCAAAAGGTGCTACAGCAAGGCCGTTCGACGGCGGTGCGCTCACCCTCGGGTGAACGCGCGCGCCGGCGAAGGGCCCCGCAGCGGCGCCGCCACCCTCTCCGGCCGTCAAGGCATCTGGATCTCGCGTCTTGCGGCTCTAGGGAAGAGGGGCAGAAGGAAAAGAAAGAGTGGAGAGGGGAGCCTGTCGCGGCCTCGGGACGGGCGGAGCTCGACCTCACCATCTCCGGCGGGCACGCCGGGGCGCCACCTTCCTCCGGCCGCCATGGCCGCTCCCGGGATCTCGCGTGATGCGGGGCTCGGGAACAAGGGGGAAGGGAAAGATGGAACAGAGGAAGGGAGAGGGGAGTGCCGGTCGTGGATGAGTGCCGGGCGGCGCTGGTCCTCGCCGTCGCCGGCGAGAGTGCCGGCACGGCCGATCCGCCCGCCGCCGCCGTTGCGCTGCGAGAAACGCGGGGAGGAGAAAAAGTTGAGGCTAGGGTATCGGGGGACAGGGGCATCCGGCTGCGGCGGTTTTGATCGCCCGAGAAGCGCGCTGCGATGGACGGCCAGCGGGGACTGGCGGCAACCGAGCTGGATTTGGCCCGTGCGGGAGCTGATCGCGGGCCGAAACGGCGGCCTGGGCATTGGTTGCTGGGCTAAAGGCCCATTGCGGTGAATGGAGACGGTCGCAGACCGTTTTCCTTGCGTGGGCCAGATGCACAGACAGCGTAGTAACTTTTTTCAATTGTTTTAACGATTTCAGAAGCCCTTTTTTGGATGAATTATGCATAATTTTGATTTCTACTCAAATTGAACCAACGAGATATTTGTGTAGTGATTGAAAAGTGACAGAATTGCTTCTGAATAGTATGTTTTTTTCATGAATTTTATTCATGTTTTCCGCTGCAAAAGTGTAAATTGTTGCTCTTTTTAATTTAATTCGATGAATGAATTAAAGGGAAAGGTTAATTAGAGAAAAGTAAAATCAAAAGAATGCTGCTAAAGCAGTATTAATTTGTGAGACAAAGTTTTTGGGCTAGTTTGTCAAGGTTTTAACCTCTACTCGATTTTGAACCAACGGGATGAATTGTTTAGAGCATTAACCAGTGTAAAGAAATGTTTAGAAGTGTAAATGCTTTTGAAAGAAAGAAAGTTTTTCTGCTGCAAAGTAAAAGTTTCATTCACTAATTAGTTTGGGTCTTAATTAGTGGAGTAGAAAGATATTTATTTAAAGTTAATTATGGTATTGTTATTTTCTGACCAACGTTGATGATAACAATACTATAATTTTGTAAGTCTTATGTTTACAGTTAAAGTCTCTGATATTTTTTGTATCGGAGCATCAATTATCAGAGAATAAATAAAGATCAAGAAATGTTATTTTCTTGTTTGTGCTGCTAGTATGGTATTTATCTTTCAATTAAATTGGAGCCAACGAGAAGATTTAATTGAAAGAACAGTTTTGAAAAGTTTTCCCTGTGGGTTAGATCCACGTTAAAGTTAAAGTCAGCTTCCGATGTATTAAGTTCAAGATAAAGTTGTTACATTGGTTTTGGTTTTGTCAATGTTTGTGCAAAGTTTGATATCTCTGCTCAAATTTGAACTAAGAGGAAAATTTGTTCAGAGAATAGAGGATATTTTAGAAATACTTTTGACAAGTATTAATTCTAAATTTAAAGTTTCATGATGTTGTCATTTTCTGACCAACGTTGATGATGGCAATGTTATGATATCATGTGTTAATGCGTTAATTCTATTTCTGTGATTGATGATTTGGAATTAATGTAAATTAATAAATGATGTTTTAGTCTATTTTCTGCCCAACAGTGATATAAAATAGAACATAAAGTTTCAAAGTTTCATACGTTTAAAGTTTAGATTATTATCAAATATTTTCTCAGACAAAGACCTTTCTGCTTTCATTCATGAAATCATTAAGAAAAGTGTGCTGAGTACTTGTGACTCAAAAGATGACAAAGAAAGAAGACCATAGCATGAGGGACTATGTTCTCTTCACATAATGGCTTCAAAAGAAAAGATTCATGGATATTGATCCAAGAAAAGAGATAGTCATTGAGAGTCTTGAGAAATATTTTCTTTTGACGAGGAATTTATTTTTCAGTTCAGTCATCATGATAAAGTTGCAATTAGTCATATGTATGTTTAATTTGACCAATGTTGGATTAAGCATGTGTGTGTTACAGTTTATTCGGATTTATTTCTGAATTTGATGATTGAATATGCGGACGAGAGAACCAATCTTGTCATGCATGTCCTTTCCAGGGAATTACCTGAATGGATGGGAAATTTTGTGATACTCTCGCATGGCGAGAAAAGTTTGTAATAACACCCGCATGACGGGAAAGTTCTGAGAAAATACCCGCATAATGGGGTAAAGTTGGCATAATGATTGTGTTGGCCAATCCCACTTATCGGGAAAAGTTTTGGCAAAGGACTCATCCTGCATAGCGGGAGAAAGACATAATGACTCATATGCTTATGGTTTTTCCCACACTGGGGAGAGAAGTTTAGAAGTAGCTCCTATGCTATCCTAGTACTGAAAGTACATATCGTATATAGTTGTTAAGCACTCAATGAGTTTTTTAAAAGAATAAAAAGTGATACGCGAACCTAAAGATAAAGAATAATATGTAAACTTGTTTTACAAAAGTACTGATATAAAGGACTCTGATGAGTTCTTAAAGTGAAATGAGCAAAAGTGTACTCTCATATGAATTAAGAAGACTTTATCTCATATGATATATTCATGCAGATAAAGGAAGTAATGAAAGTTTTCCCAAAGTTTCGAAATTGTGGCAGAAAAGTTCATATCACATTTCGAGGGGGAGAAAGGTGAGAAATGTGGTGCATACTATGCATCCGGAGTGATCTATAAAAGATAAATGTGATTGTCTGGGGAGTACGACGATCATAATAACGACACCCCTAAAGAAAAGAAAAAGCTAAAATCATGGACTTTAACAGGTCCGATAGGAGGATAGCGATGTGATCAAGACGTTGACAGAACAAACCCAAATAAAAAGGTTTAAAGATTCTCCATCTTTGTAATAGATGGGAACATCTAGGGGAGCCATTTTGTTAGCCATCCAGATGAAAGAAAAGGAAAGTTTAATGATATACTATCTTTATAATAGATGGAAAGATCTGGGAGAGCCATTTTGTTGGCCATCCAGATAAAAGAAAAGTCTTATTTCTAACAAGACACATCGTCTTCTTGAAACATGAGAGCAATCAGGGGGAGCTTGGTGAGCTCGAGAAATTGACTTCGAGGAGAAGCGGGTTATGTGCTCACTACAATGATTCAGGAGCTATTTGCTCAACACCCGTGATAACAATGAGTGAAGACATGGAACCTGTCCTTCAGGATCCATTGAAAACCATTGTTGTACATAGGGAGAGCTGATGCTGCCCCATATGGTAGATGTACCAAATGTTAAGGCACGCAATGTGCTAGAGGTTGAGGCCTCTAGAAGGTCTCAAAGAGTCAAAAGATCAGATATTACTGATGATTGCAAAGATAGAAAAGTTCACATGGAGGTTGACTTAACCTCATATAGAGAAATCATAAGAAGCGCTTGTTCGTTAAAAAGAAACTATTGAATCCCGAGGAAACTTGGGACTTATAAGTAATTCTCAATGGAGCCAGGGCAGTAGGCTGTAATGGGTCTACAAGTAGCGATGTGACTCCAAAGAGAATATGTAAATAAGGAAAGCACATCTTAAATCAAAAGTCATGTGCAAAGAGAATGAATGGACTATAATGAATCTAGTGGCACATCATGATCTGAGTTACATCAGATAAAAGTATTACATGGCACAACCTAAGGGTTTTTGCCATAAAAGTAAAAGAGAAAAGAAATACTGCCTATAGAGATCATTTATGAATGATAACATTCAGAGATAAAAGAATTGGTTGTTGTTTCTGGGTTTGAAAGAGAATAGGAGGACAACATTTGTACAAAGTTACAGAATGGGAAATTCATTTCCTAATCTTCGTAAAAGAAGACTAAGAAGTTCTTGTCCTCAAAGTTCAAAAGGTAGTTCTCCGTGAATGTCTCTCACTATAAGAATCGAGATTCACCGAGATAAAAGAAAAGGGTATTGGAACTATCGCAAGAGGCATACTTAGAAAAGATACAAAGCAATATAGTATGCATGCGAGTAAACCTACGCCTGTTCCTATCATCAAGGGTAATGGATTTGGGAGCTTTTATGTTCCAAGGGTCAATATAAAATGGACGAAAGGGAATATGGTACCATATGCTTCAGCTGTTGGAAGCTTAATGAATGCAAAAGATAGAACTTACCCTGACATAGTTCATATATCCGGGATGTTTTGGCAATGTCCAATCCAGATATAGAACACTGGAATGGAGTTAAGTGTATCAGCCTCATGCTAAGTTGAAAAGATTAAGTGCTCTCAAAAGGTTGTGAGTACAAGGATAGAATTGTGAAATGTGTAGCGAAATCCATAATTGTCACTAACTTTCACACTTGGAGTTTTTGTGTGGAAATGCTCCAAAAGGGTAAAACAATTGTCATCAATATGATGCAAAGATGTGGTATACCATGATACAAGGCTGAAGGGCAGGCAAAATGGTTAATAGAACATGTACCCGGAGTTGATAATGGTTGACAACAGCAATAATCATTGAAGTAGTTCACTCCTATGACAACGAGTCAAATGTACTGCCAAACACATTGACACAAAGTTATATGTTGTAAAGGAGTAAGTCCGGAATCACATGAAAATATTGCGCATATAAGAGACAAGCAAGTGCTTGAGGATCCTCTTACGAAAAGTTTACCACCCAGTGCGCTTAGAGAATAGATATGCGACATAGGTTTATGGTATAGTTTATGATTTCGGACGATAAAGGGCCCAAGGCTAAAGAATATGTCTCAGATAGAGATGTGTGTTGTAACTGTTAAATCTATCAGGAATTGACATGTATCGAGAATGATCGTGACGATAAAACATGCTCTATGCATTGATCTGTAATGGAACAAGAAAAGAGGTTAAAATATATGGTGAGATCAAGAAGGAGAATGTTAGGTTGATCTCTCCGCCAACGGTCCATTGGGCCCTTGACTCGCGTCCTGATCGGGGACACCCAGCCCGTTAGAAGGCTGGTGGGCCCCTATCGTGCAGCACTATAAGAGAGAGTGGGGACCACGGGCGCCAGGTATGAGGTTCGCCGCCACTGCCACAGTACCTCACTCCGAACCCTAACCTGATCTAGTGGGACGCGCTGAAGCGATGGGATGCTCCACTGCGCCCCAAAAGGACCGTCGCCCCGCCGTTCCTGTCCTGCATTGCGCGTCGCTGCCATGTGCAGACTACATCGACAGAACCGGGGATGCGAACACGAGTTTGACTGTTTGAGGTATGTCATTCACAGAGCATTACCCGCTTGATCTACTCCTAACCGATTCACAGTTTCTTCAAGTTTTAATCATGTTTAGTTGTTCTGACCTGCTGACATGTCAAAGGAACGAAAATGGTGGTAGCTGCGCGCATCTACTTGCATCTTTTGAGGCATTTGGAAACTCTTTTGTTCTTGTGTTGGTACTGTAGATCATTAGTGTTGTTTTGACATATAATCTTTCACTTCCAAATGCCGGTGGCGCTGGTACCGGCAATGAGCATCATTGAGAAAGATATTCTCGAAAAATACTGCACTGCATCATTGATAAAAGTTGTCTAAGTTTTAAGCTCATTATTCGGCATGCATTCAGCTCCTCATCTTAATATTTCTCCCGTTCTTCACATTTCATGTTTGACCTATCAAACATGTAGCGCATGTCATAGTACATGGCGTCATTTTTTGGAAGGAAACAGTCTTCGGTTGACGGTATATATAATTCATAAATATTGAAAGAAAACACAAATCCACGCCATTCGCGTGTTGATCGATGATGCTCTTCGAATTCAAACCCAGAGAAATTTGTCGGAGCATGACAAGCCAACTATAAGAAAGATATTTTTATATAAACCATATCAGTGCATAGAGTTTACACTCCATTGTGTATATTTCAGGGGAATCAGACAGGCGTATCAGTTTATCACGCGCACTCATTAACAAACGTGTAAATGTCTAGACAATGATTAACTAGCAATTTAGCATCCCTTGATGTTGGCGCCGTGTCCATTCATCAGCCAGTCCACCTGCCGGGTGGCGTGAGGCAGAATGTCATTATAATAATTCTCATGTTTTTTGTATTATTAAGCTGGTCGACGCTGGCCCGATCGGCCCGCCGAGTCGCGACAGCCGACAGTGTGTACCTTCTGAATATCTGATGCTGCTGATTTGCCACGGGACCGCAAGCATAATGCATGCACACCAGCAGGCAGCAGCCGCCCGGAGGAAGCTGCTGCTTGCAGGCTGAGTTCTCTTCTTGATTTGGTCCCAAAAAACTTCTTGACTTGTTTTTCCTTCAAACTACTTGATCTGTATTTTTAAAAGCCTTCTTGATTTGTTTTGGTTTCAGGCTTTCAGCTGCAGTGGCCTGCTGGGTTACGTCTCGGTGCATCCGCTCCACTCTCTGGTACTAGCTCTCAACTCACATCTGGTAGGTTTCTGTTGCAACCCAAGTTCTTCCGACGCTGGAACAAGGAGCCGGGCCGGGGTGGCAATTGTACCTCCAACTCCAGGCATATAGTAGCGAATTTAAGAGATTTCCAACGGAATCAATAATGCACGGCCAAAGAGCTGCACATAGCGAAACGGATTTAATTGAGTGCCGAAAATAAGCCACTGGCACAGTGGCACTGATGAAAGGTTGATGGGCATTGAACATACAACAGGGTATTACTGAAGTCTGAAGGCAGTCCTATGTGGGTACTGGGTAGGAAGTGAGTGTCCATACTGGATTACTGATGGTGAAACTGAAACACTTTCTACCGAGTACAAATTGACAGATTGTTGTGTTGCTGGTACCCATTAAGCATCATAGAAGCAGCCAGCAGGCTGCGAAAGCAGATACTATACGTTTGGCTACATCTCTAGTATGCCATTTTTTCCTTTAAAAATAAAAACTCAGAGCCAGGCAGATGAGAACCAGAGAAGACGCACAGCTTCCAAGTAAAAGAAACAAACAAAAAAATTGAACCGCCCACCGTGGGGCTCGAACCCACGACCACAAGGTTAAGAGCCTTGCGCTCTACCGACTGAGCTAGACGGGCTGTATGAACATTTGTCGCACAAATTTGATAAAACCAAATGCAGTTGACAGCCTCATCACCCACAAACCATAAAAAGCTTCTGCATTCGTTAGACCTTTCCGTGCGAATGTTACTCCTGCAGGTGCAGGACACAACCGAGAACTTATCTTGCCAAGAATTCTCGACCATCCATTCTTAAAAGCGGGCAAGCAGCTGCTTGCTTGGTCCCTGCGAAAACTGCAAATGGCAAGCAAGTGCAAATCCCAAACCAAATCAACCAAGCAACCGAGGCACATTTGAATACGACGTACTAGGTGCCATCGTCGCCATCCTTTGCCGACACAAGACTCCTCCTCTGCTTCTCGGAAGCCTCACACGACGTGCCTACCATTCCCATCTGCCAAATCCAATCATTTACAAAGAAAGAAACAAAGAAAAACACACTATTTGGAGTAAAATATGACAAACCGCGTAGAAATACAAACTGTTATCTGCGCATTCAAAGATTTGCAGTATTCACAATTCACAAAACTAGTTACAAACAAACGGCTCTCTGTACAATTTCGTTCGTATTCACAAATCTCACCATGAAACAACGCCAAAATCCGTCCTCTGGCTCTTAAAAAAAACTCGAGCCGGCAAAGAACAAACTTTGAACCCTCAAAAGGCCCAAACGAAAGAAGAACAGAAGTCAAATGTACATCATGTGACGGTGACGCCAAGCTCGTGTGTGCTTTTCCGCAATGTACACAGCTATACACGGATGACGCGGTGGTCGCCGGTCGCCGGCGTCGGCGCGGGTGCCGGCGGGAGGCGCTGCTCGTAGTGCTGGTGGATCTCGTTGACCAGCCACCGCGCCTTCCTGACCGCCTGCGGGGTCCCGTCGGCGATGAGCGCGTACAGCGCCGGCATCAGGGCCGGCAGCTTGCCGAGCAGCGCGAGCACCCTGTCCCCGCCGTGCCGGCCTAGCGTCGCCAGCAGCGACGCGCAGTGCTCCTTGGCCGACCGCGACGCCGACTCGCCGAGGAAGTCCACCAGCCGGGTCACCAGCTCCGAGCTCGCCGCCACCGCGCGCGCGCCAGCCGGCTGCTCCGCGAGCCTCGCCAGCAGAGCGACGGCGTCGACGGCCAGGTCGTCGCGGTCGCCGCCTCCCCCTGCGGCGGCAGATCCCACCACCAGGCCCGCGAGCGCTGCCACGGCTCCGGCCGACACCGCCCGGCCGTGCGCGTCGGCGCACTGGAGCAGCCCGTACAGGCTCACCAGCGCGTTCTTCCGGCCGCGGTACGCGCCGTCCCTCGCCAGGCCCACCAGCGTCGGGATCGCCTCCGGGATGCGGCTGATCTCCTCGCAGTACTCCGGGTTCGACGACAGGTAGAACAGCACGGCCGCCGCGTTCTGCCGCGCCTCGACCCTGCCAGCGACGTTCACGGCGTCGACGATGAGCCCAACGCCGCCGGCCTCCACCAGGGCCGCGCGCCCGGCGGGGTGCTTGGACAGGTTCAGGAGCCCCGCCACGGCGTTGTCCTGCACGGTGGCGTCGGCGGAGGAGAGCAGGTGGAGCAGCCACGGCACGACGCCGGCCTCGACGAGGCACGCCCGGTAGAAGACGTTCCGCTTCGACAACTTCCTGGCCTCGTACGACGCCTTCCTCTGCTGCTCGGGGCCGCCCCTCGACAGCCTCGCGACGAGGAACGCTGCGGCGAGCCGCGCGCCGCCGGCCGCGGCGGCGCCGAACGGCGAGGCGGTCCTGTCCACCGCGCACCGGTGCTTGCCGCTGGGCTCGTGGGGCGGGATAACACCGCGGCTGAGGAGCAGCTGCTCGATGATGCCGCGCGCCGCGGCGTTGGGCACGAGCTCCGCGCTGCGGAGGCGCTCGCCGGTGATGGGGCACGTCCGGCACCCGGTCTTGATCCACTTCTTGATGGACGCGCGGTCGTACGTCTGGCCCGTGGCCACCGTCACCGGGTCGGTCATAAGCTCCAGCGTGATCGGGCACTGCAGCGCCTCCGGGTTGATCCACGCCGCGCACCTCGGCGGCGGCCTTGCCACCGCCGCCGCCTCTGCCTTGTCGGAGTCGTCAATGCGGTCGAACAGGACGACGCGGCAGTAGACGACGAACGCCATGAGGCCGGCGACGAGCACGAGGTCGTTGTCGTCCTCGCCACCTGTCTCCAGGCGCTCCAGCATCTCCGCCTCCAAGAACGCCGCCTCCTCGGCGCATCCCGACCAGGTGGCGGCGCCGACTCGGGCGAGCACGTACCGGGCGTCCTCGGCGTAGGGCGTGGCGCCGCCGGCGAAGCGCGCAAGCACCGACCGCACTCCCCGCGCCGCGCGGGCGTCCTCCGGGTCCGGCCGCAGCCGCGCCGCGGCGCGCCACGCGTGCGCGGAGACCAATCCCGCGAGCTCCCGCGCCTCGGCTGACGCCGCCGCAGCTGCCGCCCCCGGCAGCACATCCACCGCCGTCGCGACGGAGCCCATCACGACCCGGAGCTCCGACGCGGCCGCCTCGGCGTTCATCAGCACCCACAGCCGCGCCCCCTTCCGGCCGCAGTCGGCGAGGAGGAGCCGCAGCTTCTGCAGCGCAACGTGCAGCTCCGAGAGCCCGAGTACGGCGGCGTCCGGCAGCGGCGCGCCGCCGTCGCGGACGGCCTCGAGGAACGCGAGGAGCAGGCCGGCGATCCGGACGGCCTCGCTCGCGGCGCCTCGGAGCGCGGGGAGCGCCCCCACGCGGGAGCCCGCGGCGGCGGCGTCCGCGGCGAGGGAGAGCAGCGACGCCAGCAGCGGCGCCGGCGCTATGGCCTCGCACGGGCACACCGCCGGCAGCTCCAGCATCCTCCGGCGCCTCGGCGGCTGCCCGCGCTCGTGCGGCGGAGGCGGCGGCATATCTATCTTCTCCTGGTCGATCGGAAGCAAACGATTCGCGCGAGGGGGGGAATCAACGAGCAGCTAGCAGAGAGATGATCGCAGGACACGATTTGTCGCGGCGGCCGGCCAAATTTGGAAGCGCGCCTTCTTATAGGGCGCGCGGGCACACGTGTTGCCCCTACGGGCCGGATGGGGCCACGTGGCGATCGGTCCACGTGGACGGTGGCTGGTGGGCCCGACGGGATGGTTCTCGGATGGTGAGGGGGCAGCTTCGGCGACGGGATTTTTTACGCGCCAAATTTATGACGGCACAGTGCAGGTGCCGCGCTGGCCGATCTATTTTATTTTTAACGAACTGGACGATATCTGCAGCTCGAGGATTTTCAAGAATCAAGAATTCTAGGCCTGATTTATCAGCGCCAAAACAGGGGAGATAAAGCTTTTGATAGCTAGATACAAGCTGTTTTCGAGTAAAAGATCCAGAAGGATTTATCTAAGCTTAGGATAGGCATAGGCTGGCTTTTGTGTACTGTGGAATCCTTTGGGGGCATTTTAGCTCATCCGGCACGTGACATCTTTTTCCAAAATTTATCCATATATAAATTTTGTTTGGTTTTAATTTATAAGTCCTTTTAATTTTCTAAATACATATTGTCTTTTATGTATTTGGACATAGTGCATGTCTATATGCATAACAAAATTTATGAACCTAAAAACAGCGGAAACAACCTATATTTTTAGTGGAAGGTGCCTTTCGATTCTAATTTAACTCTATGTAGTCTTTTTTTAACCTTATCATGATGCAATCCTATCATGTATCATCCAAATCAAGGATACCGTAGTACCTCTATTCACGGCTTATGCCACTGCTTGGCTTCGACCTCGACAAGTCCTCAAGCGCACGTTGCATATGCTCCCATCATTTCAATTTTGGCATGTGCTTGGTTGAGGGGCGTACTGAACACGACGGTTCCATTCTAGATTTCAGGGATGGGATGATCCCATTTTTTGTTTGGTTAGAGGGATGAGGACATCCCTGTTTTTTGTTTGTGTTGGCACCTTTTTCGGGGCCAACAAGCACGCAGGGGTGTAAGTGCAATCAAGTCCTAAGTGGGTTTTGGTGAGTTGAGTGACAACTTGATTAAATCACTAACACTCTTGTAAAGCATGTGAGCAGATTGCTAATTATTGATAAATGATATTTATGTGTAAGATCACGCTTTTGGGTCATATTGTAAAGAAGACAAGGGTGGATCATGACATTATACATGGAATGTATGCAAGCATACTAAAGATGAATGTCATGAGATGGTTATTGTGTTTCTCCCATTGAGTTTACATAAGACATACAACAAGTGATCCTAAGCTAAAGAAAAGCAAATATAGAGGCATGATTATATATGGTACTTGGTTAGCCTCTCTATGTTAAGCAAAGCATATTGTGAAGAAAGGAGAAGCTTGTGATGTAAAAATAGGAGAACTAAGTTAAAGATGAGTATGACATCAAAGGTATTTCACTATCGATATAATATGGAACTTGATGAGCTATACAATGAGTTCACCGAGTATAATATCAAATGGATTTCATTCTTACATCAAGTGAAAGATATTGACTCTTACAAAGAAGCTAGTTGCAAGACTTCAAATATAGCGTTGACAAAGGTCATGTGGTTAGCTCTATTGTAATGGACCTATAAATGGAAGCTTGCAAGGCAAGGATATTTGTTATCAATCAAAAAGATAATTATTTGAGTGGCATCTCAAATGGAATTCTCTCTATGGTGCAAGGCTTGACTCAATTGTGGCAAGGATAAGTGATGAAGAGATCAAGATGGCTAAAAGGAGGAACTAAGCAAAGGCTATGGATAACGACCATAAGCAAAGTGCTAGGGTGAAGTTGAGAGCGTCAAGGATTTCGAAGTATCATATCCAAGCATACCGAGTAAAGTGATAAATTGCATCTAGTGTCATGATTGATAATTTGGAGTGGCTCTAGAATTCAAAGTGATTGATTCTCTACTCTATGGAAGAATTCTAAGTCACTAGCTCAAGGTGGATATGCTCAAGCACATGCATCTATTTATATCTATAACATGTGCTCAGTTGGTATACAACATTGGAAGCCCTCGAATCATTGAAGATTAATTACCGGCGTACCTTGGTGGTTCAAGCTCAAGTAGATTAATTAGGATTTATCTTTTATCTTGAGTTTAGGTATGCCGTACTATCAAGAGGGATGAATCATTGGTTGGACAACAAACATCAAAAAGTGCTCAAGTGAACCCAAGAGAGACTAACCCGTGAGATCTAAACCTTAGTAGGGCTCTCTGGCCCAAACCGGTCTGACCGGTTTGGCAAACCGGTCTGACCGGTTTTGTCTGACAGACTAACGGCTAGTTTTTGGGAGGATGGGTATTTATACCCATGAGCTCCTCTTTGAGGGGCTGCTGGTTCCCTGCGCCTCCTATGCTTTCTTGAACCCCAGCTGAGCTCTCCCCAACCTCTCTTAGTGAGATTCAAGCCTAAAGTGTTATATCTTTGAGTTGGGTTGCTTGAGTGACTAGTGTGTGAACCTTTGTGAGCTTGTGAGCTAAACCATACTTGAGCACCTGCCGATTTGTGTTGAAGATCCTTTGAAGCATCTTTTACTCTTGGAGCCTTGCTTCTAGACGGCTAGAAGTCACTTGGAAGCTCTCCGATCCGAGATTGTGGAAGCTCCAAGAAGTTTGTATTACCCCTGTGATTCTAGTGGAAACCTTCTCATCTCAAGGGTTCATTCTCTTGATTTGAGACCGAGGTCAAGGGCAAGCCTTGTGTGGCGAGCCTATCCTTGTGTGGATACCTCAACAACGTGGAGGTAGGCTAACCTTAGTGGTGGGCCGAACCACGGGATAAATCTTTATGTCTTTTGTGCATTTACTTCATATATATCTTGCTTATTAATTTATCTCTATCTCTAGCATATATCTTGTGCTTCCGCTTCGATCTACTTTGGTGTGCATGTGCTGTGTGCAGGGACTTCATTGATACTCTTGGAAACACCTGTGGAAGTCCTACACCAAGTTTGGTTTGTGTTAGAACTCGTAGAGGGGATTTACATATTGTTGGTTCTGTCTGTTGTAAAACCGGTCTGACCAGTTTTGGAAACCGGTCTGACCGGTTTCGGTGCTGACAGCGGGTTGAATTTTTATAAGTGTGCAGATTCGCCTATTCACCCCCCCTCTAGGCAACATCCAGATCCTTTCAATTGGTATCAGAGCAAGGAACTCCGATTCGAGCTTAACCGCTTGGAGAAAAGATGTCGACAACATATGAGGTATCTTTTGAGCCATTGACTCTAGGTGGCTCAAACTACGATTCTTGGTCAGCTCATGTACTTAATGGAATTAGGACCTTTGGTCCAAATGCTGAGCAGGTTGTAGTTGCTAGTATTCTTCCTCCTCACACTAGAGTAGACAACATTGACTTGTCGAACTTATCTCTAGAGGAGTTAGAATGTTGGCAACTCAACTCTCAAGTTACTAACTACATTCGTAGTACCTTGAGTTGTGATGTGCAGGAATTAATTTGTGATGACATAATTGATGCACATGACATTTGGGAGATTTTTTAAGATCTCTATGATATGCCCAAATGCGAAGATCAAGATCAAAGATCAAGCATGCAAAGTGAAGCCACAGCTGCAAACCACTCATCTTCATGTGCTCATGATGACATCTTGGCCAAGGATGATGAGAGAAGAGAAATCAAAAGCCAAAATGAAGATTTGGGGTTTGAGTATGACAAGCCGTCAACTAGTGAGGATCAAGTGACAAGAGTATCCTTAGAAGAGTGCTCTACCTCAGAAGCATACACTGATCCTCTAGTGACCACACCCATGGATCAACAAGGCAAGAAAAGCAAGTCGGGTGACCCTGTGGGGAAACCGGTCCAACCGGTTTCCAAAACCGGTCTGACCGGTTTTCACAGGATGAACACAATGAAGAGTAACAAGTGTTCAAGAAGGCGATCAAGACAAGCATCGGCGGTTTCTATGTCCTCAACTCCCAGTGTTGATGATCACAAGTGCTTGATGGTCAAAAAGAGTAAGGAAACCAAGGAAGATCAAATGGCAAAGAGAGTTGAAGATCAAGTTGACACCATAAAGTCCTTAACTCAAAAGCTTGAAGCCTTCAAACTCTCACACTCTACCTTGGTCAATAAATATGATGTCTTGCTTAATAAAGTTGCTTGTGCTACTAACTTGTCTACATGTGTAGCATCTTTGCAGCAAGAAAAGAAGGTGCTCAATGATAAGCTTGAAAAGCTCACTAGTAAGCATATGGCTTTACAAGCATGTCACAAGGAGCTTGAGTGCTCTCATGATAGACTTGTAGAATCATATACTTGTCTAGAAGTAGCTCATGAGGTTGTGCTTTCATCGGTAACATCCACTCAACCTCTCTCACACATATGCACATGCTCACATGTCAGTATTGAATTGTCTTGTACTAAACCTTGTTGTTCTCAAGCAAGCCAATCTAGTATTGAGCATGTATTTGTAGAGACTTGTGATGACCTCATAGCGAAAGAAAATGATCAACTCATGCAAGAGGTTGAAAAGCTTAAAGAAGACTTGAGTAAGTTGAAGGGAAAGAGTCAAGTGCAACCTTCTTAAGATAACCGTGACAACATGGTGAAGAAGCTTGAGAAGGGTTCAAACCGTGCTAGCTCAACCCTCCAACCGAAGAAGCAAGGAAATAATCACAAGGCTCAAGAAATCAAGAAAAAGAAGCTTGATCACATACAATGCTTCAAGTGCTCAAAGATGGAGCACTATGCATCCATGTGCTCACCTCAGCTCAAAGGCAGCAAGAAAAGGCAAAGGAAGCTAAGGAGAAGGATATGCTACAAATGCAAGCAACATGGACACTTCATTGAGACTTGTGCACAAGGGACTGGGGTGCTGTCTGCACCAAACCAGTCTGACCGGTTTGGGAAACCGGTTAGACCGGTTTTGGCAACTGCAGTGCCTCAAGAGAATATCAAGCGCAATCAAGCTTCTACAGCAAGCCACAAGACTAAGAAGCAACAAGTGAGCAAAAACAAGAGCAAGGCTTCAGCAAGCAAGATCAAAAGCCGTATTTGCTACACTTGTCGGTCAAAGGGACATGAGAGTAATGATTGTCCAAATGGTAACATTCCTAAGTCAAAACTTGTCGATTATGCATTTTCTAGACTTAGGGATGACAAGAATGGTATCTATGCTACTAGAGTGATTTGTTCACCTCAAACTAGCATAAGAGCCATTTGGATTCCCAAATCTCTTGTGACTAACCCTAAAGGACCCAACATGGTTTGGGTACCAAAAAGAGCTTGCTAGAATTGCAGGAGCATGGAGATGCATTGAAGGCTTGGCAAATCTCGAGAGAAGGACTATGAGCAAGAATAATGCCAAGCATCAAGTCTAAACTTTCTATTCCTATTCCAATGACATCTCGGTAACATAAGCTTCATCTTTCATCTTAGTCAATTGATCCTAAGTGGATACTTGTGCTCAAGGTCTTGGTTTTGTGCACTAAGTACTTTTGTGTACATTTATGCTCCTCTTACCATATGATGCTCGTAACCGCTCTCTAGTAAAGCAAGTTCATGTACATGGTGCAGGTGAAATAAGAAGCAAAATTGTAAGTCAATCAAGTGTTTGGCCATAGGCAATGTTAGACCCAGTTGAAGCATAAGAAAAGATGAAGAAAACTTCCAAGCTTCAACACCAACTCCAAGGGCCAAACCTCCCTACTTCTCGGGAAGTACAGACCCCAGAGGTTCCGGAAAATTCTCCGGAGGTTCCGGGAATTGCTGCAGGAACTCAACCTCCGGGAAATTCTTTGGAGGTTCCGGGATCTGGAAATTCAGACCTAAAGAGCTTCAAAAATCAGGATGTTTGTTAGCAATTGAAGACTCATGAAGATATACCTGCATCATGAGCCGTTGGAGACTTGAAAAAATTACTTCACTTGGGTTCACTGGCAAAACCGGTCTGACCGGTTTCCCAAACCGGTCTGACCGGTTCTGGCCCAGTGCTGCCCGACTAAGTGATGTACTTCAAGATTAATTCAAGATTTTCAAATAAATATTCTCAGCTCGTGTTTAGCATCATACAAACACTATCTTGGTGATAGTAAGTACTCTTGGCACAATTTCAACATTTGTAAATTATTTTCTCTTGTGCCTTGACCAAATTGTGAAGTGACCTCTCCTAGCTCATTAAATTGATTAAGTGCTCGTTTTATGCAACACAAACCCATGATGCACCTATTTAGGGGGAGATCACTCTACAATTTGGGTCATTGAGACTAATAGTTTCATCTAGTGATTTTTGTAGTCTCAAAATGAGAGCTTGTCTCACTCCATGGAGTATGCTATGACAATGAGTCCAAAGTGGTGAATCTGATCTAATCTTTCTCTTTGGTTTATTAAACTAACCTTGAGCATAGCTACTCACCACAATATAGTTTAAATTCCTCGAGTTGGACTTAATTGCCAAAATGGGGCATGTGACCTTAGTCGTTCACATTATTTCATATGCTCCATAAACAAAGGGAATTTGATCTATATTGTGAGGTTTCAATTTTTGGTGGACCTCTTGTCTCTCTAACCCAAAAGGTCACTAAGGATTGAAACTAGTGCTTGTGCTATTTAAGTGTCTCTTTCGTGTTGTGATTAAAAGGTGTATCAAAATGAGAGCTAGAACTTGGACTTAACATGGCAATGCACAAGTCAAAAGGAAAATCACAATTCACTAATGTGAAAATGTGATAAGCTAGAGGCAAAGGTATGGTTCACACTCACTCTTATTCTACCTTTATCATCTAGGATTTGTTCATGCTAGTGTGTGCATTTTCTTAGCATGTGGTCTATTCAAGGTTCTCTCGTGTGTGCCTATTGGATATTTAATTGATGCCTACCTTTATATTGACTTTATGTCAAATGCTTGTTATAATGTGAGAGGCATGAGTTAAACATCCCAATATGGTCCTAAAACTTGTTTAGCCACATGTTTGCGTGACATAGGTTAGATTTTTGAAAAACTCAACTAGCATGATAGGATTTGTGTGAATTCTGAAAAATTTGGTTATTGGTCTTTATGACCCGATCGACCCACTTGTGACTATGGTTAACCTTGCTTGATTGATGGCTAGTCACAAGTGGTGAGATTTTCTTAAGTCCAACATATTCTTCATATCTATCTCTCTCTAAGTTTCTTGGAAGTATCAAGGAGCTTTTGGACCTAATTGGAAAATTTCTCTATGGGAGTTATCTAGTGACCAAAGTTTATTGCTTTATCTCTTTTATCTCACTAGATCTATCTCAAAAGGAAAAGGAGCAAAATTCTTTTAATATCTTATCTTTTCCTCTATTCACCTCTCGCGGAGAAAAAGGGGTTTTTGGATAAAGAATTGAAGCTTCAGTTTTGTCAGAAAAGGAACTAGTATATGGACATATCTTGAACTTATCTCTCATATTAGTTCTCAAATCGAGCTTCAATATCTCATATTCTATCTTCAGCAGGTTTCCTGAGGGAAACCGGTCTGACCGGTTTGCCCCGGGTCCACTCCTTTAAGGGCATCTCTTGTAAGATATTCCCTATCCATCCCTCATTTCATCCCAAACAGCCATAGCCCGTGGTCCTCCTTCCCATCCCGTGCTCCCTCTCACTCTCTCACTCTCCCACCATGGGTCCTTGAGTTTGGACCAAGGAGAAGGTTTACCCTTTGGAGATTAAGGGCTAGAGGTGCTAAACTTCGGCTTGACCGGATTGGAGACCGTTTTTGAAGCTTTATTCATCTTCTCCCATCCTGTCAAGGTACTTCAAAGTTCTCTTTACCCGATCTCTTAGCTCTATGCATATCTCTCGGATTCCTTTAAGCAATCATCAATTAGTATGCCCAGGAAGCTATCTCTAAGTTTTGAATCATTTTGGATGGCTACATTTCGAATTCCATGTTCTAGGGTTTCAGCCGACGAAACCGGTCTGACCGGATTCTGAAACCGGTCTGACCAGTTTTATTAGGACAGCAACCCTGATTTTCTTCCAAAACTTCAAATTCAATTCTCGTCGAGTCTCAAATCAATTCCTATGGACCTTATATATACTTTGTCACTTATTTGTGGTCAGGAATAACATGTCGGACTTCTCGAGGACCTACACAAGGTCAAAGAAGAAAAAGAGGGTTGATGAGTCCGAAGGCAATCCCGATCCGATTGAGCCGTCCGGTACCTCCAGTGGCCCTATCATGAGGCCTAGGATGTCTAGGGCATCTCAGTCAAATGTTGTGGACGAGATTGTGGAAGAAGGGCATGAGACTTCTAGTGATGATGATGAGAGTAATGAGAACTATAGAATGGAATGGCATGGGAAAGGACCAGCTGATGATGATGATGATGAAGAAGAAGAGGATTATGGTGGAAGGGAAAGAGGAGTTGAAGAAGAAGAAAAAGAAGAAGGAGAAGAGCAGGTTATGCTTGAGATTAGGAGGCCAGTCAATCCCGGCACTCATCGCATAGTGAATTATCTTGGCATGGGTAAGACTGAGGCAACTAGGCGGAAGAGAAGGGAGTGGCCCTATGGTGAGCCTAAGGACATGGCTTGTGGGATAGATTACAGATTTCACACTTTCTTTCAACAGGACTACTATTCCACTGCCATCATAGCTAAGAAGAAGGGCATTATTGCAGAGGCTCGGTGGATAGATTGGGGCTACATGGAGAAGACAAACAATGCTATTTTCAGAGATGTCATTGATGTTTGTACTACTTTGAGGATCAAGCCTCTGATGGGATTCAGGCACAGTTGGAACACAGAGGTCATTGCACAATTCTATGCCACCATCGCTTTTGAGGAAAATGAGAGTACAAGGAAGATGCATTGGATGACCGAGGGGACTAGATACAGTGTCACTTTCACACACTTTGCTAGGTTCCTTGGAGCTAGCCCGGCGGATTTGACTCTTCCTTGCATTCACCGTGGTACTCGTCCTATGGAGCCTTCTGCGATGAAGTTCATGTATCCAAGAAACAAGCAAGCTAATGCGGGTTATGCAGCGGGGCTTTACTCCTACTATAGTATGCTTAACCGCATGTTTTGTTTGACACTCACACCTAGGGGCGGAAACCCGGCGGATATTTCTAACTATGCTAAGGACTTGCTCGTTCATATGAGGCCTCCCGGACTTCCATTCTCAGTGAGTGATTTCATTTGGGAGGAGATCAAGACCATTAGCGAGAGCCCCCAGAGGTTGTGTGGGTATGCACCTTATATCATGCATATTATTGAAAAGGTGTCAAATAGAAAATTTCTAAAGGATACAAAGCATGAGCCTTTCAAAGTCCCGATACCCAAGAGGATAAGGACCCCCTTACCTGGAAGATATGATGAAATAGAAATGGAGGAAGGAGAAGGACAGCAGCAGGAGCAGCATTAGCCAGCAGCAGCCACTGGTCAGGACCAAACCGGTCTGACCGATTTGGAAAACCGGCCTGACCGGTTTGGGGCTGGCAGTAGCAGTCAGCCTAGGGACAAGCCTCCCTCTCCTATTTGTAAGCTTTTGAACTTTTTCACATCTATGTGTAGGAGCCAGAGGGATGTATTGGTTGAGCAGCAGAGGTCTAGGAGAGAGAGGAAGCAAATGAAGGATACTCTCAAATTGTTGCATAATCACCATGGTTTTGAACCTCCTAGATCTCCACCCTCTCCCGAGACGGAGGAACCCGAGATCCCCTCAGTGGATAGTATGGTTGCACAACTGGGCTCCGAAGGCTACTTTCAACAATATGCTCATCACTATGGGTATCAAGTGCCTCCTCCTCCACCTCCTATGGGTCCGTCTACTAGCGGTCAAAATCTTGTATCTCAAGCATATATGTCGCTTTTTGGCAACGTCGATGGTATGATGAGTCTCAAATTTTTATACTTTAGCATCTACCATTTCTTCTCAAGTTCTTAACTCTAATTCTTACAACATTCTCTCTTAGACTACCCTCCTCCACATGGTGGTGCTCCTCCGGAGTATGGTGGTCAGTGAAGCTCAACAGCACGACTTCTCCAAGTTTTTAGTGATAGATGACAAAGGGGGAGAAGAAAAGAAGATTAAAGTCTCTGTTTGTGTGCTGTGTGGTGAAACCGGTCTGACCGGTTTCTCAAACCGGTCTGTGCTGAGCACTCCCAAGCTCCTATGTATCCAGTTATCTTTTATCTTAGAGACTTGTTGAGAGATTTGGATCTGTAATAATCATCTGTTGAACCTTATCTATGTGTTGGACTTGAGAACTCTTGTATTGTGTGCTACAATGTGTGTAATGTACTCTAAATGTTCTAAATGACTTAATGTTAGTTTGTGATGCATGTTTATATTGTGAATGAGTTGTTTTTGAGTTTTCCCTGTTTTTGTGTACTGACTGGGTGAAACCGGTCTGACCGGTTTCCAAAACCGGTCTGACCGGTTTCCAAAACCGGTCTGACCGGTTTCCAAAACCGGTCTGACCGGTTTCCAAAACCGGTCTGACCGGTTTCCAAAACCGGTCTGACCGGTTTCCAAAACCGGTCTGACCGGTTTTGCCCCAGATAGCACACACCTCTTTGTGTTTCATCGTTTGATTGTGATAACTCATGTCATATGCATCACACATTTATTTTATCTTGTCACACACACTTGTTGCACCCCACTTTGCTGAGATTTAGGGGGAGCTCCATGTTTTTCTTGAAAATGTGCAAATTGGCATTTTGAGGTCAAATTGATGAATTCCATTCATTTGCACACATTGAGGGGGAGCTTTACCTAAATCTTAATCTTTATAAGCTTCATTTACATATCTTTTTGTAAGCTTTAATCAAGGTTGTTATCAATCACCAAAAAGGGGGAGATTGTAAGTGCAATCAAGCCCTAAGTGGGTTTTGGTGAGTTGAGTGACAACTTGATTAAATCACTAACACTCTTGTAAAGCATGTGAGCAGATTGCTGATTATTGATAAATGATATTTATGTGTAAGATCATGCTTTTGGGTCATATTGCAAAGAAGACAAGGGTGGATCATGACATTATACATGGAATGTATGCAAGCATACTAAAGATGAATGTCATGAGATGGTTATTGTGTTTCTCCCATTGAGTTTACATAAGACATACAACAAGTGATCCTAAGCTAAAGAAAAGCAAATATAGAGGCATGATTATATATGGTACTTGGTTAGCCTCTCTATGTTAAGCAAAGCATATTGTGAAGAAAGGAGAAGCTTGTGATGTAAAAATAGGAGAACTAAGTTAAAGATGAGTATGGCATCAAAGGTATATCACTATCGATATAACATGGAACTTGATGAGCTATACAATGAGTTCACCGAGTATAATATCAAATGGATTTCATTCTTACATCAAGTGAAAGATATTGACTCTTACAAAGAAGTTAGTTGCAAGACTTCAAATATAGCGTTGACAAAGGTCATGTGGTTACCTCTATTGTAATGGACCTATAAATGGAAGCTTGCAAGGCAAGGATATTTGTTATCAATCAAAAGGACAATTATTTGAGTGGCATCTCAAATGGAATTCTCTCTATGGTGCAAGGCTTGACTCAATTGTGGCAAGGATAAGTGATGAAGAGATCAAGATGGCTAAAACGAGGAACTAAGCAAAGGCTATGGATAGCGACCATAAGCAAAGTGCTAGGGTGAAGTTGAGAGCGTCAAGGATTTCGAAGTATCATATCCAAGCATACCGAGGAAAGTGATAAATTGCATCTAGTGTCATGATTGATAATTTGGAGTGGCTCTAGAATTCAAAGTGATTGATTCTCTACTCTATGGAAGAATTCTAAGTCACTAGCTCAAGGTGGATATGCTCAAGCACATGCATCTATTTATATTTATAACATGTGCTCAGTTGGTATACAACATTGGAAGCCCTCGAATCATTGAAGATTAATTACCGGCGTACCTTGGTGGTTCAAGCTCAAGTAGATTAATTAGGATTTATCTTTTATCTTGAGTTTAGGTATGCCGTACTATCAAGAGGGATGAATCATTGGTTGGACAACAAATATCAAAAAGTGCTCAAGTGAACCCAAGAGAGACTAACCCGTGAGATCTAAAACTTAGTAGGGCTCTCTGGCCCAAACCGGTCTGACCGGTTTGGCACACTGACACCGTCCAACGGCTAGTTGGTTTGAAAACCGGTCTGACCGATTTGGCAAACCGGTCTGACCGGTTTTGTCTGACAGACTAACGGCTAGTTTTTGGGAGGATGGGTATTTATACCCATGAGCTCCTTTTTGAGGGGCTGCTAGTTCCCTGCGCCTCCTATGCTTTCTTGAACCCCAGCTGAGCTCTCCCCAACCTCTCTTAGTGAGATTCAAGCCTAAAGTGTTATATCTTTGAGTTGGGTTGCTTGAGTGACTAGTGTGTGAACCTTTGTGAGCTTATGAGCTAAACCATACTTGAGCACCTGCCGATTTGTGTTGAAGATCCTTTGAAGCATCTTTTACTCTTGGAGCCTTGCTCCTAGACGGCTAGAAGTCACTTGGAAGCTCTCCAATCCGAGATTGTGGAAGCTCCAAGAAGTTTGTATTACCCCTGTGATTCTAGTGGAAACCTTCTCATCTCAAGGGTTCATTCTCTTGATTTGAGACCGAGGTCAAGGGCAAGCCTTGTGTGGCGAGCCTATCCTTGTGTGGATACCTCAACAACGTGGAGGTAGGCTAACCTTAGTGGTGGGCCGAACCACGGGATAAATCTTTGTGTCTTTTGTGCATTTACTTCATATATATCTTACTTATTGATTTATCTCTATCTCTAGCATATATCTTCTGCTTCCGCTTCGATCTACTTTGGTGTGCATGTGCTGTGTGCAGGGACTTCATTGATACTCTTGGAAACACCTGTGGAAGTCCTACACCAAGTTTGGTTTGTGCTAGAACTCGTAGAGGGGATTTACATATTGTTGGTTCTGTCTGTTGTAAAACCGGTTTGACCGGTTTTGGAAACCGGTCTGACCGGTTTCGGTGCTGACAGCGGGTTGAATTTTTATAAGTGTGCAGATTCGCCTATTCACCCCCCCTCTAGGCGACATCCAGATCCTTTCAAGGGGCAGCTGTCGCAACGTCTCTGCGTCGTCACCGGTCAGACCTGTGTGCACCGGTCAGACTTGTGAAGGTCACCGGTCAAACCTGTGTGCACCGGTCAGACCTGTGCCACCGGGGTAAACCGGCGAGAGACCTCCGAACGTCGCCCGGGCAGGATCCCGTCGGGGCGGCGCACGTAGGGTTGCTCTAGGGTCGGCAAGGCCACCTAGAATGCCTTCAGACGTCACGGAGACGAAGGAAGAACAGCAAGTAGTAGATTGGAAAAACTAGGAAGAGATAAAAGTAAATACGAGACAAATAAAGGTAAATTGTATTGATCAATTGGATGATGAACCTCAATCGGCCGTGACCCTTTATATTTATAGGGTGGGGAAGTCTTACCCCGTAAAGAAATCCTTTTACAAGCCTAAATCTATCAGGACTCCTTGTTTTGGTTCGGACGCGGGGGTACCGGTCTGACCGGTCAA
Source organism: Cenchrus fungigraminus (assembly GCA_036936925.1). Taxonomy (NCBI): domain Eukaryota; kingdom Viridiplantae; phylum Streptophyta; class Magnoliopsida; order Poales; family Poaceae; genus Cenchrus; species Cenchrus fungigraminus. The sequence goes on along the minus strand of CM072769.1, from coordinate 102,552,416 downwards.
GGGCACCGGTCTGACCGGTGTGGCTTGCCGGACCGGCTACAGCGGTCAAGACCGGTCAGACCGATTTGAGCGACCGGTCAGACCGGTCTGTCCTGCCTGGTCGGCCTTGTGTCAATTTTGAGTGTCAACATATGCCCCCCTATTTTTTGGCAAAGTATACGTGCCAAAAAATACTTTTCTAAACTAAAAAATACTTAGGACGATGTCTATCAAACACCGATCGTATACATGTTTGCTTAAGTCGAGGTTGACGCCTTCTTTGGCCTCCACTCCTTTCGGGTCCGTGTTGACTTAGCTGGCCTCTCTTCAGATGGTTGTTCCATTGCTCCTCGCTTACGCAATCTTTGCAGTCTCCTCTTTTGAGTGTGGGATAAGCCTGAGGGCCACCACCTCGGCTGCATACCTTTAGAGTGTTGCTCATTGTTATCTTCACCTGCTTTAATTTTAGTACATACATTACTTTGAACCAGATTGCTACTACAAGCAACCGGTCTTGGCAATGCACCACTTGGATATGCAATAGGATATTGGATCATATATGGTTTCATGTACATACTACTATAATCAGCAGGTGAATAATAACAAGGATAATACCAAGAACATGGCATAACTGATCCAACAAAAGGATATGGTGCAGGTGCAGGTTTACCTTGTTGGTGATACATATCGTCATGTCTTGGTGGTGCTTTTACGCCCTTTGCACTATTCGGCAGATTTCTTCGATTCCTAGTAGCTCCCTTCCTTTTATACTTGGCCAGGAGCTCTTCAAAACTCGTCCTTACTCTTTTCTTGGGCTTGGAGCATCTTGATGTCTTCTGGGGACACCGGTCAGACCGGTTAGGTACACCGGTCAGACCGGTCGGAGCACCGGTCAGACCGGCCTGTGCACTGGTCAGACCGGTCGACGCTTTGCCGGTCTTCTCTATCTTGTTTTGCCCCCCAAGCGTTGAAGGCTTCGCTGAAGCCTTGGGGATCTCCTCCAGAAGCACCTTCTTGTCAGGTCTTTGCTCTCCAATGATCACGTTGTTTCCCTTTGCCTTTTCAGCTTGATCCGGTCGAATAAGCACCTTAGGATTTGACAACTCAAGAGTATTCACAAAGGCATTAGTAGGAAAAAGATTTTCATCGACTTGCATCTCATGAAATTTTAAACGACCTTCATTAATGGCTGATTGTATTTGCCGACGAAAAGTATTACAATCATTGGTAGCATGAGAAAAAGAATGATGAAATTTACAATACGCACGTCTTTTTAATTGATCAAGAGGTGGATAGTGTGAGTTATTTTAATTTTACCTGACTTAAGCAATTCATCAAATATTTTATCACACTTAGCCACATCAAAAGTAAATTTCATCTCTTCCCGACTCTCATGAGACGGCTTTAGAGAAGCACAAGTTTCTGCTTTATCATTAGGTGACCATGTAAATTCAGCAGCACATACTTCTTTACTCTCATCGTCCGATGATTCATACACTATCATATGCATATTAGGACAATCAGATTTAAACCGATTACCTTTGCTTCGGCTTTCTTAAGCTAAAGCTCTTGTCAAAACTTGAGCAACATTAGCAAATTCATGACCACCTAATTTTTCTCTAATATGGGATCGCAAACCATTAAAAGCTAATTCAGCAAGATCCCTTTCGGAGATAACAAGACTATAGCAATGGTTTTTTGTTTCTCTAAATCTTCTAATATAATTAGTAACAGGCTCATCATGCTTTTGCCTAACCGATGTTAAATGACTTAATCTTAGCTCATTATCTCCACTATAAAAGTGATCATGAAATTTTTACTCTAGTTGTTGCCAAGTATGAATAGAGTTAACAGGTAATGAAGCAAACCATGAAAAAGCATTGCCATTTAAAGATAAAGAAAATAATCGAACTTTTATTTCTTCTATGGCACTAGCTTCTCCTAATTGAGCAAGATATTGACTAACATGCTCCCAAGTAGTTTTGCTATCATCACCATTAAACTTTATGAATTCAGGACAACGCCAACCAACAGGATAGGGAACCGAATCAAAACTAGCAGGATACGGTTTTTGATATGAAAAATTTTTATACTTTACTTCTATAACATAGTCATCTCTCATTTGTTTAGCAAGATTAGCATTAAACCTATTGATGACTTCTTGTATAGTGGTTGGCATTGGCGTAGTTGAAGCTTTCGATTGCAACACATTGACTTGTGTAGATGGGTTTAGGGGGTTGTGCTGCAAACGGCTGTTAGGTTGTGTATTAGGAACAAAACCATACCCAGTGCCCGTTCCAAAAGTAACCATAAACGGAACACCATGAGCTACTGTATTATCACCAGATCGGCCAGAGGCAGCCTGAACGGGAGGTACAGTAACTATAGGCTCCGGAGAAGAAGAGTATAGCACCACAGTGCCGGCACCGGTCTGACCGGTTGGACCCATCGGTCTGACCGGTCTGTACTGACCAGACGGCGGTGGTGCTGTTTGTCCTGCAAAATAGTTCAACGGCATACCATACTGAGGACTCAATACAGGTGGAGCCGATGTACTAACATATGGGATCTGAGGTGACACAGTTTTAGGAATAGATACTTCATCATCACCTCCCTCTACACGTTTACCAAAACTCTTATCTACCATATTTTGCATATTTTCAATCATTGCTAAACGAAAATTATCCATGATGGTAGTAAGGTCATTGGCAGTAACAAAAGAGGATGGGGACGTTGATGTGCTTACAATGCTTGGTACCTCAGGTGGTGGAGCGTCGGTGATCTCCTTGACCTTCTTCACCTTGCCTTAACCATTCTTCTTGAAGTGCGACAAATAGTGAAGTCGATCTCGCCCAGCATGTTCCTTCATGAGATCTTCTAGAACTTGACGATGTTGTTTAGCTTGTTTCTTCATGAAGTCCTCCATGGCTTGGCGATCTTCAGGCAAGAGCTCCACATCATCGACGCCGATGACGTTGTCTTGATCAAGTTCAGTCCTTGAGCCCATTGTGCCAGAGTTAGATAGATCGGTTAAAATAGCTAGATCTTCTTCCTCAGCGGAGTCGCCAATTTGTTGGCACCTTTTTCGAGGCCACCAAGCACGCAGGGGCAGTTGTCGCAACGCCTCTGCGTCATCACTGGTCAGACATGTGTAGGTCACCGGTCAGACCTGTGTGCACCGGTCAGACCTGTGAAAGTCACCGGTCATACCTGTGTGCACCGGTCAGACCTGTGCCACCGGGGTAAACCGGCGAGAGACCTCCGAACGTCGCCCGGGTAGGATCCCGTCGGGGCGGCTCACGCAGGGTTGCTCTAGGGTCGGCAAGGCCACCTAGAACGCCTTCAGACGTCGCGGAGACGAAGGAAGAACAGCAAGTAGTAGATTGGAAAAGCTTGGAAGAGATAAAAGTAAATACGAGATAAATAAAGGTAAATTGTATTGATCGATTGGATGATGAACCTCAATCGGCCGTGACCCTTTATATTTATAGGGTGGGGAAGTCTTACCCCGCAAGGAAATCCTTTTATAAGCCTAAATCTATCAGGACTTCTTGTTTTGGTTCGGACGCGGGGGCACCGGTCTGACTGGTCAAGGGCACCGGTCTGACCGGTGTGGCTTGCCGGACCGGCTACAGCGGTCAGGACCGGTCAGACCAGTGTGAGTGACCTGACCGGTCTGACCGGTCTGTCCTGCCTTGTCGGCCTTGTGCCAATTTTGAGTGTCAATAGTTTGTTTCAAGGGATACACGAGGGATGGGATGATCTCGTTTTCTGCTTGGATGAAGGGACAAGGTGGGATAGCTAGTTATGAAAACCCCCTGAACAAGTATGGTGATGTTACCTCCATTCCCTCACACCCTTCTTTTTGCCATAATTTCAGCATGTATGCAATATGTATATATTGATTACCAGATGTTATGGCTTAATAATATTGATAATCTGAAAATATATAATATATAACACATTATACAAGTCTCAGCCTTACGATATATACATATTGCATACAACAGAGTTGCACATAGTACTATTTTAGCATAGATACAACAGATAATAGAATATCTTGCCTTACAAGCTCCAGATAGATGGAGTTCATGCCTTACACATATAGAAAGTTCAAGGCATACAGACTGATAGGCCTTACAAGCTCCAGATAGATGAAGTTCATGCCTTCCACAATATAAAAAGTTCAAGGCATATAGATTGATAGGCCACAGTAAGCAAAAGAAACATGGTCTAGTTAGCAAAAGAGATATGTTACAAACCACCATTAGCAAAAGAACCACCTGACTTTACAACTATCACTAGTTAGCAAAAGAACCAATCTTCCAAAGCAACCTACTGTCCAGAAGGCTACTGTCCAGAAGGGAACCTCTCACTAACAAACATGGCCATCCAATTTAACTGGTGGTCAAATGGCAAACCATAGAAAGCTTTACCAGTGAGAGGATTGGCCACCAAACGAGCATAGTACATGGATATATGAATATCACTGAAACTTGAAACTGAAAGGCTATTCACTTTGGAAAAGAGATCTTCTGGCAGCTCATTGTTTGATTTAGCAACCTGTGTCATAGCCATGGCAAGCTTGTCACCAACTTTGTTGAATGCACCAATCAACCCATCCTCCACACTTTCAACAATCTTGGCTCTCTTGGTAGGCCTTGCATTAGATGTTGCTCCTTCCTCACAAACACTGCTAGGAACATCTTCTTTACCATTTGCAGCTCCATCAGCTCCATCTTCAGTGTCACCATCTTCTGTACCAAGAGGAGCACTTGAATCCTTTGCAAACTTGCCTGTAGCCATATCCTTCCCAAAGATTATTTCCATCTCAGCATAGTTCTCAAGTGGCTTGTTTAAATACTCGGCATTAGCCTTGTGATCCTATAATGCAACATGAATCAGTAGGAAAAATATGGTAAGAAAAAGACCACAAGATAGAAATTAGATTACTTGAACATGGCCATTGTAGTGCTCCTCATCAAGGGTAATGATGTAGTTAATTTCATCGAATCCAGCTACACTCAAGCTCTTGAGTCTTGTTATCTTTGCCCACTTTCTTTGCAACGTCTTGTGATGATTGTTAATCTGATCACCATTGAGCACAGTGGTAAACTTTTCATTGACAGCTCTAGCACATGCATTGAAATAGACTTTTTTAAAGCCCTTTCCTGTTTTGACACCACTAGTCACCACATTGGCAAGATATTTCAGCATGAAAGTGGACATTGGTGCTGTCCATGCAGCCACCCCATGACCTCCCCCAAGTCCCTCAACATGGCCGTCCATTGCCTGCCATGCAAAAAAAGAAGGAACAAAAAATCAGCAAGCATTGTATGTTATTTAAATGGATTTCAGCAACAAATACAACAAGGATTTCACCACCAAATATATCACACAACATTCTTATTTCCAACAGCAACAAACAAGTCCTTACAAATGAAATGAGAGCAACAAACAAGTCCTTACAACTGAAATACATGAATGAAGAAACAAAAATACAAACTGAAACGAGTGGATATTAATTAATGTTGTTGTTTTGACGGTCTTCCCACATCTGATCAGCAAGGCTTTGTCTGAAAGCCACCATCTGAGCATGGTCACTTGCTTGTCCACTGTGTGTTGTAGCATGATTATAACTTGGCCAATCATTTTCTTCTATGATGAAATCATTAGCCCCATCTTGTATAACCTGATGGGAACTAGGGTGCCCGATCTTCCGTCAGGAAGGATAACTCGTTTTGGTGGAGTGCGACACACCGATCCGGCTTCAGATCCAAAGACCTGAATCCCTGCAATCTTAGCACCACGACTCCTCTGGTTATCAACCGTGTCACAATCCGGTTGACCTCGCCACGAAGGCTAATCCCTGCCTGCAAAACGAAGAACACAAGCAAGAACTCGAAAAGAACGCAGCTCTCAAATTATAGTGACAATCTGCAGATGAATGATTAAATCACATGAAGATGGGGTTCTACAAACCGATAAACGGCGAAACTGACCAAGCAGAATAATCTAAGCAAAACACAAACCCTAACGAGAGTGTGGCGGCTGCTAATAAGGTCTCTAGGGTCGTGCAAGACCCCCTGGACGCGCCTCTAATGGGCCCTAACACGATACACGGCCCAAAGACCAAAAGAAGGTGTCGCAGCACCGTGGCAGATTCTGGACGTCTACATGTTTCGATTATTCCTGACGACTCCTGTTGAATTTGGGCTTGGGACCAGTTCCATTGGAAGCGTATTGAAATTATCTTTCCAAGCGTATAAAGAACACCCAAAACCGAGCCCGTATGCGACTTGGGCGTCCGTTTTACTGAAGGCTGCTCCTGGACTCCGAGACATACTCGAACTTGAATTGCTTTGGGCCTCCACCTTGGGGACTCGAACCGAATTAGCCTCGAGCCTCCTTCTTGACTTGGAAACCCTTGTTGGACTCTCTCTTCTCCACTCCATGAACCACGCATGGACATATGCATGGGTTCCATGTCCTCATCATCCTCCCCTTCTTGACGAAAAGCCGTCCTCGGCGTCAATTGTGCTCTAAACTGATCCTGCACAACACAAAGGAGAATAGGGTTGCGAGAACAAAGGGAGCCGAAATAATTATGAGGAAGTATTGAACCTTTCTTCCAAGTATCATGTGTGTCTTTTCGTATAAAAAATTCAGCAAGCATGCAAGCCTCTTGAACGAAAGGAACACGATGTATATCAATACTATCCTGCAAAGAATTAGTACTAACAAGAGACAATGCAGGAATAGATGATGTCAACCAACAATGCTCCCCTTCTTGGGAGTAAATCTGTTTCTTGAAAACAAAACTACTAGAGGAACATGTGGAAATATTAGTTTTATAGCTGTCCTCTAGTCCATCACAATCTCGCACAGCAAAAGAAGAATTCTAATGTGAACAAATGTAAACTCGGTGCACCATATATTCCCCATTATAATTATATTTACCAATAAAGTGATATGTATGCTTAGACAAGCATGGTAATTCAGAAAGTTGCTCCTTCAAACAATTTAGATTACAGAGAACAAAAAATTCAATATAACCCAAAGTATTGAAAGAAGACATCAATTTTTGTTCATCGGGTGCACTAGGAATTGGAATGAACACTTTATTTTCAGCGCTAATGTATGGCTCCAAAGCATGTGTATCATTACCTTTGCTCTCATTTTCAGAAATTGTAGGTGCACTTCTAGTTGCTAGTTCTGAAATCTCACATGGGGAAAGATCCTCCTCATTTGCTAGCGCATAGTCCACTTCATTGTCCTCGAATGGATCACCAATGACAACACCATCATCAATGTCCTCGACATCCGAAGCACTAATGTACCCACCATCATCTTGAAGAATGTATGCTCGTGGACTAGTACAAACATCCTGCACGTGTCCAAATCCATGGCAATGACGGCACTGAGCTCTAGAAGTCTGTACCATGGCTGTGGAAGAAGCACGCTTGATAGGTATCTGCAAAACGTTAGAAACAAGAAAAGAGGTGGTGTCCTCTTCCAAATATTGTATCTCATTTTGGCAAATATGTGCATGTAATTTTGACACATTATCATCACCTAAAATAAGTTGTTTCTCAGCCATACAAGCAAGTTCAAATAATTGTGAAAGAGAGCAATAAGAGTGATCAACAAGAATATTCTGAATGTCAGGTCGAAGACCATGCAAAAATCTATTCTCAGTTGCTTCTACACATTCATTTATTTCACAACATATGCTACACTTTTGAAACTCTTTATAATATTCCTGGACAGACCTATTTCCCTGCAATAAGCGCTGTATTTTTCTAAGCAAATCACGTTTGTAAGAAAAAGGAATAAAATGATCACGCATTGCTTCTTTAAGTTGTTCCCATGTACTATGTAAAGCATTCATTGCAACTAGCTCATTCCACCAAATAATGGCAAAATCCTTAAACACCCTAGTAGCTTGTCGAACTCTATGTATCTTAGGAACTAGGTGGGAATTAAACATTTGTTCTGCAATCATCTCCCAATCAAGATATACATCTCCATCATAAGATCCAGAGTAGGACGGTATTGTAAGTTTGCATCTCATACCTTGATGATTGTCATCAACATCTAGTTCTTGTTTGTTCTTTTGGTCCATCCCTGCAAACATCTGTGCCATGATTTCCTGTAATTCACACTTTAAACAGAAGTTGTTGTTTGGTTTTGTTAGAAATCACAATAAGTCCCTATGAACTATTATATGTGTTGGTGGATGCACACTCTCACACGTCTTACCAAGCTCTTGCAAGGTTCTTACCAACACAAAGCAGTGGACGGTACAACCGGTGGCTGGTTCGTGATACCTGTGAGGGAGTAACACCAAGATTGCAAGGTTCTTTTTCTGTACCGATCTGAAGTATATATATGGAGCTTTGGGAAGCTTAAAATATGGTAGCAAGGAATAGCAATAATTCAATTCAGAAATTGCAAGACTGAAAATTAGTCCCAAGCTAGTCTATGTCGCCGGCCTAAACTTGTCTCGGACCTAGTTCAAGCAAGCAAAAGATACAACCAGCGAAGGACACAAAGGATGCAAGCACTTCTGAATTTTTTTCTCTTCTTTTTTTCTTTGTTTTCTTTCTTTTTTTGGTGGGGCTCTTTCTCTGTTTTTTTGCACCTCTGCCTTTTTCTTTTCTTACCTGAAAGTGCCGCAAGATAAGCACGTCACAAGAATACTTGACTCATGAAATTCTCGGACAGAGTCCAGGCTAAAAAAAGGCTTGCAAGGATTCTCGTTTATGATTAAATAATGGAACCCAAATAGATAATATTTTAAACTTTTACTTCTAATCAGTTCTCCAATTCACGTAAGAACCAAGTCTGGTGTACAGATTTTTTTTTGCCAGCAGTACCATGCACATGGCAGAAGGGACCTCTAACAGATCGATAGTGTACAGATCGATAGTGTACAGATTCGTGGAGATGAAAAACAAAAGCTAGGATTTCTTTCCCGCGTCTAGTTACCAACAGATCAGACGCGACTCAAACTCGACCGATGAACAATACCTAGACACGGTGAACATAATGACTCGCGAGGGACCAAAATTCAGTAAAGCAATCTGAAAAGAAAAATTGTACGGCCACAAAAGGGTTATAGGACAGCGGAAACACAATGATCAAATATTTTTGTATGGCAATTTTTCTGGAGTTTTAGGACGATGGCACAAACTAATCTAGGGTAAGCCTGACGGTAATACCTGAGTCTCTGATTACCACTTGATGGGAACTAGGGTGCCCGATCTTCCGTCAGGAAGGATAACTCGTTTTGGTGGAGTGCGACACACCGATCCGGCTTCAGATCCAAAGACCCGAATCTCTGCAATCTTAGCACCACGACTCCTCTGGTTATCAACCCTGTCACAATCCGGTTGACCTCGCCGCGAAGGCTAATCTCTGCCTGCGAAACGAAGAACACAAGCAAGAACTCGAAAAGAACGCAGCTCTCAAATTATAGTGATGATCTGCAGATGAATGATTGAATCACATGAAGATGGGGTTCTACAAACCGATAAACGGCGAAACTGACCAAGCAGAATAATCTAAGCAAAACCCAAACCCTAACGAGGGTGTGGCGGCTGCTAATAAGGTCTCTAGGGTCGTGCAAGACCCCCTGGATGCGCCCCTAATGGGCCCTAACACGATACACGGCCCAAAGACCAAAAGAAGGTGTCGCAGCACCGTGGTAGATTCTGGATGTCTACATGTTTCGATTATTCCTGACGACTCCGGATGAATTTTGGCTTGGGACTGGTTCCATTGGAAGCGTATTGAAATTATCTTTCCAAGCGTATAAAGAACACCCAAAACTGAGCCCGTATGCGACTTGAGCGTCCGTTTTACTGAAGGCTGCTCCTGGACTCCGAGACATACTCGAACTTGAATTGTTTTGGGCCTCCACCTTGGGGACTCGAATCGAATTAGCCTCGGGCCTCCTTCTTGACTTGGAAGCCCTTGTTGGACTCTCTCTTCTCCACTCCATGAACCACGCATGGACATATGCATGGGTTCCATGTCCTCATCATAACCTAATTCTGAATAATGCAGTAAGCACCAACAATGTCTACTTGAGTTAGGAAAGGAAAGAAAGGAGTGGCATCATCAAGAATTTTGAATCTTCTCTTTAGTGACCCAAATGCACACTCTACTGTGATACGAAGAGATGAGTGCCTAAGATTAAATAGCTCATTTTTATTTTGCACAAGATTATTCCCCCACCCATTCAAGTGGTAACGAACACCACGAAAAGGAGGCATGAATCCTGGTTTTGCTCCATATCCAGCATCAACTAGGTAGAATTTGCCTAAAATGTGATGAAAATATGATCATATTTCTATTATATGAATTATTCATATGGAATATTTGATAGGTTGTTAGTATATTACCTTGTGGCACACGAAGTCCATTCTCATGCTCTAAAGCATCTTGTAACACTAGTGCATCATGTGTTGTCCCCTCCCAACCAGCCAATACATGAGTGAACCGGAGATCAAAATCTACGGCAGCCATTACATTTTGAGTGGCATATGACTTCCTACCCCGAAAGGATAGCTCCATATCCTTAGGAACAGAGGCTCTTACATGTGTACCATCTATAGCTCCAATGCAATCCTTAAAATAAGGATCCCATCTATGGTTCCCTTGTATTTTGGTAGGAGTTTCCAATACGGTGGCCTAATTAATTCCCCTCGTAACTGACCAACAGCACGAAGAACCTTGTTAAAATAACTGCTGACCGTTTCTCCGGATCTATCAAAGTTAGTTCCCACTAATCTGCTCCTAAGGTTGTGCCCCACAGTATTTAGGAACATAGCCACTTGTTGTTCAACACAACAATGGATAGTATCTTCAAGCAAAGCACGATCCCTGAATAGGTTGCAAAACCGAAAGAACTTGGCTCTATTGAGTCTTAGCATGTTCACACAAACTGTATCATCCTTCCAAATTTTGTTGTTTAGGTACTCAAGTCTCATTCTATCCCTTTCATCGATAGGCCCATAAGTAATACCTTCTCTCCTTGCAGCTCGCTTACGTTTTCTAGACTCAATAATAACCATGGCCATCATTGCTAACAACATATATGCAGCAGCAGTACAAGTTACAACCTTGGTTTGTTGATCCATCTAAAATACAAAAACCAAAGAAAACTTTCATTGACATAGATGAAGTACATATATTTACCAGTAGCAAGTACATCACAAAAAATTCTTAAATCCTACTACGCACATCTAGTAAAGCACTACTAAAATTATTGCATAGATCGAACACACATACATACACATGGGTGAGGGCCCTAGGGTTTCCATACCTTGGGGAAGGAAGCTGAGATCTGGATGGAGGACACGAATGGGGAGGATGGTCATGGGCTACCTTCTTCTTCCTATGGACCGAGAGGGAGGAACATGGTGACTAGTAAGATCTGGGAAGGAGAGAATGGAAGGATGGGGGAAGGGAAGAGGGGTGGACGGAGGAAGGAGCATGCGTACCTATGGAGGGATGATGTGGCCGGCGGCAGCTCCCGACGAGGAGCGGCGCCCAGGTCGCCGGGATTCAGGGTCGGCGGCGCCCTTTTTTCCCGCGCGAGGAGGAGAGGGTTTCCCGGCTTCCCGCGCGCGCGAGGTAGGGAGGAAGAGCGAGGCAGGAGCGGTGAGCGCACGGGAAAAAGAGGAGGCAGGAACGGTGGGCGGTGACCCTGATGGGCACGCGCGGCTCACGTGACGGGGCAGAGCGGAACTAGGATGTCCCCGTCCGCTCGTTTTCACCGGATGGGGGCGTCCCGCATCTTCATGGTATATTCTCCATTCGGTGATGCCCCTGTCCCTGGACTCCGAACCAAACACTAGGATGTACAGTAGCTGTCCCAGTTCCATCCCATCCTATCCTCGCAACCAAGCACATCCTTGGACTCCCGTAAGCTTCTTCACTTCGTCCGTGTTTCTCATCCATGCCGGCTCTTGCTTGTACTAACGCCAACACGGCATTAATTTATCTCAAATTTAACTTTCTCATCTAACCAACAACCTATCCGCCGACAATACTTCAATTGTCATGTACGTGCCACACCAAGCTCATCGCACTTTGATAACATAGAAATTGGCTAGGACAGGGGCTCATCCGAGCTTAATAGAAAATCATGTGTGTTTCTCCTTTAATGAAGTATTTATCTAATTTTTCCTACACCTCAATTGGTTTTTTTGGCCTTAGACCTAGGCAGCAGCCCGGGTTATAGGTTCTCCCCCCAAGCTTTGCTAGCAACAAGAAAAGAGGGTTGACTCCAAACCCGAATCGTCCAGCACATCTCACGGATGGAAATTTGAGTGTCATAAGTTTTTTTTAAAAAGTATTTTCATTTTAGGGCCAACCGCGCAGGTAAAAAATGATGTTTAAATTTTGGGAGAAAAATGTTTTACTTCCTTTTAACACACAAGTGATTATTGGGGTGAACGAGATTCTACTTTTTCTTTTTTTTTCTATAAAGACTCGAATAAATAGTGTACTCATTCCGTCTCAAATTGCACATTGTTTTGGTTGTCATAACTTTTGCTACATATCTAGACCTAGTGTATATCTAGATGGACTATAAAATCTATTAATGTAAATTCTAAATTATCAATAGTTTGAAAACAGATGGGATACATGTTAACGCATAACAATGATTTGGAAAAACCTTCCCAGATTGCAAGCTTGTGAGCTCTCCGAGAGAGGAGGATAACGCACAAGGCTTTGGGATGCGGAACGAGATCCTCTAACATTGTGTCTTTTATGTAAGAGGGACATAAATGCTGGTGCACCGTCGATCAGCCATCGGACGGCATGCGTTAGACATCCAACAACAAGAGGAGCAGAGCATACAAAAGCAACCCAACACGGCCCAGTTCGCCCTTGCGGTTGGGACAGGAGAGAGAGAGGAAGGTCATCCATGGCTGTCGGCCGCTCGCCGCCGCACCGTCTTCCACGGCTTCTTCGTGTCCGTGCCGGCGTCCCGCGCCGTGGAGCTACATCGCAACCCGGCTGTGCTCTCCTCATTCGAGGACCGGCTCCGCCCGCTGCACACCACCCGGTCGCCGCAGTTCATGAAGCTTCGCGTGTGGCTCGGCCTCTTGTCCCTTGGAGACTACGGCTCGGACGTCGTCGTCGGGGTGCTCGACAACGGCGTGTGACCCGAGCGCCAGAGCCTGTCCAACAGGAACTTGCTCCCGATCCCCGCTCGGTGGCGCGGCGACTGCGACGCGGGGCCCGGGCTCCCCAAGTCCTCGTGCAACAGGAAGCTCGTCGGCTGTGTCGAAATGAAGGGGACGTGGGTCACGCATTTAGTTGTGTGTCGTGTGACAGGAGTAACGATCCATTTCGAGCAAAAAGAGAGGCGCCGCTGTGTCGAAATGAAGGGGAAAAAACGGGGGGACGTGGGTCACGCCGGCTGCCACGTTCGTACTTAGTCCTGCGAAGGGTTCGGATCGACCCTTTTTCAAAGTCGCTCCGCTCCTCAAATTGGGTCACGGTTCGAAGCGGGTTGGCACAAAAAGAAAAAGGATCGAGAGGGTGTTGATCCTGTTGACCCACGGTGACCCTCGGGTCGAACCGCATCGCCTCCCGTTCCTGTCGCGCCGTCGCCCCGTCCTCCCTCCTCCCGGCTGCCTTCGATCCCCGGCGCCCTCCTCCCGGCCTCCTCTTTGGTCTCGACGCTTTCGTCGTGCTGCGGCAGGTGACGCTCGTGCGGGAGGGCGTCGCGACGAAGGGGGCGGCGCCGGCGCGGAGCCGGCAGCCGACGACGAGGCAGTGGGCGGAGGAGGAGGGGGTCGTCGGGTGGGGTCTCCTCGGCGACGCCTACGACTGGTGCGGCGAGGTCTGCGCCGAGTACGCCAAGAACTTCTACCTCAGTCAGTCACGCACTCCGTCGGCTTCACCATCTCGGCCCTCCTCCCTCGGCACCGGCTCCGGCAGCGGCGAATCCGACTAGGCCCTCGAACGGCGAGGTGGGGGACGGGGATCCCTTCGATCTCGCGGCGGCACCACCACCCCAAATCGGTTCTCCATGGCCGGAACCTCCTCGCCGTTGGCTCCTTCTTCAGCTCCGACTTCACTGTATTTTCCTCTACCAACTTTCCTGACAACTTCATAGTCATCCTGCTCACTGATAAAAAAGAAATTGTACTTGTCAGAAACCAACCAATAATTTAATGAATAATTTAATGGGTTGGGGGGACATAACAGTATAGTAGTAAACAAATTTTAAAAGCTGACAGTTATAGCATGACTGTCCAAAAGATTGGGAGTGATAACTAAAGGGTATAAAGTATGCTGAAGGATGATAACAGAGTTATCTTTGTGAGGCAGAAATAGTGCAACTGCATGCTAAAAAAATCCATGTGCTCACTGCTCAAGGAAATTTCAGTTTAGTTCTTTGGGTTGGGCACAAGATTATTCTTCTGTATTTCTAAGGGTGGTATTTCTTTGCATATTTGGCATACCCCACTCCTATCCTACCTACAGCTATTTCAGGCTCAAGTTCTGATAACTACATATATGAACATTGGTGCAATAATATACCATACCAGGCTCATCGGGCAATGGCAACAACGATAAAGCAGACAACAGTGAAGTTCTATTGTCATTATCAATATCAAGTGCTGATTATTACAATCTTAAATCAACTTGCTGAGCTAAGCATGTTTAGTAATCCAGAAACCGGGTACTGCAGTAGATTCCATGCATGAACTGGATTATATTTATTGCATACATAGCTGTTTATGGTGCTGATAGAGTTGTAGATTGCTCTGAATAGCCAAAGCACATTGTAGTGCTCACTAGCATCAACTAGACTGTCATAACATTTAAAAGACGGCCATGGTGTTGGCCTCGCCTCATATTAGCACTGTCATTGGTATTCCTCATAACGTTCTTGTTGGTTGTGGCTTCCTGTTGCAGAAAACTAATATTGTGATCCTCTTTACCGTGTAGGCTGTGATTGGTGGATGCAACTCTGTTGCTGTGTTCCGGCCTGTGTTGATTTGGAGTGGACAGTTCGTAGCATATAAAACATCCATTTGAATATATATGTTCACATGATTACACTTAGTATTTGATAGAATTACTGTTCTAGGGTGAAAGAACAGCGAGCAGCAGATATGATACATGCTGATGATGTCCTTGGAAGCTCTTGGATTTACCATGTTGAGGGGATGGTGACTGAAATTTGTACTTTCTGCATTGAAAGGAATTTAGTTGATAAAATGATTGATCTGCCCTGGGATTCCTGTTTGGTCCCTCCTGAATACAACTACATCAAAACTAGTGCTACTGCTACATTCTAGAGGAATATGTGTATGTCCAGTATATATGGCATGTTTGATGTACTGATGTGCCTGAATATCTGTAGTTTGATGTTCTGATTCATTGATGTTGCATCCGCAATTTAACATTGCCGGACCCCATTCATTGTTGGATTAGCAGTTATTATAAATTGGCAATCTGTTCCCATCATGTAATCGTGTCCAATTGAAACCCCTTTTTCTCTGATAGTTGGAGTTGTACGTCGTTCCGCTAGTAATAATGGATGGGATGTGCTAGTTATGGATGCTATTCTGTCAGCCAATGGATACGTCGTTTAGCAGTAATGGATACGTCGTTCCGTCAGCCAGGGTCGAACCCCGGATATCCTTGGAGCAGGAGGTTCACGTGCCCGCACGGAGCGGGGCGACCCTCGATCCTGGCTTGCCGTGGATGGATCGGCGGGTCGGCAGCCGAAGCGCACCGCTCCGCACCCTTCGCAGGACTATTCGTACTTGGCTCATTGGCTATGTACCGCCGCCACCGGACCGTTGAATTAAACAATTACTAAGCCGGTCGGGCCCACCGGACCGCCGCCGTGGTGCCATCTGCTGCTGCACGTGGCGGCGGCGGCGACGCAGCTCGCTGCAGCGTCGCACGAGCGAGGCCCGCCCATCATCACGGGGAGGTCGGCGTGCGGGGCCACCCGGTGCTGTGCCATGCCAGTACGGCAGTGCCACCGCCCCACTGGGCCAGGGGGAGCAGCGGCCAGCGCCGCCGGCACACCGTCCCTGCCGGCTGCCGCCGCCGTGTGCGTGCGCGTCACGACGCGTGCGCACGGCGCCGGGTGGACCGCCGTCGTCCGTAGCGTACGGTACGGACAGGTCCTGATCCATGATCCAAGTTTCCCTCAGTTAAAAAAACTACTTCCTCCCTTTTTTAAAAAAAAAGAAAACTACTTCCTCCCTCGACTCCTCCTTTTTCTTCTCCAAACTTTCGCCAAAAGTCCCAAAATTTTCGCATCGCAGACCGTGCCACCTCTCACAGGACACGCTTCCCAATGCAAAAAATTCACCACTTTCACCAAATTTTCACTGAACTAAATGGTGCCTCATCTTCTACACAAATAAATTTGTGCAGGGGACTTTGAGGTGGTAGGTGGAGAGGCTTCATGGACTTCGTAGGTTTGGAGGGCTCGTGGCCCAGACCAGATCCGCGCCGAGCTTACCGTGTGTTTGGTTGGAGAGCGGCGGGAGCGGAGCGGAGCCGAGCCGACCCTCGTTTTGGAGACGGCTCCAACCCTTCTCAACTTTGGTTGCAAATGTTGGGATGGAGTGGCTCTGACCCTCTTTTTTGTTCAGTTGGAAGAATGAGACATGGAATGGATGACAGTTTTCACTCCGTTAGTGGGTCTCACATGTCATAAGTTTACGGTTCAGTGGGTCCCACATGTCATACAAACCTATTCATCCTCATCCCCACGCCGTTTTAAAAAAAAATCCTCATCCCCACGCCGATCTAGCCGGCCGCGGGCTGCGAGCTCCAGCCAGCCGCGGGCGCGAGCTCCGCCGGCTGCCTGCCGCGCGCTCCGCCGGCCGCGGGCGCAAGCTCCGCCCGGCCGCCTGCTGCAACCTCCGCCGGCCGCAGCCCGAGCACTGCCGGCCGTGGGCCGCGAGCACCGCCGCCCGCGTGCTCCGCCGGCCGCAGCCCGAGCACTACCGGTCACGGGCCTCGAGCACCGCCGCCCGCCTGCCGCGCGCTCCGCCGGCTGCGTGCTCCGTCAACCGCCTGCACGAGCTCCGCCCGGGCGCCTGCTGCGAGCTCCGCCGCCCTCACGTATGCCTGGTCGCGAGCTCGAGCTCCCGCGGCGGATCGAAAGACAGAGGTGAGGAAGAAACGGAGGGAGATGCGAGAAGACAAACCGGAGCGGAGCGGCTCCGTTCCTCGAATTCTGAGGGACGGAGCCAACCCGCATATTGGGAGAATATTCTCCCGGGAGCGGCTCCGCTCCCGCCACTCCCCATCCAAACAGCCGCGAGAGCAGATCGGCTCCGCTCCGCTCCCGCGGCTCTCCAACCAAACACAAGATTTTGACTGTGTTTGTTTGTTACAAACTAAATTTTAGTCTTAAGGAATCTTGTGTGCATGAAGCATTAAATGAAGTTTATTTACAAAACCTTTTCACAGATGAGTGCAACTTTGCGTGACGAATCTAATGAGTCCAATTAATCCATGATTTGTTACAGTGATGCTACAGTAATTATCCTCTGATTATGCGGTCAAAGACCTCATTAGACTCGTCTCGTGATTTAGCCTAGGGGTTGCGGAGGCAATTTTGTAAAATAACTTTATTTAATACCTCTAATTAGTGGTCAAATTTGTTAATTTGGACCGGCTAAAGTTTAGTCGCACCAACCAAACCCGCCTCTTGAAATATAAGGCATGTTTGGTTTGTCATCTAATTTTTGTCAAATCAAAATCATGGCATGCCAAAATTTGTGGTCATTGATTAGTTCATTGTCAAAGAATTGGCATCATCAAATTTTATGCCAAAGTTTTTGACAAATCTCTAGAATGTTCTTAAGCTACATATAAAAGAGAGATTTGGCAAGCCTTTATTTTGGCACTCAACCAAATGCACACCTATGTTTTTTGTCCTCACTTTGGCAAGTCTTGATTTGACAAGGCTAAGTTTTGGCTTACCATGATTTTGATCAGGCAAAAATTGGTAGTCAACCAAGCAGGCCCATATTGTTGGAATTAAAAGAAAAGTACGTAATAGAAAGTATTAGCATGTACCAATTTGGTGAATCCAACAACCAATTTTATGTATTTACTAGGTGATACCCCGCGTTGCTGTGAGAATTTTGAAATTTCAAAATAGAAACCAAGATGATTGCATGGTAATATTCTTTTACAAACGACACTAGTACATAAATATATTCATTTTTAAATAATTGATTCTTTATGTATATCTAATGTGAGAATTTTGTCGTGATACGTACTCGCAAAGATGTATATATGCTTTTAGTCGCAGCAAGTCAGTGAGAGACATAAATTGATAGTCTAGTGGATGATGATGTGGCATATGAGGTGGATAGCTTGCATTCTTTGTAGTGGGTGCTCTTTGAGTAAATGACTCATGAGTGGATGATGTAAGCAGATGATGTGTGTAAGTGCAATCAAGCCCTAAGTGGGTTTTGGTGATGTTTACCACCCAATTAAAGGTCTAATGAGCTTCTAAAGTGTAAGTTTCAGGTTAATGATTTGTGTAAGGTGCAAAGGAACAAAAGGAGACCCCTAATTCAAAAAGGAAGGTTTGCCCTTGTCCAAGGATGGTAGTTTAATTTATTTTCTTTTGGAAATTGAGTATAGGACAAGTCATACTATCAAGAGAGATACTAATAGTGACTTTGGGGTAGAACCAAATGCATTAAGTTCTTTACAAACTAACAAAACATCCCAGCCACAAATATCTTATCAGCTGCAGCTTTGTTTTCTCTGTCTCCGGAACCTTCGAGTTTTTCCCGGAAGTTCCGGACTGCTTTCTGTCTGCTAGCTGAAGTCTCCCAGACCTCGGAAGCTCCGGGGTTTTCCGGAGGTTCCGGGTTTTCGAAAAGAGCCGTTGCAGATCTAGATCTGAGGGTATTTATACCCCTTTGACCCCCCCCAACGGTCCTCTTCTTCTTCCCTGCACCGAAACAGTAGCATTTGCCTCTCTCTCACTCATAGCATTCACTCCCACCTACTTGAATCCAAAATCCTTCCTTAGCATTCATGTCTTGGGTGATTCCTTGTGAGAAGAAGCAAATCCTTTCACTCTCTTGAAGATTTAGTGCACTTGGTGAAACCCTAGCTTACTTGGTGGATCTATTACTCTTGGAGTTCTACTCCTAGATGGCTAGAGGTTACTTGGGAGCATCCTAGCTTTGTGTGGCTGCCCCAAGTTGTTTGTATTACCCTTTGCGACTAAAGCACTCCATCTATTACCTTGGTGATAGGTGTGAGAGAGGAGTGGATCTAGAGAGATCCCAAAGCCTTTGTGGCTTACCTCAACAACGTGGATGTAGGCTAACCTTTGTGGTGAGCTGAACCACGGGTTAAATCTGTGTCTCTTGTGCTTTACATCATTTACTCATATTGTTCTTGTTCTTGTTTGTTCTCAACTAGATCTATTAGGGTTTGCTCTAGATCTATAAGTTCTTCTTGCTCTAAGGGTGTTTAGTAGCTTATGCTTCAAATTCTTAGCTTCAATTATCTGCATCTTGCTTGTGAAATCAGCTCTTAGCTATCTAACTCGTGCAGGTTTGAAAAATCAGAAGCTCCGGAAAAATTCATTGTCTGTGCATTTTCCCGAAGGTTCCGGATTTTTCCCGGAGGTTCCGGACACTGACAGAAAATTAGCAGAAAAGTTTAGGCCTATTCACCCCTCTCTAGGCCACTTGCATTGATCCTTTCAATGTGGCGCGCTGAGAGTTGAGAGAAATCTATCCATGACTTGTAGTAGGTCTCACCTATATAGTTGTATATGATATGGTTTTGTAACTTTTCATTAAATAAATCATGAAAGAATACATACTAAGGCTTTGTTTAGTTCACTAACATTTTCACCAAATACCCGTCACATCAATCTCCGGACACTAATTAGGAGTATTAAATGTGGATTAATGATAAAACTCATTTCACAACTCCTACTTTAATTTTCAAGATGAATCTAACGAGTCTAATTATGTTATGATTAGACAACGTCATGCTACAGTAGTCAATCTCTAATGACAGATTAATTAGGCTTAATAGATTCATCTCGGGATTTCCCGTCTATCCATATAATTAGTTTTGTAAATAGTCTACGTTTATTACTCCTAATAGAACTTGAAAGAGACTCTCTAAATTTTAACTTCCGAACTAAATAGGGTTTAAGACTATCTCCAACCGTGAATACCTAAATCGAATACCCATTTGAGGATATAGGTTACCTAGGCATACAATGCAAAAGCGGGGAGCCAAAATTTATGATCAATACCTATTGCAGAATGGGTAGAGAAGAGAGGGAACTCATCAAACGCATAATAGGTTACCTGATAGTTCCCTGTTGGAGACTGTTATTTCCCTAAAAATTTGTACTCATCAGCTAGTGCCACAGCCCGTCCGACAATCTGATTGCCAATTTGGCAGGGCTAATGAACAGACAAACAGTTCCCTGCCGCTCAGGTACTTTCGACGACATGTCGTCATCCATCCATAGGCAGCGTATGTTCACCAAAAAACCTAAGCACCCTGACACGTCTACGGAGTCACATGCGGTCCAGCGTTTTAGTCCAAGCGGTGTAGCTCAGTCCTAATAAAAAAAGCCATTCTCATCTCTCTCCTCTATCTCTTCCAGTTTCCTTCCCGCGGTCTTATCTTCTCCGTCATAAGAAATAATACTAGTTTATTTGGAGCAACGGGCGCAAAGTAGAGTGCTGGTGCTTGCATACTGCTCCGGAGCGCCCCCCCTCCTCCACCGTGTGGCTGCCGGGAATCTTTGTCTGACAAGTCTTAGCAGCCCCCCAAAATCGCACGTTGGAGCTGCTCTTATATTTGCTGCCTGCCCTGCCCGGCCCGGCGCCGGCGGCCGGCGTCATCAGGTCTCAGATCCGGATCAGCCGCCCACAAGGCACCACCGGACCGACCACTCGCAGCAACAGCGCGAGGACGGCGCCGACGCGACGCGTGCAAGACAAGATCACAAGAGCAGAGCGCGCAGCCACAAGCCCACAACACAACACTACTAGCTGCCACCTGATCTCCTGTTACTGTTAACTTACCCAAGAGCAAGGCCAATAAACTTGGCTATTAGCCAAGCCGAGTCATTAAAAGCCTAGCACACGAGAGTCACGAGACAAGTCATGCAGCTACTCCCATGCCAATTGCCAAATATAGTTTTAAATTTCTGCAGAGCCCACTAGCTATTTTACTCTCCCATCATCTCCTCTCACAGCTTGGTAGTTAGGGCTGGATATCGAGCCTGGCTCGACTCGTTATGACTCGGCTCGTTCTAGCTCGTTATCTTAGCGAGCTAGGAACTCAGCTCGACTCGGCTCGGCTCGTTAAGAAGCTCGAGCTGACTCGTTAAGCTCGCGAGCCAGCTCGTTAACGGTTATAAATTCAAAAAATTATAGTTAACAGGTAAGTATATAATTAACAAATGCAACATGTTTACAATCCAACCAACAATGAAACCAAGTAGTCAACAAGCAATCTAGTACTCCAAGTTATTAGGCTGTTATCTGAAGTTGGACCTATTAGGTTGTTTGCTGGCTGCTGCAACCCTGACTCGTTAGGACTCGTGAGCTGCTCGCGAGCCAGCTCGAGCTCGGCTCGTTATTGTAGCGAGCTAAAACCTGAGCTCGGCTCGTTACAAATTTGCTAACGAGCCGAGCCGAGCCACTAACGAGCGAGTTCGAGCGAGCTAACGAGCTTCGAGCTTTTCGTCCAACCCTATTGGTAGTAGTGGCGGGACCCACAACTATCGGCCTGCATCGACAAGCTTACTCTCTTTCCTCCCTTCTACCTCTTCCACGTCAGAATATGCTGAGCTGTCTTGGGGTTACGACCAATTACGTAGCTTTATAGTACCTGCTCTAAGTTGGATGCGTCGGTCTCCGCTGACCATCCGCACCGGTGCCGGTATCCCTCTCCTGGAGGAGAGGGATACCGTTTTTTGCCCTGCAGCTGGGACGTGATAACCCCCTTCATTTTCCTGTCCCCCTCCCGTTTCCTTCGAATCCGAAGGGATACGGGAGCTCCTCCAGGGGCTGGGGCGGGCCCCGTGGACGCAACCACCTCTCTCGCGCCGACGCTCGGAAGGGACGAAGGGAGCTCTCGCGCCGACGCTCGGAAGGGACGGAGGGAGGTCGGGGGAGGGAGGCTGGCGCCCGCCGTGGAGCCGCCGTCGACGTCCCATCTCACCCGCCGTCGCGCCGCAGCCCCGCCTCCGGCTGCGGAGGAAGCAGGGGAGGACGAGCCCCGCCGGCGCACCCACACGAGCAGGGGAGGACGAGTCCGCCGCCGCTCGTGCAGGGGAGCAGGGGAGCGCGGTCTCCGCCGCCCGCCGCCGCAGTTCGCCTCCATGGCCACCGAGCTCCGCCTCCGCACCTCGCCTGCACGGCCGTGGGAGGGGAGCTCCTCGGTGTCGTCCTCCACCGCGCCAAGGAGCTCGATTCGGCGGGCCGGCGCCGCAGCTTGTCGTCCTCCACCGCGTCGGAGCTCCTCGCCGGAGAGGGAAGCCCACCGTGGACGTTGACCTCCACCCGTGCCTGCCGTCGCTGTCCCCGCGCTCCCCGACCTCCAGCACCGCCGACGCCCCGCCGAGCTCCGAATCGAGGTCCGCTAGGAGATCCGGCCGCCACCGCAGCTCCTCGCGCCGGCAGGGGAGCTCCTGCCTCCACGCGCCGTCGCCGCAGATCTGCGCCGCTGCAGCCCTCGTGAGCTCCGCCGGCCGGCCATCGGGGAGAGGGAGAGGCGTCGGGGCTGGAGCTGCCGTCCTCTGCCACAGATCGAGGCCCGTCGTGCCCCGTGCCCCGCGGCAGAGAGGGGAGAGGGAGGAGCGCCGAGGGGAAGGAGAGAGGAGGGAGGCAAGGCGGAAGGAGCGAGGTGGGGGGAGGGGGGTAGGTGGTGGGGTGATAAAGGAGGGGTGAGGCTGACGTGTGGGTCCCGTCAGAGAATAGTTGGAATAAAGTGGAGATATAAAGGATGATCGATGCGAGAGAAGTGAATATAAAGGAGAGAATATGGATGAGTAGGATGGCATATTCAGTTTTGAAGGAGGAGATAAAGGACGACGAGTGTGGATGGTCTGAGTGCCCGATCGACCAGATTCCCGTACGTACTGCTACAAACTTACTACAGTGAATAATCACTCGACTTGGTCATCTCGTGGCGTCGTGTCAGTCTGGGTGAGTTCCAAATCCAAAATCAAGCCAAGCATGCTTTTGCCAGCACGTACAGCATCAGCACGCAGAAGCGCAAGTTGAGGTGGTGCTGCAGGGGTGGAGTGAAACCGGCGCGCAGAAGCGCACATTGAGGTGCGTGATGACGCCGCGGAACGCTCATCAAAATACAAAAGAAAGCCATGAAATGGTAGCTATGTGTCAAACCAACAATCGTTTATAGTAACACAGGCACTGTTCTGTTTTGTGCCAAACATAAATTTGACACGAACAATCAGCTCATATCACAGCTTTACAGGTTTACGGCAAGTCAAGATACAGTAATCCAACACAGCAAGCAAGCATACCTTGTCTGCCTGTCTGGATAAAACATCCCCCAGTTACATGAGTGGGAACATATCAGGCTAATACAGCAGCAGAAGCAAATGACATTGCCTGCTACCTTAGTAACGGTACTTGGTGGAGTAGTCCTTGGGAGCAATCACCAGACCACGGCCCTTCCTGGCACCCCTGTAGACAGTCTCCACGATGTCGGTGAATTCCTGCTTGTCCTTGAGAGCCCAGTTGATCTTGTTGTTGTTTCCTGTCCCGAGATCGATCATGATGTGCTTGTTACGGAAGAAGAACATCACCGTCGACGGGTCGTACAGCTCGTACATGGTGTTGAAGTCTGGGACCTCAGTGATGTCGACGAGGTAGATGACAGCAAAGTTCTTTATGGTCTCGGCTACTGCAGCCAGCACTTCATCCATCTAAAACATGAACAAGGGTAAGTAAGAATGAAGTCAAACCACATAAATTTGCTATATAAGTGTAAAACTAAATTACAAAGCAGTGCCAAATTAGTATGGAACCAAATCATAACAGCATGTTAGAGTTAACAAGCAACACAGTTTTTCACAAAGCATTAAAGAAGACCTCATAGTTACTTCAATTTAATTTCATTGAGTGACTCATATCAAAAGCAAACATTTAAGTTGCCACTTAGCTCTCAACATGAACAGACAGATGTACTATGTTACTTGACAAAGAAAACATGCAATCCACTTTTGTTCCAAACTTACTAACAAAATATCATGTAACATACATAAGGATCAAGTGAACGCAACAGTAACATGTAATGCTAGTATGCTACAACAAGATCCAGGTCAAAACATAATTGGAACATGTGCTACAATACAACCAAGGTCCAAGGCCACTAAAACAGTTTGTTCTTATAATATAATTGTCCAAGTAGCAAACTGGCATTGGTGCACCGAGAGCCCAAAACCTTTTTTACTTCTGTATCCTGACTAATGGCATAAGAACAAGAATTACACTCTAAAATAAGCAAACTGCTGCAGTCCAGAATTCTCAAATGCTTAGCAGAATCGTAGAATCTGGACTGACCCCTCAACACCATCTAACTTTGTCTGCATCTTCTCGACAACATATGTTCACATTGATAGATAAATTCAGCATTGCATAGCTCAAGCTGAAAGGACAAGCAGGACAGCAACCACAGGAAGAAACAAATGCAAAGAACTCTCCAAAGATTCTTAACTAACTAGAAAGGAACTGCCCTATAGGCAATTACTTTAATTTCACATGGTAACTCGCTTCAAAATAATGGAAGGTTATTACATGGACTGCAAAAAGTCCGAATAACAACTTTGTTTTGTCAGAGAGAAAACAAGAGCAACTTACTGATAACTATCCTGCCCCAGCTTTGAACTGACAATCTATCTGCGAAAAACAGGCACACCGAAGACAGTGTGACCTTAGTTTATAGAGACAAAGGAAGCAGAGAGCAAGTGATGGTAACATTATATTGCCTAACAGTTGTCCTCTGGCATGTTTTAATTGGCTAAGGAGACTGAGATATCTAGACCAATTACCCATCAGTATCGCACCTAAACAATCCCTACTCGTGCTCAATAATCAAAATGAGGATGCATGGATTGCAGAAACTACAGCGGCAAGATTGTGACAGTTCGCGTATGCATCAGTGATATTCCCTTGACTTAATTCTCCTAAACTCAAGCAACCTACTGCAGCGCTCACAACACAAATCCTTATCCCCCAATTTCCTAAATTCAGCAAAGCCTCAGGAAGTCAATTGTACCAATTCATAACATACTATTAGAAGGCACTACAGCACTACTGGCATTTTACAAGCTGGACAAAGGGCTTCATAGTAACAGAAGGTAAGGTACACTGCAAATTCATTTAACTCATGCGGAACGAAAGCTTAGTTTCGTCCAGAAAAAAAGAAAGAACAATAAGAGAAACTTACTGAAAACTAGTCCAGTTGCAACTTTGAACACACAATTTATCCCCTGACAAAAGAATATAAAGACACCACCAGCTTAGATTCTACAGACGCAAACCAAGCAGGGAGCTAGACAACTGATAAATAGCGACAACAAACTTATAGAGCAAAACAGTGCGATGTCTAAACACTTGTTACCCATCTGTATCATAACCTATACAATCCTTATCCGTGCTCACTTAACACGTGGATGCACAAATTGCAGAAACTATAGCAGCAAAAATTGCGACAGTTTGTGTAAGCATCAGTGATCAGAACTCTTGGATCGATTCTGCTGAGCTCAAGCTACCTACTGCAGTGCCCACAACACATATCCTTACCCCCAATTTCCTAAATCCAGCAAAGCCCCATTGAGGAATTCATAATTCCCACGCTCCCCCATGGCCCAATCGACAGGAACCCCAAAGTACAGCACATGAGGCATCCATGGTGATGAACAGATAGAAATCATACGCAGTCGAATCGAACAGACACAGATCGAGGAAAGAGCGCAAGCTAGCTAGGGTTATGGGTTGGTGCTCGGTACCTGCATGCAGGTCTCGTCCCAGTCGTGGCCGAAGCGGATGATGACGAGGCGCTCCTCCTCGGCGAGGATGGCCTGGTCCACCGCCCACCCCGAGTGCAGATGCGGAAGCAGGTACGACATCTTCTTCCGCCGCCGGCCGGCTCCTCCTCCCTCTCAACTTCTCTCCTGCGGGCGCCGAACTGCTTAGTCGCGAGAAGAATCGATTCGCAAGGAGGGAGCGCCTGAAACCCACCTGCGGATCTGGAGGCGGACGGCGGCGGCGGAGGCGGCTGGGGGCGAGGTTTGGTGATGCTCCGCGCTCCCTGTATAGACGACGAATCAGAGTTTGCTGCCGCGCCGTGTGGAGGTGGATCAAGTCGGGTCTCGGGCTCTCTCGTCGTCGGCCGGCAGCAGCAGGTGTCCGCCTCGGCCTGGAACTGGAAGGCCCGAATCTTCTAGTAACGGGCTGGACCGGCTGCTACCGGGTCCTGTACCAGGAATTGGGCCCTACAAGCGCAAGGCCCACTTGGATTTCCTCGTGTCATGGGCTGCAGGACTGTGTAGGCCCACCGGCAAAAAGCCATTTTCGTCTTTTAGCAAAGCCTAGCAGTCGAGCGAGAGAGAGAAAAGCTAACAAACATATTCTTTACCTCCAAAATAAGCTAATGTCTTGAGATGAGAATCTAATCTAAGAAAGATAACGTAAGGCCGGCATGTATGTTTACCTACGAGCCAAGGATAAAAAGGGTGGTTCCTACGATTTCCCAACCAAAAGGCATGCGGTGCAACCAAAAAGTCAAACAAGCCAATCTCCCCTCTCTTTTCGACGTGATCTGCTGCAAGCTTATCCAGAAACAGACCGTTTTGACATTGCCGCCGTCTCCAAAGTCCAAACCTATTGTATGTTTAGCTTCGGTGAGAGTAGTGAAATTTTTGACGTTTAGAGAAACACACGCAGAATGAAAAAATGAACTGTCACGGTTCTTTATGTAAGAATTTTAGTGAGAATTCAGAGAACTAAACAAGACCAGACCTTAGTTAGAGGCACACAGCAGAACCGATCGATATTTTGTTCGGTTCGCTGGTGGTTTGTGATTGATGTTTATTTTGTGTGAGAAAAAATATTATGGTGGCTGACAAGCCAGGTGAATGAGGCGCATTAATTTAAACTCATCCTACGGTCAAGAAGTGTTTGCTGTTAGGTTAGCTTCAGTTTGAACTTTGAAGGTATAGAGGCTTTCACTGGTGTTCCGGCCGGTTCCAGCTCCAGCGCCGCTCATTATAGTTTAGAATTTTAGGAGCTGACTTTGGCGTGTGAGACTGAGACCAGCGTGAAAAGATGGGCGTTGACATATTGGCGTGCTTGCTTCGGAAGAGGCATGGCTTGTCCACTCGTTCAGCGCAGAGTAGTAATTAATCTGTCAATCAAAACCCTTCACCACAAATTTCAAACAGATTAATTAATCCACTGACATTTCAAGCAGGTCCTCTCTCTCACGCCCCCTGGTGGTCTAGGACTTGGGTTACACGGCAGCAGCAGCAATGGAAAGTCCTCAAAGGAGATGGATCTATAGTACCCATCGTCATCGTGATATCTCCATGATCATGATCTGTCAGGAACATGATGATGTGGCTAGCTAGGCTGACAAAGGAGTATGGGCTGGGCCTGGAGCTTGGGCTGGTTTGCAAGCCAAGGAGGAAGAACGATGCTGCATAAAGAAAGAGTACCACACCAGGCAACGTTGTCGAAGGACCAGAACCTGAACCGGCAACCGGCGGCGGCGCGACGAGCATCTGCTCCGAGTCGAGGCGAGCTCTTGCTCGAGGCTAGCTTAGGCTAGATTACCTTCCCCTTCCCCTTTCTTCCTCCTCCCATGTACCCAGCAGCTAGAAACATCTAGAAGCTTCCTGTAATCCGAATTTCCCTCTGTACTGTGTGTGAATTGTGAATCAGAGGAGTTAGGTTTGTGACATTTGGTATCAGAGCTGTTCCGGTCCGGGAAGTACCACCACCGCCGCGTGAAGATGACGGCCAAGGAGATGACAGAGGAGGAGATGTATGCGGCGATCCTGGCGAAGCTTGGTGACATGGGGAAGAAGATGGATGACGCCAATCGGAAGCTGGAGAAGATGAACGCTAAGATGTGCTCCTTTTCCCCGACGAGCACTAGCAAGCCAGCAACGTCATCATCAGCGTCGCCGAGACCTTCCTCGACCTCCTCTCCACCACGAGATGCCGCCCCGGCCGTCTCCATCGCAACCACGGAGCTTCCATCGGAGGCGCTCACCAGGTGTTCAACGGCGGCTCCCAACCAGGATGCCCATGTTCTGGTGCCTGCGGGCTCCTTCTCGGCACCACCAACGGCTTTCCCGACCTCTTCTCCACCACCTGATGCTACTGTCGTCGTTCCTACGACGATTCCGGAGCTTCCACCGGAGGCGCCCACCAAGTGTTCGACGCCGAGTTCCAACCCAGCGGCTCGAGTTCCGGTGCCTGCGGTTACTTCCTCGGCATCACCAACCTCCTCTTCGACACCTGGTGCCGCCGCTGACGTTCCCGTGGCGACCTCAAAGCTACCACCAGCATCGCCCCTAAGGTGTTCGGTGTTGGGTCTCTACCATGTTGCTGACGTTCCGGAGTCAATGATCACAACATCGACACCATCTTCTGCTTCCTCAACATTTACCAGGTACCAGGATGTCTGCCTCGCTGATCCAAGCACCATCAGCAGGTACCCTCTGGTGGCACACTCCAATTGTTTGATGTCAGTTCTCTACCATGCTTCCTGTGGCCCTGTGCCTTTAGTACCAGATGCTGGCAACAATAAGGCTCTTGATCCTATTATTGAGCATGTTCAAATGAGTGAGTGCTTAGAGCTTCATCAACCATGGCCACCACCTGCAGTAGCACTAGTTCCTGATAAAGTGGTGCAGCGACCCAGTCCATGGCCATCCTTCAAATTCAGTTGGCAAGGTGTGTTTGTACAGCTGAAAGCACCATGGCCTTGGTTAAAATTCTGTCAATCCAAGGTACAGCTATTGTCTCCTTGGCCGCCACCAACACAAATGGAGATTGTGGACAGTGGTGCTGGTATGAGACCACGACCTTGGCCAACTTTCAGTTTCTATCAATTTGGTATGCTGACAATTCAGCAATGGTTTCAGAATTGGGCAGGCAGTGAAGATTTGCATCTGGCATGGTGTCCTAGTGGTAGTGCAATTGTTGTTAGCATCACCTATTCCATGACAAGGGCAATTTGTTGCAGTGATCCAAATCTCTCAGTTGTGAGCAAGTCTGGAGAACATCAATTTGAGTTGAAATCATTGAGTGAGAGTGATGGGCAAATGGTACAAATCAGCACCTGGAAGGAGATAAACTCAGAGTATATTATGCATGATCACCTACTTAAGTTGGAGTTGGATGACAATAAGGAAAATGCTCAAGCCGCTATGCTATTGATGTTGCATTTGCGTGCTAGCTGCCTATCTGTTTGCTCAACAGAACTAACTGTCCTCCTCAAAGCAGTGGAGTTGTGTCTCATACCATGGTCACATATGGAAAAATCATGGGGAAAGTCAGTTTTTGCTATCTCTATGCATGAATGGGTGACTGTTGGAGTCCTAGCATGGATGAGGTGGTGTTTTCACAGAGAGCAAATTAGTGTAATTCACTGGCTTTCTGGTTCAGATGGAGAAGGGCTCGTGACTGTTACTGGCAGTGCATTCTGGGAGGTCACTCTTCGACTGTCACTTGAAGCTCATGCTGTACACGTGATCTGGTACTCTGGTTGGGTCAAGTTTCCTCAGCAGCCAGTCCTTTCTCTCTTGCCTTTCGGAGTTGATGAAGTTCAGATATCGATATTATGGGATTCTGGTGGTTTGTTTTGCAATTTCAAAGCCACTATTTCAGCTTTGAATGCCTATCATGGTCAAGCTCCAATACTCATTAGTTGGGTTCATGCAAGATGTCTGACTATTGCCGGAGAGACAAAATCTGGGCAGCAAATATTCAAGCAAGATGAAGCCAGAATGCAAGAGATAAAAATTGAGCAATACTTGTATTGTGGTCAAGCTACAAAACTCGTAAGGTGGTGTAGAAATTCAAAAGCTTCATACAGCTCGGTAATGGAATCATGTACTGCACAAACACAACTGGTGATGCATCAGAGTATTGGTAATTATTGGAGCAGTGGAAAGGCTTATCTAGATGATGAAAAGTACTTTGCAAATTCAAAAGAAGCGATACAACAATTGCGATTGGGTTATTTGCAGCTTCCTCAGAATTCTGGTGATAGGATAATCCATTGTCTGATGTCACTGAATTGCTGGTTTTCCCGAAATTGGAGAAAAGTTTCTGCTGTCCATCAGACTTGGTTCCAAGCGAGAAATCAAGCTGTGACTCAAAGCAGGAATGATGTGCATAAGCCATGGGATCTAGGAACAAAATGCATTACTCATATTCTTGATTCTCTCCAATTGGGCTACTGGTGGTTCAAGTACTTGATGTTTGATCAGTGCAAGAGTTTGAGGTGTCAGATTGAAACTGCTCTTTGTCTAAATTCTGAAGCTTCTAATTGCAAGGTGACACAATTCCTGTTGAAAGCTACTAGGCTGCTTAAAAATTCTGATCAAGGTGGCAACTTTCAGAGGCGTCTGCCTGTACTGCCAAATCAGACTCAGTATCTTGCAAATGCCACGGGATCCGGGTGTATTGCAGCAACGGCTTGGAGACAAGCCGTTTTTCAAGCAGGGAAGAATGTCAGGAACATGATGATGTGGCTAGCTGGGTTGACAAAGGAGTATGGGCTGGGCCTGGAGCTTGGGCTGGTTTGCAAGCCAAGGAGGAAGAACGATGCTGCATAAAGGAAGAGTACCACACCAGGCAACGTTGTCGAAGGACCAGAACCTGAACCGGCAACCGGCGGCGGCGGCGACGAGCATCTGCTCCGAGTCGAGGCGAGCTCTTGCTCGAGGCTAGCTTAGGCTAGATTACCTTCCCCTTCCCCTTTCTTCCTCCTCCCATGTACCCAGCAGCTAGAAACATCTAGAAGCTTCCTGTAATCCGAATTTCCCTCTGTACTGTGTGTGAATTGTGAATCAGAGGAGTTAGGTTCGTGACATGATCACTGTTCCCTTGCCATCATCACAGATAAAAAGCAACCACTCCAACCTAACACCCCCCAAAAAAACTTATCCTAAACCTAGGCCCCGTGTGCCCGTGCGTGGCAGTGTCAGCGAGTGTGCCGCATCACATGAAGGCTGGGGCAGGACCGAGCAAACCCATGCATCATCCATGGTTAGCAACTCCAAGAGACTAGCTAAATTTTACTTTCTATATTCACATTTAGCTAGTCATTTAGCTAAAATCTCCTCTTTATATTTGATTGCATTCCAACATACTAGCAAAACTCCACTTTTTATATCCAACTCTCATCTTTCCTCTTCTCTCTCCATCTCACTAACACGTGGGTCCTACAACCTTATCTACTCTTCTTCTCTCTGCTTCTTCTGCCCGTCCATGGCGGCATGGCCTTGTTTCTTCTCCTCCGTCCCCGTCCTTCATGGGAGCCACCGAGCCAGAGCAGCCCGCCGCCGCCGTCGAGGGGCACTGCCGAGGGAAACCGCGCGGGCCTCCCGCGAAGACGCCCCTCGCAGTTCCTCCCGCGGCGGCGCCCGCCGACCGGCCCTCGGAGGAGTCGATCCGTCCGTCTCCCGAAGCTTCTCCCTCTGTGCCGGTCATCTCCCCGCCGCCGTCTCCCGGAGCTTCTCCCTCTATGCCGGTCATCTCCCCGCCACCCCCCACGTCTGCGCAGGATCTCCCGCAAGCTCCTTTCCGCCGGAGCCGGCCAAGCACTTCCCGCCGGAGTTGGGCCCTCCCTAAGCTCCTCCCGCCGGACCCAAGCTCTTCCCCGCCGGAGTTGGTCCCTCCCCCCAAGCTCGCCCGTCGATGTCCCTCCCCAAGGCGGCAGTCCCCGCCATTCCTCCCCGCAGCGGCGCCCGCCGGCCGGCCTGCGGAGGAGGACGAGAAGCAGGAAGCCGACCCTCCCCTTGCCGCTGCAGAGATGGAACGCACACGCAGAACGAAGCACACGCGCGGGGGAGGCGCGATTGCGAGCGGGGTGGCCTCGTCAAATATGGCTAGCGAGGGTCGATGGATTGCGAGCGGCATAGCGAGCGGACCTGGATACCGAGTCCGTTGGAACGCGATTTCTGTTGGTTTTTCTATTTTTTACCGATCTTGAATGAAATAGTGAGTTTGTTGGAGTTGCTCTAACAGCTTCTCCTTCCTCGTCCTCTCACTCGCACACACGTCATCGATCGATCGGCTTTCCCATGAGCTGACAGAGATGGTTCATGCACGCACGCTCTCCACTTCACCAGCTCACGCACACCAACCTTATCCTGACTCCTGGCGCGGCATGGGCAAGAAAGCCGCACGTCGTCACGTCTGGATCGAATCCCTGCAGCAAAGCGATGCCCCCGGCCGGCCGGCCATTTCCTCTCCGGTGATAAGGGTTGATGATTGATGATGGCAGAAAGAAACACAGCAATGGCAGAACACAGATTGATGATGGTGGCCGGCCCCCGGCCAACTAACAGCCATGGCACCCGGCAGGGTGTAAGCCAGGGCGTCCGTCCTCGTCCACGTCCGGCCGGCAGCAGGGCGCGTGCCGGTGGACAGATGGAGGGTGGAATCCATTCAATGCCGCCGCAGGCGCCGGTGCGGACGGGCCGGGACGGAGATGCGGTGCCTTTGCTTCAGCAAGGCACCGCGTGCCTTTGAGGCATCTCCAGACCGTCCGATCGGGGATGGACGGTCAGATCTCACGCTACAGCGAAAAGCTACAGGACCAGCTGCGGTACGTATCGCTACAGTGATTTCCTTTGTCGTTTTCGCCCAGACGCCAACGGTGCGCGGTGCCTTGCTTGAGCAAAGGCACCGGATCCGTGTCCGGCGGGCCGGGCGGGCTGGTGCAGGCTCCGCCGCTCCGGCCATATGCTCATGTGGTCGCGCTCAGAAGAAGTCAGAAGCGAGTCGTCAGAGGTAGCGCGACGGGACGACAGGCATTCGCTGCCAGCCTCGGCCCTGCTGCTGCTCTCGGTCCGCAGCCTGCAGGGCGCTCGAGTCAACACAACACCCGGACAGCTAGCCTAGCTAGCGCCCAGCGCCTCCCGCCGGGGTCACGTGCGCGTCATGTGGCACGAGGAACAGAGAGCAGCTACCAGTCTACCACTGCTTGCTAGTACAGTGCTACTGGCTCCTACTACTAGCCTGCGACTACTATGCTCCGCGAGCGTCTCCGCGAGTAGGGATGGAACCGGATACCAATTCGGATAGCATTTTTTAACCGTTCTTTTTTTATTTTAGTTAAATTAGGCATAATATTTTGTATCTCAAAATTTATATTCTTGTTCTTGGCATTGTGCTTGTTAAGATTCATACAAAATAAACCTCAAATGTGTGCTATATTTTGATCAAATGATGAAAAGAAATTCGGATTCAGATTCGGATACGGATGTTTTTTCACCTTTTTCTCTATCGAAAGCAAATAATCCATAAAAAAATTGTAGCTAATTTTTTTTATTTTTTCCAGTAATTAGCTGGTTATAATGCATAAAAAATTAGCACCAAATTTATTTTATTGTGATCTAAAAAAATCAATCTATTACACAGTTCGGATGTTTTGGTTCCATCCCTATCCGCGAGCGCCTGCAGGTGAAGCCGTGACAAAGACCTATAAAACGGTTCTGCGAGGAAGCACTTCTCCGCGTCCCGAAATTCCCGGTGACCGGAGCTGTTGGGCGAGGGGGGGAGAGGGAGGGCTGGAAAATCGTAACTCCCCCGCTCCGCCGCGGCTCCGCTCCCCAATTCCATCGATTGCCCTTGGGGACGAGCACACGGACGGCCGACGCAGGCGTGGGAGATGGAGGTGGTGGCCGGCCGGGTAGCAGAGATGGCCACCGGCGCTGGGATCTGGAGGTGGTGGCCGGCACTGGGAACCAGTGGAGGAGCCGGCGCGGCACTGTAGGACAGGCAGAGGCGCCCGACAGCGAAGAGGAGGTCGGACCGCAGCGGCGTAGAGATCGGCGGCGGGGGAGCTGGAGGTAAGCGGCGGCGCGTCGCGGCCCGGGGCAGAGGTGGCCGGCGGCGGGGGAACTGGAGGGCGGAGCTCCGCGTTGGCGGTGGGGAGGAGGCCACCTTGGCGCTGCGGACGTGCAGCACCCGCCGCCGGAGAGGGAGGCCGCCGCCGCTGAGGGAGCCGTCGTCGCCTCCTCCCGGCCGCTGACGCGGGCAGATCGCAGCTAGGAGAAAAGGCCACCGGGGAGATGCGCGACGCACTGGGGGCAGGTGAGCTCCGGCGGGCGCAGGGGCGAGCTCCCGGTGGCTTGCGATTTGTGGCTTCAGTGGAGATATAAGGGAAGAGGGAGAAGAAAAAGAAGAAAAATAAGAATGAAAAAATAAAAGGAAAAAGAAAAAGAAAAAATAAAAAGGAAAAAAAGAAAAAATAAAAGAAAAAGATATTATAGACATTTCACCCTACCATCCACCTCACACAGACGGGAGAAACTGTTTTGTCAAACGAATTCCTAAAACGGATTCAACTTCCTCGCAGAATCTGCTCCACCAGCCGTGGAACAAACACACCCTAGGAATCATGCATGGATGATGTCGTTGAGCATGAGCTGATGATGAGTGACTGGGCAGGGCTCTGGGGCGCGCGCGGTGCCGATTCACTCGAGGCATGGGCGCGCGCGCCGCCGGCTGTCAGTAGTACGAAGAACGTGCGGCGGCGTGGAGCATCTGCCGTGCTGCCGGTGCAGGTGCAAGTGCAAACTGTGCAATGCAGCCAGCGTGCCTCGTCCCGTACATCGCCGGCGGCGGCCGCCCGTCGCCATTGCGCTGTCGGCTACCCCGATTCGATTCGGGGATTCCCGCACGTGGCTGCCGCGCCGGCCGTGAGACGGGAAGGAACGTCGAGGTGTTCGGATCCGCGTTGTGGGCCGATGGATGGCGGGCGCGGGCGTGACGAACCTGGTGCGGGCGGGCTCGAGAGTTGGTTCAAGAAAAATGGCTACGGAATTCAACTGAAAGAAAGAATCCATTTTCTCGATTACGATTATTCCAGAAAATTTCGCTACAAAATGCTTGTTCTATTACTTTTGTCTCGGTACATTGTTTGGTGCTATACACACTTGTGAAACGCGTGGTGATTTTAACGGGTCATATTCTATAGATTACTCCTACTCTTGTATTATTATGCTTGGAGCAAAATCTATAGCTACTGCTTCCGACAAAGGATTCTACAATCCATGATTTTTTTAAAAAAAAATACAATCCAAACCAAATTTTCTGGGTTTACGATAAGACTCCTCATCACACAATGACACAAAAAGTGTTTATGGGTCTCGGGTACGGTACGTATCGGAAATTCAAAGCTCACCCGGACTCACCTCAAAGTCAAACTTATTTTACGATAACAATTCTTCCGTCGCAAACAATTGGATCCTCTTTTACGACTTTCGTATTTTTTGTAAATAAAAAAAATCAAGGGCTTAGTGGCTCCAACCATAGACACATCGACACATGTTTTTAGCGACCAAAAAAACTCCAACCGCAAGAGGTCAAAGGATAATTTGTTGGGATAAACTAAAAGGACAACGTGCCGATCGATTCGGCGGCGTGGCCCCGCACCGCACGCCACCGTGGTGCGCCGCCCGCCCCACCTGCCAGAGACGGAGACCGCGCGCGCGGCACGGCGGCAGCGACGCTTCGGTTCGGGTAAGGCCGGCGCCACCATCGCTCTCCCTCGGGCCGGCGCGCGCGTGGGTCCCCCCGGGCGCTTTCGGTCGTCGTGGACTCAGGCCGTGGCTGCCGTAGAACGCGGCGACTCGCAGCGCCACCCCTGTGGGCCCCGCAAGCGTCCGTCGTCGGCCGAGGGGGCGATCGATCGGAATTCGGATCGGACGGCTCGCGGCGCAGCGGATGGGCCTCGGGCGGTGCGGCCAGGCGGGGAGGTTTTTGCGAAACGAGCCTCTGGGATCCTCGAAATCACTCCGGTTGATTTGTTTGCTCGTCTCCTCGTCAAACCATCGCCTTCTCCGGCGGTGGGGCGGCCGGACGTGGAACGGTGGAAGGATGGAAGACGAGAAGAGAGATCCCGTTACGTTGTCGGCAAGCACAAGCACCACCCGCGGTCGTCGGTTGGCGACTCGTCGCTCTCCTCCTCCTCGGCCAACCAACTGGCTGCTGCCACCACCACACCACTCCCCTGCTCCTGAGAGCTCGCCGCCGTGCGCCGGCCGGCCGACAGGGCCACCGGCCGTGCGCTCGTCACCGACAGAGGTCCTTCTCCCCCCGCTTCAATTCGAAGGCGTACGGCACCGGATTCGCCAACGGCGCTAGCTGTAGCTGCACTGGTGGTGTAGTGTGTGTGCAGTCAATGTGGCTGCGGGGCGGCAAGTCCCACTCTCGCGGGGCATGCGCTGCGCACGAACCCTGCCTGTCTCTCTCTATCCCTCCTGTGTTCTGCGCCTACTCCGGCGCGTGTACGTCGTCGTCTACGTGCCATTTCCACCGTGCAGCACAGCAGGCAGCACAGTGTGTGCAACACATCCTGTTGTGGTATCCTGATGGAATTATGAACTGTGGCTCATGAAGGATTTCAGAAATTCCAAAACAAATCTCAAAGGTCCATGTGGGCATGAGCAATGGTGGAAGTGCTACCATCCCTTTTGTGCCATATTACTAGTGGGAGAGGAGGATGACCAACTTAAATATGGAGGTGGTCTTCACTCATTCAAGTCATGTGTGTGGGGAGGGAAGAAA
This sequence comes from Cenchrus fungigraminus, assembly GCA_036936925.1. Lineage (NCBI taxonomy): Eukaryota > Viridiplantae > Streptophyta > Magnoliopsida > Poales > Poaceae > Cenchrus > Cenchrus fungigraminus. Next base: position 102,515,571 of record CM072769.1, on the reverse strand, counting down.
AGCTCCACACGCGCACGCTCGCCTCACCGGGCGTGACGTGGGCGCACGATGTAAGTCTGCGAAATATATGGAAGCCTAATCATACCAAAATAAAATACATTATTCGAGTTAGGGTTTTTGCCTCCTCTCGTTGTTGCGTCATCGGTGACACCGACGAACGGGAGAGCAGTCGAGCAGGTCTCCGGAACCTCTCGCTCTTGTGATCCTGCACCGGGAGAGGGCGAATAAGATTTTTGGGAAGCGCTCCGCGCGACTGCTCAAGGGTCTTCACCACGGCTCGTCTTCCGTCTTCCGCCACCGCCGCTGCGAACGAGCGTCGTCTTCAACGTCATCTGCAGCGCGCTGTCCGCGACACCGTTGTTGTTCCGTCACAGCCGCTTGTCATCCCACCTGCGTCCGTTCAGTACGTATTCTGAGATCCGATCTATTATTTCAGCATGTTATCTGAGATCATGTTGATATGTGTGTTCCTACCTAGTATGATAGAGAATTACATGCTAAGTTTTATTCTTGTCATGATAAATCTAGTTTGGAATTTAATCCTGTGCTTGCCTATTTTTCCAACATATCCTTCACAACACAGTACAGTGCACCGGAGCGCGTGTGGGACGCCGGCCGGCGGCGCGCGGCGCCGGAGCCGGATGCGGCGGCGTTGCGATAGCAGGCTAGCAGCTACTCCCTACCGGCCAAACGCCCGGCCTGAACTGAATCCGGCCAGAGATCGCGAGCGACGTGGCCACAGGGAGCGAGCGCCGGTGGACTTGCCGGAAAGAGGAGGGAGGCTGCTGCTGTCGACAGCGTCCCCATGCCTGGACAGACAGACAGGCCTATGGAACCCTAGCCTGGGGTCCACCTGCAGCTCCCAGCCCGTGCCTCCAGAGGAGGAGGATTGCAGAAAACCCGAAATCCTCGAGGGCCGATCTGCTAAAAAAAACCCCGCCGGCCGAGGCCTTATCCACTCGCTGGTGCCAGCTCGGCACGTCGCGTGGTCGGGTGCAGCAGCGAGCGGCGCGCGCGCGCAGTCCCGCCCCCGCGTCACGCTCCTCCTCCTCCTCGAACCGGGCGGGCTGGCTCGTCGCGGTCGCGGCGCCCACCGGTTTTAAATTACTAATCCCCCCGCTAATCCCGGTTCTGCCCTCCTAATCACGCCGCCACCACCCTCATGATCCTCATCACGGCCCGGGCCTTCTCGAAAGGACGCGACAGGGAGGGAGGGGGCGCCCAGTCGGGCACGGCGCGGCTCCAGCTGTAACCCGGTCAAAAACCCGACGCGCACCGCGGTGCGTTCCAGCCCTCCGTCCCCGACACGCGGGCCCGGGTCCCGCCGCGTCGGCGGCCTCGTCGGGTGCGCGGCACCGCCGCGTGCGTGCAGCCGTGCAGGCAGGCAGGGGCGCCGCGCGCGGCTGAGCTGGCGCGCTTTACCACCCCGGACGGGGTGGGGCCCGCGGCTTTAACTAACGCTATCCACTCCCCTCGATCTGCCACCCAGCCCACGGGTTCGGGTCGTATTCACGGAGGGTGCCACTGCCTGCCACCGCGACGGGGAGATTTTAACAGAGAGTAGCCTGGGCGTTCGGTTCGAACCGAACGGTTCTTCGGTTGTTGCGAAATTTCGGTTTTCAGAAAGTCGGAACCGAAGAAAGAACCATTCGGTTTCGGTTCTTTCGGTTCGGTTCCGGTTCTAACCGAGGGAACCGGAGAGAAATTCGTCTGGAGCAGCCAACGAGGCCACCTTCCCTCCCTCATCGCCGCGGACGGCACGCGCTGGCCGGGGACGGGTGCTGGGCGGCGGACTCTGGGTCGTCGAGCTCGCGCAGGGCACCGCCGGCCGCCGAGATTTGAGGAGGATGGAGAGAGGGAGCATCGGCGGCCGCAAGGGATGGCCGCGGCAGCGGACGGCGGGGTGGATGGCCGGCCGGGGTCGAGGCCGTCGGGGATGCCGGCCGCCGGGGTCGAGGACGCGGACGCCGCTGGCCACGGCGTTGCTGGCCGCTTGGCCGGCCGGAGGTTACGAGCGTCGGCCGACGGGCGAGGCGGCAGCGGGGGACGAGGTTGTGCGCGGCCGCGGCCCGCGGGGGTTGGGGGCGGCGCCGCGCGAGGGGATGGGCGCGGCTTGCGGGGTGCGGACGTGCGGTGGCGTGGCTGCGTGGGGGTGGGTGCGGCGGCGTTGGGATGGGGGGTGGCCGGGTGGGGGTCTGAGAGGAGAGGGTGGGTGACCTAGGGTTAATTTAGTTGGCCGTGGGCTGTGCTTGTGTTAATAGGCTGAAAGTTTGATAGATGGGTTCTCGGTTAACCGAACTGAAGAACCGGGGGTTTTCGGTTCCAGAGAACTAGGAACCGATTTTCTCGATTTTGGTTCTTTCGGTTCCGATTCCCGGTTCTTTCGGTTCGGTTCTCGGTTTTTTGTGCCCAGGGCTAACAGAGAGTGATGGGCCGGGCTGGGTGCGTATATCCTTTGGAATATACTACTATTGTTTCTTCGAAAAAGGCCTCCTCTTTGTGGTCTTGTTTTATTTTATTTTAGTGCTGTTGTTGGAGTTCCTCTTTGGCTCGCTGATAAAGTGATAATAATAAATTAATAGTTTGATTATGGATGTGGGATTAGTTTGATTAATTTGGAGTTGGGACCGTGGTGGGGGCGGCGCGACAATGAGGGGATTTGCTTGTATATGCTCCAATGCCATGCACCCTCGCTCGTGCTGCCGCACTCGTCGAAAAGTCTAGCTAAAACCATGTGGGGAGTAAGATTTGGCTAGTTTAATCTCGTCCTGATCTTCTTATCGACCGGTGTCGATTTGTTAAATGATCGTCGGTCGGTGAGAGTGAGGGGGAGAAGGTAAAGATTTGGCGCTTTTGGAGGAAAAAGATGGATGGATTTGGCGGAAATCGCCTCTCGTGTAAGTAGGAAATGGATTGTGTATTTTTATGGTAGACAAATTAGGAATTGATGTGCTAGTGGATATGGATGAAAGGTGCGATGAGTATGATCCTTAAGGTCATATAAATAAGTCGTGACGTGACGTGCTTGACCTTGGTGCAGCCTAGCTGCAAAAATACAATTTTCAGAGGTAAATTGTCGTTGTAATTTATTTACAATTTGCAGTCAGAATTTATGCCATGTATCAGCTGCTCGATGGCATTTTAAATCACGAGTTTAACCAGCGTCACAAATCTGGTCCTTGTAGTACACCTGTCGGCTGTCGCCTACTGTCCTTTGCTGCCGTGCTGTTTTTGGTCAAATGTTAAGCTGTCGCTGTCCCGTGTGGGATTGCTTCCAATTATACAAGTGCAGTGTCCAACTAGATAACCATCTACCAATCAAGGATAAGATAAATAAGGCACCTACCGACCCCCTGTGATATTTTGTTAATCATGTGGCACCCTAAAGGATCAGAGATTAGCATGAAAGCAAAGTTATTAGAGTATTACTCGACCTTGACCAACTAAGGCTAAGCTATATCTAGCACTTTCGGTTCTTGCTTATCCTCAAAGAAAGTTTGGTTGGACGCATGATGTAGAGATAACAGGATATGTTTAATATGTACACCACGGATAGGATTTTTCTGTGAGCACATGAGATGGAGTATCGGCTTTTTCATACATACTAGGAGTATTAGTGTACAGTACACGTGTTATGGTACCCAGAGACAGCTTCCTGGCATCCAAGGATATACAATGTACTTAAAAATGAAGCTTTCTTAAATTGTAGCCATTGTATTTTTTTGACGACAAAATCGCCTCCGAAATGTTGTTTTCGGCCATTTCTATCATTTCGCAAATATATATTATAAACACAGACACTCATACGTGCTCACACTTGCTCCTACAAAACACATGCATACAACAGTACCTTTATGGTCACATCCGAAAGATTGAGCCGGCAACGACGATATGCCGATTCAAGGACTCGAATCCCTGGTTGCTAGATTCCTCCGAATGAACCATACTACTAGTTGGAATATATATCTAAAAGTCAAGGGTTGTATTTGTTATGAAATACCTTTTAAAACAATCCATTTCATTTTGATGCACAATAATTTAATAAAAAGCCATAAATATGTTTTCAGATTTTAAGCAAAATTGTAACATTAAAAAAGTAAATAGATACACAATCCCTGTGGTTCTAAAAAAGATGCCATAGATTAAAAAAATTAACTTCAAAGTTCATAGCAAAACATCACTTCTTTCCATAGAGTGCGTAACTTAAGGATGGATTGAATTCCCTCGGCCCTTAACGCGGTCCATCCTAAATTGCATATTTTTTTAACTTCTTAATTATATTTTTTATGCATCTAGATATAATGTATATCTAAGTGCATAGCAGAATCTATAAATTTTTAAAAATCAAACTATGTACTCACAAAATCTATAAATTTAGAAAGAGCGAGTAGTTCACAAATATCTATCGAATTCATGTACCAGGATGTCATTAATGATCGAAATCTGAAATCTTTAAAGACCCAAGCTGTCGCCAGATTTCCTCACAAGGGAAAAAAAATCCCAAATCTTTGAAATAAACACCATTCCAAAAGCAAAGGGTCAATCCTGCCCTTATCCATTGTACATATAATAGGAATAAAATAAACAACCGAAGGCCTATCCTATCCCCGATGGCACAAAGGGTAAATCCGGCAAACCCTGGTGGCAGGAGTTACTCTTTCTCTCTCACACCCTTCCTGAGTTGATGAGTGTTGTTCACCTCCCCTGTCTCGACATTTCTTGCGCCCTCGCCCCTGTCCCTATCCCTGTCGACTCCGGTTGATGTGAAGAAGAGCGAACGAGAGAAGCAAGCGAGAGAGGGAAACTGGAGCGGAGAAGAGGCCTGGGGAGATCAAGAATTTCGGTGCGGAAGCGGAGGCGCAGGGGAGGGGGAGGAAGAAGGGTAGGCTGGTGAAGGGCGAGCACGTCGCGTTTGATCTCGGTAAGCGCGCCGGCTTGCTCCGAGATTTCCTTTGCATTGCGGTTTTCGTGTTTCCCGGTTGCTCGTTGCGGCGGCGTGGGGCGGCGAGAGTTTCGATCTCGGGAGCAGTTTTGAACCCCCATTCATAGTTCAAATTTGGACTTTTGGAGCGGCGGCGGTTTTGGTTTAGGGATGCCATTAAATTATTTCGTTTGGTTCGGTGCGTGTGGTTTCAATCTGCATCTTCTCGTTTATCGGGTGGTAAGTTGATTTGGATTTGGCCATCGTAAGTATCCAATGAAATCTAATGTGAAAAAAGGGGGATTTTTTCCTCTGGAAAAAAAATTGATGCTTTCTTTTGCAATCTGCTTCAGGACTTTCCTATCATACATTCTTTAGCTTTTGTGCCTTAAACATTTTGATCTGTAGTTACTGCATTCCCGTACGGAACACTGCGGTCAATTTGGCCTTTTTATTTCTTCGAACGAAGGACGGGCGTATGCCGTATGCGTGTATTCAGAGGTAGTATTCGTTGTTGCATTGTTCTTCTATCTGTCTGCCCGTCGTGGTGTTTTGTTTGTCAGTCAGACTAAATTTTAGGATTCCTGATCCAATCCTTTTCAAGTTTCATTTCCACGTCCCTCTGTTCATTTCGCGCTAGAAATCAACCACTGGTTTAGATTCAGTTCGTGTTTGGGCACATTACTTGCTATGTTATTGTCATATTTTCGATGTACCTGTGTTTAAAAAGCTGATTACTATCGAGTAATTTTGTACACGGGAACTTTTTCACCTAGCAACTAGTCATTTGTGAAGATAAATACAAGCTTTTCCCCCACTGGGCGGAACATCTTATTTTCCAAGGCTACAGTATGTTATATATTCAATATTGATCAGAACAACAAATAATTTGCTCCAATTTGTTGACCATGCCAAGTAGTAAGCTGGCACCAGCTGTTTAGCTGCCAGCACGAGTTGCATGGTGTGCTGGATCAAGCCCCCTTCAGTAGTAATCTTGTGTAGGCCATTTCTTGCCAAACAGGCCTCACAGTAATGGCTCCTGGACCCCTCTGGATTGGGATGCCAAGTACTGTGAGCAAGTGAGACATGAGGCTGTAGAGTGTAGATGTTGTGGTTGATAATAACGGGGGATGGGGGAGGACTGAACTGAGCGAGTGGTTGCATCATGCTGATGGGGTGTGGTTAGCGGTACTGTAGTGGTGGTCCTGGTGTTTCTAATTTTATGTTTTCGTGGAAGGGCGTGTGGTCCATCATGTTGTTTGATTAGTTCTTTTTGGAATGGATATTGTGGGCCTCAACAGAAGTAAATGTGTGCTTGTGTTTTGGATATTTGGAGGATGAGGTGAGCTGGAATTGTGCTCAAGTTCTGTGTTGATGTCGTCCATATTTAGTTGCTTCAGATTCCTACTGTAACAACGGAGTAACTTAGTTCACGTACTGTGTGACTAATCTATTGCAGTTTGCTACCATGCACTGTGAAATATTTTGAACAATTTATGTATTTTACTCATAAACAAGTTGTTGCTGATGCAATGATTGCAAAAATGCACTACCATAAAATCAGAGTATATTAGCTAATGACCCTTGTATGTGTTTTCACTGCTTGTTTGTTCTTTATAGTAGGTATATTACAGTGTATGTCTATTGGTACTTCACATCAAGGTTCAGTAATGTACTTAGTTTATTTTTTCACAGGAATTCAAATTATACAGTGCTAGCTACTTTGACAAGGAGAGGCCCCAACTAGTTGGATTGAGACCAGAACACTGGAACCATGGTTTCAAAATCATATTCAAATCTGCTAGACATGACCTCTGGAGATGGATTTGACTTTCGGCAACCTTTCAAGTCTCTTCCTCGTGTTGTAACTTCTCCTGGCATTATATCTGATCCTGATTGGGATACAAGAAGTGATGGTGATTCAGTTGGTTCAGCATCTTGCACTGAGAGGAAAATAATTGTTGCCAACTTCCTTCCACTGAACTGTACAAGAGATGAAGCTGGACAGTTGTCCTTCTCATTAGATGACGACGCACTACTTGTGCAACTTAAACATGGTTTTTCGAATGAGACTGATGTTGTGTATGTGGGCAGTTTGAAGGTTCAGGTTGATCCCAGTGAGCAAGACCAAGTTGCGCAGAAGCTTCTTAGAGAATATCGATGCATACCTACTTTTCTCCCTTCTGACCTGCACCAGCAGTTCTATCATGGTTTCTGTAAACAACATTTGTGGCCACTTTTCCATTATATGCTTCCAATTTGCCTTGACAAGGGTGAGCTATTTGATCGCAACCAGTTTCAAGCCTATGTCCGAGCCAACAAACTTTTTGCAGATAAAGTTATGGAAGCAATCAATACAGATGATGATTATGTTTGGGTTCATGATTATCACCTCATGCTGCTTCCTACATTCTTGAGGAAGAGGTTACACCGAATAAAGCTTGGTTTCTTCCTTCACAGCCCGTTTCCTTCCTCCGAAATCTACAGGACTCTGCCTGTAAGGGATGAAATCCTTAAGTCCCTCCTCAATGCTGATCTCATTGGTTTCCAAACATTTGACTATGCTCGCCACTTCCTTTCGTGCTGCAGCAGATTGCTAGGCCTGCATTATGAGTCAAAACGTGGTTACATTGGAATTGAGTATTTTGGTCGAACAGTAAGCCTAAAGATCCTTTCAGTGGGTGTCCATGTTGGTCGGCTTGAATCTGTCTTAAAGTTGCCTGCTACAGTTAGCAAGGTTCAAGAAATTGAGCAAAGGTATAAAGGCAAGATGCTGGTGTTGGGTGTAGATGACATGGACATCTTCAAAGGAATAAGTCTGAAACTGCTTGGGCTGGAGCATCTTCTGGAGAGAAATCCAAAGCTTAGAGAGAAGGTTGTCCTTGTACAAATTATCAATCCAGCAAGAAGCACAGGGAAGGATGTGCAAGAAGCTATTACAGAAACTGTCTCTGTGGCTGAAAGGATTAATAGAAAGTATGGTTCTTCAGGTTACAAGCCTGTTTTCCTAATTGACCACCACATACCATTTTATGAAAAGATTGCGTTCTATGCTGCATCTGATTGTTGTATTGTAAATGCTGTGAGGGATGGTATGAACTTAGTTCCATATGAGTATACTGTTTGCCGACAGGCAAATGAGGAGATTGATAAACTCAGAGGTCTTGACAAAGACACTAGTCACACAAGCACACTTATTGTTTCGGAGTTTGTGGGTTGCTCCCCGTCTCTTAGTGGTGCTTTCAGGGTAAATCCATGGAGTGTCGATGATGTGGCAGATGCCTTATGCCATGCAATTGACTTGACTGAGTCTGAGAAACGGCTACGGCATGAAAAGCATTATCGTTATGTCAGCACTCATGATGTTGCTTACTGGGCACGCAGCTTTGCTCAAGATCTGGAAAGAGCATGCAAAGATCATTACAGCCGAAGGTGCTGGGCTATTGGATTTGGTCTGAATTTTAGAGTTATTGCTCTGTCTCCTGGCTTCAGGAAACTGTCTTCGGAGCACTTTGTTTCTTGTTATAACAAGGCCTCCAGAAGAGCCATATTTCTTGACTATGATGGTACACTTGTGCCCCAGTCATCAATCAACAAAGCTCCTAGTGCTGAAGTCATTTCCATTCTTAACAACCTATGTAATGATCCAAAGAACAACGTATTTATAGTCAGTGGACGAGGACGAGATTCTCTTGATGAGTGGTTTTCTCCGTGTGAGAAGCTTGGTATAGCTGCAGAACATGGCTATTTTGTCAGGTACGCCACTGAAAGTTATCATCATTGGCCTCATGCTGGATTCTATACCTCTTATTTACTTTTCACTTCCCAGGATATATGACAAACTATTTATGTGTTTTCAGATGGAGCAAGGAAGCTGAATGGGAATCAAGCTATCCAAGTCCGCAGCGTGAATGGAAGCACATTGCTGAACCTGTTATGCAGGTATACACTGAGACTACTGATGGATCCTCCATAGAGCCAAAGGAAAGTGCTCTAGTGTGGCACTATCTGGATGCGGACCGTGATTTTGGTTCCTGCCAAGCAAAAGAGCTACAGGATCATCTTGAGAGGGTGCTATCAAATGAGCCTGTTGTTGTAAAGTGTGGTCATTATATTGTAGAAGTGAAACCGCAGGTATATTCCCTTTGATGTCCTAAACATTTTGTTATTTCACTTCCATGTTGGCTACACTGCGAGCTAACCAAACAACTCAACTCATGCACAGGGAGTCAGCAAGGGGCTTGCTGTCGATAAGCTGATTCACACATTAGTCAACAATGGGAAGGCACCTGATTTTCTGATGTGCGTTGGCAACGACCAATCTGATGAGGACATGTTCGAAAGCATCAACGGTATGACCTCCAACTCTGTCTTATCACCCACAGTACCAGAGATGTTTGCCTGTTCAGTTGGCCAGAAACCCAGCAAAGCGAAGTACTACGTTGATGACACCAGTGAAGTAATCAGATTGCTCAAGAACGTCACCCGCGCCTCTTCTCAGCGGGAGGATGTGAGCCATGGACGTGTGACCTTCAGAGATGTACTCGATTTCATGGAGTAGGCAACACCATTTTACCTGAAATTATTAGCTGCAAAGCATGTAAATTCCACTGTCTCCAGTCTCAATGGTTCATTTTAGGAGGGTGTGTTGATCCAGAGGTCTAGAGTAGCCGACATGAATCGTCACCATTACAAGAACAGCAGAAATGTGAGTCAAAGTTCTCCATTTCGAAGGTCCAGGTGATGTATGTGTAGGCAATTTTGGTAGGTAAGGGGGCTGTTGTTGGAGGCTTGCTGTGTGAAAGCAAAGCATCCGGCTTCTGCAGCCATTGGTTGTCTGAATCTATTCTCCTGCTGCTATATTGATGATTTTGTTGGTTCTTCTAAAACCTGCCACTGGGAAAATTGCACTTTTGTTCCATGATTCATTGTGCTAGCTCACCGTTTAGTAATTAGCACCCAAAGTCGTAGGACATGTAGTCCCTATTCATGAGTTTTTTTTTTCGAAGAAAAATAACTTTATTCATTACTCAGAAATTGCTCAATGCATACTCCCTTGACAAATTACTTGTCCTTTCAACTTTGTCTTAAATCAAAGGAAAAAGTCCATTTTTGACCATCCAACTCTTGTTAAAGTTTGGTTTTGACCATCGAACTCCAAAACCGGTTATCTTTGACCATCAAACTATAAAACCGTTCAAATTTGGCTATTGGGCTGTTTTGATGGGTGGTTTTTAAATGGAAAAAGTTCATTTTTTATCATCCAACTCTTGTTAAAGTTTGATTTTGACCATCGAACTTCAAAACCGGTTATCTTTGGCCATCAAACTATCAAAACCGTTCAAATTTGGCCATTGGGCTGTTTTGATGGGTGGTTTTAAATTTTTTTATTTACAATTTAGTCCTCAGAACTTCAAATGATTATTACTTTTTGCTCATACCTCCGATTTAAGTGATTCTTGCGGTCACATGTCCATAATGGTGAACTTTATCTTTTCAAAAGTTCTTTCTACTATTTTATCTCAACTGTTTATATTATTCTTATGTTGTTGTATAAAAATAATAATATAAGAAAATAAAATAAATGTTTACAAAAAAATATAGACAATATTTTAGAAGACACAGTTCATCGTTACAAACACATGACCACAAGGATCACTTAAATCGGAGATACGAGAAAAAAATATTAATCATTTTAAGATTCAAGGACTAAACCGTAAAGAAAATAGTCATTCGATATTAAAATGATTACTATTTTTTTCTCGTATCTCCGATTTAAGTGATTTTTATGGTCATGTGTTCGTAACGATGAACTGTATCTTTTAAAATTTCATTTGTATTATTTTATAATAATTTATTTTACTTTTCTTATATTGTTGTTTTTACACAATAACATAAGAATAATATAAAAAATAATGATAAAATAGTATAAAGAACTTTTGAAAAGATAAACCTTACCGTTATGGACGTGTGACCGCAAGAATCACCAAAATCGGAGATACGAGCAAAAAGTAATAATCATTTCAAGTTCTAAGGACTAAATTGTAAATAAAAACAATTAAAACCACCTATCAAAACAGCCCAATAGCCAAATTTGAACGGTTTTGATAGTTAGATGGCCGAAGATAACCGATTTTGGAGTTTGATGACCAAAACCAAACTTTAGCAAGAGTTGGATGGTAAAAAATGAACTTTTTCCTAAATCAAAACAACTCTTAACTTTGACCAAAGTTGTAAACAAATCTTTAAATTTCCATAATATTGAATGAATACACTTATCAATATATATTTCACGGTGAATTTACTGGTACCTTGGCCAAGTTTGACGAGTTTAACTTACGATGAAACCGAAATACGGGGTAACAAATAATTTGGGAGGTAGAGTAGTATACAGGCTTGCAGCCTCCCAAACACGGATATATGATGAAGCTATGCTTGACATTTTGGTTCGTAGACCAGGTCACAAGCATCGTTCAGCATTCACACAAGACTCGACATTCGACGGTACTGACCAGCCATGTAAAACAACTACACCTTACTGGATGCTAGCAAAGTTTTGTCACACCAGAATGACTTTTTTTTTTTTTGAGATCACCAGAATGACAATTCAAGCCATCGTCACACAGGCAAGTGTGTCCAAGGTACATTACATTACACGACCACAACATATACTAACACTCAGGGTACAGTTATTTTACTTATTTACAAGGCAAACACTGGTGCTGAAGCAGTATAAATTTATTTAGTCACTGCAGCAGCAGGCACAGCACAGATACACAGGTGACATTCTTCCTCCTGGGTGCTCAAAGACGGGCAAACTCAAAGCTCAAAGAACCTCATCCATGCACCCTCCTCCTGCTTATACTATTACTACTACCGGTGAAACTACGATGTTCCTCATGACCTGAAAAGCCTGACAGGTTGGCCTCGATCATGTGATCTATCTTCTTAACACTACCCTGAGGAATGTAGACAAGCCCCATCAAGTCAGGGTCAAAGGATGGCTCCTTACCCTCCTGACTATTGGCACTAGTACTACTACCCTCTTTATCATCAGCATCTCCAGCAAAGCTTATCAGATCCCCCAGTTGCTCAGTAGGAGCAAGAGGAGCTTTGTTGTGAAGACCAATGTTAGGGGAAGTGTTAGTATTGCGTAAATGAGGACGGCGATATGGCTTACGGGGAACTTCTCGCTGTAACCTAGCACTTGGGAACACCACGGCAAGATAGCCACGGCTAACTCTGACCAGTTTAAGCAGGAGGGTGTAAGCTACAGAGCTAGCAACTGCGCTTTTTATGTCGCAGAAACTGATCAGAGTCACCTTCCTCTGGGTTCTCTGGTACTGTTTCTGTATCCTGCTGAAAAAGCGGTTGATGGAGATTTCCTGCCTACATGTTTCAGGTTGACTGCCTTAATATATGCATGTATGATCTCTGAAATAAGAATGAAGGCAGAAGCATACTCACATTGACAGGGTAAAAATGACGAACGAAGAACCCAATGACTGAACCGACCAATGCACACAATATTGCAATGACTGACACTGATTTAGCACCCAAGCCTGCAAATACATGAGATCAACATCAATATTGTGATATTGGTACGGCTCTTAGAATAACCAGTAGCAAGACCACTGGACCAGCAACTACAGGCTACACAGGCCATTAAGTGGTCAATGTAGGGGGAAATAAGTTTTGAACCCAGGAACAAGGGGAGTTGAGGACAATACAAATTGTCATACTTGAATCCTCAAAATATTCAATCTGTTAGTTCTATGAGTGGAAGAATTTCAACCTAATTACAGAGTATCTAAAATACAAGATGCATAATGGATGAAAAACCATAATGCATCATCCATGTCCCCTTGAGGCGCAGCACTCATAATCAAGATAACTACAGGCTTATTTGTAAATTGAAAGGCAGTAGCACTACAATGGATAAATTTTGCTGATATAACTAGTGGCAATAGTAAATGCAATCAGTTGGGTACTAAAATATAAGTATTTATGGTGCCTGTGCAAGGGTAAATGTTAGAACAAGTTCATGGTCCATTTAGCATTTACCTGAATTTGTCTCATGAGCACAATCTTCTGGCTTCAGATTGATTTGTCTAATCAATCGGTTTCCTCTGTCAGCTACTAACAGTGCACATATCTTTGGGACATAAACAAGCTCAAAATCTGGTGAGAAGGTAGCATTCTGTGCTGGTCCATCCCTGCGACCAGACCCTGATGAGAGTCCTCCAGCAATCGTAGTAGTATGGCCTAGAATCGAAATTTGTAGCAAGAAATCAGGAGAAAAGGATAGGTTGTCTGATAATGATTACATGACTTATCTTTGTATGTATTAAGATTTTAAGCATGTTTTTGCACGCCACCACTACATTCAAATACAGGGCCGTCCCTCGGTATTTGGAGGCCCTGTACAAAACTCTAAATAAAAGTATGAACTTCTAAATTTGCAAATCAGTTAAATCATATATCCTTTGTTTCTTTGTATGTTTTTCAAGATACAACCGTACATAGTTTGCCAAATCACAAAAGATAAATTGGTGCACATGTACACGAAAAAGATGGAAACAACAAAATGCATGCATGGATGCTTTTGTATACCAAACTAATTATTTTATGAAGAAAAATGATAATCTAAACTTCATTGGGCTTGATATTGGAGTGTTGTCTAGCTTATGGCTTGACGCACATGCACTCGAGAGAGTAATCACTGACGTCAAAGTCCTAATGGTGTGATGCTGCTTCACTAATTGTTGGTGGTGATGGACTAATAGCAGATTTATCGTTGGTAGATGTAGAGGGTAAGAGAGAAATCCGAAGCGATGCTACTTTTGTTTCAAAAAAAAAGAAGCGATACTACGATTGGAAGTGGTAACTGAGCTCCTCAATGGTTAAAAAACAGCAAACATCAAAATATTTATGGAAAACTTAGATCATTTTGGAGGCCCTTCGCATGGGGAGGCCCTGTGCAGCCGCACATGTCGCACTTGCCCAGGGACGGGCCTGTTCAAATACTACCTCTGTTTTTGTTTATATGTCATTTCGGACAGCTGCTCTAGTGTTAAGTACCATATTTTTCCATCTACCGTTGTCAAATAAACAAAAACGGATGCAGTATTTACAGTCTTAGACAGAACTGCAGGCGATGGGTAAAACTGAACTGCTAAATCATAGAGGATCATTGCTTAGCAAAGTTAGCATAAATGCACCAGAAATCCCAAGACAGTAGCATCACCTCGGTGGCGATAAGCGTATACCAATTGCAAACGTAACATAAATGCGGCACATCAGTCATTCACAAATGGACCCGCCCACCAACTAAACACTCCCCGCACCACACCCACCGAACCCTAAACCCTAACAAAGGAGGATCGGACTACGGAACCGGACGAGGTTCGCTCGCTCACCATCGGGCGCGACCTTGCGGACGACGCCATGGACGCGGTCGGCGACGGGGATGCGGTCCACAACGTAGACGTTGTCGGCGCCGTCGACGGCGACGCCGCGCGGGCGGTCGAAGGCGGCGTCCGCGCCCGCTTCGCCCCGCTTGCCTCCCGCGAGCCGGCGCGGCTCGCCGGGGGAGGCGGAGAGGGCGAGCGTGTAGAGCGCGGCGCCCGCGGAGTCGAGGAGGAGGAGGTCCCCCGCGCGGGGCCGCGGGAGGACCGCGTAGGGGTGGGGCCCCGTGGCCGGGAGCTGGTTGAGGTCGGAGAAGGTGGTGACCGTGTAGCCGTCCTCGAGGACGGGATTGGCCGCGGCGAGCAGCGGGAGGAGGATGAGGATCGCGATGGGGTGGCCGGCGGCCATGGTGGTGGCGGGAGGCGGAGAGATCGGGTAGTGGAGGAAGAAGTGGGGAGTGGGGAAAGCAGCGCGGCCACTGAAGAAGGAGACTCGAGTCACCCCGGCCTTGACCCAAATCCGCGCGAGTGGAGAGTGGGGCCCGCCGCGTTTCCCCGCGGGTGGGCCGCTTGTGCATTGTATGTATTTGACTGTGTACGGCCCACGAAGATGGCTTAACTGGCTGGACCGTGTGTAGAACGGGCCGCAGAACGGTTGATTGGACCGAGTATGGCTTTTTTGTTTGAGAGAGAAACACAACAGCATACGAGTAAAAAAAACACTGCATAAAGAAGCCACAAGACTGTTGAAATTGTGCTAAAAAAAAAACAAGACTGTTGAAATGGAGCAGCCGAACGGATACTATAGCTTTGTACTCCCTCAGTTCTGTTTAGTGTTTACAAGACGCTACACGAAATTCTAAAAAAAAACACGCATATGCACAAGTTCGTATGGGTACTTGAGTAGGAATGAGCACATGAACAATAAAATATATAGGTAACTACTGATGCCATGTGCAGTGGCAATTTATATAGTATGTAGAGCATATTATAGAGTAGAGTAGTAACAGTGTCGGGAACACTGTCATCACCAACTTAAAATTTCCATTTAGCATATAAACTATATTTTTTTGATTTCTATGCACAAGAAATATGCACTTGCAAAGAATGAAACCATATTAACTATTTATCTTTCCCTATGTCCCGATCCAATTGGCTATTTATTTTGGTTGTTAGCTTTTTTTTCTGTTTCTATTGTTGCTCACCCCCTTTGAAGGTGTTGCTCTATTGTTTTGTCCGGTTTGGGTTTCATTTTTTATAACATAATAGGCAGGCCATCTATCTGATATTTCTAAAAATTTATTACCATAAGTCTCTAAAACCCTTCACATTGGAGGTGTTCCTTGCACCAATGGCACATTGCAGTTCTCCGCCACTCCACTCCTGTGTGTGCTCCTCCCATTGGAAATCACCTTATCGCTCCTCTTCCATCCACGCACATGCATCTTATTGGTATATGGTCCAATCCTTTAATCACTCTATGTTCAAACATAGTTCAAAATGCGAACGGGGAGGGCTTGTCACTCATATTAAAGTTGAACCATAGCCTCCTTTGTTTCTCCCTTCCCACTAAATCACTAATTAACTAGTGACACACTGACACCACATGGAGTTACACTTATAAGCATCTTCTCACCTTTGGCACCAAGTACAATTTAAATGGAAAGTGCTATTTGGCTTCATTCTTGGTATAAAACCCTCCTTCTTTAGCTCTAATACTACAATAGCTAAATTATCTTTCAATAAATAGAGCCAAACACAATGGCAAAAAATGAGCTTATGCCTTACTGCATATTCCCCTTGTTCCACCACCTAATGTCATCCAAATAGCAACCCTTGATAAAGACCTTTATAGCAACAATAAGAAAAATCAAATGTAGATTATTGTACTCTTGTTACTATGTCATTAAATCAAGATTTCTATATGTATGATAGAATGCCCTAACCTAACTAGCTAGTAACTACATTGAATAGAAAGGGAAACCACAATAATGTGGTCTTCATAGACTAAGTTTCTACACGTGTCAGTTTGTTGAACCATACATTTATTGATGGGGTTTATAACCATTTGAAATTGATTTCATTTATATACATCGATGCAACTTAACGACAAGTGCTACATAACACAAAACTTTATATAAATTTCCCACTTTTTATTCACTAATATATAGTTTCAGATATAAGTTAACAAAACCCCCTTCGTTTTTAAAAGAAATTGGTTTATTTTAAAACTAATTAGGTTGTCCTAAATGTTATTATATATACTAGGTGATACCTAGTGTGCGTTGCTGCCGAAATTATTAAATGAAATTTTAAGGCGAAATTTGAAAGTAGAAAGGGTCTTGTTCGGCTGGCTGGTCACATGTGGTTGGTTCTGATTTGTTGTAAGAGAAAAATATTGTTGGTTGGTGGTAGCCTGGTAGGTGGCTGATTCTGATTTGGTGCGAGAGAAAAATAATGTTAGCTGGTGGCTGAAAAGAGAGATTGACTCTTAAATGATGAATGTGAAAATTTTGTAGCGTACTGGTTTCTCGCAAAGACTAATAAATTGCATACATGAATGTTATTAGTCACAGAAAATCGGTGAAAGACATAAATAGATCATGGTCTTAGTGGATGATAATGTGACGTCTAATTAATATAGCTTGCATATTGGAAAAAAAAGTTTATGACCATTAGTGAAGTGCATCTATATAGATTTTGTGTAGATAATGAAATTAGAGATACTATCACATATCTCTGCAAAAGTAACACTAAATAAAGTACTTTAAATGTCATATGTGTAGTAATGCAAAATCCTCTCCCCCCGACGAGCTAAATGGCCTAGCACTAGCAGGCGAGCAAAATGGTCACAGCTAGCTAGCAAACGTCGTTTTTTTTTTGATAAAGGCTAGCAAACGTCGTTGGGAGGTCACAACGCAATGAACGAAGGATTTGGCGATTTGCAATCCCTGAAGCCTAGGGATGGAACCGGATACCAATTCGGATAGCATTTTTTAGCCGTTTTTTTATTTTAGCTAAATTAGGTATAATATTTTGTATCTAAAAATTTATATTCTTGTTCTTGGCATTGTATTTGTTAAGATTCATACAAAATAAATCCCAAATGTGTGCTATATTTTGATCAAATGATGAAAAGAAATTCGGATTCGGATCGGATTCGGATACGGATGTTTTTTTCACCTTTTTCTCTATCGAAAGCAAATAATCCATAAAAAATTATAGCTAATTTTTTTTATTTTTTCCAATAATGAGCTGGTTATAATGCATAAAAAATTAGCACCAAATTTATTTTATTGTGATCTAAAAAATCAATATATTACATAATTCGGATGTTTTGGTTCCATCCCTACTGAAGCCAGTCGGGACAGACACTGACACCAGTAGTGAAGAGCTCGCCGCGCCACGGCACATCATGTGCCCGCATGTGCAGATGTGCTCCGACCCGTTTCCAACCGCAACGGCCGGCCGCGACCCCTACGTACGTGTGCGCTCGCTCGATCCCACCAAAACCTTCTCCCCCACCACCCGTGCCGCGCGGACACGTCGCGCGCGCGTACGTGCACGCCGGAACGCGCCGGAAATAAAATGCATGGTCCCCCCGGCCTCTCATCTCTCTCGTGCACCACAGCTAAGCATGGCAATGGCAGCACAGGCTGCACAGCACACAAGCGGCCACCCAATGCGCCACGCAACGCTCACTCTCCGTCTAGCTAGCTTATTTTGCAATGCTAGGTTAGGTTAGCCCCACCCCACCCGCGTGCTGGCCTGTTTTGTTTTTTTTTTTTTGCTCGTGGCGCCTTTACTTTTGAGGTACGTGATGCTTTTGTGCTACGTCGGATACAGTTTGTCTTCCCGTTCGATGATTCGGTACGTGATCGATCATAGCCAGTTGTGTACATGTATTGCAAGCAGCTTCACAGAAGCATCGGGTGGTAGCAAGTCTAGCCCGCCGTATTTATTTCAGTGTTGCCTTTTTATGATTTTTTTAAGTGATGACAATTGATTGGTCCTGATTGTTACATCTCATAGCGACATCTTTACCTATTATGTTTTGTTTCTTTTAATACAAAGTAGGCTGGAGAGCCATGTCTACATCATAAATATTTCAATACCTTAGAGTTTTTTTTAAAAAAAGTCACTAGGCACACAATATTTGACTATATTTTCAATATAGAGTTTTGGTCAAAGTACTTAAGTTAGCTTAACATATTCCTCTATAGATTCAAGCGAAAACAACCATTGGAACACATGGGTCTTGGTTGGTTGTCCATTCACCATGAGTGACACAAACGGGGTGAACCCAGCAAATTGCTAAGCATTTGAGTTGTAGGAGCAAAAGGTTCATGTCACAATCCATGCGCATGTGAGGTTACATGGATTCGCTACGGCAAGACCTGGCATGAAAGCTGATGTGTGGCTTGTCGAACTTGTTCTTTTCCGGAGTCTTTTTTTTAAAAAACAAAACCTTCTGTTATCTAAAACGTTCCTGTTAATACCTGTCCAAGCAAATGCAATGAAAGTGAAGTTTATATGATATGCTCGCGCACTTGTGGTACATTTTCTTGTAATAAAGATAAAGCGGTCTTTTCTAGCGTTATGCATGCATTAATTCTATGCACTTTTGACATCTTCAATAATGGCAGGTACAAGTACAGTGGGCTAAACTGTTGAAAATCACAAAAGTTCCATGTAGAACAAATATGATTACCACTGAAGATATATGCCTACGATGCAGTTAATCACTAACAATTATGTGATTTGAAATATGTTGATCCAAAGCTGAGTTTATTGGCATAAAAGACCTTGACTGGAGGAGAAGATGTTTGCCCTAGCGTCCATTATTGAAGAGTAGACAATTCTATATCTTAATTTAGCTAGGTTCTACTAGCAAAGTGGTAACATGCCACAAGATGTACCGATAAGTTTTCTTATACTAGATATCTCCTACTGTTTTCCTACTGTCGCCTATCGACGGCGAATCGATTATTTATGTTTGTAATTGTACAGCAGAACTAAAAATCACTGTTTAGTCTTAGTGGTACTGCAATAATGGACCAATATGGTGAAACAAACAACGTATACCAACAAACAAAACAGATTCCAATAACCAAAGCGATGCTGAATTATGAATACGCCAACGCCAAAGCGTGTACAGCTCTTCGACGACGACCTCAGAATATCCCCGGCCGCTACCGCTAGCGTCGGGTGGCAGCTGACAGCTGTTATCCATTGTGGCCACGGCGATGCTACGCTCCAAAGCCTCGATGACCTGCCGATCGCGGCCGCGCACGGGCACGGGCACGGCGACCCGGCCCGCCGGCCGGCGGCGACCGCCGGCCCTGTCCCGCCGCGCCACGTCGCGCGGAGACCCACCACCCTCGCGAGCAATGCGATCACTCTGGAAGCGCTAGCTGCAGCGACGACCAGCTGTCGGGCACGTGCGGGCGACGGCCACCGGACGAGACGTGGCGTCCACGCCCGGGCCCCCACCCCTACTCTACTACCGCCGAACCACCACTCGCCGTCCACTCGACCCATCCATGGCCCCGGCGCGCCCCCGCTTTTCGATCTCCTCGGTGGCGGGCGCCTTTCCCCCCGAGCGCGCGCCCCGTCCTTTTTCCTCCACGTCCGCCGCGAAAGCGAGCTCCCCCCGGGCCCCGGCCCCGGCCCGGCGCCCCCGCCGCGCCACGCCGAGACGCGCCTCTATTTATTCCGACCTGGCCGCTGCTCGTCCTCTCCGCGCCCGCCACGTACGTAGTAGGCGAGCGAAGCAACAGCTAGCTCCCAGCTAGTAGGAGGGCTACTACCCAACACCAGCCAGCTAGCTGGTCCGGCGGCTAGCTGCGCGTGATGGAGGAGATCATCATCAGGCGGAGGCGCGGAGGAAACGGCGGGAGGCGGCGGCCGTCGTCGCGCGCGGCGGGCGCGGCGCTGCGGCGGAAGGTGCGGGAGCTGCGCCGGCTGGTGCCCGGCGGGGAGGAGGCGCCGGCCGGGGCGCTGCTCGCCCGCACCGCCGACTACATCGCGCGGCTCCGGGCCAGGGTCGAGCTCCTCAGGGCGCTCGCGGCCGTCTACGGCGTCGCCGCCGGCGGCTCGCCTCCGCTGCAACTCGCCGACGCCGGGGCCGGTCAGTGCATGAGTTGATCCCGTACGTGAGGGATCATGCGCGGGCACGCATCTGCTGCGCAGAATCGATGGAGCACAGATCGTCGGACACGCACGTACGGATGGATGAACTGGTACGATGTGTGTACGCAGCACAGTACAATTTGGAGGAAAAAAATGTGGAATTTGTATGAGCGGTATTATTGTTCGCGATTTTGGAATGTTTTATTTTTCTTTCAGTCTTATAGTTTCTCTATAGGTGTCTAGGTGATCTTTTTTGGGGCTAAATGGTGTAGCCCTTTTTTTTTAGATTAAATTTTTCCAATTCCAATGTGGGAATTTGCTTGCATCCATACTACCATCACTTTTCATCTATACCATCAAGATCTGGGTGCTGGTGGTATAAATTAAAAGTGTGAATTAAGTGGTTGTGTGGATCAAATTTTCTCCGGTTTCATATGTCTATTTATTCTTGAAAATCTTGGTTGCAATTTGCATCTGCTGGTTGAAATCGAATATATGGTGGGATCATTTTTTTTTATTTAAGAAAAATGGAAACAAGACATGCAATACATGATGTATTGAACTATTTTTCAGTCATTCTTAGTTCTTCAGTTCACCGAGGTGCTTGAATTCAATGGCATACACTTGGGAAAAGTTTCTAATATATATATTTAGAGCTTGGTATTCGTTACTGTAAAAATATATTGTCCTATGGATTCCGTTGTTATTAGTAACGACCTAAAACATTTTTATTAAATAAAAAAACAATTGCACAAAATATATAACAACTCGCCTTAGTCTTGTGCATGAAAGTTCAAATGAGCTAGATAACTCTCATCTCTCAAAGTATGTGTGTGGGGGCAAATATTGTGTATATTGTACAGGAAAAATTTGCAGGGGAGGATGAAGTAGGAAATTTACGAGGAAATCTCAATGCATTTGCCCATCCTATCCCAGAAGAGAATGACCTATACAACAATCATGCTTTTTCACATCGTAACTGGAACTTAACCTAGATAATACCTAAATGTGGCAAGATAACTAATTAATATTTGGTTATTGGCTATTAAAATAGGAGCTTTGTTACCGTACTTATAAGAGCAACTCCAAGAGATTGTTAAAAAATTCTCCCAAAATGTATGTATTGGGGGCTCTTTCAAAATCCGTCTTCCCCAACATCACAACATCACACAGCAGTTCCCCAATAAAGATCTTCCCAATACTTTTAACTGTCCAACATCAACTTGTATGGCCCACCCGTCATTCTCCTTTTCTTTATTCTTTCCTCAGCCTTATCTTCTTCACAGTGTGATTTGGCCATTGTTGCTCCGCCGAAGCTCTCTTCTCTTCCACTGTTCTCCAAGCTGCTCCCCTTTCTCGACTTAATTTCTCCATCTAAGATTTTTCACTCTTCTTCCACCAATCAAATGGCCATGCACGTTGCTCCTCTCCCAGGCCATGCACGTTGCCTGGCAGTGGTGCCCCTCGAGCTAGCACGCGCAACGGCATGCCGCTGCTTTCCACGTTCTCGTCGCGTGAGTGGAGCTGGCCTGGAGCTCCGCTACCGGCGTGGCTGCAAATGGCGCCCCGGACACCGGACCTCCACGCTGGTCGCGGCGGCACATCAATTTCGGCCAACGACGATCGATCCAGGCGGTGGCGGCGCCCTTGATTCGACAAGCGAGAGCTCGAGCGGACGAGCTAGATGCGAAATTATCCGCGCGAACTAATCCGAACGCAGGGAAGGAGGGGGTTGGGGGCGATTGGGGGAAGAGAGCAGACACGCAAATATGCGGGGAGAGGAAGGATAGATTCGCATCTGCGAATAATTAGGATAAGTTTACGAGAGCTGTTGGAGGTCAAGTTTTTGCTTTTTCTCCCAAAATCTGGTTTTGGGATTGTTTTAAGGGGACTCTTGGAGATGCTCTAAAGCACCCAAAAGTACTTGGAAGGTGTTGTGGTACTTGGGGGTACTTTTCTTTCTTATCCTTCTTATCAAACAATTTAAATAAATTTACACATAATTAAAAGGGTAACATAGTATTTTTCGCTATTTTCCCACCAAATTGACACTTCTTGGTACTTCTCTTATGGTACTTTGTGGTAATTTATTTGTTTCCACCATTCCATTTGCCGGATGGACGACTTTCATTTTTTTTCAAACACACTAAAATTTCTCTTAAATCTAAAAACAGACTCAAGTTTAATAGCTAGGTTTAATCCCATTAATGACATATCATAAAATTCATGAAGATTGTATACAGCTGCCAAGGGCAATGAAATTGGAATGAAACACCGTTGAGAGCAATCGTTTCATCTTTACATCTTTTGCCGATCGTGTGCGTCTGTGGCTATTATTATAGCATTTAATTTAGTTGCAATTACAAGTGGTTTCATAGTTCAATGGCCCATTTGATCTCAACACCATACGACGAATAAATGCTATGGTTAGCATGTGAAATTGCAAAAAAAGAATCTATGCATTGTGAGGGGTTGCTTCATCCATCATCATAAACCTCTTAATAAGAAAAGATGATGTGTCACTCTTGAAACCATATAATGAAACAATGTACTAAGAAAGACGTTGGATAATGGTGTATCTATACTTTGTTTTCTTTTTTAATACTTAATTAATCCTCTCATATCATTGATGAAAGATATGCTTTCATAGTAAAAGTTCAAAAAACAATAAGCCAATAGTTACATAAGGCCAGGCTCTATTTGGCAGGGATACACCAGATTGATTCTTCGAGAGAAGTGGTTCTGTGACGAAAGTTATTCTCTATGATAAACTTATATGAATAAAGAGTTTCTACGCGAGAAGTGAATAAGAAGAAGCTGATTGTTTCAATGCCCAAACCTCTTAGTTTATTTAAGAGGACCACTTCACAAAATCAGTAAAGAACCATCTCTACCATGAAAAACTATTTGGCAGTAGAGCTCCTCCTGAATTCAGTTAGAAGCTGCTTTGGGAGTTCTGCCAAACTCACATTTAGAAATGTGGTCCTACGGTGCTACGTACCTTTTCTACTGCTTAGATAGTGTTATCATTTTATTAGTCACTAGTAGTTCAATGGAAAATGAATCGAAATGTTTGACGCCTCCGAAATAGCTAGTTCAGGGTCGCCAACTCTCTCTTTCTGACTCGTTCTTATCCTCTTCTACAGTTCAGAGAGGCGAAGAGGGCGACTTCGGGGCGGACAGCGATTCCGGCGGCGATTCCGCCGGCCTTCTCTCTCTCCGGCGGCCAGCCCGGCGTCGGAGAGGGTGATGGGCGGTGGAATCGGCATGCGGATGTATATAGACTAGGTAGTATAGTATCTAGGTCTTCGTTTTCCTCACTGCCGGCGATGACGGTGGAGGAACGAGCTCCGGGGATGGCCATGTCGCCAATCCGTCGGCAAATAAGGTCGCCTGCTGTTGCTGACGGCGCGGCGACGTCTTTGCTTCTCCAAGTTGGCCCTGCTGATGGCAGTGACGGTGGTCCTGCCAGATCTGCTCAGGTCCTTCGGTGGAGGTTAGCGTTTTGTTTGCCTGTTATCTGGGTCTTCTTTGCGAAAGGGAGGCGGCAGTCTTTCCCTGCGGTGGGATTCTCTTCCGGGTTCCTGGTTACAGCAGCTGCGGAGCTTCTTTCCGGCCGGCGATGTGTGCGTTGCCGGCGGCGGATTCAGCCCTCCTTTTTCCTTGTCGATGGAATTGCTGATGCTCTTTCAACGGAATCGAAGCGTTGTGATGTCACGGCGTGGGCTGATGCAGCTGAACCAAAGATTTGGAGTTCCTCGATGAGGTGGATGGAGGTCACGGCCGGACTCCGGCGACTGTCGGGAGGCGCCGGCGATGAGGATGGAGCTGAGGACTTCCTGGGGTGTGTGCGTAATATATCTTTGTACCAGGGTGTTCTCTGCAAAATGGCAGGATGTACTGTAACTCTTCTGTTTAATACAGTCTTCCCTTTCGCAAAAAAAAAGAAATAGCTAGTTCAGGGAAAATGTCAGCATGTCTCACCTTCCACTTTAGCGAATTTGACTGTGACTGTCTCCTGACATGTCTGATTCATAATAAAAAGTAATAACTGCTATCAAATACTACATCCAGGGACTAACTAATATCTAAACTAACAGTAAATATGTTACGTAATATAGTCTAATAAGTGCCAAACATGTAAACTATAATCTAAACTACAACTACATATCTATACTTCAGAAATCTATACCATACAGAAATCTACAGAATTAATAGTAATTGTATCTAAGTAAAATTACTAAAAGAGTTCAAATCAGCGAAATACCTGCAATGAAGCGAAGAAGCAGCAGAGCTTCGCTGCTCCGCCCCCTCCACCTCACTCTCTTCTCCTTCTGAACCCTAAACCCTACAAACATGAACTATTTCATACTACAGATCTAAAGAAATCTGGTGAATCAATACTAATTATGCTTTCATTACATCTAAGTACATGCGCTAAAAGGATTGAAATCAACAAAATACCTACAATGAAACGAAGAACCAACAGAGCTTTGCTGCTCCGCCCCCTCACTCTCTTCTCCTTCCCAACCCTCTCTTTCGTTTTTCTGAATTATTATGACAATTTCGGGCTAATTTTCGGCTCTTATAGGGTGGTGACGACCTGCCGCCGTGACCCACGGCGGTTGCATATCCTTACCGCTGTGGCCCACAGCGGTTGCATATCCTTACCGCCGTGGGCCGCAGTGAATAGAGGTCAACCGCCGTGGCTCACGGCGGCTGGTCTTCCCGTCCGTTGGCCCAACCGTCGTAGCGCACGACGGTTGGACCTGCAACCGCCGTGGGCCACGGCAGCCGCCGTGCGCTACGACGTTTGGAGGTCAAATTTGATAAATTTTGAAACGGTCGTATAATTTTGCAAAATGAATTATATATATATATATATATATATATGGAAAATCCATTCTACTCCCGGGTGTAGTTACTCCCATGTTCAAAATATCACTTTGCGTATGTGTACATACCCATTTATCAATTAGAGTATGTAAACATACCTAAAATAAGATTTATCAAAGTGATAACTATGAAAAAATTTCAGTGGAACTCGTAATTTTTTTTGCACCTTGTGATAATTCCACTTTAGCCTCCGATGCAAAAACAGGTGAAAACACGGGCACCGGTTGAGGTTTTGGGGGCACTGGGCCTATTGTGTTATCGGCTGTTGGGCTGCCGGCTATTAATTGGGCCAGTCCATATACTCAATCTTTCCGAGATGAGGCCCAACAGGTAACCGCAGGCCCAACAGGAATAAAAATATTTGCTCAAATAAAGCAGGAATAAAAATAGAGATAGGTTTGATTTACGCATTACTGCAAACACATTGTGTTTCTGAAATAATGTTTCCTTTTGTTTTCACCGCATTATTAGTGGCGCGAGTTCATTTGAGACTGAGAGAGGAAATGAGATTTTTTATCTACCCTGGGCCCACGCGATCTTTCGAGTGGAGTGAGGACACTGAGGAGTGAGTAGAGCCAAAGCGGGACCCACACCCATCCGCCGTGGCTTATCCTACTCCCACTCCGTCTCTTATCATCATCGTTGCCATCGTTGCTGACTTGCTGGTCTGGTGGTGTGGAGACGGAAGCGGCGAGTTCCATTTCCATGGCCTCCACCACCTGCATCTCCCTTTCCCTGTACGCCTCCTCGGCGCCACCCTCTGATCCCGAGCCCCGCCGCTTCTCCTTCGCCTCCCCTTCGTCTTCCTCCACCTCCAGGAGGAGGCGCGCGGCCGGCAGGGCCAAGGCTCTCAGGGAGGATTGGAGGCAGAAATCCAAACCCATCCCTCCTGGCGCCGTCTACCCTGCCAAGGACCACTGCAGGTACACCTTCGCCTGCGACTCCACCCTCTATCTATGTGATTTCATTGCCATGTGAAAATGTGATGCTTATCTCTATTTCACTGTTTGTATTTCTGCAAATCCCCAAAGCCGCTGCGGCCTCTGTGACACATACTATGTTGCGCATGTCAAGAACGCCTGCGCCTTCCTGGGCGACGGCATGTCGCGCGTCGAGGTCATCTCATCCGTCTTTAACATCTCCCACTTAGCTCAGCTCAAAACATTTGCTGCAAAATAGCTCTGATAATCGTTTGATGAATCCAATACCGACAATGGAATTGTTATGTATCCAGGATCTTGAACCAATTGTCCATGGGAGAGGCAGGAAGGAAGGCAAGGATGAAATGTACTTTGGAGTCTATGATCAACTCTTGTATGCCAGGAAGACCGAACCTGTTGAAGGTACTATCCTGCTGTACCTCTTAGCAGGGATTCTTCTTCTTATCCTTTACCAATATTACCTTACATGATCTCTTCCCAACCTGAATCTCTACAACACATATGCAATGTACCATATAAC
This sequence comes from Cenchrus fungigraminus, assembly GCA_036936925.1. Lineage (NCBI taxonomy): Eukaryota > Viridiplantae > Streptophyta > Magnoliopsida > Poales > Poaceae > Cenchrus > Cenchrus fungigraminus. Next base: position 102,488,754 of record CM072769.1, on the reverse strand, counting down.
CCACCGCATAAGAAACCAAAATCATATAAGTGTTGCTTGTAATATGCAGGAGCGCAGTGGACGGGAATTGTGACAACAATCGCTGTTGAGATGCTGAAAGCAAACATGGTCGATGCTGTGGTTTGTGTACAAAGGCACCCGAACAAGAATTTCAAAATGCCAAATCCTTCTTTATCGCTGCAATGTGCAAGCATTACCACGTGGGTTTAAGTAATGGTTTTTGTTACCTCTGCAGTGATCCTGACGACAGGCTTGCTCCAAGGCCTGTTTTGGCCAGGTATTGTGGAACTGATGGCTTTCAGATGTTTTCTGTACCGCCAGTATAAGCACTCCTTATCTAGATATACATTCGCAATTCCAAACTTTCTGTAACTATCTCGAGATAAAACTGTCATTATCAATCCATCCGTGAATCGCTCGTGCTAATCACCATTTCCCTTGCTTACTAGAATGGAAGCATTTAATCTTGGTAGCCATGCTCTTGTAGGACACCAGATGAAGTAATTGCAGCCAAAGGTGTGAAACCAACATTATCACCAAATCTCGATACCCTTGCCTTAGTTGAGGTAAATCATTCCTCCTACACTATACTTTTCTCAACCCCCCCTTCTTGACACCTAATGGGTCGCGGTAGGGTAGGATGCAATTCTATTTGATCTGGTTGTTTGGGACATTACTCTGACCATAACCAGACACACTCTTCTGTGACAGCATAATAGTGACCATTTTATATCAATCCAGAGAGTTTAACAGTTTCCTTTGGCAGGCAGCTGGTGTAAAGCGCCTTCTTTTCTGTGGTGTCGGTTGTCAAGTGCAAGGTGTTTTCTTTTACCCAACCATTACCATTCTTTGTTTTTCTATTTGTGTTCATAATATGTCACAGTTGTTGAAGTTATTATTTGAACTACAGCTTTGAGATCTGTAGAAAAGTACCTTGGTTTGGAAAAGCTTTATGTGCTTGGCACCAACTGTGGTAATTTCCAATACTTATCTCAAACCAATCAATCTTTACATTTTCTGTTATCGTGTTGCATGGAAGATATATTGTAGCTCTGATATACTATGATTTTTCTCAGTTGACAATGGTACACGTGAAGGACTCGATAAATTCTTGAAGGCAGCAAGCAATGATCCAGAAACTGTTCTTCATTATGAATTTATGCAAGACTACAAGGTAGGACATTGAAACCATTAGCTGCATAATGCCCCCCACCCCCACCCCACTTCGAAAGTTCATGTCTGGCAAATCAATAGGATAGATTTGATTTTCACAAAATCTACAGCTCAAGAAGCAGTTCAAGGAACATATGGACTTTGATCTGTGATAACATTGTATAACTGAGAATTTTTACAGGTTCACTTGAAGCATTTAGATGGACATATCGAAGAGGTACATATTTGTTTGCCTATTATCCTGAAGCTTTTGGTCTTACACAATGGAATGGAATAGAATCTTTTAATTTATGGCCTACTTTGAAGCAGGTTCCCTATTTTTGCCTGCCAGCAAATGACCTGGTTGATGTTATTGCACCATCATGCTACAGGTATTTTCTGCACAAATGTCTTGTTATTTCCCCCCCAAAACTTTAATTTGCCACTCACCACTGAGGTGATGATTTGTTATACCATTTGCAGCTGCTTTGACTACACAAATGGCTTGGCGGTAAGGTTTCCACCATTTTGAATTTGAATAGGTCTCTTGTTGCAGTTGATTTGAATGGATGCAAAAAAAAAAAAGAAAAAAAAAAGAAGGCAGAACTGCTTGGTTTACGACTTCTGTAGATAGAAGTTGTTCTTCCTAGTGCTCATCTGAATATAATTTCTTGGAACATGTACCATTTAGATAGTTTATAACAAATTTGAAACACAATGCTTTGCATGATCTAAACTGAATTGGTCTTATCATAGGCACTAGCCTAGCTGTATTAACCATCGCTTGACATTGAGTTACCGGCCTGTATGCACCTCTTCAGGTTGAGAATAGCATGTGTTGTGACTTGTGAGACATTAGCTCATTATTTTTTTAGCCATTATTTTGTATCAGCTTTTTTCCCCTCTTATCTTGCTATGTCTTAACGGTCTGCTCTCTACTCTTGGAGCGGAGAAGCAGCTCAAAGCTAAAGGCGGTGTTTGTTGAAAACTGTGCAGGATTTAGTAGTGGGGTATATGGGTGTACCAAAATATGCAGGGGTTTCCATGACGCAGCATCCTCAGTACATCACAGTAAGGTAAAAGCGAGTATCGTTGGCAGGCAGGCATCATCAGTGGCTTTTATTGATTAGAGTGGTAACTAAAGGCCTTCATCAGGAACGATCGTGGACGGGAGATGCTGAGCCTGATAGAGGGCCTTCTGGAGAGCACGCCTACAGTTAGCAGCGTAAGCATGCATCTGCAGCTAGAGAAATGATGCAACTTTGTTCAGTGACTGCATGCAGGAGTAGGACTGTAGGACATTGACAAATGACAAGTGTGTTGTGCCTCTGTTTTTGCAGGGCGCAAGGCAACCGTTTGTTGTGGAGACAGTGAAAGCTGACGATGCAGCCAAGTTGGGTATGTACCTAGCTCCCTAATTGTTGGTCTGAAATATTTCTTCACAATGGAGGAAGGAATCTGTGTGTGGCTTACATTTACATTATTCATGTAAATAACTGAACAAATGAACGATTCTGCAGGGAAAGGCCCTTCGAAACCAGCTCCGAGATTTGTCGGCGAGATTCTGGCATTCCTCCTGAACCTGGTTAGTGCTTGGTCGTGTGCAGACTGCTGGAGGGAAGAGAACAAGGGATGACATCCATGAGATGTAATAGTACATATCTGGTGTTTCAGGTTGGGCCCAAGGGCCTGGAGTTCGCACGCTACTCTCTGGACTACCACACCATACGGAATTACCTGCACGTGAGGCGGGCATGGGGAAAACGGAGAGCTGAGCAGCACATACCGGGGTACGCCAAGAAGATCGTGGAGGCCTACGACAGGAACGGACAGATCGAGTCGATGCTCCAGCAGTCAAGGGACTGACCGACCATTTTTCTGCAGTTCCTTCATCTTCATGTAGTCATGTAGCATGAATTTGTAGCATCACATCACGTAGAGCTGAATAGTATTTGCATAATTGCATTGCAAGATTAGTATTACAGGGACATGAATGTAATGTAATGTGATGTACTGATATATAGTGCTCCCCCCTTCTGGATAGTATTTTGCATTGCAAGTTTAGTACTGCAGGGACACTTGAATGCAATGTAATCCGATGTATAGTACCCAATCCGTTCGGTTTTATTTGTGGTTTCAGATAACTTAGCAGAAAAGGACATGTTATGGTGGGAAAAAAGCGTTTCCCTTTTGCATTTCAACTTTTTTCAACAGTCATTGGTTTAGTATTTTTTAAAGCATCCTGCATCAATGTTTTTAGCTAGTTTATGCAGTCAATATTTTTCTATGCAACTGTTGATTTCAATAAATTTTGGTTGAGTGGACAATTTTATTGATCCTACATGTTACTATGGCGGTGTTTGGTTGGGGAGTAAAAAAATTTACCCTCACATTAAATATAACTTTGACCACTAATTAGAGGTATTAAATAAAGTTAATTTTCAAAATTACCTTCACAACCCCGAGCAAAATCGCAAGACGAACCTAACAAGGTTTTTGACCACATGATTAGAGCATGATTACTGTAGTATTATTGTAGTAAATCACTAATTAATTATGCTTATTAGATTCGTCACGTAAAATTACACTTATCCGTGAAAAGATTTTGCAAATAAATTTCATTTAGTACTTCATGCATGAAAAATTCCCTAAGGTGATTTTTTTTATCCTCTTCCAAACACTGCCTATAAAAAGTAGAGGCAACATTTTCTCTAAGAAATGGATGCAACATTCTTGTCGGCCCACTATTTTCCATTCAGGCTCAGCTTCACAAACAGATTGTGTTGCTTTCACCTCAACAAAAGCTGCCAGTAGCACAAATGGAAGCATAATATGCCACAACAAACCGTTAAAATATTCATGAGGTAAAATATTAAAATAGTTGGAAGTACTGAAGCAAAATATCAAACATCCGTGCACCAGCAATTTGACAGTGAAAGCGATTCACAAACAGGAACTTATTTATATACAGAAGATATGTGGAATCCATAAGAGTTCAGATCCCGCTGTTCATGAATACATATATACAGAAGAATCACAATCATACCAATGATGTAAATGCCGTGATAGTTATACATGTAGTTCTAGAGTTTAGAAGAACATGGGATAACAAGGTCATCAATTCATTGCTCCATTGTCAGAAATGTCAATGACATTTCGTACCAATCACACATCATGGTTCTCGCGGTTTCTTACTCTGGAGGAATACCATAGCTTGAAACCTCAGGAAGGATGATGCACCCATTTGCTGTTTGGTTTAAAATTCCACTGCTATTGTTCTGTCCTCTTCATTTGCTCTTTTGGGTATCAACTCTTCCTTCATCGATATATTACACATGGGGAATTTGAACAGTACTATATACATTGAAGCCAGCAAAGAATGGAAATGAAGAAATCAATTCTGAAGGGAAGACACCCATTGCTCTACAAAATTTTTCTTATCTGCAGGATAGAGACAAGGTACAAACATTAGAAGGATTACATTGGAAGCAGTAAATGTGCTCAGTATGGAATAGAAAACAGAAATGATTAAAGATCATAACTATGTTCGGACAGTTAAGTTTGATAAAAGCATTAAAAACACTTTATTGTACGTGTCTTACAGAATATTGATATTAAAATGTTACAATAGGACAGCAAAGGTTGTCTGTAATTGTGGTTGAATCAGAGAGCATGTTTTCTCAATTCTAATTAGACAACACACAATAGGCCATGGTGATTATCAACTAGGTCAAATTTGGAAAAGCTGATAAATCAAATGAAAATGAACACAGGATTGATAAGGGAATGAGGAGATTATCGATGCTAGTATGCTACAAATGCATGTCTAGGGAGCATTAACACAAATCACTTAGACATATCAATATTGATGCAAAGGAGAAAGGACACTACAATGATTTTTGATGGGATGGTTAGAATGAATTCTTGATGTTTGCATCAACCACGAAGACACATTTACTGAAGGAGATCCTACATGTACACAGATGTACAACTGGATAGGGATTTTCGCTTTTTGCAGCATAACGCCAACAAAAAATGTGTACTCATATATTAGTAAGACAATAACACAGTTGCACCATGCATGGAGGCAGCAACAGCTACCAGTTGTGGCCAAACTGGCCCAGCAGCAGCAGTAGGTGAGTTGAAAAGACAAAAAAGGGGAGGACAGAAAAGGGGGACTGAGGAAGATGGAAGACAAAATGAACCTTTTTACCATCAGCTTGATATCTGACTCCACACTAATATCAACAATGGCACAAATAGTTAGGTTCTAAAAATCAATGGCACATATGGGGGCATTCGTTTTACTGTGGATGCTACGCATCTAAGACTTTTTCAATGGTATAACAATAAGATCTGCATGGTTGTGTAGGACCATAGCTATAGCTAAGACTAGCAACCAAAAATGGGCCACAACCATGTATGGTAGGACCAAGCTTAGATGTTTGTATTATTAAAGCTATCCAAACCTAGACTCTGAAATTAACAGAGGCCTTGAAGAACAAAAAAACAGCAGTGCCATATGTATATGTACTGCCTTACCAATTCTTTGGTGGGTTTAAGGTTAGCAACCACCAACTTAGGACTACATTAGAGAAAACTGATGAATAGGTGATACATTTTTTTGAACTGAATAAAGATCTCAGACTGTAGAGCAATCAAACTCGGCAAATTGACATTATCCACAACATCGCAAACTAGCTTGATTAGTTAGAACCCCACACGCTATAAAAAAGGTGAGTGGCACAGAGCACTAGAAACATGATATCTTTGTACTTAGTTTTGGGTAAAACAGAATGCACGAATGATCATGGCACTATGGCATCATAGCAAATCTAGACCAAACAAACATCTAACAAGTACATCTATGTACTACTCATTTTGTAATAACTTTAAATAACCACTGGAAGTTGTGTTGATGACTATCAACAGTAGACAACTTTTTTTTTTGAAATTAATCAACAGTATACAACTATAGCGAACTTCAATGATGATAGACCTGACACCCAAAAATTGCAACGCTTACTGTTCATTTCCTGCTATCAGTAATAGAAGTGTTTCACCCATAAATATAATTTCAGCTACTCATCATTCCATTGTGGTCTCGTAGTTTGTACACTTGTACTATATCTACTTTTGCCAATTTCAGACACCCAAAATTACAATGCTTACTATTGTCAAAAGCATCAATACTTTAACTGAAACTTGCCAATTCTGGGACATCAATTTAACAGGCTGAAGTAACAGTTTCAGCGATATAATTAATTACCTACCTACTCAGTTACTCTCAACTACTGTATTCAATAGTAGTAAGCATAGTAGTCACTGAACAAAGAGTAGCATATCAGCTCACCAGAAACGCCACCATTGGCGACACCACCAGGGCCAGGGAACCTGCCGTCAGGACGAGCAGGCCTTTCAATGCGGCCGCGGCGGTAGCACGGCACCAGGACAGCGAAGCTGCCCTCGGAGTCCCCGTCGCTCTGTAGGTCCGGCGCGAGCGGCTCGAGCCAGCCGATGGACCAATCGGAGCCGTCGGAGTCCGAGTTCGACAGGCACCCGTCGCCGTCGGACTGCACGATAACCATGCCGTGCTCCCCCTCGGCCCTGGTCTCCCCGCGTCCGCCGGGCCGCCGGCTCTTGCCCTTCCGCGGCCGCGCCGCGCCGGAGCCCGGGCGGCGGACGGCGTCCGGCTCCCGGAACCCGGACGGGGAGTCCGGGAACAGACCGTTGGCCACGGCCGTGCTCGCCGCCGGCGGCTCCCGTCCCCTTCGGCTTCTAGTCCTGCTCCCCGGCCATATCCACTGGGAGAACCGGGTCAGCGACATGGCCATATTGCGGGGGGAATAAATCAAAGAATTGGATCCTCTTGACCCCGGTGAAAAATTGGGGGCGAAACAAGCTTAAATCAAACAGGATAACCAAAGGCAACAGAAAAAAAAATCCCCGAGTGAAAATCCTATCCTCTGCAAGAACTAGATCCAACAAACATCTCCCTCACCAAAAGTTGGTTGGCAAAGCCGCCGCCTTTAAGGGGAAGCAACACGGCTGGGGGTCGAGTGGAACGAACGGAATCGCTCGTGATTATCCGCAAAGCGGTTGCTTCTCAGTGCGAATCAAAAGGGGAAGGAAGGAAGGGAGGGAGGGAGGGAGGAGAAAGCAACGGGAATTCAAGGAACTGTTGCTGAGACGAAACACGTCTCCCGAAGAGTTCCTCTCCACTCCACAGGGGACCGAACACGAGTACTACTACAGCCGAATCGGGCGGGACTCCGGGAGGCTGGACGAAGCGAACCAAGAACTGACTGACCACCACCACCACGCCGAGAGGGATCCCGCAACCGAAGGCGACGAGATGAGCAAAGGTTGTTGCGAGGTCCCCGGAGAATCCGGTGGTGGAACCCGCTGCCTAGATTCGGATCTTGAGGTGTGGGGGGAGGGAGAATCGGCGCCAGAACCGGACCCGCGGGAGCAGGGTGCGTCGTGACAGCGAGGGAGAAGAAGAGGCCAAGAAGAGGAGGGAGGAAGGAGGGCCCAGTTTCCGTAGGCCGCCCGTCGCCACGCCGGCCGGCGTGGTTCGGCTACCGACGGTCCGGATGGCGAGCCCAGGTTTGGGGAGGGGAGATCTGGGCCGTCGGGTTGGGGTGGCCCACGGGAACCAATCGTCCGCGTGGAACGGATCCTCCTTGCGCGCGCGCGGCCGGGTCGTTTGGCCTCGGCCGTCCGACGTGGCGCGTGCTCGTGTGCGGGTGTGCTTGGAAGGCAAGTTCCCGCTGCCGTGCTCGTGTCTCCGGCGGCCACTTGTTTGTTTGTGTGTTGGACTTGGGAGGGAGGATGGGCTCATCGTGTCGTGCTCGTGTGTAATTCGGCTCGTCACCGGACAGTGATGCGGCGGGTTTTCTATGATCGACAGGGAGAGGAGAGCACACGGTTGGATGTATCAGCAAGTTCAGAGCACCGTGGAATCGGAGAATGCGTGGAAGAGATCAAACTTCTGATAGGAACCTTCCAATTCACCCCGTGCGTTCATTAAAAAAACACATGTAAAATTTGATGGCTTACTTTGTGCCAGCATTTTTTTATACTGACCTTTAAATTTTGAGATTGGCATTAGTAGCTCCTAATGCCAGCTGTTTGGATGGTTTGAAATTTTGGATAATGAATCTAGGGAAAAAGTCTATCTTTACCATTCAACACTTGACAAAGTTTGGTTTTGACCATCAAACTCCAAAACCGGATATCTTTGGTCACCTAACTATCAAAACCGTTCAAAATTGATCGTTGAGCTGTTTTGATGAGTGATTTTAAATTTTTTAGTTGCAATTTAGTTCTTTTAGATCTTAAAATGATTATTACTTTTTGTGGTCACGCATTCCTAATGACGAGCTTTATCTTTTAAAATATTCTTTATAGTATTTTATCACAAATTATTATATTATTCTTATGTTATTATGTAAAAAACAATACAAGAAAAAGTAAAACAAATCATTACAAAATAATACGAACAATATTTTATAAGATGCATTTCATCGTTACGAAGCATGGTCATAAGAATCGCTTAAATCAGAGTTACGGGAAAAAATATTAATCATTTTAAGATCAAAGGACTATTATATTTACAATTTAGTCCTTAGATAAAATGATTACTATTTTTATCGTATCTCCGATTTAAATGATTCTTGTGCTTATGTAAATGAGCTTTATCTTTTAAAGTATTATTTATATTATTTTTCTTAAATTCTTATTTTTACACAACGATTGAAGAATAATATAATGTAACAAACAAAGATAATATAATATAAAAATACTTTAAAAGATAAAGCTCATGTGACCACAAGAAAATTGTTCTCTACTAAAATTGTGTTATTGTATTTCTCTCTTTTTGACGTGTTTATTTAGAAAAAAAAAATTGGCAGCAGGGTCAATGGGGCCCACAAAACAAGTGAGTGAACTACAGCCTACAGGGTTGCTGACACTCGATCGTGCAAGTCGAGCGGCTTCCCCCAAATCTCCGCCGCCGCCGCCGCACATGAGTCAGGGCGGCGAGATCACCGAGATGGTACCCGTCTGCCGCCGCCGCCCCAGCTCGCCGTCTCTAGAGCCGGAGCCATATCCTCCGCTTGAAGACGAGGACTTGCTCGGCGAGTACCTCCTCCGCCTCCCGCCGCGGCCGTCCTCGCTCCCCCGTGCCTCCCTCGTCTGCAAGCGGTGGCGCCGCCTCGTCTCCGACCCGCATTTCCTCCGCCGCTTCCGCGGCCGCCACGAGAAGCCGCCGCTCCTCGGCTTCTTCTCCCACGACATCGACGGCAGCAAGGTCGAGTTCACCTCCGCACTGGATCCGCCGGACCGCGTGCCCCCCGCGCGCTTGTCTCTGCCGCTCGACGGCACATTGAGCGCGGTCCTCGGCTGCCGCCACGGCCGCGTCCTCCTCATCGACTGGGGTCAGTTCCCCCTCCTAATTTGGGATCCAGCTTCCGGCGACAAGCTCACCGTTGCGATTCCACCGGTCTTCGATCGCGTGCCCCACTTAATCAACGGCGCAATCGTCTGCGCCGGCGGCGGCGAAGGCCACGCGCACGGAGATTGCCGCTCCAAGCCATTCCAGGTGATAATGGTGGGTAGCAGATTGGAAGGAGTATCTGCATGCGTCTACTCATCAGCAACTAGCGCATGGGGCAATCTTATCTCAGCGTTGTGGCCGAGCGCTCTCCCGCCGGACGCTTGAGCGTGGCCATTCTTTTATAATGATTGTCACAGTACCCTGGTTGGGAATTGCATTTACTGGTTTTTTTATTGGGAAAAGGGCTTACATTCTTAAGTTCGATTTGGTGGTGCAGAGCCTAAGGGCCCCTTTGGCAGGTCTTCGCTGTGGCTGAAACGGCTGCGGTTGCTTTGATATAATGACTTTTTTGGTGAAGCTGAAGCCATTTTATAAAGTGTTTGGCAAAATGGCTGTAGTTGTGACTTTTCTGTATTTTTAAGTCATTTTGTAAAGTGTTTAGCAAAATGTTACATAAACCCTTGAATTTGAATAGATTTTTAAATTCACAAGAACTCACCACGACATGCTATTTTTTTTTGAATCGAGACCACGACATGCTAACTGACATGCTAATTTACATAGCAGCACCGTAATCCATCATCACAATTCACAAGATCTCACCACCACATGCTCACCATAATCCATCGTCACAGAAAAAGTAATAAATAAAAGTAGCCATAATATTTAATTTACATAGCATGCAATCATACAAACTAGCTAACTGACATGCTCAAGATGATCCAGAAAGGAGGATTGCTCTAGCAAGCTCATCTCGAAATCTACCCATGCCTCGATCATCGGTTTCCGCGTGGGATGTACCTCTAGCATCCTGAGAAATGTAGTGCTTCCTATATCTTGAAGGTATAGTGGGCATATAATCGGGATTCCTATCGCATTTGCGGAATTCTTTATCTTGTGCATGGTTTTCACGTATGAAGTTATGAAGACACATTGTTGCAGCAACAATCATTTTTTGCTTCTCCATTGGGTAGCCCGGCTTTTTGAGAAGAATTCTCCATTTCATTTTCCACACACCGAAAGAGCGCTCTACTACATTACGAATACTTGAATGTAAATGATTGAAATGCTCTTGCTCACCGATTGGAGCAGGACCTCTCCTCCATTCAGGCACATGATACCTTTTGCCCTTGTATGGTGACAAGTATCCATGTCTGTTAGGATACCCAGCGTCAACCATGTAATATTTTCCTAAACATGATTAATATTGTGTAAGCCAAATGTGTAATAAATTCATGTACAAACATGTGAATAATATTATTGATCTGCAACATACCTTGAGGAGGGTGTGAAAATGTGTCATGATCATGTCTAAGTGCATGAAAGAGCACATTAGTATCATGCATAGACCCGGGTTGTCCAATAGATGCATAGATGAACCGCATGTCGAAATCAACAATAGTCAGCACATTCTGTGTTGCAATGCCACTTCGACCAATGTATCTAATTAGATCTTCCGAATGTGGTGTTGCCGAAATATGAGTGCCATCTAAAGCACCAATGCAATCTTTAAAATATGGCATCATCCTACGATCATGACTGATCCTAGTATGAGTAGTAGAGAAATTTGGATCCACTGGCCTTATGTAGTCTACACTCATGGCCACCATACAAAGCAAAACCTCCTCAAATTTTCTACTAATGGTCTCTGAAGAGTGCTTGAATATACCATCCAAAGCACTGTTAGACATACCTTGCCCACAAGCCAGAAGGAATATAGCCAGCGACTCGATTGAATTCATATGAATAGAAGATTGAAGTCCATAATCACTCACTAGCAGATCATGCAACATATAGAAAAGTGATGCATCCATTCGAAACATCCTGTAACATTCACCTGGATTTTGCAATTTCTCCATTGTCCAACCAAATCCACTTTGTGCTGGACTTCTTGCATCATTCTTGTCATAGTACTTCATGAAATACTTGCATGCAAGAAGCGCAGTAGCATATAGATTGTTTTGATGAGATCTCATCAATCCTAGAGTTTTTTTAATGAACAACTCATCATCACTCATGTCATCATCAGATCTGTTCAACACAAAAACAATATTGTTCCATTATTTAGAGTCATAAATATTGTTTGGAGTCATAAATATTACAGTAGCATGCAAGAGTTAAGAAAATATTAGCACACAAGAGTCATAAATATTACAAAACAGTAGCACACAATCTACTTTGGCACATCATTTCTTATCATTCACTCATACTTTCTCTTCAACCAATCGAACCTCTCCTCGGGAGTGTCCATAGTCATGAACATCTCTCGCTCAGACCTGTTGGTGAAAAGTAGAGTAGCAACGAAATGCTCATTTGTAGACGGGACTGCACCACAACTCTTGACTAGTGTCATGACATCCTTGATAGAACAACCAGACATGTCCTCCCTCCTTGCGATGGACTCACAAGATGCAGTTGTCCTTTCATTCATCTTCACAAGTTTGCCCATTTCTTCTTGTAACCAATGTCCAGTACTTGTCTTTGTTTTCTTCTCCTTCTTGTTCCTGACCCCTCTACCTCTCTTTGAACTTGGCAGACTCATAGTTGTCACCTCCTCAGGATCACTATCATCATCATGGTCCAGTTCATCTTCATCATCAACAGGAATGGGGGAGTTCGCCGAAGAAGGTGCTATACCACTAGAAGTGGACCAATGGTCGTCACCGGTGTTCCTGAGGTCTTCAAACATGATGCTTAGCTGCTCTTCATTTTGTAGTCCTTTCAACTTGAATCTGGTACAGCCCTTTATGTCCTGAAATGCACGAATCAGATAACAATCATTAGTCATGTTATAAAATGAAAAACTAGAAACTGTATCTTGAGCTACAATCATTAGTCATGTTACAAATCAGATAACTTACTTGAGATACTTTCTTCCACCAAGCCTCTGTCATTACAATATTCTTTTTTGATTCATCCCATCCAATCCCAGTCTCCTTAGTTGTCAATCTCTTCCAAATATCATAATCTTGCTTGCACTTATCCCATTTATTCTTGAATTGCTTCCGAGTATAGTCAATCCCAGTTCTATCTTTAAACCTTTGTATCACATTCTTATAGCCAGTCTTACTCAAATGAGTGCTTGATCTATTTCTTTTTAAAACTTCATCAGCAAAAATCTCACAGACTATCCTAGTGTTCTCATCACACCAATCAGCTAAGCTGTTGCCAACAAAATCAGTTTGATAAGAAAATAGCAGCAAGTCTATGCTTGTTACAGATAATATACAGTCAACAGAAGTATGCAGTTAAAGGTATGACAATATATGCTGGCCGACACACAAGAATGTAGGAAAACAGAGAAAGAACAGATATCCAAAGCTATGGGTGTGTTTAGAAGCCCAACTTCCCCCAAAATTCACTATGCAAAAAGAAGATTTCCCATCACATCAAACATCACATCAAAAATGCCGACACATGCATTCAGTACTAAATGTAGATGAAATCAAAAACTAATTACACAATTTGGATGTACTTTGCGAGACGAATCTTTTGAGTCTAGTTAGACCATGGTAGGACAATATTTACCACAAACAAACGAAAAGTGCTACAGTGCTTTTCATTTTGTAACGGTGCTTTTCAGTCTAAAATTCGTGCAAAATCCAGAATTTTACATCCCAATTCAGAGAACTAAACACACCCTATATAGTAGATCAGGGTGCAGCAAAGTACCCAGATATCCAAACAGGATGTGCACATGGCCGACACACCTAATCCCTTATCTGCTATCTGCAGACAGAGCTACACCTTTCCAAGCTGAGCAGGTGAGGGCAAACTTATCCGAGACCAGCTGACCAGAATGCCCAGGTTTGCTTGCTAGTCGCTGTTAAAATTCAGACAAACAAAGTAAGGCCGGGACACCCTGCACCACCACTACCTCACTACCTCCTGATTTTAGTTGCCAACTGCCAAGCAAGCTAGCTGTTCACGATCAATTATCACTTGAAAAGGAAAATTTATAGAATAGAAACAGATAAAGCTGTTCATGGTTAACGGAAAATTATAAGGCACAAATAAATTTGGGCTTGCTATTTCTGCCTCTTGCAGATGAGCAATGACAGCTTCAAAGCAAGCTCAGCTGTCACTAGTCAGACACATTCGCTGTTAAAATTCAGACAAGCAATTTTGGAACTGTATACAAGGCCTGATTGTGTGCATATCTTCAGACACAACCAAATAGGAACATGCATGAATAAACTTTTCAGAGAAGCCGCAGTCAGATATAGGAACGTGCATGATTTGTGGTCAAATATACTATGTGTAGTGGCTACATGTTCAGAAGCTAGCGTAAAAGAAGTTGGAGAATTTGAGGTACTACAGAAATACATAGCTACTGTTCCAGCTAGGTTGGTTCAAATGAACAAATCATCAGAAGAAAACGACAGAACCCATCAAAGTTTATGGTCAGAAACACTAGTTTAATTAGAAAAGCGGCCGTGGTCAAACTTAGTAATTAACATACTGGGTTCCGCCGCACACCTTAACTAGATCCTTTCTTGTCTATCAACATCGTTTCTATCAAAGCATGCCAGAAAAACTGCTGGTTGTTCATTCAGTCATATGCAATGCGGCTAATGTAATGGCTGACAGAATAGCGCAAATGACAGATTCTGTCAGCACAGGTACAGATAAGGCCATAACTACATTAAATACTAACAAATGCATGTTGTTGTTTGACTTAAACAACAGTAATATAGCTGAAAGGAATAATGTTGACTGACAAAAATACATATCTGATCTCCGTTGTAAACAGAGGTTCAGACAACCTGATCAGGAGGAACAGACATAACCTTATACTAGCTGTGTTGGAAAAAGTTCACTCTGATTGATGGTGTAACAGTACACAGGTTGGTAGTGGAGTTATAGCTAAAATAGACTCCAAGCATGATAACTGGATAACCAAGCATATAGCCAACAGAGCAATATTGCCAAACAGGATAAAATCATGGACATCACACCCAATTGAGATCCATTTGCTGGTTCTCATTAGTCATAACTCATAATAGAAAAAAATCACTTGCAAAAGTTTTAAACTCATGAAGCAAGAGTAAAGTCTGAAAAGATAAATACTCAGTAGAATTAATCATGATGAAAACAAAGTACGTACTTAATTGTCCTAGAAGAATGTAAGGCTTGTCATTCAACATGGTTTGTTTTACTCAGGACTACTAGCCAGTCTACTTAACGCTCACGGGTTGCCCAATTTTTGTTTCTAGATGTGACCAAGGCAAGGCAACCCAACCGACAGCCTGAATCGTTCATAAAAGGCACCGGCCGAATTAAGGGTATGACAATATGTAGGAAAAAGAATCTGGGCAGTCTATCTTCCATATATACAAATCCAATATAATTAAAGTGACAGCCATATAAGAGATTGGCAGAAAACTAAAAGGAGCCATAGCTGCTAACATAGACAAAAACTAGGTCAGGACTATAAATTTCTGAATAGCTAGCTGTTTGATTCCAAAAAGGGAAAACAATCTAGTAGTTTGCCTCTTACTGTTCCATGCCAAAGAAATCAAGAAGACCTGTGCATCCAAAGCAAGATGCAGGCACATGCATGCTAGTTCACTGGTATATAAAAAAATGAGAGCAGCCAAACAAAGTCATGGCAAGAGCAGTTCTCATTTAAGTAAATTTGCATCGCCACTTCAAACTTTAGTGAACAAGAAAAGATCCTGTAGTACGTACTTAATTGAACAGGGAGCAGACACATGCTCAACTGAAAGTCATATATATAAAGGTCACAGAAAAGCTATATATGTATATGGCAAATGGACATGATCAAATCAGTGCACATTTTCATGTATCTGTCATTTACATTTCAGCATTGTCATTTGACTACTTGAACATCACTAAAGGTCACAACACCCATTTCTATTGATAAAAAAAATGAAGTGGCTCATTTCTGGAGATCAAGAAATCCCAATGTAGAATCTTTGGGTTCCTTTTCTTTTCCTTTTCTTTGGGTTCCTTTTCTTTTCCTACTGTACATGCATATTCATGAAACAATTAAATGTATAAAAGAGCTGCAAAAACAACACAGTTGCTTAGGCCTACAGGGCCACTTTAACCAATGTGTAGCCTTCTAAGCTGAAAACATATAACTATGCCACAAAGTTGAGGTCACCAAATTAAACCCTCAGCAATTGCTGTCTAGAAGAATGTGTTTTTCTATATATTTAAGTTTATAGTTAAACACCTCTCACAGTCCCCCAAAAAGCAAAGGGTTTAAGTTTATAGTCAAACAAACATCACAGACTCAAGCTTGTATTCCTGACAGGATACTTCAGAAGCAAACATTCAAGATAGCATCAAAATCCCAAGCTCTTAGGACCATCAAGATACTACAAGCTTCCTAACATGGTGTGTCCATGTCCATACTGTGCTCTAAAATGAGTAAAAATGACTGAAGAACATGGTGCCTTGGGAACACAATTAACACACAACATTGACCTGTGCCTAACCGCTACATCTAGACATCTATGTTCTGTATGAACATCAGAGATTGAACAAAAGTATGAGCCTAATAGTAACAATAACAGTATCAGATTGAACAAAACCATAGATCACCATAGAAGGAGAGGAAGAGGGGAGGACAAGAACCTTGGATTAGTGAGGTCGACGTCCACAGGTCCCTGAGATGTCCTAGATGCTGGTGGCGGCCTAGGTGCGCGGCCACCACGCCGCTGGCGACTTGATGAGCCCCGAATCGGACCAGAGGCAGCTCGAACTGGCAGCCGCTCGTTGTCTTCGTCGACGTCAATCCCTTGTGAAGGCATCGCCTTTGTGGTTGATGACGAAGCTCTGGTGACGCCGCCAGAAGTCCCAAGATCGGCACACAGCCATTCCGGTCCAAGTGCCGCGGTCGCTGCTCCGGCGAACCAGTCTGGGATTCCTCCTCCTCCGGCCATGGCGGCGCTAGGCGGCCATGCGCCGGCGGCCAGGCCTGCCAAGGCTGTGCCGCCACCCGTGGAGCCGGCGGCCTGGCTGTTCTTGGCGGTGCTGCCTGGGGGAGCTCCGGCGCCGGGGAAGAAGGGCCATGCGCCCGCGCCCAAGCCTGAGGAAGCGCCGGTGCTGGTGGGGAAGCCGGGCCACGCCCCCGCGCCCAGGCCTGGGGGAGCTCCGGCGGCGGCCAGGAGCGCACCCAAGGGTCCCGTCATCGGGCCTCCCTGCCACGCGAACGGAGACGAGCCTCTGGTCGCCGGATCCTGGGGAGCAGGACCGGATCCGCCCCCTCCCGGCATCGGAGGTTCGCGTCCGGACGGATCGGTCGGCGCCCCGTCGCCCATCGCGCGCCGGCCGCCGCCGCCAGAGGAGAAACGGGAGGAGGGAGATGAGTCGCGAGACGGACGGGTAGGGATGGATTGGGGAATCGATTGGAGGCGCCGTGGGTAAATTTTGAGAAGTGGAGGGGCTTTTTTGCAAAATATCGGGTTGGGGAAGCCGCGGGGAGCCAGTTTTTTTGGCTTCCCCTCTCCCATTCGGCTCTAGTCACCGCAAAAAAAGGAGCTTCAACCCTGAAGCCGTTTTGGAAGCCACCCTTTGGCAGGGCTTCGGCTTCCGCAGACGGTGAAGCCGCTCCAAAAGCCCTGCCAAAGGGGCCCTAACTAACATAGAGCCATAGAGGTACCACCGGGAGCGTACCGAATCCTGGAAGTTATCCATGGCAGGCGCCAATTATTGATTACACCTGCAGATGGTGGTGGGCTTGGGCGCTTGGCTTCCTTGTTTTCTCAGTGCCACACTTCTTTGCCCAATTATGGAAGTGGGATGGCGTTGCAGGGTGGGTGCTTGGGAATACAATTGAACTAAGCGATCTTCTTTCCCTGACACCAAGTGTGGATATGGCTCCCCCAAAGATAGTAGGGTTTTCTGAAGGGGATAATGCGATTCTTCTACGGACATATGATGGTGTGTTCATGGTTTATTTGGAGTCACTGGCATTTAAGAAACTTTCTGAAAGAATGGCTGGCCATCTCTATCACCCATTTGCAAGTTTCTATCCTGCAGGTAAAGAGTATTCGTGTACATTGCAGCTGTTGTGAAGTTTAAGTTACTTTTAAGAAGTAGTCGATGCGATGCCTTTTATTCCAAGTGTTGGACTACCTCAGTTGTTTCTTTGCCAGCAACTCTTTAATTTATAGCAGCGTTTTCTTTTTCTTTTATATTACCATTGAACTATGCGGTTTGATTCATAGAACCAAACTTTTTTTTATCAGTTATGATATGCTGCCCAATACTCCATATACCAAAACCATAGATTCAAAGAATGGCAAACTTTTATAATTTTATTAAAGAGGCAGAGGAAGTTTACCTGTTGGAAGCCTTCTTCTGTATGGTAGCATGAATTGTGTTACAGTAGCACACAATGCACTTAGCTGATCAGCAATTCAGCATGAAATGCATAGCAACTAGATATTGATGGCTATTGTATGAAAACTGAAGTATTAAAATGAGTGGTCAAGTCAGCATATTTGGAAGCTTAAAGCAGGCTATGTTCTTCAGTTCTATCATTTCAGCTCTATGTGGTTGTGGACTTGTGGTACTACAAGTCCATGATAACTTTTGGCTTCGTGTTTATGAATTGGTATTTCATTTTGAAGTGAGATTGTTTGGTCTTTTATGGCCAAATTTACCACCATCACTTTTGTTTCAAGAATTTGTTATTTGTGCATATCTCTGATTTGCTAATATAAGACCGTGGCTTGACGTTATCCAGCTACTATCATTTCCATTTCATTGTTTTGTAATATTCCAAACTAGATGTGTTCGAGAAAAAATGGTCCAAACTAGATATTTGCATGATTTGTATTTAGTCTAGTATGTTCAGCTTTAATAGGTATAGTGTATTTAATAAAATATATGGTTCAAATTGTTCAACAAAGAAAATTCCTTCGATCATATCATATTTTTTTTGTGATTTTAGCATTAGATTTTGAATTTATGATGAAATATAGTGGGAAAAGTTTTGCTGTGCTCCTGCCTTTTATGCAAAGTAAGAAGTATCAGCAACTTTTCTGAACTGAAGCAAGTATCATTCCAGAAGGTAAAGTATCATTCAGAAAACTGAGTGTATGAGCAAGAAAAAAAAATCAAGTTCTACTGCTTGAGGTTCAACTTGTTTTGTAATTTATGAATGATACGATGACTGGTTGTTTGTGCCTACTTACAAATAAGTTATGTGATGCAAATTAATAAACTAAGAGTCCAATTTTGCCCCAATAAGGTCATTGAGCCATTAAACTTGCCAATTGCCATCGAAATCAGATAAAGCCAATGCACATAAACTAAACATTGGTTTTATTGTTTTATCTGATAATGCTGAGATGATTCACCTTTATGTAATGTAGCAAAGTTTTAATCTAAATTCATTGATTGAACCATTGGATAGTTTTTTAGACATAACTTTTCACTTTTGCACCAGTCTGTACTCTGTAGTATTTTTTAGCGACTGTGCCTTAGCATGTTTTCCCTGTACTCTGTAGTACAAAGTGGTTTTCGGGTGTTTCACTGATTCGACTATTTTCTATACAGGGACTTAAAGCTTTAGCCATGGTTGATGAGCTGCAGAAACGTTCTATCTGAATAGGCACTTCCATTGTGTACACCATAGCTAGTGATGTTGTCCTTATGAACATGTTACCTCAATGCTCACTTGTATTAGTAGAAATTATGAAGTGCACTTGAAGGAATTAGTTGCCTGATTTGCTAATTCCCTCGTCTGTATAATTATCTGTAGCCATTAATCAATGGGCATACTGCCTTTTTAGACTAATGCTTAATGGTGCATTGGCTTCGCACTTTTGATGCAAGCTTCCACGTAAGTTAACCGTTCGGTGCTTCGGGCAGATGTTTCCATCATGTCATGTTTGTTACATCACCTACTCAGAGCCGGTCCTAAGCATGGGCGAGCATGTGCGACCGCTGAGGGTCCAAGCCAGAAGGGGGCCCAAGCCTATGTATGTATATTGTACATATACACAACTTTGTATAGACACGCAGGGAGGAAGACAGTCCAAAACGTCGCAAAAGAGTGGAAAGGTTGCGCCGTTGCGCGTCCACGAAGTGACGGCGACACGGAGTGATTGACTGGCTGCTCGTGTCGGTGTGTCGCGTGATTGCGTCGGGCCGTCGGCCACCAGGCGACGCAGCAATCCACCGATCCGACGACCAGGAGTCAGAGGGGCCGACACAACCAGTTCGCCAGAGGGTCCTCGAAATCTTAGGACCGTCACTCTATTACATGGAGATCGTTTTGAGTTTTTCCTCCCCTTTGCGGCATCTCTATGTTACAGGAATGTTAGTGACCTGGCTGTGCTGAAAAGTTACTAAAGATAAATTAAGAGTAAAATACACCGGAGGTCCATCAACTTGTAAGGAGGTGTCACTTAGGTCCATCAACTCTCAAAATGCATTTCTGGGTCCATGAACTTGTTGAGTCATTCACCGCAGGTCCATAACTGTCCAGATATGCTTGTAGTGGTGACATGACATGATGACTTGGCTCACGAAGCATCTTCTAGCTGAGGTATTTCAATGAGTAGGTTACAAATGAGAGACACATATACTTAGACATTCTTTGGGTTGAATAAAGGTAGCCTCCTCGATGTATGACAGGAGTAGGCTGCTATCATTCAGCTCCAAAAATGTCAAGCATGTCACTCATAAGCTGCTCGATGAAATACTTCAATTAGGATATGCTTCTTCTATCCAAGTCATTATGTCATGTCACCAGTAGAAGCATGTATGGACAGTTATAGACCCGTGGTGAACGACTCAACAAGTTTATGGACCTAAAAATGCATTTTCAAAATTGATGGACCTAAGTGACACCTCCTTACAAGTTGATGGACCTTCGGTGCATTTTACTCATAAATTAAGCAATTTTTGGGGCTGTATGTAATTCTGACTATTTCTGCAGCTTGGTGTGGTGATAACATGAAGCCTACTTTTAGGAAATGACGAGGTGTTGGTCAGATTTTGGATAATGTGGGATGATTTTAAGTGCCTATTACTAGTAATGTAATATTGAGTTCGGCAGAGGATACTTTGAAGTGCTCTGATATTGGTCTCTACCAGTCTACCACTACACCCAATCTCAGTGTCACACCCGTGCCTAAGATGGAAGCGGAGAAGAAGTAAAGACGCCAAGCAATGGAGAAAGTGTATTTCTAGTTTTGCATTTTCATATTTGTATGACATTTCTAGTTTGAGAGGGACTAAGTACTTTCAACTTGTGGCTAATGGACGACATAGGAAAAATAAGATTGTACAACTAGAGCAGGATGAAGGAACGATTGTAGGAGATGATAACCTTATAACATATATTACAGAGTATTATAAAGGGTTGTTTGGACCTCATGAATCAAATTCCTTCACCATGGACGAAACAATGAGGGATGATATACCTCAAGTTTCGAGGGAGGAAAATGAGATCTTGATTGCACCATTCACCGAACAAGAGATTAGATCCGCAGTCTTTCAGATGGAGCATAATAAAGCGCCAGGTCCGGATGGCTTCCCAGCAGAATTTTACCAATTTTTTTGGGAAGTAGTGAAGCCAGATCTATTGGCTCTTTTTCATGAGTTTCATGAAGGAAGGCTGCCTTTACATAGTCTAAATTTCGGAGTGATCACTTTGTTACCGAAAAAGGAGGAAGCAACCAAAATTCAGCAATATCGGCCAATATGCCTTCTTAATGTTAGTTTCAAGATTTTCACAAAAGTAATTAATAACAAAATTTTGTTACTTGCTGACAAGCTTGTTAGTCCCTCTCAAACAGCTTTCATCCCCAGTAGATATATCATGGAGGGGGTAGTTGTTCTGCATGAGACAATTCATGAAATGCACAGGAATAAAAAGGATGGTGTAATTTTAAAACTAGACTTTGAGAAAGCATATGATAAGCTAAAGTGGCCTTTTGTGCAGCAAGTCCTCAGAATGAAAGGATTCTCACCCACCTGGTGTGAGTGGATTCAAAGTATCATGAATAGAGGAAGTGTTGCTATAAAGGTCAATGATAACATTGGACACTGTTTCCAAACAAAGAAAGGGGTTAGGCAGGGGGATCCTTTATCACCAATCCTTTTTAATATAGTTGTTGACATGTTGGCGGTGTTAATTAATCGAGCTAAAAACGAGGATCAAGTTAGAGGGGTTGTTCCACATTTGGTAGACGATGGGTTGTCGATCCTACAATATGCGGATGATACTATTATATTTATGGATAATGATCTTGAGAGGGCTAAAAACATGAAGCTTTTGCTTTCTGCTTTTGAGCAGTTGTCGGGGCTTAAGATTAATTTTCATAAGAGCGAGTTGTTCTGCTATGGAGCTGCAAAGGAGTGGGAACTCGAATATTCTGAAATTTTTGGATGTGATATTGGCGCACTACCTTTCCGATACTTGGGAATACCTATGCATCACCGTAAAATCCGCAACAGTGATTGGAGACATGTTGAAGAGAGGTTTCAGAAACGGTTGAGTTGTTGGCGCAGTAAAGTACTTTCTGTGGGTGGACGTTTAATTTTGATTAATTCAGTCCTTAGTAGTTTGCCTATGTTTATGTTATCTTTTTTTGAGGCACCGAGAGGTGTTCTAGAGAAACTAGATTTTTATAGATCTAGATTTTTTTGGCAAAATGAGGAGCATAAAAAGAAATATAGTCTAGCTAAATGGAGCGTGGTTTGTACTCCGAAAGATCAAGGAGGGTTGGGGATTTTAAATTTAAATGTTCACAATCGATGTTTGCTTAGCAAGTGGCTCTACAAATTAATTAATGAGGATGGGGTCTGGTAGAATTTATTAAGAAGAAAATATTTGAAGGATAGAACCATCACACAGGTGCAACACATGCCTGGAGACTCACAGTTTTGGGCTGGCCTTATGAAGGTCAGAGATGAGTTCCTTAGTATGGGAAGTTTCTCACTAGGTGATGGGTCACAAATACGGTTCTGGGAGGACTCTTGGGTTAGATCTCATCCATTAAAAGTTTTATATCCCTCGTTATACAATATTGTTAGAAAAAGGAGTGCTACGGTACAATCTGTGTTGTCCACAACACCGATGAACGTAGCATTTAGACGGTCTCTCACAGGTAGTAACTTGCAAGCCTGGCATCAAATAGTGGCCATGGTAATGAATGTTCAGTTATCTAATTAGAGGGACCGGTTTATTTGGGGTCTACATCAAAATGAAAGATTTACTGTTCACTCTATGTACAGTTCTCTATTATTAACTCAAGCCTTGCCTTTTAATAATGTGATTTGGAAGCTGAAAATCCCCCTTAAAATAAAAGTGTTTGCGTGGTACTTGATTAAAGGGGTAGTGCTAACAAAAGATAATCTGGCTCGCAAGCAATGGCATGGAAATATGTCTTGCTCTTTTTGCGCATGTAGTGAGATCATTCAACATTTGTTCTTTGATTGTGATCTTGCTAAGTTCATCTGGAGATTAGTTTAAGTTTCCTTCAATTTATCACCGCCAACTAGTATGCATCACTTGTTTAATGACTGGTTGGGTGGGGTAAATAGAAAACTGAAGCGTCAGATACTAGCAGGAGCAATTGCAATGTGTTGGGCAATTTGGATATCCAGAAATGATATTGATTTTGACAAGGGCACAGTGCCTTCATATTTACAGGTACTCTTCAGGGGACACACTGGATTCGGTTCTGGTCACTGCTTCATAAGGAGCAGGATCGTCCGTCTTTCAAGGAGGGTTGTAGACTGCTTGAGTCTGTCGCCATGGAGGTCTTTACCGCTCATGGATGGAGTTTTAGAAACAGAATTGCCTTTTGATTTGCCTTTTTAGTGAAGATGGAGAGTTTTATTTATTTGCGACCCAACTCTTTGTGTTTTTTCTTCCCGTGGATTTGTTTGTTTAAGAATGTAATAAGAAACAGCTATATGCATTGGTCGATGCAGAGGCTGGGGTATTAATATATATTCCCTTTTCTAAAAAAAATGACATTTGGGGCCCACAGGGCAGGTTACACTGGCTAGCATATAAGCTGCCGTTGCTATAAACAAGCACTATGCTTAATCTGAAAATAGAAACGGAAAAGGGGAAATACCCCCTGATCCTGTTCGTCCCCGAAATTCTGTGTCTTCTATCGATCTCATGTCGGTGGTGCTTCGTTGGCGGCCACGGGAGTGACACTCAGTTTTAGAGATGATAAACATGTCTCCATTCCTGCTACGCGGAAGGTTAATAATGGTCATCCAGGACTTCACGTATTTGAAGTACCTCCTCTATAACAAGTACTCGCTCCGTCCCAAAGATTATGTCATTATAGAAATTTTAATGCAGATTATTACAGAAGTAAAATGATCTCGATTGCTCTTATTTATTTGTGATATTTGGTACTAATTGATTATTGTATTTCTGCATGCGCATGCACACATACCAAATTAAGTAAAACGGTATACTTTTTAGGACAAATTTTAAATCTTAAAACGACATGCTTTTTTAGACGGAGGGAGTATTAAAAGGATCAATGCAAGTGACCTAGAGGGGGTGAATAGGCCTACAAAATAAATTAAAACATTTCTTGTCAAAACACTGTCAGTGTCCGGAACCTCCAGGAAAATTCACAGAACAGAGAATTTTTTCCAAGAGCTTCTGAAATTCGATCCTGCACAATATGATTAGCCAACAGCTGAGAGCAGGAGTAAGAGACAGAGAAATTAGCATGAATGCACAAACAACTAACCAACCTTAGAGCACAAGGAACTAATAGATCTAAAACAAACCCTAATAGATCTAGAAGCTAACAACTAGGAACAAGCAACCAAGATATGTAAGAAAGGTAAAGCACAAGAGACACCGATTTAACCCGTGGTTCGGCTCACCACAAAGGTTGGTCTACGTCCACGTTGTTGAGGTAAGCCACAAAAGCTTTGGGATCTCTTTCAATCTCTCCTCTCTCACACTTATCACCAAGATAATAGTGGAGTGTTCCACTAGTCACAAAGGGTAATACAAACAACTTGGGGCTGCCACACAATGCTTAAAAGCTCCCAAGTAACCTCTAGCCGTATAGGAGTAAAACTCCAAGAGAAATAGATCCACCAAGTAAATTAGGGTTTCACTAAGTGCTCAAGAACACAAGAGTGGGGTGTGATTTTCTCCTTCTCACGAGGAATCTGTCACACCTGTTTTTTCCAAAGAAAACCAAGTGCAAATCTATATGCATGCCAGGATCAAGTTCCATGCATATAGTTGACATAAGTGAATAACATAAACAATATCACGTAAGAAAAACAAAGATTATCAGAGATTTACGCTTTATCTTGGAAACGAAGGCTCCAAACATCACAGGCAGTCGACTGGGGGTTGCGTACGCCTAGCACCAGCAACATCTTCACAACAACTTCATAGCAGCTTCCTCTTTCTGAGCAACATTGTTTATAGCAAGGGTGAGCACATGCCGTACTCAGCAAGTGTGGGGAAGGTATGAATGCAAAGACTTAACAAGGAAAGGCTGACAGGTTGACTGCATTAAGCACTTTTAGTTGGTCAAATTTTATTAGCACCTGATTACTAATAAAGTATAAGTATATACCAACCCACAATTAACATAGAGATACGCCGTAAGCATATGGCTATCACAACCATAAACCATGATTTAAGTCCATCTTCAAGTTCAATTATCATGTGAGGGTCCAGGCCGCTCTTGACCGTGAGCACGGCTAATCGATTAGTTTTACACTCTGCAGAGGTTGTACACTTTCACCACAAGTGGCGTAAAAGTTCTAGGAACTTTAAACCCAACCACGCGATGCTGATCAGGCATCATACCACACTGTTGTAAGAGCAATCAAGCCCTATGAGGGTTTTGGTGATGTTGACCACACAATTAAAGAACTAATGAGCCTTTGAGTATATTGTGCAGTACAAGAATGTATTACAGGTGCAAAAGAAAGAAAGGAGACCCCTCAATTACATGAAGAAGGATTCCTATGCTCTTTGGAGGAGTTTATTTATTTTATCTTTTGAATTTGAGTATAGGACAAGCCGTACTATCAAGAGGGATTCTAATGGCAGGTTTGGGTGGATTCAAGTGCTCATAGAACATCTATCCTAATCCTAACCCATTCCTTGAGGAGAGAGACCTGCTGCTATTTTGCCCCTGTTGTTTCCTTGTTCGGAGGTTCCGAGTTTAATCTCGGAGGTTCCGATCGTACGGGTTACAGTCAGCAGAGGTTTCAGGGTTCGGAAGTTCCGGGATTTTTCTCGGAGGTTCCGGACTTTGAAATAGGACCGTTACAGTTCTGGATCTGGGGTATTTATACTCCCTGGTCCCCCAACGGTCATTTCTTCTTCTTCCCCCGAACTGCGACACCTTCAAGCTTCATTCTCTCACCTTGCATTGACTCCCATCCTACTCTCTTCCAAATCCTTGCTTAGCATTGATTGAGAGTGGGAATTCAAGTGAGATTGTGAGCAAAATCTTCCATTCCTAGTTCTTGAGCACTTGGAGAAGCTCTAGCAAGCTTGGTGGATCTTTTACTCTTGGAGCCTTGCTCCTAGACAGCTAGAGGTTCTTGGAAGCTCTCCAACCCGATTTGTGGAAGCTCCAAGGTGTTTGTATTACCCTTTGTGATTCTAGTGGAAAGTCTCCACCTATTACCCAAAGTGATAGGTGAGAGAGAGGAGTGGATCTTTGTGGTCCTTAGCCTTTGTGGCTTCCTCAACAACGTGGACGTAGGCAAGCCTTTGTGGCGAGCTGAACCACGGGATAAATCCTTGTCTCGTGTGTGCTGTGATTTATATACTTGTTCATCCTCGTTCATGTTTGTTCTTGACTAGATCTATTAGGGTTTGTTTCCGATCCTCTTGTTGGTAGCTCTCTAGTCAGTTCCTTGCTGTTAAATCATCTTGCTAGGTCCTAAGGATCTCCTAGAATTTGCTAGATCTGTTTTTCATCAAGTTATCCGCAGCTTTTATCGTATCCTCTCTGTTCTAACAGATCTTGGAACTTCCGTGATTATTTTCGGAGGTTGCCCCGTTCGGAGGTTCCGGAAATAAACTCGGAAGTTCCGAACCCTGACAGTCACTTTGCAGTAAAAGTTTAAATTTGTGTGCAGGCCTATTCACTCCCCCTCTAGGCCACATTGCCTCGATCCCTTCAATTGGTATCAGAGCAGGTTATCCTTGCTAACACTTAACCGTGTGAGGATATGGCAAGTGGTGACGACAAGCAAGAGGAAGAGGAGTTCGAAGACATACCGAGTGAAGTTGATGGTGATGCCTCGGAGGTAGGCAACACCTCAGCCCAAGAGAAGTTCGACAAGCTAAAGAAGGCTGTCAAAGAAAGCTCTAAGGAAAACAGCAAGAAAAGCAAGAAGGAAGATAAGAAGAAAGAGAAAGAAGAAGAAGAAAAGAAGAAAGAGGACAACAAGCAAGAAAAGAAGAAGAAAAGGAAGAAAGAAGAAAAGAAGAGAAGAAAGAGAACACCTTCACCATCTCCATCACCATCTTCATCATCTTCATCGTCGTCTTCATCTAGTGAGAATGGAGATGGGGATGATGAGTACTATAGCACAAGAATTCCCAAGAGAACAATCAAGCCCAAGCCCAAGGTCAAGTCAAAGAAATACTATAGAAGCGTATCCTTTAACTATGATTCTTTGGATACTAAATCCAAGGATGATGTGACTATACCCGTTGGCAAGTTACCCAATTTGATGGGACTAACTTTGCTAAATGGAAGCATATGATGAAAGCTTATCTAACCGGCTTGAGTTTGGAATTGTGGAATATTGTGTGTGTAGGTTTTGATGATCCCGAAGACTTTGGAAACCTCACACCACGTGATCGTCGCAACATTAGGAGGAATGCTCAAGCTACAAGCATACTCCTTAGTGCCTTGAATGCCCAAGAGTACAATCGTGTTAGTGGACTAGAGATTGCCAAAGAGATTTGGGACATCCTCCACATTGCTCATGAGGGTGTTGACAAGGTCAAGAAATCCAAGATCAACATATTGATGGCCGAACTTAATAGATTCACTATCTTTGATGGAGAAGGGCCACAAGAGATGTTTGATAGGTTGATGGTCATAGTTGGGAAGATAAGAGGCTTAGGTGGTGATGAGTTGGATGACCACTTTGTTGTGAAGGTGATGTTGGAGGCCTTTGCTCCAAGAAATCCTACTCTAGTCACCTTGATTAGAGAGAAGAAGAGATTTGAGGAGTTCTCTCCAAATGATGTTCTTGGGAGAATTCTTACTCATGAGCTTATGGACAAGGAAATCCAACATAGGAAGAAAATTGGTGAGCTAGAAGCCAAGTTGAACAACTTGAAGGTCAAAGAGGTTGCTCTCCATTCTAACAAGTCAAGCAAGCCTACTACCTCATCCAAGCACTCTACTTCATCCAAGCCCTCCAAGTCAAAGTCAAAGAAAGTGGAAGTAGAGAGCTCTACAAGTGACTCAAGTGAAGATGAAGCTGAAAGCGCTCACGTTGAGATTGGAGATATGGCTTTATTCATGAAGACATATAAAAGAGGCTTGAAGAAGCAAGGTTACAAGTTTGCCAAGAGGAAGTTCCCTAACAAGAAAAAGAGAACTTGCTACAATTGTGGAAGCACCGAGCACTTCATTGCGGATTGCCCTAATGAGAAGAGAGAAAACAAGAATGACAAGGGCAAGGGAAGTTACAAGAGAGATCAAAAACCACATCAAAAGAGAAGAAACTATAGTGAAGAAGCTCATATTGGTCATGAATGGAATTCCGGAGATAAGAGCTCTAGTGAAGGAGAAGGGAAGAAGGTTGCAACCGTGGCTATCAAGAAGCTTCCCTCCACTTCAAGGTTGTTCAACAACTTGACCGATGATGAAGAGAGCTCATCCATTCATTGCTTCATGACCAAGGGTGAGAAGGTAAAAACTAGCTCAAAACCCTCTCCTCCACTTAGTGATGAGTCGGAAATGGACTCTAGTGATGAATCTAGTGATGAGGAAGCAAACTAACTTGTTATTAAAATGGATGAGCAATCTAGAGATTTTATGGCTAGGTTGATAGTGGAACTAGAGGAAAAACAAGACATTCTTACATCCGAAAGAAGTGAGCTTGAGGCTTTGCGTTTGGAAGTGAGCCAAGTAGAGATCGTCATAGCTACTCTCAAGGAAGACCTTGCTGTCTCCCAAGCTCAATATAATTCTCTCAAGTCGAGGAATGAAGAGCTTGAGGAGCAATATAGTCTCCTTTGGAGTAGCACCTCACATCCTTTGAAGGTTAAGGGTGACTCTAGTGCTTCTACTAGCAAGGGCTGTGATAAATGCTTCAATGTTGATCTTGAATCCTATGCTACTAATCTTGCTAACATGGAAGCTATGAAAAAGGAAATTGCTAGGTTAAACTCAATCATAGCTAGAGGATGCATGAGTGAAGAGAACAAGAAGGGAAAGTTCTCCAAGAGAAAGATGTTGGAGAAAAGTGAGAAACCAGGTTTTGGCTATGTTGAAGGTGGCAAGACCAATGAAAGAAAGATCATCAAGGAAAAAGAGTGCCTATAATTCAAGAGTATTGGGTTTCTGTTTACCCAGACCCCGGAGGTTCCGAGCTCAAAGCCCGGAGGTTCTGGAGTCTGGAAGCCTCGAGCCACACAGACAGCAGAACTCGGAGGTTTCGAGAAAATTCTCGGAGGTTCCGGAGTTTGCAAAGACAGAACCAAGAAGGCAAGACTCAACCTCAGCAAGCTTCCAAGGCATCTAACACTCGTTTGCAGGTTCAGAACCATCCAATCATGCCTAGAAGGAACTTGTCCCCCAACAAGAACAAGGCTCATGCATCTAGAGACATACCCCCTAGCTATGTGTTGAGACGCAACAATCTTGGTAAAGTTGTTGCCACGTATGTTGGAAATGAGTCTAACATATATGTGAAAAGATCACTATGGGTTCCTAAAATTTTGGTTGCTAATGTTGAAGGCCCCAAGTCAAATTGGGGACCTAAAAGAAGAAACTAAATTGTTTTGTAGGCATACTCCTCCGGTGGATCAAGTTGGGTGCTTGATAGCGGATGTACACATCATATGACCGGAGAAAGGAGTATGTTTTCATCCTACCTCCATTTGGAAGGACCAAAAGAAACAATTGCCTATGGAGGGGATACAAAAGTAGAAGTCATCGGTGTAGGTGATATCCCTATCTCTCAAAAATATTCGATTACCAATGTTTTACATGTTGATCCGTTAGGTTACAATCTACTATCGGTCTCACAACTTAGTGAGATTGGTTTTGATTGTCACTTCTCGGATAAGGGTGTGTCCATCGTAAGAAGGGAGGATTCCTCTATTGTCCTTACGTGTTGCTTGAGGGGGAGGCTTTACCTAGTTGATCTCAACAAAAGTAAGGTTTCTCCCAAGACTTGTTTAGTGGCAAAATCTAGCATGGGTTGGCTATGGCATCGCCGACTAGCCCATGTTGGCATGAGGAACTTGGCCAAACTTTTGAAAGATGAACACATCCTTGGACTAACAAATGTACATTTTGAGAAAGATAGGATATGCAAAGCATGCCAAGCCGGAAAGCAAGTAGGAGCACCTCACCCACCAAATAGCATCCTCACTACATCAAGCCCGTTGGAGCTCATTCACATGGATGTATTTGGACCGGTGGCCTACATAAGTATTGGTGGTAACAAATATGGCTTGGTTGTTGTTGATGATTATTCTCGCTTCACGTGGGTGTTCTTTGTGTTTGATAAAAGTGAGGTACAAGGAAAAGTGAAGACTTTCATAGGAAGAGCACAAAGGGAGTTCGAGCTACCAATCAAGAAAGTGAGAAGTGACAATGGCTCGGAATTCCGGAACACCAATGTTGAAGAATTTCTTGATGAAGAGGGCATCAAGCATGAATTTTCAGCTCCTTATACCCCTCAACAAAATGGG
Organism: Cenchrus fungigraminus; assembly: GCA_036936925.1. NCBI lineage: Eukaryota > Viridiplantae > Streptophyta > Magnoliopsida > Poales > Poaceae > Cenchrus > Cenchrus fungigraminus. The sequence continues at coordinate 102,458,140 of CM072769.1, read as the reverse complement.
GTGGTTGAGAGGAAGAACCGGACTCTTATTGAGATGGCAAGAACCATGTTGGACGAGTACAAGACTCAAGACATCTTTTGGGCCGAAACCATCAACACGGCTTGCCATGCTATCAACCGCCTCTATCTTCACAAGTTTCACAAGAAGACCTCCTATGAGCTTATCACCGGTAAAAAGCCTAAGGTGTCTTACTTTAGAGTGTTTTGGTGCAAATGTTTCATTCTAAACAAGAGGCCCCGAACTTCTAAGTTTGCACCAAAGGTTGACGATGGATTTCTTCTTGGTTATGGTCCAAATGAGCATGCTTACCGAGTTTTCAATCTAACCACCGGGAGGATTGAAGTCACGGTAGATTTGACTTTTGATGAATCTAATGGCTCTCAAGTGGAGCAAGTTGACTTAAATATTGTAGGTAATGAGAAGCCATCTTGTGAAGCAATCAAGCAATTGGCCATAGGTGATGTTAGACCAGTTGAAGCACAAGAGGAAGATGAGAATCAAATCCAAGCTTCAACACCACTTGAAGGGCCTGAAGTCACTGGTTCAGCAGATGTGCAGACTTCGAAGGTTCCGAGAAATTACTCGGAGGTTCCGGGAACTGCCACTGAGACTCAACCTCCGGGAAATTCTCTGGAGGTTCCGGGGTCTGGAAACTCAGCACCACAAGACATTGTGAACCAGCAAACTAATCAGCAAGGGGCTGCTCAAGCAAGTACACCTGAGCCTCAAGCTGATGAAGATGATGAAGACCAACCTCTACACCAACCTCTTGGACCATCACATCCTCGTGTACATCAAGTCATACAACAGGATCATCCCGTTGACAATATCCTTGGGAGCATAAGGAGAGGGGTAACAACACGATCTCGTCTTAAGAATTTTTGCGCATTTTACTCATTTGTTTCCTCTCTTGAACCCATTAAGGTAGATCAAGCTCTTGAGGATCCGGATTGGGTGGTGGCTATGCAAGAGGAGTTGAACAACTTTGAAAGAAATCAAGTGTGGGAGTTGGTGGAAAGACCGAAGACGAACATCATTGGCACCAAATGGGTCTTTCGAAACAAGCAAGATGAGTTTGGCATTATGATTAGGAACAAAGCAAGATTGGTCGCTCAAGGGTACACTCAAGTTGAAGGACTAGACTTTGGAGAAACATATGCACCGGTGGCAAGACTTGAAGCAATACGGTTTCTACTCGTTTTCGCTGCCCATCATGACTTCAAGCTATATCAAATAGATGTCAAGAGTGCATTTCTCAATGGACCACTCTCCGAAGAAGTCTATGTTGAGCAACCACCGGGTTTTGAAGATCTCAAGCATCCTAATCATGTCTACAAACTCCGTAAGGCGCTCTATGGGCTCAAGCAAGCACCAAGAGCATGATATGAATGCCTTAAGGATTTCTTACTCAAGCAAGGCTTTGAGATAGGCAAAGCTGATGCTACTCTCTTTACTAGAAAAGTTGATGGTCATATCTTTGAGTGCCAAATATATGTCGATGACATAATATTTGGTAGTACTAATGAAACTTTTTGTGAAGAGTTTAGTAGGGTGATGACAAAGAGGTTTGAGATGTCCATGATGGGTGAGCTCAAGTTCTTTCTTGGATTTCAAATCAAACAAGCAAAGGAAGGGACATTCATATGTCAAACCAAGTACACAAGGGATATGCTTAAGAAGTTTGACATGGAAAAGGCAAAGCCCATCAAGACTCCAATGCCTACCAATGGACACTTGGATCTCAATGAAGAAGGGAAATCCGTGGACCAAAAGGTATATCGCTCCATGATCGGCTCTCTTCTTTACTTATGTGCATCTAGGCCGGATATTATGCTTAGTGTGTGCATGTGTGCTAGATTTCAAGCTAACCCGAAAGAGTGCCATCTCATGGCCGTAAAGAGAATCTTGAGATATCTAGTGCATACCCCTAACCTTGGCTTGTGGTATCCTAAGGGCTCCACTTTCGATCTACTTGGCTATTCGGATTCCGACTATGCCAGTTGCAAGGTAGATAGAAAGAGTACATCGGAGACTTGCTAATTCCTTGGTAGGTCTCTAGTGTCTTGGAGTTCTAAAAAGCAAAACTCTGTAGCCCTTTCCACCGCCGAGGCCGAGTATGTTGCAGCCGGCGCTTGTTGTGCTCAACTACTTTGGATGAAGCAAACCTTAAAAGATTACGGATGTCACTTTACCCATATCCCACTTTTGTGTGACAATGAAAGTGCCATAAAGCTTGCAAATAACCCCGTAAGCCATTCTCGTACAAAACATATAGACATCTGTCATCATTTCTTGAGAGACCACGAAACCAAAGGAGATATCGCTCTAAGTCATGTGAGCACCGATAAACAACTAGCCGATATCTTCACTAAACCTCTCGACGAGTCAAGGTTTTGTAGTTTGAGGAATGAGCTAAATATTCTTGATTCTCGTTGCGTGGCTTGATCTCTAGCATGCCTTGGTTGTGTGCTTCATATTGTTGATAATCTCTGAAAATTCTTTTGAAAAAGCTTTTGTAAAAACTTTAATTTAATAGTGCTTCAAAATCTATTTTCATATCCCTAACTTGTCTCAAGTGGCTATAGTTGTATGTGTGATTGCTTGTTTTCTAGCCACTTGAGTCAAGGAAACCATGACCTAAAGATCTCAGTTGATAAAATGTTCAAAATCTCAAAAGGAGCAAAAGTTGACAGTCTCTGGAATTCAAGTTTCGGAAGCTCCGGAAAAATCTTTGGAGGTTCCGAGCCTCGAAAGCTCTGAGAAAATCTTCGGAACTTCCAATCTTTATTGACTCAGCATTCAGTTCGTCAGAGGGGCAGTTTAAAGGGAATCAGGCATCTCCCCTGGAATATTCTTTTTACCCCTAGGGTTAACTCGCCTCTCCTTTTCACCACGCGGTTACTCTTTCAGATCCACTTCTCACCGCAACCTTTCCCTCTCTCTCTCGACGGCGCCCGCATCGCTTACTCTCTCTCTCCACCGCCGTGCCGACGCCTTTCTTCCACGCCGCCGGTGACCGCACATCCTCGTGCGTCGCGCTTGAGAGGCCGCGCATCCTCCTTCATCGACGGGCCGCAGAAGCTGAGGATGGAGGGGGAGCCGCTCGGGGTTTCGACCTAGATTCGCCCTATTCCAGTGAAGGAGAAGGAGGAGGACGTCCTGATCTGCATCAACACCTTCCTCCCTCACCGACTCTCTTTGTGAAGCAGAGGGGAACGACATTGCACCGCTCGAACTTGTTCCGGCGAGTTGTTCCTCCTCAGCGCCACTAGATCACTCTGTGATCTGGAGGGGACCTCTGGGCTACGTCCCCTGGCATTAAAAGCTTCACAATCTCGTCGGATTCCATCTTCTTCCCTCTAATCCAAGGTAACCCTAACCCTAATCTTAACCCTAATCTCCAGATCTGTCGGTTACCTTAGGGCTCTAGGCTTCTTAGTGTAGAGATGCTATCCTGTGCCTTGTCTTGGATGTTGTGATGCCTGTTTTGATTGAACTCAGTTGAAGGTTGAATCAAAGTACAAAATGCAGGAAGGTTCAAAGAGTCTCGGAGGTTTCGAGAAAATTCTCGGAGGTTCCGAACTCTGTAGCCAACTGTAGGTTGATTTTGATTCAAAATTCCACTAAGATACAATTCACTTGCATCACTTCACCCATTCTCTGTCAGTCCTTTTATATCTAGTTTGCATCTCTTAGCTAGGTTTCAGTTGAAGGTTGAATCAACAAACTGTTCTCTGTCAGTGCCCAGACTCGGAGGTTCCGAGAAAATCCTCGGAGGTTCCGAAGTCTGTATTGACAAGGGACAGTCTGTGATTCAAAATTCCACTGAACCTTAACCAATTGATCTTCAATCTCTGTCTTTGGTCCTCTACACCTACTCTTCTTGATCTATTCCTTATCTGTTACCTATACCTTATCTGACAGATGTCTGGAGGGTCTGCTGACAAGACTTATGCTAAGAGGCAGAGGCAGCCTTATGAAACTGCTGCAGGAGAAAGAGCCTACAAGATTGCAGCCAGAGAGGCAGTTAGTGGCAGTGGCAGCAGGGGCAAGGCAACCCATAGAAGAGGCAAAGGTGGTAGCTTGTCTGGTGGCAGGGGCTCTGGGTCAGCAGCTCATGTTGAGGACAATGGGGGAACAGAAGGAAAGACTATTCCCATTGAACTTGAAGATGACATGTTACTTGGGGAGATTGACTCCACCTATCTGAGGTATCATAAGGCCGTGCTCAAAAGGCGTCTCCCAACTAAGTATGACAATTCAGTGTACATTGAGTACACCAACTATGATGGAGCAGGATACCTTGTCAAGAAGGCAAGAGAAGAGAATCCTTATGTCAACCCAAAGATGGCTGCTATAGACTATAGGTTTTGGTCAGTGTTCCACTTCAAGTTCTATGAGACTGTGCTGAACATCAAGATGAAACTGATCAAGATGAAGTGGATTGACTTCACTCACTTGGAAGCAGCAGAAGAGCCTGAAAAGCAGGATGTACTTGACTTGGTTGACAGATACAAGATGAGAGATATCATGAGTTTCAAGTAAACATAGAAGTGTTGGCACAGTTCCATGCTACTTTCTTCCATGAAGACACAAGAGAGACCATCCACTGGATGACTGAAGGGGTACACTACAAGATTGATTTCATCTCCTTTGCCAGGTTGTTTGGGTTCAGCAAGGAAGACAGAGATGCTGAGGTGATTCACTATGAGCAGCACATGAACCACAGTATGATCTCATCAGCTTATGAGTATGAAGACCTTGCAGATGGCTCTACTACAGCTCTCAAGTCTGTCTACTATGTGCTGAACAATATGTTTAGAGAGACCATCTATCCCAAAGGTGGGAGTGACTCTACCAGTCTCAGGAGATTTGCTCCAAATTTGCTTGCTAGGATGCTGCCTGGGGCAAAGTCCTTCTCTGTCAGTAGGTTCATCTGGTTCAATCTGATAGAGGTGACTGAGAGTGGCAAATGCAATCTACCCTATGCACCCTACATTATGTACATGATTGAGATTGTGTCAGGGATCCGTTTCAAGAAGGATGTGGAACATGCATCTTATCAAGTAAAGCAATGGCAGCATCAGAAGAAGCAACAGGTGGTTGAAGATTACATCATCAAGAAGGCAGGGTCTGAGCAGCAAGGGGAACCCAACAGGGCACCTATGCCTGCTGGTCTACACAAGCTGAGGGGCATGGTGAGGGACACCTGGAGGTTTTGCAACTGGACAGCAACACAGATGTATGAGATGAGGCAGGACATGAACAAGCTGTTGAAGCATCAGGGGCTGCCCTTTAATGCCATGCTGCCTCCTCCACCCATCTTTCCAGAATTTCCTGAGTATACTACTAGTGAGGGTGAAGATGAGGATGAGAAGGACAGAGGTAGCCCACTGGCTGAAGAAGATGAAGATATTGAGCCCCTGAGTGCTAAAATGGCCAGGCTGAGGAAAGAGGCTGCTGGGAAGAAAGCCATGGGGACTTCCACTCCTGTCAGAGCAAGGAAGAAAGCCACTGCTGGAAGATCTGTCAGAAGGCCTGCTGATCTCTCTTCTGGATCTGACACTGAATTGGAGTCTGACAGCACTGTTCCTGAGGTTGAGGAGGAGGAGTCTGGCTTCAGTGATGATGAATGATTCCCTGCAGGTCCAAATCTAACTTCCTCTCTTCTTTTCTTCCCTTTTTGTTAACTGTTGACAAAGGGGGAGAAAGATGAAGATTGAGATGATCTGAAGACCTAAAGTTTCTTTGCTTGCTGGCTGTGCTAACAAATTCTTTTGTTCTTTTGGTGAGATGAGAGAGCTTACTGGCTTTTGGGCCTCTCATAAACTCCTGGTGGTGAACTTGCTGTAACTATTTTGGCTTGCCTCTGTTGGCAAGTATGGAGTTGGTCATGTGGTTGAACCTTTGGGATGTGAAAACTTTAAAACTCATGTGTGATGTGTGTAATAGGGCTAGATGTTGCCGAATATTTCTATCTGTATCTAGCTGCTATTTCTGGTTTATGTTGTTGCAATGCCTGTGTGTGAATGAATGTTGGAGTATCTGTCACAGACTTCGGAGGTTCCGAGAATTTTTCTGGAGGTTCCAACTCTGGGTTCATCCTGGAGGTTCCGGAAACTTTCTCGGAGGTTCCGAACTCTGTTAACAGATAACTCTCTGTGTGTATGACATGCCATATGCATCACGTATTACTTGCTACACTTCTTTTGCACCCCTCGATGACATGAATACAATATATCCTGTCACTTTACTCACAATGTATGCAATTCAAGTGTCATATGAGACATATCACTCTATTCAAAAGGGACAAGCATACATTGAGGTGGAGACTTGTATTCAAATCATCAAAAGCTCAATCTTTCAAATTAAATTGTAAACTTTAATTGGGTTGTCAACATTTACCAAAAAGGGGGAGATTGTAAGAGCAATCAAGCCCTATGAGGGTTTTGGTGATGTTGACCACACAATTAAAGAACTAATGAGCCTTTGAGTATATTGTGCAGTACAAGAATGTATTACAGGTGCAAAAGAAAGAAAGGAGACCCCTCAATTACATGAAGAAGGATTCCTATGCTCTTTGGAGGAGTTTATTTATTTTATCTTTTGAATTTGAGTATAGGACAAGCCGTACTATCAAGAGGGATTCTAATGGCAAGTTTGGGTGGATTCAAGTGCTCATAGAACATCTATCCTAATCCTAACCCATTCCTTGAGGAGAGAGACCTGCTGCTGTTTTGCCCCTGTTGTTTCCTTGTTCGGAGGTTCCGAGTTTAATCTCAGAGGTTCCGACCGTACGAGTTACAGTCAGCAGAGGTTTCAGGGTTCGGAAGTTCCGGGATTTTTCTCGGAGGTTCCGGACTTTGAAATATGACCGTTACAGTTCTGGATCTGGGGTATTTATACTCCCTGGTCCCCCAACGGTCATTTCTTCTTCTTCCCCCGAACTGCGACGCCTTCAAGCTTCATTCTCTCACCTTGCATTGACTCCCATCCTACTCTCTTCCAAATCCTTACTTAGCATTGATTGAGAGTGGGAATTCAAGTGAGATTGTGAGCAAAATCTTCCATTCCCAGTTCTTGAGCACTTGGAGAAGCTCTAGCAAGCTTGGTGGATCTTTTACTCTTGGAGCCTTGCTCCTAGACGGCTAGAGGTTCTTGGAAGCTCTCCAACCCGATTTGTGGAAGCTCCAAGGTGTTTGTATTACCCTTTGTGATTCTAGTGGAAAGTCTCCACCTATTACCCAAGGTGATAGGTGAGAGAGAGGAGTGGATCTTTGTGGTCCTTAGCCTTTGTGGCTTCCTCAACAACGTGGATATAGGCAAGCCTTTGTGGCGAGCTGAACCACGGGATAAATCCTTGTCTCGTGTCTACTGTGATTTATATATACTTACTCATCCTCGTTAATGCAAAGAACCATCTCAAACATTACCATAAACAATCATGATCATGCAAACACTGAATTTCACCACTCAACACACATTTAAGGGAACGATGCTAAACGTTGTTAATAATCATAGGGTATCCTCCTAATAGATTAGATGTAGCTCCCAGTAAGGATATCCATAAATAATAATTTCTCACAGATCAGGGAGTACGAAATTATGAGTTCATCCCAACTGGAATTACCTTAATCAGAGGTCCAGAACTCGGAATATAGATTAATCAAGATGGATATTTCAACAGTGTTGACAGATTCTGAATGCTCCACTAATTCGTGTGTATCTCTCTGTATATAGAACGAATACTGCTGAAATTTTGACAGAAATTGACCTATGAAATTCTGGAACTAACCCAACTGATTTCATGTCAATCGGAGTTCTGTAGCTCGAGAAAGAATTAAAACAGTAACGATGTGTCAGAGAGCTGCGCGAACAGATAGAATGTCAAGGATAACAATTCCACCAATAAATCAAGGGAATGTCATTGCTTGAGATAGGTAAAATTAAGATCAAGGGAAGGACTGTCAAGGGTAGGGATCATAACATTCCACTAAATCAAAAGGAGGAATTGCTTGAGGAAATGCACAGTCGAGATTGAAAAAGTGTTCAAGGAGAGTAAAGATAAATATACAATGATTCAGGTTTAGCATTTGTGAAGCAAGGGAGTGCAAATGCTAGGAGTCAACAAGGAAAGCTGAATTATCATGATAAGGGGAGAATAAAATGGTCAAGGAGTGAAGATATTCATCACAGAGGTCAAGAGATAGGTAGTGATGAATTTTAGATCAAAGGAAACCTTAAGGAACGACCATTTCTATCTAGGCTTACGTCCTACAGTCGATACCACTCTGTCACACCTGTTTTTTCCAAAAAAAACCAAGTGCAAATCTATATGCATGCCAGGATCAAGTTCCATGCATATAGTTGACATAAGTGAATAACAGAAATAATATCACGTAAGAAAAACAAAGATTATCAGAGATTTACGCTTTATCTTGGAAACGAAGGCTCCAAACATCACAGGCAGTCGACTGGGGGTTGCATACGCCTAGCACCAGCAACATCTTCACAACAACTTCATAGCAGCTTCCTCTTTCTGAGCAACATTGTTTATAGCAAGGGTGATCACATGTCGTACTCAGCAAGTGTGGGGAAGGTATGAATGCAAAGGCTTAACAAGGAAAGGCTGACAGGTTGACTGCATTAAGCACTTTTAGTTGGTCAAATTTTATTAGCACCTGATTACTAATAAAGTATAAGTATATACCAACCCACAATTAACATAGAGATACGCCGTAAGCATATGGCTATCACAACCATAAACCATGATTTAAGTCCATCTTCAAGTTCAATTATCATGTGAGGGTCCAGGCCGCTCTTGACCGTGAGCACGGCTAATCGATTAGTTTTACACTCTGCAGAGGTTGTACACTTTCACCACAAGTGGCGTAAAAGTTCTAGGAACTTTAAACCCAACCACGCGATGCTGATCAGGCATCATACCACACTGCCGAGGTGTGATTGCATAGGGACGCTACGAGGCCTTTACAAAGTTTCCCCAGTGTGAAGCAACCCGCGAAGGTTCCAAGTCATTGCAGAGTATAAAGTCCCCTAGTAGGTGACGTGTCTTAGCCAAGCACACTCCCCACTAGAGCGAGTCTATACCCCACTGGCGCTTCCCCTTGCCCTTTCGGTAAGGTCACCCCAACACTAGAGTCCCTAATTAATTAGCCAAGGCAGAGCCATGTACCCTTGTGGTTGCACTGTTTTCCTGGGTGGTCGCTCCATGTTCCGATTAAGCATATGATCTTGTATTAACCAGAGATATATAGCATAAAAGTAAAGTAAGTTCATCATTGTTGTTGTTGTTCATTAGAACCACCATAACCCAAAGTAGAGCAACTAAGCAGAGCTACCCAACAGAAAGGTAAAACCCTGGTTGACAAGGAGTAAAGGTAATAAAGACTAGGATAAACCTTAATAGGACCCATCAATATTAATGCAAGCATATGCAATGTGATTAAACACAGTTATTGGGACAAAAGATCAAGGACACACTTGCCTTTAACCAGAGTAGTGATGCTGCTCAGAATTCTTCATCTTCAAATTCTTCCAAGCTCTCGAATGACGTTCAATCTACTCGCATCAATCATCGGGCACAAGCATACAGAGCAAACAAACAAGCATACTAAGAACAAGGCACCAATCAAAAGAGAAGCTTTAAAAGAACGTGCTAAAAGGATATGATCGATGCTAAGGATCACTGAAGCACACAGACCGTGCTGAGAGAAGGAAAAGGCTTAGTTAGCTTTATGAAGAACACTGGGCTTGAGCAAGAACTAGGGTCAAAAGATCTGGATCTTGAAAGGAGATTAGCTCTACAACAGAGACACATTGAGACAGAGAGCTTTGATAAAGAATGTCTAACGATTGATTTGCATATATGAGAGATTAAGCTATGAGCTAGGTTTATTTTAATTAGCAAAAACATGTAAAGGATATTTCATAGAGAAAATACCCTAAGTTGGAATTAAAGCAAATTAAACTTTATTTATAAAACTGGTGTAAAGAACTAGTCATTTTTTATTTATAAAGATTCATATATAAGTTAACCAATTAAACATTTAATTTAGAAAAGATAAACTATATGTATCATCTAAACGAAACTTTGTGATTCGAGTTGATCATATTATTATTAAAAACATCATGGCATTAGCATTAATCAAATTAACATTTATTATAAAAGCCGGTGTAAAAAGCCTAAGCACTTTTACTTAGAAAAGTTAATTAAATATTAAGTAAATTAATATTTGGCTTATGAAAAACTAGGTAAAAGATCTAATTAGATTTTATTTATAAAATCAAGTGAAATAATCATTAATCAAATTAATATTAGTTATGAAAAACGGTGTATAGCTCTATATTGCTTTTATTTAGAAAAGGCATGTTTTAGTAAGCATTAATCAAAATTAATATTAAATTAATTTTCAGAAAAAAACATGATGAAAAGTCACCACTAACGTGTACATCATATCATTATGAACCTGACGCAACTTGAACGGATTTAAACGGAGCTAAAACGTGAAAGATGTGAGCAAAACAAGATTAGGGACCTATCTGCAGAGATCAGAAACTTCTAGGGGCTTTACTGTGAAAAACAAGGGGCATATACATAATTATGTATAAAACCCGAGGACTTACTTGCAAAGGTTCCTGGGTGGATGGAATCTAAGGAATCTAAAGATTTCAGGGGGTATTCTGAAAGATAGCCAAGACACAAGAATTAAATCATAGATTAGAACTTTCACCAAGGGGTTATCCGCAAAACGGCTTCTTCTTCCTCCTCTCGTTCGGGAACAGGGCAAGGTGGACGGCGGCTCCGGCCGGTGGTGGCGCCGGCGACCTGGACCACGAGGAGCTCGAGCGGAAGGGGAAAAAAAGGAAGGAGGCCGAGGGGATTACGTGGGTTCGCTCACCTAGGACGGAGACGAGCTGCAGATGGCCGGCGACGGAGGGGCACGGCGGCCGGCTCTGGTCCAAGCCGCGGTGGCGCACCGGTGGCTCTCTGGCGATGGAAAGAGGTGGCGGAGACGCGGCTCTTCGCGGCGGAGCTCTTGGATACGTCGGCTTCGACTGCGGCGGTCCGAGCGGCGGCAGAGCTTGGCTCCATGGCGGCGGCAGCGAGCTCGTCGCGGCTCGGTGCGGCGCGAACTGCGAGAGCGCGCAGGCGTAGGCGAGGTCGCGGCGCAGAGCGGCAGGGCGCACGGAGCTTTATGGCCGCGGGGCACGAGTCCCTGGCGCGTGCGGCACGGACGGCCGGCGGCGCGGTGCCGGACTCCGGCGGAGTCCCGACCGGGGCGGAGCAGCTCGGATGGGCCTAAGCGGGCTGGTGGGTTGGACCGGTTTGGAGCAAGGGTTGACCGGGGTGAGAAGAATTCAGGGTGATGCGCTGGACTTCTGGCATGTGGCCGTTGCGAGGAGATGGGCCACTACTGGGCTGGAAGTGATGGGCCGAGAAAGACAGAGGGGCTTCAACAGACTTTAGAGGATGGCTGAAAGCAGCTGTGGGCCTAAAGAGAAGGAAGAAAAGGAATAAAACAAATAAATTTCTTTTGATTTTCAGAATATATTTTTCGTGAAAAGGATATCCAGAAATAGCTAGATAATTCATAAAAGCCACGAAAAATATTCTAAAAATCCCAAAAATTCCAAGAAAATTCCCAGAGCTAGATTGAGACATGAACAATCCAAATAAAATATTTGGAGCTCATGAAAAAAGATTTTAGAGCCTTCTAATAAATAGAAAATACTCAGAGAAAATGAGAATAATCTCCAGAAAAATCCGGAAAATTCTCAGAAGGATTTGGTCAACACCTAAACGCATTTTGAAAAGCTTTTGAACTTATGAACCACTAGATGCATCGGCATGAATGCAACACTCACATAAACATTTTATTTAATATAGAAAATCAAACAAAGTTTTTTTCCTATTCTATATTTCCTGTAAAGAAAATAAACGTTGGACAAATTTTAATATTGAGAGAAATCATTGTTTTAATTATTCTTCCTATTCACATCCTGAAATTGGAGATTTCAGAGTGTGACAGAATCATCCAAGACTTGAATGCTAAGGATGGAGTTTGGAATCAAGTAGGTGAGAGTCAATGTTTGAGTGAGAGGTGAGCAAAATGCTACTGTTTTGGCGCAGGGAAGAAGAAGAATACCGTTGGGGACCAGAGAGGTACAAATACCCCCAGATCCAGATCTGCAACGGCTCTTTTCGAAATTTCGGAACCTTCGGGCTTTTCCCGGAACTTCCGAGAACTAGAAGTCTTCAGCTGACAGACAGGAAGCAGTCCTGAACTTCCGGGAAAAACTCAGAGGTTTCGGGAATAGAGAATGGAGAAGCAAAGCTGCAACTGATAGGTCTTTTGTGGATGGGATGTTTTGTTGGTTTGTGAAGATCTCGGCTTGTCCTATACTCAAGTTCAAAACACAAATGAATTAAACTACCATCCTTGATCCATAGCAAGCCATCTTTTCGAATTAGGGGTCTCATTTTGTTCCTTTGCACCTTACACCAATTATAAACCTGTGACATACACTTAGAAGTTCATTAGTCTTTTAATTGCGTGGTCAACATCACTAAAACTCACTTAGGACTTGATTGCACTTACAAGTATAGCAAAAATAATAATGCAAGAAATTTGTTGGGGAAAACAAGGCAAAAAGAAGAATGCATTGATGTGTCTATTTTTCTTGATGAAAATGATGGTACTTTCTTGTCTGAAAAAGCAAGAAAGTAAAAGTTTCTTTCCTCCCAAAAGAAATGAGAAAAAAAAGAAAACTTTCTAGGGTTTAAGGTAGGACCCACTTTCACCGAGTCACCTGCTAGTCTCCAGACTCCAGTGCTCCTCCCCGCGCCACCGGATCCCGCCGCCGCCGCGCCGCGCATCTCCTCTACTCTGGCCCACCCGCGCAAGGGATCCTGCGGGAAGGACGGCATCTACCTCTCCGACCCCCGGCGGCGGCGCCTCCCTCTTCGAGCCCCGGGGGCGCGGCCCCCTCATCGCGGATCCGGCGCCGACGCAGCTTGTGAGGAGAGTGGCGGGGACGGCGAGATGGTCCACCTACGCCGCCGCCTCCCCAGCTCGCCGGCGCCCGTGCTGGACGACGACGACATCCTGTCCGAGATCCTCCGGCGCCTCCCGCCGCTGCCGTCCTCCCTCCCCCGCGCCTCTCTCGTCTGCAAGCGGTGGCGCCGCCTCGTCGCCGACCCCCATTTCCTCCGCCGCTTCCGCGAGCACCACCAGAAGCCGCCCATCCTCGGCTTCTTCTCCCAATGTGTCGAAGTTGAGTTCACCTCCGCTCTGGATTCGCCGGATAGCATCCCCGCCTCGCGCTTCATTCCGCGGCTCGACGACCCCAATCACTGCGAAATCATCGACTGCCGCCATGGCCGCGTCCTTTTCCTCAACCGGAAGCTGCACTATTTCATGGTGTGGGCCCCCGTCACCGGCGACCTGCGCCGTGTGGGCTTTCCCCTGTCGTTCCGCGGCAAGGATTACAAGTGGGTAGCGAACGGAGCAGTAGTCTGTGCTGCCAGTGAGCATGGACACGTGCACGGGGGTTGCCACTCCAGCCCCTTCCAGGTCGTCTTGCTTGGCACTGCCGGCCACAGGGATGGAGTTTTCGCCTGCGTTTACTCATCAGAAACCTGTGCATGGGGCAATGCTGTTTCAGTGTTGTGGCCGCAGAATATAAATGCTGTCTCTTCGGATTGTGCTAATACCCTGGTTGGAAATTCACTTTTCTGGTTTCTTCTTGGGAGAAGGTTTGGTATCCTTAAGTTTGATTTGGGTAGACAAAGCCTGGCAGCTATTGAGTTGCCGTCCGGTGCTGTTGACTTTGGTGCATGGTGCCGGAACGAGTGCCGATTCTTGATTACACCCGCAGATGGTGGCGGTCTCAGCTTCCTCTATTTGTCAGGCTTCAGCGCCCAAGTATGGAAGTGGAAGGACAATGGCAATGGTAGTGCTGGATGGATGTTAGGAAGGAATGTTGATCTCAACGTCCTTCTTTCTCTGAAGGCAGAGGTTGATACCAGAGTCCCCGAGATACTGGGGATGGCTGAAGACGATAATGCAATGTTTCTTTCGACAAATGCTGGTGACTTCATGTTACATCTTGAGTCCATGCAGTTTAAGAAACTTTCAATAATAATGGGCGGCAGCAATGGCATCCATTATCCATTCAGAAGTTTCTATTCCGCAGGTGAATATTATGCTTTACATTTCATTTCTAGCAGATTTTAAGTGATTTTCGAGGATTGGTTGATGCAGTGCCTTTTTTTTTCCGGTTTGGATTGACTTGAATAGAATTCATGTCAGCTCTTTCTTTTTCTGCTTATAGTCTCTAACATCTAGTGATGCTTTCTTAGTTTCTTTTTTACATTAATATTATCATCGGGCAATGCACTTCGTTCATTGGCACAAAACAATTTTGATAAGTTTATTAAATGCATCTCCATATATCAAATAAGGTGCTCAATTAAGATAGATATTTACCTAATTACATTCTTCAATTCAATATTTCTAACTCTAAAATTTAAATCCACAGTAGTAACTCTTTTCTTAAGAACATTATCCATACAACTTCTTGGTTTGGGTATAATTTTGGGGGTGTTTGATTCCGATTCTTGCCGATTCCTGCCAAATTAATCGAACAACCTCCATCAAACGCACAGCATCGACAAACGAACTGGGCCCTCGAATCGGCCAGCATGACATTTGGGAGAAAATCCCACCGGTTCTCTCCCCTCCGCACCCTCCCGCTCAGCGCCCTCCACTCTCCACCCCACGCTTTGTCGTTCCGGCGCACCTGGCCCTTCTCCCCTGGTCTGTCGGCTTGCACACCCGGCTTTCCTCGCCTCGTACCGTCCGCCGAGCCCGGGCCTCCCCTTCTCCGGCCGCCGATGGGGCCTCCCCTGATCCAGTTCCCGCCACCATCTCCGTCGCCTGCGATTCCTTGGTAAGCTGAATCAAACACCTTGCTTCTCCTGCCAGCGATTCTTGATGCAGCAAATTCTCGCATCAGCAAACTGCCTCAAGAATCGCTGGTAGGAGAAGCTGAATCAAACACCCCCTTTAGATCCTCTTAGGATCACATGGGATGAGCTTACTTAAGAATAATTTTTGGATAGGGTAATTTTCCCCTTTTCAACGAAATGGCTTCAATCTGCTTGTTCTTCACTATGAGATTTTTTTTATAAAGAAAAACGAGGCTGAAAGCATGGTCTGGAAAATGGAATTTCTTGGCAACTTTGCACTTTCTTATTTGCAAGGAGATTGATTCTTCACTATCAGACAGATCAGTACACCATTTTGAGAAAACTGTTTACATTTGATAATAGATGTGTTTCTGATATATTATGTTAGGGGAGGTTTTTATTCTCCAGTTACATCTGTTGATTAATCCAAATACCTCACCGAGTCACCGTACGATCCCTTTGTAATTACAGGTTGACTTACTTCCGTTTCCTGCATTTCATTGATTCTATTTTTACCATAACCAGTTAATCATTGGCATTTTTTGTGATTAAGAATGCCTTAAGTTCTGCTGTGAATTGTGATTACTGCTTTGTTTGTTTGCTCGATGTTCTTTGGAAATTAAATTGATCATTAACAAGAGATGAGAACTTATATTTGTTTATAAACCCTCATACCATGCCATTCTAAACTTTTGCTCAGTTTTTTTTCTGCATACCAGCATTACGCTTTTGTGCATTCCACTCTTCAGCTTTAACCGCTAGCAGACATCTAAGAAATTGTACTAGCAAAAACATGCTTTCATATCCTAATTTTGGCAGTGTCTTATCATGAATGAAATAGAAACGGAAAAGCTTTCTTTGTGAAGAAGTGCCATTGAGAAAAATTAAGTGTATTTTTTTGAAAGATTCGAATCCATATGCAGAATCCCTTAAAGTAGCTCATAATTTCCTTATGTGTTGATAAAATCTCTTGCAGAGCTACATTGCTAACTTAATTTGTATTGTAATAGGCCATATTACCGATGGGCAACACCCGCTTAGCACTCTCGGTGCTACGGCATCTACAAAAAGAACCACTAGTAGTGTGATCAGATCACAAAAGGCTGCTAGTGGAATAGGAAGGAATTCAAATGATCAAATTCTGAAGAGGCCATGTCCAAGCATGGTGAAGGGCCATATAAGTCTTTTTGGTGCACATTCAGCTGAGTTGGATACAGAAAATATTCGATCAAGCAATGAAGGAGATGATTGTGAAAATTTGATTCCGCACATGTTTGGGTCAGAAGTACCAAGTATTGAGGGAGTGCAGGGAGCACATGGTGAGAGATCAAGGTCAAAAAGACCTGCTGAGTATGGTAATTCAAGTTCCTCTACCATGCCATCAACTCAAGAAGCTGAGAAAACCAGTATTATTGTCAGGAAGAAGCTGCATGAGCCAACACAAGAGTTTTCAATTGCCAGTTGTATCAATGCAATACGACAAATGATTGATTTCAGTGATGAAGAAAAGGTGCTGTCCTGTGATCTGTTTAGAGATGCTGCAAACCGAGAGATCTTCCTCTCCCTTGATGGAACTCTTCGATCTATGTGGCTTAAGAAGCAGCTAATAAGAATTCGCTGAGTGAAAAATGGTAAAGTATTCTAATATATCATGTCTGCTAGACTTGTATGCTGATATGGTCACCGTAGTTTAATAGTTGGTGTTCTTAAAGATGTCCTAGAATTTTTACTTGATGTTGTTTTTTATGAATGCCTAAACAGATTGTGCATTTGACTGATGTCTGGTAGTACAAGGAACTAAAGTAAACACTTGCAAGGGCCTCTTTGATGATTTTTTTACTCGAAGGCACTTTTGATGAATGCCTAAACAGGTTGCGCATTTGGTTGATGTATGATAGTACAAGGAACCAAACTAATCACTTGCAAGGGCCCCCTTGGGTTGTGGATCCCTGGAGGTCTTGTTAGATTTCTTACCTTGTAGCTCCATTGCAGTAAGTTTTGTTATATATCTCAACCTGAGTTAATAGGGTTAACATGATTCATCCCTAACAGTTGGGTCCTTTACTTCTGCTGAAACAGACATTTATATGTTAGCTTAACACAAAGGATATTGGGAGGCTGACTCCGCAATGTGGTTATTTGCAGCTGAGGCTGTACATGCTTGATGTGATCCAAATGACATGGTTGTTCTTGAAGAAAAATGCTTCCAATCATATCATACTTTTTGTACTTATGTTGTCATATTTTGAATTTATGATAAAATAGAATGCATTTTTTGTTATGCTCCTATCCTAACTAAAAGAAACGAGATCTTTTTTGGACAGAAGTAAGATAATGTGTCGTTGAGAAAAATTGAGTAGAGAACATCAAAATTCTACATGTAGTATCCAATTAGAGTGATTCTGTGTGAAATTTGTCATGTCAACTTGTTTGATGACTGACTATTTGTCTCTTCCCGAACTTGGGTGTCAACGTTCGGAAGTGTCCATTTACCTTGTTCTATTTTCTTCCCGAACTCTTTCGAACCCATGTGTTTCCATTTTTGTTAATGGAAATGGCTTCGAGCCTCCATCTGCATATTTTTGCAGACTTTATCCTTCCACTGGTCGGTGGCTTGTAGCCTTGTAGGCGATGTATATGTGCCAGTGCTGTTACCCTGGTGACAGGGGGTTGCCCCGTTTCGTCTCCAGCACCTGCCAACTTCTCTTCAAGCCTCTGTTGTCGCCGGAGTTGTTAGCCGGAAGTCTGGCGAGGAGGGTGGCGGGGGGCCTAGCTTTTATCACACATGCACATCTTTCAAACAACTAAGCCGGTTGGGTCTACGGTTTTCATTCAGAAGGAGCATTCCTCCGGCTTAGAAAAACCAGTCCCATAAACCATAAATCCACTCTAACGAGAAATCAAATCTGGGTCTACTAGTTGCAACTATACCTCAACCCCTCTAACCAACTAGTTCTTACCAATGTTGATCAAATAATATGTTCACCACATCATCTTGTGCAAAAATAATCAGTTTGGAGTCTGATATATCAAGTTCTGTTCCTAAATATTGGCATGAAAAAGCATGGCCTGAGTTTGAAATTAGAACATTTCTGTGTAGGGTCAGATTTACAGCATTCCCAGCAGATCTCTTATCAAATCCACTGAAGAGATCAATGTTACAGGTACACACTGCAATTTGATATTTGTTCCATGTCCAGGAGACCAGAACTCCCACGAAACTGCAATCCGCGCAGGATTAGTCCCATTTGGATCGCTGTAGGATGCTCTTCCTCTTGATAAAATATGCATCCAGACCTATTTGCAAAAAATGGCAATAACTCTCACGAAATATAGATACAGATTCCCGCTACAATCTCAAAACAGACTACTGTATGGGCAAATGAGCACTAGTATTCCAATTTCAGACTAGCGATAGCGGTGATACATCATACGCATCTCTGCAATGCACACAAGTTCACGGGGTCACTGGAGGATCAAGGCAGTACGAGTGTACCCACTGCGACCTGCAGACATGGCAGCTCAGAACAAGCTCCTCAGGTTCACGGCTGTGGCACTGGTAACATGCTCCTTGCCCAGCCTACACAATGGAGGGTTAAGCATTGCGAACCTAAACTGATTTAAACAGCAAGGAGATAGGTACGATATTACCCAGGATCGGGAGAAGCCATAGCCTTCATTTGGGAACACAAAAACATCGGTGGAAGCTTCACAAGGAATGGCCTGTGAGTATATCTTCTGATCGGAGGTGCCTGCCTCGTCCACCTTACTGATCCATGTGAAACTGGCTTTACAAAGGGGACATGTTGAGACTTTCCCCCTGGACTTGAGACAGTCCTTAGGCCAATTCCCTTTAAACTTTGCCCTTTCACTAGGCAACAACTCACCCTGAAGATCTGGCTAAAAAAAACTCACCCTGAAGATTGGCAATTTAAACTAAAATCATCCATTGTTATGGCGACTTCAATAATTCGCCATCTGTCTAGGCAACTTAAGACTAGAGATGTAAATTTTCTAAATTGGAGATCATTTTTTTTTGTAAAAATGAAAAGTATTTTGGTATGCCATTCACTCATTTGTCCCGATTTTGCAGCAGCGTATTACTAAACCGCCACCCGTTCTTCGCGAAGATCTCAATAGTAATTCCAACACACGACAAGCCCCTGAAATAGTTTTCTGGTCTCCCTCCTTAGTAGAGCCCAAAACCTGATTCAGTGTGTGGCCCTAAAAGGAATCTGCAGACAAGTTTGTTTGTTCATTTTCTCAAAAAACACATTATTTCTGCTGAGCCAAATGGCCCAACAAACATCACTTACACCGGTTGGAAACATATTCTTTTGCCTCCCCCTAACACCTTGTAGCCAAGACCCAAACATATGACACGACACTAGGATTATAAAGACCAAATTAAGATGGTGTGGATTATTCTCTTTCATGCCAAACTTCTTTTTTGAAGGATGACGCTCTTCATGCATCTTCGTTTTATTAATATATTTGTGTAATAACATGACAGTTGGATAAAAAGATTATATAATGTGTTAAAATTAGCATTATTGGCTCGGTAGCGCCTCCTTGGCATTGAGAATTTCCCTTGCTTCTGTTACGAGGGCTGCCCAACTCCTGGCAGGCTTCCCTGCGTCCGAACAGATCTGAGCGGCGATCTCGTCCAGCCGACGAGCCAAGCCCTGATCTTCCCCGACCAATTTCTCGCATGCCGTCGCACATTCCGATAGAAGAGCACCCTGCAATTCTATGGCCTCGCGTTGCTGCCGCGGGTCCGGACGATCAGCAGCTTGTGCGACGGGACCTTCTTCTAAATCTGTACCTGGCGCTGAGAACCCGCCGACTGCGTAAGTTTCTGACGGTGCTTGCAGTTCCGTTTGTATCCGAAGTACTTGCCTGAGCACCTGCAAGACCAACAGTCAGTACTCTGAGTCTGTGTGCCACACCATATGCACGATGCAAATTTAACAAATGACAGAGGGATCAGTACCTTTGGCATTGCATTGGCCAGGGCTTTCTTTAGATCCTCGAAACATTCATCGTCATACTTGGATTCTCTAGGAGCGTCCATGTCCATTAGCCGTTTTATGAGGATCAGCGATTCCAACGCTACCTTGGACCAGTGGGTATGGTGGAGCTGCAGAAAATCGGGATTCAGAGGCGCCATGATCTTGGCGAGCAGGCCCGGGGCGGTTCTGATAGCCCCGAGGTTGCCGCCGTTGGCGGCCAGGTTCCGGAGGATGCGCATGCCCTGCAGCACCACCACCGGTACCTTCTCCCTCCGCTGGGGCCTGGACGGGGAGGCCTCGAGGAGGGACGCGATGCATCGCATCCCTCCGGGGAACTGATCCAGGTAGATGTCGCCGGCGAGGTGCTCCAGTATCCTCGCGGCCTGCAGCCGTGCCTCTACACCATACGGCATCGTGGCGTCCAGCGTCCTCAGCAGCTTCCAGAGAGTGCTGGGTTCCAACACGAGCAGCCGCTGCACCACGACAGTACGGATCCACCCCTCATCCTCCTCCGCCTCCTTGAGGAGGGTGTCAAGGATCCTTGTCCCGGAGAGGTACCCGTCAGGCGAAGTGGACCCCATCAGGTCCGCGGCGTACGTTATCAAGTTCCTGCCTCTTGCAAAGGAAGGGTCCTTCTCACATCCAGCCATGGTGTCCTGGAAGTAGTCCAGGGCTGACTGGACAGCTTCTCCTTTGAAGTGGTGGCGTTTCAACATTTCACTAGAAATGCGGGTGCGGCGTTGCCGCGCCTGGTTTGATGAGTTAGCCAGTGTATCTTGTTGATATTGAGCCTAATATACAGGTGAAATGTTACGTATTTGTTTCTTGCAATTTTGTATACCAAAAGGTTGATCTTATAGCATTGCTTATTGGTTCCCCCTTTTTTTAGAAGCCTAGGTATGCATGCTGTTTGCTGTAGTTGCAATTAGAAGTGCTAACACAGGCTTTGGAGAGTCACTCTGGCTAAGCTGGATTAACATTTTAATGTTGCATGGACCGGAGAGATGTTTTTATCTTATTTGATAGCTACCACTGAGTTGCTCACTATGCCAAAGCTACTTGGAAGATCCACTTGTTTTTGCTGCACGCGAAGACGACATAAGAAATGATTAAAAATATAGTTTCGGCTCTTGTAATTATCAGGCCAGTTAAAAATATTTGCACAATAGATGTGTGTTTAATCATTGGTTGACATACAAGGAATTTGGAAACACATTTATCTATTATCCGAATAGCATGAGACACTGAAACAATATGTACAACAAAACTGCAGATATGTGAAAATTCAGTTATTTAACCATGACGGTTAAGGTTTTATCACGAGTCAAGTTGCATGCTGGTGGCACTGGTCGGGGTAGCAGGGAAAGAGTGTGACAATCGGGTATGATACTTGATGAGGTGAAGGCATATATCTTTACTTCTGTAAACTAAAAAGAACAGACCACAATATTTCTTGTATCGGTTCGTCACCACTTATCATGCTGGCTGAAATTCAGAGTACCTTCACACACTCAACTTTGGTAATTGATTTCCGGCAGACCATTCATATTACCTTGAGAGTCATGTGTAGGTGGAAGCAATAAAAATTCATGAACTATTCACATCGTCTTGTAATATTGATTTTTTATCAAAAGATCTCCACTAAATATTTTTTGAAAACATCCCCACTAAATATTCCTCGCAGGACACATATAAACTGGAATCAATATTAATTGCACAAAATGTTTGTGATAGCTTCTTTCATAGGTATAACAAAATTGAGTGCAGACAAAATATAAAAAGAACTACAACACCAAAAAAGATCAAGCGCCTAGGATGCAAGATCAAACATACATGTAATTGAAGACCTTACAGTAAAAGTTGTGCATGCAGTAGCTGATTAGATATCACAGCAAAGAGAGACTTGGCTAGTTGCTTAGACCATGGTTCCCACTTCGCATAGGCACAGCAGCATGCGGCAATGCCTGTGAATAAGAGCGGCACCACCGCACCAAGCTAGCAACGGCCATGAGCTCAAGATTAAATATCCGTCTTTTAGACATTTGATCGAGCATTTACCAAGCAGCAACCGTTAGAGGGTGAGTAGAGCAGCGGAAGGAAGAGGATGTTACCACTTGCAGTGGCTCCCCTATCAGGAATTCATGATGGGGCATCTGCGTTGCAACGCGCTCAATGACTCGTCAACCAGCAATAGGCAGGGAAGGTGATTGTCAGGTGGGTGCCCACTCCTTGGAGCGCCAGGCCATTAGATTCGCAGATGCAGGATGAATTGAGATAATGATAACTGCGAGTGGTTCATAGAAATCAAATGTTCAAAAGAAATGTCTTTTCAGCTGTATCTATGATCTATACTCTGGAGAAATGTTGTTGCAGACCGGATTTAATCCATCATGTGTAATTCATTGAGGTTGTGGGAAATATTATTTTATGAGGAAGAAAACCAATAGAAACAAGAGTAGTAGTGCAAACTAAGTAACAGGGGCAGAAACAATTTGCAATGAAAATGAGTGGAAATTGAACCATAATGTGTTTGTGATATTAATCTCGCCCATGGAATTATGACCAATTTGGTTAACCCAAAGGGAAGGTAAAAAACATCATGATCAAGAAAAATAGGAATTGCTCTTGTAAAGTTCTAAGTCATCTGAAAATCATTGTCCTGGGGATCAAGGCAGAGCAGTAATTATGAAGCCTCATCTTGTGCAGTTGTGCTTATGCTACTTCATCTCTTCGCCTAACTTGGCAAGCAACAATTTGCCTTGGTATTGACACTTAGATCTTAATAATAATAGGGGACTTTGTTAGCAAAGACATTGCACATTTTCTTCTTACTCTATTTCCTTTCTATTATTCCTTTGTCAAGTGTACTATCCTCAATGTGTAAAATTTAGTCTCCAGTAGACAGTGCTTACTTACATTGAAACAAAATTAAGCGGTGTACAATTAAGTGTAACTTAGAATTACTTTTGAATTCAGATTACCTAGTATGATTTCATATGCAGCTCCTTCTAGAATAATATCTTGCCGTCATCAGCATAGTCCCTGCAAAATTTTGGATCAGCACCCGTTATCTGACAAAACAAGGAATAGGATGCATATAGCAATGTAATAAAATTTGTTCATGTTTATCAGTAGCAGGCCAATGGCTGATATACAACAGTCATATACTTTACTTATCAGTTTTCAGTATGTTTTAAAAATAATAAACATTTTTTAAAATTAATTTGGCATCAGGAACAAGCTCAACAAGTGCTCCTGCAACATATGTTCTGCTCTTGCACAATTAAATTTAACAAATGTGTCTTCCACTTAGAAGTAAGACAGGATAAAAATTGTGCCATATGCTACTTTTTTTTTAATAAACATATGCTACATTGACATTTCATCAAACAGGTAAGGGGCATGGAACCAATGGGGAAGAAATGTCACAAATCACCATCGCAATTTGATCAATTTGGAAGATTATTTAGATTATCGATTGATTTAAATGTGGAAGGGAAACAATAATTTACCTTTGTGGTAGGCTGCTAGTAGCCTAGTAGTAGTAAGACATCGTAGATGAGTCTGCCGCTTGCGCTCCACAAAGATTGATAGACTATTGGAGGCTACTGAAATTGGAGCTGAGGATGAGAAGCGGCTGGGTCTAGAACTGCATGCGGGAAGGTGCTGCCGGAGCCGGAGGAAGAAGCAGCACTCGTGCGAAGGCATCGTGCGCTGGTAGCGACGGCGCTGTCGGGAGACAGGGTGACACCTACGCCCGCTTCATCGACCCTGCGGCCGGTCCCCCGCGGCAGCAACCGGCGAATTGGAGACCGCGCTAGGTGCGGCCGAGCGGGATTAGGCAGTGGCCGAGCTGCAGCCTGCAGGCCGACGGAGGAGAGAGAGGGCGGCGAGCGACGCGGCAGGCGGAGAGGCGGAGGGGACGCGGGTTCGCGAGAGGCCGGGTTCCCTGTTTCATGGGCGAGACCCGTGACCACCACGATCGAACGGCGTGTAACGCGAGCTCACCGGATCAAACGACTAGCGGGTTGGCGGGCGACGTGGACCCGCTGCCCGCTCGCGAAATGACCCAGCTTTCGTATCTCTATAAACACCAAAAGAAGGCCAACTAGAGTGGCCACGTCGTCTGCTATCCTCGGCCGTCGGATCGGGCGCGTTAACGGCTCGGATCGGCTCATCACAGGTTATTTTGCAGAAAAGCCCTTCCACTTATCAAAAATTATGCCCGTGTTCCATAGAATTTTACGAAAAAACCCCTAAACTTTTAGAGAATCTGCTTCCCACCCACTTTTTAACGAAAAAGACCCCGCACTTTGCAAAAATCGATCCAAAACCTAATCTTTTCACGAAATTTTGCAAAAAAACCCTTCCACTTAGCGAAAATCGTGCCCACGGTCCATATAATTTCGGGCTATCCTGGCCGTCGTATCTGGCGCGTTAACGGCTTGGATCGGCCAATCATAGGTCATTTTGCAGAAAAGTCCTTCCACTTATCAAAAATCGTGCCCGCGGTCCATAGAATTTTACGAAAAAACCCCTAAATTTTTGGAGAATCTGCTTCCCACCCACTTTTTAACGAAAAAGACCCCTTGCAAAAAAAACCTTCCACTTTGCGAAAATCGTGCCCACGATCCATAGAATTTTATGAAACAGCCCTTAAATATTAACGGCTCAGATCAACCAACCAGTGGTTCTTTTGCAAAAAAAGAACCTTCTATTAATAGAAATAGAACCTGCAGTCCAAATATTTTTAAAAAAAACTCCTAAACTTTTAAGAAAATCTACTTCCCTTCCATAATTTTGCAAAAAAAAACCTCACACTTTCCGACAATTAACATGAAGACCTGAGTTTTCCACGAAAAAGACCTTTGGTTTTTTTAGAAACAAACACATAACCTAAATTTGTTAGACAAAATCCTAAACGTTACAACAATCACTCTGTAGTCCATACATTCTTACAAAAAAACCCTACACTTTCAAAAAATTAACACTCTACCACGGCTTTGACCTGTGCTTTTTTACGAAGTAGCCCTTGGACTACACAAAAATTACTGCAGGTAGCCGACACACTGGCCATTCGTGGCAACGCCACGAGCATTTCTAGTTGTAGAGATTCACAAAAACTTGTTCCCTCCTAGTAATGGAGAAGATGGCCCTGTAGCATAAGGCCAGTCTCAGTGGAAGGGGTCATGGGGAAGGTTTCAAGAATGACACATCATCTTTACTTTATTGGTTTGCGGGATGACCTACCCTCTCTCAATGCACAGGGTCATAGCACAGTTTCATAGGATCCCGTAGATATTTAATTATTGCATATTAGTTGGTCAATTGTGCTTAAAAATTGTGTCAACTTGTCTCGGTAGGAGGGTCATGGGGGTGTCATTCCTAGAACTCCGCGCCGACCCAGAGTCATGAGGATGACTATAATTTCCTCTCTCCTATTAAATATCATACCATGTCATCTTGTTTGCATATGTGGTACTCTATTTAATATTTATGACCCTCCTATTGAGACTTGACTAAGAGCGCGCCCTGCACGGCTGCACCAGAGCCGGCGAGCAGAGGACCACAAGTGCTGGCTTCAGGTTCGCCTTGTTGGGATCCCCATCCGCATCGACATAATCATGCTGTACTAGACGCCACAGCGAGATCCCGGAGGAGATGTACAGCCCAAACACGTAGACAGCACCAAGAGGGAGTAGTATAACAGCAACAACCAGTACTTGCGCCACCGTGGCAATTAGCATTGCCACCAGGATCATCGGTGTCCTCACCATTGATCCGGGTTCTTCGTGGAGCATCGAATTAATTAAACCCTTCAAGTTAAAAAAAATATTTTCTAGCTTCTCTCTCAGAGAGACATTAAAGACCCTGTCAATCAGATTAGGACAAGTACAAATTGAGTGGTGATATCAGGGCAGGTTCGATGGAAGAAACTGACACGATTTTCATAGTACAAGAAATCATCTATAAAAACTATCTTTTACAATAGAATTGTCTTTGAGGCTATCCGCACCGGTACTACGGGAAACAGGCCCTTTGACGACAACCTCTTTGCCGTGCATTTTCTATCGGGGCGCACGGCAAAGTGCGCACGGTAGCAATGAGTACAGTAAAGACCCTTCACCGTGCGCTATTCTCAAGCACGCACGGCTAAGAATGATTGCCGTGCGTCACGGTAGACGCACGACAAAAAAAAAAGGTACTGACGGCACCCAACGGAGTAGACGACGTGGAACGACCTTTGCCGTGCGCCTAGGAAAAAACGCACGGCAAAAAATTGCGCCATTGCCGTGCGCTTGGGCCAAAACGCACGGCAAAGGTAGGCGTTTGCCGTGCACCGTCATAAAAAAGGCACGGCAAAGTAAATCATAAAAAATAAAAAAAATTCAGGGGGCTTGCGCCGCCGCCCCGCCGCCCCATGCTGCTACCCCCCAACACCACCACGTCGCCATGCTACCGCCAGAAGCACCTTTGTCGCCGTCACCACCAGCAGCAGCCCGCCGACGTCGTCGCCACACCGGCGGATCTGGGAGTAGGCCCGCCGTCGTCGGGAGAGGAGGCCGCCACGCGAGGACATGCCCACCACCAGGCCGCCGGGAGAGGAGGCTGCTACGCGCGCCGTCCCGTTGAGGAGACAGAGGAGGAAGGAGGTTGCGCCCCTACTCCTCCCCCGAGCTCGGGGCCGTGCGGATTTGTTGTCCTCCGGTGCGCCGGTGAGGGAGGGGGAGGGAGGAGGGACGCGTCGTGGGGGAGGAGGAGAAGGAAGCCGCCGCGCGCCACTGGGGGAGGAAGCCCGCCGCGCGTCGCCGCCGTAATCGCACGTCGAGCAGATGGCGCGCCATCATCCTTCGACGACGCGAGGAGGACGGTGTGCCGGATCCGGGCCCGACTCGGAGCTCGGAGCAGCGCGGAGCCGGTGCCGGGGCTCAAGGTGAGGACGTCGAAGGAGCTGAGGCGAGGCCGCCTGCCGCCATCGCACGCCACGTGCATGGGGATGGAAGGGAGGCTCCTCCTCTGCCGCCGCCGGCCAGGGGGAGACTGGAGCTCCCTCGTCGTGCCGCCGGAGAGGAGAGAGAGGGGAGCGCGCTTGCCGTCCCATCGACCTCGCCCTCCGCGCTTGGCACACTCGCGCCGGCGGCGGCGGCATCGACCACCGCGCGATGAGGAGGGTCGGCGACCGGGACGGAGAGGAGCTGAGGGCGGCGGGGGTCCGACGACGAGATCTGAGGGGGAGGGAGACAGGGCTGGCGGCGGGGACCGGCGATGGGATCTGAGGGGAGGGAGAGAGGGTTGGCGGCGGCCGGAGGGAGGGGAAGAGAGGCAGTTAGGTTTTGGGGCTGTGGGGGGAGGGTGAGGGGGACGGGGATGGGGCGTTGGGGAGAGGCCGGCGGCGGGGCGCGTGGGGAGAGGGGGTTGGGGCGGCGGGGCTGCGGGGGAGGAGAGGGAGGTGGGGGAGGCTTTTATACCTAGGTTAGTTGGGACGCGGGGGAGAGGTGGGCCGACCTGATGGGCTGGAGTGGGACGCGGGGAGAGGTGGGCTGGCTTGATAGACTTTTTGGCCGGCTGGCCCAATTCGTCTTTGCCGTGCGCCAGTTCTCCGCGGCGCACGGTAAAGATTCTTTGCCGTGCGCCAGGGGTACACGGCGCACGACAAAGCCATTTTCCGTATATGTCTATTTACATCTCATAAATAGAGTTAACATACTAAAATTATCAAATAGATCTGAAACATTACCATAAATTAGGATGTGACAATCTATGTTGTATATTGCCTACATAAAAAACTTTGAATTCAAATTCAAATTTGAACTTTACTACGACTACAAACCTAATCAAGTGGCTTACACTCTGAAACTTCTAGTGAGATACTTCGGTTTCTAAACAACATCCATGATGACTTGCTCAAAACACTCTATATGATTTATCACAAGCTTCACATAAGATATCATGAGCTCTTGACGAATCTCATGATTTTCAAACTTTGTTTGCATTTTATACAATTAAAAAATATTGCAACCGCATGTGGAGTTTCATGATTCGTGAACAAAATGTTCAAAATTTCATCCAATTTCATGTATAAGGTCTTAAAAATGATTCAATTACATCAATATCATTTTTCCACAAACTTTACTCAATTAATTTATGCACTTGTAGTTAAAATTTGATGTATAGGACAAAAATTCTTTAAGTGACACATAATTGTTAAAAATAGTAAATATACTAAGACATGTATAAAATTGAAATATGGAGAACGAAATAATATTTTTGTAGTGGAGAAATAAAAATAAGTACAAAAATCAAATTTTTCTAAAATATTTTGCCGTGTGCCGCAGGAAAACGCACGGCAAAGGTAAATCTTTGTCGTGCGCCTCCAAACGACGCACGGCAAAGGTTAAGGGCCGTTTGCCACCGCGGTGGGGGAAGAAAAAAAATTAATTTGCCGTGCGTCAAGAAATAAAACACACGGCAAAGATTCTTTGTCGTGCTTTTGGCCCGCACACGGCAAAATGAGCTCTTTGCCGTGCGCACGACAAAGATCGAAACGCATGGCAAAGACCGGGTTTCCCATAGTGCGGGAGCGCCATCCCGAGCGCTACGGGACAGCGTGGTCTGTGGGGTCGACTTTTAGGGTAAAAAACCCCGCAGCGGGGAACTGGAAAGGAGACAGAACCGTCTCGTTCCCTCCTGCTTCCGCCATTCCTGGCGTCCACCGAGGGGACGCTACCACTGCGTCGTGGCGTGGGGCCGTCCTCCTGATGTGCGCTGCCCCAATCACCACTGGCCCTCCCGCTTGCGTCTGGAAGCAGCATAGTGGCGCATGCGGAGGCAGCACGATGGCGCATCTGGATCCGGCCGGCGGGCACAGCTCGACGGCGCGCCCGGAGATAGATTTGGCTGGTGCTTGACTCCTCGTCGTCCGCGCCTGAAGAGGGAGCTTCGCCGACCGGCAGGGAGTCGAGGCTGCCTGTGGCGAGGAGATAGGGAGGGAGGCGCCGCCGGCCACCGCGGGAGGAGCAGTCGCGCCGTCGGGACCAACTTTGGCCAGCAGCACCTGCTCCTCCTTCGCTCCATTTGCCCGGCCGGCGAAGGGAGCTGCGAGGAGGTGGCCGGCCGCGGGGAGGATAGGCCCGAAATCAATGCCCGTGCTTGAGGCCCGCCGCCGACAAGAGAGGAGGCCAGGAGGGGAGGGAAGAAGGCCGATGCTGCTCTTCATGGCGAGCTCGCGTCACCCGTGGTGCTGTCCCGTCACCATGGTGGGAGGAGGGCCGTCGGAGGAGGGGGGAGAGGAGAGAGTAGCCGGAGATGAGGAGAGGAGATCCGGCCGGATCTCCTCCAGCCGTGGCCGCTGCCCAGAGGGCCGCATCAGCCGCTGCCGCCAGCGCCTCCTCTAGACCCGATTCTCCCTCCGTGCAATCACAGGTGCGCCGTCCACTGTCGTCGAGGCAGCAGGGAAGGCTGCGCCGCCACCGTCGACGAGGGAGCAGGGGAGGCTGCGCCGCCATCGTCGAAGGAGCAGGGCAAGGAGCGCCGCCCGTTGTTGAGGGAGCACGGGAGGCCGCGCCACCACCATCGACGAGGGAGCAGGGGAGGCAACCTGCGATGGAGCTCCTCTGCTCTCTCGAGCCGCCACTGCCACGCCGCCGTCGTCTGAAGCCGTTGCGAAGCCCGCCGCGCCGGCCTCCTCCTGCACCTCGAGCCACCGAAGCCGCGCCGTGCTAGCCCCCTCTCCCGAGCTCGAGCCGCCGGAGCTCCAGCAGCTCGCCGTTGCCGCCGAGCCGCCGCTTCTGGTCCGCCTCGCCTTGCGCCTGCTGTCGTCCGCCGAGAGAGAGAGACCAGCGAGAGAAGGGCGGAAAGGAAGACAGAGGGAGGAGAGCACCGCTCCTCGCCTGGCACCGCCGGTGGAGGTGGGGTCCTGGGCGGTCGGTGGAGGAAGCGAGGTGGGAGGAGAGAATGGAGGTGACTGGCTGAGAGAGATAAAAAAAGTTCTGATATGTGGGACCGACGGGTGGTAGTTGGTGTTGGGGATGGGATTTAGAGTATGACGGTGCGGCAAAATTGGTACTGTACTGGAAATTCTCGATGACCAGGCAAGAATATTTCTTTTAGGAATGAAAATGGAGTACGACGAGTGCGGATAGCCTGAGTAATAATTGTTTTTTTTTTCTCTCTCCCAACTCTACCTTCTTCTTCCAATGAGAGTGTGACACGAGTCTTCTAGAAACCAGTAGTTTCTCTCCAATGACGATTTTATGGTTTCTTGGTGCATTAGGTAAAGTTCTTCGTGAGGAAACCATTTCTATGAGTTTTGCTTTCTTTCTTCATTTATTAGGTTGGTATATCATCATTTAACCTTATACCTGAGCATTTTGAGCCCGGCCCGGCCTGCTGGCCCGGCCCGCGCCAGGCCCGCCCACGAACTTTACTGGACGGGCGTGGGCAGCGATCTTGAAGTCCGCGAAATTTTTTTTTGGCCCGAGCCCGGCCCGAAATGCTGTTTTTAGTTGTTTTACACTATAAAATGCGCGGGCGGCCCGCCCAAGCCCGGGCCCGGCCCGAGCCCGGCCCGAAAATTAAGGCCCGACGCGTCCAATGGGATGCTCATGGGCAGGATTTTTTCAGCCCGAAATAATAGAATTTTTTTTCGGCCCGGCCCGGCCCGAAAAATGCTCAGGTCTATTTAACCTACGTGGCAAGTCATTTAATGAGGATAGAAACTATCATCAATATACCGTTGGGATTGCCCTCGTGAAACCATAGAAAAGGTACACACAACTACATTTGGCCCCGTTTAGTTCGTGAAAGAAAATTTTTGGGTCTCCTTTCAATACCTATTCGGAGGACCAAACATAGATTAATTACAAAACTTATTACACTGATGCACGGGAAATTGCGAGCCGAATTCATTAAGTCTAATTAATTCGTCAGTAGAGATTATTTAATGTATCACAATATTGTCTAATGATGTCATAATTAGCTCATTAGATTCATCTCGAGTTTTGAGGTAGAGATTATGAAATGAATTTTATCATTAATTTACATTTAATGCTTCTAATTAATATATGTTCTGATGTGACGGGTAGATGGTGAAATTTTGGAAAACTAAACGGGACCTAGTCTATAAGAGTAGATTCATGACGTTTGGTCACGGGGTAGTCTGTACAAAAGGTCACGGGCCTGGGTGCAAGCTCCCTTACATGCACCAGGGAGTCTTGGACCACAGACCTCATCTCGGGGGAATTATGTTCTCAGGAGGAAGCAGCTCTTATCATTTGCGGAGTTTGGTCGTTGTGGTCGGGATGTAACGCTAGAAGGCATGGACGTTCTAACTAGAGCCCAACAACAGCAGCAAAGCACGTTGTTGTAATGATATTTTGGATGGAAAGGAATAATGAAGTTGTAAATATATAGTGTTAGAATAGTGTTTCTTATAACAGAAGATGTGATGGATGTGATAGGTAAATAATATTTTTCACTGTTACTTTGTACTAACAAAAAGAACAGGACCTGGCCTGGAGTGGAAAGTAATTGATCAACCAGTTTAGGGCTAAAATAAGATGGAAGCGACCGGAGCCGGGCTGGCACAAGGTGAATACAAATGCATCTTTCATTGGATCAAGATGGCAGACGGCTGCGACGAGTCTCTATGATCATCTCCGTGATGCGCTCACGGCAGAGGCAATGGCGGCAAGGGATGGCGTGTCTTATTGGTAAAGATGCATGGTTGTGTGCGAAGGTGATTGTGGAGCTTGACAACCTTCCGCTAGTTAATCTTCTGTGATCAGGAGAAAGCGAACGAAGCACAATCGCAGGTCTTTGGCACGAGATCAAGTGTTTTTTTCTATCTCTTTTGTAAACTGGGAAGACAACGAGGCGGCTCACTATTCTGCGAGTTTGCCTCCGGAGTCGTCACCGATAATGTCTTGGTCAGACTCTTTCCCAACGAGAGTTTGGTTAGGGTGGCCGAGGAGGATTGTAATGCTGCCGATACTTAATGAAGTTGTGGTGATCTTGCTAAAAAAACGGCATTTCTCAACTCTCTACTGATGTAAAAGTATTTATACAGCTTCATAATAAGGGTAATCCGTTTCATTTAGTTAGTAGAGATGCTTCATTAATTAAATGGCGAGGAGACTAAGAGGGTGTTTGGATCCTTGTAGTCACCTGACTAAAGTTTAGTCAGACTAAAAAATTTTAGTCACCCCCTATTTGCAAAGTGACTAAAAATAGTCAGTATTAAATGATTCTCTCTCCCTCCCTCCTCCTTCTCTCTCCTCTCCTCTCCTCTCCCTTTCTCTCTTCTCTCTCAATAAATGCAAAGAGAGATTTTTAGTCACCAAAAGTTGAGGTACCCCTGACTAGGGACTAGACTAGTTTTAGTCACCCTTTAGTCAGAGGTGTTTGGAGGTTTAGTCCCCTAAAGTGATTAAAACTAGTCTCTAGTCTCTAGTCAGGTGGGATCCAAACACCCTCTAACCCAGTAGTTTGTACAAGCGTAATTATTGTGAGAGCCCAAAAGTCCTCCTGTAGCAGGGAGACAAAACCACCAGGGAGAACGACGGTGGTCCATGTAAACACTAGGTAGCCGCCCCCTGATGGCAATGGATACACAGCCCATAAATATGGCGTAGCTGTTGATGACTTCTCCATCCAAGTCCTCGAAGTAACACCTGTACAGAAAAACAGAGCAAAAGCATAAAAGACGAGAAATACATTACTGTATATATGCTCCCATTCCATTCATCGAAGTGGGACAGCCAGATCTCACGCAAAGGGGAGGCACATGTCGTCCAACCACCAGAGTCAGAAAGAAATCTCACGCGCCTTCCCTCTTCCCCCGCTGCATCTACAAATAACTTGTCCCGTATTCTTGACCAATGGCCAGCGTACGCTCATTCATATAATGTTGGTTGGAAGACAAGCCAAAGTTTAGAAGTGCGGCGGCAAGAAGCAAGGAACTAATTAAATTAAAGAGCAACCTTCACACACAAAAAAGGCAGAAGAGGGAAAGGGGGAAGGGATAAGAGAGAGAGAAGCAAGGTACTCACAGGCTGTAAAGAGTAGCTGCACGCACTAGATTAATACTCCCATCCGTTCATAAAATATAAGGATTTCTAACGATTTTAGAACAAATTTAAGATCGAGAAAATAAATACTATGGTTCACGTCATTTCGTTACAATAATACTACAACTTTTTATGTTCCAGAATGGCGGTCACAGCTCACAAGTCAAATACAAGGAGCGCTGAAGTGTCGGGGGCAGGGTAGAGAAAGACCCTTTGGTACGCTCCTTTAGTCCCGGTTCAACATTGAAACCGGGCTAAAGAAGTGTCGTCGACGTGGTCCGAAATAGGTGAGGGAGCCGCCCTCCCTTTAGTCCCGGTTGGTATTACCAACCGTGACTAAAGGGGCTCGTCGAACGGCTACTTTGACGTAATGATTGGCGCCGGCCTTTAGTCCCCGGTGGTGTTACCACCCGATACTAAAGGGTTCACTTTACTCTCGGGTAGTGACACCACCCGGGACTAAAGGCCGCGCCATATAAATCGAGCTTCTTCTTCCTCCTCCTCCTTCCCGAGTCATTCTTCACCTAGAGCTCAAGCTCCTCTCCATGGCGCCTCAACCCTAGGGAGGTGCTGCTGAATTTTTTTTCATCAATTTGTGAAGATTTCTCTCCTCCAAAGTGTTGCTAAAATTTGATTCTTCATCCTCCCTTCATTTGTTGTGATTAAATTTTCTTTTATATTTTAGAGATGAAGAAAATAGAAATTTTAATTTCTAGGTAGGAGGAGCTAATAAGAGATGAGGTTCTTTTATATACTTTAGATTTTTTTAAAAAAGTGGTTAGCTAGATACTAGCATTCTCTTATTTTCTTTTATTTTGACGTAGAGAAAATTGAATTTTACTTTTGGATATAATGATACAAAGAATTAATTTCACATTTAGCTATTTTTTAGAAGTTAGTTTATAAAAAATATGGTCATTAATAATGGAGATAAAAAATAGCCATCAGGTGACCTCTTTATGTCATTGTATCACAACAAATGGCCAGATGCCTGTAGTTCACATAGGATCTAAGGATTGTCGCGATTGTGATGACTACAAGTCCCAAGCTGGAACCGGTCAGCTTTTAGCTTTTGAACCTCTGCTTGAAACACATTTTTGAATTCACGTATTGTCTTCAAATCATCCACATGTTCAAGAAGTATTTAGGTAGACCTCCAGTTCTCATCATCCAGTTCATAACGGAACACATCATCAAACTCACCCTTCTTCATCTTTGTCTTGTTTGTTATGATTTAACAAAAATAATTTTTTTCACTTAATATGATGCAGATGAACCGGTAATGGATGAACGCCGACAGAAGATCCCTGGAGTACATTGCTGGCATGCATGCTTTTCTCGAAGCGGCCAAAGCCAAAAAGAACCCAAAGGGATTCATGTGTTGTCCATTCTCTCAGTGCAGAAACGACAAAGACTACTCTGACTTGGGGACTCTTCACCTCCACTTGATTAAAAACGGATTCATGTCGAATTATGTGGTTTGGACCAAGCACGGTGAAAGAGGGTTTGTGATGGAAGACAACGAAGAAGAGGGGGATGATAATGACATTCCGGACTGGGCCGCGGGGCAAGCTTTTGCGGATACATTAATCGAAGGTGCTGACGAAGAATAGTTACCAGAACATAGCCATGTTGATGATCTTGGTTAGGTTCTACAAGATGCGCATAGGGACTGTGCCAATGATAAGGAAAAGGCAAAGTTGCAGCGTCTGATAGAAGATCACAGAAAACTATTGTACCCGGATTGCAGACAGGGTCACAAAAAGCTTGACACTACACTGAAAATGTTGCAGTGGAAGGCAAAACACGGTGTGTCTGATAAAGCATTTGAGGGGATGCTAAAAATTGTGAAGGACAAGCTTCACGAGAACAATCAATTACCGTCCACAATATATGAAGCGAAATAGATTGTGTGCACCTTGGGGTTGGAGGTTCAGAAGATCCATGCCTGCCCTAATGATTGCATCCTATATCGAGGCAACGAATATGAGAACTTGGATGCTTGTCATGTGTGCGGAGCACTACGTTATAAGATCTAGAGAGATAAAGATCCTGGTGCTCTCGAGGGGAAACTCCCCAAGATGAAGAAAGTTCCGATGAAGGTTATGTGGTATTTTCCTATAATACCACGTTTGAAGCGTTTGTGTAGGAACAAAGTAAATGCTAAGTTGATGACATGGCACACAGAGACTCGCAAGCAAGACCACATGTTGAGACATCCAGCTGATGGTTCTCAGTGGAGAAAGATTGATAGAGCATTCCTGAAGTTTGCTGGGGATGCAAGGAACATAAGGTTTGGTTTAAGTACGGATAGTTTCAATCCATTCGGCGAGTTTAGTAGTGGTCATAGCACTTGGCCTGCGACCCTATGCATGTTCAACCTTCCTGGTTGGATGTGCATGAAGCGAAAGTTCATTATGATGTCGGTGCTAATACAAGGTCCAAAACAACTCAGCAACGACATTGATATGTATCTAAGACCATTGGTCGATGAACTATTACTGCTATGGAAGGAGGAAGGTGTACGTGTGTGGGATGAGGATAAGCAAGAGAGCTTCAACCTACGAGCATTGTTGTTCGTTACCATCAACGATTGGCCTGCTCTAAGTAATGTATCAGGGCACTCAAACAAGGGATATCGGGCCTGCACCCACTATTTACATAAAGCAAAAGGTATTCATCTCAAAAATTGTAAGAAGGTCGTGTATATGGGTCACCCCTTAAGGAAGAAAGGGAGGCATTGGAAAGGGAAGGCTGATCATCTTACAAAGCCCACCCATTTTAAAAGAGAGGAGATATTTGAGATGGTAAAGGATCTAAGAGTAGTCTTTGGAAAGGGTGATGGTAGTGAACCTATTCCACATGACGCTAACGGACGTGCGCCAATGTGGAAGAAGAAATCTATATTTTGGGAGTACCTTATTGGAAAATCCTTGAGGTCCAGAGCGCAATTGACGTGATGCACTTGATGAAGAATGTTTGCGTGAACGTGTTATACTTCTTGGGTTGTTACGGTAACTCGAAGGATACATTGGAAGCATGATGGGACCTGAAAGATATCCATAGGAATGAAGCACCTTCGAAATAAGTTGATGAAGAAGCAGATCCTGAAGAGGTTTGAGGAAGAAGAACAAGATTACTTAGGTCCTGCTAATTACACTCTCAGCAAGGAAGAGAAGGACATCATGTTTGATTGCCTAAATAGTATGAAGGTTCCATCTGGCTACTCGTCGAATATAAAATGAATCATAAATATGAAAGATAAGAAGTTCACAAATCTAAAGGCCCACGACTGCCACATGTTGATGACACAGTTGCTTCCAGTTGCGTTGATGGGTGCTCTACCAGAGAGTGTATGATTAGCGCTCATAAAACTTTGTAAATTTCTCAATGCAATTTGTCAGAAGGTAGTCAATCCAAGAAACCTAGCGAAGCTACAGAATGATGTGGTGCAATGTCTTGTCAGCTTTGAGTTAGCATTTCCACCTTCCTTCTTCAATATTATGACTCACCTCCTGGTGCACCTTGTGAAAGAGATTAGTATTCTCGGTCTAGTATTCCTCCACAACATGTGTCCTTTTGAGAGGTTCATGTCAGTCCTCAAGAAATATGTTCTTAACCGCACGCGTCTGGAAGGAAGCATCACCAAAGGGTATGTAACTGAGGAGGTCAATGAGTTTTGTGTTGATTTTGTCGACTCAATTGACTCGATTGGGGTTCCAGTATCACGACATGAGGGGAGGCTACTAGGAAAGGGCACTATTGGAAGGAAATCAAGTTTGAGCAATGATACTGATTTGTTCCATAAAGCACACCTAGATGTTCTACAACAATCATCCTTGGTGACTCCATATAGGACGGAACACAAGCAGATTATTGCTTCTCAAAATCCAACCAAAACCGAAGCCTAGATTATACGCCATCACTTGGAAATATTTCCCTCATGGTTGAGTGAGCAACTTATCGGTGACTCCATGATTCACCCACAACTCGCTTTGTTAGCTAGGGGACCTTCTAGCACAATTGTGAAATTCCAAACTTACGATATAAATGGTTATACTTTTTACACGAGAGCTCAAGATCGAAAAAGCACGAACCAAAATATTGGTGTCTGCATGGACGCCATCGACAGCAAAGGGTGCAAGACCTCCTAGTATGGTATCGTAGAAGAGATATGAGAGCTTGAGTATGGGGCACTGAACATCCCTCTGTTTCTTTGCCAATGGGTAAAACTAACTGGAGGTGGTATAAGGAAAGATCAATATAGAATGACAATAGTGGACCTGACTAAGATTGGGTTCAAAGCTGATCCATTCGTCCTTGCCAAAGATGTGCATCAGGTTTTCTATGTCAAGGATATGATTAGCAAACCGAAGAATAAAAATACCTAAGAAGAAGGACCACAAGAGCTAAAGCGTCACATAGTTCTTCCAGGTAAAAGAGTAATCTGGGAGTCGAGGATAGAACAGACCAGTCGAATGATTATGATCAGTTTGATGGCATACCTCCATTCACTGTCGAAGTTAACCCAAGCATATCGCTTGGAAATGAAGAGACACTGTCCTTACGTCACGACCATGACCCGAGAACTTTCGTCAAGAAAAGGAATTTCAATGTTGTACTGTAATATAATGTTGTATGAGTGTATTCCTTTATGTATTTGAACTCAAACTTTTTCTAAGGCCTAAAGATGCCATGTGGGAAGTAACCACCAAGTTTGAGATTTTTCTGAATTAGTTAAGCATTTTTTAGTTTAATTGAATTTTCGTGTGATATCACCCGGTAATTAAACATTGAACTGAGTCCACCCCTGAAAAGACCTAGAATGGTGCCAAACTTTGCCACATGGTCTCTTGTGTCTTAGGAGACAAATATTTGTGGAGTCTGATGTATAATTCTTGTGTTTTCGACATGTAATTCACCATATTTTGTTTGATGTAGCATGAAAAAATACAACAATACATTCAATCATCAGAAAAACCTAAGATCTTGTGTGGAACCATATTTTGGGTGTAGATGACGACCACAAAAATTTCAAACCATTTCAACATAGACGGAGTCCATGTGCTTCTCAAAGGTGTATAGAACCTTTCATCAAACCATGTGTGTACATAGGTTCTTAGGGATTCTAAAGTACGTGCACTTTGCAGTGTCGTATTGGTCTCAAACTTTTTCTAAGGCTTGAAGTGCCCTGTGGGAAGTAACCACCAAGTTTGAGATTTTTCTGAATTAGTTGAGCATGTTTTTCAGTTTAATTGAATTTTCGTGCGATATCACTAGGTAATTAAACATTGAACTGAGTCCACCCCTAAAAAGATCTGGAATGGTGCCAAACTTTGCCACATGGTCTCTTGTGTCTTAGGAGATAATATTTGTGGAGTCCGATGTATAATTCTTGTGTTTTCGAAATGTAATTCACCATATTTTGTCTCATGCAGCACAAAAAAATACAACAATACATTCAATCATCAAATTTCAGACCATTTCGACATAGACGGAGTCCATGTGATTCTCAAAGGTGTACAGGGATTCTGAAGTCCGTGCACTTTGCAGTGTCGTATTGGTCTCAACTTTTTCTAAGACCTGAAGATACCCTGTGGGAAGTAACCACCAAGTTTGAGATTTTTCTGAATTAGTTGAGTATTTTTTCAATTTAATTGAATTTTCGTGTGATATCAAATGTATTGATCTTGTACTGTTTGAACATCCTATTGTCTTCACTTATCGTCATTTATGAGTCGAAGAAATTAATGATGCATAAACTGACTCAATTGAGTTTGTAAAAGTTATATCAAATCAAATTAGCATATTTTATGATTAAAAATTCGAAACAGGAAGATTGTAAATGAAAAATTAGAAGTAATTGTTTCAACTATTAAATTAATTTCTGTATAGAGAAGTAAAGGTTATTATTTTTTAACTCAAAATAATTTTGCATGGTTCAAATATTCAAACTTACCATTTTAAAAAAATATTACAAAGAGAAAGAATGAGAAAATGAGGAAGGAAAATGTTCCCCCATTTGTAATGGTTGTTGTTTGGCTCCTGTTACCCACAAACGCGGCAGGCTCGACCATGATTTTGCACCACAACGCCCGTTTCTAATGAGGACTTCTGGTAACAGGCTTGTTAAACACCCATTACATATATTCTTTGTAACAGAGTTAAAATGTGTTTGTTACGAAAGTTAAACCTATCGGTAACGGGCTCTTAAAATCTATTACCGATCACTGCCCTATCGGTAACAGGCTCTTAAGGTCCGTTACCGATGACCATTTGACACCCGTTACTAGACTCGGAGTTTGACTCCTCGATAAGCGAGATGTGCAATTAGTAGTATCCACTCATCGGAGGCGCGTGTTTGGAAAACGCGTCTCCTGTATCTTTAGTGAAAAAGGAAAGACCGGATGGTAGCGACACCAATGGGTCTCTTTTGTAACATTTCAGTGGTAGTATTCAACCAGACCGGATGAACAAAAGGTGAAAGTCCAATCCGTTCTGTAGTATTCAGTCAAACAGGATTAAATTGTCACTGCTACGCAATGATAAAACTCAATGCCTTACATTTTAGTAGTACGCAACGATAAAACTCAACATCCTGAAACAGAAAACATAAAAAGAGTCATTGATCTACTTCTTCTACTCCTCCTTCTACTAGTAGCAGTTACCACTAATCCACTAATCATGGTGTTGCTTCTTTGTCAATGGTGCACCCGGCGCCTTGTTGCAGCTACTCACGGATGAGGATGTTGCTCTGTTGCCGCCGCCCGTGGAAGATGGCGGCAGACCTCCCTGGGTGCCACCCGTAAAAATGAGGGCATCCCTCCATTACTGCCGCTAGAGGATGATGGCACCGTTCCATGGTGGCCGGTTGAGCACGGCCTTGGTGCCGCTCCATGGCGGATGATGACGGCCGGTCGATGATGGCCTCTACTCGGCGAGGATGGCAGAGATCGACTGTCGCTGACCAATGAGGATGAGAGAAGATGACGGTGCTTGGAGACGTCAGTTCCCCGGCGAGTGGCAGTGCTTCAGCACCCCTGACCCCTGCACCTCTTGCTGACTTGCGAGGGGTGCGATGTTTCAGAGGCACATGATCTTGGATTTTATTTTGTTCCACAAAATTTGAATCATTAGAGGATGTGTCAACCAGCACCCGAATGGGGCTCCGCTCTGCCTACTCTTCATCAGACAACTTTGGATCCTCCCTTTCATCAGAAGAGGAGGAGGATGTGGCTTGCGCCGCACCTCTAGGAGACAATGGCTCCATGGGGAGAGGAAGAGGGCGCTGTGCAAGAAGAGGGTTTTTGTTTGTTGCCAGTCTGGGATATTTATGGGTAGAGGAACCCATTCAGTCATTGTTAACAAAACTGCTCCCGAAAAGATTAGTAGTATCCACTCATCGGAGACGCATGTTTGGAAAACATGTCTCCTTCTCCAAAATAAATTATCGTTGCCCCGACCCCTTCATCTACCCGCGAAACCACCACAACCCCTTCGTCTACCCGTGGAAAAACCACAACTGCCTACACTCCTCATCGTCCTCATTCCTCGGTGTGTTCGCTCTCTGCGTGATAGCAGTAGAGGGACGAGAAGACGATGGTCGCCTTTCTCGGAGATGCCTAGCAGCATGCCGGCAAGAAGCAGGCCGCACCAGTCGCCGCTGCTGGACCTCCCTCAAGAGATCCACATTAAGATTGAGGCGCGCGTGGGTGTGACCTCGGAGTGGCCCTTGGCAGACCTCCGCAGCCTACGAGGTACCTGCTCAACCATACGCCACGTGTGTGGCCACCGCGACGTCAGCCGACATTTGGCGATAGAGGGGATAAGAGATGATATTTCTTGGGTGTGGGCCTTCCTTGCACCCACCGCCTACAGAGCCTTCCTTGCTATGCTGACTGATCTCGGCAATCCGAGGGCTTGCTTCTACTCCGGGATCAACGCTGTGTTCATGGAAAACAAAGAAAGTGATGATCTTCAGCGCACCACCGAGGGTGGGCATGATGCGGTGGTCTATCTGTACGCCATCTTGCTCTACAGAGACAATGGCGGTGCCGCCGCCGCCGACACCATGAAGCGGTACATGAGGCAGGTCGCAGGCAGCGGCAGGACGACGAGGTGGCTGAGCAATGAGGGGTGTCTGCCTTTGCACACAAAGGCTGCACGTGCGCTCCACTTCACGACATGGCGCATTTGGGGCGAACTGCTGCCGCTGCCGGTGCCGATGGCACAGCTGCATAGCGATCAGCCGTGCGCAGGCAACGACTGCGGTGTGGATAAAGAATGGCATGGAATTACTCTATTTTGCAGGAAAGCTTGTAGGCTCCACTGCGAATTGGTGAAGTTCGAATGGAGTATTGGAATAGGAAACTAAATCTATGTTTTGCTTTTGCTTTTGCACCTGAAAATTAAATCTATGTTGCTCGTATTATCGGGCCCACGCGTCAGTGTCAGCAGCCTATATAAAGAAGATAATCGTTGCCTGCCCGCCGGGACCCACCTGCTAACAAAGGAGATGTGGGTTCACCAACCCGCGTCTCCTTTGTTCTGGGCAAAATATAGGTAAATCATACAAAAAATGGACTGCACACAGATAATCAAACAAGCAGATAATCATTTGAGCATAATCATAGAAACTATTGGACATCACACAGACATAATCATGTCTCTTAAGATGCAAACTCTCACACACAGATAGTAGTCATAAGAACATATTCTATATTTCTACATATTTAAGATGATGCATATATAGCATCACATGTTCACATATGACATGCATAATGTTCAGAACAGACATATTCACATTTGATGTGCACCAGCAGGGGCACATCACCAAAATAAGACTGCATCAACTGGGCACATCACCAAACTAGATTCTAGCTGCAAGGGCACTAGTTAGATGGCTTCTTTTGTGCTACAGTCTCAAGTTCAACTATCTTTGCCTCTAGTTTTACAAGTGTTTTCTGCAGCTCAGCATTCTTCTTTGCAGCTTTGGCAAGTTGAATACCCTTCATCTTCTGTGCACCTTTAAGCTACTCCACCTCAGATTCCAGTATTTTCTAACCATTTTCTAGGAGACTTATGTCGTCCACAGCCTTGTCGTCCATCCTTCTATCCACCTTGTCGGGTACTTTTCAGATGCAGTCAATGTCCTCCCGAGTAACAACACATTTCTAAAACAAAGGAAAATTGATGCAAGTTTCATAATTAGATTGCCAAGTTTAATATCATGAAAGACAAGAAAGCTGTTTAGCTGTAACTGGGTTCAAAACCTGCCTCAACAAAGTGATCAATCCTTCTTTCCAGCTTGTTTATGTCTTTCCCGGTGTAGTCAAGAGCTTGGTTGATCCTGTCGATTTCTTTCCAAATCATGTCAAGGTCCTCCCGAGTTACAAGAACTCCCTAAAACAATGGCACTAGATGTTTAGTTAATAAAAATCGATGTAGCATGAAGATTCAACATACAGGCACAATCAACACATAACTTTTGAGACAAAATAGACATCATAAGAGAGATAACTTGTCCACAGGAATAAAGATAATTATTACAAACAGTTAACTTGTCCATCTAGATAGGTCTTAACTTGTCCATCACATTTTTACAATGGTCATGCTATTTGACCATGCACATCAACAAAAACATGCCCCTTGAACATCAACAAAAGCATGGCTACCTGACCCTACACATCAACAAGCTTGAACTTCCTCATGCCCCATTAAGTTTGGCTCCTTTTGCTGCCTCTTCATAAGCAACCAAGGTTTCTTTAAGCACTTCGAGTGCGTCTTCAATGGGCTCAAGATTTTGTTCAGTTGTATACTTGTACCTCCTTATGTGCTTAGCCTTTTTGATGAGGATGTTCACTTCTTCCATGATTTTTCAACCTCGGGTTTCACATAATCCCAGACTTTAAGGTTTAGTAGTAACTCAAGCTCTACTCGCAAGTCATAGAGTTTTGCCTAAAACAGGGTTAAACATGGTATAAGAATAACATAGTTAATTCAGAAATAATTTGCCTCAGAACTTGGAGCAGTATAGGCACAATAATCATCATAGGCAAATTATATAAGAACTTGAAAATTATCCTAGGCTTCCTAGCAGGGTGACAAGTAAAAGCAGAACTTAGTTCTGAACTGATTTGCCTCAGAACTTAATATAAGATCATGACAAGTATGGAAGACATCATCATAAGCACTAACTTTATCAAGCTCAAGCTCAAGCTCCATCTAGAGAACAAATAAAAGGAACTGAGATTCAGAGAAACTTGCCTTGCCGTCATCGTGGTCGTTGCCAGAGTCGGAGATGAGGTCATCTACACCTTCGCTGCTCCCTCGACCCCTCTTCGTTGTTGCCAGACATTTGTGGTTGCAGACGTGAGGTAGGAACCTCGCCCTCTTCGTTGTCCCCTCGCCGGCACGCTCCTCCCTGCCGCTGCTTGGCGCATCGTTGGAACCTGAGAGGATCCAGTTGAGGACGCTCAGCTCCGACTTCGGGTTTGCTCCACCACCGCTTGGCCCCTCTCTGACGCTCATCGTCATCTCTCTCTTCGCCGCCGTCTCACCGGCACGCGCGTGGATCCAGTTGCGGCACCGCATCGTGTTCGGCTTCTCCTCCTCGATCCTCGGTGCGTGGGGTCGTTCGTTGCTTGGCCCCTCGCCAGCACTCATCGTTGTCTATCCGCCTCCGCTCACCTCGTCGCCACCGTCTCCGCTCACCTGCGCTAAGCCTAGTGGGAAATGAGGAAAGTGTTGTGTGCTGTGGTTATCCATTCGGAAAGAAGAGTCATTGTCGGGGTGGATGGATATTCATTTTGCAAAATAGAGAGTCATTGTCGATGTAGGTTAGAGAACTCATGTCTCCTTTGTTGGCAGGTAGGTCCGGGCAGGCGAGCAACGATTACCTTCTTTATATAGACTACTAACGCTGACGCGTGGACCCGACACTATTATTTTTGAAATGAAACTTGCTTTCCTCAAATATTAAAACCCATAAAACAACATCTAAAAATTCATAAAAAATATGAACAATTCATAGTTGGGTATTTAGTATTTGAAGAAAATATCAACAGCCACACTTGTATAACCAAAATTATTAAAATTCGAATTTTTATCTCATGTTTATGATATAAGAATTCTAATAACATCTTAGTGTGGTCTAAAAATTTTACAAATTGACTTGGCAACATAATTTGAGTCTCTAAACTTGTCATAAAAATTTCAAATGGTTTCGATAAAGAAAGATTATACTTATGTGCAAATGTCTACATCTCTCACATAGTTTCCTAGAATGTTACTTCAACATTGAAGCTTTCCACACTTTATGCCGGCACCCGGGGAGCCCGAGGAGGCGCCGCCACCGCCGCCCGAGGAGCCCGACCCTCTTCTTTCTCAACTACATTTGAACAACT
Organism: Cenchrus fungigraminus; assembly: GCA_036936925.1. Classification (NCBI taxonomy): domain Eukaryota; kingdom Viridiplantae; phylum Streptophyta; class Magnoliopsida; order Poales; family Poaceae; genus Cenchrus; species Cenchrus fungigraminus. Next base: position 102,413,664 of record CM072769.1, on the reverse strand, counting down.
GTTAGTCCGTCAAAATGTTCGTCGAAGCTTCCAAGAAGCTTCAGTGGGTGGCCGTTGCGCTCGGCATCCAACGACCCAATGATCCGCTGTAGAGGATCGTGAAAGATTTCGCATTCAAGATCCATGACTGAGATGGGGACCTTAAGACCGTCGTGGTCGGTGCTGCCGTCGACGATGGCAGCTTCGACGGCGGTGACGAGCGCGGCCTCGACAGCTCCGGCTCCGACTCCAACGGTGGGGATCCTCCGGTGGTGACGACGCATCCTCTACCTCTGCTTAATTAATTTGTTCCTCCTCTGTTTGTTGGTCCTCTACTTGTTTGTCATGAACATATTCCTCTGTTAATATGTGTTCCTCCTGTGTGTTTGTTGAACTTGTGATGAACTAGATCTAAGAGACGCGGGTAGATCCATCTGCGTCTCCTATAATATTTGTTGAACTTGTGATGAACTAGATCTAAGAGACGCGGGTAGATGCATCCGCGTCTTCCTTTTGCAAGACTTGCATACGTTTTTTTGGTTGTTGCGTGTGGAAGTGCTTTTGAGCTTTCACACTAGAATCAAAGTGAAACTTGGGTGCTAACGTCTGGTAAGTGTCCATTTACCATGTTCTATCTTCTTAGGGCTTGTTCTTTTCGTTCGAAAGGAATAGTGAAGTTACAAATGAATAGTGCTGGAATAGTATTTTTTGTGAGAGAAGATGTAATGAATGTGACAGGTTTCTTTGTGAGGTAAAGAACAGGGCCTTACAGAACTCTCTCAAACTCTTGTGTTTCCATTTTTGTAATGGAAATGGCTTCGAGGCTTGTCTGAAATGACATCGGCATATTTTTGCAGAGTTTCTCCTTTCACCGATCAGTGGCTCTTTTGGTCACAAATAAACAGTAAAAAGCACTATTCGCATATCACATCCATCACATTTTCTCTCAAAAGAAACACTATTCCAGCATTATTCATTTGCAACTTCACTATTCCTGACCTGTTCTTGTGTGAAAAAGAATAGTGAAGTTGAGGAATAGTGAAGTTGCAAATGAATAGTGTTGGAATAGTGTTTCTTGTGAGAGAAGATGTGATGGATGTGATAGTTAAATAGTGATTTTTACTGTTCATTTGTGATCAAAAGAATAAGCCTGAATGTGCATGTGCTAGTGCTGTTACCCTGGGTGACACAGGCTCCCGCCGGCTTCTCTTCATGCCTCCGCACGAGCAGCTTCTCCTGGAGGTACACTGTGCATAACACATGCATGCCTTCGCCCTTTGTAGTTCTTGCCAATGTTGATGTGACAATATGTTCAGACTCTGTTCCTAATGTCAGCATGAAAAAGCATTCTGGAGCCTTGTAGTTATCAGACTCTGTTCCTAAATATCGGCATGAAAAAGCATTGTCTGAGCTTGAAATTAGAAAATTTCTGTGTAGGGTTAGGTTTGACAGCATATCTCAGATTTCCAGATCTCTCTTTTATCAAATCCACTGAAGAGATCAATGTTACAGGTATACACTGCAATTCATTTGTTCCATGTCCAGGAGACCAGAACTCCCACGAAACTGCAACCCGCTCAGGACTAGTCCCATTTGGGTCGATGTAGGACGCTCTTCCTCTTAATAAAATACACATCCAGGCCTATTTGTGAAAAATGGCAAAGAACTGTCACAAAATATAGATACAGGTTCTCACTACAATCTCAAAACAGACTATATGGGCAAATGGGCACGAGTAATCCAATTTCAGACTAGCGATAGCGGTGATACATCATACGCATATCTCTGCAATGCACACAAGTCCACGGGGTGACTGGAGGATCAAGGCAGTACGAGTGTACCCACTGCGACCTGCAGACATGGCAGCTCAGAAGAAGCTCCTCAGGTTCACGGCTGTGGCACTGGTAACATGCTCCTTGCCCAGCCTACAAAATGGTGGGTTAAGCATTGCAAACCTAAACTGATTCAAGCAGCAAGGGGGCACATAGGATCTTACCCAGGATCGGGAGAAGCCATAGCTTTCATTTGGGAACACAAAAACATCGGTGGAAGCTTCACAAGGAATGGTCTGGGAGTACATCTTCTGATCGGAGGTGCCTGCCTCGTCCACCTTACTGATCCATGTGAAACTGGCTTTACAAAGGGGGCATGTTGAGACTTTCTCCCTGGAAGCCTGCAACATGAAGGTGCAGCTGTAAGAATTACAATTTTTTTGTTGACCTGAAAACCTAAAACCTATAGCCATGTCAGCTTATTGCTAATCCCTTTGGCACAAGACTTGCCTTTAGTTTGACGTAACATTCCTTTTAGTTATGATATAATTATGTCTTGAATCTGCATTAGTACATTCTCTACTGTCTTAGTCTGAACCAAACCACGTGCCCAATGTTTAAGTAGGCAAGTGGGTTATTATAGGGGCAAAAATATGTCTCCAAAGTATTGAGTACGGGGCGTACCCAGTGCAAATTGCTCCCACGCGAGGTGGGGTCTGGGGAAGGGCCACGCAGGTGTATTTCTAGCAGCCTTTCCCTTGCAGTGCAAGGAGGCTGGTTCGAACCCGGGGCTGCCAGGCCACAAGTGGAAGTCTTACCACTGCGCCAGGCACGCCCTTCAAAGTATTGAGTACAAGGAAAAAAATAATATAAACAAAGGTTAAACAGGAACCAAACTAAAGCTTACCAGACAAAAATTTGCCCATTTTTGAATGCATGAATAACAGAATCGGTGTCCACATTGTAAGATGCCCCTTGTAGAAGAAAAATCTGTCCAGCATATGGCACATGATAATTCTTCTTGCTTTTCTAAATTAGATGATTTTTCTGTGGGTTTCTTGTCATCTTGCATTTCATCATCAGCTATGGCGCCAAGGCTGCAATCATCTATTTGCTCCTGAGTACAGAAAGCTGGTTCCAGTCCAGATAAATCACATGGAGGCAAGCTTGTTGAACTCTCCCTTAAGTCAACATTTTCCATTTTTTTTCTTCTGTCTGGTTCATGCCTACTACTTTCACCATATTCGTACATTGAATCCAAGGTACTTTGACGAAGTGATGATGATAATATGTTTGTTTTGGTATGTTTCTTTCGAACTCCTATAGACAGTGTATCCAAAGTCTGAGGTTCATCGAAGCTGTCAGAAAAACAATCAATTTCTGTAAGATCCTTCCTTTGTCCCTTCTGCTTTGATGTGCTCCTTGATGCTGTGTGACTTGACTCATGAATGTGTTTTCTTGCCTGTATTGTCATTGGATGCAAGCATAAGCTTACAGATAAAAAGGTGAAACAAATGGAAGTTAAAAAGAACCAAGCTGTGTACATGTACCCAAAAGGGTGCAGGCTATGAGATGCAGTAGTCACAGCAGGATTTTTTTCATCTTGAGCATGGACAAATGCAACAAAATATCAATATCATCAATATTAAAGAAAACAATCTCTATATACGTCCCTCGAGTTGTCCTTAAGCAGGTTTATATTACGATAAGTTGTTTGCCTACCAGATCCTTTTCTTTTTTTTATTAAACTACTGGGTCCTTTGTTTATGAATACAAGTATTAAACAACACAGAGCACCACAATCTGGTCTTTTTGAAGGGTCCTTGATTAGGATTCAAGACCAGAGTACTGAGAGGTTAAAGAAATCTCCAAGACTATAGTTAAAATAAAAGAAGGGGTTGATAATATGAACTTGCACATTACCATGGCACTTGATACATTGTCCTGCAGGTGTAGGACATCTTTATCTGCTGATTTTTTCACACGCTTCAAACGTTTTCTTCTTTCCTTAACATCTGATGAATCATTCTTCTCAGAATCCCCATCACCAACAAAATTCTGAAGCCCACAGGAGACCCAAGCTCCATCAGACAATAGATACAATACAGTATAGAAGTAAGCACAAATATAGAGAACTTCCAAAACTTTTAGAGAAACTAACTTTATGCTTAGGTATAGCACAAGTACATATAATTTAAAGTTTAAAAACTCAATTAGCAGCTTAGATGTAAGCAATAGACGATACAGAGTTCCTGTATGAGGAATTTTTTTATGCATATAGATGCAAGATAATTTCTAATACACCACATACTGCCTTGGTATACCTGCTGTATAAATAAACTTTCATTTCATTGTCAGTTCCTTCTTTATACATAGACATTGAAAATGAGAACAATGTACGACGATGAAGTGACCATCAAATATCACAATATGAACCATTAGACAGCATTTCTACCTTACTAGAGTCTAGCCCATGATTGAACAATTATAAATGTGCTGCAATTATACATATGCAATATGTGTTTAATTGAAATAATGGATGATTGATTGAGAAATCATTTTTTAGTTCACCTAGCAGATTGAAGATCTAAACGACATGATGAATGGCACAAATATTAGAGAATACAACATCTAGAGACTGCATGGAGGAATAAAATCAAGTGCAGCTTGTGATTCTTACTTCTTTTAGTAGGGCTGATTGAGACCATGTCTGCTCCATATCACAATCTGAATCATCAAGCTTGATAGTATGGCTGGTCGTAGGAGTATCACAGAAACAATCAGGTAACTCTTTCAAAACTCTATCCTCCGTGACTTCATTTTTGTCGCCTCGTGTACTGGGACGAGCAGGCAGCTCTGGGACTGACCCTGCTTCTTCACCACTGTGTATCAGGCAGAAACGAAGACTTTCTTAGAAAGAAGTCAACATTTTTACAGAATAAGATAGTATCTGCAACTTCTAGCTTACAGAGATTGTCCCTGCTTCTTCGCAACTGTTAATAAAAAAGAATGATAGGTTTTAGCTGAGAAACATATTGGCACAAATCTAAGAACAAAATGTGACAGATGGATTAGAACAGTCTGCAGCAATTTCGTTCTTTGGACACATTATAACTGATGTTATTGCACAGTTGCTGTGCATCTATAGAAACACAATTCCTGATTACAAATTCACAATTCCCATCAGATGCTCTACCCAGTTCCCCAAGTCAATCAATTGCTAGGCACATGTCTGATCATATCTCAAGTTCACAACAACAGTTGACGAAGAGCTGCTCCTACCTTTCCATCAAGTAGGGGCCCTCCGGGAGTCGCCTCCCCTCCCTGAGACACTCCAGGAACCACCGGTGGCTGACGACGCGCGTCCCGAGCTTCCTCGCGATGCCGTACTTCTTCCCCTCGAGCCTCCAGCACACCTTCCCGTCCACCAGAAAAGCGCGCACCAGATTCAATTTCGGATCGCGCGGAATCAAATCAACCGAGGGGGCAAAAAAAGGACCGGAGCGCAGGCAGCAGGGCGGCGCGTAGTGGCGTTGGCGTACCAGGTGGGTGATGGACTTGCTCATGGTTCCGACGTAGCTGGCGCCGGTCTCCGAGATGAGCTTGACGAGCCTGTGCCGCCCGTCGCCGTGGTAGCCGCTCACCGTGGCGACCACGCTCCCCATCCCCTCGACCGGCATGGGATCCGCCGCGGGGTGGATCGGCGGGACGGGAACCACTACCTGGGCAAGGCGACGGAGGCGGACGGCGAATCGCCAGCGCCACCACGGCGGCGCTGCAGGGGGTGGGGAGGCGAGAAGTTTCTGGAGGCATTCGAAACTCCTCTCGCCTTTTCGTGTTTCCCGCCCTTTTGCTGTTGAAATTTTCGGGCGCCCGCGCGGTGGTGTGGCTGTTGTGCGTGCGGCTGGGGTGTCTTTTGGTCCGACATTTCGTTTTGGTTTATTCGTTTATTCGGTGAGTAAAATTTTGATTTTCCAAAATCAAAAACCGATCGGTGTTTCATAAATTATAAAAGAACTTTTACACATTCGGTGTTCGGTGACAACCGAACTTTTTGTCTTCCTCTATTCCCAAACCTTCCATACAAACTAAGATCACACAACGAACTATGAGTAAGCCCAAGCAAAACTTAGGCTCCATCTAGGACTAAATCAAGATCACATCGGACATTTGATATTTTAATTCATTCATAATTTGACAATATGGTGCAAGAGTAAATATGTAATAATGATGAATTAATTAAACTTAATAGATTTGTCTCACAAAATATCTTTTATTTGTGCAATTAGTTTTATAAGAGCACTCACAGTGCAGACTCTACATAGAGTCTAAGAGCATTTATTACCTCGAAACTATCATAGACTTGGAGTCTAAATAAGAGGGTGTTTGGATCCCTTTAGTCACCTGACTAAAGTTTAGAGGGTGCTTGGATACTTTTTAGTCCCATGACTAAAACTAGTCAGGCTAAAAGTTGCTAGTCTCACATATGCTTGGATTCAAATCCTAAAGAGACTAAAATGTATTAAATGAGCATTAATTATCTCTCTCCCTCTCCCTTTTCTCCCTCTCCCACCAATAGATGGGGTATGCTACAAATTTCTATAAGGTTAAATGAAGAGAGAGAGCTAAAACAAAGTTTAGTAGGGGTTCCCCTTACTAAAACATTTTAGTCTCAAGACTAGTTTTAGTCTCTCTTTAGTCATGGGTGCTTGGAACTTTAGCCCCTCAAATAGACTAATTTTAGTCTGACTAAATTTAGTCCCTTAGATCCAAGCACCCCCTTAGTCAGACCAAAAGTTTCTAGTCAGCTCCTGTTTGGAGAGGGACTAAAACTAGTTAGTATTAAATTGTTCTCCCTCCCTCCACTTTCTCTCTCTCCTCTCCTCTTCCCTATTCTTTTTCTTCTCTCCCTAGAATAATGATGAGAGTGTTTTAGTCACTAGAAGTTGGGGTACCCCTAACTAGAGACTAGACTAGTTTTAGTCACCCTTTAATCAGGGGTGTTCGGAGGTTTAGTCCCTTAAGATGACTAAAACTAGTCTCTAGTCAGGTGGGATCCAAACACCCCCTAAGACTTGGAGTCTTGGTTTTTCTCCCTCTCTCTTCCATCAATATACTACCACATAAGCACCATATCAGCAAAATACAATAAATATGAAAGTAATAAATAGACTTAGACTCTACGGTAAAGTCTAGGTTGGGAGTGCCCTTTAGATCATATTAGTCTTTCTAATTAGCATGCAAAGATTCTATGTGGTAACTATTAAACTTTAGCCTTTGAATCTAAACACCCCTACTGGAGGTCGTGGTTGCTACTCACTAACATCAAGATTCCACAACCAGGCTCTTCAGGCGCGGTTTCGCTGGGATATGCTTGTCGAAAGCAGTCCGCCATCATTGATTTGTCGGGTTACCGATCAACTAATGCCAACCGATTTGTCGGGCTACCACTTGTTGTCAGAAACTTGACAAACGCAGAAAGAATCTAACAAAAGTACTCAGGAATCAATTCGATGAGTCACGATGACCACAGGTCCGATACAATCGCCGCCAAAGAGACGACAAAGCTATTGCTACTCTAATAGCTACTAGTAAAATGTACGTGCTGACACGCACATATTTTTAAAATATGCTTCCTCCTTTTTTTTATAAGGCGTGAGCTAATATGACACAGTCTTTCAAATCATACTTTGACCATTCATTTCTTTTATATTATATTATTTATGATTATGAATTTATAGTCATTAAAAAGTACATTTGATTACAAATTCAATCATGTCAAATTTACATGACAAAATGAAAAAAATGATGGGTAAATTATTGATCAAAAATTATAAATTTTAAATCTCATTATGTGAGTGCGCTTTATAAAAAGGAAGAGTATTAAACATGCACATAGTAAAAAAGTACACGGTGAAAAATATTTTTTATAGTTTTATTTTATAGCAAAGATGTTCCATGGATGATGTATTTTCAAAACTTCATTTATATTCAGTTATACCCACTAAAACTATACAATAATAAAATCTAACTCAGTCATAATTGCCTTCCTCCGCTTAGAGCTTTTATAAATTGATTTGCATTTTCTATTAAAATTAATCACGATAATAACTCATGCAAGGCTAAAATAATATATATTTCTCTATCATATCTCACTCTATGATTTGTTCTTCATATTATTTGACTTCTCGCATATCTTTCCTTGAAGCCGCGGGTTGATGTGACTGAAGTAACTGGTCGCCCTACAATGTCTATCCCTCACGGGACCTCATGCGTACAACGTCGGTCGCTAATAAATGAAAGGATCTTGTGATGCCTAGAGCGGGTGAATAGGATCACTTTAAAATTCTGTAAAATTTGAGCAGCGGATCAGGGGCCGGATGACCCGGCTCAATGAGCCGGATGACCCGGGGGGGGTCCGGGAAGGTAGAGTGCAATAAGCTTAACAAAACTTGAATTTGCAGAAAGTATATGAATCAAAACTTGCGTATATGAACTAGTTACCACCTGCAACAAAGGATTTCACAAGAAACAACACAAATATGTAGATCGATCCAAAACTAGCTTCTAGGGTTAGAGAAAGGGATGAACTCAAACAAAGCAAGATACAAGAGATTTAATCTGAAGTTCACTCCCACAAAGGAAGCTACGTCTCCGTTGAGGATCCCACAAAGTGAGAGCTATCACCAAGAGCCTCTTGCCTCACCCAATCCCCACGAAGGAAGATTGGTGCTCACTAAGAGAAATCCACAAAGGATGGGTAATACAAACGTTTCCGGGTGCTCCACACTGAGAGGGCACTCAACGGGCGATGCCTAACCGTCTAGAAGCAAGCTTCAAGAGTAACAAACGAGAATCAATCGATCTTGGCCGCCACAAGTGCTTCTTGAGATGAACAAGTGAAGGGCTAGCTCAAGGGGCTCACACTAGCACCTCAAAACTCTCTCACACCCAAACCCTAGGAGGATCCTTGCTTGTAATGGCTTGGAGAGGAGTGGAGAGAGGGGGAATGGAGCTTGAGGGAGTGTTTTTTTTCGTGGGAGGCAGCAGCTCAAGGAGGAAGAAGTGAAGGGGTATAAATACCCCCTCCCTTCAAAAGAGCTGTTAGGCTGTTGCTGCACCAGGGTCGGGTCATCCGGCCAGAGGGGCCGAGTCACCCGGCAGCCACCAGAGCCATGCCGGGTGATCCAGCCATCTGGGACGGTTGACCCGGTAGGGCTGTGGCTGCTAGGTCAAGCTTTTTCAAAGAGTTGTAGAGTATTGGCTAGCATTTTTTGGTTGGATTTTCTCAAGATAAGCACTTGTAGCAATTTTTGATTGACCGATCTCGTCCCTCTTTATAGTACGGTGTTGCCTAAACTCAAATTCAAAATAGAAATTAAATTTAAATCGCCATTTGAGCTTCAACACAAATATGGGAAATTGAGGTCCTTCCTTTCACATATGAATTTTTAATCTCTTTAATTCCTGCACACATTTTAGATAAACCATCAAATACTTAAATTATAATTGTCATTGTCACCAAAATAATTAGGGGCCTAGATGCACTTTCAATCTCCCCCTTTTTGATGATTGATGACAACCATAATTTGAGCTCACAAGAGAGGAATAAAATTCAAGGATTGTGTCCAATTATTTAGAAAAGAACTCCCCCTAAATATGTGCTTCTTCAACTAGAATGGCCTCAAATGCCAATTGCACATATTTAGAGTAGGCTCCCCCTAAATCATTGCATACAACACATGGTGCATATGTGTGATGAGCAATAAACCATGATGCATATGTCAAAGTATATCACAACAATAAAGTGAGAAATAACATATCATCAACCAACAGATGCATCACACACGATAAATAAGGTTCATTACATCACACTAGCATAAAAGAGTACCACAAATAAGTCTTACATAAATAAAAGTTCTCACTTGGCACAACCATTATTGACGGTGGAAATTCACCATTTCCAACCCTCAATATTCTCACATAAATGGAGGCATATACATTATTTACTAGCATTTAGGTTTGAATAATGTAGTTCCATTTGTCCTTGGAGATTATTTGTATGTAGGTGATTTACCCTTTAAAAGAGATGGAAACTCCACTTCTATGAAGAAACCATGCCAACTCAGCTGAGGAGGTGGCTGCCACCAAGGGAAACATGGCAAGACACGTCATCGATCCAGGGGAGGCACTCACCGATGAATCAGAGGACGCCACATGGACTTCACATGGATCAAAGGGCCCACCTCGGATACCAAATCAAGCCATGCACCGGGGATGGATCAGAGGGCCCACAGTGCAGCCACCCAGAGGAAGGCCACCAGGTGGGGCCACCCTAGGGGGCCGGCCGATCCTAGGATCGGCTGAACCGACCTAGGGGACTCCATCCTGGCCCTCCACGTGGTAGCTCCCTATTGGTCACTTGCTTCACTCCCGGGTGTTTAGGGGCCATTTGGGCGTCCGAGCAAGCCTTGTCCTTGCCTATAAATAGAAGGGGAGGGACTCCCATTTCTCACACACCACTCTCTCATTCTCCTCTCACTTTTAGTTTCCAAGGCCAGGGGGTAGGCTAGAGTAGCTCTTCTTCAGGTTCCAAGTCCTCTTGGAAGTTTAGGTATGAGTTCTCTTTTATCTTTATTTCTTTGTATGACTTTGATCTACTTCAGTTATTCAGCTATTTCATATAAAGTCATGGTAGATCATATTCTTGATATGTTCTTGAGTTCATCCTCTGTTCATCATTTAGAGGTTCGTGTTCTTCGTGAACACTACCTTTTGATCCACTTGAAGGGTGATAAACTCCTTTCTTATGTGTTTGTTCATAAGTTAGAGGCTCATGTTCTTCACGAACACGACCCTTTGATCTTGTTGATTAGACATAAGACAGTTCATATCTGTTCATATGTCTAGCCTTAGTTGATCTTGTTAGATGGCATGAGAGTGTTGCATGGGGTCTGTGTTCAGGCTACGGTACTCGGTCTAGTTGACCAGTCTTCTGGTGGCTCTCACCCTGGGTCACAATAGCCCGGGCCGGGTGAGGTCTAGCAGCAACGTAGGCATGGTGCCTGGGTTGTCTGGCTATGATAGTTATGAGCATACCCCCCTGTAATGAGAGGTCGGTCCTCAGGTGGTGACAGCCCTGTTGGATCCTAGGGCAACCTCCGCGTTGGGGTACCTGCTGTAGGTGTCAAAAGTCTAGTTTCGCAGAGTGCTGGTCGTCGCGGGCTAGCTCCCCATTTGTACCTGGGTGCTGAACCATGTCTCCCTCATGCAATACTCATGCCCATCTCTTGTATCTTTTAGCTTTGTATGTTTAGTACATTAGAACCTAGAGCTAACTCGTATGTTCCCCCTAAGCTGTAGTGTGCTAGAGTAGAGGTAGATTTGAGGTGTGTATGTCACACTACCCCTTATATCTTTTATCTTACCCTTGCCTTTGAGTGTGTTGTTCCCTATATCTATCTCTTGGTTTACATTCAGAGCAAAAGCATAAGTCTAAGATATCCGCGATTGCCTTCCACGGATTCGATACCCTTGGAATACTCTCCTTCCTTGGGGAAATGCTACAATGGTTTATCTGTGTGCTTGCGGATTCGTTCATGATCGTTTAGATTAACCTCTGGCAAGTCTTGACGTTCACGCTAACCCGGCGTCGTTAGTTGAGACGTTAAGAAATGTCAACAAGCATTTCTGGCTCCGTTGCCGGGGAAGGCACAGGATTATCATGACTATGCTTTGCATCTGTTTATAAACTCTGCGTAGGTTAGGACAACCCTCAATGCAGGCTAACCTTGATTGTCTTCTTTTATCTTTGGATGATGAAGACAGGTAGTGTATGACTGGTTTCGACTTACCAGAAAATTTTACTGAAGATCCCGGGTCTCTTGTGAGGAAAGCTCGAATTCATTTCGGCTCACCTCGTCGTACTCGTCCGGAGGGCGAACCAGCTTCCTTTGTACCATCCACGTCCAACGCTATGGCCCAGAAGACACTTCGTGAATACTCAGCTCCTTCTGCTGACCAGGTGCTGCAAGGCCCTGAGGTGGCAATGGGGACTGAAAATTTCGAGATCAAGATGGGTTTAATCCCGATGGTATAGGCTAGCCCATTCTGTGGCAAGCCAAATGAGGATGCCAATGCTCATCTGCAGCAATTCCTAGAGCTATGCAGCACTTTCGTCATCAGGGGTGCAAATATGGATGCTGTTCGTCTACGGCTATTTCCATTTTCCGTCTTGGGAAAGGCTAAGCAATGGTTCTACGCGAACCGGGAATCTATTGACACTTGGAGCAAGTGTTGAGAGGCATTTCTCAAGAAGTTCTTCCCACTGGGTAAAACCAATGCTCTTCATGGAAGGATTTCTGGTTTTCAGCAAGCAGCAAGTGAATCTATTCCAGAGGCTTGGGAGAGGCTTCAGGAGTATATCCTGGCCTGTCCTCATCATGGAATGGAAGATTGGCTCATTCTTCAAAGTTTCTATAATGGGTTGACTCCGACAGCCCGAGGCCATATTGATGCTGCTACTCAAGGAGCATTCTTCTCACTCATGGTCGATAATGCTAAATTACTCATGGAGAAGATGGTCTCCAACCAAGGGTGGAGTGATGAAAGACTCCAACCACGACCGATGGGTACTCATACTGTCAAGGAAGCAGACATGATTACTGCCAAGATGGATCTTCTTATGAAGAGATTGGATGACTACACCAGCGAGAAGGCTGCCATGGCTACCACTACTCTGCCTATGGACTCTCACATGACCTGTGAAGTCTGTGGCAACACTGGGCACTTAGGCAATTATTGTCCGGAGACTCAGGAGGAAGTGATGTACATGAATGGCAATAACAATGGTTATCGTGCACCTCAACAAGGAGACCAATCGTGGAATCAACAACGCCATTATTATCAAGGAGGTAACCAAGGTAATTCTTACAATCCTAACCAACCTTCCTTGAGAGATCTTATTTTTGGGCAAGCTAAGATTAATAAAGGTATTAACAAGAAGCTAGCTGCCCTTGATAAAACTGTGTGAGCCAACTGGGTTTCTAACATTTTGTTGAAACTCAGCTGACTCTTCTGAGCAGAAGAAAAACTATCAAGCTTAACGTTGAGGCTTTCCACAGTTAAGCTTGATAGTTTTTCTTCTGCTCAGAAGAGTCAGCTGAGTTTCAACAAAATGTTAGAAACCCAGTTGGCTCAGCTGGCTGCTTTGGTTCCATCTCCTGATAACGGGAGGATCCCAGGGCAACCCGTATCCTCTTGTGAAAATGTTAGTGTAGTGTCAGCCAGGTGGGGTAAGCCACCTAGGAGGACACATGCTTCAAACTATGCAGGAAAGCCCATTCAACAAATTCTTGATCCATGGGAGGAATCAGCAGTGGTGCACAAGAAAGATCCAGGCTACCCAACTATCACGTGCACAATCTATTACAAGAAGATTAGGCATGCCCTTTGTGACTTTGGTGCAAGTGTTAATCTCATGTCCAAGGCCATGTTCGAGCAACTGGGATATCCAGCTCTCTCTTCAACAGCACGGACCATCCAACTCGCCGATTCAACGATCCGATATCCAGAAGGAGTTGCTGAGAGTTTATTGGTTAAGGTCAAGAGCTCTTATGTCTTCGTGGATTTCGTGGTCCTTGACATGGATGACGAGGGAGGAATGCCGCTCATCCTTGGGCGGCCATTTCTCAGTGATGTCCGAGCTAGAATCAATGTGGGATCCGATATCATCCATTTCCGCATTGGGGAGAGGAACTTGAAGTTCAAGTTTCAGGATAAAGAAGAGCAATGCTATCTGGTGCAAGATAGTGTTGAGCAGCTTGAGGGAAGGACGGAGCCTTCACCCCCAAGGAAGAAATCTCCGTCAAAGAGGTTAAAGAAAATTCGGAAAGAATGATGGAAGATTGAGATGGCACCAACCTCTACTTCTCAGGAGTGGGGTGCTGAATGGAATTGATCGCTGAGAAGAGTCCAACTCGTCAGACTAAAAATGATGGGTCCTTTCTACCAAAAAGGTTAAAGCTGGTACTTATCTCATATTTCCCTTTCCAAAATTTTATTTACAAAATTGCATATTTGATTTTTCAAAACCTTGCATCTGCATGCTAGATTTATCTAGCCTTTTCCCTTTTCCAAATAAAATTCTGAAAATTATTTCTGAGTTTGAAAACCATAGAAAATTTATTTGGGTAATTTCTGGAGTAAACTTTGGCCGGTGCACCTTGGCATATCTTCATATAGCCGTTGGTGGCACACCTGCCAAAGGGGGCCAGCACCGGGCCCACCACTGGGCCGGCCGAACTAGGGTTCGGCCGAACCCTGGTAACGGTCAAGTGGACCCAGCCTTGGCCAACGGCTCCTAGCCGTTGCCCAACGGCTATCCCGCGGTGTGCTGCCCCTTTGCTCTATAAATTGGACCCGAGAGGGGGTGTTCTTCACCCATTCAACTCATTTCATTCACACTCCCCTATCTACTCATTGCTCTCTTGGTTTTCTTGCTCGAGATTGGATCATCAAGTGGTCTCTCTATTGTGTTGCTGAAAATATTGTTGTTGGTGGAGCAAACTCGGTAAGAACTTCATTCGATTTCACTAACCCATCACCGAGTTGCTCTTGTTGTTTCCTATTGTTGTGCTAGCATGAATTGGGCGGCGAACACTCTCTGGAGGGTGACGCGCTCACGTTCCCGTTCACGGGCAAGCATGAGTGCATCCACCCCCGCTGAGCCGACGCCGAGCCCATCAACAATGGATAAAGAAGAAGAGCAAGAAGAGCAAGCCGAGCCACAAGCCGCGGAGGAGGTTGTCGACGACACCCCCTACCTCAGCTTGCGGGGCGATCGAGAGGAGCAAGCCTACGCTCTCTAGAAGGACCGAGTCTTCGCCCACACCAGGGACTTCGACCCGGCTCTCATGGAGAAAATAAGTATGAATCTCGAGTTCGCTTCCATTTGGAATGCTCTTGGTTGGGAGGAGTTTGCGCCGGTCACAGAGCTTGGCTCTCGACCCCTCACCATCCAGTTTCTTTGCTCTCTTACCGAGACCCCGGATGGCATTGAGTTTCGTCTTTTCGGGACCGATTATCATCTTTCTTGGAAGGATCTTAGTCGTCTTCTTGGTTTTAGTCCTCGTTGTGTTGTCTCTTTGAAGCGAGCTTGTGAGGGTTATGTTCAGGAATCTTTCTGGGCAGATATCTCTGGTCTTGTTTACAGTGGCAAGTTTGTACCTCGGTGCAACGATATTGTGTATCCCACTCTCCGCCTGTGGCACAAGTGGCTCGCCATTATTATCTTTCCACGAGAGGATGTTTGGCCCGAGCGCAGCGATGAGATGATGCTATTATACGCCGCTGTCAACCAGATCAAGGTCTCTCCCGTTAAAGCAATAATTCGGCAGTGGATGACGAATTTCAAGATGATAGGTCCTATCGAGTGTACGGCTTTGGTGACTCGTATTGCTCTCAGACTCGGGGTTCTTAGCGGGAATCCCGTACCCTTCATCGGGACGCCTCGAGTTCTCATTGATGAGGCATACTTGATCCAGGGGCATATACTCAAGAGGGGCCAAAATGATTCTTTGACTTTCTTCTTTCCGGACTATGCAAACCAAATCTCGTTACCTAACCCGGGGTTTGGATTGTATAACTCGGAGTCACTCACCATTCCCCTTGTTACACAAGAGGAAAGCCGTCGTGTTAGTGTTTGAGGCAGGTCCACCAGGAGCGCAGCAAAGAGAGCACACATGCAGCAGCAGCAGTCACAGCGACACCACCGCCTCAGCCACAGCCTGTTACACCACCGGTGGCAGGAGGGGCCCCTGCGGGGTACATGTCCGGGGTTACCCCTGGATATGCACCTGGTTGGGATCAGCCCACCTACCAGCCGAGTGCGAGTGGCACGGCTTGGGCAGGAGCGAGTAGAGCTCAGTGGGCCACACCTGCTAGTTCCAGCTCCGGTGGTCCACCTCCATCTTCGTCCTTCTGGCGACACTCCTCTGCATCTGCATGCGATGCGTAGCTCACACAGCAGATGGGAGAGCTCACCGTCCAGGTCACGGGATTGGAGGAGACGCTGAACACCCACGTCGAGTCTACCTCAGCGTGGCAGCGTCAGGCTGGTGAGAGGATAGCAGCCATGCAGCAAGATCAGCGGCAGTACATGGAGGCACAGAGGGCTTACTATGCGAGTCAGGGTTTCTTCTTCCCTCCTCTGCAGTGAACCTGAAGCTAGCTTGGGGGAGGACCCCCATTCTGAGGTAACTTGTATCTTCCTTCATTTTCAGAATATCTTATAAATGAAAATCCAAAAAAATCTGCAAAATAAAAAAGACCAAAAATATTTATTTGCTTTCATCATCATCATTTGCTTAGTTTGCTTTGATATGCTTAGTAAGAATGCTTTGCCTCTATGGTTGAAATGATGAATAGTTGCTCTGTTTATTCTCCTCATATGTCTTGCCTACAACTTTGTATCCTACCTAAGTTTTGAGTTTGTTGGCTTGTATGTTCAAACCTTAGCTTGAAAAACTACGGGTAGCAGAAAGTATGATCCTTGCCTAAGTTGTTGTGAGACATGATATGGTAGAATAGAGTGCTATGATCTTGTGCTTAGTGATGCTTGACATCCGGAGTTTTCCTTTTTGAAAAAAAATCAAAACATGATGAGTTCCTCAATGATGAGAATTTCCCATCCAAGGCCATATGTAGATTCTAGTTCTTAGCCTCCACATATGCAGCTTATTCTCTCATTGAGCTTTGTCAAATTGTTGTGACCCTTGTTAGAACTCATACTCCCCTGATCAAGATCATGTACACGTTCATGCTAAACTTTTACACTGGAAGTTAAGCATTCATCATTTACTCCATACTGCTTATGCATTCTTCCGCAAATAAAACTCTATGTATCTTTGCATCATTCATCCCTCTCCAATTATCTTTAATAGAGACAAAGGGCTAGCTAAAAAAAAGCATGCTCAAAAGCATGGCAAAAAAATAAATAAAGAGAGCTAGCCCAAGTCTCGGAAAAAAATTCAAAGGAGAAAAAGGGACTGATATGTGCAAGAGAAAGAGTTTCACCATATAGATGGTAATAACTAGTACCTACTCCGGGGCTAGTGTCCACCTTACCATCAATCCCTCATTCCCTCATATAAAACATGGCAATATCTAGCACCCACTTTCGGGCCTAGTATCCACCTTGCCATGCTCATATCCATCACACACATATGCACATCTTGATCAGGATGTATGTTTGTTTCTTCCAAGGATCCGGTTTTTGACTTAGCAAAACATGAGAGACAAGTATGCCACATCTTCCCTACCTACAGCTCCACATAAAGCCTATTAGGAGTAGGATGTGAAGAAGGGCAACATTGATGCCTTGGTGAGGAATCATACACCTTTGAGCGACCCGAGAGTATCATTAGAGGAACTCTGATTTTCTTTTGAAAAAATTGCAAAACCTCCGGATTGCTAAGCTGATCAAGGTATGAGTGATTATGCATTCTCTACATAACCATTCTGTCTCTCAACCGCCCAAGGCAAGTAAAGCTATATGCCCCACGTATCAGGTGAAAGGTAAGAACATTGCCAACTTGTTCAACTCTTGGTAGAGTACTTTGCTGTATGTTTGCCATAAGTTGAGAATATAACATTGTAGCAACTCCTGATCAACCAACCTAAGTCTCTAATGTCTTGCTTCGAGATGAGCAAGAGGTTAGCTTGGGGGAGTTTGTTGACGGTGGAAATTCACCATTTCCAACCCTCAATATTCTCACATAAATGGAGGTATATGCATTATTTACTAGCATTTAGGTTTGAATAATGTAGTTCCACTTGTCCTTGGAGATTATTTGTATGTAGGTGATTTACCCTTTAAAAGAGATGGAAACTCCACTTCTATGAAGAAACCATGCCAACTCAGCTGAGGAGGTGGCTGCCACCAAGGGAAACATGGCAAGACACGTCATTGATCCAGGGAAGGCACTCACCGACGAATCAGAGGACGCCACATGGACTTCACATGGATCAAAGGGCCCACCTCGGATACCAAATCAAGCCATGCACCGGGGATGGATCAGAGGGCCCACAGGGCAGCCACCCAGAGGAAGGCCACCAGGTGGGGCCACCCTAGGGGGCCGACCGATCCTAGGATCGGCCGAACCGACCTACGGGGCTCCATCCTGGCCCTCCACGTGGCAGCTCCCTATTGGTCACTTGCTTCACTCCCGGGTGTTTAGGGGCCATTTGGGCATCCGAGCAAGCCTTGTCCTTGCCTATAAATAGAAGGGGAGGGGCTCCCATTTCTCACACACCACTCTCTCATTCTCCTCTCACTTTTAGTTTCCAAGGCTAGGGGGTAGGCTAGAGTAGCTCTTCTTCAGGTTCCAAGTCCTCTTGGAAGTTTAGGTATGAGTTCTCTTTTATCTTTATTTCTTTGTATGACTTTGATCTACTTCAGTTATTCAGCTATTTCATATAAAGTCATGGTAGATCATATTCTTGATGTGTTCTTGAGTTCATCCTCTGTTCATCATTTAGAGGTTCGTGTTCTTTGTGAACACTACCTTTTGATCCACTTGAAGGGTGATAAACTCCTTCCTTATGTGTTTGTTCATAAGTTAGAGGCTCGTATTCTTCACGAACACGATCCTTTGATCTTGTTGATTAGACATAAGAGAGTTCATATCTGTTCATATGTCTAGCCTTAGTTGATCTTGTTAGATGGCATGAGAGTGTTGCATGGAGTCTGTGTTCAAGCTACGGTACTCAGTCTAGTTGACCAGTCTTCTGGTGGCTCTCACCCTGGGTCACAATAGCCCGGGCCGGGTGAGGTCTAGCAGCAACGTAGGCATGGTGCCTGGGTTGTCTGGCTATGATAGTTATGAGCATACCCCCTATAACGAGAGGTCGGTCCTCAGGTGGTGACAGCCCTGTTGGATCCTAGGGCAACCTCCGCATTGGGGTACCTGCTGTAGGAGTCTAAAGTCTAGTTTCGCAGAGTGCTGGTCGTCGCGGGCTAGCTCCCCGTTTGTACCTGGGTGCTAAACCATGTCTCCCTCATGCAATACTCATGCCCATCTCTTGTATTTTCTAGCTTTGTATGTTTAGTACATTAGAACCTAGAGCTAATTCGTATGTTCCCCCTAAGCCGTAGTGTGCTAGAGTAGAGGTAGATTTGAGGTGTGTGTGTCACACTACCCCTTATATCTTTTATCTTACCCCTGCCTTTGAGTGTGTTGTTCCCTATATCTATCTCATGGTTTACATTCAGAGCAAAAGCATAAGTCTAAGATATCCGCCATTGCCTTCCACGGATTCGATACCCTTGGAATACTCTCCTTCCTTGGGGAAATGCTACAATGGTTTATCTGTGCGCTTGCGGATTCGTTCATGATCATTTAGATTAACCTCTGGCAAGTCTTGACGTTCACGCTAACCCGGCGTCGTTAGTTGTGACGTTTAGAAATGTCAACAACCATCCATCACACTATCACACAACTTAGTTCATTACATGTCCACTAAACTATTACATGAATAGCATGATAAAATATAGATAGATAATTTTGTGAGGGACTTCCATCCTTCAAATTTCACTCCCTCTTTGGCAACAAGCACAAAAAAGGGAAGCTACTCCTCGTAGTCCTCTTCCTCCTCACCATCATAGTCCTCTTCTTCTTCATCATCATCTGTCAGGACCCAAGAACTGATGTCCTCCCAAGGGTTAGGAATCGGAGAGGGAGGATCAAACACCCTAGGTTCATGCACCGGAGAGTGTGGAAGATTGATCCTAGCTGCCATGTCCTTTTTGATTTTTCTCATTCCTATGGAGCTCTTGGGCCAACCACTGCCTATCCGCCTCACGCTCTCTAGCGTTTTGGCGTTGCAAGTTAAAGCAAGCAAAGATCCCTTTGGCAATAAAATTTAGTTTTCCCTTCTTGTGCCTAGGGACCCCCTGAGAGTGAGAAGCACCTTCCATTGGAAGGGGATCAAATGAACACCTTGGGGGTTGAGCTTGAGAGGATGAGGCACCCGCATCACCGGGTCCATCAACCGGATATATGCCCGGATAATCTCCCTTAGGATTAATGCCAGTCTGATGCTTGACATATTTGAAAGTTTGGATGAGCTTGCCCTTACTAGTTTGATACTTCTCATGAGGGGTGTCAGTTTGAAGATCAAGTTTGGTTGCATGCTTGACAAGGATAAAGATATATGGTGCATAATGATAACCACTAGAAGCAGTGTATGAGCATGTAATGATCTCGCTCCAAAGAAAATGGCAAGCATTGAATTAAGGTAGACCGGGAGCCATTTGATAAAGCAAGTTTCTAGCTCTATGTGAGATGTTATCGGAATCACCAGCTCTAGGTGTGAGAGTGTGCCTAAAGAGTAGGTTTAGCATCTTGTAGTAAGGGGTGAGACCACTAGTATGACCATACTTGATGTTACCATATGCTCTATCATACATGAACTTCATCTTCGTCACCACTAACTCATCTCCACTATGAAGGCGCACAAGATCACTAGAGAAGCAATTTGTGGATGTGGCGCTTCTAAGCTTAAAGAGATTGGCAAACTCCCATAAAGAGACAGAGAATCTCTTACCCCCAACGGTGAAGTGCATGGTGTTGTTGTCATTGTCAACATAGAGAGTTGCATAGAATTGTGCCACCACTTCCTCTGACCAATCACATGATAAACCCATGAGGTAAGAAACTCCCATATGCCGGCAACAATTATACACAGCTTGTGTAAGTTCTTGAAGAGGAGGTGGTAAATCATGCAAGAACTGCCAGTCAATCCACTTCGTCTCTGTGGTGACGCGACTCTTAGGTAAGATGGTGGACTCATACCAATCCGCTTGAGGAGCAAGCCAAAAGCGATCATCACCAAAGAAAGACCTTTGGAGCCGCCTTGGATCTTGAAAGCGATGAGGTCTCATGTCAGTTCTGCTTCTCATGTAGTTCACCAAAAGAGGATCACGCCTACAATGCTCCGGAGCGTGAACGGGAACTACCATGTTCACATAGCAAGAGATATCCATATCCGCATCATAGCGACCCCCAACTTCACTTGAGCTTGCTCTCTTTGTCCTTACACCAATGGAGGTAGTCTTCTTCTTAAGGATGGGATTGCCTTCTTCTCCACGGCCACGACCTTGTGCACGAGAGGGAGGAGCTTGTGGCTTAGACCTCTTGGCATGAACATGAATACCGTACTCCTCATCCGAAGCACGATACTCCTCTTCCTCACTTGCACGATATTCCTCTTCCTCGCTTGATTCTTCTGATTCAATTTCCTTGCCTCGATCAACTCCTTTTTCTCTACCCATCTGTAGAAATAACCGATAGAAATTAAGATAGATAAAAGATTTAAGAATTGATAGACGATTTGATTGAAGCTAGCATCATTGGGCCGTCCGGACCCTGTCCGGGTCATCTGGCCAGAGGGGCCGGGTGACCCGGCGGGTCGTGAAGAACCCTAGATCAATGGCGCGGTGGATTGAGTAAAGAGATTGAGACAAGATCATGGGGGTGTGTTCTAGAGTCTATATAGAAGCATTTGACTGAAGGAAATCATATAGAACGACCCACATTGAGAGATCGGAAATTCAGGGATTTGAATGGATTTTACCGTTAGATTCCTGCGAAGTTTCCGGATGATCCGGAGAGGAAGGAGCTCTTGAGGAGGAGAGCAATCCAATGCCCCCAACCACGGCCAAATCCCGCGGTGGAGCTTGAAAATCACCTTGGGACAAGAATGGGCGGCGGCGGCAGTTTGGAGTGAAATGAATGTGGTGTTAGGGTTTGAGGCCGTCGGCCACGGGTCTTTTATACCTCCTACGCCTGGACTGGATGACCAGGCCGGAAGTGGCCGGGTGACCTGGCGATCACCAGAGCCGCGCCGAGTGATCCGGCTAGACGGGTCGGATGATCCGGTCAGCACAGGAAACACCCAATAAGGCTAGTGATGAGTGATCTTGAGATTTTGATAGATTTTGAGATTGAGATATATGAGAATATAGCTAGTGGATATATAATAAACTTTTAACCACAAGTGACTAGCCACAATCAACAATTCATAACAATAGTCACTTAAGCTAAAGATTGATCCAAGGATCTCAAAAACCAAATTTTCGAAAGACTCACACAAAAGAAAGAAAATAAAACTTTTTCAATCTATCTAGGCAACAATCAAGTATGTGCAACATATCAAGCCAAGTTACGAGAATCCAAGATATTTAGTTCACTCCTCAAAGCACAAAACCTTTGCTCATCTAGAGGCTTAGTGAAGATATCGGCAAGTTGCCTCTCTGTGCTTACATGACGTAGAGCAATATCTCCCTTCGCCTCATGATCCCTTAAGAAATGATGTCGAATATCTATGTGCTTTGTTCTAGAGTGTTGCACCAGATTGTTTGCTAGCTTGATGGCACTCTCATTGTCACACAAGAGTGGAATCTTACTAAACATACAACCGTAATCACTCAACGTTTGCTTCATCCACAAGAGTTGTGCACAACACGCACCGGCCGCCACATACTCGGCTTCGGCCATGGACAAAGCAACCGAATTTTGTTTCTTAGAACTCCATGACACCAAAGACCTACCAAGAAATTGGCAAGTCCCCGCTGTACTCTTCTGATCTACTTTGCAACCGGCATAGTCTGAATCGGAATAGCCAAGTAAATCAAAAGTGGAGCCCTTGGGATACCATAAGCCAAGGTTAGGAGTGTGTACCAAATATCTAAAGATTCTCTTAATGGCCATTAGATGACACTCCTTCGGATTAGCTTGAAATCTTGCACACATGCACACACTAAGCATGACATTGGGCCTAGATGCACAAAGATAAAGGAGGGAGCCAATCATGGAGCGATATACCTTTTGGTCGACCGACTTCCCTTCTTCATTGAGATCAAGATGTCCATTTAATGCCATAGGAGTCTTGATGGGCTTAGAAGCGGCCATGTCAAATCTCTTGAGCATATCCTTCACATACTTGGTTTGACATAAGAAAGTCTCTTCCTTCATTTGCTTGATTTGAAACCCAAGAAAGAACTTCAACTCGCCCATCATAGACATCTCGAATCTCTTGGTCATGATCCTACTAAACTCTTCACAAAATTTATCATTAGTAGACCCAAAGATAATATCATTAACATAAATTTGACAAACAAAGATATCTTTTCCACTTCTTTGAATGAAGAGTGTAGAATCGGCTTTGCCTATCTTAAAGCTGCTCTTGAGAAGAAAATCCATAAGGCATTCATACCATGCTCTAGGAGTTTGCTTGAGCCCATAGAGCACCTTATGGAGCTTGTACACATGGTTGGAGAAGTTTGGATGTTCAAAGCCTGGTGGTTGTTCAACATAAACTTCTTCTTGGAGAGGTCCATTCAAGAATGCGCTCTTCACATCCATTTGATGAAGCTTGAAGTCATGATGAGTAGCATAGGCCAAGAGTATACGAATTGACTCAAGTCTTGCTACCGGAGCATAAGTCTCTCCAAAGTCCAAGCCTTCAACTTGAGTGTAGCCTTTTCCCACGAGTCTTGCTTTGTTCTTTGTGACGACACCAAATTCATCTTGTTTGTTCCTAAAAACCCATTTGGTGTCGATCACATTTTTCTTGGGTCTTGGCACCAACTCCCAAACTTCATTCCTCTTGAAGTTGTTCAACTCTTCCTCCATAGCAATAATCCAATCCGGGTCCTCAAGAGCTTGTTCCACACTAAGAGATTCCAAAGAGGAAACAAATGAGTAAAACGCACAAAAGTTTGACAATCTTGAGCGAGTTGTTACCCCTCTTTGGATACTCTCAAGGATGTTGTCAACGGGGTGATCCCGTTGAACCATTTGATGAACTCTTAGATGTGGTGCTTGAGATTGACGTTGAATAGGTCCATCATCATCATCTTGAACTTGAGGTGCTTGTTCATGAGCTTCACCACCTTGTTCTTACCTTTGATCAAAGCCACTTCCATGATCGTCATCATGAGCTTGACTTTCATCTTGATGAACTAGAGAACTAGGTGGTTCCACTCTTGTTGATGATGGTGGATCTTGGTTGCTTGTGTCAACCGGAGCTTGAACTTGAACTTCCCTTGCCATCATTTCACCGGTGCCCATTCTAAAGATGGATATACTTTGAGGTTCTTCATCATCTACAAGGTTTTCACTGACTTGCTCTCCTTGAGAGAGTCGTTGGATTCGTCAAATCTCACGTCTACTGTGGTCTTAACACAACTGGTGGTCTTGTTGAAAACATGATAGGCATGTTCGTTAGTTCCATAACCAATGAGAAAACCTTCATCAACCTTCGATGCAAACTTTGAGGCCTTGGGTTTCTTGTTAAGTATGAAACACTTACCCCCAAAGACCCTAAAATAGTGCACACTAGGTTTCTTACCGGTGATGATCTCATAAGGAGTCTTGTTCAAGTACTTGTGGAGGTAGAGGCGGTTGGCGGCATGACACGCGGTGTTGATGGCATCCGCCCAAAATGAGTCCGGAGTCTTGTACTCATCAAGCATTGTTCTTGTCGCTTCAATCAACGTACAGTTCTTCCTCTCAACAACGCCATTTTGTTGAGGAGTGTATGGAGCCGAGAGTTCATGCTTGATGCCTTCTTCATCAAGGAATTCTTCAACTTGAGTGTTCCTAAACTCCGAGCCATTGTCACTTCTTATGTTCTTGACCTTAAGCTCGAACTCATTTTGAACTCTTCTTATGAACTTCTTGACCACTCCCTTTGCTTCACTTTTATCTTGCAAAAAGAATACCCAAGTGAAACAGGAAAAGTCATCAACAATTACTAAACCATATTTGTTACCACCGATGCTTATGTAGGCAATTGGTCCAAACAAGTCCATGTGTAGTAGCTTCAACGGTCTTGATGTTGAAAGGATGTTCTTGGCGGGATGATGCGCTCCAACTTGCTTTCCCGCTTGACATGCACTACATAACCTATCTTTCTCAAAAACAACATTTGTTAGTCCTAGGATGTGCTCATCCTTTTAAAGTTTGGCCAAGTTCCTCAGGCCAACATGGGCTAGTCGATGATGCCATAGCCAACCCATGTCGGATTTTGCCACTAAGCAAGCCTTAGGGTCCACCTTTACTTTTGTGAAGTCCACATAGTAAAGCTTTCCCCTTAGGTGACCCGCAAAGACAATAGAGGAATCCTCACTTCTAGAGACGGTCACATCCTCTTTGGTAAAGAGACAATTGTAGCCTTTCTCACAAAGTTGTGAAACCGACAACAAGTTGTACCCCAAACCTTGAACATGATAAACATCTTCAATTGAATTTGTTGTTGAAATAGCAATTTTACCTAGACCAATCACATCTCCTTGACAATTATCTCCATAGATGATAGTTTCCGTAGGGGTGTCATAATGCTCAAGGGATGCAAACAAGCCTTCATCTCCGTTCATATGATTAGTGGCTCCACTATCAATTAACCATGTGGTTCCACCGGAGGTGTAGGCCTACAAAACAAGTTTAAGCTTTTGGTTTAGGTACCCACAAAGATTTGGGTCCTTAGAGGTTAGAAGCATAAACTTTTGGAACCCACACACTCTTCCTCATAGCCTTCATGGTGTAGGCTCCAACAATACTTGACCACCATTTTACCATTGTGGTCCAAGGTCACAACATAGTCACAAGTGTAGTTGGGAGAAGGCTTGTGTTCTACCACATTCTTCGATGCCTTTGATGGTGACTTAACCCCACCATTTCCTTTTGTGATGTTCACAACCTTTGGCTTGTCTTGTGTTGTGGTAGAGGTGGTTACTCCATGGGCAATATAAATAATAGTGTTGAGGTAGCCTCCCTTGTTCCACAAGGGGATCTCATGCCCTTTCACCACCTTTCTACCATTGACCTTATTGTCCTTGTAGTGTCCAAGTCCTCTTGTGTCAATTGCCTTGGGTATGGACTTGGCACCCAACTTACCTTGTTTGATCAACATGTTCAACCGGGCAATTTCCTTATCCTTGCTCTTAGTTGTTTCCTCAAGCCTTGCAAGGTTAGTCTTAAGAGCATTTATATCAACATTAGAACATATAGAGCAACCTTTACTAGTGGAGGCATTAGAGTCAAAGTTTGCTTTAGGGTCGGCCTTGGTGCTTTCCCAAAGAGCACTATAGTTTCCTTCAAGATTTTTGTATTTATCTGTCAAGTATGAGAAGCTTGTTTGAAGCTCACTATGAGTAGCCTTTAGGGAAGCTAAAGATTCATTTACCAAAGAGTAGTCCTTTAGCATCCTCTTGTTAGAGTCATTGGCCAAGGACAAGCCTACGGTCAACTTCTCCACCTTAGCTTTCTCCTCAGCAAGGGTTTTCTCTAGAGCAAGGTTTCTTTCCCTTTCACGGATAAGCAAGTCTTCTTGCTCATGGAGAATCTTCTTCTTTTCATCTAATTTGTCCAAAAGCTTTTTAATTTCTTTATGACCCTTTTTACCAAATTGCTTTATCATGTTGGCCTCCATTTATTTTTCCTCATCTAGGTTGTCTATATCATTACTAGGTGTGGATGATGAGGTGTGACGGGGCCATGGACCAGGGCCCACCAAAACCCCTGAAAAACGCAATACGAACCCACGTACAGCATGCGCCGGGAGCTAACACAACGAGTGTTACGCTGCCTGAGCACGTGGTGGCCCGTACGACCAGTTTTCACCATGGGCAACAAGGCAAGCAGCTCCCGGCCGTCCGTACCCTCTTCCCCGAGTACGTGGTGGTCCGTACGACAAGTTTCCGCCTCCACTTCTGACTACTCGCTCGCACGAGTAGTTTCAACCTCACGGCCGTGGCTACTCACTCGCACGAGTAGTTTCCGTCCTGCAGCTACGACTACTTGTTCACACGAGTAGTTTCTATCACCGACCCGCGCAGGCTTCGCGGGGAAGGCACGGGACGTGTGGACCCACCAGATCGGGATCCCGAGATCCCCGGACATGCTCCCCCGCGCACTGCCACGTGTCCGCTCCACCGCAGCGGTCCGTCCAGGCCAAGCCGATTCAGTGTCAGGGGACGGATTCGTCAAGCCCTGCCATGAACGGCACAGTGACCATCGTACCACAGATGGCGTAATGGGCGCCAGACGGCGTAGGGTACAGTACACGCTACGCCCTAAGCATCGGGAGATGCGGCATAGATCGCCTACTTGAACGAGTAGTTTCCCGTCTCCGACCAGTTCAAGACTTGGCCGTCAAGGCCGCAGGTACACAGGCCCCGTTGACGTCCTGTGATACCCTGGTACGCAGTCCGCCACGTGTTGGCCTTCCTACGCGGGTCCGCCCTGACCAGGTCGATCTCGTGTCAGAGGACGGATCCTCCTGTCGCTCCCCAGCGGGCGCGGTGCGCATCGTACCACGGTGGGCACGGGGAACGCTGTGACACCAACGGCACAGTGCAAGCCGTCACCTATCCCTCGATCTCCACGGTGCAGACTACTCCATTCCCACAGTATCGAGAAAAGACAAGCCCCTGATCCACTGACGGGATCAGGGCACGTACTCTGCCTCCTGTACCCGACTAACTACTCGGAGGAGGACGCAGGAGGCCCCGGGACGGTTGCTTGGGACGCACGAGATCTACACCGTCACCCAAGGCCCCCGTAACAGTGCTTCGTCGCTGCTGCCTCCTGACAGCCTGATGCAGAGGAGGACACCTGAGAGCCAGGTGTGGTTCGAGGACCGGTGGATGGTCGCTTCCTGGTGTGATGAGTGATTGACAACGTGGTGTGGACTGATTCTTGGCTAAGTATTGCAGGTGCAGGTTGCGGCTTGACTGGTGCAGGTGCAGGTGAAGAACAAGCGTGAAAGGTCGTTGCCGGTGAGGCCTCCAGGTGTGGAGAAGACAAGTAGGCTTGGTTCGAGGGACCCGGTGGCCAGCGGGGTCAAGTGCGGGCCGCATGGTGGCAAGAACGGCAAGATGAAGTCATGGACGGTTTCTTGGTTGAGCCTCAAAACCAAGGTCGAGCCGGGACTACGTGGGAGCCGAGTCATGAGTGGTGATTGGCGGAGGCTACACCGAGTTCGCGGGGTTTCCGATGGTTCACCAGAAAACCATTGGGTTCCTTGGTTGATCCACAAAGCCAAGACCGAAGAACCGAAGACGGAGGTGCAGCAGCTCCAGACCGGTCTGACCGGTGGGTCTGACCGGTCTGACCGGTGGGTACCGGTCTGACCGGTGTGCGACGACGCAGTCCGGAATCTTCGAAGCGGAGGACACGCGTCGGGATCGCAAGGCTTGCGTCGAGGCTAAGCAAGTTTGCGGTTGCTGGGCATCCGTCCGATGGTGCGAAGACAAAGACTTCCAATTTCGCCCTCGAGGGGCATGTATCCCTAGTTAGCTAGTAAGGGTATTTTAGTCTTTCGGTTGCCTCCATATAACCCAAGTGGTGAGAGGATGGCAGCCATCTCTTGGAACCCTAGCTCATTTGGTTTTCCTATTTTCCTTCCTATTTTCTTAGGATTTTCGTAGGACTAGCTTGAGAGCTTCATGGTGAGATCTTGTGAGAGGGAAGGATGATCGGGCGGCAAGCTAGACCTTGTATGAACCTCTTTGGTATGTATAGATGATTCGGCGTGGTTCCTCAAGGCTTGGATGTGTCTTTCCCGTTTCTCCTTTTTGGTGATTTTCGGAGCCCTTTCTTGGCGATTTTCTTGGAGCGATTTCGAGGCCTTTCTCTTTGGGATTTGGTGGGGGATGTATGCATGAACCCTTCGTGGTTCTTTTCCCTTTGATTCCCCTTCCAAATCCGTGAGCAAAGGGGCTCGATTTTGGGGTTTTCGTGGCTCTAGGGTTAGAGGTGTTCTTGGTGGGATTTCTTCGATTCCTCTTGATTTGACAAGTTTTGGTGGACCAAATCTTGGCTATGGAGTACCCATGAGGTGTTCCTACTATCCCCAAAGTCTTGTGCAAAACCGTGGAGCGAATCGGGAGATCGGGAGTTGGATTTGGAGGAGTTGACTCGCGGGCGCTGTTCATCCCGAGCTGCCCAGGCACGACCGGTCTGACCGGTGCTCTTGACCGGTCTGACCGGTGCTAGCCCTTGGTGGGTTTTTGTCTCGGGGAACAGCCTTGTCCGTGTGGTTTTGTCCCGTGGTCCTGCTGTTCAGTTCTTGGAGTGTTTGGAGTTGTTTTGCTAGGATTTGTGAGGGGTTCTTCTTCCTCACAGGTTGTGTTTCGTGGTGGTTTTTGTTCCAGGGCCTAGAGGATTCACTGAGGCTTCCTGGAACGTTTGCTGTGCGGCTGCTGTAGCCACCGGCCTGACCGGCTCTGTCCACCGGTCTGACCGGTGTCACCGGTCTGACCGGCGCAGGCCATCGGTCTGACCGGTGTAGCACAGGCAGCAAGCCGTGCAAGTTTCCGCTGTGTGTTTTGGTGAGTTTTGGCTAGGAAGGTTGAGTGTTGGTTCCTAGGACCAGTAGCACTCCAGTGGCTGCGTGGTCTTGACCAACTTGGGTAGTTGGGTCGGAGACGTGAGTTGGAAGCCGTGTTCGTCTTGTTGGAGTTCCCATCTCCTTCGAGAAGAATTTTTATCGGCTCCCATTCACTCCCCCCCTCTCTGGTTCGCCTAATCGGTCCTTCAATTGGTATCAGAACCGGTTCGGGTCTTAATTGACTCTTACCAGTCTAAGATCCAAAGATGGCGTACCAGGAACGGGGTTCGGGTCCTCCGCACTTCGATGGGAAGAACTACCAGATGTGGCAAAGGCGGATGGCGGCGTTCCTCCGCGGAAAGGGTCAGATCCTTTGGGATGTCACGGTGAACACAGCTTATGTTCATCCGATGAACTTCCTTGCTCCAGGATCGAGGGATATGTTCGAAGCCAACAACAAGGCTGTCGACTACTTGTTTCGTGCTCTGTGTCAGCCTGAATTCGATCGGGTTCAGACAGAGGACTTAGCTTGTAGGATTTGGGAGCAGTTGAAGGATGCTCATGCTGGGAATGCTCAGGTTCAGGCTCGGATGTACGCGACTTACCGGAGAGAGTACGAGAACTTCACTCATCTCCCCGGTGAGTCCGTCGATGCCCTTTTCCAGCGATTTACGGTCGTTGTGAACAACATGAGAGCCAATGTGGACGTCCTCCCATACAATGATCATGATAGAGCCGTGAAGCTCTTGCACTCGTTGGATCGTACCGTATGGGACGGGAAGTTTGAGGCTATTGTTGAGTCCGAGAAGTATGATACCTTGACGGTGAACGAGCTGTTCTCGAAGCTCAAGTCGGCTGAGTTGGACCGTGGTATGACAGCCAAGATCGAGAGCCCGACTGATTCTCATAGTCTCGCTCTCGTTAGTGGCAAAGGAGCTAAGTCTAACGCTAACGCATCCTCCAGGATGTACTCTCTGTCTTCTTTGATGTCTTTGCCAGATGAGGAATTCGACGTGCTTGGAGAGGACGAGCTGGCGTTGCTGACCAGGCGGTTCGAGAGGCTGCACGAGAACCGGGTGAACACGAGGAGGACAGCACGGACGTGCTTTCAGTGCGGCAAGCCAGGACACTTCGTTGCCGACTGCCCAGAGAAGATGGAGAACAAGGACGGCTACAAGGACGGCTACAGGCACCGATCGAGCAAGGATGGCAAGTACCGATCGAGGCGCAATCACAAGCACAAGAACAAGCACAAGGACGAGCGACGGTCGAGGAAGAAGGATGGCCGCGGCAGGAAGGCCCGAGCAATGGTCGGAGCGAGCGACGTCGACTCCAGCTCCGCCTACTCTTCCTCAAGCTCGAGTAGCAGTGAAGATGAAGGTGATCGGCGCAAGAACAAGAAGTCATCCAGGAACTTGAGCGGGTTGAGCTGCTTCGCGAGAGATGGCTTCTGCGGCATGGCCCGTAGCTCCGACAGCAAGAAGAGCCACCAGAGTGACTCGGACTCTGACTCCGAGGATGAGGTATGTGATGAGCTCTCTTCTTTGCGCAAGGAGAATGATGAGTTGGTTGACTTGCTTGATAACCGCGATCACATGCTTAGAGAGGCCAAGAAGATGAGGAAAGAGCTTAGGGCCTCACTAGAAGATGCTAGGAACCGTGTGGCTGAGCTAGAAACCCAGAACCTAGATGCTAAGCTTGAGATTGATTCGCTTAAGGCTTCTCCTGTGGTTTCTGATGAGATTGATTGCTGTGATTGCTCTGTGTACCTAGCTGATCTTACTGCTCTTAAGGATAAGCATGCTTCTACTTGTGATGAACTAGATATGCTTAGGGTTGAAGTGGCTGAGCTTAAGTCTAGACCTGCTTTGCTAGGTGCTTGCACTTCTTGCCCTGTTTTGCATGGAAAGATTGATGAGATGCATGCTTACACTGTTTCGCTTGAGGCTAAGTTGAAAGAGCCTATTCCCACTTCTTGCTCTACTTGTGAATTGCATGCGGTTAAGAATTTGGAGCTTGCACATTATGTTGATCGCCTGCAGGATGAAAATGATGAGCTGAGAAAATGTATGAGCTGGTTGTCGGGTCAGGAGCCTCAGCTCGGTATCATGATAGCGGCTTTCAAACGCTATGATGGTCAGGCACTTGGGGCTGACAATCTTGGAGAGAACTGTGGTGAGGGAGTTGAGAGAGTTGGAGAGATTCCTATCCCACCACCAAACAGACACAAGAACAAGTTTGAGCCCAAGCCCAACCATCTCAGAAATAAACTTGACACTACTCCAGATCCACCCATATTCCCTCACCCAACAAATGATTTTCAGAAACCGGTGAAGTTTGTGAGCCCAAAGGGAGGTGAGGAAGGAGAGAAGAAGGGTGAGAAGCCGAGTGGGCAGCCCCAACCCAAGCCTAAGCCTAAGCCACAGCCCATAAAGTTCCATTGTGGGTATTGTGGGAGAGATGGTCACAAGGATGAGTTTTGCTTCAAGAGGAAGCGTGAGGAGAGAATGGCTAGAGAGTGGGCTAACAGGGATAGGTACCACCCCTCTAATGGTGTACCTGAGCCTCGTATGCAGATGCCCAGGGCCAAGGCGATTGTGAGGACGGTTCCGGCTTGGGGAGACCGGAAGGCTGCAGGTGTTGCTGCTGGCCGAGCCACACCGGTCAGACCGGTGTACTACACCGGTCAGACCGGTGCAGGTCTGGGCAGACAGCGAGTCAGGTTTCATGCTCGTGAGGATGCTCGGTTTGGTTCTGGAGGTCGTGGTTCTGGTGGTTGGTCTGGAAAGTTTGCAGGTGGTCAGTTTGCTAGGCGTTCTCCACCTCGTGCTCAATACGAGGGTGAGAAGAGTCGTAGCTTTGAGATGGAGCGGAGGTACGATCCACGGTTTCCCTTTCGTGGTTTTCGTCCTCCTCCAGCTAGAG
Organism: Cenchrus fungigraminus; assembly: GCA_036936925.1. Taxonomy (NCBI): domain Eukaryota; kingdom Viridiplantae; phylum Streptophyta; class Magnoliopsida; order Poales; family Poaceae; genus Cenchrus; species Cenchrus fungigraminus. The sequence goes on along the minus strand of CM072769.1, from coordinate 102,381,592 downwards.
AGGGTTGGTTCCCTCGTGGTGGTTACCGTGGTGGTAGCTTTGATAGGCGTGATGATTTGGTTTGTGCTAACCCCACTTTGGAGCAAATGGCTCGGCACTGGTTTTACTCTTTTGGTACTAACCCCAGTGCTGAGTCATTTGTTCACTCACGTGCTCGCTTTTGAATTTCAGGTGGGAGACTTGAAGAACATTTGGTTGATTGACTCCGGTTGCTCGAGGCATATGACCGGAGACAAGGGGTGGTTCTCAAGTCTCGTCCCGGTGGTGACAAAGAAGTACATCACCTTTGGGGACAATGGGCGAGGGCGTGTGCTGTCAGAAGGTGAGATTAAGGTAAGCGATAAGATCACTCTCAGGCGTGTTGCTCTTGTTCAATCGCTTGGATACAATTTGCTTTCTGTGTCCCAGTTGTTGGATGAGGGTTTTGAGGTGTTGTTTCGGCCTGGTGGTTCTCGGATTTTAGATTCTCGGGGGGATCTTGTTTGCATGGTCGTTCCCGAGGGTCAGGTGTTCCGAGCTGATTTTTCTCAGTCTTCTGGTGTGGAGCATTGCTTCTTGGCTGGTTCTTCGAGTGAGTTGTGGAAGTGGCATAGGAAGTTGGGTCACTTGAGCTTTGACCTTTTGTCTCGCTTGAGTAAACTCAATTTGGTCCGAGGATTGCCACGATTGAGGTTTGAGAAAGAGTTGGTTTGTGCGCCATGTAGGCATGCCAAGATGGTAGCCTCTTCTCACCCGCCTCTCACCGATGTGATGACTGAGCGTCCATGCGAGCTGCTCCATATGGACCTTGTTGGCCCAGCTCGTGTGCGATCTGCGGGTGGGAAGTGGTATGTCCTTGTTGTGGTGGACGACTACTCTCGGTATGCGTGGGTGTTCTTTCTTGAGGAGAAGGGGGAGACGTTTGGTTTTGTTCGAGATCTTGTCTTGAGGTTAAGAAACGAGAGGCACGGAGATGCCATACGAGCGATCCGCAGTGACAATGGCTCGGAATTCAAAAACTCTCGCTTCGAAACCTTTTGCCATGACTTGGGTCTTGAACATCAGTTTTCGAGTCCGTATACGCCTCCCCAGAATGGCGTGGTGGAAAGGAAAAACAGGACCTTGTGCGAGATGGCTCGGACGATGCTCGACGAGCATAGGACTCCGAGAAGGTTCTGGGCTGAGGCGGTCAACACCGCGTGCCATGTGTCGAACAGGATCTACCTCAGGGTTCACAAGAAGAAAACCTGTTACGAGTTGATGCACGGTCGCACACCCAAGGTGAGTCACTTCCATGTCTTTTGTTGTAAATGCTTCATTCTGAAGAAAGGGAAGAAGTTGGACAAGTTCGAGGCTAGGTCTGTCGATGGTATTTTCTTTGGTTATGCATCTCATTCTAGAGCATTTCGTGTGCTCAATCTTGAAACTAACCAAATCGTGGAGACTTGCGAGGTAACCTTCGACGAGACACAGCCACGTAGTCAGCTTGTTTTTGAGTGTGCAGGTGACGACGAACTTGGCGAGGAGATCTTTCAGGAGGAGGAGCATGAACATGGAGATGATGAAGATGGCGGTGTGATGCCCGCGGCTGAACATGTACCTACTACTTCGACGACGATCGAGAATGGACCCTCTCCCACACCTACAACGACAAACCCAGATCAAGGCGAAGCTGCTGTTGAGGGGGAGGTAGCATCAAGGCGAGAACCTCCCCGACGAGTGCAAGTGGATCACCCAGCTTCGAGAATCATCGGCGACATGAATGAACGTACTACACGGTCGAGGGTTCGGAACAATTCTCATTTCGCTCATGCTGCTTTTGTTGCCACTTTTGAGCCCAAAGACATTGGACATGCGTTATCTAATCATAATTGGGTTAACTCGATGCATGAGGAGTTGGAGAATTTTGAGAGGAACCAAGTTTGGGTGTTGGTTGACCCTCCCCCAGGGTGTAAGCCGATTGGGACAAAATAGGTGTGGAAAAATAAAGAGGGAGAGAAAGGAGAAGTGGTGAGGAACAAGTCGAGACTTGTTGCTCAGGGGTACAGTCAGAAAGAGGGGATCGACTACGAGGAGACTTTCGCTCCTGTAGCTCGTTTGGAGGCGATCAGGATCCTTCTAGCTTTTTCCGTGGCTAAAGGGTTCAAGTTGTACCAGATGGATGTGAAGAGTGCTTTTCTGAATGGTGTTTTGGAGGAAGAGGTGTTTGTGAGGCAACCACCGGGGTTTGAGAGTGAGAAGTACCCTCACCGGGTCTACAAGTTGAGGAAGGCGCTGTATGGATTGAAGCAGGCGCCTAGAGCTTGGTATGGTAGGCTGAGGGGGTTCCTGTTTGAGAGAGGGTTTGAGATGGGGAAGGTCGACCAGACCTTGTTTCTTCTCAGGCAGGACAGAGATATCCTGATTGTGCAGGTATACGTGGATGATATTGTCTTTGGTGGCTCGTCTAACTCTCTTGTTGCAAGGTTTGCAGAAGACATGCGCAGGGAATTTGAGATGAGCATGATGGGCGAGTTGCAGTTCTTCCTCGGGCTACAAATCAAGCAATCAAAGGAAGGAACATTTGTGCACCAAGCTAAGTACACCAAGGACATTGTGAGGAAGTTCAAGATGGAGGACTCCAAGGCCATGGCGACGCCTATGAGTATGACTACAGTTCTTGATGCGGACGAGGAAGGTGAACACGTGGACCAGAAGGAGTACCGGAGCATGATCGGGTCACTCCTCTACTTGACGGCGACGAGGCCGGACATTCAATTCTCGGTGTGTCTGTGCGCTCGTTTTCAAGCTTCTCCGAGGACTTCGCATCGGCAAGCAGTCAAGCACATTTTCAGGTATTTGCGACACACTCCCGACTTCGGCCTTTGGTACTCTGCGTCTTCTTCTTTGGCGCTTCATGGATTTTCAGACGCGGATTTTGCCGGGTGTCGGTTGGATAGGAAGTCCACTTCTGGGACTTGCCAGTTCTTGGGTTCTTCTTTGGTATCTTGGTCTTCCCGCAAACAGTCGAGTGTTGCTCAATCCACTACCGAGGCAGAGTATGTGGCCGCAGCTAGCTGTTGCTCTCAGCTCCTTTGGATCACATACACCATGAGTGACTTTGGTGAGGAGTATACCCATGTCCCACTTCAATGTGATAGCACCAGTGCCATAAGCGTTGCAAAGAACCCAGTGCTCCATTCCAAAACCAAGCACATAGAAGTGAGGTATCATTTTCTGAGAGACAACGTAGAGAAAGGGAAGATAGCTTTGATCCATGTACCCACACATGAACAACTAGCCGATATTTTCACCAAACCCCTAGATCAAGCAACTTTCACTCGTTTGCGGGGGGAGCTTGGTGTTTGTTTGATTTCTTGAGTTGGCGTGTGGGAGCTCCTTTGTAGCATGATGTATAGGCATCTTTGTATCTTAGGTTGCATGCATTTTGTATCATATGCATTGTTTAGGAAAGGCTTCTCCTATACACATTGTTCACCATGGAATGACATATATGTCTTTGTGAGCTAATTTGGTAAGCTATGGTTAGTTTTGGCTTAGCTCTTGATAATCTTGGTTTGTATCCATGGTTGATGGCTATGTTTTTGAAAAATTTCATATATATGCTCTCTTGTGAGTAAATGCCTTTACATGATCTTGACATGTTTTAGTGGCTTGGCTATGCTTAATTTGTGGTTGGATAGCTTATTTTGATCATATGGGGCCAAAGGCTCATTTGCCATCATGAATGTTTAGCCCCCATGCTTCATCTTGTGGAGGGGCATAAGTTCCTTTTTGTCGCAAAGACATTTCATGTACCAATTATAAATCTGAAAATGAAATGTAAATTGCTTGAAAAATGTGCTCCCATGTCATATGTGCTAATTTTAATTTGCTTTGGGTGCTAAATCGTTGCATGATGCCTACCAATGAGAAGTCTCATATATAGAAGTAGGCACATGGCTCGGTGGCTTTGACATGACATGAGGTGCTTGTGGGTGTTTATGATGGTCTTATGCTTAGAATGGTTGTCCTAGCATGAAGTTTGTGTGGCTTTGCCATTTTGACATGTTTTGCTCATGTTTAGGACTTTGCTCATGAGAGGGTGATTTTTCGCAAAATTGCTAAATTCTATCTTAGCTTCGCCCAATGGTTGTGAAACTTGGTGATCATGAAGTTTATGTCTTTACTAAGCTATAGAGTATCTAACTTGCTCGTTTGGACATGTGTAGCATCCTATGTTGAATTTTGTCTATTTGAGAAGCTCTAGGTTGCATTTTTTGCATTTTTGGCTTGATTCATGCATTGTCAACAAGGGGGAGAAGTTTGAGCATGTTTTGGCCTACTGAATGCATTTGGAAGGTTTTCAGGTGGTTTCGAGCTATTTTTGGGCTCTGTTGTGAACCGGTCTGACCGGTCAGAGTGCTGGTCCTGTTCACATGTTGCCCACCGGTCTGACCGGTGGTGTCGACCGGTCTGACCGGTCAGAGCTGAGCTGTTGCAGCTGCTCTGTTTTGTGAAGTGGTTCGCATGCATTTGTCCAGGGGGAGTTGCATCGGTTCAGGGGGAGCTTGCATGTGTGCAGGGGGAGCTCTTTGTGGTTTTCGAGCTTTGGTTTGATGGTTTGTGCTCTTTGCTTGAGCATGTTTTGTCTCGGATGTGTCGAGCCCTTGCCCTTGCCTAAGGGGTCTGAGACTTGTCTTCTTCAAGTGATCTTGCTCTTTGCCTTTTCTTTGGCTTTCGATCGCTTGTTGGAGATTCTTTTAGTCGTTTCTTTTCTTTTCCTTTTCTCCTGGTAACCAAAACGTGTATGTTGTCAATGCACTCATCAAGGGGGAGATTGAGAGCCAGGTGTGGTTCGAGGACCGGTGGATGGTCGCTTCCTGGTGTGATGAGTGATTGACAACGTGGTGTGGACTGATTCTTGGCTAAGTATTGCAGGTGCAGGTTGCGGCTTGACTGGTGCAGGTGCAGGTGAAGAACAAGCGTGAAAGATCGTTGCCGGTGAGGCCTCCAGGTGTGGAGAAGACAAGTAGGCTTGGTTCGAGGGACCCGGTGGCCAGCGGGGTCAAGTGCGGGCCGCATGGTGGCAAGAACGGCAAGATGAAGTCATGGACGGTTTCTTGGTTGAGCCTCAAAACCAAGGTCGAGCCGGGACTACGTGGGAGCCGAGTCATGAGTGGTGATTGGCGGAGGCTACACCGAGTTCGCGGGGTTTCCGATGGTTCACCAGAAAACCATTGGGTTCCTTGGTTGATCCACAAAGCCAAGACCGAAGAACCGAAGACGGAGGTGCAGCAGCTCCAGACCGGTCTGACCGGTGGGTCTGACCGGTCTGACCGGTGGGTACCGGTCTGACCGGTGTGCGACGACGCAGTCCGGAATCTTCGAAGCGGAGGACACGCGTCGGGATCGCAAGGCTTGCGTCGAGGCTAAGCAAGTTTGCGGTTGCTGGGCATCCGTCCGATGGTGCGAAGACAAAGACTTCCAATTTCGCCCTCGAGGGGCATGTATCCCTAGTTAGCTAGTAAGGGTATTTTAGTCTTTCGGTTGCCTCCATATAACCCAAGTGGTGAGAGGATGGCAGCCATCTCTTGGAACCCTAGCTCATTTGGTTTTCCTATTTTCCTTCCTATTTTCTTAGGATTTTCGTAGGACTAGCTTGAGAGCTTCATGGTGAGATCTTGTGAGAGGGAAGGATGATCGGGCGGCAAACTAGACCTTGTATGAACCTCTTTGGTATGTATAGATGATTCGGCGTGGTTCCTCAAGGCTTGGATGTGTCTTTCCCGTTTTGTCCTTTTTGGTGATTTTCGGAGCCCTTTCTTGGCGATTTTCTTGGAGCGATTTCGAGGCCTTTCTCTTTGGGATTTGGTGGGGGATGTATGCATGAACCCTTCGTGGTTCTTTTCCCTTTGATTCCCCTTCCAAATCCGTGAGCAAAGGGGCTCGATTTTGGGGTTTTCGTGGCTCTAGGGTTAGAGGCGTTCTTGGTGGGATTTCTTCGATTCCTCTTGATTTGACAAGTTTTGGTGGACCAAATCTTGGCTATGGAGTACCCATGAGGTGTTCCTACTATCCCCAAAGTCTTGTGCAAAACCGTGGAGCGAATCGGGAGATCGGGAGTTGGATTTGGAGGAGTTGACTCGCGGGCGCTGTTCATCCCGAGCTGCCCAGGCACGACCGGTCTGACCGGTGCTCTTGACCGGTCTGACCGGTGCTAGCCCTTGGTGGGTTTTTGTCTCGGGGAACAGCCTTGTCCGTGTGGTTTTGTCCCGTGGTCCTGCTGTTCAGTTCTTGGAGTGTTTGGAGTTGTTTTGCTAGGATTTGTGAGGGGTTCTTCTTCCTCACAGGTTGTGTTTCGTGGTGGTTTTTGTTCCAGGGCCTAGAGGATTCACTGAGGCTTCCTGGAACGTTTGCTGTGCGGCTGCTGTAGCCACCGGCCTGACCGGCTCTGTCCACCGGTCTGACCGGTGTCACCGGTCTGACCGGCGCAGGCCATCGGTCTGACCGGTGTAGCACAGGCAGCAAGCCGTGCAAGTTTCCGCTGTGTGTTTTGGTGAGTTTTGGCTAGGAAGGTTGAGTGTTGGTTCCTAGGACCAGTAGCACTCCAGTGGCTGCGTGGTCTTGACCAACTTGGGTAGTTGGGTCGGAGACATGAGTTGGAAGCCGTGTTCGTCTTGTTGGAGTTCCCATCTCCTTCGAGAAGAATTTTTATCGGCTCCCATTCACTCCCCCCCTCTCTGGTTCGCCTAATCGGTCCTTCAACACCTCGCACTGTAGATTAGCTCAAACACACTCGATGTAAACCGCCTTGAGCCTCCCCCTTGCGACTATAAAAGGGAAGGGTAGTGGACATACCACACACGTTCGTTTCCACCCCCACACGCACTTAGCATCGATATCCCATCTCACACAAACACCACAAGCACTCATACACTCACGTACACAGGCTTCTGCTACTTGAACCACTTGCACCAGGGACTTGGGCTCCACACCCTCTCCCGACCTGTTTGTATTCCCTACTGTAAACCCCCAAGCATAAAGAACACCACTTCTCAGACTGGACGTAGGGTATTACTCTCCGGAGGCCCGAACTAGTATAACCCCGAGTATCTCTTGTGCTACCGTGCGGATCAGAACACGTGCCCTCATATAAATTTACTTGCCGGCGGTAACAAACCACGACAGTTGGCGCGCCAGGTAGGGGCCTTCGCGTGTTTTTGACGTTATTTTTAGGGTCCGCACGGCCCTCTCATCATCTGCTTCGACGAAAGCCATCATCAGGCTGCTGCTAATGGACTCCCTTGTGGGATCGCCGGGCTCGCTCCAAGTTGGGCTCGAGCTCCGCTTCGGGAGCCTGAACTTCCAGGCGACCGGGGACGGTTACCTCATGCGTCTCGTCGGCGAGACCACCAACACGCCTGCATCGGCACCTGCACCGGCTGCCGCGGCACGCTCGTCCCGACGCAAGAGGCGCTCGGGTAAGCGTGCGAAGCAAGCCAAGGCAGACCGACGCAGGGCAGCTCGTGCTAGCTCCCCTCCACAGGTTGAAGCTGGCGTGCCACCGGCCACTGACGCGGTGGACGACTCCCTGCCGTCGAACTCGACGGAGCGCATCGCTAGGGAGAGCGCGCCGAGGCCTTCTCCCTCTCAAGGGACATGCCACGCGGCGGTTTACTCCTCTTAGTCAAGCACAGACCCGGCCGCATACGACAACTACCTGAGCCATCGTCTATGGGGCAACAGGGGGCTCCTGGTGACTTCGCCAGACGAAAAGTACCTCGAAACCGACGGGACGGACGACGTCCTCGACTCAGAGTGGGACTACGTCGGGCTTCGGGACGCTGGCGCCCTCCGTCGTTTCCAGACGGAGGCGGATTACTATTTCTGCTACTCCGACGACTCGGACGACGGGGGTTACGATCCCTCACGTGAGTGCTTTGTCGTTGTCAACACCTCAGTGGCACCGGCACCGGCCCACACACCGGACGGAGCACTTCACTCCGCCCACAGCTCGACGGCGGATAGCGCGGTGGAGGCCCAGGTTCCTCCCAACCCCGCCGCACAGCGCGCCCGGCTAGACAAGTTGGAGGACGCACATCGACAGCTCGACGATGAGCGGGCACAACTCAACCAACAACTCGGGCAAGACCCGAACCCGACCCCCGCTTGCGTGCAGGCGAGGGACGTCCAGCAGTGCATCGTCAACGACAACAGGGATGTTGTTGACGGCACGCCTCTCTTCAAAAGGGCGTCGCAGAACCTGGCGGCAGCTGCGACCCTTCTCCGGAAGGTACCAGAGCCCGCCACGCCTCAAGAGAGAGAGTGATGCATAAGCAGATCAAGACACTCCTCGAGACTGCCGCCATGCAGCAGGCGGAGAGCTCCACTTCTCGATAGCGGGGCTCACAAGGTTGCGGGCACTCCGAGCTGCGACAACCCGCGGCACCATCGCAGCAGCCGCGACGGTCTGAGGAAGTCAACGTACCAGTCAAGAGCCGACTGGGACCCCACCGCGACGCACGCGACACCATCAAGGAGCGATGAAGGGCTGACGCGGGTCAGCACGATGACTGCGAGGAGCAGCCTCATAAGGAGTACAATCGGCGACGCGGAGGCCGGTACGACAGCGACGGGACAGGAGCAGGAGCGGCTCACCTGATGCCCAAGGGCCACGTGCCTTCGGGAAAAATGTCCGCAGCGCTCGTTTCCCTTCGTGTTTCAGGGCCCTGACTTCCGTACCTAAGTACGACGGTGAGACCAACCCCAGCGTCTGGTTGGAGGACTACTGACTGGCATGCAACGACGGCGGAGCGCGGGACGATCTGTTCATCATCAAGAACCTGCCGCTACATCTCGCGGACTCGGCCCGCACGTGGCTTGAGCACATGCTGCGGGGCAAGATTGACAGCTGGTCGCAACTACGCGACGCCTTCATTGGCAACTTCCAGGGCACGTACGCCCGATCAGGGAACCCCTGGGACCTACGCAACTGCAAGCAGATGAAGGGCAAGAGCTTGCATGACTACATCCGACGTTTCTCCAAGCGGTGCACCGAGTTGCCCAGCACCACCGACACGGATGTCATCTCGGCTTTCCAGAATGGCACCACGTGTATCACGTTGATCCATCGGATCGGGCAGCGGAAGCCGCGGTCTACTCGGGAGCTGCTCGACATCGCGACCGACCACGCCAATGGGGAAGAAGCTGTAGCCGCGACGCTCAGCACCGTCGCAGGCAAAGGGAAGCAGCCAGCCGAAGCTGGCGACGGTCCGTCCGCACCAGTCAAGAAGAAGAAAAGCAAAGATAAGAGGTACCGAGAGGATACCTTGGTGGCCGCTGTCGACCGAAAGACGGTGAGACCCAGAGGCAACCCTCCATCGAGTCACTTCGAGAAGCTGCTGGACGCCCCGTGCCCCAATCACGAAGGCCCAGTCAAGCACACCTTCAAGGATTGTAACCTAATGAAGGCCTACCTCGCCGGCACGCTGAAAAAGTGAAGCGACCCTCCAACTGGTGACGGAGGGAAGGACAAGGGCCACGACGATGGCTCTTACCCCCGGGAGGACGGAGCCATGATGATGATCTTCGGAGGCTCGGAGGCACGGCTACCCAAGCGTCAACAGAAGGTGGTCCGCCGAGAAGTCTACCAGCTCGAGCATGCAACTCCGACCTACCTGAAGTGGTCGGAGATGCTGGTTACATTTGACCGACATGATCATGCCGACCACATACCGCGACCGGGTAGCTACCCACTGGTCGTGTCACCCTTGTTCAGCACCAAGCATGTGCACAAGGTACTGATGGATGGAGGCAGCAGCCTCAACGTCATCTACATGTCGACCCTAGACGACATGGGGATCCCGCGACCCCGACTGCGGCCGTCAACGACGCCTTTCCACGGGGTCGTACCAGGGATGGAGGCGGTCCCACTCGGGCAGATCGATCTGCCCGACATGTTCGGAACTCCGAGTAACTTCCGGACAGAAACCCTCAACTTCAAGGTGGTGGGGTTCCCGGGGACGTATCACACGATACTCAGAAGGCCAGCTTACGCTAAGTTCATGGCCGTCCCCAACTACACGTACCTCAAGCAGAAGATGCCCGCCCCGAAGGGCATCATCACAGCCGGTACAACTTTCCAGTACGCATACGAATGCAATGCTGAGTGCTTCCAATTCGCTGAAGCATTGATCCAGTCTGAGAAGCTCGCCGCTGAGCCCCCTCCGAGGACCAAGAAATCCCCGAGTCGTCCAAGCATGCGGCCTGCTCTTTCGAGCCCGCCAAGGACGCCAAGGAAGTGCCCGTCTTCGACGACGGCCGCACACTCTGTATCAAGACGGCGCTCGGTTCCGACTAGGAAAGCGCGCTCGTCGACTTCCTCTGCGCGAATCTCGATGTATTCGCATGGAAACCCTCTGACATGCTGCGGATTCCAAGGGAGGTCACTGAGCACAAGCTTAACATTAAGCCCGGTTCGAAGCCGATCAAGCAGCGTCTGCGCCGCTTCAACTCCGACAAGTGCAAGGCTATCGGAGAGGAGATCAAGAAGCTCATTAGTGCAGGGTTCATTCGTGAAGTCTACCACCCCGAGTGGCTAGCAAACCCTGTACTCGTTAAGAAGAAGAATGGAAAATGGAGGATGTGCGTTGATTACACGAGCCTGAACAAGGCGTGTCCAAAAGATCCATTTCCTTTACCACGTATAGATCAAGTAGTCGACTCAACAGCTGGGTGCGAAACCCTCTGTTTTCTCGACGCTTATTCAGGGTATCATCAGATCGCGATGGATCTAATCAACCAGCTCGCAACCTCGTTCATCACCCCGTTCGACGTGTACTGCTACGTTTCCATGCCCTTCGGGTTGAAGAATGCAGGAGCCACTTTCCAGAGATGAATGCGTCGCGTCTTCGGAGATCTCATCGGACGGCTAATCGAGGCCTATGTCGATGATATCGTGGTCAAGTCAAAGAAGGTGGGCGACCTGACACCCGACCTTACCGCGGTCTTCGAGAAGCTGAGGGAGCACGACGTGAAGCTAAACCCCGAGAAGTGTGACTTTGGGGTCCCCAGGGGCATGCTGCTCGGGTTCGTCGTGTCGGAGCGCGGCATCGAGGCCAACCCCAAGAAGATCTCTACGATCACGAGCATGAGACCCATCAAGAATCTGAAGGGAGTGCAGCGCGTCACCGGATGCCTCGCTACTCTCAGCAGGTTCATCGCTCGACTAGGCGAGCGCAGCCTGCCACTGTACAAGCTCATGAAGAAGTCGGAGCACTTTCAGTGGACGCCTGAAGCACAGGAAGCCCTCGACTCGCTCAAGAAACTACTTGAGAGTCCACCGGTGCTCACCGCTCCGGCCGAGGAAGAGCCGATGCTCCTGTACATCACCGCAACGACCCAGGTTGTGAGCGCGGTGCTGGTGGTTGAGCGAGATGAGCCTGGCAAGACGCAGAAAGTACAGCGCCCCATCTACTTCGTGAGCGAGGTCCTCTCCGACTCGAAGACACGATATCCGCAGATACAGAAGCTGATCCATGCTGTCCTCATAACTAAGCGAAAGCTCCGGCATTATTTTGACTCGCACCGCATCACAGTGGTGTCCAAGTACCTGCTTGGCGAAGTCATACAGAACCCAGAGGCGGAAGGCAGAATCGCTAAGTAGGCCCTCGAGTTGATGGGGCAAAATATCGAGTATGCTCCCCGCACCGCCATCAAGTCGCAAGTGTTGGTTGACTTCATCGCTGAATAGATGGAGATCCAAACACCTCCTGCTCCCATCGAGCACGAGACGTGGCTCATGTACTTCGATGGATTCCTCATGAAGGAAGGAGCCGGGGTCGGACTTGTGTTCATCTCGCCTTTGGGCGTGCGAATGGAATACATGGTCTGACTACATTTCGCGGCCTCCAACAATGTCGCTGAGTACGAGGCGCTCATCAACGGTCTCCGGATCGCCCTCGAGATGGGAATTCGACACCTCGACGTCAGGGGGGACTCTGACCTGGTCGTGGGACAGGTTATGAAGGAGAAGAATTGCATAAGTCCGAAGATGGCCGCTTACTGTCGGGCGGTGCGCGGACTGGAGGACAAGTTTCACGGGCTCGAGCTCAATCATGTGCTACGCGAGTACAACAAGGTGGCCGACACCCTCGCAAAGGCGGCATCGAATCGAAAACCTGTCCCGCACGAGGTCTTCGCCAGCGACCAGCATGAACCGTCCGTTCGTTCCGAGGAGGACAAGTCGCCAGAGCCGTCGACACAAGAGGTCATGGAGATCGACAGGGCGCAAGAGCCCAACCTCGAAGACCCTGACTGGAGGATTCCAATCCTCGAGTGGATGGTGGAAGGAAAATTGCCGCCCGACAAGGAGATGGCTCGACACATAGCTCGCATGGCCAAGTCATACAAGCAGATCGACGGCGAGCTCTGTCGAAAAGGCGCAGAAGGCATATTCATGCGGTGTATCCAGGACGACTAGGGCAAGGAACTGCAGCAAGAAATCCATGCGGGCACTTGCGGACATCACACCGGTCTGAAGACCATCGTCGGAAAAGCTTTCCGACAAGGCTTTTACTGGCCCACCGCGGTTGCTGATGCAACCCGGATAGTGCGCAGCTGCGAAGGCTGCCAGTTCTATGCACGACAAACCCATCTCCCGGTGCAGGCCATGCAAACCATACCCATCACCTGGCCCTTCGCGGTCTGGGGGCTGGAAATGGTCGGACCACTGAGAAAATCTCCTGGGGGCTACACCCATGTGCTCGTCGCCATCGACAAGTTCTCAAAGTGGATCGAGGCCAAGCCCATAACAAATGTCCGTTCCGAGGAGGCCGTTGCATTCTTCACCGACATCATCTATCGCTTCGGGATCCCGAACTCCATCATCACCGACAATGGCACACAGTTCACCGGCAAGAAATTTCTCAAGTTCTGCGACGACAACCACATCCGTGTGGACTGGGCCGCTGTCAGCCATCCAAGAACCAATGGGCAAGTGGAGAGGGCCAATGGCATGATCTTGCAAGGTCTGAAGCCGCGGATATTCAAGCGTCTCGAGAAATTTCGAGCGACGTGGGCCGCAGAGCTTCCATCCGTCCTGTGGAGCCTGCGCACCATGCCAAGTCGGGCTACTGGCTGCACACCCTTCTTCCTCTTCCATGGGTCAGAAGCGATCCTCCCAACGGACATCGACTACGGTAGCCCACGGGTTCAAGCCTACACCGAAGAAGGCAACCAGGTCGCCCTCGAGAACGCCATCGACCAGCTGGATGAGGCGCGCAGCGTCGCCCTCCTCCACTCGGCGCAGTATCAGCAAGCTCTACGTCGCTACCACGAGCGGAACATACGGGAGTGCGAGTTCCAAGTCGGCGACCTCGTCCTCTGACGAGTTCAGAGTAACGAAGGGCGACACAAGCTCTCACCTCCATGGGAAGGACCGTACATCGTCGACCAAGTGCTCCGCCCGAGAACTTTCAAGCTTAAGTACAAGGACGGCAGGGTCACCTCCAATGCCTGGAACATAGAGCATCTACGCTATTTTTACCCTTAAGCATTTATTTCATTCTCATTTTATGATGATGCAAGAGCTCCGAGCTACTTTCTTTTTTCATGAAATGATATCTTTTGCAAGCTCACATTTCTACTCGAGTAAAATGTCTCTATGCTTGTCTTATCCCATGGGCAAGTCTTTGACTTGTCCATGGGCTCGGGGGCTACCCGGGGGCCACGACCCCCTCCCCTAAGCGTTGCGAAACCCCTTTTCGATCAAAAACCGCCCATGGTTTCTCGTATGATCATTGCGGTACGCTCACATTCCTTAAAGGGAGATGAACGACGACTCTAGCGGTCATGAACCTGCGCTCGTCCGGGCCCCGAGTACTTACGCCCCTGCGACTACGGTACAAAGACCCACAAGCAAAGTTTGTGACCTCAAGTTATCGATCACTCACCCCTTCGAAGGGATTCCGAGTAACCGTCTCAAACTCTCAAGAGTTTTCTTGTTTGCAAAAACATGTTCGCACACCTACTTTTCTCCGAAGTACTCGGGGGCTGCCCACTCGAGTAGTAACGCTTCCAAACTAAGCCCGGTAGAGTCACCTAGTTCCTACGCCTCCATGGCTACGGAACAAGACACCGTCAGCAAAGTTTTAAGTTACACTACTCGGCGCACAGGTCCTCTAACTACTCAAGAAAAGGGGAACAAACAATCAAAATGTTTAAACTTGAAATAACGGCGGTTTCTTAACCCACGAGTTCGCCATAAACATCTGGCCCACAAGTTTTTACAGGCATGATTAAAAAGCCTCGGCGAGGCAACCTAGTTTTTCTTTACAGGCCCAAGTCATAAAGGGCGTGACTCAGCATAGCCTTGGCGAAGTCGACGGCGCCTTCTTCGATGCTGTCATACTGCTCGTCGGTGTAGCCCGGGCACCATCCTTGGCCAAATAGCACCCTGTCCAGGTCGGGGTAGTGCGACAAGAAGATGGCCACCACCTTGCGGACGGCGTCACCGACAGTATCCATCGACTGTTGACGAGCCGTCGCAACGGCCAACTCCAAGCGATCCTTCATGGGGCCGGGAGGAACACCGAGTTCGTCGCACGCCTTGATGATGGCTGCTCCCATCCCATTACGAATTGACTCCAACTGTTTGATCTCGGCCTGGGCCCCCGCGAGCGATTTCCGCTCCTGCTCAAGTTCAGCCACGACCTCTGGAGAAAAGAGAAAAGACCAATATCAGCGAAGAATGAGCCAATCCAGGGAAGGCAAAAGATGAAGAGGACACAACTCTTACTGTTGAGCTTCTCGTTAGCCTCCTTGAGCAGCTCTACCAGCTTCTGGTTCTCGACGAGGCGGGTGGTCGCGGCGCTCTTGTGATCCGCAACCTGCTTCTGCAAGTCGGTGCGGGCCACGCGGAGAGCTGTACACCCCCGAACAAAGACGACGCCTCGAATCAGGAAACCGCACGGAAGCAGGAAGCAAAGAAACAGGTCGTAAGGTACTAACCAATGATCTCATTCTCACGGTTTTGGGCAACTTCTTCAAGACGACCCTTCTCGGCGGTGACGCTGCCGACTTGGGCCTCGAGCGTTGTCATCTTCTCGCGAGCTGCCTGGAGGTCGGACTCGGCCCGGCCCGCCCTGGCCTCAAGCTCCATCTTCTCTTGATGGGCGGTGCGGGCAGTGGCCTCAGCGTTGGAGCGTAGCTCCGCCGCCACCTGCTCCGCCGCGGCCAGCTTCTCCTCCAGGGCGGATTTATCCGCTTGCGCCATGGCCGCAGTCTTCCGCGGTCTTCGCCCTTGCCTCAAAGGACGCGCGCTCCATCGACCGGCCGACTTCGCTATTTGCCGCCGCGAGGCGGGCCGCGGCCAGCTGCGCCGCTAGCTGGACCTTCTCCGTGCGGAGCGCCTCAAAGGCCTGCGCCCTGTCCTCAGAGCGCCTGACGAGCTCCTGAATCACACATAAGTCGCACGGCTAAGAACAAAGGGAAAATAAGCATGAGAAAGGAAGAGGAAGAAAGAGGACTCACCCTTGAGGTGGGGACCAGGTCCTTGATCACCCGCTCCGACTGGCGCAACGCCATCTCGCTCAGACGCAGGCCACGCTCCAGGCGGCGGTGGGCCGGCAGCTCGGCGTCGCTGTCGAGGTCCGGGCCCACTGAGGCCTGAACCGGCGACACGGACACCAGCCAGAGCGGCGGGATTTCCGTCTCCTCCTCCTCCTTCGCGGTGCCGGTGGTCGGTCTCTACTCCCTCAAGCTCTCCCCGACCTCCACGATCGGGGGTGGCATCTGCTCGCCCACCATCCCAACGGGAGAGACGCCCGATGAAGGCGATGCCGGGATGACGATCACCTCCGCAGGGGCGGCGTCCGATGCCGCGACCGACGAAATGGGGACGATCCCCTCGGTCACCACGATTGCCGCCGCGGCAGAAACATCCGCGGAGGTGCGGTCGCCCGCTTCCGCCACCTCAACAGCGTTCCCCGAGCCCCCCGCCGACTCGGGAGCTCGGGTCTCCATCTCCACCTCCGCCGTGGCGCTCCCCACTCCCCTCAGTGACTCGGGGGCTGGGGGCTCGAAGCCCGCGGTGGCAGTGGTTGTCCCCTCCAGCGACTCGGGGGCTGGCCGCTCGGCGTCAGCATCGTTGCCCGCCCCCGCTGACGACTCGGGGGCTGGCTGCGCGTTGTTACCCGCCCCTGTCGACGACTCGGGGGCTGGCTGTTCATCGTCGCCCGCCCACGCCTTGGGAGCAGGGTTCTCTTGGTCCTGCTCCTGGGCCCCGGACAGGCACCTTGCCAACTCGGCCGCGTGGGCCGAGAGTGCTTCTTAAGTGGGGGCCCCGCCCCCCAAACCCATCGTCCCCATCGACAGGTCGCTGCGAGCCGGGCTTGCAGCTCTCTGTGGGGGGACGGTCATCACCTGGGTCCCAGACCCAACGGCTTCTTCTGCCGCCGCCCCTGACTGAAGGGAGGACGGCTGGTCGCTCGGTGACGGCGCGTCTCCGACCACCAGGGCAGGGCGGCGCAATGACTTGACAGGCGCCGGCCTCATAGTGCGGCGGTCAGGTGCCCTGAACTGAGAAGAATGTCACGACGACAGGCCAAAAAGATACTCGCCAGAAACACGAAGCAAGAACTAGAGGATCGCAACTCAGAACTCACCCCTCTGCGACGCGACGGGGCCGCTTGGAGCCGATCATGGGGTTGCGCGGGGACGCCATCCTCTTGCTCCCCGCTATCGGAATTGATGCCGGGGAAGAGGTCGGTCCGCCCGCGAGGCGCTGTTGGCTCGGGGCCGGCCCCCCACCCTGGGCCGCAGGCGACAGTGAGGCCGCCGGCGCGCTCCGCGACTCCCGAGACAGACGCGCGGAAGGCGAGTGAGACCTCCGACGCGAGGAGTGGCGACGCGAGCCGTCGCGCCTCGACTCATGGCGTCTGGGGTCACCGCACCGCGGAGAGCTCCTGCCCCTCTCACGACGGTCCCGCCGAGGGGCACGGTTGCTCGTTCCGGGCTGATCAGCCCGGGAAGAGGAGGGGGGCGCCTGCCGGCTCGAACTGGCACCAGCTGCGGCCGGGGCGGGCATCGATCCGCCGCGCGGCCGTGAGGACGGCGCTGTCTCCTCATAAGTCCACTCGAAAGGGGACTCGTCCTCGTCCGTGTCCACCGGCACCGACGAGGGATCCTCGTCATTAGAGACGTCTCTCTCCCCATTGCGCCGGCGTGAGGCGCATTTGTCGTTCCTCTCCGGCTTCGCGATCTCCTTCTGTTGGTGGGCCCTCCTGCGTTCCCCTCGCCGCTGCTGCCACACGGCGGTCTCGCGGGTGATTGTTCGGTCCTCCTCCAGCGGAGGATGAGAGGTGAGGATGCGCACATCCTTCATCTGCGCAAGCACACAAACGATTACCACCCGTGACCGCGAAAGACAAATCAAAACGAAGTGGAGGAAAGACGTACCAGCTCCACAGTGGTCGGAGAGGGGAGCATCTGCAGCATGCCCGGCGGCGGCCAGAACATCCAGGTGACCCCGGTGGCCTGGGACACCTGGCACTGGACCTCGTCCAGCGAAGGCAGCGAACGAGCGGTCACGGTCCCCTCAAAGGGAGCTCGGTCGTCCGTCATCTCCCAGAGGCACAGCGCGCGGCAACGGAGCGGGACGACCCCCCGAGTGTGGTAGCCGCTGATCAGGGTGATGAATTTCACCCTATTGTCGCGGAGCCTTGTGAGGGCGGCGAGGGCGCTGTCGAGGAACCGGGGGTGATCTTTCTTTTCCGGCCCTTAGCTCCACCTCGCCGGCGCCCGATCGTACCAGCGGTTGGTGTATTCCGGCAGCGGATTCTCGAGGTTGTTCTTGAGATAGATTCACCCTCGGTGCCACCCACTATTGGAGGTAGTCAGGTAGGTGGGGACATACTCCTCCATCCTCCCCTGCTTCCCGTGGAGACCGGCGCACCTGATGGCCGCCGCGGAGTTGTGGTCCTTCATGACGATGAACTTGTAGAAGTACCAGAATAGGTCCCAATGGGCTCCCTGCTCCAGGTATCCTTCGCACAGGGCCTCGAACACCGCTATCTGCTGGATGCCGTTCGGGTTGAGATTTTGAAGCTCCAAGCCGTACTCCTCGAGCACGTGGAACAACACGAACGAGACCACGTACCCCGCCGAGGGCTGGGGGCTGCTCTCTGGCCCAGACACCCTCCACTCTCCCACCGCGGTCAGCGGCGGCAGCATGCCGTCGGAGGCGAGGCGCTCGAGCTCGGACCAGGTCACCGTCGAAGACGACCAGTTCGACATCGCGTCGGCTGTGGCGGTGGGCGTTCTTGGCTTGCGAGAGAAGGCGGGGCGAGCTCTGCGGTGTGCACGACGAGTGCGAAGACGAAGGCAAGAGACGGCGGCGGCGGAAAACACAAGGAAGGAGAAGGGGAAAAGTAGCCGGCGCCCGCGGTATATAAACGGGGGAATGATTACATCTACCCCCGCAGTTAATGCCCGTGTCGCCTCGGGCCACATCCTCCATCTGCCGAAGCATCGCCCCCTCAAAAGGCGCGTCCCACTACCACGCGCCACCCACGACCGAGTCGCCACGTCCCCCGAAGTGGGACCTGGCGATCTCGCGACCGACACGAGACCTCCGCCAGTCACCCCACGACTCGCGCCTTGCGGCAAGCCACTAATCTCCGACTTGTCCAAGATTCCAACATTTAACCCCACGCACAAGTCTCCGACTTGTCCGTGGGCTCGGGGGCTACTACCCACGGGTCCGGTCGTGCGTCCCCGCTAGAGAAAACACAAGTCTCCTCGCCTCTATGACAGTTGATCCTGGGAGCGAGTCTTCGACTCCCTCACCAGGCTCGGGGGCTACTGACGGGGCCATGGACCAGGGCCCACCAAAACCCCTGAAAAATGCAGTACAGACCCACGTACGGCATGCGTCGGGAGCTAAGACAATGAGTGTTACGCTGCCCGAGCACGTGGTGGCCCATACGACCAGTTTTCGCCATGGGCAACAAGGCTAGCAGCTCTCGGCCATCCGTACCCTCTTCCCAGAGTACATGGTGGTCCGTACGACAAGTTTCCGCCTCCACTCCCGACTACTCGCTCGCACGAGTAGTTTCCGCCTCACGGCCGCGGCTACTCACTCGCACGAGTAGTTTCCGTCCTGCAGCTACGACTACTCGTTCGCACGTGTAGTTTCCGTCACCGACCTGCGCAGGCTTCGCGGGGAAGGCACGGGACGCGTGGACCCACCAAATCGGGATCTCGGGATCCCCGCGCACGCTCCCCTGCGCACCGCCACGTGTTCGCTCCACCGCAGCGGTCCGTCCAGGCCAAGCCGATTCGGTGTCAGGGGACGGATTCATCAAGCCCTGCCATGAATGGCACAGTGACCATCGTACCGCAGATGGTGTAATGGGCGTCGAATGGCGTACGGTACAGTACACGCTACGCCCTAAGCATCGGGAGATGCGGCATAGATCACCTACTCGAACGAGTAGTTTCCCGTCTCCGACCAGTTCAAGACTTGGCCGTCAAGGCCGCAGGTACACAGGCCCTGTTGACGTCCCGTGATACCCTGGTATGCGGTCCGCCATGTGTTGGCCTCCCTGCGTGGGTCCGCCCTGACCAGGTCAATCTCGTATCAGAGGACGGATCCTCCTGCCGCTCCCCAGCAGGGGCGGTGCGCATCGTACCACGGAGGGCACGGGGAACGCTGTGACACCAACAGCACAGTGCAAGCTGTCACCTATCCCTCGATCTCCATGGTGCAGACTACTCCATTCCCACAGTATCGAGAAAAGACAAGCCCCTGATCCACTGACGGGATCAGGGCACGTACTCTGCCTCCTGTACCCGACTAACTACTCGGAGGAGGACGCGGGGGGGGGATGGTTGCTTGGGACGCACGAGATCTACACCGTCACCCAAGGCCCCGTAACAGTGCTTCGCCGCTGCTGCCTCCTGACAGCCTGATGCAGAGGAGGACACCTCGCACTGTAGATTAGCTCAAACACACTCGATGTAAACCACCCTGAGCCTCCCCCTTGCGACTATAAAAGGGAAGGGCAGTGGCACATACCACACATGTTCGTTTCCACCCTCACACGCACTTAGCATCGATATCCCATCTCACACAAACACCGTAAGCACTCATACACTCACGTACGCAGGCTTCTGCTACTTGAACCACTTGCACCAGGGACTTGGGCTCCACACCCTCTCCCGACCTGTTTGTATTCCCTACTGTAAACCCCCGAGCATAAAGAACACCCCTCCTCAGACTGAACGTAGGGTATTACTCCCCTGAGGCCCGAACTAGTATAACCCCGAGTGTCTCTTGTGCTACCGTGCGGATCAGAACACGTGCCCTCATATAAATTTACTTGCCGACGGTAACAAACCCCGACAAGGTGAGAGAGGATGAGGTGGTTGACTCTTGTACCTTGCTCCCTCTTGCCATGAGACAAAAGTGAGAGTTGTCCCCATCATCGGAGAAGTTGTTGAAGAGGCGTGGTGAAGATGCTCCTTGTGCCATGGCAAGTGTTGCCATGTCTTTCTTCTTTGGTTCTTCATCTTCATCACTTGAGTCCCATTGTTGCCCCACGTGAGCACGCCCTTGGTACTTGTTCTTGTACTCTTTGCTCTTCTCCTTGTACTTCTTCTCTTCCTCATTCTTGTCCTTGTTCTTGTTCTTGGGACACTCGGCAATGAAGTGTCCATACTCTCCACACTCATAGCATTTTCTTTGTGACTTCTTCTTTCTATCATCACCACCTTTCCTTGATGCCATGAACTTCAAGAACTTCTTGTACTTCCTTACGGCAAAGGCGGTTTCTTCATCTGTGCTTCCTTCTTCACTTGAATCGTCGTTCTTAGTCTTGGAAGTCTTGGGCTTTACTTCCACCACTTCACTAGAGCTAGCATTGAGGGCTAGACTCTTGTTCACCTTCAAACTAAGAGACTTCTCCACGTCTTGATCAACTAGCTCTTGATGCAAGATTTCACCAAGAAGTTGATTGGGAGTCAAGTTGTAGTAGTTTGGGTCTCTCCTTATCATGGTTGCTAGGTTTGTGTTCTTCGGTGTGAAGGCTCTTAGCAACTTCTTTGTGATCTTTTCATCTTCTCAATCATTGCTTCCTAGTGCTCTAATGTCCGAGACAAGGAGCATTAGCCGATCATACATTTGCCTCACGGTTTCTCCATCCTTCATGATAAATAGCTCAAGCTCTCCGTGGATCAAATCAATCTTGCCTCTTCTCACATGATCGGTACCTTCATGTGCTTCCTTGAGTGTGTCCCAAATCACCTTGGCAATTTGGATGTTTCGGACTTTGTTGAACTCTTGAGCACACAAGGATCCCGTGATGACCCTTGTTGCTTGTACATTGCGGTGGAGATCTTGTTCATACTCGATTGTCATAGCTTCACCTTCGGCAGGAATTGTCACACCTACACACACAATCTTCCAAAGAGAAGGGTGAAGCCCGTAAAGGTGCATTTGCATATCATAAGCCCATTTGGGATAGTCTTTCCCATCAAAGTGGGGAGGCTTTCCCAAATGTACGGAATAGAATTTGTAGTTAGGATTGTTGCCCGGAATGTGTCCGTAGTGGAAAGGCACTTCATAGTAGCCGGAATGAGAGTGCTTCGCTTGCTCCTTCTTGATCATCTTCTTGAGGAGCTTCTTGGCCATCTTCTTTGCCTTCTTCTTCTTTTTGGCTTTCCTTTTTTCTTCGCCGCTTTCTTTGCATCATCGTCACCATCCTTGATGTCTTCATTACTTGAATCGGAGTCCGAGTCGGAGTCGAAGGAGGAATCGTCGGAGCTCGCGATGTTGGATGGTGTATGGCTTGGGGCCTTCCCCATTGCCTCTAGAGCTGCAGCTTGGTCTTGAGCGGCCTTGAGCTCTCTCTCATGAGCTTCCTTGGCGGCGAGTTCTTGAGCGGAGAGTTCACCACCACTCCCCGACATCTTGATCCCTTAGCGGTTAAGCCTAAATCAAGGGATTATGCTCTGATACTAATTAAAAGGATCTTGTGATGCCTAGAGGGGGGGTGAATAGGATCACTTCAAAATTCTGCAAAATCTGAGCAGCGGATCAGGGGTCGAATGACCTGGCTCAATGAGCCGGATGACCCGGGGGGGTCCGGGTCACCCTGTCACTTGGGCCGGATCAACCAATGCGCGAAGATAGAGTGCAATAAGCTTAACAAAACTTGAATTTGCAGAAAGTATATGAATCAAAACTTGCGTATATGAACTAGTTACCACCTGCAACAAAGGATTTCACAAGAAACAACACAAATATGTAGATGGATCCAAAACTAGCTTCTAGGGTTAGAGAAAGGGATGAACTCAAACAAAGCAAGATATAAGAGATTTAATCTGAAGTTCACTCCTACAAAGGAAGCTACGTCTCCGTTGAGGATCCCACAAAGGGAGAACTATCACCAAGAGCCTCTTGCCTCACCCAATCCCCACGAAGGAAGATTGGTGCTCACTAAGAGAAATCCACAAAGGATGGGTAATACAAACGTTCCTGGGTGCTCCACGTGGAGAGGGCACTCAACGGGTGACGCCTAACCGTCTAGAAGCAAACTTCAAGAGTAACAAACGAGAATCAATCGATCTTGGCCGCCACAAGTGCTTCTTGAGATGAACAAGTGAAGAGCTAGCTCAAGGGCTCACACTAGCACCTCAAAACTCTCTCACACCCAAACCCTAGGAGGATCCTTGCTTGGAATGGCTTGGAGACGAGTGGAGAGAGAGGGGGAATGGAGCTTGAGGGAGTGTTTCTTTCATGGGAGGCAGCAACTCAAGGAGGAAGAAGTGAAGGGGTATAAATACCCCCTCCCTTCAAAAGAGCCGTTAGGCTGTTGCTGCGCCAGGGCCGGGTCATCCGGCCAGAGGGGCCGGGTCACCCGGCAGCCACCAGAGCCGTGCCGGGTGATCCGGCCATCTGGGCCGGTTGACCCGGTAGGGCTATGGCTGCTAGGTCAAGCTTTTTCAAAGAGTTGTAGAGTATTGGCTAGTAATTTTTGGTTGGATTTTCTCAAGATAAGCACTTGTAGCAAACTTTGATTGACCGATCTCGTCCCTCTTTATAGTACGGTGTTGCCTAAACTCAAATTCAAAATAGAAATTAAATTTAAATCGCCATTTAAGCTTCAACACAAATATGAGAAATTGAGGTCCTTGCTTTCACATATGAATTTTTTATCTCTTTTATTCCTGCACACATCTTAGATAAATCATCAAATACTCAAATTATAATTGTCATTATCACTAAAATAATTAGGGGCCTAGATGCACTTTCAATCAGAAGAACTTGACGATTGCATACATGCATGGTAGCAGTGCTCCACATTGACACAGGCATAGTAAGGCTAGCAAATCCCCGCAGAAAGCTTGGTTGGTTGAGCCAGTGCTTAGCGAGCTTCTGATTTCTTTATAGGACATACAAATATATTTTGTTTATGAATACAATCATGAAAGTTGTACTATGGTCACGAAGGGCGCATGAACTCATGACATAATTTAACACAAGTTATGGAAAGTTAATTTCACGAACTCCCCATCACATCAATCTCCGGACACTAATTAGGAGTATTAAATGTGAATTAATGACAAAACTCATTCCACAACCTTAACCTTAATTTTCAAGAAGAATCTATTAAGTTTAATTATGTCATGATTAGATAACGTCGTGCTACATTAAGTACTCTCTAATGACTGATTAATTAGACTTAATAGATTCGTCTTGCGATTTTCAGTTCATCTGTGTAATTAGTTTTATAATTAGTCTACATTTAATACTTCTAATAGACCTTAAAAGGAACCAAAAAATTTTTTCCAAAAATTCCACCGAACTAAGGGTACGTAGATACTCTCCTCTGCCCCCTCGGGTTACAGGTATTGTCGGCCCAGCCCTTTCCTTTATCAATTTGTACTCAGTATGTTTATGCGCCTAATTAAAAAGTTTGTATGTAATAATGTAGGCACCAGATATTCAAATCAGTCGTAGACCATGACAACCTAAAGATCACCGGACTTTGTATCTAATTTCTTGAATTCAGTATACAAATCCAATGGATGCTGGAAATCATATTTGCTGCTCTGAAAAGGCTAATATGGATTTTAGTCTTTTATCAAATTGTTACTATTAAGAAAAATGACGTACAAATGAAGAACGAGAAAACCAGATTATGTATAAATGGACAACAGTATTGCAGCTAAGCGGGCTTCCACTCAACGGGGTACCAGCGGCATCCTGCCACAGCGAGCATCGCCACCCAATGCCCGCCAGAGCTCTGTCGCCGTGTCGCGAGCATCCCTGCCCCTCCATGCCCCTGCAAGCTGCCGAGGTCCCGCCCCATTGCCACATCCGGACCCCAAGATGCACCGAGCAGCACGCCGGGTGCCCTGCTCAACGCCGCGGGCCCGCGGGCAGAGGCCGACCTGCCTCGCGCCGCGCAGCAAGACGGAGGGCTCTGTACTGGTGCTGCACAGCAAGACGGAGGCCGTCGTGAAGGTGTTGTACAGCACGATGCGTGCTTGGCTGTGCCGCTGGATCTCGATCATCAACCGTGCGGAGACAACGGCGGCCCTGGCTGCACCCTTTTCGTCAGTCGTGCCGGGTCTCGCGCGCGGCTACGGAAGGACGCCCTCGCGCCGGACGACGGCAGCAGCGTGCCCAGGCGTCGCTGCGACGGCAATCAAAGTGACGATCTGGTCTTCGGCGGCCGTAGGCCTTCAAGACGGGCAAGTAAAATCTCGTCGCCCTGGTAGACCAGTGGGGCCGGTGAGGATGCCACCACCTAAGCTTGGTCCCGCGCCGCCGCGAGCCTGGCGGGGTCCTCCATTGTGGTTCCGAGCTCGGGCACAGGCTAGTACCGCTGTCGTTAGCTAGAGGAGCGGGCTGCCGAGGAAGTGGATAGGGATGAGGCCGGCGAGCTTGTGGCCGGGAAGGAGAGGAACACGGTGGTACATCGAGGGTAGAGGCTGGTGGGCCTGCTACATTGAGGGTAGAGGCTGGTGGGTTTGGTAGGCGTGGGTAGGAAACATGGTGAAAAAAAGAATTAGCTTTTTGACAGAAACGCTCTTGAAATTATGATTTTTGGTCTTTCTATAGTCCTTTCATTCTATCTACTTCTAAAAACATACGACGGGTGGATCCGCCGTGAGGGGTACGGTGAACCCGATTTGGGTGAGAAAAATTTTCAATTGTCTTCGCTCCTTATCACCTGTGAAAAATTTTAGGAGCCCCTCTTCACTTATCCCAAAACATGACCATACGTTCACGTATGCTACCAGAGGAAGCTAGAAAGCCTTCAATCTGTTTGCTTTTGACTCGCTTAAACTAAAAAAAGTCTTGATTATTATTTATTGAGAAGTATTCTATGTTACATGAGGCTTTTACCTGTATGTCACTAAAAAAGATGGTCACGACCTGTATGCCACTAAAAAGTTCGCTCACATCTATGTGCTACTGACTTAAACTTCTTTGACCTCTACGTCATTTTGTCCATTTTGCCAACTATCAGTGTCAACTAAATGGGCAAAATAACCATTCTACCCCCGGTGGGCCCAACAATCTTCTCCTTCCTCCTCTAGATGCATGGCCGCGGCGTTAAGAGCCCGAGCCCAAGCGTGGCCCCAGCTTCGATGGTGAAGGAGCGGCAGCTCCCCGTGGACCCAGCGTCGCTGTGCCGCCTGCGTCGTCCCCGCTCATGCCGTCGGTCCGCCTGCCCACGTTCGTCGGCGCCAACCTGCGGTGCTCCGCCGCCTCTTCCCCAGTGCACGGCGCCGGCGCCGCCAATTGTGAGGAGCAGGACCACCAGCAGTCGGCCACCGCTCCGTCCTGCCACTGTCACCAGCCATCGCGACGTCGACATCGTGCGCGCTCATCTCCGCAGCGCAGATGGCCTCCGCGTCCACGCATCCACCGTCGGTCCTCCTCCATGACTTGATGTCGAGGCTGGCCCACGGAGTGCTGCTCGCTGCCCCATGACCTGGCCCGCAACGAACTCGTGACGACGCGCCCGTCCGGCACGACGGTCTGGGTGACTGCGAAGTCAGCGATGCCCCGCGTCGCGGCAGCGTGGCCTTTGGATGCCACGGTGGAGGACCAGCATCCGGGAGCTCCTTCTCAATTCAATTGATGTCAAGATCAACTCCATGGCCAATTCAGGGCCTGTTCTTTTGGGTGCAAATGAATCTATGTAAGGCTACTGCAACACATCAATTCGCCTCCGTTGGACTTCAATTCAATATATTGGATGCCAATTTTGCAGCTTTGTTCTTCTATTTGTGTTGATGTCCGCGCTGCTGCGCTCGCTCTCTCGGCAGCACTCCGCCCACTTGGCGCCGTCCGTGCTCACGGAGGTGGTGGCGCGGGCGAGCTCCGCCCGGCCGCCGTGGGTGAGCGCGCTGTCGAGCTCCGCCCGGTCGTCGCGGGCGAGCGCACGTGCGCGGTCGTCGCGACATGAGGTACGAGGACATCGATGGTGTCCCCAGCGACGACGGCAGCACGGTACGAGCAATGCGAGGCCGCCCTCGGCGAAGACAACGACGTGGAAGGCGACGAGGCGTACCAACACACGAGCACCGTGTTCCACCCGATCGCCACGGCCTTCTCGCGCACGTACGGGGGCCGCCGCCGGCGAGCGCGCTCCTGCCTCGCCTCGCCGTCCATGCCTGGGAGCAGGGGAGGGGCGTGGCGAGCTTGTCGTCCGTCCGCAGGCGGGCTCTGCTCCTCTCCCTTGCCGGCGAAGAGCTTGAGGACGCCGGCGGGGGCCCAAGATCCCGCGGCAGCGCGGCGTCTGTCTGTCCGCAGGCGGGGAGGTAGGGAGGGGGCGGCGCGGGTTGGCCGGCAAGGACCGCCAGTGGGAGGTGCTCGAGGTTGGGGAAGAGAGAGACAATGGGAGGCAGGGGGCACGCGGGTTGGCGGCATAGGGCCGGCGGGAGGTGCTGGTCTGCTGGAGTTTGGGGAAGAGGGGAGGTGAGAGAATGGAAGGGAGAGGGGTTAAGAAAGGAAAAGACAATGACAAGTGGGTCCACTCCGTAGTGACTTAGGGTGTGCTTGGTTGAAGGGACTAAGTGGGACGAGCTGGGACGATCCCGCTTCGTCCCGGTGCTTGGTTCGGGGACTGCAGGGACAGGGTCATCCCCTGGGGGAATATACCGCCCAGACGTAGGACGATCCCGTCCCCCAAATCGAGCGTACCGGCTCGTCCCTTTGGGACCCCGTCCGCTCCGTCTTCCTCGTGTGCGGCAACGAGCTCCCAGGCCATCACCGTGCGAGCTCCCAGGCTGCCGCACGCGAGCTCCCAGGCTACCGCCGCGAGCTCTCTGGCCGCCGCCGTCGCGCGTGACCCGACCGCCGCCGTGCGCGCGCTCCCCGGGCGCCGCCGTCGCGCGTGACCCGACCGCCACCGCGCACGCTCCCCGGCCACCGCCACGTGAGATCCCCACGCCGCCGCCATTGCCGCGTGTGCGCTCCCCGGCCACCGCCGCGCGAGATCCCCATGCCGGCCGCCACCGCGTGCGCGCTCCCTAGGCCGCCATGGATGAGCTCCCAAGCCGTCGCAGGAGATGGAGATGGGTGACCGCCCACGAGAAGGGGAAGGAGATAAGGTTGAAAAGAAAAAAAGGCTATGAATCTATGACAAGTTGGGTCCATTTTTATTGACAACTGGGGTCCACCAACTATAGCTAACAGTGTTAAATTTGTCATCCATCCCAATATTTTGATTCCTCATACTAAACACAAAACCGGGATGGACCCATCCCTTTCAACCAAACACGAAATGAAACCATCCCATCCCAAAAATCAAGGACGGGATCATCCCATCCCAACTTGCCTCCCAACCAAGCATATGCTTAAAAGGCAAGATGGACATTTGTCCTGCTCGGTCCCACAAGTCAGGGCTCCCAAACGACTGGAATTGGATGGCACACAGGTGCAAGCGAACTTTTTAATGACACACATATCATGATCATTTTTTTAATGACGTACAGGTAAAAGTCTCATGTTACATACCCTTGCCGTTCTGCTTTTGGTTTTGGATCACACCGTCCTTTGGACACAAAGAGCTCTGTGGCGCCTACATGCCTGTCCTCTTGTCATCAGGTGCCGCCTTTGATTAATGTAAATAGAATGTAAAAGGCTGCTCTCTCCTCCCTTTCTATTCTCTACAGGTGCCGTAAGGCTTCGAACGCTGGCCGGTGGGAGTGCCCATCTGCGCCTCCCACCAACCGAGCTAGGCTCGGTTTGTCCTTGGCTGATTTTTCACTCCATTACTCTTGAGTTAATAAGGTTGTCACATACATCATCACGTAGGATTTTTTTTGGTTATGTGGAGGAGTAAGGGTGAGGAGGGAGAAAGATGTTGTGAAACAACCTCTATAGTCTATTCCTTTTGTCCCCTTTTACCTGCCGTTGGAGCCACAATGCTATGTCCACAAATATCATTGCCTATCACCACACTAGGCCGTAGGGGTAAGTGCAGATTTGTTTATTGTAAGAAATATGCTGGGTGAGTAGCATTGATGTTAATCCATCCAAATGTACAGATGATAGATGATTGGAACGTAGGAGTGTCAGTGTCATTTGCCACTCTCCTTGGTAACTAGGGATGAGCTTCCGACGACAACTAAAAGGAGACAGATGGAGTAGATTTTAGAACTAAGAGATGACTACTCCACTCATAATATATTTTTTCTGTCAAAGAATTAAGGGGAAAAATAGTACAAATATTTTTGTTAAATCATCTTAATGTTATGTGTAAATGCATGCCAATGTACATGCCCGTATATACACAATATTCCTCGTGCTTTTCCCGGTGGCTGCAGGGTGCAGGCTGATTCCTTTTTCAATTTGGCCAAAATTCTTGTTGTTTGCCTTGACACAAGGACTACATGTAGATTAGGTATTCTATCTGCAGCCAAATGTGTATCTAATTTGCATAGGAATTATGTACTCCCTTCTTCTCATAAAAAAATGCAATTCTAACCACACCCTATCTACTGGCAAATTTTCTACATTTTCGTCAGTACTAGAAACTACGGAGTAACATTATGCTGGTCTGTTTAGTTCGAAAAAATTACCGCATTGGATGGCGTGTATAGTGGTAATTTGCTGGTAAATTGCCGCATTACTGCATTAGGCAGCGTGCATAGAGAGAACAGTCCACTTTGATGTGACTCGATGTGATGGGTGAATAGTGGCAAATTGCCAATCTGGTAGTGATTCAAAACTACCTTCACAACCTCAAGCAAAATCACGAGACGAACCTAATGAGGTCTTTGACCGCATGATTAGAGCATTGTACTGTAGCATTACTGTAACAATCACTATTTAATTATGCTCATTAGATTCGTCGTGAAAAGTTACACTCATCCGTAAAAAGATTTTGCAAATAAATTTGATTTAGTACTCCTTGCATAGAAGATTCCTTAGAGAGAAATTTTTTCGCCTTCCTTCCAAACACGGTCTCTAAACACCCCAAGTTATTACAGATCATTTAAAAGGGTATCCGAGCATGGTGGCAACTGACAAAGATTCATTTACGTGCTTATTTGGCAATATCAGCCAAGAATCTTATCAAACCTGAAGTTGTTTTGGGCTACCAAAGGTCCTTCGGAATTGATGAATTCAAGTAAACTTTGAGCATTAGTTGGATATATAGGAAGTTAGGAACCTGCCGATCTTGATATACATTATGAGTAGTCCCCTAAATTTAAGTTAGGAAGTTATGAATTCGGAGGACTACTCGAATAAAACCATTAAAGGAAACTTGACGCTCACGATCCCTAAACCGATGTTGGGTTCCCAACCACAACTCGCCTTGCTACAGTAACTCTCGCCTCGCTACAGTACCACCACTGAACAGTAAACAGCAGGACAGCCCGTGGTGTGTGGCGGCAAAAATGCTCGCCACAACCTGTGGCGGGGTGGCCTGTGGTGTGGCCAGCTGTGACTGGCTACCAAACAGCCCCTATAACCGCCACCGTATCGTACCGACCTCGGACGACAGCAGATTCCGTTCCGAATTAGAGCAAGCTACGCCGTGCCCAATATATATCAGACGCCGCAGCCTTCACCAAGACCATCCGAGTCCGATTCCTTTTGATCGAAACACCTCGGTCGATCGGCGTCGGCGACTCGGTGTCGTCGTCGAAACCGATCAGATCTACCATGTCCTCCTCCGCCGCCGCCGGCAGCAGCATGGACGCCGATGACGGCAGCAAGAAGGACTTCAGCACGGCGATCCTGGAGCGGAAGAAGGCGCCGAACCGCCTCCTGGTGGACGACGGCGAGGGCAGCGTGGTCCCCGACAACTCCATGGTGGCGATCACCGCCGCCGCCTTGGAGCAGCTCGGGATCTACGTGGGCGACCTGGTGCTGCTCCGCGGCAAGCGCCGCCGCGAGACCGTCTGCTACGCGCTCCCCGACGTCTCGTGCCCCGAGGGCCGGGTCCGCGTCGCCCGCGGCGTCCGCGCCAACCTCCGCGTCAAGCTTGGCGACGTCGTCACCGTCAGCCGCCGCCCCGACGTCCCCAACGGCACCCGCGTCCAGGTCACGCCGTTCCAGGACTCCATGGACGGCATCTCCGGCGACCTCTTCGACGCCTACCTCAAGCCCTACTTCCGCGACTACCTGCGCCCGCTCTGCAAGGGCGACACCTTCATGGTGCGCGGCAACATGCGCGCCGTCGAGTTCAAGGTCGTGGCCACGGAGCCCGGCGACTGCGTCCTCGTCGCGCAGGACACGTCCATCTTCTGCAACAGCGACGAGCCGGTCAAGCGGGAGGACGAGGAGCGGCTCGACGGCCCCGGCTACGACGACGTCGGCGGCGTCCGCAAGCAGCTGGCCGAGATCCGCGAGCTCGTCGAGCTGCCGCTGCGCCACCCCAAGCTGTTCCAGACGCTCGGCGTCAAGCCGCCCAAGGGGATCCTGCTCTACGGCCCGCCGGGAACCGGGAAGACGCTGCTGGCGCGCTCCGTCGCCTCCGAGTCCGGCGCCCACTTCGTCCTCGTCAACGGCCCGGAGATCATGTCGAAGATGTCCGGCCAGAGCGAGGAGAACCTGCGAAGGGTGTTCGAGGACGCGGAGAGGCTGGCGCCGTCCATCATCTTCATGGACGAGATCGACGCCATCGCCCCCAACCGCGACAAGACCCACGGCGAGGTGGAGCGGCGCGTGGTGTCGCAGCTCCTCACGCTCATGGACGGGCTCCGCCCGCGCGCGCAGGTCGTGGTCATCGGCGCCACCAACCGCCCCAACAGCCTGGACCCGGCGCTCCGCCGCTTCGGCCGCTTCGACAGGGAGCTCGACATCGGCGTGCCCGACGAGGTCGGCCGCCTCGAGATCCTCCGCATCCACAGCAAGGACATGCCCCTCGCCGACGACGCCGACCTCGAGCGCATCGGCAAGGACACCCACGGCTTCGTCGGCGCCGACCTCGCCGCGCTCTGCTCCGAGGCGGCGTTCCAACTGATCCGCGAGAAAATGGACGTGATCGACGTGGAGGAGGAGACCATCGACGTGGACGTGCTCAACTCGCTGCGCGTCTGCAACGACCACCTCAAGCACGCCATGGAGGTGACCAAGCCCTCGGCGCTGCGCGAGACGGGGCTCGTGGAGGTGCCCAAGGTGTCGTGGGAGGACATCGGCGGCCTGGAGGACGTCAAGCTGGAGCTCCAGGAGACGGTGCAGTACCCGGTGGAGCACCCGGAGATGTTCGAGATGTTCGGCATGTCGCCGTCGCGCGGCGTCCTCTTCTACGGCCCGCCCGGGTGCGGGAAGACGATGCTGGCCAAGGCCATCGCCAAGGAGTGCAAGGCCAACTTCATCAGCGTCAAGGGCCCCGAGCTGCTCACCATGTGGTACGGCGAGAGCGAGGCCAACGTCCGCGACCTGTTCGATAAGGCGCGCGCGGCGGCGCCGTGCATCCTCTTCTTCGACGAGCTGGACTCCATCGCCGTGAAGCGCGGCGCCAGCGTGGGCGACTCCGGCGCGTCGGACCGCGTGCTGAACCAGCTGCTGACGGAGATGGACGGCATCAACGCCAAGAAGACGGTGTTCGTCATCGGCGCCACCAACAGGCCCGACATCATCGACCCGGCGATGCTCCGGCCGGGGCGGCTGGACCAGCTCATCTACATCCCGCTCCCCGACGAGCCGTCGCGGCTGCAGATCTTCAGGTCGTGCCTGCGCCGGTCCCCCGTGTCGCGGCGCGTCCACCTGCCGGCGCTGGCGAAGATCACGGCCGGGTTCAGCGGCGCCGACATCACGGAGATCTGCCAGCGCGCGTGCAAGCTGGCGGTGCGCGACCTGGTCCAGCGGAGCCTGTCGGTGGGCAAGGCGGCGGCCATGCGCGGCGCGGAGATCGGGCTGAGCCACTTCCTCGGCGCCCTGAAGCACGCGCGGCGGAGCGTGAGCGACCTGGACGTGCTCAAGTACGAGTTCTTCGCGCATCATCTCAAAGGCGGGGGCTTCGGTGGCTTCGAGAAGGAGCCCATCATCGCCGCGCCCATGGGGAAGGAGCCGCTGACGATCACGGAGATAGAGGACGACGACACCGCCATGAAGGACGACTCGCTGTACTAGACGTGCACGATTTCATAGTCGTATATGCTAGAAATTTTGGAGACGTGCCAGTACGATTGCAAAGTATAATGTTCACTAGAAAATTTGGAGAAAATATTGTCTGTTTCGTTTCATCTTCTTAGTATTTTGTCGTCCCCCAAGCTAAATTTAGGGGGGATCGACGGATTGTAAAGAATGCTGTCTTCCCACCTTAGTTTTTTTTCCTAATCTTTTAGATTAGAAATATTGGTTAAGCTTTACAGTTTTGAGCATCAATAGATATCGTGTAGATTGAAAACACAAAAAGTGAAAAGTAAACATGATCAGATTTTACATTGTAAATACAGAATCCAAAAAGGAACAATTAAGAAAGCTTCCGATTGGGCTAAAGAAGGAACAAAGGATGCAAACGGCCCACCATTGACCCGACCCATTATTTATGAGTCCGTTCCCACGACCACGATCACACAGATTCTCGCTCCACCGACTCGGTCGGCCTCGCTCCGTGATCGATCGAGTCCGTGCTTCCATTTTGCAAGACAGAAAATTTTTATATTTTATATTTTATATGATTTTGTAAAAATATATGATCACCACAAAAATTTTAAAAACCAACTCTATACCGCCATATGAAATGGCAGTTGGGTACTGCAGCACCTCCAAAGTACTGCAACACCTCCAACCGTCATTTCGTATGGAAGTAGGGTTCTATCATTGTTTGACTTTCTTCACGTTTTCTTAAAAAATCATAAGTATTTTATATAATCTCAAATGGAGAAAAGGTTTATACAAATGTTGTATATCTCGAGGAGATCTACAACTTTGCAGTTCAAACTTTTCTCATTTAAAGTCATTTTCGTGTGCAAATAATCGATATAACGCTCTGATCTAATATTCAAATTTAAGATCTGAACATTGAGTCGAATATTTGGGCACGAAGATAACTCCAAATGAGAAAAGTTTGAGTTGCAAAGTTGTCGATCCCTTCGAGATCTACAACTTTCGTATAAATCATTTCTCCATTTGAGATCGTATGACATAGTTACGTTTTTTTGAAAATGTGATGTACAGAGAATCGAAATTCGTTCGATTCATTAGATCTGAACATTTCATCAAATATTTGGGTACGAAGATGACTTGAACTGAAAAACGTTTGGAGTGCAAAGTTATAGATCTCGCTGAGATCTACAATTTTCGTATAAAGCTTTTCTCCATCCGAGCTTATATGAAATAGTTATTATTTTTTTTTAAATATCACTACTAGAGAATCAGGCATTTGTCCCAGGCCAGATTTTACATTTGTTGGGTACTTTTCCCCTGGTACAAATGTAAACATTTGTACCAGGTGGGGAGGAAGAGCCCGGGCGCACCCCATGTGAGCCACATTTGTACCGGGGCGTATCCCCACTCGATACAAATGAGCCACATTTCTACCGGGCAACAAAACCAAATCTCTTCCTCTGGCCTCGCTCTCTCGCATCCTCTTATTCTTATTCCCTTCCCTGCCTCTCATTCTCATTCATATCCTTCATCTCTCTCACTCATCTCTCTTCTCCTCTTTCATCTGCAGGGGCACTAGTGGGCGGGCTCCCCGGCATGGGCATGGCCACACGCGCGGGCGCCCCAGGCACCAGGCCGGGAGGAGGCGCGGCGACCTGGAGGGGCGGTGCATCGAGGCGCGGTGGGCCAGGACGCGCTTGAGGCTGGCGGCGCGGCGACCCTGGCCGGCGCGACCTCGGCTCCGACCAGGAGGCGCGGTGGGTGCGCGAGGCCCCGGCCTGGAGGCTCGCGGTGGCGCAGGGGGCCCTGGCCGGTGCGGCCTCGGCCTGGAGGCACCCGCAGCCCCGACGGCCTCGGCCTGGAGGTGTGGTGAGGATTTTTTTTAATTTTTGAGATGGATTCTTGTGTGTGATCTTCTTGTTCGTTCTTTTGGAAGATTCTGTGATCTTGTGTGATGTATGAGATTGTAACGTATGTGATGTATTGTAAGATGTATGGAGATTGTGATGAGAGATTTATTGTGAATCTTGTGATTTGAGACGTGTTGTAAATTTTGTGGCTTTGAATCTGGATTGATGAGAGAGATGAGAAAATAAAATAAAAAAAGAAAAGAAAAGAAAAAGGAGAGGAGAGAGGAGGAAAGAGACGTACGGGAGCCACACCACATTTGTACCGGGCGGAAAAATCACCCGGTACAAATGTGACTCCCACATTTGTACCGGAGGACCAATACCGGTTGGTTACCCTGTACAAATGAGGGTTCCCAACCGGTATAAATGGTTGTTTTTTCAGTAGTGTATGAAGAAACTTTACCACTATTTGAAACAACAGTAGAACCCTACCGTCATTTCATATGGTGGTATAGGGTTGGTTTTGAAAATTTTTATTAAGGTCATATATTTTTGCAAAAAAGTAAAATAAAAAAAATTCCAAGACACACACAGGCCGCAGCCGTATCATCCAGGGCCCAGCTGGTCAGCACCAGAGCAACGCTGATCTGAGTGCGTATCTGTGAATTCCGCGACGTCAGCGCGTCACCTTCCTAGTTCAGTATGTTACTCTCTTTTTTTTGAACATAGCTTCATTGATTAAACAGTACTATTATAACTGGTGCGCTGCAGGAAGCTAAGTGGATGATCTACCCAAACAGCTGCTACATTTGTTTTTTTGAAAGGTCACCGGGAGAAGAGCATCCCCACCTGAATTTTTCATTAGGCTTTAAAGCACTTTAGGTACATAGTTTTCAGAGTTTTTACAGCAAAAAAGGGGACCAAAATGTTACATAGGTTTTATATTGAAGGAAACGTTTCACACCAGGCGTCCGCAATGGGGCGTTCTTGGACTGGCCATCGGCAGCTCCAGAGCCTTGCATCTTGCTTGCAGGCCGTCCAAACCAAGCAGGGGAGGGGTCTTCTCGCTCAAAAACCACACCGTTTCGGTGTTTCCAAAGATGCCACGAGATCAACAGGAGGAAGCTGTCGAAGTGTTTGGCGGGGACTTGTGGAGGGCGCCGCGCATCCTAGAGATGCGAGACGCCGACGCTCGCCATGTTGATGCCCAGAGCCGCCCAAATTTGCACAGCGAAGGGGCAACGCAGGACGATGTGGTCGCTGTCCTCGACGGCCTCGTTGCAGAGCTCACATTTTGCATCGTCGACGATGTTCTTCACCAGCAGATTCGCCCAGCACTGCACGCGCCCTTGAACGAGCAGCCACACGAAGAATTGCACGCGCGGTGGTGCCTGATTCTTCCAAACGAAGTCCGAGTAGGTGCAGAGGGTGCGCCCAGTGACGGACAACAACGTGGTGTACACCAGAGCAGCACCAAGTTCGTCACCTCGGGGGGAGAGGGGGAAAACCGGTGATCATCACCGTCGGTTAGGGTGACCGCGGCGAGGAGTTCGGCAAGTTTGTGCAACTCCGCCTGGGCGCCACGGCTCAGCCGTGGCACAAGCGCCTGGGCGATCCCGCGCTCCACGAT
This sequence comes from Cenchrus fungigraminus, assembly GCA_036936925.1. Classification (NCBI taxonomy): domain Eukaryota; kingdom Viridiplantae; phylum Streptophyta; class Magnoliopsida; order Poales; family Poaceae; genus Cenchrus; species Cenchrus fungigraminus. The sequence goes on along the minus strand of CM072769.1, from coordinate 102,345,561 downwards.
TTGCACCACTGAGGCACTGGGACACGTCGTGTGGCTGAAGAGGAAGGGGAAGGTGCCGCTGAGCCTCCCCACCGAGAGCCAATGATCGTGCCAGAAGCTGGTGGAGCGCCCATTGTGGACTTCGGAGGTGGTGATGGCTCTGTATAGCGGCAAGAGCTCCTCCATATCACGCTAGTGCGCACCAGCAACATCACCCACCATTGTTGCAAGGTTCACTCTGTCTCTGATCCAAGCCGCCCACGCCGATTCACCAGGATGGTGCAACCGATGCAGGAGCTTCAGCAACAGGCATTTGTTCTGGGCCAAGAGGTTTTTAACACCCAAGCCACCAAGTTCTTTAGGCTGGCACGCGTTCTCCCAAGCCACTAAACACTGAGCGCCATGGGCGCGCTCCTCGCTGGTCTAAAGAAAAGACCGCCACCTCCGATCAATGGCGTCGAGAGTCCTCTGAGGAAGGAGCAAGATAGACATCGTGTAGATCAACTGGCTGTCCAGAACTGCATTGACAAGCACGTGCGCCCCATGGGGTTGAGGAGGGACGCTTGCCACCCACTCAGGTATTTGTCCACCTTGGCAATCAGTGGGGAAAACGCCGAGAGATTGAGCTTCTCATGTGACAATGGCAGGCCAAGGTAAGTTTGAGGAAAGGCACCGATCTGGCACCCCAGGACGCCCTGCAGCTCCTCAACCACTTCGAGCTGTGTGTGCATAGGCACAATGGTGCTTTTGTTGTAGTTGATCCAGGCACCTCTTTCAGCAAGCGCAGATCAGCGACGTCTGCTTTGATGAGCAGCAGCGTGTCGTCCGCATATTGAAGCATCAGACATGGCAAGCCTTCCTCAGCTGGGTGCCTGATTATGTTGCTCCGCTTGATCATCTGCTGCAGCGCATCAGCGATGATGAGGAAGAGATACGGTGACAAGGGATCGCCTTGCCGCAACCCACGCTCACAGTCGAACCAGGGGCCAGGCGAGCCATTCACCAGCACAACCATCTTGGATGTAGCAAGCATTTTCGCGATCCACTGGCACCATTTTTCTTGGAATCCGCGAGCCTCCATGATGAATTGGAGACTAGCCCAGTTAACTGATCGAACGCTTTGGCAAAGTCAAGCTTGAGCACAAGAGTCGGCAGTTTCCGACGGTTGCAGCATTGCACCAGTTCCATGGCGTAAACAAAATTCTCGGAGATCGACCTCCCTTTAATGAACCCAGTTTGGTCGACATCAATAATCTTCGGGATCTCCCATTGCAGTCGCATGGTCAACATCTTTGAGACAATCTTGAGGGGGCAATTCTGCAGGCAGATTGGGAGAAAATCACTGGGGCGAACAGCTGCTTGGTGCTTGGGCAACAGACCACAAAAGAGCGATTGACGCGCTCGAGATCCACTGTCTCATCGTAGAAAGCATCTGCAAACCGCATCAACTCCGGCGTCACAGTCCCCCAAGTGGCTTTATAGAAGCTGGGACCAAACCCATCTGGACCGGGAGAGCTATTCCGGTTCATGGATTTCACGGCAGCATGTGCTTCCTCCTTTGTGAAAGGAGTCGTCAGAAACTCAGAGTCCACCACCGCCGCCTCACGGTATAGCATTGCAGGAACCGGAGGCGCCGAGGCTGGCTCCCGAAGCAAGTTCTTCAGGTGGGTAGTCAGCACCGCAGTCTTGTCAGTGTGGGAGGTGTTGACGATTGAAACACGTGTCGTGTTTCGATCCGCTAGCGTACAGATCACGTGTTGCCTTTTTCACTCGGGGGTGACCCAAGATATCGAACCGTGGATCGGAAGCAAACTACCTAAGGTTTACCATCTAATCTATTGAACTAATCTACATGAAGCATTGATCGCATAAAGATTTAACATACAAGCATGAAAGGGTGTATGGATCACATTCACTAGCCATAAGGATGCACGACCTAAGGTAACTCTAGCCTACCGTCTTCTAGTTGCAGCTCCGGCCAAGATGAGAAACCAATCTAATCTCATGCTAAGATAAGAAGTAAACCCTTACACATTTGCTCGGCGCTTTCCTTTCTCTCGTACTGTCACTATGCGAAGGTAAACACCACCGAACGACTATACGTCCGTGCACATCCGCAAGATATAGATTAACCACCATGATTACGTCTATTCCTTGAATAAAACATATGAATAAACATGCATCGAAGTAGATCAAAGTAAGGAAAAGATACAATTTATATCACCATCGAATGTTGAATGTACAATTGCCTTGATGAATTCAAGGCATGGCTCTGGAACTCCACCATGGCTTCACCACACTAGGCCAACTATGGCGGCTAGGGCATGATCTAGGCCATCTCCTAGGTGACTCGAGGACTTGCGGCGGCCGTCGGCTCCCTTCGGTGTGTCTCCTTTGATTTGGTGGCTCTCTAATGAATGGATTGAATTCAACCCCTCACTTGGACGTCTAAGGGGTTGTATTTATGCCCTTGGGGAGTCTTGGGGCTTGCTCCCCCTTGCCTTGCATGAGATCTTGCTTAGGAGTTAAGCAAATTTGGTTTTCATAAAATCAGCCTCGCCCAGATTTTCCTGATTCGCAGCTCTTCCTTGCCGGTACTATATCTCCCACGTCCGGACTTCAAATAATACAAATGCGGTGTCTAGATTGTGTGCCACGAAATTATCTCCAATTTTGGTATTCATTGCTTTCCTTAGAAATGAAGATAATACCCCAAAACGGCCTCAGAAGATAATCTGTCTGATTTCGGACTTATCTGCGTAGTAGGTATTTCGGGGGCCATATCTCCTAACTCTTTGACCCGAATTGGGTCTTCCATATGTCCAAATCTAATCTCTCATCGAGGCCCACAATTTTGGTATTCAAACTTTTACCATTAGAGGCCGTTTAAGTCTCCGAATCTGCACCGAAAGATCATATTGTTCTGGGATGCGCGAATATCTCTCGGGCTGAGTTGATTTCGTGGGTAAACCTCCAAGTCCCCGGGGTTTTACGACTTCATGCTTTGGTCCTTAGGCCATTTGGAGTCATGTTCACTTCGTGTCTTGACTTGTGCCGGGCTTCGTGATTTTCTCATAAAGTGCTCGATGAACTTTACCCGGAAGTCCTCATTTAGGCGCTTAAATTCTGTGCAAACAACATACTCTAAAAACCACATGCGAGTGCGAACTTGTTGTATCAAGGGGGTTAGTACCATTAGTTAGGATATCAAATCAGTGCCAATGTTGACGGTAAACTCATAGCTAGGTGTACCAAATTTGACCGTCAACATGAGGCAATTGTCACACCACCCACTTCGAGCACCCTGATTTGGTTTCGGCGCAGCCGCTGACTCGCCCGGGCATGGAAGAACTGAGTGTTGCTATCATCTTCCCGGACGGCCCTGAACTTGCCCCGTTGTTTCCAGTAAGCCGTGCGCTCACGAAGCGAGAGCGCAAGCTGTTCCCTGCACTGCTCGCGTAGCACACGCTCGCCTGTTGACAGAACACGACCATCCTCAAGCAGATAAAAAAGATAAATGACAAATTTACAATTGAAGTGGAGGGATGGAGGGGAACGTTTACCTCGGGCCCAGACCTTCGACGCGTCGCGGATCGCTTTGAGCGAGCGTACTAGCGACGCAGCGGCGCACCCACCGGCAGGAGCATTCCAGGCGGGCAGGACAGCAGGAAGGAAGCTAGAGTCATGGAGCCAGCTATTCTCAAAACAAGAGAAGTTTGGTTTGGGGATGGAGGTGGAGAGGGTGAGTTGTATCGGTGTGTGGTCGGAGGTAGGTTTCCGCAGGGAGAGGAGGGTGGAGTTGGGAAAGGCAAGGCTCATGGGAACATTGAGGAACACACGATCTAGCCGCGCCATGGTAGGATTGTCCATGTGATTCGACCAAGTGAATAAACGGTCCAGGAGGGGGAGGTCAACGAGCGCGAGTTTATGGATGGTGTCGTTGAACGCCGCAGCAAGGGAGGGGTTAATTGTGCCATTGCTATTATCACTCACCTCCCTTGTTAGGTTAAAGTCGCCAGCCAAAACCCAGTTCCCCGTTACCTGCGCCGCACCTCCTCAAGATCACAGAGGAAACCGCGCGAGTCTCTGTGATCTGCAGGTGCGTAAACATTGGTGACATCGAACGTGTAATCCGACGCCGTGGAGGAGAAGACGGTAGTGAGGGTGCGACGTCGGGCGATGAACGAGGTTAGAGAGAAAGAGCGCAGGTTCTAGCACGCGATGAGCCCACCGCTTGAGCCCGTGGCATCCACGCAGGAGAAATCGGAAAGGTTAGAAGGGAGGAAGGAGCGCGTTTTGATTCTGTCAGCGTCCTGCAACTTCGTTTCCTGAAGACAGGCGATATCACAGCGAGAAACTGCGAGAGAGCCACATACGATTGTGCATTTCTCATTCATGCTGAAGCCACGAACGTTCCTAGAGACCAGAGAGTAAGAAACAGTGTTCATCGCCTGTGTAACTGGAGCATTTGTAACTGGAGCTACATTTGTAACTGGAGCATTACTAGCACACAAATGAGTAGCTTGATTATTAGCTGTCCCCTGTGTCCTGCTAACATGGCTAATTGAGAAGGAAGCAAAACTCGACGCCAGATCATATATTTCATCAAGGATAGATGAAAAGTCCGATCTGTTCTTCTCCCGTGCTTTCCAGAGAATCACCAATTCTTGTGAATCTGTCTCCACCTGCACACCACCAGTGAAGTTCGGTGGTATTAGACGAACACCATCTCTGAGTGCTTCAGCTTCTGCTCCCAGCGCCGACGCTACTACATCAAGTCGACGTGCTGAACTGCTAATGCTGGCAAAGTGGCAAGCAAGAGCCGTCCGGCCCCCGAATCACAGCTCCTGTCGCTCCCGTGCAGAGCTCAGCTGAAAAGGCTCCATCTGTGTTCACCTTAATACTCCCGGCTGGTGGTTTGCACCAAGTTTCTTTCAGCCGAGATTGTCCTGCACGGCTGCACCTTGAGGTATAAGTTCAGGTAGAAGCTGGAGGAAAACGTCCAATGCCCATTCTATTGCACCTCCTTTCGTGTAAAGCCCATTGTGCACCGGCATACCCGTGTGAACAAAAGAACTCACATTCTGTAACCCTGCAGCGCCCAAAAGACAATTTTGTAACCTTGCAGCGCGCTCACCTGAACTGGGCATGTAGACAAAAATAATAGGAAGTAATCACTGTCATTTACTAGAAAAAGATGGCCAGCTCATGCAACCTGTGTTATAAAATGATGACAAGTAATCGACAAGAGTAAGGAAATCAAACCGCAAGAGACACGAGATTTAATGTGGAAAACCCTCTCAACACGAGAGGAAAAAACCACGGGCGCCAGTTAGCAAGAACTTCACTATGATCGGAGTCCGGTTACAAACGCCAACGGCGGCGGCTTACAAGAAGACGAGAGAATCCAATCTCCAATGAAAAACCCTACGGGGTTATATGGCCCGTACCGTACCGCGGGGGGCTTCGCCCCCCTGCACCTCCCCCAGTCGCGATCTAGGTAGAAAGAGGCGCAGCCCTATGAGCGGCCTTCTCTCTTGACATAATTTGGATTATCATTCAACAACCTGCACGCGGGTTTGCGCTCGCCCATCTGGTCTGGTTGGATGGCTTTTCTTTGAAAGGTCGACGGAGGGGGAGAGGATCCCCACCTGATTCATTAGTGGCCCATAACGGCCCGCATCATAGAGTTTTGCAGAGCATTACATCATCATTGGTTTACATTGCCTAAAAAACAAATTACACCGATGTCACACACTGAAGCTTCCGTTGGCTTCATCCTGCAGCGTCATAGGCTTCATCGGCCTTGCATTCCACCAGCAGTTGCCTCGTCGTTAAGCATTCTTCACGAAAGATAACCCCATTTCTTCGTTTCCATAGCCGCCAACAGCATAGGAGCACACAAGTTTCAAACTGGGTACTTGGAACATGAGCTGGGCGGGGTAGCTCGTCGAGTGCTGCGGTGCTGATGGAAACGAAACAGGTAGGTGAGGAAGCCTGTAAAGTCGGGAAAGCTATGTCGATTGTTTTCTGAGCTCCCTACACTCGATTTTTTCTTCCCCCAACTCTCACATTCTTCCCTAGCTCTGGCAAGCCGGCCGGGCGGGAAGGCCGCTGGCCGCGGGCGGCTGGTGGACAAACCAGATGGCCCGTGGAGGTGGTGGCACTACGAGAAACTGAGTCTTTGCTGAAAGTTCGGAGCTTTGCTGAGAGTCACCGAAAAAACTCTCGACAAAGAAAATTTTGCCCAGAACCAATAAAAAACTCTCGACAAAGAGAAAACACTTGACAAAGATATCTCGAACCCTCACCGTCGCTTGGTCAACCACGTGGGCAAGGGCTTCTTGATAGGGACGTCGCTCAGCTCAGCCGTGTACTCCATCAAGGACCTCCGAAGGTCGTCGCCTGTCGGCGGCTTCCTCGGCGCCTACCCCGCCTTGTTCTGCACCTTTGAGGGCGCCATGGCCCTCGCGCGCAGGAAGGACGACGACGCCTGGAACTCCGTCGCCGCCGGCACCGCCGCGCTGTGCCTACTCCGCAGTGTCCGCGCTCTTCGGTGCCGCAGTGGAGGTGGTGCTCGAGGGTGCACGTTGGGTAGCTGATGGCGCGTCGGACGACAGCCAAGTCGCCCGCCGTCCTGCCATGCTAGCGCCGCCCGCAACGACCCCAATCCGTACGGAGTCCCCGCTATCGTGGTTGAGGAGCTCTACATCAGTTTCGTGTCCATTGACCACGAGCAAAAAGGTGCGATCTCCACTGAGTAGATACTATTGATTGAGCTACGTTATTCCAAAGTTCTAAGGCTAGCTGTTTGAGTTTAATTAACAAACTATATTGGTATTGGATTACTGGTTGAGAAACACGTTATTGCCTGGTGCTGTGCTGTGTGAGGGTTTGATCTCTGGCCCTGCATGATCTCTGTGAGGCACCGTATTATTGTGAGGGATTTTGTAGAAATGGGTTTAAATGAATTAGTGATGAATCGATGAAGCCGGCGGGGGAAAGGGCAAAAATACTACTCCGTACTAGGTGAATTCCTCGCGCGTTGCCGCTGGATATATTGCTTATTTTTTTTATAATTATTTGATGCACTTGAGAAAGAGTGAAGATTCAAGCTTTTTTACACGAAGGTAAATTATATTTTACTCCGTATTTAATAGATAACTGAGGATAATATAATATTTAATTAATAAAATAGAAATGTTATCGAGAGAAATTATGGAGATGTATTTATGATGTTGTGGCAATGTTATGGTGAACACAAAAGTTGTACGTACATAACTTCATTTGTCGATGGAAAGTAAGGATGTCCACACAACAATTATTCGACAAAACTAAAATTGGAGAAAGTTTGTTACCTGATTGACTCAAGCAGGCTAATCTTGATGTTCTAAAGAGCACTTAAATGATCAGTCCTTGGTAGGATACATACATAGCACAGTAATACCAAGGCACATTTTATTACAAAAAAAGCACCAAGGCGCATAATCATCAAAAGGTTGTCAGTCTAATCCACTGTCTAAGAAAGTAATAAAGAAATGAAATACAGAAAATATCTCAACTGCCAACACACTACATTTTCATTTCGCCTCAAACAGTCAAACAACAGATCGAGGAGTACGAATCTTCGATCCACCCTGGTTCCTTCATTGGCGAAGAGCAGCGGCAGCCCACGCCAACACGGAAGGGCGACAACACGTTGTCAGTGTTTTAGACACCGAGCCTACGACGGGGTACCCGAAGTAGTAGATTGTGCGGTGGGACTCGTCGAGATCAGGAACACGATGGTGAGACACGGAGCACACAATTAGACAGGTTCGGGCCGCAATGTGCGTAATACCCTACGTCTTGTATGCTGCGTGGCTCTGTATTGATTGCGTATATTTTGAGAGGGGTCCCTGCCTCACCTTATATGCTACGGGAGGTAGGGTTACGGGAGGTAGGGTTACAAGTCGGATTGGTACAAGAGTACTATTCGAGTAGGACTCGGAGTAGCCTATACCAGGTATGGAAAGCTATCCTAGTCTTAATTCAAGTCCATATCCGTCTTGTCTTGCCTTGTGGTCCACAGTACTAGCACCGGGGCCCACTAGTCGAGTAGTCCAGGTGTACAGGAACTCATCTCCCGGGTATGGACCACAATGTGTTGGTAGGCCCAGGGATGCCCGGTCGACAAGCCCCCGAGTACTTTGTAGTCGAGTGTGATGCTCCAAGTAGTATTGAAGGTCTCCACGAGTAGTTCTCAAGCGTCCCCGAGTTCTACAAGCTTCAATCTTCAATAGTACTTGAATCATCACGAGGCTGGAAGGTACTCCAGCTAACTCCACGAGTAGTCTTGAAGTCTTCTCGAGTTGTTCCCAAGCGTCCCCGAGTACTTCCCTTGAAGGTCTTCAATAATACCCGCTTCGTTCTTGAAATCTTTGCATCAAAGATCCATATGGAAATGCGATTACTGAAATCACATTCCATATGGAATGTAGCCCCCGAGCCTTAGGTCGAATCCAGGATTCCAGCTGAGGGTCAATCTTCTACTCTTTGATCTTGCTCCGAAAAATCCGCAGAAAAATCCGAAGAAATAATATAGGAATGCGATTTGCAAAAATCGCATCCTATATGGATGTAGCCCCCGAGCCTTAGTTCGAATTGACAATTCAAGCTGAGGGTTAATCTGTAGTCTTTGTCAAATAATCCCGTAAAAATCCTGAGAAAAAACTGAAGGACACGTGGCATGGAGCCCCCGAGCCTTGAGTCGAGTACTTTCTCGAATTGAAGGGTCCAATCTGACAGTAGAATAGTGGTCTGAATTCAATGAACTGTAGCTGAATGAAATCCAATCCCATCGAGTAGTCGAGCCCCCGAGATGGAGCCGAGCAGGTCTTGGATTTTAGTCCTCTGACTTAGCCAAAATTTTGCCTGTGTGAAACCAATCTGTTGAATACGAAGGGTTACCAGGTCGAACCGTTAGGGTTTTGGTTTTATAAATACCCGAAGGGGTATCCCTTAGGGTTTCACTACTCCCATTCGCCCTTAGATCCAGAAATCCTTAGCATCCGTAGGCACCGCAGAGTTCGAGCGTCCACATTGCCAAGAGTTTGCGTCTCCACCTCCTCGCAACCCCCGAGTCGATGCGAAAAAAGACTCTGGTGACTGACAGGATGAAGCCGACGCCGTCCAAGGGTCAGAAGAGGAAGTCCGACCACGGCAAAAATCAGTTGCCAGAGCCGAAGTACAAAACCGTGGTCATCACAAAGCCCCCGAGCCAGGCCGTCTCTTGGAAGAAGTCCAAGATGAGGGAAGAAGATATCAATGCCCTCGAAGCCGGTGGGTTGCTGCGCAAGAAAGTAATTGCAGGCTGGAGCTCTGCCGCCGGAGATGCGTGGCCAATGGAGAAGAGCCCGGATGAGATCCTGATGTTCGGCCACTTCGTCGAGCGTGGGTTGACGCTGCCGTCATCAGATTTCTTCCGTGCCTTCCTCAACTTCTTCAAGCTGGAGCACGTACACCTCAACCCCAACAACATCTTCCAGATCGCAGTGTACGTGCACTTCTGCGAAGCTTTCCTTGGAATCCGCCCACACTGGGCTTTGTTTAGGAAGATCTTCCGCTTGAAGCCGCAGTCCAACGCCAACTTCCTAGTAGTAGTCGGTGGAGCTGGTGTCCAGATGCGCCAGAAGGCTCAAGAGTTGTACTTCAAGTAAAACTTGATTGACTCAAATCAAGACTGGAAGAACAAGTGGTTCTATATTGAGAATGCCCCGCCGCAGCTGCCGAAGCCCAGTATGTTTGTGCCGGTGTACGACAGGCTCTAGAAGGACGAACCAACGATGCAGGAGTGCATCCAGATCCCAGAGCTATTGGCGAAGATTGCGCAGAAGAAGGCGCAAGGCTTGACAGCTGAAAGGGTAGCCTTCAACTTCATGAAGCGACGGGTACAACCCTTGATGCAACGGGAGCATCTTGGATTCGAGTACACTGGAGCTGATGATGGCTCGAGGCTATCTGCTGAAGAGATCAGTCACGATCTTGTGATGGAAAGGCTGCAGAAGATCTTCAAGAATCTTCACGGAATTCCTGCAGCCGTCCGGGAATATAGTGCTGACAACCCTCCACGTATGGTGAGTTCCCGAGAACTAGCCCCCGAGTACTTATTATAAGTAGTCGTGTAGCTTATATTTGTCTTGTTTTCACAGGAGGATGTCTTGAAGTTTGTGTCCGACCCTCCTCCTCGTCCCGAGGATCCACTACAAGCGCCGGAGGAAGAGGAAACAAGAGCGGAGGCTCAAGCCCCCGAGAGTAGTCGATCTGCTCAAGGGGAGGAAGAAGAAGAAGTCTTGGTGGAGGACGCCTCCTCAAGCGATGATGACAGCCAAACACTTCAACATCGTTTAGAAGTGAAGGGCCGCTACGGGTACTCTGGGGCACCCATCCCCAGTGGCCTCGCCGCAGGAGCATCGAAGAGGCCAGCATCATCTCTCGCAGATGATGTGACACTGCCGCCGCGGAAGAAGAGGACCACTGTAGGGAAGCGGGCCGTAAAGAAGATGACAAGCCTCCCCTCCATTACAGTAAGTGTTGGAGAACCTTTAAGTAGTCGATGTCGTATCGACTACTTGTTCTCTGCTGTAATATCTTGAATTTTGACTTGCGCAGGTTATCGAGAGTGCAGCCAATGTACCCTCGAGTAGCCCCCTAAGAATAACAGAACCCGAGGTGGTTCCAGCGTCAACCGTGGAGACGGTGACGCACGAGCAATAAGAAGCCGCGGTACTAGGAAGTGTGCCGCCGGCGGAGAGTGTGCCAGAGGTGCCAGCGGCGCCTTCTTTTTTCGACATGCTGGGGCCGAAAGTCTCAGTGCCTCGAGCTGCTCTGTAAGTACCCAAGTACTCAAGTACTTATTAATATTGCTCACTTCGAATTTGCTGACCAACTTGTTGATACAGAAAATCCACTGATGTGAAGTGGGGCGCCTCTGGAAGTAGTACTGCTGGAGGAGACCAGACTCCTCAAGAGCAACAAGAAGATGTACTTCCAGAGTGCCAAGAAGTACCCGCCGAAGCTGATGCTGTAGAGGCACTGCGCTTCCTCTGGAGCGACGTGGTCAAGGCAGTGGTGGAGGCAGCTTTCAAGTCCAGGGCTGAAGATCCTGATGATATTGAAGCCATGGTAAATGAAGGCTTGGAAGCTGATCCAGAAGCCGGACTACGCCATGAAGAAGTCCCGGTTGCCGAAGCCCCCGTGCGTCAAGTAGATGCGCAACTGGCACTCGAAGACAACCCGGAGGACCGCATAGTGCCGCATGAGCCACTCATTGAAGATCCGACTCCTCTACGCAGCGCTGCGCAATACTCTGCAGCGAGCGCAAGTACTCAACCCATGGCAGAAGATTTGATGACGTACGACGACTCGTGCCTGGATGAGGATAACTTGCAAGCTCACAGCAAGATGTTCCGCAGCGTCGAGAAGTTGTTCGCGGTAAGTGTGTAGTCTCTTAAATAGTACTTTCTTAGCCAAAGATAACTTGTCTCTGACTCTTGTATTGCTTTGCTTGTTGCAGGAAGTAGTCAAGCAGTCGAAGCGCAAGACTCACCTGCTTGAGCAACATGCGGCTGACATCGAAGAAGTTTCGCGGCTCAGAAAAGAACTCAAGGAGCAAAAAGCTTTGTCTCTGAAGCTGCAAGAGAAACTTGATGGAAACGCCATCGAGTACCACAACGAGATCCAGAAGCTGACGGCTCAGAAAGATGACGTTGTTGGTAAGAACAAGTCTCTGCGCCAGAAGAATAAAGGTATTTCCCCTTTTTGAATTCATCATAGAGTACTTTTGTCCTTGCATACGACATCTGATAAGTAGCCTTGATCTCCTGCAGAGCTGACTCAAGATGTTGAGAAGTTCAAGAACAAGGCGCTGGACTGGCAGCTGGCATATAATCATGAAGAAGCAACTCGCATAGATCTTGAGGCAAACTATAAGGTGCGATGGTTCGAACTTGAGCGTGAGATGGAGATTCGCATTGCCAGCTGGAATGACTTGTTGACATGTATGCAGTCGCTGAAGACCAAGATCGAAGAAGCCGAATGCCTGCGCTCAGAGTTGAAGGCTTTGACAGAAGCAGCCGAGCTAGTAGCCAATCTCTTCGAACCCAGGGTTGCTGGAATTCAGCCTCGTCCACTTGTGGAGAGGTTGAAAGACACGCCGAAGAAGATTCTGGAGTACGCTCAAAAGCTGGCTTGCACAATCCCAAATCAAGTCTTGAGCTTCATCAAGTCATTCTACGTCGAAGCGGATCTCACGGTCATCATGAACGGTAGATCTGGTGATTGCTCTGACGACAGGCTCAACGAGTTGATGCAACAAACTTCTCCAATCGCGGAAGCAGTCTCCAAGTTCATCGATCTCCGTTAGATGTACCTGTAGAGTAGAAACACTAGGGAAAAACAAGTGTAATTCCAAATAAGTGTTTATGTAATATAATTGAAAACTTGAGTAAGTCAATTATCTGGATCCCTTGTATGCTTGTGTGTTGGCCATGTACTCGAGTTGGTATTGAGTGAGTGGCTGCAAAAAGAGATACGATAAACGAGTAAAAGTACTCAAGTGTACATATGTTCCGAAGAACGTTAGCTTAATCACGACGAGTTAAACACATTAGCTGTAGCAGCGTAAAAAAAGGCTTTGTCGTGAAATAAGCTAAGAGTAGTAACAAGTCGATGTAGAGTAGCGGCTTGTACTAAACACATTGTACAGAGTTTACAATGTCTTAAGTACCTCTGAGGCTTATTAGCCTAGTGAGAGAGTACTCGAAAAGAACTTATTCATAACGAGTTGAACACCTTAGCTGTAGCAGTGTGAAAGAAGGCTTTGTTATGAACAAGTAAATGACAGTAACAAGTCGATATAGAGTAGCAACTTTATTACTGAATTTTACAATGTCTTAAGTACCTCTGAGCCTAATGAGAGAGTACTCGCAAGAATGTTCTGAAGAACGAGTAAGACCGTCGGGGACAGTGTGATGAACTCATCCTTGCTGTAGCAGCAACTTGTATGAGAGTTCCACTGAGACCCTACCAGAAGGGTGTTACTCTAGGCCGAAGCCTCTTATTGAAAAAATAGGGACATGAATAGCATGTACCACTTATTGCCCTATACGATACATGCTCGTCTGGAGAGAGTTATCATGACTCCCTACGAGGTCGCAGAATGAGACTGCCTGGAGAGGGTTGATGAAGCCCCCTGCGGGTGCTCGCAGCTGAAAGCCACGAGAAGATACAACCGAAACTGTCTGGAGAGGATTGTCTTGATCCCCTACGAGTGGTGACAACCGTAGCTGTCTGTTGAGTGGTTGCAACCGAAGCTGCCTGGAGAGGGTTGATGAAGCTCCCTACGAGTTGTTTACAGCCATAGCCGTCTGGAGAGAGTTGTCGAAACCCCCTACGGGTAGAAGCGACAAAGCTGGTCGATGTTTCAAGAGTTGTCGACTTCCTCGCCTTCAAGAGTTTGGAGACGATAAGAGCCTGGGCCAGTAACTTTTGCAACAGAGAAAGGACCTTCCCATGGCGAGTTGAGTTTGTGTAGCCCTGTCGTATTCTGGATGCGACGAAGGACTAAATCACCAACGTTGAAGGAGCGTTCCTTAACATTGCGGTCATGGTAGCGGCGAATCTTCTCAAGGTATCGAGCAGATTGAACAAGTGCGTTGCAGCGAGCTTTCTCGAGACTGTCGACATCTGTTTGTTTTGTTTCTTCAGCTACGCCTTCTTCGTATTGATCAACCGTCGGAGAAGGCCACATGACATCAGCAGGCAAAACGGCTTCAGAGCCGTAGACCAGGAAGTAAGGTGACTACCCTGTGGGGGTAGTAGGCTGAGTGCGCAGCCCCCAGAGTGCATTGGGTAGTTCCTTGATCCATTTGCCACCCTTGGTATTTACTGCATCATACAGTCGCTTCTTGAGAGCATCAAGTATCATCCCATTGGCGCGTTCCACTTGGCCGTTGGCACGTGGATGGGCAACGGAGACGTACCAGACGTCGATTCCACTATTCTCGCAGTACTCTCAGAACTGGTGATTGTTGAAATTCGAACCCAGGTCTGTGATGATGCGATTGGGGAACCCATAGCGATGTACGATTTCATCCAAGAAGTCGAGGACTCAATCAGCCTTGGGATAAGTGACAGGCTTGACCTCAATCCACTTGGTAAACTTGTCGATAGCCACCAGAACTCTATTGAATCCCCCTGGCGTACAGGAACTCATTGGCGTACAGGTGTACAGGAACTCATCTCCCGGGTATGGCCCACAATGTGTTGGTGGGCCCAGGAATGCCCGGTCGACACACGTCAGGGCCTGAGAAGGACGACGATGGGTTAGAGCATGACGACGGTGTGGGGGACACAATGCGGTGAGTAGGAAGAGGACGGGGCAAGCAGACGTGGTTCGGCGGGGCTAGAGCAGTGCAACCCCGTGCGCGCGCAGCGAGCCGGAGCAAGGCAACGGCATGGTGGGGTCGGAGCGCTTGCCTTCGACGCCATGACTTTGGGATGATGTTGCGATGGCCGCCCGCCCCATGACCACGTTACCGCACCAGGGTTGTGGCTACGACGACCATGACGGCCGGCAAACGCATGATGGAAACTGCAGTTGATGGCTGCGGGGACGTTCCGCGGCAACCGAGATGGCCGCCCCGTGGTCTTGTCGCCGAGCATCTGGGATGAGGTTGCGGCAGCACGAGATTCTCAACGATGGTCGTCTTGCATACGACAGGCACGCCCATGAGAACAAAGCTGCTCTTTGACTCTCCTGCACATTGCACTGGACGACTTTAAAACCCTCTGAAGCTCTCTTCTTCATGTGCGCAAGACGATATAATCGAGACTCTTGCCTCTTGAGCTGCCGTCTCTTGATGTGTGCCCAACCAAATTAATAGAGCCTTCAACTACCGTGCTGAGTAAAAAATTGAAGTGTTGTGCTTGGTTAGATACTGACGCGACACGCTAGGAGTTGAGAGAATTTTTTAGTAGGGTGCTCTTATATAGTTTTGTATGATGATATGCGGGAACGGATAGTGTCAACTCTTAGGACCTCACTCCATGAGCCAAATATTGAGTCCTTTTGCTATAGTATTCTACATGTGGAATTCAGCTCTCCTCTAGGCCCTACATGCCTACACTATGGGAAGGCCACAAATTCCTGACGGTTCAACTTTTTCTTATCAGTTTTTACAAAGTCTAGAGAGGAACCAGGATGCACTCCTGTCGGAAGCTATAGATAGGCCTCTTCCTCTGCCACTCGGAACCGAATAATATTCGGGTTATTTCTTCTATTTCTGCATTCTTCATCAAAATAATAATTCAGTTGGTTTTAAGCCATAAAACTATATGTATATGGTGCTAATGGTTCATTGCCTTGCAACGTAGCCCATTACGAGCAGAACTGATTTTCTAACGTCATTGTAGGATCTCGAGGTGCTGGATTTGAGCAGGAAGTTTCCGCTGGAGAAGATGAAAGAAGGTTTTTACTCATCTAACATGGAGTATGGATTATCCCCAGTCCGTGGTGGAAATCTCATTTCATAATTTATAGGATAATGGTTTGTTTGCTTTGGTTTACTGTAGTCAAATGCCATCTTAAGTACCTTATATGGATGCTACTTACCTGAAAATATGTTAGATAAAGTACTATGTATAAAGTACTATAATGTTCTCATTTTCCCGTTAATGAAGAGTACTGTTTAGTACGGTTTGCTATGAAGAGATCCTTGTTTACTTTGCTAATTCATTTTTACCATGTTAGCACTATATTATAGACAATTCTGGGTACAATTGAAAATTTTTCCACTAACACCTCATGCAAGTGACCACTAGATATTCAATTGGCATGGCAAAATCAAGGGAAAGTTAGCAAACTAGACACCACGTCTACGCTATCGATTACTACTCTAGCTCCGGTAGATTCTGTCTTAAGATTAAGTCCTTAAGCTTGAGCACCGTCTAGGGATCACACCCGTCAAGGATGAAATGATGACCGCGCAAATGAATACATAAATGATAGAATTTACTTAACCAAGAGACTCATCACCATAGGAGATCACAAACACTTACTCTTTTGAAGGGTTTATCTCAAAGCGGCTTTATCGGCTCTACATTTTGTTGATGGATGAAACTATACCTCCTTCATATCATGATTTTGTAGGCAACCCAAATACTTCAGTTGCGATAAACCGCATGGACAAAATCAGTTGAGATGAAACTTTGTAGTATTCAATGGTACTCCCTAAGGTTTCCAAATCCTTGACAATTTTTGTATGCTGAGATTGCTGTTGGGGAATCGACCTTTTCCGGTCACCCTTGAGTTGTTGGAGGACACACAGTTTTTCTACAAACCCAGTTTTCTTCCGGACGCGGATGAAGGTTTTTAGCAAAATGTAGGTTTATTGATGAAAATGACTGGAATCTCATTGAGCGAAGTTTGTGGAAGACATCTTTTCACAATTATCAAGTTTTGGTAAACTTCGGTCTTTGTAAAATGTATGTTTCTTGGAGTAACAGAAGAAGTGACGTCATACCTGGTGAAAGTTTCTGAAAAAACAAGAAGTTTCCTCGAGAAGAGTCTTTTCTCCTATTTTTACAGGAAGCGAAGTTGGTTGAAGGAACAAGTTTGACAAGACAAGCTCTCAGGTTTGGGATTTGGACCAGGATTACTTTGAAACCAAAGATTACCAAAGATTTTACAAGACATACAGATTCCGCTAAAAGTGACGTCAGCATTAACAATGCTGACGTTTGACCAAGCGAAGAAGATGGAAGAAAAGAGAAGGAAATCTTGATCTTGAAGGGAAGTTCCGGTGTTGAATCGGTCAATAGCGTGATCAAAAAGGAGGAAGAAACGTGAGAAGCTTGACTACGCAAGAAGTGAGAAGCCCAGCTACGTAAGGGCACGCTTGTAAGTATAAAAAGTGATTGCGTGATTACCGCAGACGAATTGTACCCCGAATATTCTTGAAATATGCTTTGTAATCAGGGGTAGAATCGGAATGTAAAAGTGACCTCCGGGCACTATAAAAGGAGCCATGTGCCTTGATTTCAAAAAGGTATACTTTTGCAATACTTCCAATTTTTATTTTTATAAGGCTTGATAAGACTTGACACCATCTCGTAGATTACACTTTGACCGATTATTTATCATACATTATATAGTGTATGGTTATAAATTTGCAATTGTTCAAGAGTACATTGATTATGAATCTAACCATATCAAATTTATATTATAAAAATAAAAAAGTGACGGCTAAAGTATTGATCAAAGATTGTAATGTCTAAATCTTGATGGAGCGTGCGCCTTATAAAGGTTAATAGAGGGAGTATGTATTTGATAAATAATTTATAGTGAAAGGTAGGAACAGTATAATAGTTAAAGATGTGTTTTGAATATCGTGTCAATGTCCAAAATGTCAAGAATTGTGAAACCGGAGGAAGTAAAATGTCCAAAATGTCGAACTCGAACTGATCCATTTTTTGGTTTTAAAACCAAAAGCCGTAGAGACGTAGGCAGACGAGGCAGGCGTGCAAAAAGGCGATCGAACTTCCAGGCTCCCAGCAACTCTCCGACCCTAGCGATCGATCCCGTCAATTCCAAACCGGCGGCCAGCGCGGCCCGCTAGCCGATGGACACGACGGCGTCGCCGCTCTACCATAGGATCCCGGACCGTCGCCGTCGCAATGGCTTGGTCCACACCGCGGGCGAGAGCTTTCTGATGGGGACAGCGGTCGGCTCAGCCCGGCACTCCATCAGGGCCTTCCGAAGCTCGCCCGTGGGCGGACGACTCGCCGGCGCCGCCGCCGTGAAGGCGCCCCGCGTCGGCGGCTATGTCGCCGCTGTAAACGCCTTGATATTTGAGGACGTCATGGCCAACACGCCGGAAGGACGATGCCTGGAACTCCGTCGCCGCCGGCGCCGGCGCCGCCACCGGTATGGTCTTACTCCACGCGCACTCGGGCGGCGGCATCGTCAGCGCCATGGCTTCCGCGATCGTCGGCGCTGGAATGGGTTCCATGTATCATCTCCAATCTTTGATCGAGCAAGAAGGTACTATCGAGTTACGTTAATTGTTCCAAAGTTCTACGTAAAGCTCGTGAAAGGACGACTGTTGTACTCTTACCTTTTTTTTCCTGGTATTTACTTCAATAGTAATATCTTTCTAGGATCTTGAGGTGCTGGATTAATTCTGAGCAGGATGTTTCTTGTCGAGAAGGAGATGAAAGAAAGTTTTTATATTACTTGCCTAGCGTGGAGTATGGATTATCATCCGTCCGTGGTGCAAATCCTATTTCGTAATTGATAGGATAATGGTTTGTTTGCTTTAGTTTGCTGTAGTTGAATAACGTACCTTACTGCTGCTATTTACCTCAAAATATGTAAGATAAAGTACTATGTATAAAGTACTATAATGTTCATTTTCTCATTGAAGAGTAATGTTTAGTACCGTACGTTTGATATGAAGAGAGCCCTATTTATATTTGCTAATTCATTTTACCATGTTAGCACTCTATTATAGACAGCAGCCCTCGGTACGATTAAAAATTTTCCAAACACCTCATGCAAGTGACCACTAAATATTCACTTGGCTTGACAGAGGACAAGGACAAAAAGAGGCAAACATAAGCTATATTCACTTTTTTTAATGAAAATTGGGCTGAGGCAATACGCCAACGCACAGATGGGTTACAATGTTAGCATGTCTGCGATCGATAGATTAGGCACCTACTAAACCCGAATTTATCATAGTTATCCATCAAAAAAAAGGTATATAATTCTTTAATGGACTTATGGTTATATGCTTTATTGTAATCCTTCTCTTTTCTCTCTACCGTGCGTGTGATGTAATGCTTTTAATGTATAGAACAAGTAGGGGTTCACTCCCTTCGATCTGTTGCATAAACAACAGTACACATCATAAATTTATTAAGTACGTAGTACAATATTTGATTAAGCACTATAAGATTACCAGGGCATCATTTGAGAATTCAACAAGGTATTTTTATAAGTAATTGACATGTCAACATGTCCTTTATCATTCACGATAAATGAACCTTATTAACATTGTGGGAGATATGTTCGCACTGAACATTCTTGGAAAGATTCCACCAAACATTTTCTTATATAGCCTAGCTCATTTTTTATGAAAAGGTCTAAATTACTCCTCTCAAGTATAACCAAAGTCTAGATTAGTGTTTCTTGTCAGTTTACCCTCCTAAACTATACTATTTGGTTCAATTTATCTTTTAACATAATTTGTTTTTTTCATCTTCATGCGCAAGTGGAATTTTAAGTTCAAATTTTGTAAGTTTATAGCAGAGAATATAAGATAAGTATACTAAACTAACTAAACTATACTAACTAAACTAAACTAAACTAACTAAAGTTAGAAACATACCTGAGTCAAAAGTACTCCGAAGGGTTGAAAGCCGAAGATTTAGGAGGAGAGAGAAGGAGGGAGAGGGGCTGGCGGCAGCCGCGGGCGCTTATATAGGGGTGAGGCTGCCGCCGTACCCCATGACGGCAGGCTCCTGCCGACCGTTGGCGGCACCCCTGCCACCGTGCCACACGACGGTAGGAGTCCCTGCCGCCGTGTGGTACGGCGGCAGTGATATATTTTTCATAAAATTTATTTGCGTCATTTATTTTTCGGAAATCAACGGAAAAAATAAAAAAAAATCGGCACACAGCTGGCGCACGGTCACGTCCAGTGGGCCCTCCTTCTCCGTGCTTTTGCAAACCGAGCAGCCCACACGGCCACACGGGACACACGCCGCCCCGCCCGGCCGCCGCCGACTTGCTGGCGAAGCCTCCCTCCTCTGCCAGCCGGCCTACAAATTCCCCGTCCCCTTCCCTGAAACAAGCAGCAGCCACACGATTCGAATTGGAATTCGAGCCAACCCAACCACCTCGCCACCGTCCACCACCTCCCAACCCATCCGCCACCCCAAACCAGCGCCGCGCCACGCCACGCCTCGGCGCGTCGGCATGGTGTTTGAGAAAGGCGAATCCTCGCGCGCCGGCGAGGAAGCTGCGGAGCAGGAGGCCTCGTCCGGGGCGGTGGTGGCGCACCAGCAGCAGCGCGCGTGGGTGGCGCTCTCCTCCATCCCCGTCGTCGTGCACCGCGCCAGGGACGCGCGGGCCGCGGCGCTCGCCCCCGGCGCCGCCGACCTCCTCCTCGAGCTCCAGGGCCCGCCGCGCGCCTCCTACCTCGCGCTGCCGCAGCGCCTCGTCCCCGACCCCAGGGGCCTCGCCCCTTTCTACAACTTCCCTTGCATCGTCACCGCCGCGCCCGGCTGCCTCCTCGTCATGGCCACCGACCTGGCCCGAGGCAGGAACAGCTTCAACGCCAATTACTTCCTCTGCGACGTCCGTGCCAGCACCGCCTACCGCCTCCCCGCTGTGCCCGCCATCCTCCCCATCAAGCCCTTCCCGCGCCGCACCATGGGCCTCGTCGCCGACCCGAGCTCCCCTGGCGACTACATGATCGTCCAGCTCAACCCAGAGACGATGTTGTGCAGGCGCCACGACGCCCTCGTCTGCTTCTCCACCGCCACCGACCAGTGGTTCGTCAAGCAGCTCGCCTTCGCCCCGGAACACGAGCCCTGGGGAGCGCACGGCGTCTTCCCCCACGACGGCTTCCTCTGGTGGGTCGACGTCGTCTACGGCATGCTCTTCTGCAACCCCTTCGACGACCAGCCACGCCTGCGCCTCGTCCCGCTCCCTGACGGCTGTGCCATGCCTGGCCTCGCTAACCGCGTCCACTTCGCCAAGCTCCTGGACAAGCGCCGCTGCATCAGGCTCAGCGAGGGAAAGCTGCGCTACATCCAGATCACGGGCTTCTCCTACAACCTCGCCACCATCAATGACCCACCGGACAACCCCACCGTCTCGATGTGGACGCTGAAGGCCCTCGCCGACCAGGAGACCGGGGATCCCTGGACGGCTGAGTACGAGGTGGCCTTCGCCGACATCTGGAACCACCACACGTACATCGACGCCGGCCTGCCGTGGGGCAAGGTGCCCAACCTCGCGCTCGTCGACCCCAACAACCACTACGTCATCTACTTCTTCCAGGAGAGGTCACTCTTCGCCTGGGATGCGGACGCGGCGGAGCTTGTGTCGTGCGAGGAATGTTTGGTGGACCGTGACTTCCTGGATCTCGAGTTTCAGTCCTCCCGCTTCGTCGAAGCTTGGGAGTGGGATCCTGCTTCATCAAACGGTAAGCACGCGCGTAACTAATTATCCATGGATGCTTGATCCACTTGATTGCCTTCTGTTAAGGTTCTAGCCGATGGAATGCAGTTAACAGTGTTCGTACATCTTCTGAATCTGAATCCTGATGGAATGCAGTTAGCGGCATGCCCATGTGCAGTCATTCACCTGCAGTGATCTTAATCCTTGCTAACCTGTGAATTGGTCACATTGGTATTGTTACATTTGCATGTTCTGCTTTCTACTGTGTGTGTGGTAATCAGCTTGATTGTCGTGTGCGTGCTGCTTAGATTCGTTCCCTTGGCCCTTTTACATTTCGATTAGTGTATTTACCGAGTTCTAGAGTTATTTTGAAATTGCATAGATAAATCCCGAGCCAAAACATCTCTCTGTTATTAGCTTTACTAACTGTAACTGCACTGCCTGCCTAGGACATAACTAGTCTGAAGATGTCAGTGGGCTGCTAGCATATCCAAAATATGTCTGAAGTTGCTAGTTGCATTGCTGCTGAGTTTTTCCATCAGTGTATTTCTTCATGCTTCCCAGAGTCGATTCATGCTTCTAATTTATCATTTAGTCGGATTGTGATTGACATTGCCCAGCATTAGTTCATTTTTTTGGATTATGGAACTGAAACATTGCTAATAGCTTGCTGATCCAGCAATGAGTTGACACTGTCACGGGTTCTGTACATACAGGTGGGAATGGAACGACAGGGCCTGATGATGCGGAAGAATTGGACGCGGTGACAGGATCCGATGAGGAATTGGCATCTTTGCTCAGCCAGATGGAGATCAAGAGCCAACCGGACATGGAGATCGAAGGGGAGGACATGGCACCACCATCTGAACCATCTCTTGAGGCTGATGCGAGTGGCCAAGCTGATGAACCATAGATGCATAGCTTCCATAGGTGAGAGACACAACTTCTTCATTTCGACATGCGGAGGCTTTCAGATCTTGTGTGGTGTTAGGCATTTCTGATGTACAGAGCCTGCAGCTTTCCTTTAGGGGCATCTCTTGAGTTGAGTAGTACTTGGAAACCACCAGATCGATGCTATGAACAAGCTTGTGTAGTTCCAGTTCTTCTTTGCACGTTCTGCATGCTGTTTTGTCTGAGAGAACATTTTATCTTGTGCTGCTAATACAAATGGAGGTCCATTTTGGTTCTCTTTTGGTGAATCCTTTGAGAGAACTATGATTCCACAAGTTAGGTAGAAATGAACAAACCTTTCATTTTACAAAGATGAGCAAACAGTTGAACACTGAATTGATCACAAAACATTGCTGCAAGAGAGATTTTAAGGTCCATCTTCTAAGATCTTACAGTTCAGTTGAACTTTGAAGCCATTTCAACATATTAGACCTTTATATATATTCAAACAGTTTAGCTTGTGTCTATTGACTTTTGTATGTATGTGGGATGAAACAATTAGAACCTTTATATTCATCACCATCACCATGCTCAGTTGCCATTTCAGGTGTGTGGCTTTTAGTTAGTGTCTGTTTCTAGGTGCTTTGCTTCCAGTAGAGCAAAGACAGATCAGCTTCAGGCTGACCTTCTTTGTTAAAAACCAATGAACCACTAAACCAATGTTATGAACAAGCTTATATAGTTCCACTTCTGCTTAATTTGTTTGTCCAGCATGCTTTTTTGTCTGAGAGAACAGTGCTGCTAATACTAATTGATTCCAATTTTGGTGGCCTCTTTGGTGAATCCTTTTGAGTGATTTGCTGACTGGTCTCATAGTAATACTAGTTTGAAAGTCAGTTATTCTTGCAGAAACAACATTTTGCTGTTTCTTTATCATGAGTGTCTTTTCTCATAGTAAAAACTAACTAAAACAGTGAGCATCACATCTTTGTTTAGGCAGAATAAATCATAGTTGCAATAGAGAATGTGTTTGTTGTTCTTGTGCTAAAGAGAGAACAAATGAGGCCTTCGTTGTTGAAATTATCATGACAGTCTCGAACTCTGAAATTATCACCATTTTCAGTTGCCATTTCATGTGTGTATTTTAGTTTAGGGAAAAGTCCAATTTACAACCTTGAACTAGCACACAAGTCTGGTTTTCAACCTTAAACTACAAAACCAGACATAAAAGGCCATCCAACTATCAAAACCATGCAAGTTTCAACCTTTGAGCGGTTTTGGAGGTGGTTTTCCATTTTGTGAAAATGTTAAAAAAATGGTTTCATCTAAAAAATCATAACTAATTCATTTTAAATCAGAAAAATATGGAACTAATAACCAAAGTTTTATAAAAATGTCACCTATCTATTGGTGCACTATTTGGAGTTTTTTTAAATATTATATGTTCAAGTTTCTAGTTTTTATTGCTTTTTCTAAAAATACTAGGAATATGAATAATAAGATGCAGATGACTCCAAATAGTTCACCAATAGATAGGTGACATTTTTATAAAACTTTGGGTAGAAGTTCCATATTTTTCTGATTTAAAATGAATTAGTTATGATTTTTTAGATGAAACAATTTTTTTGAACATTTTCACAAAATGGAAAACCACCTCCAAAACCGCTCAAAGGTTGAAACTTGCACGGTTTTGATAGTTGAATGGCCTTTTATGTCTGGTTTTGTAGTTTAAGGTTGAAAACCAGACTTGTGTGCTAGTTCAAGGTTGTAAATCAGACTTTTCCCTTTAGTTTAACAAGTGAAGGGACCCTAACACTCTTTACAGAACTATTATTCCACAAATTACGTAGAAATGAACAAACCTTTCCTTTTACAATTGGAATGAGCAAACAGTTGAACACTGAATTTATCACAAAACATTGCTGCAAGAGAGACTTTAAGGTACATTTTATTCAGTAAGATCTTACAGCCAGGACCGTAGTCTAAATAGCAGTTGGCTTAGCTTGGTCGAACAATTAACTGTAGTAATGTACAGTTAATCACTGAAAAGGAAACACATTAGGTGCTAAGAAGACTCCTTTGGATGAGAGGCGTTGGATACTTGGATGCAACTTCGATAGCATCAGTGAAGTTGCTGAATGGTTAGTGTCGTCTTGCTGCTGCTCCTTCTCTGACGGAAGGAACTGAATCATAGAAGCCATAGCAAACACCATTCAGGTCCAGCGATACTGTCACAGGCAACAGGCAGCAAATGTTTATAGTACATGTTTATTGGCAAATTTTGACAATTGCCATGCCTCATCGAATGCCCGCCGCGACCATCGCAGATTTTTGTCATCGAATAGCTTGTTTTGAGTTCTCAATGCGCCGCGTGTTCCGGATCGGCGCCGTCGTGCCCGTGCTCTATGGCGCACCACAATGGTTGGCCACAGTCCTCGTCATCAGCAGGCCACGCCGTCCAGACCGCGTGGTTCGTTCGACGGCAAGCTCCGGCACCGACCGTGCAAAGGAGCATCCCTGGTGCTGCTCGCGCCGGTCAATGCGCGCTGTTCATGGCGGCCAACCGGCGCCGTCAACGTGCGTACGATCATGGTGACGAATTGTGCGGACGCGCTTGAAACCCGCATTGCCGACGAAGTTGTGCAGCCGGCGCCCGAGCTCAGCGGATGAAGCCCTTCATAGCACGTGCGTCGTCCAGGTCAACAGCTGATGACCGGCAAAAACTGTCGCTGCCAGCAAGGAGTCAACGGTTCCCGACCTACATGTTCCAGAACTCGCCCCGGCGGAACGGAGTGGAGTGGCGTCGCCGGAGAGTCCCTGGCTCTGTGCATGCGGCGCGCGGGACGCTCGATCTCTGCAACGGCCGCAATGGATCTTGCCAGCTTGGATATACGGGTGGGCGACCCTCTTCGACGAGGCTGCCGGAGTGCGGTCGCGAAGCGTCCGCGGTCCGTCTGGTGCAGGGTGTCGAGAAGTGCGTGGCGGAGATGACGGAGGCGTTCAAGGCGACGGGCGGCGCGTCAGGTTCAGTTTATTGTTCAGTAGCTGAACAAAAATCTGCAGTGACAAGTACACATGGCCATCGACGCGGTACTTGTCGGGGAGGGGATGCCTCATCCGCGTGCGGTGGTCCACGGGGAAGAGCACGCAGAGGTTCGATCATCGCCGCCGTTCGTGGGAGTGGGCGACCATGGCGTCGTCTCATTGGCACGACTAGACGAGGCCCAAGGTGGCGACCGGCGAGGTGCACCGGGACGGCGCGCGGCCTCGGCTGCCACGGCGTCCTTGACAAGATGGACGTCATCCATGCATGGACACAGTGAGGATGGCCAGGAGCTGGCCGGCGGGCTTCTCGGGCGGCCACCTCCTGCTTGCCGGTACGGTCGTCGACGTGGCCGGGAAGAAGGCGTCGGGGAGGAGACTTGTCGGCGACGGCGGCGCGCGTCGGAGCGCGTGCACGCGGCAGGTCGACGCCCCTATGTGCCGGAAGCGCGTGTAGCTGGAGTCGCATATCGACGGCGACGTGGTGCATGGCGACCCTGATGGCGAGGCCGCGGCGCCGCGCTGGCAGGAGGAGCGTGGCCTGCACGGCAAGCGCGGCGTCACCGGCATCATCCCGGGGATCCTCGGTTGCGAGGCCGTCGATGGTGCTGTCCGCGGCGCGCCTTCGTACCCGGCGACAGTGAAGGCTAAGCCGTCGCCGGGGCGCGGTAGTGGAGCTCGTAGCGGTCCTCGCACGTGCCGAGTGTGAGACGGAGCGGGTAGAAGGCGCCCTTGAGGCTGGAGAGGATATCGGTGACGTCGTCGTCCGGGGCGAGGCGGTACAGTATAGGAAAAGGCGCTCCACGGGCGGGAAGGTCCGCGGCGTCCGCCAGAGGATGTGCCGAAGAAGGTGACCGGAAGGGACCATGGAGTACTCCGGTAAAGATGACGGTAACGGGCACGAGGACGGTGTCGAGGATCCGGACGCGAGCCGGAGAGGTGACGAGGTGGAGGTGACTCCTCAGTCTTCACCCTCCTGCTGCTGCTCTGCCACGGCCATTGCCGTCGCCGATACACGGACGTGATGTTCTTGCTTGAAACAACTTGTCTCGATCACGCACCTTGGAATTTATCACCATTTTCAGTTGCCATTTCATGTGTGTCTTTTAGTTTAACAAGTGAAGGGACCCTAACACTCTTTACATAACTATTATTCCACAAGTTACGTAGAAATGAACAAACCTTTCCTTTTACAATTGGAATGAGCAAACAGTTGAACATTGAATTTATCACAAAACATTGCTGCAAGAGAGATTTTAAGGGACATTTTATTCAGTAAGATCTTACAGCCAGGACCGTAGTCTAAATAGCAGTTGGCTTAGCTTGGTCATTAAATTAAGAGAAAAATTAACTGTAGTAATGTACAGTTAATTACTGAAAAGGAAACACATTAAGTCCTAAGAAGACTCCTTTGGATGATAAAAATTTGTTTCATGAATTTTGGAGGTTATTCGATGTTGTTTTGTTTGAATTATATGACAAAAATGTCAAAAAAGGAATAAAAGATAGAACTCGGTGTTATATATGGGACAAAAAACTTTCAGTGTCAAGAAAGAAATTTAGTCATCTTCTAGTGTTAAATAAAGAATTATTTCATGGAAAATACATTTTCCCTATTGTATTTGATAAGGGGCATTTATGTCCGTAACCCTACTTTTGATGTGTAATTTCGAGATTATGTTCTTGGTTTTCTCAACTATGTGATTTTTCCCTCAACTACTCACAAGTCAATAAGTATTTTTCCTAGTCAATGGTCAAAACAGGGTCAAACATAAAGACCACGGGGAAATCACATTTGCTTGTAAATAGGTAAGAGAAAAATCACAAACTTCAACCAATAGGGGTTAAAACACAAATGCACTTCAAATTAAAGTAGGAGCAAGATCGTAAAAACAACATTTGATACAACAAAAATACAACCTTGCTTGCGGATCGGAACATCATTCTAGGAACTTAGTCGAGCCTTGAAGACCATGGCAATGGATATCTTTGTGAGAAACGGGTGGCAGTTTAGTTATACGATTTTACTTGTAAAATGTTTACATTTTACATTTTCTATCTTCTTTAAGCATGGTTCTTTTATAATATTTGTTAGATATATTATACTCTAGTCTACAGGTCATGATATCAAAATATTCATTTATCTAGGTTTTGGGTACTATATGTTGGTATTTAGGGTGCATTTAATTAGTTGGGTTTTTACCTGCTTTTGCTTTTGTCAAAAACCAACAGCCCAACCAAAGGGGTTGGTTGTCATCCAAAGCCACAACCAAAAGTTGCTTTTGCGTAGTACAAACTTAAAAGCAAGTCTCTCCCTGCTTTCAGCTGCTTTTAGGTTACCCGCCGCGGCCATCAGGGCGCGCGGGAGCGGCTCCGTCGCGACCTGGTAGGCGCACATGAGTTCTCCGCCGCGGCGCGGCTCCCGGCCCTCCTCGTCCCTCCCCGGTGGCTCTGGCCCGGTGCCCCTACCCATCTCTGCTCCTGCCCGGCTCCGGTAGGTCCCCGACGGTGCTGTGGATGGAGGAAGGGGGACGGCGGGGGTGCCCACTGCTCGCGGCCCCGGATGGCGGGCACGGCTAGCACCGGATGCCGGGTGTGGTGAGCCCCAGCTAGCGAGCGTGGCGAGCACCTACCGTCGCGGCTTGCTCGGCTTTCCTTGCTGTGTCTAGAGGATTACATGCAGGAGAAAGATGCCTCGCTACATGACATATGGGGTCTACTTGTCACGGAAAGAAGCTTTCCAAAAGCCACCTGTGTGTAACTAAACGGGCTTTTGGCATCCTCACAGCTACTTTTTCAAAGTTATTTTTCAGAAAATCACAGCCCACAACTGCTTTTCCAAAAGTCACAGCCCAACCAAACACACCCTTAGACTCAGCAAACCTACTAAGAGGTTGGAACTGGCCTTAGGCTAGTCTTAATGGAGTTTCATGGGAGAGTTTCATGCATTAATTTGACTCAGCAAACCTACTAAGGGGTTGGAACTGGCCTTAGGCCAGTCTTAATGGAGTTTCATAGGAGAGTTTCATGTATTAATTTTTGATGATGTAGCAAGGAGAGAGAAATATGGAGTTTCATGAGATGTGAGGAGAGTTTCATCACCATAAAACTCTGCTAGCATGATTATCTAGTTTTCAGTTTAGGTAACTGTGCAATTAAACTTATACTGAGACTGACTTTACAAAGAAAAAAGGAACATTGCAAGGTCTGAGTGTTGGTCCCAATTGAGGGTGGTTGGTTGACTGTGTCACGAGATGAGTTTTGACCTCAGTCAAGCTTTGACAAGCGGGGATTTGGACAGTCATGATGAGATCCGTTAATCGTGTCACCATCGACAACAAAAGACGGCTAGCGATGCCAGCCGACTTGCACGATTACACAGCGAGCAACGCTGGAACTTGGCCGGCCGGATTTAAGTTAGGAAAAATGGATTGCAACTGAACATGATCTGGCTGAGTGATGAAGTGACAATGAGCTCGTCTCGGCAGAGATTGACGGGTGGCGCATCGGCGAGGAGCGACAACAGAAGACGTAAACCTAACACGGTTGCACTTAGCCCGGAACCTAGAGTTTGAGAGCTGACGGCACATAGCTGACAAGCTTCTCCCTCAATCTTAAACGCGGCAACACGTCAACGGATTGGAGGCCATTTGTATCGGGTATTCCACCCGGTACTAATGTCACATTAGTACCGGGTGGAGTTGCCACTCGGTACTGTGCTCCCTGTTAAACATCGTTTCCTCCTCCGCTCGTTCCCGTTCCTCCTCCGTTCCCGTTTCTTTCATTTTTTCTTTTCTCATCTCATCTCATCTCAATCATCAAGATTCAAAGTCACAAGATATACAAGTAATCAAAATTCACAATAAGTTTCCAATCACAATATCTATGCATCTCAAAATAATACATTACTTCTTACAATCTTATACATCTCACAAAATTCGCACAACACCAACTCAGGAATCACAGAAAATAAAAAAATGAGGATGCAACATCACAATGCAAGAACACAAGAACTCAAGAACACCATAACTCACTTCGATTCAAGATTCATAGGGCAGCCATACCCCAGGCCGCGCCGCGCCACCAGCCTCCAGGTCGCTGGCCGCCGCCGCTGGGAGGCCGCGTCGCCGCCGGGAGGCCGCGCCCGCCGCTGGCCTCCAGGTCGCTGGCCGCCGCCGCGTGGCCGCCGCGAGGCCGCGCCTGGCCGCCGGGCCGGAGGTCGCGCCCACCTCCTCTTGGCCGTCAGGAGGCCGCGCCCGCCCCCTCCTGGCGGCCTGCACCAGCTCCCGCCGGCACCGCCTCGACAGCCGCCTGCAGATGGGAGGAAAGGAAGGGAGAGGTGAGTCAAGAAAAAGGATAAGAACGAAGAAGAAATGAGAGAGAGGCAGTGTGCGTGGGAGCTGATGAGGCCTCTGATATTGTCTAAGTGTTGAGGTGCGCGTAATGGGGGTGGGAGCAGTACAATAGTATCAGGGCTTTTTTTTGCCCGGTACTAATGTGACTCACATGAGTACCGGGTGGTATTCTGCCCCGGTAGTAATGTGCAGCGTTCACATTACTACCGGTTTGTATCAGGCACCAGTAATAATGTGGCACATTAGTACCGATGCGTATTACAAACCGGTACTAATGTGAGGCACGCGAGGGCTCCGCGAGGCTCTCCCTTCGCACGACACATTAGTACCGGGCGCCAAAAAAACCGGTACTAATGTCAAAAATGCTCTGGATGGAAGCCTCTTTCCCTAGTAGTGGGCGCACAGTGGTTTCAACTTAAAATGGCTATATGTCGTAACATGTCAGTGCCTTCCTTCGTCCCCCCGCTGCTACGTTGATGCATGCTTCCCTTTCTTCCTCCTCTCGCTGTTGGAGGTTAGGGTTCGGGCCTTCCAGGCTTTGGGGTTTGGGTTGCCAGTGATGGCGAATGACGATTTGTGAGCGGAGTGCCGAGGCGGCAGGTATCCCCGGCCGCTGGCGAAGGATAGTCAATGGGCAACGGAGGAGGTGTACGAGTGATGGCGAACTCCCTAGTGAAACCGGATTAGGGTGGCGGCAACCAGCAGGGTTGAATCTGGCGACAATGTAGGAGGGCAGTACGGGGGTGTTGACGGTCGATTTCCGTCAACCAAGAGCACTTGTTACACTTTGGTTTGAGCTTTGATTTATAACTAACCCACCACTAGGCACACTAATAATGTAACAAGTTCGCACTTGTATGTGGTTTTCGGAGTGTGTTGTTTACGCAGGAATTAGGTACCTAAATGAGGACTTCCGGGTGGAGTTCATCTAGCACTTCGTGAGAAGATCACGAAGCCCGGCACGAGTCAAGACACGAAGTGAACATGATTCCAAATGACCCAAGGACTGAAGCATGAAGCCGTAAAACTCCAAGGACCCAAACGGAAGATGCGAGAGTTTGCGCGCCAAGCACCCTTATCTAAACTGCGGGGAAAACGACGTCAAGAGCTCACATGGACTTCGGCAAATATTCAAGAAAGTGTGAGAAGCGTCGTGGAGAAAGATGGGCTCGAACCGGGCCGAAAAGGGCCTGGGCCGGCTGGCCCATGCCGACCGGCCTGGGGTGTTTCGGGCCCGATTCGGCCTCCCCTTTGACCTACACGCTCCTCGGCTCATTTATACCCCTGCTTCCGACGGCCGCCACATCAATTCACCAGAACTCGGCGAAACCTAGAAGTGAGCACCGGAGGGAGACGACGGTGGCGAAGACCTCGAAGTTGTCTAGGGTATGGCCTAGGCCAACCCTAGCCGCCATGGCCGCCCTGCGTGGTTGTGCCATGGAGGAGTTCCGGAGCTACGTGTTCATCATCTTAGGTATGATCTCGGTGGTGATGATGTAATACATACTTTCATGTGAGTAATGACAATCATATTTTCCGATCTTTAAGCGATTCTATGTCTCCGTCTTTACTTTCTACCTTTCATGAATATGTTTGATCCTTAGTCTAATGCTAGTTTAGACTACATATCATGCTTTATGTAATCATAGTGATTAGATCTAGTATGTTGACCCTTCATGATTGGTAGACTTGTCCATGTATGGGCACGCCCGTGGATCCCCCGCTTCATTAAGGGAGCATCGTGACATGATGATTTTCCCCGAACGAGCGGATGTCTTCGGGAGGTAGGCCGGAGGTAGGAGTTTAAGGATGCTTTTAGATGAGATGCTTGGTTTGTTGCTCGTTTGCCGGAACTACAACTAGAAGGCGATAGGCTTAGTCGTCCCCTTGGTGGCGCTTTACCTCGCCTATGTTCGTGTACGTGATCAACCTTGTGCTACCACACTTACACCCTTTAAGGTTACCTTATATGTAATCTACGCTTAATGTTAGGTTAGTTTTGTTAGACGAGGTAGAGATCCTTAGCGGTTTGCTTCCGATTCTTGGATTGACAAACCTTGGGGGACCCTTCTTGGTGAAAAAGGTACCAAGTCACCTGTAGGCTCGCGGTGAACTTCAACACGGTTTTGAACCGTCAACAAGGGGTGACCAAGATGAGATGGGTGGGACCCAACATTACGGGAAACCAGGAAGATGCCGAGTGCCGGAAACACTCAGCGAAGTGTTTGCCGAGTGTAACACTCGGCGACCTCCACTCGGCAAACAAATACTCAGTGAAGAGTATATATGTTCGCCGAGTGCTTTTTCTTCGCTGAGAGTTTTGGTTGCTACACTCGCCAAAGAACATGTTTGCCAAGTGCCCGACATAAAGCACTTGACCCATGCATTTGCACTCGGCATATGCCAGGTTTTCGGTACGCAAGGTGAAGACGTTGACCAGCGGTAGCGGGTTTCCTGTTGCTGGAGAAGGAGGTGGATGGTTGGCTGTCGTCAATCTTCATGGGCAAGCGGCGGTCTTGGGCCGCGTTCTTGCTGAAGGCGATAGCGCGGCGTCGCAAGAGACACGCCGTCTCGGTCTCGAACTCGCTTGTAGTTCTTAGAGCACTCCCAATGGAGTATTAATGATAGTTTCTATCCCTATCAAATAGCTTACCAAAATGGTGATGTGGCAGCCTAATTAATGAAGAAAGAGAGCACAAATCATAAAAATGGTTTTCTCATGGAGAAACCATGTCTACTCTTGACCTAATGCACAAGAAATCATGAATTTGTCATTAGGGAGAAACCACTAGTTTCTATGTGGTTAATGCAACGCTCCCCATTGGTGGAATTGGAAGAGAGAAAGAGAAAATAATTATTACTCGAAGACACTACCACTGTGAAGAATAATTTCTATAGATGATTTCTTGTGCTATGGAAACCGCGTTAGTTTTTTTCATTGGGACTGCACTTATGTAATTTGACACGGTTTCACAAGCCGATCAAGATCGTGGTAGGGTCCTTAAAACCAATTACCAAGACCAGTCCCTCCTGCCTCACGCGCTGCTTACCCTGTTTAGTTCGTTGGAAAATTTTGAAGAAAATTTTTGAGGTTCACTTCCAAGGTCTATTAAGAGTATTAAATGTAGACTACTTACAAAACTAACTACACGAATAGACTAGAAATCGCGAGATGAATCTATTAAGTCTAATTAATCTGTCATTAGAGATTGGTTACTGTAGCACAATGTTGTCTAATTATGTTATAATTAGTTTCATTAGATTCGTCTCGAAAATTAAGGTAAGGGTCGTAGAATGAGTTTTTCCATTAATTCATATTTAATACTTCTAATTAGTGTCTGAAGATTGATGTGACGGGTAATTAGTGAAAAAATTGGGAACTAAACAGGACCGACCGTGACGCGGGAACCAAACGTCAGTGCATCTGCCTCGCGTTAGATAGCCATTGAATAGCTTATTGCCAGCCGTTCTACATTTTGAAATTTGAAATTGGAACGTGGAAGTACTGTTAAAATAGATTTGGTGATTAGATACTTATTAGATGGGGAGGAATTAGCAGGTTGAGACCGATCAGCGTCAACCCTCCATTTGTTACATTTCTTATTAGGACATACAGTAGTAGATTACTATGTATAAGGCCCTGTTCTTTTACATTACAAAGAAACAGTGAAAAGGACTATTTACCTATCACATCAATCACATCTTTTCTCACAATAAATACTATTACAATACTATTCATTTACAACTTCACTATTCATTTTCACACAAAAGAACAGGCCTTAAGAAAGAGAGCAATCGAGCGAGAAAACGTACAGTTGCTTTGCCATGGGAAGCCCTTCCATCAACTCCGATCCCTCGCCGGTGCGCGTGGTGGGGGTGGGGCGCCGCACGGTGAAGCCGCCGCCACGCCCGCGCGAGCTGATCCCTCTCACCACCTGCGACGTCTCCCAGCTCTCCGCCGAGTACATCCAGAAGGGCCTCCTCTACTCGGCGCCGCCCTTCCCCAGCGTCCGCATCGTTGACCACCTCCAGGCCGCGCTCGCCGCCTACTACCCCGTCGCCGGCCGCTTCGTTACGGACAAGCACGGCGACGGCTACTGCTCCATCTCCATCGACTGTGACGGACAGGGCGTCGACATCCTCCACGCCGTCGCCGACGTCATCCCTCCCGACGCCGACGTCCCGCGCCTCGTTCGGTCCTTGTTCCCCCATGATGGCGCCGTCAACCACGACGGCCACCACCTGCCCCTCTTGGTCGTCCAGGTCACCGAGCTCGCCGATGGCGTTTTCGTTGCCTTCGCCTACAACCACGCGCTCTCCGACGGCACCGCCTTCTGGGCCTTCCTCAACGCCTGGGCGAGGATCGTGCGCGCGCCTCCCCCTCCTCTCCGGCGGCAGGAAGGAGGCCTCCTCGGACTTGCAGCCCCCGCTGCTGGATCGGTGGTCGCCCGAGGCCCGACTCCCTCCCCGGATCGGTGGTGCTCCCGTTCCCCGACCTCACGGGGCTCATCGAGCGCCGCCTCTCCCCGCCGCCGCTGCGCGAGCGAATGCTGCACTTCTCCCGCGAGTCACTAGCGGCGCTCAAGGAGCGGGCGCGGCAGGAGCTCCTGGCGGCCGGGGACGCGGCGGGGGCGGCGGTCGTGACGAGGTTCCAGGCGCAGAGCTCGCTGGTGTGGCGCTGCGTCACCCGCGCGCAGCGCTTGCCGGGACCAACCCACCGTGTGCCGCGCCTCCATCAACCCGGGTTTATTTTCTCGGTGAAAAAAAATGAGAAACGCAAAAATCAGGTAGCGGTTTTTTATTTTATCACCGAAAAATCGCCCGAACCAATTAATACTACCTCCCGACCTTTCATAACTCTAAAACTTATCCCATTTCTATGCATTGCTTTCATGTTAGGTTGTTTGGAAACAATCTAGGTTGTTTTGTGTATAAATTGAAGATTTTTTCTCTAAATTTTATCCGAAAGGAAAACGAAGAATGCGAAAAATTTCCGAGAAATCCGATAAACACGTTTCTCACCAACGTCCGGTTTTTTTTCCAAACCGGTAAAATAAACCCTGCCATCAACAACCGTGCGCGGCTCCGGCCGCAGCTGCCGCCCGAGTACTTCGGGAACACCATCTACGTCATCTCCATGGAGGCGGTGCGCGCCGGGGAGCTGCTCGAGGGCAGCCACGGGTGGGCGGCGGCGGCCGTGGGGCGCGCCGTGGCTGCGCACACGGACGCCGACATCCGGGCGCGTGTGGCGGCGTGGACAGCCAAGCCCGTCTTCTACACGCTGCCCTACTTCAGCGTCATGATTGGCAGCTCGCCGCGGTTCGACATGTACGGCTGCGACTTCGGGTGGGGGAAGCCGCTGGAGGCGTGCAGCGGCAGGGCCAACAAGTGCGACGGCAAGGCATCGCTGTACCCGGCCTGGGACAACGGCGGGGGCATCGACGCCGAGCTGGTGCTCACGCCGGAGAACATGGCGCGGCTCGAGCAGGACCGAGAGTTCTGGGCGGCAGTGACGCCCGATTCTCCTGCCTTGGGCTTTTGATTTTGTTGCTTGCCTTCTTATATTATACTCCATTGTTGTTGTTGTTATACTCCAAATCACACAGGTAAGATATAGCTTTTCCTTATTAATATGATTACTATTGGTAGAATCTGATAAATAACGGGATTCGTCGAATGTATTAAAAGAATTTAAGAATCTGAAATGAACCCAATTTTCGCTCGTGTTGTTTCTCAAATGCACTCGAATTCCTACGAAGGGATCTGATAAATAACGGGATTCATCGAATGTATCAAAAGAATCTAAAATGCACTCAAATCCTGATCGTCTTCCTTCTCTTATGAGACTACTAGCTACTGCATGCAAAATCCATCCACCCATCCTTAAGCTCAGTTTCATGTTTAAATTAAGTAATTAGGGTTATTTTATCCCTGTTATCCCCGTTACTTGCTGTCAGTACTCAAATCTGCACAGTTAGTACACAGATCCTGAAATTAAAGACGCTGAATGTATGCCACGACCATCTCCCCATCCGACCGCCGCCCTGTTCGTCTGGCTTATCAGCCACCAGCCAACGGTACTTTTCTCTCATAACAAATCAGTCACGAGCTACCAGCCAACGGTACTTTTCTCTCAGAACAAACCAGCACCAGCCACCAGTCGTCAGCCAAACGAACAGGGTGTGCATCAGCTACGACGCGCGCGCACGACATGAGTCGCCGCCGTGTGTGCACCCACTGCAGCCGGACTAGTGCGTCTTCGGGCATCAGTTTGCCATGGACGGCCCCTCAGCAACCCACACGGTGCGTCGTCAACTTGACCCGCTGTCAAGGTCGCTAGGTTGGAGCCGCCGTCGCGCCTTAGATGTGCTCGTCCCGCCACTACGCACCGCTCCCGAAGCCACTCGATGAAGCCACACACGACTCGGTCGCACACGGTCGCCAGTGAGAGGTCCCAAGGCGGAGCTGGGCGTGGGTGGTGCATGGACAGCCAGCTGGCGGCGTGGCGCATGTTCAGAATCGGGGGCGAGAAGGGAGAGAGAAGAGATGAGACAGCTGACTTGAGAAGAGGAGTTTGGGGAGTTAGGGTTCCCAGACGGGTGCGATTATACATCGCGTCTGCGATGGATTCCCAACCATCGCGCCGGCGGGGGAGCGCGGGACGCGAGCGCGCAGGAGGGTGGGAGGTGGGGACAACGAAGGAGTTAATTTAATCTAGAATTTTAAAAAGTTATAAATCATAAATCGTGCGTCTAAATTAAATTCTAATTTCAAAAATGGATTTCTTGTGTCGAGATCTTCAAAATAAGATCCCACTTGACTATGTTTTGATGAAAATTTTAAAAAAACATTTTTTAAATACCAAAAATTAATTAGGTTGTTCCTTAGAACAATCATGTGTTTGTAGGAACAAGTTAGGTTGTTCACCAGAACAAGTGTATATATTTATACAAACAAGATTAACATTATTTAAGACAAAGTGAATTTTCATGGAATAAAATGATGAAACTGAAGAATAAGTAGAGTTATTCAATAGAATAAACATATATGTTTGTACAAACAAGTTAATTTGTTCATCAGAGTAAGCATCTACAAATCAAGGAACCAAGTTGTTCATCAGAACAATCATGTCTGTTTGTAGAAAAAGGTTAGCTTGTTCATCAGAACAAGCGTATATGTTTGTAGGAACAAGTTAGCTTGTTCATCAGAACAAGCGTATGTGTTTGTAGGAACAAGTTAGCTTGTTCTGATGAACAAGCATATATGTTTGTACGAACAAGTTAATTTGTTCATCAGAACAAGCGTATATGTTTGTAAGAACAAGTTAGCTTGTTCATCAGAACAAGCGTATATGTTTGTAGGAACAAATTAGGTTGTTCATCAGAACAAGTGTATATATTTATACGAACAAGATTAACATTATTTAATACAAAGTGAATTTTCATGAAACAAAATGATGAAGATGAAGAATAAGTAAAGTTGTTCAATATAACAAGCATATATGTTTGTACGAATAAGTTAATTTGTTCATCAGAACAAACATATATATTTGTAGGAACAAGTTAGTTTGTTCATCAGAACAATCGTATATGTTGTAAGAACAAGTTAGCTTGTCCATCAGAACAAGCATATATGTTTGTGGGAACAAAATAAAAAACAGAAAACAAAAATAGAAATAAGAAAGAAAGAAATAAAAGAGAAACAAGAAAAATAAAAAGATAATAAAATAAAAATAAAAGTAAAGAATTAGAAAAATAAAACAAACAGAAAAAATAAAAAAGATATAAAAAATAAAAAAATGAAAATGGAAATCAAAAAATAAAATAGAAAATATGAATAATAAAAAATAAGGAATAAAGAAATAAAAAAGAAACAAAAAAAGGAAAAAGGAAAAAGAAGGTAAAAAAGAATAAAATTGAAAAAAAAGAATCAAAAAATAAGAAACAAAAGAAACAAGAAAATAAAAAATGAAAAAAGAAATAGAAAGTAAAAGAAAAAGAAAAAAAATATAAAGAATAAATAAAGAAATAAAAACAAACAAAAAAGAAAAGAAAAAATAAAAATAAAAAAAGAAACGAAAACAACTGCAGCCTCACGTGCAGCTGCCCCACAGCCCCCACGGACCAATCACGCGCCTGCGATGGATTGCTATCCATCGCAGCCGCGATGTATAGTCGCCACGTTCCCAGACGGCCGACTCAGGCTTTATCCGAGTCGGGTCCGTCCTCAACCGCTCGATTGCCCATCGACACCTCTTGTTCGCTTGTTGTTAAACCAAATAAAACTCCCAACCTCGCAGTTGGGAAGGAAAAATCTAATAAACAAGTCGCATAGGATGGGAAATTGTAAAGGGTCGACAAGTTTATAGATCTGAGTAACACCTCATGCCAAGTTGAGATACCGACTGTACATTTAGGAGGTCCTTTTGCTCACAAAATCTTTGAATAGGAGCGCCAAAAGAAGACTTTATACTTTTTTTTTGGAAACATAGCTTTCATTCTGTAAGGAATCGGATGCTCGTAGCCTAAGAGGGGGAGGGAGTGAATTAGTTAACTTAAAAACTTAGTCTATGGCTTAACACTATTTGCATCAAACATAAATTAGAACATACTATCTAGATGTGCATCTAAGGTTGTTCTAGTGTGAAACTCCCATCCCAAAACAAGTTTTGCAACCTATAGCCAATCGTAGCAAGATACTACTCTAGGAAAGTAGAGGCAAACAAGGATTGCAAGAATGTAATGCGGAAACGTAAAGGGGGATGAGAGGAAGCAAACTCTTGAGACGCAATTTATCCCGTGGTATCGGTAGGCACTAAACCACCCCTAGTCCACGTTGTTGAAACACTCTACACAAGAGTATTGCTTCCCGGTCACCAAGTCTCTCCCAAGAGCACCACTTGACTTGCCACTAAGGCTCGCCACGAAGGCACTCGCCAAGCTCCCTTGGTCACCTTGATGCCGCCTCCACTAAGGAGCTTCTCCACCAAGGGAAGGGGGTCTCCACGTCCCCCGCACAAAGTGTTCTCGCCGCTCGACACCAAGCCGGAGGGTCGAAGATGTTTGCCGTAGAGCCACCTAGGCTCCAAGGCTTCCGGCGCACCTCGTACAACTTGATCCACTTGAGAATCACCTCACAAGGTAGGCACACCTTGCACTCACTTAGCTCTAAGCTAAACCTAACACTAAGCACACACACAAAGTATGTGCAAGTCTATGGATGAGCAATTTAGCACTTGGATGGCTTGAATATGATCTTCTATGAGTCTTGAACTCCTCTGCACTTCCACATACTCCAGCAAGCTCAAATGATGGGGTGGAAGGGGTATAAATAGGCCAAGACACTAAACTAGCCGTTAGCCTACGGCTCCTGAAAATAGTACCGTCGGATGATCCGACGCTGTCCTTTTTCTTGGCTTTGGTTCATCCGGTGCTACTGACCGTTGCCTTCCACCGCACTTAGCCGTTGAGTCCTGTTGACGTCATTCATCCGACGCTTCAACCGACGCACCGTCGGTTCATCCAGTGCTGAAGGAAATTTTCCCCGGGCGTCTCTGTTAGCTAAAACGAGCCCGCCGGATGAACCGATGCTTGACTCCTTTTGACCGTCGGTTCATCCGGTGCTAAAGAGTTTTACTCCAGAACCTCTCTGGTAGCAAACACACGGCCGCCGGATGAACCGCTGCTACACCGTCGGTTCATCCGGTGCTACTAACACAGCTTGCCTCTTCATTGATAATCATCCGGTGCAACTAGAATATCCACCGACGGATCATCCGATGGTCATCATGTAAACTCCAGTCTTCACGCAGTGTACCGCTTCATCCGGTGGTTGCACCGACGCTGCTTCCAAGGGTACCGTCGGTTCATCCGACGCTACTCTTTTCTTTCTTTTTCTTCCACGGTTTTGACTTTTGAAAAATACACTATCTTCTCTTTTAGGCATATGATATTTTTGCATCTTTGGGACCTAGAAGTGTCTACAAAGACATACTAGACAATATGGTTAGTCCCATTGATCATGTTGTCATTAATCACCAAAATCAAACTTAGAACAAATGGCATATGAGGTCATGTTCACTACACATTCATATATGTAGCATATTGCAATCACATAACAGTGCAGGCAAAAGAAAGCTAGGTGGCACGTCATGCCACAACAGACTCGATCTAGAGGAAGACGCATACTTGGCACAGAGATGAGCTACAGAATTGCCTGAACGTTTTACATGTTCAACACTAAGAGAGGCCAAAGAAGTCTTCATCTCTTCCATGTCTTTCATGATCACCGCAACCTCCGATCTCTGTGACCGCCTGTGTTTCCACAGCGAGACAACTTGAAGAGAGTCCGTCTCTAATATCACCCGGGTACAGTTTGCCTCAAGGGCAAGACGGAGGTCATCCCTGCAAGCTTCTGCTTCCGCTATCAGAGGTGATGCTGTTGATGCCCTGATCAAGGACCCATCCGAGCGCCTTAACACCGCACTCGTTGCCCCCGTCATATTTTCACCATAGAATGCACCATCACAATTCACCTTCACCACATTTTCTGGAGGTGCACGCCATGCTTCAGTGTGAGGCTATGCTATGCCACTAGTAGGCGAGCTCCTTGCTGTTAGCAGAACATAGCAAGCATCCAGCGCCCATTCTATGGCCTGCATATGACAAATTTGTTGCTTCCCATCTGACATCGTTTCTTGAGTTCCAAAGAGACCACATGCCACAAAGTATCACAACTTGATCTTCCTCCCTGCACCATTTATCATCAAGGAGATCTTCTGACCAAGTCCGTGAACACAGCCATGGAAGTTTAATCCCGGTCATATCTTTGAGCTTCCTCCAAAACATACGAGCAAAGTTGCATTTTGCCAACGCATGGAACGTCGTCTCCTCAGGGGCACCGCAGCATTCACAATTGGCAATTGGGTCAATGTGTTTCCGGTGTAAGTTTGCACGACATGATATGAAATCATGCATAACTTTCCACCAGAAAACTCTCACTTTTGGTGGCACCTTTTGACGCCAAAGCTTCAGCCGTCTAGGATCACCAGAAGATTTTATGCTTCAGGTGACATCAGTTTGATCTATTTTCTTCGACTATTTTGGATTTGAACTTTTTAATACCGAGCCGCAAAATACTTTGTGATTATAAATTGCAGTTACTTATTTGCAACGGATTGAAGCTGCCTCGTTAGTCGTTACTAAAATCTGAGAAAACTAAACAACAGCCTTCCAAGCCAAAGCATGAATCTTGAAGATGGTTATAACATAATAATAAAATTGTTATTTTTTTTACAATAGTTTTGAGCAACTACTATATATCACAATTTGCAATTTACCCCATTCAAATACTAAGTACTCACCCTGAATATATGCAAACCCTGTAATTTAGCATGGTACCACCACAATTCATATCTGCTTCGCTCTGACTTTGTTGAAATGCACAAAGTCAAAGGCCACAACCACGCTGCCATCCAGCCTCTTCACGACGAACCTCTCCACCAGTACCGATCCGCCGGCAACCTTCCCGGCGTCCTCCTCCTCGTCCACCCAGCCGCCCCTGCACTGCTCCCACCGCATCCTCTCCCACATGCTCGTGCAAACCCCGACCATCTGCCCCGTCGCCGCCGCCCTGAACCACACATAGGCGTCGCCCTGGCGCGAGTTCAAAGCTTCCTGATCTGCTTCCACGATCCCGCCGACGAGCGCCTTCCTGCTGGCAATCTTCGAGACGCCGCCGCCAGCGTCCGGGCGCACCGGCTCCCAGCGCTGCTCTAGCGTCACCTCGTAGAACGCGCTGCGCTCCATCTGCTCGCGCGGCGTGACGCCGGCTTCTTTGACCAGGAAGAACGGGGAGTACCATTTCCCGACGGCCGCCGCCGCCGTAGCCGCCACCGGGAAGGCGTCGGCGACGGCGAGCTGGCGCGTCCGGAGCGCGGCGGCGTCCAGGCCCAGCGCCTCGCCGAGGTGGAACTTCTTGTTCTTCGACGCGTACACCTCCCAGTACTTGTGGCGGAGGATCGAGGACGGGAAGGCGTCGGCGGCGACGGCCCTCGCCGTGAACCATCCCCGCCGCCGCTGGACGATCTCGACCTGCTGGTAGACGTCGGCCGGGTGGAACGGCCGCGGCGGCACGTCGCTGATGTACCGGCAGAAGCAGCAAGTCGCCATGTCCTCCTCGCGGGAGCACGCCCTGACGAGCCCCTTGCGCTTGCCCTTGGCGATGACGGCGTAGTAGCGGTTGGACGCGAGCGGCTGGTCGGGGACGGGCACGAACACGACGGACTCCTGGTAGATGGTGGTGGTACTCCCGCCGGTGCTCTGGCCGGCTCTATGGCCGGCTCCATCGCCTCTGCTCACCGTGTACCGCACCTTGAGCACGCGGTCCTGCGGGAAGGGGAGCTCACGGACGCGTCTGTCGGGTAACAGGCCCCAGAAGCGAGTCTCCTCATCGGTGGCGCCCTTGACGACGAGGTAGCCGGAGTTCCGGCCCTCCGGCGGTGGCTCCGACGCCGCCTCCGGTTGGCTCTTGAAGAGGGAGAGCGGCTTCGTCAGGTACATGCTGAAGTTTTGTTAATTCTGTCGGATCGATGGATGCGATCGTCGAGCATATAATTTTAAGGAGAGAAGTTGCTTGGATGATTTGGTCACTATAGAAGTAGAACATGGCAACGCGTCTTTGACTTGACTTAACGTCACTCGTCGAATCACAATTGGCAACGCGCCGGCTTTGAGCTGACTTATCTTTGAAGGAAACTGCTTTGGCAACCCTTTGGTTGGACAGAGGTTTGAGCTGCCTGAAGAACTTTCCTTGCAAGAGACAGTGGTTCAAAATTACAAGCAAACGGAAAGGAAATTGAGCTGACTTATGGTTAGTTAGTTTTCGTTACGCGTCGGTCTGTTGATTTCGAAACTAGGGATTAAGACAGGACGAGAAAATCCTATAAACCGACCATGAACTGTTGAAGCCTTTTCCTGACATTGTTCGAAGCTCTCGTAGTATTTGAATAGAAATATCCTGCTGGTTAGAGATTCACAACCTCAAACTAGCCCAAAGGCACATTCAGCCTAGCCCACGGCGCTTCTACCCACCACTTAGATGTTATTTAATTTGTAGCTTAATTATTTGCTGTCGGTGTTAATTCCCTTGAGAAAGCTTCATGTGCTCCAGCGGGTTGGGATGCTACCGTACTCCCAACCTGCGGATGCACCTCAAAAGGTTAGAAATGAAGATTGGTCATGTTCCTTGGAGGCCATGTTTGAAATAAACCCTAAACCCTTGGAGGCCATGTTGTAGAGAGGCGGCTCATCGTTTATGGAATTTGAAATAAAATATGTCCGCTTTTTAATAAAATCACTCGAATCGAAAAACATTATGACTTGTATATTTTGATGAAATGAATATCTTTATCAAGTTTTGGTGTTGAAT
The DNA here is from genome assembly GCA_036936925.1 of Cenchrus fungigraminus. Classification (NCBI taxonomy): domain Eukaryota; kingdom Viridiplantae; phylum Streptophyta; class Magnoliopsida; order Poales; family Poaceae; genus Cenchrus; species Cenchrus fungigraminus. The sequence continues at coordinate 102,302,637 of CM072769.1, read as the reverse complement.
TTTTATTCCATCCCTCTTACCACTAAACAACTTCAATCCCTCTTATGCCATCCCGTGTACATGACACACAGTCCTGCTAGGTCTTTGACATTTGGACCTAAGGGTTTGGAATTTTTGCAGTGGTCCTAGTGGCATACAAGGTCTTTGATCTAAGATTGAGTCCAAGAGCGGGAGGCAAATGCATTTTCGCCTCCCGCTCGCTACTGTGCGCGCATCCGCCGACCTCTAACAGACAAGGCAGAGGGCAAGGTATTTTGCTTTTTGGAGTAGAGAGGAGATGCAAAATTGCATCACCTCTCTCCTCGAAGGCATTCGCGGCGCGAGAGAAGAAGAGGGTCGGCCACGCGCGGGAGGAGGAGGAGGAGGTGGCTCGGGAGAAGAAGGCCACGAGAAGGAAGGAGGAGGCCGTGGCGGCCCGGGAGAAGAACGCCGCGCGTGCTAGCCTCTACCCCACCACCAGCCACGGGAGGGAAGGTTGAGGAGGCGGCAACCCGGGAGGAGGAGGTCATGCGCGCTGGGAGGCCGCCCCGCCGGGAGGGCGTCACGGGCGACATCAGTTCTCCATCCCCACGGTCTCTCCCTCTCGTCGTCTTCCTCGCCGTTGTGGATGGGCTGGCCGCCTCCTCCCTCTTCGGCCGCGCGGGGAGCAGCCGCTCCAGCACGGCGAGCCCCTGCGCCCTAGATCGAGCAGCCACGGCGGCGGCGGATGAGGAGAGCCATGGCAGTGGCGGAGGAGGAGAGCCACAATGGATCGAGCCACGGCGACGGTGTGGAAGACGAGGCTTCCCTGCAGTAGTGTGATTGGAGATCGACGACGAGGCCACAGTACTTTCCCCGTCGGCCATGGACTCGCTGGCGGCGTCGAGTTCCGCCTGCAGGTCGCCGAGCGTGGATCCTCCGCCGGTGCGCGCGCCGTTCCTCCCCTGCTTCGGCTTCGTCGCCGGTGGGATGTGAATGCGATTGCTTTGTTTTGTTGGAGATAGTGGGATGCGAAGGAGATAAAAACTACTATTCACACGAGGCAAAGGCTAATTTGCTTTCCAAATTTGCACTATCTTGTTGGACTCTCTAAAATGTCACAATGTACATTAGGCCCCTACCATTCATTTATCTCATAATGTATACATGATCTAAAACGTACAGTAGTTTTTTTCCACACCACGCCCAGCCACAGTTGACCTCCATTTTATTCACGCTATTCACAGCTGCTTCCCTCTGATTCTGTTGAGATGTGCAAAGTCAAAGGCCCACTACCAGATTCTGGGGCTTTGCCGAGAGCCCCAATCCTCTCGGCAAAGGGCATTTTCCTCTCGGTGAAGGCTCTGCCGAGAGGATGCTCTCGACAAAGCCCTCACGGCGCATCTGGGCCGCAAAGGCCGCTTTGCCAAGAGCCGGAGGGAACCCTCTGGGCAGATATGTGCCGAGAGGCCCACCTGGCCCTCGGCAGAGGCGTTCACAGCCGTCCCCCGGGTCACGCCGTTACGCGTGGGGCCCAGGGTCTCTGCCGGAGCCGAGGCACAGAGCTCTCGGCAGAGGGCTGCGCATGGGGTCCAATCCATGAGCATGTGCCGAGAGTCGGGGACCACTGCTCTCGGCAGAGGCCTGCGCATGGCCCCACGGCACGCGTCTTTGCCGAGAGCCACGTGGCTCCTGCTCTCGGCAAAGGAGGCGGCTTTGCCGAGAGTCAGGCCATTTGCTCTCGGCACAGGCGCGTCCCAGGCAGCCACGTCACGCACCTTTGCCGAGAGCAAAGGATTTTGCTCTCGGCTTGCTCTCGGCAAAGCCACGTGTTTGCCGAGAGCAATGGATTTAGCTCTCGACAAAGTCTATTTTTTTTAAATTTAGCAGCCGCGTCAAAAGAACTCACAAATCACAGAAATCATCACAGATATAGAATATTCATCACAGGCAGCTAATATTCATCGCAGGCATATTATAATCATCACAGGCAGCTAATAATCATCACAGGCAGGTAATATTCATCACATAGTCCACAAATGCAAATAAAGAGTCCAAATGCAAGTACAAGTCACGAAGTGGAAGTCACAAAGGTCCAACAACACACAAATGTCCAAATGCAAATAAAAGGTGCGTAGTTCACGAACTCACTCGTTCGCCACGTCATTATGCGGCGACTGGGAACCCGACCCCCCCCCCCGTCGGCGGCTGCTGTGGCCACGACCCCCACCCAGACGCCTGTGGCTGTGTCATCATCCCCGGCCAACTGTGAGGCGGCTGCTGAGGGCGAAACGGCTGCTGAGGGCCAGGCGGCACCCACTGCATCCCGCCCCAAGGACTCTGGTGAGCGGCGACCACTCGTGTCCCATAGGCCCATCATTTGATGCCGCCGATAGATTCTGCGTAGGATTTAAGGTGAGAAATGAAAATACGAGTCATTTGTACATGTCATTTTCGAATTCTACGTCATTCTAGGTTTTGCTAATATTTATAAGTTGTATACCACGATGAGAGATGAATGTAATGTTTTGAGCATTTATATGAAGTCATTGTAGGTCACTACGAGAAACAAAAAGAGGAGGGTTCGAAAGTAGCTCACTAGAGAAATAGTAGCCGGTCGAGGGACTGGAGGCAAGTACATCTGCGGTAGTGGAGGGAGTTGCGCCTGTGGCGCCACCGCGTGACCAAGACTCTGTATGTACTGAAGCATGGAGGCATACTGCTGATTGTGGGCCTCTTGTATCGCATCCATCTGCCTCTGGTGGGCCTCGGCCATCCTTTGCATCTGCTCATCGGCGCGCCTCTGCGCCTCTTCTACGTGCCTCTCCCGCTCGGCCCTCTCTGCCGCAAGCTGGGCCTACAATATTTGATCTACACATTAGAATACAAAGCAAACATATGAAAATGTCAATGGACGACGCAAAGAACAGAAATAACCTGGAACTGCTCGTGCAAGCTCTCCGTAACGGTGGGTCGCCGTTGTATGAGTGGGGCTGAGCTCGTGGTTCTATCTCGAGATCGAACCTGTGAGAGCGACGGAACCTCGGACGGGACCAGGAGATTGTCACCAATCCAGTACCGTCCATGCATCTTGCCGCCTCCACTCCTCATGACGCTTTCTCCATCAATAGGCTGTGTCACTGGATCGAAGTCTGGCTCACGAACCTCCCTTGCCGTCGTGACGTAATTTGTGATGCAGGGCTGGATTGTCGGGTTGCTGTACGCCTCGGGCGGGTCGTCCACGTTGAAGGTGACGTCAGACGTCGCCTTACCCTTGTGTGCCATGCCATATGCCTGGAGCTCGCTGCAAGGCTGATTCTCATGTGCCCGAGACTGCAAGAAAACAACAGAGTGGATGTTAGACTAATTGAGAGTTAGATAACAAAAAATTGGAATAAAGAAATAACTTAACGTACCCATCTACGACCATGCTCGCGAAGGTTAACGGGGCCTTGGTGGTGTGCTGGACCTGCCATGGCCAAACTCCGCCGTCGGCGCTCGAGGTGCTTTGCCTCCCAATCCGGCTCAAACCACTTATCCACAATCGCTCTCCAAACCCGAGGCCGGTAGGTAACCCACCACGGAGGCACTGCACGTCATCAAGAACATCAAATTGACCAAATTTAATGGAAGAAAAATGAATTGAGCATATTTACCTTCATGTATTCTTCTGGAGTGAGCCGCAGGTTTCAAACTTCCCGTTTTGTGGCTTTCACCTTCTGCCTAGCATTCCAGATAATATTCTACGAGACGCAGGACTCGTAAATCATATCCGTCACAAGCTTTTGGCAGATGAACATGGCGTTGTTAGCCGCCGCCTGCTCGTATCCCGACATGCATCTGTAGAAATCCTGCATATAAAAGTGTTGTCAATACTTGAGCAAAATCTAATTAAGTCGATTTATTCAGAAACACAATTTATTGCTAGGAAAACTCACCCAAAACTCGCCAACCACCCTGGCGGCCGCGTTCTGGAAGTCACGGCCAGTCGGATCAGGGAAATCGGGAGCTAGAGCGTAGTGGTCAAATGACGTCACCAGCACCTCTCGCCGAGCATCTGGCTCGCCAACCCACACGAACCCGGGGTACCAAAGCCTGGTAAGAACGCCCAAGATGCCATTGGGAAGACGCCTGTCACTACCGGGAGTGACGATCTCCCACTCCCTGCCAAAATGATTCACACAATGTATTAGTTTGAATCGTTAATTTGTTTCAAAAGAACAAATGAAAAGATTAAGATAAGTTACTGTGTTCCCTCGGGTCTAATAACCGGTCGGTTCGCGGGCAGTATGGGGCGATCCAGAAGCTGAGCAGGGCCTCGCAAATAGACCTTTGACCCCTCCCCTGCCTCCTCCTCGTCCTCCCCCTGCTCCTCGCCCTCCCCCTGCTCCTCATCCTCCCCCTGCTCCTCATCCTCCGCCTACTGCACGTCCTCCTCAACAACCCTGTACTCCTCATCGGACGACTCAAGAGCTGGAGAGGGTGCACCTTTGCGACCCCTGGCTCCAGACGACTCAGAGGGTGCCACGGACCTCGACACCCTCCTCACCGTCCCGGAGCCCTCACCCTCATCCTGGTAGAAGTCGTTGAGGTTCCTCACCACAGGGGCGCGCTACTTCGGCGCCCTCTTCTTCTTTGGCGGCATATTTGATCAATCACCTGAAATAAAAAAGAGTAAATCAATCAGTACATAATTACATTTAAATACCAATTAGTAAATAAGAAACAAATATCCTAGTAAATTAGAAATATAACTACAATTAGTAAATAAGAAATAAATATCCTAGTAAATTAGAAACATAACTACAATTAGTAAATAAGAAATAAATATCCTAGTAATTAGAAACATAGCTACATATCCTAGTATCTTACATGTTTTAGAAATATTCATCATGATCCGGATTTTCCGGATCATACTCATCATCACTATCTCGCATGTCCATAGACTCAACGCCGTGCTCCAAAGGTGGAACGGTGTCATCATCATCATTGCCACTGCCTAAACGTAATCGCTCGAGTAATCTTAAGTCGTCATCATTTTGAACCTCTTCGGCAGCACCGTCGTCGACAACCGTTCCATTGTCTACTTCCATTTCGAGCACTTGGGTTAAGTCTATCTCAAACATCCCTTCTAGCCCATCTTCTTGAAAGAACTCCCCGCCATATGTGTTTGGGTCTAGTAGGTGGTAATCTTCTTTGTTTTGGGCGGGTAGTTTACCGTGTGGCGATACCTTGTACACAACATCCCAACCCTGGAGACGCTTGTCAGTTTTACAAGGGTATGAGAGGTAATATACTTGTGTGGTATGTTAGGCCACAATATAGACATCGTGCCCTGGGTGCACAGATGACTATTTAATTTCGACGAGCCCAAGATTCTTATTCTGTCTCATGCCACTAGCGCTTCGATCAAACCAATGACACTTGAATATGACAGGTTTAAGAGGTTTGCAACCATGATACTCGAGTTCGTATATTTCTTCAAGTCTTCCCTAGTAATCTACCCCCATCGGATCGGCTATGAGTACAAACTCCATTATTTGTGGTTCTTCGATTGGGCCTTCGCTCCTCGTATTGTGTCGTGTGAAAGTGGTACCCATTCACGTTATAAACATGATATGAGTTTACCCTAAAGGCGAAACCTCCGGAAACCCGCCTCACCTCAGGATTCATCAACAGATCGGTTTGGCCCTGCAAGTTAAGGGAGGATAGTTGTTAATGTGATACTGAGTACGAGCTTAATTACTTTTAATGTACTGAGCACGAGCTAAATTACCTTATGTTTGAACCAGGAAATGAAATCGGGATGCATGGTTCCTGCACCCTGGCGAAGAAGAGTTTCCTCCTCGTGGTCAATATGTGGCTCCGAATGATGCTAAAATTGCTCAATAAATTCACTGCACCAAGTCAAATGAGGTTGGATGCAGATGAGGCAACATACGAGAAAGGAAATGATGAGCTTTATTGACAACTTACTTTATGTATGGCCGTACTTCGTCAAGGTTGCGTAAAACATATATCGTGATAGTACGCCACTCTTCAAGAGATAAGGTCTTGTGCGTCCGAACACTGGCACTTCCGAGTTGTCCTCGGAAAAGGCTGAGGTTCGATTCATTTTCGCCAGCATTGTACCGAGGAGGTCGATTATGCACGCTGAGAAGGTGCTCAGCATAGTATTTAGTTGTGAAGTTTGACACCTCCTGCAGAATGTGTGACTCTGCAATGCAAGCTTCAATTTTATTTTTATTTTTACATGTGCTTCGAAGAACCTTGCAAACCCTCTCAATTGGATAGCACCAACGGTTCTGCACGGGCCCCCCAATCGTGCCTCGCGCGGGAGGTGCAAAATCATATGTTCCATCGGGTTGAAGAAGCCAGGTGGAAAGATCTTCTCTAGGTTACAGAGCAACACAGGTGCACTTTTTTCAAGTTTGTCAATCACAGCACGAGATAACTCCTTAGCGCAAAGCTGACGAAAGAAATAGCTCACCTCTGCCAGCACTTTCCACACATGCTCAGGTACATAGCCTCGAACCATCACCGAAAGAAGTCGCTCGATCCATATGTGGTAGTCATGACTTTTCAACCCCTTTAATCGCAGAGTAGTTAAATTGACTCCCCTCCTCAAATTCGCAGCATATCCATCAGGGAACATTAAATCTTGGATCCATTGTAGTACTTCCTTCCTTTGTTCCCTTTTAAGGATGAAATCAGTCTTAGGCCTTTTCCATGTCTTACCCGGTACAGGCTTCGGGATGACTTGCTTTGGCCTATCGCATAACATTTCTAGATCGACTCTAGACTTAACATTGTTCTTACTCTTCTCTGGTATGTCCATGATTGTACCCCATAGTGCCTCGGCAACATTCTTTTCTGTGTGCATCACATCAATGTTATGTGTAACAAGAAGATCTTTCATGTAGGGTAGCCTCCACAAGCCTGACTTCTGAGTCCACGCATGTTCCACACCATATCCCGCAAAACGATGTTCTCCTTCTTTGAGCACGAGAGCGTCTATCTGAGTTTGAACCTCGACACCTGTCATCATGTGCGGGGGTGGAGCTTGAACTACGACACCTTTCGTAAAGTTCTTTATGTCTCGTCTGAATTGATGGTCAAGAGGGAGGAATTGTCGATGTTTGTCGAAGGAAGAATACTTGTCACCCCTCTTCAACCAAATGAACATCAGAGCTGCCTTACATACTGGACAAAGGAACTTCCCGTGGACACACCAGCCGCAAAATAACCCATAAGCCGGCATGTCATGCAAGGAGTACATGTACCACACGTGCATTCTGAAGTTTGTCTTCGTAGCTCGGTCGTATGTTCACACCCCTTCATTCCAAGCCTTGAGCAAATCATCATTTAGAGGCTCCATGTACACACTCATATTATCTCCCGGGTATCCAGGAATTATCAACGCCACGAATATGTACTGCCGTTGAAAGACGATGCCGGGAGGTAGATTGAGGGGGATAACAAACACGGGCCAACAAGTGTACGGGGCAGCCATCATTCCAAAAGGATTGAACCCATCTGTCGCCAGCGCGACACATACATTGCGAGCCTCACCAGCTTTGTCACGATGGATCTCATCAAATTTGGTCCATGCTTCAGCATCTGATGGATGTGTAAGTTTATCATTGTATCGGACTCCCGTTTTGCGCCAAGTCATTTGCTTCATAGATTCCTCGGTCATGTAAATCCATTGGATCCGCTGTATGGGTGGGAGGTACCGCAGGACGCTCACTAGGATCGTGATCTGCGTCTTTGGACGACCCTCACCATAGTCTACCTCAAAGTACCGAGATGCTTTACATTTCGGACAGTGTGTTGCTTTCTCATGTTCTTTCCTGAATAAGATGCATCCTTTCGGACAGGCATGTATCTGCTCGTATGGCATCTTAAGTGCACTAAGGACTTTTCGTGCATCGTACAAGTTCTTCGGCAAAAGGTGATCCTTGGGAAGCATGTCACCAGAAACAGTCACCAAAGTATCGAAGCAATCTCGACTCAGGTTATGCTGGGACTTTACGGCCATCAGGCAGCCGATGGCATCTAGTTGAGATATTTTGGTGTGCTGGTGAAAGGGTTTTTGTGCTGCAGCCAACATGTCATAATACGCCTTCGCGCTTGGCTCTGGCTCCTCCTCTGGACGTTCTCCTTGAAAATGTGCTTCATGAAAGTCATCTATCATGTCTGCTACTCCAGCATCACCATCAAGTTCTCCGATCCGTTGTCTCACGGCCTCGGATCTCATACGACAGGTTTCACTATGGAAGGTCCACTTGGAATAGTCTTTCGTAAAACCATTGTTGTGCAGATGAGCTGCCATTTCCTGTTTGTTCCTTTGACGCGAGTTTCCGCACTTGGCGCAGGGACACCAAATGGTTTTACTGTTTTTAGGCCCTTTAACATTTCTAAATGCTTCATCCATGAAAGCTTGAGTGTTGTCAACCCATTCCTGTGTCACGATCATTTGGTGCCCATCCTTTGTACATCCACTCACGGTCATCCATTCTCTATCATATCAGCGAGTTATATAAAATACATTGCATCCTCTACACGATGTCTACACATTCTAATAGGTAAAGATAGGTCATAATCCCACCCGTGGATGCGTAGATGGGGTCAGTTCCTATGGTCTACTCCGATCCGAGACAGAATTTCGGCAGCACCTCCCCGTTGTTCTCCAAATACACGTCCCGTTAGGGAGATTGTGTATCCGAAGAACAACGGAGAGGTGCTGCCGAAACTCTGTCTCGGATCGGAGTAGACCATAGAAACTAACCCCATATACGCATCCACGAGCTGTCCAAAAAACATGGACAATTTGAAACAGATACAACCATAAATATGCAAAGTTCTACATATTTCAAACTATATCTCTTCCGAACGGGAGACGCCTAACTAGGTTTCACGATCTACGACATCAAATGAAAACAAGAGCATTTTTCGCGTGCTCACCTAGTACTCCGAGACAGGGGCGGGCGGCAAGACCAGGACTCCGAGACAGGGGCGGGTGGCGCGACCTCCTACTCCTCCTTCAGTGGTGGCGGGCGAGGGCGGCTGCAGCTACGGGAACCTGAAATAAATGAACATAATAGTGTCAAATAAAAATTTCAGCAGCACCTCCCCTGTACGGTGAGGTTTCCAAAACCTGCAACAAAAGCCACGACACGAAGGCCGGGCTACACACGAGTTTTCTTCCAACGGCCCGATGGCCGGACAAATCACATGTGGTGGCCCAAGCCACGAGCCTCACCTAGGAGTTGGCGCGACCTACTCCTCTTCCTCCTCGAAAATTCCCTCCCCGGTGATAAGTGCGGCAGAGGCACCTCTCCCTATAAAATTGTTAGAGACTTATAAGTAAAACGTAATTTCAAATCCATGTAACTCATCCAAACATCCGATCCAAGACATGCATCAAATAGTTTAAACCAAAACATAACTTTTGTTAATTTCCCACTCGTCCAATCCATACTTTCTCCCTTATTCTAAATATAGTAGGTGAAGCTGCAAGTTACTATTTCAAATTGCCTACATTGCTATATCACTACATACATTGCTATATAAAATTTCTAACTTGCTACCTAAAATTACTAACCAAAATTACTACCTAAAATTCATGCCTACATTGCTATATCACTACATACATTGCTATCTAAAATTTCTATCTAACTTGCTACCTAAAATTACTAACCAAAATTACTACCTAAAATTACTAACTAAAATTGCTAACTAAAAACATTACCTTGGCCCTTGGCAGCCGAGCAAGGAGCAGGGGGTGGCGGTGGGGGCAGGGAGCAGGGGCAGCGGTAGGGGGTGTGGGGGCAGGGGCGGCGGTGGGGGGTGTGGGGGCAGGGGCGGGCAGGGGTGGCAGTGGGGGTGTGGAGGCAGGGGCGGTGGTGGGCGGTGGGGTGTGGGGGCAGGGACGGCGGTGGGCGGTGGGGGCGCGGCGGGCCGGGCGGGGCGCAGCCGGCGGGCGGGCGCGGCACGGCGGGCGGGTGTGGCGTGGCGCGGCGCAGAGCGGCGGCGCGGCTGGAGGGCATGGCGGCGCGGCGCTCGGGCGTGGAGACGGTGTGGCACCGCGCGTGAGTGTGTATCTGTGGGACTGCATGTGGGCCCAACATTAAAGATTCGCCGAGAGCCGCGATGTCCAGCTCTCGGCAACGACTTCGCCGAGAGCTCTAGATCTGGGCTCTCGGCGGAGCTGTAAAAGTAGGCCCACGAGGCACCTGCAGCGGGCCCGGCCACCAGCTTTGCCGAGAGCCACGTGGCTGCGCTCTCGGCAAAGGGAGGGCGTCTGACGACGTGACCGGCAACGCGCTTGCTCGCGGGCCCCGCCTCATCCTTTGCCGAGAGCTGTGGATCTAGGCTCTCGGTGAAGATTTGAGGTGGGCCCACGCGCGCGCGCTATTCAAACTGCCGCGTCTGGCAGCGGGCCTGGCCTCTAGCTTTGCCGAGAGCCACGTCGCGCAGCTCTCGGCAAAGGGGGGTGTCTGACGACGCGGCCCCTACAGCGGCTGCGCGTGCGGACCCCGCTTCAATCTGTGTCGAGAGCCACGTGGACATCCTCTCGACAAAGCTTCCTCTTTACCGAGAGCCTTGCTCTCGGCACAGGTTATTTACACCAAATTTTATTTAAAAATAGCAAACAAATTCAAACTTTTTTCAAAACTTAACATGACACTAGATATGTTGTGTATTGCTTATAAAAAAAGTTGTTGTAGTCAAACTCAATATTAAATTTCTCTAAGAGACCAAATCTAGTGACATTAGTTCAAAATCTTTGAAACTTCTCGTGAGATGTTCCGGTTTCTAAACAGCGTATGTGTTAAAGTGTTCAAAATATTTTCAAATTTTTATCACAAACTCAACATATGATATCATGAGCGCTTGACAAAATTCGTGACTTTCAAACTTTATTTGAATTTTATACAATTTTACAACCTTTCTACCTCACGATCTTCATCACGATGAGAGAACCCAATGACGGAAAGTTAGGTTCATTTCATGTACAGAGTGTTAGAGATGTCTCATGAACATGAATATCATTTTCCAACAACTTTACTCTATGATTTCATACACTTGCTGTTCATATCAGACGTATACGAAAAAATTACGAAGAATGAAGTAAAATTGTTAAATATAGCAAACAGAGTCGAAATGACGCCAATTTTGAACATGTACTCTGTATGAGTGTATGTTGAGCAAGGAAAAAGTTTGAAGCCGAAAATGTGAAGTTTTCTTGTACATTTTGCCGTGAGTGCTCATGATGCTCTCGGCAAAGAGCTCAAGCTCTAGGCAAAGGTGGGAGGTGCCATGGGTCGCTTCTTTGCCGAGAGCCAAGGGGCGCCGGCTCTCGGCAAAGCTAACGGTCAGGGCACGGCCGTGACGGCGTCGCCTATGCGCCGTCTGTTGCGCGCTTTGCCGAGAGTCTGGGCCCGCTGACTCTCGGCAAAGAGATCCTGCGTCGTGGGCTTTTTCTCTGCCGAGAGGTAGGGACTGAAGCTCGCGGCAAAGGCCCTCTGTGTCGTGGGCTTTTTCTCTACCGAGAGCGGACCCTATTGCTCTCGGCAAAGCGGACCTCTGCCGAGAGCCTGGGTCTTGACTCTCGGCAAAGCCAGGAGGTCTCGGCAGAGGCTCCATTTCCGGTAGTGGCCACAACCACGCCTCCATCCAGCCTCTTCACCACGAATCTCTCCACCAACACCGATCCACCGGCGACCCTCCCGGCGTCCTCCTCCTCGTCCACCCACCCGCCCCTGTACTCCTCCCACCGCATCCTCTCCCACACGCTCGTGCTCACCCCGACCCTCTGTCCCATCGCCGCCGCTCTGAACCACACGTACCCGTCGCCATTCTGTGAGCTCCCCACCTCCTGCTTTGCTTCGACGCTCCTGCCGATGAGCGCCTTGCAGCTGGCCAGCTTGGAGACGTCGGCGCCGTGTGCGTGCACCGGCTCCCAGCGCTGCTCCAGCGTGACCTCGTAGAACGCGCTGCGCTCCATCTGCTCGCGCGGTGCGACGCCGCTGCTCTCTACGACGGCGAAGAACGGCGAGTACCATTTACCGACGGCGGCGGTCGTGTTTGTCAGCGCCGGGAGTGCGCCGATTATGGTGGCGTCGAAGAGCTGGCGGGACCGGAGCGCGGCGTCCAGGCCCTGCGCCTCGCCGAGGTCGAAATCCTTGGGCTTGGACGCGTACACACGCCAGCCCTTCTTGCGGTAGAGGAAGTAGGGGAAGCCGTCGGGGGCGACGGCTCTCGCCGTGAAGCGCCCGCGGCGGCGCGGCACGATCTCGATCTGCTGGTAGATGTCCGCCGGGTCGAACGGCCGCGGCTCCACGTCGCTGATGCACCGGCAGAAGCAGCACGGGACCATGTCCTCCTCAGTCCTCACGGGAGCACGCCCTGACGAGGCCCTTGCTCCTGCCGGCGGCGATGACAGGGTAGTGGCGGTTGGACGAGAGCGGCTGGTCGGGGACGGGCACGAACACGACGGCGTCGGCGTAGGTGGTGCTGCTCTCGCCGTGGTCCTCCGTGTACCGCACCGTCAGCACACGGTTCCGAGGGAACGGGAGGTCCCGCACGCGCGTCCCGCCGCACTCGCCCCAGCAGAACGTCTCGCCATCGTCGCCGTCATCGTCCGGGCCCTTCACCACGAGGTAGCCGGAGTTCCGGCCCTTCGGTGGCAGCCGGGATGCCTCCTCCGGGTGGCTCTTGAACAGGGACAGCGGCTTGGTCGCGTACATTTTCTGATTATGGGTGTGTCATGTGCTTTGTGTTGGTAGCGATGAAGACAAGCACGAATACACGATACCGTTGACGAAAGATTACTTTAAATACTACATATATATATGGATCATAGGTCGTGATATGCTAAAATATAGAAGTTGCAGAGCTGATTATGGGACCATATGGAAACGCGTCTTTGAGTTGAATAGCAGTTAGTTAGCCTGATTGTTGAGTGATGAAAAATTGCCGGTATAGCGTACAGTAAGTAGCTGATAGTCAACTCGCAGCTCTACACAAATACAATGTTTGAGAGTTGAGACTAGTTTTTGAATTACGATGGTTTGTAGAATGAATATACATGCATCATCATGGATTTTGATGAGGACAGGGTGCTCGATCTTCCGTCAGGAGAGGATAACTCGTTTTGGTGGAGTGTGACACATCGATCCGGCTTCAGATTTAAAGACCCGAACTCCTGCGAAACGAAGAACACAAGCAAGAACTTGAAAAATATGCAACTATCAAAAATAGTGACGTCTGCAGATGAATGATTGAATCACACAAATGTTGGGGTTTCACAAACCGAAAATGACGACTGTTCGACGATAGAAAACTCTAAGCAAAACTCGAGTCTCTAATGACGGCGGATATTGAGTTTATACCCTAAAGGGGTGTCCTAGGGTTGGGGCGCGCCAGAGGAAGGGGGCACCACAACTTGGGCTGAAAGGCTGGCTCGATACAAGGCCGAGTTGGCCCAAAATAGGTGACGCAGCACCTTTCGTGCTCACATAGCATGATCCACAAACGTTCTGGAGCTAGGACTAGAGCCAAAACGACGTCTTCATCGTCCCCTTTCCAACGTATCTTTATACGCATCTTTTCGACGTCGTATGATGGATATATGTCGAAATAGTGCGGAGGTGTAGGCTGATTCCGAACGGATGTGACAGCTGAGTTGGAGACGAAGTACAACGTGAAGAGAGCCGTGGCGTGTGCATGTCCATCAGCATGGTGATGTCCTCAAATTTAATATAACTAGGTGAATTCCCCGCGTGTTGCCGCGGGATATGTCGCTTGATTTTCAATGATTATTATATGAAATTATTAGATGCAATTGATAAAAGAGTGAAATTTTGATATTTTAACAATTAATTAGTGCACTTGAGAAAAAGAGTGAAAATTGAATTTTTTACATGAAGGTAAACAATATTTTACTGACTTTTTTGATTCATCAGACATCAGCGGTTCATCGCTTTGTTGCTGGCGTGGATGTAGTTCTGATAAAATGAAAGTTATGGTTGCCAAGTTCCTGTTGCAGTTAATCTCCAACTGGTAAAGGCTTCTCCGATCTCCTAATAGAGAGATTACCAACTGCAACCACTACTATGTTGTGTCATCATCCACAGGATTATGAAAATATATACTCCGTAGTGACGACCGACTTTATTTTTCTAACCTTTGGGAAAGCTCTTTTGCCGCCACCTGCTAATTAACAAAAAAACAGTGAGAAAGAGAAGCCCAATCCAGAAAGCCCATTCCAGGAAGGACATGTCGTTCACTCATGAAGGAGGCAACAGGCACCACACCAACCTTATCCGCATCCCACCGCTCAACACATACTCACATTGGTGAAGTCGTGCAGGCCTCCAGCAGGTCCGGCGACGCGCTCAAGGGCAGCAAGCCAGCAACAGCTTCGTCGGCTGCGCGCGCAAGGTGGGCGCAGCGCTCCAGCGGCTTGCGGGCGCAGCACTCCAGCGGCCTGACGCGCGCGGGTCGAGTGCCGATTCCGGTGGGCGCGCATGCGGGGCAGACTTCAGTACGGGCGGCCGCGCGTGCAGTGCGAGCTATGACTTCAGCGACCGCGCGGTGAAGGGTGGGCTCTGGGATCCGGCGGCCGGCGCAGCGGGTAGCAGGCTGCAGCTCCGGCGGCTGGCCCGGCGGGGAGCGTGGCTGCGGCCTCCATCAGCTGGCGCGGCGGGGATCGGGCTGCAGCTCCGACAGTCGACACGACTTTTCCCGGCTAAACCCACCCCTCCTCAAGGCCGAATCCGGCAGTGAGTCAAGGCCAGGCGAGGTGGCGTAGCGCAGGCTAGTGGCGGCCTCCTCCTCCCAGCGGTCTTCCTCATCAGCAGCAGTCTCTCTCCACCAGGCGCGCGGCTTCCTCACCTCCAGCTGCCCGCCGGCCGCTCTCTCTCCCCTTCTTCGTCCTGGCTGCTCTTCCCATCGGCAGTCCCTTTTATGAGGACAGGCGAGGCGGTGTCAGTGGGGAGGTCAGGCGACGGGAGGCAGAGAGGTGAGGCAGCTGTGGTGGGGAGTCGATGGAGCGGCAGCAGTGACCGGTGAGGAGGTGAGGCGACGGCGGGCTTCGAGGCGCGCGGGATCCGCGGGGGCGTAGGTGGGGAACATGGGGGGCTCGGGATTGAGTGCTGATGACGTCAGCAGATGACGTGGCACGTTCAGGATTGAGAGAAATAGAGAAGGGACTTGTAGTGGTTACCAAAAACATAGTTGTCTATGATGATTAGCGAGGAGCTGAAATAAGCAACATCATTGTACAACACATTAAATAACTAGTTATAACACTAAAACCATGTTTATGACACATTCAATTCACTAATTGGTAAATATCGTGTAGTGTACGAATCATAAATTATTATTATTTACAACTTTTAAAATGGACAAAATTATCTTTTAAAGTTACACTATACCGGGGCTCATGTATCACCCCAGGATGGCATTGAAACTATAAACCCACCCAACCCACTAAAACTCAACTAGTAAGGGTTCATTTCAACATTTTTAATAGATTAAAAAATGTGACTAACATTTTCCAGAAATGTGAGGCTAACATTTTCCAGAAATGTGAGGCTAACATTTTTTCAGAAAATATTGGGTCAATTTCTTTTTTAGAAAATGTTGGGCTAACTTTTTTTTAGAAAATGTTGGACAACACTTTTTCAGACCATTGTTTCAGGAAATGTTGGACCAACATTTTTCTGCAAATGTTAAACCAACATTTTTTCAACCGTTTTTAGAAAAAAGAATATTGGACCAATATTTTTGCAATATTTTTGGGGAAATGTTGAAAACCAACAAATTTAGGTTAAGCTAACATGTTTTTTTAAAAACAAACTTGAGTCTTTTTTTGCCATGGGCCGCATCTTCTTCTCCGGCTTTGGTGGCCGGCAAAGGAGGTGGCACGACAGCCGGCCGATCGTGCACCCACGGCAGTGGCGGTGGCGGCCTTGCCGCACACAGCGGTTGCGGGCCAGCCGCGCAGACATACAGAGAATAACGACGTGTGGGCTGGCCGTGCAGCCATGTAGCGCACGACGATGCACTGGCCAACCGCGATGGTGCTCAAGATGTTGGGGCTGGTCAGCTGCCGCTCTGGTAGCACGCCCCCGCACGGGGCGGTGGTGGGTAGGAGATGGGAGGAAGGGGAGGAATGTGAGTTAGAGTTTGACGTTGTTGGGAAGTGTGGACTGCTATTGGGCTACTGTTGGGTTATAGTTTCAACTCTTTCCCATCTTGTGGAAGATGGATAGGATTCCCGGGACTACCTACATTAGCATACGAGGACCCACTTCCGCAACGGCTAGCTTCTCAGCCCAACTAGCCCGCCTCACCGACAAGATCCAGTTTCTTCAACACTCGGGTTTGGTGGTGATGGTTTGCAAACTTGCGTTGCTTGGAGTGTTTCCCGACCAACCGATGTCCTTTCAGCGGTGGCTAGATCTCACTGTAAGTAGCGAGTGGTTTTTGCAGTCTTCAAAGCCTTGTGTGACGATGGCGTTTGCAGGTGTCACTTTCCCTTGCTGCATTTCCAGTGCTTTTTTCAAGCTCTGGCGGACGGCGAACGATCGAAGGAAGAAGACGACCAGAGAGCTCTACGGTGTAATTTTAATTTGTATAGATTGTTTTTTTTGTCAAGTTGTCATATCGTACCACCACTTGTTTCCTTGATATGAATAAGATATGAGACAACTTTCTGATGTCTTTTTAAAAAAGAACTCTAATTTCTGATCCATTTCGTGCTATATTCTGCAATACAGTAAAGGGGTTAATAAGAGGTTAGAAATGAGGATTTGTAATGTTGTTCCTTGCAGATCATGTTGCAGAGACGGCTGTCATCGCTGATGGAATTTAACTTGAAAGAAGATATATCCACTATTTTCATAAAATCATTCAAAGTAAAATAATTATGACATGTATATTTGATTAAAGAAATATACCTTTATCAAGGTTCACTTTGATACAATCTATGGCTGCCACTGAAAAAAGAATTCAACCCCCCTTTTGACATCCCGTGTGTATGACACACAGGCCCTGCTATGTCTATGACGCGGACCTTGCTATACATGGTTTGGAACATTTGAATACCATTCATTATCTCACACTATACTGATTAAACATCTCTTATCTCTTTCACACGACGCACAACCACACTTAACCTCAATTTTATTCATGCTCTGTATTCACAGCTGCTTCCCTCTGATTTTGCTAAGATGAGCAAAGTCAAAGGCCACCACCACACTGCCATCCAGCCTCTTCACCACGAACCTCTCCACCAGCACCGATCCACCGGCGACCCTCCTGGCATCCTCGTCCTCGTCCACCCACCCGCCCCTGTACTCCTCCCACCGCATCCTCTCCCACACGTTCGTGCACACCCCGACCCTCTCCCCCGTCGCCGCCGCCCTGAACCACACGTACCTCTCGCTGTGCCGCGAGCTCCCCACCTCCTGCTTCGCCTCCACGCTCCCGCCGATGAGCGCCTTGCTGCTGGCCAGCTTGGAGACGCCGGCGCCGTGCGCGTGCACCGGCTCCCAGCGCTGCTCCAGCGTGACCTCGTAGAACGCGCTGCGCTCCATCTGCTCGCGCGGCGCGACACCGCCGCCCTCTATGACGGCGAAGAACGGCGAGTACCATTTCCCAACCGCGGCGGCCGTGTTTGTCAGCGCCGGGAGGGCGTCCAGTATGCTGGCGTCGGAGAACTGGCGTGACCGGAGCGCGGCGTCCAGGCCCGGCGCCTCGCCGAGGTCGAAGTCCTTGGGCTTGGACGCGTACACGCGCCAGCCCTTCTTGCGGTAGAGGTAGTACGGGAAGCCGTCGGTGGCGATAGCCCTCGCCGTGAACCGCCCGCGGCGGCGCGGCACGATCTCGATCTGCTGGTAGATGTCCGCCGGGTCGAACGGCCGCGGCTCCACGTCGCTGATGCACCGGCAGAAGCAGCACGGGACCATGTCCTCCTCACGGGAGCACGCCCTGACGAGACCCTTGCTCCTGCCGGCGGCGATGACGGGGTAGTAGCGGTTGGACGAGAGCGGCTGGTCGGGGACGGGCACGAACACGACGGCGTCGGCGTAGGTGGTGCTGCTCTCGCCGTGGTGTTCCGTGTACCGCACCGTGAGCACGCGGTTCTGCGGGAACGGGAGGTCCCGCACGCGCGTCCCGCCGCAGGTGCCCCAGCAGCAGGTCTCCCCGTCGTCGCCGTCGTCATCGGGGTCCTTCACCACGAGGTAGCCGGAGTTCCGGCCTTCCGGCGGCGGCCGGGACGCCGCCTCCGGGTGGCTCTTGAACAGTGACAGCGGCTTGGTGGCGTACATTTGTGATCAAGCTGATTTGGGTGTCATGTGCTTTGTGTTGGTAGCGATGAAGACAAGTACGAGATGCACATATGTATGTTTGGCGACGGACAAGATGCCTTTGACGAAAGATGATAAGAAATGTTATGGATCTTTCCTGGCATGTGATAAGCTAAAATAAATATGAGATAAAAATCAAGAGACGATTACTGGGTCATATGGGAAACGCGTCTTTGACTTGACTAGTCGTTACTAGTGACACTTATTGTTGAGTGCTGAGAAATTGTCGGTAGCGTAAGTATATCTGAAATTCAATCAGCTTTGAAATTGCACAGTTGTACACAAATATAATGAGGTTCGAACATTCTCTAGCTTGGGGTTGAAGTACCCCATTTGATAATCCCTGCAGTCCAAATCTTGTGAACACAATAGCCGTCAAATCATGCATTCGGCACAATGCAAGTTCGTTTACTTTATATATTAGTATCCATCTCATTGGATCCAGAAAAAAGAGGGAGAGAACGAACAACTTTTAGGATCAAACTGGCTGACATTATCATCTGTGCGTGTACTATTTTTTCTCGTGGCAACATATATATGTAACGTTGACGTAGATAGCCAACTTTGTGTACACGTGCAGTATCATAGCTTATGACAAACTCATATTCCTAGTTTTGTGTGAACTAATTTTTTTAAGAAAATCAATAATAAGATGATCAAATACCTCAATTTGAATTCACTTAAAAATGCTTGCATAAATCATAGCCAGAATGTTTTGAATCCACATTGATGGGTTCTACACGTACATCTTACGCTAGACTAGATAAAAAGGAGGCTCTCCCTCCAAAGGTGCGACAAAAACATAGAAAAACACCCATGTATGTGAGAGTAGAGAACTCAATCAGTGCGATCATACAAGTGTGCTTAAAATTCCAATGACTAAATTGTACAAATTTCTATGCCATCAATCATAAAATTATTGAGTTATGGTTTCACTGTCGATCATGCAAGTATATAAAAGCACTACCATAATCATAGAAAAGCACTACCATAATCATAGAAAAGCACTACCAAAATTATTTAGTAGTTCAATTTTATCTCTAAAGTTTGAAATTTTAAATTACTATCTACCCCACCCCACATCAAAAGTCATAGAAAGTAGAACCATACAAAAAAGGCAAAGAAAAAAAAATTCATACAAATCATATTTCCTATATATGCAAAGGAACCAAAATATTTAGTTTTATAGAAAGAAGTTAGGATTTAACACAAGATGATGCACATGATTTTCACCACCAAAAATCATAAAAAAAAGAGACAAAAGCATAGGAAGTCCAAAACAGAGGTATTGTTAGCACGCCGGTGGCGAGTGGGAGTAGCTAGTTGCTTGTACCAAAACTCGCGAATTCAGCTGGTGGCTCATGACATGCAAGATTAAGAACATGCATAAGAAGAATAAGAAATTTTTTACCCAAAAAATGTTGGCACACACTTACCAAGTATGGCATGAGTTGGTAAGAGGTCGAGCTGTTCGACCGAGCACTACTATTCTCTACCTAATATTAAAGCAAGGATCACTTCTGGTCGTTTTTTTCGTTCGTTGTCCGAAACCCAGGAGATTACGGTAAAAAAACCGGTTGTCTGCCCGTTGAACCGGAGGAAAACCGGCTGTATACGCCTGAACCGGAGGAGAACCGCTTCGACCTGCTAAACGCGTCCCGGGAAAACAAACCGGACGGCCCCCCGCCCCCGCCGCCCTGCGTGGACTTGTCTGAGTTGGTGGGCAGGTGAGGGAAAAAACAAAAAGGCCCTCAACAAAAAGGCAATTGTGGGAATTGAACCCAAAACCCCCAAGGTTTGTGCTTACGAAAAACATTATTTGATTATTAACGGTCCGACCATGTATCTTGCAAGATATAGCTAGCTGTTCATAGGTACATACAAATATTTATATACGTGCATACAAAACGTAAACTCTATATTTACATTATTGTTTATTAGCTCCAAAGAAAAATATTAGGAGTTCAACATGTAAAATAGAAAAGTTATAGATTTTTAGATTAAGACACGGAGCTCCTCGCCACCGCCATCCTTGCGGTCGCTGAGCTTTCGGTCACCCTCTTATAGGAGGCAGCGAGGCGGGGACGGGGAGGGGCGCATCTGGCGGTGCTGCGGCCGAGGAGTTGCCCGTGCCGCTCCTAGGAGCGATGCGAGGGCTAGAGGTGTTTTTATTAGCATGACATGATACATATGCGTCTTCATGTATCTTAATAATGGACATAGATTCTAAGGGGTTACAATTTGATTAGATAGAATTTAAATGACTAAGTTAGAGGCTGGATAAATACATTATTGTTTATTAGCTCCAAAGAAAAATATTAGGAGTTCAACATGTAAAATAGAAAAGTTATAGATTTTTAGATTAAGACACGGAGCTCCTCGCCACCGCCATCCTTGCGGTCGCTGAGCTTTCGGTCACCCTCTTATAGGAGGCAGCGAGGCGGGGACGGGGAGGGGCGCATCTGGCGGTGCTGCGGCCGAGGAGTTGCCCGTGCCGCTCCTAGGAGCGATGCGAGGGCTAGAGGTGTTTTTATTAGCATGACATGATACATATGTGTCTTCATGTATCTTAATAATCGACATAGATTCTAAGGGGTTACAATTTGATTAGATAGAATTTAAATGACTAAGTTAGAGGCTGGATAAATATAGCAAGAAAAATAATATCGACACCTATTAATTTATATGAAACAAACTAGAAAATAATAAATTTTGTTTATGGAGTTGGAAAATAATATCATAAACTATGGAAATGATTTTTGATGCAATGAAAAGGATATGAATTTGTGTTTCTTTATAGAGCACGTGAAACTGATGTAGGGTGAGAATTTGAGCAAGAGCTCATATTTATATATTTTTTTGTGTGAAAAAGGATAAAATAATAATTAGATATTTGAAATCCAAATTCTATATGAATGATATATATATGGCTAAAGTCTACAAAATACGATTAATATTTCACTGTAGCAATGCACCGGCACATTGCTGGTATTAATATTTCACAAAATACGATTAAAGCCTGATGACGGGAGGCAAGGTCGGGGTGGCGCATACGTGACAGTGAGGTGGGGATGATGGCACGACTGCACGACTGTGGCAGACAACGTCGAGGGTAGGAGGGGCAGACGATGAAGGGCGATACCAGGGTGTGGAACATGCATGATGGGAACAACACGAGCGGGGAAGGAGATGTCCGGCAGACATCGACGAGGTTTGGGAGGCATGGACAACGACGGGTGAGGGCGGGCAAGGACGCAAGCGTGACGAGGATGGAAGCGAGGGTCTGGAGGCATGGACAGCGGTGGGCAAGGGAGGGGGGACACGAGGTTAGGGTGATGTGGGCGTGACGGTGTGACAATGAGGTCAGAGCGAAATACGACGAGAGAGGTTGGGTGGCACGGGCGTGACCGTAGCAACGCACGTGCATTTTGCTAGTCTTTTAAAAAAACCTGTTTGATTTGGTGAAAACACACATTTCCAATATAATTTGGTAAAAATTGATGTTTCATATATGAGAGATTTACATGACACTTTAATATATTTATACTATGCAGGCAACCAAAAATAATTTATAGTTCTAAACATTTCGATTAATATGGAAATGTAAAAAAAATAAGATCTTAATTAAATATTATTAATTTATCTTTAAGAAGGATATGCGATCAATTAATCATGTTACATGGTTTTGGACATTGATTGTACGCACAGGAGTATGAATAAATTGGTCAATATATGAATATTCTATTTTTTTATTAACATCTTTCTTGCTAGTTTTTATGGTTTAGGTTTACATGTATGTTCTGAAGCCTTAGATTCTAAGTTAAATAATCGATGTTTGCTAACCAAAATGGTTCGTTTGAAAACTTGGTGCAAAGCTTGTATACCCTGCTATCTATATGTCAATTTGAACAAACAGTTTCTTCATATTTTCATTGAACTGCACAAGCATGGCTCCAACCACCAAAGCCTTTGGTTGTTTACTCCAACTTTGTGTCATCACCCACAGGTTTTCGTATTTGACACTTGTCGGGATTTAAAAATTCTCGTTGCTTTGATGAGACCCGGGGTACGAAATCAATTCCTTCAAAAAAAATTATTCATAGGGTGTGTTTGATTTGGAGAATTGGAGGGATGAATAGTGGGTGAATAGTAGAAATTTGGATTATGTCATCACTACATCATGGAAAATTGGCCACGGGGCTCATATCTGACTTGTCTTTATTACTTGGAATTCGGAAATATTATTATATTGATTTCCAGGTACACAAAGTTTTATGGTAATTATTTTTACAACAATGCGTAGACATTTTCCAGGGATTTTCTCGAGCTGGAAAAGAGAAGAACAAATATATCCAGAGACTAACTAATATCAGGAACAATATAATAACAATTTCTCTGATTCTCTCTTCACACAAACAAAATCAAAACAAGAGTCCTACCAAAAGCAAAGCCTGGTGAATGGTGATGAACAGACAGACATATATATAGCACAAAAGCAAGGAAACACCATAGGGTGCGTTTGGTTCGCTGTTTATAGGCCAACCAGGCCGACGGGTGCAGGCGAGCGGCGTTTGATTGCTTGCACCGCTCGCAGAGCCAGGCTCTCCAGATGCATTTTCCCTCCCGCTGCCTGCATCCCGAGAAACGCCCGAATCGGCCGTTTCTGGAGAGCCAGGCTCGGCTGATGCAGCTGTTTCTCCCACTAATGATGTATTAGTATATAATTAGTAAATATCAAGTGATATTAATGTATTTTATGGATAATTAAGACATAGTTAGATAAAATAAGTCCTTTAAAATTGTATTTGTACAAAATAAAAATTATAATCATATATTTTTAATATTTTTTTATCTCGTGCGACTTATCTCGTACAAGCAACCAAACACCTGCTCTCTCTAGGCTGGCTCTGGATGTCCTGGCAACCAAACAACGATACTCTGCATGCTCAAAGCCTGGCTGGAGGGAGCCTGGTTGGAGGGAGCCTGGCCAGGAAAACAGAAAAGGGAAGCAAACACGCCCATAGTAATCTTCCCACTTCCAGAGTTTGTCAGCTTTCACCGTGTTGTGATGCACAAAGTCGAAGGCCACAACCACACTCGCATCCATCCTCTTCACCACGAACCTCTCCACCAGCACCGATCCGCCGGCAACGACCTTCCCAGCGTCCTCCTCGTCCACCCACCCGCCCCTGGTCTGCTCCCACAGCATCCTCTCCCACACACTCGTGCACACGCCCACCCGTTGCCCGGTCGCGGCTGTGAACCACATGTACACGTCGCCGGGCCGCGAGATCCTCGATTTGGCTTCGACGCTCCCGCCGATAAGCACCTTCTTGCTGGCAACCTTCGAGTCGTCATGCGCGTCGCCGCGCACCGGCTCCCACCTCTGCTCGAGCACCACTTCGTACACCGCGCTGCGGCCCATCTGCTTCCGTGGCGGAATGTCATGCTCCTTGATGAGGAAGAACGGGCAGTACCATTTCCTGACGGCCGCCGTCGTCGTCGTCCCCGGCGAGGCGCCGGCGAGCTGGCGCGAACGGAGTTCGACGTCGAGGCCCGGTGCCTCACCGAGGTCTATATTCTTGGACTCATACACGTCCCAGTTCTTAAGGCTGTAGGGTGACGGCAGCGAACCGTCGGCAGCGACCGCCCTTGCCGTGAACCAGCCCCGCCAGAGCTGGACGACCTCGATCTGCTGGTAGACGTCGGTCGGGTTGTAGCGAACATGACCTCATATGCCATTTGTTCAAAGCTTAATTTTGGTGATTAATGACAACATGATCAATGTGACTAATCATATTGTTGAGCATGTCTTTGTAGACATTTCTAGGTCCCATAGATGCAAAAATACCATATGCCAAAATGAGAAGATAGCATATTTTTCAAGGTCAAAATCGTGGAAAAAGAAGAAAAGAAATACCACCGTCGGATGAACCGACGGTACCCTAGAAGCAAGCGTCGGTGCAAATGGTCGGATGAACTGGTATTCAAGTCAATAGGCATCATCGGTTGAACCGACGGCCCACATTCTAGTTACACCGAATGACTGAACAGAAGCAACATAGAGGAATCACAGGCGCCGGATAAACCGACGGTCCATCAGAGAGCACCGTCGGTCTATCCGATGGTTAGCAAGATCAAGACAGGCAGGAGCTGGCGCAGGAAGCAGTAGCACCGGATGAACCGGCGGTCTAAGCATCGGTTCATCCGGCGGCCTCGTTTTAGCTAACAGAGACGCCCGGAGAAGATTTCCTTCAGCACCGGATGAACCGACGGTGCGTCGGTTGAAGCATCAGATGAATGACGTTAGCAGGATTCAACGGTTAAGTGCGGTGGACGGCAACGACTAGTAGCACCGGATGAACCGACGCCAGAAAAATGCACAGCGTCGGATCATCCGATGGCACTGTTTTCAGGAGCTTTGGCCCAACAGCTAGTTTGATGCCTTGGCCTATTTATACCCCTTCCACCCCGTCATTTGGTGCAGCTGGAGTGTGTGGAAGTGCAGAGGAGTTCAAGACTCATAGAAGATCATATCCAAGCCATCCAAGTGCTAAATTGCTCATCCATAGACTTGCACATGCTTTGTGTGTGTGCTTAGTGTTAGGCTTAGCTTAGAGCTGAGTGAGCGCAAGGTGTGTCTACCTTGTGAGGTGATTCTCGAGTGGATCAAGGTGTACGAGGTGCACCGGAAGCCTTGGAGTCTAGGTGGCTCTCTGGCAAACGTCTTCGACCCTCCGGCTTAGTGTGGAGCGGCGAGAACACTTTGTGCGGGGGACGTGGAGACCCCCTTCCCTTGGTGGAGAAGCTCCTTAGTGGAGGCGGCATCAAGGTGACCAAGGGAGCTTGGCGAGTGCCTTCGTGGCGAGCCTTTGTGGCAAGTCAAGTGGTGCTCTTGGGAGAGATTTGGTGACCGGGAAGCAATATTCTTGTGTAGAGTGCTTCAACAACGTGGACTAGGGGTGGCTTAGTGCCTACCGATACCACGGGATAAATCGCGTGTCAAGAGTTTGCTTCCTCTCATCCCCTTTATGTTTCCGCATTACATTCTTGCAATCCTTGTTTGCTTTTACTTACCTAGAGTAGTATCTTGTTAGGATTGGCTATAGGTTGCAAAACTTGTTTTGGGATGGGAGTTTCACACTAGAACAACGTAGTTGCATATCTAGATAGTATGTTCTAGTTTATGTTTGATGCAAATAGTGATAAGTCATAGGTTAAGGTTTTAAGTTGCCTAATTCACTCCCTCTCCCTATTAGACTACAGTCATCCGATTTCTTACACGGGTCGAACGGTCGTGGCTCCACGTCGGGGAGGCAGCGGCAGAAGCAGCACGTGGCCATGTCCTCCTCGCGGGAGCACGCCACGACGAGCCCCTTGTGCTTGCCCGTGCCCAGTGGCGGAGCCACCGTGATGCCCAGGTATTCCTGGGAATACCCAACTTCTTTTGAGAAAAAAAATCAAGTATACATCATGTATGCATGTTTGTATATGCTATGATGGACGATTTCTCTATTTTCTGAGCTAGAAGTCAGCCCAACGCTTCCCTTCGCACACCAACTACCCATGGCCTACAAACAACACAACATTCATTAGTCGGTCTACCTCCCATCTATCAGAATTTCCGTTTTGATAGATAATTTGTAAGATTTGTTTTGTTGCTTAGTTCATTTGTAAAGTGAAGATAAACACTGAAGCTCCGTTTGGATATTTGAAATTAAATTCCATTGTAATATTCATAATCTAAGCCATGAAGTGGTCTAAAGTTAACGTCAGACTGTAATTTTCTTTAACTACTTTATAATTTCCTTTGTTTTGAACAATTTGTGCCTTTCATTGCTAATACAGTTATTCTATGAACTAATTTTGTACCTTTGTATTTGTTTTTTTTATTTTTGATAGTGGAAAACTGGGAATACCCAACTTTGCAATCCTGGCTCCGCCACTGCCCGTGCCGACGACGACGTAGTATCGGTTGGACGCGAGAGGCTGGTCGGGGACGGGCACGAACATGACGACCTCGAAGAATTCGCCGTGCTCCACCCTGAGTACACGGTTCGTACGCTTTCAAATGCTTTTGTTCGTACGCTTATATGACTGAGCATAATTTCCGTTGAATTTCATGGTATGGTTACATTCTCATATATAGATGGCCATTTGGCACTAACACGATGAGCTGGCACTAGCACGGTCTTGGCACGACACGGCACGATGACGATAGTACCAGTGCCAGGCACGGTCCGTCATAGTGCCAGTGCCTAGGCTGTCAATTAGGTCTGTAGTACCGGCACGAGCACGACACGATTAATAGATTGGCACAATTTCGTCATGTATATTTCCAGCCCACCTCAAATTCGGCCTGCTAAGAGCTGATCTATCTTCTCTCCTGTATAAATCGAATCCCTCTCTCCTAACCCTAATTTCTACTCCCTCCCTCCCCTACCTCACGACGCCGCCCCCCAATTTTCCCTCCCATCGCTCCCCAAGCGGTAATGCACCAGCACCGCTGTTCTAGCCCCAACGCCGGCGGGGCCGCCCCGACTTCTTCCGCCCGCGGGAGCAGAGCCGGCGGAGGCCATCCTAGCCTCCTCCGTCCGCGGGAGCAGCGCCAGCGGGCGATGGCCGCGCCTGTGAGCATGGCACGACCATGGAGGGAGCAGCGTCAGCGGCGACAGCCGCACTTGTCTCCACCGCCGACGGAAGCATGGCCAGCTCGGCAGCATTTGGCTGCTACGGTGTGTTCGAGGAGTCGCTCGACGACGGGGCAAAGGTGAGCTCCTCCGTTGCAGCCACGGGCTGGCACGGCCATAGCGGGATGCCATGCTTGTGAGCACGGCACGGCAGCCATAGTGTCGTGTCTGGGCCTAGAGATGGGCACGGTGGCCCGAGATGGCACAGCATGGCGGGCCGCCGTGCCGCATAGGGCCGGGCCTGGCTGTGCCCGTGCCAGTGCCGGGCCGGACGGCCCGTTTGGCCATGTATATTCTCATAGGAATAAATTGGACTAATTCCTGTTCTCTTGGAAACAGGTAGCCAAAAATTGCCGCAATCCATAAAGTATTTTGCCTTTCTTCCTCTCCACTTCGAGCAGTTGCTTCCTTAATTACGACAAGTAGCCTTACACTAACTCCAACAACGTTCTTCATCTGCATCGAGTTTGAGCAGAGGAAAGAAAAAGGATTCTGTCTCGCAAAAGAAGCTGCACTCCAGCAGAGGACGCGCATCCCCTCCTGCATCGGTCGAGGTAGTTGGCCCCTACGCCACCTCTGATGCTTCTCCGCCGTGTCTACCCGCTCCTCCTGCTCCGCCTCACTGGAGCACCTCCTGCTCCGCGCTGTGGAGCTCCTTCGCCCGGCCCCTGCTTCGCCTCCGTCAGATCTGCGCCGAGGTGGCTGCTCGCAGGTCAACACGAAAGGGTGGTGCGGGCAAGCGTGGAAGCCGAGGTGGCAAGCGCGGAAGCCGAGGTGGCAGGCAGATGGAGGGGCCGCGGCCATGGCACCACCAACCGTCGGAGCCGCTCCTGCTCTGTCTCCACGCCGAGGAGCACCTCTGCGCCGGCCCCTGCACAGATCGAGGCCGGAGGAGAGAGAAAGAGGGTCGCCGCCGTGCACGGGGAAGGAGGCATGGCGCCGCGGAGCAGGGGTGGTCGGCACTCTCTACTCTGCCTCCGCCAGATCCGTCCCGTCAACACCAACTCCACCACCGGTCGTGGAGCTATTCCCCGCCGTGCCCTGTAGATCTGGACCTACCGCGACTGCTCAAAGGAGAGGGAGGGCATAGGAGAGGGAGAGCTGTGCTGATCCACCGGCGGAGCTCCAAGAGGGGGGCGCTGGCTGCACGCCCCGTCGGCCCGAGGTCGAGGCGAGGTGGAGGTGGGGAGGCCCGAGCTCGGTGGAGATGGGGAAGCCCGAGGGAACCGCTCGCCGCGGAGGAGAGGGGCAACGGCAGTGGCACCGTCACGGGCTCTGCGCGAGGAGAGAGGGCGCGGGGACAGAGGGAGGTGATGCGTGCGGACTGGCAGTTGGAGTGTAGAGGATGCAGTGAGAGGAGAAATCCCTCGAGAATGCACGCTCCCAGGCCACCGTCTACATTTTGTAGATGGGTTTGAGGTACTACTGGAGCTGCTACAGTGTGGTTTTCCCTCTCATTTTGCAGATGTAGATGGGTTTGAACAAGCTGATGGAGTCAGTCTTACGAAGTGAAACCCCATGAAAACAAAACGAGCCCTCCACACATATCACGAAGGGTGTATCTCCTTATCAATCAGCTGATATTTGGTTTTTAACATCAGTCACCATCAAGAGCCTTTGGGTCTGCATCTAACGATCCACATCACATCTCTTATCCCTTATTCTTCCACCACCATCTTCTGCCGGCCACATCAAATTGGTGAATCGTGAGACGTGAGATGCGACGACGGCGTCCACTCCCCGCGTCCACACCTCCGACCTGGTTCCGACAGCCCCCGTTGCCTTCGCCACCGCCAACCACTGCCTCCGCCCCACTAACCCCTTTGCGAGTGAGTTGTGATAGACACCCCGTCGCCTCCGCCATCCACCGGAGGTCCTCCGCCGCCCGACTCTAGTGGCGCCCTATAGCGAACATGACATTCAAACCATTTGTTCGAGTATGATTTTGGCGATTCATGTGCAACACGATCAATGGGACTAATCAAAGTGTTTAGCATGTTTTTTAGCAATACTAGACCCCATGGATGCAACCACAATCAAAGCAAAAAGATATCGTATATTTTGGGTGTCTAAATGGTGGGAAGTTCAAAGAGAAGAAAAAGCCACCGTCGGATCAACCGTTGGCCCTCATTCTACTTGCATCGGGCCAATTTCTGTGTGCGCTGAAAGTTGTGTTGACACCGTCGGATCAAACGACAGTTCCTATAGAGAGGCAGCGGTGCAAGTGTCGGAGTAACTTTTACACTGTGCAACAGAGGAGTAGTGGACCACTGGATCAACCGACGGTATGGCAAAGCAAGGCGTCGATGTAATAAGTATATTTCTAATATTTCCTACCAAAGAGGTTTTGGCCGTGGACAGTGGGCACCAGATCAACCGACATCGGCAGCGGTTGAAGCGTCGAATCAATTTCGTCGGGAGAGCCAACGGCTAGTTCACAGACAAGGTGGCTCCGAAGATCCGCTGCTCGATAAAGGAAGGCATCAGTGTGTCAGATCAATTTTGTCAACAGGTATGGCCGTGGAAGGTAACAGCTAGTAGTACCTGATCAACTGATGCTATGCAAAAAGTGACCATCGCTTGATCCGATGGTACCAGAAAAGTATAGCCATTGGAGCAATGACTCTATGGATGTCTTGGGCTATTTATACCCCTTTGAGGTTGATGGAGTGTGCTGAAGTTCAGAAGAGTGCAAGATACATTGAGATCACATCCATGCCACAATAGTGCTTAAGTGTTCATCCAAAAGACTTTGCACATGCTTAGAGAGTGTTCAGTGCAAGCATAGATTTAGAGTTGACTTGTATGCAAGGTGTAGAAACCTTGTGAGGTGATCCTCGAATGAATCAAGGTATACAAGGTGCTACCGGAGCCTTGGGTCTTAGTGGCTCTCCGGCAAGTCTTCGACCTTCCGGCTTGGTGAGGAGAGGCATGAACGCTTGAGTGCAGGGGACGTGGAGACCCTCTCCCTTGGTGGAGAAGCTCCTTAGTGGAGACGGATCAAGGTGGCCAAGGGTCTTGGCGAGTGCCTTTGTGGCCGAGCCTGAGTGTCAAGTCAAGTTGCAACTTAGGAGAGACTTGGTGATCAGGAAGTAATACTCTTGTGTGGAGTGCTTCAACAACGTAGACGAGTGGTGGCTTAGTGCCTACCGATACCACATGATAAATCGTTTTTTAAGAGTTTGCTTCCTTTCATCTCCCTTTATATTTCCGCATTTCATACTTGCAATCTTTACTTACCTTTACTTGCTATCTTGATTAGTTTCTAGATGTGCAAAACTATTTGGGATGATGATTCACACTAGAACTAACTTTAGATGCACATCTAGTTAGTACATTTTAGTTTATATTTTGAAAAAATAGTGGTAGACACAGACTTAAGATGTTTGCTTAATTCACCCGCTCCTCCTCTTAAGCTAACAAACGTCCGATTTCTCACACACCCTCGCCACCTCCACTCCACCGCCGCGGTCCCCTAAACCCAAAAGCTTCAAATCCTAATCCCAAACTCTCTCTCAAGTCCAGCAACCCAAGCGCCGCGGTCCCCTACCCGCCTAGCTCCGGCAGTGTACCACCACCTACGTCGCCTCCCTCCATCGCCGCCCAAACCCGGCCCTCAAATCCTAATCCAAACTCTCTTTCCTATGCAATTTTTAGTACAAATTTGGTGGCCGGTGAATAAACAAATTCTCTTTCGATTGAAAATTTTTAGTACAAATTTGGTGACTGGTGAATAAGAAAATTCTCATTCGATTGAAAGGCGTAAATGTCTATCACGAAACATGGTGATGAACTGCCAGGATCAGTCACAATCCCTGAAATCGCGCATGCCCGGCAGTAGTATAGCAGTCTCACGCTACCAGACCTGCTCTGCTTTCAGCTTGTTGTGAACTGTGATGTACGAAGTCGAAGGCCACAGCCACGCTCCTATCCATCCTCTTCACCACAAACCTTTCCACCAGCACCAGTTCGCCACCAGCCGCGTTCCCGGCCACCACCTCCTCGTCGACCCACCCGCCTCTGTTCTGCTCCCACAGCATCCTCTCCCACACGGTCGTGCACACACCCACCCTCTCCCCGGTCGCAGCTACGAACCACAAGTACGCGTGGGCATCCCGCGAGCTCCGCCGCCCCTCCAGCTTCGCTTCGACGACCCCGCCGATGAGCGCCGTTTTGCTGGCCAGCTTCGAGCGATCATGCGAGCACCTGACGGCGTCTCCGCGCACCGGCTCCCACCGCTGCTCCAGCACCACTTCGTAGAACGCGCTGCGCTCCATCTGCTCCCGCGGTGCGACGCCGTGTTCCTTGACGAGGAAGAACGGGCAGTACCATTTCCCGACGACCACCGCCATAGCTGCCACCGGGAAGGCACCGGCGAGCTGGCGCGACCGGAGCGTGGCGTCGAGGCCGAGCGCCTCGCCGAGGTCGAAATTCTTCTTGGGCCGCTGCTTGAAATCGTACACCTCCCAGTACTTGCTGCGGTAGAGGGAGGACGGGACGCCGTCGGCGGCGACGGCCCTCGCCGTGAACCACCCAGGCTTGCGCGCGCGCCGGACGACCTCGATCTGCTGGTAGACGTCGGCCGGATCGAACGGCCGCGGCTCCACGTCCTTGACGCACCGGCAGAAGCAGCGCGTCGCCGTGTCCTCCTCGCGGGAGCGTGCCCTGACGAGCCCCTTGCGCTTCCCTTGGCGATGACGGCGTAGTAGCGGTTGGACGCGAGCGGCTGGCCGGGGACGGGGACGAAGACGACGGACTCTTGGTGGCTGCTGCCTTCATTGCCGCCGTCTTGGTACTGCACCGTGAGCACGCGATTCTGCGGGAACGGGAGCTCCCACACGCGCATGGTGCTACAGCAGGTGTCCCAGCAGCACGTGTGATCGTTGTCCTCATCTGCGGCGCCCTTCACGACGAGGTGGCCGGCGTCCCGGGCCTCCGGGTGGCTCTTGAAGAGGGAGAGCGGCTTGGTCGTGTACATGCTATGCTTAAATTGAGTTGCTTGTCGTTTCCTTGGGTTGATCCGTTAAATACTTGCACAGGGAGGATCAAGGGATAACCAAGTTTCCACTATATAATCGATGGGTATAAAGAGTGTTCTCTAGAATTTTTAAGAATTTTAACAGGAGCGTCACATTCATCGAGATCTATTTGCATCAATTACAACCATCTAACTGCAGGAGATATACTACGTATGTGACAA
Source organism: Cenchrus fungigraminus (assembly GCA_036936925.1). Lineage (NCBI taxonomy): Eukaryota > Viridiplantae > Streptophyta > Magnoliopsida > Poales > Poaceae > Cenchrus > Cenchrus fungigraminus. The sequence continues at coordinate 102,270,403 of CM072769.1, read as the reverse complement.
TAGTCAAACAGAGGATTTGCATATTTTGTCTTATTTGACACTTTATATAAATTGTGTTGTTTGTCGTCATTTCGGTCAATCCGTTGATGATAATGTGGATGTAAAATACTTGAATGGGGAATCGTTGACCAAAGATTATATAAATTGTCGCTTTCTTTAAAAGATATTGTATGGGGTGTTCATGTTCTCAGATCTTATCCTTGTGATAGACTTTGCGATAAGATGAAATAAAAGTCCAAGCTTTATTATAAGAGCATGTAAACACGTATACAATTTGACTACTTGTTAGAGCAAGTCTATTAAGCAAACCACGTCATATCAACCAAATGTAAATTGTAATTAGTCTTGTAATTCTCATAAACTACTCAAGGAGAGAAGTATTCCATGTAATTGAGTGGCATCATCACATAATGTTTTTATGTGAAAACGACAACTCAAGGTGATGATCAAGGAGTAACCCAAGTTTCCACAATAATCAATGGGTATAAAAAATTGTTCTCTAGAATTTCTAAGAATTTTAACATGAGCATCACATTCATCAAGTTGCAAATTTGACACCATCAATTACAACCATCTACCCGTAGCAATATATGTGACAATCAGCCTGTTCGGCTGGTCGTTTCTTAGCTTATTTCGACTTGTTTCGACTTATCTTCTCTCACATAACACTATTTAATCTACCAACCAAACACTATTCATCGTACCTGCCGAACAACCTTATTGACAAACAAAGAAGTTACATATTTTGTTTTATTTGACAATCAGTTCAAATAGTTGGAATCACTCGAGGGCTTCTGGAAAGTCTCCCGCACCCCGAGGTTCCAACCACCGAGCGAGAAGGGGGGTGGCTTTTGGACCTTTGAACCGTGCAATGGCTCCCTTCCCTGTCTTTTGACGTCACATTTGCCTTAGGGCTTCTTTGGCAGCACAAGACTGATTAGTCAAGGGAAGAAATTACCCTACGAGGATTTTTTTTTGGGTTTTCAAATCCCTCCCACAGGGTTTTGCTGGCCCTTCTCCCCGTTACTGTTTGGGAATTCTGAGGCAGAGCAAGCAGCACAGCGGGGTGAATAATTAATAACATCCACTACGTGAAAATCTCAAATAGGTCACATATCATTTGTAATGGACCCTTAACACCTGTTACATGGACCCCATCTGTAACGGTTGTTGTTTGGTGCCCGTTACGCATAAGCGCGGCAGGCTCGACCCCGACCTCGCCACCATAACGCCCGTTACCAATGAGGACTTTTGGTAACGGACTTCTTAAACGCCCGTTACATGTTTTCTTTGTAACGGACGTTAGCATGCGTCCGTTACGAAAGTAAAATCTATCGGTAACGGGATCTTTAAGTCCGTTACCGATGACTTTCCTATTGGAGACGCGTGGTTTTTAGGACGCGTCTCATTTTATGACGATCCAATTGGCGACGCTTGTTTGGACCTAACATGTCCTTTGTTTTCTCAGAATAGAGATGCGTGTTGTTATTACGCGTCGTTGTCTTTGCGTTCCGACCACTCTGCTATCTCCGACAACTACACTCGCTCTCTCTTCTGAGGGCCCCACTCGCTCTCTCCCCGCCGTTGCTGCAGCAGCATTTTCGCGCGCTCTCTGAAGGCCCCACTCGCTGCGCGTGCTCTCTCTCTCCTCAGAAAGCCGGTACTGCAGCAGGCCGGCCGGCCGCGTGCGCAACGGCGAAAGGTGCCGGCGGACGTCGACCGCGGCGCGGCGTCCCTCTGCGCCGTACGTCGTCGTACATCCTCCAAAGCAGCAGCTTATCCTCATCCTCGGGCTCGGTGCCGTCCTCCGCGCCGTCGCCGTCGCCGCGGCCGCGACGCCTCGTTCTCCTCCTCGGAAGCGCTCGCCTCGTAGACAGTCCTCGTCAAGGTGGAAATTGCCCCCTTTTATTGAACTTCGCTGTCCTAATCCTCTTACTCATCGGTTTTGGTGATGCATTATGCTCATTTGATGTATGAAAATTGCAGATGGCTGCTGCTGCTCGGGCTTGGATGTACAGTAGTAAGTCCCGAGATTGGGCCAGTTTCTTAAGGGGGGTCAATGGTTTTCTAGATCAAGCAGAGGCGGATATGAGAAACCGTGGTGTTCAGACAATGCTTTGCCCCTGTATAGATTGTCTCAACCAGAAGAAGTTCGGACAACGGGATAACATTTTTCATCATTTGATCACACGTGGTTTCAAAGAAAATTATACATGTTGGA